>OU452311.1:20194365-22896558 GCA_911728475.2 Pterostichus madidus | reverse complement strand
AAATGCGCTACTTGACAGAGCAAAATCACACTGCAATACAGTACAAGAATACGATACAGAGGTCCAAGAAGTTAAAAACACCCTTCAACGAAACGGATACGCAGAAAAAACAATCAGGAAACTAGTGAAGAAAAACCAAATCAAGAAAGTGAAACGGGCAAACAGAGTCGAGGAGAAGAAAAACGAATTGCACATTCCTTACATAAAAGGAGTATCTGACAAAATAAAACGGATTGCCAATAAGTTCCAAATATCAACCCGATTCCAAACAACAACCACGATTAAGAACATCCTATCAACAACAAAACCAGAACCGTCACAAAAACAACAAACAGGTATCTATCAGGTGGATTGTGAATGCGGAAAAACATATATAGGAGAAACCAAAAGACCATTGGAGACCAGAATTAAGGAGCACAAACGGCACACGGAGAGAGGAGAGACCTCGAAATCCGGATTAGCAGACCACGCGTGGGAACATCACCACCGTATTCAATGGGACGGAGCGAAAATTGTCAAGAAAGAAGACCATTGGTACAAGAGGAAATTCAAGGAAGCGGCCATCATACAGAAGAACAAAGATGAAGTCTTCAGCCATCCAAGTGTGGAAATCCGACCAATATGGAAGAAGCACATCGCAGCAGATTCTGGGCTAAACATCAATACCCAAGCACCCATGACGCCCTGCCCACCAGATGCAACAAACCAATCAAGACCCGTCACCCTTGACCACCACCATAACACTAGATATAAGGCTCGTATGTTAAGGAATTAGTCAGTAGTATCAGTTTCACCTGATGACGACAGTAGATACCCACTGTCGAAACGTTGTGATATAATTGTATATATATTTTTTTGATATTCTATACAAAATAAAGATAATGGAAGTCCAAAATAAAGTTTTATTATTTGAAGATTTAAAATAAATTGTACATTACTCCACTAGTCAGAAGTAAAATGTCCAAAACGAAGCCCAGTGTTCCAGCTACATATTTCATACGATTAATGGTGAAAGGTAAAAAAAAATACTCTAAAGTACAATATATTCTCATACACTGCGTACTTTTAGAAAATCTATGGTAATCAACGGAAATTATAATTAAATGATTTTTTTTCTTAATCTTTTTCGCAGGACTTGAAACTTGATCAGTTAAAGATTGACCGAAATTGATTACTTTATTTCTAAAACTGTTATTAAAATCTCTTTTGCATATGGAAGTAAAAAAGTAGTATTTACTTTTAAGAATTCAATTCAATTCAATTACAATTAGAGAGCAAACATTTTACATTCTAGAGAGTTTTTTCTCATTTGGTGTTAATGATAAGTTATTTTTCTTTCGAAATCCTATAAAATATTTCAAACAAAATTTGTAATAAATAAAAAATATATCATCACGCCTTTTACTCATTACTAGGCAGATCTTGGTAAGCAAAAGTACAAGAATAAAAAAAATATTTGAATAATAAAATGTGACATTTTTGTCAAATATCAGAGCCATGAAAACAAAAACAAACAAAATCTGATTCGGCTAAACAATTAGAAATAGAAATTCTTGATAGCTATCAAAATTAAATTTTCGAGACTTTGTTTCTTATCTGATTTTGGTGAATATGTCACATTTTATTTTTCAATTATTTAATACTGCAGATATGCTAGCATAACAAACGTAAAATTTAATTATAAACAATTTTATATTGTTGTACTTTTGTTGTAAAATGTATAGGACAGCAAAGTTTCAAACATTTAAAAAATCCTGTGTTAAACTCCTATGTTACGCGTTTCTGTGTACATCCTATAAAAATATAAGCGCGTGAAGTGGGGTTACCAGTCGTCAAATCACTGCCCTCAAAGATGTTATTGGAGGGGAAGCCAAAGGAGTACATTTAATGTGGTTGGCTGTGGGAATCGAACCCGGGTTCACAAATCCACAGGTAGACTCGATATCAGAGCTGTGCAGTAGCTAGCTACTTTTGTAGCTTAGCTACTAGCTTAGCTACGTTTACCTTAGCTGTAGCTTAGCTAAATGTGAAAAAATATAGCTGTAGCTTGTTTTTTTTTCTATTAGCTTAAAAATATTGTTATAACAACTGAAGCTACTTTTAAAGCTACTTTTTGTAGCCCAAAACTACTTTTTGTAGCTTAAAGCTACCACTGTTCATTAAGAAATACCTATTAATTTTTGTTTTGTATTTGAATTGTACCTTCTTTATTGTTTTCTATAACTGTAGGATAACAAGTTATTATATAGTGTAAAATCTATTAACATATTTTATTTTTCACTTGTTCTTAACCTATCCTACTTTTGTAGTAAATATTAGATGAACTAAACATTGAGTGTTTAGGAGTCTTCTGTTAATGTGACTGTTAATTTATTCCGATATAAATAAGAATTATAGCGTAACAATTTAACAGTACATCTGTTTATTTGCGATTTTTTATATTTATTAACAGTCATTATAACAAAAGACTGATCAACTGATCATATGACAATGACAAATTTATTAATTCACAATGAAAAAGTAGCTTTAAAATTTAACAGCTAAATGAAAGCTTTTAGCTGTTGTTTAGCTATATTTTACAAAATGTAGATAGCTGTAGCTCAGCTACTTTTTAAAGAATAGCTGTAGCTGTAGCTTAGCTACATTTTTTAAGTAGCTTGCCCAGATCTGCTCGATATCACTGTAACAATCACATAAAACAAACTTTTTTATTTAGGTAAATTAAGTCCTAATATGATTGTTAGGTTAGCTTAATAAAAGTTCACTTTTAATGCAGTCAATTTATTATGATTATTTATGATATATTCAAGTCAGCAGGCTTGGAGCGCTGGGCTCGGCAGGAAAGTAAAGTTGGTGCGGATGTCCCCTGAGGCAAACAGGGTACCGTGGCTGGCTTCGAGCTTCGATGCCCGTCTATAACTTTCGTCTGGTTGACCCAATCAACTACCGATTTCCAGATACTGTCGACGCTCGAAATGCCTTACTTATATGTTTTATGTTTTCAAAGTGGTTCACCTTTATCCCCGGCAGCATTGATGCCGGAGCTGACGTTGTAAGGCGTTTTCCATTATTTTCTTATGATATATTACCTGCGCATGGCCTCATCGAACCCCTCAAACATAGCTACCCGCTACTTTGAGTGTTGTTGATTAAGAAACGCGAAACACGAGAATATGCATAACTATTATTTCATTACAATAACATGTTAAATAAATAAATATAAATATATCATCACTGGGTCTGGCACTCTGCCGTAGCAGAATTCGGTAAATGATATATTTATGCGCGTCAAATGCGGTTATCAGCCGTCCAAACACGGCCCCCAAATATGTTAGTGGCGGAGCCACAGGGGTAGTTTTAATGTGGTGAAAATTGTTTGTCGTTTGTGGGAATCGAACCGAGGTTCTAAAATCCACAGGCCGACTCGATACCACTGAGCCACCTACTCCATTAATAACATGTTACACATTATTTTTTTATATTTGCAGAAGTAAACCCCTTTACAGTTTTGTAGATCTATGGTTCATGCCGCAAACTGCATTCAAATTAATAATAGCTATCATAATACGCTTGTATAATAATATACTACTGCAAAACCTTTTTTAACCAGAAAAAGAAACGGATTTTAGTTTTTTATATGTGGTCGTCACAAATTTTGATTATAATGTTTTAAATGATTTCAAAAGAAAGAACGGTCCAGAATGTGCTAATTAAGTATGTAAAATGTAATAATGTGCTAATTAAGTATGTGAATAGCAGAGCTGGGCAAGCTACTTTAAAAAAGTAGCTAAGCTACAGCTACAGCTATTCTTTAAAAAAGTAGCTAAGCTACAGCTATAAGCTATATTTTGTAAAATATAGCTAAGCTACAGCTAAAAGCTTTCGTTAAAGTAGCTGTTAAATTTTAAAGCTACTTTTTTAAATTATTGTGAAACAGTTAAATTTGCCATTGTCATGATCAGTCTTTTGTTATAATGACTGTTAATTTACTATTACGTACATAAATATCAAAAATATCAAATACCATCTGGCACCTACTGTGTATTTTTGCGTATTAGAGCCAGTTAGAACCGGCAAGAAATAATTATTTTGTGTGGGTTTAGCTTGTACACATGCGTACTTTGTTGACCTTCTGCTTAAAAAGTAGCTTGAAGCTACAAAAAGTAGCTTGAAGATACAAAAAGTAGCTATAAAAGTAGCTTCAGTTGTTATTTTGAAGCTAATAGAAAAAAAAGTAGCTAGCTACAAGCTACAGCTATATTTTTTCACAGTTAGCTAAGCTACAGCTAAGGTAAATGTAGCTAAGCTAGTAGCTAAGCTACAAATGTAGCTAGCTACTGCCCAGCTCTGGTAAATAGTAATACTAGAATATTAAAATAAATAAATAAATAAATATATCATTGTCAACGGCCATGGCTGCGCTCGTTGGTACTGATCTAAGCGATAACGCGAGTTAAGTAACGTTACGCGCGGATAGTATTTGGATGGGTGACCGTCCAGAGAAAACTCGCGTTGCTGTTGACCATAACACCTAAAACGCAGATCAGGGCGTAATGGCGGCATATGACCTTGGTAGTTGGTCCGCCAAAGAAGCCACAAAAATATATATATCTATATCATCACGCCTTCTACCCATTACTGGATGTGTCAATCTGCCGTGGCAGATCTCGGTATGTGATATTTTTTTGTGGTGCCAGCCTCTAAATATTTTAGTGGAGGGAGAGCCACAGGGCAAGTTCAATGTGTTTTATGGCTGTGGAAATCGAACCTGGATTCTTAAATCCACAGGCCGACTCGATACCACTGAGCCACCTACCCAATACTGATTTCTTAAATATACATACTACTTGTTTATTTATATGCAAAAGAGAATTTAATAACCTGGGCAAAGATTAGAGAAATAAATTCTTTGACCCAGTATTTACTAAACTTCAACTTTACGGTACTTTTTACCTTTTATCATGACGAAATATGTAGCCAAACACAGCTCTGTTTTGGACATTTACGTCTTTGTTGTTGTTTCCTCGTATCTTCTCTGCTTGGAGTTATATGTCAAACAAAGTATACGAGTACATGTCAAAGTTTCTGTAATGCTTATATTTACACTTAAACAGTTTAGATTTGCGTTTTTCTCATGATATTGTCAAGATAAATTTAATCACGTTGATTTATACATTCGGTTGAATCCACAGGCAGGTTTTCATATTTGGAAACAAAATACAATAGAGCACTATAAGAATTTATATTTTCTTATATCCGTTAAATATTTCTTTAGATATTATAATTACGCCATATGGGGTAGATGAGTCAGTGGAATCGAGTTGGCATGTGGTTTTAAGAACCCGAGTTCGATTCCCACAGCCGACAAACAATTTTTACGACATATAAACTATGGCTCTTCCTTCACTAACATTCTTGGGGGTCTAAATTTGATGGATAGTAACTGCACTTCACGAATAAAATATACATCGCTTTTATACACTGGGCTACGATTGCCTGTAATATATATATTTCTTATTTTTTTTGTTATTTATGCTACCGTTTAAGTTGAACAATTTGTAATGTACTAAAGTCAGGAGAAACAAGCGATATTTTAAGTAAAACAAATAAAAACTCGTTTATCCAGGACCATTAAATAATACATTCATTATAAGTGCACTTCTAGATACATAATATGGTTCTTGATTCAAAAGTGTTAAATAATGAAAAACTGGTTGCACTATGAGCCCATTATTCAATTGCTGTAAGCCAATCAGATCGCAGTTACTATAACAACGCAACGCAAAATGTTGAATAATGAAACACTGTAGAATGCCACCTAGCGATGGTTAAAGTTTAATATTAAGTATCGATAATGAACACAGATAGAATATAGGGTAGGTGGTTCAGTGGTATCGAGTCGGCTTGTGGTTTTGAGAACTCGAGTTCGATTCCCACAGCTGACAAACAATTTTCCCCACATTTAAACTAGCCATGTGACTCCCTCTCCACTAACATTCGTGGGGCGATACAAAGACAAAATGGAACTGAGCCTTAATAAATAAGAAAAATAGGAAAAAAAGATTCCAACATTTGTCAAAGTTCCATAAAAATTACAGCACATTTGAATCAACTTATTAGGTCATCATCAAATGGCCGGTCAGTTCAGCTTTAACCATAGACGCATTTCGGTTTGATTAATTCTGATATGCAAAAATTTTTTTCACGCTAGAACTACCTTAATTGAGCCACGTACGGCGCAAAGACATCAATGTTGATCGTATTGAATAATTCACTTTTTAATTAAATATTTTAGATATTAATACGGTACTTTGGATCATTTATTAGCATTATTGTGCAGGCGCGGTAGCCGATCGTGTTAAGGCACATCTCTTAACATACTGTAACGTCAACCAAACCGAGTTTCGTTAATTCGAATCCGCCTGTCGACAAAATGTGTTTTGTTGTAAAAATATAAAATACAGTTACGTGTATTAATCACATTCGGGTGCTATAAACTAAGTCACTTATTCGCCTTAAATAATGTAACATCTGACTATGAGAACCGGCAGTACGGCAGTGTAAAAACTGCGGCTCGGAGAGTTCGGTAGGCCTAGATCCCCCATGGATTATTTACAACTAAAATAGATATGCGTTAAACATTTCTTGAAATTCCGTTCTGTTAGAATAGCCTATTGCATATTTTAAATTATTGGCAAATAACAAAGTAGAGTGAAGATTCGCGTGAAAGATCACTTGATCGGTAAATTGAGAATAGTTGAATGATGTAAAGGAGATCGAGATACGAGAATATGTCGCCGGTTGGCTTCGTTCCAATACTATCTGCCTGCATTGACGTAAATATTTCTTTGGTCAGTCGTAATAAAGTGCACTCGACTGGCTACAAAAGGAAGAACGTACCGTAATTACATTTGACTTACAGGTTATACGTTTATTTTCCGAAATGAAACTAAAATTTTACGTTTCCGGTTATTAATAGTTGACCCAAAACTCCGTTAACACACTTTTAAACTCATAAATTATTTTTATTATTGCGTCACAGAGATATAGTGCTATTACGTTTAATTTTTAAACTGTAATAAATTATAATTTATTGATTTTTACTTTTTATTTATTTAAATATTTGTTATACAAATCGCATATGTCATCATTATTCAACATGATAATAACAATAATGCTAGTTTCAGCAAACTGAATAATAAAACATACGTTTTTTTACAAACAAATATTCATTGTTTTCTTGATAAATAGCATTTATTAAATCATCAACAAAATTGTTCGTATATTATAATGAAAATTATAAATTCGAATACTAATTTTAATAGTGAACTTAAATTAAAAAAAAGCAATAACCTTTAAATGGAATAATAATGCATAATACTGTTCCGAATCATGATATTTATATTGAAATGTGTAGCAGTTTCCCACGGAAGAAAATGTGTTAAATTATATTATTTACGTCGTGCATGTCAAGCTAACTTTTCCAAGCTAGTATTTCATTTATTATTGGTACTAATGGTACACAATGGGGTGTTTAAGAATGAAATGTTGTTGAAGAGATACGGCAAACGAGATAAACGTGCTTCTCGGTGGGGCAGACGGGCTAACGAACAGACTACAAAGCAATTCTAGACCAGCGGTTATTTTTTTAAAAATATTACAAATTTTTACAGTAATTAGTTTAACATATCCAGCCAACCGTAAATTAATTATTGTGATTAAAACTTTTTGAGGAACATATATGTATGAAGTCGGCCTGTGGATCCTGAGAACCCTGGTTCGATTCCCACAGGCGACAAACAATTTTCATAATTTCAAAAGCTACCCCTGTGGCTTCTCCACCACTAACATCTATGGAGGCCGTGATTTGACGATTGGTAACCGCACTTCATGCGCAAAATATATCATTTACCGAGATCTGCTTCGGCAGAGTGCCATACCCAGCAATGGGTAGAAGGCGTGATGATATTTTTATGTATTTATATATATATATATATATATATATATATATATTGACAACAACTTAATACCGCAGCAGTTATAACAAATTAAAGTTCTTATAAATTAACTCCCACTTATTGAATACCGCTGAAAATAATAGGGAAGAATTGGTTCTTGTTTCATAGATACATATTTCCGACAAAATCTGATAATTTTCTATACTTTAATTTGTCGATATGAAAATCTTTCGAAAAACATACGTGCTGCGTTTTCCTCAGCACTCCATAAACCATTATCATGTCTATGTATTCCTTGTTACTCCAAGTATTAATAATTTTGCACTTAACATTTAACTTTGATGTTTAAATGAATTGATATTTAACTCAATTTCAACGGAAACTAGTTTCCTAGTTGTGTTTTTGTTATTAAGTGGCTCTCAACCATCTGGACAGCAATAAACGAAAAAAATAAATAGCCATAACTTTTATTATACCACATTACTATTAAGTTTTTTAACTAAACATTGTTCAACTAACTTTCAATTATTCCCAATTTCTATTTAAAACATAATTTACTGCTATGGTTTGTAACGACTGCTTATTAATTGATTCAACTTTAATTTACTGTAACGTTTTGGATGTCATTGTTTTGGGCCCTCCTAGCTACAATTTTAACCTGTTCCGTACATTATGAATCACCTGTATATATATATATATATATATATATATATATATATATATATATATATATATATATTTTTGTTATTGTTTTTATTTGAATCATTGTCGGCTAATTCGACCAATCTCGGTACTTTTAAATCATATTTATTTCTATAATTTGTGTTGTTCAATTTCAATCTTATTTGTTAATTTTGATATGTAATTTTACATTTTTGTTTCGTTATTGTGATTATGATCTGTGTGACATAAGTTTAAATGAGTACTTTACAGCATTAATGCATCAAATTTATTTCACACTCTCTTTATTATTAATAAAAAATACATTATCTTTGTAGTTAATAAGTTAATATTCGAGTATGAAAAAAGATATAAATTCTTGGTTATTTGACTGAAGATTGCATGTTTCTGAAATTCTGAAATACAAAAAAGACGTAGATAGAAGTTAATTTAAGTTTTAATATATTTCAGTATCCCTGTGACTGTTTTGACCTTTTAGAGTGTATCGTCAACAAAATAAAGATGTAATTTGAAACTAGATAAATATTACTACAAAATATAAATTTAAAAGTTTTATCAAAAGAATGTAATATTTTTGTTTTCTAAATTTAAATTCTGACATGAAATAAAAAAATATGTATTGGAAATTATCATCTAATATATGACAAATGTGATAAAAATACAAATATAATTTTTTTTTAATTGCCCGCGTCTTAAGCCCCTGTTTCAACCACTTAACATAGTCTTAGTTTTAGTTTTTCGGCATAACCTTGAGAGTTTGTCATATGTGAATACACCGTTTCCAGCTACTGTTTTAGCCTTAGTCTTTGTCGCTGCGCATAAACACAAAGTTTGCAGACTTCATACTTTCGACATAGTCTTTCGTCGTTGTTCTGTAAGAGAGTTAGCTGCGGTAATGCTATCTCTTGTTATGCTGCAATATACAGTATTCCGTATTTATCAAATGTCATTAGGTTTGTGTTAGGAAAACGATAAATATAGACAATAGAATAAAAATAGTAATAATTTCAACTGAGAAAAAAATAAAAATTACTGGATTAATAGCAACAACAAAATTAACAAGTCAAAAATAAATTATTTAGTCGCTGTCATTTTAAAATTTATTTCTTTTCTTTGATTTTATAAGTATAATTGCAATTTAATCATATTTTAATAATATAAAAATCAATTTTGAAATTTAAATTACTATATTTGAAATATTCTGGTTTGTTCACTACAATAATGTCTTACTTTTTAAAAATATTTTGGAATTGTATAAATTAATTAAACTAGTGCTTAATTTGAATTGAATTACTGTTCCTCATTAATAATTTTAAATTTGTTTTTAGAGTATTTAAAATAGTTTTATACAATTATTTTCTCATTTAAGTGAACAAACCTTTACTAGAATAATGAATTAAGGTTATGTTTATGTTAAGAGCTGGAAATGGCTGGTCCGTTATAAACAGAAACAAAAACCTAAAACAATGACTAAACCAGAGACTATGTTAAGATGTGGACACGTAGCTTTATACCACCTCGGTTTATTGTCAATTGTTTAGATTTTTGTTTAATTAAGAAGGAACAAAATTAGTTCAAAATTAGAATAGTATGGTTAGATTGTACGAAGTTAAACTCAGACGTAGGATTACAGTAAAATGAAACAAAAGACGATTTTCAAATGCAAAATGTTTGACAGTTCTACAATATAGTATTAATATACCTTACTTGTACTTATGGGGTAGGTGGTTCAGTGGTATCGAGTAGAACTGTGGATTTGAGAACCTCGATCGATTCCCACAGCCGAAAAAAATTTTCTCCACATTAAAATTATTCCTGTGGCTTCCCCTCTACTAATATCTTTGGGGGTCGTACGCATAAATACATATATCACTTACCGAGATCTGCAACGGCAGATTGACACACCTAGCAGTGGGTAGAAGGCGTGAAGATATATTTATATTTATTTGTTACCTAGCGATAATTCAAAAACAAACAGATTCACTTTTGTAAAAAAATAATATTCTTTTTCTTCGTAAGTGTTTTTAACAGTTTCCAACGATTTAATTGAAGCATAAATATAGTGCGTTCAGTTAAAATCAGACTATCCACCTGAGACCAAAAACAAGACATGTTCAATTATATTTAATATATAGAATACACGAACTATCACAAAAGACATATTCATATGTCAATAGGCTATTGATTATTTTATATGTTAAACTATGTATAAAAATAATTTTTCCTTGTTTTTTTTTATTTTGTTATAAAGTTACTAAGGTAGAAAAACAAAGATTTATTAATTAATCGTGGCGTAGTCTTGATGACAAAGATAGCATTAATATTATGAGAGGAAGCATAATAATGAAACAGAAGGCTTTCTTTTTCGAGAGAGAGATGGGTATACATGAACAAGACCGCGAAACATCTCACTGAACTAAGTTTTCGCTTGTCAACACTTACGAGTACCTTTGCCAGTTTTTACTCATATTACACGAAATTTGTAAAGAACTATATAATATGAATCACGCTCCAACTGTTAATACACAGGTAATAATACAAATTATTATTATTCTACAAATTTAAGAAGTAAACATTTATGTACTTTTTTAGGTACAATTCAAATGGGAGAATTTTAAGTAGGTACTAGGTTACTGTGCTATTCTAACATTTATGATTTTAATTATTGTTGTAATTAAATATTGTTTTGTTTCGAATTGCCATCTCGCAGCAAATGCATATTGCCTCACAATTTGAAGTTTTAGTTTCTATTGAGCTCAACGTCACAAGAACATAAATGGCGACCGTTTTGAATAATTCACTGTTCAATTAAATATTTTAAATATTAATACATTACTTTTGATCATAAACAAACAATTTTCATCATTTCAAAACTGCCCCTGTGGTTACCCCACAACTAACATCTTTGGGTGCCGTGATTTGAAATATATCACTTACCGAGATCTGCTTCGGCAGAGTGCCACACCCAGTAATGGGTAGAAGGCGTGATGATATATATTTATTTATTTTACTTTTGATCATTTCTTTAGCATTATTGTAACACATTTACAACTAAAATTGATATGCGTTAAATATTTCTTTAAACGTCGTACTGTTGGAATAGCGTATTGCAATTAGGCACTCTTTTGTTTTAAATAGTTGTACATTTTGTTTTTTCTTGTGAAGTGTGAGACTGGATAACAATTTTTAAATTTTCATTATTAAAAAAATGTTATAACAGAATTAATAACAGTCATTATAAAAAAGTATCAAATCAGTTTAGAACACTATCCTAATTCTAATAACAAACGAAGTTCATCTTTTTCAATTTTCAGGTTAAGTTTAAGAGTTTACAAATACTTACTATCGCTTTTCGGAGCAGGTGGTTTCCTAGTTGCCCAGTTGGTACGAATGCTTCGACTGCCTAGCCACTGACCGTTCATTGCAGCAATGGCGCTTTCCGCTTCCTGTAAAATAAACAACCAACTTTACTATAAAAACTAACTACATAAATACAAATGCATTATTTATAGTAAATTCGCTAAATGAAAATAAAATTAAATTACGAACAGTGTAACGTAAACATTCACACAACAAAATATGCTTTGTGATGAACGGTGTGTTTCAGTTTTACGTATTCGCACGTACTTATGTACTTATAGTTGTTAGAGTAATTAATGTATAAATAAAAAAAACTAAAATGGGGAAACTTAAATAGCTGATGTTCAGTTATTCGAAGTTTCACATTTACTTTATACTGGTGTTCTTTTTACAACAATTTTTAATTAAAGTAGGTAGGTACTTTATTATTCTATTTTGCTTTAATTAAATTAAAATTTAACTTTAAAAGGGATTTTGATTAGCAAAAAACTATAATACCAAAACCAGAATTTACAAATGAAATTATTTTATTAAATACTAGTTTATAGACAATAAATTACGAAACAATTATGTCAAAAGTAAGTAATTTATTAGAGATGGGTGAATACTGGAATACCTCCAATACTGAAAGTATTCGATTTTCGAGATCTTCGAATACTTACTCCAATGGCGAATATTCGAATACTTCGAATATCGTTCAATACTTCTTAAAATTTAAACAGTGCTGCCTTCGGCACTTTGATAAACTCAGTTGACAGTTGTACAGTTGCCACGTGCAGTTAAAGGAAACTAGCTTTGTTTTATTTGCTTCGATTCAATCATTTTAGTTAAAGGCAACGAGTTTTGTTTTAGCTACATGTTTACTTATTTACTCTATTTCAATAATTTCATAATTCATAATCGTAATAATAATTGAATTAATATTATTTACAATTATAAATTTAATTTATAATTTAAATTTTTTAATCTGAAAAAAAGTTACTAGTCGCAGTATTTGGATATTCGAGATTTGATTAATATTCGAATTCGAGAAATTTGTTATTCTCCCATCTCCACCATTTATACTAGAAGTCCCAGTTTGCTTTTCTCTCACGATTTCAAAGAAAATATTCCAGTTTACAAAATTATCAGTAATTTTGAGTAATATACCATTAATGTAAAGTTATTTCAAATTACAGCATGAAAACTAATATTATTTAGAATATTAAACTATTACAGATTTATCTAATTATGTACCTATTCAATTTTCGTTATTGTGCCACTTATAACAGTGTTAGAAAGGGTCTCAAACATTGAGGGTATACGAGTATACATTTCATTGTCCTGCTTTTAATCAACAATATTTTTTTCAAAATTTACAAAATTAAGGACAGGGTTTCTGAAGTGAACATCTTTAGTACAACTGGTCGACGAGAAATCTTTAATAAAAATTATAATGAATTATTTAATCCCCGTAACTGATTTTGAATAAC
The DNA here is from genome assembly GCA_911728475.2 of Pterostichus madidus. Classification (NCBI taxonomy): domain Eukaryota; kingdom Metazoa; phylum Arthropoda; class Insecta; order Coleoptera; family Carabidae; genus Pterostichus; species Pterostichus madidus. Next base: position 22,883,087 of record OU452311.1, on the reverse strand, counting down.
AAATAATTTAATTTAAATCTTACAACGACACGTAATCTTTTGAACCATTTTTGAAGGTATATATTTATCGCTACTAACTACAATACTTTGAAACTTGAATACATTTTAATATTTTAGCACAATTAATATAAGATGACGCGTTGCAAGAGTACGAATTCAGTATTTCAGTACAGTCCGTGTTACAATCTGATGTTTTGTAGTATGTACTGTTATTGGTCATAAAATTCAGTAGTTTAATACAGTGTTGTAATTTATAGAATTAATAAAATATGCCCTTTTATTCCTATAGTGAAATGGGTGATATGTTTATGTACAGGCGGGTTAATGGAAACACATTTCAAGCGTCTTTATAAAGAAACCTATACAACAATAACTATGTGATTAAATAATTCATTATAATTTTTATTCGTCGACCTGTGGCACTAAAAATGTTCATTTCAAGAACTCTCTCTCTATATATATATATATATATATATATATATATATATATAGAGTTAAAAAAATATGTATAATAAAATACTAGAGATGGATGAATACAACTCAAGAATACTGAAATTATTCGATATTCGAGATCATCGAATATTTACGCCAATGGCGAACATTCGAATACCTCGAATATCGCGCAATACGTCTTAAAATTGAAACAGTGCTGCCTTCGGCGCTTTGATAAACTAAGTTGACAGTTGTACAGTTGCCACTTGACAGTTAAAGTAAACGAGCTTTGTTTTAGTAAATGTTTATTTATTTATTTCATTTCATTTACATTTACATATATTAATTAATTAATTATTATTTATTATTTACAATTGCAAGTTTAATTTATAATTTTAATTTTTAAATAAGTAATTATTCGGAGTATTAAAATATTCGAGATCTGATTAACAATCGAATTCGATATTCAAATTCAAGAAACTTGATATTCGCTCACCTCTACAAAATACATCAAAGTAAACATTGAAAAGTACAGAAGTTTTACAAATGTATAAGTACACGTGGTTAGGAAATAAAACTACCCTAGACTAGTAGTTAAACAAAGTTAGCTAAAGCAATTGGTCTGAGAATTATTGAAAAAACAAATTATGCAAGAAAAAAGAGAAATTAAATTAGAAATAGAAGAATCGAAGGCAAAGGCGGAAAATAAAAAAGTATATAGTTTTGAAAAGGTACACAACTTTACATATCTGGAAGTGTCTCTGGCAGGCGACAACGAAGAAGACAAGGAAATCAAAACTAGATTAATTAAAGTTATTAAGTGTGTGTGATCTCTATACAAATTCTTTAAATCCAAATTGGTGTCTAGAGAAGTGACAACTTATAAATCTGTCATACGGCCAACAGTTTTATACGGGTATAAGTTATGGGTCTTAAACAGGGAATTCAAAGATACAGGTATGGGAAAGAAAAATCCATAGACAATATACCATGATAAGAAAATGGCGAATTAGTGTTACGCAGAACGAACATACATGATGGAACTGTTTGGAAAGAGGAACATAACGTGTGTGATAACAGAAACTTAGGTGGCTGGGTCATGTAGTGCGTATGCTGGGAGACAAAGTGGTTTAAACTATTTCTAGAGGGGTTCAAGAAAGGGGACGTCTTAAAGAAAAGTGGTACGACGCGGTTATAAAAGACATTGAAGAATTGGGTATAAAAGAATGGGAAGAGAAACTTGCAAACAGAGAATTGTTGTGCTCCAAACCATGAGCTTACAAGGATTGTAGAGCTAACTAATGTAGCTAACTTAAAAAAAAAGTAATTATAATTTTTTTAAAAGAATTCTCGTCTTCCAGTAGTACTAAAAATGTTGATTTTAAGAATCCTATTCTCAATTTGGCGAATAATGAAAAAAATCTTTTTGATTAAAAATTAGGACATCGAGGTGTATATACCTTCAAAGTTGTAGATCCGTTTTTTAACATTCTATATAATTTTTTTAAATTATTGTTGATGATATAGACACCACACCGATCACATAAGCTCATCCTATGGGAATTAATACCTTTCTTGGTTATTTTCCCGAATGCAATTTCCTGAATGTTAATTATAATTATTCCGCGTGATAATTTCCAGAATTTCAATTTTCCCGAATTGCCTCTTTCCCGTATGCTAATTTCTTGTATTTCCCAATTTAGAATTTTTACGAATGATAATTCTAAATAATTGCCGGAAAAATTATTTTCATAAACGTAGATTTCCCGAATGCATTACCGTACATTTTCATGAATCTTTCGAATGACAATTTCACAGCATACCAATTTCCCGAATATGTATTATTTTTTCATACACAAATTTTTATGTATGCATTTTATTAATGGTCTATTAACCATTTTCTCGAATTTCCATTTTTCAGCATGTTATATATTCTAGATAAACCATTTCCAAAACAATGAATTTTAAATTAATTTTTTTGTAAATGGCCAGTAACTAAATTTATATTTTTTTTACACAAAAATGTTACCAAATTAATTAACTCTTTAATAAGCATTATAAAAATCTATAAATCTAAAGAAATTACATTCGGGAAAATTGTTATTTTGTTAAATGGTCATTTAGGTAATTTGCATTCTATTAGGAAAAAAGGTTATTTTGGAATTTTACATTCGGGAAATTACATTCTGGAAATTAGCATGCTGGAAAATGGTTATTCCGGAAATTTACCATTCGGGAAAATGCATTCTTGTAACCAGCATTCTTAAAATTGTCATTCGGGAAATTGTTATTCTTTAATATTTTCTTTCGGTAAAATTCTTACTTAGGTTGTCATTCGGGAAATTTGTTTTCTTTAAAAGTGTTATTCGTTGAGATTGTTATTTTGGAAATTCATTCATGAAAATGGACACATACAAATTGTACAAATGTTTGTTAAAATAAAATGAAACGTTTAATATTATATAAACATAAGAAATAGCAACAGAAATAATTACACTAATTTAGAATTTAGAATTTTCAACTTAATCATTTAAAGAGTAATGATCACTAAAAGTAATATCTTTATTTCTACATGTAAGTTAAGAGTTAAAAAAAGATTACACAAACGGAAAGACAAGAAGACGACGGCAAGAGGTAGAAAAAGAAATAATACGGTGATAATCGACGAGTGGCATAACGCATGTGCTTGTGTGAGCTATGACAGTTGACAATTTCATTTTTCATAGTGGTCGGGCGATGGCGGCAACAGGACGATACAAAGACGCATGTGGTAATCCACGGCCGAAGCGCTACGCCGCGCAACGCGGTTACTGCCAGCGAGTCACACAAATATCTCGCTACGTTGAAGGCTTTTATCATATTATGTAATTAAATGGCCTATATCATTACTGTAATTGCTTGTCCCGGTATACATTAGCGCGACGGCATGTTATCTTTTATTCATGTTCATTTACTTGGAACAACATTCAGCACTATTTTATCTAGAATCTGTCAAGTTCAATATGTAGAGAACAATTCAACTTGGCGAATTATTGATTCATTATGGTATGCGCGCCAATGAGAAAGAAAGAAAATAATTAAATTCCTTTTTTCGTCGCTCACATTTCGGTTTTACAAAATACAATTACTTTACTCCTCCATAATTTTATTACATATATTTTTTTTTCAAATAAAATTTAATTAAAACCTATGATGAGTGAAAAATTTGATAAAAATTTTTTGGAAAATAGGTAACAAGGATATATTTTTTTAAGTTTAGTATTATGGTTTGTGACATTGCGTATTTTTTGTGTTACTGTCAAATCACGGCCGCCGAAGATGTTAGTGGTGGGGAAGCCACAGAGGTAATTTTAAATTGATGAAAATGTTTGTCGGCTGTGGGGATCGAACCAGGGTTTTTAGGATCCACAGACCGACTCGATACCCCATAATAGTTAGAGAGCTAGGGTGCAAAATGATGTCTCATTTATTCCAGTTACAGAAATTGATTTTTTAATAGATTATGTCATGATAAACATGAAAAAAAGAAAATTAGATTTGGGAACGGATGGAAACTATAGATGGCGTTGATGTGAATGCGCCGATTTTTAGGGGGAATTGTTGACATATTTTTTACAGGCTAATTTTCAGTTTAAATTATAGACTTTGGTATAATTAAATAATAAAAATGATAGACAGACGTTTTGGCCGGTGACGCATGCGCGACAAAACCGGTCAAAGTAAGCAATTTTTATGGTGTCGTGTGACATATTACTACTTGTTCACGACGAATCCATGACAAAAAACTTATTGACATAAATTATTGCTGGTTGCTCATTGGTGACAGTAGCTCTGAAAGTGGACTGGTGTAGGGATCAACAACCACCCTTAAAATCTGCGCATTCACATCAACGCCATCTATAGTTGCCACCCGTTCCCAAATCTAATTTTCTTTTTTTCATGTTTATCATGACATAATCTATAAAAAAAACCCATTTCTGTCACTGGAATAAATGAGACATCATTTTGCACCCTAGTTCTCCAACTATAAGGAGTATTATTAATGTAGTGAAAATGTTTGTTGGCAGTGGAAATCGAACCAGGGTTCTTAGGATTCACAGGCCGACACGATATCGCTGTGCCACCTACTCCATAATAAATAAATATATTTTAAATAAAAAAATAAGTAGGTAGCTCAGTGGTACTAGTATCCGAGAACTCGGTTTCGATTCCCCAGCCGGCTTCCCCTCCACTAACATTCTTGGACATTCTTGGAGGCCGTGGTTTGACGGCTGGTAACCATACTTCACGCGAAAAATATATAATTTACCGAGATCTGTTATGGCAGAGTGCCACACCCAGTAATCTGTTGAAGGCGTGATGAGATATATATATATATATTTTTTTTTATTTTACAATAGTTAATACTATTAGAACAATTTAATAATAATACAGTATCTGAATTGAATAATTAATATGTAGAAAACAGCCGAAACATGATGAATTATTGATTCATCAAGATATGATCAACGGAAATGATAAAGAAAATAAATATTTAGAGAACTAACTAGGTTGTACATGAATAGTTTTTACCGCATAGAAAAATCTGTTAGTTTAGTTCTACAACATGCAACGTTATCGTTATACTGATGTCCTTTAATAATAATATTCGTTACGTTGCTTTTGTGATTACATTTTCTCGTTTTTAATAAGTAAATGAAATATTTTATCGCTACTATAGATCAGTTTAATTTTCGCAATTAGTTCAGCTCTCTTTATTAATTTATAGAAGCATTACATCTAAATCATGGTATAATGAACTATACAATTGATATTAAAATATAAATAATAAACAGAATAATAATATTCTAAAAAAGATACATAAATACATAACCTCGCGCTATATCCTATCAAATGGGGTAGCGTGAAGCCCAGGATTATCGATAAAATATTCACTTATCACATTAATCAAATAATTAGTCCTCGTCACACATTTTCATCCTAACTTTTGCTTCAACCAATTCATTGTTTCCTTCATACAAATTGATTTACTCATCACATCTCCCAACAAACCTTTAATCACATCCATCCAATCACTCCTACACTCCTATTATTAATATTTCTTTCGACGTACTTTTCTTATGCTCAAGACATCTCAAATAACTCACGTTCACTCCTGTAACCACGAATCAACAAATAATCAGGGGCGCTCTTAGACAATTGGCTGTCTTTGTGCAATAGAAAAATGACCGCCCCCTGATTATAATAATAAAATATTTATAATAATAGTAGATAGATACTTAATGTTAATGTTTAATTGCGAAAGTTAATAAAATCTAAATTAAGGATTAGATATATTATTTATATTAATAAAGTAAATATTATATTTTATATAGTTCCGTATCATAACAACATTATAATCCTGAATTTGAGTACTATAATGCCATTCATTATAGCCCAAGGACTATAATGAGATTATCAACACATTACTACAGCTTGTTGATTTTTATAATAATTGTTTTTTATTAAACTTTACTAATTTACGTCAGCATATCAAATCTTGTATGTAATACGGGTCGTAATCAATCATTATAGTACTAGTCGTGAAGATTATTAAAAGATATGATATTAAAATAAGCTAGAGAAATGTCATCTTTATTCACTTTACACATGAGGTCGAAAATTGCTCGGCATAGTAGTATACCTAGTACACAACTGTAGAGCTAAGAAAAGAAATCTAAGGAGAGTGCCACTTGCATATGTACCTTTGGCTTTAAATTTTAATTTCAATTCATTCATTGTTATTATAACTTATTTATTTATAATAATCGCTTTTTAATTTGGCCGCCTTTTTATTTTGGCCGCCTTTTTATTTTGGCCGCCTTTTAATTTTGGCCGTCTTTGTTCGGGGCACAACTCGCATACTTAGTCAGGGCGTCCCTGCGAATAATAGAAAGGAAGAGAAAGACAACCTGCACTGATATTTGAAAGAAAATTTCACACAATAGGCTATTGCACAAAAACTTGATTATTTTATATGTTTATCTATGTACAAAACTAATTTTCCCTGTCTTTTTTATTTTGTTGGAAAGTTCCTAGTAAGGAAGAAAAAAATAATAAAGATTTATTAATTAATCGTGACGTAGCTAACTCTTGGTATAATAAACATTTATGTACTTTTTTAGGTTCAATTAAAATGGAAGAATTTGATGTACTAGATTACTGTGCTATTCTAACTTTTATTGTTTTAATTATTGTTATTATTAAATATTGTTTTATTCCGAATTGCACATGCGCATTGTAGTTTAATTGAACCACAAACGTCACAAGAACATCAATGGCGATCGTTTTGAATAATTCACTTTTTAGTTAAATATTTTAGATATTAATACGTTACTTTAGATAATTTTTTTTAGCATTATTGTAACACATTTATAACTAAAATTGATATGCGTTAAATATTTCTTTAAACGCCGTACTGTTGAAATAGAGTATTGCAATTAGGCACTCTCTTGTAAGAATTGAAAAAAAATCAAAAAGATAAGAAGGAAGGCAGTGTCGCCCTGCGTTTGTTTATAAAAGTGAATTTCACACAATTACAAAATGGGGTAATGGCTCAGTGGTATCAAATTGGCCTGTGGATCCTAAGAACCCTGGTTCGATCCCCACAGTCAACAAAACATATTCACCTATTTAAAATTACCCCTGTGGCTTCCCCGCCACTAACATCTTTGGGTGGCCGTGATTTGACGGCTGGTAACCGCACTTCACGCGCATAAATATATCACTTACCGAGATCTGCTTCGGCAGAGTGCCACACCCAGTAATGAGTACAAGGCGTGATGATATAGTTATTTATTTTTATTTACAAAATTCATATCTATATAAGCAAAGTAACAATTCATTTTGCTATGGACTCTTTAATCAACATTTAGCAACAACAATATTCGTAAAGGTTTTCATGCTAGTAATTCCGATAATTATAAGTGACAAATCAAGATAGGCTATAACAAAATATTCAGTTTCAATCAATAAATATAGCTAAGTTAAAAATTTGACAGGTTTCAACGCGTCATGTTTTGGTTGTTGCCGCGATGAGACATGATAAAAAGTCAAGGAGCAATGCGAAAAGCGAAAGCGACAGAATTAGTCCCTTTCTGTCATATCAGTTATCGTAAGTAAAGGTTAAATAAGGGTTAGTGACTATATAAGAAGAGGTCAAATGAGGTAAAACCTTTGAAGACGAAGACACGCACCTGGGAGGAAAGGACTGAGCGGAGGAGAAGGAAATCTCGTCTCGTTGCGAATGGGATGAGAATGAACGGGCACATTAGGCACGCGTCCGACAAAGTACGGTCCCAGAGACGCCGCGACGCATCACTGACGCTCCTATCGTTCAATTTTTCAATTTCTTTGAACTGTTAGTAAGCGCATTATTTACATTCTTATAATTTAATATTTGATGTATGACGAACTTTAAATTCAATTCTTTTTAGATTGACTGACCCTTTTCTGAGATCAAATGTATCTTATTTAAATCCGGTTTCTATAAATTGATTATGTATAATAAAAAGAAATCTTGTAAACAGGGTGTGTAAGATTTAAATCACGCGATTTAAATCAGAATGTTATTGATTTAAATATCATGACATAAAATTTTGTACCGATCTATTAAAAATTATGTGTGAAAGTTCAATTTATGTTGTACTGTACTGAATATAATTCTTAACTGACCCAAATAAGTAGTTTATGGTTTGTTCAATTTCTCTGATAGTTAAAGAAAAAGAACTAACGTTAAATTTCCTCAAAGATAAATTCGGTAAACCTGTATATATTTAACATTAATTTATTGTTATATCGGTACATTTTGTGATACTTTATTCGACGAAAATTTAATAACAAAATTAAATTGTCTGAAGTGGTGGTCAGCTATTAATAAAGTAAAAATACACATAACAGATGAAGACATACAAATAATTCGTAGTATGACAAGTGCTACAGTTTCATCAACAGGGATAGAGCACGTTTTCTCGACTTTCAATTTAGTGTATTCTAAATTCAGGAACCAATTCGACACAGAAAAGGCTGCAAAACTAGTTTTTCTGTTATACATATAATACCCATTTCTACTCTGTTTTAAATGAAAAAAAATGAATGTTAGTATTTCTTATAGTAACAAACATCATCCAAAATAATGAAATTATTGAATTATTAATACCTAAACTACATTAATTAGGTAGCAGGTGGTTAATTGATTATGATATTGCGAAATTAGTTATAATTTTAAATGATCAAGTCAGAGTGATGCAAATAATAATAAGTAATGCAAAAATACGAAATGAATATTGCAATTTCAGTTTATTATTATTACATTGTTAGAAGTTTCAATCTTTTTACTAATTTTTGAATAATACACAAGAAAACATGAATTTTGATATGCAACTCGAAACATAATTTGATTTAAATAAAAAATTCTATTTTTGGTTTTTTTTTTTACAAAAAAAAGGTATTTGGATATCAATATTTCCCATTTTGCTCATTTGTTTTATCTTGTTTTACCTTATATTATTCATTATTAAAATGTATACATGATAGTGATAAGGCTCAGATGAATATATGCTACATAGAATTAAACAAAGTATATAAATTATTTTACTACTTTTCACCGAACGGCGTTCCGTAAACACATAGTTTTTACCAAACGGCGACCGGTAAACACATAGTTTCCGAACGGCGTTCGGTAAAAACATAGTTCCCGAACAGCGTTCGGTAAAAATTTGTTTTTCGAATGACGTTTGGTAAACACATAGTTTCCGAATAAATATAAATAAAATAAAATAAATATATCATCACGCCTGTTACCCATTACTGGGTGTGGCACTCTGCCGAAGCAGAACTCGGTAAGTGATATATTTATGCGCGTGAAGTGCGTCAAATTACGGCCCCCAAAGACGTTAGTGGTTGGGGAGCCACAGTGGTAATTTTTTTAAATTGGTGAAAATGTTTGTGGGGATCGAACCAGGGTTCTTAGGATCCGTAGGCCGACTTGATACAATTGAGCTATTAACCGGGTTCTCAAATTCACCTGCCGACTCGATACCACTGAGTCACCTATCCTATTATAATGAAAATATGTCTTATATGATGATGAATATGAGGTATGTAAAACTGTCAATTTCGGACGGAGACGCGAAAAGAACTTTATTCTTATTCTAACAGGGCTGAGAGAGAGCCGACTGTTACGCGTATAAAACAATTGGTAATGAGACGAACTAAATTAAAATCAAGTCGAAATATAACGCGATTTAATACACGATTAAATAAAACGAAATAAGACGAACTTGATGCGAACTACTTGTAAAAATATATATTTAAAACATAAAATAAATGCATAAAAATATAAATGGTAAAATTTACAGAAGTTATAAACTAATATTTAAATGAAGCAAATTATCCGACAATGGAAACAACAACAACGTATGATTAAAACTATTATTTACTTAAGTTACAAAATACATGGCAAGACCTACATCTTGCACAGACGATGAGAGCCAAACTTGTCTCGACAGAAGCCAATCTACCACTAACTAATCGTTGTATTCCATGGGATGTTCTGACAAAAGGGTAAGGGGTGGTATCGTCGCAATGATCGAGATAACTGTTCCTACATATGTGTTTACATAAAAATCCAGACAGGGTGAGTTTCAAAGGTTAAATCTATCCGACCACCACTAAACTAATAATTTACCAAGATATGTCATCAAATCCCGTATAACCAGACGCGACAATTCAGAAAATCTATAAACTTGATAAATAATGATCCCAAATAAATTTGATAAACAAAATATACTCTGTCAAGTCAACTTTAGAAAGATACTGAAGATAACGCTAAATTAGTCTGTATCTTTCGAAGCTGAGTTGATAGTGAAATATCATAATTTATAAACAAAACCAAATTCTGAATTATCCGTTTTGTTACATTATTCAGACATGAAACAGTAAATCTATTAAAATAAAAACTACACTGACTCAATTCCTAAATTGAAACGCACTAATTATATACAAGTATAAAAAAGGAAACAATATCCTGTAAATGTAATTAAAAGTTTATGTGAAAAAATATGATTATCAAAATACAGAGACGAGAGCCAGAAAATTTGGTATCATAAAACACAAAACGATAAATTCTGAGGGTTCTTGGCATGTCTGAATTTGAGATAATGGCGCGATGTTGTATGCATTACATAATTTGTATCGAGCCAAGCTAAGCGTTGATACAAGCGAGAGCGCCGAACGCGTCTTTGTGAAAAACTACGACTATTGTTTGCAGATTTTCAAATAAAGTGCACGTTTGTAATAGTGAAGCATGCGGCAGCGAGGTAGCGACCTCACGATCTGCGACGTGACGACAGTTATGACCTAAGACCGCGGACCACGGACGGCGTACAATTTAACTTGAGTGCTCTGCGATGGTCGTTTGCTCGCTGTTTAATACGTTTTGTATTGCTATTAATATTTGTATGATGCAGTAATTAGATATCTCAGACGGTTCTGAGAACGAAATGTTATACCTTCGTTTAAATGTATAACATTCCAGAAGCCAGGAACCAGTCTGTAATTAGTGATGTTACAATTACGAACAAAAACAATTAATGGAATGTGCCAACGACTTGATGCTCTTCATTCAAAACTTTATCTTGTGCGCTTAAATGTTTCAAACCAGCGGTTTTCAATCTTCTCCCACCAATTAATACAATAATTTCTCACAAAATCCTGAAACGATACAGAATATAAAATTGATTTAAATTACTCTTGATATTTGACAGATCCAAAATGAAACTTCAAATTGTATCCCATGTGTCGGATGAAACGAGAAATGAAGCGAAGCTAATTTATGTGGCGAATGAAAAATATTTTTTCATCTTTCAAATAAAAGGAATACGAGGTGTGGCTATTAAATAACGAGACTGATGCTGTTTTAACATTTTATTTTGATTCCATACCTATTTACTTATTATCACTTTCAATATACACTCCTCCTCTATCCCTATAATGCTCCATGCGAATCTTCCATTGTTCGAAACAGTGCTGGAAGTCTTCTTCTGTCAGCTCCTTCAGAACGCGTGCCTATTTCTCTTTCAAAGCTTAAATCTTGTTGTTATTAAAGCAAATTTCACCTTCGGAAACAGATAGAAATCGCACGAGACAAGATCTTGCAAATAAGGCGGATGGTCCTACACTGGGATGCTGTACTTGGCTAGAAATCTCTTGACAGACATTGCGGAATGAGAGAGCTCATTGTTTTGATGGAGAAACCATGACTTGTCCTTTTACAATTCGGGAACTTTTTTCAATAAATTCTAAGTTTCAGTAGCAGTTTTCTCAAGTTTCATGTGAAATTGTACAACAATTCGTTGCTCTAATGTTGCATTCCACATTTTTTCGGCGAAACTAAAAAACAACTCTAATTAGAACGAATGCTACGGCTATACGGACTTGTTTATAGAAGCGAGAGGTACTGCATTCGAAAAAGAAAGCTTCACGTTAAAAAGCTGACGGTCGCTGGTGTTTGGCGCATGCGTACTTCGTCTGTAGCAGCGTCAGTCTCGTTATTTAATAGCCACACCTTGTATATCATATCACCTTCTATCCATTAGTGGATGTGACATTCTGCCGTAATAGATCTCGGTAAGTAACAGATCTCGGTATTTTATGCGTGCAGTGCGGTTACCAATCGTCAAATCACGGCCCCCAGGATGTTAGTGGAAGGGATGCCACAAGAGTAGTTTTAACGTTGTGCAAATTGTTTGTCTATGAGAATCGATTCTGGACATACAATTTTAGAAACCATTCAAATTAGTTGATATAAGAACAATATAGTATCGAGTCGGCCTGTGAATTTGAGAACCTTGGTTCTCGATTCCCACAAGCGACAAATAATTTTCACCACATTAAAATTACCCCTGTGGCGCCCCTTCCACTAACATCCTTGTGGGCCGTGATTTGACGGCTGATAATCGCGTTTCACGTCATAAATATATCACTTGCCGAGATCTGCTACAGTAGAGTGCTATACCCAATAGTGAGTAATAGGCGTGATGATATATTTCTTTATTTTATTTACAAATAAATAATTTTTAAAAATATATTAATTTACAGCCATGTTCGGAATAACAGGTGAACAAGTGAGTTCGAATTTCACGTCCATGTGTTCCTAGTGCAGACATACTGCATACGTACATTTAGGTCATTTTCTTATCATCTCCTTTCACGGAAAATGTTGGTATCTTATATTTGTATTCAATACATACATACATCGTGGTTTTACACCCCATTGTGGGGTTAAACCGCCTCTTTTCGAAGCTCTCTCGATCCTTTAATTTGGGGGGATCACTCCCGTGTTCTTGATCTTCTTATATTCTCTTGCATATCTTTTCCCATTTTTTCCTGTCTGCAGTTCTTGCTTTCCAGTCGGTGATCCCTATGTTGTTTAGATCTTCCTTTACTTGTTGCATCCATGTTGCTCTCGGCCTTCCTCTTCTTTTTCTTCCAGGATCCCATTGCAGTATATTATTTATCATTTCTTTTGCACCTGCCCTCCAAACATGCCCTAACCACCTTACTCGTTGTTGTTTAATTTTCCTTACTATATCTTCTTCTATTTCTTTTTCTATTTCGAAATTCATTCTAATTCTATATTCGTTGTCGTCGTTTTTTACTGGTCCTAGAATTGCTCTCAAGAATTTTCTTTCGATTATTCTTAACTGTTCTTCTTCTTTTTAAATACATTGAAAATATATACAGGGTGGTGACCGCGACTCTCGAAAATAGGAATTGAACATGTAAAATCATAATTTTGTATTTGCCTGCATCTTAAATTATTTTAAGCAAAAAAACGTCAAATAACAGTTTTAGGGCACAAAATTTTGCATCTAAATCAGTACACAAAATTAATGTTACATGTTTTGTAACGGCAGAAATTAGATCTGAAAATTGCCCCAAAACTGTCGATAGCCACGGAATAGAAATAAAATTACACAAACGTTTGAAGTTTTATCTGTGAAAACTGTCAAAATAAATGAAGATAATAATATGCAGAAATTATTTTGACTGTTTGTGTTTAAAAGAATCTGTTTTGCCAAATGATTATATCACAAATTTAAAATACTATTTTTTTCAGACAGCAAAGCACGATGTATTATAATAAAACAAAAATGGAATTGATATTTTAAATTATATTCACATTTTTTATACGAAACTAACTTTGTATGTCTCACCGACTATTCTTAAATTAAATTATAATTTCTGTTTATCACTACAGCAGTAAAATGTAGTAGAACTTGGTTTGAAATTCACTGGTTTAACGCGTTAAACAGTAACTGCAGTGTACATCAATTAACTAAAGCGTAACCATTAGATGATGAAATTTGTATTATTGATCTTTTTATGGCGAACGGAGGGCGGAAAAATAAAAGGGATCGTTTCGGATTTAGCAACTACGCTAGGAGCGTGTCGCTCATGGTAACAAAAAGCGGTAGGGGACCACAAGAATGCGAAACGCGTAACGTGTGGCCAATGCATCAATTATATTTTAATTAAAATAATATCTACAACATCGTGATCATTGCGCCAGAACTCACGCGTAATCCTATTAAAAGTACACAGCAAAGGATTTTGATAATTAATTAAAATATCTCACCAATAGAATACATAAAATGTGGAAATCCATTTTCATTTAACATTAAATGTGACTTCGACCGTGTTTGTTCGCGTTTCATTTTATTATTCGTATAAAATAAAATAAATAAATAAATAAATAAATATATCATCACGCCTTTTACCTATTACTGGGTGTGGCACGAAGCAGATCACGGCCCCCAAAGATGTTAGTGGTGTGGAGCTACAGGGATAATTTTAAATTGGTGAAAATGTTTTGTCGACTGTGGGGTTCGAACCAGGGTTCTTAGGATCTACTGAGCCATTACCCCATATATATAAAATAAATATATAATCACGCCTCGTAACCAAAACTGGGTGTGCCACTCTGCCGTTGCAGATCTTGGTAATTGGTAAATTTATGCGCGTGAAGTTATCAGCCGTAAAATATCGGCTTTAAAATATATTAATGGAGCCATAGCGATCATTTTTATGTGATGAAAATTGTTTATCGGCTATGGGAATCACACCGAGATTCTTATATTCACAGGCCGAATTGATATCCTATAATAATTGTATTAAAACATTTGCACGTGGCATTTGGTTCATTACTCAAACAATATGTCTTTTAGTTTGTAATATTTATTCAGCAAAAAATCATGAAAGTCCAGTACAGTCTAAAAAATACGACGACAGGCAGTGAAAACATTTTTTTTCTATCTACATTTACATATCTGTCAAGGCGGAAAAACTCGTTTTTTACAGGATAGACACGAAAAACTAATTAAGGGTTAATTTTCCTACATTAACTTTTTGTTTATTTGTTTAATGTTAAAGTTATACTTTTGTTTTTAAAAGTAATTTCGAAAATAGTTTGAAAATGTTGAATTAAATACCAACAAAATTTAAATATTTTATATAAACAATTTAATATTTTTTCTAGTTAATATGTAACACATTTGAATTTATATAATATAAATAATTTGAATGAAATAAAATAATGGCTCAATTATAACATTATATATTTTTTTTAATTATTTGCTAAAAAAAGAAATGTTCTCCGGCATCCCTGGCTATTAGAAACGGTAGTGTAAGTTACATTATAATTCATTTATAAAGTTGATATCCTTCACATAATTTATCATTTATGGGATAGTGGTATCAAGTCGGTCTGTGGATTCTAAGAACCCTGGTTCGATCCCCACAGCCGACAAAACATTTTCATCAATT
Organism: Pterostichus madidus; assembly: GCA_911728475.2. Classification (NCBI taxonomy): domain Eukaryota; kingdom Metazoa; phylum Arthropoda; class Insecta; order Coleoptera; family Carabidae; genus Pterostichus; species Pterostichus madidus. The sequence continues at coordinate 22,867,790 of OU452311.1, read as the reverse complement.
TAAAAATTACTCCTGTGGTTCCTCCACCTCTAACATCTTTGAGGGCCGTGATTTGACGGCTGGTAACCGCATTCATGCGCATAAATATATCACTTACCGAGATCTGCTTCGGCAGAGTGCCCACCCAGTAATGGGTAAAAGGCGTGATGATATATTTATTTATTTAATTTAATTTAAAATAATTAAATATATCATCACGCCTTCTACCCATTACTGAGCGTAGCATGGAGCCGTAGCAGATCTCGGTAAGTCATATATTTTGCACGTGAAGTGCGGTTACCAGCCGTCAGGGCCTTAAAGGATGTTAGTGGAGTGGGAGCGATAGGGGTAGTTTTAATGTAGTGAAAATTGTTTGTCGACTGTGGAATCAAAACCGGGTTCTCAAATTCACAAGCCGAATCGATACCACTGAGTCACCTATCCTATTATAATGCAGTAAATCCATGAAAATATGTTTTATATGATGATAAGCTAATTTTTAATTTGAAACGTCCACAAATTATTATTTTTTTAAATAATATTGGATTCCTGAAGCATTTTTATGTAATATTAAAAATATTTGTAATACAAAAGAGAGTAAAAGCAAATACATTTTCTAAAGAATCCCTTGATAAGGTTCAGAAACAGAAGCTGGCGCAATTTAAATAACTAAACCCGAACTTATGAAAGCAACGTACGATGGTTTCAAACTTTACTTATTACATATATAAAGTTTCTATCGATTTTGCTTTTGAAATCATAAAAATTATTTTATGGGCGGTGGTTGGGGAATAACACACGAAATGTGGTAAAGTGACGAGGCGCTGCGTTCACGTTCCCGGGGAAAAGTGCTGAACGAGGGGAAAACACCAACGCTCTTGTCCTCATTGACCGGGCCACCGAGGTGTTTTGTCCTTTATCCGGAGTGGCGGTGGCAGCGACGGCGATGGTCGACTAAAAAGGGAATATCATCTTATATCGTTCAGTAGAAAGCTTTGTGCTTTGGATCTCATTTCAGTGAAATTGCCAGTCTTGTAGTTTTGGGAGTTTGTTCTGCGTTGTCGCATTTGTCGTCTTATACACTTGTTCGTTCTCTGTCCAATGCTTTGCATCAAGAACGCAACAACAATGCGGAACGGCGAGAAACAAAACGCAATAACAACAACTAAAACGCAAGGAAATGGAATAGTATATTGTAACACAAGTTTTGCAATGGTTGTTATCACACATATGTTACATACTTTGTTTTCTATGATTGAGCAGAAAATAGTCTTCTTCAACTGTAATTTGAAAGCAGAAAGTTAGAATTTGCCGCTTACCGAGCGGCAATAGCTGTATTCCATTTGCCACTTGGTTCACTTAAATCATTTGAGATAAATTAGACAACATGACTAAATGAACTGAATTAAGCAAATTGATGCACTTATTGGTAGGGATGGCAATTGACTAGTCATATAATCTTCGTTCAATTGACCTAGTATTTGACTTATAATTTGTCAAATTGCTCGAGTCAAATATTAGGTAGTGAGGTGCGTGCAAGTAGCATAATGGGCGATTCAAGTGGTAGAGCTTTTTAATATATATTTATTAAAATAAATTCTTGACCGTACATCATATTTAATACAATATAAAATCATACCATAAATGATATCTTTATTGCTGAAATATGAAAGTTAATGTTGAATAATTTAAAACGCTCATTTAAATTTCGCACTGCCATTTGCAATTACGTAGTTGCATTAAGCCAATCACAGAGCTTTGTCTGAAACGTTTGTCGGTGCTCAATTTTACTGAGAGGAAGACGAAAAGGAAACAAGCATTCAGCATTCTACGATTCTACTAATGACGTATAATACTAGACGAATTATGCCGTATTCAAGTCAATGCAGTGTTGTGAAGCAGAAAGGGATGGAATAACTTTTGGGTTCGCCGGGTGCGCGGCAAGGAGCGAGTACACTTTGATGTTATGCAAGGTGCTCCTTACCGCGCACCCGCCTCACTAGCCAGTTATTCTATCCCTTTCTGCTCCACAACAAACGCCGTTGTTATACGTCTAGTTATGTTTTGTCGGAGGATTCTACTGACAACGACACACGTTACGTGAAGTTATGTGTTATTTAACTCTGTCTGATCTGTCTCTCTTTAAGCTAAGATGCAACTACGTCATATTCGTTTGTTTCGAAAGTTTAAATATTTTTATCATGCTTAATACAAGTTTAAAAAAAATAATAATTTTGGGTATAATAATTTTATTACGTAGATTAATATATAAAAAATTCAAAAAAGTCTTGAAAGGACCATTCTTTCTGTTGCCTCTTTGGACAGGTCGACCGTGTCCCGTGTTCGGCGAGATGCAGTAATTGCAGAATGCAGTTCGCACCTTTATAGGGTTGGTGTGTAATCGCACACATATTTCGTGTTTATTTTTTATATTCTTATTATTTATCTATTTACAATAGCATTAGTTTTGTTTTTCTTTTTACCAAAGAGTATTGTTTATTTTGTTTTTTCGAGAAAGATTTTACTTTTTATACAATAATTTTTTTGCAGTTTATTTTTTTTAATTGGCCAAATTGATTAGGTGAAATATTCCAACATCGGTCAAATTGACCGTCAATTGATAACTTTTAACCGGTCAATTGACCGAGCTGCCATCCCTACTTATTGGGATGAATTACTTCAAAGTTAATTAAGAGCAGTAATTCTAGTACTGTAAATCAAGTCAGCGAAGTAATCCAGCAAAATAAATACGTGATTTAGTTCAGTAAATTAAGTTAGATCTGATCCAAATGGCAAATGGAATACGCATAATGTAAGAGTGTATCATCGTATCCATGGATACATGAAAATTGACGCCCGAATTTCCAAACAGAAAAACTGTCAAACAATTATTTTTAAATCTTTTTCAAGCAATAGACTACTTTCTGCTCTACGTACGCAAATAACTATTTTACCGTCGTGAAGTTTATTTCTTAAAATCAATACTTGACATCTGTCATTTATTGTTATATTTCGCAATAAATAAATAAAAAAAAACTAACTGTTCAGTAATGGTTGTCTTGGAAACAACATCATAAACGATTTATTGCCATACTGAGTGCGGCAAGAATTTATGCCGCACTGAGTGTTGTCAATATATACTTTCCACACTTATTTTAAATGTTGATGTATTGACTTTTCAATACGACCGTAGAATTATGGCGAAATATGTGCATGTAATACGGCTATAGATTTGGAAATGATTCAGAATGAATAACGAATACAAACCAATGCTTTTCAGTTTTACCGGAATGGCTTCATAAATTATGTTAAGTTTATTACTAAATTGAGCATTGCAAATTGACCGCAGGCATAGAATAAAAATTACACTGCAAAACTTTATTAAAAACTTTTTCTAACTTTTTATTCATAAATACAAAAACATTTACTAAAACAGGAAATGTCAGTAAACAGTCAACATTTATTTGTTCATTTCATTAAATTAAAAACATAAAAAGAACAGCATAAATTATAAGTTTTTCAACGTAGCATACAAACGGAAGTCAATGTGTTCTTTTTTGTTATGAATAAAATTCTTTTTAAATAAATAAATAGAAATATAAATATATCATCACGCCTTTTACCCATTACTGGGTGTGGCACTCTGTCGAAGCAGATCTCGGTAAGTGATATATTTATGCGCGTGAAGTGCGGTTACCAGACGTCAAATCACGGCCTCCAAAGATGTTAGTGGTGGGGAAGCCACAGGGGTAATTTTAATTTGGTGAAAATGTTTGTCGGCTGTGGGAATCGAACCAGAGTTCGTGATTTGGCGACTGGTAACCACACTTCACGCGCAAAATATATCACTTACCGAGATCTGCTTCTGCCTTGACGCCATGAGGCGTAGCTTTATGAATACGTATGATGATTGTTTTCTATTTGTATGACAAATTTGCTGTACTCGTCATATGATATTATTTATGGGGTGGCTAGCTCAGTGGTACCTGGTTCGAATCCCACAGGCGACAAACAATTTTCAGAATTTCAAAAACTACCCCTGTGGCTCCTCCACCACTAACATCTTTGGGGGCCGTGATTTGACGACTGGTAACCGCACTTCACGCAAAAAAAATATATCACTTACCGAGATCTGCTTCGGCAGAGTGCCACACCCAGTAATGGGTAGAAGGCGTGATGATATATTTATTTAGTTTATTAGTAATAAAGGTTGGCGCATTAAAACATACTTTTTTTATCCACTTATTTAGAAAATTTCGCAGATTTATTCAAATTAAAATGAAATAAATTGACAAAATTATTTGTATCACCATGCCAACTGTAATCAAATTTGTGTATTAAGGTAGGTCTAGTATGACGATGGCGATATCGGTCGTCGAGTGGCGAAACTGGCGCTCAAAAAAACAAAAAGATAGAATAAAATAAGTGTTTTATACCTATTACGATGTCAATATCCATACATTGTTAACAGGTTGTTGGTCTAGTGAATTTTCAAATACCGTACCACCGTGTGGTGTTGCCATTATAAATTGGGATCCTTAATTTTTCGTTAAAAAAAGAATTTGCATGGCTATATATCCATTACTCAACAGTGAAAAACTTTCTCCTTTTGATACAATATACGTGGATAGTTCTAGAACATCATATTAGTTTTCCAAATAAAACTGCAAATTTTTGGAGATATACACGAACCAAATATGTGCGATTCTGAATGACAATCGTCATAAGCCCCGTGTATAAGAACTAAACTTTACATGCGAATATATTTGTTCAAAGACAGTGAATGTGTTTCATATTTTAACAGGATGACTATCTCATATTTACGTGCGCCGAGTTTCATTCATATCAATAAAAATGTTTTTCACGCTAGAACTACCTTAAGAGTGTTACTCAAGCACGGTAATTGTAAGTGGAATAAAGCTACTTTACGCTCGTGACACACACATATTTTTTCCACGATTGCATCTTAAATGAGTATAATAAATATAAAAAAATATATCATCACGCCTTCTACCCATTACTGGGTGTGGCACTCTGCCGAAGCAGGTCTCGATAAGTGATATATTTATGCGCGTGAAATGCGGTTACAAACCGTCAAATCACGGCCCCCAAAGATGTTAGTAGTGGAGGAGCCACAGGGGTAATTTTAAATTGGTGAAAATGTTTTGTCGACTATGGGGATCGAACCAGGATTCTTAGAATCCACAGGCCGACTCGGATACCACTGAGCCATTACCCCATAAGTATAAGTAATGAAAATAAATTGGTTCTGTCAATATGACAAATTTCTGTTTTGTTTGTATCCCTATTGGAGGAAGCGCGTATTTAATAAGGATGTTGATTGTATCCGAATATTCGAATATTCGGATATTTATATAACGGATATTCGGTTTTGACTATCCGAATTGTTCGGCTATCATTAATAAATAATATTTATAGTGTAATACGCCGTAGAGAAAATTCAGCTGGGCGAGTCCAACATGTGAAAATTTACCAATTTTAAATCACACGTCAAGAAACTGTTTTGCGAGTACTCGTAATATGCAAGCCTAGCCTTCGGATCGGTCTGTCAAAACATGCTTGCACTCGCAAAAGTCCATTTTCCGGCCTAGCGATACTAATAACTATTATCTGTTAATTTTTGTGCGAATCTTTACAAAGCCACTGAGAAATATGCACTCATCTATTAATAAATGAAAATGCGCAGTTAAGTTAATAAAATATTGATTTAATAGTTGACAATATAATTAACCAAATGCTGCATTACAGCCCATAAATAAGTTTATATTAAACAACAAATCTGTTTCCCATTCGGCCAGACTAACGGTTTCAGATCGTTTATGGTTGCAACCGCGTCATTACGTGCGGCACACATCCCTGGAGAACAGAAGGAAACCACAGCATGTTACTGATTTAAGAAAGCAGTAGCAGTACCGGTACCGGTACCGGTACTGGAAGGCCGTGAGGCCGTGAGTAGGCGACAGCGGTGAGCGCTAACGTACAATGTGCAGCTTACAGCCTATACGCTTGAAGAAATACTGTGTGTTGCGCACTACTGTAAACAAGCGATCTAATTTCATGGCGGTACGTTCACCTGGGTTGCCATAACTCCGGCTGGTTTACGATGCGCTATCTTACTACCGAGGGAGTAGGAGAGTATAAGCTGCTTCTCATTGTGTCGCCAACAAAATCAAATAAATGTAATAGTGAAATATATATATATATATATATAAAGATTAGTTATCACACGACTGAAATATATATATATATATATATATATATATATATATATATATATATATATATATATATATATATATATATATATATATTTCACTATTACATTTATTTGATTTTGTTATATATATATATATATATATATATATATATATATATATATATATATATATAAAACGGCATTAAATAAGTCTAAATTTATTTATATAATACATTCCTGACATAAAATAAACGTAGAATAAAATTTTCGTTTTTAAGCTACTTACAGAGTACCATGCAAAATTAAAAAAATTATTTAAATTTTTATATTGACAGATGTAGAAAATTATTTCTTTTATTTTGCATTGTACTCTGTAAGTAGCTTAAAGATGGCAATTTTAATTTATGTCTACTTCATGACAGGAACGTCCTAATAAAATACTGGATGTTGGATGCAGTTCATAATTCTGAACATTTTTTGTATGGACACTTTTTTTCTAAAATTAATTGGGAAAAATCTTTCGCCAATTTAAAATTTTACCATTTTAATAGTATTCTCATGTATTTATATAACAAAAAAGTAGACACTTAGTATATATATATATATATATATATATATATATATATATATATATATATATATATATATATATATATTTATGTTGGGGTGGCTAGCTCTGCCTGTGGATCCTGAGAACCCTGGTTCGATTCTCACAGATGACAAACAATTTTCATAATTTCAAAAACTACCCCTGTGGCTCCTCCACCACTAACATATTTGGGGGCCGTGATTTGACGACTGGTAATCGCACTTCACGCGCAAAATATATCACTTACCGAGATCTGCTTCGACAGAGTGCCACACCCAGTAATGGGTAGAAGGCGTGATGATATATATATATATATATATATATATATATATATATATATATATATATATATATATATATATATATATATATATATATACTACATTTACTTCGTTTTTCGATCGCACAGTCGCTCGCTGTTTCACTATTTCTGAAACTCCCGCTACTGCAGTTTTTAATAAATTTCAACAAATATTTTTTACAGGTCAAGTTAGATCTGTAGGATCACAGAGACATTAATTTTTTTTTTGCTGAAACAAAATTTTATTTTTACATCATACAAAATTATGTACTACTCAGTTAATTGGCAAGCTTAAATTATGGATATTTCCATCACTGGCTTTTACCAGTTTAGTTGTTTAGTAATAAATATTTACAACTGAAGAGTAGAAATAATTTTCGAGAACCTCTATATAACATTTTAACGGTATCATCAAACTGATGAAACAATACCAATAAGTTATTATTTACGATACCAATGAAATTTAATATACATTCGCTATTCGGATAAGTAACAAGATGACGTCGATAAACGAGTCAACGAGCGACGAGAGAAGAAGAATAAGTGAATACGACGAGATATTGCTGAAATTTTAACACCGGAAACGGAAATATCAAATGTTGATATGAACAATATCAAAAGGGAATATTAATGATATCATTTAACTTCAATGTGTACAAAATGGAAGGAAATGGATTAGTTATCACACGAATGAATTGAATATCTTATATTCTGACATTAATTCATTATTTTAATGAACGTTACGGGTATATCGTGAATATTAAATATACAGAGGATGGCATTGCTTTACGATTTTTTGGACATATCGTACCCCTAGACCAAGACCACCATAAAACAAAATTTTGTTATTTTACTCATTACTGGGTGTGGCACTCTGCCGTAGTAGATTTCGGTAGGCAATATATTTATATGCGTGAAGTAAGGTTATTAGCCGTCAAATCACGGCCCCTAAAGATGTTAGTGAAGGGGAAGCCACAGGGGTAATTTTAATGTGGCGAAAATTGTCGGCTGTGAAAATCGAAACCATAGGTCGACTTGATAACACTAAACCACCTATTCAATATATGTTGTAATAATTATAGTTAGGTATAATGACTAATATATTTTATAATAGTAATAACCAATGTTAATGGAAAGAGTCAAAAGACAGAAGTATCGGTATTCATTTAAAATGAAATTATCTTGTAACTATCGATTTTGAGTTACTAGCTGTTTACCAATTCAGTTTTATTTCATAAATTTTAAATAAAAGAAAGTTAAGACTAACTATTGAATAATTGATTTAGATATTTACTGTCAAGTTTTATACAATAGCAAGTACCTATATCATTTATTGCACATAAAATAATATCACGCCAGCGGTGGGCGCGTGAGTAAATTTTTGCTCACGATCACGCCCGCTCATGAATAACATTTTTTATTCACGCCCAGTCACGCATGGCGAGTCACGCTCGTGGGACGGTTTAAAAATATGAAGATTTAAATATTAATTTTATTCTATTAATATTCAATCAAATTCGACAAATTAAAAGTGTCAATTCAGATTTTTAAATACTGATTTATTTAAATTTTTTCTACTGAAAATAATACTTATTGTTATTTATTTTATTTCTTTTTTATACATAAAACTGTTTTGATTGCGATTTAAGTTTCTTAAATTTTACATAACCGAAATTATTATTATTACGTATTTATTGGAAACAAAATTCATAGTTTCAAAATATAAAATTCGAGGATATTTAAGGATATTAAGGTATATATTTAAAAAAAATTCAATACCAAAATTTGACAATTTTTTTTTAATAAAAATGCTTCATTTAATATATAAAATTATGTTCTAAATATTTTAAAATTTATTTGGTTAATTACTGCTAAAACTGGTACAAAATTTGCCAGAAATAGCAATTTTTTTCAATTAATTAGAAGACAATGGGGTAGGTAGCTCAGTGGTATGAAGTCGGCCTATGTATTTGAAAACCTCGGTTCGATTCCTACATCCGACAAACAATTTTCATCACGTTAAAATTACCTCTGTGGCTCTCTAACATCGTTGAGGGCCGTGATTTGACGGCTGGTAACCGCACTTATATATATATATATATATATATATATATATATATATATATATATATATATATATATATATATATATATATATATATATAACTGTTGCATAAAATCTGAATTTTCTGAATACCGTGTATAGAAGAAACTAAATTAAATATATATTTTTTTATTGTAAATAAAAATTTTCAGGCATTACAAACAAAAACATATTTTCAATTCCAAAACTGACATTTTTTATCTCACGCCCGAAAATAACGCATTGTTAAGCACGACTATTTTTTCTTTGGCTTATTATTAAAATATTAGAAATCGTTGACGTGATTTAAAATATTCACGTCTCGCGCTCATTTCTGCAATATACTATGTCTCATCCCCATGTAATATCTTATTATTTATTTATTGTCATTTTTAATCCGTTTAATTTAATTTTATTCCATCCATCCATGAGTTCTTTTTCAGGACGTCGACGAAATCTCATGCTCAATTTCACCAACTTACACCTGTTTCATCAGTTTTACATTCGACACACGTTCCACATGACTAACCCATTTTTCTAACAAAATTCTTCTCAATCTCACACTTCTTATAAGTTATTTCGGAAACAATTCCAGTTATACACAAATATAAGTACTTTTAAAATACTCCCATTGACATGTATTTATTTAAGATCACATAAAATAGAAAAAATATAAATATATCACCATTACTGGGTATGGCACTCTGCCGTAGCAGATTTCGATAAGTGATATATTTTGCTCGTGAAATACGGTTACCAGCCGTCAAATAATGGCCCCCAAATATGTTAGTGGAAGGGAAACCACGGAGTTAGGTTTAATGTTTGTTGACTGTGGGAATCGAATCCGGATTTTCAAATCCACAGGCCAATTCGATAACGTTACTGTTTTTATTAAATTATTAATGAAATAAATCTTATTCATAGTTTAAATTTTCAATTTAACATTTTTATAATATGAAAATAAAAATAATGCAGGTAGTCTTTTAATATTTAAGAATTTCCCTTTAGAATTAAAATGGCATTTCGAAAAGTATTTTCGGAAAATAAAGAAATGTGAGAATAATTTAAAAGTAAAATGAATATCAAAATTTCTTTATTTATTTTTTCCCAAAATGGCCGTATTGCCATTTAATAATTAATCAAACAAATCAAAATATTATGATTTCTTCATTTGTTTCTTTCATAGCACGCAGATTCCCATGCAATTTGAATTAATTTAATGTCAACTTAATATACATTTTTCTCAAAAATTTTGTAATGTGAGTGTACCAAACTTGTATTCGTTGAATTCAGAATAAAATTCCTTTCCACACAAAGCATAAAAAAATATGTTCTCATTTAAAATAAGAAAGTTGTGTTCCATATTTGTAGAACCACTCGTTGAAAACTTTTTTGTTAATAGTTTTGTATAGTTCGAAGTACCAAAACCCGAGAGATCGAAATACAACGATTAAAAGCTCTTCAAATATAAAACTACAAAAGACCTTTCAACGCTTATTCCGCAAATTGCTGTATGTTTGTCAGAATACTTCCAATAATAAACTTGTAAAATGATATTTCTTTCCTAATATAACCAATTTTGTAGCTTTTATAGTTCTTGAGATAGCAATGGTGACACACTTAAATATATAAAAATAAAAAAAAATGGGGATTTATAATTTTGACGTTACATGCAGCAGACCTCCTTCCACACAAATTTGTGTGAAACAACAAATTTGTAGAAAGAGCGAGATGATAGACCATGGCCGAGTCGATCAACTGCTTTCTCCTTCAGCACCTCTCCCCGCAGATATCGTCATTTATTCTTCAGTCAACACGTTTGTATGTTTGACTTTGTATTTCTCTACTTACATATTCAATCTCAGACATGTTTACATATTTTAGTTGACATTCAAATGAGCAGTTATTGTGATTTCATGATAGAGCTCGACAAACCAAAGTAGAGCCGTGGCTGGAATGCGCTTTAACTCCACCTATTCAGGTGTTTATAACGAATAGTGTGGTTTTACTTTGGCGTGAAAGTGAAATATACAATCATAATGAAAAAACTTGGCCGCCGCACCATGTACGATATGAGTATTTATGCAAATTTATTAATGATATATTTAATTATTATTAATCTATTATAATTACTATTATCACACGCCATCTTATTTCATATGGAGTAATGGCTAAGTGGTATCAAGCCGGCCTGTGGATCCTTAAAACCACGGTTCGATTCCCACAGCCGACAAACAATTTTCACCAAATTAAAATTACCCCTGTGGCTCCCCCACCACTAACATCTTTGGGGGCCGTGATTTGACGGCTGATAATCGTACTTCACGCGCATAAATATATCATTTAACGAGATCTGCTTCGGCAGAGTGCCACACCCAGTAAAGGGTAATGGGCTTGATGATATATTTATTTAATTTATATCTTATTTCACAAATTTAAATTCAACTTTTGAAACTGAATGTACCGACGATAGTAGCGACCTGCAACGACACTTCTCTCACGGTTTTAATTTGGCTTGTCGAGCACTAAACATCAAACTGTAAAGCTACGCTTCCTCATCTTAACATAGTTTTAGTCTTTGTTTTTGGTTTTTGTTTCTGTTTATATCGGAAAAATTCCAGCCATTTCCAGCTCTTAACATAAACAAAACCTTAATTCATTATTCTAGTAAAGATTTGTTCTCTTAAATGAGAAAATAATTGTATAAAACTATTTGAAATACTTTAAAAATTATATAAAATTATTAATGAGGGACAGTAATTACTATTAAAATTAAGAACTAGTTTAATTAAATTATACAATTCCAAAGTAATTTTAAAAAATTGAGACATTATTGTAGTGAACAAACCAGAATATTTCGAATATAGTAATTTAAATTTCAAAATTGATATTTATATTATTAAAATATGATTGAATTGCAATAATACTTATAAAATCAAAGAAAATAAATAAATTTTAAAATGACAGCGTCTAAATAATTTCTTTTTGACATGTTAGTTTTTTTGTTGCTATTAATCCAGTAATTTTAATTTTTTTCACAGTTGAAATTATTATTATTTTTATTCTATTGTCTATATTTATCGTATTCCCCACAAAAACCTAATAACATAACTAGAGATAGCATTACCGCAGCTAACTCTCTCTTACAGAACAGCGACGAAAGACTATGTCGAAAGTATGAAGTCTGCAAACTTTGTGTTTATGCGCAGTGACAAAGGCAAAGACTGAGACTAAAACAGTAGTTGGAAATGCTCAGCTGTATTCAAATATGACAAACCCTCAAGGTTATGTCGAAAAACTAAAACTAAGACTATGTTACGAGGTGGAGACAAGGCTTAAAGCTATACCATGTTCGCTACATAACAAATTACTAAATTCTATTTTATTCACTAGATGACAATCGAAAAATTTGAATTGAATAAGTCGTCATTCTGTGCCTGAGAAAGAAGCAATGCCATTTCGTATTTAGAGACAACATTGAAGATCATTGCATAGTACGAGGGCGGTCCGATAAGTACTTAGTCTCACCGCCAGATAGCACCACTATAGCAAGAGCAATTTTATATCGCTTAGAACATTCTCGTAGACAATTACTGTTAAAATTTCAGCTAAATCGGACCCGTAGTTTTGTTTTGACTGCGTGTGGAAGCGAGCGTGTCCGCAGCTTTGAGAAAAATGGAAAAAGAACAATATCGGTCGGTGATTCGATTCTTGTTTTTTGGAAGGGAAATCGCGCAGCGAAATCAAAGAACGCTTGGATGCTGTGTACGGGGACTCTTCTCCTTCGATGGCGACCGTCAAAAATTGGTTTAACGAGTTTCAACGTGGCCGCACGTCGGTTTTTGATGAGCCACGCCCAGGTGCCCCGAAAACGGCTACCACGGAGGATAACGTAGCAAAAATCCATGATCTCGTATTCGCAGACCGCCGATTGAAGGTGCGCGAGATAGCTGAGACAGTAGGCATCTCAAAAGACCGCGTGGGTCATATCCTGCATGAATTTTTGGGCATGAGAAAACTCTCGGCGCGATGGGTACCGCGTTTGCTCACTCCGGACAACAAGCGCATCCGTGAGATTACTTCAGAGCAGAGTTTGACGATGTTTAGGCGCAATCCGAAGGAGTTTCTGCGTCGTTTCGTGACCGTCGACGAAACATGGGTACACTGGTACACACCAGAGACCAATGAATAGTCGAAGCAGTAGACTTCACCCGGCGAACGTGCTCCAAAGAAGGCGAAGACTGTCCTATCGGCCGGAAAGGTGATGGCCACCGTTTTCTGGGATTCAAAAGGTGTGATCTACATCGACTACCTGGAGAAGGGCAAAACGATCACAGGGCTCTACTATACCGAATTATTGGGCCGATTCGACGCCGACCCCATTTGGCGAAGAAAAGAGTGCTCTTCCACCATGACAATGCTCCGGCACACACTTCCGCCGTCGCCACGGCCAAATTCATAGAATTAGGCTACGAACTGCTGCTCCATCCACCGTATTCTCCGGATTTGGCCCCGTGCGACTTTTTTTTTGTTTCCAAATTTGAAAAAGTCTCTCGCCGGGCAGAAATTTGAGTCGAATGAGGCAGTTATCGCCGCCACGGAGGCCTACTTTGCAGACCTCCAGAAAACGTATTTTTCAGACGGGTTAAAGAAGTTGGAGCATCAACTGTATAGAACTCAAAGGAGATTATGTTGAAAAATAAATCGCCACTTTTCCAAAATTTTTGTTATTCTTTTGTAGGCTAAGTACTTATCGGACCACCCTCGTAAGTATTGTATGAACCGGCGTGTTAAACAAGCTGACGATATGTATATACGCGTACATGTAATGCAAACGCAGTGCGCTACTAAAAGCAATATTGATAACGTGTATGCCGGATGTGGGAGCGTCTCGCGACCTGAAATTAAAATATTAAAAAAGTACATTTATAGGGAGGTGTTATGATTTCCCAGACGGCAGGACGGCAGTTACGTGTGACTAGCCTAGGTGTGGTTATATTAGTTTGGTTCCACGCGTTCGCTCGTAACCTGTCGTTGCTGCCTCCAACACCATACTGTTATTGTTATTGACGTAGCTTCTAATATTTCACGGGGAACTGTACGAAATATTTCCATGTTAAGAATGTGTTATGAAGTAACGATGAAAATGAAATTTAAGAAACTTTCTGTTTTTATTATACTGCGAAATCTATATCTACAGATTAGAGATGGGCGATTACCATCTGCGAATGCTCGAATACCTTGAATATATTGCGATAAATTTAGGATAGCTTGATTATTAAATAACAGATTTTTTCTATTTCGGTATTCTTGTAGCTCTATAAACGCACTGTAAACACGTTGCTAAGGAGATCTATAAGTGCACTGTTTTTGGCGCTTTTTATTTTGTAGGAGTGGTATGAATGCTCTTAAATCTGGCAGATGAATGACATATAACCTCAAAATTGTAAATTGTTGGTGTTGAAATATTAGCAACGGAATATGCTAGAATCAGATAAACTTCAAAACATTCACAATACGGAAAGAAATATTGATTAATTGTCAAAAAATATGATATTTCAATTGTCCGTATCAAAAGCGCTACCAACATGAATGATAAAAAGCACCAACTTATAGTTTTGACAAGTCGCAGATTTTAAAAATCTAACAGAATTATAAAATTACCTCAATAGAAAAAATAGTATAAGGAACACGTTTCATAAGGCCTGTTAACGCACTCGTCCTTTGTAAAACTCGCCGCAGAGCGGCTCGTTTTTCAAATTTGGACTCGTACGTTAACAGATTACCGTATGAAACTAGTTCTTTAATATACTATTATTGTAATCGACACAACAAAAAGCTGATCAGAAGAATTCGCGAAGAATTCAATAATATTACGCTACAATAATTAAAAAATGTTGTATGCAGGGTGCAGAAGTGTATGGAAGAAAAATGCAGGTATCGTCGATCATACAAAATAAACAAACCATAGAGAAATTTGTTGTGTAGCCAACATATCCCCATCCACCCCCTCTCACCCCGGATCAGCCATTGAATCTGATATAGAATTAACAAGAAGAAATAAAAAGATGTAAAATTTAAACTGTGCTATATTCACCTTGCTAATTTAAAACTATCAAAATTATTTTTTGACGTTTCTGAAAACCAATGAAATGCTTCATTGTATAGGCACGTGTCTGCGTTTTGACCAATCCTGTTATTATTATACTGAGAATAAAGCTCTTGTGATTATTCCCGGGAATAATCTCGGTAGGTGCTTTTTTGTTTGTGACAAATGATAGGTAGTTGTCAAATAATTATTTAAAACAGTCAACGCGTCAAGTAAAATGTGTGAAAAAAATCTATTTGGTTCCATTTCAGATACAGAAATACACCAACAAATATTGGAAACAACTTTCAAGAATACATTAATAAGTAATCAATCGATATGAACCCAGTTCAAAATCTTTTAAGTTGAATGAATCGACCTCAATAGCTAAGTCAAAAAATAATCTAATTAAATATAACTCCAGAGTTCGATAAATTAGAAAATAATTCTCCAGTATCTTTCTCAAACGTGTTGCCATTTGGCAATAGCCACTCAAGCCCTACGGGCTTTCGTGACTATTGCCTGGCAACAAGTTTTCGAAAGATCTGTCAAATTATTTTCAATTTATTTTCACTTTCTTATGTTATATTATTACTGATAATTTAAAATATTTTTCCTGAAACCGGTAAGACAGTGCCTACTTTCCTGACCAATTTTAGTATGGAAAGTAGATTTTTACCAAAACAGTCAAGTAAAGTAAGTATCCAAGGTTAACAAAAATAATAGTCTGGTAAAGTACAAAAAGATAGTTTTCTATTTGACTTGACTTTCTTTTTTATGTAACCTTGGATACTTAGTATGCTGCCAAGATAATTAATATTATTTATTATTATTATTATTTATGTTACTTTGTACAACAGGAATTGTATCCCAATTACAGTACAGGGTCCGAACTCACCGAGCCGTAGAGTGGTTGTAATGGGGGAGTCAAGTGGTAGAGGTTTTTAATATATATTTATTAAAATAAGTTCTTGACCGTACATCATATTTAATACAATATAAAATCATACCATAAATGATATCTTTATTGCTGAAATATGAAAGTTAAAGTTGAATAATTTAAAACGCTCATTGCAATTACGTAGTTGCATTAAGCCAATCACAGAGCTTTGTCTGAAACGTTTGTCGGTGCTCAATTTTACTGAGAGGAAGACGAAGAAGAAATAAGCATTCAGCATTCTACGATTCTACCAATGACGTATACTACTAGACGAATTATGCCGTATTCAAGTCAATGCAAACGCCGTTGTTATCCGTCTAGTTATGTTTTGTCTGAGGATTCTACTGACAACGACACACGTTACGTGAAGTTACGTGTTATTTATCTCTGTCTTATCTGTCTCTCTTTAAGCTAAGATGCAACTACGTCACATTCGTTTATTTCGAAAGTTTAAATATTTTTATCATGCTTAATACAAGTTTAAAAAAAAATAAAAATTTTGGGTATAATAATTTTATTACGTAGATTAATATATAAAAAATTCAAAAAAGTCTTGAAAGGCCCATTATAATTTCTAGTTTGAGTGGAAATCGAATTCGGGATCTTCGGATTCGAATTCTGTAACGCGACCCACCCCATCGTACTGCCGGATAAATTAAACATTTTAAATTATTTAATTATGATTAATTATTGGTTAAATTAAACGGTTTCACAAAGAAATAGTATACATAATAGGACAGGAAAGTATTTTTACTTGATTCAGCTTTATCAAATAAAACATCACTTTTCCGACTTAATTTTAGAAAAACTATAAAATGAAGAATTTATTAATATATTTCTAGAAAAAATAATAAAAAGTATGAAAAAGCATTGTTATTAGGAAAGTACAATTTTATATAAATACTTAATAACCCGTGCACAAGTTTGAAATTAGTTTATAATGTGTTGGAATGGAGATTAACCGCTAATCCTCCCAACCTACTGCTCCTATGCTGCATAGTCTTTGTAACAATACCGACGGTGCCGTGCGGCAAATACAACGGCCATGCATTTATATTCATGTAAATTCATTATGTTTTAATTTTGAAATATTACAAATATAATTTCAACAGGAACGCTTGTCTGAGTGTTGTTTGAATTCACATTTATTTCGGGAATTAAGTACGTAATGAAAACATTAAATGGAATTAATCGATTATGATTTTGAAAGGGGTGAAGCACATAAAACAGATACCATTTTTATCGTTGCCGACTGAAATCATAAAATAAAATTTGTTCACTGCTTAATGTTTTTAATATTTTACATAAATAACAAAATGTATTACAGGCGAAAGGCGAATATATAAACTTGTATTTTCTCTGTTTCAGACTGAAATTTTAATTTCAACTAGAATTCTAATATTGAGTAATACTTCATCTTATAAACGAAAGTTTTTCTTTTGTGATTTTTATCGATTTTAAGAATTTATGAATATTAATCCCTCCAGTTGTAAAAAATTCAAAGAATAAAATAAATGCTTATATTATCAAGCCTTTTTCTCATAATTGGATGTAGTTACCAGCCGTCAAATTACGGTCCTCAACGATGTTAGTGGAGGCAGAGCCATAGGGATAATTTTGTATGAGGTGAGATTGTTTGTCGGCTGTGGAAATTGAACCCGGGTTCTCAAATCCATAATTCGACTCGATACCACTGAGCCACCTATCTCATATTTTTTATTTAAAATTTAAAACTCCAGTTATGAATATCGTGAAATTATTATTCGCATAATTTGAATGAAATGTTATTTAGGTCACATTTTAGCATTAATTTTGTTATAAATTTAAATTAAAAATAAATGTAATGGACATCAATACTGAGATTTTAATTTCGCAGTTATTCGAACCCCAAAAGAACCAGTCTATTGGAATTTTCTCCAGTACCTTTGGTGTTGAAATAATTTATAACAATAACCATTTCAACGGAATACCAATTTAAACAGGAACCTTGTCTGAATACAATGGATCTACATTACAATTAGAACTTCACTATGGATCGGATACTTTTATTTGTTAATTACATGTTATCAAATACCTTCTATCACTTGTTTGATATTAATTAAATATTAAGAACATAATATATCTAAAGAATTTAAGGTATTTTAATATTACATCTTTCGAACAAAGAAGATCATAATACTGATGTAAATAAAATAAAAATATAAATATATCATCACGCTTTTTACCCAGTACTGAGTGTGGCACTCTACCGAAGCAGATCTCGGTAAGTGATATATTTATGCGCGTGAAGTGCGGTTGGCAGCCGTCAAATCACGGCCCCCAAAAATGTTAGTATTGGGGGAACCAAAGGGATAATTTTAAATTGGTGAAAAAATGTTTGTCGGCTGTGACGATCGAACCAGGGTTCTTAGGATCCACAGGTCGACTCGATACCACTGAATCATTTACAATAAATAAAATAAATAAATAAATATATCATCACGCCTTCTACCCATTACTGGATGTGGCACTCTGCCAAAGCAGATCTCAGTAAGTGATATATTTTGCGCGTGAAGTGCGGTCACCAGTCGTCAAATCACGGCCCCCAAAGATGTTAGTGGTGGAGGAGCCATAGGGGTAGCTTTTGAAATTATGAAAATTGTTTGTCGCCTGTGGGAATCGAACCAGGGTTCTCAGGATCCACAGGCCGACTTTATATCACTGTGCTAGCCACCCCATAACAATAACACTTATAATACGGTATTCCGTTGTTGCTCAAGCGAAAAGTTAATTATGTATAACTACTATAGATTTATTATTAAAACTAAACTTTATTCTACAGAATCACTTTAATCCGAATGTAATTACTTTATTTGCGATAAAATCGCAATAGTTTGTTATTCATACATTTGGTAAACCATTCTGATGAAATAGTTAATTATTTATGAGATATTTTACAGTTTAATTGAATCAAGCAGTTTAATATATAAAATTTAAGTTCAAATTGCGACTGTTACAAAATCTAATAATAACCAGCGACCGTCAGTTTTTTAGCGTGAAGCTTTCTCTTTCGAATGCAGTGCCTCTCGCTTCTGTAAACAAATCTGTATAGCCGTAGCATTCGTTCTAATTAGAGTTGTTTTTTTGTTTCGCCGAAAAAATGTTAAGTGCAACATTAGAGCAAGGTATTGTTGTGAAATTTCACTGAAACTTGGCAAAACTGCTACTGAAACTTATAATTTATTGAAAAAAGTACCCGAATTGTGGAAGGACAAGTCATGGTTTCTCCATCAAAACAATGCGCTGGCTCATTCCGAAATGTCTTTCAAGAGATTTCTAGCCAAGTACTGCATCCCAGTATTGGACCATCCGTCTTATTCGCCAGATCTTGCACCGTGCGACTTCTATCTGTTTCTTAAGGTGAAATTTGCCTTAATAGCAACAAGATTTGAGCTTTGAAAGAGAAATCGGCACGTGTTCTGAAGAAGCTGACATAAGAAGACTTTCAGTACTGTTTCGAACAATGGAATATTCGTATGGAGCATGGTAGGGATAGAGGAGGGGTGTATATTGAAAGTGATAATAAGTAAATAGATATGGAATCAAAATAAAATGTTAAAACAGCATCAGTCTCGTTATTTAATAGCCACACCTCGTATGTACATATGGCTTCAAAACAGAAAACTTTAAAAAATTATCATTTAATCGTATAATGCAGTCCTATAATCTTAAACTTGCATATGTAATTTTGTAACTATGGGAGAAGATTTATTTCGATTTTTTAAGTTGTTCTTGTAATTGAAGAATGTTTGGTATTAAGTGGTGTGATAGAGTTCGCAACGAACAGGTGTTGGAAAAGTAGAAGAAAAAAGGACACTATATGAGAATATTATGAAAAGTAACAGAATGTGATTGGGCCATGCATTAGGAAGGGATAGATGTTTTAATAAAGGACGTAATGGAAGGGACAGTAGAAGGAGAAAGATGGTAGACGGCCTGAAAGAAGGAAGAACTTATGCAGAAATGAAGAGGCTGGCTATGAATAGACGAAGTTGGAGAAGGCATATAGGACCTGCGTAAAGCAGATAACTATTGATGATGATGAATTGTAAATCAATAAAATCCGAATATTTATGAAAAATATTAAACAAAAATTAGTTACGTCGCATTTATTATGTATACTGTACGAAACAGTTTAAATTACGTGCTTATTTGATTACATCCTGTGAAATTTAATGAAACTTTACATTGGTTTTTGAATGTTCTTCGCAGGGTGTAATAAAAATATGATTTTCAAAAACAATCATAATTTATATTAGAAATCATTATTTTTTTTTTCAAAATTAGTCTTAAAATACATGAAATCTTATACATACATAATATCATGCTGTATCCCACCAAATGGGGTAGTTTAAACCCCTGTAACATTCACAGAACATCCACTCGTCAGATTTAACAAAGTATCAGTCTCCGTCTTTCTCATCCTGACATACCACCCTAGCTTCAACCCTATTTACCATCCCCCGATATAAGCTCATTTATTCCTCACACTCAAAATCTTTCATCAAGCAACAAACCTTCAATTATATCCATACATTCGCTCCTGTGTACCCGTTTCATTAATCTTTTAATGTTACTATTTATATATTTCGTTTAAAAATTAGAATG
The DNA here is from genome assembly GCA_911728475.2 of Pterostichus madidus. Lineage (NCBI taxonomy): Eukaryota > Metazoa > Arthropoda > Insecta > Coleoptera > Carabidae > Pterostichus > Pterostichus madidus. Next base: position 22,846,946 of record OU452311.1, on the reverse strand, counting down.
TGTTGTAGCGTCTTTGGCATTAGTCGAAAAAAAGATTTTCTAATATAAGAAAGACTTGGCACAGAAAATGCGGCAAAACTGGTATTTCTATGTAAGTATTAATCAATAGTTGTATTTTATATTTCTTATATAATGTTTGGTTTGCTAGTTTAATTTGTTTATGTTAAATAATTTAGCTCAGTGATTTTTAAAGTGTGGAGAGGGTCGCCAGATACAATTTAGAAATTGTAAAAAATATGTATACAAAGATTCATCAAATTGCACCGCGATCACTTAAATTTTTGACAGCAATGTTAAATTACTCATTTGATAGTTTATCTCGATAAGATCTTGTTCATTTAAGGAAAACTTATGTAAGTAACAGCGATGCAACTGGATATTAAAGAATTTACAATAAGTTTGATAGCAAAATACTATTAATTCTTTTCTTAAGAAACTGTACTAAAGTTCTTAATAAGAAGTTTTTCCTTTACTAATTTCTAAAATCGTGGTTCTATTTTTGCAATGCACATTATTACTAAATCATCCTTTTTACAAACTGCAATTTTGATCACATAAAAGGAAGAGGATCGCGAAAGAATTTATGGGCAAAAATGACTATATATTCAAATAAACTTAAAAAGTGGTCGTTATTATCGATTTCATTATAAAGGAGTTCCATTTTATTCAATAATTAAAAGTGAAAGAAAAAGTTTTGATAAGACAGTTACTCGAATTAAACAAAGATAATTCCTACTTACTGCTTTTTTGATGAAGGAAACAAATCCATAGCCTTTTGATTTCAGCGTCTGAGGATCTCGCACCACTCTACAGTCCCTGGAACAAAAAAGAAAACGTTTTAAATACATACATAATCATGGGGTAGATGGTTAAGTAGTATCGAGCCGGCCTGTGGATTTGAGAACCTCTGTTCGATCCCTACAGCCGACAAACATGTTTCACCACATTAAAACTACCTACTAACATCCTTGGGAACCGTGATTTGACTGCTGGTAACTACATTTCACGCGTATACATATATCACTTATCGAGATCTGCTGCGGCAGAGTGCCACACCCAGTAATTGGTAGAAGGCGTAATGATATATTTATTTATTTTATTTTATTTTTAATCAACACCGGAACATTGCTGACAGTATATATCTCATCTGCGATTTCTTCAATGGGTAAGCGAGTATTATTAATATATGTAGGTATTATTAATTTTCTTGTCGGTCGTTTAATGATTTCTAATAAATGTTAACATGACGATTCAAACTTCTGACAGATGAAAGGGCAAAAAATAACAAATTAACCTGTGATTTTAATATGCCTACAAAAATGTTTTAGTTGATCGTAGTATTATAGATATAGATATCCAGTAAGTTCTGATACAATTTTAATCATTCGTATGAGCCTAATCCATTTACATTTATATTTCTTTACAATAAATGTTTGGTATAAGAATTATACGCATCCATTACAATTTATAAATTGGTATTCTTTAAATAAAGCCAAAAAGTTTTTCCATATATTTTGCAAAATTTCAACAAAATTACGGTACCTATATGTAAGACATAATTCGCCTTTATATTTTTTGTAAATATTTGCATGACTAAGGGTAAATTATTAATAAATGTCAGCTGATGGAAATGAAATTTTGACCATACTCATCTTTGTAATTAATATATTAAAAATTTTATTTATATATATATATTTATATATATATATATATATATATATATATATATATATATATATATATATATATATATATATATATATATATATATATTAATTGTTTGTGCAGTTGGCATTTGGTGAAACATTTTAAAAATATTTAAAATATATACCGGGTGTATCATGAAAAGAGGGCCATAGGGAAAACGGTTTTTTCGCGCGAATTGCTTTCCATATTATTTTAAACAAAAATACTTCAAATAAAAATTGTAGAGCTTCGAATTCTGTATCTAAGTCAATAACCTAAATTTATTTTCTGTGTGTAAAAATTAAATATGGATGTTAAAACAATATAATTCAATATATATATATATATATATATATATATATATATATATATATATATATATATATATATATATATATATATATTGAATTATATTGTTTTAACATCCATATTTATTTTCTGTGTGTAAAAATTAAATATGGATGTTAAAACAATATAATTCAATATATATATATATATATATATATATATATATATATATATATATATATATATTTTTTTTTTGTTCCAGTTTGGTTTCAGACCGATGCCAAAAATGTGTTCGAGCTTTATTATCATATAAGGAATTTTTACAAACCCATTTTTTTGGATGGATAAAAATAGGTTATGTTGTTTACAACTACTAATTATTGTAATTAAATTTTTCTACATCTTTGCGTTTGCTTATGATTAATTTTCCGGTTCATATATTAAAGACTAAAAAGTCACCGCATAGGAGTGAGGAAATGTTAGGAAAGCAAAAAAAAATTTGAAACCAATTGAAAGAAATGTGCTAGCAAAATAAATTGCGTTCGAGTGAAAATTTAATTTAAATATGTTCTTCAAAAGGTGTATTTAATTTTAATCATTTCAAACTATTTTAAAAATATTTTACTGCAACAAAAATACAGTATCTCACAAACATATTTCAAACTCCTATTATAATTTTTAAATCTTGCTTATTTTTTATAAATTTTACCTAAAATTCCTTGTATTTCATAAAAAAAGAACACTTCTCCTTTGGGTTCTGTATCTTTTTGGATGTATAGATATTGATGATTGTAATATTCTGGAATTTTGCTACAATTTGAATCCACATGATCCTTTCAGCAACTGCTTCCCATTCCATTAGTGACTTTTTTGCCTCTTAATTCATTATGGCTATTCCTTTTCTTTTTTCTTATTTTTTTTTCGGTGATACCTGAGTATATAATACTGTTTTTGTTTGTTATTTTCATGTAACTCGTATCACTCCATCCGGTTAAACCAAGTATTTTAATGCGGATTTTCTTCGTTTCTTGAGCATCTGTGCTTTGCTTATATCAAGCATTATTGCTGATTTTTTTTTCTTATATATATAAATGTTTTATGACGATTTCTATTTTACTTTGTACTGTTTCTTAGTTTTCACATTGAATATAAAAAATTTTGAAATACATTTAGAGCGAAAATTATTCCAAATATTTTTCAGCTAGTGACTCAGTCGTCTGGAGTCAGCCTGTGGATTTGAGATCCTCCGTTCGATTTCCACAGCCGACAAACAATTTTTACCACACTAAAACTATCCCTGTGGTTCTCCCTCCACTAATATTTTTGGAGACCGTAATTTGACGACTGGTAACCGCACTTCATGCGCAAAATATATTACTTACCGAGATGTGCTACGGCAGAGTGCCACATCTAGTAATGAGTAAAAGGCGTGATGATATAATTATTTATTTTTATTTTGATATTAAATTTTTGAATCCAATTAGAGAGAAATTATTCCTAATAATTTTGAGCTTGTTTTAAAAAAGTAGTTTAAGGTGCAGTGCAAAATAAACATATAATAATTAGGCCGCAAATGTAAAATTAGCACCAAAAATATTTTATTGTTTATAACTAATAATAAATATATAAAATAAGAAAATAACAGGAAAAAATTTCCAACATTTGTCAAAGTTCCACAAAATTACAGCACATTTGAATTAACTTATTAGGTCATCATCAAAGTCTGGTTAGTCCAGCTTTAACCATAGACGCGTTTCGCTCTTTAGGAGCTCATTAGTATGGTGCGACCAACTATCCAGTTAGACAAACTAGAGGCTAGTGAACTGTGGTACTATGTATATTCAGTTCACTAGCCCCTAGTTGGTCCAGCTGGATAGTTGGTCGCACCATACTGATGAGCTCCTAAAGAGCGAAACGCGTCTATGGTTAAAGCTGAACTGACCAGCCTTTGATGATGACCTAATAAGTTGATTCAAATGTGCTGTAATTTTGTGCAAGTTTGACAAGTGTTGGAAATTTTTTTTCCTATTATTTTCTCATTTTATTAGGACTCAGTTCCACATCGCAACTGACAATTTGTCTTTGTATGATTTATTTATTGCTATTCAGCAGTTTGCGATCTTTGTCGGAAGATGGCACTGCATGGTTCTCCGTAGCTCTCATGTCATGATACCTTCATTAGTATTCTTAACATCTGTCAGTTCAGCTTACATAGTACCACAGTTCACTAGCCGCTAGTTAGTCTAGCTGGATAGTTGGTCGCACCATACTGATGAGCTCCTAAAGAGCGAAACGCGTCTATGGTTAAAGCTGGACTGACCAGCCTTCGATGATGACCTAATAAGTTGATTCAAATTTGATGTAATTTTGTGGAACTTTGACAAGTGTTGGAAATTTTTTCCTATTATTTTCTTATTTTATTAAGACTCAGTTTCACATCGCAAATGACAATTTGTCTTTGTATTAAATAAAATATATCATTACGCCTTCTACGCATTACTGAGCGTGGCACTCTTCCGCAGCAGATCTTGATAAGTGCAGTTACTAGCCGTAAAAATCACGGCTCCCAAGGATGTTAGTGAAAATTGTATGTCGGCTATAGGAATCGAACCCGGGTTCTCAATATATAAATATTGAGCGCAAAATATTTGCAGAAGTACAGAATGTGTGCTCATACGATACTAACTTCATAAACTTAAATAATAGATATTATTCGAAAATTACAAAATGTAATAATACTACAAATATCTATTTGTCATTGTAGATATGATTAAATTTTGTAAATTAAAAATAAAATAATTAGATCTATAATAAGTACACTACTAATTTTAAATGAGAAACCAGGCAATAATAAATATAAATTATGATAAAAATCCTATTGATTGAAACAACCAACGGTCAGCATTTTAATCCTTCATCAAAACTGTCACATGAAAAGGGAAATTTATTGATTTTTTAACTTTTAATACTCGAAGATTTTCACACTAATTAAAATTGGAAGCCAATGGATGATTTGGATTACAGTAAATCCCATAACGGCCTAATATTTAAACTAGTTTAATTAAATTTTTCACAAATTCATTGATTAAATTTTTGTAACCAACAGAAACGCGCGAAATCTCTATTGTAGAAATAACATGTGACTTTCGTTCAAGTTCTATCAAGTATGCATTAAGAAGCTACAATAAAACTTTTCGTAGCTGCATTTCTAAATCCAACTTCAGGGACATACTGTATAACATGGATTGCAAGAATAGCCGTAATCTGCTGACCGGCGATATTTGTGGTCGCCATTGAGATCACATAACACGAAATAGGTGGAACCTCTGAATATAAATCCACGCAAATTTCCCGCGGGCGAAAGCGGGTAGTTCACCTGCTACGCGCAGCTTAGCCGCGATTTTATTTTGCCCGGCAGCAGCAGCAACTCTGCTGTAGAGTGCATAAGGGCGGACACTGCCTAGACCTTGAAGAATAAATGTTCTTCACACCACAAGTGTTTACGTGTACACTCAAATCAGTCAGAATGCTGAGCATTGACGAAAAAAGGGTTTTTCATTGCTATTTTAATGACGGAGAAAAGTCTGTAAAAGTAGTATTATGTAATTGGGTGAAATATTGCTCTTAAAATTCAAGTTTTATACAATGTAAAGGTTACAATGTTATAAAACTTAAAGAACTTAATATTAGCCAATTGGATATCTTAGAAACAGTACAAAATAATCTTTTTACTAATCGTAAATAAAGGATAACTGAGCCTTGTTGTTTATAAAAACAAATATTCAGAGACGACTTTTCGGCTTCTGGATTGGACCATTTTCAAGTCTACAATAAATACAAGTGTTTTGATTCGACAGTTATTAAAAATTGTTCAACTGTTAAGTATATATATATATATATATATATATTCGATTCCAGCCGACAAACTATTTTCATCACTACCCCTGTGGCTTCACGAGCAAAATATATCACTTACCAAGATCTACTACAGCAGACTGCCACACTCAGAAATGGGTAAAAGGCGTAATAATAAATTGATTTATTTATATATATATATATATATATATATATATATATATATATATACATATATATATATATATATATATATATATATATATATATATATATATATATATATATATATATTACATAACTGTTTTCAAGAAATTATTATTTATTACACCTTTTGTTATTGAAACTGTCATAATTTTTAACGATTTCTAAAGATTTATTGCACAGTTATATATTTTTACTATTAATTACTTATATTCAAAAATAAGGTATTTATCAGTACCTTTTTAAATTTCGTTAATATATGTTATAAATTAAATTTATTACCCAGTATTTATTTTTATTATTATCGGTTGTAAATAAAATATAATACACAACTCGAATTGCAACGAAATTACATTGTTCGTGAAATTACTGCACTCGTCAAGGCAACTTTTTCTCTTACATGTAATGTGCTTTTTACAATTCGTGTTATGTAACATAACATATTATAACAATGTGCTCGTATGTTGTTCGTTGTATTCTAACCTGACTTGCCAGATTGTAAAATAAGTAAAAGACGATGTAGCAATTTATCCGCATTTTATAAAATGATGGATTTTACGACATATGAATGTATAAAAGATTATAATAAATTTAATGGATTGAATAGCAGACAGTATTTCTGGAATCAAACTTGAATACGTAATTGATTTAATTTGAGTAATGTCTGTATACTGTTTAATAATATATACTTATTGAACGAATATAATATTCCAAACTGTTGGTTTAACGGTTTAAGGATTAAAGTGAAATATTAAAAAGTATTCTAAAAAAAAATCTATAAAAGTTATTGAATTGCACTCTATTCTTCCTAAATTCTGTTGTAAGCGAAGTTCGCAGAAATCGCGTTTGAGAAACAAAAGGAAATTATAAGAAAATGTTCTAAAAGAGCAAAAAATGATTAATTTACTTGAATTTACAATTAAATTTAAAACTTATACTTTTATTATTCTCCAAAGTCTAAAGAGAAAGTAATATCATACAAAATCTTAGTGTGCAAAATCTTTCATACACGGTATAATTAGAAAAAAACACATTGGCGCCATTCATTTACAATTTCTTTTGCATACAAAACGTTTGAGATCTCAGATAGTAAATTCAGTTCGCGTTTATTCGATTTTACGCAAACATATCTAGCGCACATGGAAAATAGAGCGTATTTAGAATTTTGAGTATATAACTTTTTACTATAAATAGTTCATGCATCTTGGCAAAAGGGAATAAATCCTGGTCTACTTCCCCGCGGATATAAAAGTGAATTGAGCTTCAACTAAGCTCAAAAAGCTAGAGCAGACACGCGAATCATTGATATATTCATGAATGTTAAACATGGTTTGTGATGCCGATGTACTTGTGTAGTTTCACGCAAGATAACAGATCTTCGAATTATTATATCTCCGTTTCAAAGGAAATTTCCAATGCAAAACTAGTCGTATGGTGTGGCAGCAAGCAAAATTGCCATTTCTGTAGAGTGTAGACAATAACTCAAGTATTCATTTTATGGATAAGTTGTTTCAATCAAAAATCGTGTAGTAAAACTGGCCCCTGGACGAATTATTATGTACAAATCGCAGAATTTAATATTTATTAGGATATTATTATTATATAGCGTGGGTGGCTCATTGGTAACGAGCCGGGTTCGATTTCCACAGTCGATAAACAATTTTCACCATATTTAAACTACTCCTCTAGTTCCCCCTCCACTAATATCTTTCAGGGCTGTGTAAGTAATGTTACCGGTATCGAGTAGGCCTGTGGATTTGAGAACCTCGAATAGATTCCCAGAGCAGACAAACAACTACATTAAAATTACCCATGTGACTCCCCCTCCATTATCATCTTTGAAGACTGTGATATGAGGCACTTCGCACGCATAAATATATCACTTACCGAGATCTGCTACAGCATAGTACCACACTTAGGAATAGTTACGAGTAAAAGTACGGTGGTATGGATAGCGTTACAGCATTTGAATCGGGAGATCCCGAATTCAAATCTCACTCAAGCTAAATATTTGATGTCGGCAAAAATATCTGATAACCGAATCCGATCCAATTCGATCCGATCCGATTTGAAGTCGGATTTCGGATCGGATTCGGATCGGATCTGATCTGAGAGTCGGATAAAATATCCGATTCCAAAATCGGATAGAATATCTGATCCGAAAGTTGGATAAAATATCCGATCCGAAATGTAATTATACAGGTATCCACTCTGAGTAAAAAATAAATTCTTATTTCAATCCAAAGAAATGTAACGCTACGTTATATTTATAAGCATTTATGTTCTATGATAAAACATGATTAAATAATGTTACAAGAACAAAATATGTCTCTTTAGTTTTTCACAACAAAATTATTTAGTGTCATCTATAACTGTCATTTTTCTTTCGAATATTAAACGTAACATTTGGTTTAATATAAATAGGAAAATCTGTACTGATCAATTGATACGCCTGGTCGGATTTCGGATCGGAATTCGGATCTGATCTCGGATTGAGTCGGATCGGATCTCGGATTGAGTCGAATCGGATCGGATATCAAAATTTTAAAAAATACCAACCTCTACTAATTATATAAGAACTAGCACTCTACGGCTCGGTGAATGCGGACCCTGTACTGTAACTGGGATTAAGTTCCTGTTGTAGAGAGTAGCATAAATAAATGAATAAATAAATATTATAATATTATTATGTATCGGTATATAAAATAAAATCATATTTAAATGATTCAAATGCCGAATTTTGTTATATGCATTCTATACCTTTAAATTGAAACTATTTAACCTTATAAATATTATTATGGGGTGGCTAGCTCAGTGGTATGAAGTCGGCCTGTGGATCCTGAGAACCCTGGTTCGATTCCCACAGGCGACAAACAATTTTCATAATTTCAAAAGCTACCAATGTGGCTTCTCCACCACTAACATCTTTGGGGGCCGTGATTTGACGACTGGTATCCGCACTTCACGTGCAAAATATATCACTTACCGAGATCTGCTTCGGCAGAGTGCCACACCCAGTAATGGGTAGAAGGCGTGATGATATATTTATTTAAATATTATTATAGAAATTATGGGGTAGATAGCTCAGTAGTATCGTGTCAGCCTGTGGATTTGAGAAACCGGGTTCGATTCCCACAACCGAAAAACAATTTTCACCACACTAAAATTACCCCTCCACTAACATCCATGGAGTCATGATTTGACGACTGGTAACTGAACTTCATGTGCATAAATGTATCATTTACCGAGTTCTGTTACAGCATAGCACCACACCCAATTATGGGTAAAAGGCGTAATAATATATTTAATCATATTTTATTTACTGAAATTTCAAAGATAGCTTTCAGTTAATTGTAAATTTATGAAATGTAAGTCTGACAAAGTGAAAGAAGAAGGACTAAAGGAAGATAGAAATATAAAGGAGAATATAAATATCAAATTGGTAATACAGGCAATCGTAGCCTGGTGGATAAAAGTGAGGTAAAACATTTTTTAATTAACTAACAAGAGGTCGTGTGTTCAAATCTCACTGACTTCAACTTATATCCAAAAAATATGATTGTTTCTGGGTCGTTAGAATTCCACTATTAGCTGTAGGCTTTCTGTACTGTAATTGGGTTTAAGTTCCTGTTGCGCAGGGTAACAAATAAATAAATAAAGAGGATGTACGGTCATATATATATATATAATTATATAATTTTTAAATTGCGCAGTATAAGTATTCCGTAACCATGCGCTACCTACACTCATTTCAATTATTTATAACCTGCACTATGTCTGATCAAAGACTTTGTCATATAACAGAAACATTATGCTTGACATGTATATGTAGATATATTTTTTCGTAATATTAATATTGTATTACATATTACATTACACGAGGATTTTAATACGAAACACAAGAAGAAATATTGCTGAACTAAAAATAAATATCGATGTACTAATTGAATGAATTTTTTAGAACAGTTGTAAAGAAAATCAAGAGCAATGCATGTCTGAGTGTCATTGATACAAAACGATCTATTCAACTTGAGTGGAGTGCATATAATTCCGTAATTCAATAGTTTGTCATAATTCAAACGCTTTATATACTGCAATGTAATTTTAAAGAGTAAACCATTATGAAAATGATGCAGCTTGTCAGTCCCTTATTATCCATTTGGCAGTACGTGCCTAGAGGCTCCCGACTTTAATGGCCTATCAAACATTAACATACAAAATACATACAATCGAACTTCTAATAATCGAATATCAAGGGATCGCAATCTTAGTAGTAAAAAGTACAGAATTCTAAAACATTCTAAAATGTGGAACTGACATTTTCCCAACACAATCTGTACCAGGAGATAACGAGCACAGATAGAATATGGAATTGAGAACTCAGGTTCGATTCCCATAGACAAACAATTTACGTTAAAACTACCCTTGTGGCAACCCTTCCATTACATCCTTGGAGGACGTGATTTGACGACTGGTAACCGCACTGCACGCGTAAAATATATCACTTACCGAGATCTGTTACGGCAGAATGCCACACCCACTAATGGGTAGAAGGCGTTATGATATACGAGGTGCAGTTTTTAGCTTTTTTAGCTTTTTAGCGTAAAGCTTTCTCTTTCGAATGCGGTACCTCTCGCTTTTGTAAACAAATCCTAATAGCCGTAGCATTTGTTCTAATTAGAGTTGTTTTTTTGTTTCGCCGAAAAACCGATTAGAGCAACGAATTATTTTGAAATTTCACATCAAACTTGACAAAACTGCTACTGAAACTTATAATTTATTGAAAAAAGTACCCGAATTGTGGAAGAACAAATCATGATTTCTCCAGCAAAACAATGCGCTGGCTTATTCCGCAATGTCTGTCAAGAGATTTCTAGCCAAGTACAACATCCCAGTGTTGGACCAGCCGCCTTATTCGCCAGATCTTTCACCGTGCTACTTCTATCTGTTTCCTAAGGTGAAATTTGTCTTATTAGCAACAAGATTTGAGCTTTGAAAGAGAAATCGGCACGCGTTCAGCAGGAACTGACATAAGAAGACTTCCAGCACTGTTTCGAACAGTGGAAGATTCGCATGGAGCATTATTAAAATAAACGTATATATATATACACAAAAAGTTGTGGAGATGTGCTGAAACATTTTTCTGATGAATACCCAGGCAGCACCGAGCACCTCAAAACGCCGGTTTTTGCACTTTTTTAGATTCTGGCCAATAACTTTTTTCAATTTGCTTCAAATTGGCAGAATTTTTTTTCTGGTATTCCCAGATCAATACCGAATAAGTCAATATAACCGACATTGGGGTACATCCAAAACATCAGATTCATCAATTGTATGATCTAAAGAATAGTTTCAGATCATATAAATGTGAAGATAGATGGCAGCACCTAATTAAATCCAATATTTATAGCCTATTTAATGTTGATATAAATATATAAATATAAATATTTAATTAGGTGCTGCCACCTATCTTCATACTTATATGATCTGAAACTGTTCTGTAGATCATACAATTGATTATATATATATATATATATATATATATATATATATATATATATATATATATATATATATATAAAATTAAAAAAGGTGATTTATAAAGTGACAATTATTTAATCTGTGATTTTGGTTGTAGAAAAAATTATTATTAATTGAATTTATGTTATATTTATATTAAAAATAAAATATATAAAGTAACACGATTTGTTTTATTTTATATATTCTCACTAGTTCAATAGTTCTATCAAATAATATGCCTAGGGACCACAATGTATCTTAATCCGACACTGCAGCTTGCTCCTTCAAGCGTGTATTGATAAATTGAACCGTAACGCTGAAAAAAATGCGTTGCGTTGTTCGATATATTCCGTGAAAGTTTCTAGCGTAATGGAGTATTAAGAATTCGCTGTTTCTTTTCAAAGTATTCAGTTAGTAAGATGCATCCTGCGTAGAGGCGGACGGGGTTAGAATTGTGAGCTTGGCATTTCGCCAACCGGAGCAACTTGTGAACCGTGCTTTACTTTAAGTACTACGCAGTTTAATTCAATAATAGTTGTAACATAGAAATAGCATTGCTTTTTGTTGCCTGTTGGATGTGCTTGCATGGTGAAATAACGCTAAGTAAATTATATACCTATACATGACAGCACACTAGCGACACAAAAAACTAGAAATGTTCTTTGTTCTTATTGTTATTTATATACATGCTTCAAGATATGTTCCTCGATGCGAGTTTATGTTTACATAATTACTGGGCTGCGTCTGCGTACAAGTTTCATTTTATGTCAGCTTGTATAAATATTAACCCTTCGCAGAGCCGGATTAATACTATGAGGGGCCCTAAGCACAACAGATTTTAGGGGGCCCCTTTTCCGTTTCAAGAAAATTAGTCTTTATTCATAGAATAAAGTAATCTTATTTGTATGTCATTTATAATTGTATGTACCATTGTTTTTAAACGGTACAATTGAAAAGAGAAGAGAAGGTTATTGCCAGGAAAATAAGTACATGAATATGTACTATTAGTACCATTGTTTATTCAGAATATAGCGTATATAATATATTTTACGACTAATAGGTAGAAGGCGTTATGATATACGAGGTGTGGCTATTAAATAACAAGACTGACGCTGCTACAGACGAAGTACGCATGTGCCCAACACCAGCGACCGTCAGCTTTTTAGCGTGAAGCATTTTCTTTCGAATGCAGTACCTCTCGCTTCTGTAAACAAATCTTTAAAGCCGTAGCATTCGTTCTAATTAGAGTTGCTTTTTTGTGCAACATTATAGCAATGAATTGTTGTGAAATTTCACATACAATTTGGCAAAACTGCTACTGAAACTTATAATTTATTGAAAAAAGTACACGAATTGTGGAAGAACAAGTCATGGGTTCCCCATCAAGATAATGCGCCGGCTCATTGCGCAATGCCTGTCAAGAGGTTTCCAGCCAAGTACAGCATCCATGTGTACGACCATCCGCCTTATTCGCTGGATCTTGCACCGTGTGAGTTCTATCTCTTTCATAAGGTGAAATCTGCTTTAAAAGGAACAATATTTGAATTGTGAAAGAGAAATCGGCACGCGTCCTGAAGGAGCTGACAGAAGAAGACTTCCAGCACTGTTACGAACAATTGAAGATTCGCATGGAGCATTGTAGGGATAGAGGAGGGGTGTATATTGAAAGTGATAAGGTATGGAATCAAAATAAAATGTTAAAACAGCGTCAGTCTCGTTATTTAATAGCCACACCTCGCATATTATTAATGACCCGGACTAGAATTTTCATATATATTAAACTAATTTATTACTTTATTATATATAAAAGTATTACAAAATCATTATTTAAAAAACAGTCTTGCTTATTATCACATAAAATAAAAAATATTTATTCTGCAACAACCAAATTAAGTAAAAATCTTCTAGTAACTATAAAAAAGTAAGTACATAAAAAAACTAGAAACATGTATAAAAATAAAGTTTCAATAGAAGTATGCTGGGGTATGTACTACCCAAATAGTTTTTGAGACTACCTGATTTTACAACAGTCATTGGCACTACATTCCTGTAGTATAAGTAGTAATGAACAGCTACTGAGATATATGGGCAATTAGAGCTGTTAATTATTACAGAATTCGTATATTTGCTTTGCTCAGGGTATATCATGCACCAGCACACCGCCCGAGGGTTAATAGTATATTATAAGCCAAGGTTAAGATGATCATTATTGGCCCAGCCAGCGTCATGATTGTATCCCGAGGTGTAACCGAAGAATATAAAGCGCTTGGTCAATAATGAACTTCTTTGATGGGATTAGTGGCTCAGTGGTATCGAGTCGGTCTGTGGATTTGAGAACTCAGGTTCGATACCCAAAGCCGATAAACAATTTTTACCATATTGAAACTATCCTTGTGGCTCCCCCTCCACTAAAATCCTTACTGACCGTGATTTGACGGCTGGTAACCGCACTTCACGGGCAAAAATATATCACTTACCGAGATCTTCTATAGCAGAGTACCACACCCAGTAATGGGTAGAAGGCGTGATGATATATTTATATTTGTTTATTTATCTTCTCAACCGTGGTTTATAAACTGTTATTTTCTCTACTAGCTTTTAAATCCTTTATATCCTTTATATTAATAATAACATTTTCTTATGAATACTTGTTCTACAAAAACTGAGCAGGTACAAATTAAATTCTTTTGTTGTTAATATTGTTTTCATTATTAGACATTTTATTTTGGAAATAATAAGTAACAATACGGAAAATTGTACTCCTCCGGAAATTGTAAAAGAAGCAGAAAATGTGCATTTTGATAGAATCTTGCACGAAAAATTGAAAGCGATGTACATATGAAAGTGTATATAAGCTATACAAACATTCACGACCTAAAAAATCACTTACAGTTCGAGGTTAGTAAGCTATTTTTTACAATATCTTTACGAATATAAGGAAACGGAAAATTGTATTCAAAATTAACAGTTGTCATACGGTTGTTAAAATAAACAGGACCTTGATCTATAATATTTACTGACTGTCCACGGTGGATGATAAGTAAATATTATAGTCCTGATGTAAAAAAGGAAACCAATAGTGCAATAAAAGTTTCACTTACTGTGTTTCAATTTTGTAATTAATGGGAATCTTACAGTTCAGATATTGTAAAAAAATCTGAATATTTGTAAATTTATTATCAATAAATGATTCAATATCTAGATTTTAATATTTCTGAATTTATTTGCAATAAAAAAATTAACCTGAATATGTCCTAATGTTTTTATTAAAATTTAATCAAAATAAAAGTCAAAATGATTTTTGTTTATTGTCAGTGAATAGCATTTTATTTGCTTAGATGTATTTTTTATGAAAAGCAGAAGCTAATACCATATATGACTTGAAAAAGGTTTATTTAAATAGTTTAGTTGGTTAGAAGTTCGTTCAATCAACTTAGGGTTCAACTGTTAAAAAGTGATAAAAGCCCGAAGCGAGGACAGTAAAAATTCATTTAGTTTACTTTGTAAGTAAGAAAAATGCCTTAATTTTATAGTTAAGAACCGCCTGAGTTTGTTGTTCTGTGGCTTAGAATTTCATTTAGAAAAAGGAGAATGAGGTTGGTTCAATAATTTATTGAGCAAAAACATTTGGGTTTGAATTTCATCAATCACCTGCTTGTCGATCATAAACTTACTTTGTAGTCATTGCTGGTCAAATACAAGAACATACAAATTTTGATTGACCGTGTACAAGTCTCTTGAACTATATAGTGGAATCTTAGGTTAAATATCTAATTTTAGAGATTTCAAAAGACGCAATTTTTTATGAGTTCATGAAACAATTACATATTAATTTGAAATATATTAATTTATATAAGCTAAATAACGAACTAATCTTTTATTGATAGTCAATTAATAGTAAAGCAGATAATTTAATATTCTACTACAATGATAATCATACGCAATTAATTAAACCGATCTGTAATCCTTTATTAAATTAGCTAATATAAAATTTACAATAATTAGTAACAGTATGATGAAACCAAAATTTAATTTTACAGTAATTTAAAATTTAAAAACGGTTTAATTAAATGACACAGAGCATATTTTATTAGGAAATATAAATATAAATATATATAGGATGGTGAATTGACTTATGCAATATTGGAAATACAATGAATTTTTTTTCATATAACGATATGTCGTTCCCTATTGATTTTTGAGCAAAATGCTTCAAAAAAATCTTGTAGATAATTGAATTCTGCGTCTAAATCATTAATCATATTTTATTTGACATCTTCTGTAAGATGTAAAAACAACTTTAAAATTTTGTAAAAGTGCTTATTTGAAGTAATTCACGCCTTTTATCCATTCCTGGATGGCATTCTACCGAAGCAGGTCTCGGTAAGTGCTATATTTATGCGTGTGAAGTTCGGTTACCAGCCGTCAAATCGTGGCTTTCAAAGATGTTAGTGAAGCGGGAGCCACAGAGGTTTTTTTATTGTAATTAAAACTGTTTATCGGCTGCGAGAATCCACAGTCCGAGTCGATACCACTGAGCCACCTACCCCTTTAAAAATATAAATAATCGAACCCGTGTTCTCAAATCCACAGTCCGACTCGATACCACTGAGCCACCCACCCCTTTAAAAATATAAATAATCGAACCCGTGTTCTCAAATCCACAGTCCGACACGATACCACTGACCACCCACCCCTTTAAAAATATAAATAATCGAACCCGTGTTCTCAAATCCACAGTCCGACTCGATTCCACTGACCACCCACTCCTTTAAAAATATAAATAATCGAACCCGTGTTCTCAAATCCACAGTCCGACTCGATACCACTGAGCCACCCACCCCTTTAAAATATAAATAATAGTTCTTCTTCTTTTTATCTTTTGATCGTATACTGACTAAATTAAAACAGAAAAATATAGTTTGGTAATGTGTATTTTCATCAATTTGAAATACAACAAATTTTACTATTTTCTGATTTTGATAATTTATTTACAATAATTTTTAATAGGCTTATACTTTCGTAATGACTTTAATTGAATAACAGTTGTATACTAAATAGTATAATACGGTCCAAAAATATTTTATAATAACAAAATATATTTGCATATTGAGTGGTTACGTTAGGTAATTTTCCGGGTAAATAAATTTAAAAACTTCTTTATATTTCGAAGGTTCTCCACGTGTAAATTTCAACAGAAAATATATAAAAGAATTATAATAGTGAATGTAGGTGAATCGAAACCGACATCAGGCAGTCAGCAGATATATCATTCGATTATTACTGACATTTATTATTTATCTGTGGCGGAGAAAAACGAACGAAAACGGTTAGTTCCAGTCTGCGTCGTCCCAGAGATGCCGTTTCAATACTAATGAGTGTCAGCAACATTCTATAGTCAGCCGGGTAATAAGTGGAGCATTAATATTACTGCACCGAGCTCCTTAATGATTCTTAACTCCTACATATTTATATCGTTTTTATTATTACTTCCTATTTGCCATTTTAAATTCAACTCTTTAGGTATGTAGTCATTTTCAACGAATATATTTATTGTTGTGCTATGCCTTTAAAAGTTTTAACCCCTTCCTGAATGATTCTTTATTTTTACAAAAAAAGTGTACAAAATAGTATTAAAATGAATAGAAATACTTTCAAAAATAAGATATTATTATTTTTTTAAACTTTATTGAAAAAAAAAGGTATGTGACATATACGGCACATTATGCACTTACGGATTGAAACGAACAAGTTATTCAGTGTGACATTTCAGGAAACAAATTCTTTCTTTGTGTAGGCATAAGTGTTACATTTTCTACACTTTATATTAGTTTCCTAGTTTTTCTACAATATCTTTCTATTGAATAATTGGTTCACTTGTCTATTGCGCTACTAAGGCCAAGTTTTTTGGAATCCCCTCTTTTCTCAGATGTACAAATAATATTTTATAATTTTCGTTTCGCGGTATACTATGTGCCATCCGTAAGACTACAGCACCCTTTTAAAACGAATACTTTTATCCCCAGCGTTGAGGCTTTTTTTATTACATTGCAGTTCATCTAGTAACAAATATTTTTCTTTAGGAATAGTCACTAAACGATTTCGTATATGAGAAATTAGGGGACGAATTTTGAATAATTTGTCGTATTCCGGCTGGTGATGTGGTACTAAATTGTTGAATGAATATTATTTCTTATTTGTTCCCAGCTTTTGCAGGTCACAATATTGTAAACCAAACCAAATAAAATAGTATACTTATTGTTCCGTAACTGCATCTTGTGCCATACATGGTACAAATCTATTTCTATAAATTGCAAAAGTTCTTCAACCTTACCAGCTATATTCACTTAAACATCTTTTTCTACATGCATGTACACACACTTAAAAAAAATCGAATGCACAATTGCTATTAGTAAAGTAAAATACCGGACAATAAAAATTGTATTTGATAGGTTATGACATGAATACTTACAGCTAATCAAATAAAGCCTAAATTTCAAAAGCGCATGCAAAAAGGACAGTAACTATGTATACTTACGCATTAGTTGGATTATCTGTGTTAGTGTATAACAGAAGCCGCTAATATATATTGCGTTTTATGTTGTTAAAATACACAAAATTAGGTTTGTGACAAATATGGCACACTAAGCAGTAAGGCGTTAAATAATTGCGATTACTTGTTAAATGTAGAAATAAGTTTTATGTAGATACCATGCTTGTAAATATTTATAGTTCGGCATTGTGATTTTGTAAAAATACATAAAATACTAATAGAAACGCATAAAAACACTATGTACGAGGGCAGGGTGAAAAGTCCCTGAAAAATAAAACAGATGGCGTCACAATCGCAAATCTCATGTGACATTTGTGATGTACCATCTTTAACTAGAACGCATTTAAATTTTCAGACTGATATGTCATTCAGTTCTGTTTTGACACCCATCGAAAGCAAGGAACCTTGAAGATTTTTGAAAACATGGAAAAAAGTTAATTTCGCGTCTTGATTAAACATTATTTCTTGCGTGGAAAAAACATTACTCAAAACAAAGCATCGCTTATTAAACATTATGGGGACTCCTCACCATCGATTGGAACGACTCACGAGTGGTTTACTGATTTTTGTTGTTGTAGTATGACCACAAAGGACGCCGAACGTTCTGGTCGTCCAATTGAGGTTACAACGCCAGAAATGGTCGATAAAATCCATGGTATGATATTGGACGTTCGGCGAGTTAAAGTGCACGAGCTGGCTGAGGCTATGAGCATCTCAACCGAACGGGTACGGAACATTTTGTATACATTTTTTGATATGAGAAAGATATCTGCCAGATGGGTGCCGCATTTGTTCTCTGTTGACAACAAGCGCGACCGTGTGACAAGTTTAAAAATTGCATGAATTGCGCTACGAATTGGTTCGTCATCCACCATATTCTCCAGATTTGGCCCCCTGCGATTTTTATCTATTTCCAAACTTGAAGAAATGGCTCGGCGGAAAGAGATTTGGCTCCAACGATGAGGTCATCGCTGAGACAAACACCTATTTTGAAGGATTGTCAAAATCGTATTATTTGGAAGGGATCGAAAAATTAGAAAAACGTTGGACGAAGTGTATCGAGCTACAAGGAGATTATGTTGAGAAATAAAATATGTTTTGACCAAATAAATCATTTCTTGTTTAATTTTTCAGGGACTTTTCACCCTGCCTTCGTATTGGAAGAACTTTATTGAATGATATGGTTGAATAATTTATACATATGTAAGTAAATATATAATTTAAGAAAACGAAAACATAAATGTAAATCATCACGCCTTTAACCCATTATTGAGCGCGGCACACTGCTGTAGCAGATCTTGGTAAGTGATATATTTATGCACCTGAAATGCGGTTACGAATCGTCAAATCACGACCCTCACAGATATTAGTGGAGCGGAAATCACAGGGGTAATTTGAATATGATGAAAATTGTTTGTCGGTTGCCCACGATTCACAAATCGAACCTGGGTTCTAAATCCACAAGCCTACTCAATAGCACAGCCATCTGCCTCATAAAACATAAATATAATTCTCCATAAATTATTATTTTATAAATTTATATATTGTTGAATTTTAATATCTTTATGGAATTACGTGGTATTATTTTATACGGTAAGTGGTCTGCGTATTTTGAACACTTTAAAATTATTCCTATGGTTCTCCTCCACTAACATCTTTGGGGGCTAGTAACCGCATTTCAGGGGCATAAATATATCACTTACCGAGATCTGTTATGTTAGATTGTCGCACCCAGTAATGGGTAAAAGGTGTTTATTTATCAAACGCGTCATAAAATTTTACTGTTAAATTACAATTCTTTTTGTATATACTTGATGTTTTTATTGATTTGAAACTTTAAAAACCGTTGATAAGCGCTGTTATGTTCAGGAAAATATATTTTTTTTATTGGATTTGTATTTTATCATTAACAAAATTAATGTCGTTCAATTGTGGTTTAATTTCTTGCAATTCAATCTGTGTCTGTCTAAGAAAAACACAACTTGTAATTTATACGGATACATTAAAGTTAGCTCCTAATAAATAAAACAAACTAGCAAAACAAATTAAATACATGAACTCATATACAATAATTGATACAGAACTGTATGAATATATATTAAATGCATATCGTGAAATTTCGGGGTAGGTATATTCATTTGGCAACATGATACCCAATGACTTTAGGGGTAATTCGAAACAACAACGACATTAACGGTACAAATTATCTGCAATGTAAATGAAACCACAATGAATATATATCCTCCACAGACAATTCGGTTCTGAATATTTTCGAAACTAATTTACCAGTCCACACAGTCAGCCAACAGCCAACTCGTAAGCAAGGGGCCGCGCTTACGATGTTACCACTTCGATTTCGATTCTCCCCAGCATAGGACTATAATAATAATTCATTCATTATTTTCATTGTATCTCCTCTTACGACAGATAATTTTAAGGATAAACAGTTTAAAATATTCTATGAATTTATCTGGAATGCAGCGAACATTTTATTCGAAGGGACTCATACATGATTAGGAAAGGCTAGTAAAATTTACAACAGCATACATATGAGCATGATTGATTATAATTTTAGCTAGTGATTCACGAAATTATATTTAATACGAATAATATGCTATTCTAACCATTGCTGGTTTACTTATTACATTATAGATTATTTATCAATATAGGTTGATATTGTACGGATTCTAGTAACATTTCTGCAACATCTCGATATAAAATAGTATATTGGTGACAACAAAAAAAACACTTGAAACTCGTGAAATTTTCCCTATTTTCAAACAGTCATAACTTAATTAATTTTTAATTTTTAGCTAAATTGGGCGAATTTTCGAGGACAAAACAGATTAAAGTTTCTACTTTTAGGGGAGACATGCGATCTTAGGGTTAACCCCTTTTCTCTAAACCCCTAGAAGAAAAAAAATGTTTTAATGGAAAAAACGTCCAAACTGGATGATCTGTACGGAGCTGAAAAAAATTATGGACTTGATTCATCATCAGGGCATAAAGTTTATTCAATTCCCTGCAAAGGACGCAAACAACGAAATGATTTGGCACATAGTTTGGGGGTTTTTGATTCATGACTTGGCGACTTTTCAACAAAATTGAACGATACTTAAAAAAAAACAAAAACTATAATGCCCGGTTTATCAGTGATGGTTTAAACTTAAGTTCAGTTGACCCTTGAACTTGATCTTTTTTGTCTCTAACCTGTCAAATTGAACTGGTTCTGCTGAACCTTAACTAAATGTCAAAATAATTGTGTAGTGTTGTGTAATTTGGGATTCTGAGAAAATATCAACAATATCCCAGGTTACCGAATTTGTATTTATGTTAAAATAAGAAAAATTCTATCAAAATAGGTATGTCATCATCATCTTTCCTGATGGAAACTAAAGAACAGCGAATTTTTCTACTGAACTATTTGTGGATTTAGTAAAAAAACAAAAAGGATATCATAGCATGTAAAATATCAGACAAAATATTTTGAAAAGAAAAAGAAAAGTGTTGGCAGGAAATTTCGGCGTCATTTGATAATATTAGCGGCAAAATTTGTAGAAATTCGTTACTGTTAAGGAAGAAATACGAAAATTTGAAGAAAAGAACAAAACTTAAATTCGCAAATAAAAAAAGGAATTTGAAAAGAACTATTGGTGGGCCTGCAGATTTTGGATGTATTGCATCTATCAGTCATATGTATATACATTTGAAGATCATAACTTAATTTATTTGATAATATTGTTAATTATATTATAAATATAAACATGAATTTAACATAGTATGAAAATAATATACTTGTATAATAGAATTTCTTGTCCTGTTATCCGGGGCAAACTCGGTATCGACAATTATCGCCATTTACTGCGTTTACGAAATTAGCCTCAACTTCATTGTTAATAAAGGAAACAGCTTCTTTTTCATCACAAGCGATATTGTGTAGTACAACAACATATCTTCCAGTACTTCATTTTAGCCTAATACCAGTTGCAAGTATAGGAAGATAGATTCAATTTTTACAAAATTATTAATTATTTGACAGGTAAACGTCAATAAATACAGTGAAACAGGAAACAGTCGTTCACTTTATTATAAAAACAATGTAGGCGACGGTTGAACCTTACTTAAACCAAGAAAAATGACGGTTCAAGTTCAAGACAAATTTGAACTGAGTTCAAGGTTTAAACTACACTGAAAAACACTTTAAACTCTGAAATTGAACTTAAACCAAAATTTGATTTTAAACCGTCACTGAAAAACCTGGCATTAGAGGTTTAAAGTAGAAACAAAACAGTTGTTTTTTAATTTGGGAAAATTTCACGGATTTAAAGAGGTTAGTTGCTTTTTTTGTCACCAGTGTATAAACCAATTTCATCTATTCTGTATGCTGTTGTAGAACGGCAACATATTGCAGAACACAACGAAAACTTTAACTATGTTTCTAGATGACTGCATTAATTGAGTCTCATTCTTTTTAAGTGTATTTATCTTTCTGAATGTATTTTTTTTTGTAAGAAAAATGTTGTATTTTATAATCGAACGTTTGTATTTTAGAACCCTGTTTTTAATTTTGATAGTACATGCACGTATCTGCTATAATCTCACAGTTATATCAGGATATTATTCAATTACATATAATTTAATGATTATTTTCTAAGTAAATATTTAGTAATTAATCAAATTAAATTATAATAATTAAATTATAATTGGTGAATATACTCCTCAAATAACAGTGTCATTGAAGATGACTTTCGTGTGAAGTCTTTCAACATATGAAAGAGTCATAGAATCGAGTCTGCTTATGCCATAACAAAAATAGCAAGAAAAATTGGAATATAATCATATTTGAATCCAGCGTGACCGTAGCTTAGTTGGTTAAAGCATTTGACCGGAGTATAACATCCCAGGATAAAATCCTGACGGTATCCCAATTTTTCTCTTTACAATTTAATTTGGTACAGCTTTTTTTTGTACGGGAAATTTCTAGGAATATTTCTATTTTATTACGAATTATTTGTACTTTATGATGGACAAAATAGTTTCTGTATTGAATTAGGGAAGTAGAACGTACATATTTTCTTGGCATTTCTCAATGGCATTGAAGTCAATGATAAAAAATCCAGCGAGATTGTTTGATGAATTAATATGAAATGACTAGCGGATTAGGGAGGGATTTTTATGCTAGCGTATCTTCGGATAAAAATGAGTTTAAAGTTGGCAACCCTATAAGTAAATAAGACATGTGGATAGGATATGTGAAAAATACCATTGTTTACCGGATACTTATCATTTAAAACAAACTAAATGAATTTACTTAACTTTCCTATTACCTATGGGTTAAACTGAGTCATTTTTATTGTATTATTAGTAATTTGAAACTATTGAAAATTATGGCTTCATATTACATGTGTTCCTCAAATGTGCTCATTAGTAATTTTCTTTTAAAATTTCTTATTATTCATTATATTTTTTTTATA
The DNA here is from genome assembly GCA_911728475.2 of Pterostichus madidus. Classification (NCBI taxonomy): domain Eukaryota; kingdom Metazoa; phylum Arthropoda; class Insecta; order Coleoptera; family Carabidae; genus Pterostichus; species Pterostichus madidus. Next base: position 22,823,366 of record OU452311.1, on the reverse strand, counting down.
AATAAAGTCAATGAGTAACATTGTTGGTACTCTCATAAGTTAACTTATGTAGTATAGTATAGAACAACACCACTATCGTCGTTAGGGACTTCCCTTTATTTGATTTAATTTGCATATAAGGGGTTCCCAACGTACTAAGTATTACGTTATATTCAATAAGCTTCCATTTACAAGTGAACTTCGATGTAATAAACATGATTCGACAATTTTGTAAAACATAATACAATTATTGGTTGTTTACTTATTTTTGTGTATATCTAAGCATATTCGATACTGTAATCAATGGCGGATCCAGCGGAAGGCACAGGGGACAATTGTCTCTCCCGAGAAATTTTGTTTTCAAATATAAATTTAGTTTTTTTTGTCTTCTTGAATTGTCTTTAATTGTTTTTAATCAACATTTTGTATTTATAATAAAATATAAATACATAAACGCAATAAAAATTTGATTCAAATTATTTGCACAACTGCCAGCCTTCGTAATGAATGGGTAAACCCATCAAAGGGGGACCAAAATATATTATACTATAATAATTTTTTTTTCCTTTTAAATAATTCTATCGTAATTTATTACTTATAAAATAAAATAGAATTTTTACATGTTTGTGTGTGATATAACGTATTGCCCCCTCAGAGAAAATTGACTGGATCTGCCACTGACTGTAATTCGCTGCTAAACTAATTTGTAATCATAAAAATTACATCTGCAACTAGTAATGACTTATAAAGATATGATAATTTTAATCTGGGTGAATCTAACCCAATCACCAAATCTACTTCGAGGTAAAAGGAAGATTAAAGTATAGTCCAACTAGAGTATGAAAGTTTACGGTTAAACTATAATATAGTTGTAGTTTCTTTTCATAGGTTTGCATACGAAAAATGATTGAAAGAAATATAACCTTTATGTATTTTGCTATGAAGAACTAGACTTTTAAGAAACCCTAAGTACGTAAGTAATATATGTGCCTGCAGAATATCCAAACAGTAACAGGTGTATTTCAAATTTTAATAGAACTCTTGTGACACAATATTTTACATGTTTAAATTGTACGTATAAACAAACAAACAAAAATACAATAGATACATCTCTTCAGATTCATCACTACCAGAATCGTCCGAGTTTAAATTTATTATTAGTTGATTAACTCTCATACTCATATCACTTAAATATTTTACAAAAGTACACAAATATTTGTCACAAGTTATCACTTTGACGAAAACTTAGGATATGATAATTATTTTTCAGTAGTTTAGCTTTTATACTATATTTGATAGTAGTTCCAAGAAATTATTGATTTTTACTAAGTAGATACTTTACGGTATGAACATTTTAAATACATCCCTGTGTTGTTATTCGAATATTATAATTGTACGACAGTGAACCATCTATTTTAAGCCCGACATGCTAATGTTTTTTCGGAATTTTCAAATGAAACATTTGACTGGGTATCTGGAAACAAACTCTTGGTTTCTACGAAAAGAAATCACAACCATATAATACTTTAAATGCCAACTGTCGTACTCTAGTTGGATTATACACGAAGAATGCTATATCGCTATTTCAAACTCAAATTTATGAAAGTAAACGTGTTTATAGAGACGATGAAGTGCAATTTAGATTAGAATCTCTCAGCCTGTATATAATGCAAAATCAAATCAGTCTCAATTAGGTTACACAGCTGCAGATGCAGTAGAAAACTTGAATCCTGTAGTGATAAAGGGGAATTCAAAGAGACGCAGCGGTAAGATTAAAGATTGAAAGATAATAAAGTCATGAATACTGATTTGTATTGTATCCGTATTGAATTATTAAGAGCAGACTAGTCTGCTGGTTGGGCCTTATGCCCCTGCATGTGGGAGTGTGTGCTGAGCAGAACTCGTAGCGCCTTCTCCACTGGGAAATAATGTACTCATCCCTGCTACGAGTAACCCGTTCTGCACTCTCCATTCTACTAACCTTCTGCCTTACTAATTAATTTAAAATGTATCCTAGAGTTTCTGCGTAATTAGCCGCCTTATATACACGGGAACTGGGACTGGGACGAAGAGCTGTTCTTTGTGCCTGGGCTGAACATTGGGCTCCATGGATTCACACTTCGGTGCTACCAGTTCTTATTACAGAACTGCACATTATTTTGTAACTATTAGAGCTAGTTGTATGCCGTCAATGTTTCTATAGTAATGGTCTAGTTCTGCTAGAGTATGAAAGTTGACGTATTTATTATTTTCATAACTTAGCGCCAGAGCTGGGCAAGCTACTTAAAAAAAGTAGCTAAACTAGAGCTACAGCTATTCTTTAAAAAAGTAGCTAAGCTACAGCTATAAGCTATATTTTGTAAAATATAGCTAAGCTACAAGCTTTCGTTAAAGTAGCTGTTAAATTTTAAAGCTACTTTTTAAAATTATTGTGAAATAATTAAATTTGCCATTGTCATATGATCAATCTTTTGTTATAATGACTGTTAATTGACTATTATGTACATAAATATCAAAAATAGCAAATACCATCTGGCACCTACTGTGTATTTTTGCGTATTAGAGCCAGTTAGAACCGGCAAGAAATAATTATTTTGTGTGGGTTTAGCTTGTACGCATGCGTACTTTGTTGACCTTCTGCTTAAAAAGTAGCTTTAAGCTACAAACAGTAGCTTTAAAAGTAGCTTCAGTTGTTATTTTTAAGCTAATAGAAAAAAAGTAGCTAGCTACAAGCTACAGCTATATGTTTTCACAGTTAGCTAAGCTACAGCTAAGGTAAATATAGCTAAGCTAGTAGCTAAGCTACAAAAGTAGCTAGCTACTGCCCAGCTCTGCTTAGCGCTATGAAATAAAAAAAAAATAAATATGTCCTTTATTTATTTTGCTACGAAGAACTAGAATTGTAAGAAACCCTAAGATAGATCATTGTAGCAGAATTTTTTTACCTTTATTGTAATTGTGATACAATATATTTTACATATTCAAATCGTATTTAGGACCGTCACTTCCTCGAGATGTTCTGGAGAACGTAAATTCTACAATTAAAAAAATATTTCGGTTCTCGAGCTTTACTATCAATATAAAGTGAAGCCAAATAACTGAAATAAATGCTTACCCCCAAAGTATAAAGTCAACCCTGGGGCTCAATTCTCTAAACTTTACGTGTACTTATTTTTAATAGTTGCAAATGATTTTCAAAAAACTGAATTCTCAAATGTGTGAATGGAAACATATACGTACATTTTTATTCGCAACGCTACGAGTGTTATTTATTGTGCTGAAGTATCCTGCACAAAAGTTTATTAACATTTTAAATATTCTAACAATGGTAAATTTGAATGATATTGTTAATTTGGTTGCAATTGCGAGTCTAACAGAAGCCGAATTGGCAAATATAGTATTTGAAAAACTATTTCGACTTCCACAAATGTATATTATATTAATTTATTTATGTAATGATGGGGTAGATAGCTCAGTAGTATCGCGTAGGCCTGCGAATTCGAGAACCTGAGTTCAATCCTCGCTGCCGACAAACTTTACTTCACATTAAAACTATATCTGTGGCTCCCCCTCCACTAACATCTTTCGGGACGGTGATTTATCACTTATTGAGATCTGTTACAGCAGAGTGCCATCCCAGTAATGCACAAAAGGCGTAATGATGCTAATTACTTGACCCATTCACTGCGCATCAAACGTTAGTTGTTGAATATACTATATTAACATTTGACAACAACATTTATTGAACTTTGAATCCAAAAATGATCATATAGCGATATTCGAATTCGAGAAATTTGATATAGGGTAGGTGGTTCAGTGGTATCGACTCGGACTGTGGATTTAAGTACCCGAATTCGATTCTCACAGCCAACAAACAATTTTCATCACATTGAAACTACCTTCAGTGGCGCCTCCTCCATTAAAATCTTTGGGGGCTGGTAACCGCACTTCACGCGCATAAATATATCACTTGCCGAAATCTGTTACGGCAGAGTGCCACACCCAGTAATGGGTAGAAGGCGTGATTATATATATATAAAATATAAAAAATAAATCAATATCACGGCTTTTACCCATTACTGGGTGTGATAAGTGATATATTTTACCAGTCGTCAAATCACGGCCCCCAAAGAAGTTAGTGGTGGAGGAGCCATAGGGGTAGTTTTTGAAATTATAAGAATTGTATATATATATATATATATATATATGTTCGCGCCCACCTATAGTGGATGGAAAACTATAGCCTCAAAATTTCTGTTACAAAAATTATTTCTACCTACAATGTATTTAGTGGATAAGTTAATAAATCCGTCAATAATACAGCCGCTATTTGTAGAACGAAGTGTATTTAGATTTAAAACCGATCTTACAAATGGCGCAGCAAATAATTTAATTCTTTGTGCACATAAATTGTTGACGGTTTGGGCGAACCTTGTTTGCTATTTGGAACATTTTTTCAGCGCGATTAAGGGTAGTAGGGAGAAATAATGCCGGGTAGTCCGTTCCTGGTGAAGAGATGAGCAGCAGATGTAGAGGCAGAGAGTGCACAGGATAACGAAGAGAGTGAAAGAGATAAAGAGAGGAGGGGAAACATGTTGGCAACAGAAAGAAAAGGAGGGCGTAACAGGGGAATTAAACTGCGCCGCGCGAGCAGCGAACGAGGAAATGAAACTGGAACTGGTACCGGGACGAGACGGAACGGAACAAGCGACGAAGCGAAGCTGGGGCCGATGACCATAAACAGACGCGTATGTGTGTTCTGTGTTTGTGCGTAGCTATCCCATCGCTCCCGATTCTACCAGCCGCAACCCTCCAACAAACGAAACCATGACACGAATTCTCTTCTCCAACGAAGGCCCGCATTCATTAATTCAAATATGCTTTGTGGAAACCAGCAGAGTAAACTGTGCGTACAGTAACAGTTGATAAACTTGCAAGAAACGTAAATTGTTTCAGAAGAAATAAAACTTAAACCCTAGAGAAGAAGAATTATGGTTTCACGCTCAAATTATCATTTCACTTTAGTGTAATTTGTTGAGTTTTAAGTTAACGAATTTTGAAGGAAAGCTCTCAATAAAACAGTAGCAATGAACAGTGACTATCTCGAATGTGTGAAATCACTTCATTGTTTTCTGCAGTGTGTGTGATATGCGAGTTTACTCTTGAGAACTCTGTCACCAATTTATTAGACGGATTATTATTTTTTTATTGTACAGTTTTCTAATGTTGCATATAGTATAGACCCACTAGAGTATAAAAGTTGGCGTTTAAATTATTATATGGTTGTGGTTTCTTTTCAAAGGAACCAAAGGTCCGTTTCGAGGTACCCAGTCAAATGTTTTTTTATAAATTCCAGAAAAACATTAGCATGTCTGGTTTAAAATTTAATGGTTCAATACAGTACAGTTATAATCTCCATATAAACACACAGGGATGTATTTAAAATTTTCATATCGTAAAGTACCTACTTAGTAACAATCAGTAATTTCTTGGAACTGCTATCGAATATAGTATAAAAGCTAAACTACTGAAATATAATTATCATATCCTAAGTTTGCGTCAAAATAATAACTTGTGACAAATATTTGTGAATTTCTCGTAAAATATTTAAGTGATATGAGTAGGAGAGTTAATCAACTAATAATAAATTTAAACTCGGATGATTCTGGTAGTGCTGATTCTAAATAGATGTATGTATTGTATGTTTTTGTAGAGACATACAATATTAATATGTAAAATATTGTATCACAAAAATTCTATTCAAATTTAAAATACACTTCTGTATTTTTGTAGGTACAGACATTTTCTAGGTACTTAGGGTTTATTACAAATCTAGTTCTTCATAGCACAATACATAAAGGTTATATTTCTTTAAAACTTTTTTTGTCTGCAAACCTACGAAAAGAAACTACAACCATATAATAATTTAAACATCAACTTTCATACACTAGTGGAACTATACATACATATACAGTTTTAAGAGAATATAATACCGCTACAAGTATACAATTAAAATCAAATAAACCCAGTTTGAAACTAATGCTGCACTGCGAAAGTTTCATTTCTTATTGTAATTTCAACTTGTGGTAATCTACGCGCAACGATAATGTTTTCTTTTCAATTCTACTTTATTGACTTAATTTTCAAAACATAAATGTTGCCTTTTCATATATGTATCTACCCAAAAAATACTAAAAACAAAAACTCAATAATTTTGCACAGACTACTAATAAAACTACGATATCTAGAATAGAAGAGCCGGATTAATGTAATCAGTGGTAAGCAATAACAGTAATTTTGTACAATAAAAGTTCAGGAAACATAAAAGTTGGCTCATATTTCAGAGAAAGAGAAAATTACGCCTTTGATATATGAATAAATAAACAACCAGTGCAATGATTTCTTTGTGAACATGAGTATTGTTCAAATTTTGTCCAGGAAGCGTGACGCATGAGTGGAGTAGAGTTACACAAAGGAGATGTCAAGAGCGCGCCTTGTACGATTCGCGTTCGCTATAGTTTTCGCATTCCCGCGTTCGACCATCCATTCACAATTGCTCGCCGTATATTACTAGAGACAAACAAATTCATCTGTGTACCTGTTGCATATTTAAATGTTTTTCTGTGAACATGAAGATGTGAGTCACCGTTTCACAGCAACAGTCAGTCGACACCCGCGACGGGATAACGGTTTACTTAATAACAACTTCGTATGAAATATTGGCTCCGCACGTATTTCATGTCTCTGCATTTGTATATATGTTGATTCAAGGATTGTGTGCGCTGTTTTTATGCTGTTTGAAATGTTACATATGTAGAACAAAACTGTGTTCGTCATTCCGTCGCTCCATCGTCCGTTTGCAAATTGGAGTCTTGCTAAGGAAACTATTCGTGACATGTTAATGTAAATACGCTACACCGTCAGAAATGCCCGGAACCTAGATTCCCTTCTAAAACTGACTTTTAGCAGACGAATGGTCATCTTCTTGCAATTAACAAATTTTCTTTCCTTCACCCTTCGAAGAATTGTTATTTGTATGACTATGCTGGAAACTGTACTTTTTGTACTCGCAAAATAGTTTCTAGACGCGTGATACACAAGATTTTTCGTGCCGATGAATGGAATTATTGATTTAAAATTGCTAAAAATCTCTCTACCCTCCTAACACTCAACACATAAAATGGACAAAAGTTCCTAGTTTTTACGGAACGACTTTCGGTGAACACAGTTTTTACCGATTGGCGTACGGTAAACACATAGTTTGCGCATGGCGGTCGATAAAAACAGTTTCCGAACGGCGTTCGGTAAACACATAGTTTCCGAACGACTATGAGGTATGTAAAATTGTCAATCTCGAACGGTGATGCGAAAGAAATAATAATTAATTGAAATAAGTTTCAAAATTAGTTTGTTAAATTTGATGAAAAAAAATGACCCTGATCTTTGATAATGATTAGATACTGGATTTATAGAAAATATGCATTTTCTTCAAATTGAGGGCATAAAAAAATATTTTTCAAAATCTGTACGAATCAAACAAAAAATAAAACTAACCTTTTTTGATTTTTTTTCAATTTTCATGCCTTTCTTCTTTTTTTTTGGGTATTTGGCTCGGTGGTAACAAGTCGGCCAGTGAATTTGAGAACCCGGGTTCGATTCCAATAGCGGACAAATAAGTTTCACCACATTAAAACTACCCCTGTAGCTTCCTTTTACTAATATCCTTGGGGGCCGAAATTTGACGGCTGATATCTGCACTTCATGTGCAAAATATATCAATTACTGCGATCTGCTGCGGCAGAGTGCCACCCAGTAATAGGTAGAAGGCGTGATAATATATTTATTTATTTCTTAAGTGCCTCTTTTGTGCTTTTTACTCTGATTTTTAATAATGATATACTTATGCATATATTCATTTCATGTACTTGAAAGTCGTTAAAAAGTTTAAAGAAGAAATAATTCAACTTGAAAGCAATGCGCTCAAAATTTTCCGCAAAGAGATGTCAATTTAGTTATTTATATTTACAATGTTTTAAAAGAGTATTTTAAAGAGTCATATCGATTCGGTATGCATGGAATAACACAGGATACGTGAGTAAAATGTAAATACAGAATAAGTGTATTTGAAGAGGTCCAGGTGCGATGCAAAAGAAACAACATGCGTCCGCTTTTGTATTCTGCGGCTGGACGAAACGGGGTTATGCTTAAACGTTACGTGCTATGTAACCACTGGTTGTAACTTTCCGGAACCGCAGTGTTGTTTCGTCCGAATTCAGGAAAGGACATGGTTGCATTAAACATGGAATGAAATGGTCCAACTCAAATTGGGGGACGCAATAAAGCCACCGTGTGCCGAGTTCTGATGGAGCCATTGCGTCATTTAGAGCAGTAAAGTTAGTCCGTGTGGGTCAAACGAATGGCGCTGCATACCAGTTTTCCAGCATCTTGCGCAAGTGCGAAAAGAGTAGCGTTCGTGGAAAATTTCACATGCAAGATTTTTATGGAACACGGTTTATTCACAGAAATCATGTATAAGTAATGAAATCTGTACTTTTAAAAAGAATTGCGTATACAAATATTGTAAGATTATTTTTTTGTTAGTGATGAATGGGTGAGCGCTAAATTAATAAATTGGAGATTTCTGAAATAACTATTTATTACAACATACCGGATGACTATAAATGTTTAACATTGTTTTTTTAGTGATCCCCATATATTTGAAGTTTTATATTGATATACCTGATTGACAAATTCAAATATGTCAAATAATATATAGTTGTAATTTAATTACTTGTCATAGTCAAACTTTATTACACCGTTATTTATGTCAAATTCAAATATGTCAAATAAAATATAATTTTAATTTTGTTTACCTATCATTGTACACTTTATTTCACCTTTATTTATAAAAATAGTTATTTACAATAAAACCAAATTAATCAAGAGATGTCATATTGATAGTGACTTGCCAAAGAAACAAGGCTGCCAATTCAAAAATTTTTGTCAATTAATTACAGTCACTTGGTACAACTCGCAAAATTCTGTAACCAGACGGATGGTCCTAATTACATCACATCAGTCAAATACAAGCTATAGTCTGTTTTTTAACCAGGAGGAGTAAATGCATAAGTCAGATTTACACTATAGAAAGTTACCAAAGAAAGTTAATAGATTTTTGTTGGCGCGAAATACAAAAATTTCTTACACATCTGCACCGATTAAATCTCATGGCATTTATTTTAAAATACAAATGACATTATAAACTCTAATTTGTCACTCCGTATATGATTAGTTCTTAAAAGAACTGATTTATGTTAATGTCACAGAAATGCAAAAAACCAACAAGAAAACAGATAACCTCAAAACTTATGACAGCTCTAATAAATCAAATGAAAATCTATGTACAGTGTAAACTGGACGAAGCACTAGCCAATCAGAAGCGTCAGTTTTAGCGGTTAAAATTTAAATTACTCCTCCTGGTTAAAAAAAAGAGTATAGGAGGTTGTAAAGAAAGAAATAAGTATGAGTGAAACGCATTCAGTGAAAAATCCAAGTAGAATCTACAATTAGTAGCAATTATTATATTTAGTTAATAAATTGTTCATTCACATGCATCAATAACATAATTGCACACTAAGGATATAGTAATAAACACACATTGATGGCCCTCACTTTACAGTGTCTCATAACAATCAGGGTTATTACAGCACACAAGGCTGCTCGCTGCACGTTGGCGGACTGACTAGAGTATAGTTCTAGTATGAAAGTTGACGTTTAAATTATTATATGGTTGTAGTTTCTTTACATAGGTTTGAAAGAAAAATGACCTGCATTTATTTTGCTATGAAGAACCAGACTTGTAAGAAACCCTAAGTACCTAAGTAATGTCTGTACCTACAAAATGTCTAAATAACAACACAGAGATATATTTTTAATTTTAATAGAATTTTTGTGATACATATTTAAATCGTTTGTATATATATAAAAAAATACAATAGATACATCTATTCAGAATCATCACTACCAGAATCGTCCGAGTTTAAATTTATTATTAGTTGATTAACTCTCCTACTTATATCACTTAAATACAGTCGAATTTCTCTAACTCGAACTTCTAGAATTCGAATTTTTATCACAAATATTTACGTTTCCTGTTATCTTTAATGTATCTTTATCTCCCTAAGTTGAATTTTTATAACTAGAATATTTCTATCACTCGAACTGATATTTCACTAGTAAGTCGCGTTTTTTAGAGAGTGGAGAGGATTTTAAGAAACTGTCTATACACAGAAGTGAATACTGGGAATTATTTAAAAAAGTGGTGAGGTAGAAATATTAAGAAAAGATTCGAAATTATTTAATATAAAATATTTAACAAATTATATAAAAAAAAAATCTGATAGTATTAGCGATATTAAGCGAATGTTGTTAAGAAAAAATAAAGACAATGTAAAACGTAAAGATGGAAATTTTTACCGGAACGATGATGATACGAAACAATATTTGTCGCTATTAAAACGTGGCCATAATAATATCAGAAATAGAACTAAAATGAATGAGGAAAAGCGTATTGATGTTATAAATTTGTTAACAATTATTATTCGTATACGAGTATTTCTGTTGAGGAAATTGCGGATTGTGATTGCAATAATGAAGATTGTGGTATTCGCATTTAATATATATCAAAATGTTTTTATTTCGTTATAATTAGATTATTATTTAAGAGTTTCATAACATTAATAAATAAATAAAGTTTATTCTTGATTCACAAAATGTAGTTTTAATTTCATTTATGTGTTTCAAAACGAAGTTTTTTTTAATTTATGTTCAAAACGCAGTTTTTTAAAATTAATTAAGGTATAATGGCCAAATGGAATAAACAATATTTATTTTAATTAGACAAGTTTTCTTTAATTTCTTTAATTAATAATTATATAAATTAGATATAAAAGTATTCAGTTTAATTAACGAGAAACAGTTTATTGCGTTTTATTCAAAATGTAACTTCGTGCGAAAACTACGTTTTGAATTTCTACTCCTCATGTGATCAGGAGCCTTATATCTAGCTAGTTAAATGAATACAAACTATGATTATTCAATATTTCCTCATTAAAAAAATATCCGTGACACAAATAAATTAGTGTAACAATTGCATATTGAAAAACAAGTCTTACAATGACCCTTATTGCAATATGAGTACAGTACGAAAATTACAATGTGTCAATGTAATAAGTGTTTTTCATACTATTTTTCCTATATCGCATTCATTTACTTTTATTTAATTTTTTTTATTAAAAATAATAATAAAATTTCAAGATTATAGTACTGACAGATCCAGTAAACCTTTTAAATTTAATTTATTTTGCCATTTATTAGTTAGATTACAAATTCATAATTTTCTAGGTTATGTTATAAAAAACTACTTTCAATTTTGAATAATGAAGTGTTTTGCAGTCTAATGTAAACATTTTATTATAAAAAAATAAAAGAAATAATAATAATAATGGTATGAAGTCGGCCTGTGGCTCCTGAGAACCCTGGTTCGATACCCACAGGTGACAAACAATTTTCATAATTTCAAAAACTACCCCTGTGGCTCCTCCACCACTAACATCTTTGGGGGGCGTGATTTGACGACTGGTAATCGCACTTCACGCGCAATATATATCACTTACCGAAATCTGATTCGACAGAGTGCCACACCCAGTAATGGATAGAAGGCGTGATGATATATTTATTTTATTTTTATTTAATTAAAAACAATTCAATCAAATTCTAATTATTCTAAAAATGGAAAATTACTTGTATAATATTAAATAAAGCAACTGAAGATTACGGACTATTGAGTTACTTATTAACAATGAAAACTAAGTATTACATATTTTAGTTAAAAGCTCTCGAAAGTATGATAAAATATATTTACCGTAGATATTGAATAGATTGCTTATTGTATATAATTCATCGATAAAATAAACGATTAAAGCCTACACGATAGTGAAAGAATGAGTATAATTTAACTGTGATATAAATTGTTCCGTTCTGAATAAACAAAGGTACGCAGTAAATCGAGGAGATGGAGTACCCACGCCAGTTTTCTTATTGATATTAGGGAGGAATGTGAACGAATCGTTTTTTCTAATACGCATTTTCCTTTCTTCTATAATAATTCAATTCGCTGACAGTTTCAATAAAACGAGCCGCCGATATCTCCTTGGGCAACGTATGAATTATATCCAGCATTTGCTACAGGTGTCGGGAAACAAAAGAGACCGACGCCATTGGCTCAGAACAATTTCTCAAGATAATAAAATACGATGCTCCAGACATTAAAATTATACAATAGAAGTTCGCCTTAGCGTGAGGCAGTGTCTGGCGTATGGAGCGTGGAGCGTGGAGCATGGTTTGCACCACATAACATCAAGATGTATGCGGACTATCACGTATTTCATTTGTTTATTTTGTTTTGTGTTGTGTTGTGTGTAAGAAGGTCTGGTGCAAATTACTAAATGTAAGCAAGTTGTTCTGCCTACTGCCTCTGCTCGCTAGACTCTACGCCTCTAGATTATATGTGGCCAAACGAGCCAGAACTGCCGCTATTTGCGCACTTAGCAACAGACGCGTTCTTCGAAGTCTTAACCCACATTCTCCCTAACCCATTTCCTCACTAACTACAAGATTTTGTTAATTACTTTTACATTTCTTTTACACAAGTATTTTTTGTTGACTTTTAAAAAATAATAATAGTTTTATGAGAAACTTTTTAGAAAGAAGTTGGGAAATTTTCTTGAAAACTATAGCAGCGCCTCTATCGCGAGAAAGATTGTCATGCTTATGGGACAGTGCATCCCGTGTATTATAATACAGGGTGATCAAAAAGGATTGTTATAGTTGACACTATTTCAGAGATCTTTTTATTCCACAGTTGGCACAACGCCAGGTAAAGGCGGAAATACTATTTGACATTTGTAATAAATACAAATAGGTTATGTCAGGAGACTGACAGCTAATAGAATTTTGACCTTTTAAGTAATAGAAATACTTTAGAAATAAATGTAATAATAAATGTACTCAAATTTAAATTATAAATGTCATTGTCAACAACAGGAAATGAATTTATGTATCAGGCTTACCAATTTCAAGTAGTTTTTTTTATCGCCAACTGTAACAATCCCTTTTGATCACCCTGTAGCTGTCATGCACAATATAATATTATAGTCACCTGCAGTATATTTCACTTCGATGAAATCAAAACTTTTATTATTTTTGACAAACATGCTTTTGATACGGTTGATAAGTTTATTTTAGTTGGCTATAGGCAACTAAAATTAAGATCGCTGCGCCATCTAGAACACTTCGCGATCTACTGTATCCAAGATAGATTTTTGACGTTTTAAAACTACAAAACATAAATCGCACTTCAATTTTATAAAACACAAAATAACTCTTTCTTTTATATTTAATTTATTTACATGATTGTCACTATATAATAAGTTTATTGAATTTAGAATAAAAATTAAAATATCAAAATTTTCCAAGCCTGAAATGGTTAAGTGCTCTTTCTGTATTTATTAAATATACAACAGTCTTTCCGGTCTCCCCAATCGTTTTTGGTTGATTATTTAATAAATTTATTATAGTATCTACTGTTTCTGTGTCTTCTACTGTATTTATATCGTGACTTTTCTCTATTTCGACTATTTATTATGCGTAGCGTTTTAATGTTCACTTTGTCCGAAATTTTGTATCTCAATTGGTTTTTCATTCTCAAAATTCTGTCACTATTTTGAATTTGGTTATTGTTTTCTTTGCCTTTAGCAAATTCATAGATATTACATTTCGTTTGAGATGTACAGTGAAAAATTTTATTTGGCAACTGTTCTATTTACATATTACTTGATTAACTACTTACCATAAAAATAGTTATTTGTTTCATTAGGACTAAAAATACCAGTTTTCGTATGGAGTAATACAGGTTATTATTATTATTATTATATTATTTATCACCATGACAATTATAAAAATGTTATTTTTGGTCCTAAGTAACGTAAACATTCCTGAAATAGCATTCCTTTACTACTGAAAAAGTTGAAATAATAATGTAATAATTTTTTGTGAAATGTAGAAAACGTACTACCGTACGCGGGTGAACGTTTTTCCCCTATATTTAATCGCATAATCCATAATGCATGCTTATCTATTAATTCTGCAACCCTAAATTTTGTTTCAAATTTAGCTTTTTGTATTTCTTTCTTTGACAATACATGAAAAGATGCATCTGGATGTTTTTTTACATCCTGGTACGCAGTAATAATCGTTCTACATTATATATTTGACCAACACACTGAAAATATTTTAAAATATTTGTATCTAATACATAATACAGTTCAAAACGAGTCCTGTATACAGTAGTTCTAAAAATTCCCGCTAGGTGGTGTAACATATAGCTGCATTTGTCTATTGTACATCGTAGTGTCTGTGTTCAAATCCCGCTAAATGCATAGAGTTGTTTTAATGTCTAATGCATCGTGAACATGGGGAAGTTTTCTGAGAAAGTAACTAACTTCATGCTAATGGCACCGTAGTTTACTCATTTCATGTAGAAGTAGTAACTGATAGATTTTCAAAATTTTTTCTTGACTTCTTATTTCTAAAAAGTTTCTCAGAAAACTTTTCTTGTGTGCAGAAATTTATTTTCACAGAAGTGGAGTTTGTCAAGTAGTTCTATTATACAAAGTAAATGTCAAATAAATGGGGCACCGCTATTACCATATGAAAACAGTATACTTACATATTAATTTGTTTTCAGAGTATAAAATATTTGTAATTACTAATATGAATGTATTTTCATAATCAGTGAAAACGTAATGAATTTATAAATTAAAATTCTAAAATGCAGGTTTTATTACATACAAATATTTTAATATTTTCAATTAATTATTGAATCAAATTACTGACCTAATTACAAATAAATATATCATTACGTCTTTTATGCTATATGGTGTAGCACTCTTAGTGTTGCTGCCAGACGAGATTTGTCTTGAATTTGATTAATCTCGATCTCGACCATTTTTATTTTCGAGATTTAAATTGATCTTAATCTTGACACGCGAAATTCAAAATAAATCTCGACTTGATATATCAAAAATAATATTTGAATGTAGTTATTTTTAAATATAAGCAAATTAAATACATTGAAACAATATAACTTTTTCATATTCGCACATCCTAATTAAAGTTATTACTATACGGATGGAAAAGCCAAGTTAAACAAATAAAATAACAAAAATAATACTATGTACTAAATTACCAGAAATGTTATTAGAAAATAATTTCTAAAGGACCCTTTCATAAAATTCAATAAGAAACTTGATTTTGAAAGAATAAAGTGATATATTGATGCGTGTGAAGTACGGTTACCAGCCATTAAATCATGGTACAAAGGTAGTTTTAATGTGATGAAAATTATTTGTCGGATGTGGAAATCGAACCCGAATTCTCAAATCCACAGGCCGACTCGATACCACTGAGCCACCTACCCTATTAGAAATAGATACTCTATATTGAACACTACCATTAAAATACTAATTTAATTAGTATTTTAAGTAAATACTTAACAACTAATGAATTATAAAGAAAAAATTGGGAAACCGCCAGAATTTGACCTTGGGACTTATGAACTCCATCATATGCTTTCAAATCCTGGCGATAGGCTAATTTTTCTCTATATAATTATTTTATGTTACTATTCAATTTTACGAATTGTTGAACCTTATAAATTATTTTTCAAGATCGTTTAGTACTTTCAGTGCTCAATTATTATTTACATACATACATAGCATCACGCTATATCCCATCAAATGGAGTAGCACGAACCTTCCTCCAACATTCTCATCCTAACACACCATCCTTACTATAACCACATTCATAGATCATTGCATATAAACTCATTTATTTATTACACTTGAAATCATTCATCACACAACAAACCTTCAATCACATCTATCCAATTACTCCTATTCACCTTTCATTTATCTTCTTTTTTCGAAGTACATATCATATGCGCAAAACATCTCAAATTACTCAGGCTTACTCCAAACAACGAATCTAATAACGAATATAGCAACGAATCTACAAAGATTAAAAAACATAAAAGCGATGGCCTGCACTTGTATATGAAAGAAAATTCTACACAATGCAGTAATTGAAAATGAAACAAAAATACAAAAAAGGAAGAGTGTCACCCTGCGCTTATTTTTGAAAGTGAATTCAACACAATAGGGACTTATAATTTTGACGTCACATGCAGCAGACCCGAAGTAGACCCCGTCCACACAATTTTGTGTGAAACAACAAATTTGTAGAAAGAGCTAGGTGATACCATGCCGAGTCGATCAACTGCTTTCTCCTATCAGCACTACTTCACGCAGATCCCCACAGTTATTCAGTCAACACAGGATGTTTAACGTTTGGATCACGTGATAAACGTCAAACTGTAAAGCTATACCATGTTCGCTACATAACAAATTATTATATTCTATTTTACTCACTAGATGGCAACCGAAAAATTTGAATTGTATAAGTCCTTAATGCAGTTGAACACGCTATGTAAGAACTGAAAACGAATTAAAAGATAGGAAAGAGAGTGTCGCTCTACGCTTGTTTTTGAATTATTATTTAAGGTTATTAAAAAACAGTTTTTGATGCTATATTTCTGAGACCGGGATAGCACAGTGGTAGAGTGCTAGCCTCTGGAAACAGAGGTTATGGGTTCGAATTCGGGTTAGGTCGGGATTTTTCGCGTCTGGCCTTTATCGGTATCCACTCCCGTATCCATTCCAAGTTGGCACATATTAACTTGGCATCCCCCAAGCTATCGGGCATCAGCTAGGGGATGTAACAAGGGCTTGCGCGGGTTGGCTAGTAACACACATTACAGTTAAGTAAAAGTGGCAAAGTAACGTAAAAAATTAGTAATGTGAGTTCCGATAGTCACCCTAGGGACATAACCACAGGTTCAAATCCCGAAAGATATATACATACATACATACTATATTTCTGATGACAGCACTACATGCTCATTTATTATTTTTGGTGCTCAAGTAATCTTTTGCTGACAACTAAAATTAGTCCTCAAAAATTATTTTGATATTCATGTTAATTTAGTAACAGATACTAAATTTCAAAAAAAACTTTATTATGAAATTATTAAATGCTTCATTTATTATTTATGAGAAGTTATTGAAGTTAAATGGCATAGAAGCACATAATGACAGATTTGCGATAACATTGACGACAAGCCATCAGACAAGATCAGACATAAAAATTTTGATAATTTTGTTGATTCACTAATAGTACTATGATATAATGTTAAAATGTGCATTTTGTGAAATAAATATGATGGATAGTAATAACTATTTAGTCTAAAATTGTACTGCAACCTTCAAAAATCATATTTTTTTCCATATAAAAATAAATAAATAAATAAATATATCATCACGCCTTCTACCCAATACTGGGTGTGGCACTCTGCCGAAGCAGATCTCGGTAAGTGATATATTTTGCGCGTGAAGTGCGGTTACCAGTCGTCAAATCACGGCCCCCAAAGATGTTAGTGGTGGAGGAGCCACAGGGGTAGTTTTTGAAATTCTGAAAATTGTTTGTCGCCTGTGGGATTCGAACCAGGTACCACTGAGCTAGCCATCCCATAAATAATATCATATGACGAGTACAGCAAATTTGTCATACAAATAGAAAACAATCACCATACGTATTCATAAAGCTACGCCTCATGGCGTCAAGGTTTGTTTAAATTTAAATTCTGTTTTGGGTACACTTATTGTTATTAAAAAATTCATAATTGTAATTATTGTGCCAAGGGCGTTGAATAGACGATTATACACAGAGGGAGCCGGTATCTATAACAAGGTCGTTATCATCTAGAGACACAGGGGTAATTTTTTAAATTGGTGAAAATGTTTGTCGGCTGTGAGGATCGAACCAGAGTTCTTAGGATCCATAGGCCGACTTTATACCACTGAGCCATTACCCCATATTATAATTATTATAAATTAAAACTAATGCTACGTATTCTAATAAATAATAAAACTATGTATATATCGTGGAAGTCTCTAGATGATAATGACCAATAATTTTTCCTCATATTTGACCTATTTGAGACTCAGATATTTTGGAAATAAGATTTTTTAGAAAATTAAAAAACTGTTGGAAAATAGCCATTTTGGAAAAATTAACTATTGGAAAATAAGCCATTTGGTTGGAAATATTAATGGAAAAAATACCATTGGATTATTAAATTATTAAACAACAAAATAAAGAAAAAAAACTAAAACAAAAGTTGTAAACGATCTCCGTAGACCATGTTTATATTATATTTTTGTAGAAAATTATTATGATGGTGATCTACTTGTGCGCGCGAATAGCGGTTACTAGCCGTAAAATCGTACTTCTGAAACATGTTTTGCAAGGTAATTTTAATGGGATGAAAACTACTCTTAATTGAAATAAATTTCTTACGAACTAATCAAACGCAGCTTGACAAATGACGTCACAATACTCAAAGCAAAACTGTCAGATTCACAGACTTCAAATCGACGTTCGTTCTCTCTGATTTATTTTAAAATGTGTCATTTACACAAGTTGTTCAGATAAATCAATGTCTTCAGTTTCTTTTTTCTGTATTAAATTACCACTTAATAAAATAATTTTACCTGCCGTCAGACATCGGCACGTGACTATTAGAATTTCACTGTTATACATTTTTATAGACCATTTATGATTATCACTTTATATTTCATATTCTCAGTGCAGCAATTATTATTTGGTAGTTGGCTTATTTTCCAATAGTTAGTTTTTCCAAAATGGCTATTTTCCAACAGTTTTTTAATTTTCTAAAAAATCTTATTTCCAAAATATCTGAGTCTCAAATAGGTCAAATATGAGGAAAAATTATTGGTCATTATCATTTAGAGACTTCGCGTTATATACATAGTTTTATTTTTTATTAGAATACGTAGAATTAGTTTTAATTTATAATAATTATAATACGAGGTAATGGCTCAGTGGTATAAAGTCGGCCTGTAGATCCAAAGAACCCTGGTTCGATCCCCACAGCCGACAAAACATTTTCACCAATTTAAAATCACCCCTGTGGCTCCCCCACGACTAACATCCTTAGGGGCCGTGATTTGACGGCTGGTAACCGCACTTGACGCGCATAAATATATCACTTACCGAGATTTGCTTCGGCAGAGTGCCACACCCAGTACTGGGTAAAAGGCGTGATGATATATTTTTATTATTTATACAAATAGAAATAATAAAAACAAATTAAAAGATTCAGGATAATAACTATAATACTGTAGAGTAGTGGTTTCCAAGGGCGACCCCTCAGCGAATCGCGAAGACATTGGAGGAGGGTCGTCGAATGCTATTTACAAATTTTTTTAAATATGTATTGAAAGATCCTTTCAGTTGTGCGGTTTCACTTAACTTTTAAGGATTGTTTAAATGAAAAATATCAAATCTAATATTTGACAACAAAGTTAAATAATATAGTTGACAGATCATTTCCACAAGACCTTATTTATTTACAGAAAACTTATTATAAAAATTCAAGTCACGGCAATGCAATTGGCCATCAAAGAATTTATTACAAGCTTGATAGTGAAAGACAATTAATTCTTAAAATTATTATACCAACATATCAAAACTCCTGAGAAATTATATCAAAGTTCTTAATAAGAAATATTTTGTTTAATGATTTCTGAAATTGTGGTTCTATGTTTGTAATGTATATTATTAAATAAATCTTTTACAAACTGTAATTTTGATCACAAAAAAGGAAAGGGGCGCAAAAGGATTATTTGTGATTTTTGCCTCTTAAGATTATTATAAAATTAAAATGGAAGAATTTGATGTACTAGGTTACTATGCGATTCTAACATTTATTATTTTAATTATTGTTGAAATTAAATATTGTTTAAATAAGGAATCAAATAAATGATCCAGGAGTTTTGGATAAAATGGCTTTATTAATGATGTTAAATTATTAGTTTAATAATAAGGACGACGTTTCGAACATAAATCCATGTTCATTTTCAAGTCTACTAATAACCACATGTGGTTATTCACAAGAAGAAAGTGACTCAACACTGTTTTGACTCAGAGTAATGCTGACTGCATACTCTTTGTATAAATTTTATAATTTTGATCAACATGTAACTTAACGTAAATTAATTTTTTAAATTTTATTTCTTCTTGTGAATAACCACATGTGGTTATTAGTAGACTTGAAAATGAACATGGATTTATGTTCGAAACGTCGTCCTTATTATTAAATTAATAATTTAACATCATTAATAAAGCCATTTTATCCAATACTCCTGGATCATTTATTTGATTCCTTATTTAAACAATATTTTCGGCTTAATAACTCAAAATTCATTCGAAATTAAATATTATTTTATTCCGAATTGCACATGCGCATTGCCCCACAATGTGAAGTTACAGTTTAAGGTAGTACTAGCGTGAAAAAATTTTTTGCAGAGCTGAATCAAATTTGGCGCTCGTAAACATTGGATAGTCATACGCATTCTGTTAAAATATGAAACACATTCATCGTCTGTGAACAAATATATTCGCTTGTAAAGTTGAGTTCTTATACACGGAGCTTATGACAATCATCACTCAGAATCGCACATATTTGGTTTGTGTACCTCTAAAATTTTGCAGTTTCGTTTGAAAAACTAGTACGATGTTCTAGAACTATCCATGTATATTGTATCAGAAGGAGAAAGTTTTTTATCATTTAGTAATGGATATATATATAGCCATGCAAAGCTTTGTTTTTAATGAAAAATTAAGAATTCCAATTTATAATGGCAACACCACACGGTGGTATGGTATTTGAAAATTCACTAGACCAACAACCTGTTAACAATTCATTATATTCAAATCATAATAGGTATAAAACACTTATTTTATTTTATTTTTATATTTTTTTGAGCGTCAGTTTCGCCGATGGCGCCACCGTCACACTAGTACTACCTTAATTGGACCTCCTACGTCACAAGGACAGCAATGGCGATCGTTTTGAATAGCTCACTTTTTAATTAAATATTTTAGATATTAATAGTTTACTTTTGATAATTTTTTGTTTTATTGTAATACATTTACCTACAACTTAAATTGATACGCGTCAAATATTTAAACGCCATACTGTTCAAATAGCCAATTGAAGCTAAGTCAATAGCTAGAAAATCTGGATACCGCATCATCTGCATCAACTTTTGAAAACATTTCGTTTCGTAAGTTCCAACTTCCAACGTTGGTTCTATTACTCTTGGACACAGGACGGGTATTTTGACATACTGTGTACAATGTATAAACAATGTACGTTGAAAGTTGTATGTATGCACATGATCTCGCATACAAGTTAAACTTGTGTAAACTTGGCTACGTGTTTGGGCAAATGTTAATTCGGTTGTTTGAGAGATTATAAGTTGTGACGGTCACATTTATCTGGTACGCTAGTCTGTTTGCAATTTATCAACCGTTATCAATTATGTAAAATTTATACCCTTTCGATATTTCATTGTGTTTGCGTGCGTTCCGCCTGTGTATTCCTGTTGGTCCATCTGGAATTTACGATAGATGAAATAGACAAGTATGGCAAAGTTAATGTTTTATTAACAACGTTCAGGTCTTATTTTTGGAGTGTTATACGTTACATAAAACAAATAATTCCAAATAATTTATGCTTGTGTTATGATAGGTGATTTAAAAGTTAATGAAATCCAGCGACGATATCTATACCTAATCTATATAACCGTACTTACTTAAAATGCAGCCCATTTAACTGAAAGAATACCTGTCCAAAGCAAGTTCTAAGATATCTATTCACGGTTTAGCATCTGGAAAGGATATACTAATTAAGCATTAAAGCTTAGTGAGAACACACCTCCAATCATTCCCATCAATTACTCCACAGGTCCAACTGACCAAGTCACATAACATTCACTATCCTTCCGTATCTCGTTGATAACCTGGTTAGGGTTACTACAGCTCACGGGGCTGCTCGCTGCACGTGACTAGGGTTCCGCTAGAGCCCAAAGCTGCTCGCTGAGCTGTCGGGAGCCAACCACGGATCTACATATACCCTCACCCGGCCACGGCCGTAACAAGCGCTCACACTTGCGCTAACTCAACAATACCATCATCCAACACAACTCACCTACGCAAGGAGGACTTACCTCTAAGCCTATCCTGAATATTCCTCGAAACTGTATCAAGCACTAACACAATATCGAACTACCTCATTACTACTATACTTGTCAAACGATGAACTGTAACTAACATAAGAAATCCGACGACTCGGTAATTAAATAGTCAATCAAACATTACGTAAATACTTAGTTGCGTTAATAAAAGGAGATGACATAAGCAAAGACGGGCTAACTAATAAGATTAATGAGATGAAATAAATATGACTCTAACACTTGTTAAAGTTACGCGATTTAGCTACAGTAGTGATACCATAAAGACGAAAAACGTAATAAGTACTCTCAAACATTTGCAACTTTAGCTTTGACTATCTAAAATAGACGAATAATGGCCTATTTTCAGCTACACAATGTAGTGAAGCCAACTTGGCCCAGATAGCTACGTTTTTGTTTACCTTTTTCTGACAGTTATGTTTTGACATAATATAAATAATGCAGTTTTTTGATCTAACACTATTTATTTATAATATGGACATATTTTTGAATATATATTACGGATATTACAAAATATGAACTCATATTTTTATATTATAAAATCTGCAAAGCGTTAGAAGTTTTCGTTTATTATTATTAATTTATAATGGTCACGTAAAAATAAAATATTTTTATAAAATCTACTCGTATTGTAGAAGTTCTAATTAGAAACTAATTTGTAATCAAAATTAGATGAGGTATTTTCCGTCCCTCACTTTAAGATGTGTTGGCTTCACAACAAATGTCCCTATGGTTTGTCTACTTTGTATGGTCGAAGATCTTTACTATGTTACTAAAATTTGGAATGATTTCTTTATAGTCTATTTTTTAAAGAACGGAGTGTGAGCAAAATAAGAGCTCTTGTTTTTTGATTGGATAATACTGGAAATTTTAAATTTGTATGCATAGGCGTATAAACTTATGTTATAGTGAATAAATATAATAATTTCTAATAAGTAGAATATTGAGGTAAGGATGGATCCAGAAATCACGTATAAGTTGATAATTGGCCGTAGGGATCCTTAATTATGGTTGGTAAATGAATAAATACTAGATTTATTTTATATAAACATCTATATTTGGACGCTTCGACTCACCACGTGAGTCATCATCAGCTGGGAAAGATAATTTCTCTGTACAAAACAAGTTACAATTTAAAATATGAACCATGAACAATGAAACTCACCATATTCAATTTAGAGCTTATGTTTCTAAATTGAATATGGTGGCCACACCCCATAGGGTAAAATTTGTGGTAATATATTTATTTTATCTTTTTTATTTAATTATTTTACAATTAATTAAGAATATAATTTTATGTATACAGTGATTTTAATTGTTATTCAACGAGACAGCTATTCTGCAATATTAATACGCATTTCGTTATCATAGCTTTTTGGGAAAATCGATTAATAATGGAAAAATATTCTTTTTAAATTTCTTTTAAATGAGCCCTAAATTAACTTTTAGATCAGGGTTCTGTGTTTTACTGGTTTAAAAT
This sequence comes from Pterostichus madidus, assembly GCA_911728475.2. Taxonomy (NCBI): domain Eukaryota; kingdom Metazoa; phylum Arthropoda; class Insecta; order Coleoptera; family Carabidae; genus Pterostichus; species Pterostichus madidus. Next base: position 22,799,612 of record OU452311.1, on the reverse strand, counting down.
ATGATTGCGGAAAATGTTATCAAAGCGAACTTTACCAAATATATTTTATTTATCTTTCAATTTGATAGATAAATTTATACTTTAAAATAATGATGTAAGTTCGAGACTTAGCATCATTATTTTAAATATATTATACTAGGATAACTTTTGTTAAAAGTTGCTTTAAGTTTAATATCGATTTAATTGTAGGTATATTTATTTATATTTACACGCATATAATGTATAATACAATATAAAGTTTAATTATTTATTTATAATTAGAAATATAAATTCAACAGTTTTTTATTTATTTGATTATTTTAAAATAGATTAGCAAACAAATAAAATAGGTTTTTTTTTATATTAAGTTATTTTTCAGTGGCGTGCGGTGATAGTTGGATATAGATTTTGTTTTCTACGAGACATAATGGAATCATCATACGAGGTGTGGCTATTAAATAACGAGACATTTACTTCTTATAACTTTCAATATACACCCCTCCTCTATCCCTACAATGCTCCATGCGAATCTTCCATTGTTCGAAACAGTGCTGGAAGTCTTCTTCTGTCAGCTCCTTCAGAATTTGTGCCGATTTCTCTTTCAAAGCTCAAATCTTGTTGCTATTAAGGCAAATTTCACAATTCGGGTACTTTTTTCAATAAATTATAAGTATCAATAGCAGTTTTGCCAAGTTTCATGTGGAATTTCACAACAATTCGTTGCTCTAATGTTGCACTTAACATTTTTTCGGCGAAACAAAAAAACAACTCTAATTAGAACGAATGCTACGACTATACAGATTTGTTTACAGAAGCGAGAGGTACTGCATTCGAAAGAGAAAGCTTCACGCTAAAAAGCTGACGGTCGCTGGTGTTTGGCGCATGCGTACTTCGTCTGTAGCAGCGTCAGTCTCGTTATTTAATAGCCATACCTGGTATGAAGCTTGCAGAAGAAGAAGAAATTCGGGTATTTCTTTCAATAAATTATGAGTTTCAGTAGCAGTTTTGCCAAGTTTCATGTGGAATTTCACAACAATTCGTTGCTCTAATGTTGCACTTAACATTTTTTCGGCGAAACAAAAAAACAACTCTAATTAGAACGAATGCTACGACTATACAGATTTGTTTACAGAAGCGAGAGGTACTGCATTCGAAAGAGAAAGCTTCACGCTAAAAAGCTGACGGTCGCTGGTGTTTGGCGCATGCGTACTTCGTCTGTAGCAGCGTCAGTCTCGTTATTTAATAGCCATACCTGGTATGAAGCTTGCAGAAGAAGAAGAAATTCGGGTATTTCTTTCAATAAATTATGAGTTTCAGTAGCAGTTTTGCCAAGTTTCATGTGAAATTTCACAACAATTCGTTGCTCTAATGTTGCACTTAACATTTTTTCAGCGAAACAAAAAAACAACTCTAATTAGAACGAATGCTACGGCTATACAGATTTGTTCACAGAAGTGAGAGGTACTGTATTCGAAAGAGAAAGCTTCACGCTAAAAAGCTGACGGTCGCTGGTGTTTGGCGCATACGTATTTCGTCTGTAACAGCGTCAGTCTCGTTATTTAATAGCCACACCTCGTTTAATAAATATATACAATTTCTTTTTAACAAATTTATTTGCAAATTAAATTCTTCCGCCATTATTTACAAAATCGTTTCAAACGGTCTGGTTTAGTTTAAAGAAATTTAATAATTATTTTTCAAATGTAACTAACGATCAACTACGTAAGCTTTCTTGAATCATTGAATTATGAGCATAATTTTTAATTCTCTTTAATACAGAAAATGATCTCACGGAAAAGATCTTGAAAAAGGAATTGTAAATATTAAATATTTTATTTACATGTCTAATAAGTAGCGAAATATTTATATTTTAGAAAGATCCTGAGCATTCGTTTGCAACTATTCTTGCTAAAACCGAAACAAGTGCACAAATTTACAATGCACATACGAGAACGATACATTACACTAACATTTTATCTCTATCTGGCCAGCCAGACTTATTCTGCGTTGTATGAATGTAGGATGTAGGCTAGAGCTATCGATCAGCGTTCACAACCGATGTGTGCACTTCGTCTATGCACAGACTATTAGTTGGCGCGATACGCGCTGCACGCGCTCGTATTCATGGTTGCATAAATAATTCATTTGATATTTTCAAAAGTAAATAAAACAAAAATTGAATAGAGATAAAGTATGAAATAGTCATATTATTAAATTTAATCATGTAATTTCTGAAATATTCCTAGAGCGTGCACCGCACACCTTGCAGATATGGACAGCACGTCACTGTTATTTTCAGTTCCAGTGAAAAAATGAAAGTAAAATAAAAATTTCCACAGCATACAAATCGAGAATCATAAAAACGTAATCGATTACCTATCTCTTTTCCAACGCAAAATTCTTTGTTTTATTGTCAATACGCGAATACGAGCTTTATGAACGAATGCATGACCAAGTACACTGAATTGTTAATTTTGCTTATAAATTAGCCACAAAAGCTACGTATTTACCGTAACAAGTGCCTATTCTTAATGACTTTAATTGCACGTATCGTAAAAGTGTCATTGATTACTATCTTTCTTCCAGCGATAAATTATTTCATGCATAAAATTAATAAGACTGAATAGCCCGAGGATTAAGTGTTTATTTCTTGAAACTAATTGTTTTTATGTTAAATTATTACACTTCATGTACTTTCTTTATTCAAATTTTCTCACTTTTTTAAACTTTGCTACTGCAATTAAATGTCAATGTTGTGGACTTAGATATTGACAGAGAACAGATTCTAAAATAAAAAAAATAAATATGTCATCACACCTTTTACCCATTATCCCGATCGCGGTAAGTGATATATTTATGCGTGTGAAATGCGGTTATTAGCCGTCAAATCACGGCCCCCAAAGATGTTAGTGGGAGCTACAGGGGTAATTTTAATGTGAGGAATATTTTTGTCGTCTGTGGAAATCGAACCGAGGTTCTTAAATCCACAGGCCGACTCGATACCAGTGAGTCACCTACCCATAAAAAATAAAATATAAATAAATAAATAAATATATCATCAGCAGATCTCGGTAAGTGATATATTTATGCGCGTGACATGCGGTTACCAGCCGTCAAATCTCGACCCCCAAAGATGTTAGTGGGAGCTACAGGAATCATTTTAATGTGGTGAAAATTATTTGTCGTCTGTGGGAATTGAACCGAGGTTGTAACATCCACAGGCCGACTCGATACCAGTGAGTCACCTACCCATAAAAAATAAATAAATAAATAAATATATCATCAGCAGATCTCGGTAAGTGATATATTTATGCGCGTGACATGCGGTTACCAGCCGTCAAAGCTCGACCCCCAAAGATGTTAGTAGAAGCTACAGGGATAATTTTAATGTGGTGAAAATTATTTGTCGTCTGTGGGAATTGAACCGAGGTTGTAAAATCCACAGGCCGACTCGATACCAGTGAGTCACCTACCCCATAAAACAAAAAATATAAATAAATAAATAATATATCATCACGCCTTTTACCCACTACTGGGTGTAGCACACTGCCGAAGCAGATCTCGGTAAGTGATATATTTATGCGCGTGAAGTGCGGTTACCAGCCGTCAAATCACGACCCTCAAAGATGTTAGTGGAAGCTACAGGGATAATTTTAATGTAGTGAAAATTATTTGTCGTCTGTGGAACTCGAACCGAGATTGTCAAATCCACAGGCCGAGTCGATACAACTAAGTCACCTACTCCATAAAAAATAATTATTATAAGTATTATAATATCCAAATAAGTTCGTGCTGTCGGAATTTTGTAATTAAATTTAAAATCAATTGTTAAGTATTCTTGTTTGTTTCTGTTTTCGAATATCAAACAGTAATTAAACAAATTACAGAGTGAGTAGGATTGTCCCAGCTTGTAAAATAAATCATTTTATTATACTAATACATATTTTAAGTTATAATAATATAAATATACATACATACATTAGAAAACTAATCAGGGAAGCGTGCACATTTTCAATAGTAATTTTTGTTATAATTCGCAAAAAAAAATTGGTAAATATCTGTCGAACACTGCAGGAGGAGTTTGAAGAATAATAAAAACCGTGGAACCGAATAAGTACGAGTATCTATTGAAACTATAGTTGCGTTTGTCAACTAAGAACTTTATCCAGGATTACCGCATATTTTTTAATTTTTCATATGATACAGAGACCGCAGTTTTCTCTTTGAGAGTTGACGAGCTAATAACCTTCAAAGAAGCTTGATTTCTCCGTCAAATCTCAGATACCATTTTATTTCTCTTGAGATCTTTTGAAATTAGTTGTTTACGAACGTCGTTATAGATACATAAACATGTAAAGTCGCATTAAATAAGAGATTCTTATGCTCATTATTATAGATAGAAAGTGAATGATACACATTTGCATATTTGTTATATATTGAGCATATTTGAAGTTTATTTACAAATCTGTCCCTAGCAACATGTAGTGAAATTATGAAACGAAATTTATAATATTTTGCATACCATTTCAAGTTTTGTAGCCATTTTAATATATAATATACAGGTTGTCCCATTTAACTTGACAACTTGAAATAACTCAAAAAATACGCGATGTACGAAAAAAGTGAGCCGAGACCAAATCTTAACAGTTTTGAAGGGGGAATCATTCTATGCTAAAATCAGGACCCCCCCTTCCCCCAGTGAGTGGGGCGGTGATCAACATTGAAATCTTAAAAACGAACCCCCATTTTTTATGAAAAAAAGTTTCGCACAAAACTTATGTATTTTTGTCCGTAGAATCCGAATCTGAAATAAAAATGGGGGTTCCTATTTAAGATTTCAATGTTGATCACCGCCCCACCCACTGGGGGCAGGGGGAGGGGGTCCTGATTTTAGCATAGAATGATTCTCCCTTCAAAACTGTTAAGATTTGGTCTCGGCTCAATTTTACGTACATCGCGTATTTTTTTAGTTATTTCAAGTTGTCAAGTTAAATGGGACACGCTGTATATAATTTACTGCATTTTTCCTTTTTTTCGAAAAATTGTTTTCAAAATAATTGTAAAATTGAAATTAAAACATTGTAAAATTTTCGAATCTTAAAATACATCATCAAATGGAGTAGCACGAACCCTAAAATCATTCTTAAAACATGAAGTTATCAGATTCATCAAATAATCAGTCCTCGTTATCTCATCATAACATATCACCCTCGCTTCAATAACATTCACAGATTCCTACAAATGCCTACAGGCAATCGTAGCTCAGTGGTTAAAAGCGAGGTAAAACTTGCGCTTCTTAATTAGCAAGCAAGAGGTCGTGCGTATAAATTTCACTGACTTCTATTTATATCCAAAAATACTATTGTGTCTGAGTAGTTCGGATTCCACTATAAGCCGTAGGTCCCCTGTATTGTAATTGGGATCAAGTTCCTGTTGTATAGAGTAATAAATAAATAAATAAATAAATAAGCTCATTCGTCACCACTGAGACACTTATTCCTATTTTCGAATCTTATGATCTACAATGCATATTTTGACTTTTTTACATATAATCCTCTTTCTAACTGTGTGTACACAGAAATGCAGAACAGGAGTTTAACACAGTATTTTTAAAATATGCGGAAATCTGCTCCTAATATATTTTTGAGCAAGTACAAGAATATAAAATTGTTTAAAATTAAATTTTACGTTCAAAAAGTGTTAAATTGTTGTACTAGCATATCTGTATTACTAAATATTTGTTAAAAATCATACTCGTATAGTCATGAAAGTAATAAACAAAAACTAATTTAACAAAATCTCATTCTGAGTTTAGCTCAATAATAAGAATTCTTGACAGCTGTAAAAATAAATTTTGTTTAATTTGTTTTTTATTCTCATTATCTAATTTTTGTAAAAAAATTAACATTTTATTTTTTAAATATCGAATACTACACACGCTAGTATAACAAATTTAAACTTTTTAAGCGTAGAATTTAATTTAAAATAATTTTATTCTTGTGCTTTTGTTTTACAGAAGAACGAATTTCAGTACATTTTTAAAATTCTATGTTTGCTATGTTTCGCATTTCTGTGCACATCATGTATAAAGGAAATTATGTATTTAGACGTTTTAATACTATAAAATAATTGCACTCATGATGCATGACTCTTGGTTCAGCGGGTATATATTACGGAGAAAATCATGACAGTAGTTTTAATTTGTTTACTCAATTACTATAAATTAACAAGAAATGTTACTAGTTTGCATCATTTGTTCTGGTAGCATTTGCAGTAAATGCAGTGATGAATATATATGTTTGAGAGTAAATTTGAAATAAAATTATCGAAAACAATAGCGTAGAGAATGCAACAGTTATGGAATTAAACGTACAGGTCCGCATTATTCCGCCGCTCGTCGGTCGTTCGCCGTTCGCCCCAGTTGATACGCTGCGCAATGCGCGCTGCGTGACGAGTTTCTATTTGCGGTGAACGACGGTGGCGACGCTAGCGACGCTAGCGACGCTATACAGCGACTGGAACACAGGGTAACGTATCCCTTGAATAAGGCATCACGATGGCAAGCAATTCAGGTAGCTCGGAAACTTTGTCTACACATCAACATTGTCACGTGACCGGGATTCCAAGTGTCGGCCAGATATGAAATAAACATGCGCGCAACGTTCCCTGTAGTGGCGCCGTTTGCGGGTAGCGGCTGCCGAACTGCCGAAGCAGGAATATCTAGAGTTAGCAATAGCAGAAGTAGCAGAAATGTGAATGCAGTTGCCAGTTCTCACACGAAGCGGAACTAGCAGTATTCATTCGACCATCGCGCGAGCTTGATCGTATATAAAATGGGAAACAAGATTTATAATGACCGCAATGCATCCAATTTTATATTCTTGCTTTACCGTGCAATCTCTAATAACAGACTTTACTTTTATATGGATTGCTCTATTGACCGAACATTTTTCTTGGAATTATTCGGAATCCATGGTATTTAAAAAGGAACGGAAGCATTATAAATATATAATAATAATTTTAAAACTAGGGAAATTATCTGTTTATATTTTGTGTAAGTTTCAGAACTTTAATCTTCATTTATGTCTATGACTACATTTTTAATTAATTACCTCTAGTTATATTTTAGGAGTATGGGGTGGCTAGCTCAGTGGTTTGAAGTCGGCCTGTGGATCCTGAGAACCCTGGTTCGATTCCCACAGGCGACAAACAATTTTCATAATTTCAAAAGCTGCCCCTGTTGCTCCTCCACCACTAACATATTTGGGGGCCGTGATTTGACGACTGGTAACTGCACTTCACGCGCAAAATATATCACTTACCGAGATCTGCTTCGGTAGAGTGCCACACCCAGTAATGGGTAGAAGGCGTGATGATATATAAATTTATTTATATTTTAGGAGTAGATGGCACAGTGGTATCGTAGCGGCCTGTGGATCTTGAGAATCCTGGTTCAATTCTCACTGCCGACAAACATTTTCACCACTAATAATACTACTACTCCTGTGGCTCTCCCTAACTAACATCTTTGGGGATCGTGATTTGACGGCTGGTAACTGCACTTCATGAGCCAAAATATGTCACTTACCGAGATCACTCAGAAATAGGTAAAAGACGGGATGATATATTTATATTCATATTTATTTTTTATATACATACATATATATATATATATATATATATATATATATATATATATATATATATATATATATATATATATACTGGGTGTCCCATTTTAATCCGCCAGTAGCGATAATTCTGAAACATTGCATTGAATCAAAAAGTGTTCCAAATGAAAAGTTAATGGTTCTGAGGGGGACATCAGATGCCGTAGACTTTGCCCCTCCAGCCCCCCAAGGGGGGCGGGAACAGGGGGCAACTTTAAAATCTTAAATGGAAACCCCTATTTTTTATTGCAGATTCTGATAGAGGGTTAAAAAGTATGTAAGTTTTATTCGAAACATTTTTTTTATTGGTCGAGAGATGGCGCTGCAAATGTAAAAGTTAGGTATATATATATATATATATATATATATATATATATATATATATATATATATATATATATATATATATATATATATATATATATATATATATATTTTAGGTGGGCGAATATCAAATATCTCGAATTCGAACATTAAATTGAAATATTAATCAGATCTTGAATATTCGAATACCTCACATATTCGAATACTTCGAAAAGTATCTTATTAAAAAATTTTAAAAATTAAACTGTAAGTTAAAATTATAATTGTAAATTATAATAAGTTAATATTAATTAAAATATCATTATGTACATGAATCATAAAATTATTGAAATGAGGTAAATAAGTAAACATGTACCTAAAACAAATCTCGTTTCCTTTATCTGTCAAGTGGCAACTGTAACAGTTACCAGAAATCATCAAAGCGCTGAAAGCAGCGCTGTTTCAATTTCAAAACGTATCGCGCGATATTTGAGGTATTCGAATGTTCGCCATTGGCGGAAATATTCGAATATCAAATACTTTCAGTATTCGAGGTATTCGAGTATTCGCATGTGGTATTCGCCCATCTCTGCTATATTTGTTTGTAAAATAAATTAAAATAAATATATTATCACGCTTTTTACGCATTACTGAGTGTGGCACTCTACCGTAGCAGATCTCGGTAAGTGATATATTTATGCACGTGAAGTAAAGTTACCAGCCGTCATATCACGGCCTCCAAAGATGTTAGAAGAGCGAGAGACACAGAGGTAATTTTAATATGTTGAAAATTGTTTGTTGGTTGTGGGAATCGAACCGAGATTCTCAAATCCATAGCCCGACTCGATACCACTGAGCCACCTACTCTATATATTTGTAAAGCATGCATGTAGGTTTTATTAGTTACATTTAGTATTGGGATATCTCACTAATAAGAGATGGCGCTGAAACCCATAAGTTGAAAAAAGTCGAGTACTTTTGTTTGACCTCCGTAAGTGTAATATTGCAGACTATAGTATTTCTTATATTTTCAGTACTTGCTAAGTTTTTATTAATAATTTAGGTAGACTATAGTTCAGCGTTTCTTGTTTTGCTGGGTTTAGTTGAATATTAATTTAAATTTTTCAGTTTAGAGTTTAGTTGGTAATGAGTTAGATTATCTTTGTAGTTAACTTCACTGTAAGTATAATTTGTGGAATCTAGCTGTTCGATTGTTCTTCTCAGTAAATTTATATTCAAATGTACAACAATACATTCTACTTTTTAATAGATTAATTCAATGTTGCACAATAATAAAATGAAATTACGGTTACCAAAGATGTTAGTGGAGAAGCCACAGGGTTATTTTAAATGTGGAGTAAAGTTTGTCGGCTGTGAGAATCGAACTTCTCAAATCCACAAGCCAACACTATTTCAATGAGCTTTCATTTTTATCAGGTACTGCTTTCCTAATTTTTTTAATATAATTTTAATCACGATCTACCCTTTTTTTCATGCAATTTTCTATGTATATACATGTACGTCAAATTTAGATTATTACTATGTTTGTTAATTATCCTGTAAATGGATTACTGTTGGGTAATAAAGTATATTATTATTCTAATGTAATCTATTATATATATATATATATATATATATATATATATATATATATATATATATATATATATATAATGTCTATGGAGTAGCTAGTTCAGTGGTATCAAAACGGCCTGTGGATCCTGAGAACTCTGGTTCCATTCCCACAGGCGACAAACAATTTGTACCATTTTAAAACTACTCCTGTGGCTTCCCCCCGAAATCTGCTTCGGCAGAGTGCCACACCCAGTAATGGGTAGAAGGCGAGATAATATATTTATTTATTTGTTTTATATTATGTTTTGTTTATTAATACTTATGTGATATTATACGAAATATATTATTAAAATAACTGTACATTTTTTGTTTCTTTTTTTTATTTGTCACTGCAAAATTATAAAATTTTTAAAATAAGTAACATTGCGATTTTTAAATTTTATATTTTAGTTAAATATTCAGACACATTGCTGTGCCGCATATACTTTTCAGTCACCTACTACTATTTCTCTCTAGCATAATCTATTTCTCTCAGAGCGTGTTTCAGTGGCTATTTTCCAAGCTAATATATCCACTCCTTCTATACCTATATTACTTCGTGAATAAGATTTATACGTTTAATATATTACAATAAAAATTTGTTCATAACAATCAGCAATGATATTTAAAACAAACATACGTCAGATATATAATAAACCTACAAACCTACAAAATGAAGCTTATTTGATAGTATATGATTTATTTGGTTTAGTTTAGCCCAACGAAGATACTCGATAGACACCAGCATCAATAGGCTTTCAGTTGTCTGAACAAATAGGGTATACGGGTTCCAGGTGTTATATTTCAGTGGATTACTTCGTGGAACCTACCGTTAAAGTAACTACCTACAAGTAAAATTATGAGTCACCTGTAGAATACCGAACTATTTCCCTATCTTACTATTACTTATTGGTTACGCACAGAGCGTTTTATATATCATGTTGTCTTTTATTTTTACATTTTTTTTATTCAATTGAACAGAAAATACTTAATAATACTTTATTTTAACCCTTCAACAGTGTGCTGGAAAATAGTAATGTTCGATTCCCACAGGCGACAAATTTTCATAATTTGAAAAAGCTATCCCTGTGGCTCCTCCACCACTAACATGTTTGGGGGCCGTGATTTGACGACTGGTAACCGCACTTCACGCGCAAAATATATCACTTACCGAGATCTGCTTCAGCAGAGTGCCACACCCAGTAATGGGTAGAAGGCGTGATGATATATTTATTTATTTATTTAATTATGTTTGTTTTTCTAAATAAATGTTTTTGATGTTTTATAAATTTCATTTTCGTCATTTCACTAAAACAACCCAGGGATTTGACCATATCACTTAATATTTTTAGGGAAATGACCCTATAGAGTTGTTATTTTAACATCTCCCGTGATATGATCAACTCTCTTAGGGATTTGATCAAATCCCCGTTATTATTAATGACCCGAACTGGAATTCTCAAATATATGAAACAAATTTATTAATTTATTATATATTAACTGAAATTAAACAACCGCCATATTTCTATAAGCCATTGTATTAGATTTACAAGGAAAATAACACAAGTATTACAAAATTTTTAATTAAAAAACACAGTCTTGCTTATTATCACATAAAATAAACAAATCATTATTCTGCAACAACAAAAATAAGTAAAAATCTTCTAGAAACTATAAGAACGTAAGTACACAAAAAAAAACTAGAAGCATGTATAAAAATAAAGTTTGGTGGGGTATGTAATACCCAAAATGTTTTTGAGACCACCTGTTTTTACAACAGTCACTGGCACTACATTCCTGTAGTGTAAGTAGTAATAAACAGCTACTGAAATATATGGGCAATTAGAGCTGTTAATAATAACAGAATTCGTGTATTTACATTGCTCAGGGTATGCCATACACCAGCAAACCATCCAAGGGTTAACTACTTTTAAAAGTAAAATTGAACGTAAATGAATGTATCGTTATGAATACTTTTGCACGATTTATACTAAATCAATATTTGCGGTTTTTTCCTGTAAACTACAAACTACACAGTATATTGATAAAAAACTTTATTGCAGGTTCGTGACAGAAAGAGAATTTAAACGTTAAAATTATTGGTGTTTTTATACCAAAAGGTTTAGGTTGAAATGATTGCTAAATTAGTAATTTAGTTGAAATAGTTAATTTACTTCCCTAACTGTTAATCTAAGCATTTTAGGACGAGCGTATAATAACTTTATCTCATACAATTCTAATATTAGAAAACCATTTGGCAGCAAGTAGTAAAATAGCGTCTTCAGAGAGTTCAATTAGTTATATTACATAGCTATGTGAAGATCAAACATGGTAATATCTGGAGAACACAATTCTAAGTTAATAATGTGAACGTGTTACACATACCAGTAAGTTATGTTGTATGCATGAATGAGGCCTTTCTACACACAAATTTGCTTCAACAACATTCGTTCTTTTGTTCTACATAATAACCTTACCTTACTATTAGGTTGTGGCGAACAGTGCTAAAACTAATTCATCTGAAAGACTGCTCGTACGTATAGAACAAAAATCTATTCCATTATTAATATTAATTATGTGCATAATTCGTAAACATCTGTATTCTGTTCAATATTCAAGTTAAAATATATTGTAAATATTAACACATTGACAGCATATTATTATGCCCATGTCTAGAGTAGATGAGATAATTTTTTATGGAAACTCATGTCATATCAACAAAACTATTTGTATTACAGAAAAAGATTATTAGTGTTTCTACAAGAACTTACTATAAACCTGTTTTTTTAAAAATTAGGTAACTTAACTATATTTTCTTTTAATGTATATGAAATTGTCATTTATGTTCACACTGACAAACATTTGTTTACATCTCAATTTCAAGCTTCCTAAAATACTAGAAATTATCATTTATTAACTGTATTTTTGTACAGATCGCGTTTATATAGTAAAGGGCCCTATTATAGTGGAATTAATCTCTACAACTCTCTAGCTAGTTATATCAAAGAATTATAGAACATAAACATGTTTAAAAACACGATAAAATTCATAAATGTTACTACTCTTTAAATGAGTACGTAGAGCTTTGATTTTCATTAGATAGCTTACTGTGTACAATAATTAATTAGATTATATCTTATATTTTGTTTTAACTATAAGTTCATTTTAAAATACTTGTAATACTCTTGACGTTGTCAAATGTATATTTTCCTTCCATGACAATAAAGTTCTATTATTATTACTACCTGAACTTCATATATACGTATTAAGGTAGTTCTAGTGTGACGGTGGCGAGTGGTGAAACTGATGCTCAAAAAAACAAAAAAATAGAATAAAATAAGTGTTTTATACATAATATGATTTGAATATCATGAATTGTTAACAGGTTGTTGGTCTAGTGAATTTTCAAATACCGTGCCACCGTGTGGTGTTGCCATTATAAATTGGGATCCTTATCTTTCGTTAAAAACAAGACTTTGCTTGGCTATATATCCATTACTAAACGGTAAAATACTTTCACCTTTTGATACAATATAACGTGGATAGTTCTAGATCATCATATTAGTTTTTAACGAACCAAATGTGTGTTTCTGAATGAAAATCGCCATAAAACCTGTGTATAAGAACTCAACTTTACATGCGAATATATTTGTTCACAGACGGTGACTGTGTTTCATATTTTAACAGGATGCGTATGACTATCCCATGTTTACGTGCGCCGAGTTTCATTCCGATCTGTAAAAATGATTTTTACGCTAGAACTACCTTAAATAGTGGATAAAATAAAAGAAAACTTAATTTAATATACGATGTTGGTAATATAAAAATACTGTCGTGATTCTGGTTTCCTCGTTTAATACAAATAAACATTCATATGATAAGATTTATTTCAAACTAGGGTGGCTATGGGAAGAGGAAACTTTAGTCGTAAGAAAATCATTTGTCTAATTCCAGCATTGGGGAGGTGAAATCGCCGCATTCTGTACAAAACCGCAGCGTAAAATTTGCATGTTTCTGTAAGATAACGATATTTGAATGAATATTCATAGCCCAAGGTCCACATGAACTGTACGCGTGCAATCATCATCGATATAAATGCTGGTCACTAATGAACATTTTTTCCTGTTGTAGAATATATGAATAATAACAATTGTTAGATAGAACTGAGTATGAAATTTGGACAGTAACAAAACGGTTTCCTGTGTGTATAGTAAATATCATCGCGATTGGAATTTGTGCGTAAAACGTAAAACCGCGGAATGCGATCTGCGCTGCAGTACTGCATTACGCGTCGATGTCGAATAACGGCATTCAGGCGTTCCATAAATAAGGTAAATAATAGAGTAGCCCATTTACATTCTAATTTTCCAAAAAACCTATTGGGATTGAGAAATCTGATACAGGCAGGAAGCGCGCATAAAGAGGGATGGAACGGTTCGGAAGTTCACTCCCCAGCGAGCAAGGGCGAACGAAGTATGGTGGTACGGCGGCGCAGCGGGACGGCGGAACAAAGTTCCCTAACGCCTAACCCACATAATATTAATGTTTTTATCGCGTCCTTTGCTGGTTAACAGGTTCGCCCTCGTACACTGTATACCGCACACCCTTTCGCCACACTTATATATGCTGGATGCTTCACATTCATTTTACACTGGCTCGAGCGTTGGTGTGGCCGTGTGTTTCGTTTAGGATAATGTGATGTCAATGTGATACCTCTGGGCCTGGGTTACGACAGCCATTCCGCTGGGGCCACGACGCACGACGCCCGACATCATCACGCTACGACACAGAAGAAGCTACTCTCGGTAGATTGTGCTAATTACTCCAGCAATAATCTAATTCGGTTTTGACTCCGTCTTCGTTCGCATGAAATGACTGTTTAAATACGAGCGTGGGAAGAGAGAACTTCAGCAACCCAGTCATCCCTAGCCACCTATCACCCAACTCTGCATTTCTGCTCCCTTGTGCCACGGCGTCTCTTCTTCACTCGCAGCTCTCAACAGCATCGACGTCGCATCACAGCACCGACCAGGAATGGAAAACGTAACGTTACGATATCCGATAACGTTATATTCACGTTTCATTCATTTTCTTCAAATAATGTGTAATATGTAACCGTAATGTAGCAAATAACAATTCACCAGAACATTATCACTGTTATTATAAGAATGACAGATTGATAATGACAAATAGTTATTTGTATCACTAGGCCGGAAACTGTACTATTGCAAGTGCGAGCATATTTTGACATGACGAGCCAAAGGAAGGCTTACAAATTACGAATACTTGAAAAATAGTTTCTGGACGTGTGATATACAAGATTTTCGAGCCGATTTACTAGGTTAGAACTTACATCACTCGTTAACACTAACAGCCAGTGATGTAAGTTCTAACATTACAAAAGTTCCTAGTTTTTACTGGCTAGCGTTCGGTAAACGCATAGTTTCAGAATGATTTTGAGATATGAAATACTGTTAATGTCGGACGAAGGCGCGAAAACAAGTTAATTGAAATAATAATTTTTTTAAATGGGGTAATGGTTCAGTGGTATCAAGTCGGCTTGTATATCCCAAAAACCCTGGTTTGATCCCCAAGCCGACAAAACATTTTCACCAATTTAAAATTACCCCTGTGGCTCCCCCACCACTAACATCTTTGGGGGCCGTGATTTGACGACTGGTAACCGAACTTCACGCGCATAAATATATCACTTACCGAGATCTGCTCGGCAGAGTGCCACATCCAGTAATGGATAAAAGGCTTGATGATATATTTATTTATTTATATTTAATTTATAATTTTATTTGAAATGTCATTTTTTGAAATAATTTTATATATAAATTATTGTAGCGGTATAATAACGAAACAAAAAGTTATTATAACGTTAAACTACGTGATTTTTTTCATTTAATAGTTGTTTATATAACATGGGACCAAAGGACGTCATTATTTGTCGAGAGTGAAGAGGGATGCAATCGTTTGAGACAAATAATGACACTTGACTCACGTGTTATATACGATATTTTATATACAAACGGAAAATTTCATTAATTAGCGAAAGACACTGTTAACAGAATGAAAAACTAGTAAGGATGGATCACAGTTCTATACACAAAAAGAACTATTTATTTTTTAATGTTATTAACAAATATTACAAATATTTTCAAGTAAATAATTTCACTGAGAAATTCGGAGGTCTCTCTGACTCTGACATATGCATAAGAGCAATAAAGAAGGTTTATTGAATACTACGAAAATAAAATTTTTCTAGGTGGCACTACAATGTGCTTGAATCACTTTATTTCCCTAAGTAGTTAATGAAGCACATTACGTAATGATTTTGATAATAATAAAGTTAACATTATTTACCGGTTATATATAAAGTTATTTATAACGTTGTGTAGCAAATTATTTTTTTTATTATTAAACTACATATAACGTAATCTTTTATTAACGTTGTTCCATCCCGGCATACGACATTCTACGCAGCACCACGATAATGATTTTTTATTATAGATGCAGTTTCGTCTATAAATCTTCATTTAGATAGCCCAGGGTAATAATTGGATTCCCCGAACTGCTGTTAAAAACTTGACGTTTGTATTATTTAATGTAACAGTTATGTGCAAAGTCACGCTCAGCACTCCATCAATTTGAATTTTTAACACCGGCAAGTCTGGCTAAAAATTATCAATGCAGGAAATATTATTTTAACTTGCACGAGTCATATTAATAATTCAGATATTTAGAAAAACTATTTATTCCAATTCGATAGTAATCTTTAAATCAGTTTACAAGAATACCATTATTTTAAAATCGTTACTGAAATATTACAATACTTTTTTCTCTAATCTGGTTTTAACAGTTCGGATATTTATGCAAATTCAAATTGTGATATACATATTAATACTATGAAATATATTATAACTTGGATATATCACATGTAGATCTCGAAAAGATGCACTATTGGTAAAAACCTCTTTAATTTTTATTTTTAAATATGATAACGGGCAGAATTACATAATATATAAATTAGTATATTTAAAACAGACTATTCCGTTGACATACAAATAACTGTTTATTTAAATACGAGGTGTGGCTATTAAATAACGAGACTGACGCTGCTACAGAAAAAGTTCATATGCGCCAAAAGCCAGCGACCATCATCTTTTTAGCGTGAAGCTTTCTCTTTCGAATGCAGTACCTCTTGCTTCTGTAAACAAATCCGTATAGCCGTAGCTTTCGTTCTCATTAAATTTGTTTTTTTTGTTTCGCCGGAAAAATGTAAAGTGCGACATTAGAGAAACGAATTGTTGTGAAATTTCACATGAAACCTGGTAGAACTGCTACTGAAACTTATAATTTATTGAAAGAAGTACCCGAATTTTGGAAGGACGTGTCATGGGTTCTCTATCAAGACAATGCTCTGGCTCATTTCGCAATGTCTGTCAAGAGGTTTCTAGCCAAGTACAGCCATCCGACTTATTCGCCGGATCTTGCACCGTGCGACTCCTATCTGTTTCCTAAAGTGCAATTTGCCTTAAAAGGAACAAGATTTGAGATGTGAAAGAGAAAGCGGTACGCATCCTGAAGGAGCTGACAGAAGAAGACTTCCAGCACTGTTTCGAATACAGGAAGATTCGCATGGAGCGTTGTAGGGATAGAGGAGGGGTGTATATTGAAAGTGATAATAAGTAAATAGGTATTAATTCAAAATAAAATGTTAAAACAGCATCAGTCTCGTTATTTAATAGCCACACCTCGTATACAGGGTAATGACCATGGATATCGGTCATAGAACTAGAACATTAACATGTAATATCATAATTTCGTAATTTTCTACTGCTCTAATTATTTTAGATAAAAACTTTAACTACAAATTTTACGACATACAAATTCAGCACCTAAATCAATAAAGAAAATTAATTTTTCATACTTTATAATGACAGAAGTTAGAGCTAAACTCAATATACAGTTTTGTAGACTGACAGTTGCTTGACGCATGCGCTAGATTATAAATTAAAAATGGTTTCAATGGTTCTAAAACAGTGGGTAGTCCTAGTCAGAAAGAACAGGTAGATTGTTGTTATTGCGATGGAAAATCTAAAATCGGATACCTAGACCGTAAGAAGGCAACGGCGGCAGGAGCGGTGGGAAGCGAGGATTGTTTATTTAAATTGTTATTTATAATAACGAACAACAATAGTTAGTTAAGGACCACAAATATATTTAAAAAACTAAATAATACTGGCGTAGGTGTCTCAGCAGTATCGAGTTGGCATGCGGATTTGAGAACCCCAGTTCGATTCTCATAGCCGACAAACAATTTTCGCCACATTAAAAAAAACTACCCTTGCTGCTTCCCCACCACTAATATCTTCGGGATCCGTTATTTGATGACTTTGAACTGCACTTTACGCGCAAAATACACACCCACTAATTGGTAGAAGGCATGATGAAAAATGTATTTATTTCTTTTAATACATATTTTTTTTTTAAAAAAGAATCTTTTTTGCGTAGAATAATTAAGGAAGCAGAAAACTACGAAAGTATAATTTTACATGTTAAAGTTCGCCATCCCGTATAATAATTCAACCCAATGAAAATAGAAATTTAGATTTATTTGCTACGAGTATAGGTTGTAGACTAGTGGATTTCGTTGATTATTTATTAATTAATTCTACTCTGTACAATAGAAACTTAATCGCAATTACTGTATAGGGTCCGGGTTCATCGAGCCGTAATGTGGTAGTATATATATAGCTTGAGTAGGATTCGAACTCGGAAACTCCGGATTCTAAATCCCTAACGTGCTCACTAGTAGTAACTAGAGTAACTAGAAACTTACAATTCACTACCAAATATTTTCTTGCGCTTATTTAAATAAAATTATTGTTTCAGTTAAAATGTATAAAATATTATAAAATTAATAACATAACAAAAAACACATAACAATTAAAATAGTGTTTAATATAGTTTTTATATTTATTTCGCTTCTTTTATTTTTCAAATAATAATAGGTAGCTGCTATTAGAAGAGCATCATCTGAACTACTCGAGCTCGTTATTGAATTGAAAATGAAAAACAAAAATATGTTCCAGATACCTATTCTAAAAATGCACTAACCTCAATACTTCGAATAATTTACGACTGTACTGACAATTGACAACAAATTTTCAAATATGGCTCGTTAAAACCGATTTGAAGTTTCGTGCAGGTATAAAGAAGATGTAATGGCTCAGTGATATCAAATTGGCCTGTGGATCCTAAGAATCCTGGTTCGATCCCCACAGCCGACAAAACATTTTCACCAATTTAAAATTACCCCTGTGGCTCCCCCATCATTAACATCTTTGGGGGGCGTGATTTAACGGCTGGTAATCGCACTTCATGAGCATACAATATATCACTTAACGAGATATGCTTCGGCAGAGTGCCACACCCAGTAATGGGTAAAAGGAGGGATGATATATTTATTTATTTATTTATTTACAAAGAATAAAAATTTCATGCGTTTTTGTTGTATCGCTGTGACACCGGCATTACGAAAAAATGTTTTGTTTAAAAAAAATATATATATTTCAGTGAAAGGCGGATTTGAATTCTGAAGTACTGTATTCAATATTGTTTTGTTTACTATAAACTTGTTTTACAGTTGGTATGTTATTTACTTACAGTTTAAAACGATATTGAAAAATATGTTTTATTATTTTCATGGTACAATATTTATATTTTATGTAGCCTTTGAACACATTATCAAAATCATCTCTTTTCCGCTCGTTGACGGCCGCTAACGAAAAATAAAATGTGTAATATGAATTCGTTACTAACCCTTTGTTGTCTTTGTGACGAGAGATAAAAGACGCGTGTCTTATAACGACATTCTTTAAACTTCAAACAAACTTAAACAGTAAAGAAAGTCCAAGGATTAAGAAGACGGTACATGCAAAAAACTCTGTCATCGGTATACTGACAAACTCCGAAACCTGCAGCAAAAAACCAACTCAACTGCATTCAAATTCAAATATCCATTACTAAGAATTTAACGAAAGCGAGATCATTAAATTTTAACTTATAAATTCATCAAATAACATTTAGAATGATGAAAACAATTTTCTTTATTTATTATGGCGTAAGTAATGACATATGCATCATAATGAATTGAATAAAAATATATTTATTTAAATGAAGAAAATACTTGTAGTGGTTAACATTACTAGCATGGCAAAACAGTTTTTACTGCCGAAAGGAGACTTAACTGGCGAGTCTATCATCTCCTTGAGGCAGTTAAAACAGTTACCTTGTGTGTATTGTATAATATTTTGTTTGTTACTCATTTGTAAATTACTATAAAAATTATAATTAAATTCTGTCAGTTACAACTGTTGTTTCAAAAATTGTTTGAAATGATATCTCATAATCTTTACTGTGGCAACGCGCTTAAGTACTAACTTGTAAAATTGACAGCTGACCTGAAATTTTTTTGTCTACGACCGTGAAATAAATGACTTATCGCATTCATTTTAAGTGAGATAAGTAATTTATTAGCGCGATAGTGCGTTTTTGGAAATATTAACGCACTAGTATTTTAATAAAGTATTTATCTCACTCAAAACTTACATTTTTAAAATGTCAAATAACTATGAGAACTGTTAATTAAAAATTATTTTTGTTCTAATTATTTTGTGGTCGTAGATAAAATTATGTACAATATACACGTGTTAATGCATCATTACTACTCATACTTGTGCAAATTTCACACGCGTATCATAATGATGCTCTTATGTCACTTATATCGTAAATAACTAATTACCAATCAGTTTGAATAAATGACGTTTACAAGTGAGTAACAAATAAATAATTTTGTTGCGGTAATTTGTAATACTTAAATGGGGTTGGTAGCGCAATGGTATCAGGTTGGCCTGTGGCTCCTGAGAACATCGGTTCGATTCCCACATCCGACAAACAATTTTCACCACATTCAAATTACCCCTGTGGCATAGGTGCCTCCTCCACTTACATCCTTGGGGGCAGTAATTTAACGGCTGGTAACCGCACTTTACGCGCATAAATATATCACTTATCGAGATCTGCTACACCCAGTAATGGGTAAAAGGCGTGATAATATATTTTATTTTAAAATAATGATGTTTTTAGGCAGTTATACTGACGAATAAATACTACATTATAATATCAAGTAACAATGCTGTTATAAAAATTATATAGGCAGAGATAATTAAATAATCCATAAACTTGAATGTAAGTAATTAAATTATCAAAACTTTACCAGTTCATAAATTTTCCATCAGCCCCTTCGTAAAAAGTTGAAAACTTTGACCGTTATTAACTTCCGGTTTCGCTTGCCAATATTTAGTGATGAATTACTAAACTAAAAATACATCATTTCATTGAAATCATTAAATTGTTGACTGTCAAGAGGCTGCGAATTATATGTATATTTTTTAAATGACAAACATATTGAAATTCACTTAATATTTGTGGTTATAAAAACGCTTATCGTATATCATGCTATCATCATAAGTCTATTATTGACAATAACTATTGTAATGAATACCTACTTATACAATATTATATACCTACATGACAGTTTTTTCAGTAATACATCATTTAATCATATATAATGGTGCGTACTAATGACGTTATAAAAATATATGCGGTTGGCAAAATGCGAAAACGTGGAACGTGGTTCTCAGCTGGGCTAACACAGATTAATTATGGTCTGCCACGACCATTTTCAACAAGGTGACGCAACACGACCAGCGGGTGACATTATATTCTTTTAATATGACATTCTCCAATCGGCTACAGTAAAATAAAACAAAAGTATATCTCCCTCATATCTAAACTATTGGGTTACAGTTGTATGGGATAGGTGGGTCAGTGGTATCGAGCCAGCTTGTGAATTTGAGAACTTGAGTTCGATTCCCACAGTCGACAAACAATTTTCACCACATTAAAACTATCCCTGTGGTTCCCCCTCCACTAACATGTTTGAGAGCCATAATTTGACGACTGGTAACCGTACTTCACGCGCAAAATATATCACTTACCGATATTTGCTTCAGCAGAATGCCACACCCAGTAATGGGTAAAAGGCATGATGATATATTTATTTTATATTTATTTTATTTAGAACTAAAATAATATAGTTTTGACCTCAGTAAAAGTAAAACAATGTCAATGGTAGTACTAAAGAATTATCACACCGATTAAACCTAAATTTTAGCTAACTTTATTCTAGCTGTATATTAAGAAGTTAATCTAAATTCTAAAAACTAAACGGTAAGAGTACTAGGTTTTAATTAATTTTTTTAGAATATGATTTCATTTAATTTGACTAAACCAAAATATATTTTGTTTGATAATAGATAATAGTACTTACCGAAAAGAAAAAAAAAATCTCTCTAAAAGAAACAACGGATCGTTATACGAGGTATGGCTATTAAATAACGAGACTGATGCTGTTTTAACACTTTATTTTGATTCCATACCTATTTACTTATTATCACTTTCAATATACACCCCTCCTGTATCCCTACAATGCTCCAGATGCGAATCTTCCATTGTTCGAAACAGTGCTGGAAGTCTTCTTCTGTCAGCTCCTTCAGAACGCGTGCCGATTTCTCTTTCAAAGCTCAAATCTTGTTGCTATTAAGGCAAATTTCACCTTTGGAAACAGATAGAAGTTGCACGGTACAAGATCTGGCGAATAAGGCGGATGGTCCAATACTGGGATGCTGTACTTGGCTAGAAATCTGTTGAAAGACATGGCGGAATGAGCCAGCGCATTGTTTTGATGGAGAAACCATGACTTGTCCTTCCACAATTCAGGTACTTTTTTCAATAAATTATAAGTTTCAGTAGCAGTTTTGCTAAGTTTCATGTGAAATTTCACAACAATTCGTTGCTCTAATGTTGCACTTAACATTAACGAATGCTACGGCTATACGGATTTGTTTACAGAAGCGAGAGGTCCTGCATTCGAAAGAGAAAGCTTTACGATAAAAAGCTGACGGTCACTGTGTTTGGCTCATGCGTACTTCTTCTGTAGCAGCGTCAGTCTCGGTATTTAATAGACACACCTCGTATAAATATATTCTGGGGTATATCATAGTCCATCACACTGCTCACGTAACTATTTTCCAGCACACTGTTGAAGGGTTAATATCAGTGCTGAATTATTACCACATTGGAGCCCCAAGCTGACAGTCACTGCGTTTGGCGCATTCGTACATCGTCTGTAGTAGCGTCAGTCTCGTTATTTAATAGCCACACCTCGTAATATCAAAAAGAAACGTAAAATGCACGGAAATACTGATTAAATCTATATTTGCCAACAGTAACTGTTTTTGATTAAGCTCAATCACAAGCGTTGCAAAAAATGCTCCGTATTTAAGCATTCGCTTCGATAGCTGATACGGATTAAGGATGATCATGTTTAAAGTGGTTTTGTAGAAAGTGTCTTGACGCCGGTGATAGCATTTACATTTTAAAACTACTACTTTTGCAGTAGGTGGCTGTTACTAATGCAAGAATACGAGTATTATGTAGATTCGTTGTCAGAGGAGTAGGCGTGAGTAATTTGAGATGTTTTGCGCATATGTAATATACGTCGAAGAAAGATGAATGGAACATGAATAGGAGTGATTGGATGGATATGATTGAATGTTTATTATGTTATGAATGATTTCGAGTGTGATGAGTAAATGAACTTATATAGAGGGATCTAATAATGTGGTTGAATCAAGGGCAGTGTATTAGGATGAGAATGTGTGACAAGGATTGATTATTTGATGAATCTGATGGATAAATGTTTTTATAAATGATTTTAGGATTCGTGCTAGCCCATTTGATGGGATATAGCGTGATGTTATGTATTTATATATGTATGAAAAATTATGTGCACAACAGTAGTTCACGCAGATACTTTGAGATTTTCTGAATCATCCCATATATTGTTAAATTTTAGACTGTACCGTGGTGCCGATTACGGGAGCTCCGTTCGTACACCCTTTTTTACGACCCAATTTGTCAGATGTGGTTGTTTGTACAAAAATGTGAAGTTACTGTACTTACGTAAAGGTAAATCATATTATTTGCTTCTATTAATATGTAATTCAATAATGTACTTCAAATAATGCAAGAATGTTTACGTTTTATCAAGAACGGTATATTCAATAAACCGAATGCAATCACCTAGCCAGAGTATACTTGCTTACTCTAGACATTCACAAATACAAGATATTGCCCCAATCAACTACGTATTGACTGAATGTGGAATTCTAGATTGACTTACCTTGTTTTAAAAAATAAACAGATATTTATGTAAATGATTATATCATTGAGGGAATGTTTATATTTCCCGAGTGCTATAATTTTGATTATGCTCGTGGTATATTCAATGTTTTATTTTATTTTGGTCCTCGAAATTAGGATTCAGTTAGTGGGTATTCATTATCGTTTTGCTGGCATTATTAATTTTAGGTATGGTGTGTTGTCTATGCATATTCTTTGTTTACGAACAGAAAAATTAATTTCTTGCCAAATAAAAATGAAAGATATCATAACTATTCCAAAGTAATATTGGATGAATTTAAGTCTGCACTTGAAAAATTAGTACCACAAAAGTTAAAAGAGCATTACGAAAAACAATACGAATTTATTGAATTGTTTGACATTTATTCATAAATCACGATTTTGATTTGTTGAATAGCTGTTGCTTGGGAACTTTATACGCCCACGGCTATAATCTCCAAATTACGCCCGCTTTTAAAGGCCAATAAACAAGTTAATGATGCCAAAATAAAATAATATAATTCATATTAGAAGTGTATTTATATATATTTTGATGTTTAGGTAAAAAAAAAAACAATTATGAAACAAAAAGGTTTGTAAGGATATAGAAATAACTTAAACTTAATAATAATGTTTTCAGTTTTTGAATATGTGGTTAGAAGAACAACAGAAATAATGGTTGAATGAAAAATCTGTTATACCATGTTTCAAATTAAATCTCTCTAAAATAATCAGTAAACAAAACAATAACAGAAAAAAATGTACTTTCAAATCTCTTTGTATGCTCATTGGTTTATATTGTATCACTGTATTTGTAAAATAAAATCCATTATTCTCCAGCTATGCAGCAAAAAGTTCACGGATGAAATACTGCTTGCAGGTTTCCAAGGCACAGGGATGATTTCCAATATGTAAGCTTCGAAAGCACGAGCTTTATTCTTTTCATGTATTTATTGAATTTACGAAAAAGTTGAATAGTGGGGGAATGTAAACCCGTTGCTGAAGCCGTTCATAGATGTTTTACAATCTTTTATTTAATGCTCCAACAAGACTATGGGTCTACAAAAAAGTTCATAAAGGAATTCTAATTCAAATGATATCTTAGAAATATGAGTAGAACTGTTTTTCTTTCTAAGGTTTAGACATGAATTGCTAGTATACACAAAACTTCTTTACAGCCATCTGCAAAAATACGTGCGATTACAGGCGTAGATAAGTACTTTTAGTAACAGCATAACATCTATTTATATATAATAAGCGTGATAGCATTGCTGTGTGTGGTTGTGGTCCTGGCCGAGTACTGTGTCCATCTCAAATGGACGCAGTGCGGAACGATGGTGCTGAGGCTAAGGTACTCCAATAGGATTAAAGCTCAGCTTGGGATTCGTTCCATTTAAAGAATGAAAGGATTTTTTCATCGGATGTTGAGCAGTGTAATGCTATAAAGGTTGCGTTTTGTGTGTAATGTGCTGGATACGTGTTGTTTGCGTACGACTACTTTAGTTCAATTTATGTTACATAGGTACTACCTACAATGATTACTGCGGCTTCCATACTTTGTATTGAATAATGCTATTAACGCGATACCAATTTAGAATGGGAATCTAAAGCAATGCAAATAAATAGTCGCGTTTTAAATATAAACAGATTTCACTAATGCAAAATAGAAAATCTCCTTATTTAAAGTAGTTCATGTTTAATCCGTTAATAGTGTTACTAATATGACTGGGAATCAATATCGAAAATCTAGTAGATTACTTTAGTAAGCCAAAAGTAATATTGTAAGGTAGTAATGGACAAAAGGCTTGAAGTTGTATATAAATTTATTGAAGAATTACAACGACGTTTCGGCCAAGGTTATGGTCATCTTCAGGTCAAAAACGTTAATTAAAACGAATAACAACAAAAAAAGTTGAGTTATAAGTACTTATTTAGGGCGAACATATAACTAAAATGAAAAAAATAAGTACGAAGCTACATTGTCAAAAAACATGAAACTGTTGGACTCGCCCATCTTAATTTTAATCTCTACGGCGTATTATATCATAAATATTATTTATTAAAGATAGTTCAATTATCTGTATACATATTTTTTATTGTTTGTATACAGCAACTGTAAAATTGGTAAAAATTTCTAACCTCTAAGCACTCACTGACACTGACACTGACAGCTAGTCATGCCAATACTAACATTAAAAAAGTCCCTAATATTAACCGAACGGCGTTCTGTAATCCCATAGTTTCCGAACGATTTTGACTGTTTATATCAGACGGAGGCGCGAAAATATATTTATTTCCATAAGCTCGAAATTACTATTTAATGAGTCTTTTTTAATAATAACTTCTTTAATTACAAGTATTTTAGCACATATAATGTTTATTTAAATATATGAACCGATTACTATGTTGTTCATTTGTCATTTTAAAAACATATATACGAGGTATATTAAATAATGAGACTGATGCTGCTTTAACATTTTATTTTGATTCCATACCTATTTACTTATTATCACTTTCAATATACACCCCTCCTCTATCCCTACAATGCTCCATACGAATCTTCCATTGTTCGAAACAGTGCTGGAAGTCTTCTTCTGTCAGCTCCTTCAGAACGCGTGCCGATTTCTCTTTCAAAGCTCAAATCTTGTTGCTATTAAGGCAAATTTCACCTTAGAAAACAGATAGAACTCGCACGGTGCACGATCTGGCGAATAAGGCGGATGATCCAACACTGGGATGCTGTACTTGGCTAGAAATCTCTTGACAGACATTACGGAATGAGCCAGCGCATTGTTTTGATGGAGAAACCATGAGTTGTCCTTCCACAATTCGGGTACTTTTTTCAATAAATTACAAGTTTCATTAGTAGTTTTTCTAAGTTTCAAGTGAAATTTCACAATAATTCGTTGCTCTAATGTTTTACTTAACATTTTTTCGGCGAAACAACTCTAATTACAACGAATGTTACGGCTATACGAATTTGTTTACAGAAGCGAGAGGTACTGCATTCGAAAGAGAAAGCTTCACGCTAAAAACCTGACGGTCGCTATTGTTTGGCGCATGCGTACTTCGTCTGTAGCTGCAGTAGTCTCGTTATTTAATAGCCACACCTCGTATGAAGCTTGCAGAAGTGCTAAATAATATCAAATAAATTATTATTTTAATTATTAAATAAAGGGTCTTGGAAAAACAAAATGTTTTTGAGGAATAACGATTTCCATTGCAGCAAATTAGATTATAATTAGTCTTTTATTGCCAGAAGTCAAAAGCAAACTCAAAAAACGTTTAATGATACGAAGGAAGTCAAAAATAATTTAAGACTTCTTAGATTTGGAATAAGTTTGTAAGTTTTCCTAGAATTTTTTTCTTGTATATCTTCATTGAAAATGCACTGATAAATTACTTTGTAGATAATATGCAACTGAACTACTTACATCGAATGAAATTATTTAAGGTTGCCTAGATTAGCTTGTTAGCAACATAAAACGAGATTCTCAGAATCGATTTTTCTAAATTACCTTCGTTGTAAATTCTACAGTGAATCTGCGCTACAAAGAATCTTTCTTATTAAGCCAAAAAAGCAAGTTCCATTTCCGTATTTAGCTCTGCGGTCCCAACCACAACGCGAGCATCATTTCGAAATAATCTCGTACGAATAAAGATCAACTTAATAACGTGTTGTCAGTGCCGAACGCTATGGGGAAACCAGGCCAGGGAAAAACTGGATTTTGTATGCCGCACATCGCGTACTGCGCTGAGCTTGCTCGTTACCAAGTTGCGGCTAGACGATCACTTACCTTGTCCGTGTAATACGCTACAAGCTTCGTTTTCCCGCGCACTGGCTCCGGTTTCGTATCTGCGCCCGCGCTTAGTCTCAACGGAACGAAATTCCACCGCCGATTGATCATTCGGTCGATTTGAAACGTTAGTTTTGCCGAGTTACGGTGATTAGCGGTAATGAGAATTTTGTTGTTCAAAGGAATATTTCTGTGGTGTACGTTTCATTTAACATTATTTATTCTAAGATTATTCAGGAAGAAAATTACTTCTTATTATTTACTCAAATTTTTAACCATGCAAATTTCATCAAATTTTACACTAATACCGGGATTCTACAACATAGACCTGTTTAATATAAAATGAACGAAAAATATTATCTATCAAGACAATCATTTAAAAAAAATTATTTATGGTACGCTGTACAACAGGAACTTAATCTCAATTACAGTACAGGGTTCGAACTCACCGAGCCGCAGTGCGGTAGTTCTTATATTTTTAACTTGAATGGAATTCTAATTTGGAATCTCCGGATTAGCAATATCGTAATGCTAATCACACTGCTGCACTACCAAAATTAAAAAGATTTGTATAGAAAATTACTAATAATGAAATATCAAAATGAACATTTATTACTTATCTCATACTAAATTAACGGTATGTTTTAAATAACTATCCAAAAAGTTTGTAATAAAATTTTTGTCCTAAAAACCGTTTTAACTTTGTGATAAATAGCGCGTTTTTATACTTCGGGAAAAAAATTCAGAGTATATATTATATGATATACTGATCATAGAACAAAAAGGATTTTTCAAAATTCCCAAAATTAAGGATGGTTTATCTTAAATAAACAATTTTAGTACCACTGGTTTGATAGGTATTTCTAACATATTTATAATTAAATTATAATAAATATTCTAACACTACAATAGTCAAACTGTTCATTATACACCAGATAAATGATTGTAATATCAGTTAGTAACACTAAAAATGTACATTTCAATAATTCTAATTTTGAAAAAATGTTGTTGTTTTATGATGATTATCTTATATAATGTATACCATTAATTTTTTTCCCGAAATATTAAAATACCTTGTAAATCAAGAATATGGGATGGCTAGCTCAGTGGTATGAAGTCGGCCTGTGGATCCTGAGGTCCCTAGTTCGATTCCCACAGGCGACAAATTTTCATAATTTAAAAAAGCTATCCCTGTGGCTCCTCCACCACTAACATGTTTGGGGGCCGTGATTTAACGACTGGTAACTGCACTTCACGCGCAAAATATATCACTTACCGAGATCTGCTTCAGCAGAGTGCCACACCCAGTAATGGGTAGAAGGCGTGATGATATATTTATTTTTATATTTGTAAATCAAGAAGATAAACAATACTTTCTTTCGAATAAATAAATAATAAATATATCATCACGCCTTTTACCCATTGCTGGGTATGGCACTCTGCCGAAGCAGATCCCTGTAAGTGATATATTTATGTGCGTGAAGTGCGGTTACCAGCCGTCAAATCACGGCCTCCAAAGATATTAGTGGTGTTGGAGCCA
This sequence comes from Pterostichus madidus, assembly GCA_911728475.2. Lineage (NCBI taxonomy): Eukaryota > Metazoa > Arthropoda > Insecta > Coleoptera > Carabidae > Pterostichus > Pterostichus madidus. Next base: position 22,770,393 of record OU452311.1, on the reverse strand, counting down.
CAGGGGTTATTTTAAATTGGTGAAAATGATGGCTGTGAGGATCGAACCATGGTTCTTAGGATCCACAGGCCGACTTTATACCACTGAGCCATTACCCCAAAAAAATAAAATGACATTGGTAAATTCCTGAATTGTAAATCAAGCGATTGTACTAAAAAGAGAATAGGATAGAAAGAAAATTTGCAGAATGGAGGAAAACTGCATAGCACCCAAGATGTCATTAGAAGAATACTGATTACCATAATGGCGAATTCGTAACGTAATGCACGCCGTATACATTGGATGTAAATCGAGAGCAGGGCCAGATTTACGTATAAGCAAAATGAGCAATTGCTTAGGGCCCCCACATACCATACATAAAATATTTGTATCTGTAATTTAATTAAATAAAAATAATTTAAACAACATGTAATAAATATTACATTATTTTAAATATTAAATTTTGTAACTGGATGTATAAATTGTTTACACTGTCCTCCAAATTTTCAGACTGATGACATTTGTTCATTGGTGTACAACTTATAAAAATTCAAATGATTTGCACTTTTATATTCACATTATGAAGAGCTGTTTTAAATTCAGTGGAAAGTTTGTTTCAGTATTTTTTTTTCTTTGTATTGATTATATATGTCGCAGGGATATGATAAAAACAGGAATTTGATCAAATCCCTAAGAGAGTTGATCATATCACGGGAGATGTTAAAATGACAACTCTATAGGGTCATTTCCCTAAAAATATTAAGTGATATGGTCAAATCCCTGGGTTGTTTTAGTGAAATGACGAAAATGAATTTCTACAATATCAAAAACATTTATTTAGAACAACAAACATTAATAAATAAATAAATAAGTATTTCATCACGCCTTCTACCCATTACTGGGCGTGGCACTCTGCCGAAGCAGCTCTCGGTAAGTGATTTTGCGTGAGAAGTGTGGTTACCAGTCGTCAAATCACAGCACCCTAAGATGTTAGTGGTAGAGGAGCCACAGGGGTAGTTTTAAAATGATGAAAATTGTTTGTCGCCTGTGGGAATCGAACCAGGATTCTCAGGATCCACAGGCCGACTTGATATCAGTGAGATAGCTACCCCATTATTATTATTAGATGTAGAGTAATACAACAATGGTCATGTAAAACGTAAATTAAATTATTTATTTCAAACAAATCAAACAAAGTAGTAAGTACTTATATGAAGAGTTACCAAAAAGTATATTTTTAATGGAATATAATATTAAATGTAATTATTTATTTTTGTTGAAACACGTTGTAGATTTGTGGCATCTTGAGTTACAAAGGACGCCACTTTTTAAACAGGCACATCTTTTTGTTTCGTATTGTACTTTGGATTTTTCACAGGAACATTTCTTGAATCCTTGACTCTACATCTAATATTAGGCGTATTCCATTTGCCATTTGGATCAGATCTAACTTACATTTATTGAACCAGATCACATATTTATTTCGCTGGATTACTTCGCTGACTTTATTTCCAGTACTAGAATTACAGATTCTAATTTACTTTAAAGCAATTCACACCAATAAGTGCATTAGTTTGCTTAATTAAGTTCATTTAGTCATATGACAAATTTATCTGAACTGATTTAAGTGAACCAAGTAGCAAATGGAATACATCTAATGTTTATTTTTCTAAATAAATGTTTTTGGTATTTCAGAAATTTAATTTTCGTCATTTCACTAAAACAACCCAGGGATTTCACCATATCACTTAAAATTTTTAGGGAAATGACCCTATAGAGTTGTCATTTTAACATCTCCCGTGATATGATCAACTCTCTTAGGAATTTGATCAAATCCCCGTTTTTATCATATCCCTGCGACATATATAAAGAGATAATAATGATTGTATTTTTTAGATTATTAAATATTTATTTTTTGGGAAGATTGAAAATTTTGTGTTTAGGGGCCTTGCAATACTTAAATCCGGCCCTGATCGAGAGGCTATTGACAACAGCCAGTGGCGTAGCAAGTCCTTTGTGGGCCGGTGTGCCACTGGGATTAAAGGGCGCCTCCTTACTCCTTGTATTATTTAAAATTTTAATGTTCTTTTGGAGCCTTTTAAGTTTTAAATGTCATTTGAATTTTTTTAATTTATGACTATTTGTGCTATATTCGAAAAAAAATTTCAAATAAAAGTTGTTTTATTTTTATGATAATCAAAATTAATTAAAATGATTTTTTTGTTAAAATGCAATCTGTAGTTTCAAAATTAATAAATTAAAGTGAAATGCCCAAAGAAACAACTTGCCAGGAAATATATATGTATGTATGTACCTAATAATTCTAATTTCTGTGTCGCATGATCTAATTGTCTTTTCCCTAGATTTATAAATAGGAGGTCGCAATAAATATGGCGAAACATCAGAGCGGTACGGCGAAAAGAAAGAAAAAAGAAGAAGCGAAAAAGGAAATAAATAAATTGCCTAAACTAGAAAATTTAAATAAACAAATAAAAATGGTAAGTATTAATGAAAATAAGGCCCCATTGGAACTTTTGCTCGTGGGCCCCTCTAGCTCATGAGCCCGTGTGTATCGAACTCCTTGCACCCCCGGTTGCTACGCCCCTGACAACAGCAATGTTGTAGTATAACACCCGCGCATCCATTAAACTGTGTCAAAGTGGAGCCAGTAGCCTTGCGAGTCGTACGTTATAAAAATGTGTCCGGATTTTGCCCACAGTGTGCTCTATATTTCAGAATTAGTAATCGATAAGGAATCCAAATTGAAACTATATAGGACTCTATATTTGGCGAGCAGCAAGCGATGAAAACCAAAGAGTTAAAGCAGCAGACTGGGAGACGACGGTGACGAGGACAACATCGCGACTACTGGCAGTGCGGAGTTGCTTTGGCCGATCTGGGCTTGTCGGGTTCGCCATATTTTTATGGCTGCTCTATGCTGAGTCGTTTATTTTCATTTATCGTATGGAGCCATTTAAAGAACCTCCCGTGGTTTTCGTAACTACACATTGCGCCCAGCATCGTGAAAAACTAAACAAATAAACTGAACGCTAATAAATAAAACCCAGTTTTCCGGGTGATGAAAATACAATAAATCAAGAATGATTAAGTAAATTTCAATGTAGAACGTCAAGAATGCAATTATTAATTAAGTATATTAGAAACATAGTTTAACTAGAGATGGGCGAATACTGAAAGTATTCGATATTTGAGATCTTCCAATATTTACGCCAATGGTGAGCATTCGAATACCGAATACAGTTGGCACTTGACAGTTAAAGGAAACGAGCTTTGTTTTAGATACTTATTTACTTTATTTCATCATTTCATAATTCATAATATTCGAATTCGAGAATATAGATATTCGTCCACCTCTAAGTTTAACTGTAGACTTTTATTTATTAATCAATGATATAATCTTGTAGATGAAGCGGAAGCGAAACAATGGCTCGAGCTTCGATTAGATGGTGTCAGCGAGCACGTAATTAATCATTTTAAACCAGGGGCACAAATATTAAATTGATATTATCAGTTGCATATTCTAAGTGAGTTAATCACGCAGAGAACATTTTGATGTCTTAGTCATGGTCATGATAATGATGAAACGTAAAACGCACTTACATTGCAAAAGATTATTTTAATGTTAGTGCATTTTCCACGTTGGTTTGTGTCCTAAACCATATTTCACACATGCATGTATTGCACTCATCAAGCGTCAATTGTAAACGACGGGGTCACAATTGCACCTGCTTCCTATCAGAACAATATCGTTTCAGGAGCGACAGTTAAATGTTTATTTTTACGAGCTGCTGAAATACGCCTTCCGCTGTGGAAGTTTTACTAGTTTCTTACCTGTTGTGATGACAACTGTTGCTGCCGAACTCTTATTTATTTTCAATTAGGACGTGGCCGATCTTGGTATCGGTGCGGGGTGGGTACGACGCGCGATTGTGGCCAGCGAATGTGAACGAAAGTTGTTAGTTATGCTTTTCAGTTTTTAGTGTTAACTCGTAGCTATAGCGTGCAATTAGGAATGTGGTCGGCATGAAATTAGACGAACGGACACAATGAGGAACACGTGGATGTGTGTGAATTTGTATTTAACTGCGCTCTGCTCACCATGCTAGATAATTAATCGACTGCGTCCGTTTACCGCATCGCACATCGTGCGCGACAGTTTTGCTCACGTCTTTGTATGTTTTATATCAGTGGTTTTTAAACTGTGAGTTGCGACCCCACGAGGGTCGCGAAGACATTGGTAGGGGGTTATCGGATACTATTTACCAATTTGAAAAAAAGAAACATGTTTCCAAAGATCCATCCTGTTGCACGCCTTCACTTTAATTTTAAGTATTACTTAAATGAGTAATATCAAATCGAATGTTTGACAGCAATGTTAAATCATTCATTTGATAGTTCATTTCAGGAAAATTTAGTATAAAAATTTAAGTAAGCGCATTGCAACTGGCCGTCAAAGAATTTATTACAAGCTTGATAGTAAAATACAATTAATATTTCAAACTATTATATGAACATATCAAAATCCTAAGAAACTAATTTCTGAAATCGTGATTCAATATTTGTGATGTCCATTATTACATCAGTTTTTTACAAACTGCAATTTTGATCACATAAAAAGTAAAGGGATCGCAAAAGAATTTATTTGTGATTTTTGTCTCCAAGGGGGTCATGGCTCCGAAAAGTTTAAAAACCACTGTTTTAAATCGTTTTAATGTTGTCAAAAATATTATGATCAGCGCTAATTATTGCGACAAAACAAATACCTTTGTTGTAATGTAATCATATAATTTATAATCGGACCGTATTCAGAGTTGCATTTTTATCACCTTAATACGAGGTGTGGCTATTAAATAACGAGACTGATGCTGTTTTAACATTTTACTTTGATTCCATACCTATTTACTTATTATCACTTTCAATATACACCCCTCCTCTACGCTCCATGCGAATCTTCCATTGTTCGAAACAGTGTTGGAAGTCTTCTTCTGTCAGCTCCTTCAGAACGCGTCCCGATTTCTCTTTCAAAGCTCAAATCTTGTTGTTATTAAGGTAAATTTCACCTAAGGAAACAGATAGAAATCGCACGGTGAAAGATCTAGCGAATAAGGTGCATGGTCCAACACTGGGATGCTGTATTTGGCTAGAAATCTTTTGACAGACATTGCGGAATGAGCCAGCGCATTGTTTTGATGGAGAAACCATGACTTGTCCTTCCACAATTCGAGTACTTTTTCAATCAATTATAAGTTTCAGTAGCAGTTTTGCCAAGTTTCATGTGAAATTTCACAACAATTCCTTGCTCTAATGTTGCACTTAACATTTTTTCGGCGAAACAAAAAAACAACTCTAATTAGAACTAATGCTACGGCTATACAGATTTGTTTACAGAAGCGAGAGATACTGCATTCGAAAGAGAAAGCTTCACGCTAAAAAGCTGACGGTCGCTGGTGTTTGGCGCATGCGTACTTCGTCTGTAGCAGCGTTAGTCTCGTTATTTAATAGCCACACCTTGTACACTAAATCCTAAATTTATGTAGCCTTAAAAATATTCTCATTTGACCATAACACACATGATTTAGTGCTTACAAACTTCAAGGCATAGTGTGCTGTTAAAAATCTTAAAATCCAATAGTAACAATCCTAAATTTTGACGTCAATTAAGGCACACACATTTAGGATTTGGTATATTAGAGTGATAAAAGTATAACGCCGAACACGGTCTTAGTAATTAAAATAATGTGTTGTTTTTCAGCTATTTTTCATTTTTATCAATATGAATACGTTTTACACTATGCGCTTAGTTAAATATTTATATATAATGGTAGATGTTATTCAGAACAAAAATAAAAATATTAATTTTCTTTTGTTCTTCTGATGAAACAGTTGAAAATACACTGCGGCAATGCTTTGTTCTGTTTACAATATTATTTTAGAGTTAGCGTTAGAAATGATTCCAGTTTCATTTTAGCTAGAATGAAAATTGTAAACCAGGTAGAAAATATGTTTCGTTCTTTTTCAATAATAAATTCGAAAGTTATTTAAAAAAACATCAAGGTACCGAAAACTAATTATAGAATACATTAAGGAAAGTAAAGAACCGCAGTTGTTATTAAATACGTTTAGAATTTTAAAAACTTTATACTGAATAAAGCGTTCAAGTGTGTGTATATAACGAAGGTTGTTCCTTTACAATTCGAGGCATAGTCTGTTTGTTGATAAATAAAATAATTTAAATATTGCTAGCTGTTAAAGTTACTGTTGCTGAATCACTGTCAATGAACGAGCAAAGCGTGAAAGTATTGCCAGATTCGATATCGGCCGCAGCAGTATCCGCTTGAGGCAGAACGCCATTTACTCATTTCATGCGACGTAATGAAAATCATTTAGGGCACTTTGACTGAAACTTGATTCGTCGCTGTTGCTGCTACTGTTTCTGTTATATTGAGTGTTGCTACTTACGATATTTCTCCGAATGCTGCGAATGCCTCTCGTAACGTCTGGGTCTCGATCTCTGGACTCAGGTCGCCGACGAATATGTGATAGTGTTCTGCAACAAAATACAATTTATTCATTAATCAATCATAATAAATAATGAGTGCAAAAAAATGCAAACGTATAGTTCGTAAGATATTTATAAATAATAAATAATACACATCTTTCAAAAAGTTCATAAACAAATTTATAAATACAGCTCAGCACAATCAAATATTTTAGAGGTGACCGAATATCAAATTTTATATTATTTATATATTAATCAGATCTCGAATATTCGAATACTTCGAATAGTTATTTATTTAGAAATTAAAAAGATTATATTATTAATTAAATTTGTAATTGTTAAATAATAATAAATTAAAATTAAATAAATTATCATTATGATTATGAATTATTAAATGATTGAATTGAAGTAAATAAAACAAAGTTAGTTTCTTGCAAATAACAACTGTACAACTGTCAACTGAGTTCATCAAAGTGCCGAAGGCAACGCGGTTTCAATTTCAAGACGTATCGCGCGATATTGGAGGTATTCGAATGTTCGCCATTGATGTAAATATTCGAAGATGTCGAGTATCGAATACTTTAAGTTTTTGAGGCATTCGCCCATCTCTAAAATATTTATAAAAATATAGTTATTTAATTTAAAAAAACCTTAAAGTTTACATTCGCACTCGGACGATGTTCTGGGGTATGACTAGCAATGTAAAATTCCCGGGAATTTATTTTTAGGAAATATTCCCGGGAATATTACTATATTGGAAATTTACGGGGAATTTTTTTTTCATCTTGATTTTGTAACATGGAATTATTTTGTACGGTAAGCAATATTCAACCCAAGTATTTATTATTTCTTAGTTACTTGGGTATAGATACGTTTTGTTTATTTATTATTAATTCTGACGAAGGTATAGTATAGTGTACCGAAGCATCGAAATAAGTAAATAAATTTACAGAAAAATTATTTAAAATAAAAGAATATAAAGAAGAGTGTGAACAACGAGGTGTATCTTGTACTAAAATTGATGACGTCGAAACAGAAGCTAATATTTCAATTTCGTGTTGATCAGATGTTGAGGCTATGGGCGATGCTGTAGCTGTTGATGTTGCTAAATGTTACAGTTTTTTTTATCTGATTGAGCCTTAATATATTTTCGCACTTCAACTGGGCACTCAATACATTTTTTAATATGCTGTAACATTTTTGTTGCATTCACAACCTTGTATACTGTATTGCAGTACTTGCATAGAGCAGATTTTCCATCATTTTAAAAATATTTTCATACTGCAGCTTTTTTTCTTCCAATTTTTAAAATTAAACACAGGAACACAGCACAAGACATCCACTATATACCACTTAACCAGCCAAATTGCAGCAGAAATACATGCTGCAAGCATATCACAGAATGTCTGTACAGTTTTGATAGTAAATCTGCAACAAAAATAAATTCCCAAGAAACGGGAATTTATATTGTCACAGGAAATATTCCCATATAAATACCCTCCCAAAGGAATATTTCCATTGGGAATATTCCCACCTTACATTGCTAGGTATGACATAGCTTGAGCAATGCAAATATACGAATTCTGTAATTATTAACAGCTCTAATTGCCCATATATCTCAGTAGCTGTTTATTACTACTTATACTACAGGAATGTAGTGACAGTGACTGTTGTAAAAGCAGGTGGTCTCAAAAACTATTTGGGTATTACATACCCAACTACACTCTTATTGAAACTTTATTTTTATACATGTGGAGTAGGTGGCACAGTGGTATCGTGTCGGCCTGTGGATCCTGAGAACCCTGGTTCGATTCCCACTGCCGACAAACATTTTCAATACAATAATACTACTCCTGTGGCTCCCCCTCCACTAACATCTTTAGTCGGCGTGATTTGACGACCGGTACTTCACGCCCATAAATATATCACTTACCGAGATCTGCTTCGGCAGAATGCCACATCCAATAATGGGTAGAAGGCGTGATGATATATTTATTTTATTTTTATACATGTTTCTAGTTTTTTTTTTGTACTGTATTTCTTATAGTTTCTAGAAGATTTATTATTATTGTTAATTTTATGTGATAATAATCCAGACTGTGTTTTTAAATAATGATTTTGTAATACTTGTTATATTTTCCTTATTAATCTAAAATGTTGTGTTTGTTTTATTTCAGTTTAAATTCTCGTAGAATAAAGTAATAAATAAGTTTAATATATACGAGAATTCTAATCCGGGTCATTAATAATATGTACATATGTTCTGGAGTATATCATACCCCAGCACACTGTCGAAGGATTGGGATCATGCAGAAGAAAGTATTCGAAAACAATGATTTATAAATTTGAAGCAGTATTTGGCCAAGAAGCAAGTAATTTGCGACTCGCGACACACTGGCGTCATACAAAAGATCAACCGACAGGATCTGAGGCTGAGTTAGTCCATCGTGGGCGCCATACATTTCGGCTCCGGCTACGCGACCGCCGAGCGACTACGACTACGGACTCCGGGTTCAGATATCGACTAGTGCGAAAGAGACATACGGAATGTAACCCGGTTTCTTTTTCGCATCGCCGGCATTGGCCCAATGTGTAAATCGTATTTTATTATAGGAATCCCATGACTGTAAATAAAAGAGCAAAAATATATTCGCGCAGTGCGGCTGTGCTGTGTGCCGCTATATATTCTGAAATGAAAACACGCATTAGACGGTGCTTGGCGTTTCAATGTTCGCTCGCGTTGCCACTCACTCGCTCACCCGCTTAGCGCAGCGGACCCACTGAGCTTTCAGTGCTTTGTGCTTTTACTTTCTTGCACGTTCATGTTGGTAATAAGGAAATTCGGAAAATTTCAATCATTTCGGTTTAGAGATTTCAATTCAAAATTAAAACCTTATAACGGCATTCAAATTGCGTATTTACATGTTGTTAATTATAAAACGTAATATTCATGAACAATCATTTATGGTTAACATTACTGAGTTGTATTAACATCAAATATTACGGGCCAGCGTTACCATGTCTCAAGATTTGTCCGACTCTAGGGATTTTCCATGTGACAAAAGAAAAGGGAGTTTCTTCTGTTCTCTCGTAAATCTAAAAAATGTTTCAAATGGTTACATCGCACATTGCAAACAACGCAGATAGGTAAATTCTCGAAATACTCATTTTTTTGCCATTTTGTTTATATTTACGATAGTATATTATACAGCAAGATTTATAAATAAATAAATAAATAAATATATCATCACGCCTTCTACCCATTATTGGGTATGGCACTCAGCCGAAGCAGATCTCGGTAAGTGATATATTTTGCGCGTGAAGTGCGGTTACCAGTCGTAAAATCACGGCCCCCAAAGATGTTAGTGGTGGAGGAGCCACAGGGTTAGCTTTTGAAATGATGACAATTGTTTGTCGCCTGTGGGAATCGAACAAGGGTTCTCAGGATCCACAGGCCGACTTCATACCACTAAGAGTATCATTATTGATACCTCGGGCTACAAGGTGCTTGGTCAATAATGACCGTGGTTTATATACTGTTTTTATTTTCACTACTATTTAGCTCTTAAATACTATTTAACGAATTCTATATTAATAATAATATAAGCATTTCGACATGAATACTTGTTAATATCTACACAAACTGAGTAAACAAAATTTAAATTCTTTTGTTTTTATTATTTAACATTTAATTTTGGTAACAATAAGTAACAATGATACGGAAAATTGTAGTCCTCCGGAAATTATAGAAGCGGCACAAAATGTGCAGTTTGATACACCGTTGCCCAAAAAATCGAACAAGGTTCATAGAATAGTAACTAAAATCTCGGAAAATGTGCTCCCTAGCATTTAATTAAATAAAGGAAGCATTTAAACCCGGGTTCTGTAGCAATGCATATAAAATAAATAAATAAATCAATATATCATCACGCCTTTTACCCATTACCGGGTGTGGCACTCTGCCGAAGCAGATCTCGGTAAGTGATATATTTATGCGCGTGAACTTATTATCACATAAAATTAACAATAATAATAAATCTTCTAGAAATTATAAGAAATAAAGTGCAAAAAAAAACTAGAAACATGTATAAATATAATAAAAAAAAATAAATATATCATCACGCCTTCTACCCATTACTGAGTGTGGCACTCTGCCGAAGCAGATCTCGGTAAATGATATATTTTTCGCGTAAAGTGCGGTTACCAGTTAAATAAAGGAAGCATTTAAACACGGGTTCTGTAGCAATGCATATAAAATTAATAAATAAATCAATATATCATCACGCCTTTTACCCATTACCGGGTGTGGCACTCTGCCGAAGCAGATCTCGGTAAGTGATATATTTATGCGCGTGAACTTATTATCACATAAAATTAACAATAATAATAAATCTTCTAGAAATTATAAGAAATAAAGTGCAAAAAAAAACTAGAAACATGTATAAATATAATAAAAAAAAATAAATATATCATCACGCCTTCTACCCATTACTGAGTGTGGCACTCTGCCGAAGCAGATCTCGGTAAATGATATATTTTTCGCGTAAAGTGCGGTTACCAGTTAAATAAAGGAAGCATTTAAACACGGGTTCTGTAGCAATGCATATAAAATTAATAAATAAATCAATATATCATCACGCCTTTTACCCATTACCGGGTGTGGCACTCTGCCGAAGCAGATCTCGGTAAGTGATATATTTATGCGCGTGAACTTATTATCACATAAAATTAACAATAATAATAAATCTTCTAGAAATTATAAGAAATAAAGTACAAAAAAAAACTAGAAACATGTATAAATATAATAAAAAAAAATAAATATATCATCATGCCTTCTACCCATTACTGAGTGTGGCACTCTGCCGAAGCAGATCTCGGTAAGCGATATATTTATGCGCGTGAAGTGCGGTTACCAGCCGTCAAATCACGGCCCCCAAAGATGTTAGTGGTGGGGGAGCCACAGATGTAATTTTAAAGTGGTGAAAATGTTTTGTCGGCTGTGGGGATCGAACCAGGGTTCTTAGGATCTACAGGCCGGCTTGATGCCACTGAGCCATTACCCCATATGAGTTGCTACAATCAATTTATTCTGTAAATGTACAATAAAGGTTACTAATGTCTTGTGTTTTTATAATCTTAAAAAAAAACTGTGCAATGGAAGATAATTGAATAATTTTATAATAAACATTTACCTTTTCGAAAAGTTAACAATACATATTTCAATAAATAAATGCATAAATACATATTTCATAATGTAATATAAAGTACACTCATGTAAAATTTCAGATGGAAAGAGATAGTTATTCTTAAATCTGAAATTTGGCTGGAATTGCCAGCTTGAAATTAGGCGGCAATTTTAATTCATAATACTTTCCATGTGATTAATGAGTTAAATAAATTTAGAAGATTGAATTTTTTTGAAAAATGACAGTTCTCATAATTAATCTAGGTCAATAATAATTCATTATTGACTGTTACTAAGGAAGTGGTGGAGGAAAACAATTTCACGACTTAAAACGAAGTCAATAATGCCATGTTGTTAGGCTAGTAGTGAAAAATATTATTTCTATTATTATACGTAGGTATTTAATTATTATTTTTTAATTTGCTTAATATTTTGACCGAAATTAATATTTTGTACAATTAATATTTTAACATTTTCACCAATTTAGAAAATTACCCCTGTGGCTCCTCACCAGTAACATATTTGGGGGCCGTGATTTGACGACTGGTAACCGCACTTCACGCGCATAAATATATAACTTATCGAGATCTGCTTCGGCAGAGTGCTACACCCAGTAATGGGTAACAGGCGTGATGATATATTTATTTATTTATTTTTAATATTTTTATTACGCTCCAACAACCAATCATTGGGGGCTAGGGATATCTAAGGATTTTTAGGCCAACATGAAATTTTATCTCATAACACTGGCTCAGGCAAAAACAAAAATTCATTTTGTAGATAGTTTAATCTACATAACATTATTTTTCTCACAATAATATATTCGTAATAAAATACTATTGATTTCCCAGATAACACGCTTGAACTATTTCAGTAGGCAATTACTAACGAAGTAATGCAAACTTCTTATTTCTTTCAATGTAGTGGGTCCAGACATTTTCCATTGTTCTGAACAATACTTATAATAGCTATAAAAAGGAAATTCATAAAGTTATAAATAAACTAATGAAGCACTTAAGTGAAGTTTTTATAATCTAAGTAACCAATATATTGTGTGACAATAAGCCCTCGTCATCGTGTCCTCGACATGGAACATTTAAGCTCGCCACTGTTCAGACACTTCCGAAACTGTAAAAACAAACCGTGGGCGAGGAAGCGACGACAGGGCGACCGGCGCGGCGAACAGAGGGAGCGAGCTGTCTCGTCAGCACGATTTGTAATGATCACTTTGGGCACTGATAATGAGCTCGGAACCAAGGATAAGCGATAGAGATTCGCCGTTCGTTCGCCCTGCTCGCCGCAATGCTGCTTGTCATTGCCTTCTACTGCCGCTTACTGCTTGCCGCTACTACTGCCACTTCCACTTCTCACTAGCAACAATTGCAGACTTATTGATATGTTACCCTAAAGTTGAACAAAACTTTCGCGAGCACCTTTAATGACGCTGTCAACGGGAGCGGAACCGGCGTTCAACTTTCTGTGATACATCGACGTTGCGCGGCGAGAACCCAGAATCCGATCCCTAACCCGTTCTTGTCGCACGTCACACAATAGCCGATTCTATAAAAGATGCAATACACGAGGCGTTGACCGATGCCAACTTTTGTTCGTTTCGTGGTCAAACTTAACACTTTATGATTTAAATAGAAATCGTATACTGGAGAATCGCAGTACGGTACTGTTTGGCTTCGGTATGTAAAACAAATTACAATGAAATCATGATTAAGAGACGCGAGTGAAACGGGAATGAATAGGCCGACATAATTACCTTTGTGTAGTTTAGGGAAAATGTAGCAGCGCTTGAATACAGTAACAAGTTTGCATCATAGTCACCTAACTATTCCAAAACGGAAAGGCATTAGCAGCCTGTGACAGGATTCGTGTCTAACGTGAGCAGTGCAGCAAAATTCAGTTTGCGCAGTGCGCGTGTGGCTAGAATTGGGGAGTCGGGATTATTCCTGAAATTCGGCAGCTCAACACTTGTCTCGCTCTGAATCGCTCTTCACTGTGTCGACGCTCAGCGCTCGACAGTTACGGCATGCATTGGTAATACTGCTTTGCTCTTCTACTGCTCTACAAAATAACTAAAGACTCGAGACTTTCAAGTGCGAATGGAGAACAAAGAGCTGTACAGGTTATTAAAGTAACAGTATCCAAGGATCAAATTCAAGGGAGCTAATACACTTGAAACAATTACAAAAAGTACACTCATTATCATATTACAAATGATACCCATATTTCAGAGATGGACGAATACCACCCGCGAATAATTAAATACCTCGAATACTTGAACTCAGTTGACAGTTGTACAGTTGCCACTTAACTGTTAAAGGACACGAGCTTTGTTTTAGGTATATGTTTACTTATTTACTTCATTTCAAACATTTCATAATTAATAATCAGAATGATAATTTAATTAATATTAATTTATTACTATTTACAATTATAAATTTCATTCATATTATTCGAATATTCAAGATCTGATTAATATTCGAATTCGATAAATTTGACCTTCGTCCACCTGTACTATATTTCAAGATTCCTATGAATACGAAAATAAATAAAATTCTAAAACAAAAGATTAGATGAAATGAAATTGCATAAAAAGGAAATGACAAGCGTCGCCCCTTTTCTTTTGATGGTGAATTACGTAAAATTTTAATCAATACAAATTCCGTTTGCTACATTAGCCCAATTAATACGATATTTATATACTTGGATTAAATCTTTTATGAATATTTTAATTACCCGCATTGCCAAGTTCAAGCACTCCCACTGAACTATTATATAAACATTAATTATTTTGTCAGTGATTATTTTCAGAACGTTGCAATAAAATAAAAGAAATAACTGCTACATAGACAGTTCCGCAATTTGTGACCTGATTATGAATTATTCGGCACCGGGGCTACAATTATTGATTATGGCTCCATGCCTAGGCCCAATAATGGATTTCAGCCACCACAATTTACCATCCGCGACTTGTTACTACGTTTCGTAGTCTGTCCTCTAACGCAGTGGTCTTCAAACTTTTTAAATTTATTACCCATATTTCAAGAATATGTATTGCGACCCAATGCGTGGAATAATATTTAAGAAATATTATAGATATACAGTTCTCAATTTAAAATAGTATTACAATGTAGAAGAGATAATATTTATATATTTAATTAAAAGATTTTCCTGTTCAAATTTGTAATATTATTTATATTTGTTTTTACTTTTAATAAATAGGTGTAGCAATATTTAGGAGTTTCGCGAGCCATCAGTTTTAAGACCACTGCTCTAACGTGTAGAACAATAGACCGATAATAATTTTTTGGTAGTTGTCGCCAGATTTATCGACTTAGACTGAGCCGATCGTCGTTTCGGCGCGCCTTCGTTGCCACTGTCGACAGGGACACTCAATACATAATTCGTGATTTATAACTACAGATTCTTCCGATCGACGGAAATCAGTAAATAAGGTGACGCGTCACTGACAGAGCGTCGATATTTCATGTCTGTGTTTTTTCTTTTATGCTTCTGCCTCTTCCGTCTTCCGTGGTCGCGAATCTTCTAGTCATTCTGTCTGTTTAAAGTGCTGCCATGTTTGAAGCTAGTTATACTTTCAACGTCGACAAGAACTAGATAACCTACTTTAAAATTACTATTTTATTTTACAATGGCTACCTTTAAATTAAATTCTCTCTTTTAATAAGTCAAAACAAGAATATCTACTTATATTATACTTTCGAAATAGTTTCTATTCATGACAACTGCAAATATTTTACACATCACCATTTAAATAATACAGTAACGAATATGACCTGACGCATGCCCAGAAAGTTCCCAGAAAAAGCGGCAACTTCAGAATTTAGGGACAAGTGGAAGTAGTAGAAATAATTACGAAATACATACATACATACATACATATCTTCACGCTATATTCCATCAAATGGGGTAGCACGAACCCTAAAATCACTCATAAAACATTCACTCATAACATTCATCAAATAATCAGCCCCCGTCAAACATTATCATCTAAACACATCACCCTCACTTTAACCACATTCATAGATCCCTCCATATACTCATTTATTTATCACACTCGAAATCATTCTTACATAAAAAACCCTCAATCACTCCTATTCACTTATCATTCATCTTCTTTTTGAAATAGCATGCGAAATTAAATATTAGTAGAAATAAATAAGAGTGTACAAAAATTTGCGTAGATTTTAATAACTGTATGTTTTTATTAAGTTTTTATTACATTTTGTTTAATAAATTTTTTCGTCTACCACAAATATTGACGTTAAACCATTTTATAAATTTGTAACAACAGATTATTGACAATCAATTTTGTGTTTTTTAGGTTTGCAGTCCTTTCTGTTATATTAATTTACAAGCTATAATAAAAATGTAAAAAATATAAAATGAAGAAAGATTAAATATCTCACCTTTCGCAGTATCAATAAACAAAAAATAGGATACTTATTTAGTTAAAAATTATTATTAAAACTAGAAGAATACGTGTAAAGACGTACGAATTTGTTGGTCCATCAAGCTTTTTTCATACATGGATACCAAACTTAATTTTTTAAATTAATGCAATCAATTTCAAAACCTATTATTTAAATTTACAGACGAGAAAAAATAAGTTTATGATTGACTTAAATTCAGAACATAATTTTAATTTTAATCTTTTTTTTTCTAAAATTATCAGGAAATCAAACTAATTTCTTATGTAAAACGCCTACGCAAACTTTTCTACAGATATACAGTATTATGAATACAACAATATTAATTTCTAAAGTAGTCATGAATATCAAATGAAGTAATTAGAGTTAGGAGAAATCGAGTATGAAAAATCGATGAAATTTCTAATGTCCTGAATTGCAAGCTAGTAGAATTAGCGAGCTTGAAGCTGTTTACCTGCTGAAGCACAATAGTTTCAGCTTTAGTGCATTATTAATACGATATTGGTTGGTGATATTCATAAAGGTACCACAGAACATTTATTAAGTCAGATTAAATTATATATTAGTATTATACACTTTATATCTAAATAACTAATTGCATTTTTGGATTAGAATATAGAATATCTCGACTAGTATATTAAAGAACTAGTTTCATAAGGCAATCTTTTAACGCACGAGTCCAAATTTGCGCAGTAAACAAATAATCGTAATAAAAAAGATTTATGTTTTAATATATTTTATTTTACACGAAACAGCGTTTATCTTTTATTTATTTGCTATTGTCCGACTATTTCGTTAACGTTGTTAAATTTGACATGTCGACAAGATTTAGTTTTACATAAGCTCGGTTCACTCGCAATTTTACCAGACAAATCCTAAGCCTTTGCAACTTAGGCCCAATACAAGCAAGCAATTATATTCGGTTTTAATAGCAAGTATTAGAAATTCAAGAAGCAAGTATTAAATTCAAGTGGCAAATATTAAATTTTAGATGCACTTATGAAATATAAGTAGCAAATATTAATTCTTAGTAAGGGTATTAAATTCTAAAGGGCAAATATTAAATTAAAGTGATTTATATTAATCAGTTTGTTTTTTTTTTCAAGAGCAAATAATTTATTAAATCTTTCTGATATCTGCTTACTACTTTGAAATAGTACAGCTCTTGCCTTTGACAAATATGCTCTACTGACATTTGATGATGTGTTCAAGGAATATATTAGCAGATAAATTATGATAAAATATTATAAGTAAATTAACATTACCCTCCTTTCAAAAATAATACTTTAAAAACCCTATATAAATAGACTGCATCTACTAGCTTCAATTCGAATATTTTAATTCTAAATGACTCAAAATTTAATAATAGTTTAAGGGTTTGTCCAAATATTTAAAACTAGATAAATAAGGTTAATTATGTCTGAAAATCTACCAATCCACAAAACTGGGGATAAAACGTTGTGCTCAAACCACAAAAGCATATCCTTGTTATGTACAGCATATAAAGTTTTATCAACTTTAATATATGGAAAGTTAGTTCCTTGTATAGAAAATAAGATAGGAGATTACGAGTGTGGTTTCAAACCAAACCGATCAACCACTCATCAATTTTTTGCTGTCAAACAAATAAAAGAAGATACTAGAATATGGCTACATACTTAGCATATGTTCATCGTTCATACCAAAGAAATAAATCTAGCAGAATCAAGGCAAATAACATGCTCTCTAATGAGTTTCGAATCAAGCATGGATTACAACAAGGTGATGCCATAGTACCTCTTCTCTTTAACACTGTCCTTTAGAACGTCATTTTGGACTCCCTAATAGACCTGGTTAGAAACCAATTTACAAACAAATCTATAGGAATACTAGGATATGCAGACGACACTGACGTCATAGGTCGAACAAAAAATGACATAGAATTGGCTTTCATAGTTCTAGAGCGAAGCGTTGCAAAAGTTGGCTTGGAAATCAACCAGGGAAAAACTAAAATAATGGTAGTCTCCAAAGACCCGACAATACAGGGAACACGAACAATTAAACTAAACAATAAGGAACTTGAAATCGCCCGTACCTGCGGGCACTAATAAATAACAAAAACGATGAAACTGGGGACTAAGGCATTGAATCTCAGTCGGTTTGATGTCTAAATGCTCTTAATAACATAATGAGAAGCATGTTGCTGTCAAGGACTTGCAAAATATGACATTAATATGACTGGTAGTGGTGTATGAAGGAGATACATGGGCGATGAATAAAAATAATTGCAAGAAACTAGATATTTTCGAAAGGAAAATATTGCAAAAGATATACAGCAGATGGAGCATAAAGTGGAACTATGAGCTATATAAGCTATATGGTGACGTACCACTGTCATCGTTTATTAATTAACAGCGCCTTAGGGAGTACAGGCATATTCAAAGAATGGGTGAACATAGACAGGTATACCAACTGAAAACCGCACACATCAAGACGAAGAGCGAGATCAAAAACATGGTGGGGAGTAACAGAAGACATGAAAGCTACAAAAATCAACTATATGAACGACAGAAAGAAGTACAAAGAGATGCTGGATCAGGCCAAGGAATAATGGAGCCGAGTAAATAAGAAGAAGATGCATGAAAACAGTTTAAGACTACAAAAACAAATTTACCTCAATGAATTCTACAAAAAATTATCAGTAAATAATAAGCTATTCCAACAGTACGGCGTATAAAATTTTTTTATCGCATATCAATTTGAATTGTAAATATGTTACAATAAAGTTAAAAAAATAATCAAAAGTAACGTATTAATATCTAAAATATTTAATTAAAAAGTTAATTATTCAAAACGATCGCCACTGATGTTCTAGTGACGTAGTTGGCTTGATTAAACTGCAATTTCACATTGTGAGACAATGCGCATGTGCAATTCGGAACAAAACAGTATTTACATACAACAATAATTAAAATAATAAATGTTAGAATAGTACAGTAACCTAGTACATAAAATTTCTCACGCACCCACCTCTAAAAAGGAGTGATAATAACAATGGATACAGTTATATCAAGAATCAAATCTTAACTCTAAGTTTGTGAAATTTATGCCCAATATTTTATTTGTTATATAAAAAAAACGTTAAAAGAAAATTATTTTAATTTAAAATAAAACCATGTTAAAGTTATATTTTTTGGTTGATAAGCAGTATGAAGCACAAATTATAATCAAAATATACATATCATTATGACTACTAACAGCATATGAATTTTTGTGTGTTCTAACTTATTTTTACTTGGAAATCAAATGTACCACCTAACAATATTCTGTGAACTGCATATTCGTTTTATATTCATATTAAAGTAATATGATCTAGATTAAAATAAATTATACAAAATAAAGTATACATTTATTTTGTTTTATACGTTTTATTTGTTAATATTAAAAGTTTTATTAACATGTAATTTATTGTCAATTAAATTTTATGATTCAATTTGGCGATGGGCACTCGTCCCCAAGGCCCCCTTTTGGATTCGCCACTGTCAGTGTCTAGTGTCCAACGCCTACGATATCGATTCTGTGATTTTGCAACCAGTCCGCAATCTGTTTGAAGAGCATCGTGGTCTCCAATTTGGAAATAATATCAGAGTGAATCCGCCTTCTCTGACCCTTTAATGCGTGATTTCCGTTCATGTAATTGTTTCGATTCCTACCATCTCCTTTATACGGTATGTTCCACTTCGCAGTACACCGTTACCGTTACGATATCGAATCGCATTTACAGGTTGATTGTGTGAGCAGTTAGTAAGGAATTCGGTCCGCAGGTGTTCGATATTTTCCTTTCCATTTGTCTCAGAATAAAAATTATCACACGATTGTATCCACTATTCGATAACACACATACAGAGATGAATGACACTGACCAGATAAATACAATCAGATTGATCTGGAACTATTTGGTTAGCGAGCGGAATAATAAAATATACAGATTCTCACGAACTGGATTCTGGATTGTGGAATGTAGACCAGTGGTCTTCAAACTTTTTAAATATGCGACCCACATTTGAGAAGAATATGTACTGCGACCCAATGAGTGGATTTTTTTTTGGAAAAATTTATAATTTTTTCTCATTCGTACGATCTGATGGGCCCCAAAAGTTTCGTAGGCTCGTAGGCACTGTGCCTATAATACCTAATGGGAAATCCGTCACTGTTGTCGGTCATTTATTATGGAGCGGTGGGGTTGGAAGGTGATGTGGTGCAATTATTTTACAAAATGATCAACGTATACGTAAGAATGATTTTATTTATTTGAATTTATGAAATTTGATGACTGGCCTTAGGGATCCTCAAGATTGGGAAGGAAATAAATAACGTATTTATTTCATAACAAATATAATTCGAACAGTTCTGTTCCAACCTCCATGTGGAGATGTTGTATTTTTATGTCATTGACATGTTCTTGTTGGCATGTATAATTTTGAGTTTTTTACTCTTGTTATATTAAATTATACGTATAACATCTGCAAGCTTTGTTTGTTTTTGCTGATGATGGGTCGCGTGCCGATCCGAAACGTTCTAATTATATTTATTATGAAATAAATACGTTATTTATTTCCTTCCCAATCTTGAGGATCCCTAAGGCCAGTCATCAAATTTCACAAGATTTTTTGGATCCAATTTAACCTCACTATTTGAATTTATAACAAAAATTACATGAACATTATAATAATAGTTAACTTCACGATGTTCACAAATCAAAAGTTGTGTACCTACTAACAGTAAATGAATTACGCCCCAACCGTCGTAAAAGTGCAACATTGTAGGTAGATAATATTTAAGAAATATTTTAGGTACCCAGTACTCAATTTAAAATATTATTACAATGTATATATTTTTACCTTGAACGGTAGAAGAGATTATTTCGTTTTCAAATTTTGAATATTGTTTATATTTGTATTTTTATTATTAATAAACAGGTTAGCAACATTTAGGAGGTTCGCTGCCCTCTAAAAATGGTTTCTCGACCCACCGTAAGTAATGTTTTTTTAAATTAATTTATATAGAACATAGTTCTGGATTGTTGCTAGTTGCAGTTTTAATATTAGTTTCATTTATCGTTTAACTTTTCGGTTCAAATTTAAGAATATAGGTTATACGTTCTTTTAATATTGTAGATTTTTCTTAGTAAAAATTAGTTCTTTAAGTATAATATTAGTTGAATTAGGCAAAATAACAAAAATTTTCCTAAAGGTTGGATGTCTAGGCTTTATTAATATTGAAATGTGAAAATTGACAACGATTCAAACCGGATTAGATTGATTTTCTAGCCATGTGAAAAAAAGATAAGTTACATTATTCTTAAGATAAAAATTATTTTAAAATAAGGGTCACATTAGAAGTGATAACACTTTTAGAGTCTATTAGTGACTTTTCGGCTCAATAATTTCAATTTTATAAAAATATAATATTAGTTAATTATAGTGTTATTATATTCTTTATTGTAAATATTAGTTCTATTGTCATTCATTTTTATTTCTTTCTTAAGTACTAATTTATTAGGTTAAGAGCAAACTGTCTTTTGTCATAGTTCCAATTTTCATCACAATGAGCACATTCTTATTTAAGTTAAATTTGTTAAACGATTGCAACTCCATCTTACAATGCTTCCTATCAATAGGTTAAGTATAAACTATAAACTATCTTCACTGCTTGAAACTTAAAACTGGTTAACATTTCGTTTCAAACGTCAAGCGAACATCTACTGATCACGTTTCGTGGTTTCGTATCGTCGTCGATGTTGTGTCGTGACGGTAAATAATTAAGTTCCGATACGACAATAAGTCACAAAAAGTTGCAATATACTCGCGTACTGTAATAATATCCTGTGAATGTTCACAATGCAGTTATCGGGTTTACGTATCTGTTACAGTTAAAAGCCAAAATTAGAGGACTTTTTGTTTTAACTGTTTAAATTACACTTTTTCATTGTTGTTTGTAAACTGAATTTGCGTTATAGGACTCGTTTTGCATGCATAAACCCTAGTATTTAATAAACTAGAATTACAGCGACAAGGATATTTGATATAATTATATTTAAAATTGATCTTAATCTCGTTTTAACACGTTCGAGGTCCAACTGAATCGGCTACCACTTGTATTGAGTGACAGCCTATGTCCAGATATCTGTTATACTTTTTGTGCTGCAAGATTGGCTCTTAGCGAAAAACCATCACGAACCAAAGAAGAAACAAATGATTGAAAAACATTGAAAAACATTGATGATGATAACTTATAAATAAATTGTTTAAAATGTATTATAAAACTATATGGAACTAATAAATACATTTGATGTTTCCAAAGATTTTATTTTGCTTTAATGTAACGATCGTTTCGTCCTCTCGGACATCATCAGATGATGATGATGATGTCTGAGAGGACGAAACGATCGTTACATAAAAATTAAATTAAATCTGTGGAAAAAACAAATACCTTGTGTTAGTTAATAAGTTCCACCACGTACCTACTACGAACACTCAATTTTTAATATGAAACTATATTACTACGAAAAGTTTTATATTTTCGTTGTTCTAATAAACCGTCTGTTATGATATACTTTTTATGACAGTACAAAAAATACTTGTTGTTTTTTATTGCCTGTGGAAAACCATTGATGTAGCGTAAGTTTACATATTTCTTGAATATCAAATGTTATTTATGTTATATAAAACTTGTCTTGAACACAAATTTTCTTTGAAACTGTATTCTATAACCTATTAGTAGAGTTGCTAGATCCATGTTGTCCCATTTTCGTTTGTCATAGTTAGGACTACGAAATCTCCGGGAGCTATGATTTCAGTTAAATAGAAGTTATTGTGCTCATTTGTAGAGCCAACTCTGGTTACCTATTGAGAATTTTTTGAAAAACAAAAATATGTCTGCATTAGCGCACAGTACTCGTAACACCATTAACCGGATAACTACCGAAATCCTAATTGTGTCAAACTAAAATATTATATATATATATATATACAATACATACATATGGGGTTATTCATGAACAAGATTGAAAGTGTAGCTTGGGTGGCCCATAACAACGCCCACTTATTGAATACGGCTGAAAATAATAGGGAATAATTGGTTCTTGTTTACACAGAAACATATTTCTGACAAAATCTGATCATTTGCTGTTACTTTAATTTGTCCATCTGGAAATCTCTCTAGCAGCTCCAGAAACTATAATCATGTCTATGCATTCCTCGTTACTTCAAGTATTAATCATTTTGCACTTAACATTTAACTTTGAAGTTTAAATGAATCGACATTTAACTTGTTTTCTAGTTGTGTCTTTGTTATTAAGTGGCTCTCAACCATGTTGACAGCTATTTTTGAGCATTAAACGACGAAATAAATAGCCGTAACTTTTATAATACTACATAATTAATAATTTAACTAAACATTGTTAAACTAACTTTCAGTTAATCCCAATTTCTATTTCAAATAAAATTAACAGCTATAGTTTGTAACGACTGTTTATTAATTGATGCAACTTAAATTTGCTGTAACTTTTTGAATGTTGAATTTTTGTGAAAAGTTTATTAGAGAAAAATCATTATTTTATACTAGTTTCACTTTTAATCTTTTCTGTACGTTATGAATCACCATGTACGAGTATATACTCGTATATAGCCCAAAATATAGATTTATAGATATAATTTCATTAAAATTTATGGGGTACGTGGCTCAGTGATATTGAGTCTGTCTGTGGATCCTGAGAACCTTGGTTCGATTCCCACAGTCGACAAACATTTTCACTACATTAAAAATTACCCCTGTGGTTCCCCACCACTAACATCTTTGCCGTGATTTGACGGCTGGTAACCACACTTCACGCGAATAAATATATCACTTACCGAGATCTGCTTCGGCAGAATGCCACACCCAGTAATGGGCAAAAGGCGTGATATATTTATTTTAAATTTATTTATTTATTTTAAATTTATTTATTTATTTATTTTAATTATGGGGTGGCTAGCTCAGTGGTATGAAGTCGGCCTGTGGATCCTGAGAACCCTGGTTCGATTCCCACAGGCGACAAACAATTTTCATAATTTCAAAAGCTACCCCTGTGGCTACTCCACCACTAACATCTTTGGGGGCCGGGATTTGACGGCCGGTAACCACACTTCACGCGCATAAATATATCACTTACCGAGATTTGCTTCGGCAGAATGTCACACCCAGTAATGGGTAAAGGGCGTGAAACAAATTCTATGAATGTGCATGTTTAGCTAAAAACTAGTTTTTCGATTTGAATC
Source organism: Pterostichus madidus (assembly GCA_911728475.2). Lineage (NCBI taxonomy): Eukaryota > Metazoa > Arthropoda > Insecta > Coleoptera > Carabidae > Pterostichus > Pterostichus madidus. Next base: position 22,745,949 of record OU452311.1, on the reverse strand, counting down.
TCTGCGGCACATGTAGACACTACAAGTTTGGGTTTTATTCTTGAAAGTGCATGTGAGTTTTCGCTGTGAAAAACATGTATCTATATTAATATAAGTTTAATTTAATAATTGTAGTATTATCAATAAAAATGAATAAATATATCGTCACGTTTTTTATCCATTATTGAATGTGGTATTTTACTGTAGCATATTGATAAATGATATATTTTGCACGTGAAGTGCGATTACCAGTCGTCAAATCACAGCCCCAGATATGATAATGAGATACAGGGGCAACTTTAATATGGAATATAGTTTCTCAAATCCATAGGCCAACATGCTATCTACCTCACAGTGCCGTAGAGTGAAGTATGATTTATGCTATAACGACAAAATATTGGACGAAAGTGGCGCATTGTGACAAGAAAACAAGTAAAATAATCAGCACAGTTTTATAAATATTTTAACTCGTGTATGGGGAAGTAAATAAATCCAAGATATAAATTTTAGTTTCAAATAAAAACAGAAATTTTGTTGCATGGCTCGTCGCCAAAATGAAGAAAAGTATTTGCCAGGTCGTATTTCAGTTTGACTTAAATACGGTCACATATCCGTACAAACATAATTGAGTGATCTAACTATCCTTTTACATAAATACTTGTATAAAGTATGCTGTCAACGATTCTACTGAAATTGCATTTAAATTTATTACATTGGGGTGTGGGCAAAAATGTATGTCGGATTTTTAAAATTCTCTAAAAAAATATTTGAAGAGGAAAAATATTTCAAAAATTATTTCAATGGGCTCCTATACCATGATCGAAATAACAAGAATATAGGATAAAAATATAAAATATATATTGAATGATGGCTATTAGTAAAACAAAAAGTAAAAAATCATGTTTTGCACCAGAGATATGTTTTACTTTTATCCCGATTATTGTACCAATAGAAATAGCCAAATGCTCCAAGTCATGAACAAACCTATATTACTGTTAAATAAAATAATTAATATTTATTAGTATTTTTTATAACACTACTATTTTTTTTCTTTTCTATAAAGGGAAAGCTAATTTCCTTCACAATTTCAAAACGAAAAAATTTGAGATTTTTTTTACAGATAAAACTAACAGACAAGCCAATTCTGAAGAAGATTGTAAAACTGAAATCATTGACAGAAATCGTAACAATTGAGTCGACGTGGAAAGTGCATCAAAATACGCTTCCTAGAATGTTCTGCGTTGAAGTGTTGGTTACCCTTGGCTCACTGGCAGGATACTGTCAATCAAGTGCTCATTTGAAGTTACGTGTCTTAGTTTACTCTAGTGCTGGAGCTTCGTATCGTAAATGTAAGTTTAATGGCATAAAAATAAAATAAAATAATTATTATTTAATAAGATGTCTGAAAAGTTAGGTTCGGTTTTAAAAATATAAATGAAAGTCCTACACTTTTTATTGAAACATTTTTGTGATAAGAGCGAAAAAAACTAATATCATAAAATAGAAGTTACATTGATATCAGGAAAAACTAACCTACTATAGAAATAACAATGCAAAAATGAACCAATGAAATGTGAATATGTGTCGGTAGAGTACGTATTGTAAATAACAGATTTTATTGATGGTCTGGTACGATAAATACCTATAACTTGTAGCAGGGTTGGATTTACGTATAAGAAAAATAAGCAGTTGCTTAGGGTCCCCAAACATCGAGGGCCACGAAAGAAATTATTAAAATATTTGTATCTGTAAATTATTTTTTAGTTAAATATTTTATTGTATTGCACAATTTCTATAAACAAAAATAAATTAAACAAACCTTGAAATAAATGGCAAAACTCCAATATACACTCTTGTCTTATTTAGACATTGAAGAAGTTCAATTTTCAAGTGATTCTAAAATAGTTTTTGGATTAGCTCGCTTCACTCGTGCTTTAAATAAACAATCCCCGCTCTCCACCGCTCCTGCCGCCATTGCCTTTACACGGTCTGGTTATCCGATTTTAGATTCTTCATCGCAACAACAACAATCCCACTACCCACTGTTTTAGAATCATTGTAATCATGTAAAATTTCAAATCTAGCGCATGCGTCAAACTACTGCCAGTCGACAAGAGGGTATACTAGAGTTTAGCCAAATCAAAATTAAATTATTCTAAATATGTACATTTGCTTAATTTATTACATTTATATTTGAAATTTTGTAACTGAATGTATAAATTGTTTATATTGTCCTCTAACTTTTTGGACTAATGACTTCTGTTCATTGGTTTACAACTCATAATATTCAAATAATTCGCACTTTTATATTTATATTATAAAGAGCTGTTTTAAATTCACAGGGAAGTTTGTTTCAACATTTTTTTCTTGTCGTACATGTATATGTATTGATTAAATATAAAGTGATAATTTGATTTTTAAATTGATTTAAATACCTAAATCCGTCCCTGACTTGTAGGCTTGTACCTTTATGAATGCGTATATGGTAATTTATTATTGAGTTATAACGTTTTTATTATTGCCGTTTTGCATTATGTAATGTAATTTTTCAAGCCACATGTAACCTAGTGTAACTTTAATGTTGATTGTGTTCATATTAACAGTAAAGCTAAAGTTACTATTTGTACTGGGAAATTGTCCACATAAGGGTATAAGGCTAAGATAAATACAGGCAATCGTAGTCCAGTGGATAAAAGCGAGGTAACACTTGCGTTTCTTAATTAACAAGCAAGAGGTCGTGCATTCAATTCTAGCTGACTTTTACTACAAAAATGCGATTGTATTTGAGTGGTGCGGATTCCACTATAAACTGTAGGCCCCCTGTACTGTAATTGCGATTATGTTTCTGTTGTGCAGATTAACAAATAAATAAATAAATTGTTGTAATACCGGATTATATAAATTAGGGGAAATGGACAAGTACACTGTTTAAAAAATAGGTACTTACAACAAACAATGTGTTCAAACAGGGGAACACAAATTCCAAATTGAGGTATGAGGGTTAGAAATATTTTGTGTTGTTTTTTTATGTTGTATCGTTAAAATAAAAGTAGTGTACACAATTTCAATGTTAACAAAAAATACAAGGGCTTCGGTGAATGCTATGTCCACATCGAGCCAGCATCACCGCAACAGCGTATGAAAATATTATATGCATATGTTTTTATGTCCGTAATTTTTTCACGGTCGTACAATAAATTGCTACAATAGCTAACGCTGTTGTATAAAACCTTTAGAAACATCACTGGTGTAGTCATTTGATTTATGAGGTATGTTTTTACTATTGTTTGTAAAGATATCCAAGACTGGTATTGCATTGTTTATTGACAAGTACTCATGCAGATTTGACGAATGAGTGCGCGGAAAACAGGTTAGGATACGATTACTTTTTTTTATATATAAAATAAACTGACTTATATAACAATACAAGTTTTATTGTAAAATGAAAGTTATATTTACGTAAATCTAGAAAAACTCTCTTATATTTATTATTATTCCAAACATTACTAAATAAATAATATGAAAAAGAAGAATTACGTTATTTAAAAATAAACGATAGTTTAGTTTTGAGTTGAGAATATTCGTCCTTCGCAGTAGAAGTAAAGCATACATACATACTTTCTTGTGCTCATAAATATAAATAACCTATTTTCTACAATTAAAATTGAAACATCATTCAGTATAAATAATTAACTATTTCATCAGGATGGTTTACCATTTGTATGAATAACAAACTATTGCGATTTTTTTGCAAATAAAGTAATTACATTCGGATTAAGTGATTCTAAAGTTTAGTTTTAATAATAAATATACAGTAGTTATACATAATTAACATTTCGCTTGAAACACAACGGAATAACGTATTATAAGTTTTACTGTAAATAGAACTGAATGCAATCGTATATTATACACTACCCAAACACAAAACAAAATTTATTTTTTAAAAATCGGCTTTGTATTTCTTACCGAATTGACATGCAAGATATACTCGTAGAGCACAATTCTGGACTTCGGAATATATTCGCGTTCGAACATATTTTTATAAATATAGGGGCCTACTCATCAAGAGTTCAATATCTCTTACATCAACTAAAAAAATTTAATGGAGTAGCTGATTCATTGATATCGATTTGGCGTGTAGATTTGAGAACCCAGGTTCGATTCCCACAACTGACAAACAATTTTCACCACATTAAAACTACTACTTCTCGCGCAAAATATATCATCTATCGAGATCTGCTACGGCAGAGTGCCACACCCAGTAATGGGTAGAAGGCGTGATGATATATTTATTTGATTTTATTACGCTAATTTAATCACTTGAGGATTTCTGAAAATATAAATAAATAATTATATCATCATGCCTTTTACACATTACTAGGTATGGCACTCAGCATAGTAGATCTCGGTAAGTGATATATTTATGCACGTGAAGTGTGGTTACTAGCCATCAAATCAGCGCCTCCAAAGACGTTGGTGGAGGAGGAGCCACAGGGGCAATTTTAATGTGGCGAAAATGTTTGTCGGCTCTGAGAATCGAACTAGGGGTCTCAGGATCCACAGGCCGACTCGATACCATTGAGCCACCTACCCCATATTTCTGAAAATAACTTTGTTTCTTACGTTATCTAATCATACTACAATAAATAGTATATTCTCAAGGTCATGTATCTAGCCGGGTCGTCTTAATTGTTTCAGCCAAATACAAGTCACTCAGTGGGCTTTAAAGAAATAAATAAGTATGAGGAAAACGCACTCAGTGAGAAATTCATGTAGAATCAACAATTAGTAACAAATAATATATTTAGTTAAGTTCAGTGATAATTGGTCATTCACACACATCAGCAGCATAATCACAAAATCAGGATATCTCAATAAGCACAATTATAATCGACATCCCAAACTTTTTGTCCTACCCGACAATCCACGACCCTAAGGGCTCTCTATCCACCTGTTTTTATGGAGCGCATAAGAGAATAAACTCTCCAATTACAAACTTGTCATCTTCAATAGAGTGGATCTACAATCCATTGAGAAAGGGTTGAAAACCGAGTCTGAAACAACTATCTCGGCCAACCCCCAATACTCGAAGATGCAAACGAAAGTTGGACACCTCTTGAATTTAAGACTATAGATGGCAGGCTAAGGGCACAGGTGGTACGAGGTTAGCAAGTTGTACTTCGATGGAAGCATAACTCGGCTGATCTTCCCACCGTAGCAGGTCTTGGTGGTCCAATACAACTTGCCTTGTGTACTTATACAAGTATCTACAAGTTTTCAAGTACCAATACCAGTCCGACCTCCCAAATTACTCGCGCATATTTGTAATGGAGTATTCGCGCCAATTTTGTTGAATACTTGTCGCACATTTATTTATTTTCCGCGAATTTTAATCAGTAAGCAGCAGCATAAACAACGAAACGGAAGAAACACTTTTCATTAGTACAAATTATTAAATAAAAAAGAAGACGCAACAGAAGATGTTGAATGCTCTCCATTAATAAAAACAGAAGCAGATAATTGACATTATTCCATATTTTAGGTTTTTATGATTAGAAATATAGCGAATTAACACGAACAACGAGAAGAAATAGAAGGGGTCCGCATATAATCTGGGAGTAGTCAAGGAGATTACACAAGTAAGATAGGCTAGCATTGGCAAGTGCTTTTTCCTTTAAATCGTGTCAAATTTACAAACAACCGATGGAAAACGCCGATTACAAGTACCAATGCGCACCAACATAGGTGAGTACGAGTAATTCCAGTCCCAGACCACTCGTCATTATCGATATTTGTGAATACTTCTGAATAATTGCCAATAGTGTGGGACCGGTTTTACAGGTGACAGTGGATCATATTAGGATGGGATAGGATCACACATCGTTCATACAAGCACGATATTCCCATCCAATCTTTCAACAATCTCATTCTGCAAAAATATTAATGTTACGCAACTCAACCTCATTAAAAACTATATCCGTGACAATTATTTGAGCAAAACATAAAGTTCTGTCAAATACTCTTATGAAGGACTATGACTAGAGGTTCTATTAAATTTTAGCAAAACTACAAAGAACCGACAGTGTCAATAAAATCTTAGAGGACGCCAAAGAGGTGACGGCTGCAACTGTTGGAGAACAATGTGCTTTACAAGCGGTAGTTGAGTTTTTGTTCAATTTATATTAAGAATTATTTTCGAATGAATGTTCCGCAGAAAGAAAAAACATGTTAATAAAAAATCTGAAGTACTCTATTTTATGTAGTTTTTTCAGAAACAGGGCAGTTCCTAGAGGTATTGCCGCTTGCTTGAAATGATTTTATCCGCTGCCCTTAGGTGATAATTAGACAACAAAACACAATTTTCACTTTCCCGACCTAGTATACAGGCTGTTCAATTTAGTTGTGCCACCATTGCTGTGGATCCTGAGGTCCCTGGTTTGATTCGCACAGGCGACAAATTTTCATAATTTGAAAAAGCTATCCCTGTGGCTCCTCCACCACTAACATGTTTGGGGGCCGTGATTTGACGACTGGTAACCGCACTTCACGCGCAAAATATATCACTTACCGAGATCTGCTTCAGCAGAGTGCCACACCCAGTAATGGGTAGAAGGCGTGATGATATATTTATTTATTTATTTACCATTGCTATCTTGAGAAATATAAGACCTACAAGGTTGGTTACATTAGCAAACAAACACCATTTTGTAAGTCTATTACAAAACTATTAACAATTTTTATTTTATCAGTGGTTCTCAAAATACTGGGTGCAACTTTCTTATTTAAATGGGAACCTATTTTTTTATTTGCTTGTTTGATTCAGTATTTTTTTCTGAATTCTACGTCTATAAAGTCTAGTACCCTTATATTACAATTTTTTTGACAAAAAGCATTTTAAATTGACATTATTTTAAAACAAATCGCATAGAAATTAGAATGCTATGAAAGAAACAAGTGGCTTATAAAAATTATTTTTTTTTTTTTTACAAAATAGTTGTTTACATGTAATAATGAATCAAACAAACAAAAAGATTATAATTTGTTAATTTTTTTACGGCATAACAGGCTGATTTCTATACGATTTTAATTTATTTAATGTAAATATAATATGAGTTTTTTTCAAAAAATTTGTAATATGAGGGTACTGAACCTTGAAGTTATTGAATTAAGAAAAAAATACTGAATCGAAAGTAAATAAAAAAAGGTTCTCATTTAAAATAAGAAAGTTGCACCACGTATTTTGAGAACTACTGGTCGAAAAACATTTTTGTTAATACTTTTATGATACTATTTGAAAATGGTATTTCTTTGCTAATTTAACCAACCTTGCAGCCCTTATAGTTCTCGAGATAGCAACTGTGGCACAACAAAATTGAACACTATAATTGAGAAAGTATTATGATGGTGATTTTGGTGTGTGACGTTTATATAAAATTATGTCTTTCGGATCCTGATATCTATTAAATTTGATGATTTTATTTTATTTTTTGTTACTTAATCTACTCTAATTGCCTACCTTTTGCGTTTTGCTTTTCTTAGAAGAAGAATAATAATGTAGATACAGGAAAGAACGTAAACAAATTAAAAATTGATAATGCACAGCTTGTTTTTCTTGATTAAAGTTATTATGAACTAACTAGACAATATTAATATAATATAACCATGTCTGCTCTCAAACGTTCAAGGAACACCCGTTGTCCCATAAGTATTAGTTAAAAAATCATCGTGATAGGCTCCACAAAAATTTCATTATTTTATATGTCAATCTACCTACAAAAATAATCTTTCTGGTTTTGTATTTTGTTGTAAATTTCCTACTAAGGGAGAAAAGAAATAACAAAGATTTGCTTATTAATCGTGAGATATCTAGTGGTGACAAAGATAGCGCTAATATCAAGAGAGAAAGCATAATAATGAAAAAGAAGGCTTTCTTTTTTTGAGAGAGAGTATACTTTGACAAGAACACGAAACATCTCACGGAACTAAGTTCACACTTGTCAACACTTGTTTTTGCCAGTTTTTACTTATATTATATGAAATTTGTGAAGAACCATATATTATATTAATCACGTTTCAACTGTTAATATTCAGATAATAATAAAAATAATGATTATTCTGCAAATTTAAGAAGTAAACATATATCTACATTTTTTAGGTTAGGTTTAGGTTAAATTGATGTACTAGGTTACTGTGTTATTCTAACATTTATTGTTTTAATTATTGGTTAATATTATTTGTTCCGAATCGTACATGCGCATTGCCGCACAATATGAAGTTGCAGTTTAATTGAGCCTCCTACGTCACAAGGACATCAATGGCGATCGTTTTGAATAATACACTATTCAATTAAATATTTTAGATATTAAAACGTTACTTTTGATAATTTTTTAGCATTATTGTAACATATTTACAACTAAAATTGATATGCGTCAACTATTTCTTTGTTGGGATAGCCTATTTATTACAACATTGTATATTTCTGAATGATTAATTGTTTTTAAGTATTATATTAATTCCAGAGTTGGATGCCGATTCCTGTAGAAATAAAATGTTCTACGGTAGATGAACTATGAAATACTAACGACGGCCACCCCATCTATCGGTCGCCTGCGGGCGGAGGTATGCACTAGAAACGGCCCTGACCAGAAATAGAATATTGGAGGGATTCAAATTATTTGTCCTCCAAGGATGGTTACCAGTCGTGAAGATGACAATCGCTTTTCTTTCAAAGTTGAATAACAGCCATTGGTGCGATTGCTGTCATTTTCAAGTCATATATTTGTATAGTCGAAGCACAATCGATTAATGTAAACAAATTATTTGTCGAATCGGAACTGTTTCGATCTAACCTGAGCGAATAATCTTACTTTATAAAAGCTCATGTATGTCCTTTCGATATTTTGTTGATGAAGTTAGCTACATACAAACTATATTGTCATCTGTCTCTATTATTATAGGTCCACAGTTGCAATCAAATCTATCAAATATAAATATATAGTACTCAAGAAAATGTAATATAACATTTAGATGGATTTGGGAACTTATATTCATAGATATAGATAAGTCTCGTTCTTAAAATTCACAATAAAATAAAAAAATAATATATTCGAATGCAAGAGAAATGTTTAATTAATATTTCAAGGGCAATGTATCTTCAGTTAATGATATTCGTCGGATTACTCTATGTACGAGGTGTGGCTATTAAATAACGAGACTGACGTTGCTACAGACGAAGTACGCATGCGCCAAACACCAACGACCGTCAACTTTTTAGCGTGAAGCTTTCTCTTTCGAATGCAGTACCTCTCGCATCTGTAAACAAATCCGTATAGCCGTAGCAATCGTTCTAATTAGAATAGTTTTTTTGTTTCGCCGAAAAAATGTTAAGTGCAACATTAAAGCAATGAATTGTTGTGAAATTTTACATGAAACTTGCCAAAACTGCTACTGAAACTTATAATTTATTGAAAAAAGTACCCGAATTGTGGAAGGACAAGTCATGATTTCTCCATAAAAACAATGCGCTGGCTCATTCCACAATGTCTGTCAAGAGATTTCTAGCCAAGTACAGCATCCCAATGTTGGACCATCCGCCTTATTCGCCAGATCTTGCACCATGCGACTTCTATCTGTTTCCTAAAGTGAAATTTGCCTTAATAGCAACAATATTTGATTTTTGAAAGAGAATACGGCACGCGTTCTGAAGGAGCTAACAGAAGAAGACTTCCAGCACTGTTTCGAGCAATGGAAGATTCACATGGAGCATTGTAGGGATAGAGGAGGGGTGTATATTGAAAGTGATAATAAGTAAATAGGTATGGAATCAAAATAAAATATTAAAACAACATCAGCCTCGTTCTTTCATAGCCACACCTCGTATATTTATATTTAATGGATTGAAGTACAACCGAATGAAAAAAATCTAATAGTCCAAGGATAGATCGTTAAAGGAATACTACAATAAAAATTAAAATATAGTATATAATTTGTATTCGAATTGAAACCACGTATTTTTATTTGTAGCATATTTGTTCTAAGAGAATTGTATAAAATAGGATACAAGAGAGAATATGAAATATAATAAGAAAAGATTTTGTTTGTGTATATTTCTACTGTAGTAGATGTTATTCCATTATGACAACAAAAAGATATTTATTACTGCAGTATGTCTTTTTGTTATATAATAAATAAATATATCATCACGCCTTTTCCCAATTTCTGAGGATGACATTTGCATAAAATGCAAATATTGGTCGACGATATATTTATGCCATGCTGTTTACGTTAGCGTATGCAAATACGTAGCATATGATTGATTCTGTACCTGAAGCGTTATGGTCAAACAATAAAGCGATATAGAACATAGTACATGAATTTTTTAAATGATGCTGCAACACCGAAACAATTTATACTCGAGATCATCTGCAAATTCAAGCAAAACTGAAGTTATGTTGATATCAGACACATTCGCTACAACCTATCTATAATATATTTACACAAAGACATAGTAAAAAGTAAATAAAATCGTTGAACAGAAATCGATTCTATGAGTAAAAGTAGATAAAAGCTGAAACACTTGAAAATTGAACACGCTCTTGACAATTACTAGTGTCAGATTTTGATCAGTGTCATACAGAGGGAGCACAAAACAACAATGAAATAAATGCCCTCCTTTTTCAGCACACGAAAAAACGCATAATATTTTGTTCATATTATTATTTACGCTGACGATCCGGTCGCTTTGACAACTGACCTGAACATAATGCCAAAGTTATTTTCAGTTCAAATTTTTTTCGCTTTATTTCACAGCATAAAAACCTTAATAATTTAACAAAATAATTACTTACCCGAAAGCCGAATATGTGACTAGTAAACTATTTTATCATTTCAATTTTCACTTAGGTTTTTAATTAATTAATTCGTAGTGGAAATAATAAATGCAGCCATAGTTCATTAGAGAAAATGTTTTCAGAAAATAATTATTCTACTACCAAGTAGAATGCGTAGTCAGACTAAATAATTTAATTTCTTATCATTCCTTTTTGGCTAATTTCAACGGAATATGCTATTCAGCTTGTAAAGATAAAGTGAATACGATATTTTCTACCGATTATATGTTGTTGTGCATTTCACATAGATACCGGGTGTATCAGGAAAAGCGGGCTATAGGTGTATTACATGGGAAAACAGTTTTTTCCGTGTACATTGCTTCCCAAACAATTTTCACCATTTTAAAACTACCCTTGTGGCTCCCCCACCACTAACATTTTTGGGAGCTTTGATTTGACGACTGATAACTGCAATTCACGCACAAAATATATCATTTACCGAGATCTGCTTCGGCAGAATGCCACACACAGTAATGGGTAGAAGGAGTGATGATATATTTATTTTATTGCTTCCCAAATTATTCTAGACGAATATGCTTGAAATAAAATTTGTACAACTTAAAATACTGTATCTAAGTTAGTAAACTGAATTTATTTTCTGTGTTTTGTAACGGCAGAAATTATATGTGAAACTTTACAAAATTACAATTCCGAATTAATTGTTTTAATGAAAGTACTTCAAAACCTATCCTGTTTGGTATAAAATGAAAGGTCTTTTGATGGACTCGCGTGCAGAATTAAATTTTTCTCGATTGGCAATTGTATTGTGTTTTGTATAAAATGAAAGGTATTTTGAAAGACTCACGTGCCAGAATTAAAATTTTTTAGTTCGATAATTGTTTAAATAAAAATAAATTAATAAATATATCATCATGCCTTCTACCTATTACTGGGTGTGGCACTTTGCTGAAGCAGATCTCGGTAAGTGATATATGTTGCGCGTGAAGTGCGGTTACCAGTCATCACATCACGGCCCCCAAAGATGTTAGTGGTGGAGAAGCCACACGGGCAGTTTTTTGAAATTATGAAAATTGTTTAAGTGATATATAATTCAATTTATATTGTATCAAATTTTCTTACAAAAGTGAATCTTCTTCAGTGTCCGCGGAGCCTAACGTGAGACCCGATCGCCAGTTAAAGACTAATTTTTATTCAAATACGTTAAAATTATTACTAAATCAGTGTGAAAAAGTGAATGTTGTATCGTTCTTTTATAAATGATTCTTTTCATTTCCATTGTTTATTCATAATAAAATTATATTTTAAAATCACAGTTTTCTGATTTCTGTTTCAGCATACATAAATTTTAATTGTATCTCTTGAAGTAGTATAACAAGGTTGAGACAAATTATACAGGCGCGATGGCCGAGCGTGTTAATGCACATCTCTTAACATGCTGTGACGTCATCCGAACCAAGGTTCGTCAGTTCGAATCCGCCTGTCGACAAAGTATGATTTGTCGTTAAAATAAAAAATACAGTTACTTGTATTAATCATACTCGGGCGCTATAAGCTAGTCACTTATACATATGCCTTAAAAGTAAGTAACATTGACTCAGAAAACCGGCAGTACGGCAGCGTAAAAACTGCGGCTCGGTGTGCCCGGTAGGCCCAGGCCCGACTCGGGCTGTAGCGCCAGTAAAGAAGAAGAAGAAGAAGAGACAAATTATAGCCCAAGAAAATAATTAATGATTTTGAAACTTTAAAGTATATAGTATTATGATACTAGTAGTGCTGAAAATGCTACATATTGTTTGTATAATGAACGTTTTGTTAAATAAGAGTAATCGAAATATTTTATATAAATAATTTTGTTTTGAAAACATCAAACAGTTCTCGTGATCTGACATTTACTTTGAAGTGAATAATTCGCTATAGAATTGTTGGCATTAGCATCCTTATGCTAGGTGTTGTTTTTTACGAGGTATATTAAAAACACGGAAGTGAGATCTCAAATATAACTCAACGAAACGTAGCTAAACAAAACAAGCGAAATAATTGAAATTATCTTTGTAAAAGTTATGGACGCAAAGATCCGAGAGCTCGGGATTATACAGTTTCTTATTAAACGAAAACAAAAATACCGCCGTTTCGTTATTGGGCTGACGAAAATGATATTCATAAGTGAAAATTATATTGAAATATTAATATTCACGAAAATTCAAATTAATGAACACAACCCATGATTAATTAAAGCACAGTTTGAGGGTAGACCACTCCAGAGAATCAGAATATAAATATGACTGACTTCATTTCAGTATAGTACTATAGTATATCTCAAAACTGAACTACAGCGATCATGATTATGCCTACAAAAAACGAATAAAACTAAACAGAAAATTTCAGAATCGTGATTGGATTCCTGAAAATGTTCGTTAGTTTCGTGACGATAAGCACAAATAAATTATGGGTGTTTAAGCCACTTACTTTAATCCTGGAATTTGACATTGAAAGAAGATATTTGCAAAAAATTTTCTAGTAAGATTTAAAGTAATTTCAAAATGAAATGTCACAATGAGTAACATTGACAAAAAAATTTAAAGAAGGGACTTACGTATTCATTAATTGTCTATAATAATATACTTTTTTTATTGTTAACAACAAACTTAAGATTTTCGAAACAAAAAGAAAATTGTCCAAAAGTTTCTTTGTTTCCAACATCAAAAACATTTAAAAACCTGGAATTAGAAAAAAAGAAAAATAATGAAAAAATTTCTTGCAGAAAACGACAAATTGTTAACAATTATTGTAATAATTATTGCAATTTAAATAGAAAAACATAGTACTTCTTTTCATCTTACCGATGGAATTATCAAGAAATTTAATCAAAATTTACTGTTTAGTATCCTTAAAACGAACACAAAACTAAAAAGGCCATAATCACGATTTAAAAGAGCATGGATTTCAGAATATATTCAACTGAAAAGTGTCAAAATAGGATAGTAGGCAGATGCTTCTTTTGCATATGATAGTCTGCGATAACTGGAATATAAATAAAATAAATAAATAAATAAATATATCATCACGCCTTCTACCCATTGCTGAGTGTGGCACTCTGCTAAAGCAGATCTCGGTAAGTGATATATTTTTGCGCGTGAAGTGCGGTTACCAGTCGTCAAATCACGGCCCCCAAACATGTTAGTGGTGGAGGAGCCACAGGGATAGCTTTTTTCAAATTATGAAAATTTGTCGCCTGTGGGAATAACTGGAATATAAGTACTGTTTATTATTTATTCGTTTAGCATGTTTAAAATAAATAAATAAATATATCATCACGCCTTCTACCCATTGCTGGGTGTGGTACTCTGCCAAAGCAGATCTCGGTAAATGATATATTTTGCACGTGAAGTGCGGTTACCAGTCGTCAAATCACGGCCCCCAAAGATGTTAGTGGTGGAGGAGCCACAGGGGTAGTTTTTGAAATTATGAAAATTGTTTGTCGTCTGTGGGAATCGAACCAGGGTTCTCAGGATCCACAGGCCGACTCCATACCACTGAGCTAGTGTATTTATGTTAAATAAAAGAGCTAGTTCCAAATGGCAATCTGTTAACGCACGAGTCCAAATTTGAAAAACAAGCCGTCTCGCTGCGAATTTTGCAAAAAACGAGTGCGATAACAGGCCTTAAGAAACGTGTTCTTTACACAAATTATTTTAGTGATGTAATTTTATATTCTTTTGGATTAAAAAACTACGATTTGTCAAAAATATAAGTTGTATTTTTTAACAGTTGTGTTGGTAGCGCTTCTCATAATACAAACAGTTTAAATTTCAAATTTTTTGACAATCAATCAATATTTTTTCTGTATTGTGAATTTTGTCTTATAGTATATTTTTTTAGTAATATATCGACGCCAACAATTTACAATTTTGAGGTTACATGTCATTCATCTGTCAGATTTAAAAGCATTCATACCACTTCTACAAAACAAAAAGCGCCAAAAACACTGCGCTTATAAATCCCCTTACGACGTATTTACAGACTTATAAGTACACCGAAATAAAAAATAATAATTTGGATAGAAATAGTTATTTAATGAGAATGTGAAAACATAATTTGATAAGATAATATATCATTTACACGAGTTCCAATAAAATTTTATTATTGTTGAAAATATCTGCGTTAAAATTACCAGAAACATCAGTATTGACTGTGCGAAGCAATCGATATTAATTAATTTAACATAATCAAACATAATGTGCAGTGAGCTCGAAAAAATGCATTTCCCATGACATTTCATTATTTTCTGTTAGTATGCCATTAACCTTTGCTTTTTAATTTATAGCTAATTAATATCCTATCTACGAAAGAAAACCTGAGTTTAGCAGTTTATCTATCGACAAATAGATTTTTTCAACAGTATCTAGGTCAAATAAATTCAAAAATAAATCGGACAGACAGACAGGTAGTGAAATAGTGAAGCTAAGAAAAGAAACCTGTATGTATTCAAACAGAACCGGAAATGAAAACAAAAGAGTAAACAGAAAGACACTGGCTGAAATTTTTGCGTAATCACGCGAAGTCTGTTGATTCTAGAGGTGTATTTATGTATTTATCGTACAGTGCATCTAAGATTATCTTCGGAACTTTTTGAAAAATAACATTTCATTACAGAAATTAGAGATGGATGCTCTCGTTTTGCATTTGTCTTTTTCTATATTCATTTATTTAATAAGAAAAATTAGGAAAAAACTAATTTTCCATCACTTGTCTCATAATTCCACAAAGGTTTTACAGCACGTTTGCATCAACTTAGCAGATCATCAACAAACGGGTGGTCAGTTCAGCTTTAACCATAGACGCGTTTCGTCCTTCCGGACTTCTTAAAGCTGAACTGACCAGCCGTTTGTTGATAACCTGATAAGTTGATGCAAACGTGCTGTAAAACCTTTGTGGAATTACTTGTCTAAGTGATGGAAAATTAGTTTTTTCCTATTTTTTCTTATTTATTAAGACTCAATTCCACATCGCAATAGACATTTTGTATTTTGTTTTATTCATTTATTTATTTGTTATACTGCACAACATAAACTTAATCCTAATTACAGTACAGGAGGCCTATACCTTATAGTGGAATCCTAACCACTCAGACACAATCGTATTTTTGGATATAAATTGAAGTCAGTGAGATTTGACCGCACGACCTCTTGCTTGTTAATTAAGTTTCTTATAAAATTTTAGATTACGTCACAAATTAGAAATTTCTCAGCATTTATCCAAAGTTGAATGTGGTATATAAATTTAATTGAGTGAAGAATGAGACGTGAACAAACAAAGATTTTCATATTGTTTTAGCTTTGACGTAGAATAAGAGTACCCGACCGTTTGGTTTGCGTTCCTGATCCAGTTTCTTTATATTTAAGTTGTTAAAATAGCATTGAATGAGAAAACCGATTAACTATTTTTGTGTACGTAAGTGTGCAAGAATAAAATAAATGAAGACAAAAGAAAATTAAATCAGCTCAACAAGTTTAAAACAAGAATTCTAGGATAAAGCTATCAATAATGAATCCGTTGTTCACTGCATTATGTATATAGATATACCTTTTATATAGTTAGTTGATTTCAATAAATCTGCTAATAATTTAAGTGGAAAAAAGTTAGAAGCAAAATTCAAAAGCATAAAGAATAAATATTTGTTATTTTTCATACAAAATTGCAAAGATAAAATAAAAAAGTTTTCCAAAGTTCAATCAAGATTTTTTCTTTTCTCGCAGGTACCATTGAAGCATCAATACTTATTGCCAATAATAAGAAAATCGATTATAAAATAAAAAGAGTAAATGACATTGTATTTATGAAAGTAATGTGTTCAGAGCAAAGAATAGTCCTAGAAAATTTTCATAGGAAATTCACCTTCACAATCTAATGGGGAATATACAATTCATACTTTTCGGTTGCCATCTAGTGAGTAAAATAGAATTTAATAATTTGTTATACAGCGAACTTGGTATAGCTTTTCAGTTTGACGATAATCACGTGATCCGAATGATAAACGTCAAACAAATGTAGTGATCTGTGGGGAGAAATGCTGAAAGGAAAAGCAGTTGATCGACTCGCTCTTTCTACAAATTTGTTGTTTCACGCAAAATTGTGTGGTGCATGTGACGTCAAAATTATAAGTCTCCATTACAGAACAACAAGTAGTACAGCAAAAGAAGTCTAATTGATTCCAATATCATCTTTCAATGAAAGTTCGATAACGAAATAATTTCCAACGAATTAAGCATACGTATTGGGCGTCGAGATCTGAATAAATTGACGAATCCAACAAACGCTGAATCTGTTTCGTCGTTGAGCGTCGAGGCGCCTGTAGCATGTAGTTTAGAAGAGTGTTGTAATCGCGCTATTTGACAAGCGGTACTTAGTCAAGGAAATCGATAGTGCGACGGCACTATGACAGTTAACGCTGTCAAACGGACGAATGTTGGACGGCGATGTAAGCGGAGCATGTTCCCAACAGTTTCGGTCAAGTTGTGGTGAGTGTGTCGTCGAAATGTCATCGGTTTTGCGTGTCATTGGCGCACAACCACGCAACCGGTAACACTGCAGGTGTTGTATTAATTTGCGGTTAGCCTCAGTATTTGTCACTTGAGAAGTATTAACCTCTATTGATAATAACATGAAAATATTCAATTTTTTTCTCAATTGCGAGAAGAAAGTGATAGTTTTCATTCCTGATTGAAGAAAGTAAATTGTTCTTCCCTAGAGAGCGAATGTCGTCTACGTCAGTAGTCTTTAAGCTTTTTAAATATAAAATAAATAAATAAATATATCATCACGCCTTTTACCCATTACTTGGTGTGGCACTCTGCCGAAGCAGATCTCGGTAGGTGATATATTTATGCGCGTGAAGTGCGGTTACCAGCCGTCAAATCACGCCCCTCAAAGATGTTAGTGGTGGAGGACCCACAGAGGTAATTTTTTAAATTGGTGAAAATGTTTGTTCGGCTGTGGGGATCGAACCAGGGTTCTCAGAATCCACAGGCCAACACGATACCACTGTGCCATTACCCCATAAATATACCACCCATATTTCAAAAGAATATATATTGCGACTCAATGAGGAATTATATTTGGAAAAAGTTATAATTTTCCTCATTCGTAGGCTCTAGTAGGCCCCAAAAGTTCCGTAGGCTCTTAGACACTGTGCCTATAATACCTAATGGGAAATTTTGCACTGCCTTTGTTCTTATATAGTATTGGTAGCGATGGGATTGGAAGGTGGTGTGGTGCAATTATTTTACAAAATGACCAAAGTATATGTAAGGTTGATTTTATTTATTTAAAGTTATAACAAAAATTACATGAACATTTTAATAATAGGTATCTTCACGATGTTCACAAATAAAAACTAAATGAACTACACTCCGGATATTGACGTATTCTGTATACACCCTACCTGTACTAAAAGTGCATCATTGTGGGTAGATAATATTTAAGGAATATAATAAGGGGTCTAGGAAAGTTCACCGAAAACAATTCACCGAATACAATTCACCGAAAAACAATTCACCGAAGTAGCAATTCACCGAAATACAGTTCACCGAAATATGATTCACCTAAATGCTAATTAATTTTACATTAATAACATAAATTATTTGCTATGTCTCGTAAATACTCATGTATGTTATTCTTATTGTAATTTGGAACTACATGCTCTGTCCTCATAGCACAGTCTCTGTACTTTTTATGCATTGGTGCGCCGTCTTGGCGGCAAACGTACTGCTCTATTTGAATAAATCCTAATAACATATTGGCAGCGATGCTATTATTAGTACTATGCATGCGCTAGTGCAGTAATGTCATTAGAAATTGTCCCAGCTTAAACAAATTTTAGCCGATTCAATAATAATACTATTAGCCCTGCAATAATTAACGATATTTATCGTAATGGATAATATTCAAAAGATTCGGAATTTACGGTAAGTATCCTTTTTTAAATGCCTGAATTTTTCTACCAGTTCTAAACAACATTAAAAATACTACAATTTAATTATCATTTCGATGAATATGTTTTTCGATGAATTGTATTTCGGTGAATTGTTACTTCGGTGAATTGTTTTTCGGTGAATTGTATTCGGTGAATTGAATTCGGTGAATTGTTTTCGGTGAACTTTCCGGCACCCTATAATAAGTACTCATTTTTTTATTTAAAATATTATTACGATGTATATATTTTTACCTTGAACGGCAGAAGAGACTATAATTATATATTTAATTAAAAGAACAATAATAATCATTTTCAAATTTATAATATTGTTTATATTTGTATTATTTTTTTAAATAAATATTTTAGCAATATTTAATAGTTTCGCGTCTCTCTAAAAATTGTTTCGCGACCCACAAGGGGTCGCAATCCATAATTTGAAGACAACTGCGGTAACGCAAACGCATGAAGGCACTGACGGCAGCATTTTGCTTACCTATTTCGTCTCTCGTACATATTTCGTCCCTTGTTCCATACTTGCACTCATTTAAAACTAACAAACTCAAATTAATAAATGCAATTAGTATTTTTTTCATGGTGGTACTAAATTAGGATAAATTGTTCAAATTTCGAATGTTGTTTATATTTGTATTTTTCTTTTTTTAATAAATATGTAAAGCAATACTCGTATTTCGCGACTCTCTGAAAATTGTGGATCGCGACCCATAGTTTGAAGACTACTGTTCTACGTTATTATATAAAAACTGGAATGTCATCAAAAATTACAAGAGATCATTGAGTACTAAACTTGGCTTCAAGAGGCGCTTTGTTCGATAACTATTTAAGTAATATTTATTTTGTAGAAAATGTGCAGGTTCATTTTTATACAAATACACACACTATTTACATAATTATTGTATGTAAAATCAGAATTATTAAAGTTAGAAGTATTGTTAGTACATTAAAAAAAACTCTGTTGCTCCCCTCCACTAATATCTTTGGAGGCCATGAATTGAGGGCTGGTAACCGCACTGCTACGGCGGAGTGCCAAACTTAGTAAAGGGTAGAAGGCGAGATGATATATTTTATTTTTATTTTATTGATATTTATTTACCTCGGAATTTACATTATTTTTCAAGCTGAACAAAAAAAAATATCGAATATTGTATTATTTATATTAGATATATAA
This sequence comes from Pterostichus madidus, assembly GCA_911728475.2. Lineage (NCBI taxonomy): Eukaryota > Metazoa > Arthropoda > Insecta > Coleoptera > Carabidae > Pterostichus > Pterostichus madidus. Next base: position 22,725,962 of record OU452311.1, on the reverse strand, counting down.
ATTTATTGATTTAATGCAGTTACGAAAAGGTAAATACAGTCGTTGATCTTGACTTGTGTGTCCTTTTATAAGATATGAGCAGTTTATAATACGTTTTCAATATTTATTTCTCGAAATGTAAACAAACTATATCTACAAAATGATACGCTTTTCATGTTTATTTATTTTCTACTCTGCAAACAGAAAATAATTTTAATTATAAGGTTTGTTCGAACCATAAGTTCGGAACTGTTCTAGAATTGAAAGTTTTGCGCATGGCTATTAAAATTATAAATTCAGAACCGTTGTTCCCTACATTGGTTCGAACGTTCAGTTGATTTAAATTTGGCGATATGTTTTGCCATCTAACTGTGATACTGTGCAAGTTTATATAATCTAAAAAAAGTTCAAATAATTGTAAAATGAAAATGTGAAATCAATATACATATAAGGTCCCTGAGAGTAATAAGGCCCATCTAACGAATAATTTGTTATAATTCATTTAACATGCAAAATTATAACAATATTTGTATTTATAATAATTTTAAGAACATTTATTTAGTATAATTTCATATATTTGTTTTTATGGGATGGCTAGCACAGTGGTATGAAGTCGGCCTGTGGATCCTGAGGTCCCTGGTTCGATTCCCACAGGCAACAAATTTTCATAATTTGAAAAAAAAGCTATCCCTGTGGCTCCTCCACCACTAACATGTTTGGGGGCCGTGATTTGACGACTGGTAACCGCACTTCACGCGCAAAATATATCACTTACTACCGAGATCTGCTTTAGCAGAGTGCCACACCCAGTAATGGGTAGAAGGCGTGATGATATATTTATTTATTTATTTATTTGTTTTAAAAAAATGTACCAAATTTTCAAAATTAACATTTTAAAAAAAGACTATCTTTGGCCTGTATAAGCAGAAATTAAAGCCCATTTAAATTATTTATTACTTGTAAAAATTAAATATATATTTATCAATATTCAAGTCTTCTTATCTATGTCTTCAGACGTGAATCCTACGCATTCCTCATGTATTCAGTTGTAGTTTGTTATCATCTAATTGTGCACTGTCATTTCTTGATTGGTTATTAGTTGTGTAAAAGATGAGCGATGGACCATCGGTATTCTAATATTAAATTAACATGATGCTTATTAATGGGGAAGTGTATCAGAATGATAATAAACTACAACTGATAGATAAACAAAAGAAAAACAATTAAAATTTGATAGTTCACAGGCTTCTATAACCTTCTCCAACATTAATTTATCGCCCTGCCTGTAAAAACTAAAGATATAATATCTCTTTTATTATAAAGCTTTTACTAAGGTGTTTTTACGTCTTTCGCCTTCTTTTGAGCAGTAGTATCACCCTTTTAAAAAAAACTACACCGTAAACACCCTGTATATAAAAATGCTTTATCGTATGCTGTTTATTTTATTGTACGAATAATATTTCATATTTTCAAGAAGATAAGTTTACTTATTATGTTTGTTTTAACTATCAGTGAGCCTGTCATCTGGCATTTGTAAACAATTCTAAAATCTGATAATAAATCTCCATTACTCGATCCCAGTTGCACTCGATAGGATTAGCATTATTTGCTGGAATATCAGCAAACGCATTTCTCGCGAAAACTTTATAACTTTATGGTTATAACCGAAATCAGATGATGCTTGGAGTCAGTTGTGATTGGGTGATGGAATAGGGTAATCAAAATCCAGAGCACCGTGGAAAAATGTAACTCGCTTTATCGTTCACGATGACTTTTATAAGTTTCTAATTAAATTTTTTGGTGTTTAATGTTTTATCAAATAAAGCGTTGATGTAAGGCTAGTGACCAGCATCAGCTATTCCGAACAGTAAAATTCATTGGCCTTCTAACTTTTTGTATGAATTTATATTAGTAAAACTTTTGCTGCATTACAATGTGTACGTAATTCGTACTTATAAAATTTCAACATTGTTGCCAGAAGTGAACTGGTCAAAAGAAAAGATATGAAACAGTCAGAAACGCTACGGTCTGGATGGAATTTGAACAAAAGTATAAAATTTGAATGTCGTTGCTCGCTCTTTATCATTGCACATATGCTCGTAATTTATTAAAAATTCAAGAATATTACAGTTTCACATATGAAAGTTGAAGTTTATTGTTAATAAAATATCTGAGATTTGAACAATGATTATGAAATTTCATAACAATCCAATGTTTTACAGCATTTTTTAAAGTTTTGTTAAATTTGAAATGTTCTTATTGTATTTATTATCCTAATTGTACATCTTTCTTTCAAATTTTATTATGTTACTACATCAGAGAAATCATATAATGAAAATATAGAAATATGAATCCACTATTGGGCTTCCAAAATTAAAATACGACAACTGGTGGTAGATAGCTAAACTGAAGTTACACATTTCATTGCACGGTTTTGATGGTAAATGTCTAGTATAATTTACTCGAAGATTATAGCCTTATTTGTTATTGCTTTTTCTTTTCAATTATTAATAATAATAACCCTATTGTATGTATCTACAAAGTAAGTATTACATATATTTTGTAAATAAGGTATTTAAAAATATAGAGTAAGAGGATATGATGGAATTTTATAAAAAAAAAATAAAAAACATACAAATATGATGTGGCTACGGCTGCAATCTGCTGTCAATAAAAAGCGATTCATTCGGTTTCAATTATTTCTGAAAAATGGTGAAAAAATAGTTTTTATGTCGAACAGATTGGATGACAATATGCCGTGTGACAAATTAGAAGCATGGAAAAAAGCATTGAAAATTGCGGGAAAAATTAGTTGCAACAAATAAAATGATGCAATAAGCAACTAAAAATAGAAATATACCTACACTTATATTAATATTAAATACTAAACGAAAATATATAAAGCTAAAAACTAACATAATTTAAATACAACAGACTATTTTTATAATTAATAACTATTTACAAACGAAAAAATACTACTAAACTACTAAACTAACTATATCATCCGCTTTTAAGAGACCACAAAGAAATGAATCTGACATGTACCTTTCATGCATAGCGATCAGCACCATCTCTTGATAACTTGGAAGCCCAATAGATAAGCTATTGGCAGAATTCGACTTTGTTTGAAAAACTGAATTATTTTATGCAAAATTTATTAAGTATTTTCCAATTTTACATTATTTCACAACTGTAGATTGTACAAGACAAATAAATAAATATTAAATAATTTATCTCAATCCACATTCAAGTTGGTACCTATTATAAGAACTGCTGTTGCAAAACAAGAAATTGATCATATAGCAGAATACGTATAAGTAAGTTTGGAATGACTTCGCAAAATGCGAATGAACTTAATAGACAAACATATTATATTGGTTTTGTTTTCGAGGACTATGTTATACCATATGTTGTAACTTTATTGATTGCCTTATAGAAAGGACCAGTTGTGAAATATTAAGTTAGGTACGTACCTGTGATTACATAACCATTTGTTCAGTTAATCTATTGTACAAATTCTACATAAATTATATGCTTAACACCTACGATCGTGCAACAGATTTTTGACTAACTTTTTGTTAGTTACTAAGAATACTGTGAGCCGAGAATATTTTCTAGATTATTTGTTGACTTTTCTCAAAACCAATGAATGTTTTATTTATTGTCACGTGTATGCGTTTTAACCAATCCTGTCATTATTATAGTGAGAATAAAGCTCTTGTGATTAATTTCTGTAGATGCTTTTGTTTGTGACAAATGATAAGTAGTCAAATAATTATGTACAACTGTCAAGGCGTCAAGTAAAATAGATTTAGTTCCGTTTCAGACAGAGAATACACCAACAATTTTTGGAAACAACTTCCAAGAATACATTAATAAGTAATAAATTGATATGGACCCAGTTTAAAATCTTTTACGTTGGATGAATCGACCAGTCAAGTAATAAATAATCTAATTAAATATAAATCGAGAGTTCGATAAATTAAAAAATAATTCTCCAGATTCTTTCTCAAACTTGTTGCCAGGCAATAGTCATTGTTTTCCAATGCAAAATCTGTCAAATTATTTTCTATTTTTACTATATTATATTATTATATTATTACTGAGAATTTTTTTAAGGATGAGAATATTCTTTATAAAAATTCAGTCAAAAATATTCTTAGTTTCGAGAATATTTTTTAAATATTCTCAAGAATATTCTCGATTGATATAAAAATAGTAGATTTTCCCTATTTACAAGCATAACTTTATTTGTTCTGTTGGCAGGCAAACATGTAGTAAGTAGCGTGTCTTTTAAATATTTCGTATTGATTACTAATGTAATACTACTCGTACTAATTTTAAAATGTCCGCTACTAAACCGAAAAGCAGCATTTGCAAATACCTTTACCAGAAAACAGTTAGTAATAAATTGACTTTTATGTGTAATACAATAATATATATATATATATATATATATATATATATATATATATATATATATATATATACGACTGGTAACCGCACTTCACGCGCAAAATATATCACTTACCGAGATCTGCTTCAGCAGAGTGCCACACCCAGTTATGGGTAGAAGGCGTGATGATATATTTATTTTATTTTATTTTTTATGACATTTATTTTTTTATTTAAAAATATCGTCACGCTTTCTACTCTGGATGTGTCACTTTATCGTAGCAGATCTCGGTAAGTGATATATTTAGCGCATGAAGTACGGTTACCAGTCGTCTTATCATGGCTCCCAAGGATATTAGGAAGGGAAATCACAAGGGTAGGTTTAATATGATGAAAACTGACGGCTGTGGAAATCGAAACCGGGTTCTCAAATCCATAGAGCGACTCGATACGACTGAGCCACCTACCAATCAATATAATTAACTAGTCCACTACAGAAATGAAATTTTTGTTCGAAAAATTTACGAATATTTAAAATCAAAATTGAAAAATCTAATTGATCTACAGGTTATACTTGCTTGAAATCGTTAGAAAATTGCAAGAAGGGATAATAAAAGCGAACGATAAGCAGAATACTTAAATAAAATTATATATTTTATTTCTTGCGTTTCCGTTCATAATTATTAGAATTTTCAAAAATTAATAATTTTAAGTGGATTAAAGTATTGAACTAACGTTTCAATGTAAATGTTAATATTTTCAAAAAATTCTTCGACAATATTCTCGAGAATTTTCCATCGTACAGCTAACCATAAATAGAATATTTTTATTTAATACCAAATGTTTATCTTGTTGTACAAACAAAAGTAATTTTTACTCCATTTAAACATCTCATTAACTAAATCGACAGTTAGTTAATCTCAGATAATTATTTGCAAGTCCAAGGCTTGTGCCTGCAGGCACATCGGACGTTGGACATCGGAACCCAATGAAACTGATGCCGGAAACGCGGCCCAGTTTCCGCGGCCGCCACTCCGGCGTCGGCGTTGGCTTCAGCGAATGAAATACACAATAAACTTTCAAGCATAATTTACACGCTGCTGCCCCTGACATGGATCCCGGGTTCTATGCCATTCGCTAAACTAAGATGCCCACTATGCGTTCTGCGCTTTTTATTTTCACAACTATAAAGTAAATATTGTAATAAGGACTCGTATTTATTTTGGAAGTTTACGGAATATGCGCGTTTTGGATGCCATCATATTACTAAATAAATATTTTACATGCCTCTGTAGCAACGAATTAGGTTTGGAAATGAAAACTCAAATTCAATTCTAAAACCGACTACTGCTTTTTGTCACATTAAAATTACATTTGTGGTTTCCTTTCTACTAACATATGATTTTGTGCTTGATAACCGCACTCTTCATACTAAAATATATCATTTACCAAAATCTGCAACGTTTGAACACAATTTTTAGCAAAAATAAATATATCGTATAAAAAAATATCATGCCTTTTACTTATTACTAGGTGTGGCACTCTGCCGTAACAGATCTCGGTAAGTGATAATTTTTGCGTGTAAAGTGCGATTACCAGCCGTCAAATCACAGCCTCCAAATATGTTAGGGGAGGGGAAGCCACAGAGATAATTTTAATGAGGTGAAAATTGTTTGTCGGTTGTGGGAATTGCACCGAGGTTCTCATATCCACAGTCCCACTCGATACCACTGAGCCACTTATCCTATATAGTATAAAATTATAAGCAAATGATATTAATTATAGGAGTGATGGGATGGATGAGATTGAAGGTTTGTTCCGTGGTGAATGATTTCGAGTGTGAATGAACTATGATGGAAACTATGACTTTGGTTAAAGCGAGAATCATATGTTAGAATGAAAATGTTTGACGAAGACTGATTATTTGATGAATCTAAGGAGACAAAATGTTTTTCAGACGACCACTTGTGAAAGTAACCATAACAACATCATAAACTACTACGGAAAGTTGAACATAACATACACCTCGTATGTTAGTATAACGTACACTTCTAACATATTAGGTGAAGTTCCACTGTCTGACAACAGATGGAGTTACGATGAAAGAAAATAATAAAATAAATGAAAAGAATTTGTATTATTATATGAATTGAAGTCTTAACAGATTTTTCAACACATTTGCACAAGTAAATCTTATTTTTTTAAATAAATAATTACTTATTTACTAATATTTTTACTTTATTCAATATTTTTACATTACGGTTAGTACATTTGGTATCACAATACCTAATCTCGAACGCCAAACGTCAACGCTTACCTACAAAAACGCATCAGCTGTCAAAGTGCAACAACATTGCTCTTGTAGACTTTTTTTTTAGGAATATTTTGTGGTCGTCTGAAAAATAGTGTACATAACTCGCTCGAAAGTGTGATAACTGTGCTCGTGTACTTAAATCACTCGGCGCTGCGCGCTTTGTTTTTCAATTTGTACACTCGCACATTATCTTACACTTTCGATGCGTGTTATGTAATATACTATATAAATGCTACCCCATTTGATGGGATATACTGTGATGTTATGTATGTATGTTATTTTTAAGGTTGATCTAGATATCAGCGAAAGTAATTTAATTGTGGTGAAAATTGTTTGTCACTTCGAAACTTCTGAGCCAGCTACCCCATACTTTAAAAATCCTTAATTAGTCACTCGCTTTTTTTATGCCTCAAACTCCTTCTACAATTTTTAAACAATTTCAATCAAGTTTAACCTGTATATCAATGAAATACTTCAATTTTGTTCTGAAATATTGGTAAATTTTTTCGAACGAAAATTTCATTTCCGTAGTATCCAAAAAATAGACTAGCTAATTATATTGATTGGTAGATGGGTGAGTGGAATTGAGTCGTACTGTGGATATGAGAACGGGCTCGATTCCCACAGCCGAAAAATAATTTTCACCATATTCAAAAATTACTCCCACCTCTAATATCTTTGGGCGCCGTGACATGACGGCTCATAACCGCTCTTCACGGGCATAAATATACAATTTACCGAAATCTGATGTAGAGTGCCCCACCCAGTTATGGGCAACAGACGTGATGGTTTATTTATTTTATTTATCACTATTTGTTACTCTGCACAAATATGAACTTAATCGAACAATATTGAAATATCGCAATAAGAATGCGAACCTAGTAGCGAAATTTGAAACTAAGACAAAGAAGATTTGTATGATGTTAAATAGGACACTACTGTTTCATTATTGTTTATATATGTATTTCATATATTTTCATAGAAAATTTAAATTAAATTTATGTTAATATAGTACTAGTGCGACGGTGGCGCCATCGGTTGTCGAGTGGCGAAACTGACGCTCAAAAAATATAAAAATTGAATAAAATAATTTTTTTTATACCTATTATGATTTGAATATCATGAATTGTTGACAGGTTGTTGGTCTAGAGAATTTTCAAATACCATACCACCGTGTGGTGTTGCCATTATAAATTGGGATTCTTAATTTTTCGTTAAAAACAAAGCTTTGCATGGTTATATATCCGTTACTAAACGATAAAAAACTTTCTCCTTTTGATACAATATACATGGATAGTTCTAGAACATCGTACTAGTCTTTCAAATGAAACTGCAAAATTTTAGAGGTACACAAACCAAATATGTGCGATTCTGAGTGATGATCGCCATAAGCCCCGTGTATAAGAACTCAACTTTACAAGCGAATATATTTGTTCACAGACGATGAATGTGTTTCATATACGTATGACTATCCAATGTTTAGGTGCGCCAAATTTCAATCAGATCTGCAAAAAAAAATTCACGCTAGTACTACCTTAATACTTTCTTGCTTCTGTAAGTAGAAATTAATTGTAATTATGTTGTATACTGCATATGAAATAGAACAGAAAATGTGTAATGACATTTATAGGTTATTGTGAAGAGTGAAATTTTCTCCATTTAAAAGTAGGAAAGTATTGTTATGTATCCATAACAAGAAACACTGAACTAGAGCTGTATTCCATTTGCCACGTGGTTCACTTAAATCAGTTCAGATAAATTAGTCAACATGACTAAAAGAACTGAATTAAACAAACTGATACACTTATTGGAGTGAATTACTTCAAAGTATATTAGAATAAGTAATTCTAGTACTAGAAATAAAGTCAGCAAAGTAATCCAACGATATAAATAACTGATCTGGTTCAGTAAATGTAAGTTAGATTTGATCCAAATGGTAAATGGAATACGTCTTATAATGTACCTAAATTATGAATAAAAACTTAGAAAATACTGAAAATATAAGAATAATAACAAAGAAATATCTACAGCCTGCAATGTTTCACTTACGGAACAAAAGTGAAAAAGCGCTCCTTTGTTCAACTTTTGACATGTGGGTTTCAATGCCATCATTTATTTGTGAGATATCCCAATAGGGAACCTACAGCTTACGGTGGAATGCGAATCATTCAGATAGTCTTTTTTAAATATTTATTAGAACCCTGCAGCTGCTTGTGGGACAAAAGTAGTATCCACACGACTGCAATACATGAGCAAAATATAAATAAATAAAATAAATATATCATCACGCCTTCTACCCATTACTGGGTGTGGCACTCTGCTGAAGCAGATCTCGGTAAGTGATATATTTTGCGCGTGAAGTGCGGTTACCAGTCGTCAAATCACGGCCCCCAAACATGTTAGTGGTGGAGGAGCCACAGGGATAGCTTTTTCAAATTATGAAAATTTGTCGCCTATGGGAATCGAACCAGGGACCTCAGGATCCACAGGCCGACTTCATACCACTGAGCTAGCCATCCCATTGAGCAAAATAATATTGTTTTATATATTTTTTTAAAACAACCCGTAATGTAAGCATAGATGTCGGGCCATTCTTCAAATATAATTTCCAAAGATTTGGATCTTACGATTTGTGAATGTCTTGAAGCAGGTGAACAGGATTTGAGAAGGGAGGACGCGACAACGTTCGTTTCTCAGATTACGATGAGTAGCAAACCTCAGCGTCGGGTCAAGCCGAACCAAGCGAAACGGACGTCTGTGCGCTGCATGTACAAACAGTTCAATCTGTGCACCGCACCACGCCACGACGGTACCACGCTCCAATGCCGCTGGCCACAATCCAGTCGAGTTAGTGTTCTTAGTTCTCGTTTGTAAGTTGCAGTGCGCTCTAGTTTTAGAGTTTTAGGATTTTTCACTAGGACGAGAGGACGCTGATCGCATCAAAACATTCTTATACATAGGTATTTCCATAGGCTACGGCCAATGTCGGGGCAATATGAATATTTAGTAGGTCGAGAAATATTTTCAACAGATACTACAGTTTATGGGGTAGGTTTCACAGTGGTATTGAACTTGGGACAGGTGCGGTGGCTGAGCGTGTTAAGGTAGTACTAGTGTGACGGTGGCGCCATCGGTTGTCTAGTGGCGAAACTGATGCTCAAAAAAATATAAAAATTGAATAAAATAAGTGTTTTATACCTATTATGATTTGAATATCATGAATTGTTAACAGGTTGTTGGTCTAGTGAATTTTCAAATACCATACCACCGTGTGGTGTTGCCATTATAAATTGGGATTCTTAATTTTTCGTTAAAAACAAGGTTTTGCATGGCTATATATCCATTACTACACGATAAAAAACTTTCTTCTTCTGATACAATATACATGGATAGTTCTAGAACATCATACTAGTCTTTCAAATAAAACTGCAAAATTTTAGAAGTACACAAACCAAATATGTACGATTCTGAGTGATGATCGCCATAAGCCCCGTGTATAAGAATTCAACTTTACAAGCGAATATATTAGTTCACAGACGATGAATGTGCTTTATATTTTAACAGGATGCGTATGACTATCCAATATTTACGTGTGCCAAATTTCATTCAGATCTGCAAAATTTTTTTTCGCGCTAGTACTACCTTAATACACATCTCTTAACATACTGTGACGTCACCCGAACCAAGGTTCGTCAGTTCAAATCCGCCTGTCGACAAAGTATGATTTGTCGTTAAATAAAAAATACAGTTTCTTGAATTAATCATACGCGGGCGCTATAAGCTAGTCACTTATACATATGCCTTAAAGTAACATTGACTATGGAAACCGGCAGTACGGCAGCGTAAAAACTGCGACTCGGTGTGCCCGGAAGGCCCAGGCCCGATTCGAGCTGTAGCGCCATTGCAGAAGAATTGAACTTGGGTTTGATTCTTACAGCCGAAAAACAATTTTCAACCCATTAAAACTACCCCTCTGGCTCTCCCTCCATTAACATCCTTGGGGGCCGTGATATGACAGCAGGTAACCGCAATTCACGCGCAAAATATATCACTTACCTAGATCTGCTACGGCAAAGTACAACACCCGTAATGTATAGAAGGCGTAATGATATATTTATTTATTTTACAATGCGATACGATATGTTATAAATTTACAAAAATCATTTTAAAAACCTTTCAATATATTCAGAATTCGTTATATTATTCATCTTTCTTTGGGTCGCAAAAATAAAATTATTATCCTAATTTGGGTCAGGACTCAAAAATGTGACATAAACGATCCATATTACTCCAAAAAGATTCCAGTAATGTCGATTTTTTTTTATTATTTATACACGAGTACGAGTTCAAATTACTTTGATGAGACTCATCCAAATGCTAATTAATTTAAATAGAAAAATAAATTTAATGTTCTTTTCTGAAAAATGTATATGTAATTAATAGTTTAATATTTTCTTTCTGCAATATAGTTGTTTCGACGGAAATATGCATTTTTAATACTCTACAAAAAACATCTATGAGTTGCTTATGAATTAGTAATTTTTACCTTATTTTCTATTTTCTTTTTGCTATTGAAAATAGAAATTTCCGTACAAAAAACTATTACGTATTGCAGAAAGAAAGAAAAAACCTAAGTAATTATGTATATAGTTTTTAGAAAAGAACAATATAATTATTAATTAATTGCCATTTAAAAAAATATGACTCAAGAGATAACATTCAGGCTGGTGACCGCGACTCTCGAACATAGTACTTTAACATGTAAAATCAAAATTTTGTAATTTCCTGCTTCCCTATATAATATATTTCATAAGTTACGTTATCTATCCTTGGTCCAAACACAGTCGTACAATCTAATATATCTGAAAAAATGTTTTGATCAAATTCTCTGTCAGATATTTACAATTCGCCTGATAGATTCTTTATTTAGTATTTACATGTTTCGTAGATTTGTTATTTTGATCATTTGGCTAAAAGTTTAGTACGGTACTCGTGGCTTGCTTTATAACAGTAAATAAGTTCCAATTTCGCTCATTTTAACTCATAACCCAAAAAATAAAACGCGTGTGAGTTTACTTATGGGCACTAAATCCTCTGCACTAGATAGATGAAGTTTATTTTGTTTTTAGATTTTTACAAATCTTGTACAAAAGTCGTCTGCACTATTATTCGGGACTAATTTTATTTCCAATAAAATAATAAACAAATAAATTTATTCCTGTCTAACTCTAGTGACAAAGGAATCAAGGGATTATCCATTAGGACAGTTTCGATTTGTAAATCTGTAAAATCTGCACTATTTGCACTAGTTCCGCGAATTATTCCAATATTTGAGATGTGCAGTGTATTTTATTTAATATTTATACGTAAATATAAAATGTTAATAAGTTTATAATTTTTTTTTAATGAACTAACCTAACCTTATCAAGTGTGCGCTGCAACTGTTAGTTATTTAGACTTATGTTTTTTCCGCCGTGTAAAAATTTTGATACTCTAAGGGGGACGTGAATAGAAAAAGTTTTAGAACCACTGCACAAGTCTATGAGCTTTGTTTAAGTCTACGGAAATAGCCATAACGAATTTTATAACTGAATAATTTTGTATCCATAAGTTGAAGAAGTATCGTTAGAATAATTTAAGTCTAAACTTGATACAGATATTTGTGATCTTGTATTTATTTATTTATTTTATGCTGAAACATACCGTACAACTAGTTATATTTACCTAATTATTTACTATTAAAATAATATTTCTGTGTGTGAAAATCGTTAAAATTACTTAATAAAACAAACTCTCAGTTGACAGTAAGCAAAACACGTCTTTGTAGGTTTCAGTGTTTCTATTCTTTTTGTATTATTTAAAAATTCCATTTCTGGCGCTAGAGAAGAAATGTTAACATTTTTGCGGTATTTTTTGTAGTCTTAAGCTGTTATTTAGTTTGTTTAGCGTTTTGAAGAAAATTGTAAATAATTTTAGGCGTTTATATATTTGGTAAATTGTGGCTACTACTTATTTTTTTTTATTTTCTATATTTCTTTCACTTCTTTACAAATATTTTTGACAATAGCATTTTTAGCGCATTGAAAAGACATTGAGTCCAGTAGAGAACTATATTTTCAGTTGCGATTAAATTATTTTATTATCATAAAATACAAATACATTTTCTTCCCTAGTAAATAAATTTTAAATGGTTGAAAGATTGTGTTCATTCTTGCAAATATAATAAAGTATCCTAGAATTTTTATAATTTATATTCTTAAGAAGTAAATTTATTTTTTAAGTATCTTACAATGTCGTTCAAAATTAATTTTTAATTTATTATTTCAAATATTGCGTACATTTTCTTTTTTTTTTTGGGATTGAAAAAATTAATTCTCACCAAACATTTAAAATTATCGTAATGTAATGTTACGTTAAGCAAATGTATATGATAAAATGGTATATTATGATAGATAATGGGCGAATTTCTAAAAAAATGCACTTTCGGAAAGAATGTCATTTCTGAACAAGAAAGTTATACTTTTTAATCTATAAAATAAAATTCACAAATAAAAATAATATAACTTTTAGGTTAATCTAAGTTGAAAACTAGAAAAATAATTTTAGATAATTTTAATAATACTATGTGAAACTAAAATGAAAATTTAGACTTTATTCAATAGATAGAAATAAATCATACCTATATTGTAATATTCAGGCAACTATATAATGTAAAAATGGTATGTGAGCTTTGTAGAACTCAATGTAATATAAGTAAATTTATTTAAACTAGTTTCTATGTTAATAAACATTATTATTCAGTTTTTGTTTCACTGAAATTAAAATGGGGTCAATAATAATTTTTTTATGAAAAATCGAAAATCCTTATTTATCATGTTAAATACATTCTTTTAAATGTTAAGATTAAAAGAAAGTTGTTACTGAATACACGCGCAAAATGAGAGTAAATTATTTTGATAGCTGAAATTAAAATTTCATTTATTTCATTTGATAAAAAAATATAATGGTAGGTTTCAGCAGATTACTGCCAATAAATTGAACGGATTCGATTTCAGTTTCTGATTGGAATTGGTAATTTTTCACCTTTACAGTCCCAGAGCCAAGTGGAAGATTTGCGTATACGAGTGAATGAATACCTGTCGTACTATTGCCGCGACTTATAAAATATCTAATACGTCCTTGTTTCGTGTTTTCGTGATTGAGTTGTTTATTGACGATATGTAAAGTATGAAATGTAGTGACACAGTGTCGGATTGGAATGATCCGAGATGTAAGCGCGTTGCCTTGCTGCATTTTATGCCGGCAGAGTAGCGGCGGGACGGTGTAAAAGCAGTTACGGTATGCGGCGTGTCATTGACGGATGTCTCGGAATGAAATACGACATCTCATACTCATCCAACTCCGTACCGTCATATAAATAACCGTTGTTTATTGCGGATTCAATTGGATCACGTCTCAGAGAAGCGGTACATCTGCGCTCAAGTAATCAATTAAAGAAGATAAATAATTAGATTAGTAGTGGTCGCTTGCAAAGTGAACAAAAGTAGGAAAACGAACGTTCAGTGAGCGCTGACAAAAGAGTGAGCAGCAATAGCCGTCACCCGGAGGCAGTGCGTCTCGGGATGCTTGTCTGTCGCACTGCGGCTCCAGGTCGGCTCGGTTAGGTTCCGCGCGTTTTGTGTTCCGTACTCCGGTAGCGGTATCAGCAACGACCAATTACACATTATCAAGCAAATTGAATTCATTGAGTGGAAATGATTTCGTCAACGACACAACGGGACAGTGGCCGTGGCGTTCAAGACAATGAACGCAAAGCGATTCTTTTAGCGCAGAATCTGACGCGGAAAGGGTGGGACAGAGATAGAATAAAGCACGTGAACGTGAGGCCAACTTTTCGCCAACTTACCTGACTTGTTGACGGTAGTGTTGTGGTTGTTGAGTGTTATTTTGCCGTTCGGTTCTAGTTTCGTTTGACTAACGGGAATGGGCCCGGGGTTCGTCATGGTCGTCATGGTGGGTGCCGGCATCATCAAAGTCGACATGGTCAACATGTTGGCTTTTGAGTTTGTATTTTACAACACGGTAACTACTTGTATGCTATGTGGTGTGCAGATACGTGAATGCACTGTGGTGGGTATCGTACGTCATAGGTGTGCACGGAACGGGGTTCGGTGCACGCACACGGCACACACTCGCGAGGGCGACGCGGCGATTACGACACGTGCCGGTGGTCCCGCGGACGTTACGCACAGCACAGGCACGGACACGGCGCGCATGGACCACGCTGGCTCATCGCTGGACGCTGGACGCACGCACGTACTGATACTGATAGTTGACGACGCAGAACTACGCTGTGCGCAGCCGACGCTTTAGTACAGTGCGAGTGAGACGGAGAGAAAGTGGCACGGTGGACGCTGCCGATTGTCGACGTTAGTACGGTCGCACTTCACACACACTGTCTTGCGCTTTGCCCGAGCGCCACCACCGATCCGAACACCGGTAGTGAACAACTCTGACTGATACGCGCATACGCGTTTCCGTGGCGCGCCGCTTGCTGCTCGTTCGTTCGGGCCCGCTCCGGTCCGCTCCGGCGCGCTCCGGCGTGTTCTCCACACCCCTCGCCCCCAGCGTCGCGGCGCTGCGGCTGCCACGCGCACGTCTGCACACACCAGCGCAATCCCAAAGCTCAGGACCGGATTATACTACAAATACAAATACTATTCAATATTTTACTTTGTTTTGTTGTTGTATTTTTGTAAACTATCCAGTGTCGTCAGAGAACTGTTCAAAGTTTGATAGCAACTGAATCTAATATCTGCGGCATGTAAAGTTCTTGCAGTAAACTAAGCAGCACGTGGCATAGTTTATTTGGCGCGTGGCCCGATATCATGACACGAAGCACGACAGACCATCTATTATGTGGATCGATGTGTGATTGAGCTACGATCAAGTGGATGTGTACGACACCTGGCCATGGAATGAAGTATGAAGCGACGGTAAAGAAAGCACTAGTACTACCTACCATTACTGATAGCGACAGCGTGCCAGGCATGCATACGTGAATTTAAGAGGAGCCTGCCGCATTGTGATGTGTGCCTTGTGCCACCGCCACCAGTTGAGTTGTATGGTGCGGAAGGAAACTGCTGATTTCGCTGTACTTTGTAGAATCCAGATCCGTGTACTCGTACACGTTGGCCACAGCATGTATGAACAGGAGAGTAAAGCAGTCAATAATTCATATATTAATCTCGGTTATTATACCCGAAGCTACCACGTGCCCAGAGCTCCAGGAGCAGGCCCGGACCAGAGCGGTCAAATGGTCAGTTTGCGAATGCATGGTAATGCTACGCGTGAACATTTGATATACTTGTACTGCATACGGCATGTGAACTACGAGGGCTACAGCGTACTGTTACTGTTTCTCATTCGGAGCACGTCACCACTTTGTTGGTTCTTGTAGCAATAATCAAAATGGTGCGCGATATGCGGCTTTCTGACGACTTAACACTTTTTAGAAAGGAAACATGCCCTTCGCTACAGAATTTAAACACACATACGTGCCACTTTGTTCTACTCGTGTGCACGTCGCACGTTGGTCACGGAACACGAAAGAAATAACAAACAACGGTAGCAAATGTCAAGTGCTTGGCGTTGACGTTGGCGCTGGCTCTTTGGTGTGGCCACGTGCTATTGTATACGTTATTAGGTGACACACAATATGGCCGTGGTGCTTCATCTAAAGCACCCTTACTTAACAATAATTGTCGAGAAACTTTCGTGCCTCTCGTGTATTCGATAGCTTTAAAAGTGACAATATACGAGTGCTCTTGGCATGAGAGCAGTATGTTGTCTGTCGTTTGTGTTCAAGCATCGGTGTGTTAGGATGAGGATAGAACAAGGCAGCCAACGAGACGTTACACTGTGTTTGGTGTCCAAATACATACATCTACGTATTTTGTGGCACCGCATTACTCTACTTACACTCTCATTCCTCAAATTCTGTAATTCCTTGCTTTGATATTCGAATACGACACAGTATACTTATTACCAGATTATATTACAGCATATAATTCTTTGAATTATATCATAGAAAAACTTTCATCTTAAAAATTTGTCTCAGAGTTATTTTAACTAATGAAATTGAAAAGTTCAGTAAATCATTAATATAACTGCAATGCAGTTACTCCATTTTAGTAAAATTCTGAGATTTGAAAAAATGTCAAGCAGAGCTCAAAACGTAGACGTTGGTTTGTGAGAAATGTAAAAATGCATTTGCATCTTTGACAAGATGTCAGAGAGTGTTTCCTTACTAGGTGTTTAACATATCCTTGCGTTAGTGCTACATGTTTAAGGGACTGCGAGGTTGAGGTTCAGTCTAGGCGAAGGTCCTACTCGCTACTTGTATCAGTCAGCCGTTCTACAGTGATACCATCTCCGTCTCCTACAAACAGAATATACAATAAGGCTTTTCGCTCGATGCCGTAGCAATGTCAATTTGAAATGTCTGTGCTAGTGATGCCAGCGCCGCGACTTGAGTCGGCACGCGCCGTCTGCCTCATCCTCTACGTTTCCTTGGACCCTTTACTTTGCATACTTCCAATCGAATACACTGTCCCTTTTTACTCGATATTTTACTTAGTAATCACCATATTTTATTGATAGTCATTCAAGAGTACGCTTATGCTATGTTATATCTCAAATTTTTACGAATTTCTAATATTTCAATATGGGATAGGTGGCTCAGTGGTATCGAATCGGCCTCTGAATTGAACCCGGGTTCAATTCCCACAGCTGACAAACAATTTTCTACACATTAATACTACCTCTGTGGCTTTCCCTCCACTAACATCTTTGGAAGCCGTGACTTGATGCCTGATAACCACACTCCACGCGCAAATATATATCTCTTATCGAAATCTGCTACAGCAGAGTACCACATCCAGTAATGGGTAGAAGGCGTGATGATATATTTATTTGAATAACAAAATTTCACCCGTGGAACAGAAAATATAAATCATTGTTGATATCAGTAACCGGAAGTTGCTTATATTTGTCATCAAGAGATTGGGCCTTTACTCTACATATTCTTTCATAAAACATTTCATAAATAGCAATTCTGCAAGAAATAACACAAATATAGTGCAATGAAATAATAAATCTCAGAATATTATATTTACAAATTAAAAATACCATTGTTTTCATTTAGCTAGAGGTATCTAACCAAAATATGTGTTACTCGTTATTAATTTTTTAAATATATTCTAAGTATTAGTAAGAATTGGAATGTATTTTATAACGTGTCATTCTTTATATTTTTTATAATACGAATTTTTATGTATACAATTACATAGGTATCTATATTGTATTGTTATAAAGAACTAAATACTCTTGACTGAAGTAATCAAATATCTAAACTTATTGCGAGAAACAGTCAGATCGCAGCGCTATGCGCTGCTGCACCGTGGCCTAGGAACGAAGGCGAAGGTTATTATTTTATTAGGACGAAACCACCGCTCTTACTCACAGTAAGTTAATTCAATCCATATTTCATTGCGGAATACAATGGAAGAATATTTTTCGGAACTGGATTCAGTATAGAACATGTATCTTGGACCAAGTATTTTATGTTATAACGACACAATTGAAACGTGACGTTGCTCCGTTTTGCGGTAATGGTCACTGTATATCTTCCAAGATTTACTTGAACAAGACAAAGTATTTAACCGGATCGTCTGCACTAGCTACATTTGAAATGAGTTAGTCTCTCAGCTGACATTCTGCGTCGGCTGTCGACGTTTCTCTGAATGGTCAGGTGGCCAACGCAATAAAAAAAGTGCAGGGCGATAGCGGACGTGAACGCGAACGCGAGATTGATCACCTATCGCGCGTTGCATTGGCGGGTTATAAATTCCTGCGACAGGCGAGTCGTGTCGTCACCACTGACCAACGCTGCTTATACACTCGTATCCAGAACATACAACAAATACAAAAACTTTTGTTAATACATGTAGTACTATCGTATGTATAGTATAGCAATTTATTTAATACTGATTTTAAAAACTTTGGTTTATAATACTTATAAAAATAATAAATAAACACAATGTACTTCATTTTTCCACAGATTTTATTTTACTTTAATGGAACGATCGTGTCGTCCTCTTGGACATCATCAGATGATGCCCGAGAGGACAAAACGATCGTTACATTAAAGTAAAATAAAATCTCTAGAAAAATCAAGTACTTTGTGTTTATTTTTTAGTGTTCCACTAAGTACCGACTACGAAAACTCTCTCAATTACTTATAAAATTGGTGTTATTTTGTAGGTTCTATGAAGGTATGAAAGTTTTGATTAAATATAACATTGTTTTAGTTCAAATTTCCAACAAAGTATAAAGGTATATTTACGTCGTAACTGATATTCGTACGGTTTAAAGAAAAAGCAGGAAGAATGGGTGAAGCCATTATAAAAGCGTAACATGAATATGACAAACAGATAAAACAAAAAAATATATGAATTTTCAATTTAGGTACTTAAAGAAATCGACAACGTACTTGCGTTCATATTTAAATTAAATGCATTTATGGCCAATTATAAGCAAATCGAAATTACATGTAAGATGAAATAATATTTATTTGCTTTTATTTATTTCGATTCCCACAGGCGACGAACAATTTTCATAATTTCAGAAGCTAGCCCTGGGGCTCCTCCACCACTAACGTCTTTGGGGGCCGTGATTTGACGACTGGTAACCGCACTTCACGCGCAAAATATATCACTTACCGAGCTCTGCTTCGGCAGAGTGCCACACCCAGTAATGGGTAGAAGGCGTGATGATATATTTATTTATTTATTTATTTATTTAAACCAAGTTTAAAATTTATGGCGTAGGTGGCTCAGTAGTATCGATTCGACCTGTAGATTTGTGAACCTCGATTCGATTCCTCCATTAACATCTTTGGAGGTCGTGATTTACCGATTGGTAACCGCACTTCACGCGCATGAATATATCACTTACTGAGATCTGCTACGGCAGAGTACCACACTCGGTAATGGGTAAAAGGTGTGATGATATATTTATAATTATTTATTTATTCAAAATTTAAGTTTTGTTGATTCATCTGGCTATAAATGAAATGACTCAACTCAATGTGCAATAACCATTAGGTACTGCGTTGATTGAATTCCATTATAAACTGTAGATTCCTAATTGAGAATAACTTCCTATTACAAACACACAAATTATATCAATAGTCAAACTAGGATTGAACACTAGCGTCTGTTCATAAAAAATAATTTAAAGAAAAAATGTAAAATACAATGAAATTTTATAAAAATAAATACAACAAACTGTAATAAAGTTATTTTTCTATAGTCATTAAGTAATTAATTATATGCGCGTTTCTAGATAAATAATGCAGTTCATTACTCACGGCCGTGAATAATAATATATTAATCAAGAGTTGGCAATCACATCGCGGTTGCTGCAAATAAATACAACAAACTGTAATAAAGTTATTTTTCTATAGTCACTAAGTAATTAATTATATGTGGGTTTCTAGATAAATAATGCAGTTCATTACTCACGGCCGTGAATAATAATGTATTAATCAAGAGTTGACAATCACATTGCGGTTGCTGCAAATAAACACAACAAACTGTAATAAAGTTATTTTTCTAAAGTCATTAAGTAATTAATTATATGTGCGTTTCTAGATAAATAATGTTGTTCATTACTCATGGCCGTGAATAATAATATATTAATCAAGAGTTGGCAATCACATTGCGGTTGCTGCAAATATATACAACAAACTGTAATAAAGTTATTTTTCTATGGTCACTAAGTAATTAATAATATGTGCGTTTCTGGATAAATAATGCAGTTCATTATTTACGGCCGTGAATAATAATTTATTACTAAAGAGTTGGCAATCACATCGCGGTTGCTGCGACCTCTGCTACTCGTATAACACAAGTAAAGTTTAACATTCATATCATACAACCTCTGATAATTACTATTTTCGTCAAACTTATCTAGACCTAAAAAAGTGTAGTATAATGAAAAATATTGAATTAGCGTGTAATAGCTATTACTCAATGGATAAATTGCCACGCGAACTATAGAATAATAGCAATACTAGCTAACTTTTTCCATCAATTAGCTAAGTTAATACATCAACCTACATTTTATCAACCATGTAAAATACAAAATAAATTAATCGTTAAAAAGGAAGTAATAATATTTAATTTGAAAGTCTTGAATATAATTTTTACGATCAACTTGACAATATCATATTGTCAGAACTTATTGCATTTTTATGATATAAAACAATTTTTCATTTATGACTAGATACTGGATGTCTCTGCCAATAGTTTGTTTCTGCGAAGCTCCAAATTACAGGACGTTTATTTTCATGATGATTAGTAAATATCAATAAGAGAACTGTAATAATATGATACCTAGTATAGAAATAAAAATTTATTTCAGAAAGTTTCATAATACTGTGATACAAACAAAGGTATCTTTTAAACCTAAATAACCAGTAATGGTGTATGTACACAGCCCAAAGCTGTAGTATGTAATTTTGTTTAAACATGTCTACTGTTAGTTGTTTCCTTACCGTAATTTGATATACTCGTATTTGTGAAATTTTTAACATGCTCTGTATTATTGAAACCCTTTATATATATATATATTCAAAATAGCAGTTCTTAGTAACATTGTTGGGTTATGTATTGCTTGCTTCTCAATTCATTTTTAGTATTTCTGGAAAATTGTGTTTGAATGCTCAGCAATTTTTTGTTATTTTTTTATCATCCATATTTTTTTTGTCATGTATCTTACAGTTCTAATTAATCCATGTATTTAAGTTTTTTTCATAATTGGCAAATAAAATTAAGATCGTTGCGCCATCTAGAACACTTCGCGAACTACTGTATCCAGGATAGTATTTTGACGTTTTAAAACTACAAAACCTAAATCGCACTTTAATATTATAAATACAAAATAACTCTCTCTTTTATATTTAATTTATTTACACGATTAGATATTAAACCTATTGAATTTAGAATAAAAATTAAAATATCAAAATTATCTAAGCCTGAAATGGTTAAGTGCTCTTTCTGTATTTATTAAATGTACGACAGTAAGTCTTTCCGGTCTCTCCAAACGTTTTCGGTTGATTATTTAATAAATTTATTATAGTATCTACTGTTTCTGTCTCTTCTGCTGTATTTGTATCGCGACTTTTCTCTATTTCTACATTATTACGCGTAGTGTTTTAATGTTTACTTTGTCCGAAATTTTGCATCTCAATGGATTTTTCATTCTCAAAATTCTGTCACTATTTTGATTTTGTTTATCGTGTTTTCTTTGCCTTTAGCAAATTAATAGGTATTGCATTTCGTTTGAGATGTACGGTGAAATTATTTGGCAGCAGTTCTATTTATGTATTACTTGAATAACTACTCGTACTTAGCATAAAAAAATAGTTATTTGTTTCATTAGGACTAAAAATACCAATTTTCGTATGGAGCAATAAAGGTTATTATTATTATTATTATATTATTTATCACCATGACAATTGTAGTAAAAATGTTATTTTTGGTCTTAAGACGTATCCATGATAACGTAAACATTCCTGTCATAGTATTCTTTTACTACTGAAAAAGTTGAAATAATAATGTAATATTTTTTTGTGAAATGTAGGGAACATACCACCATACGCCGTACCCTATTTTTAATCACATAATCCATACTGCATGCTTATCTATTAATTCGGCAACACTAAATTTTGTCCCAAATTTAGTTTTTTTTTATTTCTTTCTTTGACAATACATGAAAAAACACATCTGGATGACTTTTTTCATCCTGGCACGCAGTAATAATCGATCTACATTATATATTTTATCAACACACCGAAAATATTTCAAAATATCTGTATCTAATATATAATAAAATTCAAAATGAGTCTAAAAATTACCGCTAGGTGGTGTAACGCTTAGCTGTATTTGTCTGTAGTACTTGTTTTCATGTATATGAAATAAAAATTTAAATAATTAACATGAAAAGATTTTAAACAGAACATTAAGTTCAAAATGTGTACCGTATGTTCCAAAATAGAGACATGAGCGTTTAACATCGGAAATCAGTTTTTTACAAATAAAAACAATTTTCACCCCCTTAATACTACTTTTGTGGTTCCTCCTTCACTAATATTGACGACTGGTAACCGTACTTCACGCGCAAAATATATCACATATTCAGTAATCGGTAGAAGGCGTGATTATATATTTAATCTAGTCACACACCTTATTTAATATAGATGATCTAACTTAACTACGTCAATATAAAAAATTACTATGCATTTTTATTGAAATATTGTTATTATACATATCCATAAATCTTATTTAAGGTAGTACTAGCGTGAAAATTTTTTTTGCTGATCAGAATGAAATTTGGCGCACGTAAACATTGGATAGTCATACGTATCCTGTTAAAATATAAAACACATTCATCGTCTGTGAACAAATATATTCGCTTGTAAAGTACAGTTCTTATACACGGAGCTTATGGCGATCATCACTCAGAATCGCACATATTTGGTTTGTGTACCTCTAAAATTTTGCAGTTTCATTTGAAAAACTAGTACGATGTTCTAGAACTATCCATGTATATTGTATCAAAAGGAGAAAGTTTTTTATCGTTTAGTAACGGATATATAACCATGCAAAGCCTTGTTTTTAACGAAAAATTAAGAATGCCAATTTATAATGATAACACCACACGGTGGTATGATATTTGAAAATTCACTAGACCAACAACCTGTTAACAATTCATGATATTCAAATCAAAATAGGTATAAAACACTTATTTTATTCAATTTTTATATTTTTTTGAGCGTCAGTTTCGCCACTCGACAACCGATGGCGCCACCGTCACACTAGTACTACCTTAATACAAATTATCTCATTTTAATTTTACAAATTCGCTAAATACGTTAACTTATTTAGAATATTTATAACAAAGTCATAGTCGGTAGGTACCAGAATTGTTATACCAGACTCATATAATTTATAAAAATCTGATTTTCCATGTTAAACATCTATAATCTTAATTGAGATATATGGTATATGGTATGTGTATGATTAATTAATTTTAGAGTAGAAAATATTAATTTTCCTATGTTTTATAGTTGGTCATCATATTATCATAAATTATCTTTTAAAAACGTTTACTCTTGAAATTTAAAATCCAGTCGTTCATTTTTTACTAGTGTTCCAAAGAAATTACATTTAAAGTCTGGGTTTCGAATGTGTTTGAAGACCACTGATCTAAGAGATGATCTTTCTAGATTGATTTTACAGGGAATACCTCGGATAAACTGATAAGAGCCATTGTGTTCAAATATCCCAATTAATAATAGTCCACCTATACTTTAGTTTCAATTTGATTTCACCCCAACTGACTACCATGTTTTCAAACAAATACAACTTTCTGAAATATAATTGATAATTTTTAGAATCTCAAGATGGAGATTCAGTTTTATTAAGCCGTAACTTTTATGAGACGAATAGGAGTAGTAAGGTAAAAAAATAAATAACTCCTCAGTGATTGGATTACTTGGCTTGTGTATTGAAAATTTTTTCCTGAATTTACAAAAATACGAAGTCGGACGACGTTTTGAGACTAAGAATTTGTCCCATTATCAAGTTAAATATATATTTTTATTTTTTTTATAAATAAAATAAATAAATAAATATATCATCACGCCTTCTACCCATTACTGGGTGTGGCACTCTGCTGTTCATTACACATGCCAAGTAATCCAATCACTGAGAAGTTATTTATTTTTTTACCTTTACTACTTCTATTCGTTTCATAAATATAATTGGGCTTATTTTGCGGTTTATGTAAACTAAACGGTAAATATTCGATCCCATGTGTTTGGTTCCAAAATGAAAAGCTTGTGGAGAATGTGATCAAAAGCGTAATGATTCAGTGGTTCCGACAGGCGGCACTGGGCGCAGAGATGAGACAGATATCCCGCGGCTCCGAGACTGTGCTTTGCCTCATGCTTCCACGCATATATCGAATGCGGATGGATATATTGATTATATTTCCAAATAAACGAAAGAACGGCGTTGAGTATAAACTTTCATATAAAAATAATAACTGTCACAATGCAGGAATGTAAGAGGACGTAAGGGACTAATGAAATGATAACTAAAGCCTCAGCCATATTTCCGAGCGTTATATTTAAATTTTTTAACTAACCGAAGGATACAATAAAATTTCTTTTCCAACAAATGTGCGATTTATTTGTTATTACGTAACTATTATTGCTTTGGTTTCGGGTGGAATGGAGACAAAAGCAGAACAAGTGCTTTCATGTAAACGTAAAACACAAGTGCGTTTCTTTCACGCGGAACGCGGAAGTTCATATTTTAGCTACTAACCAACTAACTCAGTTTCTGTTTTAACTGTTGCAAAGATCAAAGAAAGGAAAATATATCGATAAATGGTTTTATTTAAAGAGTAAGTGAAATACACAATATTTATTGTTTGTGTATATTAATAACATAGTTGTTACAGTTGTATGGGGTAGGGGGCTCAGTGGTATCGAGTCGGCCTGTGGATTTGAGAACCCGGGTTCCTTTTTCCACAGCCGACAAACAATTTTCACCACATTAAAACTATTCCTGTGATTCTCTCTCCACTAACATATTTTGGGGCCGTGATTTAACGGAATAAATATGTCACTTACCGAGATATGCTACGGTAGTTAGCCGTACCCAGTAATAGGTAGAAAGCGTGATGATATATTTATATTTCACAGTTGCTTATATTGATATAATGTGAAGTAGAAACTTTTGTACTGTCCAAAGAAACATTGATTTCTACTTTATTCATATTATCAACAGTATTATGATTGACAATAATTTCGGAGGTTATAGAAGTACCAGCAGCACGTTGATTATCACTGCCAAGAATAGATCTAACGTAGTTTGACCTGTGGCATCAATTATATCTGGAGGTATACAAGATAAAGTAGAATCATTTGTTGTAGTATTCAACTCTAGACGATTTTGAAGAAATTATCTTGAAATTAGTGAAACACTTCTAAATAACGTAGAACAATCAAGCAATCATTTTAATATAATATCATTAGGATGTCTTAAATCCTGATCATATTTTAGTGATTTTCTAAATTATCAGTTGTAGGAAAAGTGTTGATAATAACACGTTTCGAAAAGATTACGTGCATGTAACGAGTCGTTTTCAGCACTCGTTATAAAAATAACAATATTATATGAGGGATCATGTATTATGTATGAATCCAGGTTCGATTTCCAGAACTGACATCACATTAAAACTACCCCTGTGGCTCTAATTCCACTAATATCCTTGGGGGCCGTGATTTGACGTTCGGTAAACGCATTTCACGCGCAAAATATATAATTTATCGTGATCTGCTCAGGTAGAATGCCAGTAGTAAGTAGAAGGTATGATAATATATTTATTTATTTATCATGTATCAAATATATGGGGTAATGACTCAGTGATATCGAGTCGGCCTGTGAATCCTGAGAACCCTGGTTCGATCCCCACAGCCGACAACCATTTTCACCAAATTAAAATTACCCCTGTGGCTCCCCCACCACTAACATCTTTGGGAGCCGTGATTTGACATCTGGTAACCGCATTTCACGCGCATAAATATATCACTTACCGAGATCTGCTTCGGCAGAGTGCCACACCCAGTAATGGGTAAAAGGCGTGATGATATATTTATATTTTATTTACTTATAAATATATGGGGTAATGGCTCAGTGGTATCGAGTCGGCCTGTGAATCCTGAGAACCCTGGCTCGATCTCTACAGCCGACAAACATTTTCACCAAATTAAAATTACCCCAGTGGCTCCCCCACAACTAACATCTTTGTGGGGCGTGATTTTACGGCTGGTAACCGCACTTCACGTGCATAAATGTATCATTTAGCGAGATCTGCTTCGGCAGAGTGCCACACCCAGTAATGGGTAAAAGGCGTGATGATATATTTATATTTATTTATTTATACGAGGTGTGGCTTTTACATAACGAGAATGATGCTGTTTTAACATTTTATTTTGATTCGATACCTATTTACTTATTATCACTTTCAATATATATCCCTCCTCTTTCCCTACAATGCTCCATGCGAATCTTCCATTGTTCGAAACAGTGCTGGAAGTCTTCTTCTATCAGCTCCTTCAGAACGCGTACTGATTTCTCTTTCAAAGCTCAAATTTTGTTACTATTAAGGCAAACTTCACCTTAGGAAACAGATAGAAGTCGCACGGTGCAAGATCTGGCGAATAAGGCGGATGGTCCAACACTGGGATGCTGTAATTGGCTAGAAATCTCTTGACAGACATTGCGGAATGAACCAGCGCATTGTTTTGATGGAGAAACCATGACTTGTCCTTCCACAATTCGGGTACTTTTTTCAATAAATTATAAGTTTCAGTAGCAGTTTTGCCAAGTTTCATATGAAATTTCACAACAATTCGTTGCTCTAATGTTGCACTCATCATTTTTTCGGCGAAATAAAAAACAACTCTAATTAGAACGAATGCTACGGCTATACGGATTTGTTTACAGAAGCGAGTGGTACTGCATTCGAAAGAGAAAGCTTCACGCTAAAAAGCTGACGGTTGCTGGTGTTTGGCGCATGCATACTTCGTCTGTAGCAGCATCAGTCTCGTTATTTAATAGCCACACATCTTATACATCAAATATATTGCAGGATAAGAAATAATTGCAACATTGTGTGCTGTAAAGAACTTCGGTTATACGCATACCGAAAAATAAAATTTCAATGTTATTTTTTCTTCTTTATGTGTGTATGATGATACCTATGTTTTAACTAATTACATTTTAATGTAAAATTTTTGTTATATTTTTAATAAAGTCTAATAAAACATTAGCATAATAAATTAAAACGAAGCACCTACCTTTATTTAAATTTAACATGATATGTTATTTTATAATTAATTATTACTTACAAAATAAACACCACAGTGAATATACGTTTGCGCGTTGTAGCACATGAAATATTATAAGCGAATTAAATAAATAAGCTATGCGGAATGTACGTAAACATTTGGCATCTAATGCGCTTCAACGTCGTTCGGAGGAAGCCAGTCAACAAAAAGAAATGTCAAATCGCGTCTTCGTTGAGCTGGTGGAGGCGGGATATGGCGGCGAATAGCAGCTGCGTCGACGAAGAATCATTACAGAAAGAACATCCATGTCGGCGTGATATCGGTGTCGGTGTCGGTGTTGCCAGCATTCTCTACATTCGTATTAATCAGTGTCGTGCGTCCAGGCGCGGTAATGCGCGGGTAATAAGGCCATGCATGAATTTGACGGCCGTACGGTCAGCACATTCATCCTAATTTAGTATCACCATGAAAAAAATACTAATTGCATTTATCCATTTGAGTTTGTTAGTTTTAAATGAGTGCACGTACGAAACAAGGGACGAAATATATACGAGATACGAGGTAGGTACCTACCATGCTGCCGTCAGTGCCTTCACGCGTTTGCGTTACCGCAGTGGTCTTCAAACTATGGGTTGCTACCCCCCCAGTGGAACGCGAAACTTCTAAATATTGCTAACCAATTTATTAAAAAAAAGCAAACAAACAAATATAAATACTATAAAAATTTTAAAACGAAAATTATTCTTCTTTTCATTAAATATATAATTATAATCTCTTCTACCGTTCAGTGTAAACATATATAAATTGTAATAATATTTTTACAATACTTGTACTGAAGTTACCTATTAATGACAAAATTTAAATACAGTAAGTGGAACTTTTATTGCACAGTGGTTTCCATCAGAGCTGGGCAAGCTACTTAAAAAAGTAGCTAAGCTACAGCTATAAGCTATATTTTGTAAAATATAGCTAAGCTACAGCTAAAAGCTTTTGTTAAAGTAGCTATTAAATTTTAAAGCTACTTTTTTAAATTATTGTGAAACAATTAAATTTGCCATTGTCATATGATCAGTCTTTTGTTATAATGATTGTTAATTTACTATTACGTACATAAATATCAAAAATGGCAAATACCATCTGGCACCTACTGTGTATTTTTGCGTATTAGAGCCAGTTAGAACCGGCAACAAATAATTATTTTGTGTGGGTTTAGCTTGTACGCATGCGTACTTTGTTGACCTTCTGCTTAAAAAGTAGCTTGAAGCTACAAAAAGTAGCTTGAAGATACAAAAAGTAGCTTGAAGCTACAAAATGTAGCTTGAAGCTATAAAAAGTAGCTTTAAAGGTTGCTTCAGTTGTTATTTTTAAGCTAATAGAAAAAAAAGTAGCTAGCTACAAGCTACAGCTATATTTTTTCACAATTAGCTAAGCTACAGCTACAGCTAAGGTAAATGTAGCTAAGCTAGTAGCTAAGCTACAAAAGTAGCTAGCTACTGCCCAGCTCTGGTTTCCATATATACAACTTTTGATTTGTTAACATCGTGATGTTACCTAATATAAAATATTCATGTAATTTTTGTTATAAATTTCAATAAATTAAATTATGCTTACATATACTTAGATTATTTTGTAAAATAATTGCACCACACCATCTTCCGACCCCATCGCTCCCAACATAATAAATGGTCGACGGTAGTGACGGATTTCCCATTAGGTATTATACGAAACTTTTAGGGCTTACCAAAGCCTACGAATGAGAATAATTATAACGGTTTCCAAAAAAGAAATCCACTCATTATACATATTCTTCTGAAATATAGGTCGTATGTTCAAAAAGTTTGAAGACCACTGCGTTACCGTACCAACAACCTGTTCGTCGTATATTAATACAGGTTACACGACCACAATTAGAAAAATTTCACCTTAACAAGCAACTTCATACTATGACGGAAATGAGGACAAAAACAAAAAATATAAAATAAAATAAATAAATATATCATCACACCTTTTACCCATTACTGGATGTGGCACTCTGCCATAGTAAAGGGGGGCCACAGAGTTAGTTTTAAATGTGGCGAAAATTGTTTGTCGGATCTGGGAATCGAACCTGGGTTCTCAAATAGACTGATTCGATACCATTAAACCACATACCTCACGATAGCGCATATCAAGACTGATACAAAGTTGTACATATCCCATTTTTATTTATTTATTTGTTACTCTGCACAACAGGAACTGAATCTCAATTAGAGTTACCCACAGCTTCTAGTGAAATCCGAACCACTCAGACACAAAAAATATATATTATAATATTAGATTAATGCTGTGGGTTATATCTTCTAATAAAACATTATTATTTCAAAACAATTTTACTTTCCATACGGAGTGTGCGAAATTAATTGGAATGAAGCACACGGACAAAATTGTAGTTGTTCATGAAATGTTTGTTCTTATTTTATTTCTGAGTTGTCTTCAACCGAATAATGAAGAATGTCGGAAGGATGCACTAATCCAGTTTGAATTGTACACAAATAATGTGGAGATTTATGTCACTCGAGGAAAAAGTTTGCCGGTGTCGGCAGAAGACGAGTGAGAGGCGAACTGGCGAGCATTGCTGGCAGGTGCGCGGCTCCACAGGGTGTCGGTGTGGTCACGTCGGTCGTGGTGACATACGGCCGGTCGAGCTCAAGTGGCCATCTGCAGCAGCGCGCGTGCGCGTGCTCGCCACGGTTCCGCGTGCCACCGCTACGGATTACATTAAGCCTGACAAGTGGCAGCGCGCTATCCCGTTAGTTATTACGCGCGGACCGAAACATTTTTCCGCACTGCAGGTGAACTGACAAACCATTCAAAATGTATACACGTCCAATACCATGCATTATAGTATTATTCCGAGGAGTAATCAACTCGTTTATTCGGCAAATTTATCCGCATTTCGTCCGAAACACTGCCGCTGCTCACGCGAAGCCATTTACCCCGAGATTTCTCTAACAAATGACACCTTTTCTACATGTGCGTCAAATTACTGCTTCTTATCACAGCAACAACAGCTAACGCGTAGAATGAGTTATTGATTACCACGGAATTAATGAGCACATATTTTACCTGTTTTTCATGTGTAGGTACTATCTGTGTTTCTCTTTGTATAGTGTATTTGTCTAGTAACTTGACACATGAGACGACCGAAAACGTCAACTGACCGAGATATGTCACTACTCTGTAATGCAGATTTACGGCCGGGCACGCTTTACGGCGCGTAACATTATAGTGCACAATGAAAATCTGAGTGAAGCCAGAGTCGAACCCGAGTATTGCAGCAAGGTGATATAAACGGGAGCGCACGCAACCTCCGGCCCAAATTATTAATTACTGAGGTAGAGTGACTAGTGGTTGGTTGTGGCCGGGCGGGATGCGGCCGGGCACGGGCCGACATCGCGGTATCGCGGCGTCGTGGCCCGTACAACCGCCAGGGCCCCACTGGGGCATCTCTACGTCAGCTCCTCGACTCCTCACACACTCTCGCCCACTTGATCTATAAATATTTCATCAGTTACCGAGTTCAGCAAAGCTGCGAAAGTTGCATGCTTGGAAATTACTTTCCAACAACACTTTCTAACTCGAATAACTTTTCTTTTGTTGTTTTAAAATTAATAATATCAAGACACATCGTTTTATGTTCTCACTTACACGAAAGTCGCTGTGCTTTTAATCTCATTACATGAAAAAAGACAAATTGTAATTTGGTACTCTATTATACGCTGAAAGTATTAAAGTTACAAATTGCGACCGATATACAAAACTTTTAACAGTTAACACAAATTTGTCAAAAATATATTACATTAAAAACATTAAACAAATTATATATATATATATATATCGATGTTATATTATTGACAGATTTTAGAAAATACCAATTGCAACTATATATAATAATAATAATAATAATAATAATATTTATTAACTGTAAAGCATTAATACATGCACAGTACGTCATATAAATACAAATACTTTATAAAGAAGACAACATTAAAACGACAAATTAAATTAAAATTATACAAAAGGATGATACAATTTTTTATACATTTTTGATATTTCAATTGAAAAAAAATCTGAAATTTTCGTCTGTGATATACTTGCCGATATTATAATACGATTTAACAGATAACTTTTGGATGATAATATTTCTGAACTTTTTTACTTCCAAATGTCTTATTTCATGTTGTAATTTATTATATACTTTTAAGTTTATACTATTTACTTTAACATATTTTGAAATAGTTATTGGATTTAACAAATCAGAATTATTTCTAGTGCTGTTTTCATGAGTCTGCGCGTATATATATATATATATATATATATATATATATATATATATATATATATATATATATATATATATATATATATATATATATATATATATATATTAGTGTTGTGGTTCATTGTGACGGTCAGATCACTTATTTTGGTCACTTATTTTATCAGGTAAAATAAATAAATGATGGGTCATTTTTAAAAATTACTGGGCATATTGCGATGAATTTATATACTTATATCTTGATTATTATAATTTTTATTTACTTTCTATGACACTTTGTCTACTTCAACTTTATTTTTGTGGTAATTGAATGACAATTTTGTTTGTCTTATATTTCTTTAATATATAATAAATAATATATATTACACACTTCCGGGAGTAAATGAGCTAATTTATTCCTCCATTTTGAGGATTGAAATGTCATTTTCATTTCCAGAGGAATTCAATTGATTGGTAAACAAGCATTACCGTAGCAATAAGTATATTATAAACCTCGAAATATTTCACTTTGTTTATGTTGCCTAAGCTACCTACAAATTTGTATAATGTCGTCTTTGTGAATTATATAAATATATCATCACGCCTTTTACCCATTACTGGGCGTGGCACTCTGCCGAAGCAGATCTCGGTAAGAGATATATTTAAGGGCGTAAAGTGCGGTTACCAGTCGTCAATATCAAAATTAATCATTACTGCAACATGTAAGGCTGGAATTGCGAAAAATAGTTTGAATTTTCAGGAATGTAATTCATTCTATATGAATGTAGAATTTTCAAAAATGATCGGTCATCGACCGGTCATTTTATATATATAAAGTTTTAAGAATCTTGCTATGATTTATGTTATAAGTAACAGTAAATATGTTAACAATAATTGATACAGACATTATTGACGTTATTGTAGCAGAAAGTGTCTACGTCAACGTCACGTCGCTTATAATCAAGTACATTCATTCACATCCGTTCAGTCGAGAAGTTTTTACAAGCTGCGACGGCACACGGAACGACACCAACACTAATCGTGTGTGAGCGACAACAGGCGACAACAGGCGACGCCGACGTCGTCGGAGAGGTTTCCGACTGCGGACTGGTCGTATCGGCGACCGTTAGAAAATTTGCAGCCAGCGTGACAGCGCCATGAGCAGTCAAAACGTGCCGGCATTTCCGGAATCCGAGTTGAGCCAAAACACACACTGATGTTAACCGCTTGACAACAGTGGAATCCATCTATGTACTAATTTATATCACAGCGGTGTGTTTAAATACGGATTAAATGATTTGATTGGTTACAAAATAATCTTGAAGTAAATAGCTTTCCGTGTGGCGACTGCAATGGCGAGCAAAAACATGGTTCGTGTCGCGATACAACAATGCTTTGAAATTAGCATATACGAAGGGCTGGTTATACATGTAGTATGTGTAGCATAATGCGATAGCAATGAGTAGGCGACTTGAGGGACCGAGGACTACTGAGGGGGAGTACAAAGAACACAAGGTACGCATGACGCGTGTTTGTGATATGGACAGAAAGGGGTTTCAGATCTCACAAAGTTAGGCTGGGGGCAATGCCGCTGCTATGCGGACGCGGACACGCCGCGGTAAATAAAATTTCAACCGGTCCCGTGTGTAAATCAAACAGCTGGAATTGTTTGGTATTATATTATTTGACGGTTGTTGCTTGTTTTCGTTGCACCCGTATCGTATTTCATAGACAGCTGCGGGCAGAAAATAAATGTGAAATGCAGCAAATTGTTATTTTCCGCAAAATTCGATCATAATATTGGGACAACATGTTCTATCACGGTCAATATAATCAAACACTGTGTTGTTTTAACGATATCCCTTTCGGCCCGTGGCTATGCGCTATGTTGCGTTACATCAGAGTGATGCACAGGCACACTACAGCAATCCACAGTCAGCAGCCAATGCCAGTGTTGCGTCAATTTCAATCAAAAAGCACAGCGGTGCTGTATCCATATACTTAAAATTACCCCGGGCACTCATTAAATCAGAAATTTATAACATAACCATAAATATTATCTTTAAAATCAATGAATTCCACCGCACCGCATGCGCACCAACTAATGCTTTGTTAAATTAGTTTCATTTATATATATATATATATATATATATATGTATATATATATATATATATATATATATATATATATATATATATATATATATATATATATATATATATATATATACATAACGCCATTTCAATGTTTATCAAGTTCACTTTATCGAGGTTGCTTCGCTAACAAATATGTTACAGATAACAATCATACACACAATCATTCCGAAACCAAACCGTTTTTTTTTCAAACCAAACTGAAATAAGTAGGTAGTGATCATTTTAAATCAATAATTATCCAATTCTTTATTGTTGCCACACATTATTGTTTCAAAGTGAAGTATCAGCTTCATTGAGTCTGAAGGTAATATCACTTACCTTTTTGAAGCAAGATATTATTGTTATTATATTTCCACGTCTGGCATGTGAAATTTAAATGTGATAAAAGTTAATTTTTCTTATATACGCAAACAATATTTCAAAATTTTAATTTAATTTATAAAAAATAGTTCGAAGGAAAGTAATAAAAAATACAGTATATTTTTAAATATAGTGATCTATATCTATCTATATCTATATTGAACAAAAAATAAGAGCATTTTGGTGTTTTTTTCGTGCATATTTCAGCCCCAAACATATGGATGATTATGTCTTAACACAGAAATATGAATGTTTACAGATCACACGCAAATTTGGGTTCTAATAATTTTCCTCTCAGAATTTCAGCTGATCATCATACTGTACACATACGTAGTGTCGGTACCACAATCGTGATTGAAATTTCAGCACTGCACCAAAGTTTAAAAATTCAACGCATTGCGTAACCACAAATCGCGTTAGCCAAAATGGATGTTACCTCAATCATTTCCATTGGTGGAATTATATTTATTCGTCGTGAAATATTTACATAGTCTAAATGTATTGGATCAATTATCTGCTTCGTACTTGCTTTCCGCTATTGCACTCATTTCATACGCCTCTAGACCGCAAAGTGATAGTAATATGTATGATTTATTTTGTAAATTGTTTTCCTAGGAACAATATTGTACTATAGATTAGTTTTACAATATTCGCTATTTGAGATGTGTTGCGCATATGTAACATACGTCAAAGAAAGATGAATGTCAAGTGAATAGGGGTGATTGGATGGATGTTGTGTGATGAGTAAATGACCATATCTGGAAGGATATATGAATGTGGTTGACGCGAGGGTGGTGCGTTAGGATGAGAATGTTTGTCGAGGACTAATTATTTGATGAATCTGATGGGTACATGTTTTATGAATAATTTTAGGATTCGTGATACCCCATTTGATGGAATATAGCTGCTGTTATGAATGTATGTATGCCAGATTTCAGTTTGTTTACTTGTTTCTCCAACTTCAACGTTCAAAGATAAAAATGGTACGATGATGTTCTAGAGAAAACATGAAGTTTAATTTATGTAATTAATTATTCTCGCTTGAGTTACAGCCCAAAATATTGTTTAACTTGTAGATAGCCGACAGGTAATTGCGAATAAATAATTAGTTCAATAAGTGAGTCAAAAATCTCACTAATTCTAACGATGAAACGACAAATTTAACTGTGATTTAGTAATTCGGATTCCACAATAAATTGAAGATTTCTTGTAATAATAATAGAAAATTATTTAGTTAACCCAGATTTAATCATTAAAAATAGTATTGTTTACAGCAAAATAAATAAAAAACGCACGTATTAAAGTTAAATGTCTAGTTGATAGCTCGAAATTTATATTAATATAAAATAAGCTTCAAAATAATAATTTAATATTAATATACCTGCAGTACTAATCATAACCATATTAATGTGCAATTAAACTCGGATTGTAATTAAACAATTAATTAATGTCAAATAAAATGACCAGTCATGTTCGAATTGGTAATTCGAAAATATCTACAAGTTAGATTAACTTCTTAATTAACTCGTATGCATGCAATCCATCTTTAGTATGTTCCGTACATTTTGACAAGAGTTAACAAAAATTAAGCAGAAGTTAACAAGAAAAAATGTAATTGTGACAAAACTATTGTTGCTCTTATTTTGACCATATTTTAAAACTATTTATACATATAAATTAAGAAAATTACATATATGACACAATATTTATGTTCTGCGATAAGTAAAATTTTTCCCACAAAAATTAGCGAAATTAAAAAAAGTTAAAATTTTAATGGAAAATAAGAACAGTTTTAAATAGTGGAATAATTACTGTAGTTATATTGTATGAATAAGTAGTGAAAAACTAAAATAAAAGAAAAGTAGACTACGTAATGTAAAACCATTGCATGTTACGCAGAGAATGCTAATGTAGGAAGCACGGGATCCGGTTGAGGATTGGGGAAAGACACATAAAGGCAGAGACCGAGAAACGACACCGAGATAAATACCCGAAAAGCGGATAAGAAAGGCGAGAAACAGTGACCCAGTGCTACTTTTAAGACACTAAGTAAGACTTGGGCTTAGTATAAAGAGTCATTATCACCATAGATAAGGTTTCGTGCGTTATTTAGAATTCCATAAAGTGCGGATTATTTACTCTTATTAATAATAATATGCTGTGTGTTTAATAATACAAATATAGTAAATAAATATATCATCATACCATATTACCCATTACTACAGACAATTCAGATAAATACGCTAACGAAATAACTAAACAACAAAACTAAAATCACGAATCCTGCGCGTAGTTAGAGAGCTAGGGTGCAAAATGATGTCTCACTTATTCCAGTGACAGAAATGGATTTTTTAATAGATATGACATGAAAAAAAGAAAATTAGATTTGGGAACGGGTGGTCACTATAGATGGCGTTGATGTGAATGCGCAGATTTTAAGGGTGGTTGTTGATCCCTACACCAGTCCATTTTCAGAGCTTCTGTCACCAATGAGCAACTAGCAATAATTTTTTATCATGTATTCGTCGTGAACAAGTAGTAATATGTCTCAAGACACCATAAAAATTGCTTACTTTGACCGGTTTTGTCGTGCATGATTTTTATTACTTAATTATACCAAAGTCTATAATTTAAACTGAAAATTAGCCTGTAAAAAATATGTCCACAACTACCCTTAAAATCTGCGCATTCACATCGGCGCTATCTATAGTTTCCACCCGTTCCCAAATCTAATATTTTTTTTCATGTTTATCATGACATAATCTATTAAAAATTCCATTTATGTCACTAGAATAAATAAGACATCGTTATGCACCCTAGCTTTCTAACTAGCTTGTCAGATCATCAAATTCACCCTGCCATTAAACTTCGCCTAATATTCCTATCCTGACACACCACTTTCGCTTCAAGCACATTCATAATTTCTCGCATACTAGCTCATTTGTTCCTCACACTCTGAATCTTTCGTTCAAGCAACAATCATTCAAACATATTTATCCATTTATTCATAGACCGTTCACGCGATCTTTCATCCTCAATTTCGCCAACGTGCCCCTTTTTCACCGACATATGTTCCTCATGCCCAAACCATCTCAACTGACTTATACCCACTCTTTTAAAAACATGCTTCTCAATCTTACACTCTTCATACACCATTTTTCTGATATATCCACACACTCCCCACAAATAGCTCATTTCCATAGCAGTTATAGTTTTTTAATGAAAGCTTAGCGTAGATGTTGCATAGGTTTCATTATGGAATTTGCGCTTGAAACCCTGTGATCATAGAACGCACATTCGACAAACCCAAGTCCTTCTATTCGGTTTAAAATTTGAGGGAAAACTGTATTCAATTGCATTTAAATAACATTAAGGTTATTTTACAATACAACATATGATGGAGATTTTTTCGTACTTGCATTATTCAAAGTAAGGTTACATTGCCCTGAAAACTGAAGTAAAGTTTGATTTTGCACACTAGTGATTCAAAGTAATTGAAAAAACACCCATTTTTATGGTTCTCAATTTTGACTGTTAAAACGCTAATTGTACTTATATATGCACATTTTTAGGAATTTTATAAAATAAATATAGACATTAGTTTGCAACGCCATCAATTAGACATATTTTAACAAGGTTTACGAAAAAAAATATTTGTTTTTAAACAATAAATGTGAATTCATGGAATACTAAACTATCAATATAAATTCACGATTCATATTTAATACATTTTCTCATTGTCGATTATATAATTTTTGCTCTTTACAAAAAGCATTGTACAAATCCCCTGCACGATGATGTCATTTGCACCATTCACGCTAATTAGAGCACTCGCTTTGCTCGTGCTTTTACAATTGCACTCATGTGAAAAGTATGTCTTCGCGCACCAGGAAAATACATATAATGTGATTAATATAAATATGTATACCGATGGTGTTTGTGAGAATATAGAACCATTCATATTTTTGTTTTATAAAGGTCAATTACAAATATAATAATTTTATCCACAACTCATATATAATAAAGACATTATTACACTGATTTCTGTAGAATTATATGGCTCCATAAAACACTGTAAACAACTTTTTACTTAGCAATTACAATTTTGTATATATATATATACCAATAAAACACTTGCATAATAAATAACTATTAATTATTGTAAGTAGTGAAATATAACACTGGATAACTCTTCTACTGATATTTACTCAACTGTCAAAAAAATCACTTAGTATTCCAATGAACAGATTGTAAATATAACATTAATAAAAAAAATCAATCTCGCAATCTACAATATTAAAATAATTAAAAATTTTGGGAGATATGTATTATATTCAAACATATTAAGCATTCTGCAAAATTGAACATTGAATACGATCTTGTTCTTAGTTCCTTAAATGTTTGAAATCAACAATTTCTTGTAGGCATAATATGCTCATAATTTAATGAGAGAAGGCTTATTTTCTACAGGTAAATGTTATTTTGTTCATAAAATGTAATTACGAAATAAAGAAAATAAAATGCTTCAATAGTTTGCACATACATTTAGAATAAATATTATTAGGATATAGAACTTACCCAAATACAAAGATTCAGCTACTAAGAAAATTGCTATACAATAGATCAGAACTACAGATAATCCAAAATTAGTTATTTCTTTGCCACATACTTGAATGAATAAAAACAAAAACAAAATCAGTAGCTCCTAATATTCCGGTTAGATTACTTCCAAAGTAAAATTTTAATTTCTGTTTGGGGTTTATTTATACGCTAATTTTACATTTAAACTGCAACTTCCATTATTGGTCCGTCCATTTACACGAATATAATTTTCGGAATGAAAGTTTCCACGAATAACAAGTCAAAGAAAAGCAATTTCTAGAATGACAATTTCACTAACGCAGATTATAAGAATGCATTTTCACGAATGGCAAATATCCGGAATAACTATTTTTCCGAATAACCCTTTTCCAGCATGCTAATTTCCCGACTTCAAATATCCAAAATAACCTTTTATTCCAAATAACTAGAATGAAAATTTCCTAAATGATCATTTAACAAAATAACAATTTTCCCGCATGCTAATTACACGTATACATATTTCCTGAATGTAATTTCTTAAAATTTGTAGATGATTTTTATAATGCTTATAAAAAGTTAATTAATTTTGTAACATTTTTGTATAAAATAATTAAATTAATTTAATTAAATAATTATACTGGTTATTTAAAAAATGGTATTTTAAAATTCATTGATTTGGAAATTGTTTTTGTAGAATATGTAATTTGATGAAAAATAGGCAATTTGAGAAAATGGTTATTTTGGAAATAGACCATAAGTAAAAATGTATTCATAAAATTTGTGTATGGAAAAATAATAAAAACAAGAAAATGTATTGTAATGCATTTGGGAAAATATTTTTTCGAGAAATATTTAGATGATATCCGGGAAAAATTGAAATTCTGAAAATATGCATTCAGAAAATAATCATACAGGAAAATTATAATTAAGGAAAACGTTCATTCCGGAAAAAAACATTCAGAAAATTGCATTCGGATAAATGATCGAGAATGTCGTTTATAAAACTGTTTAATTAATATTCCTGAATATCAAATCGACTATTCTGCTATTCTTCACACAGTGATTAAATTTGAAATATATCTAATTGCAAAAAATAAAAACCAGCGTCTATAAAGCATGACGGTCATCTCAAACGCCGTGGACGTAGAATGAAAGGATCACTTACCTGAAACAAAGAGAAAGAATAGTTAGAAAACATATCACAAACGCATTTGTGTTTATGTTTATTGTGTGCGTGTGGGCTATGCAAGGTTCTGTTATAGTTAATCGCGTTGTGAGAATCCTTGGCCGAAGCTAGGGGAAACGAAGCGAGGCTGGAACATATAACGCGGATATTAAGTATTTTTTACGAGTTTCGCCAGGCATTATTACAAAAGATGAGGACAACATCGCCAAAAACAATGTTCTGTGTTGTATCAGCGCGTCATGTCGCCGTGGCCTATCACACAAAGAGTACACAGCACACAGCAGTAGCAGCGCAGCCACAGAATGCTCTGTTTTCAGCGCGCCGTTAAACGAAACCAATTTTCTTAACGTTCAGTCACTGGCTGTGTCACTGCACTACATTACGCGTTATCTGCGGAGCATATCCAAACATGCCTAGTCTGGGCGCAGTCACGAATCCGATGTCGATGTGTATAGCGAAATGTTATGGTTTGGAATCGGGATGCTCTTACTCTAAGACATCGCATGCTTCATCCCAGAAATTATTAGGAATTAGATACTTCAAATTGAAAAGATCAAGTAAAACTAGAAGCCATTGGAAAAATAACAAATAATATGTTTATGTTACACTACGAGGTTCGGCTATTAAATAACGAGACTGCCGCTGCTACAAACAAAGTACGCATGCGCCAAACACTAGCGACCATCATATTTTTAGCGTAAAGCTTTTTCTTTCGAATGCAGTACCTCTCGCTTCTCTAAACAAATCCGTATAGCCGTAGCATTCGTTCTAATTAGAGTTGTTTTTTTGTTTCGCCGAAAAAATGAAAAGTGCAACATTAGAGCAACGAATTGTTGTGAAATTTCACATGAAACTTGGCAAAACTACTACTGAAATTTATAATTTATTGAAAAAAGTACCCGAATTGTGGAAGGACAAGTCATGGTTTCTCCATCAAAACAATACGCCAGCTCATTCCACAATGTCTATTAAAAGGTTTCTAGCCAAGTACAGCATCCCAGTGTTGGAAAATCCACCTTATTCGCCAGATCTTGCACCGTGCGACTTATATCTGTTTTCTAAGGTGAAATTTTCCGTAATAGTAACAAGATTTGAACTTTGAAAGAGAAATCGGCACGCATTCTGAAGGAGCTGACAGAAGAAAACTGCCAGCACTGTTTCGAACAATGGAAGATTCGCATGGAGCATTGTAGGGATAGAGAAGGGGTGTATATTGAAAGTGTTAATAAG
Source organism: Pterostichus madidus (assembly GCA_911728475.2). Lineage (NCBI taxonomy): Eukaryota > Metazoa > Arthropoda > Insecta > Coleoptera > Carabidae > Pterostichus > Pterostichus madidus. The sequence goes on along the minus strand of OU452311.1, from coordinate 22,684,474 downwards.
TAAATAGGTATGGAATCAACATAAAATGTTAAAACAGCATCAGTCTCGTTATTTAAAAGCCACACCTCGTACACTAAATGTACCGTTTATTTTGAAATTGGTGTAAGTTCATCTTCTCTTGTTTCGAGAAAATTAAAAGCTAATATATTAATTGTTATGGAATTTCTCTTGCCGGCCAATTTTAAATTGGACAAAGCATGGGCAATTGTTAAGAAATTAAATACTAACTAGTTATAAATTAAAAGTTTACACTAAATTAAGCATAAATTACTTGATATCTCATTTTTTTGTTAAAAATGGACTACACTACTTTCAAAATAAACGGTCCAAATATCCACTGAAAACTTGCAGATATATAACTATATATATTACTGACTATGGCACTCTGCCGTAGTATATCTCAGTCAAATTATGGCCCAAAGATGTTACTGGATGAGGAGCCACAGGGAAATCGAACCTGGGTTCTCCAATCCATTAGATAAATGAAATCAACAAATAATATTTTAAGCAACTTTTCGGTTATAAGACTTATTAGAGTGACTTATTAACATTTTCATCGAATTGAAAAGTAAATATAGCAGAGCATTAAATTAAGCTTTAATCGGACATATTTTTAGATTTTCCAAATTTTTACACACTATTATCTATTATCGTTACATAATATCAAAATTATCTAATTATTTTATACAGTTTGCCGCACTAGTGCGACAAAGTGTATATATAGTTTTTCATTAATAAACATAAGAATCAGAATTTATGACAACTTCGCTTCTTTTCGTAATTTCGTTAATGTTTTTAAATTATGAAACGTCTAAATATACATTTTTATTATATTTTTAAATAAAATTCACGTTAATAGATAAAACGTTGTACGATATTCGTATCATAATGTGTCATACTACGAAACGAGATTGAAAAATTGTCCAACATGGCCACAGTACGAGACGGACAACCCATTGAGTTTCGTGTTAATACTTATAGTGTAAATAACTATTCTCATTTGATTTTGTAAAAAAAAATCGTTTTGATCCGTGAAGTATAGAGCCACAATTACATCAAGAAATTCGGATAGATCGCCAGTCCGACGGATTTCAGATAATCACTTTTTCGTGATCTAAAGGTCTTCATTTTTAAAGATTTATAGTAGTTTCTTTTACGCTAGTCGACTGGGAGATATACTTTGAGAAAATGGTGACGAAATCTGTTATTCATTTGCATGAATATCATAAATAAAATGAAATTGAGCAGTACCAAATTTATACATTTGATCTAGATAGTACATAGTTATGTAGAGAAATGAATGAGTAACTGATTTCTGTATGATAAAATTTCATAGTTTGTACTACACTATTATTGAGAATAATTTCTTGTGAAGCTCAATGCAGTTTTACATTTGTCAAATCCATTAAACCTGATAAGACGCAAAGACGCAAACCGAAAGATGCGTTAATTTAATAACAAAGCTTTACTTATATAGTCTTTACTTTTCTTTCAGAAACTTTCTTTATGCTTGTATTGATTAAGGTGAGTTTAAATCTAGGATCTAGGCGTTCTATTAAAATTTCATAAATGCCAGACGCTGGAATTAACCGCTGCACTGCCGCGCGCATGTGACTGAAATCCGGTCAATTTCTGTAATGTAAAATCAACAAAAGAATTTCTTCCATCGTCTTCTCTGTCTCCTGACTTTTGTTCTTGCTCTACTCTGAATACTTCACATATTATTTAGCAAAATCATATATTTTATACACGTGATTTGAATTTTTTAAATAACTTCTGCTGTAGATTATCTGGAATGTATTATAATTTGAATTTATTACAGGACGAATAGAAATTTAATTAAAATTTTCTATCAACAAATCGAAAGAAATTCGCCATATACCTAATTATTTATTATTTTTATTTGTTTTGTTTTCAGTGAAATTTAATGTGTTTTAAATTAATGTTTTATTATTATTAAATTATCTATAAATTTATTTACTCTATTTGCTAGCTATTGAAATTGGATAAGAAGGAAGAAGCAAAGTTTCATTTCTACAAAAACATCATTTCTTATTTAGCGCTTTTAAAATTCACATTTCTAGTCCTGATATTATGTAGAATTTATTAATGTTTCAAAATGAATTCATGAATTTATCAAGAGAATTTCAGAATTTTTTAGTAGGTATTACTTAAAGATATCTAAAACATCAACATTTCTGAGTTCTCATAAGATTCACTTTTGCCTTGTAGGTTAGTGTTGAATTTTTAAGTAAGACATTTTCTCCAAACATTGATACATACATTTTTAATGAAAATGGAATATTAAACTCAGATATGCTTTCATCAATGTAACGAGCAAAAGATGTTGCTACTTTCATTAGAAAATTAATTAAATAATCAACCTGAAATATTAATTTTTTATCATGAGATGTTTATTATTTGATTTTAGGAAGTATGTATATCGCAATATTTGAGCAAATAACTAAAAGCAGTTCTCTTTCCAAAGGAAATGTGTTTCTTTACTTAAGCATATCAAAATTAAGAACATCTAGAATAATTTTAATTTTATTTAAAAATCGTTATATACGAGTTTAAAGCATATGCAAAGTAAATGTTAATTTATTAGTATGTATTTCTGCGGAGAAGTGACATATCGCCAAAATTTTCGTCCGGTTTCAGCTGTATTAAATTACATCGCATAATCAGTCAATATGTATACGTAGTACGAATTGACCAAATGTGAAATAATTACATGCATAATTTATTTATATTAATTCAGTAATATAACGGAATTTACAATTTGAGTGTTTAGTGAAATTAACTATATATTAGTAAATATAATTATTATTCCCTTAAATATTTATGTAGTAATAATTCATTGTAATACCGAAGGATTACGATAAAGTTATTCGGCAAATATTAAAGAGGTAGAAGGTAATAAAAATATAAATTAGCGATTTATAATAGTATTTTATATTACTAGTACGATAAAACAATGTTTACTATTGAAAGGAGGAATAAACTGGCGAGCCTATCATCTTCTTGAGGCAGTAAAAACAGTTACCTTGCATGTATTATACAATATTTTATTTGTTTATTAAAAATTAAAATTGAATCTTGTCAGTTACATCTGTTGTGTAAAAAATTGTTTAAAATTATTTCTCATAAGTATTACTTTGGCAACGCGCATTGTTTACTAATTTGCAAAATTTACAGCTGACCTGAAAAATTTTTACACATTAGTGGCTATCATTGACATAGTTACCAAACGGTTCGAATAAATGACGTTTACAAATGAGTAACAAATAAAATATTTTTAAAAAAACACAAGTGTAAAATAAGAGAAAAAATACATTTACATTTTACTTTTACTTTTTAACATCAGTCAGTTCAGCTAAGACGGTATCACAATTCACTATTCCCCAGTTGGTCTAGTTGGATAAATGATCACACCATACTGATGAGTCCGGAAGGACGAAACGCGTCTATGGTTAAAGCTGAACTGACCAGCCGTTTGATGATGACCTGATAAGTTGATTCAAACGTGCTGTTAATTTTTGGAACTTGTGACAAGTGACGGAAAGGTTTTTCCTAATTTTCTTATTTATTAAGACTCAGTTCCACATCGTATTTGACTTTTTGTCTTTATTACATTTACATTTATTGATAAGGGAAAGTAAAAATTATTGTGAATTTATAGCTATTAAAATTCTTGTTTCAAACAATTAAACAATCTTATTCTCATTTGATACTCGTATATTGAGTTCGATTCTCGCAGCCGACAAACTTTATTTCACATAAAAATTACCCCTATGGTTTTCCCTTCACCAATATTTTTAAGGTAGCGATTTGACGGCTGGTAATTGTACTTCACGCGTAAAATATTTCACTTACTGAGATCTGCTTGGGCTCTCCCAGTACTTAATGGACGTGATTGTATTATTTCATTTATATCGTCATATATTTCTCATGTGGAAGGCTTTTCAACATGGCTACAAAAAAAAAACAAGATGATCCTTATTTGCAAAAATATATTTAAGGCTCTTTTACCCTTAAAGTTAACCGACCTCTGTCCTATGTAATTTTTTCTCAATTTTGCTTCTGTAATACGTATGTTATGGGTCAGAAATGATAAAATTGAACCAAATGATTGGTTAATTTTATTTATATGTGAAAAATAGCTAATGAAATTTGTCGTTCTGAACGTATCTTGAAGTACTAATGTCGATTTAGTTTCATAGACATTGAATTAGGGCAATAATAGTTAAGAAATTATAATTTCACAATACACAATTCATTTAAAAAATATATATATATCATCACGCCTTCTACCCATTACTGGATGTGGCAGTCTGCCGAAGCAGATCTCGGTAAGTGATATATTTTGCGCGTGAAGTGCGGTTACCAGTCGTTAAATCACGGCCCCCAAAGATGTTAGTGGTGGAGGAGCCACAGGGGTAGCTTTTGAAATTATTAAAATTGTTTGCCGCCTGTGGGAATCGAACTAGGGTTCTCAGGATCCATAGGCCGATTTCATACCACTGAGCTAGCCACCCCATAATTCATTTAAAGGAATAAATTCACAATTGTATATAAAAAGTCCTAATTTATTGTTCATGAAGTAACAAATTCTAAATAATCTCATTAAAATAACAATCAGGTTAAACAATACATGGTTATTTTGAATAATTTATTATTAATATGAGCAGAATAAACTTCATTTTGAATTATTCTCCCTTTTGTTCATTAATTTTACATACCGGGTGTACTTGGAAAACCTTGCCTTGGGGGTTTTAAATGAGAATTTCGTTATTTTCAGTTTTTTGTTTGTTATTTGTTCTGGCGGTTTGGTCCTGAATTTGGTTTAGGTAATAATTTGGATATAATTTGTTGTTTTATTTAATAATAAGTAAACAAATTCCTTACTGTTTACCATACTTTCTTTTGTAAAATAGGTAGATATAAATAATTCATGTTTCATAGTTTTCATTAAATTTGATTAATTTTCTTTTGTGTTTTATTTGATAATGAAAACCCATTTACTCTTGTCCTACTTAAAATAGATAGAATTTAAATGACCCTTAAATAATAGGAACTTGAACACCTTCTTGACTGGAACAGAAACAGTTCAATTTGTAGACAAAGTCGTGATAAATCTGAATCGTGTACAAAAGTTTAACAGTTTCTTGCAGTTATTACTTCTTTGCAGAAAATTGTTCTTACTTTTGTCCTTTTACAGACTTTATTAAAGGCAATAAAATTTGATTTGTGTATATTTCAAAAACCAAGAAGTTTTATTTATATTATGCATTATCCATTTTGGGTATGACAAATACAAAGTTACTTTATTATTGTTTGTAAACACAGAAATAAATGTTTAGCACAGTTACATGCTAAATTCTTGTTGTACAACTTCGCTACTATAATCAGCAATCTTATCGCATGAAAATTAATACATTCACTAGAATCTAATGAATGTGTACTGTCATCTATTTTTTATATTTAAATTATTTAGTTATTTTTCTATAATTTAATATTTTATAATTGTATCTAGTTACTTTTTGGGTAACTAAACAATTTTGTATTACCGTATTTTTCGGACTATAAGACGCTGCGACGAGACGACTCACCTCAAATTTATAAGATGATTTTTAGAAAATTTATTGTTAACATAACTCATACTAGCAATATTCAGTTCATCTTCACTCTCGGTATTATCACTCGTCTCGTTAATGTCACCGTTCATATTACTTTCTTCTGAACTATTGTTGTCACTCCTTTCAAAAACTGCGTTATCTTCAGTACCATCTATAGAATTACTTATTCCGCATTTGTGAAATAACTTACGTCATACCTACCTTCAGTGGCGTGCCATATGTTTCGGACTATAAGACGTTCCTCAAATTTAGAGACGATTTATTGAAAAAAATATTTTAATGTTACCTTCGGACCATAAGACGTTCCCAAAATTTGAGTCCATTTTTCTGTGTAAAAAGGTGCGTCGTATAGTCCGAAAAATATGGTATTTGTTTTGGTTAAAATATTGTTGTTATTATTTATAAAGTTGTCCGGCAGTACGGTGAGGTGGGTAGCGTTACGGAATTCGAATCCGGAAATCCCGAGTTCTAATCCCACTCAAGCTAGAAATTCTATGAACAACCATTCTGCGGCTCGGTGAGTTCGGACCCTGTACTGTAATTGGGATTCAATTCTTGTTGTACAGAGTAATATAAATGAATAAATGAAATGAAATGAATGAATAAATTGACATATTTTTCAAGATCTGATATAAATATTTAATTTATTCTACTTTTCTATATCGGGTTATATTTTTCATTGTGTACCTATAATTGTTGGTTTAAAAAAGTACTTCTTTAAGTAAAGTTAAGTATAATTTTACATATTTATTGTTATGTCTTTTAAATCGTTAGAAGCGATACTTTGATTTAAACAAATGAACAAGTTAAATATCGTTTATTTTTATCCATCAGACGCATAGACGCAAAACTAGCATCACTCTTATCTAAATCCTATTGATCACTTATGTAGTTTTTTCTTGCATTTTCATCATTATAATTGAATCGCTTATTTCAGAAACAACCTAAGTCACTTTTTGAACATTTCGGGAACTAATTATATTTGTATATAATCGAAAATTCTGCATCGATTGGTGTTAAAATCACCTAAGTTTGACAGTTTGACACTTCTTTATATAGTTTTCAGTGCTACGGAATATCACGTTTAATGCAAATAATTAATTAATTAATAGATAATTAATTTACTCCAAACTATAAAAAGTTACTTAGGTTGTTTCTGAAATAAGCGATTCAATTAGTTTCCTTTTGCTACCTATACATTTTTAATTGGTTTCACTGCTCTTATATTTCCACTACTCAATTCCTTATTTTCCTAAACATTTTTTCATTAAACTAAAATTATACGTCTATCTCTCACTCTGTCACTCATCGGTTTATCAAGACGGATTACGCTTCATCTTAAGATATTTATTCAACTTCTTGTATTTCAACAGGAATTCATCACACCTACACACAATAAACCGCACAAACTTCTAGACACATCTTTCACACTGAAAAATTACTAATTTACTTTATATACAACCGGTAAATAATGTTAACTTTATTCTTATCAATTCATTACTTAATGTATTTCATTATTTACCAAGGGAAACAAAAATGACAAGTACAAATAAAGTGATTCAAGGCCGCAGGCAGTGCCACCTAGAAAAAAAAATTCTTAGTATTCAGTAGACCTTCTTCATCGCTCTTGTGTGCTTGTCTGTGAAATTATCTACATGAAAATATTTGTAATATTTGTTAATAACATTAAAATCTAAATAGTTTTTCGTTTATAGGAATGTGCATCATTTTTCCTAGTTTTACAAGCTGTTAACAGTTTCTTGTGTTAAATAACGAATTTTTCCGTTTGTATATAAAATACTGTAGGTATATAACACGTGAGTAAAGTATCATTATTTGCCTAAAGTGATTGCATCCCTCGAGCTTAGGATTAAATCTTCGCTCTCGAAAAATAATGACGAACTTTACTCCCTTGTTATATAAACTAATATTTTTCCTAAATCGTTTCTTTTGCTTCATCATTGCTCTTTAGTCCTCATAAACTCTCTCGTATATTCAAGAACAGTGAATCGAAATTAGCGATCGTCTCTAGTAACCATGGAAATATCTTGTATCTTTTTCGTATTATTTTATAATTGAATATGTTTTTATTAATTTTCTTAATTTTCTTATCTTAAGAGAAGTTTTTTTAGTTAGAAAAGACTGCTGAGTATCTTTGAATTTCATTCAAACATCATCTATGTTTGATTCATAATTGTGTAAAAATATACATATATAAAACCTCAACAAACATATTCGTAATATTCTTCTCCTGTGATAAACTAAATTTCATACGAAACATTTTCACTTCCATATGTTTCCAACGAATATAATGAGCTACTTTGTGTTTAAAATAAGACGAGTAATTTCTGATAGCAATACCATTACTTGTAAACTTTTTATCAAACGTTGTTTGATCTCTGCATATTATATGATGGTGATGTGGTAAAAATAATAAAATCTAATCTGTAAATATTGGCAGTAATGTGAAAAGCAACGGTATAATTTCCACCGCGCACACTTGTAGTTAATAATTAATATGAAAGTTTCGGCAAGTAGCTACAGTAAGTTTACTTGTCCAAACTTGGAAAAAAGAAGTTTGCCGCTTGATACGAGACAGCGGGGAGAGTCACTGAACTTACAGTTAACTCTCTGCTTGACCTGCCTATATGAACTATATTATGTGTATCCCACGTTGGTTGTAACTTTTCCAAGCAACGGTCCGAGAGCGTGAATTGGGTAAAACAGTCAGGACGCAACTGCGGTTTGAGGTTTCGGTACCGTACCCTACAGGATCGTACAGGGGACTTTGATTATTTAGTAAGCTGGAATACAACATGTCCAAAAAACAGGTATATATATATATATATAATATCATCACGCCTTTTACCCATTCCTGGGTGTGGCACTATGCCGAAATAGATCTCAGTAAGTGTATATTTATGCGCGTGAAGTACGGTTACTTGCCGTCAAACCACGGCCTCCAAAGATATTAGTGGAGGAGGAGCCACAGAGGTAATTTTAATGTGGTGAAAATGTTTGCCAGTTGTGGGAATCAGGGTTTTCAAGATCTTCTTCTTTAACGGCGTCGGGCCTGGGCCTACCGGGCACACCGAGCCGCAGTTTTTACGCTGTCGTATTGCCGGTTTTCTGAGTCGATGTTACTTACTTTGAAGGCATATGTATAAGTGACTAGCTTATAGCGCCCGAGTATGATTAATACAAGTAACTGTATTTTTTATTTTAACGACAAATCATACTTTGTCGACAGGCGGATTCGAACTGACGAACCTTGGTTCGGGTGAGGTCACAGTATGTTAAGAGATGTGCATTAACACGCTCTGCCACCGCGCCTGTTATATATATGTAAGGTGGCTCAGTGGAACCCTGGTTTGATTCCCACAACCGGCAAATATTTTCACCACATTAAAATTACCCCTGTGGCTCTCCCACCACTAATATCTGATTGGGATCTGGAATTTGACGGTGTCTTAGAATCACTGGTCGATATGAAAATATTAAAAAAATAATTTTGTCACTTAATTTGATTAAAAATGAAACTGATTAATTATTTAGTAAAGAATTCTGTCTTGAGTGGAAATTAACAAAACTGTAGGTACGGAATATCATTAAATTAATTAAAAAGTAAATGTTACAAAATAAATCCATATAAAAATAGTAAAAAGTATCGTTGTATTTTTTTATAAAGAGGGTAATTTTCATCTGCACACTGAATAACAAAAACCGGATAAAAAATACGTATAAATTTGATAATTACCTTCGAATACAAACAGAAAATATTTATATTATAAAATAATAATACATACAGTTTGTTTTGTTGGCAAAACGTTTCATCAAAGCTTTGATATTTAAACTAAAAAGGTACAGAAAAAATAAGCATCAAATAATACAATAATAAGTAAGCTTTTTGACTGTGATACTAATGGAAGAATAAAAATGTTTACTGGAAATCTGTCAATTTATTGTAGAAAAAATTCACTCAACGGGTTTCTAACTCCACATGGGTCGTCATCAGCAGCTATAAAAAGTACAAAAAAATACGAAAATTAAAATAATACACAATTTTAACAATTTTACTCTTACTTGAAGTGAAAAATTAAAAATTATAACATTTATATGTCTAATAGTAAAATGCAACATCTTGATATATATATTAAACAAAAAAAATCATGTTGAACAAAAAGGCTGATCCGTTCTAATATATAAAAAAATAACCAAAATTTGGACTCGTAAACTACAAGGTCATACACATATAACATTTACATAATACTTCAGTTGCTACGTAAGTTAAGCATTATTCACATACATGTTATTAAGCAATTTTGAACAATAACTAATAGGCTAAAACACAAAAATTTTATTATTACATATGTTAATCTATATACAAAAATAATTTTTCCTTGTTTTTTTTTATTTTGTTGTAAAATTTCTACTAAGGGAGAAAAAAAATTTATGAATCGTGACGTAATTAGTTCTTGGTGACAAATATTGTATTAATATTAAGAGAGAAAGCATAATAATATCTCTTTTTTAAGAAACATTTTTTAAATTAAACTTAAATGGAAGAATTTGATGTACTAGGTTATTCTAACATTTATTATTTTAATTATTGTTGTAATTAAATATTGTTTTATTTCGAATTACCTTTTCGGTGTGCATGCGCATTGCCTCACAATGTGAAGTTGCAATTTAAATGGGCTACCTACGTCACAAAAATATCAATGGCGATCGTTTTGAATAATCCACTTTTAATTAAATATTTTATATATTAATACGTTACTTTTGATAATTTGTAAGCATTATTGTAACACATGTACAAATTAAATTGATATGCGTTAAATATTTCTTTAAACGCCTACTGAAAAAGTAATATAATAATATATTAAATTTGATATTAAAATATTATTATATATACTACTCAACATCATGGTATTTGTTAAATTTACATTATTTATTTAAATAATCTAATAATATATGTATAATCACTTGCACTGCGCTTGAGATCAGTAACGATATGCAAAAGAAAAAACAACCTACACACTTACTAACACACTGACACAGGAGAAACAGAAGCAGAGGACGAAAAGGAAGATGTTCCAGCTTCCAGCAGTCAGTGAGGTGGCACGGCGTGGCGTTTAGCAATGGAAGCGGAGAAGCTTTCGTTCATATTACAATAACAGCGCGAATCAAAGAGAATATCAAGACCAAGTGCATTACGAGATGGTCATAAATATAAAATAAGCTCTAAAACAAGTACCTCTGACCTGGGGCCCAGAATCAAATGTATAATTTATGCGTTCCATCTTGTGTTGAATATTGGTACATAGTATCCAGTAGAGGTGAAAAACTATCGACAGTAATATTGACAGTTTCTAAAAAAATAATACTGTGACTAGACCTTTTTTTAACAAAAAAACTATTGATAGATTAGAATAGTACTATCGATTGTGATTATTATTAATGACTATTAATAGCGAAAAAGACTGGTTATAAAAATAATGCTGGATGGATATAAAAAGTCCCAACCAAAAAGATCAACTTAAAGAATAGTTGATCGAAATTAAAAGATTGTTTTCAAGGTATTTAGAACAGGTTTACATCTAGCGAGTATTTTGTGCCTCGAAAAAATGCGGCCAAATTTGGATACATAATTCTTTTAAATAATTCGTTTGGCTGATTGCTAACATGTCTCATCTAATGCATATTTTATTCAAATAATTTCAGTTTAGTATTCCTAATTAAATAAATAAATAAATATATCATCACGCCTTTTACTCATTACTGGGTGTGGCACTCTGCCGAAGTTTATCTCGGTAAGTGATAAATTTAAATAGGTGAAAATGTTTTGTCGGCTGTGGGGATCGAACCAGGGTTCTTAGGATCCACAGGCCGACTGGATACCACTGAGCCATTACCCCATATTCTGTCCTCATAATTTTAAGGAAGAATTTATATAATTAGTTTCGGTTCTAATAGTTGATATATCATCTCGTATCAGATATTTTTTTTTAGAATTTTATTAAGCTTTCAGAAATAGACATAATTTTAGGTAAGGGGATGTCTTCTGTAGCATGTGATAATCTTCAATTTTGTCAATATTGTTACAGTTTAATCGTATATATATATATATATATATATATATATATATATATATATATATATATATATATATATATATATATATATAACAAAATATGAAACACTGGCTATACAAGTTTTTGAAAACATTTCATTATTATCTAGCTATTTACCACAAATTTGTATATAATGTTACTTTAAATTTATAATATCATAGCTGAAGTCTTTGTAATTAATAATTTTGACGTTGGTTATTTATTGATCGGTGTGGCATTATTATTCTCAGTTTAGCAGTTTAGACAGCGATTGCTATCCTAGAGGGACTGAAGTTACTTAATGTGAGAATAAAATAATTTAATTTGCAAAAAATATCTTTTTTCTTTGTTGGTAATAATAATTTATTTCATTTGTCTTATGGTTAACAGTATTAGGTGAGTAATTTTAGTTCTAATTAATTGTACGCAATTATTGAATTATATTGAATTCATTTGAAAGAAATAAAATGGGCGAAGGCATTTTTATATGAGAACAAAGGCGGCTGATGGATTCGAATAGGCCTTAACTGAGAAAATAGATTTAAAAAAATAATAATAATTACATATTTATAAACGTATTTTTGGGGTAGGTGGCTTAATGCTATCGAGGCGGCCTGTGGATTTGAGAACCACGGTTAGATTCCCACAGTCGACAAACAATTTTCACCACATTCAAATTACTCCTGTGGCTCCCCCTCCACTAACATCTTAGGGGACCGTGATTTGGCAGCTGGTAACCGTAATTCACGGGCATAAATACATCACTAACAGAGATTTGCTAAAGCAGAGTGCCACACTCAGTAATGGGTAAAAGGCGTGATGATATATTTATTTATTTTCTTTTATTTTTATAAATATATTTAAAATTGAAATAATTTCCTGACTTTAAAAAATCACTTTGTCATATACCTTCTTGCAAAGTTAAATATTGCTAATGTTTTCATATTACATATACGAGTATTGCCGTCCAGGATACAAAATTGCACTCTATGAGAAAAAAAAAAGAGACTAGTATGCGAATTTCTGTTTAAAAATTAATTAAAATCTAATTACGGCAATTTCACTATAAGGTAATTATATTGTATAATGAAAACACCGACCCCATGTAAACATGGGAGAAGGCAAAGAAGAAGAAGATGAGGACGAAGAAGAAAGTATTCCAAAGAAACTTGTTTGTTTATTAATATTCTAGGTAACGATAAAGATGTTTGCAAAATAATATATCAATCGCATTAATTGTAATCAAAAAATATATATTTTCAAACTCTCTTTGTATCTTAATTTATGCTGGGTACTAGAACTCATTGCTTGTAGGGTTAACTCATTGGAGAAGATTGAATTTAGCGACAACATTCTAAAAATAATAATTGGCCGTAGATTGTGCTTTTATATAAAGGTGGACTTCTGTGACACTATATTATACTTGAGAGGTGCACAGATGTTTTCTATTTGGACACATTGTTGTAATTTAGAATAGGTATAAATTAAGAGTATGTTGAATTTCGTCATAATTATGTAAGTTTGACTTTGTAATCAAACTTTGAATTTTTATGTGTATTCTGTTAAAATTTATAGTTAAAAAAGTATATTGTTACAACACAATAAAAATTGATATATAAAAATAAATTTATTCATTTGGACCACCAGCATCTTCGAGCACTGAGAACATAATAATCATAGTAGTTTTATTCCACCAAATCTCACTAACATAAAAGGAATTTTAAAATTATTGCGTAAATCATAATTAAATAACCTCCTAACATCTTTAATTGTAATACTAAAATATTTAATTGGTGATTTCATAACAATATAGTAGGCAACTGATTTATTTTCTACGAATTCTAAATATCTATTCTAATTAAATTTAGTTTGTATGTTTTTATTAAATAAAATTATTTAATTATAGATAAATTTCTTCATTTGTATTAATTATACAATATCTTTTAAATTATTAATTAATTCCTTTTAAAATGAATAAGGGACAATTATCGTTAAATATTACTATTTTTATAACTATCGCTTTTAATATCGTTGAAACAACCATTAGTACTATTTTTTAAACTATCGTTTAATATATCGTTAATAATATTTTTAAAACAATGGTATCTAGTATCGTTAGCACTATTTCTTAAACCTATCGATACATCGATAGTTTACTGATGGTACTACCGAACTATCAATAGTTGAAGAAACCGATAATTTTCTTCTCTAGTTACGTACAAGCCTACTAGAAACTTACAATATGAACCATTAGAATCGAACATATCAAAAACTTCTTTTTCCTATATTCAACATCGACTTCCTACAGTTCAAATTTTAAATATCCAGAAGAAACAATAATTGTGCTACACCAAATCAACGGAACAGAAAAATAATTATTTTCTTTATTGTGAATTATATCAGTAAAATTAAAATTGGATTGTAGGGTAATCAACATTAACAACAATAAATTAATATCTGATAATCAAAAGATATACAGGAAATAAGTGATTATTAACTTTCACTATCATTACAAAACGATTGTTGAAACAATAATTAATGCATAATATCACTAATAAAATAATATTACTGTTATTTTTTAGAAATAAAACAATTAGTTTTTGATGTAAGAATGTAAAACATACAGAGGAAATGATAACAAGGGTTAAATTGAAGTAAAATATTTGAAGCGATACAAATTATAGTTTAAAGTCAATATAAAGTATACACTGTACAGGAATTTTATTTAAATATTTATGAAAACTTTCGTATAAACAAACACTTAATATACCCTTAACTTAGCAAGCGTATGACGAAGCTCGGAGGAAGTTTTAGTTGAAAAGAACAAATATACTGATGTGGACAAAGTCATATAGAACTTTTTATAATTTTTAGACATAAATTTCTGACAGGCAAATATTTCTCTACACCGATATAATAAATTTGTGAAATTAATGTCAAGAATACTTCTGAAAGTATACGATACTAATAGGTAAATATGATTCTTGTTTGAAAATACAGTAAAATCCTGTTATAGATGTCAAATAGAGTAAACATTACAAAAAAGAGTGGGAGCAGAGAGTAGAGCTGGGACAACAGAGGCAAAGCGGAACAGAACAGAATGAAACGAATAGAGAATGGTCCGAAATGGATTGTACGTAGCTGTAGTTGCGTTGTAGTCCGCTGCCGTTGTTTACAGATCCAGAGCAACGGTCGCATAGGAATAGGGCTATTAGCTTGGTAGCGCATTAACATTAACTATTAACGAGGCCGGAAGAGTTCGGGGAGCACACGGCGAGAGTCGGGAAGCTGCCATAGGATTAGCAGCGAACAACACATATTCCCTTATAAACGTTTCTCTGAGTCTCGGCGTAGTAACGCTGAACTTGCGCCTATCGCCTTGTGCCCCAATTGACTGGCGCTACGTATACGGAACTAACTACTCGCGACTCTTAACTGCCGGTCACCCAGCGTCTTCGTTTTCTCTCGCCCTCCCGGATTGTCTTCCTCCTCCACAGTTGCCGCCATTTGCAACGCGATTTATAGACACTCACGTTTGTTTTATATGTCCAATGGCAAATTGGTACATCAAACTTAGACGGGCTATAAGTAAATGCAGCGAAGCGTTACACTATCTAGAGGTCGATTTGAGAACTACTGTAAACGGGATTCATTTTGAACTGTGTTGTATATTTGATATAAATAAATTAAGATATATGGGGTACGTGGCTCAGTGGTATCGAGTTGGCCAGTGAATTTGAGAACCCAGGTTCGATTCTCACAGGCGATAAACAATTTTCACCATACTAAAACTACCCCTGTGGTTCTCTCACCACTAACATCCTTGAGGGCCGTAATTTGACGACTAGAACTGCACTTTACACGCAAAATATATCTGTTACAGCAGAGTGCCACACCCACTAATGAGTAGAAGGCGTGATGATATATTTTATTTATTTATTTACAAATAATGGGGTAATGGCACAGTGGTTATCGTGACGGCCTGTGGATCCTAAGAACCCTGGTGCGATCCCCCCAACCGACAAAACATTTTCACCAATTTAAAATTACCCCTGTGGCTTCCCCACCACTAACATCTTTGGGGGCCGTGATTTGACGGCTGCTAACCGCACTTCACGCGCATAAATATATCACTTACCGAGATCTGCCTTGGCAGAGTGCCACACCCAGTAATGGGTAAAAGGCGTGATGATATATATATATAAATATATATATATTTATTTACAAAGAAATATTTTCAATGTGCTCTTGAAGAAATATTTGTAGGCAGTACAAATCAAACACGCAAAATGCAATAATCAACTTACCACAAAAACTTGATAAACAAATTCAATATAGTAACAGAATGGTAA
Source organism: Pterostichus madidus (assembly GCA_911728475.2). Lineage (NCBI taxonomy): Eukaryota > Metazoa > Arthropoda > Insecta > Coleoptera > Carabidae > Pterostichus > Pterostichus madidus. The sequence goes on along the minus strand of OU452311.1, from coordinate 22,668,370 downwards.
GAACTAAAAAACGCTTAGATATGCAAAATATCGGACAAAGTAAGCATGAAAATATAAAACATGATGATGTCGATATAGGAGAAACTAGATGTACAATAGAAGAGACAAAAAGAGCAGAAGACATTAATTATGAATTTATTAAATTCTCAACCGAAAAATATTAAGAAATCTAGTTAAATAAATACACTAGGCAGAGTAAGGAGCCTACGCGGGCCGAATTCGGCTCACGCTCAGTTTGCGACCCCTGACCTAAAGCCTGAAATCCAACAAGCATTACTTCCAAAATTATCCATGTGGTTTATCTAAAATATTTTACATAAAATATTTTACCTTCACTGCAAATCAAAACTAATAAATTACACCAAACGATTATAAAACGTCAAATATCTCTCCTGGAATCATAAGTTCGCGAAATGTTCCACATGGCGAAGCGGTCTTTATTTTATTTACTTATATTCCTTATACCGTCGTGTTTTATTCCAACAGAATGTCTCGCGTTTACAAATTATCAACGATAGAACCCTTTTCGACATAATGTGATAATATACCATAGACACAGTAGAATTAAACAAACGTTAACTGCTAACACTGAATTTATATGGAAAATAATATAAGTCGTTATACCCTACAAATAGAGGTCCTCTCGAACGTGGCCATTAAGTAACCAGTATTTTAAGGATGGGCGGACCCAACAGGTATTTTAGTTTTAATGTAGTATAATAAACACCAGTAGTGCTAAATTTAATTAAAAGAAATTAGAATGTATTAGAAGAAATGAAAATATATAACAAAAAAATAAGTAAATGCGAGCATGAAATAAATTTGAGCATTATGAGCGTTGTTTGCTTGTATTGATAAATGAAAATCATTTGTTTTAGGCCATTAACTAGCGTTATCCTGTGACAACAAGGAAGGTGCCGCGCAGAACTTGCTCTTAAGGTTTGTGACGACTGTCGCCGTGTCAGTATGACAGGCTATGCAGTATTTTGTGTTTCACCGTATGTCAAGTTTGAGACATTTGAGCTCGACTTATCTTGTAAAGTCCACAACAAGTAGAATCAAAAGCAAACTGAAACGTCGCGCCATTTATCAATCCTTTGGGTTTGTATTACAGTTATCTTCTTTTTATCACGGGTAAATCTGGTAATCTAGATCAGCTGTTTTCAAGCTTTTCAGATCTTTGACCCCCGTTGGAGGCAAAAGCAGAAATAAATTCTTTCGCGATCGCCTTACTTTTTATGAAATCAAAATTGCAATTTATAAAAGGCTGATTTCATAATTTACATTAAAAAATAGAACCACGATTTTAGAAATTAGTAAAGAAAAGACTTCTCGTAGTAGAATTGATTGTTGCTTATAGGTCAAATGTAAAAATAATAAAAACAATAGCACAAATTGTTTATTATAATGGTTGGCAAACGTTTCGGCCAAGAAACACTGGCCTTCATCATTGACTGGAAAGAAATACGAAACAATAAAATAATAAGTCACAAGATAAATACAAACAGATAAATACCTAAATCACGATTAATAAATAACAAAATAACAATGAAACAAAATACAGGTATCATAGTAGCTAAAGTCATGAAAAAAGGAAAAATACCATAATCAGAACACGTGGAACCGATACTGTCAAAAATATAAAGTGCCATGGAATTGGACTGAAACTAGTGACAAAAACGGTGAAACGATTCTAGTCAAGAAGCGCAAAATTCAAAAAGCGAAAAATCAACAGTAGAATTTGAACCATTATAATAAACAATTTGTACTATTATTTCTCTTATTGTTACTTGTGACCTATAAGCAACAATCAACTCGACTACTAGATAAAATTAAGGTCAACAACATCAATCTAAGAAATACTTCTCAATTAAGACCTTTAGTATAGTTTCTTAAAAGAATTAATAGTACTTTGCTATCAAGCTTGTAATGAATTCTTTAATGGTCAGTTGCATCGCTGTTGTTTAAATTTTAAGTTTTCTTTAAAAGAACAGGATGTTATCGAGATGAACTGTCAAATGAGTAATTTAACATTGCTGTCAATCATTTGATCCAATATTTTTCATTTAAGTAATCCTTAAAATGCAACTATATGAATCTTTGAATATATATTTTTTGCAATTTCTAAATATCATCCAGCGACCCCTTCAATGTTTTCACAACCCCCTAGGGGGTCGCGACTCACACTTTGAAAACCACTGATCTAGATCTAGATCATACCACGTATTACTATCATTTATGGTAAATAACGCAATGATTTATTCTGTCAAAATATAAATACGTTATTGATGTAAAAATATCGGAAATTTATGAAGTTTTAATCTGCCTGATAGGTGCTAATTAAACCAACCTATGTAAAGTGATTACTGATATAAATGGGATACAAGATATGCACTAGCACCAACAAATCGATAATTTGATTACCCTTCATTAATAGCACTGAATAGTAGACTATTTACGTTTTACAAAATAACAAAATTATACAAGTAAAGAAATGCTACTCCAAATTTTTTGTAATTGTAATATTATGAATAATTTTTATTAATTACACACTGTCGGATATGTGGAATTCCGTGCGGTGCTGGGCAGCACACAATACGAATTTATTTCACGTTCATTTATCACAGCGACATAGAACTAATTCAGAATATACAAGAAGCACAAGCGGTAGGACAGAGCAAAAGCACGAGCAGAGTTATAATAATAGTCCGGCAGTACGGTGGTGTGAATACCGTTAGGGCATTTGAATCCGAAGATCCTGAGTTCGATTCCCTCTCAATCTAAATATATATGAACTACCACATTACGGCACGATGTGTCCAGACCCTGTATTTAATTGGGATTAAGTTCCTGTTGTACAGAGTAACATAAATAAATAAAATAAATAAATATATCATTACGCCTTTTACTCATTACTGGGCGTAGCATTCTGTCGAAGCAGATCTCGGTAAGTGATTTATGAGCGAAGTGCGGTTACCAGCCATCAAATCACGGTCCCCAAAGTTGTTAGTGGTGAGGGAGCCACAGAGATAATTTTAAATTGGTAAAAATGTTTGTCGGCTTTGGGGATCGAACCAGGATTCTTAGGATCCACAGGCCGACTCAATACCTCTGAGCCACTACCTCATAAATAAATAAATAATAATTATTACTACAACATTGCTAAAAAAAATAAAATCGAGAAACTAAAAATTAAAATGGGGAAATAGCCTAAATGTGGAAAGTGAGAGTACTTTCCACAGTTTAAGGGGCCCTACTAGTTGGCAATAAAATTGTCTACTATCTTATATTTGTAGGCACTATACGTTTTGAGGATCTGGACTAAAGCCCAAATTGCCTATGAATCCTTCCGGCTAGAGTGTTACACCAAGAAGAGTTCGTGTTACCCCAATTGATGGGGTATGGGATAAGTGTGAAGTTATGTATATTATAAATTGAAATGAGGATATAACCTAAATGTGAGAAGTGAGAGTACTTTCGGCTGTTGAAGGGGTCCTACTAGTTACCAATAAAATAGTTTACTGTCTTATATTTGTAGGTACTTTCCGTTTTGGGGATCTGAGCTAAAGCCCAAATTGTCTATGAATCCTTCCGGCTACAGTGGTACGCCAGGAAGGGTTCGAGTTACCCCATTTGATGGGGAAGGGATAAGTGTGAAGTTATGTATATTATAAACTGAAATTGGGATATAGTCTAAATGTGAGGAGTGACGAGTGAGAGTACTTTCCACAGTTTAAGGGGCCCTCCTAGTTAGCAATAAAATAGTCTACTGTCTTACATTTGTAGGCACTTTCCGTTTTAAGGATCTGAGCTAAATCCCAAATTGCCTATGAATCCTTTCGGATACAGTAGTACGCCAGGAAGGGTTCGTGTTACCCCATTCGATGGGGTACGGGATAAGTGTGAAGTTATGTATATTATAAATTGAAATGGGGATATAGCCTAAATGTGAGAGTGAGAGTAATTTTGGCAGTTTAAGGGGTCCTACTAAATAGCAATCAAATAGTTTACTGTCCTATATTTGTAGGTACTTTCCGTTTTGGAGATCTGGGCTAAAGCCTAAATTACTTATGAATTCTTTCGGTTACAGTGGTAACTATATTCTATCTCTACAAGAGCAAGGCGGAATACATGCACAGTATATGGCACACAACACAAAGCACTAGATGGGAGGAGCCAGATCAGACCCCGGATCGCAGGGACAAACTTCTGCTATCGTCGGAGACTTCAATTAAAAAATGAATGAAATAGTTCCCCGATGTAGAGCGACGGCATACACTCTTAAAAGGAAAAGTCGGTTGCTCAGAGCGTGTTTGGCATGTGGATACTTGCGGTACTGACTGCGGTTCATGACAAATTAACGAGCCTGGTAAATCTGTGCTTTTCAGATTCCTTCACAAAATCCCAACTACAAACAAACCGAACTTGAAAACTTAAATAGGATTTCATTTAAGATGAATAAATATCACAGCATTATCTGGTCGTCAGCAGAAGACAATTTCAGAATGATAGTTACAGAAACAGTGTATCCTGTAGATTATTATCTGAGGTTACATTGTCAGTGGTGTCTCGTGCATTTTCTAATAAGGAAAACAATAACAATAATTTTAAAAAAATGCGCGGGTTATTATTACCTTCAAAATTTAAAATATTACACAGCAAGAGACTAAAGTGAATAATTTAATCCAGACGGTGAAGTTTATTTCACGAGCCGCGTGCCACCTGAAAGATTAAATGCAATTTAGTCCTGTGGCATTTATGACATTTTTCGCATTTCCAGCCATACATATTGAATTAATGATTAATTTGAAATATAATTCACAATGAGAGCATTATACAAATTGTTATGTAACTTAGGCAACATGAACAAAGTGAAAAATTTTAAGGTTTATAATATACTTGTTGCTTTGGTAATATTTGTTTATCTGTAAATTTAATTCCAACGGAATGAAATTTGAAATTTTAAATCTCTGGGATTAAAAGTGTCACTTAAGTCTTCGAAAAGGCAAAATAAAGTAATTCATTTAATCCCGAAAGTGCCAAAAATAAATAAATATATCATCATGCCTTTTACTCATTACTGGGTGTGATACAGAAATATTTATGCATGTGAAGTGCGGTTACCAGCAGTTAGATCACCGCTCCCAAAGATGTTAGTGCAGGTCCACAGGGGTAAAAATTGTTTCTTGGCTGTAGGAATCGAATTCGAATTCTCAAATTCGCAGTCTGATCCGCTACCATTGAGCCACCTACCCTATAATTGAATTAAAATTAATCCTATCCTGTTTTTTTTTAATATTTACTATAAAATTTTCTTCATAAGAAAACATTATAAAGACTGCTTTCTGCTCAACATATACAACATAATATTTCCATTACAGAACATTACCTGTTCGGTAAATTTCAGTTTACTATATGTGTAGGCAGTGAATACAGTCGGAGCAGATACATCTGCGTATTTCTATTTGTTTCAAATTTTGATATACTAAAGTTTAGAAATATATTGTAAAAAAAACAAATTAAAAGTTACAAAATACAATGGCACTGCTTATGTTGCTTGCATGGAGAAAACGCCACTGTAAATTGCCAAAGAAATAATTGCTTAGATAATTATTCTGCTCTGATTTTATACCATAAGTATCGTGTATTAAGCAGCTCAAACAGAAACTTTGCGGATTGTCCGTTATTGTTAGCCCTATCGACTAAATATTTATATAATGTCACTGCAAATACTTGCATTAGCATGGCGCGGAAGCAAATCTGTTTTAAATGCGCTCGATGTTGCGAATCCTTGAACAAATATCCGTAGTCCCTGTTCGGGTCGATACAAGGACGAAGGAGAGAAAATAAGGAAGCAGTGCTCAGGTTCAGGAACAAGACAAGTTCTTGCACAACTTCATAGTTGTGGCTATATCGTAAAGATTTATGTATAGCACAACGGTCGATCGTCGGTTTAGTGGTGCTGTGCATGGGCACGGTGGGCTCAGCGGTCCAGACATTTCACCACCACACCGAGACGCGTAAATAAATAACGAAGTATGCAGGTACCGGTCGCAAGCCGCTGCCACCTTGTGCCGCTGCATATTCATGTGTCATGCATATATTAATCATTACAAAACATAATTATTTACTAACGACTATGATCAAGCATACAGCATAATGAAATGAGGATTGTAAACATGTACATTGAAGTTGTAAATATGCTATCGGGACGCTCGCTCGCTTACGGTCGTCTGTCCATGTTCGCGTCTCTCTCGGTCTGTGACTTGATTATCTGGAATAAAGTCCCCGCTACGTCACGACGCTTGTAAACATTAATCAAACTGTGTGAATACATCGTAATCTGGTGCAGAGCTGTCCTGGTCCCTGGTCCTGGTTCTGGTCCTGCGACGTCTTATGTAGACGTTGGGCATCTAGTTGGCCGTGTGTTCATCTGTAAACCGGTCCAGTACCGAGTACCGAGTGCTGAGTGCCAAATGCCGTTGACCGAATGCGCAAGCGCACGCACACGTAACAGTGCGGCATAGCGCCGGTATAGCGAGGGTACAGCGCGGGTACAACGCGGGCATGACCAACCTCGCTGCCCCAGAGTAATAGAATGATTAATTGTTCCGCTTCGTTCGTGCGAAATTTAAATTTCGTGATTAAATTTTAGTTAGCGATAAACAATGCATTATCATCATGGAAGAGTATGAACACCGAATACGAGTAGCATGAAGCGAGAAGCGCGAGACATGAGGTTAAGGTGGTATGTCCGTAGTGCGATGTATGGAATGCGCTTACAGGAAAAATTACCAACAAGTTGAAACGGCATGCCGCCATTGGCCGACTAAGTTACTAGCGATATCGCCGTGCTGTTGCTCCGACGCCTATGTTTCCGAACTACGGAGTTAACCGTTTTCATTAACGATCCATTCGACGCCGGTTGACAACGTATTTAATTAAAGTGATTGTTCTCTCAATTGTTTGACATGCCGCGTAAACAGTCCTGTATTGTTAGCGACCACAATACACATCATTTCTTGCCGCGATTTTGTTAACTGACTGATAATCATTGCTGGCAAATTGCGCTGGTACTGTTACCAGATTGAACATTTATTATGCTAATGGATGGCGAATACCGTGTGCCGCATGCAGCAGAGCAGTTACCGAACTAAGCCTTTCGAGATATGAACTTAAAACGGGAAGTAATGGCCAATTACTTACACAAGATCAGACGCTTCAAACAAATACTTGTGCCAATGGACAAAATTGTTACACAAAAGATAACATCTAAGCTTCTAAGTGAAATAAATGACGGAACACACTGATAATACATAAGAGATTTAAAATTTTGAAAAATTAATAACTGGATTATTTTTTATTAAAAGTGAAAATACTGATATCTGATTCAATCCGACTCGATTCAAGGTCTGATCTGATCCGACTCAATTCAAGAGCCAATCCGATCTAATCCGAAATCGGATCCGCGATCCGATCCGATCTACGATCCGATTCGATTCGAAATCCCATCCGAGATCCATCCAACATCCGATCCGAAATCCGATCCGAGATCCGATCGGAAATCCGATCCGAGATCCGATCCGAGATCCGATCCAAAATCCGATCCGAGATCCGATTTGAAATCCGATGCGTTGGATCCAAACTCCGATTCGAGATATGAACCAAAATTTAATCAGAGATCCGATCCAAAATTTGATCTGACAGCCGGTCAGTCCGTACAGTTTTTCTATTTATATTGAATCAATTATTAAGGTTTACATTCGAAAGTAAAATAACCGTTATATATAAAATTCAATTAATAATTTTTGTTGTAAAAAACTAGAGACATTATTTTATTGTAACGATCCGGAAGAGTTCTGATCCAACTTCTAGTATTTGGTACCATTGTAAAGCTAACTTTAAATACTTTCTGATAAAAATGAATAAAAACATATAATTACATTTAACATAATATTATTGAAATCGTTTCCGGCGAAAGCGCAAGTGAGATTCAATAAAAATTTAGCAAAAAGTAGCATTTATATTTGTACACAAATTTGTAATTTAAAATATAGGCTTGAAATAAAAAATAAAGAAATTAGCTACAGGTAGAAATTTTGCATTTAATTTTTTATTTAGTGAAAAACGATTATATAAGTTTGAATCGCGAGTTTTTAAGCTTGTCTAAAGCTATGAGGTGCGAACAGGTTACTGCTACAGAGAACCGAGAACGAGAGTTGGCGAAGCGTTAAGCATCTATAGCTATATAAACGTGCACTCATTAGGATCTGTTTTCAAAAGCTGTCTCGAAAGCACAGGGTGAGCGAACAAGGTTCTGGTTGTGGCTCTAGTTGCCCCTTGCTGCCGTCAGACAGTCGGTGCGGTGAGAAATGCGGTGCGACCGCTTTCAGCCCCCAAGATCGATAGAAACCCTTTCAGCGTACGTGAAATGTATTTTTATCGAAGGCACTTTTCATATGCCATTCATGGGAAACATATGACAGACAGTTGCTTGACCGTATAACCATCAAATTTTCTTCACTGTCTTTTGTGTGAACCAACAATTGTCGACTACAGATGATTTCTTTTATCAAACGTTTTATTTCATCTTAAATTGTAAAGAGAATCATGGGATCGAGGCTGCCTATGACATATAACAAAAATAGAGAGAGAAAAGTTGGAACAAAATCAGATTTGAATCCAGGGCAACCGTAGCTAAGTTGTTTTAAGCATATGACCGGAGTTTATAAGGTCCCAGGTTCAATTTCTGGCGGTATCCCAATTTTCTTCTTTATAATTTGATTTGATCAATCACTTTTATTTAGAAAATACTAATTAAATTATAATTGACTAATATTCTCCTAAAATAACAGTGTCACTGCAAACGAATCTCCTATCAAATCTTTCAGTATAAGAAAGAGTCATAGGATCGAGGCTGCCTATGTCACATAACAAAACAGAGAAAAAAATTGGAATACAATCAGATTTGAATCCAGGGTGACTGTGGCGCAGATGATTAGCGGAGTTCATAAGGTTCTAATCCTGGTGATATCCCAATTTTTGTCATCATAATTTAATTTGATGAATTATTTATTTAGATAATAATAATTTAATCCTGATATTACTTTTTCTGGGTTAAGAGCAGCACTGTAACATAATTGTTAGGGTTCTACGAAAGACAATTAAAAGTAAATGGTACGCGTAAAGTAGCAATGTGCGTGTAAACCGACGCACTGAAGAGCGGCTTAGAATGAACAGCCCTTGATTTAGATAACCGAGTTTAAATCAGAGTTGGGTACATGTAATGTATTATTAATGAAGTGATGAGACTTTGAGACAGCAAGTTGCTCCCTCGTGCGCCTGGTCAACTACTCGAACTAATGTTTAAAATGCGAAACCGCATGCTACAGCCTGCTGCAATGCAAGAGGAAACATAGGTATTCAAGGTATCTAGAATTTCGGCTATATTCTACGTGAAATTTTCTCCCTTACTCGCAGTATCAACGGGAAATTTACTGTCGCAAAATAGTTATTTGTTTCATTAGGATTAAAAATACAAGTTTTCTGATCGAGTAATAAAAATAATTAATATTTTTAGTATTCGCGGTATTCGAATATTCGCGGGTAGTATTCGCCCATCTCTACTCGTAACTATTGGGCTTCTAAAATTTAAATACGCTACCTAGAAGTAGATAGCTAAACTAAACTAAAGGTACAAATTTCATTGCATAGTTTTGATGGTCGTCATGTCTAGTATAATTTATTCGAAGAGTGTGGACTTATTTGTTATTGCTTTTTCTTTTAAATTATTAACACTAGTAATTTTTTTTAAGTATCTACAAAAAAAGTATTACATATATTTTGTAAATAAGATATAAAAAATAAATTTATAGATTAGTGGTTAGGATAAAATTTTCTCAAAAAAAAGAAACAATAAAAAACCAAAAAATTTGGTGTGTTTATGGCTGCATTCCTGCCGCCAATAAAAATCAATCTATTCAGTTTAAATTACGAGGTGTGGCTATTAAATAACGAGACTGACGCTGTTTTAACATTTTATTTTGATTCCATATCTGTTAACTTATTATCATTTTCAATATACACCCCTCCTGTATCCCTACCTATCTTCCATTGTTCGAAACAGTACTAGAAGTCTTCTTCTGTCAGCTCCTTCAGAACGCGTGCCGCTTTCTCTTTCACAGCTCAAATCTTGTTCCTTTTAAGGCAGATTTCACCTTAGGAAATAGATAGAAATCGTACGGTGCAAGCTCCGGCGAATAAGGCGGATGGTCCAACACTGGGATGCTGTACTTTGCTAGAAACCTTTTAATAGATATTGCGGAATGAGCCAGCGCATTGTTTTGATGGAGAAACCATGACTTGTCCTTCCACAATTCGAGTACTTTTTTCAATAAATTATAAGTTTCAGTAGCAGTTTTCGTTGCTCTAATGTTGCATTTAACATTTATTCGGCGAAACAAAAAAACAACTCCAATTAGAACGAATGCTACGGCTGTACGGATTTGTTTACAGAAGCGAGAGGTGCTGCATTTGAAAGAGAAAGCTTCACGTTAAAAAGATAACAGTCGCTTGTGTTTGGCGCATGCGTACTTCGTCTGTAGCAGCGTCAGTCACATTATTTAATACCAAATAAATTTGAAAAAATCAACTTGCCTCCGCCGGGATTTGAACCCGGACTTTCCACGTTATTTAATAGCCACACCTCGGACGTCATATAGATCATTGTCTTGATGGAGAATCCATGACATGTCCTTCCACAATCCGGGTACTTTTTTCAATAAATTATAAATTTCAGTTGCATTTTTGCCAAGTTTCATATGAAATTTCACAATAATTCGTTGCGCTAATGTTGCACTTCATATTTTTCCGACGAAACAAAAAAACAACTTTAATGAGAACGAATGCTACGGCTATACGGATTTGTTTACAGAAGCGAGAGGTACTGCATTCGAAAGAGAAAGCTTCACACTAAAAAGCTGATGGTCGCTGGCGTTTGGCGCATGCATACTTCTTCTGTAGCAGTACCCGAATTGTGGAAGAACAAGTCATGGGTTCCCCATCAAGACAATGCGCCGGCTCTTTCCGCAATGTCTGTCAAGAGGTTTCTAGCCAGGTACAGCATCCCAGTGTTGGACCATCTGCCTTATTCGCCAGATCTTGCACCGTGCGACTTCTATCTCTTTCATAAGGTGAAATCTGCCTTAAAAGGAACAATATTTGAGCTGTGAAAGAGAAATCGGCACGCGTTCTGAAGGAGCGGACAGAAGAAGACTTCCAGCACTGTTTCGAACAAAAGATTCGCATGGAGCATTGTAGGAGGAGGAAAGAGGAGGGGTGTATATTGAAAGTGATAATAAGTAAATAGGTATGGAATCAAGATAGAATGTTAAAACAGCGTCAGTCTCGTTATTTAATAGCCACACCTCGTATTTCCCCCAAAACGGTGAAAATATATTTTTTTGTGAAGAACAAGTAGGATGACAGTATAGCGTGTGCCAAATTAAAGGCATTGAAAGGAACATTGGTAATTTCGGGAAAAATGTATTTCAGCAAATAATAATGCACTTAACTACTAAATACACAAATATACATACAATAATATTAATATTAAATACTAATAGAAAATGTACATATAAAGCTACAAACTAATATAACCTAACTTCAACAGCCTACTTTTATAATTAATAACTACTTACCTACCATAAAATATTACTAAGCTACTAATCTAACTATATTCTACAAGAAAAAGAAAAAAAATACTGGAATAACAACATGAATCCGCCATAAGAGACCAGCAAGAAATGAATCTGCCATCTAACATGTACTTTTCATGCATGGAGATCAGCGTATCTTTTGATCATTTGGGAGCCCTATAATCACGAAATTTAATTTAAAAAAATATTACCGATGTTATTAGGTAAAAAAGTTGAAAACTAATCTCAATATTAAATGAATACTGGTTAGGCGTAGGGGCGATCGATGACTTGAAATGGCAAGTACTCGTTGCTGATGGGGTCGGGCAGCGGCAGCGGAGGAAGTACGATATCGCACGATGTTTCCGCGTCGCACACGTGAGCAACTTCCGGTAATCTTTCTCTTTTTCTCTTATTATAGATACGCATCGGTCATTTCAGTCGCCTTCGCTCTCAATCATGTGATAGAGCCGATTCAAGGATACAAGAGGTCATGCGTACCTGGTGCTTGGTACTTCGTACCTCACCCGCCAGATATGACTAATTATACCGTTATAAAGCAAGGTGATATGCAGACGGATTGGCTTGGCTTGGAAACTAGACATTATAGTTACACGTAGACGGCTCGAACAACAGGTTTGCACATATATATACCTCGCTCGATAATATACGCTTAGCAAAAAATACTTTGGTTAATTTGTTATTGTTAACTAAAATGTTACAGTCGTAGTCGTATGTTACATTTAAAAATACAGTTAAATTAATTACAGCTAAAATTGACGCTCTGATCAATATTTAGCAACACAACAAACATATATCTTAAAACTTGTAGTTAGAAAGAAAAAATAAACTGTGAGAAGGAGTATCAGTAGATAATAAATAATATTTTCCTGAAACCGGCTAGAAAGTGCCTATTTTCCTGACCAATTGCAGTATGAAAAGTAGATTTTTACTAAAACAGTCAGGTATAGTACGTATCCAAGGTTACAGCAACAATAAAAGACAGTCAGGTAAAGCAGAAAACAGTCTGGTAAATACTTTACGTGACTGTTCTCTACTTTATCTGATTTTTTGTTGTTGAATGTAATCTGGTGTCAATATGATTCTTATAAAAAAATTAAAACATTTTGAATTATTTATGATTAATTATTGATTAAATCAAACGGTTTCAGAAAAAAATAGTATACATAATACGTCAGGAAAGTGCTTTTACTGATTTATTATGTAATATACTATTATTTCATCATGGTCTTTAATTTGTTAACTATTATTTTTTGGATATATAGCTATAGTTTTTCTATCGACTGTTGGTATTGTTACATATCTATAAATGATCAGTTAAGTATTTGCGAGTATATACCAGGTGAATATCGAAAAACAGGCCATAGGCGTTTAACATGGAAAACAGTTTTTCCCCTCCAAAATTATTTTAGAGGAAAATGCTTAAAGTAAAAGTTGTAGAGATTAAAATACTGTATCTAAATTAAGAAACTAAATTTATTTTCTGTGTTTTGTAACGACAGAAATTAAATATGAATATTTACAAAATTACAATTTAGTATTAACCACGGAAATAAAACAAAATAACAAACAAATGCATTAAATTTTTCTGTCAAATCTTCCCCTGAATAATGCCATTTAATTGTTCTTGATATGAATAATTTTCTATTTTTAATAAATTTGTAAAAATAATGTACAATTTACAGACAGATCAAAAACAAACTTTTAAATAAATAAATAAATAATTATATCACCACGCCATCTACCCATTATTGGGTGTGGTACTCTGCCGTAGTAGATCTCGGTAAGTGATATATTTTGCGCGTAAAGTACGGTACCAGTCATCAAATCACGGCTCCTAATGATGTTAATGGAAGGGTAACCACAGGGATAGTTATAATGTAGTGAAAATGTAAAACATCAATGTGTCAAAATATTTGACGGAATTAAGTTGCTCATTTGTTTGTTATTTTGTTTTAACACTGTTAAATTGTAATTTTGTAAATTTTCATATGTAATTTCTACCGTTACAAAACACATAAAATAAATTTTGTTTATTGATTTAGATGGTGCTCTAGAACTTTTATTTGAAACATTTTTGTCTAAAATAATTTGGAAAACAATGCCAACGGAAAAACTGTTTTCCTGTGTTAAACGCCTATGGCTCGCTTTTCGTGATACACCCGTTATAAATATTATCAGCAGAAGAATAAAAATGTTTTACTGGAAATCAGTCAATTTATTGTTGAATGGTGGAATTTTTCAACAATAAATTGACTGATTTCCAGTTAAATATTTTTATTTTTCTTCTTCATTAGCGCTACAGCCCGAATCGGGTCTGGGCCTACCGGGCACACCGAGCTGCAGTTTTTTACGCTGCCGTACTGCCGGTTTCCGTAGTCGATTTTACTTTTTAAGGCATATGGATAAGTGACTATCTTATAGCGCCCGAGTATGATTAATACAAGTAACTGTATTTTTTATTTAACGACAAATCATACTTTGTCGACAGGCGGATTCGAACTGATGAACCTTAGTTCGGGTGACGTCACAGCATGTTAAGAGAAAAAATATTTGTCTCCCATTATTATCACAGTCAAAAAGCTTACTTATTAAAGCAGAATCTTGAATGATGAACTTGGCATAAGGGAAATATAATATTAAATGTTATTAAAATATTAAATACATACTTAGATGAACAAGTTTAGTGATCACTTAAGATGTCTTTTATTCGAGAAGAAATAAAAGCGATGAAATGAGCAGGAAATGAATATTCTATACCCCCAAGATCGTAATATATTCTAATGTGAAGATTTGACTAGAAATTAATGTTCCGTTTGAATATGGATATGAGAAGAAATCATTACATGTAATACGTAGACGACCACAACCTGTGAAATACGGTAATACGGTGGTGCTTGCTCATGAATAATTGTACTTGTCGATGCAAATAACGCAAGCGAGCAACACTCATCTGCATAATGTCGCAGCGCATCTGCTATCGTGATATCGAAACGCAATTCAAAAAGAAATATTTATTATTTTCAAGTGCAACTGTGCAATGGGCACAAGCACATACTAATGCTGGCATTGCCGGCGCCAGGCAGAGACAGCAGCAGGAGACCGAGAACAAAGCACAGGAAATTTACAAATGAACGCAGTCGCTAAAATATTACGTACATTTTTCGAGAATCTCATTCGTCTGTTTTTATTTCTCGACATTCTGGGACGCAGTTCATCTTAATATTAATTCTGAAATTATAGAAACAAACTATAAGCCGAGCCATTACTTATCTTCGTTAAAGATAAAAGCGTTCGTAAACATCGGTTGAGACATTTGCCGGTTTCACTAGAGCAGAATTATAAATATTAACGTAGAGAAGACGGAGACGACAGTTGAAAGTAACGAAATTTCTATTTATCAAATGTTCAGTGGCGCGCAGTGAATTTTACAGTTGGGTTTGCATTTTTTTTGTATGGGTTAGACGGGAATCAACATTTTAACAATTTAAATTCTACTTCTTTCGCCATTATTTCAAGACGTATCGCATGATATTTGAAGTATTCGAATGTTCGCCATTGGCGTAAGTATTCGAAGACCTCGCATATCGAATACTTTCAGTATTCGCGGATTGTACATGTTAGAAGTCGAGTAAAGCGAATCTCGCCAAGAATGCGTTCAAATATAAAAATAACTAGTAAATACTACAAGTTTTACAATTGGAATTATAAATATCGCCTAGATATTTCATGGAATAACAGCATTGTACACATTAACGGGAATATATAAGGGAGAGTTGCCAAAATCGTACTACCCAGGAATTTTTGTTTTGTTTTATTCATCAATCAACCTGAATTTGTACGAAAATAAATGTTTTCGCGCCTCCGTTCAACATTGACAGTTTTACATATCTCAAAATAGTATGTGGTGGCTAGCTCAGTGGTATGAAGTCGGTCTGTGGATCCTGAGAACCCTGGTTCGATTCCCACAGTCGACAAACAATTTTCATAATTTCATAAGCTGCCCCTGTGACTTCTTCACCACTAACATATTTGGGGGCCGTGATTTGACGACTGGTAACCGCACTTCACGCGAAAAATATATCACTTACCGAGATCTACTTCGGCAGAGTGCCACACCCAATAATGGGTAGAAGGCGTGATGATATATTTATTTATTTATTTTTAAATCGTACGAAAACTATGTGTTTACCAAATATGGTACGGTAAAAATTAATGACTTTTTATAGTTATATATTGGCATTATTTCACTACCATAGCGAACTTCTAATGTCCGAAATGTCCAAATATTTAATGGACGAGTCAAACTTGTGAAAGGAGGGATGTTACGATGTTATGAAACTGACTGTCAATGTCATGCGTTAAGTGCTTTGAAGGTTATAGATTTTTAGCAATTTTAAATCAATAATTTCATTTAAATTAGCGCGACAAATCTTATGTATCACACGTCCAGAAACTGTTTTGCGCGTTCTCTCAAATTGCTAGTCTCGCTTTCAGCTCGGCGTGTCAAAATGTTCGAGCTAGCAAAATACAGTTTCCGACCTAGTAATACAAATAACTATTGTGCCTCAAGGCTGATGATTCATAAATAATTCTTTTTGCGAATTTAGTCTTTTAAAAAACCACGTGCGTTTTAATCCACTATATAATGAGACAATTTAAAAAGCACGTTTTGCTATACCAATCTCTCCAATTTTATTGCCCTGTTTTTCAAAATTGTACTTATAGTAATACATTAGAAATGAGAGTATATAAAATTTGTTCTTAAAGTACTACCCATTTATTTTATTAATAACTTGACAATGAAAAAATATATAAATAAAATATATGCTAAAGAAAACAAAAAAATAGTTCCTGTGGCTCTCGCTCTACTAACATCCTTGAGGGCCGTGATTTGAAGGCTGGTAGCCGCACTTGTCTTTATTTGTTAGTCAGTCATGTTTTGATTCAAGAATTGCTAACTTATTATTTTAATTTTGATTGTTTTAAAAGATATAAAAATTCAAAAATATATATTATTTGATTTGATAATGGACCAAACTAATGTCAGAAACGTCGTAGTAATCCAATACATACAGGAACAATTTTTTGTGTTCCTTTAACATTACAATTTCTGTATCTGAAATGGAACTAAATCGATTTTTTTCACACATTTTACTAGACGCGTTGACAGTTTCAAATAATTATTTTACAACTATCTATCATTTGTCACAAACAAAAAAAAGCATCTCACAAGAGCTTTATTCTCAGCATAATAATGACGGGTTTGGTTAAAACGCATACACGTTATATACAATGAAGCATTTCATTGGTTTTGAGAAACGTCAAAAAATAATCAGCTGAATAAATTGTTTAAAATTTTACATCGAGTTCACCTAATTTTTTCATGCTTTTGTAGCTCGTATAAATAACCATATAAAACTTCAATTATTTTATTTAAATTATCGACTTATATTTTAATTCATATATTTGCTACTCGGTACTGCTTACGTTCAGCGACTAATGAAAAACGCATTAAGTAATACAGGATGTAACAGCTAAAGAGAATACTTCGAATATATTCTATATTATTAACGATACAAACAAAAATGCTAAAAACCAAGGGGGATACACACAAGAGAACCTTTTTTTTAAACAAGTAGTTCTTATGTTACAAAAAATTAGAATTTATATCTATTCGATAGCGTATTTTGTTCTGTATTTAACCATTAGTTTTATATAATTAGATAATCATTTTTTTGTAATTTGAATACAATTTTAAATCTTATTATACAATAGAATATTGATAAAAAACAAGAACAAGAAATGTATAAATAAAGTCAAAAAATAAATATGTAATTTTTAATTACTCCTTTTAAATAATTTTCAATGTGATTTCTTTTATATTCCAAACGTAAATTCACACGAGTCAAAAGAAAATAACAAGTAGTCTTCATGATTACTTCTTGTGTTAAAACCGTGCAAGCTCTCTAACTCGGGTTATAAGGTCCATCCAGCGGTGGTCAAACATTTCAATGAGCCGTTCATACACTTGACGATTCACACAGCCCACAAACAATTTTCACCACATTAATAAAAGTACTCCTGTGGCTCTCCCTCTTATGATTTGACGCCTGGTAGTCGCACTTCACGCGCAAAATATATCACTTACCGAGATATGCTACGGCAGAGTGCCACTTCCAGTAATGGACAGTGTTTTGAGCCGTTGCTAAAACTACATATTTTGCCTTCCATGTGAATTTAAATTTTCCAAAAAAATCTAAAAATTCATATTCAAATAACGCGCACCATTTAAAATATCTTTGTAAAATAAGGTCCAATTATTTTATTCTCAAACCCACATATTAACTATAATCTGCGTTGTTTATTTCTTTCTCTAAATAAATACGGAAGATGTGTCGAAAGTTGCACGCCGTATTTTAAAAATCATTGGTCGAAAACAATTTTTATGATATATGCAAAAATGATATTTTTTTTATTCATTTAACCAACCTAGTAGCTTTTATAGTTCTCGAGATAGCAATGATGGCACACTTCAATTGAACATCCTGTATATTCTGTTATCCTCTCACTCACGATAAAATAATAGAAACGCTCGTTAACAAAAGATATTTTAAAAATTACTCCCACTCACTCACGCTCAAGATATACATTTTTAAATTTATTCACGATCACGTGGGTCACGACGTGACCCAATCAAAATCACGGTCTTACCACCTCTTATATCTTCTCCAATTACGAGGGTAAGGTGAAAAGTTCTCGGCCTGACAATGAAAGACTGTGATTTTCAGTTATAAAATTATTTTATTTTTCTACATACTCTCCCTTGACTTCAACACACTTTGTCCAGGGTTTCTAAAACATCAATATTCCTTCCCGGCAGTGAGAGTCTGGAAGGCTGTGCAAATATTCATATTCGGTCCTTTCAACTTCTTCATTAGACGCGAAGCACTTCCCAGAAACAAAACAAAACAGGAGAATATGGGGGTGGCCGAGCAAATCGTACCCCAAATCCCGCAGTTTTCCCATCGCTAACGCATCCTTGTGTGCAGGTGCGTTGTCCTGGTGAAAGATTATTTTTTCTTCTGCAAGCCAGGCCTCTTTTGACATCCAGCTGGTCAAGAAGGTTGGAGTAATATTCGCCTGTAATTGTTCTGCCTTTTTCAAGGTAATCAATTAACAGGATCCCTTTCGCATCCCAAACCCGCTGGCCATGACTTTTTGGGCAGATACGATCGACTTCGCTTTCTTTGGCGCTAAACCACTGGCTTCCACCAACTGCTTGGACTGCTGTTTCGTTTCTGGCGTGTAGTGGTGGACCCATGTCTCATCCATGGTGACAAATCGCCGCACAAAATCGGTCAGATCCCTATTGAATCGGTTCAAACATTGCTACGAACATCGTTTGCGCATTTCCTTTTGATCGGCATTCAGCAAATGCGGCACCCATCTTGCGCAAAGCTTTCGCATCTCTAATTCTTTGCGCCAGATGTTTCGCACCCTTTCTTCCGTTATCCCCACAGCCTCAGCTATTTCACTCACCTTCACTCGCCTATCGTCCAAAACGATATCATGCACTTTTTCGATGATTTTCGGTGTGGTGGCGGTTTTTGGTCGTCCTTCACGTGGGTCGTCTTCGAAGGACGTGCGACCACGTTTAAATTCAGCTGCCCACTTTTTAACGGTTGACATGGAAGGAGCAGAGTCCCCGTAAACTTTTGTCAACTTTGGATGAATTTCCTTAGGGGTTAATCCATCCAAAACGAAGAATTTTATGACCGCACAATATTCAAGTGTATCCATTTTAACGAAATACACGCAAGACGTCTACTCCAAAAATTCGTGTAAACAAACTACAGATTGATCAAAAGGAATTGTTACAGTTGGCAATAAAAAAAACTACTTGAAATTGGTAAGCCTGATACATAAATTAATTTCCTGTTGTTGACAGTGACATTTAAAATTTAAATTTGAGTACATTTATTATTATATTTATTTCTAAAGTATTTCTATTACTTACAAAGTCAAAATTCTATTAGCTGTCAGACTCCTGACATAACCTATTTGTATTTATTAGAAATGTCAAATAGCATTTCCTCCTTTATCTGACGTTGTCCAACTGTGGAATAAAAAGATCTCTGGAATTGTATTGCCAACTATAACAATTCCTGTTGATCACCCTGTACTAGAGAGAGCATGTTGAAATTTGTCTTATGAACTAATGACACGTGCACCCAGACAGGAAACACAAATTTTTGCTGGAACGCCATCTCTGTGTGAGGCCGAGAACTTTTCACCTTACCCTCGTAATTAAATCAATAAATTTAAAACACAATTTTAAATCGCTGCATCTTACCCTAAACGGTTAAAACACCTAAGATATGAGCTCGAAATTTTGTCCGATTAGCTAAATTTTCATTGCAATACTAGCAACTCGGAAATCGGAATCCGCGATACAAGTGGCATGTAGCGCATAGCGTTGGTAAACGACATAACGTAACTAAACATCTAAAGCAGTGTTTCCCAAAGTGTGGTACGCGTACCCCTTGGGGTACGCGAAGAGTTTAAAGGGGTACATGTGGCTCCGGGTTTTTGCTGCGCCTGGTGCAACAAGCAACATTATCATTATTATTATTTCGATTACAAACATAAAAAAATAATAAAACTTCGGTAATTGTTAGTATTGTGTATGTGTGGTTTTGTATGCATGCGTAGTCAAGGCGTCGCCCCCCGTTTCTGGTGCCACTGATTATAATGAATGTTATTTATAATACATATTTTATTTATATACTATTATGAATTAATTTTATTTTTTGTTTATTATTATTTTGTTTATGTACTAAAATATGAGAAAAATAAATATATTTTGATTGTTATTAAAGTATATGCATTTTTTTTTTGACGAGGGGTACAGTGTTACGAAAATTATAGAAGGGGTACACATATGTCGAAAGTTTGGGAAACACTGATCTAAAGTAACACTTATATACATATACGCTTATCTAATGTCAGCTATTTGTTGCCATGTCTTTCTCAAATCCTCTTTTATTGCCTTTACCTTTCGTATACTTCTAAACTGATATCATGCCTTTCTTTTAAGATGTTTATCCTCATATAAATATTCCAGATATTTACGTTAAATGAAATATTAATATTCAGAGACAAAAGTAATGAAGGAACAGGCAGGATGCAATTAATTTAAATATTTGTAGCTTTAAATAAATTTATGTATTTTTTAAGTAAATAATTATACAAAATTAAACTTGATGCCAAATTTATTTGATTAAATATGGTTATTTTTGCATAATTAATTTCCACTAGTTAAATTTATTACATTTATTCATTTACGCAACTGAATGAATTTACATATTTCAGGACCCAAAGCTATTTTTGCTTCGCCGTAAAGCAAGCACAGGTGGAAAAATATCTCATACTCTGGTATCTACGAGTATATACAATTCATTTATTATACGAAAAATAATATTATTGACTTAATTTTCATTAAATTAGTATTCATCACAAAAGGAGGGTGAGTAACTGCAGGCTAATTTATCGTCGGAAGGAAATGTTTACAAATTGACAAAGCGTCTGTGAGATATGAAATGTTGATTAATTTTGCCAGAACCGTCAGAAATATAAAATTATTGTATCCATTTTTATCGAGGTGCGAATTGGTTCATAGAATTTTAACAGCACAGTACTGCTGGGGAATTTACGGAAAATGTCGTAAATAATGAATTCTTTTGTTCGGCAGTACGGTGATGTGGATAGCGTTACAGCATTCGAAGCCGGAGATTCCGAGTTCGAATCCCACTCAAGCTAAATGTACACGGCTTGGTGAGTCTGGACCCTGTACTGTAATTGGGATTAATTTCCTGTTCTACAGAGTAGTATAAATAAATATAAATATATCATCAAGCCTTCTACCCATTACTGGGTGTGGCACTCTGCCGAAGCAGATCTCGGTAAGTGATATATTTTTGCGCCTGAAGTGCGGTTGCCAGCTGTCAAATCACTGCCCCCAAATATGTTAGTAGAAAGGAAGCGACAGGAGTATTATTAATATGGTGAAAATATTTTGTCGGCAGTTGGAATCGAATTAGGGTTCTCAGGATCCACAGGCCGACTCGATACTACTGTGCTACCCACTCCATAAATAAAGAAATAACAAATAAATAAATGACTATTTCGAATTATACGGTATAAATTCTAAAATAAATTAAATCTGATTTTATTCCAATTATTCTCTTAATAATTCAATTTGATTTCATAAATTTTATTAGTTTTTGAAATTTACAAGTTCACGTTCGTATCTCACCAGTATTTGGTTTTGTAAATATTAAGTTGAAGTCATGGGGTTGGTGGCTCAATAGTATCAAGTCGGCATGTGGATCCTGAGAACTTCGGTTCGATTCCCACAACCGATAAACAATTTTCACCACATTAAAATTATCCCTGTGGTTCCCCCCACTAAAATTTTAGGGGGCCGTGATTTAACGAGTGGTAAACGCATTTCACGCACATACATATATCACTTACCGAGATCTGCTCCGGCAGAGTGCCACACCTAGTAACGGGTAAAAGGCGTAATGATATTATATATATATATATATATATATATATATATATATATATATATATATATATATATATATATATATATATATATATACCGTGTGTCCCACGCAAATGTTGGCATAGGCAATTAACATGTAAAATCAGTCTTTGTACATAAAAAGTGTCCGGCGAAATATCACAAAACTGCCAGTATTCCTACATCTTATTTATTACAGTTTATTCCATTTTGATAGCATAATTTAATGAAATTAATAAAAATATTTCCTAATTTTTCGCCTACTTTTTGCTACTATTTGCAATTTGTTTTAAATATTTAAATTTGTCACTTCCTGAATATTTTAAAAAGTCGAGAAGCATGTAAATATTATTAAAATTTGCGCAGTATAAGTCCAATATCTGAGTATTTCGGCAGAAACAGTTAGAAAAATGAAAATATGAATAATGACACTGGTAGATAACACTGACAGATTTAAATATTTAAAACAAATTGCAAGCACTTTACGTCAAAACAATAACAGAGTAGGCGAAAAATTAGAAAATATTTTAAATTACGCTATCAAAATTAAATAATCTGTATTAAATTTTATTTAAGATTACTGGCAGTATTGTGATGTAAAATTTGGTCCCACAATTTTTCGCCGGACACTTTTGATTATATATATATATATATATATATATATATATATATATATATATATATATATATATATATATATATATATATATATATATATATATATATATATATATTCTACAAAAAAAATAAAAAATTTGTTACTCTCCACAACAAGAACTTAATCTCAATTAGCTTATAGTGAAATCCGAACCACTCAGACACAATCGTATTTTTTTATATACTTGTAAATAGAAGTCAGTGAGATCTGAACGCACAACTTCTTGCTTGCTAATAAAGAAAGGCAAGTTTTACCTAGTTTGTATTCACTGGGCTACGATTGCCTGTGATAATATGAATATTACATTTCTGTTATAAATTTAATAATATTTGATTTAAATGTATGTCTCATGTTCATGTTAATAAAATTTATCTAATACAATAATTTTATTTAAAAAATCGTCTAAGTAAAATATTTCTGTTTAATCTGATAAATCCTTTTTTCCTATTAACGGGTATCCGTGTAATAAGTTACTAGTTACCCGAAGTACCGAGTAGTTATATTCTTCAGGTAATTGAATCTCTTATTTGAGTGTAACCAAAATTTCAACATAATACTGTTACATACTTTGAGCAGGAACCAGCAACCGATCACGTTCCACGTTGTCCACTAGTAAATCAGCACACTTTGCGAATCCTAAGAGGTCCATCAAGTCTATTCCACAGCATTGTCACTTATATATTAATATTTCTTGTATATATTACACTCTAATACGCATAATAACATACAATTTACGCATAAAATATCACTAAACATTCAGTAATACACGCACAAATCACAGAAAACACTCCGATCACTACAACAACCCGCACTCGACTAACAAATCTTAAGCAAGGTCTAAAACTAATTGGTAAAATATCGCTGAAACATGTTCGGTAACGGTTAGCTCTTTTTATTTATTATTAAAACAAAGAATTGTACCGAATAAATACAGTGTACAGATCCTATAGGTCTCAGATTTTGTTGAAAATAAACGAACGAACTCGATCCACGATTTACAAAAATTTTAACACGGCAATACAATATATTTTTCTCCATCAATTAGGTGCTTGAAGATAAATTAATACAATATTTTAATTTTGTCAATCGCGAAAATGACCATAATTAGTATAACAAGTGATATGTTAATTGCTGATAATATTTTGACATGAATTATGAGTTGTTATGAAAATGAAGATATATATTTCTATTTCCATAACATCGAATTTAAATTCATGTCAGTAGTACGAGGGTAAGGTGAAAAGTTCTCGGCCTGACAATGAAAGACTGCAATTTTCAGTTAAAAAATGATTTAATTTTTCTGCATACTCTCCCTTGACTTCAACACACTTGGTCCAGCGTTTCTCCAACATAAATATTCCTTCCCGGAAGTGAGAATCTGGAAGGCTGTGAAAATATTCATCTACAGCCCTCTCAACTTCTTCATTGGACGCGAAGCGCTTACCAGAAACAAATTTCTTCAAGTTTGGGAACAGATAGAAGTCTGAGAGTGCCAAATCAGGAGAATATGGGGAATGGCAGAGCAAATCGTACCCCAAATCCCGCAGTTTTCCCAACGCCAACGCACCCTTGTGTACAGGTGTATTGTCCTGGTGAAATATGATTTTTTTCTTCTGCAAGCCAGGCCTCTTTTCGTGAATTTTGGCATCCAGCTGGTCAAGAAGGTTGGAGTAATATTCGCCTGTAATTGTTCTGCCTTTTTCAAGGTAATCAATTAACAGGATCCCTTTCGCATCCCAAAACACGCTGGCCATAACCCTTTCGGCATATGCGATCGACTTCGCTTTCTTTGGCGCTGAACCACCGGCTTCCACCCACTACTTGGCCTGCTGTTTCATTTCTGGCGTATAGTGGTGGACTCATGTCTCATCCATGGAGACAAATCGCCGCACAAAATCGGTCGAATCCCTATTGAATCGGTTCAAACATTGCTGCGAAGATCATTTGCGCATTTGCTTTTGATCGGCATTCAGCAAATGCGGCACCCATCTTGCGTAGAGCTTTCGCATCTCTAATTTGTTGTGCAAGATGTTTCGCACTCTTTCTTCCGATATCCCCATAGCCTTAGCTATATCACTCACCTTAACTCGCCTATCGTTCAAGACGATATCATGCACTTTTTCGATGATTTCCGGTGTGGTGGCGGTTTTTAGCCGTCCTTCACGTGGGTCATCTTCTAGAGACGTGCGACCACGGTTAAATTCAGCTGCCCACTTTTTAATGGTTGACATGGAAGGAACAGAGTCTCCGTAAACTTTTGTCAACTTCGGATGAATTTCCTTAGGGGTTAATCCATCCAAAACTAAGAATTTTATGACCGCACGATATTTAAGTTTATCCATTTTAACGAAAAACGAGCAAGACGTCTACTTCAAAAATTCGTGTAAACAAACTACTTGAGAGAACAAATCGAAACTTGTCATTCAAACTAATGACACGTGCACCCAGGCAGGAAACACAAATTTTTGCTGATTAGAATGCCATCTCTGTGTGAGGCCGAGAACTTTTCACCTTACCCTCCTATATTAAAAAACAAGTGTTACAATGACGCTTTACGTAATATGAGTACAGCAAAGTACATATATTGCAGTGGTCATTGTAACATATATTTTTAACACTGTTTTTCTTATATCGCATTTATTTACTTTTGTTTCAAAATTTTTATTAAAAAAAAATTAAAACTAAATTTCAAGGTGCTGAATACTGACAGATTCAATAAACAGTTGAAATTTAATTTATTTTGACATTTATTAGTTAGGTTAGAGTTTAAATTCATAATTATCTGGGTTATGTTAAAAACAAAATACCTCTAATGTTTTGCAGTTTAATGTAATTATTATATTATAAAAAAAAATAATAATTTCACATGAGCTGAGTAATAACAGCTAAAGTGATTTATATTTGACAACTAGACAACTCAACAACTTCACAACAGTTGTATAAAATTGAATTTTGTAGCATTGTTTTTGACAAAATGGTTGCCCAAAATTTACTTTGTAAACGCGATATAGGAAAAATATTGTCAGATAATTATCATACTACGACTTATATTTTGCGTGAGAATTTAAAAAGCATAATCTTTGATTTTTTTTGTTATTTTTTGGAAAATTCTCTTCAATTTTAATAAACATTTCTTATATAGAAGCTGTTCCCAATCGAGAATTTGACATTTCTATAGATTATTTTCAATTGACATTTATAAAAAATGCATTTACTTTATTGGTAACCAAGCTTTAAATACAGTGAAGAATTATCACTTATTATTTCGCTAGTGGAAAATTATTAAAATAGTTTTTATTTCATTGGTTTATTTTCAAACAAATTCGTGGTTCTATTGGTTCTCACATATGTATATGAGAAATTCTCATACAAAAACATTATGACGGCAATGGCTTAGTTACTTTTCAGTAATTAATTCAATATTGCCAACCTCATTATATCTTGTTAGTCAAGAATTATTTTGAATAATCAAAAAATAGTTTATATTCTGTTTTCGTCATAGCACCTGTGCAACATGTAGAAAATAATATTTTTTGCAGAATACGTCACAATATATATCAGACCCTTTTGTAAAAAATGACACAATAATATAGTGTATAGGAGAATGCAGATTTACGTCTCCGATCATGTATGCGGGAGGAATAATAATGTTAGCGTAGTGGCCTGATTTCGCTGGCGCTGACCCACTATAGACTCCACGTTAGCCCATTTCGCTCACCTGCGAATATCGAATGGAATACTTGGCAAGTATATATTTTATTGGAAGTGGCATCTTTTCTGAGGTTCGCAGGATGTAGTAGCATCTGAGTCCGGGCGTCTGGCGAGATAAGCTACAGGTAGCTATAACAAACGGTCTATGATTCATGTGATTTTAATCTGTTTGGGTATAGTACTACTAGAGTATGAAAGTTGACGTTTAAATTATGCTATTAATGTGGTTTCTTTTCATAGGAATCGAGGGTCTGTTTTCAGATATCCCGACAAATGTTGCATTAGAAAATTCTAGAAGAACATTAGCATGTTTGGCTTCAAATAAATGGATCACTGCAGTACAGTTATAATCCCCGAATAACAACACAGGGATGTATTTAAAATTTTCATACAGTTAAGTATTTATTAATAATCCATAATTGCTTGGAACTGCTATGAAACATAGTATAAAAACTATACTATTGAAATATAATTATCATATCCTAAGTTCTCGTCAAAGTGATAACTTGTGACAAATATTGCAGTATTTTTCGTAAAATATTATTAGAATGTGACGACCGTGGATGCTAAGTGATTGTGAAATAAATAAATGGTAAAATATTGTGTCACAATTATAATCAAGATAAATCAAAAAAATTCTACTACATTTTAAATATTTTGCAGGTAGAAAGTACAAAAAAGGTCACATATACCATAGATTAATTCTATAGATTCTTGCTCTTTTTATATCCTCTTTTTTGTATTAAATGATTTTACATTTTAATAAATAAAATATATCATCACGCCTTTTAACCATTACTAGATGTGGCTCTCTCCCGAAGCAGATCTACGAGGGTGGTCCGATAAGTACTTAGCCTACAAAAAATTTTGGAAAAGTTATTTTTCAACATAATCTCCTTTGAGTTCGATACACTTGATCCAGCGATGCTCTAACTTCTTTAACCCGTCTGAAAAATACGTTTTCTGGAGGTCTGCAAAGTAGGCCTCCGTGGCGGCGATAACTGCCTCATTCGACTCAAATTTCTGCCCGGCGAGAGACTTTTTCAAATTTGGAAACAAAAAAAAGTCGCACGGGGCCAAATCCGGAGAATACGGTGGATGGGGCAGCAGTTCGTAGCCTAATTCTATCAATTTGGCCGTGACGACGGCGGAGGTGTGTGCATGGTGCAAGAGCACTCTTTTCTTCGCCAAATGGGGCCGTTTTTTTCTGAAATTCGGCGTCGAATCGGCCCAATAATTCGGCATAGTAGAGCCCTGTGATCGTTTTACCCTTCTCCAGGTAGTCGATGTAGATCACACCTTTTGAATCCCAGAAAATGGTGGCCATCACCTTTCCGGCCGATAGGACAGTCTTCGCCTTCTTTGGAGCACGTTCGCCGAGTGAAGGACACTGTTTCGACTGTTCCTTGGTCTCTGGTGTGTACCAGTGTATCCATGTTCCGTCGACGGTCACGAAACGATGCAGAAACTCCTTAGGATTGCGCCTAAACATCGTCAAACTCTGCTCTGAAGTAATCTCACGGATGCGCTTGTTGTCCGGAGTGAGCAAACGCGGCACAAATCGCGCCAACAGTTTTCTCATGCCCAATAATTCATGCAGGATATGACCCACGCGGTCTTTTGAGATGCCTACTGTCTCAGCTATCTCGCGCACCTAGCCGTTTTCGGGGCACCTGGGCGTGGCTCATCAAATCCGACGTGCGACCACGTTGAAACTCGTTAAACCAATTTTTACGGTCGCCATCGAAGGAGAAGAGTTCCAGTACACAGCGTCCAAGCGTTCTTTGATTTCGCTGCGCGATTTCCCTTCCAAAAACAAGAATCGAATCACAGACCGATATTATTCTTTTTCCATTTTTCTTAAATCTGCGGACACGCTCGCTTCCACACTCGGTCAAAACAAAACTACACGTCCGATTCGGCTGAAAATTTAACAGTTGCTCTTGCGATAGTGGTGCTATCTGGCGGTGAGGCTAAGTACTTATAGGACCGCCCTCGTAGGTAAGTGATATATTTATGCGCGTGAAGTGCGGTTACCAGCCGTCAATTCACAGCCCCCAAAGATGTTAGTGGTGGAGGAGCCACAGGGGTAATTTCAAATTGGTGAAAATGTTTTGTCGGATGTCGGGATCGAACCAGGGTTCTTAGGATCCACAAGCCGACTTGATATATTTTAATAGTTTATATTTTTCGATTTATTTGATTTAAAATGATTTGGTGAACTTGAAAATATTTTGTCTGTTTATATAGTGTGTTTGGAATATTGGACAAATCCATTTTCTTCCGTTATTATTGCAGATACACATGTTGCTTATAAATGCAACATTTCTAAGTTAGGTGGGAGAAAAATATAATTGTATGGTTTTCGGTGACATCCTTTTAAATTTAAATACAATCTTTACATTTTTTTATGTATTCGGATTGCATTTTCTATTTTCTTGTCGGCTGTACTAAATTTATTAGTATTAAGGTTATTCATTTTATTAAAAATTATATTTTTTTGTAAGATTTCTATCATTAAGAGATGTAATCTATCTATTATGTCCGAGGGCTAAGAATATTTTTTCGTGACATTATATTATATAAATTCATTTATTTTAAGTTTTATATATATATATATATATATATATATATATATATATATATATATATTTTGCGAGGGAAGTGCGATTACCAGTCGTCAAATCACGGCCTCCAAAGATGTTAATGGTGGAGGAGCCACATGGGTAGTTTTTTAAATTATGAAAATTGTTTGTGGCCTGTGGGAATCGAACCAGGGTTTTCAGGATCCACAGGCCGACTTCATAACACTGAGCTAGCCATCCCATATATATATATATATATATAACACTGGCTATACAAGTTTTTTGAAAATATTGCATTATTATCTAGTTATTTACCACAAATTTGTATATAATGTTACTTTAAATTTATAATATCATAGCTGAAGTCTTGCATTTGTAATTAATAATATATCATCACGCCTTCTTCCCACTACTGAGTGTAGCATTCTGCCGCAGCAAATCTCGATAAGTGATATATTATGCGTGTGAAGTGGTGAAATCACAGAGGTATTTTAATTTGGTGAAAATTGTTTGTTGCCTGTGGGAATCGAACATTATTGAGCTTGGCGGTCAAAATAGAACAATGGAGTTGAAAATTATTTGGATAATTTGCCATTAGAAAACTTTATTTTCAAATAGACGAGGCCACAACACATTTTGCTCGATCAGTAACTGATTGGTTAAATTGGTTAAATAATAGAATAATAATACGTTGGCCAGCTAGGTCTTACGCCGCTCGATTTTTATTTCTGGGGGCATATTAAAAACTTAGTTTACATAAATAAATCGAACATTGAAGAACTGAGAAACTGAAGAAGAAGAAGACGGGTACTTTTATAGTTATTTGGATCACAAGGCCGGAAATTGAACTACTTTCACATGTTGGACTTACTCATCTGAATTTTCTCTACAGCGTAGTACAATATAAATATTATTTTTCTGAAATCGGCAAGAAAGTGCATACTTTCCTGACCAATTTTAGTATGGAAAGTAGATTTTTATTAAAACGCTCAAGTAAAGTACGTATCCAAGGTTACAACAAAAATAACAGTCTGGTAAAGTACACAATAGTCTGGTAAAAACTTTACCTGACTGTTTCGTATTTTATCTGACTGTTTTTTTGTTTTAACCTTGGATTAATTTGCTGTCAAAAGAATTATTATCAAAAAATTGAAACATTTTGAGTTATTTTTGATTAATTATTGATTCAATTAAACGATTTCAGAAAAAATTGTGTATATAATACGTCCGGAAAATGTTTTTACTTGACTCAGCGAATTAAAATACTCGGCTTGCGGCCTTGTATTTCGAACAACCGCTTCGTCAAATAAAATATCGCTTTTAAGACTTATTAAGTAATATACTATTATTAAAGATAGTTCAATTATCTGTATACATATTTTTATTCTTTATACACAGAAACTGCCAATTTAATTATAATTATTTACATTTGAATATAAAATGCAGAAATAATCTTTAAAATTGGTAAACATTTCTAACCTTCAAGCACTCATTGATGCTAATGCTAACATTATAAAAGTCCCATAAGGTTATCGAACGATTTTGAGATATGTAAAACTGTCAATTTCGGACGGAGACACGAAAAATGTATTTATGTAAATGGGGAACAATGACTATCTTAGCCCTCTGACATATTAGATTACATCTCTTATAGAAATCTAGCAAAGAAGATAATTATTTTTATCAAATGAATAAAGTTAATATTAATAAATTTGGTGGCAACGGCCATAGCACAGCTCGTTGGTACTGATGTATAAGCGATAACGCGAGTTAAGTAACATTGCGCGCAGGAAGTATTTGAATGGGTGACCGTTCAGGGAAACTCCCGGTACTGTTGACAGAAAAAGACCTAAAACCGCGAACCACGGCGTAATGGCGGCATATGACCTAAGTAGTTGGTCGGCCAAGAAGCAAAAAAAATAAATAAATTTGGTATAGTTGGAAAGAGAATAGAAAATGCAATCCGAATGTAATAAAAAATCGTAAAGGTTGAATTTAAACTTACAAAGTTGATGTCACAGGAAGTTCCACAATTAAATTTTCATCCACTTCAATAAAAAATATTGCACTTATTACAATGTACTATAAGCAATTTGTGTATCTGCCATAATAAGAGAAGTGAATATTAATTTTTATTTAAAAATCATAAATAAGAGGTAGGGAAACGAAAGGATTATAGTATATTACAAGTATCGAAAGTGTAAGATAACGTGCGAGTGTACAAATTGAAAACGAGGCGAGTTATGTACACTATTTTTCAGACGACAACAAAATATTTCTAAAGAAAGTTTACAAGAGCAATGTTGTTACACTTTGACAGCTGATGCGTTTTTGAAGGTAAGGGTTGACGTTTGACGTGTGAGGGTAGGTGTACGTAATGTCAAAATATTAAATAATGCTAAAATATTAGCAAATAAATATTTATTCATTTTTAAAAATAAGATTTATCTGAATAATATAAAATCAAGGCTTAAGGAATCCAATATATTTTTATTTTAAAATATTTGACGTTTCGAACTAAAAGAACTAGGTCATCATCAGAAAATCTAAAATACAATACAATAATAAAGTAAAACTAATAAATAATACAAAATGTCAAACAAACCTCAATAAAACGTAAAATATAACATAAATAAAATATCATAAAATAAATTCAAATATATGTCAAAACAACAAAATAGATGCATATGAATAACAAAAATAGAAAAAATGAAAACTTGAAAATAAAAAATAAATAAAATTAAATTTCTAAATTCCCTAAAAAATTTTGAGCATATTTTAAATTATTATAGGCATCAGTTTTATAGTTAACAGAAATATCCAAATGTAAATTTATATGTAAGGTTTCTAAAATTAATCTGTGAAATTTATTTTCCATAACATCAATAATTTTAGTTTTAGAGAAATCAAAAATGTGTCCAGTTTCTTGATGGTGACGAGTTAAGTTAAGTTAATATATTGGATTCCTTAAGCCTTGATTTTATATTATTTGAATAATTTTTGGATCCACCTTAAATATTTATAAGATTTATCTGTGCAAATGTGTTGAAAAATCTGCGAAAACATCGATTTATATAATAATAAATTCTTTTCATTTATTTTATTATTTCCTTTCATCATAGCGCCATTTGTTGTCAAGCAGTGGAACTTCACCTGATATGTTAGAAATGTGCGTTATAATAACATATCACTGTACGTTATTTTCAACTTTCCGTAGTAGTTTATGATGTTGTTATGGTTACTTTCATAAGTGGTCGTCTGAACAATAATTTACAATTCAATGATAATATTTCGGCTTCTAGTTAGAGCCATTTTCAGATTAAATTGATGATGAAGGTGCTGTTATGAGGATGGATGATGGGTAAATCCCGTTACCGAGTAAATTGTAAATTATATAATTCTTTCGTTTCTCTATCTCCTATTTATGACTTTTAAATAAACATTAATATTCCCAGAATATATATTACAAGTCAAAAAATCCCAAACAATATAATAAGAGAATAAAACGGATGTCTCCAATGTATAAATAAAGCAATCAAGTTAAAGCGAATAATAATTGTAGTTTTTCTCCTTTTACTTTTTGACTTTACTGATAATTTGGTTCACGTTTTCGTCAAGTCTATTCAAGTTGTTCAAGATTATTTGAATCAAGTAAAAATTGAGCAGTGTTTAACCTCACTTGAATCTCAAACGCAACTTAATATTCAAGTTATCTTAAATCAACTAAAGTGGAATACATTTTTTGAATAATTGTACGAATATCTTCAAGATATTTGAGTCAAGTCGTTTTTAATCAGTAAATTTATTCAAGTAACTGTTAATTAACGATGTCAAGTTGTTTCAAGTTAATACTGCTCAATTTGAATACACCTGAAGAGTATTAGAATGGACTTGAAGAAAACTTGAACAGGTAATGTAAACATCTAGGAAGATCAGTGAACTTGAAATTAAAATTGTTGTTTGTTTTCACTTGAAAGCTTTACTTTTACTATGTAAACAGAAAAGCTTTATGAATCAAGTTGATTAATTTGGTTTTTTTTAATAAAGGCGACAATGTTAGGTTTTTCACCATATTAGTTAAACTGAAACGACTCGAAACTCCCAAATCCTAATATATAAATTCGAACAGGACAGTACGGTTAAAGCATTTTTTTTTTTAAGGAAACATTTAGATGAACTATAGTTATATTGTTTTAATTACTTTAAGTACTTTAAGTGCTAGTAAAGCTTAGAATTTGCGAAAAAATTATTCCAATTATTTTATATTAACAGTTGAATTATAATTTCAAATAAATAATAATTATCTTTCAACGACAAACTGATTTCAATGAAATAATAAGGAAACCTTTGCAGTACTTAGCAGTTGCAATTATTGACGTTTTAAATGTCAATAAGTATTTATATATTTATATCTGCTAAATGAGCTACCACAAATAATATCTATATTATTGGAGATACAATGAAATACTATGATATACTTATAAAAGATAAAGTACATTCGGTTAGAGAATAAAATATATTTTTTAAACTGTGGTTCTCAAATTTCAATACAAAGTTATATTTTGAATGGGATTTACAAATTTTTAATGCCTATTTGATGGCGTATTTTATTCTATAATCGGTTGTTTACATTGGCCTTCTATAAATTTGTCTTTTGTTGTATCTTTAATAATATAGAAATTATTTGAGGTAGCTCATTTCAATGTTTTCAAAAACTTGTGTAGCCAGTGTTTAATATTTTTTTTAATATATATATATATATATATATATATATATATATATATATATATATATATATATATATATATATATATATATATATATATATATATATATATATGGGTGGCTAGCTCAGTGGTATGAAGTCGGCCTGTGGATCCTGAGAACCCTGGTTCGATTCCCACAGGCGACAAACAATTTTCATAATTTCAAAAGCTACCCCTGTGACTCCTCCACCACTAACATCTTTGGGGGCCGCGATTTGACGATTGGTAACCGCACTTCACGCGCAAAATATATCACTTATCGAGATCTGCTTCGGCAGAGTGCCACACCCAGTAATGGGTAGAAGGCGTCATGATATATATATATATATATATATATATATATATATATATATATATATATATATATATATGTATATACATATATGGAAATCAAATCCACAGGCCGCCCCGATACCACTAAGCCACCTACCCCATAAATATGTAATTATTATTATTTTTTTAATCTGTTTTCTCAATAAAGGTCGATTTTAACCTATCAGCTGCCTTTGTTCTCATTTAAAAATGCCTTCCCTCATTTTATTTTTTTCAAGTGAATTCAATATAATTAAATAAATAATGAAAATAAAATAAATAATTGCATACAATTAATTAGAACTAAAATTACTCACCTAATACTGTTAACCATAAGCCAAATTAAATCAATTGCAAATTACACTATCTTATTCTCACATTACTATGCATTAAGTAACTTCTGTTTCTATAGGATAGCAATCGCTGTCTAAACTACTAAACTGAGAACAATAATGTCACACCGATCAATAAATAACTACAGTCAAAATTATTAATACAAATGCAAGACTTCAGCTATGATATTATAAATTTAAAGTAACATTATATACAAATTTGTGGTAGACAGCTAGATAATAATGAAATATTTTCAAAAACTTGTGTAGCCAGTCTTTAATATTTTTTTTTAATATATATATATATATATATATATATATATATATATATATATATATATATATATATATATATATATATATATCATCACGCCTTCTACCCATTACTGGGTGTGGCACTCTGCCGAAGCAGATCTCGGTAAGTGACATATTTTGAGCGTGAAGTGCGGTTACCAGTAGTCAAATCTCGGCCCCCAAAGATGTTAGTGGTGGAGGAGCCACAGGGGTAGCTTTTTTTGAAATTATGAAAATTGTTTGTCGCCTGTGGGAATCGAACCAGGGTTTTCAGGATCCACAGGCCGACTTCTTACCACTGAGCTAGCCACCCCATATATAATTTCATTTAATTTACATTTACTTATTTGAATATTCTAGATCTGATTAATATTATTTAGGTTAGTAATATACATTAGTGAAAAAAGCCAAGCTATAGTAATACTTTCACTACGATTTTGCTGATCTACTGTATATATGTAAATGGAAATTAAATTATCACTGGGTAGAAACAAGTGATGATGAGTTAAAAATTATATTCAGCTTCATTTAGATCCGTGCCAAAAATTTCTTAAGTTTCGCGACCTGTTATACAGTCGTAAAAATGCAAAGTGCATCATTAATTTCCATTAAGCGAACACACTATTTTCAAAATTATCTACCGTCGTATTAAGCGAGAAAAATCTGTTATTACCCGCTATTATCCACAGTCATGTACTCATTTTTGAGCACATAAACGTGAAGAGGTATTGAACTATTTTACTTAAAATATTCGGAATCTTGGTACTGCACTCACTTAACTCTTTTCTAGTGAGCTAAATTAAAATGAACTTGTAAAAGAACAACGAAAAGAAATGTCTTAATATAAGAGGACCATTTACGCTTGATGTTATCATCTATATCAGCGGTCTTCCATTTTTTTGAAAGATACGACCCATATTTCTAAAGAATATATATTGCGACCCAATAAATGGATTTTTTTTTTTGGAAAAAGTTATAATTTTCCTCATTAGGCTTCAGTAGACCTTAAAGGTTTCGTAGGCTCTTAGGCACTATCTATAATACCTAATGGGAAATTCGGCACTGCTGCCGGCCAGAGCTGGGCAAGCTACTTAAAAAAAGTAGTTAAGCTACAACTACAGCTATTCTTTAAAAAAGTAGCTAAGCTACAGCTATAAGCTATATTTTGTAAAATATAGCTAAACTATAGCTAAAAGCTTTCGTTAAAGTAGCTGTTAAATTTTAAAGTTACTTTTTTAAATTATTGTGAAACAATTAAATTTGCCATTGTCATATGATCAGTCTTTTGTTATAATGACTGTTAATTTACTATTACGTACATAAATATCAAAAATAGCAAATACCATCTGGCACCTACTGTGTATTTTTGCGTATTAGAGCCAGTTAGAACCGGCAACAAATAATTATTTTGTGTGGGTTTAGCTTGTACGCATGCGTACTTTATTGACCTTCTGCTTAAAAAGTAGCTTGAAGCTACAAAAAGTAGCTTGAAGATACAAAAAGTAGCTTGAAGCTACAAAAAGTAGCTTTAAAAGTAGCTGCAGTTGTTATTTTTAAGCCAATAGAAAAAAAAGTAGCTAGCTACAAGCTACAGCTATATATTTTTACAGTTAGCTAAGCTACAGCTACAGCTAAGGTAAATGTAGCTAAGCTAGTAGCTAAGCTACAAAAGTAGCTAGCTACTGCCCAGCTCTGCTGTCGGCCATTTATTATATTGTGAGTGGTGGGGTGATGCAATTATTTTATAAAATGATTTATTTAAATTTATGTTATAACAAAAATATCATGAACATTTTATTAATAGATATCTTCACGATGTTCACAAATCCAAACTTGTATACATAGTAACAGTAAATGAACTATACTCCGGAAAATGACGTATTCTGTATGTGCTTCACCCGTACTAAAAGTGCAACATTGTAGTCAGATAATATTTTAAAAGATTAAAAGTACCCAGTTCTCAATTTTAAATATTATTATAATGTATATATTTTTGCCTTGAACGGTAAAAGATTGTATAATTATATATTTAATTAAAAGAATAATAATTTTCGTTTCCGTATTTTTAATATTGTTTATATTTGTATTTATTTTTTTTTAATAAACACGTATAATAATATGTCATAAATAATAAATAAATCGAAATTTATGACATATTTATTTTATTTTAATTTCTGTTATATTGTATTGTTAATGCTGGTGATGAGTTTCGTTTGAAACTTAAAACGTCCAATTTAAAAAAATATATAAATAATTTTTGGATCTCTGAAGTCTTATTTTATTTATACTTATAATTTTGGATCCTAAATATTTTTATTATAATAATATTTAGGAGTTTTGCGATCCTTGGAAAATTATTTCGCGACCCTCTGAAAATTGTTTCGCGACCCACAGTTTGAAGACCAATGATCTATATGACGTATTTATAAAATAAAAAAAAATCAATATATCATCACGCCTTCTACCCATTACTGGGTGTGGCACTCTGCCGAAGCAGATTTCGGTAAGTGACATATTTTGTGCGTGAAGTGCGGTTATCAGTCGTCAAATCACGACCCTCAAAGATGTTAATGGTGGAGGAGCCACAGGGGTAGTTTTTGAAATTATGAGAATTGTTTGTCGCCTGTGGGAATCGAATCTAGGGTACCAGGGTTCTCAGGATCCACAGGCCGACTTCATACCACTGAGCTAGCCACCCCATAAACGTATTTATGTAATGATAATATCATATGATAATGTCTCCTATTTGCACACGTACATTTTTATTTTTTATTATGAAAAACAAGAATTCTAAATAGTAAATTATAAAACATTAGTTCGCTAAGATGAAGCCAGGTATGTTTTGTATTACGCAAATTAAAAAATATAATCTGAAAACATATTAGGTAAATAAGATATTTTTATTTATTTTCAATAAACGATGACCATTCGAGAGTAAAAAACAACGAATGGAAAGTGATAAATCAGTATGATTTATTTGTTTATCAATAGATTAGATTAGATAGTACATTTGCGAAGAATAGAATATAGTTGAATGCAAAATAGCAATTATATTTTGTAATTGCGGTGTTAGTGGAACAACAGGACAATAATAACTCAAAATGTCAATGAAGTAATGCGATGACCGATGATGAAGTTGATACATACGCCCAAATCGAATTCGGTTATTTGTCTGTAACCGATAGTAAGCGAGTTCGCAACGTGTTTTCACCGCGATACATTCCACGCCATTTAACTCTGCATGTAAACAAATAACGTGGCCTAAGCACATCCTGTTCTGAAATGAAATATTATACTGTCGTATCATATTTTATTGCACACATCGGAATTTTACATGATTGAAATTGAAGCTCAATAGATGTTACACAAATGAACTACCATTTCAAACACAATACACTGAATATAAAGATGTTTTCATGCAATCGTATAATAACGAGCTACAGTAGATCAGCAAAATCGTAGTGAAAGTATTACTATAGCTTAGCTTTTTTCACTGACGTATATTACTAACCTAAATAATATTAATCAGATCTTGACTATTCGAATAAGTAGATGTAAATAAAATGTTTGGGGGCCGTGATTTGACGACTGGTAACCGCACTTCACGCGCAAAATATATCACTTACCGAGATCTGCTTTAGCAGAGTGCCACACCCAGTAATGGGTAGAAGGCGTGATGATATATTTATTTATTTTATTTTATATAATAAATATGAAATTATCATTATGATTATGAATTATGAAATGATTGATATAAAGTCAATAAGTAAAGATGTACCTAAAATAAACCTAGTTTTCTTTAACTGTGAAGGGCATCTGTACAACTGTCAACTGAGTTCATCAAAGTGCCGAAGGCAACGATGTTTCGATTTCAAGACGTATCGCGCACTATTCGAGTTATTTGAATGTTCACTCATCTCTACTAAATAAGTATGATGTATTTAATATAATTCTGTGATTTCATAAAAGAATATGATATACACGTCGGCCATATAGAGATTTTTATACTCTAACAGATATATAAGGAACTTATTCCTTTTCATTCATCTTTTTATTTTGATTCAATCATGGACAGTACCCATTGATTTTGCTAGCATAAAATAAATATATTGACATATACTTGACATGGAAACGTTCACCTTAGTTGACTTTGTTTACAACATTTTATTACAAAATAGTAAAATACAATTTATTTATAGTTCTGAAGATTGATCTATTAATATATATATATATATATATATATACATTATTAGATCAATCTTCAGAACTAAAAATAAATTGTATTTTGCTATTTTGTAATAAAATGTTGTAAACAAAGTCAACTATATAACAATATATATATATATATATATATATATATATATATATATATATATATATATATATATATATATATATATATATATATATATATATATATATATCAATAAAATACACAGTGATTAAATTATAAGAAAATCACGAAATTAACCAATTAAAGACAATAAATTTTGTTTTGACAAACGAAATCGTTAGAAAAATTCATTTTAATAAAATTATGGATATGATTGATTATTTTATAAATACAATTTGAAATGTAGTACAACATTATAAAACATTAATTTCCAGATTATCATAATAGTCTCCAGCATAAAACTATCAAAGAGATCACTTTCACTCTTCTTTTATCGATTTATATCCGAAAATAGTTATTTGTATAACTAGGTAATGTGCAAGCCGAGCCGCAATCGCAAAACAGTTTCGAGATACGTGATATACAAAATTTTTCGCGCTGATGAATAAAATAATTGATTTAAAATTGTTAAAAATATCTCTAACCTCTAAACACTCAATTCATGAAAGTGACAAAAATTCCTAGTTTTTACCGAATGGCGTTCATTAATTCTAATAACAAATGTAACATATACATAAAAATTAAACAGAAAGAAATACATTAAAATAGCGAATCTTCGCAAGAAATTTGCAAGTATTTGAAAGAAACAA
This sequence comes from Pterostichus madidus, assembly GCA_911728475.2. Classification (NCBI taxonomy): domain Eukaryota; kingdom Metazoa; phylum Arthropoda; class Insecta; order Coleoptera; family Carabidae; genus Pterostichus; species Pterostichus madidus. The sequence goes on along the minus strand of OU452311.1, from coordinate 22,628,418 downwards.
ACAGAAGAAACATTTCCCAATTTCGACATCGCGTTGCGAATTTATTTGGCAATTCCAGCTGCCAATACGGCATCTGAAATATCATTTTCAAAATTGTCAAAAATTAGAAACAATTTTAGATCGACCATGAACAAACAATATATTAATACCTTGTTCATTTTGTCTCTCGTATGCAACATAATTTTGCTGAACAAAACTCTTGGAAAACACCACTTTAAATATAATATTTATTTTTATATGCATCATAATTGAAACCTAACTATAAGTTACCATTTAACATAGTTAAAAAGTAGTTTTTATTATTATTATAAGATGTTTTTTTGTATTTGTTGTCAGCATTGGCGAATACAGAATATCTCTTAGAGAGGGGCGAATTGCCTTCTTTGTTTTAGTTACTGAAAGTCATACCTATCTCTCAGGGAGGAGGCGATCCCCCCATCGTCCCTCCCCTAGGATCTGCCACTGATTCCCAGAGATATGCTGTTATGATAATTTCAATTGTTAATAATATAACGGGGCAGCAAAGAATATATGCTTATTGTACTAATATGCCATAACGCGGCCCTGTTGATTCTATAGTTAACGGCAGTCGCTAGTACGAACTCCACGTTAGTAGTAAGCACTAAGTAGGAAGGTGACAGATTCGTTTAGCGCACGTGACGTGACACAAACTATATTGAGAAATTAGCAACAGACTCAAGTAGAGAGGTGTCTATTGATGGCAAGGCGGTACTATTGAATTCCGGACGCACATGCAATCACGTACCGGTTCCCAGTCCCGATTCCGGCGTCGACAGCCATTCCGCAGCACAAGATCACGCGTACAGCATTTCACACTTTGCGAAGAATAGAAAACGGCGCGGTTAATACTTAGAGAATTTTCGTTGTATTCACAACAAATGATGCACAATGATTATTTTTCGCACCTACGTCTGAGATTGACAGTTTTACATATCTCTTAATCGGTCGGAAACTTTGTGTTTACCGAACACTGTTCGGAAATTAAGTTTATACCGAACGCCGTTCGGAAACCTTTTTTGGTCGAATACCGTTCGGCAACTATGTGTTTACAGTATGCCATTCGGCAAAAACTGTGTTTACCGAACGCCGTTCTGTAAAAATTAGAAAGTTTTTCCAATTTCATGTGTTGAGTGTTTAGATGTTAGAGAGATTTTTAGTAAATTTTTAAATCAATAATTTCATTCATCAGCGTGAAAAGTCTTGTGTATCACGTGTTATGCGAGTACTCATAATTTGCAAGCCTCGACTAGGCTTGCCACCTCTCCGGGTGTGACCCGGAGACTCCGGGTTCCGGGTTTAATTATTATTTCTCCGGGTTGTGTAACTAAAATTGAATATGTAGTGCTATGTAGTTAGTTGTCCAGGACAAATTTGTCTCACTTTCGGAATCTTCTACGTCGCTAAATTATCAAATTTTTTTCTTTGATAATCTTCTACATCTGACTGTTATCTACTTTAATTTCTGTCATTAAATCTTCCAATTTCTTGATTCTGTCCTCATGATTTTAAGGAAGAATTTATACAATTAATTTCGGTTCTAATAGTTGATATATCATCTCGTATCAGATAATTTTTTTTAGAATTGTATTAAGTTTTCAGAAATAGACATAATTTTAGGTAAGGGGATGTCTTCTGTAGCATGTGATAATCTTCAATTTTGTCAACATTATATATATATATATATATATATATATAACATTGAATACACTAATTTTATTGTTACAGTAGATTTATCACTTCCAATCTTGTTTTACTTTATTTTATATGTAATTATTTTACCATGATAACAAAAACACTTTTCTTTAACAAAACAATGTAACACTTTTTTTATCAAATATGGTAATAATAATAAAATTGCAGGATCTTCTTTAAAAAAATTGTCATCATCTCCGGGCGAGACTTAGTTCTGAGGTGGTAACCCTAGCCTCGACTTCTGCTCGGCCTATCAAAATATGCTCCATTTGCAAAAGTACAGTTTCCAGCCTAGTGATACAAATAACAATTACCTATTACCTGACAGTCAACATCTGATTTGCATTTTTGTTTATGTAACATAAAAATATAAACATTATTATAGGCAATCGTAGACCAGTGGGTAAAAGCGAGGTACAACTTGCGTTTCTTAATTGACAAGCAAGAGATCGTGCGTTCAAATCACGTCAACTTATATAAAAAAATACGATTGTGTCTGAGTGGTTCGGATTCCACTATAAGCTGTAGGCCCTCTGTACTGCAATTGAGATTAAGTTTCTGTTCTGCAGAGTAAGAAATAAATAAATAATGACTGATAGAATAAATAACCGAATAAGCATGATGTCAAATATATCTAAATTATTTTAGAGATAAACGCTTTAAATAAAAGAAGCATACAACTAAATATTCTATCAAGAATTAATGTTAGTCGCTCTTAGCTACCGTTCATGCTATCATTCAATAATATTTAAAGCTACAGAATGTAACAGGTACCAACTGTCAAGAAATTATATTAGAAATATTACCTTTTTTTACTTTTAATATGTTGATTATCAAGAATATAGGAATTATAGACCTATTTTAATGTATTTTGTGTGGATCAGTGGCAGCTCGTGACTCTATCGAGCAGTGAGGCGACTTGGCCAAATCTAATAATCGGGAAAGAAAATAAAAGTATAATAATAAAAATAAAAATATTAATTATTTGTTGATAAAGTCGATCATGCCGCGTTAAGGAAGTTAGGGCAATAACTTTGAGCATCAGGAAGGATTTGGAATAATGTACCGCCCCATATACAATGTTGAGTACTACATACGAGTATGTAATAAACATGCATTAAAAATATATGGTGGTCAGTCGGTGTAAGTTTGGAAGATGAAAACTATCTCGTTGATAGCCAGATGAAATGTGTATTTATATATTTATGCTACTCTGGACAACTGGAACTTAATCCCAATTACAGTAAGATACCTTGTTCAGATTTACTTAAATTGCTCTGAATATGTTGAAAAATATTTTGAAGAAAATAATGAAGGTTTACAATGATACGTAAATATGAAATATCGTATTTGAACAATTTTACCCACGTTACTGTTAATGTTGTTTTTACACGTTAATAAATGGGTGATTGACTTCACCCCACAAGATGGGGTCAAATCGATCACAATTTAAATTTAAAAAAAAATTCTACAGCTCGACATTTTTCTCCTGATATTATAGAAAGGGAAGAGAAATTATTTTTTTGGGATTATTTATACCAAGAATAATCGGTGAAATTATAGAAAAATCTTCATTTTTTTATCGATAATACCCTGTTGTACGGTATATGATTTAATCTTTAATAAAACTTAAGAAAATGATAAAAAGAAGACCTTTGGCTCTTCGTCCTCCACAAGCTCCGACCTTTTGGCATTTTTCCGATTTTACGACGGCTCCGTCCGTCAACCTCGTACAAATTACTAAATTAGTTGTACAATTCCAAATGACGCAGTTGTATTACAATCGATAGTATAAAAAACGAATCGTGCATGAAGCTCTTTACTTTATTCCCTACTCGTGTGTCCAGCGCGCAACGGAGTACCGCACAGTGTTTGCGAATGCATTTTACGTTTTTCATCGTTCAGGCCGAATGGCGAATCCTTAAACAGGTTTGCACGTGATCTCTCTACTTTTTCATGCCGCAGCGCTTATCGGGCGCGGGAGAATTAACGCGACCACTCGGTATCCAACCGACGCTTGCTTCTCGTTGCCAGCGCGCCGCACGAACTCAACTACACATTGGGGCACTAATCAACGATGACTTGGCCCCACTGAAACGTAGAATGCGGAGGTGAATGCCTGATTGAAATACTGGTCCACTGGGTATCAGCTGCTCTAATTACTGCTAAATTTGTAAAAATTACTTGTCTTATACTATATCCTGAAAAAATCCAGCACAATTTATAATTACAGTCCATTTGGACGAATACAATTTCCTGAATGACAATTTTAACGAATAATATTAAAACAAATAAAAAGACAATTTCCCTAACGATAATTTATAACATCTTTGGGGGCCGTGATTTGACGACTGGTAATCGCACTTCAAGCTCAAAATATATCACTTACCGAGATCTGCTTCGGCAGAGTGCCACACTCAGTAATGGGTAGAAGGCGTGATGATATATTTATTTATTTTTAAAATTTTTAAAGAATAACAAATTCTTGAATGAAGAAATCAAGAACGCAGATTACAAGAATGCATTTTCACGAATGGCAAATTTCCGAAGTAATCACTTTCACGAATGACCATTTTCCAGAATTGTTAATTTCTAGAATGTAATTTCCCGTATGCAAATTTTCAAAACAACTTTTTTCCCGAATGCAAAAAAATAATTATTTTAATATCATCGATGTGTGATGATTTTCCAATGTTTAAAAATTTCATATATAAATAAATAAATAAATAAATATAACATCACGCCTTTTACCCATTATTGGATGTGGCACTCTGCCGGAACAGATCTTGGTAAGTGAATTTATATGTGTGAAGTGTGGTTACCAGCCGTCACATCACGGTCACCAAAGTTGTTAGTTGTGCGGGAGCCACAGATGTGATTTTAAAGTGGTGAAAATGTTTGCCGACCGTGGAAATCGAACCAGGGTTCTTATGATTCACAGGCCGACTCGATACCACTGAGCTACGTACCCCATTAAATAATAATAATTTCATATATGACCAGTCATTTTACCAATATATAAATTACCGTCATGTTTCCAACCCTCGGTAGAAGGCGTAATGATATATATTTATTTATTTACCTTTTTTAATAAAAATAAGTGTTGACCAGAAGAAAGATTCTTATAATATTATGATGTAAAGTGAAATAGAAATGTCTATTATTTGCGTGTTGCCTTGACAAACTTCAAGAATTTGTAGTTAATCCGACCGCAAAAAAACAAGCCGACGCAGTGAATGGTAAAAAAGTTGTTCAGTGGGGTTTCATCTTAGGGAGAAGTTCACAAGAGTTAAGTGCATTTATTATGTAAACCTCGAAATATTGCTATTTAATAGTTTCCTGAAAGTTTCGTGACAAGTTTTATAAGATGAACTATTAAAAGTTGTACAAGGACACTTTGGGAATGTCCGCTGGTCGTTGACATTTAAATCCGATTCCTTCATACATGACGTAACTACAGCTATCAATGAACATACATTGAAAAATGAAAAATATTATAATGGAGTCAACACATTCATTATAACGAATACTACATGCCAGGACAGTAAAGCGTGAACACGAATACAATTAATCCGATGAACATTTAGCCGAAACATGTGAATGAGAAGGCCTAAAATCTCTAATTATTTGCAAGCAATTTGTTCCACACTCACAGTGCGCAACATCATAGCGTCGGTCGAAGCATACCACGTCGTCTAAGTCCAGAAGTCTACATCCCATAGTGTCAATTAGTTCTATCACAATGTTCATGGCGTATAACCGTGAACCATAGATCCCATTGCTTTGGCATTTACATTGTCAATAAGTATAGAAAAAATATGTGTAGATAGCTCGGATTGTGGATTTGAAAACCTCGGTTCAATTCCTACAAACGATAATCAATTTTAACCACATTAAAATTACCCCTGTGGCTTCCCCACCACTAACATCTTTGAGGGCCGTGATTTGACGGACACTTCACGTACATAAATATATTACTTACGGAGATCTACTACGACTCAGGAAATCTGCTATATCCAGAGTAACAAAAGCATTCGTGACCTTAAACAAATTATCGGTAATATTCAATGCAGTTATACTATAAAGCTTGAATTATATTTTTTTGTCTAGATTCATGCTAGATTTCTTGTTCGGTTTACATTCGGTTTTCCTTCGATTTAAATATTTTATTTTAAAACCATTCGTCCATAATCGCATAATTTCGACTTTTTAACAAAGAATTCCAAATTGACAACTTCACAAAAGAAATACAGAAATGGGGTAGCTAGCTCAGTGGTATCAAGTCGACCTGTGGATCTTGAGAACCCTGGTTCGATTTCCACAGGCAACAAACAATTTTCATCATTTTAAAAACTACACCTGTGGCTCCCCAACCAGTAACATCTTTGGGGGCCGTGATTCACGCGCAAAATATATCACTTACCGAGATCTGCTTCGGCAGACTGCCACACCCAGTAATGAGTAGAAGGCGAGGTGTTATATTTATTTATTTTTATTTATTTACAAAAGAAATACTGCATTTTGAAAAATTTAGGTTATACTTTGCATTTGAAGCATAGAGATTATAAATATGAAGAACAATTGAAAAGGCAATTTTAATAAATTTTAACAGCGAATAGATAAAAATAATAAAACACAACTTTCAGGCGAAATGTCCTGCTAATTAGAGTGTAATAGTACAGTTAGTAAACCGAATGCACGCATATCTGCGCAGGCGTAGTCGAATCTAATATGAAAATCGAATAGAAAATAGAGCTGGATGTATATTTCTATACTAGACACTAATATGAAACTCGAACTAGAATCTAGACAAAAAAATTTAATACAGAGTAATCAGAAGTAAGTGTTTCAGAAATTGGTAACACGGATACATACATTTATTTCCTGTTGTTAACAATGACATTTGATAATTTTAATTAATAAAAATCGTTGTTTACTCAGAGAACAAGAATATGAAGTGTTTTTATCACTCGATCTATTTGTATTTATTATAAAAATTATGGGGTAATGGCTCAGTGGTATCGAGTCGACCTGTGGATCCTAAAAACCCTTTTCAATCCTCACAGCCGACAAACACTTTCACCAATTTAAAATTACCCCTGTGCTCCCCCATCACTAACATCTTTGAAGGCCGTGATTTGACGGCTGGTAACCGTACTTCACGCACATTAATATATCACTAACCAAGATCTGCTTCTGCAGAGTGCCTCGTTCAGTAATGGGTAAAAGGCGTGATAATATATAAATAGTATTTCCGTCTTTATCTGGCGTTGTTCCAACTGTGGTATAAAAAGATACCCAGAATTGTATTGCTAACTGCAACACTTACTTTTGATCACTCTGTATAAGATTCAAGCTTAAGTATAAATAATTCATCTTATGTGCAGCGATTTCGCGACTAATGACTCATTATCTATACCTACGAAGTAAGTGGTGTACTCATATTCTTGTGCTCCAACCTTTAAGTATTTGCTAATAGCGAAATGAATATGATATCAAAGTGTAGACACATCTCCGCGAGAAAAAGGTAGAGTTTTCGCAACAAAGACATTATCGTGTGAGTTTCTAACGGAATTCAACCGAAGTAGAGCGGTTTGTTGCTGTTAGGATTAAACGTTGTGGAGATAATATGACTATATATTTTAATTTCATACCTGAACGCATGCGAGCGCTCGTCGGCTTGTAGCGACGACACCACACGCCACAGGCGTCAGAATCATAATGGTCACAATCCTAGCTTTGAACCTGTGCCTTACCTTCTTTCGATCTCAAATATGCCTATTATGTTCTCTGAATTGTAATTCTGAGTACACAAACAGAATGTGGACATTGGAGAAGAAAAACTGTCGGTTTTTTCAACTGTCAATACTTTGATAATACCATTTAAAAAAATTGTATGAACGACTGCAGAAACGATAGTTTTAAAAATAATACCTACTAATGATAGTATAAATGATAGTTTTAAAAGTAGTACTAACAGTAGTCTCAACTTTAGTAGTAGTACTATTTAACGATAGTAGTCCCTTATTCATTTTAAAAGGAATTCATTCCGAGTGGAGTTTGATAAAAAACTTGATTTCCGAATGGCGTTCGGAAAACAAAGTTTTCGAATGATTATGAGATATATAAAACTGTCAATTTTGGACGGAGGATATTTAGAATTCGTAGAAAATAAATAATTTACCTACTACGACGTGTGGCTATTAAATAACGAGACTGACGCTGCTACAGAAAAAATGAGCATGCGCCAAAGAGCCAGCGACCATCATCTTATTAGCGTGAAGCTTTATCTTTCGAATGCAGTACCTCTCGCTTCTGTAAACAAATCCGTATAGACGTAGCTTTCGTTCTCATTAGAGTTGTTTTTTGTTTCGCCGGAAAAATGTTAAGTGCAACATTAGAGCAACGAATTGTTGTGAAATTTCAAATGAAACTTGACAAAACTGCTACTGAAACTTATAATTTATTGAAAGAATTACCCGAATTTTGGAAGGACAAGTCACGGGTTCTCCATCAAGACAATGCGCTGGCTCATTCCGCAATGTCTGTCAAGAGGTTTCTAGCCAAGAACAGCATTCCAGTGTTGAACCATCCGCCTTATTCGCCGAATCTTGCACCGTGCGACTTCTATCCGTTTTGCTAAGGTGAAATTTGCCTTAAAAGGAACAAAATTTGAGCTGTGAAAGAGAAAGCGGCACGCGTCCTTACGGAGCTGATAGAAGAAAACTTCCAGCATCGTTTCGAACAATGGAAGATTCGCATGGAGCGTTGTAGAGATAGAGGAGGGGTGTATATTGAAGGTGATAATAAGTAAATAGGTATGAAATCTAAATAAAATATTAAAACAGCGTCAGTCTCGATATTTAATAGCCACAGCTCGCATATATTTTTTTAACTACAAATAATAACAGGATAAACATACAAAATCATAGTTTGATTATAAATTCAAACTTACATAATTCTGAAATTCAACATACTCGTCAATCATTTGTTTTTGAATACATTTTACATAATTTATTTTCTGATATAATTAATTATATTCATTGGATTATTTCAATAAGAACGCGAACCTAGTAGCGAAATTTAAAACTACGGCAAAGGAACACTTACCGCTATAAAATATTTTGCAGAATGTTTATTTTAAAACAACCAATGCGTTTTTTGGACGTACTTATGACTTTAGAGTAAAATGTAATGCACGCAAAGTGATCGGGAATAAACTGCAAATTTATCAGTAATAACAAACACTACATTCAACCAGTGGCTCGCAAAGTTTTTAGTCCATTAGATAGCAAATTTTTTTTTTATTCCAACGATGAATATTGTATTGTGTTGTGTAACAATTATGTCGAGCAAAATGGTAATAAAAATTAGAAATAATTTTATAATATTGAAGTAGGCTATGCTATTATGGATGGCGCCCGAGTGCATTATCATTTAGTAACGACAATGGTGCATACAAGATTTTATTTTTCACTGGAATATGTAGAATCAGTTTTAATTTATAATAATTATGATTATACTAATGTGTATACGAGTATTAATCAACAATGGCGTTGCGTGAATGGAGCGGGCGTTATTTATCTGTTTATTTGTTACTCTGCACAACAGGAATTTAATCCCAATTACTGTACTGGAAGCATACAATCCGCACCACTTAGACACAATCGTATTTTTGGATATAAGTAGAAGCCAATGAGATTTGAAACCACGACTTCAAGTTTTGCCTCACTTTTATCCACTGGGCTACGATTGCCTGTATGTCATTATGAATCATAACGCCCGCATGTAATGACCCGGTTGTTATGGAGTTGTTTATATACTTCGTATCATAGCAATAAATAAATAAATAAAATAGTTTTTATTGTGAAACACCGATTTTGGGTATAACTTCATCGTTCTCTCTAGAAATATGGCGTTAACGCCTTTGGAAAACTATGTGCTACTCTAGTGCTAATAAGGATACTTTTCTTTCTGTAATAGCTATTCAAAAAACTAGAAAATCAGTTGAAATCTTATATGATCGAATTGGCTGAAAAATAGTCGGGAAGAAAAGTATTTTATCTTGAATCTCTGTTGCTAAGATGTTTATTTTTTCGCTTGCATGTGGAATATTCTACCACCTGAGCTTGACTAAGAAAACGAGGCAAGAGGTTCCGTCTCATAAATAACCATCTCAATAATGCACTGACGAACAGATTTAAGAATCCATCACCGACTATGCAGCAACAGAGTAGCTAGTGAAACAAATGAAAGGAGTTGTTGTACAGGTACCTTACTTAATTAATAAAAGCCACTGAACTTCTTGGAGACTAATTGCATGTAGCTGAATAATATACATTAGTTCAAAGCTAACATAAAAATATTAAATCGGACTGAATAGATTGCTCTAGCTTTTGTCCAGACACAAAGAACAAACACCAAGCGGTAATAAATACAAAAGACTGCATTGTTCAACCTACGTTCAATTATTCCACGACATTGCGGCCAGCAAACAAACAAATTGTAAAGAAACATTAGAGCTTTCAGGCAATAATTCTATTTCGTTTCATTGCAGCCAAATCTGAAGCGCATTCTAAAATCGGCATATCGATACATCGAACAAATAATTCGATTTGCTTAGCGCTGCTACTGGTCACAACAGACAATTTCACAACGGTTTACAAGTGAGAATTTTACTTATAATTGCGCAATAACTCATAACTGTAAACACACAATTACCACTCTACCAATAAGTATAGCAATATTTCAAATTTGAAGGCAAACAAGGGCGATTTTCTTGTATCTAAATGTTCAGAAATACGGAAAGAGAAATCAAAACCTTTAAAATGACATTATTTAAGTTATAACAACAAATGCTAGAAACTTCACTGATACTTTGAGCTTTATCAAAAGGCAAGCAGTAAGATACAAAACTTTGTGCATCAAATTGAAACCTTATAACTCATATTGTTATCTTCGAAGTAATAGGAAGTAAAGTTAAAATTATCATACTTATTTATTTGTTATAAGAGGAACTTAATCCCAATTGCAGCCTATAGCGTAATCCGAACCACTTTGGCACAATTGTATTTTTGGAAGTTAAATTCAGTGAGATTTAAACACACGATCTCTTGCCTGGTAGACGCAAATTTAATTCATAGAGCTACGATCGCCGATATATTTCGTTCATGGCATTTATGCACTTTTTATTTGTTCATAATGTACCATACCATATTACAATGCATTTAGTTATTAAAGTATTCATTGTTTTCACGCATTTCACAGGCAAATGTTTGTTTTATGTCAGTGATTAATCGAGCTCTGTCTCACGTCAGTTGACACGAATCTTATTTTTCGTTAAAAACTTAAATAATATTAAATACACAGATATCTGACATTTACTAAATTCTATAAGTAATTTTCAACATCTTAAACTAAATTTAACATTAAATATTCCTTAGACACAAACTGTATAACAGTATTACTAACAATTATTTTTTTACAAAAAAACTAATTCAACACTCAAATATATACATACATACATATCTTCACGCTATATCCCAACAAATGGGGTAGCACGAACCCTAAAATCACTCATAAAACATTCACTCAACACACCCATCAAACAACCAGTCATCGTCAAACATTTTCATTCAAACATACCATCCTCACTTCAACCACTTTCATAGATCACTCCATATAAACTCATTCATTTATTACACTCGAAATTATTATCACACAACAAACCTTCAATCACATCATTCCTTTTCACTTACCATTCATTTTCTTTCTTCAACGTACATAACGAATGCATAAAAAAACAAAAAAACAAAAAAAAAATCTCAAATTACTCACGTTTACTCCTAACAACGAATCTAATAACGAAACTAACAACGAATCTACAAGATTAGAAAAGATGAAAGCGATAGTCTGCACTTATATATGAAAGAAAAGACCACACAATGCAGTAACTGAAAATGAAACAAATATATTATCATGATTATTATCTTATAGGCAGATTGACCTATGAAATCAAAGATAATTATTATTTATAACAAACTTGATTATTATACAGTTTTTGAATAAAACGAAAAAGTTTCAGTTATTACAGAAATGTTTACTTCTTCTTTTAATGGCTGTCATTCCAAGATGTATGTATCGTTTGACTTCTAATTTTATTTATTTATTTATTTATTTATTTGTTACTCTGCACAACAGGAAGTAAATCCCAATTACAGTACAGGGGGCCTACAGCTTATAGTGGAATCCGAACCTCTCAGACACAAACGTATTTTTTTAATATAAGTAGAAGTCAGTGTGATTGCTAATTAAGAAATGCAAGTTGTACCTCGCTTTTATCCACTGAGCTACGATTGCCTGTATTAACAACATACTAGTATATGTCTCATTAAAATTTTATTTAATTTTCTTACTACACGAGAAATAAAACTGCAAAATAAAATATCAAAAGAAAAAATAAGATTCGGGTCAACTGATGTGAGACAGGGCTCGTAGTTTAGGATAATAATTTGATCCAAGATAAAGAACTGGCAAAGTGTTTCATTTTCTAAAAACTTTCCGATTGTTTATAACCGTCTTTATTAATTTTTGACTTAAATTCTCATTCTGAACAACTTCAGTGAATAAAATTTTCTATATTTTTGCATTTAACGATAAATATCTTGAAACTGAAAACTTAATAGAAAGCAATTTCCAATCGTGGCAGTTTTCCATTTGAACTATAATTTCAATGCTAAATAAATCAATCTATTAATTTTTTGAACATCTTTACAACTTAAGATACTAGATACAAAAATAAATAGGAATATATACAAGCGCCTTCTACACATTACTGGATGTGGCGCTCTGCCGTAGCAAATCTCAGTAAGTGATATATTTTGCGCGTGAAGTCCGGTTACCAGCCGTAAATCACAGCCCCAAGGATGTTAGTGGAGGGTGAGGCACAGTAGTTTTAATGTAATGAAAATAATTTGTCGGTTGTGGCAATCGAATCCAGGTTCTCAAAATCACAGGCAGACTCGATACCACTGAGCCACCTACCCTACCTAGTTGACAAGAAAATGTAAACAAGTATTTACTCATTCTTTTTGTCATCGTGTACTTGACAAATTCAAGTTTTACACATTTTTTGGTAATATGAAGACAAACAAAGCAAGTGCAGCAAATTTGGTCAAATCTGAAAATGGAACGTTTCAGAATTTATTGTTCTTAAAAAATAATTACTACGGGATACTAGTTTGGTCGATCAGTTTGAATCAAATTTTAGTTATAGGCGACGTTTAATTGTGAAAATATTGAGCAGATCTTGCTGAAAGAATATTGCAGTGTGGGTTGGATACAAAAACTGCAACCGAACCCAGAATGTACAAGTGTAAAAATATGTTATGTGCGTTAGCGGTCAGGCTACCGCACTAGCCTTTGTATTAATATTATTACAGCACTGCAGTAAATGCAACGTTGGTTTAAATTGGGCCCATAGGCATTTGTTCACACATTCGGTCCGTGCATTACGTTACACATTGTGTTATAATGATAGGAATACATTGTTAGACCACAACATTCTACGTGCGATGCGTTATTTAAAATAATGTGTCTGTAGTTGTAACGCCACCACATTGTATCGGAACATGTACCATATGTAAAAACCTTCTAAATGAAACAACTATCTCGTATCAAAACATTTACTAGATATCTAGTAAATCAGTCAATGTTGTATAGTTTATATCTATATCTACAAGACTACAAGTTATAACATTAGTTTTACAAGAACAATGAAAAAAGAATGTACCTACATGTCCGGCAGTACGGTAGTGTGCATAACGTTACAGCATTCGAATCCAAAGATGTCGAGTTCGAATTCCACTGAACCTAAATATATATAAATTCCCATATATTTAATTTTTCAACAATAGCTGGGAAAAAGATAATACGAGGGTAATGTGAAAATTTCTCGGCCTGAAAATGAAAAACTGCGATTCTCAGTTAAAAAATTATTTTATTTTTCTACATACTCTCCCTTGACTTCAACACACTTGGTCCAGCGTTTCTCCAACATCAATATTTCTTTCCGGAAGTGAGAGTCTGGAAGGCTGTGAAAATATTCATATTCGGTCCTTTCAACTTCTTCATTAGACTCGAAGAACTTCCCAGAAACAAATTTCTTCAAGTTTGGGAACAGATTGAAGTCTGAGGGTGCCTAATCAGGAGAATATGGGGGTTGGGCGAGCAAATCGTACCCTAAATTCCGCAGTTTTCCTATCGCCAACGGACCCTTGTGTGCAGGTGCGTTGTCCTGATGAAAGATGATTTTTTTCTTCTGCAAGCCAGACTTCTTCTCGCGAATTTTGGCATCCAGCTGGTCAAGAAGATTGGAGTAATATTCACCTGTAATTATTCTGCCTTTTTCAAGGTAATCAATTAACAGAATCCCTTTTACATCCCAAAACACGCTGGCCATGATTTTTCTGGTAGATGCAATCGACTTCGCTTTCTTTGGCACTGAATCACCGACTTCTACCCACTGCTTGGACTGCTGTTTCGTTTCTGTATAGTGGTGGACCCATGTCTCATTCCTATTGAATCGGTCCAAACATTGCTGCGAAGATCGTTTGCGCATTTACTTTTGATCGGCATTCAGCAAATGCAGATTCTTTGTGCAAGATGTTTCGCACCCTTTCTTCCGATATCCCCACAGCCTCAGGTATCTCACTCACCTTCACTCGCCTATCATCCAACACGATATCATGCACTTTTACCATGATTTCCGGTGTAGTGGCTGTTTTTGGCCGTCCTTCACGTGGGTCATCTTCGAGGGACGTGCGACCACGTTTAAATTCAGTTGCCCACTTTTTAACGGAGTCTCCGTAATCTTTTGTCAACTTCGGATGAATTTCCTTAGGGGTTAATTCATCCAAAACGAAGAATTTTATGACCGCACGATATTCAAATTTATCCATTTTAACGAAAAACACGCAAGACGTCTACTTCAAAAATTCGTGTAAACAAACTACTTGCGAGAACAAGTTGAAACTTTTCATACGAACTAATGACACATGCACCCACACACAAATTTTTGCTGATTGGTACGCCATATCTGTGGTTAGCCGCGAACTTTTCACCTTACCTTTGTATAAAAATCGGTACATTTATAAATAGGTACATACAGAAAAAATTTATTCCGTTTGTTTTTTGTAAATTAGTTTTTTATTATTCAGATAAAAAATAAAATATACAGTAAAGTGCGTTTTTCGCGAATGTCATTTTTTTTTCTCAAAATTGTCGAGTTCAAACGAAATAAAAATTTACCGAGATATAATAACTATATTTATAAATATAATGATATCCAATCTGAAAGTTCGGATAAATCATTCGATCTGAAAGTCGGATAAAATATCCAATTCAAAGTTTGGATATAATTTCCGATCCGAAATATCCCTGCCGAAATTTTCCTCTATTGAGGTATACACACTGTGTAAGAAACATATAAATTCCAATTCCACTCTGCAGAAATGATAACGCTACGTAAAATTTATAAGTATTTATGATACAAAATGATTAAATAACGTTACAACAAAATTTGTCTCTTGAGTTGTTTAGATTATTAATTTAGTTTCATCCTATACGAGTAACGATTATTTTTTGTTGGAATATATAACGTTATAATTGGTTATATATATAAATAGGACAAACTTTATGGATCTAATGGATGTTAGATTGGATCACGGTCCGACCGAATCTCGTATTGAATTTGAGATCGAATCAAGTCGAATTTCAGATCGGATGTTATTGGGATTTTGGATCGGATATCGTATCGAATTTCGGATCGGATTTCGGATTGGATTTCGGATCGAATCGGATCGAACGGATGTCTAACTAAATGTATTCAAATGGAAACGCTTTTTATCTATGACATTTGTAGTTCTGGACGAGTCTATATTGCAGCGCTAATGTCGGTTATTAGTTATTTAGCAATAAATTAGGCCTTAAATATTTACAATTTATTTTAAAATAAATTGTATATTGTGAAATTATAATTAGTGCCCTAATTAGATCTCCATGAACTAAATCGACATTAGCGCTGCAATACAGACTCTTTCAGAATTACAAATTAAATTGGTAAAAACGTCCGTACATATTTCATCTGTGGAAAAGGTATTTCAGTTCAATAATTTTTTCTTCGAACATATAGCCCGAAACCATTTTAATTGGCATAGAACACTTCAGTGTAAAAAAGTTTATACTAGTTAACCCTAGTTCGTATCATCAAACAGAGCTATATTCAAAACGTAGGTAGATACTTTCGTTCAAAATGAATTTTAAAAGAAAAAGTTTTAACTTCCATTAAAAGTATGTATCTGTTAAACATTACCTTAAAATATAAAACACAGTAATAATATATTAACCTGTTACTTTTCAAATAAGTTCATATAAAAAAGAGCAATTTTTTAATTTAGAGATTATTTATTAAATTAACTGTCCAATATGGCATTTGACCTTTGACTATAAATTCTTTTAAACTGTTTCTGTACTGTCTCAGTTCTATTTCTCAATTAAGAGAAATTCGATTCGCTGTTATTGTTACATGATGTAACGCGCTAGTTGACGCAAGGACAGGACTGGTGGACGGTGGACGTCGAGCGGTATCCTTTTACCTCTAGTTGGTTTACAATCAAACGCACAATTGACCCCGTATGTCACTTCATCGCCTGGAATACAAAGCAGCCTGCGACCGAACGAATCTCCAATGTCCTTGTTTTAAACTGCTTCTTCATTCTTTTTGTTTTTCTAATTTTATGCACGGTTTCACTCGGCTTTGTTTGCGCCATACAAAATCACTGTGATGATTTTATGTAATATTTAATAAAATAAAAAATGAAGTACGGAGAATGATGCAAGCTTAGATGCACAACAAAGAAGTCACCTAGACTTTGTTCCTATTTTATATTATAACTGAACAAAAGAACAAGACAATATTTTTTATTGTACAACGAAATGAGAATTAGAAAACAAAATGAGAATAGGTTTATAGAGCGGCTATTTTAAAATCTAGGATGCTCCAAGGAAAATCAGCATACACGGGAATCTTGAAAATCATAAGAGGAAAATAAATTAAAATATCATCACGCCTTCTACCCATTACTGGGTGTGGCACTCTGCCGTAGCAGATCTCAGTAAGATATAAGATGTCATTCAATTTAGATAAAGTTATCGTATGGATAGAACAATTTTTTACGTAAGAGTTGATAATGCCAATTAAATATACAGCACATTTCACTTTTCACATGCGCCAATTATAAATAAAAATAACATTTTTTAAATGAAGAACCTATCATAATCAATGAATAATACAATTTAGTATCTATTAATTTCACAGGTACCTGCTAACTTATATTGATTTTACGCAGTTTACAAAAAGAATAATGAAGCATAGAAAGAGTAAAACTAAATAATAAAACTTACAGTTTATGAATAAATAAATAATAATTATAGAAGGAATGTTTTTGATTTTATACGGGTGTTAACAAAGAAGGCACCTAGCGATTGCCTCCGAAACCAATTCCAATTTTATACGAAAACGTGCATTATGAGATGAGATACAGTCGAAACGTGTATCCGGCTGATTGATGGTTGCAAAGATCTCTCCCATCTGTGATTTGCGCTCCGCATACCGATATTCCGCTGAACCGATTTTATGTAGCCGGAACTATGCTCCATTTGCATGACCGCTGATCGTTTGCTGTATTTAATCGAGCGATTGAGAGAGAAAATAATAGATTATACTTCGCTAAAATCAGTCCGGGATCGTTGGTATGAAGATCACGTTTGGATGCAGGTGCCATTCTTTGAAAAATCATTTAGTTAATGTACTACGACGTCCTGGGACCTGGGGCCTTAACCGCAATTGCTTTAATCAAATTTTGCTAACTTTATATAACTTCCGTCTCAAATTTTGTTTACGGCAAAGACAAACTAAATTAATATTTTTAAAAGCACATGGAAATTATAAAGCTTTGTTTCAATTTTACAATGAACTCTATAAATACATTTTGTACCAGTTTAACTAATTTTTGTGTGCACAGAAATTACTTTGTATTAAATATTAGTGAATTTGAGTGGTAAAAATCAAATTAACCCTTCGACAGTGTGATGGAACATAGTTACGTGAACAGTGTGGCGGGATATGATATACTAGAATTTTCATATATAGTAAACTAATTTATTACTTTATTATATATAAACAATTAAGTTATTGAATTAGATAATAAGACAAGTATTACTAAATCATTATTTGAGGTAGTTAGCTCAGTGGTATCAAGTCGGCCTGAGGATCCTGAGAACCCTGGTTCGATTTCCAAAGGCGACAAACAATTTTCACCATTTTAAAACTACCCCTGTGGCTCCCTCACCACTAACTTCTATGAGGGCCGTGATTTGACGGCTGGTAACCACACTTCACGCGCAAAATATATCACTTACCGAGATCTGCTTCGGCAGAGTGCTACACCCAGTAATGGGTAGAAGACGTGATGATATATTTATATTTTATTTATTTATTATGTAAAACAGACTGTCTTACTTATAATCACATAAAATAAATAATTATTATTATGTAAGAGCAAAAATAAATAAAAATCTTCTAGAAATTATAAGAACGTAAGTACATAAAAAAAAACTAGAAACATGTATAAAAATAAAAGTGTGGTGGGGTATACCTAAATAGTTTTTGAGATCATCTGCTCTTACAACAGTCACAAGTACATTAATACTGGCGCTACATTCCAGTACTATAAGTAGTAAACAGCTAATATGGACAATTAGAGCTGTTAATAATTACAGAATTCGTATATTTACGTTGATCATATATCATATTGATTATCTATTATATTGATGTGTGACCTTATCAGTTTTTAATAATTATTTGTATTTAGTAATCGTTAAAAGCAATAAAAAAAGCTATGAATTTAAGGTCAGTAATCAATTACTGTCAATTAAAAGTGCTAAACCGGCACAACATACATTTCTGATAAACCTAAGAAATGTTTAACTCAACTTAAATAATTAGTATGTCTTTATGCGTTGTTTGTAACTAATGTGTGACGTATACAAAAATGGAGTACACACAGAATGTTCGGAATTGTCGCGTGCCAAAATCAATTGTTTAAAATCCAAAGATAAGAAAATAAACTTTTATTATGTGAACAACAATACAACTATGCATATCGAAATAAATGAAGTAGACTGACATAATTGAAATTAAAAAATTATGTCAATTCATCCATCAATAATGCAGATCTTGAATCTACTAAAGATACAGGGAAATAACGTTTACAAGATAATATATTTAATGCTTTAAAGATTATTAATAAAATAAATTCTAACATATCTCTCAATATTAATTAATTAAAATTTTGTTATTATTTAATCATTCATTAAATTCTAGATTATTGTATTCATTTATGTTATTTATTAATTAATATTTGTTATTTAAGTGATATTTTCAAGTAATAATTTTGTTCGAGTTCCATGGATATAGCTATAAATCATCAATTTTCAAGTTGAAAATAAAATCTGTTAACAAACTTAGATGCATAATTTAATTCTCTATAATAATTATTTGAAGTATTTCTGACGAAAATAATATGGGGACTTTTGCGCATGGAAAAAGTGATTTTACATGTTAAACGCCTATGGCTCGTTTTGAATTAACACCCTGTATATACTGGTGATATAAAAAATCTGAGGTCAAGAGAGTGCCCAAGTAAAGGTCAAATCAGTGACTGCGGTGGTGGTGTAGCAATGACAGCACAGCGAAATAGAAATATTTCTTTTATTGTGGCATACCGTTCTGTGGCCGGTATTCGCAACAATTACTGGCTGCTATGGCAGTGAACGCGAATAGCGGTTGGCGAATGTCTCTCCGCCTGAAGCTATCATTAATGAAATACCTGCCCCTGTTAGAGGATAACTGTAAGTATTTTTTCCAAGACATGAAAGCGTTGCCTTCTGGGCTTAGCATAGTTGCGCACAGAGGCAAAGATCAAATGCCCAAAACACTGCTGCCGTATAACGCTCAAGCAAGATTTCACTCTTTGCCCTAACTTCTCGACTCTACGAACATTTGAACTTAACAGTGCCATAACATGATGTCTCGATTTGCAAAAGTACGCTTTACGAAAATACTACTGCACTGCCATTTGTTGAAGTGAAAAAATGACAAGAGTTTACGATCTGCTATCAAAATGCATCACGCGTCCCACACTGGAATTGGTAAAACGCACCGTGAACGACCGGTCAGGTAGCGAGTAGCGACTAATGGTCATAGAAACGAAAGAGCTGACCAACCAAAGACCGTCTCGTGTGACTACTCGCTCACAAACACAATTGCGAATGCTGAACGTTCCGAGCACTGTGCGCAAAGTAATCGAGTTTAAAAACGACCCGTCTGCCGGTATTGTTATTTTTAATAATTCCCGGACGCCGAGTGTCGTTATTATATAATGTAGAGAAATAAAATATTAGTGGAACGTGCTTCGACCGCAAGTGACTCGTATTTATGTGCTCCGAACTGTAATCAGTGGTACCCGAGTCGAGTCGAGTTCGGCTGATCACTTCCCAGTTGCGAGTTCGGAGTTTCGAAGCCACGAGCCCAGTGTTGCCAGATTTTACGATTTTTCGTGAGATCTCACGATATGGAAGAGAATCTCACGATCTAACGAAAATGTCATTAAATCTCACGATTTTTTAAGTTCTCTTACTTTTACATATCTAATAACAATTTATTTAACTTTTAGTAATTAACTTTCTTGCTTCCTGGCGAACAACTCTAATAACTCTGCTAGTCTCTATTAGTGTCTTGTTTAGTGTTTTTATTGTGTTAATAATTTGTGTATAAAATTTCATTTGTTAATTCATATATAATTTGATTTATTTCTGTAAAAATAATATAAAAACACATCAGCAGAGGAATAAAATTTAGGTATTTAATTATTGTCAAGTAAAATATTTTTAGAAGTGTACAAAGTTATACATAATTAAATTCAGAAAAAAAAGCTTTCTTACTATGATATTTGTTATTATTAGTTCCATTCAATAAATTATAAGTTTGTATCATATCTGGAATATGAGCCACAGAAGAAAATAATATTTTTCTACGCCAGTGGTTAAACAGTAAAAATATATACTTATTTATTTGAGACATTTTTCTCAATTGCCTTAGTTTAGAAATTATTTAAAAATGAGGAGAATCTACTAAAATAAGTTGTTTGTCCATATATAGTGACCTATTTCTTCGGAAAACTTAAATATCATTAAATTGGCCTACTAGTGTGGCAACTTTTGTCTAATTTAATCAAAATCCTAGGCTCTTATATTTCTCGATATCCCAATCGTGAACATCTAAATTGAAACACATTGTATTATAAAAAACATAAAAACTAATTTTTCCGAACTCTAACGATTTCTCACGATTTTTAAATGAAAATCTCACGCTTATTTCCATCTGGCAACACTGCATGAGGCATGTGCTGGTGTACTAGTGTGCTAGAGCGGTTCGTACGAAGTAATGTATGTAGAATAAACTGCAGAAAGTCGCGATGCCGCGAGATTGGCTGCCTGCCCAATCATTCGATATTCATAAAACATGCTGCGATGCATTAATAATTTACATTTTTCACCATAATGTCACGTAACTGTTAAATATTTCATTGCTGCGCATCCATTGATGCGGATAGCAGAGAAAAGCCAGGGCTTTGGCACCAGAACATGGCAACTCAACTCGCCTGGAAGCAAAGATAGTACTTCCTGCACGCGAAATTAGGGATCGCCAGCGCCTATCCGCCTATCGCCGGCTTCAAATCGCTCTCATTTGCGCACTAATAATTACAAAGCATCTACTAGGTTTCATCTACCTAATTAACAAATTCATTTTCATAATTGTGCGCTTACACTCGCACTGGTCGCATTTGACTTTGCTTGCGGATGCGAATATGAGGGCAGATGCCGCTGTGCGTAAGTATGGAGCATCATGTCTGATGATCGGCCGGATAACGAGTTGAAGTTGAAGGCAGGGCGCGCTTTTAGCTTTCAGCTGCCGAGCTGCCTTCGACGGTGACGGTGGGATATGGATGGACTAGGGACTAGGCTGACCAGGGTCTTTCCGCTGGACGTTGGACGTCGTGTGTGGTGATGTGACGTGCGAGCCGATAACCTACTTGATAAATGGTGAGGCGTTAACTACCGATAGCAGTGGAAAGATGACAATTACAAAGTTTGCCGCATTTCAGTTTCGCACAAGTTCAAAGAAACAATTAATAAATTCATTACCTATACATAGTTAAATGTAGATTCATGTGCTACGGGGGATTGTTTTATGTGAGGTAGAAATAAGTTAAGTAGGGTTGCAAATTGTGTACGGTAGACTGGTTACACCTACCACAAGCATACGTTATATGAGTGTTGCGTCGAGCAACCGACGCGCATGAATTATCGATGCACGGCGTCGCGGCTTCGCGCTGTGCTACACTGTGTACAGGCGGCCACTATTAAATAGAGAATGATATTTTACATACGTCGCCACACGGTGTTTTATATGATCAATGCATAATGTTTAATGATGGACGGTTTTATAAGATGTGGTACTTACTGGAGGTGTCTGGCTTGGGTGTCTGCGCAGAGTTAGTGGAGGCGGCGGGTGGCGGTGGCGGCAGTTGGCCTTGGACCGGCTGAAGCGTTAGTAGCGCGGTCGGTTGTGCGGCACCGGTGGTTCCCGGCGAGGCGGCCCAGCTAGCTTTCATGTCCTGCGAACAACAACCACATCGCACATTAATCAACTGCATTTCCAGACAGGACTCAACGGCCGAACAGCAACTCGCCGCAAAAGCGCGCCTGGGAGATTCCACAGCCTCCCATGCCGCCAATTGTCATACTGTTATTTTACACCTTCCATTCACCAACACAACGATATTCACATTCACTGTAAAACCAAAAAATTATACTATTTTCTCTAGGGTTGGAAAATGTAATTTATAAATTGGTAAAATAACCGGTAACATATAATAATTTTAAATACTCGTATTGGAAAAATCATCACATATCGATGACATATAATTTGTATATCATTTTGAATACCAAAAACTTATAGAAAGGTATTAAAATAAAATTTCAATATTTGTTCAAGGTCGCAAGATTCATACGGTAATTATGATTTTTCGTAATGAAGTTAAATTTAATTGTAAATGTAAACAATTATATTGTATAAATAAATATAATTTTTGTTGGGGCGAAGTTTTAAAACGGCAATATGCTCGGTCACTTATATATCTTACAAGGTCGTCATATGACCAAAATTGGTAATATGACTGCAGTCATATTACGAAGTGCCAACCCTAATTTTCTCTAACAATATAAAGCATTCTTTTATCTCAAGCTTTAATTTTAGTTACTGAACTACCTTCGATTATTTATCTGTTTAGTTTCCAAATTTACTACTGCTAATCATCAGTAAGTTACAATATGATTTTTAAAACTCTATCTACATAAACGTATTTGTAATGACTCTAATTTAAAAGTAAAAATGACATTGTTGATGCAGTAAGCGGTATTGTAGTTCAAAGCATGAAAGGCGACATAAGTTATTCATAAGACATATTACGCGTTTGTAGCGAAACGTATTCATTATGTCACGCAATGCTTACAAAGTTTCATCAAGAAATTTATTCAAGTTTATTAATATTTAATACAACAAAATAATTAATGAGTAATAAAATATATTAAATGCATTCAAGAGTTTATAGAAATAAAAGAAGAAAACTTTTTCTCAATTTTCCTTTAAAAATGCTTATAATTTGTAATACTTATTCCGATTTAAAAAATGTATATATATGTACATATTTATTTAAAACAAATCAATATAATTGGAACACATTTAAATATATTAAATGAAAAGGATATGTTAAATACCACCAATCTGAAAAAATAAATCTGTAAAAAACTGGTATTAACAAAAAAGTATCTAACTGTAAACAAAACGAAAACTGCGTTTATTCATAATCAATTAGTAAACTGTGCGTTTCCAACCAACAAAACAGTTGGAAAGTGAATCATTATTTACTTCATTTTTCCAAGTAGTTTGCAAAAATTTTTCCAGCTAGCTAATATCGCTTTCCAACTGGTAAAACAAGAAATAATATTGTTTCCTTTTCTCCGGCAGCAGACTTTCAGTAGATTTTTCCACAGCTTCTCGCAGTTTTGGTGAAGTAAACTCTAACTCACTATCATACATGATTATGAAAATTATTCTTATTAGACAGTGAAAAATTGATGAATTTTCAAAACAGTTCTACTAACAGATTTAAGTTTAGTCAAGTTACTTAGCAACACTATCATAAATATCTTTGTTAAAGCAGGCTAAACACATAGTAATGAATAAATAAACATACAGATTACTAAGTTATTGTAAGTAAAATAGTATACACACCTATGCTCATTCCAGCCTCGCGTTCGGCTGTAACGGAGCATCTCCCGACTCGGTACGTAATCAGTGGTAAAAGTAGGCCGGTACGGTCCGGTATGCCGAACCGGTAAGAGAAATAGAGCCGGTACGGCGTACCGGTAAGAAAATTTTACAAATAAGTCCGACATCATTTTTAAATTTTTGGTAATAGTAACATGAAAACTGAACGAGCTCAATTCCGAGGTTTGCATAACAAATTATGTTCTGTTACTTTTACTGATTTGCGATCTGTACTTACAGTTCCGTATATTTCCCAATTAATATTTATTCCAACTACTTGTCCTCTGACTGCGATGTTTAATCCCAGCCATATATTAAATCGTGGTTAGGAAAAATACGATTAGCGAACTCGTGAGAAGGAATGACAAGAAAAGACAAAAAGTTCATAATTTTAACAGTAAAATATGAAAAATATTATAAATATTCGAAGATATTGTATCTGAACCTACCTGAAATATATAATTTTTTAATATTATTAAAATAAGTATTGCATATAGAGCGCGACAAACCAAAGTAACACCGTGGCTGGAATGCGCTTTAACTCCACCCATTCCCATAAAGACGAATAGCGTGGCTCTACATTGGCGTGAAAATGTAATATACAGTCTCAGTGAAAACACTTGGCCACCGCACCATGTACAATATACGCATTTATGTAAATTTATTAATAATATATTTATTTATTATTAAACCAACATTATTATTCTTTTGACACACTATTTTCATAAATGGAAATAATTACACAGCGTCTTATTATTTCATAAATTCAAATAATCCGTCTTTTTTGTAAAACCAACTCTTGACAGTGAATGTACCAATGATAGTAGCGATACTCCTCTCGGGGTTATAAATTACTTTGACCAATTCTATATATAAAATATAAAACCATTTTTTTTCTTAGCATACCCCCGTCCTACGTCTTTAAAAGTAGCGTACCGGTAAGAAAATAAATATACTTTCACTCCTATATGTAATATACTGTTAATTGCATTTTATATTTGTTACTTTTATAAATAAGTTTGTATATAATACGAGTCATAAGCTATTTATGAATTTAGACTGCATTTCAAATTTATATGGAGTCAATTAACATTCTCTAATGAATAGAATACAATTTGTCGCCGGCGATTCAAATTTGGTGTATTGCATATATCAAGGTTTTTGTACGTCCGCTAATTATTTGATACGCCGATTAATTTGAATACATGGTAAATTGATCTAAGCGGGCGAGTTGAGCTTGGTGGCTGGCCTATACCCTTTGCACCTTCGCCTTACCATTTCCGTGTTCCCGCCATCGCCGGAAACTAGTTCGATCGTTTAAGATGATTAATCAGAGATTTCCGTTTATACCCGGAGCATGTGAAGACCTGGAACGAGCGAAAGAGCGAACGAGGAATGCTCGTTTTATATGACTCCAATTCCGGCACCTTTTCGTTTCAAGTTTTATAATCCAAATAATAAACGCCATATGTAACGAATTTCCGAGGACTTATCTCTGGTAGTTATTTTTCGTTATTATTTTTATATCAGCTGTAATCATAACTTTGAATTATAAAAGTGCAGGTGGGGACAATTTTAGATTTTGTCATTACCTACTATGAATAAGGTTATGTTATCTATAATAAAAATGTATGCCCTGAAACGCATTTAGTGTTTATGTTTTCTGTTGCGTTTTGTGCGGCGCTGTCAACTACAGATGCGTTCATATCTACGATGGACAACATACTATTGGAATATCTCATTAAGAATGCGAACCTAGTGGCAAAATTTGAAACTGAGACAAAGGAGCACTTTCATGAGATTTATATGCTGTTACACAGGACGATACTGTTTCAATATTGTTTATGTATTTATTTTAAATATTTTTAAGAAAATAGAACTTAAATTTCATCCTTATCCTTTTTTGCTTCTGTAAGTACAAATTAATTGTAATTGAAATTAAATGTAAGTTTAAAGTGAAAAAAGGAAATTTTCTTAAAAAAAAAAACCGGAATGTAAATCTATTGCGAAGAATAATCGAACAGCCAGAATTCACAATTTAAATTTATAATGAAGTTAACTACAAAGATAACCCAACTAGTTACTAAATTACGTATTTAACCTGAAAAAATAAAATTAATGTAATTAATTAGAGCTGTGTGAAGATAAATGTTTATAAACAACACAATATTATTTTCTTCACTAAGGAAGTTAGTATAATAAAACTTCCCTAGTGAAGAAAAGAATATTGTGTTGTTTATAAAAATTAATGTACTAATAAAACTAACGCAACAAGAACTATAATCTACCTAAATTATTAATAAAACAAGGAAATACTGCAGCTTGCAATGATACACTTACGGAAGTCAAACAAAAGTGCTCCTTTGTTCATCATTTGAGATATGGGGTTCAACATTCCCTTATAATGTATATATATATATATATATATATATATATATATATATATATATATATAACAACGACAAACAATTTTCATAATTTCAAAAGCTACCCCTGTGGCTCCTCCACCACTAACATCTTTGGGGGCCGTGATTTGACGACTGGTAACCGCACTTCACGCGCAAAATATATCACTTATCGAGATCTGCTTCGGCTGAGTGCCACACCCAGTAATGGGTAGAAGACGTCATGATATATATATATATATATATATATATATATATATAAGAAATTTAACACACACAATTAATATTATCGTTGAATACATATATTAAAAGGTTGTACAATATTTATGCAGAAGGATATAATTAGCTGATGTTGCGAAATAAAATTTAACTGACAGGTTGTTTATATAGCTTCAAATAAAAGTTTGAGGACATAAAATTCTGCATCTAATCCAATTAACAAAATTAATTTTGCATGCTTCTTAACGGCACAAATTAGATCTGAAAATAACGAAAATAGCCTCAAAACTATCGATAGCCATGGAATTGAAACAAAATGAAACTAATGTTTAACGTTTAATCTGACAAAATAATTTCTTTATTTATTATGTCATTTATTTTGACAGATAGAACGTCAAACATTTGTTAATTTTATTTAAATTTTATGGCTATCGATAATTTCGTTATCTTCAGATCTAATTTTTGCCGTTACGAAGCATGTAAAATTAATTTTGTTTATTGGATTAGATGCAGAATTTTATGTCCTAAAACTTCTATTTGAAGCTTTCTTGCTTAAAATAATTAGGGAGGCAGGGAATTACAAAATTATGATTGTACATGTTAAATCCCTATGTTCGAGAGTCGCGGTTTAAAGGGACGGAAAAAAATATTTTGCCTAGGGCCCGAAATATTTTAAATCCGCTTCTGGGTTTCAGCGCCATACCTTATTAGTGAGATATCTCAATATGTGTATAAGTAATCTCACTGTTCGGTATAGGAGCTAAAATTGAATTTTTAACATTTGGATTTTCTAGGAAAAAAAATAGTTTGTACTGCGGTACTTGTGTCAGCCAACTCTAAACATATTACATTTATTAATTACTTTATGTAGGTACGCATGCATACCTTTATATACATATTTCATTTGTTTAATTAATGAAAATGAAAAAAAAAGCAGCAGAAAAGTATACGAGAAAAGAATAAAGGGTGTGTGAGCTGTATTTTATGTTGTCATAGGGGGTCACGCAACATCGCATGACAGCCGGTTTATTACGATGAGATTACAATCTGCGACCGGTCAAACCCGACTCCGGCGGTGGAGCGATTCTGTCACTGGTGTGGTGCTGTGCCACTGCGGACTGCGAACAGCGATGGTGACACACGTGCTGCTGCTGCTGCTGATAGTTCCCGTAGCAGGCAGGTTCGAGACGCAAACTAAACGGTAGACCGCCAGACATCGACGCTGGTGCTGACTGGTACCCAAACCACTTGCTTCCGTAAATCAACTTGGCTAATCATTCGCCTCTGTTGCGCCAACCTTTGCAAACAGACTCCAGCGAAGAAAACCTTACAACTTTTGCTTCAATAAAGTAAATTCTACTCTGCTCTGATAATTATTAAAAGAGCGAATTGGTTTCGTAGACTGTAGACCTTCAATGTAGAGAGACATTATCTATCCTAGATAAATATTGAATAGTTTCTATTTGCACAGTTTATAATTATAGCCATATGCTGCTTTGTTCTTCGAATTAATTAAACATTGACAGAATAAAAGTACACTCTATAACAGCTCGCGAAGGATCAGTACTTCGCGGATGCCGGGACCGTCGGGCGGTGAGCGGCGACCACGAAGTTATAGACAAAAAAATCGCTTTCAAGGTATGAAATATTTCTTAACGCTCGCATCGTTTTACCTGGGAAATAACACTTCAAGTATTGAATAGATTCTGTGCGAATTTCCCGACAATAACATGCATAATATAATTTATAATACATACTAGAGATGGGTGAATAGCACCCGCGAATACTTACCGCGAATCACAGGCGGACTTTCGCCTAGGCTAAAGAGGCAATAGCCTAGGGCCCAAGAATTTTAGGGCCCGGATTCACTCTTTTCGTTTATGCTTGTTTTGACTATTTATTTTTATGATTTTATGTTATATTTTATATTAGTTGTAGTGAATTTTATTTCTTTTATATTGGCAGCCCAGCAATCTGTCATTTCTGTTAGCGAGCATCTTTCAAATTTATTTCTTTATTTAGTATTTGTTTACAAAGCTTGTTTCGCTATTTGTTTCATGTACGAGTTTATTTTATTATTGAATTTGATTGTCTTATGTTTTTAAATTTCGCGCCTTAACATTGTAAACTAAATATATATCTATATATATATATATATACAGGATGGTGAACGCAACTCTAGGGATTTAACATGTAAAATCACAATTTTGTAATTTCCTGCTTCCCTAATTATTTTAAGCAAAAAAGCTTCAAATAAAAATTTTAGGGAATAAAATTCTGCATGTAATACAATAAACAAACTTAATTTTGCATGCTTCGTAACGGCACAAATTTGATCTGAAATATCGAAAATAGCCTGAAAACTATTGATAGCCATGGAACTAAAACAAAATTAAACAAATGTTTGTCGTTTTATCTGTCAAAATAAATGACATAATAAATAAAGAAATTATTTTGACAGATTGTACGTCGAACATTTGTTTAATTTTGTTTCAATTTCATGGCTATCGATAGTTTTGAGGCTATTTTTGTCATTTTCAGATCTAATTTGTGCGGTCACGAATTTTGTTTATTGGCTTAGATGCAGAATTTTATGCCCTAAAACTATTATTCCAAGCTTTTTTGCTTAAAATAATTAGGTAAGCAGGAAATTACAAAATTGTTTGTGATTTTACATGTTAAATCCCTATGTTCGAGAGTTGCGTTCACTACCCTGTATATATAAATATATATATATATATATATATATATATATATATATATATATATACATATATATATATATATATATATATATATATATATATATATATATATATATATATATATATATATATAAAGTGCCCGAAATAAATATTTTTCCCAGGGCCCGAAATATTTTAAATCCGCTTCTGCCGCGAGTACTTAAAGTATTCGATATTCGAGATTTTCGAATATTTACGCCAATAGCGAACATTCGAATACCTTGAATATCGCGCGATACGTCTTGAAATTGAAACAGTGCTGCCTTCGACGCTTTGATGAACTCAGTTGATAGTTCTATAGTTGCCATTTAACAGTTATAGAAAACGAGCTTTATTTTAGGTACATTTTGACTTATGTACTTCATTTTAGGTACATTTTGACTTATGTACTTCATTTTAGTCATTTCATAATTCATAACTATAATGATAATTTAGGACGTAATCACATATTATTTTTATATTTCTTTATTACTACTATTTTTATTTATTATTGTATTTCATATTTTGTTATTTATTTATTATAAAATTATATTTCATTTATTTTTTTGACAGGGAATCTTTTTTTTGACACTTCCACCTCAATTCCACTTTCTGACTTTCAATGAACATTGAATATTCATCATCAATATTTCATTTATATTTGCATATATTTACAAATTAATTAATTAATAATTACGTATTATTTAAAATCATAATTTTGAAATTTTTAAATAACTATTCAGAGTATTGTAATATTTGAGGTATTCGAATATTCGAGATCTGATAATATTCAAATTGAACAAATTTGATATTCGCCCACCTCTAATAAATACCTATTCAACAGTTTAATTTCACGAATCGAGGATTATGTTTGCGCATCGTAATGCTGAACATGAATGTACCGTATGCAAGGTGCGACATCAACGCCCAAGTCTGGAGTCGAGGCGAACCTGATATTAAACTTTTGTAGCGTAGGTATATCTAGCGTGAATAGTTGTTTATATAAACTTCCATCTACGATCGATTTTTCGAGCGGATCCGCAACTTTACACTAACACGCTATATACTACGCCTAGGTTTATGCTCTCCTTCCATTAATTATTACTCGCAAATTCATGATAAATTCGTTGTCTACTCCAGCTAAATATTTTCATTCAAACACAAAAAATAAGAACCTCTGCGAAAACAACGATTAAAAAATGCCATATCGATGGTCTATATCAGAAAAACGTCCCCGTCAAATTTCCCTTTTTACTTTTATAGGTGTATGTTGATGTTTGGGTTACTCCACATTATATTATCATAAAGGCGTATAGAAAAACAATCTGATCAAATCTGTATTGTAGGAAAACTAAAGAAGTATAAACCATTTTGATAAATAAGCAGTTATCAAAGAGGTGTATGGGCATTAACTGCAAACAGCGACTACAGATTTTAGGACCTTATGTAAAAAAACCCGGAGATTAAATTTGCAATTGCAGATTCTATAACCTTTTATTCAAACAGAAGATTAAAGCTACGTTTCGACATCTTAACATAGTCTCTGTTTTAGTCTTTGTTTTTGGTTTTTTGTTTCTGTTTATGTCGGAAAAATTCCAGCCATTTTCAGCTCTTAACATAAACATAACCTTAATTCATTATTTTAGTAAAGGTTTGTTCACTTAAATGTGAAAATAATTGTTTAAAACTATTTGAAATGCTATAAAAAATATATAAAATTATTAATGAGGAACAGTAATTACTATTAAAATGAAGCACTAGTTTAATTAATTTATATAATTTGAAAATAATTTTTGAAAATTGAGACATTATTGTAGTGAACAAACCAGAATATTTCAAATATAGTAATTTAAATTTTAAAATTGATTTTTATATTATTAAAATATTATTAAATTAAAAGTATACTTATGAAATCAAAGAAAAAAAATAAATTTTAAAATGACAGCGACCAAATAATTTCTTTTTGACTTGTTAGTTTTGCTGTTGCTATTAATCAAGTAATTTTAATTTTTTTCTCAGTTGAAATTATTACTATTTTTATTCTATTGTCTATATTTATCGTATTCCCCACATAAACCTAATGACATAACAAGAGATAGCATTATCGCAGCTAACTCTCTCTTACAGAACAGCGACGAAAAACAATGTCTAAAGTATGAAGTCTGCAAACTTTGTGTTTATGCGCAGCGACAAAGACAAAAACTGAGACTAAAACAGCAGCTGGAAACGCTCAGCTGTATTCACATATAACAAACTCTCAAGGTTATGTCGAAAAACTAAAACTAAGACTACGTTAAGACGTGGAAACAAGGCTTAAATCTGAAATTTCAGAACTGATAACTGATGATAAATAAGGAGTTATCAAAGAGGCGTATGTACATAAACTGCAGACTGTATATCAACAGATTTTGGGACCTTATATTAAAAAACCCGAAGATTACATCTGCAATTGCAGATTTTATAAACTTATGTTAAAAAAAAAACAGGAGATTAAACCTAGATTTTATTACTTTGTGTTAAGATATCAGAATATTACATCTGCAGTTGTAGATTTTATGACCTTATGTTTAAAAAACAGAAGATAAGATCTACATTTTCAGATTCAATGATTTGATATAAAAAGATCTTGAAGAGCAAATGTGCAAATGCAAAATCTTCCTATTGTTTCTTGAAAGTACGGTCTGGCTTGATAATTTTGTATTATTATTATTTATGCGATATGTGGCTCAGTGGTATCAAGTCGGCCTGTGAATTTGAGAACCCAGATTTGATTCCCACAGCCGACAAACAATTTTTACCACATTAAAACTATCCCTGAATGATTTGACGGCTGGTAACTGCACTTCACGCGCAAAATGTATCACTTATACCGAGATCTGCTACGGCAAAGTGCCACACCCAGTAATGGGTAGAAAGCGTTTTATTTTTATTTTGTATTATTTTTTAATACTTGTAATAAAACTGTTTATTTTTTAGTCGAATTAGGTTAAAAAAGTTATGCATACGCCTCCTGGATCTATATGACCTGACCATATACTAGATTGTCAGTCAGATAGGAGTATGAGCCAAAAATCTAATAAAAAAATTACAGAAGTAATAAAAGTTGTTTTTCCTGTGTTATTCTGATTTGCTTAAACGTGTTTTCAACTAAAAGTATAACAATTAAATTTACAAAGAGTTTTCCCCTCCTGTAAATTCTACTTTTTGTCATTTTTCCTCTCTGATCTTAGATCCTCGATATAGATACACTAATTTACTACAACAAAATACAAATATAATTACTTAACACTTGTGTAATCAGTATTAATAGTCGTGTTTCAGGTTTGACTTCATCTCAGGATTTTAAATAAATTCAAATTTATAACTATAAAGAAGAATTTATTTTAAATTTAATAAAAATATAGCTCTTTATTTCTAAAATAAGATATGAATATATTGTAATTATAATACAGAATACTAGTGAAAAATTGACTAATAAAATTGGACGTATATTCATTTTTTCTCTTGATGTCTTCTGCACGTTTATTAATTGGAGACATATTGAATAATGAAAGAATACAGTTTTTATAGGCAGCCGCGAAAAATGCGCGCAGAGGGGCTGCTTTATCGTAATGATATTACACTCTATTTTGAATCCGACCGGGCCACGTTATATTGTTATCGAATATCAGTTGGAACTATCTGGAATATAGGCATTGTTCACAGCGGATCACAATAGGCAGCAACACTGCTAACAATAAAGATATCGCGTGGGCCACATCTGCGTACAAAAAACTACAGGGTAATTTATGATTTAATTATAGTTTGATTAGAAATGCTCTCCACAGTCCTGTTAGCTGGTTGTGGTGCTAGTATTCTACATTTATGTTCTATTCTCCGTTCTGTGTTTGTTGTATCGTAACCTATGTACTTGATGCAAAGCTACGAGTATTATTTATGGAAAAGTGTAGTGAAATTTGTGATTATTGAGATCCTGTACCAATACAATTGCAATAAATTATTTTATTTTTATATATGGAGTTATTGCACACTGGTATCAATCGACCTGTGGAACCTGAGAACCATGGTTCGATCCCCACACCCGACAAACATTTTCACCAAATTAAAATTACCTCTGTAGCTCCCCCACCACTAACATCTCTGGGGGCCGTGATTTGACGGCTGATAACCGCACTTCACACGCATAAATATATCACTTACCGACATCTGCTTTGGTAGAGTGCCACACCAAGTAATGGGTAAAAGATGTGATGATATATTTTTATATTATTTATTTTATTTTTTCTATTTTTATTTGATACAATATGAAATATTTTTGCTTCTGATGTTTGTGCTGCATGAAATGTTTAACTAGAACTCCATTATGATATAAAATTATAATTATTTTATGTGAATCCCTTATATTTATACATATTTCTAAAGAATTGTTTTTTATACATTTCTGTACACAAAATTAACCTTAACATTTTTTAGAAGTCATAAAATTAGGATCAATTTAATATTTTTAAATGTTTTACATCCATATTAAATATTTATCTACTGTTTAACTTATTTCTCAACGACTAAAAAATTACATTTTTCATTAATCAGGTATGAGAAATTCAATATATATATATATATATACGTTTTAATAAATTGAAGTCACTTGGGTATTGTATATAAAACAAACAAAAAAAACGAACGCAATAAACAAGTATAAAAATAATACCTAGTAGAAGGAATCCTAATTTATCCGCCAGTTGGAAAACGCTGGCTAGCATCTCCAATATCTTATTTATTATCATTGTTTTTAAAAATATAATCGAAAAATACAATAATAAACTGTGGGAATTAGTTTGATAGAGGGTAACAATTATACAATAATAAATTTTTCATGCAGGCTATTATATTTCGTGATGGCGGTGAGTTGTCTGCGTGCAGTAAAAAATACTATATGCCCCCATTACAAATAATCTGAAGTATAATTTTTTCTTATAAGCCGAAATATCGTATTTTTCGGACTATAAGACGCATCTTCTTACCTATGGACTCAAATTTTGGGTGCGTCTTATGGTCCGAAGGTAACATTAAAATATTTTTTTCAATAAATCATCTCTAAATTTTTATTCTAAAATTAGAAAAAATGAGCGTAAAACAAAAAAGACTTTCATATAACGTGAGGTATAAACTAAATGTGATCAATTATGCAAAAAAATATGGAAACAAAGCAGCAGAAAGACATTTTGGTCCATCACCAATAGAGAAAATGGTTCTCGAATGGAGAAAACAAGAGGAACAATTAAAACTGCTAAGTAAAAACAAGAAAACATTTCGTTCTCACTTTGAAAAATGGCCAGAATAACATTAAAATATATTTTTCTAAAAATCATCTTATAAATTTGAGGTGCTTCTTATCGTCCAGGTCTTATAGTCCGAAAAATACGGTAAATGAATGATATTTTGTTATTAAAATCAAATCATGTTAAGATAGGATAGTGAAATTCGATTTAACAATAATCTTAGATCAATTTCATCATTATAGGAACTTTTGTTATTAGAGTGTAATTATGAACAAATCGTTTCTTTTTTAATTATAGTTATATTCAATATATGAAATTTGTGGAAGAACACATTTACATTTTTATTGTAACGTAATAAAAAAATTGTATTCTATTGTTATTTATTGCGTAGAACCATTTATAAAAGTGAAATATTTTCTTCTTTTCCAGCAATGGAAAATGTATTTTACGACTGCTGATATCAGGTTCTGTACATGACAGGAATGGAATTTTTCTCAACATATGAGTACTATCGCCATCATGTAACTATTTTCAAATTATATTTCTGTTAATAAATCTTGCATGCAATGATCGTTATTAACCAAATATGCCGATCAATTTGTAACAGTTTAATTATTAGAACTTTGAACCTATATGATCAGACACACTTTTCACTTTAATTTACGAATGTATTCAAATCAAACTTACGTACATTCATTAGTGCATACGGTACCTATCTTCTATTACATTTAATTCTTAACATATAGAATAATTAATTAATATTTTTTGAATTTTATGTGGTTATTACAATCCCTTTGAAACAAGATTAAATGCATTAAAAATTGTATTCTTTATCATAACCTGCAATATGCGAAATGAACCGTATTTCATGCAATATGAGTATGATCTGAGTTCTGATTTTTAAATCGTATAAATAATAAATATATCATCACGCCTTTTACCCATTACTGAGTGTGGCACTCTGCCGAAGCAGATGTCGGTATAAGTGATACATTTATGTGCGTGAAGTGCGGTTACCAGCCGTTAAATCACGGCCCCCAAAGGTGTTAGCGGAAAGGGAGCCACAGAGGTAATTTTAATGTGGTGAAAATGTTTGACGGCTGTGGGAGTCGAACCAGGGTTCTCAGGATTCACAGGCCGACTTGATACCTCAGCAACCTACCCAATTTTTTATTCAAAAAAGAGTAAAAATTAATAAATTTGTTGTGCAATAC
Organism: Pterostichus madidus; assembly: GCA_911728475.2. Classification (NCBI taxonomy): domain Eukaryota; kingdom Metazoa; phylum Arthropoda; class Insecta; order Coleoptera; family Carabidae; genus Pterostichus; species Pterostichus madidus. The sequence goes on along the minus strand of OU452311.1, from coordinate 22,592,352 downwards.
ATTAACTAATGAAACACCAATTGACATCAAGATTAAACTTGATAATGTTATTTCATTTTGCAGCAAAACGGACAATTCAGAATTTGGTTTTGATTATAAATTATGATATTTCACTATCAACTCAGTTTCGAGAGATACAGACTAATTAAGTGTTATCTTAAGTATCTTTCTGAAGTTGACTTGACAGAGTATATTTTGTTTATCATATTTATGTTTGCATATGTTCGATTTTTATTCCTTAAGTTTATAACTTTTCTGAAGTGTCGCAACTGGTTATAAGGGATGTGATGACATACCTGGGTAAATTAATAGCTAAGCGTCTGGTCGGATAGAGTTAACCTTTGTAACTCACCCCGTCTAGGTTCTTTATGTAAACACATATGTGGGAACGCTATCGCGACCAACGCAATGATTACCTTACCACCTTACCCCTCATCAGAACATTTCATGGAAAACAACAACATTTAGTTAGTGGTAGATTGACTTTTGTCGAGAGAAGTTGTCTCTCGTCTTCATATGCAAGATGTAGGTCTTGCCATGTATTTTGTAACTTAGTAACATTAATTGATTTTTACGTTGTTGTTGTCTCCATTGTCGGCTAATTTGTTTAATTCTGTAAATATTGCTAATTCATTTTATGTTTGAATGAATACATATTTTTACAAAAAGTTCCCATTTAGTCCGTTTTATTTCGCATCTAATTAAATCGCGTAATATTTAAGTAATTGAATCTGGTATTAAATTTGATATCTAAATGAATTGCAGCTTTCAATTCTTTTACAATTACAACCAAATTCAAAACTAATTGTAAATTATATTATATTCGTAGTGAACTATATAAGATATGAGTGCTTGCCTACCTCTGATATGAAGAGAACAGCAAACAAAACCAGCACAGTAATTTTAATAATGTGATCTCCGATAAAACGTTTAAATAATATAATTGCATCGAGTTTGAACTGATCGGCATCGGGAAGCGGTATGCTGATTACCCTATCACCCATCACCGTTCATTACTATGAAACAGATGTTTCTGCGAGTAATGTAATCTCTTCGGTTATTCGTCCTCATCTATCAATTCATGTAAAAGAATGGAATTGGCGATCATTGAAAGGATCATAAACAAAGAAATCTATCCAGAATCAATTAGTGGACAAATGGCAACGATTTCCAGATAAAAATTCTAAGAATATTTATAGTACGCGGTGTCGTTAATCTGATAAGTAGATTACAATTCTTTTATAGAATTTTTTGTTAACTTTTCTCTATAAAAAAATTAAGTTCTGCTTTTTCTCATTGAAATAAATATAGAATTAAATATAATAAATGTGCAATAGGTCATTTTAAAATGAACGAACTCTTAAACCTATTTAAAAAATATATATTTTTTTATGAAACTACATGATAAATTATAGTGAAATACATATTGCATTATAAGAGATATTAATTTTAAATCGCATTACAATATCTCTTTTACTTTTCGAGATATGAGCCTTCAAAGTTGAGATTTTAAAAAAATCAAAATTCGCGTGTGAAGTTCAGTCGTCAAATCACGGCCCCCGAAGATGTTAGTGGTGGGGGAGCCACAGTGGTAGTTTTTTTAAATGGTGAAAATTGACTGTCGCCTGTGGGAATCGAACCAGGGTTCTCAGGATCCACAGGCCGACTTGATACCACTGAGCTGCCCCATAAAATATAAAATAAAATAAATATATCATCACGCCTTCTACCCATTACTGGGTGTGGCACTGCTGAAGCAGATCTCGGTAAGTGATATATTTTGCGCGTAAAGTGCGGTTACCAGTCGTTAAATCACGGCCCGCAAAGATGTTAGTGGTGGAAGAGCCACAGGTGTAGCTTTTGAAATTATGAAAATTGTTTGTCGCCTGTGGGAATCGAACCGGAGTTCTCAGGATCTACAGGCCGACTTCATACTACTGAGCTAGCCACCCCATATATACAATATATGATATGATTAAATGTAGTCGTATATTATTACCAAATTAAAGCTTATAAAAAAAAATCTTGGTCTGGAGATACGTAAACAGAAAATCTCAAAATATACTGCTATGTATTTCCTTTGTAAAATATACATTATACTCGTATATTGGATACATCTTATATTGTGAATAATAAAGTATTAGTGAAAGATTACAAGCTCGCTAAGATTAATTTCTTTATGTACTTAGACTTTTGTAGATTTCCGTATTCTAATATCCATAATTCATAAATGAACTATCACAATCTGAGAAAAAGTAATCTTCTATGAAACAAGATATTGTTGGAAAAGAGATGATATATTTATTTATTTTATATGAAACTTTGTGACGGTAAGTCATGTATTTAATATGATTTGAAAGTGATGAAGCACCAGTGGTATCTGATGAATAACTAAGGCTCGAGCAAACGCAAATGCTGTACCGGTGCGCATCTACAAGAACTTCAAGATTATTATTTTTTATTAATGCTCTCTTCGACAAAACAAAATTAATTATGGAAGAGTAAACAGAGAATTGATACAGTCCCCTCTTTATAAAATGGTTGTACTGGTGCTTGCTCTTCTTCATGAGTCAGGCTAAATGCGAATATAATTAAAAAATTATAATATCACAAAACATCTGCAAAAAGACGCTTACACTCTAGAGACAAAACTTCATGATTTTATTTAAACGCGTACAGTCTTGCAAAAAATATCTGAGAGCCAATCTGCGTCATATATTCGCGAAACGAAAGACTTATTCCCGTGTAAACATTCGAATACTTTAGTGCCTTCTTCATGACGTACTGACAAATATGGCAAATTCAGTAATAAAAGCCACACGGTTTTGAAGTTTATCCATACACCTCTTGAGTTCTCTTGTTTCCAACTCATAAACGAATGTAATTATCTAGGTAACGCAAGTGTTTTTGATGAAACAAAGTTACAATTAATGTCTGTGTTAAATGATGACTACTATGGACATTACCCGACTCTGTTAATATAATGATTAATTACAAAAAAGTCATTGTCACATTTTGCAAGCGGAAAAAGGTGATATCATAAACACAAAAAGTATAAAATTGTCAGTGGTCTCTATAATGTTTGACAATGGATAATAGACTTTGTCACTGAGCAAATACCTTTGAAACCAGATATTTAATGAATAAAATGACAAAATTGCTTAGTTCAATTTTCATTTTAAAAAGATACCTTTGTGTTTGTATGATATAAAGAGAAAATTTCAAATAAGAAAACAAAGTTTTATTTGCAAATTTCGTACCGTTAATATAAAATACATCAAGGATCAAGGTGCTCATTATTTTGATTTAAGGATCACCGAATATCTTTGTGTAAAACATAACATAAACTATTCATCAATATAATTTATAGTTCGAATAAGATAAATATATCACATTACTGATTTGTTCTGCATGCAAGCAACAGTTCTTGGATTTCATACATCAAATTGTTTATACTACCAGAAATTATTACCATTTAATAGCATATTAATATAATAAGTCAGGTAAGTGATGTTTTACTTGACGAAGCGGTTGATTGAAATACGAGGCTGCAGGTCGAATATTTTAATCCGCTGAGTCAAGTAAAAACATCTTCGTGACGTATTATGTATACTATTTTTTCTGAAACCGTTTAATTTAATCAATAATGCAATATGTTTAATTTTTTTGATAAGAATCATAATGACAGCAGACCATGTAACCAAGGTTACAAAAACCAGTCAGGTAGTCTTTACAAGACTGTTTCTTTTTGTAACCTGGGATATGTCCTTTACGTCACTGTTTTGGTAAAATCTACGTTCCGTACTAAAATTGATCTTGAAAGTAGACATACCCTTGCCGGTTTCGGGAATAGTATATTAAATAATAAGTCAGGAAAGTGATGTATTACTTGACATTGCTGATTTGTTCTGCATGCAAGCAACAGTTCTTGGATTTCATGTATCAAATTGTTTATACTATCAGAAATTATTACCAATTAATAGCATATTACAAAATAAGTCAGAAAGTGATGTTTTACTTGACGAAGCGGTTGATTGTAATACGAGGCTGCAGGTCGAATATTTTAATCCGCTGAGTCAAGTAAAAACACTTTCGTGACGCATTATATATACTATTTTTTTCTGAAACGTTTAATTTAATCAATAATTAATCATAAATAATTGAATATGTTTAATTTTTTTGATAAGAATCATACTGACAACAGACAAAGTAAACTCTTTACCAGACGGTTTTATACATTACCTGACCTTGTTTTGTTGTAACCTTCGATTCGTACTGTACGAATTGAAGCAAAGACCTTATTTGCTCTTTGGTCAAGTAAACTTTTTGCGCTGTTAAGTATTCTATTCATTGAAATTAATAAATGACAAAATTACGTCGCTTAATTTCATTCCAGAAAAGAAATCTCTTTGAGTTTATTCGAAGCAACTGAAGTTCAAATAAGAAAAAAGTTTTATCACACAAATATTTGGTTCCCTTAAGTACAGAAAAACTTGGGAAATTTGTAGATATGTGAAAAGAAATATTTTAAATATAAACATTGCGTTTAATGTTTCAGCAAGCTCGGAAAGTTAAGTTATTAAACTTTTACCTATGCGAATAAGTTGTGATGGAAGCATCTGCAAAGAACGAGGCCCGCAGTGTCTGTGTCGACGATACACAGTGTACAGCAGCGCACAGACAATGATGGATAGCACTTTAACCCAGTGTTTATCTTCCGATTCCTGTGTTTCGCTTCCCAGACCAGGGCCTAACATTCAGCGTCGAATACATTGTACGTCGTAGACTATGTACAACGAGCAACATTCGTTCCACTATGTTATTGCTCAAGACTAGATTATTGTACAATATTTATCTACATACGGGTAAACAAATCACTGTTTAAAATGGATTTCAAAAATATATTTTGTTACGTGTATAGTAAGATAGAGATTTATTTGCTAACGTACTTTGCACAAAAGGGCGTTAATTCTAAATTCAGTACAGGAAGCCTACAGCATTGGACGACTACAGACCGAAAAATCGGATCAATGCTTCCTACGGTAGAGCCGCCTATCATTACTTCAGCCATTTCTTAGTAATACATTTTGGATTTGAATTCAAGAAAATTATGGTAGCCAAACAGAACATGTATGACTACGTCATAATTGGGGCCTGTCGAGTGTTGGCCCAGAGAGTGTGTGTATACAGACTTTGTACATTTAATTTAATTTGCGAAATGAATTTGTACCATGTCCTATCTTCTGTGTTCAATTGGAATTTAAAAAAGTAAGAAATAAAATAAAATAAATATATCATCAATCCTTCTACTCATTACTAGGTGTGGCACTCTACCGTAAGTGACATATTTTCAACGTAGTGTGGTTTCTAGCTGTCAAATCACGGCCAGCAAAGATGTTAGCGGGCGGGGAGCGACAGGAGTAGTTTTTATATGTTGAAAATCGTTCGTCGGCTATGAGAATCGAACTCGAGTCCTCAAATCCATAAGCCGACTCAATACCACAGGGTTACCTATCCATTAAAAAATAAGAATATTAAAAAATAGTTATATTGTTATAAATCGATAATGAATCATACTTCTTATAAAACATGGTTGTAATAGGATTCGGGGATAGGTGGCTAAGTGGTATCGAGTCGGCTTGTGGATTTGAGAATCAGGGTTCAAAACAATTTTCAGCACATTAAAAATTACCCCTGTGGCTCCCTTTCTACTAATATTTTTAGAGGAGTGATTTGACGGCTGGTGGCCGCACTTCACACGGATAAATATATTACTTACCGGGATCTGCTACAGCAGATTGCCACACCCAGTGACTGGTAAAAGGTATGATGATATATTTATTTTTGGAAGTGAATGTTTCATGCCAACCAATAGCAGTGTAAGATTACACAGCAGAAGCTATGACAACAAGGCGAGAACTACAAGCAGCAAGATATTACCAGTCGGTACGAAACGTGACTGTATTATCGATACATCCTGTTGACAGTTCATGAGAAAAATGCACCAAAGCAATTATTATCAACTGTAACAACAAATTAATAAATAAAAAATGCTGTAATATGTTTTTTTGTATTAAAATTAATATATTTTACTGATCGAAATAATAACTTTCATAGTTCTTGCTTTGTCATTCGTGCGATCATCTCTGTCTACGCCTGCGACCATCTCTGTTTACGCGTGCGACCATCTCTGTCTACCCGTGCAACGTTGCCAAGCATTTCTGACAGTTTCATTGAAAATCATAGAATATCCAACTTTCATCGCCAATTTCTTTGAAACTAATCCGGTAAGGCATGGATTTTTTAATTCTCATACCTTTATCTTTAGATGATGTACTGTGTGTTAGTTTTTGTTAAAAAATAACTACAATATATGAATTTATTACGCAGTAAGCTGCCTCGCGAGGTACAGTTCCTATAACGCGAATGCATTTTTGGTCGACTTTAACTTTACATAACACAGCTCAACAAAGGTAAACTTTAAAAAAAAATTGCATACTAATGTAGAAACACATGAAAAATAACATATTTACATTTCATTAAAATCCGGGTTAAATGCTTTCATGATAGTACCACCTTTATATTCCTATTAAACATTTTACATATTTTCCTTTATTTTTTCCAAACAAAATATGTTCACAGCACCAATAATTAATTTCAACTATAATATGCAATTACAAACTAAATCTGAAATGGCATTTAAATAAATTGGTGTTGTTTAAAATTAATTACAAAAATTATATTAGCTATTTACTTATTCTATTGATTTTGAATCTGGTACACAGAAAGTAGTTAAAAGCAAATATTGATACTGTCATTATAGTTGCCAGTAAGAATATTGACATTTGACACAACTATGTTTTATTAAAAAAACATGTTTTACCTAACTGTAATTTTTGTAATTATAGTAGCCAAGGTTACAAGCAATTAGATAATTAAGTAGAAAAACATGAGTAATATGTAGATGACATTTTATTTACAAACAAAATAATTATTTTATATCATATTAAAATTTATTTACACAGTTCAAGTAGCAAAATATTAATAAAATAAACAATTTTACGAGACATATATCACATAAACGTTTATGAAACAGTTTGTTATAATTTCATCAACATTAAAGACTATTTTGTACCATTTTAATTGCAAATGTACAATTCTTAATTAAAGAAGAAAATTAAAATATTTACTTTTAATTATAAAATGCTATTTAATCCACAAGAAAAACAAGTTGTAAATAACTTTTATTTTCCTACTGACTAAGATAAATGGCTCTGTTTTGAATACAAATTACTGTTTATCTGCGTTATATTATTATTGTGCTTTTAATACTTTTAAAATTAATTTCATATCACTTTGAAGTCAAGACTAGCACCATACATCAACAAGGCAAGCTACTTTTGAAACCTGTTGCCATACATAACTAAAACAGTAGTCAGTTTTCTCTTACAAACAGACAATTCGATTTTTTAGGGAAGACACACAACGAAGTCAGATAAGTAGGCTTTTGCTTTCCTGACACCGTGCTCGTGCTATGCTATGCTATTCTCGGTTTCCTTTGAATGTGCATGTATAATTTAGGGCGGTAGACCATATTGCGATACAGCATTACTATAATGAATATGTCTCAAACGTTATGTTATCTGAGTGTCTAGGGAGCCATTCGCGAATTTCTCTCTCTCTCCGTTCATGAATTGAATAATATTTACATTAAGAATACGATAATATCGCAACACCCTGGACCACACACTATAATCGCAAACAACACTTTGCATTTTATTTTAACCCTAACGATATTAAAGAATAGCCCTTTGCACTTTGATAGCTGTAGACCGCTGAAACTGGAATACCCTTTTCCTGCGGTTTATCTTTCACAAACATTTATAATTTCTTTAATGGTCTGCGGTAGAATGCTAATGATACATGTAAATTTTAAGAGAAATTATCATATTTTAAGGGCCTGCAGCGCAAAATAACATAGCACTTTACTATTTCATACGGGAAATACCCGTAGATATTTTATTTACGAGTATATCGAAAGATAGTAATATTTGGTAATAATAGCATATTACAAGATACGCCAGGGAAGTAAAGTTTTACTTAACAAAACGGCTGTTTGAAATACGAGGTAACAAGTCGAGTATTTTAATCCGCTGAGTCCAGTAATAGTGATTTACTTGTCAAGGCAGGGAGGTTCGTCTTTTCATAACGAATGTGGAGAACAACCAAAATAAGGCTTGAAAAGAAGCCTCATTGCTGAAAGGAGTATTATTTTTTGTCTGAAATTGTGCAACAACTTCGGTTCAGTGACATGTGTATCAGGTTATGTTGTGTTCTTGACATTTTCCTTGATACATGCTCGGATTGAACGTTGCCGGATCACAAGTTAGGGAATATATCAAATTATTGTTATTGTTTATATAAATTTTTAAATATGCGGTGGCTAGCTCAGTGGTATGAAGTCGGCCTGTGGATCCTGAGAATCGTGGTCCGATTCCCACAGACGACAAACAATTTTCATAATTTCAAAAACTACCCCTGTGACTCCTCCACCACTAACATCTTTGGAGGCCGTGATTGGACGACTGGTAACCGCACTTCACGCGCAAAATATATCACTTACCGAGATCTGCTTTGGCAGAGTGCCACACCCAGTGATGGGTAGAAGGCGTGATAATATATTTATTTATTTATTTTATTTTATTTTTAAATGGGGTGGCTAGCTCAGTGGTATGAAGTCGGCCTGTGGATCCTGAGAACCTTGGTTTGATTCCCACAGGCGACAAACAATTTTCATAATTTAAAAAGCTACCCTTGTGGCTCCTCCACCACTAACATCTTTGGGGGCCGTGATTTGACGACTGGTAACCGCACTTCACGCGCAAAATATATCACTTACCGAGATCTGCTTCGGCAGAGAGCCACACCCAGTAATGGGTAGAAGACGTGATGATATTTTTATTTATTTATTTGAATTTCATTTTTAAATATTTTGATTTCTTTTGTGTACAGTTACAGCTATTCTTTAAAAAAGTAGCTAAGCTACAGCTATAAGCTATATTTTGTAAAATATAGCTAAGCTACAGCTAAAAGCTTTCGTTAAAGTAGCTGTTAAATTTTAAAGCTACTTTTTTAAATTATTGTGAAATAATTAAATTTGCCATTGTCATATGATCAGTCTTTTGTTATAATGACTGTTAATTTACTATTATATACATAAATATAAAAAAATAGCAAATACCATCTGGCACCTACTGTGTATTTTTGCGTATTAGAGCCAGTTAGAACCGGCAACAAATAATTATTTTGTGTGGGTTTAGCTTGTACGCATGCGTACTTTGTTGACCTTCTGCTTAAAAAGTAGCTTTAAGCTACAAAAAGTAGCTTTAAAAGTAGCTTCAGTTGTTAAGCTACAAAAGTAGCTAGCTACTGCCCAGCTCTGTTGGTTTGTCTACCTAAATATCTTGACCATCATTCTATAACCTAAATCAGTGTCCCTTAATCTTTTCAAAGCCCGGCCCAGATTTTTAGAACGTCATAACTTACAACCCTTGCTAACATTTTATTGTATATATACTACAAGGATTAAAATCAGGCACTTTTTTAAAATTGTACATACTTATATGAATTTTTTTCTATTTTGTCACCGATATAAATTTGTTCGTATATTTATTAAATTATTTTAGACAATAATTATAGATGGCTCAATAATTTTACCTAAAAGTAGCATGAAATTCTCATTTATTGATTTAATATAAATGCCAAACGAGAATATAAAATTCGAATTAAAATATGATTTCTGTATTTAAAGAGACTGAAAAGTCTCAGATACATGAATAATAATAATTAGTAGCTTGTATTAAATATGTCTCCTCTGTTAATGATTTCGATTTCAAAATTTATTTATTTGCTTATTTATTTATTTGTTACTCTGCACAACAGGAATTTAATTCCCATTACAGTACAGGGAGTCTACAGCTTATAGTGGAATCCGAACCATCCAGACACAATCGTATTTTTTATATAAGTTGAAGTCAGTGAGATATGAACGCACGACCTCTTGCTTGCTAATTAAGAAACGCAAGTTTTACCTCGCTTTTACCCACTGGGCTACGATTTCCTGTAATATTATTAGTGTTGTTCAACGTAGCCAACTCAAGCCTGATTAAAAAATATATAAATATATGTTTTTAAATAAAATAAATATATCATCGCGCCTTTTATCCATTACTGGGTGTCAAATCACGCCCCCCAAAGATGTTAGTCGTGTGGGAGCCATAGGGGTAATTTTAAATTGGTGAAAATGATTTGTCGGCTGTGGGGATTGAACCAGGGTTCTTTGGATCCACAGGCCGACTTAATGCCACTGAGCCATTACTCCATTTTTGTAAGTGGTAAAATACGAAAATGAAGTAATCCTTCACAATTCTATAAAATAAGCAAATTTGTTATTCTGCGGACTGCAAGCTGCAGCGAAAACAAACTGTCATTAGAATTCAGAAACAGTTTAGCTTGGTATTGCAACTTCAGAACTAATCAAGAAATTGTTAATTACTACTTATTATTTCTCCTTTTGAGTCACAGATGTTTATGAATATTTTAAATGTGACAAATACCTTGCGTAATGTAATTAAAGTTTCTTTATATATTAATTAATTAACTAAACGTTTCTTTAATAACGACATCTTCATTATATCATGATACAATAAATAGAGCTGTCAAAATAGGAATAAAACTGACGATCAATTAATATTTCTATATTGTTTTTCTAATTCGAATAATTTTTGCTAATTCTTCTACATTAATTAAAATTAAATTTGAAAAAATCAACTTGCCTCCGCCAGGATTTGAACCCGGACCTTCCACTTGGGCCGCGAACGTCCTACCACTTATACCACAGAGGGGTGTCTAAATGCTGGCACTGACAAGCGATTTTTTCTATGTGTCGATTGTTTGTAAATATCAAATGCGTGAAATTGGTTGCTTCGACAGTACACATGATATACGAAACGGATTAACACAATTGAAGAAACTTCAAATGTAAATAATTATTTAAAAACAATTAATTAAAATTCATGTTCGTACCTACCTTGGGTGTGGTATCATAAAATGTTTATCTGAATAAATAATATTTTCTAGTATGTAAAATAATGTTTTGATAAGCTGAATATATTATTATGAAATATAAACACTAAAAATACCTAAACAAGAAACTATCAGATTATTAGAATGTGTTTTTGTTTAAATGAAACATTTACTCAAACAGAAAATGAAAACAAATTATGTTTGTCTTTCATATTTCCCATAAACATAGAATATTTACAATTTACTTTAAATTAAAACATTTGTTTTTCTACAAAAGCTTTGGTTTTCATTATTTTATCAGGACATAAATGTACAAGTATAATGTTTATCCATTTGTTTCCAATTTAATTAAGTTTAAATTCAATTTTCTGCAACTTCCAGTTTATACAAACGAAAAACAAATTTGCCGTGTTTGTTTCTTTTAGAATATAAATTATGTTTACACAAATATATTTTGAAAAATATTGGTCGGTAAGTTAAATACAAGAAATCTTGAGAAAAATACCTAATCTTTTTATGTTTTCGAGTGATGTATGTCGTGGAGATGTCGCTACTTTACAAATAATTCAAATGTTTTCTTATTTTTCTTTTGTCAAAAATTCCTAAATTATTTTACATCAAAAGCAAATAAAAGATGTAGAAAAATATTTTTTACCACTTTTATTTGAAGATTACTATATAATTTACACATGGGGAAAGTTTTCTGAGAAACTTTGGGAGAAGTCAAGAAAGTTTCTTAAAAATTATAGCGGCGCCTCTATCGCGGGAAAGATTTTGTGGAAAGTAACTAACTTCATGCTTTTGGCACAGTAGTTTATTCATTTCATATCAAAGAGTAACTGCCAGATTTCCAAGAAACTTTTTGACTTCTTCTTTCTAAAAAAATTCTCAGAAAACTTTCCTTTTGTCCACGAGCCATTATATACATAGATATAACCCTCACCGCTTTTAGTACATGGCAGTTTAATTTATTTATGTCAATAATAATATTATATATATATATATATATATATATATATATATATATATATATATATATATATATATATATATATATATATATATATATGTATATATAAATATATTATATGGAGTGGCACAGTGGTTATCGTGTCGGCCTGTGGATCCTGAGAACCCTGGTTCGATTTCCACTGCTGACAAAACATTTTCACCACATTAATACTACTCCTGTAGCTCCCCCTCCACTAACAACTTTGGGGGCCGTAATTTGACGGCTGGTAACCGCACTTTACGCGCAAAAATATATCACTTATCGAGATCTGCTTCGGCAGAGTGCCACACCCAGTAATGGGTAGAAGGCGTGATGATATATTTATTTTTTTTTATAATAGTAATATTATTAGAGTCTAGATTCCGATTGAGGTATCAATGACTAAGTATGACAAAAATTTACTTTGACTCGACTTTGAAAAGACGATTTTTTGAAACGTCAAATTACTAGTACGTTTACACATTAAGATCAAATCTACTTTAAATTATTGACGTACCCTTTAATGCACTTCTTGGCGATCTTGCACTGACAGCAAATTATTTGTATGGGTAGGTCAAAAATTTGAGGATATCTACGAGCAAATATTTGCTTGTAATATGATATACTTAGTTATCATGTAAGTCATTTCTTTAACTGAGTAAAAAATTACAATTCATATTATTATTAATATTATTTATGACAAAGTAAAATCGATATTCGTTTACACGATATTTTCAAAGTCACTTATAAGAGTCAAGTCTGATTTATTTTATACTGGACTTTCGGGGGAAAAGTATTAGTCGATAGTGTTAAAAAAATAAAGTTAGGCAACAATTAACTGCTAGAACTTAACTGGCGTTCAAACTAGAGGTCAATAGAAATTAAAATTTAATCAAAAATAATTTGAAATGTAACAACCGCATCCCTACAACGCAATTTGGACTATACAATGTCGCTTTTTGTTCTCGGAGCTGATGACTGAGAGGTCGCAGTCCCATTTGCACGGTGACCCACGGGTACGTGCAGTTAGTGCGTTGCTTCGTGCCCCGGAGCAGAATGCAAGCGTGCGACCGTGCGACCGTGCAACCGGCGTGTAGCACTGCAGTAGTGTACACGTGTGTCACATGACTAGTCACTTTACATTGCATAAACACTGCGGCCGGTGTATTACATACAGCCATCGATCGATCCACCGCCAGGGTGGGGGTGAGAATGCGGCTGCCAACTGTAACAAATCTCTGTGAAATGGCTACATAAATAATCGATCAAAAAAGCATAATATATGAAATTTAGCAGCAACAATACATCAAAAGCCTGCAGAATCGTGATATTTCAAATGAATATAAAAGCGGTTTTTAATGTTTCACTGTTATTTCCGATTGCATTTTTTCTATTCTCAGTTTGATAAACGCTTTTACCAGCTAACTCGTTTAAATCAGTATTTATTTTATGTTAATTGTAAACAGCATATAATTTGCTATTTGTTTACATATATAAAATACCTAGTTCGTATTTCACTACAATATCATCCTATTCTAATTATAGATTCTCTAAAACTTGAATAATTAAAAAAAAAAAAATTCCGAACAAGGGTATTTTAAAAATAATAATTGGTTTTGAACGTTGTCTTCACTGTTCCTTCCTGAACTGTCTCAGTAGTATATTTTTTTTAATTCTGTAATACTGAATGAGTACAAATAAAAGGTTTGCAGTTATTTTCTGTTTTAAATCTTTAATAGTGAAAGTAATGATCAAAAAAGTAAGATATTACACTTTACACAAACGGTATGTGAGTTAGATCAGATTGTACTTTAGAATTTTGAATTTTTGTGAATTAGGGTTTAATTCGTGATTTGGAAACAAAAAAAGTAAAATAAAATAAATAAATATATCATCACGCCTTTTACCCATTATTGGGTGTGGTACTTTGCCGAAACAGATCTCGATAAGTGATATATTTATGCGCGTGAAATGCAGTTACCAGCCGTCAAACCACGATATTAGTGGAGGGGGAGCCACAGGGATAATTTTAAATTTGTGAAAATGTTTGTCGGCTGTAGGAATCGAACCAGGGTTTTTAGAATCCACTGGCCGACTCGATACCATTGAGCCACTACCCCATTAAAAAAAAGCTAATTATCAGCAATACATAACCCAACAACCGACAGAAGAATCGAAGGCGATACGAGCAGTAACGTTAGAAAAAACTTTGTACCTAAATTAACCTAATCGAGCGAGGCAAAAACGAGCAAAACTAAAATTTAATTGTTCTCATTCATCGAGGACTCGGTTAATTTTGTTTATTGCTTCAATGCTTCAATTCAAATCTAATTCTGCATGAAGTTTAAGACATTCTGCTCATGTGAACCTTGATCTACTATGTAGGTTATGTTAGGAGATTTCATTCTAATTCTTTTTGCCTTTGGGCTTTGGTCGATTAGGATATTAGGTTTTCTCTTTTTTCTTTCTTTTCGTTTCTTCTCTTATTTTATCTTTTGTAATTTTTCTTCTTCATTCTTCCCCCAAGAAGTCGTTAGTATATTACATGATAAAAATATAAATACCAAAATCGGCGACATAAATCTGTACTTTAATGTAGGAAAAAAATAGAAAAAATTCCCTCGGTGATTGAGTTTTTTGGCCTTTATTTTATAATTATAAATTACATGACGACGTTTCGAACCTAAATTGGCTTCATTTTCAAGTCAAATAGAATTATGTGGACTACAGGAGGTGACACTCTTTTCAATAACAAACTGTTTTATTCACTTATAATGTAATTTTTGTAAAGAAAATTTGACTCTATTCGACTTGAAAATGAACCTAACTTATATTCGAAACGTCGTCATGTAAGTTATAATTTTAAAATAAAAGCCAAGAAATCCAATCAACGAGGAAATATATTTAAATTTTTTTCCATATTACATTCCTTCACGGCTCAACAAATTCTCATCAAAAATAAATCTGTACTTGTAGAATTGCGATACATGTATAATTGTGGTGTTTTCTAACATAAAATGCCTTTCTAAAGAAAGAACAAATGTATAATTTTCAATTAATTAAATTGATCTATCTACCTGCGCAATTGAATCCGAATTTAATAGTTGTTTCTGACGATACTTTATCGTTGTATGTAATAGTAAACAGGACAAAGTGATAGAAACATCGATCTGTAGAGAATTTCCCAATTTCGTTTATCTCTAGAGAATAGTGGCTGTAGCTCCCCCGCATTATTTCCGTGCTAGCGTTCCAACTTGTCTTGCGTCGCGAAAAACAGCGACACATTGCATCACTTAAGTGAATTAGTAAATTACCCGTAACGCATAATGGCCATAACGTTTTACGTTGCATAATGCCGCGCATTCGGCAAATTTACACTCAAGCAATTTGAAATGAAATAAGTTTATAAAATGAATCTTTCGCCTGCACATGACACAAACACAAAGCTTTGTGAGCGTGAGTGCGCATCATGTAAGTGAACATTATTATGAAAGTCATAACATTATAAACGGCGAGAAGCAGGTAGATTAATTGTAGACCGCGGTTTGAATGGGTTTGTTCATTTGTTGTGTCACAGATGCCCAGCGTAATGCTAAAGCCAAATGCTTGAAACGCACAGTAGCGGACTTGCCAGAATGGAAAATACTGATTGGATCCCAGCACGCCATGTGGATGCAAATGATATTTACTTATTTACTTATTTGTTACTCTGCACAACAGGAACTTAATTCCAATTACAGTACAGAGGACCTACAGCTTATATCCGAACTACTCAGACACAATAGTTTTTTTTATTCATATAAGTTGAAGTAAGGGAGACTTTAACGCACGATCTCTTTCTTGCTAATTAAGAAATTCAAGTTTTATCTCGCTTTTATACACTGGGCTACGATGGCCTATACATATGCGTATGAAATGCGTTTAAGACAACAGATCCTGGCAAAGAATTTGGACTCGTAGTCTATAGTCTGCATAATGATCAATAAATCTACACAGATCACTAGACAACTTAAAAATTTCATCATCATTAATATGAATTATAATTTTATATATGTAATAATTAACTTTATTCCATTCAAAATATTCATTGGTAATTATCAATTCCTATTTCTCATAACGGTTGTTTTCCCGAATACAATTTCCTGTATGACAATTTCAACGAATGACAATTTTAAAGAAAAACAATTTCCGAATGACAATTTTAAAGAAAAACTATTTTCCGAATGACAATTTCACTGTAAGAAAACTTTCAAGAACAACAACTTTCCGAATGACAATTTCACTAACGCAAATTACAAGAATGCATTTTTACGAATGCAGATTTCCGAAATAACATTTTTCTACATGCCAATCTCCAGAATGAAATTTCCCGAATGCAAATTTCATAAGAAACCTTTTTCCCGAATAACTAGAATGCAAATTTCCTAAATGATCTTTTATGAAAATAATAATTTTTCCGGAAATTGTTTTCGAGAATATATAACATGATGGAAAATGGCAATTTGAGAAGATATTCCAGGAATAGACCATAATTAAAAATGCACTCATAAAATTTGTGTATAGAAAATTAATATTCGGGAAATAGATATACGATGAAATTGTTCTTCCAAAAAAAAAAATGAAACAAGAAAATGTACGGTAATACATTCGGGAAAATAATTTTTCGGGAAATTATTTAGATGCAAAATAATCGGGAATGTCTCATTACTCCTATTCGATAAATATATAAATCATAATGTACAAAATATAATAAATTAAATTGAACATATTGTTTGTCTATAAATGGATGTTTTTGGACCTCGTCTTCGCCAGGTTTTTCCAAACTTCTTTGGACATAATTTTGGTTGTCCATTTGTTTCTCGCTACTGCTTTGATGTCGGCGCTCCATTTCTTCTTCTTTCTTCCCCTTTATTTTGGTTTGTATAGCGGCGTCCATTCCGTTACATTTTATTTGCCGTAACACATAATCACCTAGCTCCATTTGAATGAACACTCTTTGTAAGCACATCCGTTTTTACACTTTTATCTGATTGCTATGTTGGAGATTCTATCCCGCAATGTTAGTTCTCACATGCTTCTCATAATTATATTTTGTTGTATTTCTATTTAAAAACATAGGTTAATTTTTCATTAATTTCAACTGTTGTTCTCACTATATGGTAATCGCTATGAAATTCTAAACTGTTAAGCATTTCTGCGTTAGTTATACTTCTGATGTTGATATTTCATTTTTGTATCCTGCAGGTAACATCCGCGTCCATTTTCTTACCTGTAGTTTCTTGAAGAAGTTTAAAATTTTTAAATTGTATTGGATTGCGAATTGTATCAGAAGTTCTCCTCTATAGTTTACAGTACCCCTGATAGATTCTTGTCCTTGTTGCCCGGTGCCTATTTTGGCATTGATGTCGGCCATTAAAAATATAAATCTTTTCTTTCTTCTATCACTTCATTTAGTTTTAAGTAGAACTCTGTACCTCTTCTTGTTGATGACCGCATGATGGGTCTAGGACTTGATTGATTTTTATTGTTATATCTTGTGCAATTTTCAGATTCAATATTGTTCTTTCAACGATTATACGAAATTCTTCTATCGAGTCTTTTAAGTAGATTTTTATTAAAAATCCAACACCGTAGCCTTCTTCGTTACTTTGTGTAGGAATATTATGCAAAATTTCCTGAGTGTTTCGTAATTTCTCCTAGTTTTGCATAACCCAATGATGTCCCAATTTATTTTCGTGATAGCGCTTTCTAGTTCCCGTAGTCTATATTTTTCCTTCAAAATCCGAGTGTTTAGCGTGTTTATGTAGTCTTTCTAATTTGTGACCGGCCTTGCTGGGACATTTTGCTAAGTTGTGTGTTTCTTGTTGAGTAACTATGTTTTGTCTTGAGGTCCTTGTTCGTAGCTGTTTTTGTCGTAGTGTTCTGCTTCGTGGGGAGGTTTGGTTGCTATAAATTTTCCAGGATGTTCAATATACTGTCGTCTAGCCGCGACTTTTTTTGCAACATGTGGTATTGTGTTGTCCTGCTGGAATACTGCTTCTGGATAGAGTTTAATATGGGGGAGCAATTTACGGTATCAAGATCTCATTAATGTTTAACTAACTGTGAAAAGAATATGAATTAAACTTGATTTTCAATTGTAAGACACAATAATATCTTGTATGACACATATTAAAACAAGCCACATTAGCTCTTTTACCTCGACGCCATCTTACAAGTACCTGTGCATCATTTTGAAGTAAATAAAATCGCGATTCGTCAGAAAGCACAATTGTTCTAAAGCCGTCTTTCTTTACATGAATCCAGTCGCAATGTTTTGTGTCGCGCGGTCTTAGGAAATCGCAAAAGTGCATGGTGTGCGAGGAACCCAAATTCCGCCAAACGGTGACGATGACATCGAACAGAGAGGTAGAGAGATAGATAGAAAGAGAGAGAGAGAGTATCTTGTCACAGTCCTCCACTGGTGTGCTAAAGCTGAGACACTTTGAGCGCGATCATGTAAGGCTAGCCGAAGAAGTGACGGTCTCCCCCTCTCTGTTGTTATACGATGGGCCACAAAATCCTGTCTGCCGGCTCTCTGAATCTGTCTCTTCCCACTGTCTCCATATGCGCAAAATTGTACGTATAGTGTGGTTTACACGATCCGCTATATAACGCAGTGACATACTGCTCCCGCGCATACTCATGATACGGCCCGATACAAAATCAGGAACTTGTTCATATATCCGTGGTTGTCTTCGACGAGGTATGTTGACTTTTAACTCATTTGAATAATTTTGCTAACAATATTTAATACCCCCCTCAACGACTTCAAACTTTAATTATTTATACAACTAATAATAAACAACCTGTCAGTTAAATTTAATTTCGCAACATCAACTAATTATATCCTTCTGCATAAATATTGTACAACCTTTTAATATATGTATACAACGATAATATTAATTGTGTGTGTTAAATTTCTTAACAAGCAAAATCAATCAAATATATATATATATATATATATATATATATATATATATATATATATATATATATATATATATATATATATATATATATATATAAAATAAATAAATACAAATATATCATCACGTCTTTTTACCCATTACTGGATGTGGCACTCTGCCGAAGTAGATCTCGGTAAGTGATATATTTATGCTCGTGAAGTGCGATTACCAGCCGTCAAGTCACGGCCACCAAAGATGTTAGTGGTGGGGAAGCCACAGGGGTACTTTTAAATTGGTGAAAAAGTTTGTGGGCTGTGGGCATCGAACCAGGGTTTTTAGGATCTACTTGATTGCAGCGCTAATATCTATTTCGTTACATTAAATTAAGGCACTAATAATTAAGGAATTATAATTTCACATGTAAAAGGAATTAATTTACAATTAAAAATAAATTGTAAATACATAAGCCCTAATTTATCGTTCATGATCTAATAACCGACATTAGCGCTGCAATACAGACTCGTCCAGAACTATAAATTTCAATGATAAAAAACGCTGAAATTTTAGTTAGTTATATGTCTACCTATATATATTTTATCTATGGTTCGATGTAGAAAACATATCATAAAGAATAATCAGCGTCCTCAATTTCATGAGTTGATAAAATAGAAACAACTAAAACAACAACAACATAAGCTAACTGACAAACAATCTGATATTAGGTATTCATATATTATAATACATATATTATCACAAATACTTAGCATTATTTAACCAACAGATTATGAAATTGTATTTTTCTATTTTGCAAAAAATTAAATTAATCACTTATTTATTTTATTTGATAACTCAACAAGAAATTGCAAGGAAATATTCGATGTTTCAGCTATAAATGTTAATATTTAATTTTTTTAACTGATTTGTATCATTTTAAAATAGTATAAGTAATAAATATTTTTTTATATATAAATTTGACAATTTGTCTCTCTTTTTCAATTAACTTTTTAATTTGAATTTTATAAGTTTCTTTTGTTGTTTGCAACCTTCTAAATTACTAATAAGGTTTTTTAATTTTGTATTAACAGAACGAAAAATCTCAAAATTATACAACAAAACAAAGGAAATTATAGCAAAAAAATAAGCCAGTCGGATCATGTAGCATACATTACAGAAGTTGGCCATCGGCAGCGGGAGATCCGTATTTAGCTCTAGGTATATTTTATTACACCAAATTTAAAATAAAATTCATTTTGTCTAAATTGTATAAACATCACTGAAGATCACACAAAAAATATTTTTAATTATTTGCTACATATACAAAATGAATAGAAAAAACCTGATAAAATAACTATTGCATTTATCGTAGATTTGGGAAGTAACAAATTAAAAGCAGTTAAGGATTACCTTAGAAACAGTCACGTAGCATGCTTTGGGCATATTAAATTATTAGATTCCATAGTAAATAATTTTAAAAAATTCCAAGTTTATTCCATCGCACCTGGAAGATTCAACGAGATTTAAAAACTATACAAAATAAATTGTAATGTAGCGTTATTTACTGTGCTATCAGAACATAACAAAGATTTTCTATGTAAATTACATTCTAAATCAGAGTGAGTTTGAAACATTTAAAAGGACAATATTCTTCTTAGAACCTGTGGAACATATATATGAAGAATATTATATTATTGCTTCAGTTATATACTAGTATTATCTATATTTAAACAAATTCATGAAGAACAAAATTTGCACTTTAGTACTTTTCAAAAGAAATTAAAAGCCACTTTAGGTATGAAAAAAGATACCATTTTTTGCAAAAACAGTGTTCATATCTAGTAGAGATGTGCAGTCTCGTAATTAATTACAAGTAATTAAATTACATAATTAACTACGTTTTTCAGACATGTAATTTTTAATTTTAATTACATTCGGTCTATATTTGAAAACCCTGTAATTCATTACTTTTTGTCACAACTAACACACTATTGTTATCTAATAGTAGTGTATCGAAAAACAAAGTACGTAATGTAGTTATAATTTGAATTTTACACGAACGGCATTTCGTAACGGCAGGAAACTGTGTACGTCTGACCTTGACTGTCTTTTTGGCCATTGAATTGTATAGAGCTTAATGCTTTTGGCCTTTTGATAATTGTGTTTGTTGTCCGATATTGATTCAGTCAACGCTTGTGTAATTTATACAAACCAGTTGTATTTGTCAATATCATTATTTTATGACAAATCATTATATGTTCCTATATATTCAGTCATTACTAGGAAAAACTATGTATGTAGATAGAATATTGTTATCGACATAAGAGTATGCCAAGCTCAAAAATGTTAAATGATTCTAGGATCTGTATAAAGTGGCACTGCGATTAGAAATATTTTACTATTAGTGTTACACGTAATACATGAACCGCTCTGCCGACCAATACTAACTGTAAAAGACCAGTGGAATAAATACAATTTCACAGTGACGTGATTAAGCGAATTACTCTCCCTTATCCCTTTGGCATTCTCTCTTGGCAACAACAGTAAGTAATCGATTTTGTCTGTGATTTAAATTTTTTTTGTTATATAAAATAATAATAATAATATGAGTTCCTTTTATTTTCATCAAAAAATAAAAAGTAATTATGATTTGTAATTATTTCATATAATTTATTTTATTCTTTTCATGTAATTGAGCAAATTAATTAATTACTTTTTTATCATAAAGTAATGTAATCGGACGTTTGTAATTTAATTAACATTAGGACTGTATTTTTTTTTAAATTAATAAATTTTTTTTTAATAATTTGTTTATCTTTGATATCCAAAGCCTGTATTTAAAAATACATTCAATGACGACGAAAAATCATTAGTTAATAAAAAAAAGAAGAATTGTTAAGCACTTAAACATGTTTCATTTTTCAAAGAATATGTAGAATTAATTTTGATTTAAAATAATTATAATTATAGTAATGCATATAAGATATTAATCAACTGCGGCATTGCGTTTCCAAGTATATTGTTTCTTTATTTATTTTTATTTATTTTAAACGTTAAACGCACTTCTTTCTTTATTTTTTAAAATGATGTAGGGAGCGAATTTTTTATTTTTTGTCGACGAGGACTCAAGTATAAACAAATATAAAATAATGAATACCATTTATAATTAAATAAATATACAGAAACAATACAAATATAAAGTTTACAAAAAAAAGTAACGAAACATAAAAAAATAAATAAATTGAATTATATAGATAAAAATTGGGATACCACCAGGATTTGAATCAACTAAGTTAACACATTACAAAACAGAGAAAAAGTTGGAATAATATCAGATTTTAATTACTTGGCGACCGTAGCTTAGTTGATTAAAACATACGAGTATGACCGGATGAGATACCTTTCTGATGTATATTTTATTCGAACTTCGGATCCGATGTTTTATCCGACCTTCGGATAAGATGTTTCATACGAATTTTCGAGCGGATATTTTATCCGACGATTGACACGGATACGATCCGAATCTGATCCGAGAGAATTCTGACCCGATTCGATTCGAAATTCGGATCGGATCGGATTCTTATATCGGATATTTTTGTCGACCTTTACTAATTCTGTATAGTACCTATACATAAACATAAAACTAAATTCGATTAGTGAATGAATCTTGCTAGTTACAAAAATGTACAAGCAAAGTATATACATTTATGAGTAGGTATTATAAATCATAATGCTCGCATATAATGCCCCAGTCCTTATAGTGTTGTTTATATATCGTAGCAATAAACATCAAATAATGTTTAAGTAAAAACTAATGGTATATTATTCTACAAGCGTATCATCCGAATTAAAAATAACCATAATACGCGAGGTTAAGATTATATTGAAAAATGAAATTTTCCTAAAAAGAAAAAAACATTAAAAAGTAAAAAGTATTGATGTATATGAAGTATCAATGTAAATCTACTGCGAAGAACAACCGAACAGCTCGATTTCACAAATTATACTTACAATAAAGTTAACTACAAAGATAACCTAACTTGTTACTAAATTACGTATATAAACTGAAGTGCGGTTACCAGTCGTCAAATTACGGCCCCTAAAGATGTTAGTGTAGGTACAGGCACAGGGGTAATTTTAATGTGGTGAAAATTGTTTGTCGGCTATGAGAATCGAACCGAGGTTCTCAAATCCACAGGCTGACTCGATACCACTAAGTTACCTTATCCCATAAACGTTAAAATTAATGTAGTACTAAAATTAACACAACAAGAAACACTGGAGTATAATGTTGCTAAATTATTAATAAAAGCTGGGAAATACTAAAAATTTAAGAATAAAGCAAAGAAATACTACAGTCTGCAATGTTAACCTTATGGAAGTCAAACAACGGAGCTCCTTTCTTCATGTTTTGACATATGCATAGCAGCGCCATCTATTATTAGTGAGATAACCCAATATCGATATCAATAATAATAATAATATCGATATTAGATACTACATTAAATACCGCCCAGCCATATCGCGAAGTAGAAGTTTTTCAAATTGGCGTGGAAAATAACTTGAACAAATTACATCCGATTTCGATGCGGACTTCACTTTTTTGTTCAGAATGAAATTCTGCATAGAAATATGTAGCCGTTTTTGCGATATTTGCAAAAATGGAGTTTTTAACCACGATTTTGTGTCGATTTTTTGGGTGAAAAAATTGACTTTTTTTCAAAAGGCCATAACTTTCTTAAAAATAAACTCTATTGAAGAAAAAAAATAGTAAATAAAAACACTTGGTTGTTTCAAAGAAAATATTTATATTTAATACTTGATGCGCATTTCGGTTTTTACACCATCGTCAGAAGTTCTATGAAACAACCAAGTGTTTTTATTTACTATTTTTTATCAAACATGTTTCAACAAGTGCCAACAGCTTACTCAATTAATTATATCTATTGAAGAAGCTGTTGGCTCTAGGTGAAACATTGTAGAATAAATTCAAAAATAACACTCGGTTTGTTTCACAAAATAAAAGAAAATTCTTTATTGTACAATTTCGGCTGTTAGGCCATCATCAGAAGAAATACAGAAAATTGTACTTGTAACAAGAATAATTTATCAATTTTACATGTTGAAAGCAACTTTGCTAAATTGCTTCTCCTAGAAACCTACGAGATTAGGAAAGCCTAGTTTTATGATACATCCCTAATGAATGAACAGTTAGACGGCTTTCACTCTCCGTTCTTGAATACTATTATCCCCAAATTCCCACCCAAATCCACGTCCATCGATGTATAAATACACTGTCCTTGTAATAATTTTCTGTATTTCTTCTGATGATGGCCTAACAGCCGAAATTGTACAATAAAGAATTCACTTTTATTTTGTGAAACAAACCGAGTGTTATTTTGAATTTATTTTCTTAAAAATCAATATTTTCCAAAACCCCCAACATATTTCATAGCGTAATTTCATTGGGAATGAGGTTTTAATTTCATTTTTATTCCAAGTTGACATGGGCGGACGAGATTTTCGGTCGGCCGATCGAGTTTCTAATTTCAATGCTGACTCCGAAGAGTCGAAGTGACGACTGATGAGAATTAACATGTTACAGTTTGAGTACAAAAGATACACAGTGAGACATCTAGCGGTTGAATATAAAAACAACAACAATTTACAATTATGAGTAAAAGAAGAAAACCAACTCAAAGTCAAGCAATATGGAGTCAGCATTGAAATTAGATTCTTGTTTTTGCTTCGTTTAACTTCTAATTATTATTTTTTTATTGCACTTTGCTGACTCCGAACTTCGATTAATTTATAAAAGAAATTATTTCTTTTTGTTGTTATTTCTACCAACTAGTTTTTTGGTGAGTTACTTGTTCATATTGTATGACCAACAATTATCTTATATTGTTTTAATTTTTATACCTAGACCTGAAGATGGTTCCATCCGTAACCGAAACGTTGTCAACTATGCTTCAATAAAATTGACTACAACTTAAGCCTAAGTCCTTTAATTTCAATCCTACATTACCCTGACTTATTAAAACACACTATGAGAGTGATTAAGCTTGAGTAAAATTTTAAAATTCGTGATCGTGAGCCCTAGTGAAATATGCGTGAGTGTACGGGCGTGAATAAAATAATAGTGACTAATTTTTACTCACGCGCCCAGCATTATTGCGAAGTGTGAACTAGCTCTCACTATGCTCTAAGCATCATGCACCTGTGACTAAATAAACTAAGTTGGCGCGTAGAGCACGATCCACGCATCCACATCCACAATGAACATTAATGTGCCTGTGGGCGTGTGTTTAACATGCACATATGCCGGATGATCCCAACATGCATGAGCAGAGCATAGTGCATATGTGATGTAGTACACATCATGCACACTGGATTTTCTGTTATTCTGTAGCTGTAGGTTATGTTTGCTGTATGTAAGCTGCAGCTTTTCAAGAGTAGATGCGTTTTTCATTGGACATTGTTATGATTTGATGCAATTTTCATATAATCTACCAAGAACGACATTACAATATTCAAGAGAAAGAATAGTTATTTGTATCACTAGACCGGAAATCAGACTAGACAGTTTCTGGACATGTGATACACAAGATTTTTCGCGCCGGACTGTCTCAGCTGAATTTTCTCTACGGCGTATTACACTATAAATATTATTTATTAGAGATGTTTCAATTATATGTGTACATATTTTTATTGGTTGTGCACAGAAACTACAAATTGAATTATAATTACTTACAATTGAGTTTACAATGCACAAATTATCTAACCTCCAAGCATGGGCATCCGCAGGGGGAGGCAAGGGAGGCGCGCGCCCCTCCTTGGATATTAACTAGGGTGGTGATCAAGACTCTCGAAAATAGGACTTTAACATGTAAAACTATAATTTTTTAATTTCCTACTTACTTAAATATTTGAAGCAAAAAAGCTAGAAATAAAAGTTTTAGGGCATAACATTCTGCATCTGAACCAATAAACAAAATTAATTTTGCATACTTTATAACGACACAAATTAGATTTGAAAATGACGAAAATTGCCTCAAAACTATCGAAAGGCATGAAATTGAAACAAAATTAAACGTATGTTTGACGTTTTATTTGTCAAAATAAATGAAATAATAAATAAGGAATTTATTCTGACAGTTTTGACAGATTGAACGACAAACATTTGTTTAATTTTATGTTAATTTCATAGCTATCGATAGTTGTGAGACAATTTTAGTCATTTTCAGATCTAATTTGTGCCGTTACAAAGCATGCAAAACTAATTTCATATTTTATGCCCTAAAAATGTGAAGCTTTTTGCTTTTAAATAATTAGGAAGTAGGAAATTTAAGACAATGTGATTTTACATGTTAAAGTCCGATGTTCGAGAGTCGTGGCCACCACACTGTATATGTATATATATATAAATTAAATAAAAATTAAATTATAAGTTATATAATTAAAGATAATAAATTCAAGCTGAAACTGAATTTCCAGCAGTATTCTTATGGCCAGCTAGCGACATGTTCCCTATCGTAAAGATTGAGTAATCTAAGTTTAAGTATACACAGATACAAAACATTAGAAAATAAAAACTGTAAAACTGCTACATCGAAATTTATTGAAGAAATGGTGTCAATTTATGGAAGAGTTATTCGAAAATTGTCCTACCTCTTCAATTCAAACCCAGACGACAAAGACTAGTAATTTATTTCACAAATTTAAATATTTTTTATCCATTTGTTATGTGTTTTTGTATTTATGTTATGTAAAAAAAATATTTTTGAAATTTATGTATATCTGAGAGTTTTTTGCGACTCGCCTCTCCCTGGAAAAATGTCTGTGGATGCCCATGCCTCCAAGCTCTCAATGACACTGACAACCAGTGATTCCAATGTTAACAATACAACAGTTTCTAATTTTTATCGAACGGCGATCGGTCAAAACATTGCTTCCGAGCGATTTTGAAATATGTAAAACTGTCAATGTCGGACGGAGGCGCGAAAAAATTATTATTTAAAAAGCAAGACATCGTCAAATACTTTCGAATACCTCGAATATTGAAACAGCGCTGCTTTCGGCGCTTTGATGAATTAAGTTGACAGTTGTACAGTTGCCACTTGATAGTTCAAGAAAACGAGCTTTATTTTAGGTACATGTTTACTTATTTATTTCTTTTCAATAATTTCATAATTCATAATCAAGTTAAATATTATTATTGTATATTTATATTTTTATATTTTATGATTATTACTTTTTTTTAAATTTATTATATAATTATGTTTCATTTACATTTACATATGTTAATAAATATTTTTTTTATTATTATTTATAATTATAAATTTAATGTATAATTTATATTTTTGGATTTTTAAATAATTAACTATTCGGAGTATTTGAATATCTGATTAATATTCGATTTCAATAGAAAGAATATCTCGTAACATGATGTTAATCTAGAATTTTGGATTAGTTTATATTATTCTAGTCCGATTTTAAAAAGTTAATTCAATCAATTTCTGAAAATCTAATTGAAGTAAATGAGTGTTTATTTAAACTTTTTTAAGAATATTGTTTAGCATTTTGTCTACTCGAAAATTCAGGGTTAACTAAAACTTTTTCGCTAATTGGGTTGTTAATGTTCAGTTTTAAGTGGTCATGTTAAATTTTTATTATTCTATAATACTTGTGTAGAATTTTAAAAGAATTTTCAAATGAAAGAAAAATGTGTTTGAAATTGTATTCTGGTTGATTATCGGAAAATAGTCAAATATCACATTCCACACAGCTTTCATAAAATCTTCATTGCGTCATTGCTGCTATTTGAAAACGTTAATTACAAAGTCATGTATAATTTATTGTACAATTGTTGTTATGTTGCTATTATACATTCATTGTTTATAAATGTTGAAGCAGTCAGCAATGAAACGGTATCAAAGAGACTGTCATAAAAGGTATTAATTATATTTGCTCTTTGAATATTTAATGCTATGCATTTTCGCTAAATATGCTATTAGTTTTACTTGTAATTGAGGCGTAGAAGTGTACCTATAACAATGTATTTTATTTGTTCAGTTACAGTGGACTCATGGACTACGAGTACAAACAGTAACAAATATTGTACATTATAACTCATCCTAATAGCTATTACGATTGCGACACAAAACTACAACATAGAAATACAATATTCAAAAATTAATATCATATCAGAACTAAAAAAAATTAAATTAATACATTTATTAAACACTCAGTCTGTTTTGATAATACTATATTTGAATATTATTTTAAATATTAATATGAAACATTATACTCATGCAATTAAATATATTTTTATGAAATATTTATCTATGGATAAAATATATGTATATATAAAAAACAAATACTATTATTATGTGTTATTTTATAACAATGATACATTTTTGTGTGTACATTTTAATTTTTTTTAAATAAGTTTTTTTTAATACAAACATTTTTATACATAAATTGGTATATTCGTTTCATTATTATTCATTTCGGACAAACATAATATTAATAGAAAATTTTGAGTAATACATATTATTATAACGGTAAATTAGATTCATAGAAAATATATGCTAAACATCATTATTAGAACAATAGTAATATATAATATTGTTAAACAATAATAAAATAAAATTATAAACTACATTACATAGTTGTTTAGTAAATTGAATATTCCTTCCATTAGCCATTTAAATACTCGTAATAGGAAGCTATATGGAGCTTGTTTGACAAGGTAAAATAATATAGTCCGATTGTTTACTTTTGTTCGAACGTAGAAAGTAAGGTTTGGTATATCTATGTGTATGAATTTGAAAATATTTCAGTACCACTGATTATGAACGTTACATGCTGTTTATTTTCTGTTAATTAAAGTTTATGTGAAACATCGCTGTCCAAGATTGTACGTCTGTAATGTTTTGTATATTATATTACGCAACATGCGGCTTTTATGCCGATTATTGACGTGATTGCTGGTTGGTTAATGAGTACACTTTGTACCTGTAGTGATGTACATATTATTGTACATTTGATTTGTTAAATTCCTTTGAACTGGATAATGTTGATTTGATAATTAATAGCCAAATATAAAGTTTGTTTACGATTTAATGTTGATAATATGGTTATTTCATTAGACTGAAAAGAAGAAGGCCACAAAAAGTACTTTAATTTTAGGGTATTTCAATTAATACAATAAATTAATGTTCAGTTAATTATTTCTTCATATTATAATAAAACCCATATGCTAGAGTTTTATAAAAAAAGTTCCATATTATATGAAGATCTATTTTGAAGAGAAATATATTTTAAGATTTGTTCGCATGCGCAGTATTTAAATTGTAAGTCTTAAAATCTTTTATCAAATAAACTGTAGCCATTAAATAAATTAAATAACAAATCATAAAAATAAATAAATATATCATCACGCCTTATACTCATTACTGGGTGTGGCACTCTGCCGAGGCACATCTCGGTAAGTGATATATTTATGGGCGTGAAGTTCGGTTACCAGCCGTAAAATCACGGCCCCCAAAGATGTTAGTGGTGAGGGAGCCACAGGAGTAATTTTAATTTGGTGAATTTTCTTTTGTCGGCTGTGGGGATCGAATCAGGGTTCTCAGGATCCACAGGCCGACTTGATACCACTGAGCCATTACCCCATTATCATGGTATATTATGAACAATGGATTTATATGTAGTATTTCCATTTCTTTGAACGGAAATATATGAAAATAGTCATAAAGAGGATTAAAATGGAACAGACCAACTATTTGCAAAACATAACGGTCGCTAGTATAAACAACCGATTATTTTAGAAATAAATACTTCAAATATGAGATACAAACAACTGAATATTTTACCAGTTTTATTTCAAACATTTTGATATCTGAAAAATAAAGTTCTGGATCGGCTTGAACCTACCAACTTTATTTGCGTTATATAGGTAATACAATGTTAAAATTTCCTGATATGCCAATTTAGAATAAAATTATAATCCAAAAATATATCTAGATTTAAAAAATGAATCTAATGAATCAAATAAATAAATATATAATCACGCCTTTTATCCATTCTGGGTGTATCATTCGGCCATGGTAGAGTGTCAGATCTCGGTAGGTGATATATTTATGCGCGTGAAATGCGGTTGTCAGTCGTCAAATTACGACACCCAAAGATGTTGGAGGGAGAGGCATAGAGGTAAGTTTAATGTGGTAAAAATTGTTTGTCGGCTGTGAGAATTGAACCGAGGTTATCAAATCCACAGGCCGACCCGATACCACTGAGCCACTTACCATTACCATTATTATACGCTCAAAATAAAATTTATAATTTCAGATTACTGACAGATGCTATAAGAAATAACATAAATACTATGACTGATCTGTCAACACAAATGTTAAAATGATTTATTTAATTTTTTATAGCAATCTGCTAAAATGTCAATTTTATTTTATGTGTGTTTTGTGAATGAAACATATTTGATTAAAAAACTGGGCTTATTAAATATAATTTTGAGCTCATTTTGTTATACATATTTATATTTTTTATCCTAAAATTAATGCAACAGATTATATTGGCTTATAAATTGTTCCGCAGTATTTTCCTATGTATCATTTTTATTCCAATTTTGTAGCATATGAGACAATTTTATAACTATGTATATTTGTTTTTCTGCGTATTTCAAACACTCGATGAATTGTTTTAAATCATTTCATTCAATTTACTGGAAATTGTTTAATTTTTGATGCAGCATATTAAATACTTAACTAAATAATATTTTCGATTATTTATCTGAATGTTTGTTTTATTAAGTGATACAAATTGTTTCGATTTGATGTTCATTCATTCCATATGACGAGAAATTAATAATATAATTCAATATTTCATTATCATCCCACAGCTATATGTACATATTACATATAGTTTAAATTAGGATTTATATTGAAATGTTACACAAGATGTAATATAAAACGGGAATTGCATCACAAATGTATACATTGTTGTATTTATTGAGATACTTTTATTATATAAATATTGATATTACATATACATATGTATGTATGTATGTATGATATTACATCCCCACATACTGTATGTTCAACATAAAAAGGTGAATCTTGTTATTTTTAGTAATTGCAATAAACAAGACTTATGTTAAATAAAATAATTAAAAATGAATGCTCCTGCTTACTAACCCTAAAAAAAAATCTATCTTATATTTATAAACTGATTTTTTTGACGTTTCTCAAAACCAATGAAATGCTTTATTATATGTCACGTGTCTGCGTTTTAACCAATCCTGTCATTATTATACTGAAAATAGAGCTCTAGTGATTATTCCCGGGAATAATCTCTAGGTGCTTTTTTTGTTTGTGACAAATGATAGGTAGTTGTCAAATAATTATTTAAAACTGTCAACGTGTCAAGTAAAATGTGTGAAAAAAATCGATTTAGTTGTATTTCAGATACAGAAATACACCAACAAATTTTGTAACAACTTCCAAGAATACATTAGTAAGTAATCAATCGATATGAGCCCAGTTCAAAATCTTTTAAGTTGAATGAATCGACCTCAACAGTTAAGTGAAAAAATAATCTAATTAAATATAACTCGAGAGTTCGATAAATTAGAAAATAATTCTCCAGTATCTTTCTCAAACTTGTTGCCATTTGGCAATAGCCACTCAAGCCCTACGGGCTTTCGTGACTATTGTTTGGCAACAAGTTTTCGAAAGATCTGTCAAATTATGTTCAATTTATTCTCACTCTCTTTTTGTATTATTACTGATAACAGATGAGGCGGTTAGTTTTTCCTTTTTCTATAACCAACTGGGACACAAGTGGAAAAAGTACCCGAGGAAAGTATTCGTTAGTATTGCCCTTCGAGTATCAGCAAACAGTACTAATTAATAGTTTTAAACTACTCTTTTTATAACATTAAGAGTACTTTACAAATACTTATATGCATAATTTTATTACGTAATCTTGAGTACCAACTTACGATATCTTATATAGTACTTTAATGGGGTGTGGGTAAAGTTTTTGTATTCTCAGATAATTTGACAGTATTACTCTTATAACTATGAGGAGTATTTAAAATTTAGTGTGAAATATTTGTCTTAACAAATAATTTATTACCTATGTGGATGCGGGTCAAAATGTACTTTGATTTAAGCATACGAAAATTTGTATCTTTGCTTGGAAACAGATGTGTATTTCGTTCCATGTAGTAATAAAAATAAAAATAGATATAAATATATCATTACACCTTTTACCTAGATGTGCCACTCTGTCGTAGCCAATCTCGGTAGTGATATATTTTGCGCATGAAGTGTAGTTACCGGCCGTCAAATCACGGTCTCCCAAGAATATTAGTGGAAGGGAAGCCATAAAGGTAGTTTTAATAAGAAGAAAATTGTTTGTAAGATTTATAAAATTTCCTGTACTTGTACTCGAATATTGCCAACTTTTCATATACGAGGTTTGTTAAAAAAGGTGACTTTTCAAATTTCGCGGGCTACGTATATTAGTTTCTCGATTTCTTTTCTTTGTTACGTTGATATACATATTCCCAACATATTTTGACATGATCAGCCATTTTGCATTTGTAGTTTGTTTTTGACAGATATGAAGGTTAGACGAATTTTGGTGTGTTTGACGATTTTTTGCAATCGAAAAAATGGATCAAAGAATCTGTACTAAATTTTCTGTGAAAAATACAATTAAGTGCTCCAACGCACTTGAAATGTTGACTGTGGCATTTGGCAAGTCTACTTTAAGCAAAAAAACTGTTTATAAGTGGTACAAGCTCTTCACAGAAGGCCGAGAAGATGTTAATAATGATGCCCGTCCTGGACGCCCCAGCATGTCAATAACAGATGCAAAACTTTGAAGCGGTGCAGAAAATTGTTATGGAGAATCGTCAAATCGCTATTAGAGAAGTTGGTGAGGATATCGGCATATCGGTTGGCTGATGCTACGCAATTTTGTGGCAAAACCATTCATGGCTTTTGCATCACATACATCGTTGCTTGTTCGTGATTTTTTAGTCAAAAACAACACCGTAATCACGCCTCAGCCACCGTATTCACCGGACTTGACCCTCCTGTGACTTTTTCCTGTTCCCATAACTAAAAAGACCCATGAAAGGACGGCGTTTTGTCACGATTAAGGAGATAAAGACCGCATCGCTGGAAGAGCTTAAGGCCATACCAAAAAACGCATATCAGAAGTGCTTCGAGGATTGGAAAAAGCGCTGGCACAAGTGTGTTATATCTGAGGGGGGTTACTTTAAGGTAGTACTAGCGTGAAAAAAAGTTTTGCAGATCCGAATGAAATTTGGCGCACGTAAACATTGGATAGTCATACGCATCCTGTTCAAATATATTCGCTTGTAAAGTTGGTGGTATAGTATTTTAACATTCACGAGACCAACAACCTATTAACAATTCATGATATTCAAATCATAAATAAAATAAATAAATATATTATTACGCCTTCTACCCATTACTGGGTGTGGCACTCTGCTGAAGCAGATCTCGGTAAGTGATATATTTTTGCGCGTGAAGTGCGATTACCAGTCGTCAAATCACGGCCCCCAAACATGTTAATGGTGGAGGAGCCATAGGGATAGCTTTTTGAAATTATGAAAATCATAATAGGTATAAAACACTTATTTTAATCAATTTTTTAATTTTTTGAGCATCAGTTTCGCCACCCAACAACCGATGGCGCCACCGTCACACTAGTACTACCTTAAAGGAAACCAAATAGATATTGATGAATAAATAAATATTTTTTGGGAAAATCAAAGTCACCTTTTTATTTAACAAACCTCGTATTTTTCGATGGTGTGATTGATGTTAATAGTGGTATGCTAAAGCATAACAAGAACAAAACTAGTGAAGCACTTCTCTTCGGCGTACAAATATGAGGGGCGCAATAATTAAACTAGGTTTTAATAAACAAACAGTAAAAGAATTTTTGTGAATTTTGTTCGCAACTTTCCATTAAAAAATTTCTATAAATATTCAAATGAATACGCTTCAAATGTATTCCGTTAAACTGTATTTTGACTAATAACTACGGATTTTTGCAGAGCTCGCAAATCGTTGTATTCACTTTTTTAACTACTAATCCTCAATACGAGTATACTAGAAAAATAAGAATGGCAGTGATTTTTTCAATCAACTTCTAATAAAAATAGCATCTTTAACAAAATTAAACCACTAAACTCAGTTACTTTGCGCAGTGACCTTTCATCCCCATAAAATGAAGTAGTTTCAGATTACTTACACTGCATTTATAAGTTCAATAATGGTAGCAAAGTAAAATGTGCGAAATATAAAGTATCTTCGGTCATCGTAATTTCATAGTTATTTTTGACACGTACGGCAGCTTCATTTCAGACAATTAAATGAGGACCCCTAATATTTAGTTTGCACTACGCGGTAAAATCACTATACCCACCTGAATGTCATTTGAGAGTTTTATTAAGTGAACAACATTAAATTAAACAACAGTTGTGGTATTAATATGCAGCTTGGCCGTTTTAACATTATTTAAATAATTTAGACACGGATTTTTCGTTCTAGAAAGTTTACAGATAGTCCTGTAGATACACGTAACTTGCGTTTATTAATAAAGAATAGGAAATAAACAAATCTCTGACTAATGTAAAGTTATACAGGGTGACTATAAAGCAAGGACGGATCTAAAAAATTTTCAAGGAGGGGTATTTAGCCTTTATATATATATATATATATATATATATATATATATATATATATATATATATATATATATATATATATATATATATACTTAATAACAATTCTGTAATTTTTGTGTGGAATATATATTTGAATGTGTTTTGTATTGTGTTCTTAGTTTTTTAAATTTTAAACATTCTGAAAAACTCGTAAAAGTCTGACAATCCAAATCTTGAAAGCTTTTCAGAGTTGTTATCAAAGTCGAATAAAAATAACACTTATAAAAAACTAAAAAAAAATTAATACCTTGCTATAAATGATTGACATTGTTTTTTTAGTTTTAGTAATAATATAGCTAACCTTGATTTTTGGATTTGTAAATAAAATAAAATAAAATAAATATATCATCTCGCCTTCAACCCATTACTAGGTGTGGCACTCTGCCGAAGCAGATCTCGGTAAGTGATATATTTATGCGCGTGAAGTGCGGTTACCAGTCGTCAAATCACGGCCAAAGTTGTTAGTGATGGGGGAGCCACAGGGGTAATTTTTTTAATTCGTGAAAACGTTTGTCGGCTATGAGGATCGAACCAGGGTTCTTAGGATCCACAGGCCGAAACGATACCACTGTGCCATTACCCTATTGGATTTGTCAAATTAAACTAAACCATTTTCTCAAAAACGTTTAAATAAACTTTAATATAATCTTCTTACCATTTAGTTTTCGGAAACTGAATTGAATTAACTTTTTTAAGTCGGACTAGCATAAGATTAGCTAATCCAAAATTCAGGATTAGCTAAAACTTTTTTGAGAATCTGGCTGTTTGAGTTTTATGTTGGTATACCTGATTGTCAAATTCAAATATGTCAAATACAATATAATTGCGATTTGATTACCTAGCACAGTCAATCTTTATTTCACATTTATTTATATTAAATTCAAATATGTCAAATAAAATTTAATTGTAATTTGATTACCTGTCATTGTCAAACTTTTATGTATAAAAATGATTATTTACAATAACACCAAATTGAGAAAACTTTTACCTAAAAAATTAATCAAGAAATGTCATGTTGACAATGACGTGGCTCGCCAACTAAACACGGTAGCCAATTCAATTTTTTTTGTAAATTATTTATAGTTTAGTTTCACATTTATTAAACTAACTAATATAATACAGGCGAAATAGATTAGGCTATTCACTCTATTAGAAAATTAGCATATTTTTCTCTTTTCGCTTGCCACATTTAAAAAATGAGTGTTATGTTAAAATGCGTACGAGCATCGCTAAGATACAGCAGAATTTGCAATGATGTCGGTTATACCCGCATAGCTACAGTTATAACTAGTTGGTAATAACTAAACTTGGTATAGGAGAGTAAGACAGGCAAAAACTTATATTACCAGAGGTATAAAGTTTTACGGAGGGCGGTTCTGTCAGGTGCTGCGTGTATAATATTAATCATGAGTAGCTTGAGAATTTCCCGCAACACCTTGTGACTATTCGCGTTTCGCATATCTCTATACCTTGCTGTTATTTTATAATATGACTCAATCAAGGTATTTTTCTCATTCTACATTATCACTATGAATACTATAAAAAAATTCTAAATAGTACTAGTATTTTAACTGAGAAGCAATCATTATAAATCTCAGAATTGCAGCTACAAACGCGTGCTGACTATTAGACTCAAACAATAGTTTTAGGACTTTTATAAAATTTGCAAAATTGGCCAAATTGGATGAAACTTATATTCTAATATTAGGTGAACATTCCTTTACTCTTTAACAGATATTTTATTCTTGTTGGCATAATGTGGACCAAGATTTTGCAGCTCTCTTTTATTTTATTTTTATGGTGCCACCAATGGTGGTTTAAGGGGGAGGCTTTTGGGTTTATTGCCTCTGGCGGTGGATACGTAAAGGGCAGTATACAAAAGTCAAAATTTGGAATGAAGTAAATTATAAACTGATTATAATAGAAATATGTTGAAAAATAACTGAATTTAGTTTTATTTTCTTGTTTCTAAAACGTTGCAGTGCTCTATACTATTTGTATTTCACGCAAGCGCATAGCACAACGCACAAATTCATAGCACGCGCAGGGATTACAGTTTTCTTTTAACTGATTTATTGTTAAATGAAGGTGAGTGATTAATATTTACTCGTGCAGGTTTTGTACATAGAGGGTGTTAATTAAAAAACTCGCCATAGCCGTTTAGCATGGGAAATCAGTTTTTCCTTGTGCAAAAGTTTCCAAATTATTTTAGGCAAAAATACTTCAAATAAACGTTGTAGATAATTAAATTCTGTATCCAACTTAGAAATCGGATTGTATTTTCGACATTACATAACCGAGAAAATAAATTTTAAAGTTTTTTGAAAATTGCTTAATTATAGCGATAGCCATGGAACTCAAACGAAAAAAACAAACAATTGTATGACATCTTAATTGTCAAAAATGTTTGTATTTTGTGATTTATTAAATTTAATTGATTAATTATTAATAATTATTATTAATAATAATTAATTTAATTTTTTTTATTAAATTGATTACGTATATTAAATCACGTATTTTTCTGTAACTTTGTCCAGAGTAGCACCATTTTATGATCTGAAGCTTTTCTTCATGTGAAAACTGTTCCATACTTCGGAAAATAACTTTTTCGCTAGGAAAAACTGATTTCAAATGTTAAACGCCTATGGCCAGTTTTTCAATTAACACTCTGTATATACACTTATGTAACACTAATGATTTTACAGTAAAATGAAATACATTTAAATTAGGGGAGACTGGGTACGGATGTGACAATTTTGGTTTGATCGCCAATAATTTTGTTAATTTACTAGTTAGCTGGGAGAAAAGTAATTTAAATCTTAATTTGTACTTTTGTCTACGTAAAAATACCAAAATGTTGTCCCTAAATACGCTGTATTAGTTATAGCATCAAATTAAAAGAAAAAAGAGAAAGTGTCACAACCGACCACACCCCAAGGACGGTTGTGACAGTGGTTGGGGTCAGTAGTGACAGACATAATAATTACTTTTATTGTTAGAAATATGTAACATAACACAACATAACTGTCTTCTATAAAAAGTTAACATTCATAATTATAGCAAATGAACTTAAATCTACGATCACTTCTATTCTTACAATTAATAATGCACTGCATCTAATGTTTATAACCAGGGTTGAGAGATTTAAATCAAATTGATTTAAATCACGATTTAAATCAAGAGATTTTTTTTTTAAATCATTGATTTAAATCAAAATAAATTAAATTTAATAATTTAATCATAAATGAATAATTTTTATTATTGTATACGTATAATACATGTCACAACCGTACCCACAACATTTGTCACAACCGTACCCGACGCATACTTTCGAAAACAAACATGACTGGGCAAAGTAATCTACGTAAAAACTAATCACTCGTAATTAACCACTAATATTCAACTTATAACAAAAAAAATATATGATATAATCTATCTGTATACAAATAACAGTAAATATTAAAAGAAATTAAACAAAAAAACTTACTTTTGACTGTTAAAAAGCAATGTAGACTCCTGCTTACGTTAGCGTCGCGCGCTGGCTGACGTAACCTGGGGAACGCGTTTAGACATGCATGCCGCTTTTCCCTCCTCTTGCACCCTTTCCTCATTCCGTATAGTTTTGCTGTTATGACGACTGTCACTACCATAACATGGCACAACCGTACCCAGTTTCCCCTACTAATTCTTTAGTTTTTGGTTGAATGCCATTAAAAATTTTGTATTTCATATTTGTTAGATAGGCAGCGGTCTCACTGATCGAGTACTATCAATCGTTTGCTATCGAGCAAATTTCAAACACGTGTATTGTAATGGTGGGTGTCGCACTGAACCATCGTTTTGTGTCGAGTGCCGTCGAGTTGTTTGATTTTCAAGTTGGTTTGAATTTTACTCGACGCTCGATGCTGCTCGATGTCAGTTTATGACAGGTTATGTGCATATGTTTATTATAATTTATGTCATCTCATGACAGTTCGTTGTAAAAATGGAATCAATCAAATTAAATGATAAAGAGTGGACCCCAAGCAAAATTGATATATCAATCAATTGATCTTTATGGTAAATCTAAGCCATGGTATTCAAATTTAAATATTATTGACAAATGTTGCCGACACATTTCAGAACGCTTTCAAAAAAAGGATGGTAACTAAATTTGTATTTTAGGATTACAATTATTTTATTTAACGAAATTGTATTAAACCTGGAATTGATTTTAGGGGCACTTAAAGTACAAAGAGACAAGAAAATTATGCAGCATCTGGTTCTGCCGCTAAAAAGACAAAGAAGTGGGTGTATTTTGATTCAATGTGATTTCTGGAGAAACATGTGACAGAACGAAATATGTAGTTATTATATTAAATTGGTAATAAATTAATTCTAAATTCTTTAATTTTATATTTATCAATTTTTTACTTGTCAAAAAAGAAATGTACTTGACACCAAACGATCTATACAACTCGATCAGTGAGACCGGACCATCGATTTTTAATCGACACGACAGGACTCGACGCGACACTACACGACACGACTTGTTCAGTGAGACCGCTGCCTTACTCTTAGAAATCTGATTCCCAAATATGAAGAAATTAATATTGATACCGTAAATAACATATTCTCGGAATTAAAAGCCCGAAAAAAAAATTAACTTATTTTTTTGTGATTAGGCAGGCCTGTTATTTATTTTTTAAAAGAATTTTTATTTAGTTTTCTTTTTGTTGCATATTTTCTTATTCGTTATGATTTTGATAAAATTTTGTTAGAAAAATATGTTCTATGATCCACTTTTTTTTCTTAGTGGACTTTATATACCCTTTATAATTTAAAACAGTTTGATGTTGGAAAAACGATTTTTTTTGTCCAGAATGGCGGTTTTTTAATGTAAACCCCGGGCGGCAAAAAGTCTTAAGCCAGCACTGGGTGCCATACTTTGATAAATTCTTCAATCAAATTTTGTTTTGTGGTAATCTTGTTTTCTTCAATTCCTTCTTGACAATAGAGCACAGGTTTTCTATAGGATTCATATCCGGACTAATTTTTGGCAATGGCAGCACTTATTTTTTTTTTCTGAAGAATTTGATGCACAAATGTTACATTGTGTTATGAGGCACTATAACAAGGAAATCAAAGAAATTTGCAAAATTTTGGTTCATAGTTTTCAACAAGAATAAACTGTTTGTTAAAGAGTAAAGAAATGTTAACCAAATAATAGAAAATAAGTTTCATCCTAGAAGAATTATAAATTGGCTAATTTTGCAAATAAAAAGTAAAAATCCTAAAAATATTGTTTGAGTCTAATAATCTGCATACGTCCGCATACCGAAATGTAAATAAATAAATAAACATAAATATATCATCACGTCTTCTACCCATTACTGAGTGCGCAACCATGCAGTGGCAGATCTCGATAAGTGCATATTTTACGCGTGAAGTGTGGTAACAAGCTGTCAAACCACGGCCCCTAAAGATCATAATAGTGGGAAAGTCACAAGGGTACTTTTAATATGGTGAAAATTGTTTGTCGGCTGTGGAAATCTACGAAATGTATTTCATAATAAAAAAAATCTGGTGTGGGCACCACACGATTTTCTTATACACAGCATATATAATAATATTTAGAATATATGTTATTAAACATGTAATTTAGTTTCTCTCCGAAAGAAGACATAGATAACTAGATAAAGCAAAAATTAAAATTTATGTCTTTTGTTTCTAATGCTACTATGATTATTGAAATATATTATTAAATATAAAAATTAGTTTTTCTCAAAATTAGACGCATATACAGGAAAATTGCAAGTAAAATTTTATGTTCCAAATATTTTTGCTAACATCTTTTATTTGAAACATTTTTTGGTAACTGATTCCATTTTTGAAATAAATGGAATTTATTGTTTTGTGTGGCCGGTAAACTTCCGCTATTCAATTCCATTCAAAATCAACTCAGCTCTTCGTATTTTCATTAAACTTATAATTACCAAGTTTCGTTAACAAATCTTATCTCGTTCATAAGATATTGCACATTCGGACACACATCCATCCATTCATCCATCCACACACACACACACACACAGACATCATTGAGAAAATTATCAAAACGGATTCAGTGGACCTAAAAACACGTATTTCCGCGAAAATTTCGTCAACGATTTTTTTCACGATTACAATACTTCCTTATACTGCGTATAAGAAAGTAAAAAGCGATTATGCTGTCGACTCCGAGGAGTAGAGTTATAGGTAGTAAGGGATACATGCCCCCAATCAAAAATTTTGGATATATAAATGCTCTCAACAAAATATATATGAATAAAAAACAAATCAAATTACAATAAATTAAAAAAAAAAAACTTGTTAACAATAATTTTTATTGTATTTCCTCAAAGATAAAATATTATTTTTGTATTTCTTATTTGTTCAGCACATGTATAAGTCTTGTTTCCAAATTTCTGCTTCTATGAAGGATCAATTAAATATTCATAGTTGCATCACTTTTGGAGAGCATATCATACATTTTTTCCTATTTGTTATACTCTGTACAACAACTTAATCTCAATTACAGTACAAAATCATTTGTTTATTCTATTATTTTAATAATAAAAATGTTAATTGACTACACATTTTTAAAATCATTGGTTATATGATAATTTTAAGAAAAATATAAAATATATAATAATTGAAAATAAAATTTTGATTCGTATGTACTCGTATGCTGAGTGCGTAAGAAAACAAAATTTCAACTTAAGTTACCCCTCGTTTTAATTCTTTGCTTATGCCGAATATAAAAATACTTAAACGGATGTCAGGATGTCAATTCTACATTGTAATTCTGTGGAATGTATCATTTATAGAATTTTAAACATTTTAATCTCTCTAAATATGAACTGTGTCCCTGTGGTGACCAACAGTAAGATCAGACTCAGGTAACAGAACCGCAAAAAGGGTCTTTTGGTCGAAACAGAACACATGACAGGTTGATGGGCAGTATACGCACGATTTGGAGCTTGGACACGTAAACGCATGTCGCTAGAAAAAGTAGCCGGAACAGTCCCTTTTTAACCTAATTTTGTATGAAATAAAAGCCGTTGTTTCATTACACTAAATTTTGTTAATAATTATAAAATGCTTGCATTCTGTGAACTAAATTGAATATTATTAATAAATATATACCTATTTTTAAGATCTTAAATATAATCATATTTTTGCTCTACCAAGTTAATGGCGTACCTAGAACTTTTGCCGCCAAGGGCAGTCTCCAATTTACCGTCCTTTCTAAATCAATCAAATGGTGGTTTTTATAAATCAATAAATATAAATAAATAATTGTAATTGAGACAAACTATAGGTGGAGAACTATTTTACAATTGGATGTCTTATTTAAATTAGGTAGTAATATATGAATTTTTCGAGATAATATTTTTAACCCTACATTGACTTGACGATAAGGAAAAATATTCGAAATTATATAGTAATTCATAATTTGTAGAAATCGAATAGTAAACTTATGAAGTAAACAAATTGTTTTTTACAACTGAAACTAAATATAAAAAATGCCGTCCGTTGCTAAAATATTAGTAAATAAGTGATTATTAATAAAAAAAAATCAGATTTATCTTTGCAAATGTCTTGAAACATCTGCCAAAACTTCGATTTAAATAATAATACAATTTTTTTCCTTTATTTTATTATTTTCTTTCACAGTAACGCCATCTGTTGTCAATCAGTGGAACTTCACCTGATATGTTAGAAGTGTGCGTTATACTAACATATCAGTGTATGTTATGTTCAACTTTCCGTAGTCATATGTAATGTTGTTATAGTTACTTTCATACGTGCTCGTCTGAAAATAATATAAACAATACGTTCTTTATGTAAATAATTTCTGTTTTCTCTTCTTGTTTTTCTTTGCGGAAATGAATGTAGATATTAAATACTTTGAGTTAATTTCATATTATTCCTCGTGTAATTAGCATTTTAAATTTGAAGTATGACGTAAGCGCTGCAGGCGTTCAAACCAAAAATATTTTGCAAAAGTTACAGGAGAAGCATGTAACATCAAACGCGGCCAAACAAAATGGCCGGATCGGCTGAATTTTGGCGCACGTCAAATCTTCTTGGGATTTCTGTCAATGGTTTTTATGATTTTCTTCAGCATTTCTGTTCAGCTATAAAAATCCTGCATACTTAATGAGAAAAGTAACAACAGGCAAATGCTTATCAAATATTTTTTACAATGTGAGTGTGTTCGTA
This sequence comes from Pterostichus madidus, assembly GCA_911728475.2. Lineage (NCBI taxonomy): Eukaryota > Metazoa > Arthropoda > Insecta > Coleoptera > Carabidae > Pterostichus > Pterostichus madidus. The sequence goes on along the minus strand of OU452311.1, from coordinate 22,549,298 downwards.
TAAAATTCGATTACGGCCGAATACCTCTTTATTATGTTAATCCCAATTATATTTCAAATCACGCAACTTTTTTCACAAAGGATAATAAATAAACTGAAAATAATTAAATAAAAATTGCACAAATGAACAAAATTTAACAGAAATCAATAATTAAATCTGTAACAATTAAATGCATACCATAATTGAACGATTATGTGAGCATTTTCTTCCATCGTTAGACACGCATGAACATTTTTTTACCATCAGTACATATCTAATTAAAAAATATACAGTAGTATATGTCGCAAGAGACAAAGAAAGAATTTACTAAAGCGTGTTTACTAATTGTTTAAGTATCTTTAAATAATTTAAATAAATGTGAATTGATCACAAAGGGTTAAACGATGTTTGACGAGCGATGGTATAGCATTTCCATGCTATGTAGCATAGAGCTTTTCAAAGTGTAGAATTTTAAACAAAACATTGCTTGCGGCGATAACCAGCTGTCTTTGTTTGAATAGCGTGTAACGGACAGAAAGAACATAATCTATTTTAAACATAAAGAATTGGAAGTCACAATTTCCATTTCATGTTTATCGCTACTCATTTTATTTTAACAAAAAAAAATAACACTGACAATTTACAAAATAACAAAGAAACTATCAGATAAATAACAATCAAAGGTCAGGGCACCTATTAAACAGCCATTATACATAATTGTATGCTGTAGACTAACGAGCAATCAAAGTATCAATTACTATCGCACTAATATGAACTATGTGCTGTTATTACTATCGTTTCAATTTTTCGTTGCCGTCCATTTAGGTTATTTTTGGTTGCTGTGAAGTGCAATCCATTTAAAACATATCATAATTTACTGACGTGTATATTTTCAAAAGAGAGCATTTAATGAAGCCTGTTTACACTATTTAGCTGATAGCCAAATCCTTCTGATCCAAAGATTTAATTACATAAATTAAATAGAAAACAATCTTAATAACATTATATGTATATATATATATATATATATATATATATATATATATATATATATATATATATATATATATATATGGGATGGCTAGCACAGTGGTATGAAGTCGGCCTGTGGATCCTGAGGTCCCTGGTTCGATTCCCACAGGCGACAAATTTTCATAATTTGAAAAAGCTATCCCTGTGGCTCCTCCACCACTAACATGTTTGGGGGCCGTGATTTGACGACTGGTAATCGCACTTCACGCGCAAAATATATCACTTACCGAGATCTGCTTCGGCAGAGTGGCACACCCAGTAATGGGTAGAAGGCGTGATGATATATTTATATATATAATATATTTATTATTAGTTTTTTTATTATTTTTTATTTTTTTACAATTTCCGCGAGTCCCCCAAAGTGTCAGGACCCTAAGCTATAGCTTAGTCTGCTTATGCTATAATTCAGCACTGTCGGTACAGTGTGTAATAAAATATGATTAATACATACAACAAAATTTAATAATCACCATGAAATATTTCTCACACATCAACGATATATTGTTGAAGCATAAATAAATAACTTTGGAATAAACAATTTTAAGGTAGTTATTCAATAGAAATATAATATAATAGTTATTTAAGTAATAAGGAATGTAGGTATGTTTTTACATTCGAGGTCGAGGCGTTTGCCGAGGTCATAGTAACTTTCGAGGATATTAAGATGTATGTACATTGCGTATTGCTGATTATATTTTCCGCGCTTCTGGTGAATTGAGCTTAAATATCTATAAAATATGGCTTGTATTACTCCTGTCATTAATATTATTTATTTTTTATAGTTTTTTAATCTAAGGTACCTATGCATGTTGCTAGGTTACTATACAAAACAGCAAAATAAAAACAAACAATACTGTTGATATTTAGGTACATTTGTCCATTAACGTCTTACGCATGTAAGTAAAATTATTAAGTTCCGTCGTCAAGGAAAAATGTTATAGGCTACTTACATATCTTGTAGCTATGGATGAAATACGTAGTTACAATACAAGACTATAATGGTTTCGGTTGGATTTTAATTAAAACGTAAAATTGTTGAACAAACAACTTTTAAAGAAACAATAAGTCAAAATATAAAATGTGTGCGGTCAGAGTTAAATGTCGATAAAACACTTATGTGAAATGCTTCATCGTTTTATTGTCGACGGATCCCGGTTGGATAAATAGAGCGTGTGAAGCCGCTACTCGATATTGGTAAAACATCTCTGGTGACGTAAAAAAGAACTAATTTCCGCTGGGGTCGCGAGCTCGGGGTTCCGAATGAATGGAACGAAAAAGCAAGGAAATACTATACGTCTACGTGGCTCAGTATACGAATACGAACGAGACCGATAACCAGGGGTGAGGACTGAAGACGCGGAGTACCCTAGCGTCAAGTGCACGACTGTTCCACAACGTACTCGGTAAACCGTATACCTACACTCGTATAGGATACCGGCAAAAGAACAAAACAGAAATGCCATCACAACATATAATTGCAACGGACGCGGAAAATGGGCAGTAGGCAACAGCCATCGAGCTGTAAAGGACTCTATCTCGCTAAAGATTCTTGCGGGGTACGGAGGGAACAGATTAATAGATTCTCGGCAATCCCGTGTAGGGTAGAGTAAACACATAATAAGATATTTATTGTTTACGCTCGAATAATTCGCTTAGAAGAGTACAAGCAAGGAACCCACTTGCTCAGTAGTTCGATGGTCCGATTGCTCGTCTGCCCATCTGTGGCTAGTGGCTTGTTTACTCAAGTCGTCTGATTTTTATAGATTAGCTCTCGAAAATCGGTTAATTATAGTGATTCATTTCAGGGATTCACTTCTGCGTTCGCTGCGATCTGTGCCGTGTTGTTTCCAGGTGAACTCGTGGGGCATACGTGTGCTGTGTACTATTTCAACATCCACACACCTCACACGGCCAAACGAGCGAATCAAATACGTCTGTAGCAGTTAATTACAAGCTTTGTAGGCTGCTAGCGTTATTAGCCACCAGGCTATAACGGGTTATACAATACACACGAACTCAAACAACAACAATACACTTTGTCTGCTACAATCAATTTTACAATTAGTTTAATGTGATCAATTTTGTAGATGAAAGTGTTTCAAACAATGTGTACTTAGCTGTACAATTCATCCATTTAATACTACATTGTTTCATACATGTTCCTTTACTCCATATCTCAATTATATTTCAGATATGCAGTTATCAATGTTATACAATATATTTCAAATGTACACTATGTAAAATGCTGTTACTCTCCTAAAATTTATATTCACTTAATTTTATATTCAATTAATTTATGTTGTAGAGAGATGGCTCAGTGGTATCGAGTCGGACTGTGGATTTATTTATTGAATGGCAAATTTCAACTAGGCTGTTCTTAGGTTAAACCAGGCGCCGGCAATCTTTTTTAGCTGCGGGTCAAATACAACCAAAATTTGACTATTAAGATGTTTGGGGTCAGTGGAAGTTTTCATTTTGCAACAGCCTTTTATTTATTTATTTGTTACCTTGCACAATAAAAATATAATTTCAATTACAGTACAGGGGGCCTGCAGTTTATAGTGGAATAAAAACCACTCAGACACAATATTATTTTTGAATATAAGTTGAAGTCTGCGAGATTTGAACGCACGACCTCTTGCTTGTTAATTAAGAAACGCAAGTTTTACCTCGCTTTTATCCACTGGACTACGAATGCTTGTCTTGTAGAGAATAACAAGATAAACTCCATTTCAGTCCACGCACCTTGAAATAATCTCTTCGTTTTTGACTTTTGTTTGTCCGTAGTAAAAAAAAAATATTTAATTTTGTCAAAGATTTCATGTTTTTATTTTATAATTTACTTTTATGTATTATGCTTTTTACTTTCTTATACACAGTACAAGAAAGTATTGGAATCGTGAAAAAAATCGTTGACGAGATTTTCACGGAAATACGTGTTTTGAAATACACTGAATCAGTTTTGATCATTTTCTCAATGATGTCTGTATATGTGTGGATGGATGGATGGATGGATGGATGTGTGTTCGAGTGTGCAATATCTCATGAACGAAATAAGATTTGTTCACGAAATTTGGTAATTATAAGTTTCATGAAAATACGAAGAGCTGAATTGATTTTGAATGAAATTGAAAAAGCGGAAGAGGAAGTTTACTGGACACACAAAACAATAAATTCCATTTATTTCAAAAATGGAATCAGTTACGAAAAAAGTTTCAAATAAAAGATAGATGTTAGCAAAAGTATTTGGAGCATAAAATGTTATTTGCAATTTTTCTGTATATGCGTCTAATTTTGAGAAAAACCAATTTATATATTTAATAATATATTCCAATAATCATAGTAGCAATAGAAACAAAAGACATAAACATGTTTAATATTTATGTCAAATAATAATTGTCAAACGCAAGGATTAAGTCATAAGTGTTCAATTCAGCGTTTTTGATGCTATATCAATTTCATTGAACAAATAGTAAGTAACTTTATATTTATATTTCTATTAATATAAGTTTATTTATATAAAATTTTGTTAGGAAGTTGATTATCTGTAATGAAAATTAATTAGAAAAATATTAAATATGCTGTGTATAAGAAAGTTGTGTGATGCCCACACCAGATTTTTTTGTACATGCTAACACAATTATTGCTAAATATTGGGAGATAACAGGTGTTTTTTTTTTATTTTCGGAACTCAAGTGGGATACTAGAAATTATTAGCTGGATCATTCAGTAACCCGAGGGTCATAGGTTGCCGGCGCTTGGACTAAACTATAAACGACCAATATAATGAAAAAGTAAATAATGCTGTCATGACCTAAATACATACAAAAAGTTATTAATAAGTACAAACGACATCCAGAGGAGGGAAATGAAGTATGTAATGCACTATAATGAATCTAAATAACAAATTCTAGATAGCAAATTTCCTTAAATCATGTACCAGTAGGAAATAATAATTTTGCAATAAAACGTTTTGAGAACCCGACATACAATTTTCAGCACATTAAAAGGCGTGTTTCTTTGGACTGTGATTCGTAATCAAAGTGATCAAACTTAACATGATCATGAAGAATCATGTTTCTTCGTTCGTTATTCGTTATCCCTACTCTTTCATTTTGTGATCACCAAACGACAATCCCCCTTCCCTTCTGAATCATACTTTTTCTATGATTCATGTTGACTGATTCACATCGAAGGTTTAAAAATGACGCCTGATGATAAATTTATATGCTCTATTTGTGGAATTAAGGGAAAGTAAATATATATACTTCACAATTCTCACCACGAACATTTTTTCTGCTTCAGCACGATTACGATCCATTTTTAAATGGCTCACATGGACACTCATTTATGAAATTTTAAAATAGGTTAGTTTGTGTATTTGACATTTGCAGTTATTTTAACGTTCATACTATAGGATCGCGTCGATCGGGTTGGATTTGAATCATTATTCCTGTTTGATGTTTTCTTCAGTATCATATTTAATCATGATTCAACGCAATCACGATCAAAGGAATCATGATTTAGAAAATCACAATCACAATCCAAAGAAACACGCCTAAAATTACCTCTGTGGCTCATCCACTACCACCTTTGGAGACCATAATTTGTCGGCTGGTAACCGCACTTCAATTCCACAACTTTATCAACTACCGATATCAGTTACGGCAGAGTGCCACACCCAATAATTAGTAAAAAGTGTGATGATATATTTGTTATATATTTTATTCAAACGTTGAAGCAAATTAAAGAGATATTTTATTAGTAAATATCTAGATATGTATATTTAAAACTGATGTCTTACGAATAACTTTTATAATTGCAGTGACAAAAAAGTTCTCGCCTCGTCCTACGAATTCATACTGCAGATGTTTAACGTAGGACATATCTTTTTCAAATCAGGGAAAGATTTTGAATAAATTTCTTCATTAAAAGTTCTAAAAGTGTAGATACATTCATTTTGGTAGTTTACGGACAGGTATCAAATTTTAGATAGATATGTCTGGAAAACGAATGAAAAGAAAAACTTTTTTTATTACTGACTTCACAGAAAATTTAATTGTTGATCAACGACGTCGTTAGGGCCACGCAAACTCCGCGGTGCAGGGAGGAAAAGGTCTGTGAAGTTGCTCCAGAATTAATTAAATAAAATAATTTTGGATACAACATCGTTATTTTAAATAATTTGGAACTTTTTACAAAATAAAAAAAAAAACATTGTATTACAAAATCAGCAGTTACTAATAACGGAACAAAAACCATATATTATGGCCGTATTTGTTTGGAAAATTTGGGTTCAACCCTGAACTGACCTAGAACTAACTCGTATTACTTCCAAATAAATGATGCATCTAGTGTCAGTTGTAAACACTGGCAGTAAATTTAAAACCTGAATGCATGTTCGAAGCGACATCTGCTTAGTTTTGTTTATGTGTTAAATTGCGCTTTTAATTGGCTGTTTTAAGTCATCTTTATATTTTTTACATGTAGTCAAAAAGCAAATAACGTCAGAGTCTGTTCATTTTTTTATAATTTTGTCATCAGCAGTATCAAAATAATTAATTTCGGAGTCGCAATTATGTGTCGTAATATTATCGTCTGTGACTTATATTGCAAGAAACACATAATGCATATTGCTCTTCTATCATCTGCATAAATAATAATTTAGTATATTTTTTCATAATATTATTATAAAATTACTTACGTTTTTCATAAAAATAACTCCTAATCTCTCTATACTATTACAAATCGCGATGCCGCCACGAATAACAAGGAACACAAGTTGATTAGAAAGGGATAGTAAACGGGTTGAATCTACCAACCCGCAAAAATAGCTGGGGCAGTAGGGTCAGTTTAAGGTTAGTTCTGGGTTACTTAAGCGTGCCAATTAAAAAAAAGTAACCTACCAGGTTACTTAAAAAATCCAAAATAAATACGGCCTATGTATACTATCGAAAGTAATCTTAATTAGAGTTTTCCGTCAACCGCAATAAATGTATTGATGTTTTTCTACTGGAAATTTGATATAAAATAAAGACCGTTCTTACTTAAATCTGAAAATTAGTCACTACTACCCATATGTAAAAAATATACTTTTAGTTTTTCTCCAAAACTATTATCGCTATATGTGGCTCAGTGGTATCAAGTCAGACTGTGAATTTGAGAACTCGGGTTCGATCCCTACTACTGACAAACACTTTTCATCATATTAAAATTACCTCTGTAGCTTCCTCTCCAGTAACAACTTTGAGGGCAGTGATTTGACGGCTGGTAACCGCACTTCACGCGCAGAAATATTTCACTTACCGAGATCAACTTCGGCAGGGTGCCACACCCAGTAATGGATAAAAGGCTTGAATATATATTTATTTTAAATTTAGATTTGCATAGTATTTACATACTTGTATTGGAATATTCAATTACTAAGGCCGTATTTATTTGGGACTTTTAAAGTAACCCGGTAGGTTACTTTTGTTTAATTGGCACGCTTTAAGAAACTCACAACTGATCTTGAACTGACCCTACTGCCCCAGCTATTTTAGCGGGTTGGCAGGTTGAACCCGTTTGCTATCCCTATCTACTTATGTTCGTTATTATGCGTGGCGGCATCGCGATTTATAATAGTACAGAGAGGTTAGAAGCAATTTTTATAAAAAACGTAAGTAATTTTATAATAATTTTCTGAGAAAAAAAAAACCATTATTTATGTAGGTGATGGAAGAGGAATATGCAATATATGTTTTTTTCAATATAGTGGTCACAGCACTCCAAAATAAATTATTTTGATACTGCTGATGACAAAATTATTAAAAAATGGACAGACTCTGATATTTGCTTTTCGAAGACATATAAAAAATATAAAGATGACTTAAAACATCCAATTAAAAGCGCAATTTAACACACAAACAAAACTAAGCAGATGTCACTTCGAACATGCATTCAGATTTTAAATTTACCGCTAATGTTTAGAACTGACACTTGAGATGCATCATTTATTTGGCAGTAACACGAGTTACTTCTATGCCAATTTAGAGTTAAACCCAAAGTTCCCAAACAAATACGGCCTCAGAGAGATACAAATGATTGTTTTATTAAATTTGTTGCATCATTTTAATCATAATTCAGTTATTATAAAAAGTGATAATTTCTCCTCCTGTGGTCAATACAAAAATGTCTTACATTTGTTCACTTAATTAATTTTGTTTTTGGTGCCTGTTTAAATTTACTTTTTGTTTAGCTTCTCTTTTTGTTGTGAATTATTTTGTAGTTTCCTATATTGACATTGTTGTCTTTTCTGTCTTTCTTTTTAACTTTTACATCATCGTTGATTGACACAAGAAGTAGTTAATTCTTTTATTTGACCAATCTTTTAAAATGTTAAGATTGGTTTAATTATTTTATAATATTAACTTCTTCTGTAAATTCGCAATATTATTTTTTACTTTATCAAATTTAACTGTTGTTTTTGTAAATTATAAATGAATGTTCTTCTTTTATTTTTTATAGACTTGATAATGGACAAAATTCAGTTCGACACTTCGTCTGTTTTTATATTTACATATATATTACAATAAAGTCATAACGGAGTAATTGGTTCAGTGGTATCGAGTCGGCTTGTGGATTCGAGAACTCGGGTTCGATTCCCACAGCCGATAAACAATTTTTACCACATTAAAACAAATTCCCTGTGCCTCCCCTTCCACTAACATCCTTGGGGGCCGTGATTTGACGCACTGTAAGCGTAAAATATATCACTTACCGAGATCTAAACGGCAGAGTGCCACACCAATTAATGGGTAGAAGGCTTGATTATATGTTTCTTCTTTACTGGCGCTACAGCCCGAGTCGGGCCTGGGCCTACCGGGCACACCGAGCCGCAGTTTTTACGCTGCCGTACTGCCGGTTTTCTGAGTCGATGTTACTTACTTTTAAGGCATATGTATAAGTGACTAGCTTACAGCGCCCGAGTATGATTAATACAAGTAACTGTATTTTTTATTTTAACGACAAATTATACTTTGTTGACAGGCGGATTCGAACTGACGAACCTTGGTTCGGATGACGTCACAGTATGCTAAGAGATGTGCATTAACACGCTCGGCCATCGCGCCTATGATTATATGTTTATTTATTTTATTTCATAAAGCCATATAATCCAAGTTATCAAAGAATATTTTTATCCTAAATTAATACAATTTACAGCTTAACTAAAACAAATTTCAATCCATCTTTAATATTTATTTTTAAATATTATCTAAATGAAATTAATCATATTTCTTAAAAATTTGTTCAATAATAATCAAATTAATACTTAGCAATAATTGAAGAGTACTTTATATAATTTTGAAGTTACGTGATCACTAAAGTGCTAATTTCAAAGCTTAATTTTAAACTTCGTTTAGTGTGTATAAGGATGGTTTAAATAATAAGAAAGGCTTAAATTTTAAACTCAGCTTAGCAGTTAACTGAGGCTTAAAAAGAATGGTCCAAACGGCCATTAAAAATTATGAGAATTTGCTAATTGTGGAAGGACGGAGTTTGAAGGCAACGGCAACAGTTTTGTGCCGTGGACAACGAGACCAATGGTCCCCAACGTACGATAATTGTACTGGTACAGTGATCCGACACGGTAGTAAATTCCATTGGCTACATCTTCATTAAACAGAGGAGAGTATAACAGCAATTAGGTGGCAAACCATATCTACAGTTTATCTAATAGCTATTGCAATGTTGAGTTCCTAGCATAATTACATGTGATCTATCACGTATGGAAGAAAAATGACATAGCGAATAACTTGCGCAAGCGTTCGTTTTCTTCTCTAGACAATTTTCAATAGTTTGACAGTTCACGCAAACCTTATTTTTACCATTTTTATAGTTTTTTGAAGTATTCCTTTATAAAAATGAGAATAATAATGCTTGCGCGAACTGTCAGACTATAAAAAATTGTTTTGCATTTGTTTGTAAATAAATATATCATCACGCTTTTTACCCATTACTAGGTGTGGCACTCTGCCGAAGCAGATCGCGGTAAGTGATACATTTATGCGCGTGATGTGCGGTTACCAGTCGTTAGTGGAGGGGGAGCCACAGAGGTAATTTAATGTGATGGAAACTGTTTCGCCGGTTGTGGGAATAAAACCCGGGTTCTTATATCTACAGTCCGACTCGATACCACTGAACTATGTACCCAATAATAATTGTTTACAATTAATATAGGGTAGGTAGCTCAGTACAGGCGCGGTGGCTGTGTTAATGCACATCTCTTAACACACTGTGACGTCACCCGGACCAAGGTTCGTTGTCGTTAAATAAAAACAAAATACAGTTACTTGTATTAATCATACTCGGGCGCTATAAGCTAGTCACTTATACATATATCTTAAAAAAGTAACATCGACTACGCAAACCGGCAGTACGGCAGCGTAAAAACTGAGGCTCGGTGTGCCCGGTAGGCCCAGGCCCGATTCGGGCTGTAGCGCCATTGAAGAAGAAGAAGGTAGCTCAGTGGTATCGAGTCGGACAGCGATGATATATTTATATATATTTTATTTACAAACAAATACAAAATATTTTTCAATAGTTTGTCAGTTTCCGCAAGCATTATTAATTAAATTATCACATTTTTTTATTGAAGTATACTTTAAAAAACTATGTAATAATGGTAATAATAAGACTTGCGCGAACTACCAAAAATTGTCTGGCGATGAATGTTTAAATTCCAATATTATACTACAAATAAAAACTTTTATAAAGTTTTAAATTTAATTTTACATGTAAAATAAAATCAGATTAGCGACTTAGACGCAGAATTCAGTTATTTATAAGATTTATTTAAAATTAACATTATTTTTCCTATATTGCATAAGTCAATTCACCATCTTGTATATGGTATGCTTGTAGAAGTTTTGATTACTCGATTTAACGGCTATTTCATTAGAGGGGGACGGGTCTTCCAACGCAGTGATACAAATATGTATATAGAGCCAGAAACACATGTTTCGTCATCACATTACCTCGGTGCTTAGATTTTATGAAAAAAATACAAGAAAAAAACCTAATTTGATGACATGCTAACGAATAAAATATACTTTTTCTGGGATTTCCGCAAGCCCTTATATTTACTAATTGAATGTCACTTTGCAATGCTAAGTTTTTAAGACGTGAAACAAATAATAGATAGAATTTACATATATAAAAGTAGAGGTAGCGAGAAGGTACGTTTAACAAGACCAAATGAAAAGCACTTCAGTTCAAATTCACTGCTTGTTGTCGAAAAGCACGGCACTTGCGTGTTTGCACAAAAAGAAGCAAAATTTATATCATTTTATTACAAATAAATTTTCTTGTTGTTATTCTACGAAGAGAAAAAGGATAACAGTAAATTTTTAGTTATCACGAAGCTTCTAAATTATTACAATTTCAAAGTAATTGCAGACGGTGTAATTTACCACTATTATTCCCGCTTCAGTAGGTAATAAAACAAAGGTAGTTGATTTTGTGGTGATCTAGAAATCTTTATTTTGTCGTGTTCACAGGAAAAAATATAGAACTGCATTTCCGGCGTTCTCGATTACAGTGGCGGCTTGTCAGATGAAGCAACTGTCTCATGCGTTTGAAACAATAATAAAAATATTTTTAGTTTTGTAAATAAATAAATAAATATATCATCACGCCTTCTACCCATTACTGAGTGTGGCACTCTGCTGAAGCAGATCTCGGTAAGTGATATATTTTGCGCGTGAAGTGCGGTTACCAGTCGTCAAATCACGGCCCCCAAACATGTTAGTGGTGGAGGAGCCACAGGGATAGCTTTTTTAAATTATGAAAATTTGTCGCCTGTGGGAATCGAACCAGGGACCTCAGGATCCACAGGCCGACTTCATACCACTGAGCTAGTTTTGTAAGTACAAATAAATTAAGTTGTTTTAACAATATTCAAATTTATTGTAAATAAAATGCCTAAAATTTGAGTGGTGACAGCGCACAGGCTAAACGCTGTACTACTGTGTCATCGGTTCGCTGACTGATCAGATGACTACAGTCTCCTCTTCACTAGACACATTTCTCTATGTTGAATTGGATAACTCAAGTTGTCTGGCGCATGCGCATTCCTGTATTCTTTCTATATTCTGATTATAATGTGAGGCGGATACTTTTGTTGTCTCTCCGGTAAGTTCCACATTAGCGCTCTGAGCTAAGCGCATATAATGGCGCGTGTCGTGTCATTCGTTGCGTTTTAGATTTTATGCGTCGCCCAGCTAGTCTTTATATATGTAATTTAATAAATTTGTTAATTTAAAAGACAGAAAAATACACCTAATTTATAAAAAATAAGCTTTAATTTTGTTAGAATTTTATTTTATTCCTTTTATATTTTTATGCCAATAAATACATTTTTTCTGCAACTGTCAAAAAATAATAATACAATAATTATTGATTTCTTCAAGTAAGTTGTATTAAATTTGCCATTTGGTTCATTTAAATCAGTTCAGATAAATTAGATAACATGAATAAAAGAACTGAATTAAGCAAACTGATGCACTTATTGTGATAAATTCTAGTACTGGAAATAAAGTTAGCGACGTAATCTAGCGAAACAAGTAAGTGATCCGGTTCAGTAAATTTAAGTTAGATCTGATCCAAATGGCAAATAAAATACGCCTATTGAAGGAAAAACAACAAAAATAATATGAATTTTATGTGTTGTAACCAAGAGAATGTGTTAATATTTGATAAATTAATGAAAAAGTATAAACAATTTTAAAATTTGTCATACCAATGAAAAAAAAAACATTAATTTCGCGTATCCATAGCGATGCAAAAATGTTTTTTGTATTTCGTAGGCGAAATTCGTGATTTTTGGCGCGTTCAAATGACTTTTTTTGCCTCGACCAAAAGTGACATTCTCACGCGCAATAAAAAAAACAAACATTCATTTTGCGCAATTAATACAAAAATAACTATTTAATTTTATTATTATTCTTTTTTTATGGGGTAATGGTTCAGTGGTATCAAGTCGGCCTGTAGGTCCAAAGAACTGTGGTTTGATCCCCACAGCCGACAAAACATTTTCACCAATTTAAAATTACCCCTGTGGCTCCTCCAGCACTAATGTCTTTTGGGCCGTGATTTGACGGCTGCTAACCGCACTTGACGCGACGAATATATCACTTATCGAGATCTGCTTCGGCAGAGTGCCACACCCAGTAATGGGTAGAAGGTGTTATGATATATTTATTTATTTATTTATATTTTTCTTTTTTTCTTTTCCGAGTATTAAATTGGGCCAAATTGCCTCACTTCTCGATAGAGTCACGAGCCGCCACTGCTCGGTTATTTGCCTTAATATAGAGAGACAATAATAGCGCTTTTCCCATCACAGCACAACATGTGCACCAAATTTGAAGTTGATATTGTATTTCCTCTTCGTGATAGCCTGTTTACGGCTGTTGACTTTTGCCGTCCACCCTATCCACAAGATGGACTGCTTTCCTACAACGTGATTATCAACTTTCTTATTATTGCCACAACTTTCACAAAATATTGATGGCCTCTATTTATATGTTCAAAGTAAACCAATTGAAACACATCTTTTCAAGAGATAATAAAATTATATTGAATACTGATATTAAAGAAAAAAAATCGTAATGAACTACTAAAATTATTTATATTAACTTTGGTTTTAAATAAATAAATAAATATATCATCACGCCTTCTACCCATTACTGTGTCTGGCACTCTGCCGAAGTAGATCTCGGTAAGTGACATATTTATGCGCGTAAATGGCGGTTACCAGCCGTCAAAGCACGGCCCCCAAAGATGTTAGTGGTGGTTAGTCCGACTTGATACCACTAAGCCATTACTCTATTTAATTTTTGTAAAATACATTAATATTAATGCAGCAATCAACAGCATAACATTATATTCTTTCTACACGTGGAACAAACAAACTTATATATTTGATAATTTTTTTTTTATTATGTTCCTAAAATCCTAAGCCTTGTTTCCACATTTTAACATAGTTTTTCGACATAACCTTGAGAGTTTATCATATGTGAATACAGCTGTGCGTTTCCAGCTACTGTTTTAGTCTCAGTCTTTGTCCTTGTCGCTGCGCATAAACACAAAGTTTGCAGACTTCATACTTTCGACATAGTCTTTCGTCGGTGTTCTGTAAGAGAGAGTTAGCTGCTGTAATGCTATCTCTAGTTATGTCATTAGGTTTATGTAGGGAATACGATAAATATAGACAATAGAATGAAAATAGTAATAATTTCAAATGTGAAAAAAATTAAAATGACTGGATTAATAACAACAAAAAACTAACATGTCAGAAAGAAATTATTTAGTCGCTGTCATTTTGAAATTTAATTATTTTCTTTGAATTTATAAGTATAATTGCAATTCAATCATATTTTAATAATATAAAAATCAATTTTGAAATTTAAATTATTATATTCGAAATATTCTGGTTTGTTCACTACAAAAATAATCATGGTAATAATAAGACTTGCGCGAACTGTCAAACTACCAAAAATTGTCTGGCGATGAATGTTAAAATTCCAATACTATACTACAAATAAAAACTTTTGTAAAGTTTTAAATTTAATTTTACATGTAAAATAAAATCAGATTAGCGACTTCGACGCAGAATTCAGTTATTTATAAGATTTATTTAAAATTAACATTATTTTTCCTATATTGCATAAGTCAATTCACCATCTTGTATATTGTATGCTTGTAGAAGTTTTGATTACTTGATTTAACGGTTATTTCATTAGGGGGGGACGGGTCTTCCAACGCAGTGATACAAATATGTATATAGTGCCAGAAACACATGTTTCGTCACCACATTACCTCGGTGCTTAGATTTTATGAAAAAAATACAAGAAAAAAACTTAATTTGTTTGACATTCTAACGAATAAAATATACTTTTTCTGGGATTTCCGCAAGCCCTTATATTTACTAAAAGTCCCAATTTTTTAAAATTATTTTGGAATTGTATAAATTAATTAAACTAGTGCTTAATTTTAATAGTAATTACTGTTCCTCATGAATAATTTTAAATAATTTTTAAAGTATTTCAAATAGTTTTATACAATTATTTTCTCATTGAAGTGAACAAACCTTTACTGGAATATTGAATTAAGGTTATGTTTATGTTAAGAGCTGGAAATGGCTGGAATTTTTTCGTCATAAACAGAAACAAAAAACCAAAAACAAAGACTAAAGTAGAGACTATGTTAAGATGTGGAAACGTAGCTTTATACTGCAGATTATTATGGAAATGTATTTGTGTATGTTTCCTTTCTCAATTTTCCATTGTACAATTTTTTATATAAAAACCCATGTTTAATACGAGATCATATGGAATTAATATCACAGTTTCATTAATTAGAGTACCTAGATATATTTTTTAATCCATCGCATTTTACTGAATACGTTCAAAACTACTTAAATTCCAAAAATGTAATCCCATTATTTTCTAAAACTAATACCCTATACCAGTGGTTCTCAACCTGGGGGCGTGAGGGAAATTGAGGGGAGGCGCTACATAAAACAAAAACAACATGTATTGAGTGAGCTACAGTGTGACACAAATGTCAAGCAACAATTTTGAACAATGACTCATGAAACGTTTTGGATAAGCTTGCACAAAATTTACCAGGAAGGAGAAGCTTCAAAATAAGTGCAATTTTTCTCAACGTACTCATATCAGTCTAGGTTCTCTGCAGTAATATAAAATCGAAGAACCGTGAAAGATTGGATGTGGCGAGTGATCTAGTCAACAATGTTAACCATCACATTAATTTGTAAACTTAAATAAAATAAATAAATATATCATCACGCCTGTTACCCATGACTGGGCGTGGCACTCTGCCGAAGCAGATCTCGGTAAGTGATATATTTATGCGCGTGAAGTGCAGATACCAGCCGTAAAATCACGGTCCCTAAAGATGTTAGTGGAGGAGGAGCCACACGGGAAATTTGAATGTGGTGAAAATTGTTTGTCGGCTGTGGGCATCGAACTGAGGTTCTCAGGATCCACAGGTCGACTTGATACCACTGAGCCACCAGCCCCATAATTTGTAAACTGTGTATTTTTTATTTATTTACCTTAAACGCTATTATTTTTGATATTTATTTTACAGATTTTTATCCCTTCTAATTGTCTAATTATCATGTAGGTTATATACTGTTTAGTATTGATGGTACGAGTGGGGGGTGGCAGGATTCACAGGTCACCAAAAAGGAAGCCTAGGCTCAAAAATATTGAGAATCACTACCCTACACGAGGGCAGGGTAAAAAGTCCCTGAAAAATGAATCAAGATATGATTTATTTGGTCAAAACATATTTTATTTCTCACTATAATCTCCTTGTAGCTCGATACACTTCGTCCAACGTTTTTCTAATTTTTCGATCCCTTCCAAATAATACGATTTTGGCAATCCTTCAGAATAGGCGTTTGTCTCAGCGATGACATCATCGTTGGAGCCAAATTTCTTTCCGCCGAGCCATTTCTTCAAGTTTGGAAATAGATAAAAATCGCAGGGGGCCAAATCTGGAGAATATGGTGGATGACAAATCAATTCGTAGCGCAATTCATGCAATTTTGCCATTGCGACCGCGGACCTGTGTGCTGGTGCAGAGAGCAAATGCGGTACCCATCTGGCAGATAGCTTTCTCATATCCAAAAATGTATGCAAAATGTTCCGTACCCGTTCGGTTGAGATGCTCATAGCCGCAGAAACCTCGTGCATTTTAACTCGTTGATCGTCCAATATCATAGCATGGATTTTATCGACGATTTCTGGCGTTGTAACCTTAATTGGACGACCAGAACTTTCGGCGTCCTTTGTGGTCATACTAAATAAATAAATAAATAAATATATCATCACGCCTTCTACCCATTACTGGGTGTGGCACTCTGCTGAAGCAGATCTCGGTAAGTGATATATTTTGCGCGTGAATTGCGGTTACCAGTCGTCAAATCACGGCCCCCAAACAACTAAAATCAGTAAACCACTTGTGAATCGTTCCAATCGATGGTGAGGAGTCCCCATAATGTTTAACAAGCGATGCTTTGGTTTGCGTAATGTTTTTCCACGCAAGAAATAATGTTTAATCAAGACATGAAATTCACTTTTTCCATGTTTTCAAAAATCTTCAAGGTTGTTTGCTTTCGATGGGTGTCAAAACAGAACTGAATGACATATCATTAAATTTTAATGCGTTCTATTTACAGATGGTACATCACAAATGTCACATGAGATTTGCGATTGTGGCGCCATCTGTTTTATTTTTCAGGGACTTTTCACCCTGCCCTCGTATCTATTGATTCTCCTGATCAGAATATAAAACTCAAAGCATATGTATCTATTTAATATACTTATTGGTTAATTAATTTGAGAGTCCATTTTGCTTAATTAAAATTAAAAACAAATTTCGGAGTGAGGCACCTATATTATATTACTGGTGTTGTATTAAAAACACTCAATAATAGTGAAGTCATTATTGTTCAATGGAAATGACAGAGGTAAAAGCAGAGACACAGACACAAATACTGTTGATGTTGCGTGTAAATCCTGTAATAATACACGGATTAGTCCCATGTTCGCGTAGAACGCGCAGAACGTACACTTCAGATATAAAATTTCGCGTTAAACGAGACCAAATCGTATACAGTTGCTCTTCAGTTCAAAATTTTAGCAGTTTTTACATTTTATACTTGTTCATATAAAAACTCCACTATTAAAATCTACTTCAAAATTCAATACAATTAGATATATTTCACGTGCTTCACAGTTACGTTGCAGTTTTCCATTACGGGACGTGAATATTATCCATAATAGTCTAGATGCAAACAGAAATGAGAAAGAAATTCAATTTTAGCCTGTTGCAAATTAATGGGCAATAATAAAACCGAAATAAGGGGCAGCGAAACCAACAAACCGTGTGTTTATGGTCAGCAAAGCGTGCTAGCAGTTATAAAGATATGGCACCTTGGAAATGTGGTAACTGTAATATTATCTCTGTACTCAGTAATGAAAAAAGGAGTGAAATCTAATTTATCTCCTCGCCGTTTGGTTCAGGATTTCGCAACAGGTGCTGTAGATTGCCTTACAAAACTGCGGGTCCGCGCTGACCTGGTAACTAAATTTCATATCGTACTCAGACCGATTTAGCTGCAGATATTGACAATTAAGTTCCATATTAGATCATCTTGTCTGTCGCATGCATATATATTATTAATTAATTTAAATAATTAGATAACAACAAAATTATTTTTAGAAATAACTAATGAATCATTAAATTCCTATTGACTCTACATGTCCTTTCAAAAATGTAAATTGTTCATCATTATTTGAAAAAAAAAATGATTAAGCCGTGAAGGAAAACTCAGTTGTAGGAAATGAAGATAAAATAATTTCTTTGTTGTTTGGATATCATGACTTTTAATATCAAATTTAATATAAAGACGACGTTTCAAATCTAGGTGCGATTCATTATCAAGTCGAGTAAAAAATGAATATAAAAAGAGTAAGAATTATAAGTTAATTTGTGATGAATGAAATTAGCAATTGTAATATGAGTGTTCACTTATTTCATCTTTATTTCCTACAACTGAATGGTTCTTCATTATTGTTCAAAATGTGTTGGACCTGATTTCGTTCCTGAATATTTGGCATTTGCCAAGCCCACTTAATAATAATAACATTAACATTTAATTAGCAATGATTGGATTTCAGATACTACAGATAATTAATTAAATAGTACAGAACAACATTTTAAAATTGTGCTAGTAGAATGGCAAAACAAGTTATTCACTATCATCAAGTTTAATTTCTTTTGGAACTTAAAAGAACATAGCTTAGCTAAATTGGTATTAATAACAAACCCCAATTTGAGAATCGTTTCGAAATAATATATTACATAACAAGCATTGAAAGTATAAGATAACGTGTGCGTGTGCAAATTGAAAAACGAGGCGCGCAGCGCCGAGTGAATTAAGTACACGAGCACAGTTATGTACACTATTTTTCAGACAACCACCAAATATTTACAAGAGCAATGTTGTTACACTTTGACAGCTGATGCGTTTTTGTAGGTAAGCGTTGACGTTTGACGTTTGTGGTTATGTATTGTGATACAAACTGTACTGACCGTAATATCAAAATATTAAATATTAGTAAATAAGTAATTATTAATTTTTAAAAATAAGATTTATCTGTGCAGATGTGTTGAAAAATATGTCAAAACTTCGATCTAAATAATAATACAAATTCTTTTTATTTATTTTATTATTTTCTTTCATCGTAACGCCATCTGTTGTCAATCAGTGGAACTTCACCTGATATGTTAGAAGTATGTGTTATACTAACATATCAGTGTATATTATTTTCAACTTTCCGTAGTAGTTTATGATGTTGTTATGGTTACTTTCATAAATGGTCGTCTGAAAAACCATTTTTGGAACAATCTTTTGAAGATTAACACACTCTTGACTGAATAATACTTATTATCCATTTTTTCATCTGAATATTAGGTACTCCATATTTATGGGTTTACATCCTTTATATCACAAAATAATGCTTTTATTACTGATGAATGTGCAAATATATTAATGAATTTCTTTAAATTTTTTAATTTTTAATGGACCGACTGATATTATTTTGGTGACTGAAATATCAATTTTGATTTCAGATTTTAGCATGAACAATAAAATTTATAGGGTAGATAGCTCGGTGGTATTGCGTCGAACTGAGGATTTGAGAACCCGGGTTTCCCATAGCTGATAAACCATTTTCATCACATTAAAAATACTCCTGTGGCTTCTCCTTCCTTTGGAGACCGTAATTTAACGATTGTTAACTACATCTCACGTGCATAAATATATCACTTACAGAGATATTATTAAAGCAACAATCAACAAATAATTTTGAAATGAAGAATAAAGTGTTTTAAAATCATATTTTTTATACCTTAAGCACAAACAATATATAGACAATAAAATGAATGTATTATTATTTTTCTACAGTTACCTTTATTAGTTTAAAGAAATGATGCTTTATTCATGAAATCTATAATGGCAATAGATTGCCAGACATACTTCATTCTCTGTATGAAAATTATTACATCACATTCGGTATCCATGTGAATCAAGATTTTGTACTTAAAACGTTTACATTGTATTGGATCGATATTTTTAAAACATAACCTAAAATTTAAATGTCAGATTAAAATATTTATTACTGTATAAAATATATATATATATATATATATATATATATATATATATATATAGTATATAAACAATGTACCTCTTGTACTATAGTGCAAAATAATCATGAAGTTGAAAAAAGCATTTCTGCATTTGATTACTCAAAATTTTTGTAGCCATTTCTTATTTCTTAGTCTGTATTTATGTATCAAAAATGTTACAAACTTAGAAATGACAGGCGAGAAAATAACAAAATTATGACCATATGTCTTTATTTTTATTTTATAAACAAATGTGAACAAAGCAAATATAAATTTTCGTATTAGTAAGAATTGTCATACGTTTTCTTTAAAATAATAAATGTGGTAGAACGTCAAAAAAACATGAAACATGTGTCTTTCTTATTAGAACATACGTTAATGCCATTCACATAGGTACGAATAATATTAATAAAAAAAGATAGCAATATTTCATCGTATCTATGATAACCTCGTCCATATATGACGTAATTGTTTTCATACAGGGAATGAAGTTTAACTAAAAATTATAACATGGAGATTTATAGAAACATTATAGAGTAAGATGATTATGTAATTCGCATGCAGACGGGGTATGCATGATATTCCGAAAGTATGGAGGAGTAAACCCAAGACTCAAATGCATCCACACAATATGCAAGTAAATATGAATATGCATGCGTATTACCGAATACACATATCACAATTTAACTTGGATATTAGAATGTTACTTTGAAAAATTGCATGAAGAATTCTCTCTGTGCAGCGTAATGTGAACAAATGCACTACTAGTAGGTATGGTCTCTTTTTACCTTCTTCTATCTTACAAGCTCAATAGTCGGATTTCACGAATCATATATTGTACTGAGTGGAATTTACTTCTTTTGTTTAATTTCAGCATTCTTTTAATTAGATGTGAATTTACATTTCCAATATTAAATTAATTACACGTACATACGTGTGTCCAACCAAATTAGGCATTGTCTTAGGTTAATCTGTTTTTTTAAATATATATTTTTGTTATTGGTATCGTGCAGCGATTGGAAATGCTCTTTTTATCATTAATAATGGTAAAAATATTTTTTATCCAAGACCGACTCATAATGAAATTGTTACTATAGTTATTTGAAATAAATAGTGTTCATCAGTAGTCACTCAGTGAGAGAATAATAAAGAAGTACCATTCCATGAGTACTCTGTAATTTGTATGTTTTATTAATATCATATCAAACGTCTTGTCAGTGTCAAACAATAACCGAACATATAGAAACGATTTAAGAAAAGTATCTACTCGCCCGTCGGGCATCGTTGGTAAACTTTGTCTTTCGTGACTAATATATTTCATTTCACACTAGTACAATAAATTACTATTATTTATCTAATTTGTGTTATAAAAATATAGTAATTTGTATGGTCAGTTTCAATATGACAAAAAAGAAATCAACTAAAATCTATTTTTCGTGATTATTTAGTCATTTATGAAAATTCTTTGTCTTAGTAATACAAGGATATATCTGAGATGATCCTCCAAAAGCGTACAAAAAAATTGTAGTTTATCAAACGCACAACTTTGCAGCCCAAAATAATAAGAAAAACTTGCAATCAATTGCATACATCGTTAAAATTAGATCATTTACGTAAAAAGATATAGGAGAACTTGGAAGAAAGGTACAATTCTAAGAAATATCTCTTGTGTTTCCAAGCTAACATTTCAAATTAACTTTGTTTTAAATATAAAAGCCCACATTACAAAAATATAATCTGCATCTGCATCTCAATTAAAACACAAATGCAGAGGTAAATCTTTACAGAATAATTTAATTTATTATTTAATCGAGTGAATACTTTGAATTAAATAAGTTATTCCCGGATACCGAATAGCAGCTTCTGCATTATCTATCAAGCCCAGCTCTCGATGTGGGCTTGGCGCTCAAGCTCAGAACTGAATCCTGAATCCTTGAAACTCAAATCCTAAAATCTTGTAATCGGAGTAGAATTGTTCAAAGATTACGACTTATAATGTTTTCATATTTCATGGCTTATATCCATAAGCCCCTAGCTAATGAAATATACCTTTCTGTTAGTTGGTTATTATATTGTTGTTATAATAGCTAATATTTGTTTCAGAATACTATATTTATTCATATATTTTATCTTATAGTAGCGGCTTTTGATATAAATTATACAATCGTTTTCAGTGACTAAATTGTTTAAATCCTTGACATCCATAAACAACTAACAATTTACAGCAATGCAACAGTTTGACAGCAGTAATATTTCACTTATTTGACAGAATCTCCAATCAATTCAGTTTAAACCTTTTTCGAACTTGATTGGGCAAAAGCCGCTACTGTAAGATTAAACGTAGAATGTCACACGTGAGTGAAATGTTATTATATGCTCATGAGGATTATCACATCTTGTTCGCGTATACTTATTTCACTCACTTATTATCCATATATTAGAAGCCTTATTTGTAAATCACTAGAAGGATTGTCCGATTAATTTGAAACTTCTTTTTGTTAGATAGAGGTCAATCATGGGGATTGCCTTTTGGTATCGTGTCGGTCTGTGGATTCGAAAACCCGGGTTGAATTCCAACAGCCTACAAACAATTTTCACCACATTAAAATTACTTCTGTGGCTTCTCTTCCACTAGCATCTATGGGTGCCGTAATTTGAAGGCTGGTAACCGCACTTTACACGCATAAATATATCAATTACCACGATCTGCTTCGGCAGAGTGCCACAACCAGTAATGCGTAAAAGGCATCTATTTTATTAATTTTACAATATACAAGAAATTTTAAAAAAACATCCATTTTAGGAACAAAATCAACTATGAGTATGGTTGCTTTGGAATTTATACGAAGAATGTTTTGATATTTGTCAGCGGACGTGTATTTTTAATCAAATATTCGTCTATAGACTAGGAACATTTTACGTTGTTATGAAGTTCTCAACCTGTTATTAGTGAGAAATAATAAGCTGAAATGATAATTTTAAGATACATCAATGAATTCTAGCTTTAAGATGTAATAAATATTTTATTTATTGCATAAGATTTTTAAAACAAATAATAAAGAAAATAATTTGTTACTAGCGTAATTTTAAAGAATAATAATAAACGATTTTATATCATTTGAATTGGCTCAATAAAAATGTAAATATTTATAAAATCCATATCTGCTGTTAATTTTCGTTCAACAAAAGAAACAGCTACGTGAGAATCTGGCTTCTTATGTCATAAAGAGGAAGCGGTGTACAAAAGAGGAATAAAACGAGATAAAGCAGGTGAAGATACAAGAAAGGCCTTTACCTGATTCAAACGTACTACAGAGAGGTCTTAAGAATGACAGCTTTTACGGTTCAGTAGATCTTCAGAAGGAATCGACAACGTTTCATGATTTGGAACATTACACACAGGCTACAGTTCCACTTGCACCGTATTTGAATGCACGGAGATACGTTTCTACGAGGGAACTTTCGACAATAGTGCTTGTGGTTGCAAGTCTAAGGACACTAACGTTTTTTATTTATAATAAGTACCAGGTGGTAATGTACGTTTACAATTGTAAATAAAATAGTTTGATATATACCTATATAATATCATCACGTAAAAACAGGTAGGTACATATTTCAGATATTTTATTTCGTATGTAAAATTATCATAATTTTTGAGAGTGGTAAATTGGCTTTTTCTATAAATTTATCAAAGTTATAGCACATACTAATATCATGATAAAAAAATATAATTATATGAGGTATGTGGCGCAGTGGTATCGTGTCGGCCTGTGGATTAGAGAACCTGAGTTCGATTCTCACAGTCGACAAACAATTTTTACCACATTATCCCTGTGGCTCCTCCTCCATTAACATCCTTGGGAGCCGTGATTTGACGGCTAGTAATCGTACTTCACGCGCAAAATATAGCACGTACCGAGATCTGCTACGGTAGAGTATCACACTCAGAAATGGGTAGAAGCCGTGATGATATATTTAAATTCATTTTATCTTTTTATTAAAAATATCCACAGAAATATTAAAAACTGTTTTCAATCTTGATAAAATCATCGTTGTCATTCAAATAAATAAATAAATAAATGTATCATCACGCCTTCTACCCATTACTGGGTGTGGCACTCTGCCGAAGCAGATCTCGGTAAGTGATATATTTTGCGCGTGAAGTACGTAAAGTGCGGTTACCAGTCATCAAGATGTTAGTGGTGGAGGAGCCACAGGGGTAGCTTTTGAAATTATGAAAATTGTTTGTCGTCTGTGGGAATCGAACCAATGTTCTCAGGATCCACAGGCCGACTTCATACCACTGAGCTAGGCTAGGCTAGGCTTCAGTAGCTTTGAAATCATCAATTAGTGATATTTTCTTAAAATATAAAATAATAATCTAACAGATTATGATTAAAAAATAAAAGAGGAAACTGACTTTTTGGGAAATTAGTAAAAAACCATTTCAATGGTCATGATCAACTAGAGAACATTTTTAACATGGCATTTAATCTGCATCGTAAGTTAAAAGTAAGCTCTGGTTAGTCATGGTCTATCAACAAACTTTCTCACTTACGGGATATCTCTTTTTTTGTTTCCTTCCATCTTTCCTCGACGTGACATCAATTGTATAACTTTTCAACACGTAGAACTTAAAAAATGTTATCTGAAAAAATATGGAGCGATTTTATAGTTTTTCTGACTCTCCTTTCATATAGGTACTAAATTAAACAAAATTTGTATACAATTAATAAAACCTACTGTGATTTATGGTGAGGTGATTTGATTGTAAATTGCAATGCGTTTCTTTGGCCTGTAATAAAAATCCATATCGTTGTTCGCTCCGTTGTTTAATGCGAAATATTTTTTATACAAAACAACAGCGGGGAACTACGGCTTTTGTATCCACAGCATTAAGCCAAAAGTAGCACATGTACATAAATCTAATTAGCCTTCGCGGTGTGCACAGTTGCGATATGTTTGATCACGTCACAGTTGTGAACAGCTTAATGCGCCGACGAGAAAGCGAACATAGCGGCCATGTTCATCTGTCCGCCGGTGCCGATGCCGGCGCCCGCCGCCCGGCGCCTATGTCTGTATGCGTGTGCGTTTATAATTGCGACTGTAGAATGGACCGAGTGTGTTTCAATTCACTCGTTATTATTTCTTAATTGGTACATTTTTTAAAGCATTTTGTGAACTTATGACTTTTGGACCTGAGCCAATTACTGGATTAGAATAATAACAATAGATTATTTTCACTGGATTAACAAATCGTCGATACACTGTTAAGGCAATGAAAAATGATAATATATTGTATATTTGTATATTTTCATTACGTTTTTAATTCAAATGCTACGCTACAAATGTTCCATATAAAATGAAGATGAACCGGAGTAACAGTATAGCGTTTAAAGAAATATTTGACGCATATCAATTTTTGTTCTAAATGTGTTACAATACTGCTAAAACAAATTATGAAAATTAACGTAATAATATCTAAAATATATATTTACAAGGTGAATTATTTAAAACTATCGCCATTGATGTTCTTGTGATGTAGGAGGCTCAATTAAATGTCATATTGTGAGGCAATGCGCATGTGCACCGAGATGGCAATTCGAAACAAAACAATATTTAATTACTAAAATAAGTACATAAAATCCATTTTAAGGTAGTACTAGTGTGACGGTGGCGCCATCGGTTGTCGACGCTCAAAAAAATATAAAAGTTGAATAAAATAAGTGTTTTATATCTATTATGATTTGAATATTATGAATTATTAACAGATTGTTGGTCTAGTGAATTTTCAAATACCATACCACCGTGTGGTGTTGCTATTATAAATTGGGATTCTGAATTTTTCGTTAAAAACAAGGCACGATAGAAAACTTTCTCCTTCTGATACAATATACATAGATAGTTCTAGAACATCATACTAGTTTTTCAAATGAAACTGCAAAATTTTAGAGGTACACAATCCAAATATGTGCGATTCTGAGTGATGATCGTCATAAGCCCCGTGTATAAGAACTCAACTTTACAAGCGAATATATTTGTTCACAGACGATGAATGTGTTTCATATATTAAAAGGATGCGTATGACTATCCAATGTTTACGTGCGCCAAATTTCATTCAGATCTGCAACATTTTTGTTCATGCTAGTACTACTTTAATTGAACCTGCAAATGTACATAAATTTTTACTTCTTAAATTTGTAAAATAAAAATTGTTTTTTTATTACCTGACTATTAACAGTTCAAACGTGATTACTATAATATAGTTCTTCACAAATTTCGTATAATATAAGTAAAAACTCGCAAAAACATGTGTACAGTAAGTTTCGTGAGATATTTCACTCCCTTCAAAGTATATCCATCTCACTAACAACACAAAGCCTTCTTTCTCATTATTATGTTTTCTCTCTTACTATTAATGTTAACCTTGTCACCAAGCTACGTCACGATTAATTAATCATTTAGGACCTATAAAGAAAAATAAAAAAGAACAAGGAAAAATTATGTTTGTTAGTAGATTAATGTATAAAATAATCAAATTTTTGAGGAATAGCCTATTGTAATTGTTAAAATGAAGCCAATACCATGACCATTTCGGCGAATTTGTAATTAAATTAATATTAATTATATTTGTGTAATATTTTGTGTTTACTTAACATTACATGTACGTACAAGTTACTCGTAGTATCGCATGGCCACATAAGGTATGCGGCGTGCGGCATGCAGCCGACGACATGGGATATGGCATGTGTCGCTAAAGTGTGTATGCATGTCAGCAAAGGAAGTGACCCATCTGGCCACACACTGCGTACTGAGTACCCTGGTTTGCTAGTCGGTACCTATCCTCATCGCCTGATGCATAGACAAAGCCTATTTCCACTCTCATTCCCGTCCGGTTCTATTATCTTTTCTGGTCGGACGAGTTAACAAGAACTAAAGTGTGACGTATTTTACGTCTCGCGAGACATGAAGTATTTTTCGTTTTAGGAGACGCACAGCAATGAAAACTCCCTTTTTATTCCATTTGGTTCCTTTGAGACGAGCCGACGAACAAGGCAAGGATGCGCTTAAGCTTCTTAACTCGCACGAAGCGTCGGAAACGAATCGCGTCGCATTCTAGATAGCATTGGCGTTGGCGTCGGTGACACGCTGGCCTCAGAGGACGACATGGGCCTAGCACCGCTCTACGTTTCGTGCTCTGAAGCTCTGTTTCTGGAATTCCCGCTCTCTTTTCCAGCACGACCCCATTTCCCATAACATCTCAATAAGGCATTTGAGGTTATAAGATTTTATTTGTTTATTTGTTACCCTGCACAACAGGAACTTAATCCCAATTACAGTAGCTTCTATTGGAATTCGAACCATTCAGACACAATCGTATTTTTTCGATGTGAGTAGAAGTCAGTGACATTTGAACGCACGAGCTCTTGCAGGTTAATTAGTAAACGCAAGTTTTACCTCGCTTTTATCCACTCTACTACGATTGCCTGTTTTAAGTATTTAAAATATCAGATCACAAGTTAATTACTTTTCTATGATTAGATTAAGTTTAGAGAACTATAGCCCAGACAAGATTTTAGTAACCAGACCATCATCGTACAAGCTCGATGAACCACTACTTTTCGTGTTCTGAAAATTTGTTTCTGGCATTTCCGGTCTCTTTTACAGCACGACTCCGTACCCCATAACTTCTCAACAAGGCATTCGAGATTATAAGATTTTTATTTATTTATTTGTTACTCGACACAACAGGAACTTAATCCCAATTACAGAAGCTTATATTGGAATCCGAACCATTTAGGCACAATCGTATTTTTTCGATATAAGTAGAAATCAGTGAGATTTAAACGCAGGATGCCTATTTTAGGTATTTAAAATATCAGATCACAAGTACATTGCTTTTCTTTTATTAGATTAAGTTTAAAGGACTATGGCCCTGACAAGATCTTGATAACTATACCATCATCGTACGATCTCGATGAACCATTACTTTTCGTGTTCTGAAACTCTGTTTCTGACATTTCCGCTCTCGTTTCCAGCGCGACCCCGTATCCCATAACATCTCAACAAGGCATTTGAGGTTATAAGATTTTATTTGTTTATTTGTTACTCTGCACAACAGGAACTTAATCCCACTTACAGTAGCTTGTAGTGGAATCCGAACCACTCAGACACAATCGCATTTTTTTCGATATAAGTAGAACAGTGAGATTTGAACGCACGAATTCTTGCTTGTGTAAACCCAAATTTTACATCGCTTTTATCCACTGAACTACGATTGCCTGTTTTAAGTATTTAAAATATCAGATCACAAGTATATTGCTTTTCTTTGGTTAGATTAAGTTTGAAGGACTGTGGCCCGGACAAGGTCTTGGTAACCAGACTACCGTTGTACGAGCTCCATGAAGCACGTGGACTAGAGCATAGGTTTGTTTGTAACTGAAGCCATCAACACTTCTCGGGGTGATATGATGAGGTAAACACGCACGCTTTGTAATGTAAGCGGTATAGATTCACCTTACAAAGTGGATAGCAGAAGGCTTGGAGTGGTAGGATAGCATAATATGGCACAAAAGAGGAGGGCGGCCCTGATTCTGTCTGCCTCTATAAAGAAGAATACTGTTCATTGCTTACACTGTAAGCTAATTTGTGATTGGTTAGTATTATTACGTCAATATGTAGCTCAGAAATGTTTCAGTTCGTTCTATACTCTGTGATGCCATCTAAATGTATTTATGTGAACTAAATGTCAATTAATATAATAAAAATCAATGAAAACTATATACCAATTATATTTTTTAAATTCAGTAATAATATATATATATATATATATATATATATATATATATATATATATATCTTTGTATATTTCTATTTATTAGTCCCACATACGAACCCAAAATTACTAGTACATGTGTTCGCCCTTATAAATTTTTTGTCGTTTCATGTTTTACAAAAATTTAAATAAAAATAAAAATTCAGCTGTGTTGTAACATACATTGTATTTAATCAATTATGTAATATATTTCTATTTTTTAGAAAAATTTAATATGAAATATTACTTATATAATAAAATATTCTGGTAGCTATTTTTTAAGATACCCAAAAATTATTTATAACAGACAGCTAGACAAAAACATAGGAAACAAACTGGAATACAACTGGGCATCACAAATCAAAGAAATTTTACTCTCTTTGGGACAAAACGAAATATGGGAGAATCAATGCATCTCAAATAAACAAATACAAGAAACAGTCGAGAAACAAAGATTATTTAACTGCACAAGACATGTAACTAGTTACATCATCAAGATATAATGACATATATAAAACTATCAAACAAAACAACGAAACAGAAGAATTCCTGAATATTAATATATCTATACACAAAGTACGAATCATAGCACAGTTGCGAATGGCAAGCAAGAGAATAATCAGCCTAACAGTGTATCACATAAGATACCAAATAAATACAGCAGAAATATGCTCTATCGGCAATCTAAATCAACTTGAAACCATGGAACATATCCTTCTTCACTGCCCATGCTACAATCCGATAAGAACGTCCTTCCTTCTGAAACATCTACCACTCGTGAATATTACCGAATCATATTACTCCCTACTAAAGAATCTAGGCCCGACAAAATACAAGACATTTTCCAATTTATAACCACAATGTTAAAAATTAGAAGTATCTGCCGAAACGAATAAAACAAACAGAACAATACTTGCTAAGCTGTAATATATAATAATTTCCCAATGTAACACATACAGATATGTAATACCAACCCAATTGTATGAGAATATCTCAAAACAATAAACTTATTATTATTACTGGTAGCTATTTTTTTAACATTATTAAATAACTACGCTCTTTTTTAAAAATAATGAATTTACCTTGGAGCAAATGTTAAAAAACACTACCAATATAAATGAAGTAGATACGCAGTTAACGTTATTTCTTTCTAAATTTAAGATATGTACAGACAGACCGATTTTTGCAACTAATCTTTCTAGATTTAGTAAGGTCTATGACGTGAAGATTCATCATAATCTTGAGAATTATGAAAAGCACCATTACAATATTTTGTCTATTATATGGGATGTAGAGGGGTATCGGGAAAAGCGAGTATTACACTAATTTCTTTAACGTTCGGAAATTAGGGTGTGATGCAACTAGGGATGGCAAAAATAAGTCGATGTTTTCTATATATCAATGTATTTAAAAAAAATCGATATTTTTACATCGATATTAGTACTTTGATATATCGTTGAAAACATTGATGAATTTGTTTCGATTAATTCAAAAAATATATATTACTATCTTAGAAAGTACTGGCAGAAAGAATTTGTCCAATTTTTGGATGGAGAGATAGCTTTGTAGAAAAATTATAATATGCATACGTTGGCCGAAACTAAATTTTATTATTATATTAATGTTTTTAATGGGTAATAAAATAAATATATAATAATCAAACTTATTTTTTATTACAAGCAAACAATAAACTACAAAACATCAATATTATTAATTTAATTAAATTCCAGAATTACAATTATTCTATAAATTATTATTTACCGATAAAACGAAATATAAATAAAGCCCGTGCACATAAATTTTTCTACAAACATATTTATCCTTTTTTAGTTTTCGCAGACGTAATTCAATTTATTTCTATACTATGTGTGCGTCTGAGTGCATAGAATAGATTCTTATCAATATAAAAATATATATCGATGTTTTATATTTTTTATGCGATACTTCGAATACATCGATGTATGCTTGCGATACATTATATGATGCAATACATCGATGTATAAATTATTTTCACAATCGTCAATAGATTGATGCACACACTGCCATTTGCCGCCATCCTTTGACAGCCCCGTTCGCTGGTCTTGTCTCGTACGTTTCTAATCTAACTGAATTGATTTAAAGAACGCAATTCTTTTCCTGCAGATCTCCGTAGACATGAAATGTATTGAGGAACGTTGTATTGGGAGCTGGTGGTGCTGCTGCCGCTGCCGTTGTGATATCAGAATGCCCTCGCGCCTCGCTCTCAACGTGCCATTGTGTTCGATAGGCGCAATTGCCCTGTACGGAACCGGGGTGCCGACACTGTCGATTGTCGCCTGCCAACAAGCGTGACAACTCGCCAATCTTGAATTCTTATTATACATCACTTCTTTCTGTTCGAACAGCTATCATGCTAATATTCTATTACTAACGTAATTGTTTTCTCGATTTCAATTACAGATCAATTATTATTGTGTTACTAATGGTTGTAGCCAACAAAACATTAGTATAATTACGGTGACAATATTTTTTTTGGTCAAAATAAAAGATAAATATTAAGAAGATTTATAAAAATAGTAAAACAATTTTATATTTTGTTTTATTTTATAACCGAAGCCTCATAACTAAAAATAATGTTTTTTTTTTCTTCAAAATGTTTATTGCAATGAACTTTTTGCTTAAAAAACGATGGTGATATTTTCAATCATCTTTAATTTCAACTCATTCAAACTGACAGATCTTTTATAGGTATTTCAAATGGAAAAACAAATAAAGGACAGAAGCAGATGTTTACGAAATAAATAAATCTAAAGGACAAGAGCCTAAAATAACGGACTATCCTCTATAATAAAGGACGTGTGGTCACCGCAAGTATAATAAATTTTCGATATATTTATTTAAGATACTCTACTGTTTTACCGTTGATCATTTTTTTGTTTACGTAATGTTTTTCAGTTATTTGTTAGTTTCCTTTTATTCCCAGTATTCCACTAAAACTCTGACAAATGCACATTTTCTATTTCTTGTTTACGGCATTACTTAAAACGGAAGTTATTTGGAGAGCCGCAGAGTCGTACAGCCGATGAGATAAAGAAAACAGGGCAGCGAAACAAAAAGCGAGATGGCAATCACTGTGGCGGCTTCGGAGTTCGAGGAGGAACGGGGAAATCACAGGAGAGAAGCCGACGGCCGTTCTGATGGGCAAAGTGGTCGCTAGCGACCCGCGAACATGCATATATTCAGGGGGTCATCCACGCAAGATCAAACTGGCAGCCGCCAAGAAGAAGACGTTGCGCCATACAGAAACAATTACATTAGAGAGCGAAGCGCGTACACACATAAGTATGGCGCCAGAGACGGATTTACATACCCAATATCCAGTTACGCACCAATAGAATACAAACTTCTCTTAGATACAGACCTCTAATTTTAGAACAAAAAAAGTGTGTTGATTCCCTTGTTACATCTGTCCCTATCTGTAATAGTTTAGTTTACAAGTTTTAAATTTGTAAAGTGTTCGATCACTTAAATAAAGTGACTACGGTCCTGTGTGCTTCGGCCGTCGAAGGCACTGGAATGTCGCTGCCGAAAGTGGCAAATCCCAAAAGTGTTACGTTCGTTCGGAACGTGAGTTAGGTATACTGCGTTCGCCGAGGGAAGACCCCATATTTATAAACCAAAGTACGGTGGAGCAGTGCATTGACATGCTGGAACCTGCTCGCTAGTCACTGTTCTGACTCTTGACTCGCGGCAGGATCTTGATGCACTAAGCTTGAAGTTTGAGAGTACAGAAAGCTAGGAACTAGGGTTATAAGACTTGGTTGTTCATGTAAAGTTTACCACGATGTTGTCTTATCTGTGGCTGTTAACTTTAACCGCTTTAAATGATAAGCCAATTACATTAACTCTCCTATAAAATATCCCGCTTCGCTGCAGACACCTGTGCGATAAACGTTTGTTATTAAACACTCAAAAAGAAAACACCAAACATTAGCATCTACATTCATAAAATATATTTATATTTATAGGCAATCGTCGCCCAGTGGATATAAACCAATATAAAACTTGCGCTTATTAATTAACAAGCAAGAGGTTGCGCGTTCAAATCTCGCTGATTTTAACTTACATAAAAAAATACGATTGTGTCTGACTGGTTCGGATTCTACTATAAACTGTAGGCCCTCTGTACTGTAATCGGGATTAAATTCCTGTTGCGCAGAGTAACAAATAAATAAAATAAATAAATATTAGACTAACAGATACAACTATTTTTGCCATTTGCAGACTCCTCTTTAACAAAGCTGACTAGGAATTTAATTTTCAATGTTCCATTTTCATTACAAATGTCCTCATAATTTATTTAATTGAAAATGTTATACTGTAGTTTATTTATTATAAAACGAACATTTGGTAATGGAATCATTGTGAGTGTAAAAATTCCACATTTAAATACAATACCTATTATTAATTAATAACATTGATTTTAAAATGAAAAATTGTAGTGATCGGTTTTCACGATGATTAAATAGTAAAATATATTTTAAAATCAATCTCATTGTTAAATTAAATTTGTATTTTGTATTCCTATTGTATCTTTGTTTTCATAAATACAAAATTAATTTAATTGCTAATAATAAAGCTGTAATTAATATTTTGTGTAGAATTTTGATTAATAGGTTAGTTTGGTAAATATTGCAATATGCTCTGAAATGCATACATATAACACGACAGTTATTAACATATTCATACTTTATTCCGCTAGTATAATTAACGTTTGAAATGAAATAACAAATCAACAAATATTAAGTATGAAAACAAACACATTTCTATTTCTTCGAAATTGCAAGATAAATAATGAATTCTGTTTTCCATAAGCCAATCAAATATTTCCGCAGTAATTTGTGCACAAAAGCACAATGTAAGAAGGGAAAATAAAAGACAAAACAAATAAAAAATCTTTATAGGTTTCTTTTGACCGGAGTTTTCTCTGTTCTTCACTGCCTTTGGGTATAATACGCTAAATTCTTCTGTACCTGTATTTTGACAGATACAATATTGTGTTTCTTACATTATATTCTAATAACAAAAATATCACACAAATAAGAGAAAAAAACCTTGTTTTTGAAATTAGTTTTCTCATTTATTATAATGAAAATTTTAATGCAAGCAAGAGAAGTTCACAATTTAGAGCGCCAAGCAAACCATGTCGCTTTTGTGTTTCCGTGTAAGTCTTTCTCTTGCGAAATTATGTGAAGCTAAATACGCGCTTGTTTAGATGAAGTCTGACTCTAAGTATATAGGGTGCGGTGAACGACGTTTTCTCATTTTGAATTTTAATTTTTTATATTTTTTACTGAAACCATCAGACATCGTGTCTCTTGTTACTTCCAAGTAAACTGCACGAACATTTGAAGTTGAGAAATAATTAACAACCAATAAACCAATCTGTACAATTTTAAAATGGTATTGTATATAAATTCAAGGATTTTAATGCAGAATCTTTTAATTCCAGCCATCTTCCAGGATTTTCAGGAATTCCAGGTCGTTAGACACCATGTCACTGTTTCGGCCATTATTATATTTAAAAATTGATTTAATATAAAGTATCAATCTAATTTTTCAAATGTTGAACTTTTTATGCCTATTTCTTCAAACTGTATTTGTCTAGTTTCCAATGTAAATGTTTCATCTAAACCATCAGACATCGTGTCTCTTGTTACTTCCAAGTAAACTGCACGAACATTTGAAGTTGAGAAATAATTAACAACCAATAAACCAATCTGTACAATTTTAAAATGTCCGTAAAAATTTTATGCTGTGAATGAAAGTATAATAATGCTGTCGTCCAAATTGACATTCAGAAATATAATACTTACTCATATATACAAAATAATTAATGAATGTACGTAGCCCATATTGTAAAGTCAGGAAAGATGATGCAGATTTCTTTCATTAGCTTAACTATTAGGCATCTAATAAGAATTAGAATAGTTATTTGTATTACTAGGCTGGAAATTGTACTTTTGCGAGTACTCGCAAAACAATGTGATAAACAAGATTTTTGGCGCCAATGAATAAAATTAGTGATTTAAAATTGCTAAAAACACTTAACGCATGATATTGACAAAAATTCCCAGTGTTTAACGAATGGTGTTCGGTAAAAAACATAGTTTCCAAATTTCGTTCGGTTAAAACTTGGTTTCCGAATAACGTACGGTAAACATAAAGTTTCAGAACGCTTATGAGAAATGTAAAACTGTCAATCTCGGACGGAGGCGCGAAAAATATTTGAGGCTTTGACGAAATAAAGGTCAATTTACACGTAGCCATTACTATCAAAGATATTTTAATTTAAATCGCTTCAAATTAAATTCAATCAATCAATATTTCCTATTTCTCTTGGGTGATTACGGTAAAAATTGGATTTAAAATGATTTAAAGTGATTGTATTTAAGTAGCTAGCTGTATATATATAGAACAAACATTGAGCAAAATATTTATGTATGAAAAGTATGAAGCAAATATTAAATTATTAGTTTATTAAAAGTAACTAAATTACAATAGTATTTTAAATTACTAGCATGGTAAAAGAGTTTTTACTGCCGATGGAAGGAACTGACTGTCGAACCGACTAGACGAGCCTGTAATCTCCTTGAAGCAGTAAAAACAGGTACCTTGTACAATATTTTATTTGTTACTCATTTGTAAACAAAATTAATAATCAAAATTAGATCCTGTCAGCTACAACTGTTGTGTCAAAAAATGGTTTTAAATTATATCTCATACGTATTACTGTGGCAACACGCTTACTAACTTGTAAAATTCACAGTTGACCTGTAAAAATTTTACAAGTTAATAGCTTGTAATGATTTATTTCCACAGTGAATAAACAGTTTGAATAAATGAATTTTACAAGTGAATAACAAATAAAATTGTTATTTTCATGGAAAAGTAACTTTCATTTAACCAAATGAAAATTTTTTAAATATAATATCGTCAAGCAGATCTCGGTAAGTGATACATTTTGTGAGTTTTACCAATTGTCAAATCACGGCTCCCAAAGATGCCACAGAGATAGTTTTAATTGAAAATAATTGTTTTTCAACTCTGGGAACTGAAGCCGGGTTCTCAAATCCACAGGCCGGCCGATACCACTGAGCAACCTACTTCATATATTTAACCAAATGTAGTAATAAAATGATTTTCTTAAAAATATACAAATGAAAATCTGGGAAGGATATTGAATAGAATTTATGAATATTAATGTAGAACAGTTTTAAAGTTGTCTATGCCTACAAGGAAATATACTCGTACGGTTAGCCGATTTGGGGAATATATCTTCATGTTTATTTTGTCATATCTAAATGCGCAGTTTTATTTTATTTCATGATGAAACTCTATAACGGAATATATCTGGGATTATTTCGTAAAGCTATGTATCAACTAATGATTGATTGATTATAGTAATTAAAGTGACACAAGGGACAAAATGAAATATCTGTCTGATTAATTAATGTTTTTCTTCAACAAAATTTACGGTTTCGTTCTACTGCAAACAAAAACTTTTCGAACTGTTCATTATTTATGTACGTATCCATACGGTAGTGAAATTTCAATTTATGCAACTCATTTTTTCTTTCTGATTGAAGTTTAAATTTGTAAACTTCCGCTTTTAAATTTAAATGAAAATAAAATATAGTTTTTTATCATATACTAAAAAAAAATTAATATTAATCAGGGTTCTTCAATGAACCCAATATTTAAAGCATTTTTTTTTTAATTTTGTACGTATTACACGAAAATAAGTTATTTGACATATACTATTACATGCTTTTTTTGTGATTTTTTTATTTTAAGCTTACTTTGAATACTAGAGATTTTCTGAAATTCATATTTAATTTTTTATTATTTATGATTTAAAAAATGAATAAATATTTAGCAATGTAAATAAATTTTAGTTATTTTTTGTTGTGTAAGAAATACAGCGGTCAAATTTTTATTTCGCGATGGGTTCATCCCTATTAATTGTAGAACAAACGATGTTATGAATTAAAAACTATATTCTACGATCCCAAATTTATTGATAATAATAATAATATTTTTACGGGTAAGAGGCGCAGTGGTATCGAGTCGGCATCTTGATTTGAAAACCCGGGTTCGATTCACACAGCCGACAAATAATTTTCACCACGTTAAAGAACTACCCCTGTGGCTCCTCCTACACTAACATCTTCGGGGGGGTCGTGATTTGATGGCCGGTAACCCTAAAGTATATCATTTACTGGGAGTACCAAACCCAGGATGGGTAGGTAGGAAACAGTGGTTCTCAAATTATGTGGTGCAACTTTGTTATTTTAAATGGATCCTGCTTATAAATATTTACAAATCATAATAAAGGTTCACACAATTTAGAAATAATATCTGCTTGAATTTACATTGTGATGTACAAAATTATATAGATATATATATATATATATATATATATATATATATATATATATATATATATATATATATATATATATATAGCTAGCTTTTGTTCTAAATCCAAATTGATTGTTGTAGATTCGAAGTACTAGTATATTTCGCTATAGTGTAACAAAGATGGATAATTCAGAATTTGGTTTTGTTTATAAATTATGATATTTCACTATCAACTCAGCTTCGAAAGATACAGACTAATTAAGCGTTATCTTAAGTATCTTTCTAAAGTTGACTTGACAGAGTTTATTTTGTTTATCAAATTTATTAGTGCATATGTTATAACTTCAGTATTCCGTAGATCATTATTTATCAAGTTTATAGCATTTCTGAATTGTCGCGTCTGGTTATACGGGATGTGATGACATATCTGGGTAAATTATAGCTAAGCATGGGGTCGAATAGATTTAACCGCGTCTGGATTTTTTATGTAAACGCATATGTGCGACCAACGCAACAATACCACCCCTTACCCTTTGTCAGAACATCTCATGGAAACAACAACGGATTAGTTAGTGGTGGTTTAGCATCTAACGAGACGAGTTGTCTCGCCTGGGCAAGATGTAGATCTTGCCATGTATTTAAGTATTTTGTAACTTAAAGATTAGTTGATTCATACGTTGTCGTTGTTGTTTCCATTGCCGGATAACTTGCTTAATTTCTATATTAGTTTATAACTTTTGTATTTTATAATTTATATTTTCTTTTATGTTTTATTAAATATATATTTTTACTAGAAGTTCGTCTTATTTCGCGTTTTTATTTAATCGTGTATTAAATCGCGTTGATTTCAATTTAGTTCGTCAATTTTACAATTGTTTTAAATGCGTAACAGTCGGCTCTTGCAGCCCTGTTTCAATAGTAATTTCCAATAGTCCTATTCTACTAAATGTAGGAATAATAGAAATAGGTTGGTAAATTATTGATGTCCCTACAGTCACCATTTTTAAATATTGGTATGATTCGAGATAATTTAAAAAGTTCCTAGTTGTAAGGTTTTGTTTGAGGGATGATAATAATATCAATAGTAGATTTTCGAAGTTTAGTTGAAATTTAAGTTCATTTTGGCGGGGATTTTGCCCTTGTTGTTAATAACCTTCCATATAGCCTTAACTTTCGATGTACTCTTTCAAATATAATAATCATTGAATGCTCGTTTTTCGTTCGAATTTTATAATCCGTCTAAAGTGATTTTGTATGGCTAACAATTGAATATTTCTGCGCACATTGTGCATTGAAGATATTAACCATTTTACATTATTTGAACGTTTTGCTGGAAATAATGCAAATGTTAATCAAAGTTTCAAAACAGTGATTAATTGGTTTCTTGGAGTTTACAAAATTCCAGTTTATGTAATATATGAATTTATACACCTTATCTAGACCTATTCTGGTGTCGTCCCACTTGAGTATGAAAGTTGATGTTTAATTTATTATATGGTTATGGTTTCTTTTCATAGGAAACAGGGGTTTGTTTCCAGGTACTCAGTCAAATGTTTAATTTGAAAATTTCAGAAAAATATTAGCATATCTGGCTTAAGAGTCGTATTTACACTTTGTGCTCGTGATGCTCTCCGGGGTCGGCATGAGAGGGGTTTAGCCATGTGCGCTATCCGGGCGAGGCTTCGTACATGGGCTAAGTAAAGTCAACGAAGAATTCTCAGGAATCGGCTGGAATCGGATGTAGGTATAAATATGTATTGGGAAATTTACTCGAATTATTTAAATCAATTGAACGAAACATACAAAGGATGTATTCTAAAATAAAAATAAATAAATATATCATCACGCCTTCTACCCATTACTGGGTGTGGCAGTCTGTTGAAGCAGATCTCGGTAAGTGATAAATTTTTGCGCGTGAAGTGCGGTTACCAGTCGTCAAATCACGGCCCCCAAACATGTTAGTGGTGGAAGAGCCACAGGGATAGCTTTTTCAAATTATGAAAATTTGTCACCTGTGGGAATCGAACCAGGGACCTCAGGATCCACAGGCCGACTTCATACCACTGAGCTAGCCATCCCATATTCTAAGTAAAATATTTTTGGAAATTCCAAAAAAACATTAGGATGTCTAGCTCAAAATAGATGGTTCACTGCAGTACAGTTATAATCTCCGGAATACCGTAAAGTACCCACTTAATAATAATCAATAATTTCTTGAAGCTGCTCTCAAATATAGTATAAAAGCTAAACTACTGAAATATAATTATCATTATCCTAAGTTTTCGTCAAAGTGATTACTTGTGACAAATATTTGCGTTTTTTCCTAAAATATTTAAGTGATATGAGTAGGGGAGTTAATCAACTAATAATAAATTTAAACTCGGACGATTCTGTAGTG
The DNA here is from genome assembly GCA_911728475.2 of Pterostichus madidus. Lineage (NCBI taxonomy): Eukaryota > Metazoa > Arthropoda > Insecta > Coleoptera > Carabidae > Pterostichus > Pterostichus madidus. The sequence goes on along the minus strand of OU452311.1, from coordinate 22,509,402 downwards.
ATGATTCTGAATAGATGTATCTATTGTATTTTTTTTTTGTGTATACATACGATTGTATTTTTTGGACTACAAGACGCACCTCAAATGTATAAGATGATTTTTAGAAAAATATATTTTAATGTTTCTTCGGATCATAATTTTGATTTATTGTTAACATAACTCGTACTAGCAATATTCAGTTCATCTTCACTCTCGGTACTATCACTCGTCTCGTTAATGTTACCGTTCGTATTACTTTCGTCTGAACTATTGTTGTCAGTCCTTTCAAAAACTGCGTCATCTTCAGTACCATCTATAACATTACTTATTCCGCATTTTTTAAATGACTTTATAATCGTCTCTTCTTTCACAGCTTCCCATGAATTTTTCACCCAGGTACAAAGTTCTGAAATTGTTGGTCGTTCATACGTCCTGTTGCGGTGACAACATGATTTCGCTTTGCTATCCATTTATTCCACTCTTCTAGCATAACATTTTTAAATTTAGAGACGATTTATTGAAAAAAATATTTTAATGTTACCTTCGGACCATAAAACGCACCCAAAATTTGAGTACATTTTTCTATGTAAAAAGATGCGTCTTATGCGAAAAATACGGTAAATATGTAAAATATTGTATCATAGAAATTCAATTAAAATTTAAAATACATCCCTGTATTGTTATTTGAATATGTTTCAGGTACAGATATTACTTAGCTACTTAGAGTTTTTTACAAGTCTAGTTCTTCATAGCAAAATACATAAAGGTCATATTTCTTTCAAACTTTTTTCGTACGCCTATGAAAAGAAATCGCAACCATATAAGAATTTAAACGTCAACTTTCATACTCTAGTGGGACTATAACAGATGTAACGAAGTTAAATTCAGGATTATTATATTATATAGGAAGGCGACAATTTCAAAACAATTTTTTGGGTAGAATAATCAAAGGTGAGTTTCAAATATTTCTGTACGGAAAACTTTGTTGGAAAATATTATCTAGACAATTATTGAGTCTTGTATTTTCTGTTATTGTTGTTTTCAATCCATGATAAGATAAAAGATCTGAGAACAATTGATCTTCATAACTTTTAGTACCCAAGTCTATGGTAAAGTGCGGCACATCATAATTTTGGCATTGTTACGAATACTAAAGACTTTAAACAAAATGTTTGAAAATTCATTCAAGGTACTCTTTGGTGGTCTATAAGTACAGATTTTTAAAATGTCAGCACATTCAATCAAGAATAGATTTTATTTTATAATATTTTGGAGATATTTTGTTTTACTGTAATTTTTATCACTCATGGTGTTTATCAATTTCAAAATAGAAAATTCCAGGAGATTTAAGGATTTAAAGGTACATTTTACAAAAAAAGTCCAGTCAATTTCATAACAAAATCGGTGTTTATATCCCTAAATTCGTCAAAATCATTTTAGTGAAAAATACTTAAAATAAATTTTGTAGAGAATACAGTTTTGTATCTACATGTTTTAAAATTTATTTCGTTACTAACTGTATAAATTCAATGTATATGAAAAAATGAAACTAAATTAAAAATTTATTTTTTAATTCAATTTTTTTCAGGTATTGTATATAAATTCAAGGATTTTAATGCAGATTCTTTTAACTCCAGCCCTCTTCCAGGATTTTCAGGAATTCCAGGTCGTTAGACACCATGTCACTGTTTCGGCCATTATTATATTTAAAAATTGATTTAATATAAAGTATCAATTTATCAATTTTATGAGGTGGCTAGCACAGTGGTATGAAGTCGGCCTGTGGATCCTGAGAACCCTGGTTCGATTCCTACAGGTGACAAACAATTTTCATAATTTCAAAAACTACCCCAGTGGCTCCTCCACCACTTACATCTTTGGGGGCCATGATTTGACGACTGGTAACCGCACTTCACGCGCAAAATATATCACTTACCGACATCTGCTTCGGCAGAGTGCCAAACCCAGTAATGGGTAGAAGGCGTGATGATGTATTTATTTATTTATTTATCAATTTAATTTTTCAAATGTTGAACTTTTTATGCCTATTTCTTCAAACTGTATTTGTCCAGTTTCCAATGTAATGCTTTTTTGGCAACATTAAGAGCTTTTAAACAAAAAACTTTTATTTATCCGCTCTCTACTTATTACAATAATGGTACTCTTCAGTAAATACCAAATTCGTTTTTCATATATACAACAAATCAAGGTATAAAAAGGAAAATACTAAGAAGAATATGTCGTAAAAGACTTTATGATAAACAAAATCCATGTACTTATTACACTAATCAGGTTCGTTGTCGTATCATTTACTTTATGTGGCAGAAGCCGCAGTCAATATGTGTAAGAGAAAACAATGCAACAAGACACGTGGCATAAAGAAGGCAACTAGTAGCTAGGATCTACCAAGCAGCGCACAGCCATCCATGCACAAGTTCATGAAGTACTTGATACGGCTACGCGGCCGTTTCTCATGTAAGCCCAGAGCATAGCACAAATGAGGTACATGTAGCCAATTAAGCTTTCGCCCGCGGCCTGTGCCCTTGTCCGCCATCTGCAGCGCTACGGCGCTAAGGTGGAAGCTGGAAGCTGGAAGCTATTGCACGTGGGAAGAGCAAGCTTTGTAATATACTGTTAGAGTGTTTCTAAATTCAAATACTTTTATCCTTATAAATATATTATACGAATGATTAACGTTTTTTAATTTAATTAAAACTAAAAATACAATAGGTTGTTCCACAAAAATTTGATTATTGTTTAAGTTAATCTCCTTATAAATATAATTTTTCCCTGTTTTTACTTTCTTATACACAGTATAAGGAAGTATTGGAATCGTGAAAAAAATCGTTGATGAGATTTTCGCGGAAATACGTGTTTTGAGGTCCACTGAATCCGTTTTGATCTTTTTCTCAATGATGTCTGTGTGTGTGTGTGTGTGTGTGTGTGTGTGTGTGTGTGTGTGTGTGTGTGTGTGTGTGTGTGTGTGTTTTTTTTTTTTTTTTTTTTTTTTTTTAATAAAATTTATTCAGCATGCTCCATACAAATATTACATGCATTATGTTACTTATTCAACTATTTTTATCTCATAAATATCTTATAATTATCTACAAATTTGTAATATCACCGCCTAACTGTTAATCATTTTAAAAAAATATTCTCTTATAACTAACTAACTAACGTGACATAATGTTCATCCTTACTTCTAAATATATGTTACATTCATCATACACATCTCAAATGTCTTAATTGTAATACCAATCAAATTATTCTAAACTATCAAAATCTATCTTATTAATGAATTCAACAAAGTACAATAAATAGTGTTCTACTAATTCTTGTTCTGTTACTGGCCACAGTCCGTTTTTATGAATAATTTTATTTTTCAGCTCTGTTCTTTCATTGTCTACTATTTCACAATGAAATATAATGTGTTCCACAGTTTGATTGTCTGTACCGCACCTGCACTCCGCACTATCTTTTATTTTAAATCTGTAAAAGTAGCTATTTAGTTTTCCATGTCCACTCAATATTGTTGTTAACTTTGGGGAATACGGTAGTTCAATTTTCAGTCTTGTATTCACTTCTGGGAAAAACTTTCTTGTGATGCCACCTTTTTCGCTGCCTGTCCACTCACTTTGCCATTTATGAAGACTTATTTCACTTTCCACTTTATTTAATTCCCGTTTCCTTATGTTTCTGTCTTCTTTGCTTTCTTCACATCGGTGCTCTATTTTTAGTTTGTTATATGTTCTTGTTATTTCTTCTAACTTTAATACTACTGGCATATTACCAGTTAGTATGCATGACGCTTCATATGATATTGTTTTATATCCTTTCAATATTTTTATGTTCATTAACCTTTGCACCCTTTTTATTTTCCTCTGATTTTCTTTCTTCTTTAATGCACCTTGCCATGCTGGAATCCCGTATGATAAGATAGGTAGAATTGCTCCTTTATAAATTGTATTCAGAGCCTCTTGTCTTATTCCCCATGTTATTTTTGCCGATTTTGCAAGAGTGTGTATTAGTATGCCGCATTTATCTGTTATATATTTTATGTGCTCATCAAATTTTAGTTGATTGTCTATTTTTATACCTAAGTATTTAATTGTATTAACTTGTTCGAGTTTCTCGTTATTTAAATATATGTTAATTTCACTCTTTAGTATCGATCGTTTTTTTGTGATCAGCATTACTTGTGATTTATTTTCGTTGAAACAGATTTTATTATTTTTTGCCCATGTCATAACCTTCTGCATCTCTATGTTCATTGTATTCTCAACCTCAAGTGCGCTTTTTCCCTTGGTTAAGAATATCACGTCATCTGCAAATGCGATTACTTTAGTGTTTATTCCATAATTCAAATTTAAAAGTGAATTATATTGTATATTCCAAAATCCGGGGCCACTGCATGAACCCTGCGGGCATCCTCTGTTGACTGTTTGCTCTACATGTTCACCGTTTACTTCTAAAATTGCTGTTCTGTTGCTGAAATAATTTTTTGCCAAATTGTACAAATTTTTTGGGCATTTGCATTCTTTCAAGGATATTATTATTGCCGGCCACCAAGCTGCATTGAATGCACCTTTGACATCTAAGCTAGTCATCGCGACCACTTTCTTTTCATTGAGGCTGTCGTTTGCAAATTGTTTTAATTCCATTATTGCTTCTGTTGTTCCTTTATTCTCGACAAATCCAAATTGATTTTCATTCATTATATTTTTAGAGTACATAAATTTCATAATTTTATTAATCATTAGTTTTTCCAAAACTTTTCCTGCCACATTGATTAAACTTATGGGACGGTATTTATTTACTTGATTTGAATTTTCTTTCCCTGGTTTTATTATTGGCACAATGATGGCTGTTTTCCACTCTTTAGGAAAACATGCTCTTTTGAGGCATTCTTTATATACTTCCGTAACAAATAATGGAAACATACCGAAGATTCGTAGTAAAATGTCACTTGTGATTCCATCTTTTCCGGGCGCCTTCTTTGAATTCATATTTACCAAAATATGTTTTATTTCATCTTGTGTGAATGGAGTATTATCCTCTGTATTGACCGATTCTTCGATTTCGTTTCTTTTTCGCTTGTGATGTTCGTTGTCTTCATTTTTATCGTCTGTAGGATTAAATTCTTGCATCATTCGTTTTAATGTGCTCTCCGTGTCAGTTGTATAGTCGCCATTTTCCTCCTTTATCGTTGTGAGAGTTAGATTATGTTTAACTTTGCCCGCTGCTAATTTGTAGACTGTATTCCACGGATTATTTTTGTTTGAAAGATTGCAAAATTCTTTCCACGACTGAATTCTTTCTTTTTTCATTTTTATTATATAGTTTGTTTTACCTTCTATATATAATTTCTTTCTATATTCTCTTAATTCTTCATTGTTCTTGGTTCTTTGAAATCTTCTTCTCAACGCATTCACTTGTTTTCGCATCACTGTAAGTTCTTGTGTCCACCACGGGACTGTTCTTCTTTGTTTCTGATATTTCTTTGCTCTTGTGTAGTAAAACGACTTTAAGCAAGCCGTGTTCAAAGATTCATTATATCTTCTCATGAATGATTCGTAGTCTGTTTCTTCTTTTACTTTTCCACTAAGTACTTCATCTATTTCTTCTTTTTTTCTCTCTCCGTTTTCAATATTCATAAGTTTCAGTATTTCCACCTTGATATTCCGGTCAAATTTCTCCCAGTTATCTGGTTTAACTATAAATTTAGGTCGGGAATGAATTACTTGTGCGTAATCTGATTTCTTCAAATTTATGTTATACCTCAGTATTCTATGGTGTGTGTGTGTGTGTGTGTGTGTGTGTGTGTGTGTGTGTGTGTGTGTGTGTGTGTGTGTGTGTGTGTGTGTGTGTGTGTGTGTGTGTGTGTGTGTGTGTGTGTGTGTGTGTGGATAGATGGATGGATGAATGAATGGATGGATGGATGTGTGTCCGTGTGTGCAATATCTCATGAACGAAATAAGATTTGTTAATGGAACTTGGTAATTATAAGTTTCATGAAAATATGAAGAGCTGAGTTGATTTTGAATGAAATTGAAAAACCGGAAGAGGAAGTTTACTAGACACACAAAACAATCAATTCCATTTATTTCAAAAATGGAATTAGGTACGAAAAAAAGTTTCAAATAAAAGATGTTAGCAAAAATATTTGGAACATAAATTGTTATTAGCAATTTTCCCATATATGCGTCTAAATTCGAGAAAAACTAATTTAACATGTTTAACATTTATATGTCAAATAATAATTGCCAAACGCATGGAGCAAGTCATAAGTGTTCAAATCAGCGTTTTTAATGCTATATTAATTTCATTGATCAAAAGTAAGTAATTTTATATTTCTATTAAAATAAGTTTACTTATATAAAATTTTGTTAGGAAGTTGATTATCTGTAATGAAAATTAAAAAGAAATCAGTAAAATCCTAAAATTTTAATAAATTCAGATAAATGCTGAATTAATGAAAAAGTTAATTACAAGTTAATTAATATTATATAACATTCATATATTCTAAATATTAAATATGCAGTGTATAAGAAAGTCGTGTGGTGCCCACACCCAGAGGCGGATTTAAAGTATTTCGGGCCCTAGGTAAAATATTTATTTCGGGCCCTTTATATATATATATATATATCTCTCATCACGCCTATTACCCATTACTGGGTGTGGCACTCTGCCGAAGCAGATCTTGGTAAGTGATATATTTATGCGCGTGAAGTGCGGTTACCAGCCGTCAAATCACGGCCCCCAAAGATGTCAGCGGTGGGGGACCTACAGGGATAATTTTAAATTGGTGAAAATGTTTTGTCGGCTGTGGGGATCGAATCCCACTCAAAGCTAGAAAGTATAAGAATAGCCACTCTGCTGCTCGGTTAGCTCGGCCCTGTACAGTAATTGGAATTCAATTTCTGTTGTACAGTGTAACATAAAATAAACTATTTTATATATATATATATATATATATATATATATATATATATATATATATATATATATATATATATATATATATATATGGGGCATTCTCTGGGAAACGGACACCCCACGCTCTCCAAAATTTGAAGCGTCAAATAAATTTTTAAAGGACATGAAGAAATGAGAAAAAGTATCTAGTTTTCAACTACGAATGGCGAAATTGATAATTTTCATGATTTTGGAGTGCTTTAGCCACTTTTTTGGCCACAGATTTAAGAAACAAGATTTTAAAGTTGAAAAAAATGATTGAGTTTGGTTTATTTTACATTTTGATGGCAGCATCTCGGTTTCTTGTTGAAAAACTTAAATATTTTGTCTCGTGTCAATTTATCTAAAAAGTTACCCTTTTTTAGCAAAAGTGAGTCGAAAAAATAATTCATATTTGAAATCTACCAAATTTTACTCAAAAACAACGCATCGCACGATATAAATTATGTAACAAAAAATGATTATAATGTATAAAAGAATACGAGTGATTTTGTTCAGAAAATTTTGATTCATTTTAAAAATTTTTTTTTTTTGTGTGAAAAATTTTATAATTCTATTATTTCATGATTTTTTTACTCGAAAAGGATCAAATTTCTAGAAAAAATTCAAAAAACAGAAATTGTTTAGAATTTACCAAGGAAAACATATGGTTTTTTTTAGAACTTTCTGACACATTTCAAATTTTCCTGAAAGTCCAAAAAAAGCTAATTTTTTTAAAATGTGTCAAAAAATTCAGAACAAAATTACACGTGGTTTTTGATGAATCCCAATAATTTTTGTTACATATTTTTTTTTTCGTAGGATGCCTTGTTTTAGATTAAAAAATTGGTAAATTTCAAATATTAATTATTTTTTCTACCCACTTTTGCTAAAGAAGCATAACTTTTTAGATAGATTGATACGAGACAAAATATTTCAGTTTTTCGATAGCAAACGAGATGCCGCCATCAAAATGTAGAATAAACCAAACTCAAGCATTTTTTTCAACTTAAAAATTTTGTTTCTTAAATCTGTGTCCAAAAAAGTGATCAAAACAGTCTAAAATCATGAAGATTATCATTTTCGCCACTCATAGATGAAAACTAGATACTTTTGCCGATTTTTCCATGCTCTTCAAAAATTTATTTCAAGCTTCAAATTTTGGGAAATATATACCTACTACCATATAAGGGACTAAAATTATATATTTCAATTATCTATATGTAATATAATAACAAAAATATAACATAAAAAAAAATTAAATTGCACATTTCAAAATACATACATTATATTTCGATGTAACAAAATTCACACATTAAATATTGAATATTTTATTTGAAAATTTTATTTAAATATTTCGTTTTCGCGTTTTAATTTCCGCGAATTTATTAATTATTGCACAACAATCCATTTTGTCAACGTTATCGTGCTCTATGCATAATAGTGATAAAGCTATTAACTTTTCTTGTGCGAGCGTACTACGTAAATAGTTTTTTACGCGTTTCAGTACAGAAAAAGATCTTTCTCCAGTGGTATTTGTTACAGGAAGCGTTAAATAAATTTATATATGATATAATAAAATAAATTTGTATATGAAACAAAAACAAGTAGACAAACAAGCTTTGTAAACAAATACTTAATAAAGAAATAAACTTGAAAGGCGTTCGCTAACAGAAATGACAGATTGCTGGGCTGCCAATATAAATAATATAAAATTCTGTACAACTAATACATATCAAACATAACATAAAATCATAAAAATAAATAGTCAAAACAAGCATAAACTAAAAGTTTAAATCCGGGCCCTAAAATTTTTGGGCCCTAGGCTATTGCCTCTTTAGCCTAGGCCAAAGTCCGCCTCTGCCCACACCAGATTTTTTTATTTTGCTTTAAAGTTCCTATTAAGAAAGAAAAAAAATATGAATTACTCGTGACGTAGCTAACTCTTGGTGACAAATATGGCATTAATATGAAGAGAGAAAGCATAATAATAAGAAGAAAGACTTTCTTTTTGAGAGAGATAAGCGCGATACAATTCACGAAACTAAGTTCACGCTTTTCGACACTTATTTTTGTCAGTTTTTACTTCTATTATACGAAATTTGTGAAGAACTGTATTATATTAATTACGTTCTAACTGTTAATATTCAGGTAATAATAAAAATTATTTTTATTCCACAAATTTAGGAAATAAACCTTTAAGTACATTTTTTAAGTTCAATATATAAGAATGGAAGAATTCGATGTACTAGGTTACTATGCTATTTTAGCATTTATTGTTGTATTTAAATATTGTTTTGTTCCCTAGTGTACATGCGCATTGCCTCATAATATGAAGTTGCACTTTTATTGAGCCATCTACGTCACAAGGACATCAGTGACGATCGTTTTGAATAATTTATTTTTAATCAAATATTTTAGATATAATTACGTTACTTTTCATATTTTTTTTTTAGCATTATTATAACACAAACTTGATAAATTGATAAATAAAATAAATAAATCATCACCCATTTTACCCATTATTGAGCGTGGCACTCTGCCGAAGCAGATCTCGGTAAGTGATATATTTATGCGAGTGAAGTATAGTTACCAATCGTCAAATCACGGCCCCCAAAGATGTTAGTGGTGGAAGAGCCACAGGGGTAATTTTTTAAATTGGTGAAAATGTTTTGTCGACTGTGGGGATCGAACCAGGGTTCTTAGGATCCACAAGTCGACTCGGATACCACTGAGCCATTACCCCATTGAAATGCGTCATATATTTCTTTTCACGTCGTACTGTTAGAATAGCCTATTGAATCCGCACTATTTGTATGTAATTTTAACATGTGGACAGAGCTGGGCAGTAGCTAGCTACTTTTGTAGCTTAGCTACTAGCTTAGCTACATTTACCTTAGCTGTAGCTGTAGCTTAGCTAACTGTGAAAAAATATAGCTGTAGCTTGTAGCTAGCTACTTTTTTTTCTATTAGCTTAAAAATAACAACTGAAGCTAATTTTAAAGCTACTTTTTGTAGCTTAAAGCTACTTTTTAAGCAGAAGGTCAACAAAGTACGCATGCGTACAAGCTAAACCCACAAAAATAATTATTTGTTGCCGGTTCTAACTGGCTCTAATACGCAAAAATACACAGTAGGTGCCAGATGGTATTTGCTATTTTTGATATTTATGTACATAATAGTAAATTAACAGTCATTATAACAAAAGACTGATCATATGACAATGGCAAATTTAATTATTTCACAATAATTTAAAAAAGTAGCTTTAAAATTGAACAGCTACTTTAACGAAAGCTTTTAGCTGTAGCTTAGCTATATTTTACAAAATATAGCTTATAGCTGTAGCTTAGCTACTTTTTAAAAGAATAGCTGTAGCTGTAGCTTAGCTACTTTTTTTAAGTAGCTTGCCCAGCTCTGCATTTGGATCACCTATACACTAACTGAGATTATTTTGAGTTTTATTTCTCGTATAGTTCACAAGAGAATTAAATGTAATTTTAATGAGACATATACTAGTATATTGTTAAAACACAAATAAAATTTGAAGTCAGTTGGAATGACAGCCATTGAAAGAGGAAGCAAACATTTCTGTATTTACTACAACATTTTCTTTTTATTTAAAAACTGTTTATAATAAAGTTTGTATTAAATAATAATTAATGCAGAGTGGCGGACATAACAGGGAACAATTGCTTCTCCCAGCAATTTATTTTATAAATATAATTTGTTTCTTTTGTGTTTTTGAATTAAAGCAGTAGTTCTTTTCTATTCCACTCTTTGTACTTATAATAAAATAAAAATCAGTAAATCAAGTACAAATGTATTTCAACAATACAATTTATATATATAGTAAACAAATGAGCTTCCTTAATAGTACGACAGGAAGTAGAAATCCCCTGTTAGTAGGAAGTTGAAAATATCTTTATTCATTCTCGTCAAATATCAGTAGAAAATATTTATATAGCACAATATAAACATAATACATACCAAGATTCCTTACGTATAAATAGATATCACAAATAAGTTCTGGAAATAATAAAGCGAATAAGTATGAAAAGAACTACTTCAAAATGTTTCTTAAAATTCAATACATTTACATTTATGTATCGTCTGTTGGTTTGTAAACATGAAAATAATATTAGGTTAGTTTTCTCTTCATCAGAAAAGTGAATAAAATTACTTACTGTAGTGTAGGTATATCATAACGCCTTATACCCATTACTGGGTGTGGTACTCTACCGAAGCAGAGCTCGATATTTGATATATTAATGCGCATGAAATATGGTTACCAGCTGTTAAATCACGGTCCGCAAAGATGTTGGTAGACGGGGAGCCACAGGAGTAATTTTAGTGTGATGAAAATTGTTCGTCGGCTGTGGGAATCGAACCAGTATTTTGCTATATTCTATTTTAAAATATTCTATGTGATATGTTTCATATAATAAGAAAGCGATATTAATTTAAATCTCGTTTTATTATAAAGTCTTGTATTTGTGTCGTTATAGCCACTCAGCATCTGTTACTTTCTAAGCAATAAATTTTTGTAATCACCCACATAATTTGTGGAAGCAGTATTTTTCATAAGGGCGTTTTTCATTCCTTAAGCCTTAAGAAATTTAAGCACAATCTCGATGCACGATGTACAAAAATCACAGCACGTAATCTGACCAGTGGTAACGCGAAATTGCCGGAAGCATGAAAACTTCAGGAAGCGGAGAATGATGTATCTGTGCGGAGAAAATGGAACCTGCAGTGTTTTAGTCATGTAATATTTAAATGCTTATTCGTGGTAGTTTCCTTTTTGAGGGGAATGGTTCTAAATGTTTGTTTTTTTATTATTATTATATATATATATATACAGGATGGTCCATTTCAAGGGTTATCAGGAAATATCTCGGAAACTATAAATTTTACGCAAAAATGACCTAGACGAAAAACAATCGTACAAAAGGGGGCCATAATAACGAAATATTGGTTTTGTCCTAGATGGCGCTGTTGTCGCTAAATCATGGTCAACTCAATTGTTTTAAATGAAAACCCCTATTTTTTATTAAAGAATCAGATTCCTCGTTAAAAAAAAGAAGAATTTATTTAGTTCACTTTTTCGTCAGCATGATAGATGACACTGTAATCGCGAAAAATGATGTTGCTTTCGGACGTTCCTGTATTAGAGCTTATGCTTAATTTAATTAAAATCTAAAATAAAATGCAATTTAAATTTACACCATATGATTTTAGACAGAATGTAAACAATCAGATGAACCATATTTTATAAAAATGGCAATTGAATGTAATGAGACTATTTGTGATTTTAGATGTGCGTGTTAGTGGATGCAATTGCACGCACACAAACAAAAACTAACAAACTCACACGCACACAAACTCAAATAATACACACACACAGTAACCCAGCCATTTTTTTAACTTTAAAATTATGTTTTTTATATCTTTGACCAAAAAAATGGTTAAAACATCCCAAAATCATGAAAATTATCAACTTCGCCACTCATATTGGAAAACTAGATACAATTTTCGATTTTGACGCCTCAAATTTTGGAGAAGGTGGAGTGTCCGTTTCCCAGAAAATAGCCCAAATATATATATAAATGAGTGCGCTTGTTCGAAGAATAAACGAGAACTTTGCTGGCAGCATAGAAAATGGAAATACGAATAAACAAGTTATGAACTTTTCTTTGTTTTAAAGCAAGTATACAGCTACCTAAGCTTGGAATGGTACATGTATATGTACAACACACAGCAGTGAGCAGCGATCGAGCAACACAATGCCACGCAGGCATACGAATACGAGAGCATGAACGTAATAAATGTTTTATTATTTTTAATTTGAACCACCGCTAGCCGCAGGCATGCTTCTACCTTCATTGTTTGTTTTAATACATTTTCTCAATAATGTAAAGGAAAACAAACAGAAATATTACCAACTGATAATTGTTTATGTTTTCGCAGACAGAATATTTCAGTTCCGCGCAGCACAGCTATAATGTAATGTTACCTAACGAGCATTGCTGTAATACAGCAGCATCAAGAGCATCACATACCACGTATACATGCGCACACGACACGTGCTCATATTCATGAGCACGAGCATGAACATGAGCATGAAGCCAGTGCCGGATCTGGGTACTTGGCCGCTCCTGTGCAAAGTCATTCCGTTACATTTAATTTATGGAAAAAGAAAATAAATAAATATATCATCACGCCTTCTACCCATCACTGGATGTGGCACTCTGCCAAAGCAGATCTCGGTAAGTGATATATTTTGCGCGTGAAGTGCGGTTTCCAGTCGTCAAATCACGGCTCCCAAAGATGTTAGTTGTGGAGGAGCCACAGGGGTAGCTTTTGAAATTATGAAAATTGTTTGCCGCCTGTGGAAATCGAACCAGGGTTCTCAAGATCCACAGGCCGACTTCATACCCCTGAGAATACTTACAATAATAAAAACGAAGACAATACATACTTACAGCTCCTAAAATAATAATACAAAGACAAAATGTCAATTGCAACTTGGAACTGAGTCTTAATAAAGAAGACAAATGTTGGAAAAAAAATTCCTATTTTTCTTATTTATTAAGACTCAGTTCCACGTCGCAATTGACATTTTGTCTTTGTATTATTTAATTGCTGTCAAACAGTTTGCGATTTTTGTCGGTAGGTGGCACTACTGGGTGCTCCGTAGCTCTCATGTCATGATACCGGTGTACATATTCTTAACATCCGTCAGTTCAGCCTAAACAGTATCACAGTTCACTAGCTCCTAGTTGGTCTAGCTGCATAGTTGATCGCACCATACTGATGAGCTCCCACAGAGCGAAACGCGTCTATTGTTAAAGCTGAAGTGACCAGCCGGTTGATGATGACCTAATAAGTTGATTCAAATGTGCTGTAATTTTTTGTAGAACTTTGACAAGTGCTGGAATTTTTTTTTCTATTTTTCTTATTTATTGTTAAAATAATCTAAAATTAAATAACAAATGATATAAAACAACCCGTCTGGCCTTTCGAGACGCGAATTCATCTGTGTATTTAATAAATCTAAACTTTCTGTTATTTCATGTTCAATCGAAATAAATCAAGTCTACTTAGTCTTTCCTGGGACATCGTAGATCGAATATAATTTTTAATTATTTACGGTTTTGAGAAACTTCTCTCACCAGACACAATGGAAACTAGCAGTCTTAAAAAAATTCTGAGGGATTTGCAAAATTTGAGAAACAAGATATTAAATTATCATTTACTATTTGTCAATGGGAGCTTATAATTTTGACGTCATATGCAGCAGACCTCTCTCCACACAATTTTGTATGAAACAACAAATTTGTGGAAAGAGCGAGGTGATAGACCATGGCCGAGTCGATCAACTGTTTTCTCCTTCAGCACTGCTTCCCGCAGATATTGTCATTTATTGTTCAGTCAACACATGTTTGGTTGTTTGACGTTCGGTTAATGAATATATTTTATCTTTTTTATCATCTATTCTAAGTACAGAAATGAATTTAACACAAGATATTTCTATTCTTATGTGCTCAGTCTCAGACATGTTTGCATATTTTATTTGACATTAAAATGAGCAGTTGTTGTGGATCACGTGATAAACGTCAAACCACACATGGTAACCTAGAAATTTAAATTGTATGAATCCCCATTAGGAAGGGAGATTGTTCAATAACAATGTGTCAGGAAAATATCCCGGTTCAATATTTTATTATATGTATAATGAATATACCATCTAAATCCTTTTGTACACATTATTTTTATTTTCATATGGAGTAATAGCTCAGTGGTATCAAGTCGGCCTATGGATTCAAAGAACCCTAGTTCGATCCCCACAACCGACAAAACATTTTCACCAATTTAAAATAACCCCTGTGGCTCCGCCACCACTAACATCTTTAGAAGGCGAGATTTGACGGCTGGTAACCACACTTCACGTGCATAAATATATCGGTAACCGAGATCTGCTTCGGCAGAGTGCCACATCCAGTAATGGGTAAAAGGCGTGATGATATATTTATTTATTTTATTTATTTATATTTTCGTTTGATTGGAATTTTACATCCAGATCCATACATGATTTTATTAAGACGTCATTATCAATTCCTTTAAAACCATATAAATAGTCAAACAGAGACTAACATTTATTTACAAATTTAAAAATATTTTTTCCAGAAAATTACTTACGTGATCTAAAACTGTAAAATAAATTTTATTTTAGACTGTAGTTTAGGATCTGCAATCGAATCAGCTTTACTTTCGTATAAAAATTGACATGAATTTTTTATGTGGCGAATTATAGGAAATTCTGACAGTATATTAATTTTCCCAGCAGAAACGGCATCAATAATGAACATATTGCAACATTCATCACTTCCTTTTAACTACATTTTCACTATATCGAGTAGGTAGTACGAAAGAACATGAACAATTTTAGTTATAAAACCATTTTCGTCCGGCAATAAATAGTAAGCAATCGCCGTGTGGAATTGTATTATATATATTTCTTCAGTATTTACACAATTTATTTTTTTAGGTGGTTCAGTGGTGTCAAGTCGGCCTATGGATCCTGAGAACCTTGGTTCGATTCCCACAGTCGACAAACATTTTCACCACATTAAAATAACCGCTGTGGCTCCCTCACCACTAACATCTTTGGAGGCTGTGATTTGACGGTCGCTAACCGCAATTCACGTGCATAAATATATCCCTTACCGAGATCTGCTTCGGCAGAGTGCCACACTCAATAATGGGTAAAAGGCGTGATGATATATTATTATATTGTTATTATTAGTTATAATATATCAATAAAATTATTATACAATTTGAAATACGTAATAAATTAAAAAAATTAATATTTTTATTGTGGAAAATATACACTTAAATTGGCAAAATACTCGTACATTTAAACTTATGTTCGTTGTTGTTGTTATCTAAGTTATCATTGTAATTGTAGTCAAATTATGAACATGAACTGAATATATCACTTACCGAGATCTGAGAGTGCCACACCCAGTAATGGGTAATAAAAGGCGTAATATTCATTATATATATTTATATATTTACACAATGTTAAAGTTTTTAAAATTAATATATTATTTTTAAATTTTTGTAAAAGGGCCATCGGGCGTTCGCCCCCCGTCGGAACCGGCCCTGCATGGAGCATACTGTTGTCACACAGCACACACCACTGCAAGTGCGCATGTATTTGGGCTCCAGGGTCTCGGAATATGGACTGACTCCATGGGATGTAATGGAATACTTAAAACCCGCAATGAATATTTAATCAATGATCAAATATCCATTAATGGCTAGTCGTAATCCGCTACACAGCATTATTTGAAAATGTTTTCCGAATTGTTATTAACCATGTTCTGAACACGATTTTAATGAATATTCGTAATATACACTGCATTTTATAAGCGTTATGCTGGTTGATCACGCAGGACGCGAATACCCGGAAAATAGTGAAAAATTAAATGGAGTCAATTAAGTAGTTTGCGAATCGTTCATGGCTTCATTATCTGCTTTCATAATTTATGTTACGCGTTTTCAATAAACACAGGCGCATTGAAAAAACATCTAATATTACCTTGATATGCATATGCATTCCATTAATGCGCTCGTGTTCGTTTATACTTTTTTATTCATTCAACATAAATTCATTCTTTTCATTAGGTTTTATTAACGAAATGTAATGACAAAAAACATTTACGACCGCGAGCATTGGCGCTCCTATAACTTCATCGTGGACTTCACTGGCGGATCCAAAGAAAGGTTCATGGGGACCATAGTCCCCTCCTTGATATAAATATTGTATTATCAGTTAATTGAACAGCTAGTGTGTTAATGAGGGCCATTACTAATCGAGACATTTTAACGCGAGAGGTTAATTGTTGTGATTGTTAATCGCCGATTAACACATGAGTTTCTTGAAGTATTCTTGAGTTGATCGTACCTTTTTAATTTGGAGAAAATCTAATTTTATTCCATGACAATTTTTATAGGTTAATAACGTTTGTAATATGTTAGGTTAGGAACGTACCTGTCACAAATGTTTTGACAACAGTGTATACAATCAGTTCACTTAACGTTAGCTAACACAAGCGGTATTTTTCATTTTTAGAAAAATGTTTTGAGGTTTAAATTCATTTTAAGGAAATGCTACGTGAATATTATTTAGCTAGAAGTGTCAAAATCATTTTGTTTAATTCTGTTTAGTATTTTGTTACAACTTAGTGCTTATATATGACATATTATGTGTGTTGTACACATTAAAAAAAAATTGTTCATCAATAAAAAATCATGAATTAATAGAAGTTATTACAGTATAATTTTGTACACATTTATGAAACGCATGAATGAACAATCAACCGAAAAATAGTTTTTATCAATAATAATCAATGTGAAGGAAATATCAGGAAAACATACAACATAATAGAAAATTAATAAAAATATATGTTTTTATATATTTATACATCCGTAAAATTAATAAAAATGGAATCATTTATACATACATACATAACATCACGCTATATCTCAACTAATGGGGTAATACGAACCCTTAAATCATTCATAAGACCTTTACTCATCAGATACATCAAACAATCAGTCCTTGTCCAACATTCTCAACCCATATATAAACAAATATATAAAACGCGAGCTTTTTCTCAAGAGCAGGATCTCTTGATATTGTGATTAGTTATTCGAAAACATTTGGCCAAGCCTAATGTTACACAGAGCAAAAGAAAAAAATCCATTCCAAATAACCTGATTAGATTAAAGTTGAATTTACAAAAACACTATTTATTTTTTCAGTTGACATGCTGTATCAACCTTAAGCGATTGAAATTTAAAAATATTCCAATAACTTCAATTAATGTAATACCAAAATAATAAAAAAATTAAATTAAATATACCAAATCTAATCGTATATACTAAAAGTGTTGTTTCTAGGAGTTCAAAAATATTTTGAACAATGTAAAAAAGTTTATTATTTGAATCATATTTAAAATCATGTACTTTCTAAACCATAAATCTTTAAAATGATTTCTATTTATAACTACCTGTATGTACTAACTACAATCTGTGAGTAGGTCAGTGCGCATATTAATAAAAAATGTTGAAATGCTATATGAGTATTGTAGGTAAATATTTCTTTACTGCAATGTAATTAACGATATAAAGTTATCTACAGAGTAGGATTTCTTTGAATACTATGTTTCAATAAAATTAAATTGATGTATGTGATGATTGGCTTCAATGTTAGCTATGCATTAACAACAGATTAAAAATAACTTCAATTCCCTAGCATATAAAAAACGAAAAAGAAAACTTAAAAGGCAATATTCTGGGTGAAATATTTTACTATATATCATCACGCCTTCTACCCACTACTGGGTGTAGCACTTCGCTGTAGCTGATCTCGGTAAGTGATATATTTTGCGTGTGAAGTGCGGTTACCAGCCATAAAATCTCGGCCCCCAAGGATGTTAGTGGTGGGAGAGCCATAGAGGCAATTTTTAATGTTGTGAAAATTGTTTGTTGTCGGTTGGAATCGAATAACATATAAATTAGTATAATAATAATTCAAAACAAAAAAAGAACTTCCTAAAAACAACTCACAATCTAATTAAAAACTTCCTATGTCTTTGTAGCTCTTCTAGCCTCTTTAACTGCAAATGCACCTGCAACAGTAAAGTAATCTATTGCCTCGCAAATGTTCTATTGAAATTAATGCTAAATTCGACAATTTTTCTTGCGCCATAGTAGAATGCAGTTCATTTTTAATTCTGAGAATAATATGCGCTAGACATACGATAGTGTTTTCCTTTTGGATTTGACATTTATTAAATTTAATGATTTAATGTTATTTATTGTTACCTATCCCCTTGAATTGCTTATCTCTTGCATTTTTGTTTTTTGTTAAAGAAGAAGATCAATAATAATGCAGATACAGAAAATACGATGTAACACAAGTAAACACACTGCAAATTAGGAAAATACAGTTTGTTAAAGTCTAATGTTAGCCTTAGGTCCTAAATGGATACTCAATACAAAATAAGCCAATAATCGCGTCTTCTCCCAAGGGTTCAGGAAATACCCGTTGTCCTATAAGTATTAGTTAAAAATGTATTGTAATTGTATTATATTAATTTCTAGTGTGGGATGCGGTATTCAGTAAAAATAAAATGTTATGCCATAGATGAACTATCAAATGTTATACATTGTACCACAATTTTATTGATGGGCCTTTTTAAAGTTTATATGTTTATTTTATAAATGGTTGTGCTTATTACAAAATATATAATAACTAACATGACCCTAATTTAATTTACATAAAATTATTGAATTTTATTTATTGTTACCTAATCCCCTTAAATTGCTTACCTCTTGCGTTTTTGTTTTTTGTTAAAGAAGAAGATTAATAATAATGCAGATACAGAAAATACAATGCAACACAAGTAAACATAATGCAAATTAAGAAAACACAGTTTGTTAAAGTCTAATGTTAGCCTTAGGCCCTAAACAGATTGTCAATACATAATAAGCCAATAATCGCACCTGCTCTCAAGGATTCGGGAAATACCTGTTGTCCTATAAGTATTAGTTAAAAATGTATTGTAATTGTATTATATTAATTTCTAGTGTGGGATGCGGAATTCAGTAAAAATAAAATGTTATGCCATAGATGAACTATCAAATATTATACATTGTACCACAATTTTATTGATGGGCCTTTTTAAATTTTATATGTTTATTTTATAAATGGTTGTGCTTATCACAAAATATGTAATAACTAAAATGACCCTAATTTAATTTACATAAAATTATTGAATTTTATTTATTGTTACCTAATCCCCTTAAATTGCTTACCTCTTGCGTTTTTGTTTTTTGTTAAAGAAGAAGATTAATAATAATGCAGATACAGAAAATACAATGTAACACAAGTAAACATAATGCAAATTAAGAAAACACAGTTTGTTAAAGTCTAATGTTAGCCTTAGGCCCTAAACAGATAGTCAATACATAATAAGCCAATAATCGCGCCTGCTCCCAAGGGTTCGGGAAATACCCGTTGTCCTATAAGTATTAGTTAAAAATGTGTCGTAATTGTATTATATTAATTTCTAGTGTGGGATGCAAAATTCGGTAGAAATAAAATGTTATGTGATAGATGAACTATCAAATGTTATACATTGTACCACAATTTTATTGATGGGCCTTTTAAAAGTTTATATGTTTATTTTATAAATGGTTGTGCTTATCACAAAATATGTAATAACTAAAATGACCTTAATTTAATTTACATCAAATTAGACTTGAAATTTTTCGAAACCAGTTCTCTTTTCATATGTAGATTACCACATTATATTGATTGCACTTTATTATTATTGTTAATAAATTACTTTAATTTATTTACAAGTTTAATCATATAACATAGTAGCTTAATTACCTATTATTTATCAACCAAATATATATTCTTTTTAATAATAAACAAATTACTCTTTATCTATAGTTATTATTATTTTTTATATTTTACGCTTTTATGATTTTTGACATGTTCGTATCAATAAAATATGTACTTCAGATTATTTTTTTTTAAAACACTTGATTATAATTAAATACCCTGATTTTAATCATTTTGACAATCGCTATGCAGTAAAATACGTAAAGAATAAAAATTATCACAATCATAATATAAAAATAAACCCCTCATGACTCACAGTTGCATGTCAAAAACGACATTTAAGCGTTTGTCAATTGTTTCTTCAAAGGTTAGTCAAATTATATCGAGTTTAGCAGATATTCTTCCGCTGGCTACAGATTCTTCGTAGAATTTTATTTTATTGAAAGCGAAAGCAAACCAATGACAAAGCTATAATGTAATAATATAGTATAAAACTAAAATTATGCTAAAATACCAAAGTTCGTCGACTAATCACATTACCATTAATATTTAGTAATAAAGCATTCACAATCTATGCATTTAACGATCGAAATAATTTCGATAATACTAGCATATCGACATTTGTACATAATCTAAAGCTAAAGCAAACAGAATAATTATTGTCAGTGCAGTAAAAAACTAAATGGACGAGGTAGCAGAACGCATTTGCAATAAGTCAGTGACGAATTTGTATTTATCTAACTACCGCATCTACCCTGTTTAGCACGGCAATCACGTTCGGAGTTGGACGAAATCTGCACGTTTGTGTGCCTGCATGCAAAGCCTACTAGTTTTATTTTTACACTGGCTTTTAAATTGGAACTGGCCTTTGATGTCATTATTAAATATATTGGATACTGAATTTTGTGTATTTTTACATATTGATACTTAAGCATTAAATGTTGATCATGTAAATACTCGTAGCTGAACAAAAAATACAAAAATATGTTTTTTGCTTTAAATTTAGTTACTCATTATACATTCATTAATTTACATATTTGACACATTATTTAAAAATAAAAACCTTTCCGAAGAAATGGAGCATGCATTTTAATGGATTAAATTTATTCTCAAAGAGATATATTTTATATTTACACAAAATATCCTTTGTAAGTTTGGAAAATTAAAAGTTAGGGCAGTATTACCAGAGCTATAAATGAAAAGGTAATAATGAAAGGTCAAAACGGTAATAGGTTTGACGAAAAAGTAATTAAAGTTTTCAACGTTCTTCAATTAAAATTGATTATGCTTTAGTATTTAAAAAAAATAAAACTAGATTTTTATGTATATAGGTATATTGTAAACTTATTTTATTTTTCAATCATAAATATTTCATTGAATGTTATAAAGGGGTGTTTTCTGTAGCAAGGTTTTAGAAGGTTAAGGTTCCCAAGTATAACACAAATATTTGTTCAACATGCAGCCAATTACTGGATTCAGTTTTACTTAGGTTCCATTCAGAAAACACTGTTTCAGCTGCCGCCGAAGAATGGTATCATTCTCAGCTACCGCTTTCATTACTATCGATGTGGGGAATTACCTACAATACGTAGTTACTTTACGTTCTACTACATGACACAAAAACAACAAAATGAGATTAAATTAAACTGGGAGCACGCCAATTAAAAAAAGAAATATTATATTTTCTAAAAATTAAACTTATTGCATTTGTTTAATTTATAAAAAGGTAATAGATTTTAATTGAGAAGTAATAGATTTCGCTAAAAGAAATAGAAATAGATGTATTACTAAATGGTAAAGAAAATAAATTGATGAATGTAATGCGTATGTATAATATGGATATTTTGTATTTGAGCGAGACTAAAAGGAAAGACTAATGAAGAAGAGGTGGATGGAATGTTTTGCTTGTGATCGGGTGTTGCTGAGAATGTGTACTTAAGTGATTATTTGACTGAGATTAAAGGTAGGCTTTCATAGAATCTTCGTTGTGCCGATTTATGGCTCAACTGAATCCGAATGTAAGCTTCAAAAGATCTATTTTGACATTTGTTAGTTAATGTGATTGATTCATATGATCCAAATTTGAATGCCTGGATGGGAGTAAAAATATGTTTATCTAAGAATCTTTTGGGTCAATTTGGTGATGTGAGAGGAAAGAAAACTATGAGAATATAGTGTCTTTCTACTTGTACCGTGATGTCTTCGTTTCTAACTCTATCTTTAAACATAAATTAGCTCATTTGTATACATGGTAGAATATGATCGAGAATAGACTGAGTATGATTGATTTGATTTAGTATGATAAACGATTGAGAAGTTTAGTTGTAGATAAGCATGTAAAGCGTGGTGCTGAATTGGATACGAATGGCCAAGGAAACAAGGTCGAAAGATGTCTCCGTGGCTGGTTAATTTGTATATGGATGTGTTGTTACAAAAGGCGCTAAGTGAGATGGATGGTGTCCTTATTAGTCGTAGTGCCTGCGTTAGCTTTTACGGATGATGTTGTTGTTATGGTTGAATCTGAAGAGCAATTGAGAAGTATAAATGAAGTAGGAAAAGGTTTAAATCTTTTATTGAACATTGATAAATGTAAACTGTTATTGAGAAGAACAATTGGTGACTGACTGTAATGTTTCCGCGAATGGTGTAAGATTGGATCAAGTGAATGAGTTTGTATACTTTGGTAGTATGTTGTTGAGGGATGGACATATTGATCGAGAAATTGAAAGAGTATCTGCATGCAAGGTATTTGGTGCTCTGGGAACCTTTGCTCGAAACATGAATTTATCCAGAGATGCTTGATTGACTGTTTATACTGGTTAGTGCCTATATTGATATATGGTTACATGTTATAAAAATACTCAAACTATCCTGAACACTAACCAATAACTGCCATCTTCAAATGAGCTGTCACTTACATTTTGTCGTTTGTGTTGAAGTATATTTAAATTTCTTTTATAAGTTTGATTATGATAATTAACTTAAACCTGGCACTTAATAATTTGTACAGAAAAGTAACTAATTGGAAATATATATGTAATATGTTGACATTGATAAAAGTTTCAGCTACGACGTATACTTGTAAAATATTATTATTCAGCCATCAACCAAGTTACTTTAATGGAATAGTTTTACTTTTTAATCTACTAAAACGAGTACTTGTTTTCTAAAGTACTCATAATATATTATATATGGGACAATCCGCGTCAATCGGATCATGGCTACGATCAAAATTAGAAGCAACCAAAAAAAATCGACCAAGGGCTCATTTTAAAGCTTAGAGCGTCTACTTTCAAATGCCGAGTGCGCCTTTAAAAAATCCAATATGGCGGCTCCAATATGGCGGCCGGAAGCTGGTAAGCAATCGAATGTCCAGAAAAAAAAGCTTGTAAAAATAAAAATTCGCAACCGATCGGGTCGTTTTTTGGCTCAAATTGTAGCTGATAGACGCCCCTGAAAAGCTGGTGTGGTAGGTTGACAAAATCCAACATGGCGATCAAAAATTCAATATGATGGCCGAATTTTTAAAAATCTACCAATTTGCACCAAATTTGGTATACGGGGATTTTGAGGCCGCTGATTACGAATCCGAGGTCAGATTTTCCAAATTCAAGATCGCGGATCCAATATAGCGACCACAAAAACAGCCTTTCTTAAAATTTGGTGTCAATCGGTAGATTTTCGAAAATTTCGTACGCCGTATTGCTAACAGTACAAAATTTTAATAAATGCGTGATAACTTTTCTCTTTGTGTTTGTAAAGTACACTATAAAGAATTAAAGAAAAATAATTGAAAATGGATACATTTATATATTTACATGAAATTTTTGGTCTAACACAATGCATGAAGCAAGCACATTTTTTCGATTTGCTATAAATTTTAGCATTTTTCTAGCATTATCTTTTCTTATGCAGTTTACTTTAGTCTCTAGCATATTAGCCAATCAATTGAAACATGCGCATAAGTAAGGTATACAAAGAAAGGAGTGGAATTTTTAGTTCTTGTAAATGAATTTTAAAAATTCCTTACGTAATAAAAAAATCGTAACATGTTTTTAATCAACTTGAAGATACTGCAGAGAAAATATATCATCAATTAAACATTATTTATGGGATGGCTAGCACAGTGGTATGAAGTCGGCCTGTGGATCCTGAGGTCCCTGGTTCGATTCCCACAGGCGACAAATTTTCATAATTTGAAAAAGCTATCCCTGTGGCTCCTCCACCACTAACATGTTTGGGGGCCGTGATTTGACGACTGGTAACCGCACTTCACGCGCAAAATATATCACTTACCGAGATCTGCTTTAGCAGAGTGCCACACCCAGTAATGGGTAGAAGGCGTGATGATATATTTATTTATTTATTTAAACATTAAAAAAAACATACTTACTAATGTCATAAATTAACCAACTTATAAGCAAATAATAAAATAAATAAGCAAGTAAAATTGAAATATTTTTATTTTGCTTGAATTCTGAATAATCAACACATCAAGTCGGTATATTCTGTTTGTTAAAAAGAATCTTTTATTGTCTAGAATGTAGCTAAATAATCATTTTAACATATCCATTTATGTTGAAAAAGATGAAGATTTTAATTTATCACTCCATTATTAAAATTAAAAACGTAGTAAAATTTCTTTGTGTTGTTTATTTTAATGACATAACATCATGAAGTGGAAAATGAAAAACGAAAAATAAAATGTTTTTTTAAACATTTAAGGATCTTAAAGTCTTTACAAACGTGAAATATTGAAATTTTAATTATCTCTATCCGCTCTATATGCTTTGTAAGA
Organism: Pterostichus madidus; assembly: GCA_911728475.2. Taxonomy (NCBI): domain Eukaryota; kingdom Metazoa; phylum Arthropoda; class Insecta; order Coleoptera; family Carabidae; genus Pterostichus; species Pterostichus madidus. The sequence goes on along the minus strand of OU452311.1, from coordinate 22,484,248 downwards.
AGGTAATAAGAGAAAAGACAATATAAGCTCATTACTTAAAAAAAATTCAAATGAAATATTGTTTTTGTCAGAAATTAATACCATTATTTTTCTTTTTTCTAATTATTCGATTAAGTTTTACAAGATGAAATCACATTTTATTTTCAAATATCTAATACTACAGACATACTAGTACAATAAATTTTAATTTTAAACAGTTTTTTATTCTTGTACTTTTGCTCCAAAATGTACAAGAGAGCCAATTTCCAAACATGTGATCTGGTACGTCAAAATTACAGTACGCTTGGGTTAAATAAAAAGTGATTTGAAATTATAATGAAAAGAATTAATTTGCAGATATTATTTATTTTTATTAAAAGATGAAATATTGAAACGAACATTTTATGTGAGATGATAGTTGAATACTACGTCTCGACTCGCGACATTACTAAATTCTTACTATTCTGCATACTTCATTTAATATAACCTTAGAATACAATACTTTCTCAACTACGCATCAGTTTTAAGTAACGAACAAAAGAGCACAGAGTTAAAATACGTAAAGGTAAAATAAAAAAAATCATTTAAAGGTATCGGATCGCAATGGCAACGAAGCAGGGCGAAGGTCTGAGCATCGAAAGGCAACTAAGTCTTCAGATAACAATATGTGTACTCGTGTGAAGAGGAAATCCTCAGGGAAATCAGCATCGGATACGAATAAACCGATCTCACTTATCACGCAAGTATTCTCGAAAATAGGTATCAGCTAATCTTCTGACAACATTGCGTAACTCGTGCTATAGCGCGGCTATGCGAACATTGCGTTTAAAATATACTGTTGAAAAATTCAATTCGCCGATGTCTTTCAAGTGTAATATAAATAAAATATGATGCTGTAGAAACGGCTGGCATGTTTCACGCTCACGACAAATTTGTTTCTGACAAAAAATCTTAATTTCACATTGTACAAATGAAATCAATTATTCTATTAAAAAGCCAATAAACCTATAAACTAAGGTTACTTTTTTCCGCTACCCATTTATAGCCAATTTATTTTAATACAGTAACATTTAATCAAGTCGTTGTGACACTGAAAAGCTTTTTTAATAATCAATCAACAAATACAAAACATCATATTTTCAATTACGCTGATTCGGTCGGTTCATGAGTAAAAATACATATCTAGTAAAGTTATAATATTAACATAGGGATTTAACATGTAAAATCAAAATGTAATTTCTTGCTTCCCTAATTATTTCAAGCAAAAATCTTCAAATAAAGGTTTAAAGCATAAAATTCTGCATCTAAATCAATACAAAATAAATTTTGCATGCTTTCAGGCACAAATTAAATTTGAAAATGATGAAAATTGCCTCAAAACTATTGATAGCTATGGAATTGAAAGAAAGTTAAACAAATGTTGTACGTTTTATCTGTCAAAACTGTTAAAATAAATGAAGGTAATAATATAATGAATTTATTTTGATAGTTTTGACAGATAAAACGTCAAACATTTGTTTAATTTTCTATCAATTCTATGGCTAAAGATAGTTTTGAGGCAATTTTCGTCATTTTCAGATCAAATTTGTGCCGTTACCTAGCATGCAAAATTTTATTTATTCACTTAGATGGGATGGCTAGCACAGTGGTATGAAGTCGGCCTGTGGATCCTGAGGTCCCTGGTTCGATTCCCACAGGCGACAAATTTTCATAATTTGAAAAAGCTATCCCTGTGGCTCCTCCACCACTAACATCTTTGGGGGCCGTGATTTGACGACTGGTAACCGCACTTCACGCGCAAAATATATCACTTACCGAGATCTGCTTCAGTAGAGTGCCACACCCAGTAATGGGTACAAGGCGTGATATATATATATATATATATATATATATATATATATATATATATATATATATATATATATATATATATATATGTAAATTTGAAATCCCTATGTTCATCCTTACCAAGCACCACCCGGTATATGAAAAACACAAAGTGTGAAGGGTCATTCACAGCTCCGAAATTAAACAAAATTTCATTTAATAATTCCACTTATACTTTAATGTAAATAAATACAACCGTTCATTGCTAAGAAATAATCATTGTACTTTAATTTTACTTAAGGAATATTTGCAAACTTCAAACTTTTCATTTACTACTTCATTTATAGTTAATTTCTGGCCAATCACAAACTTCCATGGTAGCTAGATAATATGATATATCATATTTTTGTATGATTTGTTCATGACATTAACATTTCTTTAGTTAATATTATGATGAAACATTAAGAAGGAGATTATTAGTATTAATTTCGTTTTTAAAACATATAGAAAAGTAAAATATATCACTTACCGAGATCTGCTTCGGCAGAGTGCCACATCCAGTAATGGGTAGAAGGCGTGATGATATATTTATTTATGATTTAAAAAGAGAAACAAGAAAATTGTGAGTTCATTCGCTAAATGAAAATCTCATCCAATAAATGCACGAGAATGACGATAGTAATATTTTTGAATATAGTAGACTGACTCTAGGACAATTTCATAGTTTATTATCAATATTAAATTATAAACTATTAAAATGTAATAAGTTTAGAAATACGTGCTGAAGCAAAACTTGCGTTAACTTCTGTTACTTACATAAACGAAGTATATCCGTTGGAAAAAACATTTGCGAATAACACTAATTTAAAATGAGTTTGTTAATTTCGTAGCCTATTTAACATTGTTTTAAGATGTATCCTTAAAGGTAAAAGTAATTGCAAAGTGAAATTTCGCTTAATTTCGGAGCTATGAATGACCCTTTAATCCCATAAATGCGAATGGAACAATATTCCTATTATAATTTCATAAATATACAATATTTATTTTGAAACTAAACATATTTCCATTTAAGGTTTCTTAGTAATTTCACAGATTAAATTCTAATAATTTGTATTTATGTAAAGACTCAAGTCAAATATTTTAAACAAAAGAAAAAAATCAATAAAATATGTAATTACAATTTAACCAAACGCAATTTACTGTATTATTTTTTCTTTTTTGTATGGAAATCCATAAAACATAATCAGGTAGTGACCCTGTCATTTTACTGTATCATTAATCTTTCATGACCGTACCTAATAATTCATTTTATATAGGAACACCGACGCAAACTTTGACATGAGAACATATACACATGCATTTATATAATTTCATACATAGATGTTAAATTGTGTGTAAAAGTTTATATCAAATTCAAATAAATATATCACCTAAGTATTTCCTATATCAGGCATAATAATAATAGTATGAAACATTCGAATAACAATAAGTGTTATAATTAGATAGTAAACATAGGTCGTTCGCTCTCACATGTAATTTGACGCACATCACAAACAAATTTCAATCTCTTATTTCTTGAGAAACAGTTGCAATAATTTTTTTTAATTTGATGTCTCTGTTTTTTCTTATTTATAACCTCTGTAAAGTTATCACTATTCCCATTTGAATTAACAGTCTGTTTAAAATTGTCATCAGTAATTATGTTTTGTATACAGGATGTTTCAGCATTAGTGTAAAAAAGGCGTATTCCTGATATCAATTTGAATAAAAAATTCCTTATAAACATAGGTCCTATTCCTTTTGGTTATCAAACTACAAGGGATCAAATTTTATAAATAACAGCAAATTAAAAAAAAAGTCAAGATACATTAAAAAAGAAGAACAAACAATAGAAACATGAAATATATTTATTTTATGTCTTATAATAAGGGTTAAAAATATGCTCCTTGAATTCGAATGCAAGCTTGACATCGGCGAATTATAGCACATAGCATTATCATTATAGAATCCAGACACAAATATTATATCTGCGTGTTCCGCAGCATTAAATTCATCCATTTCACAATAATAATAACTCAGGTGAGAAATGTAAATTTTAGATTAATTTGGCATTGTTTTCCATTGTTATCTTGACTAAAATTTTTTTAAAGAAATTGCTGTTATTTATAAAATTTTGTAGTTTTGTATTTTGATAACCAAAAGGAATAGGACCAATGTTTATATGACATTTTTTTCTCTAATTGATTTCAGGAACACGCTGTTATTTTTTTACAGTAGTCCAAAAACATCCTGTATATATTTATATATATATATATATATATATATATATATATATATATATATATATATATATATATATATACGAGATGTGGCTATTAAATAACGAGACTAACGCTGCTGCAGACGAAGTACGCATGCGCCAAACACCTGCGACCGTCAGCTTTTTAGCGTGAAGCTTTCTCTTTGCAGTATCTCTCATTTCTGTAAACAAATCCGTATAGCCGTAGCATTCGTTCTAATTAGAGTTGTTTTTTGTTTCGCCGAAAAAATGTTAAGTGCAAACATTAGAGCAACAAATTGTTGTGAAATTTCGCATGAAACTTGGCAAAACTGCTACTGAAACTTATAATTTATTGAAAAAAGTACCCGGATTGTGGAAGGACAAGTCATGGTTTCTCCATTAAAACAATGCGCTGGCTCATTCCGCAATGTCTGTCAAGAGATTTCTAGCTAGGTATAGCATCCCAGTGTTAGACCATCCGTCTTATTCGCCAGATCTTGCACCGTGCGACTTCTATCTGTTTCCTAAGGTGAAATTTGTCTTAATAGCAACAAGATTTGAGCTTTGAAAGAGAAATAGGTACGCGTTCTGAAGAAGCTGAAGAGTTCCAGTAATTTTTATGTAAAATATGAACTCTCTATGCGTTTCAGATTATTATGCCCTTCAGGAAATCGATGGAGCAGAAAATTTTATTAATATAAATAAATATACAGGCAATCGTAGCTCAGTGGATAAAAGCGACGTTCGTTCAAATCTACTACTTATATAAAAAAATACGATTGTTTCTGAGTGGTTCGGATTCCACTATAAGCTGTAGACTTTCTGTTCTGTAATTGGGATTAAGTTCCTGTTGTGCAGAGTAACACATAAATAAATTATAAATAACTGCCATCATATCAACATATCCTAATTACTTAATTCTAGAAATATGCTGACTTTGACTTGTTACAATACTCGTCTAGGTAGGTTGGTAATATATCACCTATTCAAAATAGTTAAATATTAGTTGAGTTTAGAAAGTTTTCTGCCACATTTTACATGCAACACGTGTACAAAAACATCCATGTATCTACGGTAAAATGTTTCCACACAAATTTGAAAGAGAATTTTTCTTTTCAGTTTAGTTATTAAAGAATGCCCCGCGGAAATCTAGCGCAAGCGTACATCCTGCGAACGTCAGCGAGTCGGCGTTCGTCGTCCAAGACCACGTATGTGCATGATTCGGGTTTGGTCTCGGGTTGTTTTGCTCGCCTTCTTCTCCTTCATTCCTGCTTCCTTCCACGGTTTTCGTTGATTCCCGCTTATGTCTCTTGTCTCGTGTTTCGTGACAAGACAAGCGACATAAAACAACGCAGATGTGTATTTTTAAACGGGAATTCAATATGAATAACAATGATGAATCTTGTTTCCCATCTTTGCATCTGGCAGCAGGAGGGAATCTGGAGAAGACTTCAAATTAACTTTTCGAAAATCTTGAAGACATGGAAACGTAACATGCGCGTAGATACATATAATTGGAGTTAGTAAAGTATGAACATGTTCTACGAATACAGTTCGCCAACCAACTATCGACCATGGGAAATATGACTACGAGTAACTTATTTCAAAATTTAGAAACCAAATATTACTAATAATATTAGTATAATCAAATATTTTCAAGGCGTAGTAATTAACGTATTATTAATGTTATTCACGTTTTTTATGAGATCTAATTTAATTAAGCCATTTCACAAAAATTAGACATATAATGGTTAGTAGTATTTACACATGTCATAAAGTAGTTGTTTGAGTAGAAATGATTTAATTGAGAAGTTTCTCAGGCATACATTTTCATCCCACTGGATAGATAGCTTTACTACGATTATTAAAAATCGGTTTAATTAAAAATAAGTGAATTTTATTTATTCATTCTACGAGTAATATGTAATTTAGATTATTATTTACCTGTATATTGTTAAAATAATCAATATTTTAATACGATCGAGAGTCGCATTTCGGATTGGATTCGGTTATGATGTAATCTAAAGTTCGGATAAAATATCCTATCCGATTCAAAACGTCGGATAAAACACTCTATCCGAAAGTTGGATGAAACATCTGATTCGAAAGTCGGATAAAACTTTCAATCCGAAATTCGGATGAAATATCCGATTAGAAATTTTTTTTCTTATCTCGTCCAATTCCACTCTCTAGAAATGATAGCGCTACGTTAAATTTATAAGTATTTGCTTATGTGCAAACAAAATGGTTAAATAGCGTTATGACAAAATGTGTCTCTTTAGTTTTTTTTACAACATATTTATTAATTTAGTTTTATCTACAACTGTTACTTTCGAATGGGGTAATTGCTCAGTGATATCCGAGTCGGCCTGTGGATCATAAGAACCCTGGTTCGATCCTCACAGCCAACAAAACATGTTCACCAATTTAAAATTACCCCTGTGGCTTCCCCACTACTAACGTGATTTGTCGGCTGGTAACCGCACTTCACGCGCATAAATATATCACTTACCAAGATCTGCTTCGGCAGAGTGTCGAAGAAGAGTAATGGGGTAAAAGGCGTGATGATATATTTATTTATTTTTGTATTTGTTACTTTCGAATATACAACGTTATAATTGGTTACATACATATAAATAGGCTTTAAAAGTATACCGGATCGGATTTCTGATTGGATTTCGGATCAGATAGGAATTTGAACCGAGTTGGATCAGATCAGATATAAAAATGTCTGAAGGAGCAATTGTCTCCTGAGTCTTCCGTTAGGTTCACAATTATGCATGTATGTAAATATAAAGAAAATATTTTCGTTTACGAAATTATTAGAAGTGGACTTCTGTCGTAGCAGATCTCGGTAAATGATATATTTTTGTACGTTATGTACGGTTACCAGCTGTCAAATCACAGCCTCCAAAGATGTTAGTGAGGGGAAGCCACAAGAGTAATTTTAATGTGGTGAAAATTGTTTGTCGGCTATGGGAATCGAACTGGGGTTCTCACATATAATTATTCTTATAAATATTGTATGTACGTGCATACAACGTACTATGATAATATTATAATTATTATGAGTTGCATTTTTTCGAATTTTGTATAAATTAAATATGGAATAGTACAAAATGCTATTCATACTTTTCCATTTAAAATTTATTTTAGTTATTCCATTATAAAGTTTTAATAACATGTATATAATTTAACAAAAAAAAGGAAATATGAAATGAAATTTCAATGAAATAGTCGCTAACAAAAATAATAAAACAAAATTTATATTAATATAGATAGATTTGAACGAGAAATGGTGTAGACACAACCATGAACGTTTTAGTGTAAATTAAAGATGCGTTTCTGTGTTATCATTAGCAATGTCTTTAAATAAATAATAACAGTGTAACACATCGCAGATTAATATGCAACTGTTTGGTTTGGCCTATATGCAACCTGTAGCTTCACTATTTATCATCTGAGAATATGTACATAACTTAACGACGTTTGGATTGGAATATTGAAATGCTCCAACGATACGAACTATTAATTTTAATGTGCTGATTTACTTTCATTATCAAGAAAAGAAGCGCATGGGGCATGAGGTTGAATTAATGAATGAAGGAAGCCAAGCCGGCTCTTCGCTCTTTGTGGCAGAACGGAGAAATATGAAATGATGGCGTTTGTTTAGCTGAACAAGTCGGGTAAGTGGCAATAAGTCAAACATGAAGAGAGCAGCTTAAGTATGGTTAGTGCAAAAGAAGCTGCCGCTGCCGCTGCCGCGCGTCGCAACGTCGCAACGTCGCAATCTCGCGGCATCGGCTGCAAGGGCGCCGGTTGGCGCGCAACAGGCGACGTTGAGTTGCGTGAAACACAATTTCGATATTGAACAACCGTCCGTGACATGGTGAAATATTAATTACTTTCTGGAACGAGTAATTCAAAGTAACTTTTAATTAGTTTATTAAGCGATTAACGAAATCCTTATTATCAATTCTAGTAGCTGAACTTATTATAAGTACGTATGGTTTTGTTATGCTCCATAACGTAGTTTAGATACAATCTAGATGTCACGCGTACGCCGGCGGCTGGTTCAGTGTCAAAGAACACAGAAGCACTGGAAGAGCAATGTAACATGCCAAAGTCAGCACATTCTTAGTGAATACAATTAAGTTAAATAGGATATATATATAAAAGAAAATGACTTAAAGTCAGGTGAATGTTAATTAAATTTGAAAAAATCAACTTGCCTCCGCCAGGATTTGAACCCGGACCTTCCACTTGGGCCGCGGACAATCGACACAGAAAAAATCGCTTGTCAGTGCCAGCATTTAGACACACCTCTGTGGTCTAAGTGGTAGGATGTCCGCGGCCCAAGTGGAAGGTCCGGGTTCAAATCCTAGCGGAGGCAAGTTGATTTTTTCAAATTTAATTAAAATAGGATATGTTGAAATGAGATCAGTTATTCCAAATAATATTGTTTTGTGTAATCGCAAAATCTTTGCTTTGAAGTAATGTATAAATAGTCTAGTTATAGTAAATAAGTCAGTCAGTAGTTGTATTAAATAAGAGAGTCAGTGGAATAAACCGTTATTGGTTATCAAAAATTTTAAGTACCTACTTATTTCATCAATACCTTTGCTCTGGTCTGACAAGAACACATTAAAAATTATTTGCTAATTCTCCTTGAATAAGGGAGGGTTACAGCAACAAGCTCGGGCGCCGGGCGTGGGGCACAAGTTTCATTTGACTATGCGGCAACCAGTTTATTAGCAATATAAAGAAGAAACACACTCGCAGAAGCGTTCTTTATAAATGTTAGCAAAATACAAGAACACACGTACGTTATATGCACGTTCAACGTATATACCTATATAAACAGTATTGCCAGGTCTGGGCTCGGAGGGACAAATATGTACGTTCCGGTATTATATTGGTGAAGGTTAGGCGATAAAATAAATTTCAATGAAAGCACGTTGCAGTAGAAAAAGAGAAGGAACGAGAATGAGACGCAGACTCAATAGACGACAGAGCAATACGAGTGTGAGCGAGAAACGTGGACTTTATTATGAAATAACCATTGTTGCTACACATGTACGAGTATAGCAATACGACGCGAAACCTGCATACAAAGGGCGCAAGGGCTGTATCCATTTACACTAAACCATTTTGTTACATTCATATATAGAAGTCGTTCACGACGCCTCTGCGACAAACAAATGATTAATTCGAGTATCAGTATCTGGTATTATATGTGTTATACAATCACGAATATTTCAATATGGCTCACGATCAGGCCCGTTCACAAATTTTAGAATTTGACTCAAGCTCAATCACTCACGACGGGTCACGACAGTGATTCAATAAGTACCTATTACTACTGCTAATTTGCTAATTAATAAGTTCTAATATTAATTTATGTATAAACTACTCTAATTTATTATTTGTTTCACGCTATTAACTAAAATATTTATTATTAATACACAGAATGTTTCTATAATACAAAAAATCTAAGTTTATTGTAAAAGAAAAGGTATTTTTGCTGAACGTAACAAAAATTTATATAATTTTCATACGTTTTAGTTTTATGGGGTAGCTAGCACAATGGTATCAAGTCGGCCTGTGGATCCTGAGAACCCTGGTTCGATTCCCAAAGGCGACAAACAATTTTCACCATTTCAAAAATTATCCTTGTAGCTCCCCCACCAATAACAGCTTTGGGGGCCGTGATTTGACGGCTGGTAACCGCACTTTACGCGCAAAATATATCACTTACCGAGATCTGCTTCGGTAGAGTGCCACACCCAGTAATGGGTAGAATGCGTGATGATATATTTATATTTATTTACGTTTTTGTATCACTGGCATCGTTCATTTCTTTAATAATAACAACATAATTTGCATAATGAAAATTGTTTTATGCAGTTATATCTAATATTCACCCACTATTAAAAAAATTAACTTACGCTTACAATATAAAATTTCAATTTAAGAATCAAAATGTTTACTAGAAATCAGTCAATTTATTGTACAAAAAATCACTTAAACAGTTTTGAACCCCACATGGGTCATCATTGATGATTCATTGAGTGAATTTTTTCAATAATAAATTGACTGATTTCCAGTAAACATTATTATTCTACCATTATTTTAACAGTCAAGAAGCTGACTTATTATAAAATTTCAAATATTCTCACGATCACGTGCGTCACGACGTGATCCATCGTGACCCGATCAAAATTACGGCTCGCGTCTAACTCTATTCAGTACAGGTAACCGTGCGAATTAAATGTTACGTTTGAGAGGACAACGTATAGAGCTGCATCGTCGTCACATCATCCGCCCGTTTACCAATAGCGCTCGTTGGTTGCGCTTTTTGTTCGGGATAGTTGCGACACCATACTTCGCAACGGTTAATCAAGGAAATTGCATTCTTATTTGGGGTCATCCGGAGACACTTTTTCCTTCCCGTCGTCTTTATTAAAAACCCGCCAACACATACACGATTTTAAACGCGCGTGCACCAATGCATCTACTACTCAACTGCTCTCAAACGCGAACGCGAACGCTCACTTACTGTAAACATAAAAAACAACACAAGTATATAACAAGATAAGCACGTCGAAAAGGAACGGCTTAAGACTCGGCCTATATTTGTCTTTTCTGTAGGCAATAATCAACAGCTGGTCTTTTTAATTACAGAGAACAGAACGAGTGGGCGTAATGAAAAGTATACAAGCTCTGGCAGACAACTTGTCTACGAACAAGATGGATTGCTGTGTCTGTTATTGTCTCTGAAGTTTGCTGAACCTAAAACCTACTCGTCACGCTCAGACGGCCTCGAAAAATGTTCGCTGCTTCTGTTCTGGTCACCGCCACTCGCCGTTTAGCGTTGTTGCAATTATCTAGTTACCCAGAATATTCTAATGCGCCAGCAGACGTCTGAATGAATAATACTTTCAGCGAACTGCGTTTTAGCTTTTCAAAGCTGTAATGTTCAGCCTTCACCAACAAGGAATTCTTGAAGCCTTGAGATATATGTCCATAATATTCTTATTGCCTATAATATTTTCAGCAAACAATCCATTTATTTTATAACCTGTATACACATAATAAATATATATTTATCATTGGTGTTCTTCAAAATGAATATTAATGAACGAATGAATAAATGTAATACATTTTTATAAATAGCACTTTTAATTCAATTACAGTTATACTGGGTGGTGCTTGGTAAGGGAGAACATAGGAATTTAATATGGGATATTAGTTTTATGCAATTTTCTGCTCTTCTATTCATTTCACGGAAAAAGCAGTAGAGAACAAAGATACTCAGAATTAAAAGATGCATACAAAACAGATTTTACATTTTTATTACAGATCAGACTTAGCCGCAACTTTAAAAATAAATTTCAATATTTCTGTTGAATTGAAGCAGGAGTCATGACTTTTGTTTTCCATAAATTATAGTTAGGAAGCTAGGGTGCAAATGATGTCTCATTTATTCCAGTGACAGAAATGGATTTTTTAATAGATTATGTCATGATAAACATGAAAAAAAGAAAATTAGATTTGGGAATGGGTGGCAACTATAGATGACGCCGATGTGAATGCGCCGATTTTAAGGATGGTTGTTGACATATTTTTTACAGGCTACTTTTCAGTTTAAATTATAGACTTTGGTATCATTAAGTAATAAAAATGATAGACAGAAGTTTTGGCCGATGACGCATGCGCGACAAAACCGGTAAAAGTAAGCAATTTTTATGGTGTCGTGTGACATATTACTACTTGTTCACGACGAATACTTGACAAAAAAATTATTGACAGAAATTATTACTGCTTGCTCATTGGTGACAGAAGCTCTGAAAGTGGACTGGTGTAGGGATCAACAACCACCCTTAAAGTCTGCGCATTTACATCGGCGCCAGCTATAGAATCCACCCGTTCCCAAATCTAATTTTCTTTTTGTCATGTTTGACATAATCTATTAAAAAATCCATTTCTATCACTGGAATAAATGAGACATCATTTTTCTCTTTAACTATTATTTATAAACGTTAATGTTTGAAGGTTATAAACGTTAATTTACGAAATAGATTGACGTTTTTAACCTTCAAACAACAACGTTTATAAATAACTCATGCAAAACAAAAGTCATGGCTGTTGCTACAATTCAACAGAAATAGATTGACTTTTTAACCTTCAAACAACAACGTTTATAAACTCATGCAAAACAAAAGTCATGGCTGTTGCTACAATTCAACAGAAATAGATTGACGTTTTTAACCTTCAAACAACAACGTTTATAAACTCATGCAAAACAAAAGTCATGGCTGTTGCTACAATTCAACAGAAATAGATTGACGTTTTTAACCTTCAAACAACAACGTTTATAAACTCATGCAAAACAAATGTCATGGCTGTTGCTACAATTCAACAGAAATAGATTGACGTTTTTAACCTTCAAACAACAACGTTTATAAACTCATGCAAAATAAAAGTCATGGCTGTTGCTACAATTCAACAGAAATAGATTGAAGTTTTTAACCTTCAAACAACAACATTTATAAACTCATGCAAAACAAAAGTCATGGCTGTTGCTACAATTCAACAGAAATAGATTGAAGTTTTTAACCTTCAAACAACAACATTTATAAACTCATGCAAAACAAAAGTCATGGCTGTTGCTGCAATTCAACAGAAATAGATTGACGTTTTTAACCTTCAAACAACAACGTTTATAAACTCATGCAAAATAAAAGTCATGGCTGTTGCTACAATTCAACAGAAATAGATTGACGTTTTTAATCTTCAAACAACAACGTTTATAAACTCATGCAAAACAAAAGTCATGGCTGTTGCTACAATTCAACAGAAATAGATTGACGTTTTTAACCTTCAAACAACAACAAAGTTTATAAATAACTCATACAAAACAAAACTCATGGCTGTTGCTACAATTCAACAGAAATTTCAAAATTTATTTTTAATGTTGTAGCCAAATCAGACACAAAAAATGTAAAATTAGTTTTATTTTGAACGTCATTGTTCTCTACTGTTCTTTCAATAAAATTAATAGGAAAGCAGGCAATTACATAAAACTAATATCCCATATTAAATCACTATGTTCGCTCTTACCAAGCAGCATCTGGTATAATGAATTTAACGATATGGAAAAGGTTGCTCACTATTATACGTAAATATAGATTACAACAGATGCATTTTATCCTGAGACAGGAACACATCAGCAATATCGCAATGATGATAAATAACTACATATACTCGTATTTTGTTTTATATTTTGTTCATTGTTTCAGTTACATGAAATTAAAAATGGGATGTATCTGATTGAAAAACAATTGACAGGAGATTGTTAGGACACAGCAATTGAAAACTTAAATTAATTAAAGCTTAAATCGTGTGAAAACGACACCACAGATACAGGGTCAAAATCACTCGTCGTCATAATACCGGTATTATCGCAGTACAGTTGTACAGAGAGCACGCAATACGAAAGCAGGATCGAGAAACGAGAAGCACTAGTTAGAGAGCAGGGCACAGGGTACAGAGCACAGTACCTAATTACGATTAATGCAGACCAATGCGGCGTGGACATTGGCATTGCAGTATCACGTAATCCCTATACATAGTGTCGCTACTTGGAGTGGCGCAATGTGGAGAAACCACGAGCGGTACCACAAGCACTGGCACCAGCAAGCGACGGCTGAGGACCGGATGCTAATATGTTACCTATTGTTCGTTATTCCCTTTATCGCAGTTCGGTGTTGCCAGTGCTATTACTTTAGTAATAGATCTATTACCTTTTAGTAAGATCTATTACCTCAGTAATTTTCTATTTTTTTATTGGCGCGCTCCCACTTATTTGTTGTTTTCATGTCATCTAGTAGATCGTAAAGTAACTACGTATTGTGAGAAATTCCTCATATCGATATTAATGGAAGCGGCAACTGAAAATAATACCATTCTTCAGCGGCAGCTGAAACTGTTTTCTGAACTGAACCTAAATAAAATAAATTCAGTAATTGACTGCATGTTGAAAATTGCGACAGCCTTTTGGATGCAAAGGAATTATGGAACAAAAAAATCTATCTTATACTTGGGAACCTTAACCTTCTAAAACCTTGTGTAACAAAACGAACAATTCAGAATTTGGTTTTGTTTATAAATTATGATATTTTACTATCAACTCAGCTTCGAGAGATACAGACAAATTAAGTGTTATCTTAAGTATCTTTCTAAATTTGACTTGACCGAGTCTATTTTGTTTATCAAATTTATTAGTGCATGTGTTATAATAACTTCAGTATAACTTTAGATCATTATTTATAGAGTTTATGGCTTTTCTGAATTGTCGCGTCCAGTTATACGGGATGTGATGACATAACTGGGTAAATTATAAGCTAAGTGTTGGTCGGATAGATTTAACCTTTGTAACTCATCCCGTCTAGGTTTTTTATGTAAACTCATGCGTGGAAACCGTTATCTCGAACCAACGCAACGATACCACCCCATTACCTTTGTCAGTACATCCCATGGAAAAACTACAACATTAGTTAGTGGTAGATTGATTTTTGTCCAGACAAGTTGTCTCTCGTCTTCATATGCATATGCCATGTAATTTTGTAACTTAGTAACATTAATAATAGTTTATTCATACGTTGTTGTTGTCGGTTAATTTGTTTAATTTCATTATTAACTTTTGTATTATTATAATTTACAAATATTGGTATTTTATATTTATGTTTCAAATATATATTTTTACAAGAAGATCGTTATATTTCGTTATATTTAATCTTGTATTAAATCGCGTTATATTTGAAAGTATTTACCTCGTCTAATTATTTGACAACTAGTTGATACGAAGCTTCAATTAGTTTTACACTTGCTACAGATAACACTCCTTTATAACATTCAATAATATTATTTATTATTGAAAGATAAAATAAGTTTATAATATACCTACATACATAAGAAGCAATATTAATTGAAGAACGCTATCCGTTGACAACTTTTATCACTTTTTCATCAAATCTATTACCTTTTTAACCTCCCATCATTACCTTTTCATTTATAACTCTGGTAACACTGTCGCAGTTGTATGTCTGCACTGGCAACGGCTACGGTACCGCGATTCAGTTGATGCACTCAAGTACGTCTATTATATTGATTTCCTATTTTCGCACTGCGTGCCTGTAATCACCAACTCTTACTAATGAATGATGTAGTACGGCACTGGCAAAGGACGAATGACATAAACGTCGGAATGACGAACACAAAACGGTAAAACGGCTTAACTCAATATATAATCACATGACGGCGGTATACGTTGCCGGGTTTATGACTCTGGTGCGTAATGCAAAAGTTAGTTCTACTTAAAACTTGTGCAATGATGCTGACAACATTAATTTAGTGTGTAGCTCTCTGCTGCTTCTTGTTACCGGGCCGCAGTTATACAAAACAACAGGCCGCATTCTGCTTTCTGCTTTCGTTGCTGTGTTCTGAACGTCCTGGTCGTACAGCGTGCACGAACGTGTTCAGCCCACCCTAAACATCAGCCACCAGAAACCAGCACCCAGCACTAGTCCTGAGAGCATGCATTACTAATGCGGAATTCAATGGCTCCATTGTTCCTACACTACCACCATTGTCCTATATTGAACTCCTTCTGCAGCTATTGACGAACATCATACACACATTACAAATTTTAAACATATTAAAAACATCATTTATTAAATGTAAATTATTCGGGTTAGCGAATCTGTGGAGAGGGAGGTGCTTCGCCTTTGCGATATCATGGATTTGAGCGGAAATTATTTTTTCTCAAGAGGAAATCCTGTCTACATCAAAGAAGGCAGGACTTTTTTCTTGAATGGTAATTATGGCATATCATAGATAGCAACACAGACCCCTACGAAATTAGCCTCACATACGCGCAGCTTGTTCTGCGGCTGGTATGTTGCGATCGTAGCTCAGTGGATAAAAGCGAGGTAAAACTTACATTTAGTAATTAACAGAGCTGGGCAGTAGCTAGCTACTTTTGTAGCTTAGCTACTAGCTTAGCTACATTTACCTTAGCTGTAGCTGTAGCTTAGTTAACTGTGAAAAAATATAGCTGTAGCTTGTAGCTAGCTAGTTTTTTTTCTATTAGCTTAAAAATAACAACTGAAGCTACTTTTAAAGCTACTTTTTGTAGCTTAAAGCTACTTTTTAAGCGGAAGGTCAACAAAGTACGCATGCGTACAAGCTAAACTTACACAAAATAATTATTTGTTGCCGGTTCTAACTGGCTCTAATACGCAAAAATACACAGTAGGTGCCAAATGGTATTTGCTATTTTTGATATTTATGTACATAATAGTAAATTAACAGTCATTATAACAAAAGACTGATCATATGACAATGACAAATTTAATTATTTCACAATAATTTAAAAAAGTAGCTTTAAAATTTAATAGCTACTTTAACGAAAGCTTTTAGCTGTAGCTTAGCTATATTTACAAAATATAGCTTATAGCTGTAGCTTAGCTACTTTTTTAAAGAATAGCTGTAGCTGTAGCTTAGCTACTTTTTTTTAAGTAGCTTACCCAGCTCTGGTAATTAATAAGCAAGAGGTTGTGCATTTAAATCTCGCTGACTTCAATTTATATCCCAAAATTCGATTGTGTCTGAGTGGTTCGGATTCTACTATAAGCTGTAGACCCCCTGTACTATATTTGGGAGTAACTTTCTGTTATGCAAAGTAACAAATAAATAAATAAATCTGTGCTTGCTGCCGTCGCCTACTATTTCCTGCCGGACATTGTTAGCCTGTTGTGATCTCGCCTCGGAACTCGGATTCCGTTTAAAGAGGCACACGCAGCACGCAGTTATAATGTTTTTATTCAAATTCACGAAAGTCGATTAGCCAAGTTTAAGACCTATGCAATCAGCATCAAATAAATAACTAATAAACGAATATTATCTATTTCAGATTATATCTAAAATAAAATAAATAAATGAATATATCATCACGCCTTTTACCCATTACTGGGTGTGGCACTCTGCCGAGGCAGATCTTGGTAAGTGATATATTTATGCGCGTGAAGTGCGGTTACCAGCCGTAAAATCACAGCCCCTAAAGATGTTTGTGATGGGGGAGGCACAGGAGTGATTTTAAATTGATGAAAATGTGTTGTCTGCTGTGGGGAGCGAACCAGGGTTCTTAGAATCCACAGGCCGACATGATACCACTGAGCCATTACCAGAGCTGGGCAAGCTACTTAAAAAAAGTAGCTAAGCTACAGCTACAGCTATTCTTTAAAAAAGTAGCTAAGCTACAGCTATAAGCTATATTTTGTAAAATATAGCTAAGCTTTCGTTAAAGTAGCTGTTAAATTTTAAAGCTACTTTTTTAAATTATTGTGAAATAATTAAATTTGCCATTGTCATATGATCAGTCTTTTGTTATAATGACTGTTAATTTACTATTATGTACATAAATATCAAAAATAGCAAATACCATCTGGCACTTACTGTGTATTTTTGCGTATTAGAGCCAGTTAGAACCGGCAAGAAATAATAATAATTTTGTGTGGGTTTAGCTTGTACGCATGCGTACTTTGTTGACCTTCTGCTTAAAAAGTAGCTTTAAGCTATAAAAAGTAGCTTTAAGCTACAGAAAGTAGCTTTAAAAGTAGCTTCAGTTGTTATTTTTAAGCTAATAGAAAAAAAAGTAGCTAGCTACAAGCTACAGCTATATTTTTTCACAGTTAGCTAAGCTACAGTTACAGCTAAGGTAAATGTAGCTAAGCTACAAAAGTAGCTAGCTACTCCCAGCTCTGACCATTACCCCATTATATCTAAATGTGATATATCCACATCTCATAATTAAATTCTAATATAAATATCATATTTCATATAAAAAAAATTAATAATATGAACGAAAGTTGAAACTTGACAAATAAATAAGGCACTTCTAGTTCGATGTATCAGTAGTATGTTTATTAGAGGTATTCTGATTTCAATCAATATTGAGAATAGATATATTTAACACATACTGATATATGTATAATTAATCAAGTACGTTCATATCAGCCATTATATAATTATGTACGTTATGTGTGATGATACTTATTGGTACAGGAGATTACAACATTTCATCTCATGCTATTAGGTTACTCTAATTTCATTCATATTATTGACAGCGTCAATTTTGCAATAATATGAAAATGAAATTAGCCTTTTTTATATATTCAAAAATGCAAGAATCATTATGAAGCAAACCTGATGAATATGGGTAACAGGTACTCGACAAAATAGGTACAACAAGTGTAAATCAATCCACACGAAATTATTATCTAAAAAATCTATTTTAGGGAGTACCAGGTGAATCATTTGCGTAAACAATTGTACTGTGGAAAATATTTGGATCAAATTAAAATCTAATGCTGTTAGTGTAAACGGAATATCTTTTCAGATGATTCATAATATTTTACCCTCTATTTCCAGCTACATTACTCACATTATCAATACTTGTTTAATAGAAAGCGTGTGCCAAACATTTGGAAAGAGGCGATAGTTGGACATGAGCGTCCACAGACATTTTTCCAGGGGGGGAGGGGGGCGAGTCGCAAAAAACTCTCAGATATACATAAATTTTTAAAATATTTTTTTTACATAACATAAATACAAACACACATAACAAATAGATTTTAAAAATATTTAAATTTGTCAAATAAATTACTAGTCTTTGTCGTCTGGGTTGAATTGAAGAGGAAGAATCATCTTCCATAAATTGAAACCATTTCTTCAATAAATTTCGATTTAGCAGTTTTGCAGTTTTTATTTTCTAATATTTTGTGTCTGTATATACTTGATGAACTTAGATTACGATAAGGAATATGTCGCTAGCTGGCCATAATAATACTGCTGGAAATTCAGTTTAAGCTTGAGTTTATTATCTTTAAACTTATAATTTAATTTTTATTATACTATATATACATATACAGTATGGTAACCGTGACTCTCGAACATAGGACCTTAACATGTAAAATCATAGTGTTTTAATTTCCTGTTTCGTAATTATTTAAAAGAAAAAAGCTTCAAATACAAGTTTTAGGGCATAAAATACGAAATTAATTTTGCATGCTTTGTAACGGCACAATTAGATCTGAAAATGACTAAAATTGTCTAAAAACTATCGATAGCTATGAAATTGAAACAAAATTAAACAAATGTTTGACGTTAAATCTGTCAAAACTGTTCTTTATTTATTATTTCATTTATTTTGACAAAAAACGTTAAACATTTGTTTAATTTTGTCTCAATTTCATGCCTATCGACATATTCAAAGCTAATTTGTGTCGTTACAAAGTATGTAAAATTAATTTTGTTTATTGGATCAGATGCAGAATTTTATACCCTAAAACTTTTATTACAAGCTTTTTTGCTTAAAATATTTAGGAAAGCAGTAAATTACAAAATTATAATTTTACATGTTAAAGTCCTATGTTCGAGAGTCGTAGTCACCACACTAGTTAAAATCCAGGGGGGAGCGCCCCTGCTTGCCTCCCCCTGCAGACGCCCATATAGTTGGACCTATTGCTCAAATAAAGGATACAATTACGTTTGAAGCCTTGCAATCAATCAGCATATTGCATATGTTGTCGAAAGTGCTTAAAAGGATATGTTGTGATCAAATCATGATTTGTATACTATACTTGTCTCCTAAATATTGCTGATGCCATTATAAATAATTGTAATAATTCTTATATGTCAATTTTAATCCAGATTGACTTTTCAAAAGTATTTGATATGGTCGCAACCCAATGGTGTCCCAGTCACTTTAGTAAAAGAAATTTTCATATCAGTATGTCTTCAGGTACAAGGGCATATATCTCTCCAGTTTTTCCTCTAACCGTGGTGTACCTCAGGGATCTGTTTTTGGACAGTTATTTTTTTCTTTTATACACCGTTGACAAGAGCTCATATCTCAATTTTTGTAATGCATACTCATTTTCAGATTGTACTGTCAGCTCCGAAAATATTGATTGAGTCATGTGAACGTACAAATGATGAACTCAAAAAGCTCATGTTACTCCCAATATTGAATTGAATGGAATTATACTTAATCACAGTCTCGTAATTAAAACTATAGGACTATATCTTGACGAAAATTTGAAGTTTACGGAACATATAAGTAAAAAATTCATTACAGCTAGATTGAGTTACGTCATCTTTAGCAGTATCATCATTTGTTGTCGCAAGAAATTAAAATTGATAAATCAGCTCTTGTTACCTTTGTTTAGAGATGGGCGAATACTTGAATACCTCGAATACTGAAAGTATTCGATATTCGAGATTTTCGAATATTTGCGCCAATGCCGAACATTCGAATATTGTGCGATACATCTGACAGTTGACAGTTGTATAGTTGCCACTTGACAGTTAAAAGAAACTAGCTTTGTTTTAGGTATATGATTATTTATTTACTTCATTTCAATCATTTCATACTTCATAATCGTAATGATAATTTAATTAATATTAATTTATTATTACTTATTATTTACAATTATAAATTTAGTTTCTAATTTTAATTTTTTAACTTTAAATAAATAACTATTCGGAGTATTCGAATATTCGAGGTAATCGTATATTCGAGATCGGATTAATATTTGAATACGATATTCGAATTCGGTAACTTTCATATTCGCCCACCTTTATCTTTATTTGATTGCTGTGCGTGCACCTATTTCCCAATTTTACGCAGACCGATAAACATAGTATTGCTCTGTTTCCAAATTTCTGTCTTGACTATGGTGCAGGGGCGCTCTTAGACAATTGGCTGCCTTTGTGCAATAAAAAAATGGTCGCCCCCTAGTTATAATAATAAAATAATAATAATACTCGTAGATACCTAATATAAATGTATAAATGCAAAAGTTAATAAAAGCTAAATTAAAGATTAGATATATTATTTATATTAATAAAGTATATAATATATTATAGGGTATTCAATTTAACTGGGCCACCATTGCTATCTCAAGAACTTTAAGAGGTACAAGGTTGATTAAATAAAACAAGGAAATACCATTTCGCAAGTCTATTACAAAATTATGAAGAAAAATTTGTTTCGACCAACTTTATTATTTTAAATGGGAACCTATTTTTATTTGCTCATTCGATTCAGTATTTTCTCTTTGTATTCAACGACTATAAAGTTCATTATCCTCACATTACATTTTTTTTTGACATAAAAGTATATTAATTTGACATTAATTTAATTCAAATCGCATAGGAATATCAACATGCTATGAAAGAAACATTAAATGTCAATACGTCTATTTTGTGAAAAAATAAATAAATAAATTTTATTAATCATTTGTTTTAATGTCAATTTAATATGCATTTTTGATACAACATATTTATTTATAACGGTCGCCTTTAAGTTTTGACTGCCTTTTAATTTTGGCCGCCTTTGTTAGAGGTACAACTCGCACACCTAGTCAGGGCGTCCCTGCCATAGTGTATATAAATAGAACCACTTAGTCGTGCGATAGCAAACATTATATTAATTTTTGTATGCAATATCTTAGATACACTTATACTCCTCAGTACTTTTATAATGAATTTACTCTCAACAAATATAATTATTCGCTTCGTGAAACTGAATTATACTTGGTACCGTCTTTCAATAAAACTAAATTCAAATATTAATATTCTTATCTAGCGCCCTCCTTGTACAACAATATTCTTCACTTTTTAAGATCTCTCTCTTTAACACGCCAATGCCGATGCAGTTTTCTGCAGTATTACAGTTGCCAACTACGAGTTATCTTGTATTTGGCGGTTTATTATGATAGTTTTTATAAAATGTCATATCGGAAAGCCAACTACGGAAAAGTGAGCATCATATTTTTATTTTAAATTTCATTTAGTAACCCTTCTTCGCAATGTAAACAGCTACAGATTTTTTTCATTACGTGACAATCGCATAATACGGTCTCTGGCGTCAGGGAAAAAGTACCAAAAAATGCTACGGCTTGGCTTCACTGTAATAAAAGTTAACTACGGGAAAATTCGTAGTGGCAGTCAACGTGTTAAATGCATTTAAAACTAAATTAAAAGCACTCCTGTAAAATTCTGTAAAAACTAAGATTTATTGTGTTTTAATTTTAGCAATTTTGGACTTGATGTTGAATTTCTTATTCTGTAATATTTTGTTCATTCGTATATTAATAATTATTATCATTTAATATTTATAATAGTTATAAACAACATTTTTTCCACAACTGTGCGATTTAGAAAATCACTGAAATATTATCAGAATTTATAAAATTTTAATGATATTACACGAGAACGATGTTTTACGGCGTTGCTATGGTTTGTTTGTTGATTGCTTGCATATTGTTCTATGTTATTGAAAAATATATCACTAATTTGAAGATAATTTCTTCAAAATCATCTAGGTTAGAATACTACACTTCTTTATCATATACACCTCCAAAGGTAATTGTTGGATCTATTCTTGACAATGACAATCAACCTGCTGCTGGTACTTCTAAAACCTTCGAAATTGTTGTCAATAATATTACTGTTAATAATATGAAGAGGTAAGGAAGAAATCAATGTTTCTTTAGATAGTATAACAGTTTTCACTTCAAATTATGTCAATATAAGCAACTGTAACAACGTGTTATTAATATACACAAACAATCAATATTATGTATTTCAATTACTCTTTAAATAAAACCATTTATCATTATATTTTACTTTGTTCGATTATTTTTACTAATTGTCATATTTAATAATGATATACTTGAGTTCTTGTCAGCTCAATGTAATGTGTACAGATTAGATATACTGCAGTTTAAGGTTACGTTTATAAACGTCAAAATATATCACTGCATATTTCTTCTTCTTTCATAAGCGTCTGTGTCCAAAATAAGAATTCCGCGCTCGGTGCGATATTTAAATTGCTCTCAATACAACTTTCTATTGGCAGTTGCGTAACAAAGTACTTTCCGCATGAGTGATTCTTTGCTTACAGAAACGCACTTGGTCTGCATTTGTCTAATTTCCATACGTAACCAAGGCAATAACCGTTACGTAAGAACAAATAAATCGGACAGTTGTAGGAAAATATTATTTACCTACATGTCATATGTCACATCTTGAATTATGAATCATGAATCCTAGTTTGAGATATAGTAGACAAGCCAGCAAGCAGCAAGTTGGGGTCTACTTAACACTTAACATTGTGGGACAACAAGAATTTCTAAACTATGACGAATAATAAGTGAAGAGCAGGAACGACGTAACCGTATAGTACAGAGTCGCCAGATATAAAGCGCAGGCCAGAAGGATCGCCCGGAGCTCAGAATGCCTGGCGAGCCACGCTTCTGGCGCAGGATAAAAACACGGCCTGCCCAACCACTGCGTCGAATGCCGACTGGCGGCATTGATGTACAGCAGTGGTCTTCAAACTTTTTAAATATACGACCCATACTTTAGAAGAATACATATTAATTAAAATAAAAAAATAAAATTGTTTTGGAACAATAATGTTTTATTAGTAAATATTTCCCACAGCATTATTCAAATATTATAATACATACTCTTGTATGTTTGAGTGAAGTACGGTTACCAGTCGTCAAATCACGGCCCCCAAACATGTTAGTGGTGGAGGAGCCACAAGGATAGCTTTTTCAAATTATGAAAATTTTCATATATATATATTTATATATATATATATATATATATATATATATATATATATATATATATATATATATATATATATATATATATAAAATCACACCTTTGCCCACTACTGGGTGTGGCACTCTGCCGAAGCAGATCTCGGCAAGAGATATATTTATGCGCGTGAAGTGCGGTTACCAGCCATCAAGTCACGGCCCGCAAAGATGTTAGTGGTGGGAGAGCCACAAGGATAATTTTAAATTGGTGAAAATGTTAGTCGGCTGTGGGGATCGAACTAGGGTTCTTTGGATCCATAGGCCGACTTTATTCCACTGAGCCATTACCCCATTCATAAATAAATATACCATCACGCCTTTTACCCATTACTGAGTGTGGCTCTCTGCCGAAGCAGATCTCGATAAGTAATATATTTATGCGCGAGAAGTGCGGTTACCAGCCATCAAATCACAGCCCTCAAAGATGTTATAGTTGTGGGGAAGCCATAGGGGTAATGTGGTGAAAATGTTTGTCGGCTATGGGAATCGAACCAGGGTTCTGAGCCGCCTACCCCATATATATATATATATATATATATATATATATATATATATATATATATATATATATATATATATATATATATATATATATAAAAAATTTAGTGATAATAAATAGGTATAGCAATATTTAGAAGTTTCGCGGCCCTCTGCTATTCGAATACTATGAATAGGTATTTATTTAAAAATAATAAAATTTAAACTATAAATTAAATTTATGATTATAAATAATAATAACTTAATATTAATTAATTTATCATTATGATTATGAATTATAAAAAGATTGAATTAAAGTAAATAATTTAACCTGTACCTAAACCTTTAACTCTACAACTGTCAACTGAGTTCATCAAAGCGCCGGACGCAGCGCTGTTTTAATTTCGAGACGTATCGCGCGATATTCGAGGTATTTGAATGTTAAATATTCGAAGATCTCGAATATCAAATACTTCCAGTGTTCGAGATATTCTAGTATTCGCGGGTGGTATTCGTCCATTTGTACACATAACGGTAAACAAATGTTCGAGAACCAATCACGGGAGCAAATAGACTCATGTCCCTAAATGAAAGCTGGAATATAAGCACAAATTAGTTGGGAAGAACTAGCACGGGAATAAGCAGCGGACAGGCCAGGACGATAAGCAACGCAACACCTGGCACTGGCACCGCAACACGTACGCTCGTACGACATTCGACGACTTCCGTTCCGTTCCATTGCATTATCCCGCGTCCTCGCCACCGCGACGCCCCTTGAGCCACGACGCGCGGACCGACACGATGAATGAATTGGGGCCGTGTCACTGAACTACGTGCACACTTCCGGCCACCGTGATACCGCGACACGGCGAGTCACGAACACCGAATCAAATGAATACATTGTTTGTTTCGTACACATTTTTATTGCGAGAAAATACATCTTTAAAAAAGAAGACCGGTCAAATTTAAATTATATTTTACATTTTATTTTATAAGATTGGCACTACTATGCAGACAAACGTTAAATGTCAGTTCAAAATTATAACCTGAAATATTTTAAAATGTTCCTATTGCAGTTTGAAATAATTTTCAACGTCAGATAAATATTTGATAATATTTGTTAATAAGAAAACACAATAAGAAGGTAAATTTAAAACGATATTACAATTTGATAAGAATTTATATCATCAAAATATCAGTATCTTTCTTTTCAGATAAAATATTACAACTACATAATTTGCACGAAAATTACTAACTTACTATCTATACACATGTGAAGAAAAAGAAAAGTGTGAAAATTTTTCATGCCTTAAAAATGTTAATATATTCACCTGATTTTATAGTTGAGAAACATTAAAATTTATTCGGCAGCCCAACCACATGTTACATAAACCCCTAGATTGTAGTTTGATATTTATTGCAATTAAAGTTCTAAAATTTTGATGAAATAAATGACGCAGAGTAAAAAAAAAATAGTATATTATACTCGTTTTATACGGCATATTGTCACACTTGTTTCGTTGAAGTACAACTCGTGTCACAATACATCGTGTTATAAAACTCATATAATAATATACTATTATTATTCAAAATCAATCAGATCGCAGTTGCCCATTATTCAATTGCTGTAAGCCAATCAGACTGCAGTTGCTATAACAAAGCAACGCAAAATATTAAATAATGAAACACTTCATATTGCCATCTAGCGAGAGTTAACAAGATGACGTTTGACACAATACATTATAATATTTATAATTTATATTTTATTTTTTAGTGATTCTTGAAAGAAATTATAAGTAACAAGTAACGTTAAAATATATTGTAAATAAAGAGTAATAATTAATATTGAAACAAATAATTACATTATGTTAACAGGTAACCGCACTTCACGCGTAAAATATATCACTTACCGAGATCTGCTTCGGCAGAGTGCCACACCCAGTAATGGGTAGAAGTCGTGATGATATATTTATATTTATTTATGTTAACTCTAATTCTAAGTTTTATCAAACTTTACTACAATTAAAAGTGCAACTTTCGATACCGGTTTAATGTATAAAATATTCTACTCGCGTATTATGGCTATTATTAATTCGGATTTATGTTACAGCACGAGCTGTAGCCGTAGCTCATAATAGGCTCGTGTAATAAAATACTGTTATTCTATTCCTGAACATTACTGGTACTGAGACATTTAATTACTAAAAGATGGCACTGATCGTATTACAGCTAATGTCGAAAAAACTTGGTTATACTGTACACGTTTTTTAGATATTTTTGTCTAATCTATCTTAAATGACTGTTCTGCTATTCTATTAAAAATGACAATTTATTGTACAATTTTAATGATAAATAATTATAGTTTTTTTTAGTTTTACTTAGCCAAACGGCAACAATAAATTTTTGCGATTCAAGCTAAGCGATACGCACCAGGCGGTTAAATTTTAAACTAAAAAGATTACGTCACTACATGGTTAAAATTATGTAGGTTTTTTATCGCGCTGTGTTTTTTATTTCACAAGTAGTATATACTAATAAATACAATTAACATGAAAGAAAAGAAACAAAATAAAAATAAAATAAATATATCACTACACGATCTACCCATTACTGATTTTGGTAAATGATATATTTTTGCGCGTGAAGTGCGGTTACCAGCCGTCAAATCACGGCCCCCAAAGATGTTAGTGGTGGAGAAGCTACAGGAGTAGTATTAATGTGGTGAAAATTGTTTGTCGGCTGTGTAAATCGAACCTAGGTTCTCAAATGGCCGACTCGATACCACTGAATCACCTACTCCATAATACAAAGTAATATTAATTGTTATATATTTATTTATTTATGCTACTTTGTACTACAAGAACTTAATCCCAATTACAATACAGGGTCCAGTCTCACCGATCCACAGTGTACTAGTTCATAGATTTTTAGCTTGAATAGATGCGAACACGGAATCTCCGGATTCGAATTCCGTAACTCTATATACATAACAGTGCTGCCGAACTTCATTAAAAGAAAAGTAATGTTACTGTGAGGATGAATATTATTAGATTCAGGGTTGAGTAAGTTATTTTCCTATATTACAGTGGTTTTCAAACTTTCCAGAGTCATAACCTCCTTGGGGACAAAAATCACAAATACATTCTTCGCGATCTCCTTTTGTGATCATAATTTTTGTTTGTAAAAAGCTAATACGAGGGCAGGGTAAAAAGTCCCTGAAAAATGAAATAAGAAATGATTTATTTGGTGAAAATATATTTTATTTCTCAACATAATCTCCTTGTAGCTCGATACACTTCGTCCAACGTTTTCTAATTTTTCAATCCCTTCCAAATAATACGATTTTGGCAATCCTTCAAAATAGGCGTTTGTCTCAGCGATGACCTCATCGTTGGAGCCAAATCTCTTTCCGCCGAGCCATTTCTTCAAGTTTGGAAATAGATAAAAATCGCTGAAGAATATGGTGGATGACGAACCAATTCGTAGCGCAAATCATGCAATTTTTTAACTTGTCACACGGTCGCGCTTGTTGTCAACAGATAGCAAATGCGGCACCCATCTGGCAGATAGCTTTCTCATATCTAAAAATTTATGCAAAATGTTCCGTACCCGTTCGGTTGAGATGCTCATAGCTTCAGCAGTCTCGTGCACTTTAACTCGCCGATCGTCCAATATCATACCATGGATTTTATCGACGATTTCTGGCGTTGTAACCTCAATTGGACGACCAGAACGTTCGGCGTCATTTGTGGTCATACTACCACAACGAAATACAGTAAACCACTTGTGAATCGTTCCAATCGATGGTGAGGAGTCTCCATAATGTTTAACAAGCGATGCTTTGGTTTGCGTAATGTTTTTTCCACGCAAGAAATAATGTTTAATCAAGACGCGAAATTCACTCTTTTCCATGTTTTCAAAAATCTTCAAGATTGCTTGCTTTCGATAGGTGTCAAAACAGTACTGAATGACATATCAGTCTGAAAATTTTAATGCGTTCTAGTTAAAGATGGTACATCACAAATGTCACCTGAGATTTGCGGTTGTGGCGCCATCTGTTTTATTTTTCAGGGACTTTTCACCCTGCCCTCGTAATGTACATTACAAATATAGAAGCACGATTTCAAAAATTAGTAAAGAAAAAATTTCTCATTTGAACTGTAGTTTCTTAGGAACATTCATATGTTGCTGTAATAGTTTGAATTTTATTTTACTATACATACATACATATCTTCACGCTATATCCCATAAATGGGGTAGCACGAACCCTAAAATCAGTCATAAAATATTCACTCATTACATTCATCAAAAAATCAGCCCTCGTCAAACATTTTCATCCGAACACACCATCCTCACTTTAACCACATTCATAGATCACTCCATATAAACTCATTCATTTATTACACTCGAAATCATTTATCATTAAATTTATTTTACTATCAAGCTTGTAATAAATAAATTGATGGTCAGTTGCATCGCTGTTACTTAAATTCGTATAATAAGTTTTGCTTAAATGAAGAAGATCTTGTCTAGAGGAACTAGCAAATAAACATACATACATACATGCATACATACATATCTTCACGCTATATCCCATAAAATGGGGTAGCACGAACCCTAAAATCACTCACAAAACATTCACTCATAACATAATCAAATAATCAGCCCCCGTCAAACATTATCATTCAAATACACCACCCTCACTTCAACCTCTCCATATAATCTCATTTATTTATCACACATGAAATCATTCCTTACATAAAAAAAAAACCCTCAATCACATTCATCCAATCATTTGTCAATCTTTCACTCATTAATTATTCACTTATCATTTATCTTCTTTCTTCGACGTACATAAAACATCTCAAATTACCCACGCTTACTCCTAACAACGAATCTAACAACAAATCTACAAAGATTAGAAAAGATGAAAGTGATAGCCTGCAATTGCATATGAAAGAAAAGTCCACACAATGCAGTAACTGAAAATGAAACAAAAAGATGAGAAAGGAAGGGAGTGTCGCCCTGCGCTTGTTTTTGGAAGTGAATTCCACACAATTCCAGTTAAACACTCTACGTAAGAACTGAAAACGAATTAAAAGATAAGAAATGAAGGGAGTGTCGCTTTACGCTTGTTTTTGAAAGTGAATTCCACACAATTGCAGTTAAACACTCAACGTTAAATCAGAAAACGAATAAAAAGATCAGAAATGAAGGGAGTGTCGTCCCTGCGCTTGTTTTTGAAAGTGAATTTCACACAATTGCAAATAAACACTCTAATGAAATTACTAAACAACAAAACTAAAATCTAAATTCCTGTACTTTTTAACTCATCAGATTCCTTCCGCAATTAATCTTCGCCAAACGTTCCTATCTTGACACACCACTTTAGCTTCATCCACATTCATAATTCCCTTCATACAAGCACGTTTGTTTCTAGTACTCGGAAACTTTCTTTCACGCAACAATCCTTCAATCATATTCATCCATTTGTTCATAGGTCGCCCACACAATCGTTCACCCTCAATTTCACCAACATATACCTGTTTCACTAAAAAAAAAAAAACATTCGATTTGGTATTTTTCAATCTTTAAAATTTAAGTGCAAACGTGCAACTGGATGTATCTTTGGAAATATGTTTTTTTTTTTAATTTATAAATATTATGTGACGATCTCCCCTCTCAAATGTTTTCGCGACCCACAGTTTGAAAACCACTGCTATATTAGAAAACTATTAGGAGTTTGCGAATTCATTTCATTTTAAACGGGTTTCGTGTTCAAAATAAATTGCGAAACTCTGATCTAATCATTTGCGCGATCTGTTCGTCTGCAGAGGCGGAGCAAGAAAATTTAGCATCGAAATTAAATTATACACAATTGCACAATTTTTATTGATCCAATTAAAGAAAATATACGTAAAAATGTGGAATAGTATCACATGAAAAGGACTTTATATTTAATAAACGAATGTAAATCACTATACCGCAGTGGAAGCTGATGTAATTTGCATGTTTATTAGTGTATAAAAATTTAGAAATCCATTTGTAGCGTAGCGCAAGAGCGTCGCATTTTCCCATCTCACATCAGATTTAAAGTGCTAGAGTGCAAGCATTGCGGATGGCTCCAGTTATTAATTAAAAGGTTTTGTTATTTTTCCAGAGAAAAAACGAGTTCACATTATGTATGCATACGTCTATAAAGCATGCTGGCTATTTAAAAAGTTTTCTTTGTCAAATAAACTATTAAATATTAAAGAGCTTTGTGTTAGGCGAGCCAGTTTGTTTTCACTGCGGAGTGCGGAAACGCGCTAGTTTACTTCTATATTTAATGACACTTCGTAGTTCGTCGGGAGCTTGTGCCGAGTACATACGTTCTACTTGTACACAAAGCCTTGATACGGCAAATCACGTATCAAAATATTAACTTTTATACACATACACACATACATATATATCAAATGAAAGTTTGTCAAAAAAACTATTATTTGGCATATTTTTTATTAAGTTTGATGTTGCGCAACATACTTCAAAAACACCGTTTTTAGGCTATTTTTCAGAAAATCGTTGTTAACGTGTAAAATTTTTTAAAAAACTTTAATTTTTTTCTACATTTTCTGTATTTATACTAATTTAGGGAAAAAATTGAGAGCCGACAAACTTGATACAATTAAATTGAAATGAGCCTTGACAGCCCAATAATGCTTATTTTAATATCATTGGCATTTACTGTATAAAATAAACCTCGATGCTCAAAATTATGCTTATCTCGACATAATTCGATATTTCAGAGCTATTTTTAATTTTTTTCTTAAATGTAATAAGTTTAATATATAATAAATTTTTGATTACATCAATTATTACTTGATAAATTATCAAAGCATATTTGTGAATATTTTTGTTATTTAAATTAAATTACATGAAATTATAAGGAATCCTGCGTAATCCATTTGGAGAGAAAAACACCAGATTTTTTTTAATGACAAATATGTGTTATAATTAGCTACATATTCTAAAATAAATATATAAATAAATATATCATCACGCCTTCTACACATTACTGGGTGTGGCACTCTGCTGAAGCAGATCTCGGTAAGTGATATATTTTGCGCGTGAAGTGCGGTTACCAGTCGTCAAATCACGACCCCCAAACATGTTAGTGGTGGAGGAGCCACAGGGATAGCTTTTTCAAATTATGTACACTGGTATCAAAATAAAAGTTTAAATAAGATCTTCGCGAATCTGATATGGTAAATTATAAATTTGATTTAACTGAATAATTAACATAATTATAATTAACCGGTAAATGCCTATCACTATATACATATTTATTTATTTATTTTGAATAGCCAATTTTGTGAGAATACATCCTGAAATTCACAGTGAAATAATAAAATCAGGCTTCAGAAATCCAATATAATTTATTTATATATTTTAAATTGGGACGTTTCGAGTTTAAATAAAACTCATCATCAGCTAAAAAAATATAAAATATAAATAAACAAAATAATATACAAATAAGTAATATAAAATACCATTAAACAATACGAAATAACAGAAATTAAATTATAAAATGGTGAAATATGTCAAAATAATAAAGAAATCAAAATTAAAACAAAATGGCGTCAATAGTAAAAATAACTAGATATTTTTGAAATTATTTAAAAAATTTAAGGCATATTTTAAATTACCAAATATTTTTATTATAATATCAGTGAAATAATATTCACTTCTATGACACTAGGCAAAATTATCTTCTGCATTTAAAA
The DNA here is from genome assembly GCA_911728475.2 of Pterostichus madidus. Classification (NCBI taxonomy): domain Eukaryota; kingdom Metazoa; phylum Arthropoda; class Insecta; order Coleoptera; family Carabidae; genus Pterostichus; species Pterostichus madidus. Next base: position 22,452,176 of record OU452311.1, on the reverse strand, counting down.
AGTACAAAAGAAACTACATCCAAAAAACACGATTTATAAACTAATCGAAATTTACAATGTGACCTCCCACCACATAAAAACTCTATCAACAAAAAACAGTTAAAAATTGTTTAGATATTTTTTACTTTTACAATCTCAATGATTTTCTAAAATAATTTTGTAATTGGCTCTAGAATTGATAATTTTTCATATTAATTTCGATTTAATTTATTGTAATCTTAATATTAATTTTAATATACTATATGGTTATTTATAATACTGTTATTAATTAATGCTCCTTCCATAAAGAAAACGCAAAAAAATTTAATAAAGATTTTGTATGATAATTATGGAAAAATGTACGTATTATGCGCATTTTTCATGTATACAATAAGGTAAATTTCTGTGTATGACTTTTCATACACCATGTGCCTTGGTACAATGTGAAATAAAAAATTATTATTATTGTCGTAATTTTATACCATTCGCATTAAGGCAGTTCTAGCGTGAAAACTATTTTTGCAGATCTGAATGAAATTTGGCGCACGTAAACATTGGATAGTCATAGGCATCCTGTTAAAATATGAAACACATTCATCGTCTGTGAACAAATATATTCGCTTGTAAAGTTGAGTTCTAATACACGGGGCTTATGGTTATCATCATTCAGAATCGCACATATTTGATTTGTGTACCTCTAAAAATTTGCAGTTTCATTTGAAAAAATAGTATTATGTTCTAGAACTATCCATGTATTTTGTATCAGAAGGAGAGAGTTTTTTATCGTTTAGTAATGGATATATAGCCATGCAAAGCCTTGTTTTTAACGAAAAATTAAGAATACCAATTTATAATGGCAACACTACACGGTGGTATGGTATTTGTAAATTCACTAGACCAACAACCTGTTAACAATTCATGATATTCAAATCATAATAGGTATAAAACAATTTTATTTAATTTTTATATTTTTTTGAGCATCAGTTTCGCCACTCGACAACCAATGGCGCCACCGTCACACTAGTACAATATTAACATAAATTTAATTTCAATTATCTAAGAAAATATATGAAATACATATATAAACAATAATAAAACAGTAGCGTCCTATTTAACATCATACAAATCTAGTTATGTTGACGATGACTTAGTAGATTGACTCAGTTGCTGTATTATTGTAGAACTTAGACAAATGTTAGGATAAATGTTTCCTATGATTTTTCTTATTTAAAGATTTGTTCCATTTCGCAGTTGACATTTTTTGTCATTGTTTAATAATTATGTCTATCATGAAACGGTCCTCGCTGTATTATTCTTTTTATTCAATTGATTGATTGTCGTGCGATGTCATGACAATAACTATGTTTAGATTTCTGTGTAATTTTTATAACGAAATCACGATTGATAAAACATTATTCATTGCGTGTCGAATTTTAGCGACAGAAGCGAGTCAACGCTAGCAACCGAGATACGCATGTATTAGTTGACAAATACATAACAATCAGAGATAATTGGTATCAAATAAACTTCTCAGTTCAATATTTTGAGACTTTCTGCATTTGCATAGGTGCATATATGTCATCAAATAATAAGTATATTCAAGACATTGTTTCAACATCTAGGTCACCCGGTGTATTAAAATGATTTTTTTGTACTTTGCGTTCACAGTCGGTGCATTATTATACTGAAAACAGTTTAATAATAGAAGCTATTATTAAACTGTTTTTGGTAACTTTTTATTTTGTAAGATTGGCACTACTGTGGCAATATTTATAACTTAGATTGTTATTGTTAAATTATGTGTTTAGTTTTACTCGTTTTAGTTAATTTATGGTTATTGGTTTTAGAAAATATTAAGTATCGTGAGAATGATATGTTTGGGGTTGTGTTTGTGTTTCTAAACTAATAAATTATGGTCAAGTGTGGCTGGGTCTGTTTGAGTGGCGCCCGGACCCCTATTCTATAACTTTACACCGATTTTCGGTGATATTTTGATGACGTCATATCACCTTTCACCAGTGATAGATGAAGGTCATATTTTTAGTAACTTTTCCTCGGTTATGTTTTCGGGGAAGTATATTTATGTTGGTATTGCATTTAAATTTTATTTACAAACACAAAGAGCGACTTTGACACATGTGAATTTGTAAAAATGGAGGTTAACCGAGCGGAGAAAGTTACTGTCAAGCTGAAAAATGTATTAATAGATTTTATGAGCGACCACATGGATTTCGCCAGCGTAAAATTGTTGGGGCCAGAGGGACGAATAACTAGTGGCAGATCAGCCTCTTTGTCGTCTAAGGTTTCTACTATTCTCAACTGACCGTACAAGAGAGCCATTCCTAATAAAATACAAATAAATAGATTAAAATGATAACTCAAAGTTAACTTGTTATTTGATGTTGTTCAACACTTAAAATATTTTTAGGTTAATGCATCATTACATTTCAAATATCTAATATTTTTTAAACAGATATTTTTTAAAATAATGTATTTTACAAATGAAAATTATATGAACAGTTCAATAATACAATACAATTCACAATAAATCATTTCACACAAAATAAATTGTCCAACTATCATAAATACAATTTGTTAGCAGCTACTCTAAACTCAAACGTCAGAATATCACCGGTGATATAAATATAACACCACCTTTCTAGGAGGTGATATGTCTTCACCAAGTATGACGTCATATGGCCATGTTCGGCAGATTAGCCGCTAGATGGCAGTCAGATATATATCACCCAATGACGCGTATCACCGGTGATATAAGATATAGAATAGGGGTCCAGGGGATCGATTCTAATTCGTAGCAACCAAATATTTAGTGGAATGATGTATTTTTGATGACGTCAGGCGACTTAGTTAAATTTCTAGGGAATTTATTTTCTACTGTTGGTTACAAAGATATGACTATATATTTTGATGTGGTATTTCTGAAAAACTTGTTGACGGTTTTTGTGATTATTTATTGTTAACAAGTCCACTTTGTTGATTGAAATCGTAACTATGTTTCTATATTTAGTATTATTCATTAAAATAACCAAACTTTTCAAAACACGGCACTGCAAACATACGATTAGGACGTAGCGACTGAGTTAGCGACTGGTTCAAAGCAGTTGCTAGCAGTAAGTCGCTAGAAAATGTCTAGTCGCCAATAATGACGTCACATGTATGTTACATTTTATCCCGCAATGTGGCTACACTATCGGTAGCGACAAGCCAGTCGCTACAACTGGTGGCTACGAATTAGAATCGGTCTCCAGATGTGAGAACATGTTAGAATAGGTGAGGGATGAAGAGACGTGTGTGAATGGTTAAGGGTGCATGGTGACTTTATAGATAGTTTTAAGATAGTGTGTATCCGGAGAGACGAGAAAGGTTAATCATTTGTAATTATATATTTTAATAAAACTGATGTACATATTCCCTGTACTTCGTCCATTATTTATCCTGACAAATACATCAATAGAGAAGTGCAGAAGGAGCAGTATCAATCCAGAAAAAGTTACATCGTATTTAGGCGACAATTATCAGAAGTGGATAGATTGTTATATTATTTTATATTAAATTGCGACACTACTATGTACAGCTACACTGTAAATGTCATTTCAAAATGATAACCTCAAATATTTTTAAATGTTCTTTTATGGTAATTTGAAACAATTTTCAACGTCAGATAAATATTTCAAAATATTATATTAAGAAAACATAATAAGAAGGTAAATTTCAAATGATATTACAATCAGGTAAGCTATAACCTAAGAATTTAAATCATCAAAATATGAGCACCTTTTTTTCAGATTTTATATTACAACTACATAATTTACTCGAAAGTTACTAAATTACGATTTATATACGTGTGAGATGAAAAAGTGTGAACATTTTCGTGCCTGAAATATTTCAATATTGTTCTGAATTTAAATTTGAGGAACATCAAAATTTATTTGGCAGCGTTAATACATGTTATATAAATCCCTAGATCGTAGTTCGATATTGTTTGCAATTTTACAAAATTTTGATGAAATAAATCATACAAAGTAAAAAAAAAAAAGTATATTATACTCGTTTTATTCAAAATATTGTCACACTCCATGGGCGTCCTCAGACATTTTTCCAGGGGGGGCGGGTCGCAAAAAACTCTCAGATAAACATAAATTTCTAAAATATTTTTTTACATAATATAAATACAAATACACATAATAAATAGACAACATAATATTTAAATTTGTGAAATATATTACTAGTCTTTGTCGTCTGGGTTTGAATTGAAGAAAGACAATCTTCGAGTAACGCTTCCATAAATTGACACCATTTCTTCAATAAATTCCGATTTACAGTTTTTATTTTCTAATATTTTGTGCCCGTTAAACTTAGATTACTCAATCGTTACGATAGAGAACATGTCGCTAGCTGGCCATAAGATTACTGCTGGAAAGTTTCAGCTTGAATTTATTATCTTTAAACTTAATAATTTTATTTTTATTTAATTTATATAAACATATACAGGATGGTGACCGCGACTCTCGAACATAGGATTATAACATGTAAAATCATATTGATTTAATTTTCAGCTTCATAATTATTTAAAACAAAAAAAGCTTCAAATAAAAGTTTTAGGGCATAAAATTCGAAATTAATTTTGCAAGCTTTGTAACGGCACAAATTAGATCTGAAAATTACTAAAATTGTCTCAAAACTATCGATAGCTATGAAATTGAAACAAATGTTTGACGTTCAGTCTGTCAAAACTGACAAAATAAATTATTATTTCATTTATTTTGACAGATAAAACGTCAAAACATTTGTTTAATTTTGTTTCAATTACATGCCTATCGATAGTTTTGAGGCAATTTTCGTCATTTTCAAATCTAATTTGTGTCGTTACTAAGTGTATGAAATTAGTTTTGTTTATTGGTTCAGATGCAGAATTTTAAGCCCTAAAACTTTTACTTCAAGCTTTTTTGCTTAAAATATTAAGGGAAACCGGAAATTACAAAATTATAATTTTACATGTTAAAGTCCTATGTTCGAGAGTCGTGGTCACCACCATAGTTAATATCTAGGGAGGGCGCCTCGTCTTGCTCCCCCCACCCCCTGCGGACGCCAATGTCACAATCATTTCTTTGGAACACTCCAAACAACTCGTGTCACAGTACATCGTCTTATAAAACTCGTATAATAATATACTATTAAATTACTAGACAATTGCACGTTACAGTTTTTTGCGATATTTATTACACTTATCGTACGGTTAAGCCTTGTTTTCACATCTTAACATAGTCTTAGTTTTAGTTTTTCGACATAACCTTGAGAGTTTGTCATATGTGAATACTGCTGAGCGTGTCCAGCTGCTGTTTTAGTCTTAGTCTTTGGCTTTGTCGCTGCGCATAAACACAAAGTTTGCAGACTTCATACTTTCGACAGTCTTTCGTCGCTGTTCTGTAAGAGAGAGTTAGCTGCGGTAATACTATCTCTTGTTATACTGCAATATATAGTCAATTCTATGCCGTATTTATCATATGTCATTAGGTGTGTGTTGGGAATCCGATAAATATAGACAATAAAATAAAAATAGGAATAATTACAACTAGGAAAAATTATAATTACGGGATTAATAGCAACAACAAAACTAACAAGTCAAAAAGTAATTATTAGTCGCTGTCATTTTACAATTTATTTCTTTTCTTTAACTTTATAAGTATAATTGCAATTTAATCATATTTTAATAATATAAAAATCTATTTTGAAATTTAAATTACTATATTTGAAATATTCTAGTTTGTTCACTACAATAATTTTAAAAATTATTTTGGAATTATATAAATTAATGAAACTAGTGCTTAATTTTAATAGTAGTTACTGTTCCTCATTAATAATTTTATATAATTTTTAAAGTATTTCAATTAATTTTATACAATTACTTTCTCATTTAAGTGAACAAACCTTTACTGGAATATTGAATTAAGGTTATGTTTATGTGAGGAGCTGGAAATGGCTGGAATTTTTCCGACATAAACACAAACAAAAAACCAAAAACAAAGACTAAAACATTGACTATGTTAAGATGTAGAAACGTAGGTTTATAATACAGTGATTTATGCTATTATTGAATTATTTCATTGTTGTAGTTTTTCATTGTTGGTGTTTTCCATTATGTATTAAAATATACATCTAGCAAACATATTCCCGCAAATTATCTATAACATTATTATACTCGAAACATAAATTGTCAATTTAAACGCATAATATAATGATATTAATGATTCCTTTTATTTTATGTACTGTGTAGTACATTCAAAAGAATTTTACACATTTTCAATGTCAAACAATATATAACAAAATTTACATGTAAGTAAATAATAAAATAAACATAAAAATAATATTTTGGACTTACTTTGGTTAAGCAGTGATGACCGTTTGAGGACCGCTGGCAGCTTGACTATTTCCAAATATGGTAGTCCGTATACATAATCACTACACTATATTTTAAACACTGTATATTAGCTATCAAACACTTTTAAACAACAATAAGAAATACTAAATATGAAACAACAACAACAATTTTGAATTGATTGATTGATTATTGAATTGTTAAGATTATTGTAAGCTAATGATTTTATTTATGTTATTTTACCCGTGATCTCAATCTATTTTGTACCGAGAATCAAAATACACAATATTTATAATAGTATAAATACTATTACAACAAATTTACATATTTAAACATTAGAAATTAATTATTTTTATTAGTCACTTCTGAGATTTAACTCTGTGTTGACACTACGATGTGTAGAAGCAAACTAAAGCGATCTAATAATATTTTAAGCGAAATTAAACGCTGCAACGATGTACGAACCTGAACGGGCAAGATAATTCAACATTTCTAGCTACAGAATTTATTATCGATTTTTTTTAACAAACTGGGGAAATGATACATATTTAAAAATGTTTTTGAATTTAAGTTAAAAATATTAATTTTGTAATAATTTTATGTTTATAATTATTTTATTTAGTTTATATTAATTAAAGAACAATATTATTTACTCTTGAAATAAAATTAATAAAAACATATTTTTATTTTGAGTCAAAAACAAAAGTCTGCAGACTGCAAAATTATACATATGAAAAAATGTAAACTTTAAAAAATTAAAAAAGCTAACTTTAAAATGTAGTTTTAATTTAATTGTAAGTGTATCTGCAATTGCAGATCTCGCCTAATTATGGGTAAACTTTGCCATAAATCCAGGCTCCCTTTTTTTATCTCATGAACAATTGGCGTTAAAAGAATTCATTCTTCATTACTGTAGTTACCGATTTAGGAATCTGCAATTGCAGGACTTTCATTTTGAAACACGAATATCTCGGAATCTAGAAAAGATATATAACTACGGTTTTTAACATTGAATTCAGCCTGTTGTATACCTTTTTAAAGAAATAAATGTAGGATCTGCTATTGCAGATCACTTATTACCCCAGTAAATTTGGTATCATCACTAAAATAATTATCTTTCCAAAATGTCACCGAAATTTCCTCTGAGACGATGATGTTTTCCCGAAATGTGTCTCAATTGACGTAATTTTTTTACAAGTGTAATATATTTATTGGAATATGAATCATGTTTTCGGCGATTGCCGCTTAGTTCGCGTGTTAATTAGACAAACCCTAAGACCGTAAAACGCACGCTTCTCGATTTTTGGAAAAATTCACAAAATTGTCTCCCAAATCGTCTCTAAGACAAGCATTTTCCAAACAATTGAATTTCATCATTTCATTAGAATTATTTAGAACACTATTTGAAAAAGCTATCCCTGTGGATCCTCCACCACTAACATGTTTGGGGGCCGTGATTTGACGCCTGGTAACCGCACTTCACGCGCAAAATATATCACTTACCGAGATCTGCTTCAGCAGAGTGCCACACCCAGTAATGGGTAGAAGGCGTGATGATATATTTATATTTATTTTTATTTACTATAATATTACCAAACTTTAGTTACTGCAGTACTAATATTTCCGCGAGACGAGATTTGTCGAGAATTTGGTTAATGTCGATCTCGGTCATTTTTATTTTCGAGATTTAAATTGATTTTGATCTTGACGTGCGAGATTCAAAATAAATCTTGATCTCGAAGACGAAATCTCGATAATCTCGAGCTGATATATCAAAAATAACATTAGAATGTCGCTATTTTTAAATATAATAAATTAAATACTTTCTAACAATATGACTTGTTTATATTAGTAAATCCTGATTAAAATTATTTGTATATGGATATGGCTTAGTCAAACAACTGCGTTCAATAAATAATGTAACTAAATTAATACAATATCTTATTGCAATATTTTAATTTGTTGTTTGCAGAAAAAGATAAATCTTTTAAGTCTTTGATATTGCCAGGAACGTTATTAGTAAATAATTTCTAAAAATATTTGTATGTTTTGTTATAAATATAAATTGAATTATGTTTGTTTAAGAAAAGAGAAACTTTTTATATTCATACTATAATAAATAAATAAATTTACTTATAGGTTTAAATTGATTTAAGATTTATAAAAGGTACCTTATAAACATTCGTGACATAAAATTATCAGACAAATCTGTAATAGTCAATAATTTTCAAATTTGCTGCAATGCCGCAATGCTGGTAAGTAAACAAAATATTCATTACAATGATTACCAAATATTGTTTAATTAGAGCTAAATGGGGACTTATATAATTCAAATTTTTCGGTTGCCATCTAATGAGAAAAACAGAATTTAATAATTTGTTATGTAGCGAACTTGGTATAGCTTTACAGTTTGACGTTTATCACATGATCCCAACGTTAAACGTCAAACAAATGAGGTGATCACATAGTTCTTTCTACAAATTTGTTGTTTCACACAAAATTGTGTGGAGGGGGGTCTATTTTGGTCTGCTGCATGTGACGTCAAAATTATAAGTCCTCATTTGAACAGTATTTTATCTTTTAACCTTTTTTTTTAAATTTTTCTAAATTAAATTGTCAAAAAGAAATTCGAGATTCGAGCTTTCGTCTATATCGTCTCGAATCTGGGACTATAATCTTGTCTTGAGTAAGAATTTGACGTCAAGATGTTATCTTAATCTCGATCTCTAAAAATGACTCGAAATAAGACGAGATAAAGAGAAAATCTCGTCTCGGTGGCATCACTATACATACACATATATAGTACTATAAGAATTATTCTAAAGTGCAATAGATATATATATATATATATATATATATATATATATATATATATATATATATATATATATATATATATATATATATATATATATATTATAGGCGCGGTGGTCGAGCATGTTAATGCACATCTCTTAATATGCTGTGACGTCATCCGAACCAAGGTTCGTCAGTTCGAATCCGCCTGTCGTGAAAGTATGATTTGTCGTTAAATAAAAAATACAGTTACCTGTATTAATCATACTCGGACGCTATAAGCTAGTCACTTATCCATATGCCTTAAAAAAAAGTAACATCGACTACGAAAACCGGCTGTACGGCAGCATAAAAACTGCGGCTCGGTGTGTCCGGTAGGCCCAGGCCCGATTAGGGCTGTAGCACCATTGAAGAAGAAGAAGAAGAAGAGATATATTGCAACAGACTTGACGGTGAAGCATGGTTAAACATAAAATTGTACAATATCAAATGTGTGCAATGTTATAGTATAAAGTATGAAATAAATTAATAGTAATAGTACGAGACACAATGCTAATACCAAAAATAAGGATGCTTTTGATGTAGCTAGAACCATGAAATCACAAATCAGAAACTTGAAACTCTGTATTTATTAAAGGTGTTAATTTATACAACACGCTTCCAGCAAATTAGATAATGTGAGTTCATTAAGGGAATTTATGTCTTCTTAGTTCATTATTGTGGATACAAGGTACGTTATTTAGCTCATAATGCCTTAGGGTATTACATGTTTTTAATAGGCCCTAAGGCAGGCGTCGGCAACCTTTTTTGACCACGGGTTAAAAACAATCAAAATGATACTATTAAGAAGATGTTTCGGGTCATTTCAAAAGTTTTGTAGTAAATAATAAGATAAATTCGATACATCCATTCTTTTCAATTCACATATCTTGAAATAATATCCTCTTTGTTGCTTTTTGTTTATTCGTAGTAATAAAAAACAAAATGTGAATCTTATAATTATTATTTAGTGATGGGCAAGGATAATTAACTGAAATGTTAATAACCATAATTGATGTTAATTAACCGGGTTCCTTTTGGTCTTATAAATAACCGATTAATTTTACTTCCTCCACCATTTTAATGTTTGTTTATGTTTAAATAAAATGTAAAAAATGAAAAGTACTACTGTACTTTTTTATACGAAAAAATTGTTTATTTTGTTAACATTGTAAAATAAATAATTATTGTGTGTTCTAATTTTATATTAATTTGAAAGGTGAAAAACATATAAACTCATTCATATGACAAATTTATGTTATTATTGGTAAATAATTAGCTAAATAATAGGGTAGCTAGCTCAGTAGTATCGAGTCGGCAAACAATTTACACAACATTAAAATTACCCCTGTGGCTCTCCCTCCACTAACATTTGTGGAGGCCGTGATTTGACAGTTGGTAACCGCACTTCACGCGCATTAATATATCACTTACCGAGATCTGCCCCGGCAGAGTGCCGCACCCAGTAATGAGTAAAAGGCGTGAAGATATATTTATTTATTTTATTCTTATAATTTTTATCAGTGGCGGTGGTTACAACACTTCACGCGCATAATATATCACTTACCGAGATCTGTCTCGGCAGAGTACCACATCCAGTAATGGGTAAAAGGCGTGATATATATATATATATATATATATATATATATATATATATATATATATATTTATATATGTATATATATATATATATATATATATATATATATATATATATATATATATATATATATATATGGGATGGCTAGCTCAGTGGCATGAAGTAAGCCTGTGAATTCTGAGAACCCTGGTTCGATTCCCACAGGCGACAAACAATTTTCATAATTTCAAAAACTACCCCTGTGGCTCCTCCACCACTAACATCTTTGGAGGCCGTGATTTGACGACTGGTAACCGCATTTCACGCGCAAAATATATCACTTACCGAGATCTGCGTCGGCAGAGTGCCACACCCAGCCATGGGTAGAAGGCGTGATGATATATATATATATATATATATATATATATATATATATATATATATATATATATATATATATATATATATATATATATATATATATTTATATTTAATTATTTATAAATTATGAATTTTATTTAACTGGTTAATTAGCCGGTTAAATAACATAATTATAATTAACTGGTAAATTTCCATCATTATTTTTACATATTATACTTTTTTATAAATGAAAATACATACAAGTGCTAACACAAGTATTGCTAAATGTTGGAAGTTTACAGGGGATTTTTTTTTATTTCCGGAACTTGAGTGGGTGACTTGAAATTTTCAAATGGGCCACTTAGTGACCCGCAGGTCACAGGCTGCCGATCCTGCCCTAGCGTATTAAGAGTGACGTTAAACTTGTAATAATGTCAAAAACTGACTATCTTCTATTCAGTGTTGCCAGCTAAAACAACTATTAAAAGGTTCTTATTTAAATTTTACCTAGAAAAGCCTTAGTATTAAGAATAATATTGATTGTTATGTAACTCGAACCACGTGCCATTTTTGTATTGTGTTTATTCTGCGTTATGCTGCGTTAACAAGCTTATTATTATTATTATTTCCAGTTTACAATTCGCAAATACATGCACACTAAATCTTGTAAAAGGTAATTTCACTTTCATGAATATTACGGTGCAAATAAAATCCGCGCATGAAACACACGTGAAAAGCACGAGTAGATGCCGTCGAAATGAGTCATCAGTGGTAAGAACGGTAAAGAAAAGAAAAGCTTTTAAAATATTTGAATTTACGACACACTTTATCTTACTATGTTAATTTTTTACGCAGTAAGGGTACAAGATATGTACTTACGGATATGAATTACATACATTACGTTAGGGGTAAGAAGTCTTACTTTCTGCAGTATATTAATTCCTGCAACTACTTAAACGCGATAAAAGATAAGGGTAAAATACTCGGCGTGCGAGGTCAAACGACAATGGGGTCATTTAACATTTTCCAATTTTTTTTCTTGAAAGCAAGGGATAAAATTATGTACCTATAGAATTAACAAGAACTAGTGTACTGCACATATGGAATAAAACTCTGTAAATTTGCCCAATTTTTCTTAACCGTGTTACATGAAATATAATTACGGTGACCATATTTTTTTGGTCATAATAAAGGAAACATCTGAAGATTTATACAAATAGTGAAACAGTTTTATTTATTATTCTATTTTATAACCGAAACCTCAAGAATAAAATTAATATAAATAAAAATAAATATATCATCACGCTTTCTACCCAATGCTGGGTGTGGCACTCTGCTAAAGCAGATCTCGGTAAGTGATATATTTTTGCGCGTGAAGTGCGGTTACCAGTCGTCAAATCACGGCCCCCAAACATGTTAGTGGTGGAGGAGCCACAGGGATAGCTTTTTCAAATTATGAAAATTTGTCGCCTGTGGGAATCGAACCAGGGACCTCAGGATCCACAGGCCGACTTCATACCACTGTGCTAGCCATCCCATATAAACGTCAAAATAAAATTAATAAGTGCTGAAAAAGGTTTGTGACATGCAAGTGCAGAATTTAACGCACGAGGCTTGCCGAGTGCGGAAATCTGCACGAGCACGTAACATTTTTCGCACGTGTTATAAACAACCTTTTTTCTACAACTGTGCGATTTAGTAAATCACTAAAATATTATCAAAATTTATATAATTCTAATGATATTACACGAGAACGATGTGTTACAGCGTTGCTATGGTTTGTTAGTTGATTGCTTGCACATTGTTCTACGTTATTTAAAAATATTTCACTAACTTCAAGATAATTTCTTCAAAATCGTCTAGATAGTACAGTGAGGGATGCTTCTTTATCATAAACACCTCCGAAGATAATTGAAGCTCCGGATCTATTTTCGACAATGACAATCAACCTGCTGCTGGTACTTCTAAAGCCTTCGAAATTGTTCTCAATAATATTACTGTTAATAACATGAACAGGTACGGAAGAAATCAATGTTTCTTTAGACAGTACAAAAGTTTCCACTTTACATTATGTCAATATAAGCAACTGTAACAACTGTGTTAATAATATACACAAACAATAAATATTATGCATTTCACTTACTCTTTAAATAAAACCATTTATCAATATATTTTACTTTCTTCGGTTGCTTTTTATTAGTTGTCTACAGATTAGATATACTGCAATTTAAGGTTATGTTTATAAACGTCAAAATATACTACTGCATATTTACTAGCGCTGGTTCACCGTATCTTCTTCTTCCATAAGCGTTTGTGGCCAAAATATGAATTCCGCGCTCGGCGCGAAATTTAAATCGCTCTCAAAACAACTTTCTTTTGACATTTACGTAACGAAGCATTTTCCGCACTAGTGTTTTTTTGCTTACAGAAACGCACTTGGTCTGCATTCATCTACTTTCCATACGTGACCAAGGCAATAATAGTTACGTAATAGGAAAAATAATTTTGTCTTCAAAATGTTTATCACAACGAACTTTTTGTTAGAAATAACGATGGTGATATTTTCATAACTAATATAACAAGTTGTATGATAAATGCCGATAGTATTTTGTCATGAATTATGAGTTGTTATAGCGAGTGCGCAGCATACGCTGTATTTTATATTTCCAAACGAATTTAATTTCATGTCAAAATATTATCTGACAATTTCATATTACGAATTATATTTTGCGTGAAAATTAAACAAGCATATTTTCTAAAAATTTCGTTCTCTTCTATTTTAATAGAAATTTCTGCTGTAGAAGCAGTTCCCAATGGAGAATTTAACATTTCAATAGATTATTTTCAATTGACATTTATTGCATTTATTTTATTGGTATCCAAGGAGATTTAATTACAGGGAAGAATTATCACTTATTAATTTCAATAGTGGAAAATTATCAAAATAGCTTTTATTCCATTGGTTCATTTTCAAACAAATTCGTGATTCTATTGATTCTCACATATACCTGATAAATTCTCAATTATCTTAATTTCAACTCATTTAAACTGATAGAGACTGAACTTTTAACGGTATTTTAAATGGAAAAACAAATAACAAACGACCAAAGTTGATTTAAAAAAATATATCAATTTAGAGTATAACACTCTATCGTAAATAAAGGACAGACCTCTATAATGAAGGATGTATGGTCACCGTAAATATAATTCAAATAACATGTTAAATGTAAGTTTCATTTTAACGATGTCAAATGTTTTTTTAACAGTTGTAGAAAATTTTATTTTTATTTAATCTTCTTGGAACGAAACGTACAGTAGCTAGCTTTAAGATAAATTGTCAATATAATCGTACCAGTTTCAATACTCATTCAAAGTAAATCAAATACGAGTAATAAATAGGTAGTTTATATAATTATAGGGTAGGTGGCTCAGTGGTATCGAGTCGGTCTGTGGATTTGAGAAACTCGGTTCGATTTTCACAGCCGACAAACAATTATCACCACATTAAAATTACCCCTGTGGCTCTCCCTGCACTAACATCTTTGAGGGCTGTGATTTGACGGCTGGTAACTGTGATCTGCTATGTTAGAGTGCCACACCCAGTAATGAGTAAAAGGCGTGATGATATATTTATTTATTTTATAATTTTTATCAGTGGCGGTGCTCAAAAAATTCAAGCGGGTATTCTGCAGTTCACAATTCTTGAAAAAAACTATATGTAGTCACCTTATTTATAATCAAACAGTTCATTCCTTATTGATTACTTTATTTAAAATTTTAAATCTCACCAACAATTATTTTTTTCAGTAGTTAAATTAACAACGCATTTGAACGTTTTTCACACGTAGTCAGAGCCGTACTTACACAAAGGCGTATAGTTAGAGAGCTAGGGTGCAAAATGATGTCTCATTTTGCCAGTAACAGAAATGGTTTTTTTACTAGATTATGTCATGATAAACATAAACAAAATTAGATTTGGGAACGGGTGGCAACTATTGATGGCGTCGATGTGAATGCGCCGATTTTAAGGGTGGTTGTTGACATATTTTTTGCAGGCTAATTTTCAGTTTAAATTATAGACATTGCTATAATTAAGTAATAAATATGGTAGATAGAAATTTTGGCCGGTGACACATGCGCGACGAAACCGGTAAAAGTAGGCAATTTTTATGGTGTCGTGTGACATATTACCAGAGCTGGGCAAGCTACTTAAAAAAAGTAGCTAAGCTACAGCTACATCTATTCTTTAAAAAAAGTAGCTAAGCTACAGCTATAAGCTATATTTTGAAAAATATAGCTAAGCTACAGCTTAAAGCTTTCGTTAAAGTAGCTGTTAAATTTTAAAGCTACTTTTTTAAATTATTGTGAAATAATTAAATTTGCCATTGTCATATGATCAGTCTTTTGTTATAATGACTGTTAATTTACTATTATGTACATAAATATCAAAAATAGCAAATAACATCTGGCACCTACTGTGTATTTTTGCGTATTAGAGCCAGTTAGAACCGGCAAAAAATAATTATTTTGTGTGGGTGTAGCTTCAGTTGTTATTTTTAAACTAATAAAAAAAAAAGTAGCTAGCTACAAGCTACAGCTATATTTTTTCACAGTTAGCTAAGCTACAGCTACAGTTAAGGTAAATGTAGCTAAGCTTACTAGCTAAGCTACAAAAGTAGCTAGCTACAAGCTACAGCTATATTTTTTCACAGTTAGCTAAGCTACAGCTACAGCTAAGGTAAATGTAGCTAAGCTTACTAGCTAAGCTACAAAAGTAGCTAGCTACAAGCTACAGCTATATTTTTTCACAGTTAGCTAAGCTACAGCTACAGCTAAGGTAAATGTAGCTAAGCTTACTAGCTAAGGTAAATGTAGCTAAGCTTACTAGCTAAGCTACAAAAGTAGCTAGCTACAAGCTACAGCTATATTTTTTCACAGTTAGCTAAGCTACAGCTACAGCTAAGGTAAATGTAGCTAAGCTTACTAGCTAAGCTACAAAAGTAGCTAGCTACAAGCTACAGCTATATTTTTTCACAGTTAGCTAAGCTACAGCTATAGTTAAGGTAAATGTAGCTAAGCTTACTAGCTAAGCTACAAAAGTAGCTAGCTACTGCCCAGCTCTACATATTACTACTTGTTCACGATGAATACATGGCAAAAAAATTATTGACAGAAATTATTGTTGGTTGTTCAATGGTGACAGAAGCTCTGAAAGTGGACTGGTGTAGGGATCAACAACCACCCTTAAAATCGGCGTATTCACATCGGCGCCATCTATAGTTGCCACCCGTTCCCAAATATAATTTTTTTTTTCATGTTTATCATGACATATTCTATTAAAAAAACCATTTTTGTCACTGGCAAAAATGAGACATCATTTTGCACCCTAGTTCTCTAACTAGTATGAAGCTGGTGGCCTCAAATCAGCCAGAATGGAGCCCCGAATTCGACTGTTATTTTGGCCCATTTTTATTTTTATTTCTTTTAACACAAAAGCAGCAGCACTTATGCAAGAGCCTCCAATGATTATTTTAATAGTTAGCCTGAATATAAATTTTGCACAGATTAAATTAAAGCACAACTGAATCCAATATTTAAATTCTTTACAGATTGAAAAATAATATAGGTAGAAACATCATAACTTGCCTTAGGCACAAAAACATTTCAGGATGGACATGTTTTAAATAAATACAAACAAATATGACAGAAGCAAAACAACATTTTTCGTTTATCAAAAATTCGTTTATGGAAAATGAACATTCATATTGAAATGAATTTTATCCAACCCGCAAGCAATATTTTCATTGCCCCATGTAATGCACATGTTTCAAATAATTTATATCTTATATAAAATTGTATGTTATAGCTTTGTTTCCGAACTTTTTTAAACAAATGATTGTTTTTTGTTTATTCATCATTGTATTTCACAATATTTATGATTTGTTTATTTGAAAATATTTTATAGATCCGCTGCAAAAAAATATTTTCAAATCATGTGTATATGTTCGGCAGTACAGTAGAGTGGGTAGCGTTGCGGCATTCGAATTCTGAAGCCCTGAGGTCGAATCCCACTCAAGCTAAAATTATGTGAATTACCGCACTGCTACTCTGTGAGTCTGGGTCCTGTATTGCTAATGGGATTCAGTTCTTGTTGTACAGAGTAGCAATAAATAAATAAATCTCGGTTAGTGATATATTTTGCGCGTGAAGTGCGGTTACCAGCCGTCAAATCACGGCCTCCAAATATGTTAGTGGTGGAGGAGGCACAGTGGTAGTTTTCGAAATTATGAAAATTGTTTGTCGCCTGTGGGAATCGAACCAGGATTCTCAGAATCCACAGGCCGACTTCATACCACCGAGCTATAAATAAATATATCATCACACCTTTTATCCATTACTGGATGTAGCAATCTACCGTAGTAGATCTCATAAGTGATTTATTTATGCGCATGATGTGCTGTTATCAGCCGTCATTTCACGACCCTCATGGATATCACTGGAGGGAAACCACAGAGATAATTTTGTTATTGTTTATCGGTTCTCAGAATTTAACTTCTCTAATCCACACGCCTTTACCCATTACTGGATATGGAATTCTACCGGATCAGATGACGATAAGTAATATAGTTATGCGAGTGAAGTGTGGTTACCAGGCGTCAAATCACACGTCCCACCAAGATGTTAATGCAAGGGGAGTAATTTTTATATGATGAAAATTGTTTGCGGCTCTGGGAATTGAACCGATGTTCTCAAATCCACTGAGCCACCTAGTCATAAAAATATATTATTATTATTATCAATAAATTTGGAATCATAGGATTCCACAACACATACGAATATTGTTGCTTTTTCATTCATTTGGACTGTATTCCTTTTCATCTATTTACTGTACATGTAAATTTAAATAGGTAATTTATTGTTACGTAAAATAAACAAAAAAATATCATCACGCCTTCTACCCATTACTGGGTGTGGCACTCTGCCGAAGCAGATCTCGGTAAGTGATATATTTTACGCGTGAAATGCGGTTACCAGTCGTCAAATCACGGCCCCCAAAGATGTTAGTGGTGGAGGAGCCACAGGAGTAGTTTTTGAAATTATGAAGATTGTTTGTCGCCTGTGGGAATCGAACCAGGGTTCCCAGGATCCACAAGCCGACTTCATACTGTGCTAGCCACCCCATTATTACGTGTTATGTTTAATTGTTATTAATTAGCAAATAATAGCAATTCCATCAATTTCTCATTATTTAAAATTATTTTGTTCGTTGTAAATAATTTCCAATAATAATAACATAAATTACATATAAATCTATGCTAAGAAATTTATTAAACAATCTCAGCTATCTGAGATAAAGTAAGTATAAAATATCCTCTGTCCCTGTAGTGAAAAATTAAAATCACAAAATAAATTAGAATCTGTTTTGCTCTATTTGTACGCGATACAAAACCCCCATAATAATGACAACATGCGACAGCTAATTCAATCTTGCGAGATTCGCGAAGGATATAAAGACAGCACTGCTGCGTTCTCGTGGCCGTCCTCGAAACTTCTACACAAGTAAGGTTAGAAAATCGATGCTTCCCCGTCACATTCCAAATTTTAACAAAAGATGTCGCTAGTTACGGCGAAACTTTTCAAATTTTAATGCGAAGGGTTGAGAGTCCACTACTTTTTACCTATAGTTCGAGACGAAAATAAAAATATAGTTCGACTTCGTTTATAGCAACCAGAAGTAATTACTTTTAAAACTATACATTTCTTACTAATTTACATACAAAATACATCATATAATGACAAAATAAGAAACGCTTAGCTATTTAAATGCAGAAGTAATATTTGTGTCATTTTTAATATACTCCGGAAATGAGAAGAAATAGTTGATTCAACCATGTACCCGGTTAATGTAAGAATTTTTTAATATTCGCTACCCGGGTAATTCCTATCGGTTACCCGAGTATTTTTTAAATGAAATTTAAACTCTTATATAACATTAATTAATATCAGCGGATATCAGTTTTATTTGTACACTATTTTTGCTTTGTGTTATGTACCAGAGATTTTTCCCAAAAAAGGTTTTTTATAGCTTTTCCGCTAATAAACGTGTTCCGTGTATCTTTTACTAACGGGTAGGGATGACAGCTCGGTTAAAAGTTGTCAATTGACGGTCAGTTTGACCGTTGTTGGAATATTTGACCTAATAAATATGACCAATTAAATAAATTACCTGCAAAAAAAAAATAGTTTATTATACAAAAATAAAATCTTTCTCGAAAAAACAAAATAAACAATACTTCTTTGGTAAAATAAAAACAAAACTAAATAGATTAATAATAAGAATTGACCTATCCACAGAGGCTATACAAAGAATAACGCTACCAGTACGCTCCTCACTACTTAAATATTTGACGCGAGCAATTTGACAAATGATCAGTCAAATATTAGGTCAATTGAATGAAGAGTATTTGATTAGCTAATTACCATCCCTACTAACGGGTAACTAACTTCAATTTAATGTTTCTTTATAATCTTTACAATTCTAATATCGACGCAAACTATCTTAAAGAAAAAATTGTACATCATACACCTGCGCGAAACCTTCGATCATCTAGTCGGTTAATCTTTGAAAAACCTTTTGCCCGAACAAATAATCTTTATTTTTCACCGCTATTTAGAATGTATCGCGTAGCGAATGAGACTCAATTGGACTTCTCATTAACAAATCCACACTTCAAAAACACAGCCAAATGTAAATTGTTATCAGAATTTTGTTAGTCTATATCATCCTCATATATATGTATTGAAATGTATTAATTATAAGTTGTTATTGGGCGATTGCCTCTATGTAAGTAAATAAATAAATAAATAAATAAATTAATAAACACGAAACATGTGCGCGATTACCACTGTTGTATTATTAACACACCAACTCTCAAAAAGTGAGAAATGCATATTGCAATTATTGCATCTCGTCGAACACGGAACACGCATTGACCTATCCACAGAGGTTACACAAAGAATAACGCTACCGGTACGCTCCTCACTACTTAAGTATTTGACGCGAGCAATTTGACAAATGATCAGTCAAATACTAGGTCAATTGAACGAAGAGTATTTGACCAGTCAATTACCATCCCTACTAACGGGTAACGACTGCTTTCGAAGGAGCCTCTTTTAGTAAAGTTTATTTTATGTAAATAATCTTAACCTTAAACATTCATTAAACAATATTTAGTGCCTGTTGACATCTTTTAAATCTGACTAACGAAAACAATTAAAATACAAACATAAACTATTTTATATTGATCTTAGATTTGTACAGGAGACCGATTCTAATTCGTAGCAACCAGCTGTAGCCATTGGAGACCTATTCTAAGTCGTTGGCAACTGGATTTAGCGACTGTTTGACGTCATATTTGGCGACTTTGATACTGGCGCCATCTGTTGGTATAGTTAAATAGTACAGTCCTGAAGTCATTGTTGGTGAATGATCGCTTACGGAGTCGCGTATGCAGGCGACTATTACAAGGCAGGATACCTATTCTAATTCTTGGCGACTGCTTGGCAACTAGTTTCAGTCGCTAAGTCAATGACGTCACAGTACAGTCAATATCATGGGGATTTAATTTTTTTATGTTAGTATTAATAGGAACAACGAAGTATTTTGTGTTGGTAAACTCAAATATTAGTATGTTGTTGCTTAAACTTGACATATCACAAATTGACGGAATTTTTAGTCATTTTCAAGAAATTTGTAATATTTTAAAAATAAATAATATAAATTTTAACAAAATCTTAAATAAACATTGTTACATTAAAAATTATTATTAATATGTAGACGACAACCTTGTTATTCTAATTGTCGATAATGGACATCTGCAACTGGATTTTGTGCAATAATTATAATTATTATTTTAATAATATAAATAATAAATATTTTATAATAATATACAGTGCACATAAAATATAAAACTTCAAAACTAATCAACAAAAAAATGCTAAGCGACTGACGCCATGACACTTCGAAACGGCCTTATTCTAATTTGTAGCAACCAGCTGTAGCCACTGGAGACCTATTCTAATTCGTTGGCGACTGGATTTAACGACTGTTTGACGTCATATTTGGCGACTTTGATACTGGCGCCATCTGTTGGTAAGGTTAAAAGTACAGTCCTGACGTCAATGTTGGCGACTGGTCGCTTACGGAGTCGCGTATGCTGGCGACTAGTACAAGGCTGTTGCGAAGTGTCATGGCGTCAGTCGCTTCGCATTTTTGGGTTGATAAGTTTTGAAGTTAGAATAATTTTATATATTTTGTGCACTGTATATTATTATAAAATGTTTATTATTTATATTATTAAATTAATAATTATAATTATTGCACAAAATCCAGCTGCAGATGCCCATTACCGACAATTAGGATAACAACATTGTCGTCTACACATTAATAATAATTTTTAATGTAACAATGTTAAAATTTTCACCAATTTAAAATTACCCTGTGGCTCCCCCACCACTAACTATTTTTGGGGGCCGTGATCTATATCGCTTACCGATATCTGCTTCGGCAGAGTGCCACACCCAGTAATGGGTAAAAGGCGTGATGATATATTTATAAAAACACATTGTAGGCAGTGCTGTATGTCCGTTTGTTAGAAAAAAGCCTGGTTTAAGTTCCTGGGACTTCAAAACATTTTTCAAGCACATAAAGACGATTTAACTTAATTAATCCTGTTAATATCGAGATAGGTGCGAAGTACAAGATCCCCCTAATAGTGATTAAGTAGTCAATCCATTCGATTTTGAAAACTTCCAAATGCACTATTTATCATTGTATATCAATGACCAACAATCACTATCGAAACATTTACAATCAAAGTTCACGGGCGGTGGAACCTGCATTCAGTACTTGGGGCACAAGTATACGAGTACTTTGAAAGCAATAGGAATAAAATTGGAAAGTTACCCGGATGGATATTGTTTGGCAGCATTTGATTTAACACTTGATTTGTCCGCTAAAGCTACGTTTCTACTTCTTAACATAGTCTCTGTTTTATTCTTTGTTTTTGGTTTTTTGTTTCTGTTTATGTCGGAAAAATTCCAACCATTTCCAGCTCTTAACATAAACATAACCTTAATTCATTATTCTAGTAAATGTTTGTTCATTTAAATGAGAAAATAATTGTATAAAACTATTTGAAACACTTTAAAAATTATATAAAATTATTAATAAGGAATAGTAATTACTATTAAAATTAAGCACTAGTTTAATTATATTATAAAATTCTAAATTAATTCAAAAAAATTGAGATACTTTTGTAGTGAACAAACCAGGAATATTTCAAATATAGTAATTTAAATTTTAAAATAGATTTTTATATTATTAAAATATGGGATGGCTAGCTCAGTGTTATGAAGTCGGTCTGTGGATCCTGAGGTCCCTGGTTCGATTCCCACAGGCGACAAATTTTCATAATTTGAAAAAGCTATCCCTGTGGCTCCTCCACCACTAACATGTTTGGGGGCCGTGATTTGACGACTGGTAACCGCACTGCACGCGAAATATATATCACTTACCGAGATCTGCTTCAGCAGAGTGCCACACCCAGTAATGGGTAGAAGGCGTGATGATATATTTATTTATTTCATTTATTGAATTACGATTATACTTATAAAATCAAAGAAAAGTAATAAATTTTAAAATGACAGCGACTAAATAATTTCTTTTTGACATGTTTGTTGTCGCTATTAATCCAGTAATTTTAATTTTTTTTACAGTTGAAATTATTACTATTTTTATTCTATTGTCTATATTTATCGTATTCCCTACACAAACCTAATGACAGACGGCATAGAATTGATTGTATAACAAGAGATAGCATTACCGCAGCTAACTCTCTCTTACAGAACAGCGACGAAAGACTATGTCGAAAGTATGAAGTCTGCAAACTTTATGTTTATGCACAGCGACAAAGACAATGACTAAGTCTAAAACAGTAGCTGGAAACGCTCATCTGTATTCACATATGACAAACTTTTAAGGTTATGTCGAAAAACTAAAACTAAGACTATATTAAGACGTGGAAACAAGGCTTAATTCTATGATGCACTGGAATTTAACACATCATGATTATCTATGGTTTATAAGCTTTATAACTATAAAACTGTAAACTGTGTAATTTACTCTGAATTATAGAAATTGATGAATATAGAAATGTTATCGTAGATTATGGAAGTTAATTATATTGTTATACTTGTATTATATTTTTTTCCTTTATTTAATATAATAAATTAACCATGTAAAATAACCTCAGTTAATTTGAAACTTTTATTCATTTTATATTATATTATATAGTTGATATACAAGATCTTTACGGAAATATTTGAAAGGAACTTGCTGTAATTTCAACAACAGGTCCATATTTTCATCATTTCGCATTTAAACCTTCTTTTAATGAAAAGTAATTGTTACTCAAGGTTATGATGTAAGAAATGATTAAAATATAATATAATACATAATTTGATTGGAATTACGGTTATTTATATTACAGTCGGTTGTCAATTATATTGAAAAATATTATACAATCCTTGAATAAAATATGTGTTAAAAGAAAGAAAAATAATTGGATAGATATTAGAAAGAAAAGATCATCACGCCTTCCACCCATTATTGGGTGGGGCACTCTGCCATAGCAGCTCTTGATAAGTGATATATTTTGCGCGTGTAACGCGATTACTAGCCGTCAATTCACGGCCCCCAAAGATGTTAGTGGAGAGGGAGCCACAGGGGTAATTTTAATGTGGTAAAAATTGATACCATTGAGCCACTTACTCCATATGTGCTGAGAAGAACGTAAATCTTTTACGACCATGGTACATTTGAAATTTTGAAAATGAATGCTGTTCAGATACAAACAGTACTTCAACGACGCTTCAAAAATGTCTCTTATCACGATGTTTGTACTGCAAATATATTTTCAAATTATGTTAATTATCCATGCGCAATGATTGTAAATACTGACCCCGATACGATGCCTAGAACACATTGGATAGCAATTTACATTGACTGCTATGGACACGGAATTTACTTCGACAACTGTGGACGACCGCCATATATCAAGTAACATATTGTAATTATATTTGAACAAAAATTATAAAATATGGATATTTAATAATATAGTTTTGCAAAATTTCATACTAAACAATTTATGGTCTCTCTTGTTTAGTTTATCTTATGTTTAATAATTACTGGTTACACACACACACAAATTTTATGCAATTATTAATAATAAATAGGTAGTTTATATAATTATGGGGTAGGTGTCACAAGGATATCGAGTCGACCTGTGGATTTGAGAATCTCGGTTCGATTCCCACAGCCAACAAACAATTTTCACCACATTAAAACTACTCCTGCGGCATTTCGTGTGGCTTCCCCTAACATCTTTGCGAGCCGTGATTAGATGGCTGGTAGTGGTAACCGCACTTCATGCGCATAAATATATCTCTTACAGAGACCTGTGAAAGCCACACTCAGTAATGGGTAAAAGTTGATACTATATTTATCTATTTTATTTATAGGTGGTAAGTGGGCAAAGCTGGATAAGTACCAGGACCAAAGTACTTAAGTATAAGTACCAGGACTAACCATGGTCAGTACTTGTTATGCAGTACATTTTCAAGCACAGCTTGAAATTACTTAAGAAAAGTACCAGGTTTTTTAGACCAAAGTACTTAAAAATAAGTATTTTGCAAGTACCAGTATTGGGTAAATTCGTGTGAAATAGTTTTTCTGTTATTGTTATTTATTTTAATAACAACATATTCTAACTATACATTTTGAAAACATGATAAAAAAATAAAAAGATTTACATAGTACGTAGTCTGAAATTACAAAAAAAATCAGTCTTATATATAAAAATAAACATATATGTATATGTAATACTAGTGTACTAATGTATAGGTACATAAATAAAAAAAAACATAGTTCATAAAGTAATATGTAATATATTATTACAACAAGAAAAAACAAAAATATACATGTCTGTGCTCCTCACGTTCACGTCACAGTACAGCACAATAATATAAACTGCATTAACCGCAAACTCAAAGTACTTCAATGTTTCGAAATATTTAAGTTCTTTTCGTGATTTTAGTAATATTGACGTACTTAATTATTTGTAAAGTACTTTATATTTACTATCCAAAAATGAAAGTCTTAAGTACAAGCTGAAATTTAGTACTTCAAAATTTCAAATATTAAGTAACACAAAAATAAATATACTTCAGTATAAGTATTAAGTACCAGAAGATACGAAAAATTGGTACTTAAGTCCTTAAGTAATTAAGTATTGCCCAGCTCTGTAGGTGGGTCTGTGGAATCGAATCGGCCTGTGGTTCGATTCCCATAACCGACAAACAATTTTCAACACATTAAAACTACTCCTGCTGATTTTCGTGTGGCTTCCCCTAACATCTTTGCGAGCCGTGATTAGATAGCTGGTAACCGCACCTCATGCGCATAAATATATCACATACAGAGACCTCTTAAAGCCACACTCAGTAATGGGTAAAAGTGATAATATATTTATTTATTTCATTTATAGGTGGTAGGTGAGTCAGTGGAATCGAAACGGCCTGTGGTTCGTTTCCCATAACCGACAAATAATTTTTACCACATTAAAATTACCCCTCTGCCTTCCCCTCTATGACATCTTTGTTATAAGGGTATCATAAAATTAAATCAACACACAAGTTTTATAATAAAAAAAAATATATCATCACGCCTTCTACCCATTACTGGGTGTGGCACTCTGCCGAAGCAGATCTCGGTAAGTGATATATTTTTGCTCGTGAAGTGATGTTACCGGCTGTCAAATAACGCCCCCCACAAAGATATTAGTGGAGGTGGAGCCACAAGAGTAGTATTAATGTGGTGAAAATGTTTGTCGGCAGTGGGAATCAAACCAGGGTTCTCAGGATCCACAGGCCGACGCGATGCCACTTTACCACCTACTCCATAAAGTTTTATGTATTTATTATTATCGAAAATATTTATTAGAAAAGAGCTGGTTTAACTCTGATGCAAACATCCTCGCTGAAATACAGCGCGCATCCGCCACTTGCCCGAGGCGCGTGGAAGGGTAATATGATTGTCGTCTACGGTATTATGTTAATGACAGGTATGCTAGACCAGTGGTTGGTTCTATTACTATTCTATTACATAGCCGTAACTCGCCATCTCGAACAGGGAGACATCTCTCACCTTAGGGCTCTGAACGGGACTAATTAATTAATATCTCTAATTTGTAGTGTTAACATGAGGTAGTCGGCATTAAATAAGGTGTAGTCACAAATGTAATACTGTTACGCTACGTTTCCACATCTTAACATAGTCTCTGTTTTAGTCTTTGTTTTTGGTTTTTTGTTTCTGTTTATGTCGGAAAAATTGCAGCCATTTCCAGCTCTTAATAGTGATGCACGCGAGGCGAGACGAGGCGAGAAACATAAAATATCGATCTCGTCTCGTTTACGAATCTGTAATCTCGATCTCGCATATTTTTTCGTGTTTCGTCTCGTTCTCGCGCGAGAGTCTCGCATAAAAATATGCGCTTGCGCACTGCATACATGCGTCACAGTAAACCTACAAGAGTTCGCACCAGTCGTCCGTGTATTTACAGTGTAGGTATTAAAAGTGACATTTCACAGACTCTCAGCTGTCAAATTTAACCAAAATGAAGAGATTAAAAAGTAATTATAGTGTTAAAAACAAAATACATAAACCAAAACCAACCAATGCCAGCAGTGACATATCGCCAGTTGACACGGAACACGGAATCTAAACGTGAAACTAGTTTAATTTGACAAAATTAGCAAAAATAATTTAAAATTTTTTGCGTGTTGCTTTTATTTCTACGGAAGTATGATGCCGAAACTATATTTCCGTTGTCGAGTGGCTCCAGTTTTGAAATGCGGAACCAAAGATTCACCGTTTGATCTCCACTAAGCCTTTTCTTTTTTTATTATTTTTCTGTTTCATATTTAAGTTAATGTAAAATTATTATTGTTTAGAAACCAGTTAATGAGCCTAATTTAAATAATACAAATTAATTACCTGTGTTCGACTATTTTAGCTAGATTTACGCTTACTTTGTTAATAAAATTCAATTAATCTGTAGTTTGTGGGTAGACCTAAACTAGTTAATTTCTAAATATGATTTTTTTACTTGTTTTGATGATTTGTTTCGTGTACTCTTTCTTTTGATATTGGTTTCATTGCTAATAAATTTGATTTATTGGTTTTTTATTTATTATTAATTTATGATATTTCAATTAGTTGCTTTATTAAAAGATTTCTAAACAATAATTTAGTACTAACATAAAAAACAAATAGAAAATAATAAAAAAAAGTCAAGGCATAGTGGAGATTTGAACTGTGAACCTTCGGTTCCGCAGTTCAAAGCTTAACCACCTACACTACGGTTGTTTACGATTGACCTTTTTCTTCCGTAGAAATAAAAGTAACACGCAAAAAATTTGGAACTATTTTTATTAATTTTCTCAAATTATGCTATTACAATGAGGTAATCTGTAATAGATAAGATATAGGAATAAATGTAGAACGGCCTTGTGCAATATGGTGACATAACTGTTAGCCGGACACTGTTTATTTAAAAAAAAACTGTTTTTTCATGTTAAACGCCTATGCCAACCAAGCTCTGGGATACACGGTATGAACCTATTAAAAATTATATTAGAAAAACATTTTATTTTTCGTTTTTTCTCTATTTATTGCGAGACTCTCGCGAGCATCTCGCGAGATTTCTCGCTTCTTCTCGCAGATGTTGTATCGATCTCGTCTCGAATTTTAAACCGCAATCTCGCTCTCGTTCTCGTCTCGCATAATGCTGCGAGGCGAGACGAGATGCGAGAATACTCTCGCCTCGCCGTGCATCACTAGCTCTTAATATAAACATAACCTTAATTCAGTGTTTCCAGATCTAATATAACTGATTATCGAAACATGCTATCAAAATGATAGAAATTGGGGAAAATTATGGTGTTTTTATGAAACATATATTTTTAACGCGATTTTTTATTATTTTTCTCTCGACATCTAGTTTCACTCTTGTAATAATACTATATAATTTATTGGTAACATGAACACATAACGTGCTTAATAACACTATAAAGGAACAAACAAATTTTTACTGTTAAAATAAATAAAAATTGATTTTACTGATAACTTTTTGTTCCACAAGTTATGTTACAATTCTCATCCTCGTCATACGATTACATACATTTATTCAAACTATTTATCATATTTTTGTTGGTTCAATATTATTTCTTTTTTTACTAATTGATACGATAATATTAAACCATTGATTTTATAAGTGCACTGACGATTCTTGTATCAGTTTTAATTAAATTATCTTACTTTATACTCATTCACAAACTAAATTGGAACAGATATAGTAGGTAGTAACAATTTATTAGGAATTTAGCTGTTTTTTGGATATTTAGCAAAAAATTATTGATTTATAAAATATTTGTAAAATAGTCCAAATTATGCTATAATTTCTAAAATTATGGTGTAATTATCGATTATGGCGTTCTATTTATTTTTATGGTAGCAACTTAAAAAAGATGTCGCTTTTTCGATAATTATCTGGCAACACTGGTCGCCCTGTCGGCTGTCGTTGATACTTAATACAGTAATACCAATATAAACATATGAAATGAATATACCATTAGCAGTAGAAGTACCAACATATTAAGTATATTGCTGTTCGTTGATAAAAATTAAATGAATAATTTATTTTAAAAAATCCGGATTTATAAAATATTTGTAAAATAATAAAAATTGTTTTATAAATTCTAAAATTATGGTGTAATTATCGATTATGGTGTTCTTTTTTTTTATGGTATCAACTTAAAAATTATGTCCCATTTTCGATAATTATGTCGCATCTAGCAACGCTGCCTTAATTCATTATTCTAGTATAGGTTTGTTCACTTAAATGAGAAAATAATTGTATGAAACTATTTGAAATACTTTAAAAATTATATATAATTATTAATGAGGAACAGTAATTACTATTAAAATTAAGCACTAGTTTAATTAATTTAAATAATTCCAAAATAATTTTTAAAAACTGAAACATTATTGTAGTGAACAAACCAGAAAATTTCAAATATAGTAATTTAAATTTCAAAATTGATTTTTATGTTATTAAAATATGATTAAATTGCAATTATACTTATAAAATTAAAGAAAAGAAATAAATTTTAAAATGACAGTGACTAAATAATTTCTTGTTGACTTGTTAATTTTGTTGTTGCTATTAATCCA
The DNA here is from genome assembly GCA_911728475.2 of Pterostichus madidus. NCBI lineage: Eukaryota > Metazoa > Arthropoda > Insecta > Coleoptera > Carabidae > Pterostichus > Pterostichus madidus. Next base: position 22,422,674 of record OU452311.1, on the reverse strand, counting down.
GTAATTTTAATTTTTCTCTCAGTTGAATTTATTACTATTTTTATTCTATTGTCTATATTTACTGTATTCCCAACACAAACCTAATGACATTTGATAAATACAGCATAGAATTGACTGTATATTGCAGCATAACACAAGATAGCATTACCGCAGTTAACTCTCTCTTACAGAACAGCAACGAAAGACTATGTCGAAACTATGTAGTCTGCAAACTTTGTGTTTATGCGCAGCGACAAAGACTAAGACTAAAACTGTAGCTGGAAACTCTCAGCTGTATTCACATATGACAAACTCTGAAACAAGGCTTTAAGCTATATTTCCACATCTTAACATAGTCTTTGTTTTAGTATTTCGACATAATCTTGCGAGTTTGTCATATGTGAATATAGCTAAGCGTTTCCAGCTACTGTTTTAGTCTTAGTCGTTGTCTTTGAGAAAGTTTGCAAACTTCATATTTTCGACATAATCTTTCGTCGCTGTTCTGTAAGAGAGAGTTAGCTGATGCTGTATCTTGTTATGCTGCAACATGCAGTCAATTCTATACCGTCTGTCATTAGGATTGTGTGGGGAATCCGATAAATATACACAATAGAATAAAAATAGTAATAATTTCAACTGTGAAGAAAATAAAAATTACTGGATTAATAGCAACAACAAAGCTAACAAGTCAAAAAGAAATTATTTAGTCGCCGTCATTTTAAAATGTATTTCTTTTCTTTTTAATGTGGTGAAAATTGCTTGTCGGTTGTGGGATTCGAACCCAGGTTCTCAAATCCACAGTTCGTCTTGATACCACTGAGACATCTACCCCATAAAATTGGATTTTAAATTTTTCAATTTTAATTGTTTAATAGTTTTCTTTTTTCCATATGCACAATTTTGAAGTCTGCTACTGCAGACCTTTGTTTTTAACTCAAAATATATTATATTAATTTTATTTCCAGAGTAAATAATATTGTTCCTTAATTAATACAAACTCTGATAAAAAATATTATAAATGTAGAATTATTACAGCATTACTATTTTTACTTTTAAATATAATATATTTAAAATTCAGAAATATTTAAAAATATTTATCTTCAATTTGTTAAAAAATCGATAAAATATTTAGTACCTTGAAATGCCGAATTGTCTTGTATGTTCCGGTTCGTTCATCGTTGAGGCATTCAATTTCTCATAAAATATTAGTGATTCGCTTTAGTTTGCTTGTAAACATCGTACTAACAACACAGTGTTAATTTTTAGTAGTGTCTAATAAAAAGAATTAATTTTTAATGTTTTAAATATGTAAATTTGCTGTAATAGTATTTATACTATTGCAAATATTGTATTTTTTGTTTCTCAGTACAAAATAGATTGAGATCACGGGTAAAATGAGATCAATAAAATCATTTGCTTACTATAACCAATTAATTAATCAATCCTAAAATTTAATTTGAAATTATGTAGGTACGAGTATAATACAAAATTGTTGCTGTTTCATATTGACTGTTTTTTAATGTTGTTTAAAAGTGTTTGATAGCTAATATACTGTGTTTAAAACACAGTTTAGTGATTGTGTATACGGACTACCACATATGGAAATAGCCCAACTACCAGCGGTCCTCAGATGGTGATCGCTGCTTCCAAAGTAAGTCCAAAATATTACAAGAATATTTTTTTTCTGTTTATTATAATATTTATGTACATATAACAATAATTGATACAACAATGAACAATAACTTAGTAGAAATAGAGCCATTGTTGTCTAGATATAACTGCTTAACCTTATAATTTTATTTCTATTTAATTCTCTTAGAAATTGAGTTTTCATTTTGGAATAGTAGTTGTTAAAAATTGGGGATCACAGAATAAATTGAGTTTAATAAAATCGTTTAAGTTAGGTACAATTTTTGAGAATCTGGGGTGTATTAAAATTCATAAAGACAAATTTTGATGGGGAATCAAAACGATTTCCTCGCATTGCCAATTCGACAGAGTACAGTCTAGCCGCGCATAGGTTAAGGTTATAGCAGTGGCTGATGCACCCAGTGGACCCACCCACCATTATATTTGAATGGAATAAAAAGATTAAAGTGAGCCAGTGCCACTCCTCCGACAGGCGCATTCGGGTCGCGCGAACGGGGCGACGCCGCCTCCTGGTGACGTCACGGGACCGTCCCGACGCGATTCACTCGGAATTTCCCTCTCTCCTAGCGTGGCCGGCGTGCTCTACCACTCTGCGGCCCGACCGACGAACGGGAACGTGGAACGTGTACGAGCAGCTTCTGTATGACGTCGACTCCAATGCCCGTTGCCCGTTCCCGACGCCCGCCGCCTACGCTGACGACATGGTAACGTCCTAACGTCGCGATGGGACAGTCACGTGCTAAGAAGTCGCGTGCGTATTTGTCCTAAACTGTCTGCTCTTCGATTCTCCACTCTCCGAGAAAACTTTGTATGGTGGAGTGCGAACATTGAACGTTTCTTGCAAGAACTAAAGAAATCTTATAATCAGGAAAATGTCCCTTCTCAATATTTTATTTTAATTGTGCTCATGCGCTCCCGTCCTTACTAATATACGTGTGATTCAAAATGGAAATTATAGGTATTAAGATTCGGGAAAAACATTACTAAATTACAGACAATCGTAGCGCAATGGATAAAAGCGAGAAAAACTTGCATTTCTTAATTCACATGAAAAAGGTTGTGCGTTAAAATCTCATTGACTTCAACTTGTATCAAAAATTTGCGATTGTGTCTAAGAGGTTCCACTATAAGCTGTAGGCCCGCTGTACTGTAATTGAGATAAGTTCCTATTTTATAAAGTAACAAATAAGTAAATAAATAGATATATTTATGACAAAGAAGGTCATACATTTACTTGTCATTTCTTGATTCAGAAAGTAATGACGTGAACATCACAATATTTAACATATATTGTATGTATGTTTCGAGTTTTTATTGTTCTCTCTGAACTTAATGATTTACGTTCGAGTTTTCGTAAAATAATAATTTATTGCCTTCATTGTAATATAATAAATAAGTCAGGAAAGTGTTATTTTGCTTGACGAAGTAAATAAATAAATATATCATCACGCCTTCTACCCATTACTGGGTGTGGCACTCTGCCGAAGCAGATCTCGGTAAGTGATATATTTTGCGCGTGAAGTGCGGTTACCAGTCGTCAAATCACGGCCTCCAAAGATGTTAGTGATAGAGGAGCCACAAGGGTAGTTTTTGAAATTATGAAAATTGTTTGTCGCCTGTGGGAATCGAACCAGGGTTCTCAGGATTCACAGGCCGAGTTCATATCACTGAGCTAGCCACCCCATATATACTATTTTTTCAGAAACCGTTTAATTTATCAAAGATTAATTAATCATAAATAATTCAAAATGTTTCAATTTTTTTATATAAATTGTATTGACAGCAGACTAAGTATCCAAGGTTACAACAACAAAAAACAGTGAAGTAAAATACAATACAGTCAGATAAAGTCTTTGCCAGACTGTTTTGTACTTTACCAGCCTGTTAATTTGGTTGTAACCTTGGATACGTATTTGACCTGACTGTTTTGGTAAAAATCTTTTTTTCGTACTAAAATTGGTTAGAAAAGTAAGTACTTGTCAGGAAAACTCATTTACATAAAATATTTTGCTATTCAGTGATATAAGAACATTATCGTTTTTAGATGGCATTTTTCATATTAATTCAAATCGACTTTAATACAATTTGTTCTATTTAATCATGACTTTAGCAGTTAAATCAGGCAGTATACAGGCATTCTTAGCCCAGTGGACAAAAGATAGGTAAAACTTGCGTTTATTAAAAAGCAAGAAGTTGTGCGTTAAACTCTTACTTAAAATACGATTGCGTCTGAATGGTTCCGATTCCACTATAAGCTGTAGGTTCCCTGTACTGTAATTGAGATTATGTTCCTATTGTGCATAGTAACAAATAAACAAATACATATTGTATCAAACTGGGAAGCAGAAGCACAATAAATGCATAAAATAACATTAGAATAATACTGCGTTGAAAAAGACATCCGGGAAATCAGCTCAAAAACGAATTTATCGTTTAGAAATATTACTTATTATATAAAGTGGGACTTGCATTAGTTTCATCACAGATCTCCAATGAAAACAATAAACGTGTTATAATTCTATAATATATTTAAAACATTTCTTCAAAAGCAACGGCTGTTAATTTTAAAGCAATGTACATTCTATGAAGAAGGAAGAAGGATAAAATTAGAAATATCATGAAATATTGAGAAAAGAAATGTTAGTTTTAAAACAACCGTATTTAAAATAGTTTTTTACTTTTTATTAATCCTACATTCTATATGAACCTTTGTAAAATAAATATGTCATACAAATCGACTATTTTTGTAATATGTAGATTATATAATAATATTTGCGATACGGTAGCAGTGGTGAAGCCTGAAATTTGAAGTAAGGGAAGCATTATTGGGTCAGTAATAAAAACTTGTGTACAAATGAACTAATATAACCATGAAATAATTTCTAAATTAAACAAATACAGAACAATTGCACTCTTTACATGTTAATTATATAACTATTTAATAATTTAGTTTATCCGATATCAATAATATTTTTTATATATAGCCGGTAAATATCATTAGCTTTATTCATATCAAAATCGTTACTTCATGTGCTTGATTATTTACCTAGGAACACAGGGCCGGATTAACACTATGATGGGCCCTAAGCACAACAGATTTTGGGAGCCCCCCGTGTAAAGAAAATTGGTCTTTATACATAGAATAAAGAAATCTCGTTTGTAAATCATTTATAATTGTATATACCATTATTTTTAAACGGTACAATTGAAAAGAGAAGAGAAGGTTATTGCCAGGAAAATCCCTCCCCCTGGATTTTAACTAGGATGATGACCACGACTCTCGACCATAGGACTTTAACATGTAAAACTGTAAAAGTTTAAGTATACACACACAAAATATTAGAAAATAAAAAATGTAAAACTGCTAAATCGGAATTTATTGAAGAAATGGTGTCATTTTAAGGTAGAGTTATTCGAAAATTGTCTTTCCTCTTCCATTCAAATCCAGACGACAAAGACTAGTAATTTATTTCACAAATTTAAATATTTTCTAATCCATTTGTTATGTGTATTTGTATTTATGTTATGTAAAAAAAATATTTTTGAAATTTATGTATATCTGAGAGTTTTTTGCGACTCGCCCCCACCCCCCCCTCCCGCCCCCCTGGAAAAAGTCTGTGGACGCCCATGCTATTAGTACTCGGAGAGTATCTCGAGAATTAGATGCTTCACATTTCACTATTTAGACGATTTTGAGAGACAATGATTATCACCTCTATCATTTCCAAAGGGTTCAAGGGCTAATGCAATATGATCATCTTCAAAGAGAGATATTTTGTAATTGGCTTTTACAGCAATATGGTGCAGATCATAACTTCATCTCAAAGGTAACATTTTTCGACGAGGCAATTTTATCCGAAGTAGAATTTACAACTTACACTCCCATCATTGGTCGATGCAAAATCCCCCTATTATTGTTAGTAGCAATTTTCATCATAGACTATTTTTAATTCTTTAGGTTGAGATTATTTTACTTGGGCCACTTAATTTACCACATCGATTGGACAGGATTTATTTTGCAACATAATTTATCGAAATTAATGGAAGATTGCATGATACACCACCTCTTTTTACGCTTGATGTGCAACAATAGACAATTGTAGTCTAGTGGCCCTCCTGTACTGTAATTGGGTTTAAGTTCCTGTTGTGCAGAGTAATAAATAACTAAATACATATTTTTTAAGAAGGTGGCTTCAAATAACTACCAATCTCCATCCGTTGGTTATTATTCACTTTATCATGCTTGTAGTGTTTCATTAATATTTTTTCACAGTTTTACATATCTCAAAAATGTTCGGAATCCATGTGTTTACTATTGTTCGGTAACACCAAAAAGCTTTTGTAATGTTAGTATTGGCATCACTGGTTGTTAGTGTCATTGAGAGCTTGGAGATTAGAAACTCAAATATAAATATAATTCAATTTGCAGTTGCTGTGTACAACAAATAAAAAATATGTATACAGATTGCAACAATATGAGCTATCTCATTATTGTATGTTGCTTCAGATAAAAGCTTAGCTTCGCGTAATTTGACACTCGTGGCCACATGGCCTTCCGTGTGAATTTGAATACTTTAGGTTTTCAAATATGGGACATTAACTTATAAAAGTGACAGTTATTAGTTAATATTCTTAGAATTCTAGCAACTTTTCGTGTTCGCAAGATCGGCATTGCCTTTGTGTCAGATTACACAGCCCCAGGCACTTAAGAGATGTATGGCAATGGATTCCAGATGTGGGTAGTTTTACTCAGAGGATGTCAAGTGTTTGGGATAACCAAGGCAGTCAGAAACACCGACTTGAAGCGTGAGGATATGCGGTCATCCTTACATGAGATTTACTTAAGTATAATTTTTAATAATTAATGTAACTTTAAATTAAGCTGTTTTCACATATTAGTTTGTTCAAGTGTTTTGTATCTTATCCTTATTCATTTTTCAATATCTTATATGTCTAAATATCAAAGTTCGTTTTTAACCCTTTATTAAGCATGTTCATTAGTTATCAATAAAGTGATTTGTGTGTTGTAACTGGCAACGATTTGCCAGTCCATAAAAGTATTTCATAACAAGAAAGGAATTCACAGAACAAGTAAGTAACAATCGCATCAAATTAATTATTATTATCAGATTTTAACTTATTCGCTCTTACGCTCAACCAGCTTTGTTACAATATAATGAACTATTTTCAATAAATAATATTAAATAAAACAATCAATAAATATATCATTACGCCTTCTACCCATTACTGGGCGTGGCACTCTGCCGAAGCAGATCTCGGAAAGTAATATATTTATGCGCGTGAAGTGCGGTTGCCAGCCATCAAATCACGGCTCCCAAAGATGTGATAGGGGAGCCACAGAGGTAGATTTTAAAATAGTGAAAATTGTTTGTCGCCTGTGACAATCGAACCAGGGTTCTCAGGATCCACAGTCCAACTTGATACCATTGAGATAGCTACCCCATAAATAATAATATTTATAGTGTAATACGCGGTAGAGAAAATTCAGCTAGGCGAGTCCAGCATGTGAAAGTAGGGATGTTACGGTGTTATGAGACTGGCTGTGAATTTCATGCTTGAAGGTTAGATATTTTTATCAATTTTAAATCAATAATTTTATTTCAATCGGCACGAAAAATCTTGTGTATCACACGTTCAGAAACTGTTTTGCGAGGGCTCGAAAAAATCGAGTTTCCGGCCTAGTGATACAAATAACTATTGAACAGTGTTTGTAAATAGCGATTTCATTTTCAACAGTTTTTATAATTTATGACTTAATTTGAACTATAGATAATATTTTTCATATGGGGTAATGGCTCAGTGGTATCAAGTCGGTCTGTGGATTCTAAGAACTCTGGTACGATCCCCACAGCCGACAAAACATTTTCTCCAATTTAAAATTATCCCTACAGCTCCTCCACCACTAACATCTTTGGGGGCCGTGATTTAAAGGCTGTTAATCGTTCTTCACCCGCATAAATATATCACTTACCGAGATCTGCTTCGGCAGAGTGCCACACCCAGTAATGAGTAGAAGGCGTGATGATATATTTATATTTATTTATTTATTTTTATAATATTTCGATGAATAAGCTTGAGAAAATTCTAGGATAATATAAAATATTAAATGTAAAACCGTATGCTAATTGCGTTTTGCCTTATAAAATTTATTATCAAATCCAAATCTATTATTCTTATTATGTACAGAATAATAATGTTTTTACTTACTTTACTCTGCGAGACAGCATCCTCATAGGTGTAATAAGGTGGAGCCTGAAATTATTCAACATTATTAATATATCCTACAACATGTAATTATTATTATTAAATATATTTCAATTAATTTATAATTAAACAATGCTCATTATTTTGCCGGTTAAATAAATTATAATAGCTAACATTTATTTTGTATAGTGGTATCAGTAAATATATAATAATTATTTTGTATTTCGTAGAAAAGATTTATTATAATCTATTTAAATATCTGTACAAAATGATTGGTTTTGTTTATAAATATATTCTATGTGTCAATAAAAGTTAAACCACAATAGTAATTTATGCACGAAGAGGAGACATTCATTCTTCCGGTTGGAAACCATCGCCCTCTGCACATTCTCATCTAGTAACGTCCATTGCGCCTCCGTCCGAGATTAGCAGTTTTACATATCCCATAATCCTTCGGAAACTATGTGTATACCCAGAGCTGGGCAAGCTACTTAAAAAAGTAGCTAAGCTACAGCTACAGCTATTCTCTAAAAAAGTAGCTAAGCTACAGCTATAAGCTATATTTTGTAAAATATAGCTAAGCTACAGCTAAAAGCTTTCGTTAAAGTAGCTGTTAAATTTTAAAGCTACTTTTTTAAATTATTGTGAAATAATTAAATTTGCCATTGTCATATGATCAGTCTTTTGTTATAATGACTGTTAATTTACTATTATGTACATAAATATCAAAAATAGCAAATACCATCTGGCACCTACTGTGTATTTTTGCGTATTAGAGCCAGTTCGAACCGGCAAAAAATAATTATTTTGTGTGGGTTTAGCTTGTACGCATGCGTACTTTGTTGACCTTCTGCTTAAAAAGTAGCTTTAAGCTACAAAAAGTAGCTTTAAAAGTAGCTTCAGTTGTTATTTTTAAGCTAATAGAAAAAAAGTAGCTAGCTACAAGCTACAGCTATATTTTTTCACAGTTAGCTAAGCTACAGCTAAGGTAAATGTAGCTAAGCTAGTAGCTAAGCTACAAAAGTAGCTAGCTACTGCCCAGCTCTGTGTTTACAGAATGCTATTCGGTAAAAACTAAGAACTTTTTGTTAATTTCATACGTTTATCAAATATAAAAATTAAAATTTGGACAATTTTAATTTTTTTACTCTTCATTTTTTGAGCTGATGATGAATGTGTTTTACATTTGAAACGTCCTATAATAAAAAACGTTTTATATTGGATCTTGAAGCCTTTTTATTTATATTTATTAATTTTATGATTTGAATCCTAAACTTATATATTTTGAAAAAAGAATAATACAATAATTATTGATTTATTTAAAATGAAAGAAAAAATTAAAAACAATATGAATTTGGTACTACTGATGACTGAATTTTAAAAAGTTTCAACGAATTGGAATTTTGAATTATCAAAGAAAAAAATATATTATTATTTTCATATGTGAAAAAGAAATATTATTTTTTCATATGTGAAAAAGAAATATTATTTTTTTCATATGTGAAAGAACACTAACTTTGCTTATCCATAGAGATGTAACTGTAGAAAAAAAAATATTAATAAATATCCAACGTTCACTAGGTTTTGCTGCAGATATTTTCACCCAAGCTCATCATATAACTTCGGTTTCTGTTAATATTTTTGAGTAAAAGCTACGCCGTCCAAATCCACAATGTCTACATCCCATAACGACGTGTCCATAACAAAGACAAACCACAATGTTGACAACGCCTCCCACCACAATGTTTATAGCGTATAAAACGTGTTCTATATAAGTTTATTTTGCGTGGTTGTCTATCAACAAGTAAGGGAAAAATCTAATAGATGGCGCTGATTACTAGCAGCAACCAAATGAATCGAAAACATTTTACTGCACTACTCGTATATCTCTTTGCTCGTTCTAATTAAGCAATAATAGTGATTTAAAATGACCGACCATTTATTTTCCGGTAAAAGACCAACAATAAATGACTGGTCAATGATCGGTCATTTTTAAAAATACAAACTTCGTCAAGAATCACATTAAAATGAAATATTATATCCTATTATATACCATATGTTTAACCTATAAATTCGCTGCAATTATGCAATTACCCAATACTGGAATTATTTTTTTAATTAAAACAAGTCAAAATTGTAGTATGTTATGAACTAAGGGACTAAAGTGCTTAATTTAATCCTTAGGATAATGTTTATTTCCCTCGCCTGAGGTTCGTGAAATAATCACATAAGGTACTAAATGCTTTAGTCCTGTGGTATATACACTACTTTTCACACATCCAGCCATATATTTTGAATAAATGATTAATTTTGATATTAACTTGACATATAATTCACAATGACAGGATTATATAAAATTTTAGGTAACTTATGCAATATAAACAATGTTAAATATGCTTGTTTACCTGTTAATTTAATCCCGGCGGAATTAAATTTCAAATTTAATCCCTGCAGGATTAAAAGTACCATTTCAGTCTTCTAAAGGGCGAAGTAAAGTAGGTCATTTACTCCCGGAAGTGTGACAAATATATTATTTTATACCAAATTCCTGTGCTTTTTTGATTACATTTTTTACAACTCACTCTTTGTAACGTGTTTCGTAATAGCTCATTCCTTTTTCCACATACTCTTGTCCATATTTCAACATTTGGTAAAAGATGCATGCTAATTTTCTTGCTGTAGCAGTAATTGCTTTTATTGCTCCTAGCCGTTTTTTTAATCTCCTATAGATATAAAAATAAAATAAATATATCATCACGCCTTTTTACCCATCATTGGGTATAGCACTCTTCCGAAGTGATATATATATATACAGAATGATCAAAAGGAATTGTTACAGTTGGCAATAAAAAAAACTACTTGAAATTGGTAAGCCTGATACATGAATTCATTTCCTGTTGTTGACAGTGACATTTAAAATTTAAATTTAAGTACATTTATTATTACATTTATTTCTAAAGTATTTCTATTACTTAAAAAGTCAAAATTCTATTAGCTGTCAGACTCCTGACATAATCTATTTGTATTTATTAGAAATGTCAAATAGCATTTCCGCCTTTATCTAGCGTTGTGCCAACTGTGGAATAAAAAGATCGCTGGAATTGTATTGCCAACTATAACAATTCCTTTTGATCAGCCTGTATATATGTATATATATATATATATATATATATATATATATATATATATATATATATATATATATATATATATATATATATATATATATATATATATATATATATATATATATATATATATATATATATATATATATATATATATATATATATATATATATATATATATATATATATATATATATATATATATATATATATATACATTAAATAACAAAAATATTATTCATATACGACCAATCTAGAAATAAGTATATTAATTATGTTTACGTCGTAATACAGCACAATACATATGCGCAGTCATTTTTAAAAATGATCGGTCGTTTATTTATTTTTCCTGATCAAATAAGTGACCAAAATTAGTGACCTGACCGATCACAATAAATGACCCACATCAATAAGTAATATTAATAAAAATGTTTTTGTTTACCAGTGACGTATTGAACACCGTGTTCGGATTTGCAGTTTTAACACCCTAATATACCAAATCCTGCATTTGTGTACCATAAATGATGACATTATATAGGATATTAGCTATTAGATTTTAGGATTTGTAACAGCACACTACGCCTTGAAGTTACTAGGCACTAAATTAAAAATCATGCGCGCTATGTCCAAACGACTGACAAATTTAAGATTTGGTATTTAGGGTGATAAAAGTGCAATCCGCAAACGGCCACAGAATAAATTATGATTTATTTTGTATTTCATGAATTTTTTAAATACACATAATATACCTATGTAATATGTAAATGTAAAATAAATATCTCTTCATCCCTCCAATATGCGCAACAAAATTCAAAACTACTGTATCACTTTCAGTTTTTAAATAATTTATGATTTAAAAATTGTGGCATGTCCAGTGACAAATGTCATAGTTTACAAGATTATTCATCTGAAAAATATCATGACCACGACTTTTCATTCATAAAGCATGTTTATTCGGGTTCACATGATGTGCTTAAAAAATTGTCTATGATTAGTTTCTTATATATAGGGTAGGTTGCTGAGTAGTATTAAGTCGGCCTATGGATTCTGAGAACCCTGGTTCGATTCTCACAGCCGAAAAACCTTTTCAGTACATTAAAATTACCCATGTTGCTTCTTCACCACTAACATCTTTGGGGGCCATGGTAATCGCACTTCACGCGCATAAATATATCACTTACCGAGATCTGCTTCGGCAGAGTGCCATATCCACTAATGGATAAAAGGCGTGATGATATTTTTATTTTTATTTTAGTTTCTTATGTATAATTATTATATAGTAGAGATGGACGAATACCACCCACGAATATTAGAATACTGCGAATACTGTAAGTATTCGATATTCGAGATCTTTGAATATTATTGCGCATGGCGAACATTCGGATACCTCGAATATCGCGCGATATTATTTGATGAACTCAGTTGACAGATGTATAGTTGCACTTGACAATTAAAGGAAACGAGCTTTATTTTAGGTACATGTTTACTCACTTAATTCATTTCAATTATTTCATAATTCATAAACGTAATGATAATTTAACATTTATTTTATAATTATATTTCACTGACATTTACTTATTTATTAAATAATTAATATATTATTATTTATTATTTACAATTATAATAGTTATTTGTGTATCAAGAGCGTAAAGTGAATCTTTATTGTTCATGCTCGGTAATTGAAGCGCGAGCGAAGCGAGCGCTGCAATAGAGCGAGAGCAATAAAGATACTTTACGCTTGAGGCACACACATCATTTTTTCTACGACTTTACTTACTAAATTTTTTTTAAAACTATCATGGGGCTAGTTCAATGCACGTTCCACCAATTTCTATATTCTATATAACCATGACGATATCAGTAACCAAGTACATAATTAAAAAATTCTGTTAGCAACAATCATTGTTTGTTATAAATTTTCATACATATTTAAAAAATGTTCTCAAAAATCTCAGAAAATAGTAATTGGCGTACTAAACGAAAATTCTAATGAGAATATCACAGAATCTAATTTATCCTCAAATTTATCAAACACCATTTCAAGTTCCGGAATAAATATACAAAACTGTCAAAACTGCACTTTCAATTTTAACATCCCTCATCCTTATTAAGTTGGCATTGCTGCCCAGCTGCGTTCAGGTTCAACTTCAAATCATAGCGCAGCAAACTTCATGTACAATATGTTTAAAAGTGTAAAAATGAATCTAACCTATATTTTAGATTTTGTAAGTATTGTTTCAATATATTAAGATTTCAGCAACAATTTATATTTTTCTAAGCGAGGGGTAAAGTATTTTTCCTACAACTGTGCGATTTCTTTGTTATTACGTAACTATTATTGCCTTGGTTACGTATGGAAAGTAGATGAATGCAGACCAAGTGTGTTTCTGTAAGCAAAAAAACACTAGTGCGGAAAGTGCTTGATTACGCAACTGTAAAAAAAAGTTTTTTTGAGAGCGATTTAAATTTCGCGGTAAGCGCGTAATTCATATTTTGGCCACAGACGCTTATAGAAGAAGAAGTTGCAGTGAACCAGCGCTAGTAAATATGCAGTAGTATATTTTGACGTTTATAAACATAACCTTAAATTGCCGTATATCTAATCTGTACACAACTAATAAAAAGAACTGAACAAAGTAAAATATATCGATAAATGGTTTAAAGCAAGTAAAATACATAATATTTATTGTGTGTGTATATTATTAACAGTTGTTACATATTGACATAATGTAAAGTGGAAACTTCTGTATTGTCTAAAGAAACATTGATTTCTTCCGTACCTGTTCAAATTATTAACAGTAATATTATTGACAATAATTTCGGCGGCTTTAGAAGTACCAGCAGCAGGTTGATTGTCATTGTCGAAAATAGATGCAACATAGCATGATCCGGAGCTTCAATTATCTTTGGAGGTGTTTATGATAAAGAAGAATCACTCACTGTACTATTCCAATCTAGACGATTTTGAAGAAATTATCTTGACGTTAGTACAATATTTTTAAATAATGTAGAACAATGTGCAAGCAATCAACAAACAAACCATAGCAACGCCGTAAAACATCGTTCTCGTGTAATATCATTAAAATTTTATAAATTTGGATAATATTTTAGTAATTTACTCAATCGCATAGTTGTAGGAAAAATGTTGTAACGAGCCTTTTTCGGCACTTGTTATAAAAATAACTATTACCGCTTGTTGCTATAGGAGACGCGCGGTAAAGTATTTTATTGTTCGTTACTCAGTAACCATCAACTTTACGATGACAATTGAAAGCATAAATATCAACTTTTCATAGCAGTCGTAGAAAAATTTAATTTATAATGTAATTTTTAAATTTTTATAAAACTAACTATTCGGAGTATTCGAATATTCGAGATGTGATTAATATTTGTAAGAAAATTATGTAAATAAATAAATTATGATTATATTTGCACCTTAAATTAAATTTCATTTATTTTACTTCGTTTTCCAAATGGATAGCCATGGAACTGGAATAAAAATAATGAATCTGTCAGTCAGAAAACCATAAATAAAACATTAATTGTAACAAAATTAATCAATTTCTGTTCATTTACATTTCATTTCTGTATAACAGATTCAATTAAATAAAAGTAAATAAAATATAGGGACCTGCTAAGCATTGTACAATAAGGTGTAACAAGGTTTTCGTTTTTTCATTATTTCAATCTAAAAGAGTTTTCCTAAAAATAATAAAAAATCGTTAATGAATAATTTTATGTTAAACCCCTATGGCCCGTATTTTAATTAACATCTGGTTTAAACTCAGCAGCAGAAAACAAAGCATTATTTAAATAAATTAAACATTTTATTGATTTCTTTTACCTTTCACTTCTGAGTCATTAAAATCCTTGCAAAATTATGATAAAATAATAACTACATAAAAAACTATGGCTCACAAAAAGCAGGCATAGGCAACTTAATTAATTTTTCGCAGCAATTAGACAAAAGAATTTCTTTACACTTGAAATATTTCATAAACACATCATCACGAAAGTGGGAAGCAAATATTACGCGCTTGTTTTAATTAAAAATTCTAGTGCAGCTCATCCAATGTTTCATATATTTTGAAACAGCTGTCAGGGAAAGAACGAATGACGCATCATGAAATAGATATTTAATTATCGGTCTAAAAGGGCTTAACACGTCACATATTTTTAAGAATGAGACTCACATCTGTAAAAACAAACTGAGATCAGAAGACAAAAAAAGTTACAGGAAGGTTTTACAGTTTCAGTAAATATACAACCGGGCCGGAGTCTTGCGTCCAAACTGAGAGCCATATAGACACCAAGGACCATAGGCTCCTAAGAAGTGACTATCAAAATGTTTTAAATCAATCTATTATAAATAAATACCTTATCGTCACTCCACTACCAGTTTTTTCAAAGTTAAATTATGGAAGATATTTTTATTTAAGTTACGATACTGAATATAATAATAAAACTGTGTGGTATAATGATAAAACATTAATTAGTGACAAGTTAAACGAAGCATATTTACAAACGTCATTTAATAGTAAATACGAGTATATTGAATAAATTGTCTTCTACTTGCGCCGCGAATGTTTCAATCAATTGACAAGTGATTTTTTCGTATGTTGAAGCGTTCGTAGTAATTAATTTTGCGAATTGTTTATTTCGTTAGTTCCAAATAATACGTTAGACTATTGACATTACCCCATATGGGCTAATAGCTCTGTGGTATCAAGTCAGCCTGTGGCTCCAAAGAACCGTGGTTCGATCCCCACAGCCGACAAAACATTTTCATCAATTTAAAAGAACATCTTTGGGGGCGGGCCGTAATCAATATTATTTTTCTGAAATAAAATATGTACAAATATATATATATATATATATATATATATATATATATATATATATATATATATATATATATATATATATATATATATATATATGGGATGCCTAGCTCAGTGGTATGAAGTCGGCCTGTGGATCCTGAGGTGCCTGGTTCGATTCCCACAGGCGACAAATTTTCATAATTTGAAAAAGCTATCCCTGTGGCTCCTCCACCACTAAAATGTTTGGGGGCCGTGATTTGACGACTGGTAACCGCACTTCACGCGCAAAATATATCACTTACCGAGATCTTCTTCAGCAGAGTGCCACACCCAGTAATGGGTAGAAGGCGTTTGATATATTTATTTATTTATTTTTTCTTAACGTTTGATTTATGTAATGAAATTTATCTAAAAATAGAATATTAATATACTATTACGAAAAATTTGGAAAAATAATGTTCATTTCGTTGATAATAGCGATTTTTTTGAGAAATATTGTATTATTGTATCGACTTTGTAATTGTAACGGTAGTCTTGCGAGATTTTGCTAAACTATTGGAAAAATTTTATTAAAACCTGCTGGCAACATTAACCATTAACCTCTTGTCTTCTATTCTTAGTACTGTTGTCATAACCTGTACAACTGTCAAAATTATTTTCAATAATATATCAGCGTTAATGTCATATTTAAATCATGCTATATCTCATCGATCCGTGGTCTAAATTATTATTTAGAATTGACGAAATAACACAATTAATAACTACAGACGTTCGACATACAAAAGAAATAATCACTTGTCACCACATTTGAGTCCATTGCCTCTGTAGTTCAATTGGTTAGAACAGTTTTCGGGTTCGAATCCAAGTAGTTGTAAGATGATTTTATCAATAATGATGAGAATATGTTAAGCCGTGAAGGGAGGTGATACTCTTTTCAATGACAAACGCTTTTATATGCTTATAATGCAATTTCATTAAAATCGCTATCACTATCGCTATCTCTGTGTACTTTTAAATATCATGTAAATAATATGTTCTAACCTGTAATAATCTTAACCAAATGCTATTTTGAAATCCACAAGTTTAGATCAGTTTGTAAAGATTCTGTTATAATTTTTCGCTGTTTGTTAATTTGTTCGTCATTTGTATCTCGTTGATCATAGGCGTGTTTCTTTGGACTGTGATTCGTAATCAAAGTGATCAAACTTAACATGATCATGAAGAATCATGTTTCTTCGTTCGTTATTCGTTATCCCTACTCTTACATTTTGTGATCACGAAACGACAATCCCCTGCCCTTCTGAATCATACTTTTTCTATGATTCATGTTGACTGATTCACATCGAAGGTTTAAAAATGGCGTCTGATGATAAATTTATGTGCTCTATTTGTGGAATTAAGGGAAATTGGCTGCTTCTGGAAGAATGTTTAAATGGCTTACATGGACACTCATTTATGAAATTTTAAAATAGGTTAGTTTGTGTATTTGACATTTGCAGTTATTTTAACGTTCATACTATAGGATCGCGTCGATCGGGTTGGATTTGAATCATTATTCCTGTTCGATGTTTTCTTCAGTATCATATTTAATCATGATTCAACGCAATCATGATCAAAGGAATCATGATTTAGAAAATCACAATCACAATCCAAAGAAACACGCCTCATATTGTTATTTTCTTTTGTATTTATTATGTATGGTTGGGTGGTAGAACAGCCTTGGCTGAACCCTGCCTTTGACATGCGTCAATAAATATTATTATTATTATTAATTGTGTAAAGAAAACTTAGTTCTATACGACTTGAAAATGAACCCAACTTAGGTTCAAAATGTCGTCATGTTACTTATAATTGTGTAATAAAAGACAAGAAATCAAATCGATAAGGAAATTTATTCTTATTTTTTTCCATATTTTATTAATATACTCTTTAATTTGTGACTTATATAGATTTGTTTTGAATTTTGCGATAAGCAAATATAAGATCATGTAAACTGGACAGTTATAGTTTTATGTAGACCTATCGCTTCTTATGCAAGAGTATGTAGGTATTATCGACCACAATTTAGTTGAATCAAATTATTATCAGCAAATTATTTTTCTTATAACATATAAAATAAAGAAGGATGAAAACCACTCGCGAATACTCGAATACTTCGAATACTGAAAGTATTCCATATTCGAGCTCTTCGAATATTTATGGCAATGGCGAACCTTTCGAATACCACGAATATCGCGCTTTACGTCTTGAAATTGAAATAAAAAAATATTGTGTGTGTCTCGAGTATAAAGTGTCCTTACCGCCTTGCATGGTTGTTGCTTTCGGCTACGCCTCAATCAACAATCTCCATGTGCGAGCGGCAATACACTACTTTGTGTTCTATGTACACAAATAACTATTTCGACTCAAAAAACTTTCAGAGTACAAATCTATTTTTTCAATTAATGGAACTTACACGTTTTTGAATTTAAAGTCTTCAAGTGGTAGAGCTTTTTAATATATATTTATTAAAATAAATTCTTGACCGTACATCATATTTAATACAATATAAAATCATACCATAAATTATATCTTTATTGCTGAAATATGAAAGTTAAAGTTGAATAATTTAAAATGTTCGCACTGCCATATTGCAATGACGTAGTTGCATTAAGCCAATCACAGAGCTTTGTCTGAAACGTTTGTCGGTGCTCAAGAAGACGAAGAAGAAATAAGCATTCAGCATTCTACGATTCTACCAATGACGTATAATACTAGACGAATTATGCCGTATTCAAGTCAATGCAGTGTTGTGAAGCAGAAAGAGATTGAATAACTTGATGGTCCGCCGGATGCGCGGCAAGGAGCGAGTACACTTTGATGTTATGCAAGTTGCTTTTTGCCGCGCACCCGCCTCACCGACCAGTTATTCTATCCTTTTCTGACTCACAACAAACGCCGATGTTATCCGTCTAGTTATGTTTTGTCTGAGGATTCTACTGCCAACGACAAGTTACGTGTTATTTATCTCTGTCTTATCTGTCTCTCTTTAAGCTAAGATGCAACTACGTCATATTCAATTGTTTCGAAAGTTTAAATATTTTTATCATGCTTAATACAAGTTTTTTTAAAAAATAAAAAATTTGGGTATAATTATTTTATTACGTAGATTGATATATAAAAAATTCAAAAAAGTCTTGAAAGGCCCATTGTCGATTATTTTGTTCGAAGGGTTGATTTTTGTTACGTGCCATAGAGAGAAAAGTTGGAATAAAATAAACTACTTTCTGCTCAAGGTACACAAATAATTAACATTTTTTGTGATATACATGTTAGGGTTCGTCGACTCATGCTACTTTTCATTTAATAGGATATTACATAACAAGCATCGAAAGTGTAAGATAACGTGCAAGTGTACAAATTGAAAAACGAGTGATTTAAGTACTCGAGCACAGTTATCACACTTTCGAGTGAGTTATGTACACTATTTTTCAAACGACCACAAAATATTTCTAAAAACAGTTTACAAGAGCTATTTTGTTACACTTTGATAGCTGATACGTTTTTGTAGGTAAGCGTCGACGTTTGACGTTTGAGGATAGGTATTGTGATACCAACTGTACTAACCGTAATGTCAAAATATTGAATAATGTAAAAATATTAGTAAATAAGTAATTATTTATTTTAAAAAATAAGATTGATTTTTGCAAATGTGTTGAAAAATCTGTTAAAACTTCAATTTAAACAATAATACAAATTCTTTTCATTTATTTTATGATTTTCTTTCATCGTAACGCCATCTGTTGTCAATCAGTGGAACTTCACTTGATATGTTAGAAGTGTACGTTATACTAACATAGGAGGTGTATGTTATGTTCAACTTTCCGTAGTAGTTATGATGTTGTTATGGTTACTTTCATAAGTGGTCGTCGGAAAACATTATTTACATCAGTACTGTCTCACTCAAGTTAAACTGTATGTACCTACGAAGTTTCGTATTCTACTAACAGGCAAGGGTAAGTTTAAATAGGTAATTAGTTTACTAAGAAAAATAAATATGTCGGTGTAATGAAGTTGGACAATTTTAGAAGCACTGTAGTGTGGAGAAAGGGGAAGACTAGGCGCACACAACATCGCTAAAGAGAGACGAGAGAAGCCATTTCTCAATCCCCTGAGAGGCGGCTGGTCCAAGGAATTAAGTAGATATCCTGCAGGACACTAAATCATGGCCGGATTCTGTAGTGGCTAAGTCTCTTCTTGCACTCTGCGTTTCGGCACTACGGCTCTAGCCCTCCTTGCCTGCTTGCCTCCATCCACGCCATATACCAGCGTTTCCAGGATAAAAGCAACTTCACATCAATAGCGCTAATGTCTTATTGAAAATAATACATTAGTGGAGATGACAGCAGCTGCAGTGTATGAGGCGGAGGTGGAGGTGGATGATATACGCAGTACAAAATAAACAAAACTAATATTTCAATGCACATTATTTATTATGCATATTAGAAAATGGAAATATGACTGATCAAAGGGGATGATAAGATAGGTACGCAGTATTGAAAACGGAAGATGGATTTGTACTGAATAAATAATTAAATTCTTGTTTCTTATAACTAACAGAAATGTCACGAGGAGAGTATACCTTTAAAATATTTTTATTTTATAAATAACAATAAGAAAAAAAGAACAAAAAGTTTTAAGAAATGATATACAATGCGAATATTTTATTATTATTGGTAGTCAGCATTCTAAAATATTGCCTCTACTGTAAAGTGATTATATTTTTTGGAAAAAATAAACGAATGGGATAGGTGGCTTATGGCCATTTGCACCACTACCGTTTAACTTTTAAACCAAGGTTTAAGTTACTAAAGTTAGGTTTAAAACAATCCGTCTATAGTTTAACTTAAACCCTATTGCATCTTCGGCTTAACAGCATGGGCGTCCGCAGGGGGGGAAAGGGGGGCCGCGCGCTCCCCCCTTGTATATTAACTAGGATGGTGACCAAGACTCTCGAAGATAGGACTTTAACATGTAAAACTAAAATTTTTTAATTTCCTGCTTCCTTAAACATTTGAAGCAAATAAGCTTGAAATAAAAGTTTTAGGGCATAACATTCTGCATCTGTACAAAATTAATTTTGCATACTTTGTAACGACACAAATTAGATTTGAAATTGACGAAAATTGCCTCAAAACTATCGATAGACATGAAATTGAAACAAAATTAAACATATGTTTGACGTTTTATTTGTCAAAATAAATGAAATAATAAATAAGGAATTTATTCTGGCAGTTTTGACAGATTGAACGACAAACATTTGTTTAATTTTGTGTCAATTTCATGGCTATTGATAGTTTTGAGACAATTTTAGTCATTTTCAGATCTAATTTGTGCCGATACAAAGCATGCAAAATTAATTTCATATTTTATGTCCTAAACATTTTATTTGAAGCTTTTTGCTTTTAAATAATTAGGAAGTAGGAAATTTGAAACAGTGTGATTTTACATGTTGGAGTCCGATGTTCGAGAGTCGTGGCCACCACACTGTATATGTATAAATTAAATAAAAATTAAATAATAAGTTTAAAGATAATAAATTCAAGCTGAAACTGAATTTCCAGCAGTGTTCTTATGGCCAGCTAGCGACATGTTCCCTATCGTAACGATTGAGTAATCTAAGTTTAAGTATACACAGACAAAAAATATTGAAAAATAAAAACTGTAAAACTGCTAAATCGGAATTTATTGAAGAAATTGTGTCAATTTACGGAAGAGTTATTCGAAAATTGTTCTACCTCTTCAATTCAAACCTAGACGACAAAGACAAGTAATCTATTTCACAAATTTAAATATTTTTGTATCCATTTGTTATGTGTATTTGTATTTATGTTATGTAAAAAAAATATTTTAGAAATTTATGTATATCTAAGAGTTTTTTTGCGACTCGCCCCCCTCCCTGGAAAAATGTCTGCGGACGTCCATGCTTAATAGTACAATTATGTGATAGTTGCCAGGTACCTATTTGAAAATAAATATGTGAATGTGTGTTTTTTTAAATTACTTTGAAAAAGAATGACATTTTTGATATTAACAATATGGCAATGATATAGAAGACATAAGACCTATAGAAAATATTCATATAAGAAAAATATATTAAGAAGTAATTAATTTTATAGGTTCGATGACGAAATTTTTTTTAAAAGATTTCGTTTGAAGGGAGGAAATATATATAGTTTATTAACTTTAGTAGAACAACAATTAGAATTTCCGTATAATTTGTAAGTAATAATTTACTAGAAATGACATATGCATGAGAAATTAAACGGTAGTGGTGCAAATGGCCATTAGTGGTATAGAGTGAACTCGGGTTCGATTCCTACAGCTGACAAACAATTTTCACCACATTAAAAACTATCCCTGTAGCTCCCTTTCCAGTAACATCTTTGAGAACCGTGATTTGACGGCTGGTAACCGCACATCACGCGTAAAATATACCACTTACCGAGATCTGCTACGGCAGAGTACCACACCCAGTTATGGGTGGAAGGCGTGATGAAATATTTATTTTATTTTTAATTAAATGAAGGAGAAATCTAGAAGATTTATAAAAAAAATCAGTTTGTTTTATTGTTTTATTTTATATGGGAGAGACAGCTCAGTAGTATCGAGTCGGTCTGTATATTTGAGAACCCGGGTTCGATTCCCACAAGCGATAAACAATTTTCACTACATTAAAATTATAAAATATATCATTTACCGAGATCTGCTACAGCAGAGTTCCACGCCCAATAATTGGTAGAAGGCGTGATGATATATTTACTTTTATTTTATTTATCATTTTGCAGATCTCTCAATGTTTTGTTACAATACGTACATACTAAAATTATAAGTATGTTGGTTTCCTTCGAAGCACAATAATTTAGAAATTTAATATGTGCCCGCTGTCTATTCAAAGTATAACGTTGACATGACGAATGAATTAACATTTCCACTTGAATAAATTACCTGCCGTTTCCTTATGGCAATCACGGAATTCCGTAACAACTTCGCTACCCCACGCTAGAAGCACCCTTCTGTAGACCGCAAACGCTACCATCTCATATCGCGATGTCACACGTAGTTATGTCGTTGGATACGGGAAAGTTGATATGTTTGCCACCAAAAT
The DNA here is from genome assembly GCA_911728475.2 of Pterostichus madidus. NCBI lineage: Eukaryota > Metazoa > Arthropoda > Insecta > Coleoptera > Carabidae > Pterostichus > Pterostichus madidus. Next base: position 22,399,722 of record OU452311.1, on the reverse strand, counting down.
AAAATTTAATATGTCTTTGTGCTTGTGTTATTACTTTTGCACTGTCATTTGTAATTCGACTTCGAATGTGACATTTCCAATGTTACGAAAATGAGAATTTTTGTAAAGTTAATACGCGTTTTTTCATACATTGAATGAAAACATTCTTGTATTGATTTTTATTTCTCTTCAGAATAATTATTTCTATACAGGTTTTTAAAAATAAGTTTAACGGAATTCTAAGCTTGTTTTACAGGTATATGTTGGTGAAATTGAGGGTGAAAGATTGCGTGGACGACCTATGAATAAATGGATGAATATGATTGAAGGATTGTTGCGTGAACGAAAGTTTCTGAGTATGAGGAACAAACGTGCTTCTATGAAAGGAAGTATGAATGTGGATGAAGCTAAAGTGGTGTGTCAGGATAGGAAAATTTGGCGAAGATTAATTGCGGAATGAATCTGATGATTTAAGAAAAGTACAGTATTTTTGATTTTAGTTTTGTTGTTTAGTAATTTCATTAGAGTGTTTACCTACAATTGTGTGAAATTCACTTTCAAAAACAAGCGCAGGAATGACACTCCCTTCGTTTCTTATCTTTTTTATTCGTTTTCTGATCTTACATTGAGTGTTTAACTGCAATTATGTGGAATTCACTTTCAAAAACAAGCGTAGAGCGACACTCCCTTCCTTTCTTTTCTTTCAATTCGTTTTCAGTTCTTACGTAGAGTGTTTAACTGCAATTGTGTGGAATTCTCTTTCAAAAACAAGCGCAGGACGACACTCCCTTCCTTTCTTATCTTTTTGTTTCATTTTCAGTTACTGCATTGTCTGGACTTTTCTTTCATATACAAGTGCAGGCTATAGCTTTTATCTTTTCTAATCTTTGTAGATTCTTTGTTAGGTTCGTTATTAGATTCGTTGTTAGGAGTAAGTGTGAGTAATTTGAGATGTTTTATGCATATGTTATGTACGTCGAAGAAAGTAGATGAATGATAAGTGAATAGGAATGATGTGATTTAAGGTTTGATTGTGATAAATGATTTCGAGTGTAATAAATGAATGAGTTTATATGGAGTGATCTATGAATGTGGTTAAAGTGAGGATTGTGTGTTCTGATGATAATGTTTGACGAGAGCTGAGTATATGATGTATGTAATGAGTGAATATTTTATAAGTGATTTTAAGGTTCGTGCTACCCCATTTGTTGGGATATAGCGGAAGATATGTATGTATGTATGTATGTATATATATATAGTGCAGCGGCTAGTATCCCATAAGTGATCCCTCTGTCGGCGAGAACGTACTTTCTCCACTTAGGCAATTCAAAGTATATACAATTCATTTTACATATGTCATAATATATATATATATATATATATATATATATATATATATATATATATATATATATATATATATATATATATATATGAACAAGTTCGGTTATTTTCAGTCAATAAGAGGAAAAAAAAATGTATATTGTCCAGCAGTATGGTGTTGTGGTTAACGTTACCGCTTTCGAATTCGAAGATCCCGAGTTCGAATACCACACTGTGGTTCGGTGAGTTCGGATTTTGTACTGTACTAGGGATTTTATAGGCGCCTAGATGCAGGATTTCTTATTCGTTTTGGGGAAATCTATCGGCGTGTCAAATCTAAAATACTTAATAACCCTTGTAGTTAAAATTGCAACGGACGAACATCAGAATTAAGTCATAAAGTAGGATAAAATAATAATCGGATCATGAGTACACCAGCATACTTATGAACAGACGTGACGAACATAAATATTAGCCACACTTACTCACGCGCTCAACTCACCGAACAATGCGGTTTAATACAATTGAAATCAGTGCAGAAATGGTTCGAATTATGCTTTGGACGTAGTCAGAGGAAATTATTTATCTTCGCTTCGCCCTAGTTAAGGGGGAAAATAAATGTGTACATAATAATCATTATTAAGCTAAGATATGAAATATTACTGTATTCTTTTAAATTATTTATTTATATAAATATATCATCACGCCTTTTACCCATTACTGAGTGTGACACTCTGCCGAAGCAGATCTCGATAAATTATATATTTATGCACGTGAAGTACGGTTACCAGCCGTCAAATCACGGCTCCCAAAGATGTTAGTGGTGAGGGAGCCACAGGGGCAATTTTGAATTGGTGAAAATGTCTTGTCGGCTGTGGGGATCGAACCAGGGACCCTATTATGTGGTAATGGCTCAGTTGTATCCGAGTCGGCCTGTGGATCCTAAGAATCCTGGTTCGATCCCCACAGCAGACAAAACATTTTCACCAATTAAAAATTACCCTTGTGGCACCTCCACCACTCACATCTTTGGAGGCCGTGACTTAACGGCTGGTAACCGCACTTCACGCGCATAAATATGTCACTTACCGAGATCAGCTTCGACAGAGTGCCACACCCATTAATGGGTAAAAGGCGTGATGATATATATATATATATATATATATATATATATATATATATATATATTTGTGCGTGAAGTGCAGTTACCAGCCGTTGGCCTTCAAGGATGTTAGTGGAAGGGGAGCCATATGGGTAGGGATGGCAGCTCGATCATTTGATCGGTCACAAGTTGTCAATTGCCGTTCAATTTGACCGATGTTGTAATATTTGACCTAATCAATTTGACCAATTAAAAAATTAACTACAAATAACAATAGTTTATTGGATAAAAAATAAAATATTTCTCGAAAAAACTAAATAAACAATACTTCTTTGGTAAAAAGAAAACAAAACTAATGCTAAGATAAATAATAAGAATATAAGAAATAAACACGAAACATATGCGCGATTACTACAACTGTATTATTAACACACCAACCCTCAGACAGTGCGAACTACATACTGAAATTACTGTATCTCGCCGAACACGGTTACACAAAGAATTATGCTACCGGCACGTTCCTCACTACGAGTATTTCAGTTTTTAACACGAGTAATTTAACAAATGACTAGTCAATTACTAGATCAATTGAACGAAGAGTATTTGACCAGACAATTGCCATCCTTACATAGGGGTAGTTTTAAATAAAATTAATATAAATATATTGTAAATGATATATTTATACGCGTGAAGTACGGTTACCAGCCCTCAAATCACGGTCCCCAAAAATGTTTGTGCAGAAAGGGGTATAGGGGTAATTTGAATGTGGTGGAAACTGTTCGTCGGCTGTAGGAATTGAACTTGAGTTCTTTAATCCACAGTCCGACTTGATATCACTGAGTCACCAACTCCGTAAACAAATTAGTTTCTAAATTTCAGTAAAACAATATTACTTCATAATAAAGCTAAAATAAAAACACTTGATTTGTCCACAGATATAATATTTATTAAATATATAACGATCGTTTCGACTTTGCATCTTTTGGAAAGTTTAGAAATAAGGAAAGCGATTAATTCTAAGAAATACATTGTAAATGACCAATTAGATGTTTGTAACTCACCCCTACTCAACATAGGTAAACTTATATAAACTGTCTTCTTGTATGAATACTACTGTATCTGATGATGACTGCAAAGTTGAAACGATCGTTATATATTTAATAAATATTATATCTGTGGACAACTCAAGTGTTTTTATTCTAACTTTATTATTATAAAATGTTCCGCCAAGAACCGACTACACAATCTCTTACTTTAATATTACTTCAATTAAAATAAAATGACAGTTCTTGAAATGCCAAATGTATGATAAAATGCGAAACTATCGTATAATTCCATAAAATTCTTGTTTTGTACAATGTTGAGCAGCTGAAGAATTTGTTAAGGGTCAGTTGGGCAACTAGTTTGTTTGGTATAATTGAGTCACATGTGTCGTTGATACTGTTAAGACTCCGCAGCAGTTTGGTCGATGTAAACTTTAACACAATCACATGGGGCTTTGCAAATGCCCGGAGAATATAAAGGAATGTTGTATGCGGCTTCAGCAGTTGCAAATAGTTCCTAAACCTTGCTGTTGCTGTGGCTCCTTGATGAGAATTATGTTTTCATGCTACGTTTACCTTTAGTCAATCAATAATTATAAACACAGAACTGTAGCAATACTAATATAACTGTAAGTATTCTGTAATATTATTGTGGAATGTAGCTTTATATTTCTCATTAATATTAATAATTAAGCTTTGTATTTCTGATTAATATTAATAATTAAATAAATAATAGATATTGTTAGGTATTTGCCTGAATAATAAACAACATTTCGCAAAATACTTCTCCCTCTCTACTAACATCTCTGGGGGTAATCACGACTTTTCGTACCCATAACCCCACTTTTAGGATTGTCATTAATTTTAGTAACTTTCTGATTGTTGTGATTTGACTCTTTGTCATCGCACTTTATGTGCATAAATATATCACTTACCGAGATCTGCTATGTCAGAGTGCCACATCCAGTAATGGGTAAAAGGTGTGATGATATATTTATTTATTTATTTATTTTAAAATACATATGAACTGCATAATAACAATTATAACCAATGATGGAAGTATCCAATGAACTGAGTAGTACCTATATAACTTTGAGTATTGAGGAAATGAAAAAAAAAACTATTTTATTTCTCTTATAAAGTATTATACTTTCAAACTCAGCAGAATATTAAATTTTTCAGACAATCATAAAATTCATCACTTTATATAGTATAGTTCATGATCAAATATTTGACTTTTCCGTCCCTAACAATATGGCAACAATAGCAAAAATAAATGTAAAATTTAGTAGCTAGGGAAAAACGTACTTATTTATATGTTGTTTAGGTACATAATTGCTTATACTCAAATAAATTACCTGCAATATTTATAATTATTTAGCAATTTTTGCTTGTATATATGTAAGAGAACTGTACTTGTACTGCTTAAGAGAATAGTAGTTTTTAGTATTTCCTAACTTTTTACAAGATTACAAATTTTATATTTGGACCAGATTTATAGATCAGAATGATGTTAATTTAAAAAAAAAAATAATTCGCAATTTTGATACGTGGTTAACATACCTTTTGGGGAAATCCATTATAAAAAAAGAAAGGTTAACGGGCAGAAATCTTGCATATCAAAATATTATATTGAGTATTAGTTTGATTAAAATTTAATGAATTAAATAGTAAATATTCGGATACGAACTTCAATAAATATATCTTTGTTGAAACTCTCGTCAGCGATTATGTACCTAAACAGCCTGTAAATAATGACGAATTTCCCTTGCTACTAAATGTTACATCTGTGGTTTTCTCTATTGTTATAGAAATTTGGAGTTTCTCAAGATTCTAATTTAGAACCACTATTATTCCTTCTTATTACTGTTGAGATTGTTGATGTTAATATTGAAATGTAATTCATTGAATGATTCCAGGTATCTACAAACTAATATTGATAACATTCTGGTTTGGTCTTCAAAATCTAATTATAATGTTCACCTGTTATTTATTATTGGCTGTATCTACTTTGTAAATGTGATTAATAAGCAGTTACCAAATAGTATATTACATAACAAGCATCGAAAGTGTAAGATGACGTGCGAGTGTACAAATTGAAAAACGAGGCGCGCAGAGCCGAGTGATTTAAGTACACGAGCACAGTTATCACACTTTCGAGCGAGTTATGTACATTATTTTTCAGACGACCACAAAATATTTCTAAAAAAGTTTACAAGACCAATGTTGTTACACTTTGATAGCTGATGCGTTTTTGTAGGTAAGCGTTGACGTTTGACGTTTGAGGTTAGGTATTGTGATACCAACTGTAATTTCAAAATATTGAATAATGTAAAAATATTAGTAAATAAGTAATTATTTATTTTAAATTATGTAAAAATTAATTTTTATTTAAAAATCATAAATAGGAGGTAGGGAAACGAAAGGATTATAGTATATTACAAGCATCGAAAGTGTAAGATAACGTGCGAGTGTACAAATTGAAAAACGAGGCGCGTAGCGCCGAGTGATTTAGTACACAGGCACAGTTATCACACTTTCAAGCGAGTTATGTACTCTATTTTTCAGACAACCACCAAATATTTAAAAGAGCAATGTTGTTACACTTTGACAGCTGATGCGTTTTTGAAGGTAAAGGTTGACGTTTGATGTTTGAGGTTAGGGGATACCAACTGCACTAACCGTAATGTCAAAATATTAAAGAATGGTAAAATATTAGTAAATAAACAATTATTAATTTTTTTAAATAAGATTTATCTCGGCAAATATGTTGTAAAATCTACGAAATCATCGATTTATATAATAATACAAATTCTTTTCATTTATTTTATTATTTTCTTTCATCGTAACGCCATCCGTTGTCAAGCAGTGGAACTTCACCTGATATGTTAGAAGTATGCGTTATACTAATACATAAGTGTATGTTCTGTTCAACTTTACGTGGTAGTTTATGGTGTTGTTATGGTTACTTTCGTAAGTGGTCGTCTGAAAAAGTTTTAAATAACTTGCAATTTTGCCGGGTACTATCATTAATAAAATACGAATTTGAAGTATTCTAATTGATTATTGAGGTAGTAGTCACAAACACAAATAATTTGTAAATTTGAATTTGCACCGTGAAACTTTTTCAGATACTGAATAGGAAAATATTACTTACTTCATTAGCTTTCAGTACTATTTTAAAACATTTATGACCGTTTTTCAAATAGTCATATATGTACCTAGGATAGGATAACAAAGCATAACAAACAGCAATGTGGAATTTGATATGAGTCTGTTAATCAAAATATTTGATTTCAGTACAACGCAGTTTCATATGTTCACGCTCATACGATGTTTGCTGCATATGAATGTATGTATAAAAGCTTCTGAGATGTAATATTTTACAAATTAAGGGAACAAATAAAAAACAATACAATGTAACATATTACATAATGAGACAGTAGTAAATAGATAAAATTAAATGATATGCACAAGATAAAATAATAATAAAGTAAAATAAAATAAATATAGCATCACGCCTTCCATCCATTACTGGATGTAGCACTCTACCATAGCAGCTCTCAGTAAGTGATATATTTGTCTGGGAATAGCGGTTACCAGTCGTCAAATCACGGCCCTCAAAGATCTTAGTGGAGGGGGAGCTACAGAGGTAGTTTCTGATGTGGTGAAAATTATATGTCGGCTGTGGGTATCGAACCCGGTCAAATAATAATAATAATAATTGTAAAAATAATATTAATTTGGATACAATAAAAAGAAAAATTCTAAACAACTAATGAAATAATTATGAATTATTAAGAATAATTACAAAAAGTATAGGGTAGGTGGCTCAGTGGTATAGAGTCGGCCTGTGGATTTGAGAACCTCGGTTCGATTGCACAACTGACAAACAATTTTCACCACATTAAAATTACACCTGCGGCTCCCGCTCTACTAATATCTTTGGGAGCCGTGATTTAAAGGCTGTTAATCGTTCTTCACGCGCATAAATATATCAATTACCGAGATCTGCTATGGCAGAGTGTCACACCGAATAATGGGTAAAAGACGTGATGAAACATTTATTATATTTATTACATATGACAATGTAACAATGGGGTAGTGGCTCAGTGGTATCCGAGTCGGCCTGTGGATCCTAAGAACCCTGGTTCGATCCCCACAGGCGACAAGATATTTTCACCAATTTAAAATTACCGCTGAGGCTCCTACACCACTAACATCTTTGGGGGCCGTTATTTGACGGCTAGTAACCGCACTCCACGTGTAAAATATATCACTTACCGAGATCTGCTTCGGCAGAGTGCCACACCCAGTAATGGGTAAAATGCGTGATGATATATTTATTTATTTTATTTTTACAATTTAACATTTGTTTAATTGGATGTAGTGAATTAGAAAATATATCTATATTTATAGCATTATAGAGGACAGTCCTTTATTATGGAGCATTGTCCTTTAGATTTAGTTATTTCTTAAAAATTAATTTTGTCCTTTATTATGTATTTATTTTGTTTTTTAAAGTATTGAAGTTCAGTTTCTATTAGTTTAAATGAGTTGAAATCAAAGATAATTGAGTGAAATAACAAAGAAAAGTTGTTAAATAGTTTGAAATAAATAAAAAAACAAATATATATATATCATCACGCCTTCTACCCATTACTGGGTGTGGCACTCTGCCGAAGCAGATCTCGGTAAGTGATATATTTTGCGCGTGAAGTGCGGTTACCAGTCGTCAAATCACGGCCTCTAAAGATGTTAAGTGGTGGAGGAACCACAGAGGTAGCTTTTTGAAATTATGAAAATTGTTTGTCGCCTGTGGGAATCGATCCAGGGTTCTCAGGATCCACAGGCCGACTTCATACCACTGAGCTAGTTACTCCATAAAAATAAATTATCTTAATTTTATCTTCTGCCTACGTTTAAAAAATAAAGCAATAAATACAATCAAATTTCCTATTTTTATGACCCTTCTTCCGATTTGTCCATTATTTTTGCCAGAAAAGCATGATCTCCGTAAGCATAACTATCATAATTTCATAATATTGACAGATAAGTTGTGAAATAGATTCATTAATTAGTATTTTAAAAGATAGATTTAACCCGAATGAAATTACCTTGAGGCAAATGGGAAATAGGGAGCGGAGGCTTTTCTTATTTATTTAAAACTCGGTTTAAGTGAAAATCGTGCCAAGTGTAATAAAAGCGTGGATAAATTCCGTCTATTAATCAAAATTATAACGTTGGCTACCGTAAAAAAGACGGGATAATTGTTATTAAATCTCATGATAATTTAGGGCGGGTTCTATTGTTTCCGTTTTTGAAAACAAAATGATTATTTAAATCGATGAGAAAATTGCATTGTGAAGGAACAAGGAAGTTTACACAGAAATTAGAGTAAGAAATGGGTTGGGCGGAGGTGGCGGGCAGACCGACCGTCCCTCGGTTAAGCAGCCAAAATATGATTGATCAAGTAATTAATCACTTTACTCTTCCATGGCGTGCTTTCAGTTTCCTGACACAACCGCTGCCGCCGTTGCCACCACACTGCAACCGTTTGTGCCACCCGCGTGATTCTGCCGTCTTGCCCGGGGCGCCAACGTGAAGTTAAACCCCTTTTTCGAACTTATTCCGAACACAACAAACGTTCGGAAGGGTATTACAAAGTCAATAATTAAGCATTCTTTGCTACCCATAATTTCATAAAAATTACAACCTGTTTATTTACTTCAGCTTCAGTTTCAAATTACAGTGAATAAATGTATTATTAAAACTTGCTTTAGTGGATTAATTTATTTCTTACTGCTATGCTGTACAACAGAAACTTAATCCCAATTACAGTACAGGGTCCGATCTTAGCGAGCCGTACTGTGGTAGTGAGTATATTTTTGTTTGAGTGGGATTCGAATTTGGGATCTCCGGATTTAAATTCCTAACGCTACCCACACCACCGTACTATTATATAGCTATCATAAAAGGACTTTGAAAGGAGGGGATATGGCATTACGATACTGTAGCATTACTTGAAGTGAGGCTTGGACAAGGGAAAGAGACAACAATAGTTTTTCTGCACCGTGCTTAGCCAAATCTCTTCTTCTTCCAAATATTTTGAATTTTTGTGTAAGAAAAGTGGCGTTTAGACGTTGTCAGGGGGCGTTGTTGTATGTGAATATAACCACGAGATGTTCATTTGTGTTTCAAGCGTTGCGCTGTGTGGAATTGGACATATTTTTTGTAGATAAGATGGCAACTAAAGCCCGTCTGACACGATCAATTTTAATGTACATTTTTTGCAAAGTAAAAAATTGAACGTATCATACATGCGCACGCACTTCAATGTTGCCTTCAATTTTAATGTACATGAAAAAATAGAACCGGTCCTATTTCCTTCAATGTTTCCTTCAATTAAATGCGCAAATAAGCTGCGCGCGGCGCACGGCATTGAATATTGTTAAAACGTCAAACATGAACCTCATTTTTTCTATTTGTATCATTATTTAATCAAAACATCGTAATCTCGGCAACGGGTGTCCGTTTTAATAGAGAAGTACAAAAATAAGCTTTGCTTGTATGCCACTACAACTGCCATATATAAATTATAATTTTGATTCTGACACAAAGACCCCAATTCAATACCAACATATTTTCAAAACGGATCGAAATGCGCATGCGTATCTAGCAGAAAATTGACGTCGCGACGTTGCATACAGGAATTTTTGTCTTCAATTTTAATGTACATGGAAAATGTACATTAAAATTGAACTTAAAAATGTACATTAAAATTGATCGTGTCAGACGGGCTTAAGTGTTTAGTTTGTACACTTATGTTTGTTGAAGTAATTGTAGTTTTGAGTTGTTTAAAAACATAAATTTGATATTTATTCTCAAACTTCCTCTTCATATTAACGGGTTTTATATTTATTATTAATAGTAAATATTGTTCAACAATTACAATTACAAATATTTATTTTAATCGATAGATCACAGTAATAATAAACGTTGATAATTTCAGTTTCCTTGTAAAAATTTATAATCTTTTAGGGAGAATGATTCTGTTCTGTCCTGTTTAAATTACAAATCTCTTTATGACACATGCGCAATAGCAGGGGCTAAGCACGGTACAGGAAATAATACTTCTGTCTCTGTCAATCTGCCGAGCCTCACAGTCTTGACTTTAATGCCGTATCCCCTCCTTTCAACGTCCTTGCTATCATACAACAGTACGGTGCACAGTGGGAGGGATTTTACTGTTAAAAAATCAGTGGAGACCTTAATATCCATCGGATCTAGATCTTTTTTTTTTTAATTAAAGGTAATTAAATTCCCTATACATCTATCGAGGCAGATTTTTAAATGACTGTCAAATTTTATTAATTACATAATAAACTGTTAAAAACTGTAAAAATATTAATAATCTAAACAATGAAAATTATGTATTCTTATATTATTTTTATATATTAAAGCAACATGACAGATTTTACAAAACTATTGACAGATGTCAACTTTATATTATGTTGAGAATAATTATAATACGGATTCCCTGTCTTACGAAACCCTAACTAAATTTCTAATCTATTCATTAAATCCGTATTGAAATTATTCTCAACATAATAAAAAGTTGACATCTGTCAATAGCTTTGTAAAATCTGTCATGTTGCTGAAATATATAAAAATAATATAAGAATAAATAATTCTCATTGTTTAAATTTTTAATATTTTTGACAGTTTATTATGTTATTAATCAAATTTGACAGTCATTTAAAAATCTGCATCGACAGATGTGTAGGGAATTTAATTACCTTTAATTTAAAAAATATATTATCCAGATCCGATGCATATTAAGGTCTCCGCCGATTTTTGAACAGTAAAATCCCGATTTGCCCCACTGTGCGGTGGTAAAACATTTGAATTAAAATTAAGATATTGCTCGTTCTATTATTTTAAAGTAAGGAAAGAATCCATAAAAGGGGTCGCGGAGTTACGACAAGATTAAAGAATTTTATGGAAAACAATTATGGTCATTTATCATACTAAGATTATAATAAAAATTGGATTAAAATGTCGTCTCGAAACTAATCTTTCATCCTGTATTATTTTCAAGTGTCATAATTATTCATCCACAAGTTGTGTCTAGCTGTGTAACAATAACATAACAGTAAGAAAAATGCAGAAAGTAATTACAGAAAAAATAATAATAAGTAATGAATTTATTTAAAATCAAGCAGATGCTGCGATTTGAATATTTATATTTTCCAGTTTCTATATCTTATAAGATTGACAAACAAAAACAAGCTTATTTTATATTTTTTTAAAACCTTGGTGATGCACATACGATACAGATACGTGTGCCATGCATGCGAACTGATTCAAAATCGATGGTAATATACATTCAAATTCAACACCAAAAAGTATAAAAGACCAGATTATGTATGCATGTATGTTAAATTTGAACATTTTTCTATGACAACTGTTTTACGTGTTTACCTTTTTATGATTATTATTATTTCATGCTCCTGGGGTACCTGAGGCCGCATACAAATTGCCGTTTTGAATGTTATGCTTTAAAAATGCGAATAAAATTCATGTATTTCGTACGCGCTGACCCATAAAATAACTTTAGAAATCCCACATGCTCCATCTTAACGAAATCACGGGTCTCATCGGTGTAATGTTGCACCCTGCCATACGTGACGTAGATGTGGAAGTTATACGGATACGGTAGACGATATATAGTATACATGTGCAGTATACTTCACTACCTTTGCCGCTCTGTTCCGACGGCCTTTCCGCTGCTATGCACTACAGGTCGGCAAATATATCCGTTATCCAAAATTATTCATTTAAAAAATAAATACAAATATATCATCATGCCTTCTACCCATTACTGGGTGTGGAATTCTGCCGTAGTAGGTCTCGTCAACTCACGGCTCCCAAAGATATTAAATTGTTTGTTGGTTGTAAGAATTAAACCTGGGTTCGCAAATTCACAGAAAAATAAGTAGTTTTTAATTTGAAGGTATAGACTGCAGAGAATAAAATTATTAATTCATTTAAATATTATTTTATCTTATGTCCGATAATATAATAATAATTTAAAAAAATGTATATATATATATATATATATATATATATATATATATATATATATATATATATATATATCTGCTTCAGCAGAATGCCACACCCATAAATGGGTAGAAGGCGTGATGATATATTTTATTTTATTTTTATATATATATATATATATATATATATATATATATATATATATATATATATATATATATAATAATAATAATAATAATATATCATCACGCCTTCTACCCATTGCTGGGTGTGGCACTCTGCTAAAGCAGATCTCGGTAAGTGATATATTGAAGTGCGGTTACCAGTCGTCAAATCACGGCCCCCAAACATGTTAGTGGTGGAGGAGCCACAGGGATAGCTTTTTCAAATTATAAAAATTTGTCGCCTGTGGGAATCGAACCAGGGATCTCAGGATCCACAGGCCGACTTCATACCACTGTGATAGCCATCCCATCAATGTAATTCATTTTAAGTTATTTGCCGTACAATTATATATATATATATATATATATATATATTTATGGGTCTGGCATTCTGCTGAAGCAGATCTCGCGTGAAGTGCGGTTACCAGTCGTCAGATGTTAGTAGTGGGTAGCTTTTGAAATTATGAAAATTGTTTGTCGCCTATGGAATCGAACCAGGGTTCTCAGGATCCACAGGCCGATTTCATACCACTGACCTGGCCACACCATTATATGTATATGTATATATATATATATATATATATATATATATATATATATATATATATATATATATATATATATATATACATATATATATATATATATATATATATATATATATATATATATATATATACATATATATATATATATATATATATATATATATATATATATATATATATATATATTTATATATATATATATAGGATGTTCCATTTAAATATGCCACCATTGCTATCTCTACAACTATAAGAGTTACGAAGTTGGTTAAATTAGCAGAGAACCACCATTTTACAAGACTATTGCAATGAAGTTCTCATCACTCCTTATACCTATTACTGGGTGTGGCTCTCTGCCGAAGCAGATCTCGGTAAGTAATATATTTATGCGCTTGAAGTGCGATTATCAGCCGTTAACTCACGGCCCTCAAAGATGTTAGTGGTGGAGGAGCCACAGGGGTAATTTTTTAAATTGGTGAAAATGTTTGTCGGCTGTAGAGATCGAACCAGGGTTCTTAGGATCAATAGGACGACTTGATACCACTGAGCCATTACTCCATAAAAATCTCTATTATTCAGTTATTAAAAGTCTTATTGGTAGAGGAATACATTTCACAAGTAAAGGATAGCAACTTCTACTTCGTAAATAAGTTTTTTTAAATTCTACATATCTTCTGTAAAATGTAACATGTAACAATTTAAAAATTATAATAAAAGTAGTAGGTACTATTAAAATAATAATAAATTAGTATTTGAAGACCTTAAATTCAGAAGGGTGTAAATGCCAAATTTTAGAGATAATTTTTTTTTATTATTATTGATATAATTAAAATAAATTAGTAATGATTATTTATATTATTTTTATTTCTATTACATATATATTAAATAAAACAGATTATGTGTCAGCAATTATATTTTCGATTTTAAAAACTTTCAGTGTAAAAAATATTTTTTTTCAATTAATGGAACTACACCAGCAACAAAAAATATTTTTTCTTTTCCCGATGAATATTGTCGTGAAATTCTGTATATTTATTGTAGAAATATGAAACAAATTTAACAAAATCAATATTCATTCTACGACTACAAACATATTAATATGCATGTATCATGGGATCAAAAGTTTCCTCATTTATATTTTAATTACAATTTATTATTAATGGGAGTTGATTTGTTATCTGAAATTTCTAATAAAATATTTATTTTATCTTCATTGCGCTGTATGAACATTTGCATGCTATGCCAGCATGTAGAAGTATGACAAATTACAATTAATGTGCGATAACCACACCCGATTAATTATTTTAATGGGACTAGAATAAATTATTCATGAAAAATTAACAACTAAGATAGAAGCAATTAATGTATTGGTTCACATGTACACGTGTAATAAAAGGACAAAAGAAATTACAAAAGTTTGATCAATTATCCATATTTATGGTCTCCGCGTAGTGTTTCCAAACATTATAGCGTAAATACACTAAATACTAGTCACCATTTTGCTGAGTGTAGTGGAATATGTTTATTTTGTAAAGTGTTTCAAAAAGTCAATGCAATAGCCAAAACAACCATAAGTACCTATTTTATATTTAATGGACAGCAGTTTGGTTAGAAATGTGTCATTTAACACTTTTTATCTCCTGAGTTCTCGAAATTTTTCTAGGTTGCACGTATCGACAGTTTTGTTCGTAGTTTAGTACTGAGCAATGAGCGGCAAGGATTCTTGGATGCAAATTGAAAAGAATAAGTTAAACTGTCGTAGTAGAAGTACACTGGAGGCTTTGATTTCTGTAATGAATATTATAATAATACCCCTGCTTTGGTTATGTGATAAGCGAAGAATAGAACGACAATATTAATGCGAATATTGTATAGCCTGGCAAACTCCATTGTTCTTAAAATGGGAACTCTTATCAGAGAGGTTTTCAATGTTTTTATTGCGGCTTTTCGGCGTCTAAGGGAAAAAAAGTAGGGAACAGCAGAGGACATTATTTTCGTTTTCTTTTTTCATGCTATTCGTGTCTGCATCAATGTAATTCATTTTAAGTTATTTGCCGTACAATTACGATTTACGTTTATGAAATGGACCGCTAGCTCGTTACACGAATAATATAACGGATAAGTATTATTCAAATTTATCGGTCCAGTCAAACTGTTTTTAGATGCCTCGAAATAAAAATGAAATATAATTTTAGAGTTTATTATTCCTACCGGTTTGTCTTTTCCTGGGGTAATCATGCGCGAATAGTCATTTGTATCACTAGGACGGAAACTGCATTTTTGCAAATGCGAGTATATTTTAACAGGCCGAGTAGAAAGCGAGGCCTGCAATTTGTGAGTACTCGCAAAAAAGAAGATTTTTCGCCTGATGAATAAATTTATTAATTTAAAATTGCTAAAAATCCCCAAACACTCAGCGCATGAAATTGACAAAAGTTTCTAATTTTTTACCGGGCGGCGTTTATGTAAACACATAGTCTTTACCGAACGGCGTACGGTAAACAAATAGTTTCCGAATGACGTTCGGTAAAAACTTGTTTTCCGCTTATGAATAAAATTATTGATTAAAAATTGTTAATAATCTCTTTAAGCTCAACGCATAAAATTGACAAAAGTTTCTAGTGTATACTGAACGACGTTCGGTAAAAAATAGTTTCCGAACGGCGTTCGGTAAAAACTAGGTTTCTGAACGGCGTTCGGTAAAAACTAGGTTTCTGAACGGCTTTCGGTAAACACATATTTTTCGAACGAGTTTGAGATATGTAGAACTATCAATCTTGAACAGAGGCATGAAAATATATTTTGTAGCACTAGGCTGGAAACTATACTTTTGAGAGTACTCACAAAACAGTTTGTAGACACGTGATATACAAGATTTTTCGCGCTAATGAATGAAGTTATTGATTTAAAATTGCTAAAAGTCTCTCTAAACTCCAAACACACAACGCTTGATATTGACAAAAGTTAATAGTTTTTACCGAACGGTGTACGTTAAAATATATAGTTTCCGAACGATTTTGAGATGTATAAAACTGTCAATCTTAAACAGAGGCGCTAAAATAATAATACACAACAGACATTGGCTTATCGACCTTTCACAACAATTAACGGTACATCGACGAAAAAAGGAACTAGGGAAAACTGTGAAGGGAACAGAGGCATTCGGACCAGTTTGCCATATATCGCGGAACATTAAGATGTGGAGAGCCAGTCGTCGCCAGATGCGGTGGGACAATGTCACGGGCTGTCCGTTGCCGCCTCCACACCGCCCAGTGCCGCCCCCAGGACGCCCCAAGGCACTCGCAGTGCCAGAAGCGGTGTCCACTGTCACTGCCGCCAGATCGGGAATCAATGAGCATTATCATGCGCTCGAGGAAACCTTATTGTCTATATATTTAGGGTTTTACTTTTAGAGAAACCATTCCACATGCTGGTTTCACCCTTAAATTTATTCTAATTGCTTGTTTAATACGACACGGGAAACAACCTTTTTGAATTGCAAATTTATATCCGGTATGCATGTGACGTCTATTTAACTGATCGTACAGAAAGAAATATATTTACTATGAAAACGAAACGAATGTTTCAATAAACGACGGTTTCTGTAATTACAAGTTTCTAGACTGGAAAATATCTACTTTGCTATCTACGTTTCCTTCAGACTTTTTATGTTCATACTACAAATATTTCTGTGAAATGCATTTGTCACAGAATTCTCACAATGTTTCAAATAAATTAACTCGCCTTAAAAAAAATAATTAAATTTAAAAGCAATCTCATTATCCGGAATTTAAACATTGCTTATTTGTTAGTTTTATTTTATTCAATGTTTCATTAGTTTTTTTCTCAAGTAAACACAATTAAAATAACGTTGCTATTAAGGGATTCAATTCGGTTCTATCCGGAGCCGAGTACCCATGTAATGGAAGAAAATTTGTACTATTTGATACCCGGGTAATTCGTATTGGTTACCGGGTATTTTTAAAATGAAATTTAAACTGTTACAAAACATTAATATAAGCTAACATCTGTTTTATTTGTACACTACTTTTATTTTGTGTTGTGTACCTACGGTTTTTTCCAAAAGAAAATTCATAGCCTTTTCGTTAAGAGTAGGTATTTGTTTCTTGTATCTGAATTGTCCTAACGGGTAATGAGACTATGACTATCTTAGAATTATACGATACAAATAAAAAAATAAATAACATATTCTGAAAATTACATTTGATAAGTTTCATGTTTACATTCGCCTCTCACCAGTATATGGTTTTGTAAATATTTATTAATTAAGGTAAAATACCAAAAACATGTGTAGTGTTGTATAATTAAAATTTTATTAATTTATTACAGACATTCAATATGAACGCAAAAAGTCGTCTATTTTGAGTATTTTAAAATAATGTTTGATATATATATATATATCATCACGCCTTCTACCCATTAATGGGTGTGGCACTCTGCTGAAGCAGATCTCGGTAAGTGATCAAATCACTGCCCCCAAACATGTTAGTGGTGGAGGAGCCACAGGGATAGCTTTTTCAAATTATGAAAATTTGTCGCCTGTGGGAATCGAACCCGGGACCTCAGGATCCATAGGCCGACTTCATACCACTGAGCTAGCCATCCCATAATGTTTGATGTAAATGTATATTTCATTTTCCGATACCGAATTTTTCTCTCTATAATAATAATAAAATAATGTTGTTAAAGGTAATTTAAAGCTCCGAAATTAAGCGGAATTTCATTTAGCAATACCACTTACACTTAAGGATATGTGTTAAAACAATATAAAGTAGGCTACGAAATTAACGAACTCATTTTAAATTAGTGTCATTCGCAAACGTTTTTTTCCAACGGATATAATTTGTTTGTATACAAGTAACAGAAATGGCACATTTTTGACAGTAATTATAATATGAAATGTCATTGTTATGAACAAATCAAACAGAAATATAATATATTATATTAACTAACTACCATGGAAGTTTGTAAGTGGCCGGGTCTTAACTATAAGTGGAATTATAAGTGAAAAGTTTAAAGTTTGCAAACATTTCTTATGTGAGATTCAGTCAAGTCAAAGTACAATTATAATTTTATAGCAGTAAACACTTGCATATATTTGCATTAAACAAAATTGTAATTCAAAATATAAGTGGAATTACTAAGTTAAATTTCACTTTATTTCGGAGCTGTGAATGATCGCTAATTGTTGGACGTAAAACTGACTAATTAATAATAAAATATAATAATAAAATTAAACAAATATTTGGCGTTTTATCTATCACAACTGTCAAAATAATGTTTTTATATCATTATCTTAATTATTTTGACAGTTTTGACAGATAAAACGTCATGCATATGTTTAATTTTGCTTCAATCCCATGGTAATAGATAGTTTTGAGGCAATTTTCGTCATATTCAGATACAATTTGTGTCATTATAATGCATGCAAAATTTATTTTGTACATACATACATTCATACATAACATCACGCTATATCCCATCAAAAGAGGTAGCACGAACCCTAATATCATTCATACAATATTAATTCATAAACTTATCAAATAATCAGTCCCCGTCAAACATTCTCATCCTAACATCCCATCCTCACTCCAACCACATTCATAGATCACCCCATATAAACTCATTTATTTATTACACTTGAAATCATTCATCACACAACAAACCTTCAATTACAACTATTCACTTTCCATCTTCTTTTTTCGACGTACATAACATATGCGCAAAACATCTCAAATTACTCACGCTTACTCCTAATAACGAATCTAATAACGAAACTAACAATGAAAGATTAAAAAAAGATGAAAGCGATAGCCTGCACTTATATATGAAAGAAAATTCCATAAAATACAGTAACTGAAAATGAAACAAAAAGATAAGAAAAGAAGGGAGTGTCGCCCTGTGCTTGTTTTTGAAAGTGAATTCTACACAATTAATTTTGTATATATATATATATATATATATATATATATATTTATATAAATATATTTATATATATATATATATATATATATATATATATATATATATATATTTATATATATATATATATATATATATATATATATATATATTTATCTATATATATATTTATATATATATATATATATATATATTTATATATATATATATATATATATATTTATCTATATATATATTTATATATATATATATATATATATATATATATATATATATATATATATATATATATATTATATATATATATATATATATATATATATATATATATATATATATATATATATATATACCATGTGTCCCACGTAAATGTTGGTATATATATATAAATATGGGGTAATGGCTCAGTGGTATCAAGTCAAACAATTTTCACCAAATTAAAATTACCCCTGTGGCTCCCCCTCCGCTAACATCTTTGGGGGCCGTGATTTGACAGCTGGTACCTGCACTTCACGCGCATAAATATATCACTTACCGAGATCTGCTTCAGCAGAATGCCACACTCAGTAATGGGTAAAAGGCGTGATGATATATTTATTTATTTTATTATATATATATATATAAAATAATTTAAATTTTCTGTAATATTGAACAATATACTGTACTTCATAATAGCAATAATTATTTAAACAAATAACATTGTATATTACAAAATGTTTATACAATATTGTAATTTTTGCCATGAACTTGAAAATTTTAAAAGTACCGTAATTAAAATGTTTGCTTCATAAAATACATTTTCCAACTAGATATTTACTATATTTATGATACTATGTACAACCGGAACTGAATCCCAATTACAGTAAAGGTTTCAAGTTATACCCAAGTTGAAATATTCCTAATAGTTAAATTGAAGCTACGTCTCCTTGAACCGCTGCGGTGTACCTCGTGTTGAGTAGCTAGTGATTTTGTATATCAATAGCACCACGTCCATCTATCTGTAACTGAAGCATAATATCGTGGCTAATGCATCAGCCAGTGAACAACTGAGCAGTGATCAGTGGTTTGGTTAGTGGCGAATGTTGATTTATTTGACCGGATTACTGGCGCTGGTGTAACATGCCGAACGTGGCTAAGCAGCGGTTAGTCTGGCTTCAGAAGGATGACATTTGTCAATCGAATGGAATTGTGAAATATTTACATGTTCAAGTGGCTTCGAAGACTCGAGTCTGGAGCATTCGAGCAGCTCCGCCGAAGCAGCGATGTCGTAAATGTCTTACGGTTATGGAACATGGAACCAATATACTGATGCATAATTTGGATTTAGACTCGGGGCAAGGTTAATGTTCTATGAATCCAGATAACAGTAACATCAGCCTGCCTTGTCGAACCGTATCCGTCAATTGCTTGAATCCTATCACTTTTGCGTAGACCCAGTAGCGGCACCAGGGCAAGCGCCCACTCTGTTATGGCCTGTGCCCTACCATTTTAGAATAATGTAGTGATGTTAAATGACCGGTCATTTATTTTGCGGTAAATTACCAACAATAAAATTTAAAATTCCGCTAGAATCACATTCCTGAAAATTATATGATTAAATAAGATACTATATGGGATGGCTAACACATATTAATTAAATAAAGTAAATATAAATATATCATCACGCCTTTTACCCATTACTGGTTGTGGCACTCTGCCGAAGCAGATCTCTGTAAGTGATAAATTTATGCGTATGAAGTGCGGTTACCAGTTGTCAAATCACGGCCTCCAAAGATGTTAGTGGTGGGAGAGCCACTGGGGTATTTTTTTTTTAAATTGGTGAAAATGTTTGTCGGCTATGGGGATCGAACCAGGGTTCTTAGGATCCACAGGCCGACACGATAATAATATAATAATATTAATTCATATATAAAAATAACAAAAATATCATTCATTTACGACAAAAATAAAGTAGAAGTAGACATAAAAACATAAAAAGTAAAAAAAAAACGAAATTAATATATTAATTATGTTTATTTCACAATATAGCACAATATGAATTCGCGGTCATGTTTAAAAATAACCGATCATTTATTTATTTTACCTGACCAAATAAGTAACCAAAATATATGACCTGACCGGTCACAATAAATGATCCACATCACTAGAATAATGTTAAAACAATGTATTTAAACTATACAATCGTAGCCCAGTGGATAAAAGCGAGGTAAAACTTGCGTTTCTTAATTAGCAAGCAAGAGATCGTGCGTTCAAATCACACTGACTTCTACTTATATCCAAATTATACGATTGAGTCTGAGTGGTTCGGATTCCACTATACGCTGTAGGCCCCCTGTACTGTAATTGGGATTTACTTCCTGTTGTGCAGAGTAACAAAATAAATAAGAAATGTTTACCTATATGGATCTGACATCACATCTTCATTTAATTAAATTGAACAATTTGGCAAAAACCAGACAAGAATTTTACAGAATAACAGAATTTTCCTCTGTAATCAATATATTTCGTTAATTCTTGCAATTTTTAAATAAAAATTTTTCTTCTTTTATTCCTATTGGCTTTAAATTTTAATCAATTGTAACATAAGTGAATGTTGGAAATAACTAAGTTTTATTGTTAATAAAATATAATTAATTAATTTTCGTTTAGTTTCTTTTTATAATTACATTAATTTTATAAATAAAAAATAAATATATCATCACGCCGTCTACCCATTACTGGGAGTGGTACCCTGCCGTAGCAGATCTCGGTAAGTAATATATTTTGCGCGTGCAGTTACCAGCCCTCAAATCACGGCCCCAAAGATGTTAGTGGAAGGAGCGCCACAAGGCTAGTTTTAATGTGGTGAAAATTGTTTGTCGGCTGTGGGAATCGAACCCGGGTTATCAAATACACAGGCCGACCCTATAGCACTGAACCACCTACCCTATATGTTAATTTTATGTAAATATAAAATAAATTGGTGGTCTACCGAAAAACCATTTTATTTTGGTGCTTCCACCCAAATATTTTCTTCTAGCACCGCCACTGCATAGAGCAGTAGCGTGTCGTTTCGAGTCGTACGGACTATTATTCCTTCGAATCCATTTCTGGATATGGAGAAGAAACATTTATTTCGTTTAAAGTCTCACAAATCGCTAACATATAGAGGGTTTTACACACATCTGACATCTTATACTTCTTATATACATCGAACATGACGCATCAAGAATGATGTAAATTCTAATGGGGGAATGAAAAGCACCGTGAGATATTAAGGCTGTATGAATTTGATTCGTTTTAATGTCTTGTAAGTGTCCTTGTTAAAGAACCAGTGAATTACGGAGTTTATAGCACGTAAAGTTACTTGTTAGCGAAATACTTGTGAAAAGATTTACGGTTCAGGAATTTTATCATGATGAAAGTTGCGAATTGTAGCTGACAACGGATATCGTATTTAAATTTTAAGATGGCTCCCTTTATCGGTTGTCGTGCTCATGGATTACACAGTCGAAAATTAATTAATGAATCCATTTATAGATTCCCAAATTCAGTTTCAAGGTTCCCTGAACTTTTACAGAATCATTCAACTTAATTATTTCACGTGGAAACTCGCCTAATAATTACCAATTTAATGAAGATGCGTTAGAAGCGTGAATATAGAAATCATTCAATTTCGTATTTATTGCAAACATTAAATTTGGATAATTGCCATCTCCCCTTCAATGGGGTTATTTGAAATAACAAAATGTGTTCCTTTTTTTGCATTAATATAAAATTTGGCAATAAGCAAAATATTAAAATATATAACTTATCGGAATGTAATAATGGACATAGGCTTAAGTTGTACCTACTAATTTAATGAAGATTCAATGACAGCGTTTCGGCCAAGATTTTGGCCATCTGCAGGTCAAACGTAAGATGAATAACGTAAAGAGTCGACTCTTCAGGGCAAACATAAAAAATTTAGAATCATTCCTTTTGCTGTTATTTAGAATCAAATAAAAAAAAATCATTTGCTATATGTTTGCCCTGAATATTCAACCTTCAATTTTAATTTTAGTTTAATTGTTGATTTACGTTATACATCTTACGTTTGACCTGAAGATGGCCATAACCTTGGCCGAAACGTTGTCATTGAATCTTCATTAAATTAGTACAACTTAAGTCTATGTCTATTATTACATTCCCATACTATATCTGGCTTATTAAAACACTCTACTAGTAAAACTCATCATTCGTAATTTTGATAATAATCTTTCAAGGCTGCGTACCGTCATTTATTTATAAACATGCAATGATATTTTTCACTTATACGTATATAAGTGCTGTGTCTGAAACGTCAAACGCCAGCGTTCTCAAAGTATGAACAAATATGAAATAATAACACCTACATTGTAATAATTATTTGTATCACTAGACTGGAAACTATTCGTGGCGTTTCTGGCTCGTGGCATGATTATTAGCACGAGGCTCAAAGCGCCGAGGGCTAATAACATGGTCAGGATCAGTAAGACTAATTTCACCCGTGGTACACACAATATTTTATGCACAACAAAATAACATGTAATTATATGTCAAAGTAACATTTTTGTAAAATCAAGTAATCACAATAAACAAAAATTGTCATTTTATTTATGTATCCATAGGAATGATTTTTTTTATAGCCCTAGGGCTAAAAATAAGTGTTTAAGTCCGCTTTTTAGGGCTAAAACAAATGAATTTCGGCCCGGTTGTCCATAAAAAATTTTATAGATTCTTTCAAGAAACAAACTAAACAAAAAATGTGAAATTGCCATTATTATCAAATCAATCTAAAATCAATATCTGATCCCGAAAATGTAAAATTTTTATTTCTATTTGGTTCTTGTAAATTTATTACAAAGCTATATAATTTGTTATTAATTTGTATCATAGTAATTAATGTTCTTTTAATTAATTTGCACACCCTTAAAACTTATTTTACCCTGTTCTTTCCCCTAGATTTCCCCCTTAACTAACATCTGTGGCTGCAGTAAAGTGCTTCGCTGATAGCTGAATATATCATGAGCATAAATATATAATTTATAGAGATTTCCGCAATAACAGACCTGTCATCAGCAGACATAGGGAGAAACCAAATACAACATTATTTATTTATTTTCATTATTATTAGTTGATTAAAATTATTTTAATGTACTCTTTTATCGGCTATTCACTTTATGTTTAAACTATTTGAAAAGTTATAGAGATTTATTTTACATCACAAATTTACATTAAAATACTAATCAACAATAAATTATTTTGATAATAAATTACTTTTGTATAATAATGTATCGCAACACAATTTAGATTAAAATGTATTATATATAAATTAATTTATTGATCGCTTTGTTTCAATTTTTCAAAATTCAGTTTTATTCACTTTTCATTGCAACATTTCAAATCGTATGTCAACTACAGACAGTTTTGCACTATATATATATATATATATATATATATATATATATATATAAAAATATATATCATCACGCCTTCTACCCATTACTGGGTGTGGCACTCTGCTGAAGCAGATCTCGGTAAGTGATATATTTATGCGCGTGAAGTGCGGTTACTAGACGTGAAATCACGGCCCCCAAATATGTTAGTGGTAGCCACAGGGGTAATTTTAAATTGGTGAAAATATTTTTGTCGGCTGTGGGGATATATATATATATATATATATATATATATATATATATATATATATATATATATATATATATATATATATTAGGTTGGGTCGAAAAAAATAGATTTCCTTCTCTAGGGTCTAGAATGAAAGAGTTCCATCCAAAAAATTGTGGAGATGTGCTGAAACATTTTTCTGATGAATACCCAGGCAGCACCGAGCACCTCATAACGCCATTTTTTGCACTTTTTTAGATTCTGGCCAATAACTTTTTTCAATTTGCTTCAAATTGGCTGAATTTTCTGGTATTCCCAGATCAATACCGAATAAGTCAATATAACCGACATTGGGGTTTGCCCTTTCCGAAAGGCGAATAAAAAATCCTCGAAGTACCCAAAAATCGGTTTTTCAGATATTTTGTTATTCTGTCGATTGGAATCGTTATATTTTGTTTCTGTGTTACATCCAGAACATTAGATTCATCAATTGTATGATCTACAGAACAGTTTCAGATCATATAGGTATGAAGATAGGTGGCAGCACCTAATTAAATCCAATATTTATATCAACATTAAATAGGCGATAAATATCAACAGGATTGCACTTCCCTTATTTTAAATAACGTTTGACGTTCTATTTAAGGGTAAATTATATGAATACAGTACAGACATGTGTTTCACAACTTGTATATATAAATGTTTTTGAACCACTGATGTACGTAATTGTAATTATATTCTAATTTAAATTAAATACACAGTTCAAATTTTCACATTCTATTCATACCTGTTTAAAAAAATAGTGAATAATTTTCACGAACTTAATGTAATGTAAAATTGCAAAACTACTATATTTAGACTGTAAACCCTATAATCAAACAGGAGCGATTTACCAGAGCAAAAGAAGTAGTAGGTCAGATTTTTTTTGGTAATAGAAGTAAAAGTATGAACACTGTAACAAAGTAGAGCTGCAATGTTGTGCAGGGTAGTGACGCCGAACACAGCGTCCATTCCCGATAGCATCAAGTCCTTGTTATAATACCGAACACAGCATTGATAACGTGCAGCGCACGAAACGCATACGTATGGACAACTCGTTACCGACTTGACGTTATCAACTTACATACATATATTATGCACGTGCAATGTAAATCGGGTCATACACGACACACTTTTAATGTATACCATATTTATTAACAGAATATGGCTTCGTCATAGCACTGTTTGTATTCAGCAACATTCATTTCACGATGTAATTAAGTCCAATTAATTACTATGAAACTGTATATGTTAATTACCGTGCGTTAGAAAAGAAGAATTGGTTTAATTTTTGTCTAATTTTTTAGATTTCTTTAAATGTTTTAATTAATTACTCGTTTAGAACATCGCTGGTGTGAAAGTCATGAAATAGTTATTTGTATTACTACGCTGGAAACTGTACTTTTGCGAATACTCGCAAACAGTTTCTAGACGCATGATACACGAGATTTTTCGCGCCGATGATTGAAATTATTGATTTAAGTTGCTAAAAATCTCTCAAATCTTCAAACACTCAACATATGAAAATGACAAAAGTTTTTGGTTTTAACCGAACTGCGTACGGTAAACACACTGATGCTGGGTTGCATGAAAGTTTTATCGGTTCATAAGCAACTAACGGTTCAATAAATTTCAAAAATCACTATTGATACTGTTGCTAGATAAACAATTCTTTAACTAAAGAGCTCTTTATTTTTTTCTTGCAACCCAGCATATGTGTGGCATTTTGCTCTAGGAGATCTCGGTAAGTGATATATTTATGCGCGTGAATTGCGGTCATCAGTCGTCAAATCACGGCCTCCAAATAGATTAGTGGAGGGGGAGTCACAGAAATAATTTTAATGAGGTGAAAATTGTTTGTCGGCTGTGAGAAGCGAACCAAGGTTTTCAAATCCACTGGGCCATCTACCCCATAAATAATCAAATAGCGCGTTTTGGTTTTCTTTAGTTAAGGTTTTAAAATACACCTAACCTAAAAATATGACAGTTCTTCGCACAACATTGCCCTTTCCACTCACCTAAATGACCCAATAGACTATCAAAAGTAAAGTATTAATACCTAAAATATTTAATTAAAAAGTGAATTATTTAAAACGATCGTCATTGATGTTCTTGTGACGTAGGTGGCTCAATTAAACTGCAATTTCACATTATGTTGCAATGCGCATGTGCACCGAGATACAACAATAATTGCAACAATAAATGTTAGAATAGCACAATAAGCTAAATAGTTCGTAAAATTCTTCTATTTGAATTGAACCTAAAAAATTTACATATATGTTTACTTCTAAAATTTGTGGAATAAAAATTATTTTTATTATATGAATATTAACAGTTGGAATATGATTAATATAATATAGTTTGTTCACAAATTTCGTATATTTATAAGTAAAAACTGGCAAAACAATTGTGAAGTCAGTTCCGTGAGATATTTCGCGTTCTTGTCAAAGTATACCCATCTTTCTCAAAAAAGAACGCCATCTTTCTCATATTATGCTTTCTTTTTTTAATATTGTCACCAACAGTAGCTATATTACGATTAATTAATAAATTTTTATTATATTTTTCTCTCTTACTAGGAACTTTGCAACAAAATAAAAAAAGAAAAAACGGAAAAATTATTTTTGAACGTAGATTAACATATAAAATAATCAAATTTTTGTGGAATAGTCTATTCTCAAAAGAATTTTAGCTAATCTTAAATTTTAGATTAGTCAAATTCAGCTAAACCATATTTTCAAAAATAAATTCTATTATAATCTCGTTACTTTTTTAAATAAAATTGAGTTTATTAAGCCGAATTGGAATTTAGTAAAGGAAAATATATATTTTTTTCTTGTGATTGGATATGTAGGCTTTATTAGTTATTATATTATAAGAACGACGACGTTTCGAATCTTATTGGATTCATTATCAAATCATGTTGTAAGACGGATTAAATACATTGTTAATGTAGTAAAAAATTATATTTGCATTAAAGATAACATTAGAACTAATTGACTCTAGAATTTATATTTTCCCTTACTAAATAATCTCGTTACTATTTGGTTTTCAGAAAATTATTAACTTTTTCAAATTGATCTAAAATAAAATTTACTAATTCAAACTTCAAGATTAACTAAAACTCGTTTGGCCTTGTGGATGTTTGATTTTATTTCGCGGGTGGTGCAGCATCGAAAGGGCTCACTTCAGCTCGGCCCAGTTTTAACAAAAAGAACAGTTTATTGAATTTTTTTTTAAATGAGCTGAGACGAATTGTTATTTTGTCCAAAAAGAATATAGCTAACAATAAAAATAATACGCTGTTAGTATAACAAAAATTGTATACTTTTTAATCAATCGCAAAACGCAAATAAAAAGAATTTAAATTGGTTTTTTTTATATAATTCGTGTTGTCAATTATTATTTTATATTTTTTCGTTTATGCCATTTTCTTATTAAATTGGTTTTTTGGAGGGGAGAGGCAAAATTTTGTATTTTGCCCCAGGCTCAACAATTGCTACTTAAGGCTTTGTTGTATTGTAAAAAAATTCTCGGTATATTTTTGAAGAAAATGTAAATTTAAAGAGACAATGTCAACCGAAGTGCGATATTTTATAAATAAAACGGTAGTTAGTCGCGGAACAATTTATGTTATACAATTTAATAATGAAGTGTACTGCAGAAACAATTGAGTCTGCGACTGCAATAGGAAAAATGCGTTCTGTTTTCCTTGTGTTCTCTTTGGTGGTGAAAAGTTATGAACAGAAGTCAGTGTAACAGATTTAATACATTTGGATGGTAAAATAATAATAATAAAAAAAAACAAGAACATTCTAAACAACATTTATTTAATCAAATGGAATTGGTGGTGTTGAGTAAAGATGAATATTCAGGCTTAGCTGAATTCTGCCGTTCCTGATCATTTTCCCGAATGCAATTTACTGAATTTTTTTTTCCGGAATGACCATTTTATTGAACAACAATTTTTCCGGATGCCTTTCTCTCGAATGCTAGTTTTTTGTTGGTTAATTCCCGATTGGCAATTTTCGCGAATGACAATTTTGCATCTATATTATATCTCAAAAAATTATTTTCCCAAGCGTATATTTCCTAGATGTATTACCGAACATTTTCTTGTTTAAAATTTACCGAATGACAATTTTACAACATACCAACTTCCCGGATATTGCATATAATTAGCATGCGCGAAAATTGTTATTTCCTATAATGATTGTTTAGGAAATTTGCATTCTAGTTATTCTGAGAATTAGCATGCTGGAAAATGGTCACTCCGAAAAATGGTTATTCTGGAAATTTGCTATTCGTGAAAATGCATTCTTGTAATCTGCGTTTATGAAATTATCATTTTGGCCATTATTATTCTTAAAAATTTTGTTTCGCAAAATTCTCATTCTGTTTTTCTCTAAAATTGTTATACGTTGAAATTGTCATTCAGGAAATTCAATTTGTGTAAATGGACATTAATCGAATTCTGCATACTAGATAAATATTAAAAATATATAGTAAAAATGTTACTAAAAATATATATGTGCTGGAAAAAATTGTAGATTGTATCATATCGTATTATCATCTACAGCTATCTGCTTGACACAGGTTCTACATTCTTCTATTCATAGCCAGCTCCTTCATTTCTATACAACTGCTTTCTTCTTTTAGGTTATCCACCATCTTTCTCCTCCTCCTCCTGTCTCTTTTCCCTTCTTCCTTCAATAGATTCAGTAGATTCAAAATTTTAATGATACGGGTTATGAATTGAACTGATTTATTAAAAAAATAATAAGAGTAAATAATATGTACAAGTTTTTGCATGCAAATATAACCGATTATATATCGTAATCGTAATGAAATGAAATTTGGCCATATTATATGTATTGTTAAGTTATGTTACGATTTTTATGAAAACTATGAAATATTAAACGACTTTAAATACATTTATATTTGGGGTGGCTAGATAAGTGGTATGAAGTCGGCCTGTGGATCCTGAGAACCCTGGTTCGATTCCCACAGACGACAAACAATTTTCATAATTTCAAAAAAAACTACCTCTGTGGCTCCTCCACCACTAACATCTTTGGGGGCCGTGATTTGACGACTGGTAACCGCACTTCACGCGCAAAATTTATCACTTATCCATATTATATTTAATAAAATCTGTTATATATTTCTATTTTTTACCAAATATGACATGAAATATTATATAAACAATAAGACATTCAGATAGATTTTTTTAAAATATTAAATAACTTCGTTGTTTTTAACAAATGACGAATTTACCATTTTAATTCCACCCTTACGTTTTTGTTGAAAAATGCTACCAATGTAAACGAAGTATATACGTAACGTTGTGAACTGATTCAATAAACTCTGTGACAAGCAAGAAAAACATCTTCGCGTGTGTCGTGCAGACTCATCCATTTATTATTGCGCAATCACAAAGTTAGCTGACGAATACTATAGTTCATACTTCGATGCTGTCTTAATTAGGTACCTCAAAGTTTGCTAAATAAGTAACTTTGAAATATTTAAGGAATGTTTGGATATTCGAATTAATATTTTATAACAACGGGGAAGGTTGTTCAGTGATATCGAGTCGACCTGTGGATTTGAGAACCTCAGTTCCATTCCCGCAGTCGACAAACAATTTTCACCAAAATAAAATTACCCCTGTGGCTCCCACGCCACTAACATCTTTGGGGGCCATGATTTGACAACCGGTAAACACATTTCACGCGCATAAGTACCGGATGACTATAAATTATTGATAAAATTTGTTGTGTTGGCTACCGTGTTTAGTTGGTAAGTCTCGTCACTGTCAACATGACATTTTATGAATAATTTTTTTAGGTTAAATTTAGTGTTATTGTAATAACCATTTTTATAAATAAAGGTGAAATAAAGTTTGAGAATGACATGTAATCAAATTAAAATTATATTTTATTTGATATATTTGAATTTGACAATTAGGAACGTCAACAAAAAACTCAAAATACATGTATAGGTATCACTAAAAAAAAACAATGTCAATTATTTATAGTCACTCGGTATATCACTTACAGGGTTTTGTTATGGCAGAGTGCCACGCCCAGTAATAGGTAAAAGGCGTGAATATTATTTTTATAACAAAATAACATAATAATAGAGCCCGCAAACAAAACAATATCAGGGGTCCCAAAACTAATAATCAATTGGGCACCATATTATATATATATATATATATATATATATATATATATATATATATAAAATAAAATAAATAAATATATCATCACGCCTTCTATCCATTACTGGGTGTGGCACTCTGCTGAAGCAGATCTCGGTAAGTGATATATTTTGCGCGTGAAGTGCGGTTATCAGTCGTCAAATCACGGCCCCCAAACATGCTAGTGGTGGAGGAGCCACAGGGATATCTTTTTCAAATTATGAAAATTTGTCGCCTGTGGGAATCGAACCAGGGACCTCAGGATCCACAGGCCGACTTCATACCACTGAGCTAGCCATCCCATATATATATATATATATATATATATATGGGGTGGCTAGCTCAGTGGTATGAAGTCGGCCTGTGGATCCTGAGAATCCTGGTTTGATTCCCACAGGCGACAAACAATTTTCATAATTTCAAAAGCTACCCCTGTGGCTCCTCCACCACTAACATATTTGGGGGCCGTGATTTGACGACTGGTAACCGCACTTCACGCGATAAATATATCTCTTACCGAGATCTGCTGCAGCAAAGTGCCACACCCAGTAATGGGTAGAAGGCGTGATGATATATATATATATAACTTCAAATTAAGAACAATTGAATAAAATACTCGTATAGCATGTTTATTTTGAAAAAAAGCAAGAAAGAAAATGAATAATTTATGCTTTAAGTTACCGTAATTGGTTATATAAAACACCAAAGCCAATATTAGTATTATGAAAAAAAATTCAATAAAGAAACGTATTTACAAAAAAATAACAAATATAGCAAAAGCAATTAAGAATTCGTTAAATGATTGCAAAGAACACAAACCTGTTATTTCCGAGCCGCGTTTCTCGTTCAAATTTCCATCATTTTTTAATGTAAATTTTCTTTTAATTCA
Organism: Pterostichus madidus; assembly: GCA_911728475.2. Taxonomy (NCBI): domain Eukaryota; kingdom Metazoa; phylum Arthropoda; class Insecta; order Coleoptera; family Carabidae; genus Pterostichus; species Pterostichus madidus. The sequence goes on along the minus strand of OU452311.1, from coordinate 22,367,802 downwards.
CGCAACTTAATTAAACGTTTCGCTGTACAGAAGGTTTGGTAAATTTATTCAGTACTTTACATAAAAGTAATCCACGGTCGTCTCAAGACAGCCAGGACAAGAAAAAAAAACAGTGTTTTACGTTTTTCTCTATTCCAACATCAACTGTGTTGCTAGCAGCACTAGTGATTTCCTGACTTCCGTGGTCATGATTGCAGTGTTCTGGTTGATCTTTCGTGATAACCAGCAATTGATTCTTTACATGTAATTATTTTCTGTTCCAGTTTATAAATGCACTGACGCGAATCGATACATTAATTTTTTACATCCTTTTTGTTTAATGAATGTACTCGTATGTACATCGTACTACAATCGTTTCAAAATTGTAGCCGTAACTGCGAGTAATTTTTCTAAATTTTATAAGAACAGTTTTATACAGGCAATCAAAGTCAAGTGAATAAACGCGAGGTAAAATTAGCTAACAAAAGATTGTGCGTTCAAATCTCACTTCAACTTATATCAAAAAAATAAGTGGAGGTGGTTTGTTAGGATACATTCTCATCCTTAACGAGGAATGATTATTTGATGAATCTGATGAGTGAATGTTTTATGAATGATTTTAGGGTTCGTGCTACCCATTTGATGGGATATAGCGTGATTTTATATGTATATGCATATTATTTAACCTATTTTTTATTACTTTCTTATACACAGTATAAGGAAGTATTGGAATCGTGAAAAAAATCGTTGACGAGATTTTCGCGGAAATACGTGTTTTGTGGTCCATTGAATCCGTTTTTATCATTTTCGCAATGATGTATGTGTGTGTGTGTGTGTGTCTGTGGATGGATGGATGTGTGTCCAAGTGTGCAATATCTCATGAACGAGACAAGATTTGTTAACGATACTTGGTAATTATAAGTATAAGAAACTACGAAGAGCTGAGTTGATTTTGAATTAAATTGAAAAACCGGAAGAGGAAGTTTACTGGACACACAAAACAATAAATTCCATTTATTTAAAAAATATATATGCATCTAATTTTGTGAAAAACTAATTTATATATTTAATAATATATTCCAATAATCATAGTAGTAATAGAAACAAAAAACATAAACATGTTTAACATTTATATGTCAAATAATAATTGTCAAACGCAAGGAGGAATTCATAAGTGTTCAATTCTGATGCTATATCAATTTCATTGATCAAATAGTAAGTAATTTTATATTTCTATTTCTATTAATATAAGTTTATTTGTATAAAATTTTGTTAGGAAGTGGATTATCTGTAATGAAAATTAAAAAGATATCAGTAAAATCCCAAAATTTATTACAAAACCGATACAATCAAACTAAAAGAATTCAAAATGAATACAGAGAAAAAGAAAATAATATTCGGAACGAAAATTTAAAAAGAAAAAGCGAAGATCGCAGATTATTCGTCCGTGCCTCTTAGGCAGGGACGCAAATTATTAATATAGATTAGATTATATTTGTAGAATGTACAAATTAGAAACTTGTATGAATTTAAACAAAAAAGTTAAAAATCTAAAACTAAATCGACTAAAATTTTAATTTTCGCTTTATCTAGTTATCTATATCTTTTTTTTGAAAAACACATCATTAAAATAGTCAACTAATTTGGCCACTTCACCTCAATTTTATCGACTTCGTATCTCACGGTTCTTGAGATACCAATGGTTAAGCTCGAAAAACGGAGCAAGTCATAAGTGTCCAATTCAGCGTTTTTGATGCTATATCAAAACGGACATTCTGTATATGCAGTAAAGTTAGACATAAAGTAGTCAACATTACTAAAAAAATTATACGTAAACAAATTTGATATTTTATATATTTCAAACAGATATATGCTGAATTAGGGAAAAACTAAATTATATGTTTAATAATATTATATAACATTCATATATTCTAAATCTTAAATATGCTGTGTATAAGAAAGTCGTGTGGTGATCATACCAGATTTTTTTTGGGTGTGACAGTTCCACAGATCTCAGTAAGTAATCTATTTCCTTTTGCACTGTTACCACCATTCAAAGTACTATCTCTGTATATTTTAGTAAAAGAGAGTCAAAAAATATAAAATAATACTGCTCACATATTAAAAATTCTCTAGTTTTTCTCATGAATTTTATATAATACATAATTAAATTTTAACATTATAATAACAAAAATTCGGAGTGAAATAAAATTAAAATTATGTATTAATATCCAATTATTTTTTTATATGATAACATTATAAATCATCTATAGAAAATTTTATTATTAAACACTCGTTCACACACATTTTCAGTAAATCAACGGAATATTTTTATTAACTGAAAAATATATTTGAAAATCAATTCTATAATTACGCGGGGGCGGGGTCCTGATCGTAGTCAACAGCTCTCATCAATCTTTTCAAATTCAACACAGTGACTCATCAGTCGAGGATCTTTGGGTTAAAATGATCTGTGGTAAAAGTGAAGTAATAATTTGTGGTGTGTACATACCTCCTGTAAGTAGCATTGATATTTTTAATACGTTTACATTAACTGTCAATAATAATGCGGAGTGTCATCCAAGTGCTACGATGTGCATAACTGGAGACTTTAATTTACCAGATACTCAATGGATCTTCACGGACAATTATTATGAGCCTACTACACTAAATGATTCTAGAATAGAATGTTTATCTGATAATTTCAATTTCTTAGGGCTTAATCAATTCAATCCTATTAACAACCATAATAATAAAAAATTAGATTTAGTGTATGTAATTTCAGACGATGTAGTTAAAATATCTGTAGCTGAATCAAATTTGTTAACTAGTGATTTACATCACCCCCCAGTTGTTATAGAACTACCCTTTATGGATACAAATGAATACCTAACATTTGGTAATTGTTGGAAATATAATTTTAAGAAGGGTAATTATAATGAATTAAATGATTTTTTATGTGCAATAAATTGGAACCAATTACTTAATTACGACGATGTAGACAAAAGCACTGATATGTTATATGATATTTTGTACTACTCAATTGAAAAATTTATACCCAAAACTTATAGCCTAAATACCAATAACTTCCCGTGCTGGTTCACTTCTTCTACTAAAAAACTAATTAAAAACAAAAATAAAGTTTACCAAAAATGGAAAAAGTCAAATGATATAATTGTTAAAAGGCTCTACAATGAACTGAGATTAAAATCTAAAAATGCAATTAAATATGATTATTCAACATTTGTTAACAATATTGAAAATAATTTGGATTCTAATATCAAATCATTTTGGAACCTTGTTAAATCTAAGAAAAGTCATGGAGATATTCCTAATGTGATGATTTATAATAATATTACAGCTTCCGATGCACAATCTGTCACAGACCTATTCGCTAATTATTTTAAATCTGTTTATGTAGAAAGTAGTAATATTACAACTAATACTACTTTAAATTTTGAAAATAACAACTGCAATTTAAATAAAATTCGAATTACTCCAGATAATGTATTTAATGCAGGACCGGATTGCATTCCTCCTATATTTGTAAAGATGTGTAGCCCAACGTTAGCATATCCATTATATATGTTATATGATAAATCACTCAATTTAGGAATTTTTCCTACCGCTTGGAAAAAAACTTATATAACACCAATTTATAAGTCAGGGAATAAAAACGATGTAAAAAACTATCGACCAATATCAGGTTTAAATATATTTTCTAAAATAATCGAATCAATTGTGACTGACGAGTTAATGTATGCATTTAAAAACATAATTTGTATAGAACAACATGGTTTTATGAAAAATAGGTCTACGTGCACAAATTTAGCCATATATGTACACTATATCGAACAAGCATTTAATGAAGGAGGTCAAGTTGATGCTATTTACACAGACTTTATAAAAGCCTTTGATCGAGTTAACCACACTTTATTGATACATAAATTAGAAGTAAATGGCATCACAGGCGAATTATTAAATTGGCTTAAATCATATCTTGTAAATAGATATCAATATGTAAGAATAAAAGACCATATTTCGCACGGAATATCTGTGCCATCTGGAATTCCTCAGGGCTCTCACCTAGGGCCTATACTCTTCTCAATTTACATTAATGATATAGTAAAAATTTAAAAAAAGTTAAATGCTTAATGTTTGCTGACGACCTAAAACTATTTTGTCGCATATCTACTTTTGCTGATGCAGCTATGGTACAAGCTGATATATTTGCTCTAGAAGGCTGGTGTAAAACAAATTATATGGAACTCAATACTGATAAGTGCAAATTTATAACATTTTCAAGGCAAAAAACTTTTGTTGACTTCCAATATAAATTAAATAATACTTGAAAAAGTACACGTCATTAAAGATTTAGGTATCCTCATTGATGCTGATCTCAATTTTAAATTACATATTGATTCCATAGTAAAAAAATCTCTTAAACTTTGTGGATTTGTTCTTCGCCATTGCAATGATTTTACAAATCATAATTCAGTAATATTATTATATAACTCTTTAATTCGTAGTAATTTGGAATATTGTAGTATTATTTGGTCACCATATTATCAAAACAGTGTTACTAGAATTGAAAATATTCAGAAAAAGATAATAAACTTCATTTTTTACAAACTACGTTTATACAAAGAAAACTATCCGTACATTGAGAGATTAAGAATGCTGAATTTCAAAACATTAGCTGAAAGAAGAAAAAATGCTGAAATTATATTTGCATTTAAAGTGCTAAACGTCCTTATAGATTCCCCTGAACTTCTAAGTTTATTTTATTTCAAAATACCGCAGATTAGAATAAGATCTCATCATATATTTAATATCAATTTTAGTCGTACTGTATATGGTCAGCAATCGTTAATTAATAGGTTGTCAAGAAATTTAAATGATATGTCCTCAAGTTTCAATATATTTAATATTACTCTGAATATGCTGTTAACAACATTATGATAAAATGTTAGCTATGTACTTTATTGGGCAAAATATTGGTTTTTGATTTATATATCTTTTTTCTATTTTGCATTATGTTATAATTAAATTCTAATTTCTTATCTTTAGTTATAAGTTCTACTTTACATTTAATTTTTAATTTTCAATTATGTTTAGCGAAATAGCAATATATAATTTAATGTACTATTTGGGCTTTGCCTGTAATGTACTTTAAGAAATAAATAAATAAATAAATAATTGAGGCAATATTTCTAATTTAGACTATTATTGTTTAAATTATATGTTTAGTCAATAGTCAGTTAATTTATAGTTATTGGTTTAAGAAATGTTAAGTATTATGCGAGTGATATGTTTGGGGCTGTGTTTGTGTTTTTTGAACCAATAAATTATAGTCAATTGTGCCTGGGTCCGTCTAAATGACGCTAAATGTGAGAATATGTTGGAATAGGTGACACATGACGAGACGTTTATAAATGTGACTTGTAAATAGTTTTTAAGATAGTGTATATCCGGCGATAGACGAAATAGTTTCAAAGTAATTATTGTAAATGTTTAAATAAAGCTGATGTACGTATTGCCTGTACTTCGACTATTATTATCCTGGCAAATACCTGAATAGAGAAGTGCAGAAAGAGCAGTATTAATCTAGAAAAAATTACATCATACTTGTATATATAACAACAATTATCAGAAGTGGGTTATACATGATTGTGACATAATACTAATATTATTAAATAAATAAGAATCTGGAATTGTGCACAAAGTCTGTACGCCAGGATTCATGACAAGTAAGGGGTTTCGGACAGACGACTGCTGAGACTGAAAGCCGTGTACTCGTACAACACTCGTATACCTATGCGACGGATGCGGATATCCGGTGCTTTTTACAACCCGTTGTTTTGTAGGTCGCGCACGTGAGAAAGCTAATTTTTCGGTGTGCGTCCGTCCGTAGTGTATTGTATTTCTTTGTAGAGACGAACGGCGGTGGCTGGTGGCTGGTGGATGGTGGCTGGTGCTACTTGCGCTTTGCCGACGTTTGCTACCGTATTCGCGTGGCATTCTGCTATGTCAGTATACTTAATTAAACACGTCGACGACTTTTGTTGTTTATTTTTCGTTTTGTATAGGGCGTTTTCTAATTTAGCCCACCCCCCCCCGACTGGAATATCCAATATTTTACGCCAAGAATGCAATTATTTAAACCGTTTGCCAACATTTTAATATATGTTTTGCGTTTTATGCCCGTCGTCCCGCTGTTTTGTTTTTCGATTGCGGACTTGGGCTTTGGGACGGCGTGACAACGAAATGGGCCAAGTCGCCAGTCAATGTCCGCCACTGTTCACGATTGTTTCATTTTCTTTCTTTTCCGTTTATCTTTCAATTTGGAGTCTTATTTGTGTTTTGTGACCAAATTTCCCAGAATTAAAGCATGCTATCTCATCCGATCTCATTCTTTTCCACAATGATACAATGTTGACTCAGATACGGAATGTACTTGTGCATATGCAAATGAAATTGGTCTGAAGCTATGGGTTTGCAAGACTCTCCAAGCTCGGATTCTTCAAATCGGTCCAGTATTTGTTTATGTTACATATTATTATCTATGTAGCGAGGCGAAACAATTCAGAATTTGGTTTTGTTTATAAATGATGATATTTTACTATCAACTCAGCTTGGAGAGATACAGACTAATTAAGTGTTATCTTAAGTATCTTTCTAAAGTTGACTTGATACAGTATATCTTGATTATCAAATTTATTTGTGCATATGTTCGATCATTATTTATCAAGTTTATAGTTTTTTTGAATTTTCTTGTCCGGTTATACGGGATGTGATGACATATCTGAATAGATTATTAACTTAGTGTTGGTCGGATAGATTTAACCTTTGTAACTCACCCCGTCTGGGTTTTTTATGTAAACTCATGCGTGAGAACGTTTATCTTAACCAACGCAACGATATCACCATCTTACCCCTCTGTCAGCATACCCCATGGAATACAACAACAATTAGTTAGTGGTAGATTGACTTTTGTCGAGAGTTATTTCTCGTCTTTACGTGCAAAATTTAGTCTTGTCGTGTAATTTTGTAACTAAGTAATAATAGTTTATTCATATGTTGTTCTTGTTGTTGTTTCCATTGTCGGATAATTTGTTTAATTTCATGATTAACTTCTGTATTATTATAATTTATAACTTCTGTAAACATTGGTATTTTATATTTATGTTTTGAATATATATTTTTACAAGAAGATCGTTATATTTCGATTTATTTAATCTTCTATTAAATCGCGTTGAATTAAAAGTATTTCATCGTCTCATTAACAATTGTTTTATACGCGTAACAGTCTGCTCTCAGCACTGTTAGACCTATTATATTAAATATAGCGCTATTTTTACATCATGTTTGCCTCACAGATGTCAGTGTATGCTACAAGGAACTTAGCTATCCAGTGTTTATTCGCTAGGTGCAGAGTCATGGTGGGGACAACCGAATCAACTGCAGCAATCGCTGTGGAGAAAATAAGCGTAAAATCATTTTCAAGTTGTGGTGACCGCGACTGTAGAACATAGGATTTTAACATGTAAAATCATAATTTCATAATTGTCTGCTTCACTAATTATTTTAAGCAAAAAAGCTTCAAATAAAAATTTTAGGGCATAAAATTCTTCAGCTAAACCATTAAACAAAATTAATTTTACATGCTGTGTAACGGCACAAATTAGATTTGAAAATGACGAAAATTGCCTCAAAACTATCGACGGCCTTGGAAAATTACTGTCTTTGAGATGATTTGATAGATATTTTGGAAAAATAACTTTTTTAAATATAATTTAGGACACATTTTCTTAGTAAATGACTGTCTTAAAGACGATTTGAGAGCCATGTTGTTGAAAATTAACTGTCTTAGAGATGATTTTGTGACATTTTAGAAAAATGATTATCCTAGAGACAATTTGACATTTTTGGAGATATTTTGTTGGAAATTTACTGTCTTAGAGACTATTTGGAAGACATTTAAAAAAAAATAACTATATTAGAGACGATTTGGGAGATATTTTTAAATTACTATTTTTACAGATAATTTAAGAGATATTTTTGGGAGACATTTTATTGATAAATAACTGTCTGAGAAACGATTTGGCCAAAATCATGATTGATATGCAACGAAATTTGAAATTTTTTAAGCCAACTGGGACATTTTGGGACAACTGACAACGAAGACTAGCATATAAGTTAAGAAGTAAGAAGAACAAAAATTTTACACGTTGTTTTCAAGTTTTCTTGAGGTTGGCTTCGTCACGTAACTGCCCAAGACCTATTCTCAAAAAATCATTAAAAAAATACTACACATTTGACCCATAAAAGTAATAAATAATATTTAAAACATTTACTTTGCTTTCCATATGACAGGTATTTATTTCTGTTAAGGTTGAGAACCTTGAACCAATGATACAATGAAAGAGTACTGCAACAATTGAAACATCTCTATTATTTATTATTTTTATTCATCATTTACATCATTTTTACCCTTATAAAAAATAACTAACGAGTTGCGAAATAACAATTACAAAAATGAGAAAATGTATCATTTTAATAAACACAATTCTTACATTTTTTCAGCATTTTGTGCGGCTTTTATAATATCACTTGATATATAAACTTAAATAATACATTTTGTAATATTTTAAGTTCTTAAAAACTTAAATTGTACACATTTTAATTTTTTTAAATCTTGTTTTTATCAAAATTAGACAAAATCTTGTACGAATCAACGGTTATAGAGCATGAGTTAATGTCGCTGTAAGTGTTGTTATCGCCGCGCACCCTGCCAATACAAAAATCTTGTGATTATAAAATTTTCTTTGTAAAAAAGTCGAAAAATAATTATAATAAATTAAATGAGAAAAATAAAAATATAAATAAATAAATATATCATCACGCCTTCTACCCATTACTGGGTGTGGCACTCTGCTGAAGCAGATCTCGGTAAGTGATATATTTTGCGCGTGAAGTGCGGTTACCAGTCGTCAAATCACGGCCCCCAAACATGTTAGTGGTGGAGGAGCCACAGGGATAGCTTTTTCAAATTATGAAAATTTGTCGCCAGTGGGAATCGAACCAGGGACCTCAGGATCCACAGGCCGACTTCATACCACTGAGCTAGCCATCCCATAATTATAATATAATAATTATCAATAAATAATAATTCGAACTCAGCATCTATGAGTGCATTTTTTTGAAAAATTAAAAATTGTATCATATCTGTTTAGATAGGATATGAGGTTCGGGCTCATAGCCTTTATTTGGTACAACTGGTCTATCTAGACATTACGTGATTAATAAAATTTCCCATATTTAAGCGAGAAAAATTGTACAATAATTTAAATATTTATTGTTTTTACAACTATTCCTGCTTAAAGTTCAGGCTTCTAGTCGTCATTTGGTACCACTTGTTTACCTAGACATAACATAACTAATAAACTTTCCCATATTTAAGCGAGAAAAATTATACCAAATTTAAATTTTGAGGTTCTGTCAGCTTCATCCATTACATAAGGACATTACCAACATTTCTATTACGAATAAATAAACAGTTAGGTGATAAATATTTATGTTCTTTACGGGCTATGTCTCCATCCTTAAAATAGCCTATTTCAACATCACAAAAAACACATTGTAAAGTAAAAAAATAATTATTACTGGTTTTTTCGTCTGATGGCTGACGGCGTAACGGGTGATATCTTTGACCAGAGAGACGCTGGTTCCCAACATGACAAATGACGTAACTACGTCGCATAAGACAGATGTAACTATTTCTCATGCCGTTCAACTCAAAAGCTTCTTGACAAATATTTGGACTCACTTTATCATTACAATGATAACGACACATGTTAGTTAAACTAGTATAAAAGCTTACTTTCATATCGCCCTAAACAAAATGCGCAGCATATTTGTCAACTTTTATATTTCTTCTTCTTTGCTGTCATTCGAAATAGAAACGAATTTAGGCTGGATGCATGTTAAAATGAAACTGGGGGAAGCGTCAAAATTGTAAATTGAGCCATATGCTACCCATGCTATATCGCATGCATGGATAGCACTTTTTGACACGCGTTGATGCTGTCAAATATTACATTCCTGTCTAGCTGGCAATTTTAAATATCAAATGACTATTTAACGCCCACGAATCGCGTTGACGTATTATAAATAAATGATTATATTAATAGAAAAACATAAAACTGCACATAATGTTTATTTTCCCTTAGAGCTCTTTCAATTATGTTGCATGTTTATGTAATGCATTTTTTATCAAATACAAACAAAATTTAATTGCAATACGTTGTTCTATTATTGATTAATTATTGATGTGTTAAAAAAAAAACATTACATTGGAGTACAGTTGCGTTGCAGCTAACTGCAGCTGGTTTGAAGCATGCAAAGCAATAATTTGAATTCAGTCTTTTCGAAAATTCTCGGTTAACACTTTACGGATTATATTCATTATTCGCACTTTATTAAATTCAGTATTTTGCAATATTCTGCGTCAATTCATGTAGAACACGTTTGTACATTTAATTTTTGTTAAAAAATACCTTTAATTTATATAAATTATGATGGCAGATGCCAGGCATACATTATTTTGAAACAAATTCCCAGTGAAAGTAATAAACTAAATGAGTTTAATCTGTCGATATTATATCTGGTTGATCCATGTAATTTAATTTTAATTTACCCAATTCATGTAATTATTGTATAATTTAGTTAATGATCTAATCCAAAAATACCACTACGAGTATAATTAAGGATATAAATACATATAAAATACTATAACTCAGTCTCCATTCAAATTTTACTGCTGTCTTATTTAACTGTGTAAAGTAAAATTTCTATTTCTAACACTGTTCATATTGCGATAAAAGTTATTTGTATCACTAGGCTGGAAACTGTACTTTTGCGAATACGAGAATATTTTGAGAAGCCGAGCCGAAGGCGTGGCATGGGGCATGCAAAACTCGCAAAACAGTTTCTAGACGCGTGATACACAAGAATTATTGATTTAAATTGCTAAAAATCTACCTAACCTCCAAACACTCACTGCATGAAATTGACATAAGTTCTTAGTTTTTACCGAACGGCGTATGGTAAACACATACTCTCCGAACAGTGTTCGGTAAAAATATAGTTTTCGAACGATTATGAGATATGTAAAACTGTCAATCTCGGATAGAGGCGCGAAAACAATATTGATAATAATAAGAATTTGTTTATTGACAAATTGTCTGTTGGTAATTATTAGAAATAATTTCTTAAAAAGCAATGAGCGTTCGCCGGGATTTGAACCCAGAACCTTTCATTCGCAACCAATTGAGCTACAAACACTCGGCGAATACTCATGCTTTTTCGTGCAATCTTTAGTTGAAAAAATGTAAAGTGACATGGGTTGCGTCAATTCGCAAATGAAAGGTTCTGGGTTCAAATCCCGGCGAACGCTCATTGCTTTTCCAAAAATTATTTCTAATAATTACCAACAGACAATTTGTCAATAAACAAATTCTTATAATAATTTCACCCAGGGTATATCACCCAACGCATACTAGGTTGTTGACTTGTAACGAATTGACGCAACCCATGTCATTTCTTCAACTAAAGATTGCACGAAAAAGCATGAGTATTCGCCGAGTGTTTGTAGCAATTGGTTAGAGCAGTCATCATGCGAATGAAAGGTTCTGGGTTCAAATCCCGGCGAACGCTCATTGCTTTTTCAAAAATTATTTCTAATATTGATAATAGGTAGTATACATAACTATAAATAAATATAAATATATCATTACGCCTTTTACCCATTACTGGATGTGGCACTCTTCCAAAGCAGATCTCGGTAAGTGATATATTTTTGCGTGTGAAGTGCGGTTACCAGTCGTCAAATCACGACCCCCAAAGATGTTAGTGGTTAGAGTAATTTTAATGTGGTGAAAATGTTTGTCGGCTGTGGGAATCCAACCAGGGTTCTCAGGATCCACAGGCCGACTGGATACCAATGAGCAACCTACCTCATACAGTAAGTTTCGTTTTTTATTTCCCCTTTTTCTGTTTAATTTATTATCCTTAGTTAAAAAATTGAAGGTACGGATATCATAGCAAATATTTCAATAACTAATTCCTTTATGTGTGGCAATATTTACAATTTAAACTTAAATTATGTGTTTAGTTTAGTGTCAACTAATTTATAGTCATTGGTTTAGAAAATATTAAGTATTGTGAGAATGAAATGTTTGGGATTGTGTTTGTGTTTTTAGTCAAGTGTGCTTGAGTCTTCCCCAGTGACACCAGAATGAGATCATATTGGAATAGGTGAGAGACGAGGAAACGTGTGTGAATACTTAAGGTCACATGTGACTTTGTAGGTAATGTGTATCCGACGATAGATGAGAAAGCTTCAAAGTATTATTATTACTTACAATTGTAAATGTTTAATAAAACTGATATGCATACTTCATCTATTACTAGCCTCGCAAATACTTGTATAGAGAAGAATAGGAAGGGCAGCAATTAATTGAGAAAATTTTGCTTAAAACTATATTTATAAAATCAAATAAAAAAATATTTTAAATGACTAAAAATTTATTTTAAACATGCAAAACATACATACATACATACATATCTTCACGCTATATCCCATCAAATGGGGTAGCACGAACCCTAAAATCACTCATAAAACATTCACTCATAACACGCTTCAAATAAATAATCAGCCCCCGTTAAACAGTATCATCCAAACACACCACCCCCACTTCAAGCACATTCATAGATCCCTGCATACAAACTCATTTATTTATCACACATGAAATCATTCTTACATAACAAACCCTCAATCACATCCATCCAAACACTCATATTCACTTATCATTCATCATCTTTCTTCAACGTACATAACACATGCATAAAACATCTCCAATTACACGCGCTTACTCCTAACAACGAATCTAATAACAAATCTAACAACGAATCTACAAAGATTAGAAAAGATGAAAGTGATAGCCTGCAATTGTATATGAAAGAAAAGTCCACACAATGCAGTAACTTATTAATATAGTAAATCTCAAATGTTGTATTTGTTATGGACTAATATGTCAAAAAACATATTTAGCAATGTGCGAAGAGAATTAAGTACCACAAAATGAAAATATATTTGAAATCATTAGCGAAATTCTATAATTTCAAGTTTTCAGTTTAATAAATAAATAAATATAAATTTATCGTCACGCCTTCTACCCATTGCTAAGTGTGACACTCCGCCGTAGCAGATCTCTGTAAGTGCTATATTTTGAGCGTGAAGTGCAGTTACCAAGTATCAAATCACGGAACCCAAGGGTGATAGTGGAGGGGGAGCCACAAGGGGTAGTTTTAATTCTGTGAAAATTGTTTTTCGGCCGTGGGAATCGAACCTGAGTTCTCAAATCCACAGGCCGACTTGATACCACTGAGCCACCTGTTATTGGAAATAATGCAATAATTATTTAGAATTAGTAACAAGTAGAAACAGGATAACTATAGCTATTTTATACAACACCTCTTTCGAACCATGCCTGATAAAAATCTAAACAGTGTCTAATTATTGTCCTTTTCATATTTAAAATTTGGGAAAAATTTTCATATACAGAGTTACAGCTAATACAATTTTCGTTGGCAGCGTTCTGCTATAACGAATCACTATTTATTCCCTATATTGTGGAGAGGATCCTACTCCAATGGGGACTTATACAATTCAAATTTTTCGGTTGCCATCTAGTGAGTAAAACAGAATTTAATGCTTTGTTATGTAGCGAACATGGTAGTTTTACAGTTTGACGTTTATCACGTGATCCAAACGTGAAACGTCAAACAAATATAGGTATATGCGGGGAGTAGTGCTGAAAGGAGAAGGTGTCACCTTGCTCTTTCTACAAATTTGTTGTTTCACACAAAATTGTGTGGAGGGTCTGCTGCATGTGACGTCAAAATCGTAATTCCCCATTCCCGTGGTACTCAAATAGCATAATATACCAGGATAATATTCAGCAGGGCGTAGTTTAAAAACTATAGATCGGCTGAAGATTTTAAAAATTTATAGAAATTATTTTTGTCATTGTAAAAATATTAAACTATTTATACTACACTACAATGAGAAAATGTCACTAAGTATTGATTCAGCATTGGCCAATGATTTGGAAATTTGTAGACAAGTCCAGAATCACATTATTTGGCCCATATTTTTTTTTAGTTAAAAATTTAAAAAACTCTAAAAACATAGATATCTTATATTTTCTGAATGAGTTATATATGACATCACAACCTCGATACAAAACTTCAAAATAACATATATCTTGTAATATAAGGCAGTCGTAGTGAAGTAAAACTTGCATTTCTTAATTAACAAGCAAGAGGTCGTGCGTTTAAATCTCACTGTCTTCAACTTATATAAAAAATACGATTGTGTCTGAGTGGTTCGGCCTCCACTGTGAGCTGTAATCGCCCTGTGCTGCAATTAGGATTATGTTCCTATTGTGCAGAGTAATAAATAAAAAAGGAATTTGAAACCTACGTTTTCACTTCACCAAAGTCTATAATTTAAAGTGAAAATTAGCCTGTAAAAAATATGTCAACAACCACCCTTAAAATCGGCACATTCACATCGGCGCAGTTTATACGAGGGCAGGGTGAAAAGTCCCTGAAAAATAAAACAGATGGCGCCACAATCGCAAATCTTATGTGACATTTGTAATGTACCATCTTTAACGGGAACGCATTAAAATTTTCAGACTGATATGTCATTCAGTTCTGTTTTAACACCCATCGAAAGCAAGCAACCTTGAAGATTTTTGAAAACATGGAAAAAGTGAATTTCTCGTCTTGTTTAAACATTATTTCTTGCGTGGAAAAAACATTACGCAAACCAAAGCATCGCTTGTTAAACAGTATGGGGACTCCTCACCATCGATTGGAACGATACACAAGTGGTTTACTGATTTTCGTTGTGTTGGTATGACCACAAAGGACAACGAACGGTCTGGTCGTCCAATTGAGGTTACAACGCCAGAAATCGTCGATAAAATCCATGGTATGATATTGGACGATCAACGAGTTAAAATGCACGAGGTTTCTGCGGCTATGAGCATCTCAACCGAACGGGTACGGATCATTTTGCATAAATTTTTGGATATGGGAAAGCTATCTGCCAGATGGGTACCGCATTGTGGACAACGCACCGGCGCACAGGTCCGCAGTCGCAATGGCAAAATTGCATGAATTGCGCTACGAATTGGTTCGTCATCCACCATATTCTCCAGATTTGGCCCCCTGCGATTTTTATCTATGTCCAAACTTGAAGAAACGGCTCGGCGGAAAGAGATTTGGCTCCAACGATGAGGTCATCGCTGAGACAAACGCCTATTTTCAAGGATTGCCAAAATCGTATTATTTGGAAGGGATCGAAAAATTAGAAAAACGTTGGACGAAGTATATCGAGCTACAAGGAGATTATGTTGAGAAATAAAATATGTTTTGACCAAATAAATCATTTCTTGTTTAATTTTTCAGGGACTTTTCACCCTGCCCTTGTAGTTGCCACCTGGTCCCAAATCTAATTTTCTTTTTTTTTTCATGTTTATCATGAAATAATCTATTGAAAAAACTATTTCTGTCACTGAAATAAATAAGACATCATTTTGCTCCCTAGCTCTCTAACTAAATTTATTATGTAGATTCATAATTTAAAAAAAAAAATAGATATAGAAGCCCATTCGGCTTCCTCAGGGTTAATGTTCAGTATCTGTATCTGTAACAGAGATTTTGAAAGTTCCATAGAGCGAAATAAGTACATAAATAAATATTGTCATGAGTGGAGGTGCAAAAGATAAATTAAATTTGGAGAGATTGAGAGCTACTGGTTTGTTACACAGAGTGCAGACGACTAATAACAACGGGTGATGTGTCGAGATGTCGAGAACGTTATTCAACATTAATGAATGCGAATGCGTGAAGCCTGATGCGTTATCGCGTTACCGTGTTATTGTAACAATGGATAAGTCAAGGTGAACATTTGCAGCTAAAATTAGCACAGCATATTGTTTTGTTTATTATACGCCTGCATACATATAAATATTCTCTATGTATACATTAATGACATCTGTTTTATATGTCACAGTTAAAATTCAAAATCAATAGCAATGTTTTGATTTCACTAATTTTATTTATCTGGAAAAAACATTAATCGGTGCTAGGTACTTTTGAAATTCAAATATAAACAGGTCTATTGGTATTCCTGAGCACAGCACAGGGGCTTACATTTTCTAATGGACTCCGAGCAACTCTAATTCAGTAGTTATTGGTTATCAATGCATAAAAAAGGTCACGCTGATTAGACAGAGTTGCAGGTACAAACGAGCACAAAAACGCTAAATAATTTTTAAACACTTTGAAACACATTTATTAGCGAGGTGGAAGAATAGCAAATATCTCGAATTCGAATTTTATTCAGATCTCGAATATTCGAATACTCCAAATAGTTATTTATTTAAAAATTAAAAAATTTAAATTATGAATTAAATTTACAATTCTAAATAATAAGTAATAATTAATTAATTAAGTAATACAAAGACAAATTGTCAATTGCGAGTCTTCATAAAATAAGAAAATAATAGGAAAAAATTTCCAACACTTGTCAAAGTTCCACACACAGCACATTTTACTCAACTTATTAGGTCATCATCAAAGGCTGGTCAGTTCAGCTTTAACCAAAGACGCGTTTCGCTCTTTAGGAGCTCATCAGTATGGTGCGACCAACTATCCAGCCAGACCAACTAGGGGCTGGTGAACTGTGGTACTATGTAGGCTGAACTGACAGATGTTAACATCTGTCATACTGATGAGCTCCTAAAGAACGAAACGCGTCTATGGTTAAAGCTAAACTGACCAGCCTTTGATGATGACCTAATAAGTTGAGTAAAATGTGCTGTAATTTTGTGAAACTTTGACAAGTGTTGGAAATTTTTTCCTATTATTTTCTTATTTTATAAATTAATTAAATTATCATTAATATTATGATTTATGAAATGATTGAAATGAAATAAATAAGTAAACATGTACGTAGAACAAAGCTCGCTTCCTTTAAGTGTCAAGTGGCAACTGCACAACTGTCAACTGAGTTCATCAAAGCGGCGAAGGCAGCGCTGTTTCAATTTCAAGACGTATCGCGCTATATTCGATGTATTCGAATGTTCGTCATTGGCGTTAATATTCGAAGATTTCGCATATCGATTACTTTCACTATTCGAGGTATTCCAGTATTCACGGATGGTATTCGCCCATCTCTAATTATTACAAATTAATAAATCAAACAAACTTGATACAAAACAAGCGTACTAATAACGAACCACGAAGCCATAAGAAAAATAATCACGAACTTTTAGCTATAAGTGTAATGAATAAAATTCAATTATAAAAAGAAAAATTGGAACACTACCAGGATTTCAACCTGGGATCTTATGAACTCCGATCATATGTTCTAAACAATTATGCTACGGGATTGATGCTGCTTATAATACATAACAAAAATAGAGAAAAAAATCTAAATACAATCAGATTTGAATTTAGAGCGACCATGTTGGTTAAAGTACACGACCCTAGTTCATAAAGTCCCAGGTTCAAATCCTGATGGTATCTTAATTTTCCTCATTATAATTTTGGCTAGCTCAGTGGTATGAAGTCGGCCTGTGGATCCCGAGAACCCTGGTTCTATTACCACAGGCGACAAACAATTTTCATAATTTCAAAAAGCTACCCCTGCGGCTCCTCCACAACTAACATCTTTGGGAGCCGTAATTTGACGACTGGTAACCGCACTTCACGCGCAAAATATATCACTTACCGAGATCTGCTTCGCCAGAGTGCCACACCCAGTAATGGGTAGAAGGCGTGAATATATGAGGAGTAGAAATTCAAAACGTAGTTTTCACACAAAGTTACATTTTGAATAAAACGCAATAAACTGTTTCTCGTTAAGTAAACTGAGTACTTTTATGTGTAATTTGTATTATTGTTAATGACATGATATACGCAAACTTGTCTAATTCAAATAAATATTGTTCATTCCATTTGGCCATTATACCCTAATAAATTTTTAAAAACTACGTTTTGAACGTAAATTAATAGAAAACTTCGTTTTGAAAAACATAAATGAAATTAGAACTACATTTTGTTAATCAATCAATAACATGCTTAACTTAAACAGGTAAAAGTTACGTTTTGATTTTCATAATTTTCATATATGGTTGTAAATACTGCGTTTTGATATTCCATCCAACTTTGAGCGTCTTATATCGTAACTCGGAAAAAAGTTTTGAAAATAACACATTTCATTACTAGAAAGAAGCGGATTTGAAGCATATATTGCCATCTATAACTTTTTTTTTTGAACTTTTGGTCAAAACTGCGTTTTGAATTTCAGGTCCTCAATATTATATATATATATATATATATATATATATATATATATATATATATATATATATATATATATATATATATATTAATTATTAAGTATTTACTTAGAAAATAAAAATTAAATTACAATTGGTTAATATTCTTCTTAAATAACAGTGTCACTGCAGACACTCTCATATCAAGTCTTTGAGTAAATGAAAGAGTCATGGGATCGAGGCTGCCTGTGATACATAACAAAAATAGAGAGAAAAATTGGAATATACACAGATTTGAATAAAGACTACCGTGGGTTAATAGATTAGAGCATATTACCGGAGTTGATAAGGTCCCAGGTTCTAATCCAGGCGGTATTCCAATTTTTCTCTTTATAATTTAATTCGATTAATTACTAGTCTTTATTTAGAAAATAATATTTAAATTATAACTTATAACTTTACCGGCCACGGAAGTCCAGAGGTAAGTGCAGCGGCTGCTTGATCATTGCAGATCGTAGGCTGGAGGTTCGAATCCCGCTCTGCGTATGGATGTATGTGATGTCTATCCCCCTGTAAATTGGATTTATATCCGGTTGGATGGATTATAATAAGCAAATAAATAATAAAAAACTAAAACTTACAACCGAAAACAATAGCCATATTCAAAAGCAGTGTTAGAATTAAATATCAGGATATTTATATCATGACAAAAAGAAACAAAAATTTGAGTGACAGACAAATCAAGCAAGCAAAAGGGAACCCAGGAAATTCATTATAAGAACTGAAAGTTTTTCGATAACGCACCATGTGAAAACAGAAAATAAGAATCATTTGCAAAAGTATTTTTTTTATCATTGCTAGATATTTAAAAAGTGAGATATTGGGGGTTCAAACTTCACTGACTTTAAGCTATACTGCGTCTGAGTATCATTACTAGACTGTACTCATAATTGAGATTATTTTGTAATTGTTCATAATAAAAAAAAAAAAAATATATCATCACGCCTTCTACCCATTACTGGGTGTGGCACTCTGCTGTAGCAGATCTCGATAAGTGATATATTTTGCGCGTGAAGTGCGGTTACCAGTCGTCAAATCACGGCCCCCAAACATGTTATTGGTGGAGGAGCCACAGGGATAGCTTTTTCAAATTATGAAAATTTGTCGCCTGTGGGAATCGAACCAGGGACCTCAGGATCCACAGGCCGACTTCATACCACTGAGCTAGCCATCCCATAATAATTGTTCATCGTAGCAAATAAACAAAAACATAACATAAAATTAACATATTTCCCAATCTTCTTAGTTGGTTTAGAACAGTGACTTGAAGCGTCTCTGGTAATAAGTTTGTTGGTTATAGCGTTAATATAAATAACGAATTTACTATTTCGTGCCTAAAAACGGTAGTGACATTTAAAGTTTTTTGCAAGTTTATTATGTTATTAAACAAATTTGACACAGTCGTTTAAAAATCTGCCTCGACAGATTTGTAGGGAATTTAATTACCTTTAATTATTTTTTTTAATTATTCAGATCCGATGGATATTAAGGTCTCCACCGATTTTTGAACAGTAAAATCCCAATTTGCCCCACTGTGCAATTGGTCTTCAAAGTATTTTTTATAAGCTTGATAGTAAAATACAATTAATTATTCAAACTATTATACCAACATATCAATGTTCCTAAGAAACTATGCCAAATTCATAAGGAGTAATTTGTCTTTCACTAATTTCTACTCCTGTGGCTTCTCCGCCAGTAACATCTTTGGGGGCTGTGATTTATCGGCTGGTAATCGCACTTCACGCGCAAAATATATCACTTACCGAGATCTGCTACGGCAGTCAGTAATGGGTATAAGGTGTGATGATATATTCATATTTATTTATTTTGCTAATTTCTGAAATCGTGGATCTATTTGTAAGGTACAATATTAAATGAGCCTTTTACAAAATGCAATTTTGATCACATAAAATATAAGAGGGTCGCGAAAGAATCTATTTGTAATTTTTGCATCTAATGCCGATGTCACACCCACAAGTTTCTGTTCGATGTTCGATGAAACGAGTTTTGTGTCATGAAAAGTGTACAACAGTAGTAGTTGGGTGCAAAATGATGTCTCATTTATTCCAAAGACAGAAATGGATTTTTTAATAGATTATGTCATGATAAACATGAAAAAAAGAAAATTGGATTTGGGAACGGGTGGACTCTATAGATGGCGTCGGTGTGAATGCGCAGATTTTAAGGGTAGTTATTGACATATTTTTTACAGGCTAATTTTCAGTTTAAATTATAGACTTTGGTATAATTAAGTAATAAAAATGGTAGACAGAAGTTTTGGCCGGTGACGCATGCGCGACAAAACCGGTCAAAGTAAGCAATTTTTATGGTGTCGTGTGACATATTACTTCTTGTTCAAGACGAATACATAACAAAAAAGTTATTGACAGTAATTATTGCTGGTTCCTCATTGGTGACAGAAGCTCTGAAAGTGGTCTGGTGTAGGGATCAACAACCACCCTTAAAATCTGCGTATTCACATCGGCGTCATCTATAGTTCCACCCGTTTCCAAATCTAATTTTCTTTTTTTCATGTTTATCATGACATAATCTATTAAAAAATCCATTTCTGTCACTGGAATAAATGAGACATCATTTTGCACCCTAGCTCTCTAACTATAGTCACACCTGCACAACAAAAATGCATGAAAGTTTTCTTGTTTTTTGTACAGGCTTCACTGATGTGAAGTTTTATGCAGGCACAAAACTTCACATCAGTTTTAATGAGCCATATTTGAAAATTTGTTCACAGTGCAGTCGTAAATTATTCGAAGTATAGAGGTTAGTTAATTTTTAGAAATAGGTATCCGGAAATTATTTTTGTTTTTCATATTCAATTCTATAATGAGCTCGAATAGTTGAGAAGATGCTCTATTATTATTTAAACTGAATACTATTTTATGCAAAATTTAACTGAAGAATAAAATATGTATTAAAAATATTAAAAGAAAAATACAAAACATAAACATACTCTCTGAAACAGCAAACCGCAAAAGTATCATCATGAATCATAAAATCAGCAACAAGCGTTCGGTATGACGCTGTGCGATGGAAGTAGTGGCGGTTCTACTTTCGTGACACAAAACTCGTTTCATCGAACATAACAGAATCTAGTCGGTGTGACAGTTTGAAAACCACTGGCTTAAAGCATAAAATAATAAAGATATAGCATAAAAAAGATCGTCTTGTATAGGTTAGGAGCACAAGCTCAAGCGGTTAAAAACGGCAACGTCATTGCTTTTGCGGCTGTTCGCTTTGGCGTTCCATGTTCATGCTTTTACAGCCGTCTTCGCTAACGTGAATTAATCACTCGCTAATTATTTGATTTATGTACGTGATAAGTTTGGAAAACAACTTGTTATCAGTCATCTACCACACTTCTATCTGTTCTTGTCTAATGCATTTTGCAACGTGGTATCGTATATAGGTACATATACAAATATGACATATAATGCAAACATTCTTATTATGCGTATTTAAACAAAACTATTCAATTAGAAAATGACATAACCGAACAACGCAATGAATGATTGCACAGAATATTACTATCTGCAAGTGCAAGGCAGTTCGAATGTACCTGTCATACGGAAGAATATTCTGTCCTTTGTTATCTGTCGTACCATATACAGTGTTGTCAGACGAAGTGTTATAAAAGTTGGGTCTTTTATTGCAAATATATGTGTTTTTAAGTATTTGAGAAAGGTAATATGCAGGGCCGGCGCTAGGAGCGAGGCGGCGGGACGTCCGCCTAGGGCGACATTTTTTAAGGGACGGCACTTTTCGCGGCAAGATAGAAATTTTTAATTTGTAAATATCTTTTATGTTTAACAATAAATACAAAAAATTACTTGAATTAAAATCCCCATATTAACAGTAAATTCTCTTTAGTCATACTACTCAAATTAAAATGTCACCTCTGCAATGACTAAATTACATCTATGACAAAAACTTATTATTCTAATATCATAATTGTCATACAAATATTTTTGATTATTTTTTGACGTTTCCGAGAACCAATGAAATGTTCCATTGTAAGTCACGTGTCTGCGTTTTAACCAATTCTGTCATTATTATACTGAGAATAAAGCTCTTGTGATTATTCCCGGGAATAATCTCTGTATCATTTGTTTTTGTTGAAAAATGATAGGTAGTTGTCAAATAATATTTAAAACTGTCAACGCGTCAAGTAAAATGTGTCAACAAAATCGATTTAGTTCCATTTCAGATACAGAAATACACCAACAAATTTTGGAAAGTAATTGCAAGAATACATTAATAAGTAATCAATCGATATGGACCCAGTTCAAAATCTTTTAAGTTGGATGAATCGACCTCAACAGCTAAATCAAAAAATAATATAATTAAATATAACCTGAGAGTTCGATAAATTAGAAAATAATTCTCCAGTATCTTTCTCAAACTTGTTGCCATTTGACAATAGCCACTCAAGCCGTACGGGCTTTCATGACTATTGCCTGGCAACAAATTTTCGAAAGATCTGTCAAATTATTTTCAATTTATTCTCACTCTCTTGTTACATTATTACTGACAATTCCGATAACAGTTGAATTAAAATTTTTAAAAATTACTTAAGATCAGCATGACATCAAGAAAGGCTATCTGGATTATCAATTATTGCTATTGAGCACGTCATTGGCCAACATATAACTTACGACGAAATAATAGATAACTTTGTCAAAATTCAAACAAAAAAAGTGCCAATATAATTGTTCAATTTGAATTTGCTTAAACTGTACTCTGATCAAGAATTATTGTTATTTTCTTTGAATGAAGATATTTAATTTTAAAATAAAATTCATTGTTATGTATACCTATTTTAACCCCCCCTTCCTTGAGGCGTAATAGAAAAGTTCGTCTCAGGCGGCAAAATAGCTTTCGCTGTCCTTGGTAATATAGATCTTGTGCGTATTTAAATGATATAAAATAAAATAATAAATTGAGTATGCATGAGGGTAAAAGATAATACATATAAAAAGGATGAAATTTATTCACTTTCTTATAATCGAAACTAAACTTTTTTTAAATGATTTTGTAAATAATGGCGAAAGAAGTATGAATTTAATTTACATATAAAAAAAATTGTAATTTTTTAAAATTTATTATATGATGATTCCCTATTAAAAAAATGCACACCGAACTATAAAAGTCACTGCACGCCACTGATATGTGTTTGTAGACAGCAGTTTAAAAATGAAAGTGGCACAAACGTCTAAAATTGATTAACATGGTAATGAAATAAATTGGAGAACATTTGTAAAAAGAATGAAATTTTGGGGTGATCCTTGCTGACTGCTAATAAACTTTGATCTTTGGATAAGAATCTAAAAGCTCTAGACAAGACGAGGGAAAAGCTTCCCCAAGAAGACATCTAATTTGGAATTCATGTTGTACTTCAAGATTAAATTGACTTTTAAATGCTTGAAATTTACTTTAATACAAGAGTGAAATAAATTAGAAATATAGAATTAATTAATCAACTGAAATTGAACGTCTAGTTAATACCTATATTAATTAAATAAATTCAACGGAATATGTTTTCATTCGTTGTGCAATATGTTGAATCTAATTAAATTTCTTAAACGAAAATATATCCAATATTAAAAAACAATTCGCATATATCTACACAAAAAAACGTAAATTTATTTGTAGATATTTAAATATAAAGACCGCTACAATAATTGAAACGCGCATTTGAAATTTATTTCTTTCATATAAAATCGATTATTATTCAAAGAATTTAATTATCTATCTACATGTTTGTGTTGTATATGGTATGCATATGTTTAAATTAGGTACTTAAATTCCGCAGAAAATAAATAATATAGAAATATATATATATATATATATATATATATATATATATATATATATATATATATATATATATATATATATACATATATATATATATATATAAATAAAATATAAATATAAAATAAAATATTATATCATCACGCCTTCTATCCATTACTGGGTGTGGCACTCTGCTACAGCAGATCTCGGTAAGTGATATATTTTTTGCGCGTGAAGTGCGGTTACCAGTCGTCAAATCACGGCCCCCAAACATGTTAGTGGTGGAGGAGCCACAGGGATAGCTTTTTTAAATTATGAAAATTTGTCGCCTGTGGGAATCGAACCAGGGACCTCAGGATCCACAAGCCGACTTCATACCACTGTGCTAGCCATCCCATAAAAAATATAAATATAAATAAATAATATACGAATAATATATATAAATATAAATATATCACCACGCAATCTACCCATTACTGAATGTGGCTCCCTGCCGTAGCAAATTTCGGTAAGTAATATATTTTGAAGGTAAAGTGCGGTTACCAGCCATCAAATCACGGCTTCTGAAGATTTTAGTAGACAGGGAACCACAGGGCTAGTTTTAATGTGGTGAAAATTGTTTGCTGGCTGTGAGAATCAAATCCGGGTTCTGAAATTTACAGGCCGAATCGATACCTCTAGGTCTATCCCATAAATTTATGTATATATATATATATATATATATATATATATACATATATATATATATATATATATATATATATATATATATATATATATATAAATATATATATATATATATATATATATATATATATATATATATATATATATATACTGTTGTTTTTTGATGGAATAGGTGGTTCAGTGGTATCGAGTCGGCCTGTGGATCCTGAGAACCCTTGTTCAAAACTCACAGCCGACAAACATTTTCACCGAGATATGCTTCGGCAGAGTGCCACACCCAGTAATGGATAAAAGGCGTGAGGATATATTTATTTATTTATTTAAGCTGTTTTCAATTAAATATGTTTTCACAACAATTTTAAACAATTTTAATTATGATATATGTATAGCAAGGAAATGCAGTAAAAAATTTAATGGCGATATAGTCAAGACGTTTTAAAAAAATTGTAGCCTGTGTTTAGGGATGTTTAGTTTTTTGTTTTCATATAAGAGTACATGTCTTTATTGAATGTGAATAAAGAGTTTTAGCGCTGGAATCTAGCTAATCTTGAATTTTGGTTTTGTCGAATTGATCTAAACCATATTATTAAAAAGTTTAAACAAACTTTAATATAATCTTCTTACCATTTACTTTATGGAAAGTGAATTGAACTAACTTATTAAAATCGAACTAACATAAGATTAGCTAATCCAAAATTCAGGATTAGGTATAACTTTTTTCAGAATCTGGCTGAACAAGTTCAAGGTGGGTTGCATGTAGCAGCGTATCTATGGCCCCGCAGACCCCGTGATTTACAAGGGGCCTATATTGTTTTTTTTAATCTAAAATTTCTTATGGCATATAATTAATTTAGAAGATAAAAATTGTTGCATTACTAATTTAATA
Organism: Pterostichus madidus; assembly: GCA_911728475.2. Taxonomy (NCBI): domain Eukaryota; kingdom Metazoa; phylum Arthropoda; class Insecta; order Coleoptera; family Carabidae; genus Pterostichus; species Pterostichus madidus. The sequence goes on along the minus strand of OU452311.1, from coordinate 22,341,954 downwards.
GTCATTAAAAGTATTAAAAAACATACAATTTGAAACTACACCACTGGTTGAATTAAGCGCGTTATCTTCAAAGTCAAGCATCAATCTAACTCAATGTTATAAATTAATTCGTGAATATTATCATCGAGTTATCTTCTTTAAATTACAATATAGCTGTCATACATATTTTATATATTACTAATTAATTATTTTATTATTAGAGTCAGATAGAGTTCAATTGCATATTAATGATTAATTATTAGCAGTACAAGTATATTAATAATTAATTATTATTAGTTCAAAACTTGTTTATATATTTATATGAGTTTGAAATCCTGATAATATTTTAATATTAAATAGGTGTGTTTTTTTATTCGTTTTCTATAAGTACTTTCATGCAATTTAAATCCGTGTTGAGAAACTATTTTAACAACAAAACACTTTATAAACAACACAATATTCTTATCTTCACAAGGGAAGTTTTGTTATACTTAATTTACATTTCGACTGCCAGTAGTACACTGACGATGACTGCATGGTAATATACATTTCTTCTTCTTCTTCAATGGAACTACAGCCCGAACCGGACCTGGGGCTACCGGGCACACCGAGCCGCAGTTTTTACGCTGCCTTTCTGACGGTTTCCGTAGTCGATGTTACTTTTTAAGGCATATAATAAGTGACTAGCTTATAGCGCCCGAGTATGATTAATACAAGTAACTGTATTTTTATTTAACGACAAATCATATTTTGTCGACAGGCGGATTCGAACTGACGAACCTTGGTTCGGGTGACGTCAAAGTATGTTAAGAGATGTGCATTAACACGCTCGACCACCGCGCCTGTCCATTTGGTATAATAAAACTTTCTATTTGGTATAATAAAACTTTCCTAGTGAAGATAAGAATATTATGTTGTGTATAAACATTTATCTTCACATACGAGTAGCTCCAAACTATATATTAAATAAAAGAAAACACTTCATATAACATTTGCAGTTTATGTAATTTTAAATTATTTACTTAAATGTCGAGTATCAAGATGAACATATTTGTTTTATAGCTTCTATATCGACACAATACCAATTATATATCGAGTCGGCCTGTGGATTTGACAACCTCGGTTCGATTTCGACAGCCGACAAACAATTTTCACCATATTAAAATTACCCCTGTGGCTTCCTCTCTACAAACATATTTGGGGGCTGTGATTAGACGACTGGTAACTGCACTTCCGCTCATAAATATATCAGTTACCGAGATCTGCTACGGCAGAGTGCCACACCTACTAATGTGTAAAAGATGTGATGAGATATTTATTTATTTCATCTAATAAACAAGAGTCGAATCAATTAATGATCTTATAATTTGAAATCTTAAAAGATAGTATGTAATCTTTTTGCGTATTATAAAAATTATTATTATTTAAATACAATTGAATTTCACTATTCTTATAGGCTACATACACCTACGATCGGTCTTAACAATGTTATATTTAAATTGGTTTAAATGTTATTGCAACTTGATCCATTTATGAAAGAAACGAGATAGGTTTGTAAATCTCTGACAATAGTATTATGGCCGAGATTCAAGCAACGGTTGTCATTTCACCTAATCTGATATGGTTATCTGTATTACTAGACTTTTGCGAGTACTCGCAAAATAGTTTCTGGACGCATGATGCACAATATGTTTTACGCCAATTTAAATTATATATTTAAAATTGCAAAAAATCTCTAACCTCCAAACAAGAAATTGACAGTGAGTTTCATAACGTCGTAACATCCCTACTTTCACATGTTGGACTCGCCCAGCTGAATTTTCTCTACGGCGTATTACACTATAAATATTAATTATTAAAGATAGTTCAATTATCTGTATACATATTTGGTAAAGTTGATAAAAATGTCTTATCTCCAAGGACTTACTGACACTGAGAGCTTTATATTATGTTGAGAATAATTACAATATGGATTTAATGAATAGATTAGAAATTTAGTTATTATTATTTAGGTATCTTAAGACAGAGAATCCGTATTGTAATTATTCTCAACATAATATAAACTTGACATCTGTCAATAGCTTTGTCAAATCTGTCATGTTGCTTTACTATATAAAAATAATATAAGAATACATAATTTTCATTATTTAAATTTTTAATATTTTTTACAGTTTTTCGACAGTTTATTATGTAATTAATCAAATTTGATAAAGTTATTTAAAAATCTGCCTCGGCAGATGTGTACGGAATTTAATTACCTTTAATTAGAAAAAAAAATTATCCAGATCCGATGGATATTAAGGTCTCCATCGATTTTTGAACAGTAAAATCCCGATTTGACCCATTGTGCGACGCTATCTATAGTTTCCACCCGTTCCCAAATTTAATGTTGTTTTTTCATGTTTATCATGACAATCTATTAAATAATCCATTTCTGTCACTGGAATAAATGAGACATCATTTTGCACCCTAGCTCTCTAACTATTAGTCGCTGCGCTGAGCAATTGGAGCACCGAGGCCGTTCGGATATCTAATTTCGCTTTCTCTTAATCATAACCTTAAAATTTAAGTTATGTTGATGCAGCTGGTCGGTAGTCCATCTAAACTTTTATTATGGCCGAGGTTCAAGCAACGGTTGTCAATTCACCTAATCTGATATGGTTATTTGTATTACTAGACTTTTGCGAGTACTCGCAAAATAATTTCTGGACGCATGATGCACAATATGTTTCACGCCGATTTAAATGAAATTATTGATTTAAAATTGCTAAAAATCTCTAACCTCCAAACACGAAATTGACAGTAAGTTTCATAACATCGTAACATCCCTACTTTCACATGTTGGACTCGCCCAGCTGAATTTTCTCTATGGCGCACAGTGGTTCAGAATCCCGAAAAGCTGGCCATAATATGAAATTGCATACATCGGGGATTTTGAACATGCTGATTTAGAATTTGACTTAAAAATTTTAAAGAAACAAAATGGCGGACCAAATTTGTCGGTCAAATTTTTTTTATGATTTAAAACGGATATCTAATTTCGCTTTCTCTTAATCATAACCTTAAAATTTAAGTTATGTTGATGCAGCTGGTCGGTAGTCCATCTAAACTTTTAAATTCTAAAAAAAATATGAACAATACTAACACATTTTCTGATTTCAAATCATTCGCATCAATTAATCTACAATTTTAAAAGCGAATGTAAACACCATCAGAGGGTTACGATGTCCCGACGTAGCGTGTAAAAAAAGTAATGAGAACTACAATCGAAGATAATTTACCTTCGTTATCTATAAATGAATCGAATTGAATTACCGTACTAAAAAGAAGTGAAGGGGATGGTCGATTGCCGACGTTGTTTGCCGTGCGCCGAGCCGTTCGTCGTCGCGACGGCTTCTCTGGCTGCCTGTGTATGTTGCACGGGTAGGCAGTCACGACTAGAATTTAAATCGTTTTTCTAGCTGCGCTGTAATTGCCCCCAGTTGCAGCAGTCGATGTGCTAACTGCCCTAACGCAATTAACACATGCACGGAAATAATAATGATATACTACATGGTATATTTAATTATACAAATATTTAACTACGTTCGGCAAACATAGAAATAACATATTCACTCGATATAATATACATAGCTCGGCACTATGTTTGCTTTCCTTAAATAAAATTATTACCTATATTTTCAAACTCTGCAACGTTAACATATATTTTACGTTTTACTAGCAGTATTCGCAGAAAGTTACGTACAGAAACTTGTTTCACGTACAATATGAAATGATCTCTCCACATATTAAAACTAATACGAATTTAGTTTCAAACAAAAATAAAAATGGTAGATTCTTGCTATTCATACATTATTTCTAAACTAACTTTAGTGTTACTGATTTTCCGATAAAATCTCGTAGGTACATACAAAATATTTTTACAAACCTTTTATCAACTTCGATTGGTCTCCAAATTTGATATTTTTTTCAGTTCAACTATTGATATAATGATAATTGCAATAGTATACGCCTACGTTATAAATAGTCAACCAAATTTGTTTTATTTTGATTAGAGATGGGTGAATACCACCCACGAATGAGTATTCGTACAGGGACCAACAGTGAACTTCGACTTGAGGAATATTTCGAGTTGTCGAGATTCGACTGTATATTTTTTAACTATTTGGAAATATTAAAGATTGCCTTACACTTGCACTAACAGATAGAGATAAGCAAATACCATCCGCGAATATTCAAATAACGCGAATACTGACAGTATTCGATATACGAGAGCTTCGAATATTTACGCCTATGGCGAACATTCGAATACATCGAATATCGTGCAACACGTCTGACAGTTGACAGTTGTACAGTTGCCACTTGACAGTTAAAGGATGTTTATTTATAAATAAATAAATATATCATCACGTCTTCTACCCATTACTGGGTGTGGCACTCTGCCGAAGCATATCTCGGTAAGTGATATATTTTGCGCGTGAAGTGCGGTTACCAGTCGTCAAATCACGGCCCACAAAGATGTTAGTGGTGCAGGAGCCACAGGGGTAGCATTTTAAATTATGAAAATTGTTTGTCGACCGTTGGAATCGAACCAGGGTTCTCAGGATCCACAGGCCGACTTCATACCACTGAGCTAGCCACCCCATGATGTTTATTTATAATATTATTATTTTCTTATTATGTAATTCAATTTAATTTATTATGGGATAAGTGACTTATTCCCATTAGTATCGAATCGGCCTGTGGATTAGAGAACGCGGATTCGATTTCCACAGTCGCCAAACATTTTCACCATATTAAAATTACCCCTGTGGCTTCCCCTCCATTTGGAGTCTGTGATTTGACGGCTGGTAACCGCTCCTCACGTGAAAAATGTATCATATTCTAAGATCTGCTACGGCAGATTGCCACTCCCAGTAATGAGGAGAAGGCGTGATGATATATTTATATTTGACCCTAAGTGGTCATTAAAGCCATTATTTACTATTATAAATTCAATTTTTTTCGTTTTTAAATAAATATGTAACAATTCGGAGTATTCGAATATTCATGGTATTCGAGATCTGATTAAAATTCTAATTTTAATTCAAATTTTGGCTAAAAATTATTAGATCTTTAATAACGTATTGCAATTACCACAGACCTTATAGATATTACGGTGTAATTTCAGAAATAAGTATTTTCTGCTTTTAATTAGTTTTTAAATGGGGAGGCTAGCTCAGTGATATAAAGTCGGCCTGTAGATCCTGAGAACCCTGGTTCGATTCCCACAGGCGACAAACAATTTTCAAAATTTCAAAAAAAAACTACCCATGTGGCTCCTCCACGACTAACATCTTTGGAGGCCGTGATTTGACAGCTGGTAACCGCACTTCACGCGCAAAATATATCACTTACCGAAATCTGCTTCGGCAGAGTGCCACACCCAGGAATGGGTAGAATGCGTGATGATATATTTACTTATTTTTTATTTTAATTAGTTTTTAATTCATACGAGTCCAAAATTGTTGACTCGTATCTTTTATTTTAAATTTAAATAATACTCAAAACGTAGGTATCTTGCATTTATTATATTCTACAATATAGTTCTAACATTTTGAACTAAATGTAATATTAAAATTTATAATAATATTTGTTTAAACACACAAATAGTCAATCATGATCAATGAAATTAACATAATTATTATATAAATCAAACTTGGTTTTTGTACAGTGTTTGAATAAATAAATTTTATTTATCACAGAAATGTTTATTTCCTCTTTTAGTTGCTGTCATTCCAAGATATATTTATTTATAAATAAGAAAAATAGGAAAAAATTTCTATCGCAATAGACATTTTGTCTTTTGTTTTATTTCAATAGCTGTCAAGCAGTTTGCGATTTTGTCGGTAGATGGCACCACGAGTAGCTTCATAGCTCACATGTCATGTTACCGTTGTAGGTAGGTTAACATCAGTCAGTTCAGCTAAGTCGGTATCACAATCCACTATTTCCTAGTTGATCTAGTTGGATAAATGATCGCACCATACTGATGAGTCCGGAAGGACGAAACGCGTCTATGGTTAAAGCTGAACTGACCAGCCGTTTGTTGATGACCTGAGAAGTTGATGCAAACGTGCTGTAAAACCTCTGTGGAATTATGAGACAAGTGATGGAAATTTTTTTTCCTATTTTTCTTATTTATTAAGACTCAATTCCACATCGCAATAGACATTTTGTCTTTTGTTTTATATATTTATTTATTTTTATTTATAAATTATTTATTAATTAAATATAAATATATCATCATATATTTATATTTTATTTTATTCACTTATAATTATTACACTTCAACTATTTCAGGGTGGTAGTTCTGAAATACGAGATTTGAAAATATTATTGTAATAGTTTAATATTCAATCAAAATGGAGATATTAAATCTAATTTCAATTAGGTGATTAGTAAATAGTAATCAATAATGGAGAACACATTTAATATTGGCTAATGAACGCAAAGTTAGTTTAAATTCAAGTGAGTATTAAAATGAATATTAATGCAACATTAATGGTCAATGTCATCTAGCCAGCAATAATAGAAATAATTAATTCAGACTGTCATGAAAAAGCTAAATGTGAAACAAGAAATCATTGGTTTTGATTGGCACTGAAATAAGTAAATAAAATGACGGATAATTACGAGTAGAAGCCCAGGTTGACCTAGTTTTTCACGAATGAAATAAATTTTATACATCAGAAAGTTCCTTGCATTTTCAAATACGCGGAAGAATGTTTGAATTGATTAAACATTTTGACGTTAATTAAACACTAACATTACAAATGCTAATTAAGTAAATATACAAGTTTCTGTTCCAGCTGAGAAGAATAGTTGCACGAAAGCTTCATTCATTTTGTATGCATTGCGGTAAAACATAAAACTGGTCTTTTATAGCGGCTCGCATTATTAAATAACGTCTTGTTTATTCACTGCAGGATATTTTTATTCAAATTAGGTTTGTAATCTGTACTATTTATTCTTAAGCATTCATAATTTTATAATCAGTATGAGATTATTTATTTATTAGTTTCTAAGTAAATTCTCAAATTAAATTATAAAGACGCTGAACCCTATGACACAATAATAGAGGAAAAAATTGAAATTAAATTGGGTTCAAATCTTGGTGATTTCGTAGAAAATATATTCAAATTAAATATTTGAGCTACGGAATACACTCACTCAACGATTAATCAATACTTTCTACACTAATCCATTGTACCTTTTAACTAAGAGTGGCAAATTATTCAAATAAGTAATTAATTAATTATTTTTTTAATGATTCTTTGTATTTCTAATTCATATGACATGTTATAAATTCACTTGTGTGAAAATATGTATTTATATTTAAATAATAATATTATAAAATTATTTATGGAGTAGGTGGAATAGTGGTTATCGTGTCGTCCTGTGGATCCTGAGAATCCTGGTTCGATTCCCACTGGCGACAAAAATTTTCACCACATTAATACTACTCCTGTGGCTCCCCCTCCACTAATATCTTTGGGGGCCGTGATTTGACGGCTGGTAACCGCACTTCACGCGCAAAAATATATCACTTACCGAGATCTGCTTCTGCAAAGTGCCACGCCCAGTAATGGGTAGAAGGCGTGATGATATATATTTTTTTTTTTATAAAATTATTTTAGTGAGAACATATAAACATATAATTATTTTTGTGGGTGTAATTTATTTTATAAAATCGTAATACTGGGTCTATTTTATTTATATATAGCAGAAGCAAATCTAATATTTTTTTTTGTTTTTATCTACATCGACTATTAAAGATTTTAATCTATTTTCAAAAAGTTTTGTAGTGTTTCATTAGTATAATTTGTTTTGTAAAAATATAATTTATTTCATAAAATCTTTATTTACTATATAGCACGTAATACAGTTGAAATAATTATTATAATTTTATATAGTATTATGATTAATAATATATTCATTGTCGTGACTCAAAATTAAAATATCTTTCTTTAATTTTATTTCAGAAGTAAATAAAATTGTTCCTTAATTAATATAAAAACTAATAAAATAATTATAAATATAAAATTATTACAATATTAATATTTTTAATTTAAATTTCAAAAACATTTTAAAATATATGTCATTTTCTCAGTTTATTAAACAAATTATAAAATGTTCTGTAGCAATAAATGCAAAATTATCTTGCGCGTACAGGTTCGTACATCCTTGAGGCGTTCAATTTCGCATAAAATGTTAGTGGCTCGCTTTAGTTTGCTTCTGTACGTTGTACTATCTTAACATTGTTAATTTTTAGTAATGTTTAATAAAAAGAATTCATTTTTAATAGTAACATAAATAAAATCATCAGATTACTATAACCTTAACAATTAATTAAACAATCAATCAATCTTAAAATTTAATTCGAAATTATATAGGTATAATTAAAAAGTGTCGTTGTTTCATATTTAGTGTTTCTTAATATTGTTTAAAAGTGTTTGATAGCTAATATACAATGTTTAAAATATAGTGTAGTGATTGTGTATACGAACTACCATATAGGGAAATAGACTGCTAGCGCTCCTGGAACGGTGACTTCGGATCAACCAAAGTAAGTCCAAAATATTACAAAAATATTTTTTCGTATATCACGTTTACAAAGTGAATTTTGTACAACTGTTTTTGGAGATATTTTTGTGATGTTATTGAATGGGCCTTTCAAGACTTTTTAGAATTTTTGATATATTAATCTACGTAATAAAATTATTATACCCAAAATTTTTATTTTTTTTTTAAACTTGTATTAAGCATGATAAAAATATTTAAACTTTCGAAAGAAACGAATGTGACGTAGTTGCATCTTAGCTTAAAGAGAGACAGATAAGACAGATAAGACAGAGATAAACTTCACGTAACGTGTGTCGTTGTCAGAAGAATCCTCAGACAAAACATAACTAGACGGATAACAACGGCGTTTGCATTGACTTGAATACGGCATAATTCGTCTAGTATTATACGTCATTGGTAGAATCGTAGAATGCTGAATGCTTATTTCTTCTTCGTCTTCTTCTCAGTAAAATTGAGCACCGACAAACGTTTCAGACAAAGCTCTGTGATTGGCTTAATGCAACTACGTAATTGCAATGAGCGTTTTAAATTATTCAACTTTAACTTTAATACTTCAGCAATAAAGATATCATTTATGGTATGATTTTATATTGTATTAAATATGATGTACGGTCAAGAACTTATTTTAATAAATATATATTAAAAACCTCTACCACTTGAATCCCCCATTGTTGTAAAATTATCAAACATAAATCTATCACATTAGCTGTCACTGTTCAGCTCATGTAAAATTGTTGCAATCATTTCATTTTATAATATAATAATTACATTAAACTGCAAAATAGTTTTTTTTATTAAAAACTAAATATATTTTGTTTTATAACATAATTTAGATAATAATGAATTTGAATCTAACCTAACTAATACATGTTAAAAAAAATTATCTTTCAAATATTTATTTATTGAATCTGTTACTATTACCACCTTCAAATTATATTATTATTTTCAATAAATATTTTGATATAAAGGTAAATGAATGCGATATAGAAAAAAATGTATGAAAAACACATGTTACAATGACCAGTTGTAATATTTGTATAAACTGCACTCATATTTCAATAAGGATCTTTTTAACATTTGTATTTTAATATACAATTTTATGTTTATTATAATATTTATGTACTTATAACAATAATTATTATAACAATAAAAAAGAATTTCATTATAGATATAATTTAAAATACTGTTCAAGACTTAGCTAAAAAAAGTATATGCCTGACGTTGGTTTCAGACAAAAATGCAACAACTTTGTGCCATAACTTATTACTATCCTATTTTATTTAGTAATATTTATATATATAAAAAAAAATCATCACGCCTTCTACCCTTTACTGGATGTGCCACTCTGCCGAAGCAGATCGCGGTAAGTGATATATTTTGCGCGTGAAGTGCGGTTACCAGTCGTCAAATCACGGCCCCCAAAGATGTTAGTGGTGGAGGAGCCGCAGGGGTAGCTTTTGAAATTATGAAAATTGTTTGTCGCCTGTGGAAATCGAACCAGGGTTCTCAGAATCCACAGGCTGACTTCATACCACTGAGCTAGCCACCCCATAATATTTATAATATCCGAATCATAAAAAAATCAATTTCGTGTTTTATTGTGTGTGAGTCTTTGTGTTGTCAATTCCATCTGGAGAGTAAAACAACATATATTTTGAAAAGCGAGAAACCAGCATGAAATGATTGTGGGCGATAAGGTGAAAAATGTTTCGAGGGGCAAGCAAAGCTTACGCGCCCCGCTAAACCGAATACCGACAAACTTGTCAGCTACTTTCAGTTAACGTTTCCACATAGCACGCCATGCGCATTTCAATTTTTAAGCTAATCGGCTGTCGTCGTCGCGTGAAAACATAATTCGGTTTATACGTCTATGCTGCACGCTTCAGGCTGAAACCCAAACTGAAATGTGGAAATACAAAGAGTGTTGTGATTGTCGCCAGTGTTTCTACGTCTTAAATTTGGCCCCCTTTTTCATTCGCAGCATTCGCTGCCTTGCGCTGCGGAATATAGCGAGTTTAATTTAATTATAAGATGTTCCGACCATTCATTCGAGAATGCACGAGAAGAGAATTTTTATCAAGCTAGTGCCGTGGCGGCAGCGACTCGGCGTTGCTATGCGGCTGGAGTCATCCCTAATCGGTATACTTGTATTCAGTGCGTATCACATGTGATATCGCAAATAAGAGACTGAAAGACACTAGACAGTAAATAGTCCTACAACTGGCCAACTTAATTGAATTAGGGTAGAGGCACAAATGAAATCATTTCTTTTATCTTTAATCTCTAATTATGCCAACCCTAATATAAAATGTACGAATGTTATTCTAGACATTACGAGACTATATAACTTTCTGATTAAAAAAGAAATGTACAGTCTTAGCCCTACAATATTGATATTCTATTCACGAGATTGTATGGGGAATAGGTTATTTCAACAGTACGGTATTTAAAGAAATATTTAACTCATATCAATTTTAGTTGTAAATGTATTACAATAATGATAAAGAAATGAATTAAAGTGACATATTAATATCTAAAATATTTGATGGAAAAGTGAATTATTCAAAACTATCGCCATTGATGTTCTTTTGACGTGAGTAGTTCAATTACACTGCAACTTCATATTGTGAGGTAAGACGCATGTGCACCGAAATAGCAATTCGACACAAAACAATATTCAATTTAAAATAATAAATGTTAGAATAGCACAGTAACCTAGTACATAATATTCTTCCATTTTAATTGAACCTATAAAATGTACTTAAATATTTACTTCTTAAATTTGTAGATAACTAAAAAAAATTCAGTACAACTGATAAGTTCAGGCCAAGTACAAAAACATTTTCCCGTACAAGTCCTAATGTTTTTCGCGTTGTAAAGTTCTGATATAAAAGGTGGGCTCAAGTACATTCTTAGAAACTAAGAAACGTAAGTTATATAAAGTTGAAACATTAAGGGTTTCTTTAAGAAGGAGAACCGAAAAATCCTAATTACATCTTAGTCAAAAGTTTCTGATATAACATATGGGCTCAAGCACATTGTTAAATTCAACATTAAAACATGTCTTTTCATACAAAAATCTGAATTACAGAAGTGTCTAACCTCGTAACAAAAATGTAAACGACACAAATGTTCAAAATATCAATATAAAAAAAAAACGAAAAAAAAGTACTTGGCGGCGTTTTGTGAACCTTTGAACTATGAGGAAACTGATTGGTTGGTATAGCAATTTAAGTTGTACCCCTGAAACCCTCGTGGTAACTGCTGCTATGTTCGGAAACGTTCGTGAGCAACTCGGATATTTTCGGAAATTTTCGTGGGCATTTCGGCTATGTTCGGGGAATAGTCGTGGCCACTTTCAGTATGTTCCTGTATGGTCGGAAACCAACATGGCCATTTCGAGTCTGTTCGTGTAAGTTCGGAAACCTTCGTGGAGAGTTCGGGTTCACTTCTAGGTGTAATTTCTGTAGTTACAAAACGCCGCCAAGTACTTTTTTTTAGTTTTTTTTATATTGATATTTTGAACATTTGTGTCGTTTACATTTTTGTTACGAGGTTAGACACTTCTGTAATTCAGATTTTTGTATGAAAAGACATGTTTTAATGTTGAATATAACAATGTGCTTGAGCCCATATGTTATATCAGAAACTTTTGACTAAGATGTAATTAGGATTTTTCGGTTCTCCTTCTTAAAGAAACCCTTAATGTTTCAACTTTATATAACTTACGTTTCTTAGTTTCTAAGAATGTACTTGAGCCCACCTTTTATATCAGAACTTTACAACGCGAAAAACATTAGGACTTGTACGGGAAAATGTTTTTGTACTTGGCCTGAACTTATCAGTTGTACTGATTTTTTTTAGTTATATCACATTCCTTTTATAAAAAAGTAAAAAAAAAAATTGAGGAATTAATTTTTTTTTAATTTAAAAGAATTTTGAAATTTTTTAAAACACTTGCAAAAGCAAAATAACGTACAAAATTATTAAGATAATGTTTATTTATTTATTACTAACTTATCAGTTGTACTGATTTTTTTTAGCTACATCATATTCCTTTTCTAAAAAAGTAAAAAAAAAAAATTTGAGAAATTAATTTTTTTTTTAAATTTAAAAGAATTTTGAATTTTTTAAAAAAACTTGCAAAAGCAAAATAACGTACAAAATTATTAAAATATTGTTTCGCGTGGTCTACAATTTAATGCGAGTACCTGATATGCGTAGCAATGCAACTCAAAGAAATAAAGTATTTGTATTTAATTCTGTTTATTGAAGTGCTTTTGGATACTCAATATTTTTTTTTCTCTTTCGGCATACAAGAATAAATCAGAAGGTTTTCCGACGAGTGAGCATGCCACATACAGCTGTCCATGTGAAAAGCATGGATTTTCCAAATTTAATCCACACACTTATAGCGATTGTCCCCGTGCTTTGTTGATGGTCATTGCAAATGCGAGTCGTACCGGAAACTGCAAACGTCTGAATTCGAATGGCATAGGATTGAAGCTTTATTATACCTATATTGGTTCTCGTCGGTACCTATACCAAATTTGAATCGAATCAGTGCAGTACTTTTCAGAATAGCTAGCGGTCATTTTGTTTCAAGACGGCGGCCTGTAGCTTTATTAAACCTATATGTTAAGATTGGTTCTCGTCTGTACCTATACCAAATTTGAATCGAATCAGTGCAGTACTTTTCAGGATAGCTAGCGGCCATTTTGTTTCAAAAAGGTAAATTGAAGCTTTATTATACCTACATGTTAAGATTGGTTCCTGTCTATGCTTATACCAAATTTTAATCGAATAAGTGCAGTACTTTTCAAGTTAGCTAGCGGCCATTTTGTTTCAAGATGGCGGACTGAAGATTTATTATACATGTATGTTGAGATTGGTACTCGTCTATACCGATACCAAATTTGAATCGAATCAGTGCAGTACTTTTCAGAATAGCTAGCGGCCATTTTGTTTCAAGATGGCGGACTGAAGCTTTATTATACCTATATGTGGAGACTGGTTCTCGTCTATCCCTATACCAAATTTGAATCGAATTAGTGCAGTACTTTTCAGAATAGCTAGCGGCCATTTTGTTTCAAAACGGCAAACTGAAGCTTTATTACACATACATGTTAAGATTGGTTCCTGTCTATGCTTATACCAAATTTGAATCGAATCAGTGCAGTACTTTTCAAGATAGCTAGCGGCCATTTTGTTTCTAGATGGCGGACTGAAGCTTTATTATACCTATATGTTGAGATTGGTTCTCGTCTATACCTATACCAAATTTAAATCGAATCGGTGCAGTACTTTTCAGAATAGCTAGCGGCCATTTTGTTTTCAAATGGCGGACTGAAGCTTTATTATGCCTATATGTTGAGATTGGTCCTCGTCTACATATATATATATATATATATATATATATATATATATATATATATATATATATATATATATATATATATATATATATATATATATATATATATATATATATATATATATATATATATATATATATATATATATATATATATATATATATATATATATATATATATATATATATATATATATATATATATATATATATATATAGTCAAGAACCCTTTTACCGTGAGGTGTAGGGTGTGAAATGTTTGTCGTACAGGTCTATCTTCATTCATTCTCATCATATGTCCCCACCAAGCTAGTTGTCTCGCCAGTGTTGCCAACTAACGTTAACAAAAAGTCTCTAGATTGAATTTAAAAAGTCTCCAGAATATCTCTAGATTATAATTTTTAAAAACCTCCAGATATCTCTAATAAAAAATAAAAATTCGCCAGAATATCTCTAGAATATACGAGTATATATTTTTTTTGGCTAAAATGCAGTATCAGTGACCTATTTTTAAAATTTCCCCCACTACTATAATGACATTTACTTATCAGTGATCCTAAAACTTTTTCAGAGATTTGAAGCTCATCGTAAAGGAGTATAAATGTCATAAATGTATGAAAATGGCAAAGACTGAGATAATAATTGTAGATTACATTATGTTTGATGTTTGAAGCTAGAAAATGTTTTTCAAATAACAGTTTTTAAGCACTGATTTATTTAGTAATTTTTGATATTCACAAAATTTTGCCAACCTAAAATTTCATTTTTAAAAATTGGTCAGTGATACTGCACTTTTGCCAAAATATCTCCAGAAATGTCGTTAGTAATGTATTTAAAACTCTAGATTTGCGACAAGTCGCTAATTCTTTTAAAAAGTCGCATCACGATAGTTAATTTCTCTAGATTTAGCGACAAAATCTCCAAATTGGCAACACTGTGTCTCGCTTCTATAAATTCCAATATAGGTTTGCATTGTAGTTGCTCTCTTATCGTTTCATTTCTTATTCTATCTAGTCGTGTTACTCCTTGTACCCTTCGAAGGTATTTCATTTCAAGCGCTTGTATTTTGCTTTTCATGCGTCTTGACAGTACCCATGATTCACAGCCATATGTTAATATGGATCTATAAATTGTGTTATATACTGCCATTTTAGTTTTCACGCTAATTTCCTTTTTCCCAATGAAGCTGGTTTTCATTGCATGAAAGATTCTTGCTGTTTTGTCTATTCTTTCGTTTATGTCAGTGTCTTGCTTGCCATTATCTTCGATTGTAGTGCCCAGATATTGAAACTTCTTGACTTGCTCAATTTTTTCGTTATTAACCGTTATGTTTTCTGATACTGTTTCTGTTTCATTTCCCACTATCATAACCTTTGTTTTTCTTGTGTTAATTTTCATATCATACCTCTGTATAGCTTCGTTCCAAATATTTAGATTCTGCTGTAATTTTTTCTCACTTCCTGCCATAATCACTAAATCATCAGCAAACGCACATACTGATATTTGCGTTGGGCTTAAGTTTCTATATCCTATGTGTAACTTGTTGAGGCTTGGCTCACATTCTTTGATAATTTCATCCATGAATATTGTGAACAAGGCTGGACTCATCACTCCACCAAACATTTCCGATATTCTATTTTGATTTATGACGCAGTTGATATTCTTCTTATATAACCCTTTTATGGCATTTAGTAGCTTAGGATTTATTGCTCTTCTTTCTAAGATATCCCACAGATTTTCTCTTTTCACTTTGTCAAACGCCTTCTCAAGATCTATAAATACCATAAATGATTTAGATTTTGTTGCTAGTGTTTTTTGTATTATGTTCTTGATGGAAAAAACATGATCTTGCGTGCTTCGCCCCTTCCTGAAGCCGCTCTGCGCTTCCGACAAGGTTGTTTCTATTTTGTCTCTTAGCCGTTTTTCTAGTATTCTTTCGTATGTTTTTAGCGCTGTACTTAGTAAAGATATACCTCTATAATTACTACAGTCTTTGGTGTCACCTTTCTTATGTATTGGTACTATGACCGCTATTTCCCAGTCTTTTGGTATTTTTTCCTCGTTCCAAGCTTTGTTGAATATGTCTGCCAGTATCTCTGTGCCTCTTTCTCCCATGTATTTTAGCATTTCTGCTGCGATTTTATCATGGCCTGTTGCTTTTCCATTTTTCAGTGATTGTAGCGCTTCCTTTACTTCAGTTATTTCTATCTCTCTTTCGTCAGCTACGCCAGTATGTTCACCAGTATTTGTTGAGCCTTTATGGGTGAATGTTTCTTCTACTTCGTCTTCTATCGTTGTACATAGCAGTTCTTGGAAGTGTTCTTTCCATCTGTTCATTATATCTGATTCTTTGATTAGTACAATTCCTTCTTTATTCTTGATTATATTCGATGTATAGGTCTTACCATTTCTAAGCGTTTTCAGTGATTTGTAGAAAAGTTTTTGGTTCTCTTTGCTATTTGTTTCCAGTCGTTCACCAAACTCTTTCCAGCTTTTTTCTTTTGCTTGTAATACCAGTTCTTTGACAATCCGTCGTTGTATTTTATAATTCTTATAGTTTTCGTCGTTTTTATTAGTAAGATATTTTACCCATGCACTCTTCTTCTTTTTTATTTCTTCTTTAATTTCTGCATTCCACCATGGTGTCTGCTTTCTGTTAGCCCTTACTTTAGTTAACCCACAAATATTCTTTGCTGCTTGTGTAATTATATGCTTGAAGGTATTCCAGGATTCTTCAACATTTTTACCCGAGTAATCTGTTCCTTCAGTTTCAACTATTCTTGTTACTTCTCGTTCGAATTCTATAGCTCCTCGTCTACATCTATACCAAATTTGAATCGAATCAGTGCAGTACTTTTCAGAATAGCTAGCGGCCATTTTGTTTCAAAATGGCGGACTGAAGCTTTAGTATACCTTTATGTTAAGATTAGTACCCGTCTATGTCTATACCAAATTTGAATCGAATCAGTGCAGTACTTTTCAAGATAGCTAGCGGCCATTTTATTTCAAGATGGCGGACTGATGCTTTATTATACCTGTATGTTGAGATTGGTTCTCGTCTATACCTATACTAAATTTGAATCGAATCAGGGCAGTACTTTTCAGAATAGCTAGCGGCCATTTTGTTTCAAAATGGCGGACTGAAGCTTTATTATACCTATATGTTAAGATTGGTTCCCGTCTATGTCTATACCAAATTTGAATCGAATCAGTGCAGTACTTTTCAGAATAGCTAGCGGCCATTTTGTTTCAAAATGGCGGACTGAAGCTTTAGTATACCTTTATGTTAAGATTAGTTCCCGTCTATGTCTATACCAAATTTGAATCGAATCAGTGCAGTACTTTTCAGAATAGCTAGCGGCCATTTTGTTTCAAAATGGCGGACTGAAGCTTTAGTATACCTTTATGTTAAGATTAGTTCCCGTCTATGTCTATACCAAATTTGAATCGCATCAGTGCAGTACTTTTCAAGATAGCTAGCGGCCATTTTGTTTCAAGATGGCGGACTGAAGCATTAGTAGCGTTCGATTTGCACCAAATCTCAGTTAATCTCACCTCACCTCAGTTTGACAGCTTTTTTGTGCTGTTCTATTTGCACTGACATAACTGAGATCAAGTGAGACACTCACTTCCCCCCTTGCCGATGCTGCACTACCTATTTCACTGGTGCGTACTGAGATTTTCTACTCAGTTAGAGTGGGGGTAGAATTCGTTATGTTTTGTTTGTAGTTTGACTATTTGGAAGTTATTTAATATTTTTTTTAAATTGTACATGTTATTATAAATCATGTTTCACAGCTAACTGCCAACAAAAACATCAAGCAAATCATGTGTTGTCCGCGAAATGATACTACAACGTTCGTCACGTAACCGACTCAGTTCAGACCTGTCAAAACCCGTTCGATTTGTCATCGAAAAAATATCATCTCATTTCCGACAATCTCAACTCAGTTGAAATGAACTGAGGTGAGATTGTTTGCAAATCGAACGCTACTTTTATTATACCTATATATTAAGATTGGTTGCCTGGGCTTCATTTTTTAGAGCGAAATAGACATTTGTACGGGATGGGTCGAAACGGGATGGGCCGAAACGGAATGAGTCGTAGTTACGGGATGACGTCACACGCGAACGCTGAACAAGAAGACGACGTTTGCCCAATTTGAAAAACATCACTTTTCAAAGATCCATATCTTTGGAAAGGATGGACCAAATGGTATGAAACTTTTTTATTCCTACTCAGTTTTATGCGGGCTACACGGTGGTTAAGTCAAAACATACTTTTTTTACCCGCTTGGGCTTCATTTTTTAGTGCGAAAATGGGCATTTGTTCACTCGGGATAAGAGACTGTAGTGTCTGGCCACTGTCGTTTGTACTTGGCCAGAGACACTACCGTGTCTTTTGATTAATTATTATTTTTATAATTACCTGAATATGAACAGTTGAAACATGATTAATATAATATAGTTCTTCACAAATTTTGTATAATATAAGTAAAAACTGGAAAAAACAAGTGTTGACACGCGTGAAATTAGTTTTTCGCGCTCTTGTCAAAGTATACCAATCTCTCTCAAAAAAAAGTAGAGCCTTCTTTCTCATTATTATGCTTTCTCTCTTCATATTAATGCTATCTTTGTCACCAAGAGCTAACTACGTCATAAATTAACATATATAATAATAAAATTTTTGTAGTATAGTCTATTAGATTACCAATAATTTTGTTTATAAAAAGAAAATACTTACTCGCGGAAAATTAACATTTAGGTACTATTTCAAATCATCCTGATTATAATAACTACTACAGTGGAAATGGCGTCAGTTTTTTAATTGTAAAAAATAAATGTTTGTTTAAAAGATTAGTAAAATAAAAATAAAAAATCTAATTCTACCATATGAATAAAAATACCTAAAAAAATTTTGGCACTTTTCTCTTATTTATAAAGAACAATATCTGGTAAGAAAATAAGATACCAGATTAAGTTTATTACGATATTTATGTTTAAGGATTCGTATATTCAAAACTATCCCAAATATGATTCTTAAAAAACAAAAATACAATTCTTGTAAGCCAGTGGACTTCAAACATTTTAAATATACGACCCATATTTCAGAAGAATGTGTATTGCGATCCAATGAGTGTATTTTTTTTTGGAAAAAGTTATCATTTTCCTTATTTGTAGGCTTTAGTAGGCCCCAAAAGTTTCGTAGGCTCTTTAGGCATTGGTATTTTCACGATATTCACAAATCAAAAGTTGTGTACCTACTAACACTAAATGAACTATTGACGTATTCTGTATGCGCCCCATTCATACTAAAAGTGCAACATTGTAGGTAGATAATATTTAAGAAATATTATAGGCATCCAGCTCGCAATGTAAAATATTATTACAATGTATATATTTTTATCTTGAACGGTAGAAGACATAATTATATAGTTAATTAAAAGAAAAACAAGTTTCGTTTTCAAATTTTTAATATTTTTATCTATATATAAAAAAAAAAACATCACGCCTTCTACCCATTACTGGGTGGTGGCACTCTGCCGAAGCAGATCTCGGTAAGTGATATATTTTGCGCGTGAAGTGCTGTTACCAGTCTTCAAATCACGGCCCCCAAAGATGTTAGTGGTGGAGGAGCCACAGGGGTAGCTTTTGAAATTATGAAAATTGTTTGTAGATTCGTTGTTAGTTTCGTTATTAGATTCGTTGTTAGGAGTAAACGTGAGTAATTTGAGATTTTTTTATGCATTCGTTATGTACGTTGAAGAAAGAAATATGAATGGTAAGTGAAAAGGAATGATGTGATTGAAGGTTTGTTGTGTGATAATAATTTCGAGTGTAATAAATGAATGAGTTTATATGGAGTGATCTATGAAAGTGGTTGAAGTGAGGGTGGTATGTTTGAATGAAAATGTTTGACGATGACTGGTTGTTTGATGGGTGTGATGAGTGAATGTTTTATGAGTGATTTTAGGGTTCGTGCTACCCCATTTGTTGGGATATAGCGTGAAGATATGTATGTATGTATGTATGTTTGTCGCCTGTGGGAATCGAACCAGGGTTCTCAGGATCCACAGGCCGACTTCATACCACTGAGCTAGCCATTCCATATTATATTTTTTTTATAAATCGCAATAATTAGGAGTTTCGCGACCCTCTGAAAATTGTTTCACGACTGAATGATGGGTCGCGACCCTTAGTTTAAAGGCAACTGTTGTAAGTTATAAAAATACTATTTAATCAAATGATTTATTCTTTGAGTTTTGATTTTTATATCTAGTAAACAAAATATCAGGCACAAACTTTACTTAAAAAAAATAACCATAACAATACAAATGATTATAATTTCAAGTATGAATCTAATATTATTGAACACCTGTAATTATTTTAACATGAGTATCCCAGTTCACAGAGGAATGGAACACCAATAATACATGTATTCATAAGCATTACGTTACACACAAGGTATACAGTGATATAGAATGATAAGCATGGCAGTAATCCTACTTGACTAACAGCAAAGGACATTTCCACGTTGCGTAACTGACATTTCGATATAATCAGCGTAATAATGATAATAAATCAATAACCACAGTGAACATGAACTTATTAAATAAAATGTCATTTTTAAATAGCACACGTCCAGTTGCACGGTACTTACACTACGGTATTTGGATTCTCAATTTTCTGTTAAGCTCTAGAATTTTAAATACATATAGAGGTAAAACTTTCATATTCTCTCATTTAATTTGGTAAAAATGGCGTGCGTATTACCACTTCAAATCACATTTAAAAAATAAGAAAATATTAATATTAAATAACTTCAATTTTTAATTAATTAATAAGACTATGTTGTAATTGTTAGTGTGATATACTAGTACAAGTAGAATTTTTATGAAATCATTTGCGATAAGCATCATTAAAAAAAATACTCAACTTTCAAATTTTTGACAAAGCAATTTATATATGTTAAACTTGATGCGTGATTATTATTTGTTGTACAAATCTCTGTTCATACAATTAAAATGAATATGTTGTATTCTCCCGATATAGCGATATAACTGCAATTTTGAAATTATGATATTGCATTTTGCACTTTTTGATATACTCGTATTTACATTAATTTATGTTTATAAATCATTTATTGATTTTAATGAGAAATAATGAAAATGTATAATAGAATTCCACTAGATGAGATAATAATTCATTATTTTAGTGGTTTCCCAACAGTTTTTTCACGGTACCCCAAGAGAAAACACTGGTCTACCGCCTAACAATTGCAATTACACTTAATAAGGTTAGATTGGTTATTAAAAAAAGTGACTAACTTATAAACAATTTATATTTACGTATACATATTCAATGAAAATATATTTAAATAAATTATTAAATATATCACTACTTCTTCACCCATTACTGGGTGTAGCATTCTGCTGTAACAGAACTCGGTAAGTGATATATTTTGCGAGTTAAATATGATTACAATCCGTCAAATCACGGCCCGCAAGGATGTTAGTGGTGAGGGAGCCACAGAGGTAGTTTTAATTTGGTGAAAATTGTTTGTTGACTGTGGGAATCGAACCCGGGTCTTTGAATCCACGGGTCAACTCAACCATTGAGCCATCTATCCATATATTTCGAAACACCATAATTAGTGAGATGGATAAGTCACAAATATTGGAATAATTAAATTTCATTCGATTAAAAAGACATACAAATTTAACACAAAACTTTGTCTAATTTTAGAGACTATACGGTTTAAAGTAGTACTAGTGTGACGGTGGCGCCATCGGTTGTCGAGTGGCGAAACTGACGCTCAAAAAAATATAAAAATAGAATAAAATAAGTGTTTTATACCTATTATGATTTGAATATCATGAATTGTTAACAGGTTGTTGGTCTAGTGAATTTTCAAATACCATACTACCGTGTGGTGTTGCCATTATAAATTGGGATTCTGAATTTTTTGTTAAAAACAAGGCTTTGCATGGCTATATATCCATTACTAAACGATAAAAAACTTTCTCCTTCTGATACAATATACATGGATAGTTCTAGAACATCATACTAGTTTTTCAAATGAAACTGCAAAATTTTAGAGGTACACAAACTAAATATGTGCGATTCTGAGTGATGATCGCCATAAGCCCCGTTTATTAGAACTCAACTTTACAAGCGAATATATTTGTTCACAGACGATGAATGTGTTTCATATTTTAACAGGATGCGTATGACTATCCAATGTTTACCTGTGCCAAATTTCATTCGGATCTGCAAAATTTATTTTCACGCTAGTACTACATTAACTGAAATTTATGAAACTTTGCACAGTGATAAAGACATGTACATCTGGTTGTCTCTGACTATTCTTATTTTACGGCATATGATGTGAGAGAAAAATCCTAAATTTGATACAAATAATTTAAAGATTCTGAATGTAAGTCAATTCCTAGTAGATATTTGTCATAACCTTCAAATTTAACGTTTCAATAAACTAAAAATACACATCTTTAATTCTAGACGAGATTATTAAATAAATTTTTATTAAATGTTATAATGACAAGTAAAATTTTTGAATAAAGTAAACTAAAAGTATGGTGGCTCGAGACAAAACATATAATAATTTCACAAATTATTTATTTAAAATATTTCTGATCGATTTCGGCTTATCAGGCCATCGTCGGAGGAATACAGAGACTCTGTAATCCTTTGACGATGGAATGATAAGCCGAAATCGATCAAAAATATTTTAAATAAATAATTTATATAACTTATACCAAGTGTCTTTTACTTTTACTTTTGTATAATGTGAATCCACCAAATCTGCTCGCGTGCAGAATTGTCTTATGGAAGCAAATCCTACTACAGTAATGAACTATGAGCACTCACTACAGGCGGGCATTGGCCTAGGCTAAAGAGGCAATAGCCTAGAGCCCAAAAATTTTAGGGCCCGGATTCAAACTTTCAGTTTAAATAATAGAAATATATATATAGGCTGGTAGATTTGTAGATTGTAGATATTGGAAGAAATGAAATAAAGACCACGCAATTATTTCATTACTTTAATATAAAAAAATATAAATATTTTATTTTAAATTCGCAGTATGTATGGAAATTTCCGTATATATGATATTATTTAACTTACGGTTTGTGTGAATTCACTGTTATGAACTGAAATTATAATAATTAAATTTTATATTACGGGTATACATACAATGCAACATGTTTTTCTTTCACAAATATACAAACCAACAATAACAATTTATAAAGTATATACGGATAATTAAGCAACATACACAATAGAAAAATAATAAGCATTTTTGTGATGAACGAATGTTCTAATGGAAAATACCTGCGGCAATATTTAAAAATCAACGTTGTTTGTACAAATATGTTTTTACTAATAGCTTTGTTATACGCTGCGAACAAAGTTTCTGTTATATCGACATTTCCATGTGGAGGTGGAATGGTTGCAATGCAACTGTAACTATTATTTATTTGTTACTCTGTACAACAGGAACTTAATTTCAATTACAGTACAATACAGGGAGCCTACAGCTTATAGGAACCACTTAGACACAACCGATTTTTTTGTATATTTTCGAATAAATATTATATATATATATATATATATATATATATATATATATATATATATATATATATATATATATATATATATATATATTTATATATTTATATTTAAAGGGCCCGAAATAAATATTTCGCCTAGGGCCCGAAATATTTTAAATCCGCTTCTGGCACTCACAATAGTACTTCACCCGGCGAACGTGCTCTAAAGAAGGCGAAGACTGTCCTATCGGCCGGAAAGAAGATGGCCACCGTTTTCTGGGATTCAAAAGGTGTGATCTACATCGACTACCTAGAAGGGCAAAACGATCACAGGGCTCCTCTATCCCGAATTATTGGGCCGATTCGACGCCGAATTGCAGAAAAAACGGCCCCATTTGGCGAAGAAAAGAGTGCTCTTTCACCATGCACACACCTCCGCCTTCGCCACGGCCAAATTGATAGAATTAGGCTACGAACTGCTTCCCCATCCACCGTATTCTCCGGAATTGGCCCCGTGCGACTTTTTTTTATTTCCAAATTTGAAAAAGTCTTTCGCCGGGCAGAAATTTGAGTCGAATGAGGCAGTTATCGCCGCCACGGAGGCCTACTTTGCAGACCTCCAGAAAACGTATTTTTCAGACGGGTTAAAGAATTTGGAGCATCGCTGGATCAAGTGTATCGAACTCAAAGGAGATTATGTTGAAAAATAAATCGCCACTTTTCCAAAATTTTAATTATTCTTTTGTAGGCTAAGTACTTATCGGACCACCCTCGTATATTACATTATAAGATCGGTAACTACTTTATAACAGAACGATAAAATCTTAGAGAAACGAAACTCGAAAATTAGAAAAACTCAATCTAACGGGTCTCGTTTCTCTAAGATTTTCTCGTGCAGTTATAAAGCACTTAACGATCGAGTGTTGTATACAATTTTTTGCACTACCGACATTATTTTAAAATAAACATTTATTTCATCATTTTAATAAGTCAGAATTTGGATAGACGGCACGCGATTATTGTTTTTATAGAGACTAAGCAACAAAATTACAATTAAATATAAACTGCTTACCGGAAGGGTACTGTTATGATGCAGATCAGGTTTGTTTTGCATGAAAACCAGCTAAAATAGATTGGTAGCGCAAAAACAAATTCTATTTGTTTTTCATATGTTAGAAATGTTTAATTAAGTATATCATATAATGCAGTGTTTTTTAAACTGTGGGTCGTGAGAAGTGCTGGGCAAAAAAATTGTTTGATTAATTTAAGTTCGATTGATCGATAAAATCGTTTGATTGAAAATATTGAATAATAAAAAAATTGGGATTATCGATATTTTTTATATTTACCGATTTTGTAACGGTCTTTTAATCATAAATTTGTTCATTTAACAAAGATTTTTTTCATTCTCGTTAACAATATTTAAAATAACTAATGAAATTGCGACATGATACGCGTTGTGTATGATCGTAGCCTGAAAGTGAACTGCATCAAGTCCAAATCTTTATTAATAACCTGAACCTGATTGGTGTGATATAAATGTGGTCCATATGTTTCTATTACACTTATTATATGTTTTTAATAAAAGTAATTATATCAAATACATTTTTTTGTTCGATAAGATGATCTTTTGATCATATTTTTAAATTAAAATCGATCATTTAACAAAATCGGTTTTTTAAAATATTTTTGATCTTTTTGATGGGATTTCGTTTCAAAATTGCATTAAATCGTTAGAATCGATCAGATTAACGGAGTTGGAAGCTTCGGGAATCACGAGAGCCATTTTAGAGTCATTTTGGGGCCGCGGTTGAAAATAGTTTGAAAAACGCTGATACAGTGTACGAGTATATGGCTCATCTAACTATGGAAATGAGAACGCGGATTCGATGCCACAGCCGACAACTGGTTTTCGCCAAACTAAAATTACGCTGTAGTCTAATTTTACTTACATATTTATGAGGAAAGATTTGACGGTTGGTAAATTATATCACTTACTGACATATCTTGTCTTGAATAGATTTTATACTTTACTTACCCATACGTATGTTCCTAAATAACTAATTCACTTCTGCAACCACTGTCCCGTTTTACCATTTACTACTACTGTATCCGAAGATTGAAATGTTTTGTGTAGCAAACTGAATGAACGACATAAATCGATAGACCCTTAAATCTCGGCTGCTGCTGTCCACTAGGGATAGTCTGGTTTATGCGTAAACTGCACCTCTATGAGTGGTCTATTTGTCATTTCCTGATAACGACACTCGTTCTTACCCTAAGGATACGACTGAGAAATGCGATAGCTAGCCTGGTAAAAAATAAACGGCTAGTGAGAGTGAGGGACAAACCCTAGACCGCTTGACGAATATGAAAGTTTAAAATGTTACATTGTGATGTGGATGCAACCAAGCGCACTTAACCCACATTTTCATTGTGGAAATGCCAGAACTGTTACCGACTTAATACGGCGATGTGTTAGTTGCTTCTCTTATTCAGGATATGAGGCGGTTAGAATCAAGACCGGATATATACCATGAA
This sequence comes from Pterostichus madidus, assembly GCA_911728475.2. Lineage (NCBI taxonomy): Eukaryota > Metazoa > Arthropoda > Insecta > Coleoptera > Carabidae > Pterostichus > Pterostichus madidus. Next base: position 22,315,862 of record OU452311.1, on the reverse strand, counting down.
CTAATATTGGCGTAAACCGCAAAAAGCTGTTGCGTGTATACCACCAACCTTAAAAACACAAAAACAAGTTTTTCCTTTTACCCTTGTTTCTCTTATATAAGTATAAGTATATAAAATAGTTAAAATATAAATAAATGTATAACAATTTTGAACTTACCTGCAAATGCTATTTATGAAACCAAAAGACAATATCGAGACCAACCTAACAATATGATTTTCCGTGTGATTTTATGCCAAAACGAAACCAAATACTCTAGATTTTGCTTTAATTTCATAATTTTATGAATCTGTAACTAATTATATGTCATTTATTGTGTTTGACAGGAATATCAATTAAGTAAAGTTTATAGTAAATGTTTATATTAACATTATTAGTACTAATACTGTTTTCTATTTTATTCGTCCTTTTATGGGATGGCTTGTTCAGTGGTATAAAGTCGGCCTGTGGATCCTGAGGTCCATGGTTCGATTCCCGCAGGCGACAAATTTTCATAATTTGAAAAAAGCTATCCCTGTGGCTCCTCCACCACTAACATGTTTGAGGGCCGTGATTTGACGACTGGTAACCGCACTTCACGTGCAAAAATATATCACTTACCGAGATCTGCTTCAGCAGAGTGCCACACCCAGTAATGGGTAGAAGGCGTGATGATATATTTATTTATTTATTTATTTTAAAATTCTGCATTAAAATCTTTGCTACACTTCATAGTTCCTTTAAAGCTTAGTGGTTCCACGGTGGAACCACACATATATGAATTTTTCCTTAGTTTCCTAGTAGTCTTCAGCTGGAACCACCACCGACACTGAATTATATTATGTGCGTGCCTACACTAGAACACTGCACTTGCGCTGTACTACGAATTTATTTGTATTCATAGAGCAGTTCGAGACTTATCGCATTGACAGGTGGTTTTTTTGTAATTATTTTGGGGTTTAGTGACATATTATCAACAATATTTGGTAAGTACAGTATTAATTTATTCATTCACATTCCAATAAGCAATAATCCGTAAGTAAAGCGTGAAATATATATATATATATATATATATATATATATATATATATATATATATATATATACGAGGGCAGGGTGAAACGTCCCTGAAAAATAAAACAGATGGCGCCACAATCGCAACTCTCATGTGACATTTGTGATGTAGGTACCATCTTTAACTAGAACGCATTAAAATTTTCAGACTGATATGTCATTCAGTTCTGTTTTGACACCCATCGAAAGCAAGCAACCTTGAAGATTTTTGGAAACATGGAAAAAAGTGAGTTTCGCGTCTTGATTAAACATTATTTCTTGCGTGCAAAAAACATTACGCAAACCGAAGCATCGCTTGTTAAACATTATGGGGACTCCTCACCATCGAGTGGAATGATTCACAAGTGGTTTACTGATTTTCGTTGCGGTAGTATGACCACAAAGGATGCCGAACGTTCTGGTCGTCCAATTGAGGTTACAACGCCAGAAATCGTCGATAAAATCCATGGTATGATATTGGACGATCGGCGAGTTAAAGTGCACGAGATTGCTGAGGCTATAAACATCTCAATTTTTTTATATGAGAAAGGTATCTGCCATATGGGTGCCGCATTTGCTCTCTGTTGACAACAAGCGCGACCGTGTAACAAGTTCAAAAATTACATGAATTGCGCTATGAATTGGTTCGTCATCACCATATTCTCCAGATTTGGCCCCCTACGATTTTTTTTATCTATTTCCAAACTTGAAGAAATGGCTCGGCGGAAAGAGATTTGGCTCCAGCGATGAGATCATCCTTGAGACAAACGCCTATTTTCAAGGATTGGCAAAATCGTATTATTTGGAAGGGAACGAAAAATTAGAAAAACGTTGGACGAAGTGTATCGAGCTACAAGGAGATTATGTTGAGAAATAAAATATGTTTTGACCAAATAAATCATTTCTTGTTTCATTTTTCAGGGACTTTTGACCCTGCTCTCGCGCATATATATATATATATATATATATATATATATATATATACAAATATTTCATTGACTTTGTATTCTGTGGTTTCAAACGGTACCACTAGGCATTTACAAGTTAATTTTATGTTTTATTTTTTGTAAATATCGAAGATTAGTAGAAAACTTGCACTAAATAAACTGACCAGCAATGAGATGTTTGGGCTTATAGACGACATTCCTTCGGACGGATCTAAAATATCGGACAGCGAAAATGAGCAAATTATTAGAGATCGTTGAAGAAGAATACGAAAAGAGATCTATCTGATTGAAGGATGTGTAAAGATGGTATACTGGCACTGAAATGACTAATAGGAGCTGACCCTGCAATGGAGTAAAAAGTAAAACAAAAACAAAAAACAAAACGCAAGTATCGACAAATCCGTCAGCAGATTCAAAATTCACGTGCCGTTGGAACAAAGAACGGATAAATTAGCTCACTGGGAGCAAAGTTAAGTGTGCTAATTGTAGGTAGAAGCCTAATCCTCATCGAACAAGATGGCTTTACAAGTCTTGTCATATAGGATTATGCCTTAGTGGTAAGCAAAATTGTATCACGAAATTTCATTAGAATATTTTTTTTGCCTATTGACCTAGTGGTACCCAAATGGAACCACGTGTTATTGTAAATATTAATAATGATTAATTTTAGTTTTTCAATAATTTGTGTTTCGTTCGTACTATAAATCCCAAAAATAATCAATTATTCAATAAAATAATTCACCCGCCCAGAACGGATTAAAGTTTTGCATTTTAGTTTTGCGGTTTGCGAACACAACTTTGAATTATATTTAATAAATATCAATAACCACTGAAACAGACTAATTACGTCAAAGCTTAAGCTTGTTTACATTTCCAGGTATTTTTTGTGCTCTCCATTTTCTGCAGTGCTTCAGAAACAAAGTAATAATTATTATTACTGTTGCTATTCATTTGATTGTATTCCTTATAATATTAACAGTTGTTTAAAAACATTATCAATTTTACGAAATACTGCTTGTCAAATTTGACAAATGTACTGATAGATCTACTGGATTGAACACGTGACGACAAAACTAGTTATTCTATTGAATGTTATGGACACTATTTTCAAACAAAATTTTTAAGTAGGCGGATAGAGCTTTGAAATCTGAACATAATGTTAATACATGTTTTTTTTTTAATGTGACATCTGGTATTGATTTTAAATGCTTCATGTTACATTCATATGAAACACCTAATAAATTAGATATTGTTTACGTAAATTGTTATCTTCCATACTAATTCTCTTTTTTATAAACTTGAAGTATTTAAAATGATAAATAGGAGCATTGATGACCAGTTGAAACAAGATTACTTAATGCTGAAACTTAGTTTAAATAAATAAAAGTAAAATGGAATTACATGTCAAAAGGAACCGCTTACATTGGCAGTCAAATATGCGATTCAATATTATTAAAGATGGGCGAATATCAAATTTCTCGAATTCGAATATGAATTAGATTTCGAATATTCGAGGTATTCGGTATACTCCGAATAGTTATTTATTTAAAAATTTAAAGAATTAAATTATAAGTTAAATTTTTAATAATAAATAATAACAAATTAATATTAATTAATTATCGTTAAGATTATGAAATGAAGTAAATAAGTAAACATGTACCTAAATATAGTTCGTTTTCTAAGTGACAACTATACAACTGTCAAATGTCAGACCTATCGCGTAATACTCGAGATATTTGAATGTTTGGCATTGGCGTAAATATTCGAAGATCTCAAATATCGAATACCGAATACTTTCAGTATTCGCCCATCTCTAGATATTATCAATTTAAACCACATTTGAAATTAAAGTTTTGTTGTTAAAACTGGCTATGGGAGCGAGACAAAATTTAAAATTACAAAGAAACTTATACACAATTACGCCCAGTTTGCGTAGCTAATAAGCAATATTTTGGCGAACCCGTGAAACAAATACAGTCGAACTTCTATAACTTGAATATCAAGGGACCGCAAAATTAGTTATAGAAATTTCGAGTTAAAGACAAAAAAACACCTATTGCACTCATGTATTAATGCGTAAAAATACATAATTCTAAAACATTCTGAAATGGGGCTGTAGCATTTTAGCAACACTGTACGCTCTGTACCAAGGAACATATACTCTCTACTAACAAAAAATCAGTACAAATGTATATCTCTTCGCTCTTCTGGGATTTCAAAAAACTACGCAGATTGCATGCATCGTGCCCAGTAAAACAAAACTCGACGAATATCGTGCCGAAAGAGTACATTTTGACCGTGAAAATTCGACTTATGGAAAATACTATATTATTGACTTTGAATTAAACAGATTTTCGAAAATTCTAGTTTGAGAGATAGTTAATACTTGGGCAATTATACAAAATGTACGGGGAACAACGGTAAATTTCAAGTTATGAAGATTCGACTTTATTTCTTTACTATTTTGAAATATTAAAGATTCCCTTACACTTGCACGAACAATTAGAGATGGATGTATACCACCCGTGAATGCTCGAATATTTCAAAGGTGCAAGTATTCGATATTCGAGATCTTGGAATATTTACGCCAATGGCAAACATTCGAATACCTATAATATCGCACGATACATCTTGAAAATGAAACAGCGCTACCTTCGGCACTTTGATGAACTCAGATGACAGTTGTACAGTTGCCACTTGATAGGTAATGGAAACAAGTTTGCTTTAACTACATGTTTACCTATTTACTTCATTTTAATCATTTCATAATTCATAATCATAATGATAAATAAATAAATTAATAAATATATCATCACGCCTACTACCCATTACTGGATGTAGCACTCTACCGAAGCAGATCTCGGTAAGTGATATATTATGCGCGTGAAGTGCAGTTACCAGCAGAGCTGGGCAGTAGCTAGCTACTTTTGTAGCTTAGCTACTAGCTTAGCTACATTTACCTTAGCTGTACCTGTAGCTTAGCTAACTGTGAAAAAATATAGCTGTAGCTTGTAGCTAGCTACTTTTTTTTCTATTAGCTTAAAAATAACAACTGAAGCTACTTTTAAAGCTACTTTTTAAGCAGAAGGTCAACAAAGTACGCATGCGTACAAGCTAAACCCACACAAAATAATTATTTGTTGCCGGTTCTAACTGGCTCTAATACGCAAAAATACACAGTAGGTGCCAGATGGTATTTGCTATTTTTGATATTTATGTACATAATAGTAAATTAACAGTCATTATAACAAAAGACTGATCATATGACAATGGCAAATTTAATTATTTCACAATAATTAAAAAAGTAGCTTTAAAATTTAACAGCTACTTTAACGAACGCTTTTAGCTGTAGCTTAGCTATATTTTACAAAATATAGCTTATAGCTGTAGCTTAGCTACTTTTTTAAAGAATAGCTGTAGCTGTAGCTTAGCTACTTTTTTTAAGTAGCTTGCCCAGCTCTGTTTACCAGTCATCAAATCCCGGCCCCCAAAGATGTTAGTGGTGGAGGAGCCACAGGGGCAGCTTTTGAAATTATGAAAATTGTTTGTCGCCTGTAGAAATCGAACCAGGGTTCTCAGGATCTCAGTGGATCCCCATAATGATAATTTAATTAATATTAATTTATTATTATTAACAATTATAAATTTCATCTGATTAATATTTGCATTCGAGAAATATGATATTCGCTCACCTCTACTAAATTTAATTAATATTATTATAATCAGAAAGAACTAAAAGCTAATTTTATAAGATGAAATTATCCTTGAATTAAATGAAAAATGGAAAAAAGCATAATATTTACCCAAAGATTAGATGAAAACAATGGATCCTTCAAAGATAAAGGAAAAAAGATGAAACAAATGGAGGGTGAATATAAACCTACAAATTCATTTTCTTGTAGCAACATTTCGAGAAAAGAGAGATCTGATCGAATGTTAACACGTTAACGACCACTAGTGTTAAAATAATTTTGTTAACCTGAGCTCTCGTGGGTCGCGGGTGTCCCACATACTTTTATTATTATTGGATCAAGTGAGACACATGTGACCCACAAGTACAGTATTTTAAAATGAGAATATACTTACTGGTCCCGCTCTTATCGTTTATTGCTATGAATATCTGAACTGCAGGTAAAATTTCCTATATTTAAACAAAAATATTGACATGATTTGACAATTTTTAGCCATTTTTGTTGGGTTTTATGTGGTAACTAATTAAATACAAGATATGGAACTTTAAAATTCGTATTTATTGGAAAAGAACATAAGAAAAGTACATGTTATAGTATAATATATAAAAATAAATCAAATAATAATTACAATTTTATATGTATTTCATTATAACGAGGCATGGATATAAATGGATTTTCTGGGCAAGTAGAGCAAAAGGTATTTACTTTCTTCGCATTATTGCGAGCTATTCTACTGCCTGCACCATCCATAATATATTTTTCATAACAGTGCTTGCATCTACGGCGGACTTTTCTATTTCTATTGCCAATCATCGGTGTCGTTTCTAATTTATGACATACTGTTTTAGATTGTTTGTTGCTCTGATTTTGTACATTTATTTGCAGTAAATCCATTGCAATCATTTCTCGAAATTCAGTAATTGAAATATTACTGGATGATTTCATTTTGTACAGCACAAAAGCATTAACAATGGACGTTCCTAGTAAAAGTTCTAGGGCTACTTTGTGGTACCATCTAACTGTTTTTCTTATAGGAATTGAATAACTGGATAATTGGTTTGATAAATCAATTTCTGCTTTACCAGCATTATATTCTATAATAAGTTTTAGCTTATATACATCTTCATTTTTCCTATTCTTTCGTCCTAAAATTCTTACTTTGAATAATCTGTCATTTTCTGGGGCTTCTAAATTATTAGAAAAATGTAAAAATCGCAGGAGATTTTCAAAACGAGTTCGAGGCATAACTGATCTTGCTACATTATTTTTATATAATACACACTTTACACTCCAATAACAGCGAAGACTTGGCATTTTCACTAGACCCATCCATAAAAGAAGACCTAAGAATTTCATCATTTCCTCTTTATCTGTAGATTTCCACTGACTATATTTTGAAATTGTTCTGGTTTGTAAAACCTGCTCAGCATTTTTATTTGTTTCATTAACTATCATCTCAACTATTTCGTCCGTTAAAAATAATCTGTAAAAATCTAAAGGACTGTTTACATTTTCTAATAAAATTTTTACACCATGCGTATGATTTTTCGTGAAATTTTTAATGTTGTTAACCGTCACTTCTGTCCAATCAGTGGGCAAGTTTTTTTTTTGCTTTTAGTGTTTTATTATCTTCTTGTTCTGAAGAACGAGAAATGCTGTCAGAGTCCGAAGAAACTAATTCGTCTTCACTAGAAGAATCATTTCCATTTTCAGATTCCATAAGAATTGAATACAATTCTTCATCGTTATAATATACTTTTGGTTGCCATTTACTTGTAGATGGTAACTGGTCACTCATATTAGTATTAGTAATATAAATAACGGAGAATATACACAGACTAAGGCTTAGTGAAAACTGCCCTTATATCGTCGACACAAATTATTTTATTATAAGACCGAGTGGGGCGCCAATGATGCATGAGAATGCAAGTGAAAACTTGTGCTTTCCAGGAAAAATATTGCTCAATATAAAAAGACATACGTATAACAAAATGCGTGGGGCGCCGGCAACCCACGTGGGGGCTAACGTGTTAAAGATAAAACCCGGGTGGTAACATAATAACACAGTGACAGTGCGACAGCAATTTGTCATATAATGATGTATAAATATTGTTGCAATGTCGAGCAATGTGCGCAGTGGCCGTCGCAAACCGAATTATAGATAAACCACAGCGTAGGTCACCGTTACACATATTCCGAGCCGAGCTCGAATATGAACGCGAAACAATTAATACAGGGTGAAACGCAAACACGGCTCGCGGTTTAACGAAAACAATGCCACTTCCACCTTTTACACGATTTCAATGATATTTATTCGTCAGCCTCTGGTGAATAGAAATGGGAGGCGAAATGACGTTCGCACGATGCAGAACAATGGTTGCGGTCATGTCGCAGACAATTCGACATTGCGTCACGCACTATGCGTGAGCATGTCATTGCTGCCGGACTAACCAACAACCGGATGTCGGACCCCAGTGGGAATTTGTCAATGCCCCAAATATAAATGTCGCCGATACTTGCTTTTCAAAACCAATTTTATTTTGTAAATTCTTTTTTAAATACGATTCATTTCAACAACTCAAATATTGCTGAAAAAAATACTTCAAATAAATTTCGCAAGAATTTTCTCTAAAATAATTGGGGTGGCTAGCTCAGTGGTATGAAGTCGGCCTGTGAATCCTGAGAACCCTGGTTCGATTCCCGCAGGCGACAAACAATTTTCATAATTTCAAAAAACTACCCCTGTGGTTCCTCCACCACTAACATCTTTGGGGGCCGTGATTTGACGACTGGTAACCGCACTTCACTTCACTGCTTCGGCAGAGTGCCACACCCAGTAATGGGTAGAAGGCGTGATGATATATTTATTTATTTTATTTTATAATTATTTAGAAACTTTGACATTGGAATACAAAGTTAGTCAACTGGTACTTTTTTTTTAAATTACATTTCTATTGTCTTCTGCTCTATATAGAATAATTTAGCTAGCCTTTGTTAGAATCCTAATAAATACAATACAAACATCCATCCTGGGCGGGATTCGAACCCGCGACCTACGCGTGCAATGTCAAGCAACTGCTATGCTAAGCGCTCGACTACTGTGGCCATAGTTATATGTTAGTAATTTATAAACAAAGTTGCCGCGGCAACGTTATTTAAAATGGTAAATAACCGGTACTATTTTTATATATATTAATAATTAAATTAATTATGGGATGGCTAGCTCAGTGGTATGAAGTCGGCCTGTGGATCCTGAGCTCCCTGGTTCGATTCCCACAGGCGACAAATTTTCATAATTTGAAAAAGCTATCCCTGTGGCTCCTCCACCACTAACATGTTTGGGGGCCGTGATTTGACGACTGGTAACCGCACTTCACGCGCAAAATATATCACTTACCGAGATCTGCTTCAGCAGAGTGCCACACCCAGGAATGGGTAGAATGCGTGATGATATATTTACTTATTTTTTATTTTAATTAGTTTTTAATTCATACGAGTCCAAAATTGTTGACCCGTATTTTTTATTTTAAATTTAAATAATACTCAAAACGTGCCACACCCAGTAATGGGTAGAAGACGTGATGATATATTTATTTTTTATATTTTAATAATTAAATTATTAAATGTTATATAATAAGGGAATAAAATTCGTCATTATTTGTTGAGAGCCAAGATTGAATTCTGAAGGCGTAGTTCGAGGGATGCAATCGTTTGAGATATGCGATATTTTATATAAAAACGGAAAAAATCATTTAATAACAAGAACGACTGTTAACAGTTAAAATTAGTAAGAATGAAGCACATTCCTATAAACGAAAAACTATTTATTTTTTAATGTTATTAACCAATATTACAAATATTTTCATGTAAATAATTTCACAGAGAAATTCGGATATCTTTCTTTGACATGCGCACAAGAGCAATGAATAAGGTCTATTGAATATTAAGAAAATATTTCCCTATACTTGTCATTAGAGCTCGGCATTTTCCAAAATATTGATATCCAATCCGATCCGACTCGATTAATGATCCGATCTGATCCGGCTCAATCCAAGATCTGATGAGATCAGTTTTTCCTATTTATATTTAACCAATTGTAACGTTGTACATTCGAACGAAAAATAACCGTTATAATAAAAAAAAATAAATATATATATCATCACGCCTTCTACCCATTACTGGGTGTGGCACTCTGCTAAAGCAGATCTCAGTAAGTGATATATTTTGCGCGTGAAGTGCGGTTACCAGTCGTCAAATCACGGCCCCCAAACATGTTAGTGGTGGAGGAGCCACAGGGATAGCTTTTTCAAATTATGAAAATTTGTCGCCTGTGGGAATCGAACCAGGGACCTCAGGATCCACAGGCCGACTTCATACCACTGTGCTAGCCATCCCATAAATAACCGTTATAGATGAAACTAAATTAATAATTTTGTTGTGACAATTAATAAGACGTATTTTAGTGTAATATTATTTAAACATTTTGTATTACAGTACAAAAGTACTTATAAATATTACGTAGCGTTATCATTTCGTAAGAGTGAAATTGAAATTTTTAGGATTTTTACTGAGAGTGGATTTTTAAAAGCTGTAAATATAAATTTCGGATTGACTATTTTATCCGACTTTCGGATCGGGTGTTCTATCAGACGTTCTAAACTGATGTTTTATCTGACTTTCGGATCGAATATTTTATTTGTCATTTAGATTGTATCTGATCCGAATTTGATCCGAGAGTGTTCTGATCCGTTTGACAGCTATTCTAAATTCACATGTTGAATATATTATCAAACCCAACGACTAGACCTTATCTAATTATTTATTTATAAAGAGTTTGTCCCTTTTGTACTTCATAAATTTATATCAGCAATGTGAAAGACAATTCAAAATTATCATTTGTTTACTGATTATCAATATGAAAGGTTAGGATGCAGGTATTCGGTATTCCAGAAACTTGGAATTACTTTGCAAATAAGTTCATTAAAGTTTACTTGATTTTGACAAGCAATAAGGAAGTGTCAATTCAATTCATAATGAGCGTAAGCGTACTGCGTAATCTAATATGAACTGTTGAAATCGTTTAGAAATGGACTTTTTTCTTTTTGGTTTGTCAAATAATCTGTTTAGTCCAAGAGGCATAATTATATTTTCACAAACAGGATTTGTTAGAAATAATCATATGCAAAATTATTGATTAGATTACGTCTGTAGGACATAACATATAATGTTATTCACCGCGAGCGTTTGATGCATTTGTCATATACAGCGAAATTATTGCGATCTAGCATTTATTTACTATAAATGCCGTAGTTCCAGGATAGTTTAAATATAGTTAGTAAATAGTCGGTTATTATGATTATTGAAGAAGAATATTCGAGGATGCTTAGCTCGAGAATATAATGCTATTAATTTGTTATTTATTTAGTTCGTTGTCTTTGTTTTATATACCCCGTGCACACGAAAATGTTTTCTGAAAAACTTTTTAAAAAGAAGAAGAAGTCAAGAAAGTTTCTTGAAAATTAGCGGCGCCTTTAAACACAAGAAATATTTTGTGGAAAGTAACTAAGTTCATACTTATAACATAGTAGTTTATTCATTTCATATCAAAGCATAATTATGGCGTTCGGTAAAAACAGTTTCGAAACGGCGTTCCGTAAAAACTTGTTTTCCTAACGGCGTCTGATAAATACATAGTTTCGGAACGATTATAACAATAGTTATTATAATATATCATCACGCCTTTACCCAAAATTGGACGTGGCACTCTGCCTTAGCAGATCTCGGTAAATGATATATTTATGCATTTGAAGTGCAGTTATCAGCCGTCAAATTACGGTCTTCAAAGATGTTAGTGGAGAGAGAGCCATAGGGGTAAGTTTAATATGGTGAAAATTGTTTGTCGGCTGTTGTAATCGAATCGAAGTTCTCAAATTCACAGTCCGACTTGATACCACTGAGCTACTTATCCCATAACGAACACAATATTAAATATTCGAACGATTATGAGATATGTAAATCTCGGACAGGGGCGCGAAAAATGTTTGTTCTATCATATATTGAAATCAAAGAAGAAAATAAGTGATGAACCGTTAACGAGTCAATTATTGGCAGCTTACCACAACGATAAGAAAGACAGGAAAGCGGTCTCAAAGCATCGCATATTTGCAGTAATTGCGTTGGCGTCGGCTCGCGATAGACGTGTAGAACTAGCGTTGGACGGCACGAGGGCGCAGGTAGCGCGAACAATGTGCTGCGCAAAGACGAAGAAGCAGCTGCGACTCAGTAAATACAATCTGCATAACTCCTCGAAGGCTGGCGTCGGTACGAGAAGCTCATTTTCCATTCCGTTTAGAGCCCCAGGCAGGAATACACTTTCCCTGACGGAGTTCGCTGGTCAAATATTTAAAGGAGGGTGTTTGTTTATCTTCTTTACTCGTGCTTTGCTACGTAGTGTTGGCCGCCCCTTAGTGTAAGGCAAGTCACTCGAGCCCCCTAAGTCCACGCAAGAATGCCGGGGCGTCTGCCCCAATGCGCACACGGACATGACATCGAGACGTTTTTGCTGCAACCGACAAAGACGAGATCGTCAGTCTCCACTCTTCACACGACTTACACTGTCTCTACTTGACGGTTTTAATACATTTCTTTATACCACTTTACTTTATACGTTGTTTCATTAAATAATGCAGTATTAAATAGAAAGCATGAGACTACCTAACCTAATTCTTACTACTTTATACACTTGCAATAATAAAACAATAGAAATAAATCAATTCATATTTCTAACTTCTATTATTTTATAATTTTCTATTTTACACAATATATTGGTATTAAAAACTATTATTATTTTAAAAGCTGACTTAATAATTCATTATTATTACTTCTCCTATTCTTCAAAATTATAAATGAACCTTCGTCTATCAGATTTTCACATTTATAATTTAAAAAAAACAACTATTTTTTAAAACAGTACCTAGTTTTTGTAAGTCACGTTAAAGTTAGGTTACATTAAAGTCATATATGTTACGTAACGTTAAATGCACAAATATTGAAATATTGGAACATAATATTTTAGAAGCGTTTAGAAAATCTCTATTCATATTATCTGAAACAATGCTGAAAGCCATTATAATGGTATAGTTTTGTAACTATATCATTTTATATTTTGTAAATTTAGCAAGTATACTTTATATTGATCTTTCTTTTTTCTTAATTTGTTACTTTTTTGCTTTTTACTTATGCTTTTGCTATTCCCTGTAATTGGATGTATTTCTGTTGGGAATAAACTACTACTATTGTTATTATATATAGTGGTATCAAGTCGGCCTGTGGATCCTAAGAACCCTGGTTCGATCTCCACAACCGACAAAACATTTTCATCAATTTAAAATTACCCCTGTGGCTCCCCCTCCACTAATACCTTTGGGGGCCGTTATTTGACGGCTGGTAACCGCATTTCACGCGCATAAATATATCACTTACCGAGATCTGTTTCGGCAGAGTGCCACACCCAGTAATGGATAAAAGGCGTGATGATATAAAAATAAATCATATTTCCGAGTTGCACTATTTTGTTACTTGCTGTTATATTCTATATTTGACGTCGGAAACCTTTTTTGACTACGGGTCAAAACGACCAAAATGTGACTATTAAGATATATCTCCATCTTGCAGTGAATAACAAGATTAATTCGATACATTCCATACTTTTCAATCCACACATCTTGAAATAACTCCTCGTTTTTGCGTTTTGTTTGTCCATAGTAGTGAAAAAACCAAAATGTAGATCTCATTATTTAATTTTCTCAAAGTGTTTATTTCATGTTTATTGGGAAAGTGAAAACTTCAGTATAGTTTGTTGGAGTCCTGATTTCATAGAATTTATATCCAAAATTGCGACATTTCGGCTTAAGATAACTAGTGATAATTTTTTTGTTAATATTATACATTTGTAATCAACAAAGTAAAAATATTTATTTTATTGTTATAGCTTGATAATGGTTTTATTCCTAAGCCGAAACGTAGCAATTGTGAATATAAATTCAATAAAGACAGGAATCCAATAACCATATTGAAGTATTCAATTTCCCAGAAAATAATAATTCGGTGTTTCTTTGGACTGTGATTGTGATTTTCTAAATCATGATTCCTTTGATCGTCATTGCGTTGAATCATGATTAAATATGATACTGAAGAAAACTTCGAACAGAAATAATGATTCAAATCCAACCCGATCGACACGATCCTATAGTATGAACGTTAAAATAACTGCAAATGTCAAATACACAAACTAACCTATTTTAAAATTTCATAAATGAGTGTCCATGTAAGCCATTTAAAAATTCTTCCAGAAGCAGCCAATTGCCCTTAATTCCACAAATGGAGCACATAAATTTATCATCAGATGCCATTTTTAAACCTGCGATATGAATCAGTCACCATGAATCATAGAAAAAGTATGATTCAGAAGGGTAGGGGGATTGTCGTTTCGTGATCACAAAATGAAAGACTAGGGATAACGAATAACGAACGAAGAAACATGATTCTTCATGATCATGTTAAGTTTGATCACTTTGATTACGAATCACAGTCCAAAGAAACACGCCTTAAATTATCACATTGATGGTTTAATTTGTATGTTTTATAATTTATTTGTATCTATTACTTATACTTTTTTGTAAATGAAAATATATACTAATGCTAACATAATTATTGTAAAATGTTGGAAGATTACAGATGATTTTATTTTATTTGCGGAACTCAAACGGGTCACTCAGTGACCCGCGAGTCATACTCGTAGGTTGCCGACGACTGTTCTATATAGATGAATTTGAGTTGCTACATTATGCATGGGCCTCATGAATATATTGTACTTTTAGTGCAAGCAAAAGCTTGTTATCATTTTGAACAAAGGCACTGAACAAGGAGATGTAAGAAATATAAGGATACAAGTAATGCTGTTTCTTAATAGTTTGAAAGGGTTTTTGTTTATGGCATATGAAACAAAATAATATGTAGTGCGCAATGTTATAGTTCTACATATTGCCTGCACATATCTGTATCGTGAATGAATAAGTAGGTTTTTAATTTTACTGTATTCTTTACTCCTGCTAAACTTTAAATTATTTATATTTATTTAAATATTTACAAGAAACTAAAATTCAAGATAACAAACAGCTTTTTTCTAACAATATCAAAAACATGTCATTTTTAAATAATTTCTAGTGTCAAAAAGATGTGATTTTTTCACACCGTGCAAAAATACTTTTTTACACGCTACCATTAGTTACGTGCAAAAAAGTAATTAAATCGTTGCTACGAAATAAACTTAACTACCTACGTAACCTACAAAATAAAAGTTTTCGTCGTTTGGAATGTCATTAGTTAGATTACATAATTAGATAAAACTTGATTGTTAAAAAAATTATGTATACTTTTAACACTAATTGCATAAATAACTATTATGCACAATCGGGCCGAAAAGCATGTGTTTTAGCCCTAAAAAGCGGGCTTAAATACTTCTTTTTGGCCCATGGGCCAAAAAGCAATAATTCCTATTGATACATAAATAAAATAAAAATTTTTGTATATTGTGAATACTTGATTTTGAAAAATGTCATTTTGACACATGACCTATTTACATATTTTAATCTTTTGAACATATAATTAAATGTTATTTTGTTGTGCATAAAATATTGTATGTACCACGTATGAAATTAGCGTTTTTGACCCTGAGCATGGTATTAGCCCTCGGCGTTTAGCGCGTCATGCTAATAATCATGCCACGGTCCAGAAATGCCTGTTTTCACCCTTGATACATAAATAACTATTTTGTGTATCTAATAAATTTTATTTTTATTTTATAATCTTCATTTACAAAATATAATTAATTCTGTTACTTAGATTTTTGAAATAACATACTTCTAATTAAAGATGATTAAATAATGCGATTACTACAAAAATATTGACGTAAATCATATACCCTGTATATTGATTTTTCATTGTTTATACTTGCTGAAATATCAAAGATACAAATAACTGTTTATTATAAGACTTGTCAAACAGAACCTGTTCTATAAATTAGCATAAACAATTTTTTTTCATGGCCACCCAATTTATAGGAAAAATGTTAAGTTTGTTATATATATATATATATATATATATATATATAATTACACTATGTATGTTATATTTCAGGTATATTTATACTGCTGAACATTGTTTGCACTTTTAATAAATTTTTTGTAGTGTGTTTTTTAATTAAATAGTGAATTATATGGATTATTCGTTAAATTGTAAGAATTAACTTTTTTATTGAAAATGTCGTTTATTTTCTAATTTTATTGTATGAACCATTTTTGTTTTTTGTAAAACCTATTTTTTACACATTCAATTTTTATTCTTTTGTAATGATAATTTTTTATATGATACAGCACTTTTTTGTTCATTTCAACTTTACTGTACGAATCATTCTTTTTTTTGTATAGAACATCCTGATTTTTAATGCAATAAACTTTAGCTATTGTTTATTAAATTTCAATGTAAAAAGTTTTTAATTGAAAATTTCAATATATTATACAATCGAACTTAGTTTTAACAAAAATTGATATTTTATAGGTTACCATATTTATTTTTTATATGAGTATTGTTTATAATTCTAAAATGAATAAATAAATATAAATATATCATCAGGCCATAACTGGGTGTGGCACTCTGCCGTAGCAGATTTCGATACGTGATATATTTATGCACGTCAAGTGCAGTTACCAGCCGTCAAATCACAGCCCTCAAAGATGTTAGTGGACGGGAAGCCACACGGCTAATTATAATGCGGTAAAAATTGTTTGTCGGCTGTGAGAATCGAACCCGGGTTCTTAAATCAACAGTCTGAGGTGATACCACTGAGCCACGTACTCCATAATTTTTAAATAAATAAATATAATAAATATATCATCACGCCTTCTACCCATTGCTGGGTGTGGCACTCTGCTAAAGCAGATCTCGGTAAGTGATATATTTTTGCGCGTGAAGTGCGGTTACCAGTCGTCAAATCACGGCCCCCAAACATGTTAGTGGTGGAGGAGCCACAGGGATAGCTTTTTCAAATTATGAAAATTTGTCGCCTGTGGGAATCGAACCAGGGATCTCAGGATCCACAGGCCGACTTCATACCACTGTGCTAGCCATCCCATGGGATGGGATAATTTTTAAGTATTGCATTAATATATTTTTTAATATAAATTATGCCTAAACTAAAAGGAGGAGGATCCCTAAAACCGATTTTCGGCCTAATTATTTTTAAGTGCTGTCTTATAATGTTTTCTGTCCCCAGTATTACTTCTCACATCTTTCTATTGCCTATTAATCTTTTGGCTCTAGGTTCATGAATGATGGGGCGAGGGAATGGAGGGAGTGTACTACTTATGTATACCTTCGATAACTTTGCTATGATGTTTGGCATTACTTTAGTGCATTATGATACATTACCGAGCCATGTAAGAGTTGCATGTTCTTAAGATCTTTCATGTGTGTTTTAACAGTTTTTGGGGGTGTTAATGCGGAAGGGGGAAGGGGCGAAAACGGTTCCGTTTGCTATGGAATCGATTTGATATTGGAAGTAGATATTAATTTTTATTTTTTTCGAGCTCTTAAGGGTCCTCCTCCTTTCATTGAATAATACTCTTTACAACACAATTTAAGTTCAGTAATGAAAAGTATAACCACGGCTGAGGTAGTGATTCGATTGGAAATACAGTAGAACCTCGATTATCCGAATCAATTGGGACCGGAGCTCGTTTCGATTAACGAAAATTCGGATAATAGAAATGTGAAGTCGTGTTAAACGGTTTTGCGCGATATATATAAAAAAATTAGAGTGTGCATATATTTTTAGTAATTATGATATATATTTGAAAAATAACATGATATGTACATATACTTTTATATCATTCAACGTTCACTTCAAACCTTCTTTACCATAAAATCCATAATGGTACGGATAATAGGACGTTCATCCGAACCAAGCTGCGGTTCGGCTAATAGAGGGTTCGCATAACGGATGTTCGGAAAATCGAGGTTCTACTGTATTAACAAATAATTTTCTTTAACGGAAGAGTCTGTACAGTATTGGTATTAGTTTAACGACAACATTTTTGAGACGTTACGTGAAACTTCATTTGAGTATCACTGTGTCATGCCAAACTATCTGTTATTAAATGTAGTTCTTCAGATAACCTAAAAATATATTTTGGAGAGGGTTAGTTAAGTCGTGAAGAATATTTTTGTGAAATGGAAAGAAAAGATAAAAAATTTCCATGTCGTTTGGATTTCCTGGTTTTATTTAGTCATAATAAGTACTGACGACGTTTCGAACCTTAGTTTGGTTCATTATCAAGTCGAAGGATTAAATAAGTTTTCTTTAAAAATTACATTGTGGTAGATAAAACATTATAATTTTTTTTTAAGAAATGGCAACTCCTGAAGTTAACTGGTCGACTTAATAATGAACCAAACTAAGGTTCGAAAGGTCGTCAGTACTTATTATTAGTAAATAAAAGCCAGGAAATCAAAACAACGTGGAAAATTTGTTATCTTTTTTCCAATTTCATAAAAATATAATTGATGTTAAACATGAAATGAACGTCAATTAGATTTTTTTGTTTGGATTTTCTCGAAGAATGGTGTATATTAACGCAGGCAATAGCATGGAAGCTCTAGTGTACGCAGCCAAGCGTACACCGCAACTGACTCTGTCAGCATTATCTTATAATTTCATTAAACCGTAGTATTACTCGGTTCAATTCCGTGTACATTTGCCCCACGTTTATAATCTCTTGTGTTGCTAATTACTGAAAATAGCAATTTAACAGCGACATTGTTTCAGAGACGGTCGCCGACGCCAGCCAAGGCTCAGTGAAGATAATTAGACAAATTCTATCGACTCGATCCTAATACCAACGTCACTGCGTCTTTGCTATTTATACACAGTGCACGTATGCTGCACATCACAATATTCAATCTATGGCCAAATAGAGGCAGGCGTTTAATATGGGCAATCAGTTTTATACAAATCAACAATGTTCAACAATCAGTTATGATTCCAAATTGAAAATGATATTATTAGACCTAGCTATATTTTTTAGATTCAGATTACTTCACCTTAATGCCTCAAAGTAGAGAAATTTATTAAAATTGTTCGAGAAAATTATGACTTTTAGTCACAATTACGTCATGGAAACAACAGTTGTCACTGTGACTGTCAGATTTATTATAAATATTTTAATTAGACCTTATTTAATACATATTACAGCACTTGAATCCTATAAATTTCCAATATTTATAACGAATTGATAGAGCTCTACAAACTAAAATAAAACAGTAGATATAATGCTCCTTAACTCCACCCATTTAGGTATACGAGGTGTGGCTATTAAATAACGAGACTGACGCTGTTACAGATGAAGTATGTATGCGACAAACACCAGCGACCGTCAGATTTTTAGCGTGAAGCTTTCTCTTTCGAATGCAGTACCTCTCGCTTCTGTAAACAAATCCGTATAGCCGTAGCATTCGTCCTAATTAGAGTTGTTTTTTTGTTTCGCCGAAAAAATATGAAGTGCAACATTAGAGCAACGAATTGTTGTGAAATTTCACATCAAACTTGGCAAAACTGCTACTGATACTTATAATTTATTGAAAAAAGTACCCGAATTGTGAAAGGAAAAGTCATGGTTTCTCCATCAAAACAATGCGCTGGCTCATTCCGCAATGTCTGTCAAGAGATTTCTAGCCAAGTACAGCATCCCAGTGTTGGACCATCCACCTTATTCGCCAGATCTTGCACCGTACGACTTCTATCAGTTTCCTAAGGTGAAATTTGCCTTAATAGCAACAAGATTTGAGCTTTGAAAGAGAAATCGGCACGCGTTCTGAAGGAGCTGACAGAAGAAGACTTCCAGCACTGTTTCGAACAATAGAAGATTCGCATGGAGCATTGTAGGGATAGAGGAGGGGTGTATAATAAGTAAATAAGTATGGAATCAAAATAAAATGTTAAAACAGCATCAGTCTCGTTATTTAATAGCCACTCCTCGTATATCGAATGATGTACTTCTACTTTGGCGCGAAAGTGAAATATACTTGTACAGTCTTATTAAAAAGACTTGGTAGCCACACCACGTACGATATGCACATTTATGCATATTTAGTAATGATGTATTTGTATATTATTAATCCATCATAATTATTATTCTTTTAACATGTTATTTTTATAAATGGAAAGAATTATACGTTTTTATAAATTCAAATAAGTCGACATTTTTAATCCAACTTTTGACACTGAATGCACCGATGATAGTAATTTCCATTTCTTAGTTCTCACAAAAATCATAGTACTAAAAAGTTAATAAGAGACTTTTTGAAGCATTTTAATAAAATTTTCTAATTTGTGAAATTGAAATGAGATAGTCCGCGTTAAATATGGTATGTGAATAGGATATGGAATTTGAAATCATAATTGTTTGATTTTCTTTGTAAAATACCTACGTCTCAGTAAAGGTGTTTCAAAATTATAAAAAAAAAATTAAGACTATATATTATTTCATGTACTGATTACAGGGCAAAAAGATTTTTTGTCTATTGGAGGAAAACTGAGATCTTTCCGTTGTGTTTCTTGTCCGCAAAGTACATTATTCCGGTATTATAGTGTCGTTGCTAGACAACGTGAAATAACAGTACGGAATTTTTTTTTCGGCCTCTGGCAAAGATTTCTCATACAGTACGCTCGGATGTTTGTATCAAAACAACACAATAATTTTATTTCTTGTTGTTGTCTGACGTTTATAAATGAAATATAAAAAATTTATAACATATAGAAAAAGTGATATAATCCCGGACGGTGGTGGGAAATTGTGGGACGAGCCGTAGACCAAGTCCAGCAACCACCATGAGTGCGGGAAGATAGTATTTCCGAAATTCGCAAAAATTATTACAGATTACTTGAAGAAAACATTTTTCTTGTCAGTAAACAGATTGGTTACAGTAATGAAATAAAATTAGTAAACACTAAAATTTATTTAATTTAATTAACGTTGTATAACAGTTCATTCAATTTTAATTCTTCATTTTATCTCTCATTATTACTTTTGTTTTCGTTCTCGATGATAGTGAAAAACAAGTGTAAATTAAAATGAAGAATAGCATACGTTTATAGCAATATTGAGTCAGTTGATATGTTATTAGTTTATGGAAAATAGGGGCAAAATTCCTTACACGTCCAGAGAATTTATGCAGAACGTTATCCCCAGAGACAACATCCTACTCATTATATATTTGTAATAATTGTACAAAGCCTTCGTGATAATGGAATTTTATGTTGTGGAAGAGATGCAGGCCATCCAAGATGTTAAAGATATGTTTGTAATGCTGTCTTGAACTCCATACACTGAGACTCTACTATTAGTACTCGAAGAGTATCTCAAGAATTAGATGTTCCACATTCCATTATTTGGGGAATTTTGAGAAATAATGATAATCACGCCTATAATTCCAACCTGGTTGAAGGTCTGATGCAACTTGATCATCTTCAAAGAGTGATGTTTTGTAATTGGCTTTTACAGCAGGTAATATTTTCCAAAGGGGCAATTTTTGCCTGAAGTGGAATTCACAACTTGCACAACTTCCATTATTGGTCTACGTAAAATCCCCATGTTGTTGTTAGAAGCAATGTTCTGCATAGATTTTCTTTATTGGACTGGGATTGCAAATGGAGTTTGATTTGGACCATTTAATTTATCACATTGAATGAAAAGTCACGATTATTTATTTTATTCTATATAATTTATCGGTATTATTGGAAGGTATTCCTCTGAATAGTCGTCAACAGGTATGGTTTTAACATGACGGTGTGCCACGTCATTTTATTCCAAATGTGCGACAACATTTAATTCACTATTTTGAGAATAGGTGGATTGGTCGAAATTGTCCTGTATCGTGGCTTCCAAGATCTCCTGATCTTAATCCATTTAAAAACTGTGGCGCACCATAACTAACACTGGAAGAAATACAGCAGCGAATTGAAGATGCAGGAAAAATAATAAGATAGTAAAATTCACTTTATTAAACATGTTGTGTTTCATTAATACAGCGCGCCACGTTTTGTATGGCTGTAAATGGTGATACTTTTGAACAGTTTTTTAAATTAGCGATTTTATTTGAAATGATTTAACGGTTGGTAACCGCATTTCACGCGCAAAATTATCACTTAATGAGAGCTGCTACGTCAGAGTGACACATCCAGTACTGGATAAAAGGTGTGATGATGTATATGATATGATTTTTATAATTACTAATTTTTATTCATTATTGTAAACTAGTGATTTTCAAACTTTTCGGAGCCATGACCACCTCAAAGGCAAACATGACAAATAAATTCTTACGGGACTCCCTTACTTTTTATGTGATGAAAATTGCAGTTTGTAAAAGGCTTGTTTAATAATGTACATTACAAATATAGAACTACGGTTTTAGAAATTAGTAAACGAAAAATTTCTCATTAAGAACTTTGGTATAGAGTCTTAGGAACTTTGATATGTTGGTATAATAGTTTGAATGTATTTTACTATCAAATTTGTAATAACTTTTCCTTAAATGAATAAGATCTTGTAGAGTTGAACTATCAAATGAGTTATTTTATATTGCTGTCAAATATTCGATTTTATATTTTTCATTGAAGTAGTTCTTAAAATTTAAATAAAATCGTGCAACGGGATGGATCTTTAGAAATTTGTATATTAAAATTTGTAAATAGCGTCCGACGATCTCCCTCCAAATCTTCTCGATCATCCGACGGGTCGCGACCTACAATTTCAAAAACCACTGTTGTAACCTATCCGTCTATTGACACCAAACAAACGGTATGTTTTGTAATATTAGTTTTACTATAAGATGAAAAACTGGACACTTGTTCTCTACAAAATATCGACATAAAAAGTGATAAAATCTCTGCGAGTATTTTTTGAACGTCAAACTTTTATTTGATGAGTGACATTAGACACACCAGGTATTTCAATAAGTAATCTTCTTTCATTAATTGATTAATATCTTGAAGAATATCTACTGCATATTAACGCAGTTAATAAAACATGGCTGTAGTAAAATATCCCTAACTGATTTTCATTTTCTCCAGTTTTAAATTAGATATTTTGCATATACATAAAATTTAATGGAATAAGGTTGGTACCTGGTGAAAAACAACATTGATATACGTAGTTAGAGTCGTTAATTTTAATATAGCAGATAGACTACTTAAATTCGGTGAGATGGCGAACATTCGTGTTTCGCGTTAGCGGAGAAACAGGGAACAAGTGAAGCTGACGATACGCGCTACATCGAAGGCGAACGCGAAATGAGAATATGAAGAAGCGAAGGTTGGTGCAGTAATATCGCCTGGAGAGTCACGACGAAACGAGGAGTGGGCGAGATGATTCGAACTACCCAGGACGCCGGGGCGGAGCAGGGCAAGGGCGGTAAAATGGGGCGAACAACAGTCCCGCTATCTTTTTGCAAAACGTTAATTTATTGCCCCCTGCACTCTCGCGGCGCGTAGTCACTGAAGCATCTAATAAGAAAGATGGCACAGACACGAAATATGAATTGCTCTTTCACTCCTTTAAAAAATATGTTTTTACATATTTAGGCATTATTTATAATTTAATACAGCGCAAACAATTAGTCAAGGCGAACGTGACGAAATTAAAATGAAGTATGGAAATGAATTGAACCTCTCTCTTCCGCCCGAGCCCTGGCCTGATTCTATCTCTTACGCTATACACTCGCAATAATAGCTTGGAATTTTAGTTAGTATACATCAAAGGAATTTTAAATAACTCACTAAATGTATCCTCAACAAAAATTAAGAGTCAAGTACAAAGAAATTTCGGCATGTCAGAAGATAAAATTCGTTGTAAAGAAATAATATTTACTTTGTAAATTCTGTTGAAGAAGCTGGCGTATGAAGGTTAAACAATAAACGACAAAAACTTATGCTACGGTTCTGCCAACCTACCCTACCATCTTGATACTAAAATGATACACCATCTCTCTAACATAATAACAAACTCGTCTTCCCAATTTTGATTCCGCAAACTTTTATTACACTTTCCCCACATACACTTCCTTTTATACTACGTAGGGTCAATGCTGCAAACGATTTCTTGCAGAAATTCAAGTTCTACTTTTTTCATTTACGTAAAATATTTATCAATAATACTTTATTGAAATAAATTCAATTCAGTAATCTAAAGAAAGTGAAAGCAAATATAGACTGTATACAGGAAATTGTTTTAAGTTCAAAAAGATTCTATAGTTATGCATAAAAATGGTCCCTTTTCAGAAACAATTGTATAATCGAACCCTTTCCAAGGCATATTTCACAAACGTCTCTTAAACCTTGAAAAATGATTTTATAATATTGCTATACTATTGTCTTACAAGATAATACTCCCCTCTCAAAGAGGTATCTTCGAAAAAATAAGCAGAATTTTTAACTTCAGTTCTTGCGAACGTTTCGGTCGTGGATATTCCACAGACTGTTTGTTACATAACAAATTATTTTATTTAATATATAATTACCAATTTTAGTATACAAAGCGTGGTATTTTTTAATCTATTTTTACAAAAGTTGGAATGTTGAACAGCAGAGCTCCCAAAGAGAGTAAGAATATTGTTTCATAGCTAGTTTGTTAAATAAATAAAGTGGAATTTAATAATTATTATTTCATATAGATACCTTTGTATACTAATTATTAACAGCGATTTCGTTATTATTTTATTATTAGAAGAAAACATTTCTACGATTCTAATCAATAAATTTAATGATTTTATTTTAGCCCACCAGAAATAAAGGTGGCGCACCTTTATTCTACAATACCTATAATTACAGAATATTATAACGCAAGGCATGTATACTCTATTCCCTGTATGAAAACGATTACGTCACATTCGGTATCCATGTGATTCAAGATTTTGTGCTTAAAACGTTTACATTGGTATTGGATTGACATTTCTAAAACATAACGTAAAAATTAAATGTCAGATTAAAATATTTATTACTTTATCAAATTTAATTAGTTTATAAAAGAAACTAACATGTTTGGGGGGCGTGATTTGACGACTGGTAACCGCACTTCACGCGTAAAATATATCACTTACCGAGATCTGCTTCAGCAGAGTGCCACACCCAGTAATGGGTAGAAGGCGTGATGATATATTTATTTTATTTTTATAAAAGAAACCAAATAAAATTTATCTTAACTCACGAAAAATATTACCTACCTTATTGAAATATGTAATTTTGTAAAATAAAACTCAAAAGAATATACATTTTTATACGCATTATTATTATATATAAATAAATAATATATGAAAATACAAAATACAATGCACATTACCTCTTGTACTACAGTTAAATTAATTAAAGATGCTCGATTCTCTCTAACTCCAGCGCAAAATAATCATGAAGATGACAAACGCATTTCTGCATTTGATTACCCAAAATTTTTCAAGCCATTTCTTATTTCTCAGTCTGTACTTAGAAATGACAGGCGAGAAAATAACAAAATCATGGCCATAGGTCTCTATTTTTATTTTATAAACAAATGTGAACAAAGTAAATATAAATTTTCGTATTTGTAAGAACTGTCATACGTTTTCATTCAAATAATAAATTTGATAGAACGTGAAAAAA
Organism: Pterostichus madidus; assembly: GCA_911728475.2. Lineage (NCBI taxonomy): Eukaryota > Metazoa > Arthropoda > Insecta > Coleoptera > Carabidae > Pterostichus > Pterostichus madidus. Next base: position 22,290,449 of record OU452311.1, on the reverse strand, counting down.
CATGAAACGTGTGTCTTTACTTATTAAGACATACGTTATGTCATTCGCATAGGTACGAATAATATTATTAAAAAAAGATAGCTATATTTCATCGTATCTATGATAACCTCGTCCACATATGACGTCATCGTTTTGATACAGGGAATGGAGTATAGAACAAATTTTGTCTGAAATTAAATAATGAGAACCTCGGTTCGATTCCCACAGCCGGCAATTTTCACCAAATTCAAATTAACTCTGTGGCTTCCCCTCCACTAACATTTTTGAGGGCCGTGATTTGACAACTAGTAACCGCAATTTCACACGCATAAAATGTATCACTTACTAAGATCTGTTACGGCAGAGTGCCACACCCAGTAATGGATAAAAGCGTCATAATATATTTATTTTATTTTATTTGTAAGAATTGCTAAGTCGAAAAGATATTTTCCGAATAAATCATGGAATCCTGGGTTTAAGATGTAATAAATATTTTATTTATTTAAAACATAGTCGACGAAATTTCGGCCGTAGTTTGTGGCCACTATCAAGTCTATAAAATTGTATGCAGCGATAATATGTAGATAAATGTTACGTGATTATAATTGACTTCAAAGTGAAAAAAAAAGAAATAATGAAAATTCAATTGAAAAAGAAATTTAAGTTACAAATCATATTGCGCATAAAAGTAAAGTTTAACTACATACTTCATTGAGTCAGCTGACTAAAAACGGTATATGGTATTTATCTCATTTATTAGGTCAAACATTATATAATTCAAATTTTGATTAATTAAAAAGAATTCATGACATTATTCTCTGCTTCATAATGGATAACGCTTGAATCTAGGATCGTAGTCGCAAATGTCAATTTCAAACTGTCGCACAGTAAATAACAGAAGCAAACGGTACATATGCCTCGCACACCGACCCACAAAATAGTCATGATGACATGTCAGAAAATTGTAGCAGTCACATGCGCAAAACGTACAGCTCCAGCACTGCGGCAGGAGCGCAATTACCAGCAGGAACGGAGCACTACAGCTCAAGCACATAAATAATCATTATTTAACTGTAATATGAAAAATGCCTGTAAATACGGCCGTAAATATATTACCGATCGCGAGAACTGTCAATACTTCGTGTAAATATGGTTTTCAGTAGTTGCTCATATGTTTGGTGCAGCGCGTTCGCTTTATTTACGTAGAAATATTTGAAACTGTAACCTCCTAAAATAGCCATTTGTTTCATTAAGACTAAAAATTATTTTTTTCGGGTTATGTAATAAAAGTTATTATTACGAGACTCGAAATAGTATTTTTAGTCTGATTGAAACATTATTTTTTTATCTACTTCGTAGATTGATTCAAATTCAAATGAAACAAATTGACAAAATTAATTAATAAATATATTACTTACCGAAATCTGCTTCGGCTGAGTGCCACACCCAGTACTGGGTAAAGGGCGTGATGATATATTTATTTCTTTTATTTATATTAATCTAGTAAAACTAAAATTATGTTGTTAGGAACAAATAGGTATAGGTATTTTCGCATAAGAAAACAGTTACTATATCAGAGAACCCTGCAGAGATACAACGAAATTTAATTAACATTTTACAATCTACGGCATTAACTATGTAATTACGTCAAACATACCACAACTACTTAATAATTCTGTCACTCTTCTCATCACTGTTCAAGAAATTTTCAATTAAAATTCGTTAAACAATGGCTACACAACATGCTTCAGTACATATCTGATCAAAGTGTATGATTAGTATTGATTTTATAATATAATAATAATCAACAATTAAAAATTAAATTTATAATTGAGAGAGTTTTCGTAGTCGGTTCTTTGTGGAACATATTAACGCTAACAGATAAACACAAAGTTCTTAATTTTTCCAAAGATTATTTGATTTTATATGAAACGATCGTTTCGTTCTCTCGGACATCATCAGACAATAATCCAGGGTTGCGGAGTCGAAAAAAAAAACACAAATCCGACTCCCAAAAAACTTTAGATGTGCGACTCCGACTACGACTCAAATTTATTTTTCAACGTCTTAGAGATCTTTATAAAAATCTAACCCTAATTAATAACGAGTTTAATCTTAATTAGTTAAATTACCCAAATATATGTTAAACATAAATAGCTGCACCAGCATTTTAGCACCAAACATATACAGTATAATTTGTAAAAAGGTTCACTCGGAGTCGTAGTCGGCATAAATTTTTCCGACACCACCTTCAACTTTGACTCCACTAAAAATGACCGACTCTACGACTCCGACTCCCGACTCCCGACTCCGACTTCGACTCTACACCCCTGCAATAATCATATAAGAACAAAATCATTTGTATAGTTAAAATCTATTAAGGAAGGGTGAGTTTGTAACATAACTTTCTGCACTGCATGGTATACTGTAGGTCAGTGTTTCCCAAAGTGTGGTACGCGTACCCCGTGGGGTACGCGAAGAGTTTAAAGGGGTACATGTGGCTCCGGGCTTTTGCTGCGCCTGGTACAACAAGCAACTTATTATTATTATTATTTTTTCGAATACAAACATAAAAATATAATAAAACTTCGGAAATTGTTAGTATTGTGTATGTGTGGTTTTGTATGCATGCGTAGTCAAGGCGTCGCCCCCCGTTTCTGGTGCCACTCATTATAATATGTATTTTATTTATATTTTATTATGAATTAATTTTACTTTTTGTTTATTATTATTTTGTTTATGTAATAAAATAGGAGAAAAATAAATATATTTTGATTGTTATTAAAGTTTATGCATTTTTTTGACGAAGGGTACACAGTGTTACGAAAATTATAGAAGGGATACACATATGTCGAAAGTTTGGGAAACACTGCTGGTGGTTAAAACAAAATTTGATTTTTAGAAGAGTCTTCTTAAACATGACTACTAGTTTACTTTCACTAGCACTATTAATCATTCATAGAGTTTTCGTAGTCTGTACTTGGTGGAACATATTAACACTAATAAATAAACATAACGTACTTGATTTTTCCAAAGATTATTATCTGATGGTGTATGTCCGAGACGACGAAACGATCGTTACATTTAAAATAAAATAAAATATATGGAAAAATGAAGTACTCTCTCAATAATTCATAATGCTAGTGAAAGCAGATTGGTAGTTATGTATAAGAAGACTCTTCTAACAATCTAACCATCTAGATATAAAATACAGTGCAGAAATTTATGTTACGAACTCACTCCTCCTTAACAGATTTTAACTATAAATAAATGATTCTTTTCTTATATGATTATTGTCTGGTGATGTCCGAGAGGACGAACCGTTTCATTACATTTAAAATAAAATAAAATCTGTAGAAAAAATCAAGTAATTTGTGTTTAATTACAGATTAAATTTATCCTGTAATTTTCAAATGTATATTTGTGACCTTCATCTGTCAAAAAAGTGTTCCTCAAATCATTAATAACAACGATTTAGCTCACAGTGCTCAATTGAGCATGTTATTGTTTGGTACTGGATTGGAATGGTTTCTAGTTAAATTTCAGTACACAATATATTTATTTATTTGACGTCAGACATGAGTATGTGGTACGTGAAGCATTAATTTCTTGACGACTATGGTTGTTAACAGTAAATTGGAAGTGAAAATACAAGACTAGTCATGCTATTCTATATGATAAAAGTTACAAGTATTTATATAAGTACGATTAAGGACAGTACGAGGTGTGACTATTAAATAATGAGTCTGATGCTGCTACAGACGAAGTACACATGCACCAAACACCACCGACCGTCAGCTTTTTAGCGTAAAGCTTTCTCTTATGAATGCAGGTCTTCTCGCTTTTGTAAATAAATCCGTATAGCCGTAGCATTCGTTCTAATTAGAGTTGTTTTTTTGTTGCGCCGAAAAAATGTTAAAGTGCAACACTAGAGCAACGAATTGTTGAGAAATATCATATGAAACTTGGCAAAACTGCTACTGAAACTTATAATTTATTGAAAAAAGTAACCGAATTTTGGAAGGACAAGTTATCATCAAAACAATGCGCTGGCTCATTTCGCAATGTCTGTCAAGAGATTTCTAGCCAAGTACAGCATCTCTGTGTTGGACCATCCGCCTTGTTCGCCAGATCTTGCACCGTGCGACTTCTATCTGTTTCCTAAGGTGCAGCACTGTTTCGAGCAATGGAAGATTCACATGGAGCATTGTAGGGATAGAGGAGGGGTGTATATTGAAAGTGATAATAAGTAAATAGTAAAAATTTGTTAAAAATAATGTTTAACATCAGAGATATAAGCGATTATAATAATAGTGACATCACATGTCCGAAGGTTCTCATCGTCCACAAGTATTTTCGCGCGGTAAATAAGAGATATATACGGACTAGATCGTAACTAACTATGACTTCTCAGAACTGGTTTTTCAAACTGTTCACCGTTTGCTTGTATGCACGTGTTCAACATGTTGTATATTTATTACTATAATTGAATTTCATGTTCTTGGGCTTGCAGCTTCTATAAAATATGATTTTCAACCTAGTAAGATTATTTTTCAAGAATTCAATCGTATATTATTTGCACTCTTTGAATGAAACAAGTTAAGTACCACTGAACCGAACTTGGGACGTCACAACTCCAAAACAAAACTTGAAAAAATCATATCTCTTGTAATATAAAGAATTTTCAACCCGCATTTTCACTGATCGTCACAGTTTGTCATGTAGTTTAATAAAAAGTTAAAAAATAGGTACAGGAGCCCATTGGACTCTGAGTTGTTGATAACAAGGAATTTGGAAAAGAATGGACATTAGACGTGGACATTTGAAAGATGTGAAATATTGCCTTAGTGACTAAACAAATACGTAGGATATAGAAATTAACTTACAAATAGTAAAACAAGATAAGACGAACAAAGATTTTGGATTGGTACATGGTACTATTAACAATGTACATAATTATAATTTGCCAGTTTCTTTCTCAAATTTATATACCTGCAGATCATTGCTTTCAAATATTTTGAATCGCTTAATCTATCAAAGAAAGGTAATTTGGTCGCGCGCTGGTGTTGAAAACGGAAACAAATCGGTATTCCGTCCGTGGCTTGAGCCAAGAGAAAAGGCTTTGCTTACACACACCGTTTGATAACCTGCCATCTAACGTGGTTCGTGGTTCTAGCTGCTCACTCCCCAGTTGCGCCTTACGAATTTATCACCGGAACAAATAAGATAAGAATTTGGTAAACGTATATAAACACGTGGACAAAGTGAAAGAAAAGCGCGGAACCGTGCAGTAACAAACGTACTTCTGCCTTTTCAATTTGGTGTATAGTGCAATGAATCGAAGCATACCCCGGCGTTTAAATCCACGACAGCCATATCCCATACGTCGAAATCACACTGTTGCCAGTACCTGCTTAATTCATGTATATGGACAACAACTAAGTCAGAATAACAAAATAAATCAGAATATATCCTGCGAATACGTCCCTAACAAACAGGAACGCTCCCAATTATACTTAAAACTAGTCTCGTACATTTATTACCCCTATTAATACATGTTTTTTTATTCATAAATGATTTTTTGGACGCGTTCAGCACATATAGTATATACTGGTTAGCGCTAAGTTGTAGCAAAATGCTAATTTGTATTTAATGTAAATTTTTGTTTTGCCGTAGAATAAAATTAATACTCAAATGATTTTTCGAAGTATCAAACATTACTAACCTAACATATTTATCATAGAATTTTTTTTTTCTCGAAATTAACGGAAACCATTGTAACTAACTCATGTGTTAATTGGCGATTAATAATTGACAGGTTCGCTACACTCTCGCACTAAAATGTCTCAATTATTAATCGCACACACTTGATAGTTAAATAACTATGTATAGAAATACATTCATTTACAAATCATTAAAATGATTAATAGACAGCAACACCTTTAATTAAGTTTTCCTCATCAGAACGATTAGATTACGAAAATACATAATACCATTTTAATAGGGACCTATACAATTCAAATTTTTTGATTGCCATTTAGAGAGTAAAATAGAATTTAATAATTTATTATGCAATGAACATAGTATTGCTTTACAGATTGACGTTTATCACGTGATCCAAAGGTTAAACGTCAAAAAAATTTGGAGATCTGCGGGAAAGAAGTGCTGAAAGGAGAAAGCAGTTGATCGACTCGGCATGGTGTTACCTTGCTCTTTCTACAAATTTGTTGTTTCATACAAAATTGTGTGGAGGGGGGGGGGGTCTGCTTCGGATCTACTGCTTGTATTTTGTATTTTGTTTTTCCAAAAAAATGCACTCAAAACTAGAAAAATGACGAATAATTTAATTTGTAAATACTGAAAGTAAAATATATAAATATATCATTACGATTTTTTTATCTATTATTGAGTGGGGCACTCCGCAATACTAGTTTGAAATAAAAAAGGTGGTTAATTTTTCAGACATTTTTGAGTAGTATTAGTACCTTTTTGTTGTAATAAAAGCAAAATGTAGGTATTTCTAAGTTTCGGTTAAAAAGTATTAATTTCGTGTTATCCTTACTGAAAATATTTAGTAGAAGAAAATGGTAACATCACTGGGTAGAACTTAAAGTTTATTAATTTTTAATGCAACTTTTTTTATTACATTCTTACCATTTTGAAGTTAAATTACATTTTCTTTTATCAATTCATCTTGTTTTTTTAAGTAAACTGGCATTGATTTGCTAATTTTGCAAATCTCGTGATCTCAAGATCGTAATAGTGAACCAAAATAAAAATATTCTCAGTATAATCAAGAAATGGATGATTAGTTCTAGAGTAAATTATCCGAAGCGTAAAAGAAAATTATGAAGGAGAAAAATAATAGCCTCAAATGAAAGGTATTTTGAATACTGAAGAACCAATCTCAGGGAAAGAATCACGACTGGTATATTTATAGTAATTGATAGTTAGCTATTAAATTGCACATGAGCTTGCATCAGCAGAGGAAAATATAAAATTATGGATGTTCAGGCGAGGTAAATAATGAATTAATTGACGATCCCCATCGACGTATAAATTCAATCAGTATTCTATAAAAAGTTTGAAATTTGTAGTGGCATGATGCAGACCCTGGGGCGTGGCTAATAGGTGTATCAGGATATCGGAGCATCGGAGATCGGCGCCTTCCGGTCGTATCACACGTACGTTCCGGAATAATCCCCGGATTCACTGCCAGCAAGATGCCGACGAAATATAATACGCCAGCACTCGCCACTCGCCACCACTACATTGATCGTGAACCCCTAAGTGACAAATGGTAATGAATAAATACCCGCGTGGAAAATAAATAGTGAATAAGCTTAGTACAGATTTACCAACCCTTGTTTTCCATGCATAAAATAAACACCGTAATAATTTTCGTTTCTGGCATGAAGCGAGGTGACTTGACTCGAGTTAGATTTGTTGAGAATTTGGTTTTTTTATTATCGAAATATAAATTGATCTCGATCTTGACACGTGAGATTCAAAATAAAACTCGATCTCGATGTCGAGATTTCCATAATCTCGAGATGAAATATCAAAGATAATACTTTAATGTTGCTATTTTTAAATATAAGCAAATTAAATAAGTACATTTTAACAATATAATTTGTTCATTTTGAAATAAAATAAATATATTATTACGCCTTCTACCTATTACTGGGTGTGGCATTCTGCCGAAGCAGATCTCGGTAAGTGATATATTTTGCGCGTGAAGTGCGGTTACCAGTCGTCGAATCACGGCCCCCAAAAATGTTAGTGGTAGAGGAGCCACAGGGGTAGTTTTTTTTTTAAATTATGAAAATTGTTTGTCGCCTGTGGGAATCGAACCAAGGTACATCCTAATTTAAATTATTTCTATATGGATGGTATAGTCAAACAATTGTGTTCAACAAATAATAGAACTAAAATAATACAATGTATTATTTCATTATATTGTAAAAAAATTGAAGGCTTCGATTCAATTGGTTGTCAAAATTAATAGACGATAAAATAAAACGAACTTGATACGAACTTCTTGTAAAAATATATATTTATTAAAACATAAAATGACGTGCATAAAAATATAAATGGTAAAATTTACAGAAGTTATAAACTAATATTTAAATTAAGCAAATTATCCGAGAATGGAAACAACAACGTATGAATAAACTATTATTAATTTTACTAAGTTACATTGCAAAACCTACATCTTACACAGACGACGAGAGCCAAACTTGTCTCGACGAAAGCCAATCTACCACTAACTAATTATTGTTGTTTCCATGGGATGTTCTGACAAAGAGTAAGGGGTGGTATCGTCGCGTTGGTTCGAGATAACTGTTCCCACATATGTTTGTACATAAAAAACCTAGACGGGGTGAGTTACAATGGTTAACTCTATCCGACCAAACGCTTAGCTATCAATTTACCCAGATATGTCATCACATCCCGTATAACCAGACGCGACAATTCATAAAACTTATAAACTTGATAAATAATGATCTACGGAATACTCAAGTTATTATAACATATGCACTAATATATTTGATAAACAAAATAAACTCTGTCAAGTCAACTTTAGAAAGATACTTAAGATAATACTTAATTAGTCTGTATCTCTCGAAGCTGAGTTGATAGTGAAATATTATAATTTATAAACAAAACCAAATTCTGAATTGACCGTTTTGTTACAATATGAATTCCTTCTTCGTAGAAAACAATAAATTACTTAAGTTTCTGAGATCACCAGAAACGTTATTAGTAAATAATTTCTAAAAGGCCCCCACCGCAAAATTTAATAAGAAACTTGGTTTTGAAAAAATACATTATTTTATCTTATATTATATTATATAGACACACAATGCACACATAATTATTTATGTATTTTGTTATAAATATAAATTCCATTTCTTTTTGTTACATTATTGTAGGTATGTTTGTTTACGAAAAGAGGAACTTTTTTTATACATATTATAATAAATAAATAAACATAAACATCCGTGACATATAAAATTTTCAGGCAAATCTGTAATAGTGTAATTTTTTAAAATGTAACAATGCCGCAATGCGGCTAACCGGTAAGTGAACAAAATTTTCATTACAGTAATTACCAAATAATGCTTAATTAGGGTTAAATATAAAGAGTATTTTTTTCTTCTGAACTTGATGCTTTATTTTTTTAATTATATTGTGAAAAAAAATCGAGATTCGTGATTTCGTTTATCTCGTCTCGAGTAACAATTAGATCTCCAGATTTTATCTTAATCTTAATCTTGAATAATGATTCTAGACGAGAGGAAATCGAGAAAAACTCTCGTCTCGGCAGCATTATAACGAGCGAGATACAATTTGAGTAGCAGCTACGTCGACTTAGTTCCTGCATGTTGGATATGTTTATTAAATATTTTACAACGTGAGAACAGGTTGATTAGGATTGATGGCTAGCACAGTGGTATGAAGTCGGCCTGTGGATCCTGAGGTCCCTGGTTCGATTCCCACAGGCGACAAATTTTCATAATTTGAAAAAGCTATCCCTGTGGCTCCTCCACCACTAACATGTTTGGGGGCCGTGATTTGACGACTGGTAACCGCACTTCACGCGCAAAATATATCACTTACCGAGATCTGCTTTAGCAGAGTGCTACACCCAGTAATGGGTAGAAGGCGTGATGATATATTTATTTTATTTATTTTTATAAATTTTCCGTTAAAGGTATGTCGACGCAAAATTTAAATTTAATTTTGATAATTTCCTGAAAGGATATAAAACAAATTCATGCAGTCAGGCTGGCTGGCTTATCACATATTTATAAAAGAAAACTTACTGCGAAGAAAACACAGTTTTACTACTGGAGCGCGGCACGCCGTAAAATATGATATTCATAGTAGCAATAGCGGGGCTGACTCGCTGACTCGCTGACTCGCTGAGCTCAAGCGCCAAGCGGAAATGGGCTCGCGCACACGAGTTTCCGAAACGTGGCTACGAGGGTTCTCGGTCCGCACCCGATACTTGACACTCTGCAGACTCAGCTATCAATCACCATTGACGTGCTGCTAGCCGTCTGCAGCCTGCTCAAGTGCCGACACCGACTTGTTGGTCGCTCGACGTAAACAGGAATACGTTTCATGCTCATTGTCAATTTTAGATCATTATATATTAAACAATTCTGAACATAGGTACACACGCGAATAACGGCTAACGTTAACAATATTTTGATTGCATTGGCCCCTGTACATTTAATTATTTATTTATGCTAATCTAAACAACAGGAACTTAATCCCAATTATAGTATACGTTCCGAACTCACCGAGCCGTAATGTGCTAGTTCATATATATTTAGCTTGAGTGGGATTCGAACTCAAGAACTCTCGAATCGAATGCTCCAACGCTATCGAAACCACCGTACTGCCGGATATCGTGAATATATAACACTATTCGTTACCGTGAACATCAGCTGTACGCTTTCGAGCAGGATTTTCCCCTATTTTTAGGAGATATGTATATATTCTGTACTCTAATTTTAGTTGAATTTAGATAGACAATCAACTGAGACTGTGTTTATGCACTCGCTAGAAAAAGTATCTTTTAATTTAAGAGTTTAAATACGATGAAAAATAACATAATTATTTAAATATACAAAGTAGCTAAATCTACGATTTGTTTTTAAAATATTTTCCTATATTGTGAATAAATCGTTAATGTGAATAGATGCTATTATATTTTGTTCACGATATCGAGTCAATTAAGTAAAAAGAGTACTATTCATGATTAAACAATTTTTAAATCCAACAACAACTGATATTATTTCTACTTGTTCGCTTCTATGAAATTTAAATAAACATATTCGAAAATAATAATTATATATTATTATACGTGACAATAACTCATTAGTACCGAGTCGGCCTGTTGATTTGAGAACCTCGGTTCAATTCCCACAGCCGACAAACAATTTAACTACAATAAAATTACTCCTGTGGCTCCCTCTTTAGGGAACTTGACTTGACGTCTGATAACCACACCTCACGCGCACAAATATATCACTTACCGAAATCTGCTACGGCAATAATGGATAATAAGCGTGATGACATATTTATATTTATTTTATTTTATAATAACTACATATAACAAATTACAAATCCTTTTCTCCTGCAATTTATTTTCGCAAATTTCATTCAAATCACATCACTTTCGCTTCATCGACATCATAATTTCTTTCATTCAACCTGTTTATTCTTTTCACTCGGAATCTCTCATTCACGCAAACATTCATCCATCAATATATTCTTTGATCGTTCACATAATCTCTCACTCGCAATTTCATCAACATTTACCTGCTACAGCAATATTTAATAAGACTTTACCAAACTATCGCATCTGACATCTATCCGTTGATCTAATAACATTTTTCTCAATGTTACACTCATCATGCAAGATATCTATCGGAAATGTTTCTAGAATTCACATAATCGTTATTGAAATCAGTTTCAGCTTTCAACAAAGCACTTAAGAGAAGATGCACCCTATATTATTTCTTCAATATTAATTTAGTCTACGTGCCTACAAACTTTGTAATCAAAATTTGTAGGTATATAACCCCAATATTACCCCAATTTCTTTGTAATAAGAGCAGGCAACGGAGCTACGCCACTGACTGCAGTAACGGAGAAGCTGCGATCGAGCGACAAGAAGGGCGAGAAGCGAATGAACGACAAACGGAGCGAGCACTATTACCCCCTTAAAAAAGTTTTCCTAAAGCGTCATACAATCATAGTACAATTTAAACTTTCCGCCAGCGAAATAAAGACTTTCAGAGCCGCGAATTCTAATTACAGCATCAGTATAAAGGTAATGAGTAACACCTACTTATATTTCGCCAAATTTAGAGGCAACTGCCATTGCGTGTACATTAAATATAAGTCTATAACAAGAATGACTCAAGCATTCGCTGGTGTAAAGATTATAACATACAACAAAAATTTAGTGTCGTAGAATTTGGTGAATAAAACAAGAACTTGAATATTTCGATTACATTTTCTTTCCTTGGTAGTACTGTGTTTGATATTTACTTGCCTATAAATTATATGAGTAACCTCCCAACACGGCTGGTCACCGCGGAAGGTTATGACCACACCCTTCAGTCCACCCAATTTAAACAACCAACAAAAATAAATCTTACAGATAGCCGAACAATACGAGATCTTCAACTAACAAAATCACAAGGAAATATTTTTTTCGCGCCGCCGTCCGATATTGAAAGTTCAGAAACTATGTGTTTACCGAACGTTGTTCGGGAACTATGTTTTCACCGAACGCTATTCGGTAACGTTTTGTTTACCGTACACCGTTTGGTAAAAACTAGGAACTTTTTTCAATTTCATGTGTTGAGTGTTTGAAGACTAGAGAGATTTTTAGCAATTTTAAATCAAAAAATTTCATTCATCGGCGCGAAAAAGTCTTGTGTATCGCACGTCTAGAAATTGTTTTACAAGTACTCGTAATTTGTAAGCCTCGCTTTCGAATCGGCCTGTCAAAATATGCTCATACTCGCAAAAGTACTGTTTCCAGCTTAGTGATACAAATAAGTAATAAATTTGTTCTTTAAATACAAGGACACTTCTTTTAGAAGATAGCCTAACTGAGTTGAAAATTGACCTACAAATAGTAAACTTTGATATAGTCAGCCCAGTTGAAATTAGACGAAATGGAAATAAAATTATACAAAAAAAGAACTGAATGACTACCGAGATACAAGAAGAGAAAAAGAGGCAAATTGCATACAAGGTGGGAAGACGACATCGAACTACAGCAAGTATTTTATGGAGCAGAAAATCACAAGACACAAATGCTTGGAGGACCATGAAGGAGGCCTTCGTCCAACAATGGATCTAGAACTACTCCCTTGTACTTCTCTAACAAAAACATGTATATAAGCACTTTATTATAGTATTTTACATAACATATTATCTATTATCTATTATACTTTTAAATTACTTTATTATTATCTATTGTACTTTGGGTTCTAAATAGAAAGGCTATAATTATTATATTATATGAGTAGACAACTGTCATTTCAAATTGGAATTATTGTTGAATATACTTGTATTGATAACTACAAAATAAAAGAATTTTTAAAAATAATATGGTATGACACAAAGGATAAATTATAACTATAATGAAATACCTATTGTGTTACAAAATTTAATCAACGAAATTTAATGCCTTTCGGTAATTATACAAATGAAATTTTGTACCCATTAACTAAACTAATTTGAAACATGACAACATTTATGTCCTGAAGGGACTGGAACTAAGAACCTCTTGTATATTTGAATTTGTAAAACAAATTGAGTTTAATGCTTTCAGATAACGATAGTGCTTGCTACTTCCTCCGTTTAAATGTAAAATTTCTAATCAAACTACCACGCTTCGAATTCAGCAATTGCTAACGGAATGTTTCCGTCTTTTTGCAGTGATACATCACAGTTTATAAAAGAAATAAAACGCGCATCATAGTGACTACCAGTATAAAAACAACGGTAATAAGTGTTCTAAAGTTAAATAAAAAAACAATCAGAAACATAAAAAAGCAAGAACTAAAAAGAAATACCAATGGTTTTTGCAGTGTACGTCATTTTGCAAGGCAAGTCATGAGCGGCTCATTTGCCACAATCTGCCACCGACGAAGACAGACAAGCACAGCATTTCTAACGCGAATGCCAAGCTTTCGCAGTCGCCAACGGCACCTTCGCCTTCGCTTCGCCTCGGCGTTGGAGTTGGCGTTTTATCGCGGATTAAATACATATAGCCTTAGTTCGAGATTTTCAATTCAGAATGCAGCATTGTTTCGTTTAACCTGTGTTTGGATTTCAAATGGTTATAATGATGAATGAAATAAAAAGGATATGGCTGCTAAAATATGAAAGTGTTGCAACTAGAAGTTATCTATTTCAATTCCTTTCCAAAGTTAAATGATTGATGTCGCCGCAAACGCTGCTGCTACAGTAATTTATAACGTGTTTACTGCATTTTATGGTCATCACTGAACGTTGCAGTACGTTCCAATAAAGAAAAATTGTTGTGTGGTCTTACTTCTCCATCAACAGTCAACGCAATCTGATGGCGAAAATGTACCCGACATTAAACGATTAATATTTATATATTTACTCTATTTCAATACTAAAATGTGATTTGGAGTTCAATAACAACAAAATACAGATTCGACCCTAATTAAATATGTAAGCGAGCAAACGAAAATCTGTTGTTTGTAAACAAACCTACAAAACTAATTGAATTCACTGGAAGTACTTACATATTCTATGCTAAAAAAGATGCTTAAATTTACATATTAAACTAATAATAGTATATTGAAAAACAAGTGTTACAATCACCCTTATTGTAATATGAATGTAGTTTGTGTAACGAGCCGCAGGCGAGTTCTGCAAAGGACGAATATTACAATTGGTCATTGTAACATGTGCTTTTCATACCATTTTTTCTAAAAATAAAATAAATAAATAAATATATCATCACGCCTTCTACCCATTACTGGGTGTGGCACTCTGCTGAAGCAGATCTCGGTAAGTGATATATTTTGCGCGTGAAGTGCGGTTACCAGTCGTCAAATCACGGCCCCCAAACATGTTAGTGGTGGAGGAGCCACAGGGATAGCTTTTTCAAATTATGAAAATTTGTCGCCTGTGGGAATCGAACCAGGGACCTCAGGATCCACAGGCCGACTTCATACCACTGAGCTAGCCATCTCATTTTTTCTAAATCGCATTTATATACTTTTATTTGAAAATTTGTATTAAAAAACAATAATAATAGTAAAATATCAAGGCGGTAATACAGACAGGTACAACAAACATTTGAAATTTAATTTGTTTTGATATTTATTCATTAGATTAGAGTTCAAATACCTAATTTATTAAGTTATGTTCAAATTAGCATATTTAATAAATTACATTTTGCCTGTTATACATTTAATATATATTTTATTATTATTATTATAGCCTTTATTGTATCTTATTAGTAATCAGTTTGTTAGTTCAACTAATGTGATATAGCACATTTAACATAAAAGAGATTACGCCCAGTACTACTACACTTAATTAAATACATTAATTATTAATATAATACAGCATTACACTAGGTTTGGTAGGTCGAGTGGGTGGTGTCGTTTGAGTCTGTAGATGGTTTCACTGTTATCTAGAATATTTACTGCGAGTGTATTGGGATGGTGTTCCAGTCTTTCTTGGTATATGTTGCTGAGTCGTCTAATTTCTTCTTTTACTGTTGGAACCTTTAAGTCATGATGTAGTGTGTCATTGGTGACATACCATGGTGCGTTTGTGATCATACGCAGTGTAGTTGACTGAAACCGCTGCAGTACTACTGTGGATGATTTGCTGGCTGTGCCCCATAATTGTATTCCATATGTCCAAATGGGTTTCAGGATGATTTTGTATAGCAGTAACTTATTTTCTATAGACAATTGAGAATTTATGCTTATGAACCAGGACATTTGATTTCTTTTGATCCCGAGGTATTTTCTTTTGATCACAATGTGGTTCTGCCAGTTTAATTTTGGATCGAGTGTCATTCCGAGCTATTTCGCTCCCTCGGATTGGGACATTTAATATTAAATTGTGTTTCTAAATTGTTAATAATTTTCTTATATAGTATCCAAATATAAATTTAATAACTAAATATTATAATTTTATTTTTACATTTATCTTGTCATACTAATATATTTATTTTTACTTATTATTATGAATAGTGGTTATGTGTAAGAGCAACTTAGGCTGAACGTTGCCACGGTAATAAATAAAACGTTATTATTATTATTATTGTTATTTACCTTTAATTTATAATGTAATTATTTTATTAAACAAACAAATAATTTAATATGAGCTGAGCAATGACAGCTCAACTGATAGATTTATGTTGGACATTTTTTACAAATAGGCAACTTCCCAAAAAAATCCACAAAAACAGTTGTACAAAATTGAATTTTATAACACAGTTTTTGACAAAAACAATTGTACAAAATTAACTTTGTAAACACGATATAAGAAAAGATAATTTGACTTCACTTTCAAAAACCAATACAGCTTCAACGTAAGGATAATCACATTACCATACATGTCATACAAAAGTTATAATGGATATTCCGGTATCCTGGACTTGCCTAGGAGATTATTAATCTATCAATAATAACGTAACATTGTAAGGGTTGAATCTCCCAAATAACATGGCGTGATTAGCTGTCAGCTTGGAAGCCTTTGGTCGAGCGTACGTGGCTGCAGGCAAAGCCAGTATGTCCGATATCTCCTAACATTCTACAAAGCCATGACCATAGGCCAAACACGGAAACATTTAACCCAGGGTGTTTATGATTTCAATCACGTGATTCAGATCAGTGATTTAAATTGCGATTCAAATCACATGATTTTTTTTTATTAAAATCTTTGATTTAAATCAGAATATTATTGAGTTACATATCATTTCATAAAATTTTGTACCGACCTATTAAAAATTATGTGTGAAAATGATATATTCTTAAAGTTCAATTTATTTTATACTGCACTGAATACAATCCGCACACATGATAATATCTACAAGTGACCGTGTTCGACAAAGACCATTGCAGTCTATATGTAGAGGCCTGGAACAGCGTTTCTGTGACGTTACTGCGTGAGGCCCACAAACGCGTCTGTCTGACATTAGCTCTCGTGTTAAAATACTGTTCGTAATATATAAACTAGCTTCTATCTCGTTAACTATCAAAGATATTGAAATTATGTACATGACATAAAATGTGCTTCTTGTAAAGACGAATCATATGGCTATTTTAATTTTCAAAATCTAGTCTAGCTTGCGGAGAAACATTACTGTTTCCTCTTTTGTACTTTGTAATATACATTTTTAAAAGTATATAACTCATACTAGAAAATTTTCATCAATCATATATATAGTATCCATAAATTAGTACATAATAATGAAATAAAAACAAGCAGTATTCTATAATTAAATATTTGATATATTTATTTTACACAGCATATAATCAGGTACAAAATAAAAAGTCACTCTTAAAATAAGAAAAAAGAAAAAATATAAACTTTTTAATTAATAATAATTACGTATATTTTAAAAAATTTACACAGTCACTTATTTTGACTGAGACATTCTAACTTACGGTTACTTTTGGTAGTATTTTCCATATTATTATTTTTTATTTTTGTATAATTATTTAGTAAAATATTGCATATATTGCTTCATTACTGAAGTTATCATTACTTTTACCACATTTGCAAATAAAAATTTCTATTGAAGTATACTTTCTTAATTTTTCTATACATATTTCTATCAAAAATTGCCTCTGATTTTTAACTGATAACAACATTTTTTTATTGCTAATTATTATTTGAAATATTTGATATACATTTGAAACTATATTAACTAGAAAATCTTTAGGCCATTTAAGTTCACCTCTATCAATTATTTTTAAGTACTCATTTGTGGAGCTGCCATATTCTGTTATAATTTCACGATTGTGTATAAGAAACTTCTGACAGTCCGTACATTTTGGCAATGAAGTGAACCGTCAAGGTAAAGCCTTATATAGTTTTTAAAATACATGTTAGAAATACAAAAGAAGAAACAAGTCATGTTTCTCCGTGAGCCAAACTAGATTTTGAAAATAAAAAATATCCAATTGATTCGTCTTTATGAGGAGCACATTTTATGTTATGTACTTAATTTCAATATCATTGATATTTAACGAGATAGAAGCTAGTTTATACGTTAGGAACAGAATTTTAACATGGTAGTATATGGAAGACAGACGCGTTCGTGGGCCACACGCTGTGACGTCACAGCCGCTTGCGCTTCGCTGTTCCAGGCCTCTACATATAGACGGCAATGCAAAGACCCAAATAAATAGTTTATGCGTTATTAAATTTCTCTGATAGTTAAAAAAAAAAACGAACATTTAATTATCTCAAAGATGAATTCTGTGAATCTGTGTATATTTATTTATTATATCGGTATATCGGTACATTTTGTGATACTTTATTTGACGCAAATTTAATAACAAAATTGAATTGTCTGCATTGGTAGTTAGCTATTAATAAAATAAAATTGTGTAACAGACGAAGAAATAAAAATAATTCGTATTATGATGATAAGTGCTATAGATTTTTAGCAGGGATACAGCTCGTTTTTCTCGAATTTCAATTTAAGGTACCAATTGGAACAACAAAGGCTGCCAAAACTAGTTTTTCTATTCAACAAACTAAATATTTTTTTTGTTTATTTCTATTATTACTGTTGATACGAACATTAAATTTGCTTTATTTTTATCTGTTACATTTATTATGTCAAAATGACATTTTACTGTATCTTTTCAATATTATTATAATTGAATCAATAAAATACAATCCGTGAAATACTCATTTCTATAAAAAAAATATCATTTTCAACAACTCTGTTCTAAAGTTTAAAAAATTTAATAATAATACTTTTTGTACTAACAAACATCTGCCAAATTATTGAATTATTTCTAAACCAAGAAGGTAGTTAATTAACTATGATATTATAAAATTAGTTATAATCTTGAATTATTATATGAAAGAGATGTAAATAATAATAAGTAATGTAAAAATATGACATGAATATTGCAATTTGAATTTATTATTGTTATATTGTTGGATATTTAAATCTTTTTACTAATTGATGAAAAGTTCAAAAAAAAATATGAATTTTAATATGGGACTCAGAAAATAATTTCATTTAAATCAAAGAATTCTGATTTAAATTTTTAAAATCCGATTTTTTCACACTCTGATTTACCCATGAATGGATTCAAATTTCAGAAAATATCTTTTTACAGTTTATTTTAGATTTGGTGATGTTCACGTTATTACTGATATTCGTACGTTTTAAATGAAAATTGTATGAGTGGAGAAATATGTTATACGAATTTAACGTATATGATTCTTGTTATACCAGGTGTTACCTGGTATTTATTTAGAGGTAGGGATTGTATGCCCTAAAAAATTGTCAGTTTTATTCTATTTTTTTTTAGTTATCCAGGTTTTCTGACATATGTGAACAAATGAATATACTATTATAAAATAAGAAAAATAGTAATGGACATAGGCTTAAGTTGTAAATCATTTATTGAAAATTTGTTGACAACGTTTCGGCTAAGGTTATAGCCATCTATAGGTCTAAGGATAAAACAAAATATCGTAACAATTAAATAATTGTTGGTCACTTAATAATTAAACAATTAACTCACCAAGTGTGTCGATGTAAGTAACAATAAACATAATTTACAGTTGATAATTGAAGTTCATTCACTTTAAATTATGTTTGTTGTTATTTACATCGATCAGAGCTGGGCAGTAGCTAACGACTTTTGTAGCTTAGCTACTAGCTTAGCTACATTTACCTTAGCTGTAGCTGTAGCTTAGCTAACTGTGAAAAAATATAGCTGTAGCTTGTAGCTAGCTACGTTTTTTTCTATTAGCTTAAAAATAACAACTGAAGCTACTTTTAAAGCTACTTTTTGTAGTTTAAAGCTACTTCTTGTAACTTAAAGCTACTTTTTATAGCTTAAAGCTACTTTTTAAGCAGAAGGTCAACAAATTACGCATGCGTACAAGCTAAACCCACACAAAATAATTATTTCTTGCCGATTCTAACTGGCTCTAATACGCAAAAATACACAGTAGGTGCCAGATAGTATTTGCTATTTTTGATATTTATGTACATAATAGTAAATTAACAGTCATTATAACAAAAGACTGATCATATGACAATGGCAAATTTAATTATTTCACAATAATTTAAAAAAGTAGCTTTAAAATTTAACAGCTACTTTAACGAAAGCTTTGAGCTGTAGCTTAGCTATATTTTACAAAATATAGCTTATAGCTGTAGCTTAGCTACTTTTTTAAAGAATAGCTGTAGCTGTAGCTTAGCTACTTTTTTTAAGTAGCTTGCCCAGCTCTGGCATCGACACACTTGGAGAGTTAATTGTTTAATTATTAAGTGACCAACAATTCTTTAATTGTTACGATATTTTGTTTTATCCTTAGACCTGAAGATGGCTATAACCTTAGCCGAAACGTTGTCAACAAATCTTCAATAAATGATTTACAACTGAAGCCTATGTCCATTACTATTTTTCCTACATTATCTTGACTTATTAAAACATACTACAACACTATTATAAACATATCAAAATATTAATTTTGTAACATTTTTGATTATTTTCGTGTTATATTCTGACCGAATATGACACGTGCATTGAATATTCCCAGAATTTTTTTGTCGCCGTTCAATCGGGCTTTTGTTGCTCTTAGGAAATCTGCACTTGTCTTTAACTGCACATAGCAACAAAATTATTAGCGAATGTTCTTATACTATAATTTTAAAAAATGTAAAATAGGGCTAGAAATATGTTCTTGAATTTATAAAACATGTGACAATAAAATTCCTATTTGCATAAAATATTCTATTTATTATATTTAACTCAGTGGTGGACCTTTTAAAATAAAATAAATGGTTAATCCGACTCTGTGTACAGACAGAGGGGAGTATGCATTGCGAACCCAGCACACAGCACAGCACGCATGTGTTGTGGTCAGCTGCAGCGTCACCCTGCTGAATTGTTCGCCAAAATTATTTTAAACGATTTATTTATTCGCGCATATATACCGATTTTGTGGTTTATAAAAAACGATGCATTTTAATACGATTTATTATATTTGCCAATAATACATGCTCGCCATAATTAACGAAAGTTTATTGGAATAAATGTTCCAATATAATGCATAAATACTCCAAATTTTTGTGGAAATTTTTCGACAAGAAATTTAATGTTTGTAGTAACAATATTGGGAGGAAATTATAATAGCAAACCAAATTATGTTAGATCATTTATAAACGTAAATATTCCTAATTTTTGTTTAATAAATACGAGCACATGACGATTTGTAAAATATAATTCAGCTGTATCATATTTTAAAACATATTTTTGAAGTAAATATTTAAAATTGTGGTATCAAGTCGGCCTGTGGATCCTGAGAACCTCGGTTCGATCCCCACAGCCGACAAACAATTCTCACCAAATTAAAATTACCTCTGTGGCTCCCCCACCACTAACATCTTTGTGGGCCGTGATTTGACGGTTAGTAACCACACTTCACGTGCATAAACATATCACTTACAGAGATCTGCTTCGGCAGAGTGCCAGATCCAGTAATTGGTAAAAGGCATTCCCGAACGATGAATTATTTAAATAGAATCTCGGAAAACTTCACTTTTCCTATATGTAATACATAGTATTGTTTATACGATCGAATTACACAAAAAAATAAATTTACTTTTCATTTATAAATGTCACTTTTTCTGTCAAGACCGGAAAATTTTTTCCTGTACTGTTATTTCTAGTTGCCTAGCAACTACTAGACCGAAATAATGATTCCTGAACTGTAGGTATTTTTTTGTTTTGTTTAGCAACGACTGTAACATAATAGGATAATAAATTTTGCGGATCGAAAACTCATGATTTTCGTACAATCACAAGGACTTCGCCGCGTATTTTTAACTCAATTGGTAGAGAGGTCACCTAGCTTGTAAAAGGTTTTGGGTACATATCCTAGTAATTCTCATTGATTTTTGTGTGTTTAACTCAAAAATTTGGATTAACCGAACTCGACTCTCTCCCATTTACTATGGATGATCGGTGCTTTAATTTATTTATTTATGGTACTTCATGAGTGGGATTCGAACTCGGGATCTCCAAATCCGAATGCCGGATTGCTGGACATGTAATTATATATATATATATTATATTTATTCGAAAATATACAAAAAAATCGGTTGTGTCTAAGTGGTTCCTATAAGCTGTAGGCTCCCTGTAATGTACTGTAATTGAAATTAAGTTCCTGTTGTACAGAGTAACAAATAAATAATAGTTACAGTTGCACTGCAACCATTCCACCTCCACATGGAAATGTTGATACAACAGAAACTTTGTTCGCAGCGTATAACAAAGCTATTAGTAAAAACATATTTGTACAAACAACGTTGATTTTAAAATATTGCCGCAGGTATTTTTCATTAGAACATTCATTCATCACAAAAATGCTTATTATTTTTCTATTGTGTATGTTGCTTAATTATCCGTATATACTTTATAAATTGTTATTGTTGGTTTGTATATTTGTGAAAGAAAAACATGTAGCATTGTATGTATACTCGTAATATAAAATTTAATTATTATAATTTCAGTTCATTACAGTGAATTCACACAAACCGGAATTTAAATAATATCATATGTACGGAAATTTCCATACATACTGCGAATTTAAAATAAAATATTTATATTTTTTTATATTAAAGTAATGAAATCATTGCGCGGTCTTTATTTCATTTCTTCCAATATCTACAATCTACAAATATTAAAAGGAAAAAAAAATTTATTTTAAATTTTATTATTATTATTATATATATATATATATATATATATATATATATATATATATATATATATATCTTTTTAAAATAAATAAATAAATATATCATCACGCCTTCTACCCATTACTGGGTGTGGCACTCTGCCGAAGCAGATCTCGGTAAGTGATATATTTTGCGCGTGAAGTGCGGTTACCAGTCGTCAAATCATGGCCCCCAAAGATGTTAGTGGTGGAGGAGCCACAGGGGTAGTTTTTGAAATGATGAAAATTGTTTGTCGCCTGTGGGAATCGAACCAGGGTTCTCAGGATCCACAGGCCGACTTCATACCACTGAGCTAGCCACCCCATATCTTTTTAATATTTGTAAATTCGTCCTTAGAGGAGTGAGCGTGAGTATTTGAGAAATTATGTGCGTGTATAACGTACGTCGAATGGAAGATTAATGAAAGGTGTATAGGAGTGATTGGATGGATGTGATTGAAGGTTTGTTGCGTGATAAATGATTCCAAGTATGATGAATAAATAAGTAAATGAGTAAATGAACTACGAATTTGTTTGAAACAAGGACGGTGTGTTAGTATGAGAATGTTTGACGAGGACTGATTATTTGATGAATCTGATGAGTGAATATTTTATGAATAATTCTAGGGTTTGTGCTATTCCATTTGATGGTTTATTTGAAGTGTATATTTTTAATACCACTGCTTTGATTGCAAATTTAACAATAACTATTATTTTTAATATGAAAAATAGCAACAAAATGTAACTATCATGACATCGAGACATCTGAATATTGAAAAATTGTAAATAAAATATGCACACTAAAATATCATTAAATCATTTAACTTATTAATTATTACATACATAGTACGTTTATATTATTGAAAACGAGAAAAATGTTCAATTGAGTGAAATCTTTGCCGAATTTTTATCTTAATGCAGAAAATATAAGCAGTCAAGAGAAGAAGTGGTTCTAATTCTAATCTACGAAATATATTTAACAGCTTCAAAAATAATTAGAAAAACAGGCGCTATGAAGATTCCTACACTATCAATCAATCAATTAGGATCCAAAGGGTACATTTGGAAACGAATTAGATAAAAAGATTGAAGCGTATGCGGACATTAACTATTGGATTATACAACATTAATACCTAATGCTGCAACTTCATACGATTTTGAAGAAAATAGAGATCCGAACCACATATATTTTAAAAATAATATCAAGAGAACTTTTAACTAGAGATGGGCGAATACTACCAGCAAATATTCGAAAGTATGAAAGTATTGGATATTCGAAATCTTCGAATATTTACGCCAATGGCGAACATTCGAATACCTCAAAAATCGCGCGGTCTTAAAATTGAAACAGCGCTGCCTTCGGCGCTTTGATTAACTCAATTGACAGTTGTATAGTTGCCACTTGTCTGTTAAAGGAAAAGAGTTTTGTTTTTGGTACATGGTTACTATTTATTTAAATTCAAACATTTCATAATTTATAATTATAATGACAATTTAATTAATATAAATTTATTTTTATGTAATATTATAAATTTAATTTTTAAATAAATAATTAATTGGAATATTTGAATATTCGAGGTATTCGATTATTCTAAATTTGATTAATATTCAAATTCAAAAAATGGCTCAGTGGTATCAAGTCGGCCTGTGGATTCTGCAAACCCTGGTTCGACCCCCACAGTCGACAAAACATTTTCACCAATTTAAAATTATTCCTGTAGCTCCCCCACCACTAACATCTTTTGGACCGTGATTTGACGGCTGGTACGCGCATAAATATATCACTTACAGAGATCTGCTTCGGCAGAGTGCCACACCCAGTAATAGGTAAAAGGCGTGATGATATATTTATATTTATTTAAAAAAATTGATATTCGCCCACCTTTAGAAGAAAGTAAAAATATAATCAAATCAATATAGACAAATTCAAATCAGTCAACTGATAAGCTGCTCATTAGTAAGCTGTTGGACCAGGGAGGATCACTGACATCGGATAAGTCCATTGAGAATTCCAAACTACATGACATGCGTCAACATCAAATCGCACACATGAGTGAGAAGACGCGAGGTTATCATGCTTCAGAAGATATTGTAAGTGAAAAGTAGAATAAATTTTTTTATAAAGTTGTTAATTCTAAAAATAACAATGTTCTGAATATTAAAAGCTTTTTTATCATAATGCTGGAAACTGTACTTTTGCGATATTTCGACAAGCTGAGCCAAAAGCGAGGCTTGCAAATTCGCAAAACAGTTTCTAGACGCGTGATAAATAACATTTTTCTGAAACTGACAAGAAAGTGCTTACTTTCCTGACCAATTTTAGTATGGAAAGTTGATTTTTACTAAAACAGTCAAGTAAAATACATATCTAAGGTTACAACAAAAATAACAGTCTAGTAAATTAAGAAACAGTCTAGTAAAGACTTTACCTGGCTGTTTTGTATTTTACCTGACTGCTTTTTTTGTTGCATCCTTGGAACGTAGTCTGCTGTCTATACAATTCATATCAAAATATTAGACATTTTGAATTATTTATGATTAATTATTGATTAAATTAAACGGTTTCAGGAACAATAGTATACATATTACGGCAGGAAAGTGTTTCTACTAAAACATGTTTTTCCTGACTTATTATGTAATATACTATTTTCGCGCCGATGGATGAAATTATTGATTTAAAATAGCTAAAAATCTCTTTAACCTCGAAACACTTAACGCATGATATTGACATGGCCGAGCATGGCACATCTCTTAGCATACTGTGACGTCATCCGAACAAAGGTTCGTCAGTTCGAATCCGCCTGTCGACAAATTATGATTTGTCGTTAAATAAAAAATACAGTTACTTGTATTAATCATACTCGGTCGCTATTAGCTAGTCACTTATACATATGCCTTAAAAAAGTAACATCGCCTAAGGAAACCGGCAGTACGGCAGCGTAAAAACTGCGGCTCGGTGTGTCCGGTAGGCCCAGGCCCGATTCGGGCTGTAGCGCCATTGAAGAAGAAGAAAAATCTCTTTAACCTCAAAACACTCAACGCATGATATTGTCTAAAGTTTCTAATTTTTACCAAATAGCGTTCGGCAAACGCTTAGTTTTCGAACGATTATGAGATATGTAAAACTATCAAAATTATATAAATAAAAACAAATATAAATGTTTGAAATGTTGACAGAAATATTATTCCAACACAAATCCTTGCTTATAATAAAAAATGTTATTATTGTAAAGAAATTAATAATTTGACAATGGTCGTTTGAAGTGCAGATATCAGACGTCAAATCACAGCCTGCAATGATGTTAGTGGAGGGGGATCCACAGCGGTAATTTTAATGTGGTGAAAAATGTGTGTCGGCTGTCGAACCGACGTTTTCAAATCCACAGGCCGCAGTCGACAAAACATTTTCACCAATTTAAAATTACCCCTGCGGCAGCCCCACCACTAACTACTTAGGGGCCGTGATTTGACAACTGGTAACCACATTTCACGCGCATAAATATATTACTTACCGAAATCTGCTACGGCAGATTGCCTTACCCAGATTAGGTAAAAGGCTTGATGATTTATTTATTTATGTTACGAATTAACTTGCATTTATTTCTTTTATGTTTATCGTGTTTCATATTTTAATTTATATCTAAATATTGGAATGGAATACTACTAGCTCCAAATTTATAGAGTTGGGTACCCATTCAGCAATGGACAAGAAAATAATTCAAATTGAAATCAGCGTTTAAAAATCGAATCACAAGTGCAGCAATTCACGTATGCATGAATTCCATATGTCAAGAACGCAAACTGAGAAACGTACAGGAAGTACAACACAACAGCAGCAGCAGCAGCAACAGCAGCAACAGCAGCAGCAGCAGCAGCAGCAGCAGCAACAGCAGCAGCAGCAACGCAAGCGAACAGTGAACAACAGCAAACGGCAAAAAGATATTCTGCGTTGTGGAGCGTTGTCGAGCGCTGTGCTCTGTCGCTGCCTAGCACAGCCGGCGGCCGGCCCAATCGGTCGTATAATTTATTGCAAATGAAAACATTCAAATATTCAAGAGTGCGTCGGGCGGGCATATGGCCATCATAAAACGGCAGTGAGACTATTTGGCAGAGTAGTGTCTCGGTTCCCTGGCGGATGGGGGCCCTTCAGTGGTTCAGTGCTCGACGTTCAATGCGACACTATTACTGCGCTTTCAAACGTGCAAGGGGACTCGCGGAACGATTTGACATTTGCCAAAATAAAATCTTCGTAAATAATTAAGATCCATCCTGTAGAGGTTTTATTACTTTATTTAATCAAATCAACTCAAGAGCTTATTTTTGAGTGTTTTGTTTAAGATCTTAAGCTCGATTTCTAGAATCAAATTTGACTCTTCAGATACCGTCTAAATTGTTAATGGTTATTTCAAACGTTCATAATATAAATAGAATATATAATTAAGTACTGTTTTTTCTAGATTTTTTATTGTTATAGCTATCGAACAAATTAACCTTTAAATGGAATGGTGTCTCACATTGTTTATTGTAATCTAATGTTTGTGCTTAACCTATGATAATCGTAATTTTTTGATTAAATAATAATACATAATTTTAGTAAATAAGAAAAATAGGAAAAACCTTTCCATCACTTGTCACAAGTTCCAAAAATTAACAGCACGTTTGAATCAACTTATCAGGTCATCATCAAACGGCTGGTCAGTTCAGCTTTAACCATAGACGCGTTTCGTCCTTCCGGACTCATCAGTATGGTGTGATCATTTATCCCACTAGACCAACTAGGGAATAGTGGATTGTGATACTGACTTAGCTAAACTGACTGATGTTAAAAAGTAACTACTATTCCCTAGTTGGTTTAGTTGGATAAATGATCACACCATACTGATGAGTCCGGAAGGACGAAACGCGTCTAAGGTTAAAGCTGAACTGACCAGCCGTTTCATGATGACCTGATAAGTTGATTCAAACGTGCTGTTAATTTTTGGAACTTGTGACAAGTGATGGAAAGATTTTTCCTATTTTTCTTATTTATTAAGACACAGTTCCACATCGTATTTGACTTTTTATCTTTATTTTACATAATTTTAGATTACGGTTCATTTACACAAATACCTACTAATTCCTGAATGACAATGATAAAGAAAATTATTTCCCGAATGACAATTTACAGAATGAGAATTTTACCGAAAGAAAATTTTACAATTATCAATTTCCTAAATGACAATTTCACGAACGCAGATTAAAAGAATGTATTTTCACGAATGGCAATTTTCCGGAATATCCTTTTTCGAGAATAACTAGACTGCAAATTTCCTAAATTTAACAAAATAACAATTATCTGCATGCTAATTACACGGATGCAATATTCGGAAAATTAGTATGCCATGTAAATACACAAATAAATAAATAAAATAATATTGTCATTCCGGAAATTTTAAACAAGAAAATGTACGGTAATGCTTTTGGGAAAATAAATGTCATTCATACAGACATTGGAAATGAGAAAATATATAATTTTGATAGCAGAAGGTAATGCTTATATAGTTTTTCTTGATTTACTCGAAAATAAAAAACTGACGATTTTACTCTTTAAAAATAGATCCCTTATTTTGAATCTCAGAGACATGCACAACGCGGTTAACTAAAGGTAAATTATAAATGTACGTAGATAAGTATAAACTCAAATGCCAATTTTAAATTTTTCTTGTTTGAGTTTATAAGCTGGCAGCTCCAAAACAAATGTAGAAATTACTTTTTCAGTGTCAAATAATAAAAACGGAATGATATACCTACACACATGAAATTCGTGCTCCATGTTCATTATAAATTAATATAAAAACACACTTTAGACGGAAATATGGTGGAAAGGAAAAAGCCATTTTAATATTGAACGATTTGAATAATTCCATATAAATACATGGGTTTATAGCCAGGATACATCTGAAATAATATTTTATGACATTATAGACAAGAGTCATAAAAGATTTACTTCATTTATGCAATATTTATTTTACAGTCAGGGTTCGGAATATTATATGAAACATTTGATTTTTCCAAAAATATTGCAATTTTTTAGATTCTTTTTTATTAAGTTATATGTTTTCAAGAAATTACAATTTGATATGTCTCAATAAAACATTGATTTCTCCAAATTTGCCTCGCATATTTATTACTAATCGTTTTAACAATGAATGACAAAGTTAAAGTTCTACAGTTTACCAAACTGTTCTGTTACAAAAATATAAAAATATATTTCAAATACTGTCAATTAGAATATTGTTTCTCTGTTTCGGCATTAGAATAACATATTCACGCACGGATATTGATGCTAGAATGAACTTAATTTTCATACGATTTTTGGTGACATATTATTGTCATAGATTGGTATAACTGCATTAAATACACAAAATATCTAAGCAATGGGTAAAATAAAACACACAATTTATAAATTAACCTAGGTAACGGACAATATCAATCGCAATCAGTCATCAATTTAACTATTCTATCAAAAATTTCCCTTCATGGAAAATGTCAGCTATTTGTATAAAGAAATGATGTAAAGCAAAGCCGAAACAGAGAAAATAGTATAAAATACTTGTTACAAAAGGCAATTCTAGCACTTGTTCTTTCGTTCCCTCGTTGCTGCGCGACTCGTGTCCGAATTTAGAACTCGTGTTGGAATAGGTTGCATTTTGTAACTTGTGTTTTAATATACTATATAATGTATAAATCTGAACCATATTAATATCTTTTTATATATTAAGATTCTAGCAAATTAACCAACTTATTTTTTTATTGTAAATTATTTAAGTGACATAAATCAACGGACTGCAAAATTTAAAAATTATAGAAGATACAATAAAGTAGGTAAGGCAAGGATGCTGCATGTTCCCTATTTTATTTAACAGCTATATAGAAGAAGTAATCGCGGAATGCTTCGATAGAGAGTTCTTAAGAGAGGAAAAAGAGTGTAATGTGTAAGATTCGCGTATGATATAGTATTGCTAGCGGAAATAACGAAAATGATGATAGATCTGAACACAAAAAGCATAACAATAGAAACAAAAGAGAAAAGTACAACATTAGGCTAAAAGAAGGAGAGACAGAACAGTTTAAGAAATTCAAATACTTGGGAAGTTACATCACATAAGACATAACTAGTACTCAATAAATAAAAATAAGGATGGTTATGGCCAAGCATTCAATCGAAAGATGAAGCTACTTTGTGAACCATTAATTAAGAACCTTATTCAAAGGCTTGTGAAATATTTCGTGTTTAGTGTTGCATTGTACGGGGAAGAGATTTGGACTATAAAAAAGGAAGAAAAACGAAGAATAGAAGCACTAAATAAAGAGGTATTTAGAATAATAGAAGAAGTAAAGTCAATGATGAACAAGTTAAGAAAAAGAAAAAACAATTAGACTGGAATAGTTTGTTGAAAGAAATTACAGAGGACATGTTGAAGGGGAAAAGAGGAAAAGGCAGAAGATATCAGATGCAGATATGTAGAAATGAAAAGTTTTGCAGAAGACAGAAAGGAGTGGAGAAGAATGACCGTACCATGACAAGACAAGCTATCTGGTAGATCAACAACTGAGTGAATAAAAAAAATGCCATATTACATCGACCATATAAAATAGGCGAGCCATAAAAACATTTGTTGCGAAGCCAACATATTTTGAAGTGATGGAAGGGAACTGACCCATATAACTTTGTTTACAAATAACGAACCTTCTAAATTAACAATAAATGAAAATTTCTAAAGATCTGAGAATTTAATTATATAAAAATATAATTTTTTTATTATTATTATTTGTAAAGTATATTGCGAGACGAAAACTATATTAATTATATTGTATCACAAAACAACTGACAGAAAAATGTAAATAAAAATACTACTTCAAATGTAGGCTTCACTCGTCTATTTTAGATGGTCGAAGAGGAATTATAATTTTGCTCTATAATTTGGGTCCGATAAAAAAGGTTGCGCGTTAGCCAGATTCCTTGTCTGATATGCAGAATGAATCAGCATCGAAGAGAAAAAGTCCGTTCCTCTTTTAACTAAATACGTACAAGCGGGAAACAATAACAGATAAAACATGCGCGTGTGTGAAGCATGTGAATAATTCAGCTCTTTCCAGGCTCCCAGTTGCGATTTGCATACTGTATAGATAGTGATCTTCCGTGCCATAGTCAAGAGATAGCCATTTTATGAAAATGTTTTCTGCAGTTCACCGGCGTTCAAGTCAGGCGAGAGAGCAGAGAGCTGTACTTTGTGCGCTTCACTTGGCGAGACCGAAGCCCTGAGCCGAGAACCGAGAACCGAGAACCGAGAGTCGTTCCTGGCCCCTGGCTCGACTGATTCATCTCTATGAATAATTTAATAGTTATTGTTGCATAAATACTGAATGTGTGATTAAATATCTCGCTCGCGACGCCTGCGAGCCGAATCTGGAGCTCATCTCCCACCGCGGCACTCACAAACGACCCCTGCAATCGTTTTAACTCTAGTTGAGTTCTGAGCTCAATCGCTACGTCGCCACGGTGTCTGCCACTGACCGTTGTTCGCTGCTCGTTGCCCGTTGCCCGTTGGTCGTCACAGATTTTAATATTAATTTCATGCCGCCGTTAAATTTTATAACCCGTTCGCATGAACACTGTCCGCTCATTTACACTGGGGGAGGGGAGGAATGGTTTGATTTTCTGCGATGGTACAGTCGCGATATTTTTTCACTGGTGGATTTTTATAATGTATCGATTATAGACAATAACCCGGATACGTGATGCGTAGGCTTCAACTGTATAGGTGTTTGTTATTTGGTTGAGAACTGCTGTCAGGCGGTTGTGTTGGTTGCGGCCATGTTTCATGTATGCGTGGCTGCGCACACGTTCCCGCTTATCGTACAACTCGCCGCTAGTAATACCGCTTTAAGCCTCCGCGCAAGTCCTTATCAATGCTGTTCGCGGATCTGATATTACTTAAACGCGCTTTTATTTATGACCGCAATTTTTGTTTTCAGTTCGACGTCCGTTTCACTTACGCCGCTGATGTTTCCTATACACGCTACACGCTATAAGCCGTCGGCACGTCGGGTTGCTGCCACGCTACAAGCTCGATGTGCTGCGCTGTGTTCCGCTATGCGTTCAGCGTCCACGTTCACCGTTTGCGTTCGGCTATATTGTTGCTCGTATATTCGCTCTAATTTATAATATCGCAAATGGGAACCGTTTCCCATATCCGCAGCGTGCAGCGAGTAACTGGAAGCACACCGTCGCACTGCTGCCGCCACCGCTGCCGCCGCCACCGCCGCTCAGCTCTGCCGCGCTCTGCTCCATGATGCATAAATATGCATCACGTTTGCGCACGAAACATGCGATTGCCGATGAACTATGGGCTGCACTCGCTTCGTGCTTCGTTTACACTGTGCATTGCTATTGCACAGTTCTGCAGTCTGCGCGAGCTGTATCTATCTTTACCTGCAGTGTCACTGCAACACTATTACCCCGCAGACTAGAAAAACAAAGGTTACATACATTAATAATAACCAATCATATTTTATCTACAAATATAAATTACTCCACGAACATTCAAGATACGAATTTCATACTATGTCAATCTTATTTTATGTCTCTTATGTCAACATTTATTTCTTCTGACATTATTTGTTTGTAGTTAAAGATAAAAATAACCTTATTCCAATACTTGTTTCCATACAGAAGGGTAAACGAACATAAATATTTCTGTTGACATATAGATTGTCTTTTTCTTCGATTAGTAAACCGGAAAAAAAATCGTCATTTGTGATAATTGCTTCATCTTCCTTCATCAGCTGGCTGGAACTGGGGAGACACCCTTTATTAGTGTCCCAAGACTAGCGACGCATTAGTCAACTCAAGCAGATAAGCAACGGTTACGGTTCAGCTTCATTTTAAATTCAATAGCAGTACCAAGAAAATATAAAATTTGTAAAAGTCACAGTTTTATACGATTTATTAGTCAACGAAATTTATTATTGAAACTTTGTATTATCTGAGAGTATACACATATTTTACGAAAAAGCTATATTTTCATTTAAAATATTGTCATTTCATAAACTTATGAAAGGAATTAAATGCTAACAATATGATTAACATAAATAATTGTTATTGTACAACAAGTAGGATTTTTCGCACTCAAAACAATACACAAAAAAGTTATTATCGTACACTTGTTTTTTTATCGTCCGTTGCCCATAACAGCGTACGATAACAGTAATGTAATGTAATGTATCTTATTACAATAAAAAATGGAAAAAAAATATCGAGCAAAGCCACAGACCGAGTTTTATATTCCATCCATTACTAATCTCATGACATGAGAAT
The DNA here is from genome assembly GCA_911728475.2 of Pterostichus madidus. Taxonomy (NCBI): domain Eukaryota; kingdom Metazoa; phylum Arthropoda; class Insecta; order Coleoptera; family Carabidae; genus Pterostichus; species Pterostichus madidus. Next base: position 22,257,592 of record OU452311.1, on the reverse strand, counting down.
AATTAATGTAAATTCACATTTTTTAAATTTGAAAATTTTCTTCTTTCTTCTTATTTAAGGGTGAGTATGTTTAAATTTTCAATAAAATCTGGGTTTCTTTGTTTGTTTGCTTCATTACAGCACTTGTATCGTAATCGAACACATTACGACAAACTTTTTAGTATTGTAATATTGACATTAAGTTATGAATTCATGATAAATTTATTTTATAGCATGACTCATGACAATTTGCACATACTCTAGTATACTTGGGTAAGGACAAAATGCATAAATACTTGAAGAATCATGCAAATTATCTGTGTAGTTACAATATTTTAGTCATTTATATCAAAAATATTGTACAAAAAATATTCTGAGTAAAACGTTCTTTTGTCGATCTCATGAAATTATTATACATTTATTTTTTTATTCCAACCGCATCTTACCATTTTTTGTACGAAGTACACATATAACTCATTGTTGTTTCGTTGTGCAGTTATTTATTTTATACAAACTTAAACTCCAACAGCACAATTCTCAAAAGAGTTTTAGCTAATCTTAAATTTTGGATTAATTTAATTAAAGTAAAGTATAATCTCAAAAAAAAACTCGGTACAGTCTTTTCATCATTTAGTTTTCGGAAAGTAAATTGGATTAACTTTTTTAAATCGAACTAGATTAGTTAAGCCAAAATTCAGGATTAGCCTAAATTTTTTCGGGCTGTTAGTACCTATTAAATACTAGTAATAAATATTAATTCTACAACAGTACAGACATTGTTTTTCATTTAAATAAATAAGTTCTTTTAAAATTTCAATTTCAAACTCGATCCGTTTTAACTATAAAGTGTTGGGTAAGATAAAGCCTATGATTCCAGCTTTCTGATTGGTTCAAACGCGAACCGAGTTTACACAGCTTAATAATTGACGCGGAGTTACAATCAACTGACAGACAGCGTCATAATTTAACAAAAAGTATTGAAATTTTGTTTGTTTTATATTATTTTCTTTTCATTCTTTGAACACATTTATAACCTGGGAATAATATTTTTTGAAATCCAGGAATGATTTGAAAACGGCCGTGCTCGAAGCACTCGAAGAGCCATCTACTTTTTAGTTAAAACGGAAATAGTTTCATGTATTTTGTACTAAAATTTCCCAGCTTTGAAACAAATTTTGCCTGCATTCATACCATCATTAAGGCATCTCAATTAACGTAAGAAAATTACCTTTTAACCACATATTTCCGGGAGCAAATTAGCGAAATTTTAGGGAAAACTCGTACATCAACGCACCGGCAGACAAAGAAGCACCAAGCACGATCCCAAACATTTTTATCCAGTCGTTTTGCATTAGCGCGAGCAGCGAACGCCTTCATTTTCCACGGGCATTAACCGTAAGGTGCAGCGGGCCCCACTCGAAGCTCATTAGCCTGGGCCAGGACGCCACTTTGCCCGGATTCCGTACTTGGCAGTCCTAACCGAAGTCCGGAGTCGGAGTCGGGCCGCAAGCTTTACGAGCAGAGGGGCGCGGTGATTTAAGATTGTCAGAGCCCGGCGACGTCACGACATGAAATAAAATATGTAGGTAGATTTAATCGGCTCGGTTTTTGTGGAATTGATTTTAGCACTTTGGAGGGAAGTTGCGGTTTTCGACCGTGTTTTGGTAGATACCGATTCGTCCATCATTTTGTGCGGATTTTTATTTTGTTTTAGTTCTGAAAATATTTCGCTATTTTGATTCATTCAAATTAATAAATTTAAGTTTAAAAGTAATTTAATGACTGATTTAAAGTTTCTTTAATAATTTAATGATGAAAACTTCAAGGTTTACCCATATATATATATATATATATATATATATATATATATATATATATATATATATATAGGCTGAGTTTTTTTAACGATGTTTTGCAGGCTTATGAAATGAATCAATAGTTTCTGCATTTCCTAAAATTGTTCTTAACATCTGGCGAGTTGGGCGTATCTTCTAGGAATAATGTTCCTAAAATCTTCGTATTGTAGCGGATCAATTCCTTCTACACTCTCCTCATAAAACAGTAATATTAATATAATCTTTATTTGTTAATTCTTGCCGATGCAAAGCTATTATTGACAGGAGTATCAATAAAACAAACAAAAAATTCTTTTGTTTCAAAGCCTACGTGATAGTAAACATGTTGCTGTTTTTTTTTTAATTTTCTGGCCCTAATTTTAATTTTAAGTATAAAAACATCTTACATCATTGAAAAGGAAACATTACGGGCTATCCATTACAATAAAAAAGTACCCCTTTCCATTTAAGAAAATATAACTTTAATTCCCGTCCGCCATATCCCCCTAATAATTTTATTTTACCAATCATACAATTATATCTCCCTCCTTGCTGTATAAGCTTATGTATTTATTTTTTCTCTAAAGTTATTAGTTAACCAGAAAAACTGATTGATTGCTTTAAAAAACTAACCCTCTATATTTCCTTAGAATATGGTAGGTGGCTCAGTGATCTAATCGGTCTGAAAATTTGAGAACCCAGGCCTGATTTCCACAATAAAACTACCCTGTGATATATATATATATATATATATATATATCCACAAGTATAGAAACAATCTCTATGTTAGAAACACTTCCTAATTTTTCTCGAACATTACAATAAGTACATATATTTGGTCAGTTACTTTATTTGTTTATTTATGCTACTCTGTACAATAGAAACTTAATATCAATTACAGTACATGGCCCGGATTCACCGAACCGAAGTGTGGCAGTTCATATATCTTTAGCTTGAATAGAATTCGAACTCTAAATCTTTGAATTTGAATGTCGTAACGCTAATCACACCACCGCACAGCCGGACGGTTCATATTGTTTAAATAATTTGTAATTTACAAATTTTCTCACACCAATCCGTTTAGCTACTTTCTTATGTCTTCTTGCCTTATAAATAAATATTATTACTATTATAAATTAAATTATTTATTTATTATCTTCTCCAACATTTTGTATTTCCAAAACTTTATTTAGAATGATATTTCGAAAAACAAAAATATATTCATATGTTGTCTTAAAAATTTGTAAAAAATCTAAAGCACTTGAATTTTGTTTAGTTTTTATTTATAATAAATAAAATAATAATTGTTATCGGATATGATAGAGCTGGGCGCGAGAATAAACATTAGTCACGAACACGCCCACTCACGAAACAAAAAAAAATATTCACGCCCGTCCACTCACGCGAATATTACTATGGCTCACAATCACGCCCGCTCAAAAATTTTAAAATATAACTCACGCCCAGACACTCACAACGGGTCACGATGCGTCACGACTATGATTACTACTACTAATTTAGTAATTAATAATAATTTTATTGATTAGAGAAAATTCTCATACAAAAAGGGGTTGGCAACATTGTAATTTAATAATTTAAAAGTTCTAATATTTATATTATATATAAACTGGAATAATATCATTCCAGTTTAGTATTTATTTGACGCTTTTAATTTAAATATTTATTAATCATACACAGAATGTTTCTATTATTGAGTAATTAATTTTACTGTAACACAAAAGAAATTCTGAAATCTGCAAAAAATATTTAATTTACTAAAAGTACCACTGGACTAGTATCCTTCTTCTAGGATTAACAATATAATCAATGTAATCAATATCACGTCATGTAATTGAGAATACCTATGTATTTATTATTCCACTCACTCACGATAAAATAATACACATGCCCGCTCACTCACGACATTTAAAAAATGACTCACGCTCACTCACGGTCACGATATACAATTTTAAATTTGCTCACTATCACGCGGATCACCTCTAGTATACAGGGTGTTAAAAAACCTATTTAGATAGGTTTGTGTTTGGTGTGCCTAAGCACAAACCTCAATCCCCACCCCCAGGGGGTGGGGCGGGGGGCATCGTTGAAACCTTAAATGGGTACCCCCATTTTTTATTACAGATTCGTATTCTGCGAAAAAAAATAAGTTAATTTTATCTGAAACTTTTTTTCCAATTCGGAATAGATGGCGCTCTAAACGCAAAAATAAGTTTTGACATGATTCTGAATTGAATCAAATAAAAAAATCAACATAATCACAAGTAGCCACAAGCCTTTTTTTGCAAAATATGAAACACGTGTTTTTTGGTTTCTTGATTCGATGTGTATTTCTCGAGATATTTCACCGTCCCGGAACTTTTTTAACACGCTGTATAATAAATACTTTGATTAAGCATATCATATTTTAGTTATTATTTAGATACTTTTCCATTATTTTAACACGTATTTGAACAAATTAGCACTGAACGAAATAGTATTTTGAGGCTTAGCACTAGCTATCGAAATGCTTCTAACCATAAAAAACCGATGGATAGCATTATTTTTAAGACCGTCCGCATCCACCGGCCACCAGTCTGAGTGTCCTGCAGTGTTAAGATAAGGCGGATGAAGAATATGCTAATCTGTTACGCTAGTCATGTATTCTGATTGCAGGGAAGCGTAAGATGATCTGTAGACTTAAAGTTTGCAATTTATCGTAATGGATTTTGCAAATTAATATAAAAAGCAGGCAGCCGTATTCGTATCACACTTGAACTTAAATCGAAGTGCACTAGACACGTTTTTATAGAAAATTGCAGTTTAATCGTATTTCACCATATTTATAACAGTCAGTATCAGTATTGAATAACTGTAAATTATGTTCAAACAAGTTTTAATTGCTGTTAATATTCAATTTTAGAGGTAAATAACATACAGAAATTTGAGAAGTTAAATTCCACAGTTTTATTTTTTAAAAAGTATCGAACGCCACATTTGGAACGCAATTTTTAATCAAATTATAATTCTAGAATGATTATATTTGTTTTTTATTATTGCAATTTATTAAGCATAGATTTATACGAAATTAAATATAAATGCATCGGGTTTTCAACATTATTAACTTATTTGTTGACAAGTAGTGTCTTCAACAATTGCTTAATTTTAAAGCCTGGTGTTACTGAGTTCAATATTGTTAAGTTACAATGCCTATATATATATATATATATATATATATATATATATATCATTTAATTTTTTCAAAATGTAACAATTTTACGGGCAATCGTAGATAAAGAGTAAAGTAAAACTTGCATTTTTTAATTAGCAAGCAAGAGGTCGTGCATCAAATCACACTTAAACCAAAAAAATGCGATTACAGATAATCAACTTCTTAACAACATTTTATATAAATAAACTTATATTAATAGAAATGAAATATAAAATTACTTACTATTTGATCAATGAAATTGATATAGCATCAAAAACGCAGAATTGAATGTTAAACTTGTTTATGTTTTTTGTTTCTATTGCTAATATGATTATTGGAATATATTATTAAATATATAAATTAGTTTTTCTCAAAATTAGACGCATATACAAGAAAATTGCAAATAACATTTTATGTTCCAAATATTTTTGCTAACATCTTTTATTTAAAACTTTTTTTCATAACTGATTCCATTTTTGAAATAAATGGAATTTATTGTTTTGTGTAAACTTCCTCTTTTGGTTTTTGAATTTCATTCAAAATCAACTCAGCTCTTCGTATTTTCATGAAACTTATAATTACCAAGTTTCGTTAACAAATTTTATCTCGTTCATGAGATATTGCACACTCGGATACACATCCATCCATCCATCAACACACACACACACAGAAATCATTGAGAAAATGATCAAAACGGATTCAGTGGACCTCAAAACACGTATTTCCGCGAAAATCTCGTCAACGATTTTTTTCACGATTCCAATACTTCCTTATACTGTGTATAAGAAAGTAAAAATAGTGTATTCCATTAGAATTTGGAAGTTGCTATCAATTTTAGGAAGTGGGATAATTATTTTATTTACTACGTTGCTGTCTAAATCAATTTATGTTAATAAAATTAATAAATATGTAGTAGGTGGCTCTGCGGTATCGAGTCGAACCGAGAATTTAAGAACCCAGATTCAATTCCCACAACTGACCCTTGTGGCTTCCCCTTTACAAACATCTTTGGGGGCCATGACTTGACGATTGATAACCGCACTTCACTAGTGTGTCCCAATTATCTGTTGGTTCATCATAATAGTTATTTGTATCACTAGGCCGCAAACTAGACTTTTGCGAGTACTTGCAAAACAATTTCTGGACACAAGATTTTTCGCGCTGATTTATATGAAATTATTGAATTAAAAAATTACTAAAAATCTGTAACTTTCAAGCATGAAATTGACAGTCAGTCTCATAACATCCCTACTTTCGCATGTTATTTATTAAAGATAGTTCAATTATCTGTATACACATTTTTTATTGCCTGTACACAGCAACTGCAAATTGAATTATAATTACTTACATTTGCGTTTTCAATGCACAAATTAGCTGTAAAGTTGGTAAAAATTTCTAATCTCCAAGCACTCACTGACACTGTCAGCTAGTGATGCCAATGCTGACATTACAAATGTCCTTAGTTTTTACCGAACGGCGTTCGGTAAACACATGGTTTCCAAACGATTTTGTGATATCCAAAACTGTCAATCTCGGACAGAGGCGCGAAAACTCTTTTTCTTATGTTTCTCCAAGCAAAAAAATCCAAAGGTATAAATCAGACGAACATGCTAGTCACGGTACAGGTTCACCGCGACCGATACACCGTTGCATATACCGGGTGTCCCATGTAACTTGACAACTTGAAATAACAAAAAATACGCGATGTACAAAAAATTGAGCCGAGACCAAATCTTAACAGTTTTGAAGGGGGAATCATTCTATGCTAAAATCAGGTCCCCCCCACTGCCCCCAGTGGGTGGGGCGATGGGCAACATTGAAATCTTAAATAGGAACCCCCATTTTTTATTTCAGATTCGGATTCTACGGACAAACATACATAAGTTTTGTGTGAAACTTTTTTTCCATAAAAATAATAATAATAATAATAATTTATCTAATGCAAAAGTCTTGGTTTTGCAAAGCAAGGTTTATCATTTGCAACAATATAATGTTTAACATTATTCTTTGATGTATGCTTTAAATTTAATGGTCTAGTTAAATTTGTATATTTTAATAATAAATCATTAAAGGGATTTTGAAGCATTAAATTATTATTTAACATTTTGTTTGAATTATTAGAAAAATTATTTAAATTTTGAATTTTACTTTTTGATGGTAATAGTTTGAATATACGTTTTAATGATAAATCGATAACAATGTTAAAAAAAATCGGTCCCTAAAATAGTATTTTGCACGTCAGCAATAATAAATTTCCATGTAAAAATTTTTGATAAGCCAAAATCTAAATTTAAAGTTTTATAACCAAATGTAACAATAGATGAATTATTTGCAGCATGAAATGTAATTTTATTTTAATGACGTTTGGAATTTAATAACACTCACTGTGCTCCACTATCAACTAAAAAACGAGTACCAATGAATTTGTCTTTAAGAAATAGCAACTGTGATGTTGTAGTAAGTAGGATAATTATCACTGGAAATAAAAGATAAACCCTTATTAATATAACTTTTTGATATATATATATATAAAGGTTAATTTGATATTCCGGTACACTAAATGTGTATATTCGTCTGGAAAATGATAAATAAGCAGATCGTAAGTAAAAAATAACTAAGTAACAATTTATATATAGCCAAGTTTTAAGTTTAATACAATTAATATTAAAAGAAATTAATATTACATACTTATATAAATAATTGAAGCAGCTCTATCTTATCTCGAATTTGAGACAATAATCTCGTCTCGAGCAAGAATTCCACCTCGAGATTTATTTTAATCTCGATCTCGCATAATGACTCGAGACGAGACGAGATTCAGAAAAAAATTTCGTCTCAACGGTATTAATATTCAAAGATCTCGAATATCGAAATTTTTAATATTCGAGCGAGGCATTGAAGTATTCGCGGGTGGTATTCGCCCATCTCTAATTTTTATTAATAGTTATTTGACATTCGATAGTTTGGTGGGGAGGTGCAGTCCCCCAGTCATAATAAGCTACTCGTACATATTCCATTTAACTGTTGGTTCGTGTCTGTGAAAAAACGAATAATGTACAAAAGTGCGAATGATAAAATTTGACAGTTTCGTCATTTCCTCATTCGCAGGTGTTGGGTGTAGCATTAATACCGAGTACCGTAGTACCGTGGCCAGCATCACGGGCAGGCTGCGAAAGACGGATCTTGTGTAACTTTGAATGCGAAATTGGTTTTAATCTACAATTTGCATGTTCAAACAATGCTAGTGACGCGCGGCCTATCTGTGTTTACTCAGCTTGAATCGGCGGTGGTCGCAGTCGCATCCGCACTTGATCCTGTGTGTCGGGGTTGCAGCACTGTCCGCAACGCCACCATGCCACGCTTCGCAAACACCTATACGCCATACGGCTGCCGTTGCCGTCGATTGTACTTTCAACGATATATGGTTCGAGTTTGACATGTTGCTTTATTCATATGTTATAACATATTGCAAAAATTTCATCTCACTGAGATGCATATCTAATGCGTGTTACCGAAGAGAACGACTGAATAGATGACGTGGGACAATGATGGCAGAAGAGGCCAATGAGTCTGAGTCTAGGTCGAGAATTGGAAAGAATTGGAGATTGAAAACAGTTGTTGTCCGATATTATATGAATCTTCTAAAATCAAAACCGGCAAACAATTTACTCCATACTAAAACTACCTATGTGGCGCCCCCTCTACTAACATCCTTAGGAACCGTGATTTGACGGCAGGAAACCACACTTCAAGCGTAAAGTAACTTACCGAGATCTGTTACCGCAGAGTGCCACACACCCAGTAATGATGGTGTGATATATTTATTTTATTTATTTGTGTAATGAGTTTAATGTATGGAATATTTTTATTCTAGTCTAATATATTGCACTTAAATGTAATTGCCAATAATTAAAACAGTGCGATATAAGCGGCAGAGTGCCATACCCAGTAATGGGTAAAAGGCCTGATGATATATTTTGATTTATGTCAGTATATTTTAATTAAAAACCCTTCAAATATACATATATATATATATATATATATATATATATATATATATATATATATATATATATATATATATATATATAATATTATTGCAGACAAATTTAATTATGTAAATATTTTAAAAGTAATTCAATCTATTTCATATTTTATTATACATTTGTCATGTTTTGAACCGTAATATGTAAATTGTCGAATTTTGATAAAAACAAAACTGTTATTTGACGGGTTTTTATTTAAAATATACTGAAGTTAATCAAAATAAGGTTGGAGAATACTTTATCAATCAATTCATTAAAAATTCAACTGAACATTATTCTTCATCTAACATTCCGATGCAAATTTTGCCTCATCCTCATCCATGATTTTTCTTTTTATTATTTTATTCTCTTCTTGCTCTTCCAAATAATTCGTTCGTATAACAAACGGTCAATCATAATAATGCATTTAATCCTCGCTCCACAGTCATTCTTGTATTTGAACACTACAGAATCGCTTATTTTCAATTTTGTCTACATTATTTTTTATTAACATTTCATTGATTTTTGCCCGTCGAAGACATACAATATTATATTTTGTATTCGTAATAAAATGTTTTACTATTTTTTCTAATGTTTTATACACATTTATATGTAAAATTTCTAAATAATAACAAAAAAATATATATTGAAATAATTTTTCTACATATGGGCATACTATAGTTTGAATGTTCAAAGAGAACGAATAATACGTTATATAATTAATATACTGGCCAATTATTTCTGTAAACTAATAATTATATTTCATAGATTGACCTTCCTTCTGAAATTACAAAAACCATAAATTCGCATTGTGGTTTTTAAACAATGTATTCCATATACCCCCAGGTATTAAATAATGACAGAACAAACTCATCAATTAGCTGTTCCAGTAAAATCCTTATACCTCTGTTGCTACAACATGGTATGTTGCTTCTCTTCAATCCGACGATCTGTGTTTATAATAGCAATAATACAATGTGTCCGTAGACGTGCTCGTGCCCGCTACCGTGTACCTTGTACGACGTGTATCGTGTACTAGTACTGTGCACCACACTCTAATATCTCAGACCTGGGTTTTATATGTTACGAGTACAATCAGGGATAGGAAATCGTAAAATATGGGTCCGCCTTCACAGACTTTCCTTCGATACCAACGAAAAATATTTTTTAAGCAATTTGATTTGGTGATTTGAAGGATAATAAATACACAAATAAATATATCACCATGTGATTTTTCCTTTTCTGAAAGTGGTATATGACGTATTTATTGCGTATACACATTATGAAGTTCAATGATAATCTATAAACTATTACCTTGTGAATTATAACTAAAAATACAACTTACTTCGATTGCCATTTATCTACTGTTATTGAGAGGAGGAACAAATAAATAAATACTTCATTCACAACTATATTAACGGCAGTAACTATTACTCGATATGAAACAACCAATGTTCGAAATGATTGACCTATCTGAATGGTCAGATCGCAAATTGCAAAAACAAAAAAACAAAAAATCTATATGATGCTTCAGCTATAGGCTGTAACCAGTAGATAGTATTCAGCCAGATACAGTGTTATAAAGAGATATTTAAAAAATGTAAAAAAACATCTAAATATCTCTAAATTTATACGGATGGTGCTTGGTAAAAGTGAATATAGGGATTTAACATATAAAAACATAATGTTCTAATAGCATCAAATAAAATTCTACATCTAAATCAAAAAAACAAAATTTTGCATATTTTGTAACGGCACAAATTAGATCTGAAAACGACGAAAATTGCTTCAAAACTATCGATAGTCGTAGAAAAGAAACAAATGTATGACGTTTTATCTGTCAATACTGTCAAAATAAATGAAGATAATAATATAAAGAAATTATTTTGACAATTTTGACCGATAAAACTAGAGTATGAAAGTTGATGTTTAAATTATTTTATGGTTGCGGTTTCTTTTCATAGATTTGCGCTATGAAAAAAAGTTTTAAAGAAATATGACCTTTATTTATTTTGCTATGAAGAACTAAAATTACAAGAAACCCAAAAATGGCTCATTGTAGTACCTGCAAAATATCCAAATAACAACACAGTATTTAAAATTTTAATAGAATTTTTAATATTTATATTGTATTTAAAACCGTTTTCCTTCTTCACAATCGCTTGGTACCCACGGTCGTTACGAGTACATTCTGATATTAATATTTTACGAAAAATACTGAAATATTTGTCACAAGTTATCACTTTGACGTGATCTTAGAATATGATAATTATATTTCAGTAGTTTACCTTTAATACTATATTTCACAGCAGTTTCAAGAAATTATTGATTATTACTATGTAGATACTTTACGGTATGACAATTTTAGAGACATCTTTGTGTTGTTATTCGGAAATTATAACTGTACTTCAGTGAACCGTTTATTTTAAGCCAGGTATGCTAATGTTTTTCTGGAATTTTCAAATGAAACATTTGATTGGGTACATGGAAATAGTCCCTTGGTTCCTCTGAAAAGAAACCACAACCATATACTAATTAAACGCCAACTTTCGTACTCGACTATACCAGAAGGTTAAAATGCACGCTAACCAGGGTTCGGAATCCGCAGAAAAATGGATGCGGTTTAGATTCGGGTTCAGAGATGAAAAAGAAATTTTAAATACATCCCCGTGTTGTTATTCGACGATTATAACTGTACTACAATGACCCATCTATTTTAAGTTAGAGATGTTAATATTTTTCTAGAATTTTCAAATGCAACATTCGACTGGGTACCTGATAATAGACGCTTGGTTATTATGGAAAGAAACGACAATAATAGTATAATTTATACGTCCACTTTCATACTCTAGTAGAACTATATAACCTCCGCTAAAAATTTGAAGACGATACGAGATGCTATATTATTGATAATATTTTTTGTATTGAAACATATTTTAAATTTGTAATATGCTTTATATCAATTTAAATTTATTTTTGCTTTATGATTATTGACAATTTTAACATCAGACAAACTCATATTTTAACATTAAGCGGTACAAAACTACATGAATTCAATGAATAATGATATCTGTAACTTTTTGTTCTAAACGAACCATGATATCTCTCCGAATTTCTATTCTCACATCACTTCTGGATGATTGAAATTACAGGACGGATATATTGTGTCAATAGCGATTAGCGATTGAAAAGGGAGAGTAATTCGACCCGACTCCGAACATCAAAGTAAACATGTTATGACATTTGGATATTTTGGAAGACAAAATCGACGGTGATGGTACTAGAAATAGAAACACTTAACTTGATGTATGCAGATATGTAGGTATGCAGTTACAACTGAATATTCATAGATAACCTAACAGACACAGTAGTAAATTAACTGTAGTAAATTGGCAGGTTATTTTCATAACGGTAAGTAATTCCGACGATTGAGTAATTCAATTAGCCGGTGTCTTGTCACACGGTAGAACAATGCCGGTTATTAACCAGCGCTCCGACGCTATAAACAGAGGGAGTGAGAGTATTATAACCTTACCACATCAGACATTCGCTCTATATAATATACACACTGGCGGATGAGGCGTCGCCTCCTCCTGAGAGATTGTTTTCTTTCAAATTTTCAGACATCATTCCTTGTCAAATTACAGGTAAATAAATAAAGATTTGGGATTTCGCTTAATCGTATAAAAACTCAACAAGTATAAAGAACAAAAAATATTGTCATGGAATTGCAGGTGGCGATACTGTCTTCGTGGCCTGTTGACGAGGGACAGTTATCGAATGTTGTATCGACCCCTTATATTTCGGAGTACATTACAAAGTTAAGTAGATAAATTTTTGTAAGAAAAATAAAAATTATTTTCTTTATATATATATATATATATAAATAAAATAAATAAATATATCATCACGCCTTCTACGCATTACTGGGTGTGACACTCTGCCGAAGCAGATCTCTGTAAGTGATATATTTTGCGCGTGAAGTGTGGCTACCAGTCGTCAAATCACGGCCCCCAAAGATGTTAGTGGTGGAGAAGCCACAGAGGTAGCTTTTGAAATTATGAAAATTATTTGTCGTCTGTGGGAATCGAACCAGGGTTCTCAGGATCCACAGGCCGACTTCATACCACTGAGCTAACCACCCCATATATATATATATATATATATATATATATATATATATATATATATATATATATATATATATATATATATATATACATGTGGGGGTGTGTGTGTGTGTATATAAACATTTCTTTCAATAATTTTATCTAACATTTATTCAATTTACATCTGTTTATTTAATCTAGCAGTAACTAAAATAAAAGTAATCCGCTTTTGCCTGAGAGATATTCTAAATCCGTCACTGCACTCAGTCAACGTATTAAAATGCTTACATTGATATTTTTTTTACAGAAAACTATAATAAAATATCTTATTAGTATTGTATGTCACTGTATGTCACAAATGGATAAAAAGGTCGGTTAAAAATGCCGGCCTTTCCGGTATTTCATATATCACAGGATCAGTTAAATACCAGTTAAAAAATAGATCCCAAAGAAGACCGGTATCGGTTGACAGAACTAGTAGTGTGCTCTTCGCGGGCTGTAATTTCAGAAATTGTGAAAATGTAAACAATGAAGAATATGACCTGATGTTAGTGAAAAGAATATAATTTTTGTGACAGTTGTATAAAATATAAAATATCCATAAAGAGTATTTGCTATCTTTTGGAACATGACATGGCGTACCAACATAATGCCAGTCTCGAATACGTCCGCGACATCTATTAGGTTGAAAACCCTTGATTGAAAATGTCAAAATTCCTATTAATAAACCAGTGTATCAGAAAACTATTAATATCTGTATCATGTTTATCAAAAAACTAATTATAACATAATACATTTTTCATAGGAACTGTTAAGAACAGGAGATTGTACGTTACTAATAAACTAGTAATATGTGTACTGCGTATATCAAGTATATAAAGTTTCAGATATAAAATGATAATGAAAATGAAACTACAACATTAATTTTTTTGATAATACTGAAATGATTCGAGACATGTACATGTATAATTACATAAATGCAAATAAAAATTACAATTTTCAATGCAAATCTGGAATCACTGATTTTAAATTTGAACTCCATTGTATTCCACTGCACAGCTACAATGCAATAAAACAATTAACAAAATGTACAAACATCAACAAAAATGCGACTGTTCGCATAGCATTGGAAGATTTCTGCTTGACGTGTTTTGGGCTATGAGATAGGAAAGCTATTGTTTAAAATATTTGGAGTATTTCCCGTTCAGTCCTCTGGAAATGAATAAATTAATTATTTCCCATCCGGGGTGCGCCCCGTAGTTTCCTGCACACACTCATTTGCATTCTGGATTCATATGCATGCACTTCTCTTTTTGCCATTTTTTTTCAATTATATTGTTGTCAAAGCTAAAATAACGTAGATTATGTCCGCCAAGCCGTTATTTTGCTTTTCATATTTGAATATTCACTATGGCTATGAATGCATTATAAATTATAATTAAATTATTATTATTATTATCATAACTGAATCGTAAATATAATAATATAATAAAATAAATAAAGTAAATAAATAAATATATCATCACGCCTTTTACTCAAAAACTATTTTCTAAACTAGAACCGAACTAGAACCCAATTTCTTTTTCATCTCTGAACCCGAATCCATTTTTCTGCGGTTTCCGATCCCTACTTAGCGTGCATTTTAGCCTGCTGGTATAGTCCCACTAGAGTATGAAAGTTGGCGTTTAAATTAGTTATAGTTGTGGTTTCTTTTCATAGGAAACAAAGGTCTGTTCCCAGGGACCCAATCAAATGTTTCATTTCAAAATTCCAGAAAACATTAGCATGTCTGGCTTAAAATAAACGGTTCACTGCAGTACAGTTATAATTTCCGAATAACAACACAGGGATGTTTCTAAAATTGTCATACCGTAAAGTATCTACATAGTAATAATCAATCTTTTCTTGGAACTGCTGAAAAATTAAACTACAGAAATGTAATTATCATATCCTAAGTTTTCGTCAAAGTGATAACGTGTGACAAATATTTGTGTATTTTTCGTTAAATATAAAGTGATATGAGTAGGACAGTTAATCAACTAATAATAAATTTAACCTTGGACGATTCTGGTCGTGCTAATTCCGAATAGATTGTAATTTTTTTGTAATACACACGATTTAAATATGTAAAATATTGTAGCACAAAAATTCTATTGTAATTTAAAATACAGCCTTTTGTTATTATTTGGATATTTTGAAGATTACTTAGGTACTTTTCGTTTCATACAAGTCTAGTTCTTCATAGCAAAATACATAAATGTCATATTTCTTTCAAACTCTTTCGTACTCAAACCTATGAAAAGAAACCACAATCATATAATAATTTAAACACCAACTTTCATATTTTAGTGAGACTATAGTTGTCCGTAAGTTCTAAAGAAAAACACAGACCTATAGAACTTAAAAAATGTCTTGTTTCTGGTATAAAAACAATTAAACCTAATGGAACACAATTCAGTAATTAATGAAGCTCTAAACTAAATATGTGAAATAATAAATGCATAAGAAATATATGCATATGTATAAATTAAAGTCGAATGCAGAATTTAGTTTATTAAAATGCAAAAAATATAATATTTACACAATAAATTTCAGAGTAAATTTATGTAATGCTACAACGTTGCGCCATGTGGTACTTATAACTTCAAAACTTCAAAAGTATATTTTGAATTTTATCGTTACGATAGTACAAAAGTTAACGTACCATGCTTTACATAATTCTATCAACATTTTATAAGAAATAAAATTTCATGAGAAGTAGTAATGGATTTCGATATTCCGTCACTTTTACCACACATAATATTGTGTTATTTCATGAGTTCCAATGTACAATGCATGAATATTTGGTAGTATGATAAGATCATACAGATAAAAAAGCAATAAATGAAACTATTACATTTCTGTAAACAATTTGCAACACAAGTCAACAATTCTGTACGAAAATTTAAATAAATTACTCGTACATTTTATGGTATGGTATATGAAAATTTTTATTATAATATATATATATATATATATATATATATATATATATATATATATATATATATATATATATATATATATATATTCCTATAAATTTTCAAAGGCGGTAACGTAATTTTAAAAGGCTAATTATCGGTAGCGATACGATTTTTTGTAAGCGTATGTATAAAGGGACTATAAAGGCAAATTTAAAATATCATTTTGAAGATATTTTATTTTGCTCATTGTTAATAACAATAGCTTATATTCAAAACATAAAGAAATCGTGAAATTTACTTCATATTCATCTCGTTAGAAAGAGCGTGTACATCACTATTCGAGCAACAGATAGCTTGCATTTTGATAAATACATATAAAGTTTAATAGTCAATGAATTTTTCGGTGTTTAATCGAAAATCTCTTACGTGCCAAGTCTGGCATGCGTGTCTCCTATTTGCCATAGCTGACCTAGGAGAATATATTTCATATTTCTATTAGCATCTTTTCTTATAAAAGTAGAGAAAATTATTGTTATTAGACTTGTTTAGAATCATCCATCAAAATTTAGTAAAGTATCTGCCATTGATATTTTTGGATATGGAAACTATAAAATCATTTGATTAATAACGACAAGCGGTTCAAAACAAATTTCTAATAAACTAGAACATTAAATCATTTTAGATTACTCTGTATAAAATATTGTCGAATTTTATCATTCTAAAAATTAAAATTAAAAAAAAAACAACTGTAATAGGGATATTCTGCGTGTTTGAACCAGTGACGTAGAGGTGCACTGAATTAGTGTTGCAGCATTGTTAATTTTTCTAATAATTTGCGAATCTGATGTTTAAATTGTCAATATTTATAAAGAAAAAATAAATTAAATTTAACAGGCTTTCTTTTGGTATAAAGCATATTACAAATTTGAAACATATTTCAATCGAAAAAATATTATCATAGGTAATATAACTGTTGTGTACCCCGCATTCTTATTAGTTATAAGTTATAATTATTCGTATTTATATTTTCTTGTTTTAAATTAAGTTAATGCATGTTTCTAGTTATGTATTAATCATTTTAATTTTCTTATATATAAGTTTAAGTTTAAGTCATGTAATTTTTACCAGTTCTGTACATATTTTAGAAAGCTACTTTTTGTATACAACAGCATTCCTTCAGATCATAAAACCCTAAATTCCAATCCGCTTTCTAACTCCAGCAACATCACAACCCTTAACTTTCTAAACTGTCCTTTTCCCCTGGCCCTTACTTAAAATCCTATAAAAATCATACCCGTCCAAGAAGACGCTCTCATTCCTCATTCATCACTCAGTCAGCTCAGTCAACTATTCATTCCCGATTCATTCGCCATCCAGCAACAAGCAAACAGCGTAGAGTTACACAAAATTAACAACCACCGTAAATAAAGTATATATTTAGTTTGTACTTGTGTGTTTTATTGTTCAAATTAATCCTTGCCATCACAAGTACACAACATAACAAGTAATATGATTATCATCAATGATATTATCGAGTGAAACCGAGAGTCCGAACGACGAGTGAAATGTGCTGCTTCGATTTCACTAGCAATATCTTCGATTATAAATCATATCACGAGGTTATATTTAATCAGAGAAAAATAATGAATGATTTGTTGTGAAGCGGATTGGGAACAAGAACACATCCTAAGTTTATTGAAAGTTTAGCGAAAGATATACTTAGCACCACAACCACTGTTTTTACTATTACACTATCGATTTGAAATTATAGCAAAATCACATATCTATCTAGTAAATGAATCCTATGATCGTTCAGTTCTGTAAACAACAAGCAATACAAACATATCTAATAAAAACATGTGTTCAATTATTCTGAATCACTTTGTATAATAACGTGCAATCTGTTTGAACATTGTGCGATATTTATCTGAAATGTATCATTCTGGAAACCATTTATTCTCGCATTTTGAATATAGTTGAATGATTATTCCGTTGTAGAAGTTGTACGTGCGTTAGGCAGATAATCGGCAACTGAGTGCGCGCAGCACCCAACGGCCAACATTATGTGTTCACAGAGGGAGTCCTAAACGTATTCTATTTCTGGATGACCAAAGCGCCGAAGGGTCCTCTGCTACACGGGAACACACACAGCCCGTATGCGAACGAATAAACTTGTTAAATAACCTTTGAATAATTAACTAATGTGTTTAATATTAATCATTTGGAAAATTATAGCGTACGCTCGGATGTAATTTACAATATGCACACCTAGAGGTATAACTTCTTTCAGATGTACATTGCACATACTCGTGTATTCAATTAAGTGCACAATAAACAGAACATGCTACATGTGAGATGATATGCTAATTAACTGTAAATACCTACACTAAATGATTGCTAACGTATAATGTTTTGTAGGTATGTGCATTTGCATGTTGCATCTAATATTTCGATTTGCTTCCGGATACAAAAGACGATAGAATGCACAATAATAAAATTACGGAAAAGGAGGAATATATGAATTATGAGAAAATTTATTGTATCAGACATGTGAATTGTAATTTACCTTTAATTAAATTGAAATACTTCATAAACAGGTATGGTAATCTGAAACTAAAAATAACAAAAGTCTAATAGCAAGGATTACATTACAAAATATTAGACTCCATACTGCATATTTTGTACGCATAAAAACAGAGGAAATACAATTCCACTGAATAGAATGTTGTAAAACATTTTACAGATGTAATGAAGGAGTCATTCTGACATACTCGTATTTGTATTCAAAAGAATAAAATAAAGTAATGATATTTCATTATTTTTTGTCAAAATTCGGCTTTCTGCAGTATCACATAATACGAGTACTTATAAGATTTGAATTATTTACTTATTAACTTAACTAATTCCAAGTCTAATGAGTTGAACAAATTCCAACCTAATTAAAGTAATAAATTTGAATAATTTTTATTATTAGATTATGTATTTAAAAACAGTGAACTTCACTTTTATTCGTTTTCTGATCTTACATAGAGTGTTTAACTGCAA
Source organism: Pterostichus madidus (assembly GCA_911728475.2). Taxonomy (NCBI): domain Eukaryota; kingdom Metazoa; phylum Arthropoda; class Insecta; order Coleoptera; family Carabidae; genus Pterostichus; species Pterostichus madidus. The sequence continues at coordinate 22,238,428 of OU452311.1, read as the reverse complement.
TTGTGTAGAATTCATTTTCAAAATCAAGCGTAAAGCAATATCCCTTTCTTTCTAATCTTTTAATTCGTTTTCAGGTCTGACATATAGTGTTTAACTGCAATTGTGTGGAATTCAATTTCAAAAACAAGCACAGGGCGATATTCCCTTCTTTTCTTATCTTTTGTTTCAATTAAGTTACTGCATTGTATGGACTTTTCATTCAAATACAAGCGCGGACTATCACTTTCATTTATTCTACTCTTTGTAGATTCGTTGTTAGTTTCGTTAGTAGATTCGTTGTTAGATTCGTTAGTAGATTCGTTGTTAGATTCGTTAGTAGATTCGTTGTTAGATTCGTTAGTAGATTCGTTGTTAGATTCGTTATTAGATATGTTGTTAGAGGAGTAAGCGGGAGTAATTTGAGATATTTTGCGTATATGTAATGAGCGTCGAAGAAAGAGGAATGAAAGTGAATAGGGGTGATTATATAGATGTGATTGAAGGTTTGTTGTGTAATGAATTATTTCGAATTTTATAAGTAAATGAGCTTATATGGAGGGACCTATGAATGTGGTTGAAATGAGGATGAGAATGTTTGACTACGACTGATTATTTGATGAATTTAATTAATTAATGCTTCATGAATGATTTTAGGGTTCGTGCTACCTAATTTGATGGGATATAGCATGATTTTATGTATATATGTAATCAAATGTTTACTTGCAGATTTCTGGAGATATAAATATTGTACTCGTATACAATGCCAATATATTTATTTATTACCTATATTGTTCGTTTAAGTTTTAATTTAAATAATGTGGCATAATTAAACTATAATAAACAGGTAATAATATTTTAAATTTCGTGTTATAGTAAACTTGATCTGGAATCTAGAGCTTAGATATGCAAAGAACTGTCTTTTATGTGACGTTATGTATGTATGTATGATCTAGGTGTTAAAATCACTACAAAAATGAATCAACATCTTGAATGAAATTGAATGGAATTTGTGGAATGTAACTAGTTGCTAGTTCATTTCGGATTGTTTAGGGTGTTCTGTAGACGTGAGAACATTGGCGGACAGACGGGGAAAATCTATGTCGAAGGGTGGCGCTTGGAGCGACCTGTGAACAATTACTTCGCAAATAATGAGCCCGTATGAACTTTGAGGAATGAACACTGATGTCTGTAAATGAGTTAATTATCTAAAGTCGCCGTTCGGCAGAACGAGTTGCAAGCAGCATGAACTTTGCCCACATCATTGTGGCTCCGGCCTGCAACCCTGACAGAGTTGACGCTTCTGTCATTATTTAGATTGTCCTTTGTGTTTGTCGCGCATTCTTGACAATCGCGCACCGCGCTCACGTAGCACGTGTACCAGTGCAGCTAACGGCGTAATTGCGCGGATATCGCGTTGAGGATTCTTATTTCGCTTATAAATCACCAGGCCCTTAACTAACTTTGGTACATAAACGAGAGCGATTGCTGGTTGCTGGTTGCTGCTTGGTGCCGAGCCACGTTCACGATCACGTTCCGCCAAGATGTACCACCTACGCGTACCTACTTACAATTAGCTGCTGCTGCTTCACAACCAAACCTATCTCGCATCTCCCGACGCGCGCCGTCACTAAACTACGAAATCTTGCAAGATTTACTTCGCTTGGCTGTATTAAGAATTTCAGATTTAATTACTTACATTTTGCTTATATCCCACTAGCAATTACATTTATACACCACTATAATTTAAAACAGTGATCTTTGCCTGAAGACCCTCACCAGTGGGTCGCGAAATTTTTGAGAGTATCACAAAACTCCTATATATTGCTATATCTATTTATTAAAAAAGCAAATACAAAATTAAAAATATTTAAAATTTGAGAACAAAAATTATTGTTCTTCTAATTAAATATATAATTAGAATCTTTTTTGCCGTACAAGGTAGCAATTGTAATAATATTTTAAATTGCGTACCAAATTATAATATATTTTAAATATTATCTACCAACAATGTTGCACTTTTAGTACGGGTGGGGCACATACAAAATCGTCAATATCCGGAATGTAGTTCATTTACTGTTAGTAGGTATACAACTTTTGTTTTTGTGAACTTTGTGAAGATAAGTACCTATATACCTATTATACATACATACATACATATCTTCACGCTATATCCCATCAAATGGGGTAGCACGAACCCTAAAAACACTCATAAAACATTCACTCATAACATTCATCAAACAATCAACCCCCGTCAAACATTATCATCCAAACACACCACCTCACTTCAATCACATTCATAGATCCCTCCATATAAACTCATTCATATACCTATTATTAAAATGTTAATGTATTTTTTTTATAAATTTAAATAAATAAAATCAATTTTGCATATATTTTGTTCGTTTTGTAAAATAATTGCACCACACCATCTTCCAGTTCCATCGCTCCCAACATAATAATTGGCCGACGGTAGTGCCGGATTTTCCATTAGGTATTATATGCACAGTGCCTAAGAGCCTACTAAACTTTTGGGATCTACCAGAGCTTATGAATGATGAAAATTATGACTTTCTCAAAAAAAAAAATACACTCAGTAAAATTTTTTTATCGGTTGTGAGAACCGAACCATATATATTTTTAAAATAATATCAAGAGTACTTCTAACTAGAGATTGGCGAATAGCACCCGCGAATATTCAAATACCTTGAATACTGAAAGTATTCGATATTCGAGATTCTCGAATATTTACGCCAATGGCGGACATTCGAATACCTCGAATATCGCGTGATATGTCTTGAAATTGAAACAGCGCTGCTTTATGCGCTTTGATGAACTCAGTTGAGAGTTATACAGTTGCCAATTGACAGTTAAAGAAAACAAGTTTTGTTTCATATACATGTTTATTTATTTACTTTAAATCAATCATTTCATAATTCATAATCAGAAAAATAATTTAATTAATATTAATTTATTATCATTAACAATTATAAATTTAATTTACAATTTTAATTTTTTTAACAAATAACTTTTCGGAGTATTCGCATGTTCGAGGTATTCGAAAATTCTAGATCTGATCAATATTTGAATTCGAGAAATTTAATATTCGCCCAGCTCTACTCCTAACTATTATTATAATACAGATGGTGAGTGCGGAAGGAGTGAGGGGAGAGGAACTGCAAATGAAACAAGATGAGGTGTGAGCGCGTGTCAGATATTGTGCAGGCGGTCGGCAAGGGGATATGTGTTGGGGCGGGTGCGGTGTTATGAGCAATGAGCGAATATTACAGTCTGGCTTGGCTGATGTAAACACTCGCCACGCCATCTCGGCCTTCCTCACGCAGCGTCTGTTTCATCCAAATATCAGTCTAACGTTATAGCTTCGAGGTTTAAGGGTGTTGCGCGGAATGAAAGAAAGAGAAATAAGATAGCGAGTCAAGAATTTGCAACTCGGGTGCCATGATAACATTTTGTGTCGTCGTCACCCAGCCGCTGGGCCGATTGATTTTCCTTTGTTATCGTTCCTCGACCGCTTTCTTTTTTCTTTTTCCGCTCTGCTTTCGCATTATAATTTATGAATATGCAAAGCGCGAAAAACGAGGCTCATCCCGGACGGATCGCGCTCAAGTAATCTAATGTTATAATTGATAAAGTTCTTGTTTCTAACTCGACGTTGGGCTTTATTCAAGCTGAACGTTGAGCATTGACGGCGCATAGTGCGGTGTCCTCTTCACACGAACGTTCACGAGGACTCTCGAAGTCCAGTAGCCACTGTCGCTAAACCGTCGCCAGCGTCGTTTAATTTCTCGTGCGAAATAGATTTGTCGGACCCTTCGCAAGTTTTTTGCGTGACGCATGTGGAAATCAATTCGTCAGAGCGATCAATCGTATCCGGCGGCTTTTGTAACGTCCTGATAGTAGTCTTAGCGGTCCCGTTGCGCCGGGCGCTGATCACCGACCGTTGTTCAACCTCAACCCCAACTAATACTCGGCGCTTGTTGCTTTGGGATTCGAGACTGGATTCCTGGTAGCATTCCATATTTTACTCCTACGTGTTACAAAATAAACGACTGTATAATCACTGCTAATCAGGCGGTAATGTAGCGTATAATAACCTAGAAATAAATAGGTCTATGACGCTTGTCGTCTGCCGTATCTCAACATCGACACCGCTATTACGGGTGCCACCGCCGTCCTGTCGCCATCGTCTCTTTATGTTGCAGTACAAATATTAGTCTTCGTGTTACACCGAACGTAAATGAATGTCAACGCGATGTACTTCTAGTTCTCGTGTTTACACGGCCCATGATGTATGGCGATGTTTCGCGCCAACGCTGAACTAAAGTCTAACAAGAACATTGAAATCACAAAATACCAATCGGTCTTGTAAATCTATTGTAACAAATGAAATTGTTATTCAGATCAACTAAGTAGAACGAGAGTATAACAATTTTTAAAATATGTACTGTGACATCGCATTAGTTTAAAGAAGATAAAGCATCTAAACAATCATAAATACGTAAAAAGTATAATTTAATAAATGACAAGGGCTTTCGTAAATTGACAGAAACATGAAGATTGCGATTATTTATAATATTATGTCAATAAAACTATTATTTGAATAAGTTTTTATTGTTAGTTAAAAGATTATGATTAAAATATGTATAAGAAAAAAATTAATGATGAACTAAATTAAATCAATATAAAAATTATATATTTCTGTATATACAATACATTCATATCATTTTTACGGTACGAAAAAAGTCTTCGATCTTCATTGGACTTAAGTAGCACTAAAAAGGTAACAAAAAATTGTTTTAAATGTTAAATAATTTCATCAAAACCCATAACTCCTCTCATAGGTGACCAACCTTCAGAAAGATCCATTCTAATGTATTCATTCCATTCCACAGGGGCCGATTATTGTGGACCATATAATATAAATATAAAAGCGGGTTATGGTTAAGTGTTAAAACAATTAAATACTGTATACGTTGTTTATTTGTTTCGGCACTAAAGCGCTATATTTTAAATTAGAAACTACTTTATCAACAGATTCTTTCTTGTTATCAGTAAAAAGATTTATTGCGTGAAGAGGCAAACCGTTTAACAGTTATAGTGATAACGCCATAAATTATGTGAATAATGAACTCTCAAAATTGGTCGAAATATTAATTTAAGAAATTCAGGAAATTCAAAACTTTTGGAATAGCCTCTCGGAAATATGTAGAGACGAACATAAAATCTGGTAGATAAGCAGAAGCTATATGTAATAGAGTGTTCTCCACAAAATCAAAATAAAATCTAGTTATCTTGTGTTTAAGTATTACTTTTCTCTCGAAAATCATACAATTATCATATTTCAACAAAATAAATTTTATTTTAAGTGAAGACTTGAAGACGTTTAGACTTTATCCCTACTACTTCATTGGGATACCTTTTATAAAACGTTCCTATATTGTAACTATAAACACAGAGTATAAATTCAACAATTATACAAGTACAACCAATAAATGCACTTATTGAACGTGTAGCTCTGTACATTAAATCCATCCACATTGGTATATAATAACAGTGATTATCACACTACAAAATGGGAATAATGATTCGATGTAGTATACTGATTTCCAATGCGTAAGTTGTTGTATTTCGTAGTTTCGACTTTTTTGCCTCCTCACAGGACTTGACTTGTTATTTCTAACATATACTCAATAAAGATTACAAATGGTTGAAAAGTTTGGCTGCAGATTCCCTCTTTTTCGAAATCCCGAGGGTCATTAGCTTTAATTATTCGTTTTTTTATCTTATTTGCATATTTTTTGCGATGATCCGATTTATCACCAAGAATTTCTTTCAGTAAAGTTTACGACAGTAGTAGCCGCGTCCTTTTTTTCTTTTTTTTTATTGCATTCAGTACTGAATTTATATATGAGCAGAAACTGACAGACTGAGCTTTAAATGGAAGACAGATTTTATACATTTTTTTAAAAGAAGCCTGGCTTCTTTTCGGTCCCCCAAGTTTAGTGACTCTGTGGGTAAGATGCAAGGGAACGCAAACGTAAACGTAACGCAATGCGGTAATTAATGCAACGTCTTACTGCATTGTTTTAAGTTCACTTTATAAGGGTTCTCGTAATTTGACAGGAACAAGAAGGCGGACGATCCGACAATTTCGCGCAAATAAACGTTCATTCTTAATTAAACCATTTCAAATAAGACATTAAGGAACGCACCGCGGCGACTAATGCAACAAAGTCCATTATATCCACGTGGTACTCACAACTCACAACAGCCTACCTGGGCCGCCTGACCGCGTCTGCCGACAAAGAGAACATGAATTCGAAATTATAAAATAAAACGTTATTAGCAACTTTGAACTTTTTTAATTCGCAATTAAAAAGAATTTTTATTTCTAAAACAAAGTTTAGTTTTCCGCAGAGAATGGAAAAAGTAACTACTAAATTAAATAAAAATTTACCAACTTCCAATAAACTGGGTTATTATAAAAAAGCCTGCATTAATAAGAAAGTTCAAGTTGCCGTGTTCGCAGAGAATGTGTATGAAATATGGCATTATTTTACTAATAGATCTTGTAACATTTAATTTGAATGGAGTAGATGACACAGTGACAGTTTATCGGACTATTAATTTTTCCTATAGTGTACAGTAGCAGATAAAAACAAAAGCTTTGGCTAATTCACACAAACATGTAATGAGGAGGATGTTGTCTTTGAGGATAACGTTTTGCATAAATTCTCTGACCATGTAACGAATTTTGCCCCGACTCTCCGACGACCCTTAGTTTTTTATTGTAATAATTTTGAAATATCCTGTATATATTACCCATAAAATGCGGTTACCATCAGGAACCACAGGGATAATCCAAAGGACGTCGCGATCTACCCAAATCAGACATTGCAATTAAAAAATAGGTTTTGTATAAAAGGTAATTCACGAATTCGTGCATTCATTTTAAGAGTATTTAGTATTCACTCTACTGATAACGAATCAATTTGTTTATTTTAAATATCAAAAATAAGGATAGTTTTAAAAATAGTACATTTTGGGAACGACTGAAGTTAACAGTGCATAACAGAATATCAGTGAAACGTACAAACGAATAATTAATTAAATTAGTCAAGTTTGTCGGTAACAATTACAAAACTTTGTGACATTTCATTTGGAAACAGTGGCCTAAATATGTTCGCTTTAAACTTGAAAATTATAATATCGATCTAAAATAAGTTTCGTGATCAGTACTTTGAAAACTGCATGCCCTTAAAATGAATATATGAAGTCGTAATCACAAACATTTATCAACATATGAAATACTACTCCTGTGGCTCATCCTCCACTATCATCTTTGAGGGCCCTGATTTGACGGCTGGTAACCGCACTTCACGCGCAAAAATATATCACTTGCCGAGATCTGCTTCGGCAGAGTGCCACACCCCACAGGGGTAATTTTAAATTGGTGAAAATGTTTTGTCGGCTGTGAGGATCGAATCAGGGTTCTTTGGATCCACAGGCCGACTTGGTACCACTGACCCATTAATTAATTAGTTCATAATAATTTGGAAACAGGTTTTTGTTAAAACAGCCAAAAAATTAGATGAAAGATACACGTGTACGTCCTGTGATATTATTGTTCATAAAAACAATATCCCTGTGGCTTTCCCTCCACTAACATCTTTGGAGGCCGTGATTTGACGCTTGGTAACCACACTTCATGTGCATAAATATATCATTTATCGAGATCTGCTACGGAAGAGTACCACACCCCTAGTAATGGGTAATAGGCGTGGTAATATTGCTTCACTAGCCAAGAGGTAAAGTGTATTAATTCGGTTTTGAATAATTTCACTTTTAATAATTAATATTAATATTTGTTATTGTACTGAGCCACCTACTCAATTTGAAGTTATTTTAATAAATAATAATCAAATAAAGTTTGGCAATGACAGGTAATCAAGTTATAATTATATTTTATTTGACACATTTGAATTTGACATAAATAAAGGTGAAATAAAGTTTGACAATGACAAGTAATCAAATTACAATTATATTTTTTGACATATTCCATTTTAACAATCAGGTATACCAACTTAAAACTTAAAATATATGGGTATCACTAAAAAAAACAATGTCAATCATTTATAATTATTCGATATTATAATCAAATATAATTCACTAAATAATACATAGTTATTTCATTGCAACATTTACGTTTAATCCATACTAAGAATGTAATACTGCAGATTCCTAACCTTTTTTATTTGTACCACTTTATTCTAAATTGAATTTTTTACCGGTTGATGACGGTTTCATTAATATTTTAAAACAGACTTTGACTTTTATAACAGTAAAACGTGGTTCGTTTCTGTTTCGATTTAAATTCCTTTTCGCTTCAAGTTTCTGGATCTTAAGTTTAAAACAATTTGTCACGAAGTAATTAAATGATTTCAATTTTTGTTTGCAGACGAAAAGGTTTTAAAAGAGAACGTATTTATTTATTTTTGCCGGCGACGGCAACACAGCGCTGCACAAGCGGGAAAGACGTAGTGTGCGGTAGTGGAAGTGTTCCGTTCCCCTAGCGCTAATTGCTTACGTTTCTGGTCACGTAGCATAAGTTCTAATAGAAATGGCGTGCATCCACCAGCTACGTCTTTTATTTCAGCCTGAATTTAGTGCAGAAAAAATACACTCAACTGCGACTTTACCCTCGTTTCGGACTCATAAACATTCTGTCCGAAATAATTTCACTTACGTTCGCCGTAATTGAATTTCGCGCATGAAAAATACTCGTTATGACTGCTGAAAGGTTCGCTAATTCATTTTTCTTCAATAACTCAGTGTTTAACTAATTATTTGTACATTTACTGAAGGCCGTGAAAAGACAATGTTTATTTTATTTACAAAACAACTTAATCTTAATTTCCATTATCTATAAAGATTAAATCACTGGCAGCTATAATATTTTTATTTATTTTTAAAATAACTAGTTCATGAATTATAGTAATTATGGTAATTAAACTAAAACCTATTCTGCGTGTAGTACTCTGCCGTGGCAAATCGCGATAAGTAATATATTTATGCGCGTGAAGTGCGGTTACCAGCCGTCAAATAACGGCCCACAAGATGTTAGTGGGGGGGGGAGCAACAGGGGTAATTTTTCAGTGGTGAAAACAAAAACAATTATTAATATTAAATAAATAAAAAGGCTTCAGGAATGCAATTTTATTTGCGAACATCATCAATAGCACCTTAAAATACAAATACAATAATAATAAATAAAATAAATAAATATGTCATCACGCCTTTTACCCATTACTGAGTGAGGCACTCTGCCGAAGCAGATCTCGGTAAGTGACATATTTATGCGCGTGAAGAGCAGTTACCAGCCGCCAAATCACGGCCCTCAAAGATATTAGTGATGGGGAAACCACGGGGGTAATTTTAAATTGGTGAATAATAATAATATAATAATATAGCATCACACCTTCTACCCATTACTGGGTGTGGCACTCTACCGAAGCAGATCTCGGTAAGTGATATATTTTGCGCGTAAACTGCGGTTACCAGACGTCAAATCACGACCACCAAAGATGTTAGTGGTGGGGGAGCCACAGGAGTAGTTTTCAAATGGTGAAAATTGTTTGTCGCGTGTGGGAATCGAACCAGGGTTCTCAGGATCCACAGGGCGACATGTTACCACTGAGCTAGCTTCCCCATAATAATATAAAATCAACAAATAATTCAAAATATGAAACAAATCTTATTAAAATGCAACATAATAAATATTTGTAAAATATTATAAATAAAATAATATATATGTGTTAAAATATCAAAATAGATACATATAAAAAATAAGAATTCAAAAAAGAAAAAAAAACAAAAAAAAGAAAAAAATTACAAAATTCAATTTCTAAATTCCCTAAAAAGCTGAGCATATTTTAAATTAACATAAGCATCAATTTTATAATTAACAGAAATATCAAGGTATAAATTTATATGTAAAGTTTCTAAAATAAGTCTGTATTCTACATATTTGTTTCTTAAGGTGCCGATGATAAACTAATATTTATATTGAAACGTTCGCAAATAAAATTGAATTCCTTAAGCCTTTTTATTTGTTTAATATTAAGTAAATTAATCTTAACAGTATGGAATTAATTAAGAGCACCTGTTAATTATTGAAAGTATTTATATTTTGCATTTCCTTCGATAACATTGACAAAACCAAGATACGGTACAAATACTAAATATACTTACTCATACCATAATTTCAGTACTTATTCCAAATAGTAAGTTTAAAAAAAATTCAATTAATTAATTTATTAAATAAATTTATAATCGTACCTAAATAATAATAAATAAATAATTTTATAAAGAAGTAAATAGTGAAAAATTATATAATAAATATTAAATTATCATTATGATTATGAATTATGAAATTATTGAAATGAAGTAAATAAATAAACATGTACCTAAATCGAAGCTCGTTTTCTTGTCAAGTGGCAACTGTATAACTATCAAGTGAGTTCATCAAACCGTCGAAGGCAGCGCTGTTTCAATTTCAAGAAGTATCGCGCGATATTCGATGTATTCGAATGTTCGCCATTGGTGTAAATATTCAAAGATCTCGAATATCGGATACTTTCAGTATTCGCGGATGGTATTCGTCCATTTCTAGTATGTGCATATAATAAGATTTAGAATAATACGAAACACAGCAATTTCGTTACAGAATTGCTTTGGAGCACAGCCGGTACTGTAGGGAACTAAGCGGATATTTCTTTTTCATTCTGACTTTTGACGCTTCATTTTAATCCCTTTCTATGCCATTCTTCACATTTATTTAATTGGTTTTGCACAAGGATGTACGTGTATGAAACACGGAAAAATTAAATTGTTGCTTGTTAACTGGTTATTAAAAATTCATAATTCTAAAGAATTAAATAAATGCAGTCACAAAGCTTCAGTCCAGAAAAACTAATAATTGCTAGTTATATTTTAAAGTTGATAAAGCATAAAGTGAAGAAATAAAATGTTATTATCTATCTTTTTATGAACATGAAAGAGTTGCTAAAACATGCAACCTCATAAGAAATGCCTCTGTACAGTCCCTATTAAAAATATTTAACTTATCACAACTTTACAAAATAATAAAAATAAATATATCATCACGCCTTGTACCCATTACTGGGTATACCACTCTGCCGTAGCAGATCTTGGTAAGTGGTATATTTATGCACGTGAAGTGCGATTACCACCCGTCAAATCACGGCCCACAAGGTTGTTAGTGGAGGAGGAGCAACAGGAATAATTTTTATGTGGTGAAAACTATTTGTCGGCTGTGGGAATCGAACCGATATTCTCAAATCCATGGGCTGATTCGATACCACTGAGCAACCGACCCCACAACAACTTACAATCCGTAATAATAAATAATGAGCTTGAGAGTTTGGATGTCGTAAGTAAAACGTATAGTGTTGTAAGTGCATCAGAATGACACTGGTGACGAGAGTGGTAGCGGTAATAGTATTACGATGTTACGATTTGGGTCAAGTTAATTATGAAAAGGAGGAACTACGAAGACCTGAATACTTACATAGTTCACAGCGTAACGCCAGCACTAGCACCGGCACCGGCGGCCGGGCACAAAGTAATGAACAAGATATGCAAATGGTATTCATTAGACCCTCTATTGTCTACTGTATTCGTTCTGTGAATCATTTCTCTCACAGTTCGTTGCCGCGCTAGCAAATTTCTACTCCAGCCATTCTAGCTCGGTGAGTGAAATGAGTTCAGGTCCATCGTCATCGAAATATAGAAAATTAGTCATGAAATGAAAACTTAAATTTAAATAAATAAATATATCATCACGCCTTTTACCCGTTACTGGGCGTGGCACACTGCCGAAGCAGATCTCGGTAAGTGATATATTTATGCGCGTGAAGTGCGGTTACCAATCGTCAAATCAAGGCCCCAAAGATGTTAGTGGTGGGGGAGCCACAGGGGTAATTTTAAATTGGTGAAAATGTTTAGTCGGCTGTGTGGATCGAACCAGGGTTCTTCAGATCCACAGGCCAACTTGATACCACTGAGCCATTACCCCATATAATAATAAATATCATAGATTATTACTATTAGTGAAAAAATGATCATGTACAAACTACAGAAGTGAAACTTATTTTCGAGGCAAAAGTGCTGGGGATCTAGTCGTGTTGTAGTCATACAAACACACATTCATACGTATTCATATGAGTATACCCTGGTTAATAATATTTGACTCTAGCTTTTGACTCCGTAATGAGTGGTTTTACCTGGCTCGGTAGAGGTACTACTACCTGTTAGTCAGGGGATTGATCGAGTCGGCCTGTGGATCCTAAGAACCCTGGTTCGATCCCCACAGCCGACAAACATTTTCACTAAATTAAAATGATCCTTGTGGTTCCCCCACCACTAACATCCTTGAGGGCCGTGATTTGACACGGCTGGTGACCGTACTTCACGCACATGAATATATCACTTTCCGAGATTTGCTTCAAATACACAAACTAACCTATTTTAATGGGGTAATGGCTCAGTGGTATCAAGTCGGCCTGTGGATCCTAAGAACCCTGGTTCGATTCCCCACAGCCGACAAACATTTTCACTAAATTAAAATTACCCGTGTGGTTCCCCCATCACTAACATCTTTGAGGGCCGTGATTTAACACGGCTGGTAACCACACTTCACGCGCATATATATATATATATATATATATATATATATATATATATATATATATATATATATATATATATATATATATATATATCGCTTACCGAGATCTACTTCGGCAGAGTGCCACACCCAGTAATGGGTAAAAGGCGTGATGATATATTTTTTATTATATTATTTTTATACTGTACATGTAATCAAAAACTCTTAACTAAAGTACCACAAATGACAGTTCGAAGAATTATTGAAAATGGTGTTTCTACAAAAAAATCCGAAATGATAAAAGTCAACACAGAGTTTTTTTTCTAATTTTGATGAAAAATAAAATACACCCCTATTTGCAAATATTTGAATACATATCTGTTATTTTGTATATTTTTACCTGTTTAAATTATGGATAATCCTCTGGTAATGAGATGCTATAATCACCACCCAAAAGTCAGAGCCTTAGAAATAAAATTGGGATATACACACAAACTATGGTTCCACCATCCTACTCTAGCTTAGGGGATTCAACCCGGTTCTAACCGGGTATTGGAATTTTTTTTTTATTTATTTAAATGTAATTTTAACTTTTCAAAGTGTAAGCTAAGATTTGTTTATTTGTATACTATTTTTGAATTGTGTTATGTACTAGAGGTTTTTCCCCAAATAGTTATTTGTTTCATTAGGTCTAAAAGTACAAGTTTCCGAGTCGAGTAATAACGACGCGTAGCGGAGTCTGGCAATATTACAAGACTCGAAATAGTATTTTTAGTCCGATTGAAACATAATTTTTTTTCAACTTATTTAGAAAATTTCGCAGATTTATTCAAATGAAAATGAAACAAATTCACAAAATTCTTATTAATTACCATGACAACAGTAGTAAAAGTGCTATTTTTAGTCCTAAGACTAAAAAAAAAAAATGAAAACATTACTGAAATAGCGGTACTTTACTATTGAAAAAGTTGAAATAATAGTCATATTCAAGTGGATGAAAGGAAAAGGTTTTTTTATAGCCTTTCCGTTAAGAATGTACTTGTACCCTGTACCTAACTTGTCCTTACGGGTAACGGCTCCATGATTTTGTTGACAATATACGGTACAAATTTAAAAACAAATAACATTTTCACTAATATTTTAAGAAAATTAAATTTTATTAGTTATAGTCATTTACAAGTCAACATTCGCATTTCACCAATATTTGGTTTTTGTAAATATTAATTACTTAATTGAAGATAAGTTAATAACAAAAACATATATAGTGCTGTAGAATGATTAAAATTTCATTAATTCATTACAGATGTTCAATATGAATGCAAAAATATTGTGTGTTTGGAGTTTTTTCCAGAAAGAAAATATGAATGTAATTAATTTTATAATATTTGATGTAAATGCAGGCTTCATTTTCAAGTTACTTAATCGAATTTATCTAAAACAATAATTTTATCTAAAGTACGTTTTTTCCTCTTAACGGATACCCGGGTATCCGGGTAATAAGTTTTTAGTTACCCGAAGAACCGGGTAGTAAAATTTTCAGGGTAATTGAATTCACTACTCTAGCTCAACGGCTCAGAGGACTAGGAGTGCAGTGTTTCATTACATTTCACTCCATCGTATGTAAAGAACTTTTACTTGAATAATATATTTTTCATAACTATTTCACTCAAGAGATATTACTAATGCCATATGTATTTAGAAGAGTTGGGCGAATATTAAATTTCTCGAATTCGAATATCGAATTTAAATATTAATCAGATACCTATTAATCGAATAGTTACTTAAAAATTTAAAGAAAATATAATTGTAAATAATAAATAATAATAAGTAAGTAAATGTTATTGAAATATAATTGTATAATAGATATTAATTTAATATTTATTATACAATTATATTTCATAAATTATCATTATGATTATGAAATGATTGAAATGAAATAAATAAGTAAACATGTATCTAAAATAAAGCAAAAGGCTGTTACCTATCAAGCGGTAACTGTATAACTGTCAACCGAATTTATCAAACCAGCGATGGCAGCACTGTTTCAATATCAAGACGTATAGCGCGATATTCAAAGTATTCTCTAATATTTAGTTTAAAAAAAAACGTGCTTCTTAATTACGCTTGCCAGTCAAACACGAATTACTACAGTTACTGAAAATAGGACCAAATAACAAATATTCTATTTCAGGGTTTCATAAAACTACTGTCGCTTTACAAACCTTATCTTACGAGTATAGGAATAAAAAATAACTATATGCGAATAATTAGAATTCCACTATTTGTAAGTTGTAGAGTATTCCCTGTACTGTAATTGGGAGAAACTCCTGTTGTGAATCGTAGTTAAGAAATAAACTTATTTAATTAGTAGCCGAGATGAGAATGGGCGAAGTGAGAAGATACCGGCGCACTATAGCGCTACATCATGCAGAGTAGAAGCAGGAGCAGCGGCAGCGGTAGCAGCAGCAGCAGCAGTAGCGGCAGGCGGCAGATGAGCGCAAACCTCGCTCGCCGGTTTTGCTTCGTTATGTTACACATTCATTATGTTTTTGTGCGGACAGTAATGAAATGTGATGTGAGGATTTGCTAACGCAACGGCACGCCCCGTCTTCGCTGCTTGCGCACATTTCACCCGGCCAGTACATTGTAACGCTGTGCGAACAAGCACTAATGGTGGTAATGCGATACTGCCGTTACAAAGACGGCAACCGATGTCTTTATATCACGCGATGTCTACCATGGCGGCATAGCGCATCACGTGCACATGTACGCACTTCACACTTCACTTTGAAGTGGATATTCCCATTCCAGTTACCCTGACCTCTGCCTGCTGCATCTTCTACTCACAACTGAAATTGAGCAAAAATACAACAAATCAAATGTTCATTTATTATTAATTTTTTCGCGCCTTCGTCCGAGATTGGCAGTTTTACATATCTCATAATCGTTCGGAAACTATGTGTTTACCATAAAAAAGGAGAAGATAGTCGGAAGTCGGACAAAATAATCAAAAGTCAATGATATATTGTTAACGTTTCGGTTAATGTATAACCATCCTCAGAAATGCAAGGAGGATAACGTTTATAAATACAAATAAATAAATAAATAAATATATCATCACGCCTTCTACCCATTACTGGGTGTGGCACTCTGCCGAAGCAGATCTCGGTAAGTGATATATTTTGCGCGTGAAGTGCGGTCCACAAAGATGTTAGTGGTGGAGGAACCACAGGGATAGCTTTTGAAATTATGAAAATTGTTTGTCGCCTGTGGGAATCGAATCTAGGGTACCAGGGTTCTCAGGATCCACAGGCCGACTTCATACCACTGAGCTAGGCACCCCATGTTTATTAAATACAATTATAGTTAATTAACAAAATTTAAACAATGCAACCAGAAAAACAGAAAAACATACCTTAACAAATATCAAAAAATAAATTTTTGAAATATTTAAAACAGCAATACTTTGATGGTGAAAAAAATAACAAAGACTATAGCCAGGTAAGATGGTCAAATCTGCCCCCAAAGGAACTCACATGGGGATATGATTTCCATCTTATTTACACGAAAGTAGAATTTTCTGACCAATTTTCAGCCAGCAAGTCGTGAACCTGATAAACTTCCTATAATTAGTGCTTTGTTAGTTATTCGGCGAACACGCAATTAGTTGCAAGTGACCAGTGACAAGTTGCAGACGAGACAAAAGTTATTCCTCCGGGTTTAGAAACTGAAAATCCAAGGTATGTAAATAATAATAATAATAATAATCTAAATTATTGAGATTTGTGATTTTTTTCAATCAATTTCCATTGTCATATGGAATGGAAATCACAGTTTTAGAACCCAAAATACGGTTTTTAATTTTTTTCGGTTGGTCGCACCAACTGGAAAAATTTGAAAAAAAATACCAACTAATCCTCTTTTAAAGAGGAATTTTTGTGATTTTTTTCATAACCTCACCTTTATATTAACATAATGTTTAACTACTTTAATCAATGTTTACCTACTTTAAATATGTCTCACAATTCAAATATAGCGTCAAAAATCCCAAAACAATTTTTAACAGAAAGAGTGGATTATACTTCGTAGGTTTGTCTTGTTGTCATACACATAGTACCAATACCAAAAAAAAAAATTAAGTTATAAAAAAACTCATTTTTGACTCCTCCTATCGAGGGGTAGGGGGGTGGGGGGCTGAAAATTGGTCAGAAAATTCTACTTTCGTGTAAATAAGATGGAAATCATATCCCCATGTGATTTCCTTTGGGGGCAGATTTGACCATCTTACCCGGCTATAGCTTTTGTACATTTTAATAACATTGCAGGTAATTATTTTACAATGCAAGAACAACGATGTTGTTGATCAAGGGACACCTGAGTGACTGACAGTGTGAAACAATGTTGCCACTCAAATTTGAGAAAAATCTGTTTTACCGACCAAAAAAAATCTGTAGAAAACTATAGAAAATCTGTAGATTTGAAATAGCTAATTATCTATAATATGTAAAATACGTAAATAAATAAATAAATTATTGTTATATAAATACACATTAAATTAAATTAATAAAATTAAAAATTACAGCCAGAAGTAAGACATTGCAACTGTAAATAGACAACTACTATTTTTTTTAATTAAACAGTTGTCTGTGATTGAATATATTCAACTTTTTTTTTATTTCAAAATTGTAGCAGTGATGATTTTGTAAAACTTGTTCTGCGTGTATTAAGCCACATATAGTTCTTGTTTCTAATTTATTTCTAGGTTTTGTTTTTAATAAATGAACAGTAGAAAATAATCTTTCACAATTCGCACTGTAATGCGGTAAACATAGTAACGTTAAGGCAAATTTTGATAATGTAGGATACGCTTTAGAATCATCTCCCAATTAAATATCAAATTAAAAATTATCTGTAGAAATTTCAGTGAAGTCTGTAGATCTGTAGACAGGTGATTATCTGTAGATCTACAGATAAATCTGTGGTATTGGCAACACTGGTGTGAAACGAAAAACAAAAGTTTGCCAACCTAGTTGGGGAGAAGGTTTGTCAAGAAACATATAATGTAGATGGCGACGCCACATTTGCAGATCAAAAATAATTATTTAAAATATTAATATATATGTTACTTAAATTATCAATGTCAGTCCTTAGGTTTATACTATTGTAGTCTAATTTATTGTATAACATTTCTGAAAATAATTGTGTATAATTGTATTTAATAAACGTTTTCCTTCTTGCAGTTCTGAGGATGGTTATACATTAACCGAAACGTTAACAATATTTCATTGACTTTTGATTATGTAATAAGGTGGTTTTGAGTTGACTGTAGATATTCTGTTAGTTTGCTTCCCTGTTTTGTGCGATAAGATTCTGAGGAAAAATCTTATCGTGACAGCGAATACGTATGGTCATCTGCAGTCATCAGCCATGGTTCCACCCCCGAAAATACCGCTCTTCACCCCGCCTCAGTGATGTCACGTTCGCGTCCTCGGTTGGTCAAGATGTGACCAAAAACGCATCCGATCCCGCTTTTCGCGCGTATTTAGTTATTTTATCTTAGTTTGCGCTTTAGCTTGTATTTTGTTTTAATACTTTAATTATTCTATTAAGTTTGTTAATAAAGTTATGTGTTTTATTGTGCCTATTATTCTAAATAATAACAATCAAACAATCGTCTTAATAATCGCGCTTTCGTTCTAATTACGTTTTAATAAACGCCAACTAGAATCATACGCGCTCGCGATGTACAGACGCCCGTCGTGTTACAACTATTTTGTCCGACTTCCGACTATCTTCTCCTTATATATCAACACGTGACACGATCCTTTTACCGTTTTATATGTTTACCGAAGTAGAAACTTTTGTCAATTTATGGGGTAGGTTGCTCGGTGGTATCGAGTCGACTTGTGGATTCGAAAAGCCCGGTTTGATTCTCACAGCCGACAAACAATTTTCACCACATTAAAACTACCCTGTAGCACTCCCTTCACTATCACTCTTGAGGACAGCAATTTGACTGCTGTTAACCACAATTCACGTGCATAAGTTTATCACTTACCGAGATTTGTTACGGCAGAATACCACAGCCTACTGGGTATTTATTTATTTTATTTATTTTTGCCAATTTCATGCGTTGAATGTTTGGAGGTTGGAGAGATTTTCTTGCATTTTGAAAATAATAATTTCATTATCGGCGCGAAATATCTTGTATATCACGCGTCTAGAAACTCGCAATTTGTAAGCCTCGCCGTCGAATTGACTTGTCAAAATATACTCGCACTCGCAAAAGTACAGTTTCCAGCCTAGTGATACATATAACTATTGTATCTGTCTAGCAGGAATCAAAAACGTAACGTAACCATACCCGATAAAGTTATTATTGTTGTGTATATTAGTTATCATAGGCCATATTTGTTTGGGAACTTTGGGTTCAACCCTGAACTGACCTAGAACTAACTCGTGTTACTTCCAAATAAATGATGCATCTAGTGTCAATTGTAAACATTGGCGGTAAATTTCTGAATGTATGTTCGAAGCGGCATTTGCTTAGTTTTGTTTGTGTGTTAAATTCCGCTTTTAATTGGATGTTTTAAGTCATCTTTATATTTTTTATATGTAGTCAAAAAGCAAATAACGTCAGAGTCTGCCCATTTTTTTTTATAATTTCGTCATCAGCAGTATCAAAATAATTTATTTCGGAGTCGCAATTATGTGTCTTAATATTATCCCCTGTGACTACTGTATTACAAAAAACACACACTGCATACTGCTCTTCCATCATCTGCATAAATAATAGTTTTGTATATTTTTTCAAAAAATTATTATGGCCGTATTTATTTGAGAACTTTGGGTTCAACCCTGAACTGATCTAGAACTAACTCGTGTTACTTCCAAATAAATGATGTATCTCAAGTGTCAGTTATAAACATTAGCGGTAAATTTAAAATCTGAATGTATGTTCGAAGCGACATCTGCTCAGTTTTCTTTCTATGTTAAATTGCGCTTTTAATTGGATTTTTTAAGTTATCTTTATATTTTTTATATGTAGTCAAAAAGCAAATAACGTCAGCGTATGTTCATTTTTTTATAATTTCGTTATCAGCAGTATCAAAATAATTTATTTCGGAGTCGCAATTATCTGTCATAATATTATTCTATGTGACTATTATATTGCAAGAAACACATATTGCATATTGCTCTTTCATCAGCTGCATAAATAATAGTTTAGTATATTTTTTCAGAAAATTATTATAAAATTAATTACGTTTTTCATAAAAAAATAGCTTCTAACCTCTCTATCGCGATGCCGCCACGGATAACAAGGAACACAAGTTGATTAGAAAGGGATAGCAAACGGGTTCAACCTGCCAATCCGCTAAAATAGCTGGGGCAGTAGGGTCAGTTCAAGATCAGTTCTGGGTTATTTAAAGCCAGCCAATTAAACAAAAGTAACCTACCGTATTACTTTAAAAATCCCAAATAAATACGGCCATAGTATATATATCCGATAAAAAAATCCAGTATTATTTATAGCTCCCCTTTACTATAAAGAATAAATTTGAATTGTACAGAATAGTAAACAAATTTAAATATATATATATATATATATATATTTCATGTCAAAACACCGTGAAATAGGAATTTTTAAATAAGAATATCCTCATAATGGCGATAATTGGAACTATGACAAAGATACAGTTTGCTACTAACCTAATAACTGTACTTACAAAATAATTAAAAATTAATGATAATAAAATTAATATTCATAATAAAGAAGGTAATAAAACTATAATTAACTAATATTATACTAAAAGAACTAATATTTAATAAGACAAACCTCGCTATTAAAAGAACGTATGAACTATATACTTAAATTTGTATCTAAAAGTTAAAAGATAAATGAAACTAATACTAAAACTAAAAATAACGGCAACACAGAACTATATTCTATTTAAATTAATTTTAAAAAACTACTACTTGTAAACACAAAATAAAAGCAATGGTAAGCTTATGAAAATAAACTGCAAGTGTACCTTTGTCTCAAGTCTGACACATCGTGATCAACACCGTCTCTTATTAGTTGAATATCCTAATAGCAGAATATATTTTTGGCCAACCTACTCGTTACTTCTTTCTCCCTATAAAGGGACATAAGTTCCACATTTTAAATTTGAATGGTTTGTAGTAAAGCATATTAACAAATTCAAATATACAATAACAACTCCAGGGCACACTAAACATGCAATAGATAACATTTATTATCATTTTTAATTAGCAACCCATGAATTTTAAATAAATAAATTAGTTTTTTATTTAACTCGCTATGAAATTATTTTATTCCCAAACAAGAACAAAAACATATTATTATAAATAAAATGAAACTATAGGCATAACAGAAACAATATTTTTATATATGTATAAATAACATGCAGCTTCCATGTTACATAAAATATATAAACTGATGTCGAATACAATAGAATTTTTTATTTAAATTTTAACATAAATATCAAATAACTGACAGTATTCCCTGTGGCTCATTTGTACAAATCATTTTATATTTTATTATTTATATAGCCCCTGGTGTCAATTTCAAATATAATAAATAATTAGTAAATAAATGGATACATCATCGTATCAAATTAATTACTGAAACACGAGTATTAAAGGTTTAAATTGGAATTTTTCAAAAGAACTGCAATTACTGCCTGATCAGCCATAAATGCTAATGCACACGTTTCACAAATATTAATAATAAGCGGACACATTTTTAAAATTGATTCGAAATTTTTTCAATTAAACTCTTAGTTCATTGAACTCATTTTTAATAAACTGAAGCTGTAATGTTTAGTTTTAACTTAAAGTATTTTGAGTCTTAACCAAATATGGTTGTCTAGTTTGCAAACTGCATTTATTTATTTATTATTATCTTCGCTATATATTAGAAATTTAAACCGAATATAGATGTAGTGATATATATATACAGGTTGGTGAACGCAACTCTCGAACATAAGGATTTAACATGTAAAATCATATTTTTGTAATTTCCTGCTTCCCTAATTATTTTAAGCAAAAAAGCTTCAAATAAAACTTTTAGGACATAAATTTCTGCATCGAAACCAATAAACAATATTAATTTTGCGTGCTTCCTAATGGCGCAAATTAGATCTGAAAATAACGAAAATAGCTACAAAACTATGGATAGCCATGGAATTGAAACAAAATTAAACAAATGTTTGACGTTTTATTTGTCAAAATAAATGACATAATAAATAGAGAAATTATTTTGACAGATTAAATGTCAAACATTTGTTTAATTTTGTTTTAATTCCATGGCTATCGATAGTTTTGATATATATATATATATATAATTAAAGTTTAAGCCAGCTAGGTTAAAACTATTGAAATAAAAATGTTTAAAGTTATAACTGATTGTTAACAGAACTATTTAAAAAAATCTGTTGTGGCTAATAAAACGAATAATTAGTTCATTTCAATTCTTTTTGCGTAATAGTCCTATTGTTAGTGACCCACAGTGTTTTGTTATCGTAATAGGAAACATTCAGATTATTGTAAATAGTTGAACTGAATAATTTTCAATAATAGATTACATCAATTATTTTATGTAAGCCACTCAATACATTTAATCACACATACAGGTATACTCGCTATAAATAATGAAACAGGAACATTACACTTTGATTTAACACAACATTACATCATGTGCTAGTTGGTTCCTATTGATTCATCATCTAATCGGAAATCGATGTCTATTGCCCCTTCCTCTTATAACAGAAAAAGCTGCAGCGCAGTTCTTTGCATCTATAAATCTAATTTTCATTTGTTCCTCTGTACGTTCGTACAATATCAAATATTTCCTCCTGAGTAAACTGTGGAACCTGTAAATGGCGGAGAATGGCCAATATCCAATTGACGTCCCCATATAAATGCAATTGGCGGAGCGCTGGTCGGAAAAATATCCGCGTAATCTGCACTTTTACGTATTGAACTAATATTTGACACGGACATACGAAACAAGATTAGCAGATTCATCAACGAAATTTGTGCCATACCATAATATTTTCACGAATTTCTCCCCTTCCTAGGTACTAGAGAGTCATAAATTTAAAATGTGACTTTAGATTTATGATTAAAGCAAAATAATGACTAATGGTATTATTATTTAAATTAGGTTTAGTGAATATATATATATATCCTATGCAAAGAATTTGATAATTTGTTGGCCTCATCGAGTTTATTATCTATTAAAATAATATTATAAAACTAAACTCTAGTGTTTACAACATTCTTTCAAGTTAAAACAAATGACTTTAATTTTGTGTTAAAATAATAATATATAATCCGCGTTTTGAAGCATATATGCACATTTAATAAATAGATCAGTCACAGTACACATATTTAACAGTTATTTATTGTACTAGTGTGAAATGTGATATATTAGTCACGAAAGAAAAAGTTTAGTCACTATGTCTGAAGGGCGACTGATTACTTTTCTTGACTTAGTATGTATTCAACACGAGTTTAATACAAAGTTTTATCCAACACGTCTATTACAACGTTTTAAATCATTCTTATATGTTCGTTTATTGTTTGACACTGACAAGACAACTAATATGATATTAATAAAACACAGAAATTACAAAGTAGCCATAGTAGGGTTCTCATAGTACCGTGACTTCTCTATTATTATCTCACTAATGGACATTATTTATTTCAAGTAACTATAGTAACAGGTTTATTATGAGTTGGTGTTGGATAAGTGATATATCCAGAATTATTGCTTTAAATTCGCAACAGGAAAAAATATCTCATATGTATATAAAATTTCAAAACCTAATATACTCTGCACGTCTAGAGTTTCATGTGAAATTGAAGATAATATTTTAAAATTCCAGTTCTAGGAGTATGTTATCAGCAAGTAGCAAATGCATAGGAAAGAGGAATGAAGACCACTCCAGATTTTTAATTTGGAGCGTCAGAAGGCCGGACGAACTGGAGCGAGAGCAGCTTATCCCCATTTTAATTTAAAAATTAAACTAAAACAACGCGGTACTCCCATGGCGCTCGTGCATTCCACACATTACACTGTAAATGTTTTGTCCCTCGAACGCTTAGATTTGAGAGCAAAAAATGTCCGAGCGAGTAACATGATTTTATGTAGGATGTTATGGACCCCAATGTTATGAATATTTCACATTACAGGTAGTGCCCTGTATGCATAGGACCATGTATCACAGCCACGGTAAGTGTCACTATGCTACCCCATGCTGTAAAATAATGCCATATGTTCATAACAATAATATTAAATCATCGCAGCTTTTACCAATTTTGTCAGGTTTTCCACTGAAATTTATGGTATTTCATGGATTAGTTAACTAAAATAAATATAAATATATCATCACGCCTTTTATCATACTGGGTGTGGCACTCCGTCGAAGCAGATCTCGGTAAGTGATATATTTGACCAGCTGTCAAATCGTGGCCTCCAAAGATGTTAGTGGAGGAAGCGCACAGGGGTAATTTTAATGTGGTGAAAATTGTTTGACGGCTGTGAGAATCGAATCGAGGTTCTCAAATCCATAGACCGACTTAATACCACTGAACCACCTAACCCGTATTAGTTATTGGTTATCATAAAAAAAATGTGAAAAGGATATCATCAAGTCTTTTCCAATGTAAGCTTGGTTATAGTTAGTTTTTATATTAAAAGTAGCAATCAAACAAAAGTAAATACAGTAACTTGAGAATGATACTGAAGAAATTTTGACTATAAATCAATTAACAAAAGTAAAATTTATTAAAATGTTTCAGCAAAAAATATGAAAAAGATAAATATATCATCACACCTTCTACCCATTACTGGGTGTGGCATTCTGCTGTAATAAATATATTTTACGCATGAAGTGCGGTTACCAGCCGTCAAATCACTCCCTGCAAGGATATAAGTACAAGAATATAGTTTAAATATTTCGTTAAACGAACATTTGTATGCGAGCATTGTAAGAAATTCGAATCGGTACAGAAGAGATGTATCTGAGGAACTTAAATAATCCCGACACAGCTCGCAGCCGTGTCGTGCGGTTGCGGCAACGCCAACTAGTGATGAAACGACACCCTGAGCGCACATTTTTCTTTATGTATCTTCTCAGATACGAAACTGGTGTGCACGGTGGTATGAAGCTATGTTGTACCCATGGTCACCCCTTGTGCACCGCTACGCCACCACGTTCACGTGCGACATATGGGGCAGCAACAGTTTTCGATTCCCCTCGATTCGTATTTTAACTGCTTTACGGTCGTTCCAAGTTTCATCGGGATTTTGAATCGTTATTGGTTAATAGCTATTATGGAAAACATACGATTTCGTGAAACGCATTCTGTGTAAATCCGTTTTAAAATTGAGTCAGTATTTTCTTCGGTTATATCAATGGAGTAGAATCTCAAGTAAAGGTAATAGATACATTAATTAGAGATATGAAGCCTGTTAAACTGGAGCATTAGGCAGGCGGCAAAAGGCTAGGTCCGTGTTTCGTGCAAGAGCAGTTAGTTCGCTAGTTGACAAACTGAATGCGGCAGTCAAGATGCTATTCGCCTGTTCCTTGTTCCTACAAGGAGTATCGCCATCATTGCTGTCTCTGTTTTCCATCGTCATTCGTCGACAGTCAACGTCGGAACGTTATAAACGCCGTAAACGCGACACCGTGAAAAAGGACTAATATCCCTGCGGAATAATTAGATTGCATTCTCAAGTGTTGGGAATATCAATAACTATGTGCCGTTTGCTTAAAACGCACCAGGCTATGACGACTTAATTCGAGGAATGTTCTCTCATTGTTTTATTCAATTACCAGAGTTCACCCTTGCGATACGCTACGTTAAAGATGTTGTCTCACTAAACACTTAAAAGTACCGCGATTTTCTTTTTAGTGCATAACAATTATAAATAATAAGTGGTTTCAAATAACGTAATATAAAGTTCAGAATAGGATAATTTCGTCCAAAGTGACGCATTGCGCAGATACAGAGTGAAAATAAAGAGAGGAAATTTTCTGCTTAAAGTTCGTAGCTGGTGAAATTTATATATCGCCAGCAATTAATCGCAAAGTTTGTAAATGATTGTAAAGATGTATTTACGGCGTGCATAAAACATTAAAGCCTCGTGTAGTGAGGGCAGGCTGAGCTTAGAACATTGTTCCGCAATTCCTTGCATATTTAATTTAAATGAAACGGTTACACAGACCGATGTACGATCGAATGGGGGCCTTCTACATTTTGCTTTGCTTAGATATTTATGAACTTTAAAAGGGAATAAATTAAAATATATTGGCATTAATTATCTGATTACGGCGGCTTTGCGCACCCTTCTTCTCTGTGGCCCTTTGTGCGGGCTCTGGGTTTGCCGCCGCCGCCGCCAAGACGCATACACCAACAGACTGGCTTGTGCCTTGTTATGCCTTTCACCCTTCGCTTCCACAGCCATCGCCACAGCACAACGCGTGCCGTCTCTCGCCTTGCGCCTTCACACCCTCACTCGCATCCACTGCGCAAAGTTTCACCACACGATTTTGTGTTATTTATTAATATGTGTTTCATTATAAGAACCCGGTTCAAACGTTGGTTTATAAATGACCTCCGTCCTTGTCTTCTAGCTTCGGCGCCCCACCGTATTCTTACCACTTTATTAAATTCATATCATATCTATATTCTTTCATGTTAACTCGGTGAGAAAAATCTCACACGAATTCAAATAACAAGAATCAAGTAGGATAAAATGTGTTTCACAAAGAGATAAATACGAGGATCAAAGAAATTCAAAGAAAAGCACATGGTATAGTCGCTGCCCTGCGCGTGCCACACAACATGATTATGGTAGACGAACGGTCGACAGTCAGCGGGGAGGAAAACTAGCGCAAGTCGAGTGTGTCGTGGGAATTGCTACAAGATGCTGCTACAAACTCGAAGAAAAAAATAAATAAATACAACGTCCACTGAAGGAGATTAGCCGTAGATTAGTAGCGGTCGATTGTAACGTTCAACGAATGCACAGCGCTGCGCACTGCCTCACTGTTCCGACTGAAGGTCTCAAGTCTCGACACCTCGAAGACAAAATTCGCTTTCATGTCCTCATGTGACTCAAATCATTCAGGCAACAATAAATCTAGAAATTTGTTAATAGAACATTTTTTTTACGACATGTCCAGAAAAGTCAAATTTCTTCTCAGGAAATAGTTAAGAAAATAAAGTTTTCCTCTCTAAAGAGGAAAAAATAGTATTGTTACATGGATATATATATATATATATATGTAAACTTATACAAATTCTTTATTTTATTGAAAATTTTAATTTAATAGTAATATAATTTAAATCTTAAAATTACCTTACAATTTCAATTCAAATAAATATAATATTATCTTTATTACAACTGCTAGAATTTCCCTGAGTGTATTTGAAGTTCAAATAAATCTTTTTTAAAGCAAAACTTCCAAACCGATTGGGAACGCTTTCCTTCCTAGTTAGACATATAGCTGTATTCAATTTTAATAAAAAAAAAAACTAAATTAACGTAGTAAGTAAAACTAAGCACTTCTCGAGTTAAATTATGTTTATGTAGGTACGTAGGAACGAAGCAGAAAAAAATTAAGTGCATCTTAGAGAACAAGAGGCGAGCGCAAGTGAACAAGCGCTTAGGCGGAAGGTTACCAATTACAAGGTGCACAGTAAAGGTCAGCAAAAATATCCGAATCCGATCCGATCCATGTCATGGAGCGGACTAAAACTCTCTCGGATCGGATTCGGATAAAACATCTGATTCGAAGTTTAGATAAAATATCCAATATGAAGTTCGGACGAAACGTTCGATTTGAAACACTTATGCACTAGAATACAAAATGATTAGATAAAGTTGCGATAAAATATGTCTATCCGTAGCGATTATTTTTCTTTCAAATATAGAACTTTACAGTTAGTTACATATTAAGAGAAAAAATAAAACTGATCTAATGATATACCGGTCGGATGTCAGTTCAAATTTTGAATCGGATTTCGGATCGAATCTTGGATTGGATTTCGAATCGGACGTCGGATTGGATTTCAGATCAAATGGTAGTACGGATTTCGGATCGGATCACGAAACGGATGTCGCATCTGATTTTGGAACGGATATCGGATTGAGTCGAATCGGTTCGAATCGGATCAAACCGGTTCGAATATACAAATTTTCGAAAATGCTGATGTCTAGAGCACAGTATCTGCGTCGCAGAGGCAGATTGGAGCTCGACACTCGACAGAACGGAAATGGAATATGGAAATATGTTTAGTTGCAGGTGAGAAATAAAATTTCCGTGGCATCTAGTGCCCGCTGTCAGACATGTGCCCCATTCACTGCAGCAGCCAGCAGCACGTTCACGCTCACGGTAAGCTGACACTCGTCACGGACGTTAAATCGATACACGTACGGCTACAGCAGCACGAGCACACAATATTGCTCCCGTATGCTGCATGCTGCCACCGTGTGCTAGCTGCTCGTAGCTTGGTGTCGACCAGCGACCTGCCCTAGGAACGGTGGCGAAATTAAAACCGAAAGATCTCTGGGGATAATTCAGTTATTTGAGTGGCCACCACCGCTAATTTGGCGGTAGGTTGCGAACGGCGAACGTGTTAGATTACACTTTATGCAAGAACTCGGAAAGCAAGGAACAGGCACAATGATAAATTCCGATATCTAATTATTTCATTCCAATGAGACCCTATTAATAGTAATCCATTCATTGTTGTTGACAGGATGTTTACTTATAACAATCAATTTTATAAAATATTAACTTCTAAATTAAAACAGACAGTTACCACCTAAATATGATACATAGAGACACTTCCAAATGTTTGAATGTGATAACTATAATTACTGTTTTTTAAAATGCTATACAATTGTGAGAATTACAAGACAAAAGAAAATAATTTCTAGATGAATTTCAATGGCTGTTAAGTAAAGAAAGCTTTTATTGTCGCTATGGCTACGGATACTCAGCGCCAAAGTGAATGGTAGTATACAGAAATTATTTAAACTATTCCCAGATTGATTCCTGTGAAGTCTCGATACAAACAGAGACCGGCGAGTTGGCGAAAATCTAGTACCCACGTGTAGACAGTTGCTGGCCGACTTGCCTACTGAACCATAGGCCATACATATATCGCGAAGAATAAATGTTGCTTCTTGTCGGACAGTTTTTGTCATTCCCTCGCATCCATTGTGGTTTTCTGGTCTACAACACAAGTGCCACAATTCATGCTGACCGAAAGCATCCGTCAGAAATGAACAAGACTTTTTGTTCAATGTAGAAGTTTTCTCACTACGCCGTCCAAACTACAGACCCAACGAGACAAACTCCCACGGAGAAATAGCTAACTTTACTAAGTTTTGTCAAATCGTTATTTATACAAAATCGAATTATTCTGATCGTTTGTTTCTACATTCTATTTAAGGATAAATAATATAATCGAGAGAAAGAAATACTTGATGTAAGTTTCACAAATTTATTAAAATTCTTTATAGATTTCGGCTTCCTAGGCCAACTTGCGAATGGTTGTTCTTTTATAATAATATATACACTAGATGGTTAAACATACCGATGGAATGTAAGTAGAAAATCCGTCAATTAGCAATTGTAAACCTTCTGATTGAGACAAATCTACCTGGTCATTTAGGATGTTCGAACCTTTCTTAATGGCATTTTGTATTTCATAAGCTTCCAGGAAATTCCCTCGATTGTTACAATGTTTCATCACGTGCCTACAGCTGAATCTACAAATTTTATAAATATTTTCGATTCCAGAATGAGAAAGAATGCACAACAATGAGTAGATAGATAGTAAATCGGTATAATTATTATATACTAGAAGTATATAATACATAAAAATCAGAAAGATTACTGGGCGTAGGTCACGCGGTTTTCTATCGTATTTCTGTCCAAAGGTTGGCGGTGGTTATATGGCCGCAGCTAAACCACGCTGATGGGAAGCCGAGAAGGGTGTCGAGCTGGCCGGAAATTATTACTTTGTAGGATTAATCAGATTACAGCTCGTTCGACTGTGAGCGACTAGGCGAGGCTGTTACGATCTCGGCTGGGACAAAGGCACGTTGGCACGCGGCACGAATCTGCACGGCACGAAGTCGGGACAGACAGCGGTCGCTGGCTGACCTAACCGCACACCCGCTCAAGCTTGACGCCCATCAGCCGTTCGCACGTATATCGACGGAGGACGTAGGACGGAGCCGGAGCCGGAGCCGACTCCGGAGACGTAGAAGGAGAAGGGTTGTGTCAGTAATTAGCTTGTTAGTTCGCCATGTCGCGTCGCGTCGCACCGCATCACACGGCCGCTACTTGGCGCACGCCGTAGCTTCTCACTTCTCGCCCTAGGCCCAGACCAGGAGGGGAATCTCAGGACGCTTTGAATTCCAAACATTTTTTAAAACTTTTCCTTCTTCAACTTCAACAACGGATAATATTTCCGGGAATTTCGTGCATAAATTCATTAAATATCTAACAATCAAATTTTAAACTCAGTTTAGACTTACTAATTAGTAGCATTATTATTATTATTATTATCTCTACTTACGACCCGGCTTCAAGCCTCAAAAGAGCTAACCAAAGAAAAAGATTCAACAAATATAAATTCGTCAACAAAATTTATTGTATTTTATTAATTTTATTTCTTCTGAACAAGATTTTCTCTGTGTTTAATGTTTCATAATAGTTGTCATTATCTATATTAAATATGTCATCTTGTATTACAAAACGTTCGATGAATATGATCTCTGAAAATGAGTGGTTAGAGTGGAATGTAAATTGAGATTTTGCATGCCTACCAAAAACAAATCGGGTGCAGCTTGTAATGTATAATCAAAGTCATGTTTACGTAGTGGTTTCCGTCCACTTTTGCTGGATGCTTTCTATTTAATTTGAATAATTGATACTCTTCGCATTTTTCTAGAACGATGCTCTACATGAGTTCCACAGCAATTAAATTGTAACAATTGTGAATATTGCAACTACATGAATTTTTTTTGTTTTATAAATTAACAATATTAATTATTTTAACGGTTTTCGAACAATAAATACTTGAAATTTACCGTTAATAATTATTTGTATAACTAAACCGAAAACTAGACTTTTGCGGGTGCGAGCATATTTTGACAGACCGAGCCGAAGGTAAGGTTGCAAATTGCGAGTACTCGCAAAACAGTTTCTGGGCGTGTGAAGCACAAGATTTTTCGAACAGATTTAAATTGACAGTGAGTTTCACAACATCATAACATCCCTACTTTTACATGTTGGACTCGTCTTCCTGAATTTTCGAGAAAAACGTGTTTGCTATATGAAATATTCAAAATATAGGCATGCCATTTTTTACTTTTACTAAGCTATAAAAATTGTTTTTCATGGCTTGTCTCTCAAAATAGTTTTTGAATATCATTTTCAAATAGTTTGCTTAGTAAAAAAAAAATGGTTGTCAACGGCCATGGCTGCGCTCGTTGGTACTGATCTAAGCGATAACGCGAGTTAAGCAACGTTGCGCGCGGATAGTATTTGGATGGGTGACCGTCCAGAGAAAACTCGCGTTGCTGTTGACAATAACAACTAAAACGCAGATCAGGGCGTAATGGCGGCATATGACCTGAGTAGTTGGTCCGCCAAAGAAGCCAGAAAAAAAAAAAAAAAGGAAAAAATTGCTACGTAGTATAACCCCTTAACCGAAAGTACGGATAACGAATTATCAGATTCAAAATCAATTGCAACACATTTAAGAAGAGAGTCAGATCATTCTGTTTGTGTCCATGAAACTTATCATACCGATAGTGATTCAAATAATGAAAAATAAATAGTCTTACTTATATATTTAGTCTTAATATTACCGTATTATTTTATAACATTAAACGATACAACATACAATTAATTTGGCAATAATTAATGTATTTTTTTTTTCATTATTTCCAATGTTTCCAAATATTTGTAATATTTCAAATATTTCCGGAAATATATCTGAATATATTTCCAAAAAATATAATGCGACACAGTTTACATCACGACTAGTAATACAAAAAGTATAGATATTTCTGTATTTCGTACAACTAATATAGATAAATAAAAATCACCTATATTAAATGTGGTATCGTAACTTAATTGTTTAAGATGTATATGTTTTAAAACTGGTAAGAGAAATAATTTGCGAATCACTAAAACTGCTAGTATATTAGGAAATATTTCAACGTCCCCATAATTGTAGGATTAAATTAATAGACTTCATATTTCTTGTGATGCTCTATAAGACATTTTTTACTATAAATCAGCGGATATTAATCAATGGCAGTCAGCGTCGTTCAGCGACACGATGCCGGGATAAAATTTACCTGTATGGGTCAGCGGGTTTCAGAGTAAATAAATATCGGTCAGGGTGGGTTCGCATTACTGTACCGGAGTAAAATAGACTAAATATTACTTATATGGTTCTATTTGATATAATTTTGTATAAATCAATGGTTATTTACCATGGGTCAGTAGTTTTCAACATGGATCAATGGCGATTAGCGTCAGTCAGCGTCGCGATAACGAAATAAAATAGACTGAATATTACTTGTAAGGCTCTATTAGATATTATTTACTATAAATAAGCGAAGTAATTCGAAATAATTAGTAACCAACTACTAACAGTGGGCGAATATCAAATTTCTCAAATTCAAATATTGATTTCGAATATTAATCAGATCTTGAATATTCGAATACCTCGAAAAATCGAATACTCCAAAGGATTATTTATTTTAAAATTTAAAAATTTAAATTATTATTTAAATTTATAATTGTAAATGATACATACATGCATACATATCATCATGCTATATCCCGTCAAATGGGATAGCACGATCCCTAAAATCATTCATAAAATATTCACTCTTTACATTCATCTAATAATCAGGACAAATATTCTCATCCAAACATACCACCCTCATTTTAACCACATTCATAGATCACTCAATATAAACTCAATTATTTATTACACTCGAAATCATTTATCACACAACAAACCTTCAATCACATCTATCCAAACACTCCCATTCACTTATCATTCATCTTCTTTCTTCGACGAATATAACATATGCGCAAAACATTTCAAGTTACTCACGCTTACTCCTAACAACGAATCTAAAAAGATTAGAAAAGATGAAAGCGATAGCCTGCACTTGAATATGAAAGAAAAGTCTACACAATGCAGTAACTGAAATGAAACAAAAAGATAAGAAAAGAAGGGAGTGTCGTCCTGCATTTGTTTTTGAAAGTGAATTCCATTCAATTGCAGTTAAGCACTTTATGTAAGAACTGAAAACGAATTGAAAGATAAGAAAGGAAGGAAGTGTCGCTCTACGCTTGTTCTGGAAAGTGAATTCCACACAGTTAAACACTCAATGTAAGATCAGAAAATGAATAAAAAAGATAAGAAACGAAGGGAGTGTCGTCTTTGCGCTAGTTTTTGAAAGTGAATTTCACACTATTGCAGGTAAACACTCTAATGAAATTACTAAACAACAAAACTAAAATAAAAAATTCTGCACTTTTCTTAAATCATCAGATTCATCCCGTAATTAATCTTCGCCAAACGTTCCTAGCCTGACACACCACTTTAGCTTCAACCACATTCATAATTCCTTTCATACAAGCACGTTTGTTCTTCATACTAGGAAACTTTCGTTCACGCAACAATCCTTCAATCATATTCAACCATTTAGGTCGTTCACGCAATCTTTCACCCTCAAATTCACCAACATACACCTGTTTCACCAATCTCTTATTCGACATACGTTCTACATGTCCAAACCATCTCAACTGACTTATACCTACTTTTCTAACTACTTTCTTCTCAATCTTCCACTCATCATACAACAATGTATTCAGGACACGATCACTTCTGGTATAACCACACACCCCAGAAATACCTCATTTCCATAGCAGTTATACGACGATTATGTTTCTCCATCCACACCAACATTCACTACAATACTTCAATGTAGGTACTGAAACACCATTAAACACACTCAATCGAGCATCTCTGGATACATTCACATTTCGAGCAAAGGTTCCCAGAGCACCCAATACCTAGCATCCCGCAGATATAAAAAATAATAATAAATTAATATTAATTAAATTATCAATAATAATATAACAAGATAGTGAGAACAAATTGAAAATAATTTGACAGATCTTTCGAAAACTTGTTGCCAACGGGCTTTCGTGATTATTACCAAATGGCAACAAGTTTGAGAAAGATACGGGAGAATTATTTTCTACTTTATTGAACTCTCGATTTATATTTAATTAGATTATTTTTTGACTTAGCTGTTGAGGTCGATTCAACCAACTTAAAAGATTTTGAATTGGATCAATATCAATTGATTACTGATTAATGTATTCCTGGACGTTATTTCCAAAATTTGTTGGTGTTTTCTGTATCTGAAATGGAACTAAATCGATTTTTTTCACTCATTTTACTTGACGCGTTGACGGTTATAAATAATTATTTGACAACTACCTATCATTTGTCACAAACAAAAGCACCTACAGAGATTATTCCCGGGAATAATCACTAGAGCTTTATTCTCAGTATAATAATGACAGGATTGGTTAAAACAGACACGTGACATACAATGAAGCAGTTCATTGGTTTTGAGAAACGTAAAAAATAATAATTAAAATTATTATTTATGAAATGATTGAATGAAGTAAATAAATGTACCTAAACCAAAGCTCGTTTTCTTTCACTGTCAAGTGGCAACTGTACAACTGTCAACTGTCAGACGTATCGCGCGATATTCGAGGTATTCGAATGTTCGCCATTGGCGTAAATATTCGAAGATCTCGAAAATCGAATACTTTCAGTATTTGAGATATTCGAGTATTCGCGGGTGGTATTTGTCCATCCCTAATAATATGTAATGCGCACTGCACGCTAATGAATTAATATATAGGTGTAAGTGAAAGATGAGAAAATTAACTATTTGATGTCGGCGCATGAAATGGTTTTAATCACAGGCGACACGGCGTAAGCACAATTAAGAATAGAAAGAAAGAAGCGCGGAAAGATGAGAATAATATTCATCAACTCGTCGAGAGTGTGCGCAGGCTATGCTGTGAGACTATAGCCAACAACGCGACAACCCTTTACATTTTAATTACGCTCAGTCTTAAAAGCCAATAAAGTCACGTTAGCTGGCATCTCATAACTTCAGCACACTTCGTTCCGACCGCAGTCCTTCACCGCACGCTGGCGCACGCCGCGACTCACGACTCACGACTCGCGACTCGCGACCTGCGATGCCATGAGCATCGTGTCGTGTCGCGACGCTTTCCATAAATTTCCACGGGCACGCGCTACAACCGCCGCCTGCTGCCTGCTGCACACTCGGTTTGCGCTAAAAGCAAATGCCTTTCAGTACAGCTGGCAGGACGCTATTCACTCATTCCTCCATAAATATTGCAGACAACCACGCTCGTGCGCGTGTGCATATTAAATAATACCATTGACTTCGTTTATACTCAAACAAAATATTCTAATGCTAATCCTGTCGGGTGCAATATGCTATTCCAACAGTACGGCGTTTAAAGAAATATTTAACGCATATCAATTTTATTATGGGGTGCCTAGCTCAGTGGTATGAAGTCGGCCTGTGGATCCTGAGAACCCTGGTTCGATTCCCAGAGGCGACAAACAATTTTCATAATTTCAAAAGCTACCCCTGTGGCTCCTCCACCACTAAAATCTTTGGGGGCCGTGATTTGACGGCTGGTAACCGCACTTCACGCGCAAAATATATCACTTACCCAGTAATGGTAATAGTAATAGTTTCAAATGTGTTATAATAATGCTAATAAATGATTAAAAGTTAGGTATTCATATCTAAAATATTTAATTAAAAAGTGATTTATTCAAAACGATCGGCATTGATGTTCTTCTGACGTAGGTAGCTCAATTAAACTGCAACTTCACATTGAAAGGCAATACGCATGTGCACCGAAATGGTAATTCGACACAAAACAATATTTAATTACAACAATAATTAGAATAATAAATGTTAGAATAGCACAGTAATCTAGTAAGTACGTAAAATTCTTCCATGCTAACCCTCCGTCTGTCGGGTGTGGTCTGTGAGTCCATGGCAAATTGAAATTTTTAATAATTTGTTTATTATTTTTTTCAATATTTCTGTTGCCACCACAACCTTTCAAGTATCTGAATAGCAATTAATTTCCCTATACAAAACTGTTTTACAAAATTTCAAATAGTTGCCATAGGGCATTTTGTCCTGACAGACCCCACCCAATCAAATGTGTACTAATATACAGATGCCATATTTTAATGGAACCAGCAAATATCTCACTTATTTATCAACTTAGCAATTTATTTTACATAACAAGATTTATAAAGCAACATTTAACCTAATTGAAGACGTATATAAATTTATGATATCATTTTCGGTTTACTAGAAATTCATATCAACTTTTAAATTTCAAATAGAACATACCATATTTTTTACAGTAAACCGGAAATGATATCATGAATGCACATATGTCAACAATTAGCTTACATGTTGCTGTACAAATCATGTTATGTGAAATAGATTGCTAAGTTGATAAATACGCGAGATATTTGCTGGTTCCATTACAATATAACAGCCTGCATATATTCATTCAAGCTTAGGCAAAGAATAATATGCACATTTTTATATAAATATTCTTATATGGTAATTTTATTTTCATTTATTTAGGCGTTGTTCTAAAATTTTGAAGAAAAATGCGATAAAATTGTAACCTCCTTTTCAATTTGAACTGACACAAGGAAAATGTGTTTGGAATTAATCCTTTATTAGGCATTATATAGAAGCATGTTCCTAGAGAACATATTTTAGCGAAATTAGCACTGGGAGACATGCTAGTGCCCTTCAGAGGCTTTTTTTTATTTTGGTCCTCACAGACCACACCCGATTGAAAGTGTTTCAAAAGAGCATCCGACTGACGGCGGGTTAATTGAACCTAAAAACATATGTATATACTTTGTTTACTTCATAAATTTGTAGACTAATAATAATTTTTATTATTACCTGAATATTAACAGTTGGAACGTAATAATATATATATATATATATATATATATATCATCATTTATGAAATTTTAAAATAGGTAAAATAAAAAAATACATATATCATCACGTCTTCTACCCATTACTGGGTATGGCACTCTGCCGAAGCAGATCTCGGTAAGTGATATATTTTGCGCGTGAAATGCGGTTACCAGTCGTCAAATCACGGCCCCCAAATATGTTAGTGGTGAAGGAGCCATAAGGGTAGTTTTTGAAATTATGAAAATTGTTTGTCGCCTGTGGGAATCGAACCAGGGTTCTCAGGATCCACAGGCCGACTTCATACCCCATAATTAATATAATATAATATAATATAATTATTCACAAATTTCGTATGAGTAAAAACTGGGAAAACAAGTGTTGACAAGCATGAACTTAGTTCCGTAAGATATTTCGCGCTCTTGGCAAAGTATACCCATCTCTCTCAAAATAAGAAATACCCCCTTTATCATTATTATGCTTTCACTCTTAATATTAATGCTATCTCTGTCGCGACTAATTAATAAATCTTTTTTTTCTCCTTCAGTCGAAACTTTACAACAAAACAAGGGAAAATTATTCTTGTACGTAGATTAAAATATAGAATGGAATAGCCTATTGTTAATTTTTATCTTAAATTTGCTTATGCCTAAAACATTTTAGAAACTGTAGAATATATTGTCTTGCCTATACATGTCGTGGAAAATATTCGTACGTAAGGAATTTTAAAGCACTATTTAAACATTGGTTCTACATGCCAACTTCGAACATTTTTATTCGAAAATACCCGGTCATTTTACAATCGATAACTAAGCTGCTCTCCACACCGCATACAAACTACTGATTTATTATGTCTGTTTCCTAAAAACTAGCCTAGTATAATTCAAAGTTGTAACAATAGATTGAATAGTAATTTATTACTTTTCCATTCATAATATTATAGACACGAACACGGAATAAACAAATTTAAAACTTTTGTTTGAAGGTATAATTTTATTCCTACATGTGACAACTTAACAAGTGTGTTCCATTTGTTAAAAATAAATGGAGTTTGTATTTAAATAAAGTATATTTTCTAATTAAAGTTTACTAGGACGTAGCAGCAGTTGCAATTTATATCAAAGCAAAGTTTGAGTTAACAACGAAGATAAATTTATCCCTTAGCAGTGGTATTATTTAGTTCTATCAACGATTACAACATAAGGCGCATTTCTTTGGACTATGATTGTGATTTTTAAATTATGATTCCTTGATCGTGACTGCGTTGAATCATGATTAAATATGATAATAAAGAAAACATCAAACATGAATAACGATTAAAATCCAACCCGATCAACTCGACCCTACAGTATGAACGTTAAAATAACTACAAACGTCAAAAACACAAACTAACCTATTTTAATGAGGCAATGGCTCAGTGGTATCAAGTCGGCCTGTGAATCCAAAGAACCCTGGTTTGATCCCCACAGCAGACAAAACATTTTCACGAATTTAAAATTACCCCTGTGGCTTCCCCATCATTACATCTTTGAGGGCTGTGATTTGATAGCTGGTAACTGCACTTCACGCGCATAAATAGATCACTTACCGAGATCTGCTTCGGCAGAGTGCCACACCCAGTAATGGGTAAAAGGCGTGATGATATATTTATTTTACCTATTTTAAAATATCATAAATGAGTGTCCGTGTACACCATTTAAAAATGGATTGTGATCGTGCTGAAGCAGAAAAAATGTTGTTTGTGAGTAGTGTGGAATATATATTTATTTAATGCCCAGTATTATAAAGGACAGAATAAGTTTACTTCCATAATAAAGTTAATTTGTTATTCTCTTTAATTTATTTTTATTTTCCCTTAAAATTATTTTATTATTCCCTTTAATTACACAAATGGAACACTCATGTTTATTTTCAGGCGCCATTTTTACATCTTTGACACGAATCAATTAACATGAATCGTAGAAAAATAATACTCTAGAAGGGTAAGGGAATTGTTGTTTCATAATCAAAAAATGAAAGAGTGAGGATAACGAATAACGAACGAGGAAACATTATTATTCTTGATCAAAATAGTCAAATTTTTGTGGAATAGCCTATTGAAGATTGTTATAGGAATATTCTCCAGCAAAACGATTCGCAATGCAATGGCTACCTACAAGTTTGTCAAAAGCAATCCGTCCATCAGCGCTATTGAATCCACAACCAAGTTCATGGAGAGAAAAACTATTGAATCTATAACCGCACATTAAAAGTGTCAATGTTCATTAAACATTTTCACGTGAACGATTTGAGTTGCAAAAGCTGCTGCTATGGAAGCGAACGCAGGACACGGAACACGGCGTGTGAACTGTGGAGTGGCCGTGCTCATGGGCCTTCATGCTCATGCACCGTACCGGCCGAAACAATGCTGTCAAAAACCACATCGCGAATTATTGTTGACATTCGCTGTAATTAGCGCACCATCCATCAGAAATAATTACAATATCGACTTAATTTACACAATGTTCCCTAGTTATTTTGTAGGATTGGCATGCAGGTACAATATTGCCGAATTTCAAACTCATAATTTGCGAAAAAATTACTGTCAAAATGTCATATTACTAATTTTGTTTAAATCGTTCTATTTTCTTTTTTTACTCATAAAAACTACCGCTAAAACTGCAATTACATAACATATTAGGTAACTAAAAAGTTCTAATGGTTCCATTATAATAATTAGAGTTGGGCGAATATCAAATTTCTCGAATTCGAATGTAAATCAGATACCTC
The DNA here is from genome assembly GCA_911728475.2 of Pterostichus madidus. Classification (NCBI taxonomy): domain Eukaryota; kingdom Metazoa; phylum Arthropoda; class Insecta; order Coleoptera; family Carabidae; genus Pterostichus; species Pterostichus madidus. Next base: position 22,198,796 of record OU452311.1, on the reverse strand, counting down.
GAATATTCGAATACTCCGAATAGTATAAATTAAATTTATAAAATAAAATAAATAAATAAATATATCATCACGCCTTCTACCCATTACTGGGCGTGTTCTGTCCACGACCTCATTATCTCTTATAGTTTTATTTGGTGGATTGATTGCATGACTCCGCTCGGATCTCGAATATCGCATTGAATTTTATACTGATGCCTAATGATTCAGCTTCACGCGGTTATAAAATTATAGATATTTTAAAAAGAAAATAACGATGTTATGGATCCAACAAATTTCTTTCCAAGTTTCATTAGTTTAGTGGTAGTTACAAATTTCCGCTACGGCGTGCTGTAAAGCAGGTAGTTATTCCGTCATATAAAAGCGATAAATAAGATATCATCACGCCATTTTACCCATTATTGCGTGTGGCATTCTGCAGTAGCAGATATGTAAGTGATATATTTTTAGGAGTGAAGTGAGGTAACTAATCGTCAAATTACGACCCCAAGGAATTTTGTTGAGGGGAAGCTACACTAATAATTTTAATGTAGTGAATATTGGTTTTCGGCTCCGGGAAATGAACCCGGGTTCTCATTTCCACAGTTCCTTGTAATCATGCAACGTAGAAAATAATTAATGAACACAAAATATTTTGATACTTTATATTGACTTAAAAACATCATAAACAATGTGAAGAAGTCAACATTAAATAGGCATTCGGCTTTAATTTTAAATATATTATTAAAAACAAAGACATCGGAAATGAAATTTAAATTGACATTTGTTCAATTTATCTTTTGATTGTCCTCGTATATACAACACCTTAAAAATATAAATATTAGTGAACTTCAACAACCTTTTGTTTGTATTTGTAATTTCATTCATTAATTCCAGAACAAAATTCCACATTGTGTTCTCAATTACTTACGTGAAATGTAAAAATCAAATTCAAACGGCCACAGCGTGAAGTTGTATATTAAATTGAAAAAGCCAAATGAATCTCTAATTAAAATCATCAAGCTTGCCAATTTAAAAGTAAATTGGTACTGTGATTCGTCTCTATATAGACAGGAAGAAAGGAAATGCATAAAAATATAACGACAATTAAAGTCACTATGCATGCAATTACGGAAATAAATGATTTCATCAACAATTCTAATTGTTTCGAAACGGAAACTTACGATAGTATTAAAAAGAAAATAAATATATCATCACGACTTTTCCCCATCATTGCGTGTGGCACTCTGCCGAAGCAAATCTCGGTAAGTGATATATTTTTGGGGTTACCAGCCGTCAAATCACAGCCCTCAAAGATATTAGTGGAGAGGGAGTCACAGAGATAATTTTAATGTGGTGAGTAATTTGAGATGTTTTATGCATATGTTATGTACGTCGAAGAAAGAAGATGAAGGATAAGTGAATAGGAATGATGTGATTGAAGGTTTGTTTTGTGATAAATGATGAGTGTAATAAATAAATGAGTTTATATGGAGTAATCTATGAATGTGGTTAAAGTGAGGGTGGTGTGTTTGGATGAGAATGTTTGACGAGGGCTGATTATTTGATGAATGAGTGAATATTTTATGAATGATTTTAGGGTTCGTGCTACCCCATTTGTTGGGATATAGCGTGAAGATATGTATGTATGTATGAAAATTGTTATTATTATTATTATTTTAATATTAGATACCTTTTTATCAAGTGTTGCTATAAAAAAGATAATGTCGAAAACTAAAATCTTTTCATGAAGAGAAAGTTAATATATGAGTTAAAAGTAGATCAAATTGATCTAGTATCAATATTAAACATAAAATGTTTCACACATTATTCAATAAAGGTTAATTATAATTAGATACCTAACTACATAAACTATCTATTATTAGGTTGACTAGGTAGTTATTGAAATGATATAGGTAATAATAAATCGCGGATATTTGAAGATATTTTTATCTTTTTCTAATGAAAAAATATAATAAAAATGATATTTAAATATATTTTCGATTCTTTTTTGTATTTCTTAACTCTATTTCTATATTTGAATGCAGGCGGTTTGATGACGTATATACGGCTCGTGAAAATCACAAGCGTAACCAAGGTAACGAAATATTAATCATGAATATCACTAAAGCAAACTGTCTACCTGTCAGATGCACTGGTTTGTACTGCGATGTTTGCGTAATTGCCGACATCTACGAAGTAAAAAAGTGTTTTCTATCATAATTTTAAATGCACAAAACAATACTTAGCATAAGTAATGCAATTTGTGAAGCTGCTGTTGATTTGTGCGATAATGAGAATTCAGCAACGTTAAGACGCCGACACATTCTAAAAACTGTTAAAAATTTAAAGTTTTGTTGAAAGTAGATCACATATAAAATCCAGTGGCGTGCGGTGAGTTTTACAGTTAATAATAATAAAATATTTTTTTACAAATTTATTTGTTAATTAAATTCATTCTTCTTTTACGATTATTACTCAATTATTATAGCAAATTTAGTATTTCTTTTTCAACAGTAACTAACGATAAATAACTTAATCTTTCTTGAATCATTGTATTATGAGAATAATTTTTAATCCTGTTTAATATAGAATGATCTCTCGGCAGAAGCTGCCTACTTCATACCACTGAGCTAGCCACCCCACACATATATATATATATATATATATATATATATATATATATATATATATATATATATATATATATATATATATATATATATATGGGGTAATAGCTTAGTGATATCAAGTCTGCCTGTGGATCCTAAGAACCCTGGTTCGATCCCCATAGCCGACAACTTAAAATTACCTCTATGGCTCTCCCACCACTAACATCTTAGGAAGCCGTGATTTGATGGCTGGTAACCGCGCTTCACGCGCATAAATATATCACTTACTGAGATCTGCTTATTTATATATTTTGGAAAGATTCTGAGCGACAAATAAAACAGAGTTTGTTTGTAAATCTTATAATAATCAAAACAATGCTATTTTTGCTAAAACCAAAGCAAGTGCACAAATTTACAATGCACTCGGAGAAAAAATACGAACGATACGTTTGACTAATATACCTACGAGTATTATCCCCCTTTATGGCCAGCTGAAGTGTTCCGTGCTGTATGAATGTAAGATCTACATCCTGGTCAGCGTGCACGACTGATGAGTGCACGTCGTTTATGCACATTTTGTTGGCGCTATACGCGCTGAACGCACTTGTATTCATGCTTGCTTAAATACTTCTTATTACATTTTCCAAACTAAATAAACATAAAAACACACTTTTCACATATGGACTGCACGCTAGAGCTGGGCGCGTGAGTAAAAATTAGTCACGATAACGTCCACTCACGACAGAAAGATATTCACGGCCGTTTACTCGCTCACGAATTTTTAAAATCTGGTGTTCATTTTAGTATCTTTGGATTCGTATCCTTTTTAATAATAACAATATAATCAAAATTACGTTATGTAATTAAGGATATCTATATATTTATTTTTTCTGTCACGATAAAATAATAATCACGCCTGCTCACTTACGACATTTAAAAAATTACTCATACTCACTCACGCTCACGATATACAATCACAATCACGCGGATCACAACGTGACTCATCGTAACCCAATCAAAATCACGGCCCGAGTCTACCTCTACTGCACGCCACTGAAAAAATCGGTGCTTCGGACAGTCAGAAATAAGTATTTGTTAATATTGACAATTTATTCCCTATGCTCAAATGGTCCCATATCATGTTAAAGAAAAATAAGGTTATTTTATGATACATACGAGGTGTGGCTATTAAATAACAAGACTGACGCTGCTACAGACGAAGTACGCATGCGCCAAACACCAGTGATCGTCAGCTTTTTTGTGTGAAGCATTAGAGAATTAGGGTGCAAAATGATGTCTCATTTATTCCATGATAAACATGAAAAACAGAAAATTAGATTTGGGAACCGACGCCATCTATAGTTGCCACTCGTTCCCAAATCTAATTTTCATTTTTTCATGTTTATCTATATCTATTAAAAAATCCATTTCTGTCACTGGAATAAATGAGACATCATTTTGCACCCTAGCTCTCTATTCTGTAAACAAATCCGTGTAGTCGTAGTATTCGTTCAAATTAGAACTGTTTTTTTGTTTCGTCGAAAAAATGTTAAGTGCAACATTAGAGCAACGAATTGTTGTGAAATTTCACATGAAACTTGGCAAAACTGCTACTGAAACTTATTTATTGAAAAAAGTACCCGAATTGTGGAAGGACAAGTCATGGTTTCTCTATCAAAACAATGCGCTGGCTCGTTCCGCAATGTCTGTCAAGAGATTTCTAGGCAAGTACAGCATCCCAGTGTTGGACCATCCGCCTTATTCGCCAGATCTTGCATCGTGCGAGTGCTACCTGTTTTCTAAGGTGAAATAGCAACAAGATTTGAGCTTTTATAGAGAAATTGGCACGCATTCTGAAGGAGCTGACAGAAGAAGACTTCCAGCACTGTTTCGAACAATGGAAGATTCGCATGGAGCATTGTAGGGATAGAGGAGGTATGTATATTGAAAGTGATAATAAGTAAATAGGTATGGAATCAAAATAAAATGTTAAAACAGCATCAGTTTCGTTATTTAATAGCCACACCTCGTACATACAGAATCATATATAACCCACTCGGCATAAAATTCAGTAGAGCATATCCCAATTAGATCTCCGTTTTAGATACGAAGCATAAGTGTATGTGTATGTAGACAATCAATAAAGACAATCACTATGATTTCATTACTCTTGTAACAAGTCGTAAGCACAGAGGAGCTGCGGACATAAGTAGCAGCTTGGCAGCTTGGTGCTGCTTTATCACCGCTTCCCATGCAAGGTGGTGTGCCGATGCATGCGTGCTCCGGCGTGTGATCGTGCGTGACTGGCGTGCATGTGCGTGATCATACGTCAGACGCACAGTGTGCGCGTAATATGTAGCTTTGGGGAACGCCGTGTCCTTCGTTGTTTGGTAGCCACAATGAGTCTTGTTTCAAAATAAACACAACCATGTTCCATTAAATATTTCATTTCGTCACTATTCCGTTGGAATTTAACATGTTTTATTATTTACAGGGGGATGAAAATCATAAAACTAGAAATTTCTCTAGTTGCTCATGTATATGAATGTTCATAAATAATAAATCATGTAGATATAAATCATGTAGCGTTTTTTACATCAATTATTTTTCATTGAATTTATATTGTTCACAGGTATTTAAAAAAATTATGTGCTATTAACTGCTGGCGAAAAACAATACATGTCATATATAAATAATACAAAACATGTCAAATATTATTATATATTGTAACTGATTTGTAATAATAATAAAATATTAGCTATTTTCTTTAATGATTTATATCTTTGAATATGAATACGGTCAGTATTTCATTAAACGAATTATTGCAACAAGCGAGTATATTTATTAATACAATATTTTCAACAAAACGATTTGAATTAATAGTGGTACATAACAAACATAGTTACTTGTAGTGGCGTGTAGTCCATATGTATAAAGTGTGCAGAAGTATTTCAGAAATTAAATGATTAAAATTAATAATATGGCTACCTAATATTTCATTTATACTTAAATTATTATGTTCATTTAGTTTGGAAAATATAAAATGAAATATTTATGCAACCATGAATACGAGCCCGTCCAGCGCGTATAACGCTAACTAAATGTCTGTGCATGGAAACGGTGCATACATAAGTTGTGCACGCTACTCCATAGCTCGGCCTACATCCTACATTCATACAGCGCGGAACGGACTGATCAGAGAGATTAGTAAAACGTATCGCTCGTACGCTGTCTTCACGTGCATTGTAAAATTGTGTACTTGCTTTGGTTTTAGCAAGAATAGCTAGTTAGATTGATTATTGTAAGATTAGCAAACGAACTCGCTATTATTTATCGCGCAGAATATAAATATATCGTCATTTATTCAACATATAAATTATAAATTTACTATAATTAATTGAGTAAGCTGTTGCAACTTGTTGAAACATGTTTGATAATATTTAAAAAATACAAATAAACACACCTGGTTTTTTCAAAGAAAATATTTATTTTTACTTAATACGTATTATCTCATTCATTCTCCATTACTAAATTCTATCTTCTAATGATCTGTTCCCAAATGTGTTAATCTGTTTCTATCTCTGTTGTATTTGTATGTACGTACAAGTAACCAATATAACTATATAAATAGATTGTTTTTGAATTTTTCGCCACTTCTGATGATGGTGTAAAAGCCGAAATACGTATTAAGTAAAAATAAATATTTTCTTTGAAACAAGTGTTTTCAGTTTGTATTTCTAAATATTATAAATTTAATATTTGCAATTCCCTCTTCAACAGTTCATTTCGAGAGTTCATTTTATACATGAGAGAGAATTAAAATACTTGCTCATAATACAATGACTAAAGAAAGATTAAGTAGTTTATTGTTACTATCGAAAAAGAATGATTAAATTTCTTATAATCCAAACCAGACTTTTTTGAAACAATTTTGGAAATAATGGCGAAAGAAGAATGAGTTTAATTTACAAATAAATTTGTTTCAAAAATTGTTATAATTTATTATATGACAATTCCCTACAAAAAAAATGCACACACAATTCTAAAATTCACCGAACACGACTGGTTACTTGAAACAATATTGTCTCATACTTCACATTTAAAATCAATAGATTTTCATAGAAGTAAAATAAGGTTAAAGTAATGTATTTGTCATGCTCTATTATTTCTGGCGTTTTACTGAAAATGTAACGATGTAATATTTATGTTTATGAACAGTATTAAACAGTATTAAAATTACCCCTGTGGTTTCCCCTTCACTATCACCTTTGGGAGTCGTGATTTGACGGCTGGTAACCGTGCTTCACGCGCATAAATATATCACTTACCGAGATCTGCTCCGGCAGATTGCCACACTCGGTAAAGGCTATAAGGAGTGATGATAAATTTATTTAATTTTATTTATCTTGTATAAAAACGCAAGATGATACTACTATATCGCAGTATTTTATAAGAAATAAAGAGTATATGCCGTAGCGTATTTAAGATCGGCAAGGCCCTGTGCGAAATATATATTGGGGCACCATTTCATTAAGTAATTAATATACCGGATGGTGCTCTGTACGGGTGAACATTGGGATTTAATATGTAAAATCATAATGTTGTAATTTTCTGCTTCTCTAAATATTTATCGAAAATAAATATCGTTACTTATGACTGTTTTGTTTTGATTTCTATCAAGCATCATATAAATAGCTTGAATCAAAACTGAACAGTCTTAGGTAACGATATTTATATTCGATAAAAATTGAGTAAATCGGTGAATTTAAAAAAAAAATTAAATTAATTTACCGGTTCAAATTACTATTAAATTGAAATGTATTTTACATCGTTGGATTCAGAAAAATGATATCTTTCGATTGATGCTACAATCTTTGTTGTCGAGTAAAACAAAGTGCAACAGCATGCAAAAAACTTATTTCCCATGTTAATCTCCTATGTACACCTTTAAGACAGACACTCGGTATATATAACAAACAATAAAAAATCAACTGATCTAGAGAGCCAACGTGACCGGTGAATGACTAATAAAACGGGAGCTGAGAAAATGGAACTACTGTTTATATACGAAGAAGAATATACGCTATTTCAAATACGATCATTTCTAATGCGCACCAGTGTCTGTTCCTGTTTGCTAACACAAAACACAAAGGGTCTAGCCGAAGCCACCTAGCGAAATGTGGATGCATAAAAAATATATATTCACTGGAACTGAAACGTAAACGTTACGGATTTGAAAACTGCTTTTTAGGTGAGTAAGTGAAAATAATGGTCTAGCTATTGCACTTTATACTGCGACAGATACTACACAAAATTAAAAGCAATGAAAAGAATAAGGAACAAGATTACGACATAGATATACTTCTTTCATTTTATTTATGTGTTTGGATTTAAAGACAACACGGGCATCAAGAGAACTACCAGAGCTAAGATTACGATTAAATTATACAAAAGTTTTTATTTTTTTATTTTTTTATGTAGTACTGAATGTTGATATTCTCATTAGAGGTCGGCAAAAATATCCGATATCCGAATCCGATCCGATCCGAAGTCGGATTCGGATCGGATCAGAACTCTCTCGAATCGGATTCGGATCGGATCCGATCCAAACCTCGGATAAAATATCCGATCCGAAAGTCGGATAAAAGATCCGATCCGAAAGTCGGATAAAAGATCCGATCCGAAAGTCGGATAAAGATCCGATCCGAAAGTCGGATAAAAGATCCGATCCGAAAGTCGGATAAAAAATCCGATCCGAAATTTACATACATAAGTTTTAGTAAAAATATAAATTCCAATTCCTCTCTACAAAAATATAACGCTACGTTATATTTATAAAAATTTATGTTCTGTGATAAAAATGATTAAATAACGTTACAACAAAATATGTCTCTTTAGTTTTTCAACACAAAATTATTTATTAAATTTCATGGGAATTCAGTTGGTGTCACTGCAGAGATAAGTCAATTAAGTTTACTTAACGATAAATATCTGATTTTATAGTAAATTCTTCATTATTAAAATAAAGTGAGTGAAGTAGATGTCAACTATGTTCTGATTTACTGATCCAGCTAATAAGCAAGTTAGTACGAGAAGATATACTGTCGTAAATATCCAACACAAATAGCATATATTGGTTAACCTTGAATGAAATCGCCTATCGACGCGCAAGGTTAATCTTAAAAGTCAGTGTTCCCAACGCAGTTGAAAAAAAAAAAATTGCAATTAAAGTCTATTAAACATAAATGGATATTTCTAAAATATTAGAGGCAATAGAAAATAGCAAAAAGGAGACAAATGACACAATCAAAGGATGTAAAGACGAATTATTGAATGCGATTAGCATAACAAATAAAAAGGTAGAAACTCTAGAAAAAGAAGTAGAAGAACTAAAACTGCATAACAACATACTTGAGAAAACCCTGGAAAAGCAACAAGAAAATATCTTAATGCTTAATAAAAAATTGAAATCAAAGAATTTGATCATTTATGGACTCACAGAAGATAATGAAACTAAAGAACAATTAGAAAATCGTATTTTAGATCTAATTAATATAAAGCTCAAAATCCCTATTGTTTCCAATGAAATAGATCATATTATACGACTAGGAAAACATTCAAGTAAAACAAGGCCAATTTTAGTCACATTAATATCAGGAAAAAAGAGGAATGAAATTCTTCGTGCGAAATTTTCTTTATTAAGAGAAAAGATATATATAAATGAAGATTTTACATTTGAGGAAAGAAAGACATATAAAACTTTAAAACCCTATCTCACTGAAGCAAAAGGAAAAGGGCTGAAGGCTTCAATAAAAAACGGTAAACTCTGGGTCAACGGAGAATACATTTCGGAAGAAGATCTAAAATCAGGTTGTCTCACGAATCAGAAGCCGCAGTTATTTGCAAAAAGGAAATCACTTTCTTTACAAGATATAAGGGAAGTTGAAAAAGATAATTCAATTAAATCTGATGATGAAGAAGCAAGTTTCGGAGAGGATTCAGATACGGGAAAAGTATTAGTCGAAGAAAACTTGCCAATAAATTTAAATTTAATAAACCCAAAACAGTCAACGAGCAATAAACTATCAAAAAACGAGACGCCTGTTCAGCAGACAATGCAACGTTTTTTAAGATCGAGACATACCCCGGACGGACAGAAAGAAAAACAAAGGAAAAACATATAATCACAACTGATAAAAAGTTAGAAATGATCTTTTGGAATGTACAAGGATTTCGAAATTTTATAAATAGTTTTAACCAAATTAATAACGATTCAGAAATAATTGGCATAATTGAGACCTGGCTTGTTAATGAAGTGAAAAATACAAGTAATATACTACAAGAATATAATATAGTCAGTGCTGAAGCCACAAAAGAAAAAAGTAGAGGGCGCGCAAGTGGAGGACTTGCAATGCTTATTAAAAAAGATATTAAAACTTTTGAATGTGTCGATAAAAGCGAAAACTGGATATTTATCAACATTAGGCATAACAACGTAAATGCTATAATAGGATTAATTTATTTTAGACCTAATCTAGACCTAGGCATAAATATAGATTTACTACAGATTACTCTACATGAAATTAGGACAAAATACAATAACTGCTATTGGTTCATAGGTGGGGATTTTAACTGTAGAATCGGACTATTGAATATGGTATCAGAAGAAATGTTAATCGACACAAATTTAAATGCAGCAAGAGAAACACTCGACAACACAACTACAAAAAAAGGACAAGACTTGACAAACTTCATGGAAGAAAATGGATTCGTAGTACTAAACGGAAGAACTAAAAGCGATTGTCCTGCTCAATATACTTTTTGTAGTGCCGTAGGTAAAAGTGTTGTTGATCTAGTTTGGTGTGATCTACGTAGCAGTGCTATCATCAGTGATATGGTGGTTAAGTCATGTGTAAACGACTCAGACCATTTTCCTGTCTCATTAGCATTAGAACTCGTAGTCGAAAAACAAATTAAAGTAACTAATAGTGTAGAAAGACACTATGTGCAATGGAACAAAAACTTTTCTCAAAATTATTATGACCTTATGGAAGTTGCTCCTAGTGTTGGATATTTAACTGATATCCATTCAGTGAACGAGTTAAACGAGAACTTATTGAATTCTATTATTTATGTAGCAAACATATTAGAAATGTATAAATATAGGCATATAAAACATGTACACACTAATAAAAATAAGCCGTGGTTTGATGCGGAATGTAAAGCGATGTATATACTAGTTAAAAATAATTTAAAACTTTGTAAAAAATCTAATTTTGAAGCTAATTGCAAAAATGTATATTTAAAAACCAAAAAAGAATATAAAGCGTTAACAAAGAAGAAAAAAGCTGAATCGGAACAAATAATCATAAAAAAACTAGAGAATGTAAATAACGCAACTGTTTTTTGGCAAACTGTTAATACATTTAGATTTAAAGTCGATAAAAAGAATATAATTGAAAAACACACATGGGAAAATTACTATGATAATCTAGCTAGAAATTATTCTAACTATGATAGGCTAATTTTTGATCATGTACACCCTGTTCTTGATAATGAAATTACAGCTGAGGAAATGTACCAGTCTCTAAGTAAATGTAAGTTGGGAAAAGCACCAGGACTTGACCTTATAAGTAATGAATTTTATAAAAATCTACCAAACAATTGGGTATTATATATTATATCATTTTTTAATAAAATATGGCAAACTGAATCAATTCCTGATTGCTGGTCCCAAATCGAAATGATAATGATTCATAAAAAACATGCTAAAGACGATCCAAGTAATTACAGAGGCATCGCACTTATTAATAGCATAGTAAAAATTTTTACTCAAATAATACATAGTCGACTGATAGAATGGGCTGATTTAGCGCAAATTATACCAGAATGTCAGTCTGGATTTCGCAAGGGCCGCTCTTGCGTTGATAATATCTTTATTTTAAATGCTGCAGTCCAAATACAGCTAAGACTACCAAAGAAATATGTCTATGCAATTTTCATAGACTTCAAAAGAGCGTTCGACTCCGTGCCTCATTCTTTATTGTGGAACGAGCTGCACAGACTCGGGATGAGCGGAAAAATTATTAGGATATTAAGTAAACTATATGAAAATGCTTATATGAAAATAAGATTGAAAGACTTCTCTCATACCAATAACATAGACATACATGAAGGTGTTTTACAGGGAGAAATCCTAAGTCCGTTGTTATTTAGCATGTTTTTAAATGATATAGAATCTTTCTTTCGTAATAACGGAACGAAAGGTTTAAATATTAATAATAACAATGATATACTAATGCTACTTTACGCCGACGATCTGGTAATATTTGCTGATTCTCCAGTGGACGTACAGCGTAAACTAAATATTTTGGAAAAATACTGCTCCAAAAAAGGGCTTACAGTAAATGAGACAAAATCTGAAATTATCCGTTTTCACAGAGGTGGTTCAACTAGCTACAAAGATATATTTACATTTAAAGACAAAGAAATCAAAACCAATAATAAATATATTTACTTGGGTATTCCATTTTCAAGTTCATCCCTATTTCTGGAAGCGACCAAAACGGCAATAGCAAAAACAAACATAGCAACTGGCTCTGTTTTAAATACCTTATCGTCTGCTAAATCTAATGACTGGAATAGTAAAATAAAATTATATTCATCTATTATTACTAGCACGCTACTATATGCATCACAAATATGGGGTGTTAGGTATACTGAAGAGATGGAAAGAGCACAAACAAATTATTTCAAGAGATTATTATTTTTACCGCAAAATACACCACACTACGTGGTTCGTTTAGAAGTAGGAATAAGAAAAATAGTAGTTGAAGTTTTAAAACTCGTAATTAATTGGATCATTAAATTATGGAACATGCCAGAGGGTAGATATCCAAAAATTTGTTACAGACGTCTGTGTCATCTAGACAAGCACCCTAGCAATAAAATAAAATATAATTGGGTTTCGCAAGTAAAAATTATGTTTACAAATGCTGGTTTTGCTGATATGATGGAAACAGAAAATGTTTTACTGCTGAAGAACAGCTCTAATTTAATATTATCTAACTACGAACAACAAATAAGGGAAAGTGATTTAAATAGAGCTCGTAAGGGAAAATTCTGTACCATTTACAAATACTTGCAAATTAATGATGGACCGCAGACTTACTTAACATTAAATTGTAAAATAAACATCTGTAGAGTACTGGCTCAATTACGAGCAAGTAATGTTCTTATGGTCAGGGTAGTTATAAATAATATTTCCTACAAATTAAATCCAAACGAGATGTGCTCTTTATGTAATATGCATGAGCTGGAAGACTTAAAACATATTTTATATTATTGTCCAATGTATGAGCTGCTACGAGAATCGTGGCTATCATCGTCTTTGGAGAAGACATGTTCTGCTTGTTTGGATATATCTAATAAAAATCAGGCAAATAATTTATTTTATTTCATGGCTAACGCTCTAAAGCTACGCTCATTCTTATTAAATGAATAAACTAAAACATTGTACTATAAATAACTAATATAGCAAAAAACTAGATAATAAGATATTGTATTGTACTATAAATAATTAATATAGCATAAACTATGATATTGTTATAAATAATTAAAATTTATCTATATATTTATACTTCATCTTGTACTGAATTTCTTTTGTATCAGGGTTCATCCTGTTAGACAAAATAAATTTATTATTATTATTATTATTATTATTAAATTTCATCTATAACTGTTATTTTTCTTTCGAATATGCAACGTTAAAATTGGTTTAGTATAAATAGGAAAAACTGTACTGATCTAATGACACGTCATTTCGGATTGGATTTCGGATCCGATCTCGGATCGGATCTTCGGATCAGATTTCGGATCGGATCTTGGATCGGATTTCGGATCGGATCTCGGATCGGATCTTCGGATCGGATTTCGGATCGGATTTCGGATCGGATCTCGGATCGGATTTCGGATCGGATCGGATCGGATCTTAGATAGAGTCGGATCGGATCTTGAATCAAGTCGGATCGGATCGGATACCAACATTTTCAAATATGCCGACCTCTAATTCTCATCTAAGATGCACTGCAAAAACATTAGTTATATCAAAATTGTTTGTAATTATGAAACATAGAATCATTTGAAGAAAATAAAAGTTGAACTGTTGTTTATATTTTATAGTAGCATAATTTTTTGTAAAAAAAATGAAAACAATAAAAAAAATTATTAACACTTAGACAGCGTGCTGGTAAATAGTTATGAGAATAGTGTGGTTGGTATGATATGCCTTAGAACATGTATATATTATTAATGAACCGGACTAGAATTCGGATATATATTAAACAAATTCATTACTTCATTATACATAAACTGAAATAAAACAAACGCCATATTTCTATAAGCTATTGTATTAGATTTATAAGGAAAAATGAGACAAATATTACAAATTCATTATTTAAAAAACGCAGTCTTGTGTGATATATAGAAGACTGCGTTTTTTAAATAAGAAATAATTATTCTGTAGTAACATAAATAAGTCAAAATCTTCTAGAAATTATAAGAAAGAAAAAACATTAAAAAAAAAACTAAAAACCTGTATAAAAATAAAGTTTCAATAAAAGTGTGGTGGGGTATGTAATACCCAAATAGTTTTTGAGACCACCTGCTTTTACAATAATAATTGGCACTACATTCCTGTAGTATAAGAAGTAATGAAAGGCTACTGAGATACATGGGCAATTAGAGCTGTCAGTAATTACAGAATTCGTATATTTACATAGCTCAGGGTATGTCATACCCAAGCACACCATCCAAGGGTTCAATAAATTACATATAGAATAGAATTATACGAAAGTATAATAAGAAAAATCGCTATCGAAACAGAAAGTTAAAAAAAGAATCAAGTTCGCAGTATACAGGTTGGTTGATATTTCATTGTCCAGCTTATATCAGCTGAAATATTAAAGATACAAAAAAATGTTAAATATATAACTTGTTTAACAGAACCTGGTCTATAAATTAATGCAAACAATTTTTTTCCATGATCACCTATTTCTCTGGAAAAATATTTAAAGTTTGTTATTTCAAATGGAACATTTTTTATATTTTTGTGGAATAAGGTTTTTAATCAATTTCTCTTATAATGGTATATAAGAAGTATGGGTTTGCTTTTAAATTATGTCCAAGAATGCGAAAAACTAAATTATAAGATTGGGCTGTGATACCAATATTTGCTCTATGTTTAACAAAATTATAGCTACATTTATGTAATTATATAATAATATTAATAAAAGTAAATACTAGATAATGTGTCTTACATTGACTGTTCAAATTGAGCCCGCTTAATTATGTTTCTCCTGGCATTGTGCAACATTTCAGGTATATTTAGTAAGCAAGCTGCGGTGATTTTATTTCTAAGTTCTTCAATATTTTTAGAAGGAGTATCATAAAATTGGTTACAAAAAAATCTATACAAAGAAATCAAGAATGGACAAATCGGTTGATCTGGCAGGTTTACAGGTACCTATAAACAGTACAATTAATTATTTAGTTTTTTCTTGCATACTTACGTATAATTTAAGAGAAAATCCCTATTTGTTATACATCATTGTAAAGAGATATTGATTTAGAATCTTAAATAAAATAAATAAATATATCATATTATACCCATTACTGAGTGTGGCACGTGGCACTCTGCCTTAGCAGATCTCGGCGATATATTTTTGTGGTTTAAATCACGAACCCCAACGACTCATCACGCCTTCTACCCATTACTGGGTGTGGCACTCTGCTGAAGCAGATCTCGGTAAGTGATATATTTTGCGCATGAAGTGCGGTTACCAGTCGCCAAATCACGGCCCTCAAACATGTTAGTGGTGGAGGAGCCACAGGGATAGCTTTTTCAAATTATGAAAATTTGTCGCCTGTGGGAATCGAACCAGGGACCTCAGGATCCACAGGCCGACTTCATACCACTGAGCTAGCCATCCCATTATATATATATATATATATTATATTACAAAAACTATTACTTTATGGGATAGGTGGCTCAGTGGTATAGAGTCGGCCTGTGGATTTAAGAACCTCAATTCGATTCCCACAGCCGACAAACTATTTTCATCACATTAAAATTATCCCTGTGGCTCTGCTTCCACTAACCGTCTAGAAATCAATTGTAACATTCAGCCGAATATTTCTAGACGGTTAGTGGAAGCAGAGCCACAGGGATAATTTTAATGTGATGAAAATAGTTTGTCGGCTGTGGGAATCGAATTGAGGTTCTTAAATCCACAGGCCGACTCGATACCACTGAGCCACCTATCCCATAAAGTAATAGTTTTTGTAATGTAGTGAAAATTGTTTATCGGCTGTGGAAATAGAATCCGTGTTCTCGAATCCGCTGTCTGACTCGGTACCACTGAGCCAACTATCCTATTAATTTAGAATCTTGTTCGACGAAATCATACAAGGGGTTTCTATTTGAAACAAAAAATTGATATATTTTCCTGAAAATTAGATCATAGGAAAAAATCGTTTACCCTAATTTATAGACCAAGTTCTGAAAACAAGTATTATATTAAACTTTTTGTTTCAGCACATATAAGCTGGACAAAGAAAAATAAACCCATCTGTATAGTCAACCACGCGGAGATGGCATCTGCCTTTCACACCACACACATAAGCGCAACACAAACCCAAGTCTCAAATTCAGACTCTCGGTCAATACAGTCACAAGAGCATGCCTTACACAAACAAAACACTACACTATATATACCCAGCAACAACCCCGGACACTTTTAAAACAGGGCTTTTTCACGCATAATAGAATGTTCATTCTTACGAACAAAACCTGTAAGTCAAATATAAAGAGATTCTTGTTTTATTTTCTAAATGATTACTTTCAACTCGCACAAGAATCCTCAAATATAGAACCTTTGAAAAAAATTAAAAATAAAGTAAAACAATAAATAAAATAAATAAAAATAAATATATCATCACACCTTCTACCCATTACTAGGTGTGGCACTCTGCTAAAGCAGATCTCGGTAAGTGATATATTTTGCGCGTGAAGTGCGATTGCCAGTCGTCAAATCACGGCCCCCAAACATGTTAGTGGTGGAGGAGCCACTGGGATAGCTTTTTCAAATTAAGAAAATTTGTCGCCTGTGTGAATCGAACCAGGGACCTCAGGATCCGCTATCATAATATGTCATCATCATCACGCCTTCTACCCGTTACTGATATAGAGAGTATTAGTCTCAAAATGATCTTTTTGAGGTTTCACTTTAATATTCCAACCAGTAATTTACATAGAATTGTTTTAGTAGTGTACGAAAAAAAATTAAATTTATCAAAAGTTGTCCTGTCATCAAATACCAGTGCAAAAAAGCGTTCAGTAATCAGATAAATTCATAAAGGCATTGCTTTAATGTTAATCTCAGTTTATACAATTAAATCACGGTAGGATTTCAATATTTTCCATTAAAAAAAATAAGTTGTACATCCTTTACTTAAAAATTTTCATGAAAGTTACTAATTAGGATATTAATATAAAACCAGCCGTCAAATCACGGCTCTCAAGAATGCTAATGGAGGATAGCTTGTAGAATCGATCCCGGGTTCACAAATTCACAAGCCGGCTCAATACGACTTATTAAAATTACCCCTGTGGCTCCTCCATCAGTAATATATTTGGGGAGGAGGGCGGATTTAATGGTTGATAACCGAACTTCACGCGCGTAAATATTTCAGTTACCAAGATCTACTACGGCCATATCCAGTAGTGGATAAAAGACGCAATGATACATTTTTTTTAAATTTTTGATTATCTAGAGTAAAAATATAAATACTAAAATTTCATTTTTTGGTATATACCTACATATTCTTGTAACAAAAAAAATATTTCCATTGACTAATTCTTTATATTAATAAAACCGGTTTAAAACTATTGGTTAAAATCACCGACTGAACAATAAAATATAGGTATTATGCAGAGCTGGGCAAGCTACTTAAAAAAAGTAGCTAAGCTACAGCTACAGCTATTCTTTAAAAAAGTAGCTAAGCTACAGCTATAAGCTATATTTTGTAAAATATAGCTAAGCTACAGCTAAAAGCTTTCGTTAAAGTAGCTGTTAAATTTTAAAGCTACTTTTTTAAAATTATTGTGAAATAATTAAATTTGCCATTGTCATATGATCAGTCTTTTGTTATAATGACTGTTAATTTACTATTATGTACACAAATATCAAAAATAGCAAATACCATCTGGCACCTACTGTGTATTTTTGCGTATTAGAGCCAGTTAGAACCAGCAAGAAATAATTATTTTGTGTGAGTTTAGCTTGTACGTATGCGTACTTTGTTGACCTTCTGCTTAAAAAGTAGCTTTAAGCTATAAAAAGTAGCTTTAAGCTACAAAAAGTAGCTTTAAGCTACAAAAAGTAGTTATTTTTAAGCTAATAGAAAAAAAAGTAGCTAGCTACAAGCTACAGGTATATTTTTTCACAGTTAGCTAAGCTACAGCTACAGCTAAGGTAAATGTAGCTAAGCTAGTAGCTAAGCTACAAAAGTAGCTAGCTACTGCCCAGCTCTGGTATTATGTAAATTCACTACTTTACTACAGATATTTTAAGAACATTGAACACATGCTTTTAGTCCATCATAAATGAATTTTTCTTATTATATTTTCCAGTTTTATTCAAGCATACTCTTAAGTTCTTGTAAAAGAGATATTTTTTATCCGATCATCTATAAAATGTCAAATATTATTGAAATTCATATTTTAAAAACTATTAACAAATATTGAACAATCTAGAAACAGATATTCTATTTAGAAGCGTCTATCATAATTTGTAACAACAACAAAACTAATTACATTCTCAATTAAAATATTTATGTTTGATGACATTTGGAATATGAAAAAATTATTCATTCGGATTCATCGATCTGCCGATCATTATTTCCAAATTTGTTTACGCTAAAATAGCTCTGATTGTTAACATGAACTATTTTTCTGTAGAGTGTTGCCTTTTATATTAGGTTCTGTTTTATGACAAATATTTCAAAAGTACAACTGACTTTGGAGGAAACAATACACTAAGATGGGAATGAATTTCAATACGTAATGCACACTTAAAAATAATATAAAAGTTTTATTCATTTTAATGTCCAACGTCAAAAATTAAAAACCGAAAGATGTTAAATTTTGTTTCTAACAATTAACATACAAAACAACTTCAAAATTACAACAATTGTTTGTTTTTCTTTATTACTTAACTTACTGAAACGAAAATTTTCTCTTCATGCCTTAATAAACATAAAAACAGAAAAGCTTACATTTTAAGTACAGTAATCAATACAAAAGTACCAATTTTTACTTTCTTATACGCAGTATAAGGAAGTATTGTAATCGCGAAAAAAATCGTTGACGAGATTTTCGCGGAAATACGTGTTTTGAGGTCTACTGAATCCGTTTTGATCATTTTCTCAATGATGTCTGTGTGTGTGTGTGTGTGTGTGTGTGTGTGGATGGATGGATGGATGGATGGATGGATGGATGTGTGCCGAGTGTGCAATATCTCATGGACTAGATAAGATTTGTTAACGAAACTTGGTAATTATAAGTTTCATGAAAATACGAAGAGCTGAGTTGATTTTGAATGAAATTGAAAAACCGGAAGAGGAAGTTTACTCGACACACAAAACAATAAATTCCATTTATTTCAAAAATGGAATCAGTTATGAAAAAAAGTTTCAAGTAAAAGATGTTAGCAAGAATATTTGGAACATAAAATGTTATTTGCAATTTTCCTGTATATACGTCTAATTTTGAGAAAAACTAATTTTTATGTTTAATAATATATTTTAATAATCATAGTAGCAATAGAAACAAAAAACAAAAACATGTTTAACATTTATATGCCAAATAATAATTACCAAACGCAAGGAGCAAGTCATAAGTGTTCAATTCAGCATTTTTGATGCTATATCAATTTCTTTGATCAAATAGTAAGTCATTTTATATATCTATTTCTATTAATATAAGTTCATTTATATAAAATTTTGTTAGGAAGTTGATTATCTGTAATGAAAATTAAAAAGAAATCAGTAAAATCCCAAAATTTTAATAAATTCAGATAAATGCTGAATTACTGAAAAAGTAAATTACAAGTTAATTAATATTAAATAACATTCATATATTCTAAATATTAAATATGTTGTGTATAAGAAAGTCGTGTGGTGGCCACACCAGATTTTTTACTTTTATATTAAAGTCAAAAGTATGTAAATGTATAATTTTGTTGTATTTTCTGAGGGATTAACTTTGAAATAATTAAAATTCCCAAACACCGACGTTTTTTAAAAAAGGTTATTTTAAATATTGTTCGAACATGAACCGTGAGACAAGAGGTATTCTGTATCAATGAAAATAAACCCCGCTTTAACATCACAGACTCGTGGGATCAGTTTTAGCTTTCATCATCTGCGTCAATGTGAAACATTATATCGTAGCAAACGGCATGATTTAACAATGGAACAGTGCTAAACGTTGAACGTTGAGCTGCACCTGTTTAAACGCTAGTCAAATTTCAAACAACACACTATATTTGTATCAATTCTGTTTACTTTGCAATCATTTGCTGCTTACTGAGATGGGGGGGATAAGAATGGGCTTCTGAACCATAATCGGAATAACAAGAATGAAGGAAAAACATAAAATATGTATTGAATAATAGATATTAGTGCAAAATCTAATTAAAAATAATGTTTTACATCAAAGATATAACCGATTAAAAATATAGTGACATCACAAGTCCGAAAGCTTCTCATTTGCCACAAGTATTTTCGCGCGGTAAATAAGAGACATATGCGGAATAGAAAATAACTATTTATGACATATCAGCACTGGTTTTTCAAACTGTTCGTCGTTTGCTGGTATGTACATGTTCAACACGTTGTATATTTATTACTATAATTTAATTTTGTTTTCTTGGGCTTGCAACTTCCATAAAATATGCTTTTCAACATAGTAAGAATTCTATCTTATATTATTTGCATTCTTTGAAAGAAACAAGTTGGGACGTCACAACCCCAACACAAAATTTAAAAAAATCATATCTCTTGTAAAATAAATAAATAAATAAATATATCATCACGCTTTCTACCCATTACTGGGTGTAGCACTCTGCCGAAGCAGATCTCGGTTTAGTGATATATTTTTGCGCGCAGTTATCAGTCGTCAAATTACATCCCCCAAAAATGTTAGTGGAGGGGGAGCCACAGGAGTAGTATTAATGTGGTGAAAATGTTTTGTCGGCAGTGGTAATCAAACCAGGATTCTCAGGATCCACAGGCCGACACGATACCACTGTGCCACCTACTTCATATCATATATCATATCTCTTGTAATATAAATAATTTTCAAAATAATAATAATAAATAGGTTCAGGAACCTACTTTGTAAAGTGTACTCGGCATTCTCCGGTAAGTACGAACATATCCAGTTTTATGCGAAGACATTAGAATGCATTGTTAATGATTTTAGATAATGATTTTAACAATAATGAGGGCAAAGATAACTTTATCTGTGATGCTTTAATTCATAATTAGTTAGAATTAAAAACAAATCACACTGATGTATCGGCTCTTCATTATGTTACGTACGTTTCAATTTTTTTCAGAGATTATCTTGTTCTGATTGCATTGATACTCTTTTAAGAAGAGAAAACTGCGAAGATCTGTATTTTGTTTTTGTTTTTATTTGACAGCTGGTACATTAGTATTATTAATATCGCTCTTAAGTTATTAAATATGGGGTAGATGGCTCAGTGGTATCGAGTCAGCCTGTGGATTTTAGAACCTCAGTTCGATTCCCATGGTCGACAAAAAATTTTCAACACATTAAAATTACCTCTGTGGTTCCTCCTCCACTAACATCTTTGGAGGCCGTGATATGACGGCTGATGCGTGGTGATATATTTATTTAATTTATTAATTTATAAATTTGTTATGATTGAAAGTGTACAGTAGGTATATAGTCATTTAACATATGAATCTTTTTTGTAAACATGTCTTGAGCTTTGATGTGAACGATACTGGGGCAGAAAAGCAACTTGCTCATATGAATAGATCACTTCGTTGTACATATGATACATTGTATTTATAAAACATAATTGATTTTATTCAGCTTATGCTCTGATTATTTGTGTGGAGTATAATGCTAAAATAGGAGAAACAAATCTACTAAAAGATGGTATTCTTGCCCAATCCTAGCCTAAGAGCTACAAGAACTATACAAGATGGTACAATAAACGAAAAAGGTAAAATCTCATTCGGTCCTTTGATGAAGAAAACTTGATTGCGTTGAATGTTCAATTTTGCTGCGAATCTCCAGCTAAATATACGTGTCTAGAACCAATTGTAAGGTGCCCATACGTCCCGCTTTTGGCGGAACTGTTCCGATTTTTAATAAGTTGTTCTGCATCTCGTGAAATTTTAAAAAAGTCCCGCTTTTTTGGAAGAATATGTTTTTTTTGTCATTTTACAGCAAAAACTTAAAATACAGTCCGGAAATATAATATTCTTTACATTTTTAACATCGTTCATTAAATTTCTAAAGTTTATATAATTGTATATTTTTCATATGTTGACACACGTTTATGTTAAAATGTTCTGTTTCTGAAATATAGATTTTTGCTTTCTTTTATAAAAAAATATTTTTGATTTATTTTATATACCCCCTCCATCCCACGGAGATTTTGTCGTGTCATACCAAAATTAAAATTTGGTCACCTTAACTAAATAGCAAAAGTATCATTGACCTAATATGGTCAAAGAGGACGGCTTTAAAAATAATTTTAGATTTTCCAATTTATGATGATATACAATGAATGTTAAGAATATAACACAAACAAATAATAATAAAATTTCTACTAAATGTTCAATAAAAATGAGAATACCAGATGGGACGAAACAAAAATTTAGTCATTTCAAGAACTTCAGTCTACTTGGAACAATATCAATAACAAACAAATAACTAAAAAACAATATGAGCTAATCAAAAGACAGCTTCTGAAAATGTAGGTATCACAAAAACTATGATAATGTATGATAACACACGTTGCAACAAGAAAAAATGGTAGATAATACATGTACAGATCTTAAAAGAAATATAAGGAGGCTTATGGGGTGGCTAGCTCAGTGGTATGAAGTCGGCCTGTGGATCCTGAGAACTCTGGTTCAATTCCCACAGGCGACAAACAATTTTCATAATTTCAAAAGCTACCCCTGTGGCTCCTCCACCACTAACATCTTTGGGGTCCGTGATTTGACGACTGGTAACCGCACTTCACGCGCAAAAATATATCACTTATCGAGATCTGCTTCGGCAGAGTGCCACACCCAGTAATGGTTAGAAGGTGTGATGATATATTTATTTTATTTATTTAAAAAATTTAAATTCAGAAAAAAAGAACTAGCTGCTTACCTACAATCAAAAAAGTTGTACAAACAATAAATATGCAAAAGAAAAATAATAAACTAGCAATGCAATAAAAAATTTAAATATTGCCGATCAATAGCAAAACTGGAAAACAACCAAATAATTTAATTCTACAAACTATAAATCAAACTTTACAGTAATTAGCGAATGGCAGAAGATATGTCCAAATCGCCCCAAGACCTTTTATATTTAATATATAATTTTAAATTTTCCAAATGTCATATTTTTCAATTTTGTATGTAATGTAAAGTTGTAAACTCATAATGTTGCTAATCCATTTGTCAAATCTTAAGCAAATAAATATGTATTATAATAAAAATTATTATTATTTAAATTACTATTTATGTGTTCAGCACATATATTTAGTTATGTAACATGTAAATGAGTTCATAGGAATATTAATATTCAACTCTTAGCTGAATTTAATAGTAATAATAATACGAGTATGTTATTAATTTTTAGAGTATATTAAAGGACTAATTTCATAAGGCAAGCTGTTAACGCAGGAGTCCGAATTTGGAAAACGAGAATTACAAAGGACGAGTGCGATAACTGATCTTATGAAACGTTTTCTTTATTAAATTTTATCTGTTGAGGTAATTTTATAATTCTGTTAGATTTAAAAAAAATGCAACTTGGCAAAAATATAGCTTGGTGTTTTTTTTATAAGTTGTTTGATAGCGCTTACCATAACATATATAATTGAAATTTTTACCAATTAATGAATATTTTTTTTCTGTATTGTGAATATTATGAATTTTGTCTGAAAATAGCAAATTCTTTTCAGTCCCATCATCTAGAATAAAGATAAAAGATCCATAATTAAAAGTAATATTTCGACACTAACAATTTACAATTCTGAGGTTATGTCATTTATCCGTTAGATTTAAAAGCATTTATATCACTCCAGGAAATTTAATAGCGACAAAAACAGCGCGCTTATAAGAACACCGAAATAGAAAATATATATTTTTTATTAATTGTAATGTTTTTATTTAACTGATTCTATTTATATGTATAAACATATAACTACAATTTTTCAAAATCATTTGAGATATATGTTATGATAATAATAAGTCATGTACATATTCATATTTTAAGTATGCGCATATTTATATAAGAACAAAGACAATATAAGATTTTAGTTTTCAACATCGTTTCGTCGTTTCGGTAGACAGCAAGATAACTTTGAACAGAAAGAGAATAAGTGTCACGTTTGCAATAAGACTGCAGCCTTTTAATGCTTAATGAAAGCCTCAGTGTTCTTGCGAATCGCAATTTTTTTGTGTTTCCTCAGAGGTCGGCTGGTCGACACGGAACGCGTTCTGATAGAAGGAAATTGCGGCTGCACGCTCGCACAAATTACGGCGCCCGACGCCGACGCCCGACAACCAGTGTCGGCCACACCAACAGAAACTGAATCTCACTTGTTTTTACAAAACATTCTTGTTCGCAGCGTGTACCGAAACTTTATTTGTACATTGTTTTTCTTACGAAATCGCACAGTTCGCGGTTTTTGTAAGGAAGTAACCGTTACAGTAGGTTTGTACTATCTCGTATCTAGATTAAGATGAATTTAGGAAATTAGCGCTGGCGATGATGATCGGAAGCGATGGGCGGCAGACGGTAAGCGGTGGTTTCGGTGCAGCATGAACTGACAAGAAGACATCGGCCAGACAAATAGAAGATGAGAAGCAAAGAGCCACAACCGCAGCCCTAGTGCTCGTAACTTTTAAATAAACCACAAGGCGGACAGCCCCTCATTCAAATTCAACGTTTATACTCATATAAATGTAAATTAAAAACTTGTTCATTTTATAATAATGATTCCTCTGTTGAAATTTAAGAATGACAGAAATATCCGTTCTCGAAATCAAGGGCGGGCTGGGGTGGCAAGTTAGCAGAGTACGGCGGCCCGGCCATGCGAAATGTATTTCTCCATCTTATCGTAAAGTTTAATGGAAAACTGTAGACCGCAGCCCCGCAGTGTTGCTTCACATGGTTCTCTTTAAAATATTCAAAGATTTTTTCGGTTTGCTTTTAGTTACAAACGAAACGAATTGTTACCTGACAGATGACAGAAAAATGATTTGCTTTTCGGAAAATATTAAACGAAATTTTAGCAAATTCGTTTTCTTCGGACTTAACGAGCCGAACTGATAGATACGGCGAGGCCTCAAAGGCGGGCCGGAAGTTACCGGCAACGCGTGCGCTCCATTGTCTGAAAGTTCTGCGCTTTCCGTGTCTCCGTGCCGCTCTGGCTGCTTTGCCGCCGTTACTGCTGCGTGCCATACGAAACACTCCCCCTGATGAAATTTCATAAAGGATCGCAGTGCACTCGCTCCGTTTATTTATAACAAACTGACAGTTTTACAATTAAAGCGGAAATGGACTTTCACGGTAAGAGATATCACTTATGCAGAACTCCTTCGCGATTTTAAAAGAAAACGAACACTGGTCGTACACCGTATCATTCCACAAAAGACAATAAGCAGTGAATGAAAATTTAACGTATTTGTACTTGCAGCTATTGTGCAATTGTTTCTCCAGGTTCTTTCATTCAAATTCAACAAATATTCCATTCTCATATTGACTTTTGATTAATAACTACTCTGGATAATACCACGGAATTAAATAATAAATAACTTATTTCCAATCTTGTTAATACGAAGCCGCCTGTTTTAAATCATTGAAATGTTCGTCTTGATCAAATTCGACATGATGTTTAACGAATTACTCTGAGGAATACAAGTTAATGTCGACGTGGTTTCGACTTCCCTTTTAGTTCCACTCTAAGATTATACGGAGTTACTGCTCTGCTCCTGCTGTGGCTGGCAACTTTGCATATCTATACTATCAATACATTATATTATATACAGGTTCTTGTTTCCTCATTCTGCTTCTACATTCTATATTCATCAGTTCCTAGACTTTGATACGTGCACTTTATTGTTCGAAAAAGGTATTTTCTTGCATTTATATTACCAAATTAAAAAACTTAACTGAATTATAAAATTATTGAAACTGAATTAGTACGTAGATAAGTGCGAGTATGATTTCACAATTATTATTATTATTATTTCAGTAATATAAAAATGTAGGAATTTGTAAATGTTTCAGTAAAATGAGCTACTTAGATAGATGAAATTGACTAACTGAACAGCTGGACTTGGAAACACACCCGAAACATCATTAATAATAATTTATACCTAGAAATGTAATTATTGTATCACTTTACACTAGAGGTAGGAAAATCGTGCTCCTCCGTGATAAATTATATTAATAAACCGATCATAACATAAACAAAAAATAAATAAATATATCATCACGTCTTCTACCCATGACTAAGTGTGGCACTCTGCCGCAACAAATCTCGGTAAGTGATATATTTATGCACCTGAAGTGCAGTTACCATCCGTGGCTCCCAAAGATGTTAGTGGAGGAGGAGCCACAGAGGTTATTTTAATGTGGTGAAAATTGTTTGTCAGCTGTGGGAATCGAACCCGAGTTCTCAAATCCACAGGCCGACTCAATACCTCTAAATGATAATTTTTCATTTCCAATAAAATAGAACGTCCTTAATTATCTTTTTCTACCCGAATATTGTTTCACTTTTGTGTTACTACATGCTACCATATACCGTAGACGACTTCATTACCTACGGTGACTACAATTTTAATATTTTTTATGAAATGCAACAAAATTGCTACGGGCGAATGATGATATTTATTTTGTACGGTTGTAGTTATTCTGCATTTTTAATTGTAATCGGTATTTTGTTGTATACCAAGGTATTTAAAATTTATGGTATCTGCATTATTTTAATAAATGAATAATTAGTTTCTTAATATACAATAAGTAAAAATATTAGTATTAATGCAGCCCCTAGTAAATTTGTATTTGCACATATTGGCCCGTTAGAAAAAAAGTTTGGCCATCGTTGTTGTTGTTATAATTAGTTGAAAGTGTTTCCACGAGAATGCGCAAATATGACCGAGGATTGAGGTGTGTATTGGAGTAGCTCTTTCTAGAAATGCACGGTTTGTATTCTGAGCTAGAAGCAGTGGAGCTATGAGCTGGGGTCTATGATGAAGAGACAATGAAAAGCCGAAACAATGAACGGCGCTAATCAGCTTCAGTGTGTTGTACAGTGTCCGCCAGGGGCCGTGTTTCGTGTTCCTCCATGTTGCCACGCGGATGTCAAGAGGCAGACGGGAGCTCTGGGGTGACGCTGCGACTAAACCCGTCTCCACCCCGTCCTCTGTTGCCCGCCTTATCACTACATCAAATCAGTGTTGGTAGACGCGCAAATGCAAAGAAATCCTTCGAGATTTACAAGAAATTGAGAGATAAAATGGGGATAGTGGCCGGCGTGGCCGGGTTGCGGCTCACAGGACACGGTGGCAGGGTCTAGCGTCATTTACATGCAGGCCACAAAACCGAGAGAACATAAATAATATATGAATTCTGTGCAAACATAACTCAAGATAGCAGCAACAACCATTGTAGACTCTGTGTGCAGGAGGCTTCCAAGCATTCGTCGTCGAAATTTTAATATTTAAAGCGTATTATTAGAAAGAGAGCCCTGCCGAATATATACTACCGACCGATGACTGTAAGTTGTGATAACTACATAGTATAGGACTATACAAGCTGGGTGTTGAACGTCTGGCGTGCAGCCCAAGGGAAGCTTTCTGCTCGCCAGAGCGTGCCCGGCGCCCACCATGCCATCATACTGCCCTCCGCTATGCTTCTGATACTCTAGGACGAAGCCGTGTCACCGAGTGGCCACGTGGACATCAACGCCACGCCAATGTTTATATGTCTCTTTTGAACTAAATTATTCAAGTTTACAAACATTTGTTTATTCAGTTGCGTGTGTCACACATTTGCACAATTTTTTAGTTAAATCTATTCCTTCATGGTATCTTAAAATCAAATGATTCTATGTCACGTCATAATTGAATTGGGTCAAAACGGGTACCGGCGTAACTATCATTACAACGATATGTTAATCAAAATAAAGGAAACAGCAATTAAAATTCTCTGCATCGGCAACATTCAACTAATTGTTTTACAGTAGTCTGGCCACCTACCAGTGGTGCCGGATGCCAGATCAATTAGAAATGTGGATGCAATGTGGAATGTGATGACATGAAATTTACCTTGACGGTGGAGCCTCCAGACGGGCTGCAGTTGTTGGCGTTCTGCAGAGCCACACCAGTCATGGGAGGCGCAAAACTGGGCACGGAAAACGGTACAAACAGCATCGGTGTTGTGCTAGATGCCGCCACTGCAACTGGCACGGCCGCGACGACGGCCGGCGGCGCGGGAACTTGAGCCGGCACAGGCACGGCTACGGGCACGCTGACACCGCTATCACGCACCGCGTTGCACTGTTGCTGTTGTAGCTGCTGCTGATGGTGTTGGTGCTGTTGTGTTTCAATCACTACTGCTTTCCGACACCGGCACGGTCCGTCTGCAACGGGTTGTTGTTGTTGATGCTGTTGATATGGCTGGTGCTGATGTGGGACGCCGACGCCGGCCACCAAAGTCCGCTGCACGTGCGGCACGTGAATCGCCGCCGGGTACAGTGGAGGCGGGTACGGTGCTGAGCGGGCCGCTGTTGTGCGAGCCGCTCGAATTGGAGCGGCTGGACGGCACTCCTCACACTGGCGACGGAGGATGCTGCCGATGCTGGTGGTGCACGCACCAGTCACAGGTTCGCAGTGTATGCTCGCGTTCGCGGTTGTAGTAGTGGTGGTGGTGGCCGGCGCCGAGGCTGTCGTTGCACTTGCCACTCGACGAGGTTTCCAAACAGCACAAGGGTACACGCCGACCAGGCTGTAGCCCACGAGGACCGGTGAAGGAGCCAAGGCAACTGTTTAAATGTACCGTTTCCACAGAAAGACGGATGCGACACAAACACGCAACACTGCACTGCACTGGTGTACAACTCAATGTTTACAACTGTCACTTGCGTCAACTGCTTATTACTATAACCCAGGACGAGTACGATGTACGGCGTGAGGCATGCAGCGTGCGACGTCAGGACGTCAGAGTAGTGGTGGTGTAGCGGCAGCGGCGGTGGCGGTGGCGGCGGCGTACCAGGCTGAAGCGGGTTGGCGCGGGGGATACAAGCGAGTTTGCGCTCGTGTTGTGTTGTTTGTTGTTGCGTCGATGAATGCGCCGCGGCAACAGTCACGCTGCGGTCGCTTGCGCTGTTGGTCGCACTCACAACCTGCAGACCGGTCGCGCTGATCTGGTGCACCGCTGATGCTGTTGTCGACTGCAAGATTCAGTCGAATCGCTCATGTCACGTGGATGCAAGCGGTCCGCCAGCAAGCTCCGGCAGGCCGCGACGCGATACAACACTGTGCCGGCGCGCGGTACGTCAACTCCCCGCCCCCGTCGGTCGGTGTCGGTGCAAGCCTCCAATCCCTCTCCCTCTGCCTCGTCGAGTTCACCCTCGGCCTCTGCCTCTCTATCTTCTGTCTTCGTCACTCGTAGACAGAGAGCACACTATGAGCGAGGAACGGAACATGGAACGGAGAACGCGAACAGCCGCCACTTCAGTCACGGCAACGACCAAGAGCTTGGCAGCAGTGAACGAAGCGTACAGTAACGTCGAAACAGCGATACAACCAACGCTCACCGCTCTGCGCTCGTGTCGGATGCGGCAGGCGGCACGGCTCACGGCTAGCGAACAACGTGAATGAGAAAAGCTCCGTTCTACGGTTCCACGGTCCTACAGCGACAGCGGGCGTGTCGCGCGCTCTCGGTTCCATGAAACCCAACTCCAGCGCAATCAATGAAATATACACTACAGTACAGTACAGTACAGCATAGCACAGTCGGGCGGCGACGACGTAAGCGAGCGATGGTACTGTACTGTATACGTTTCCCGTTCGAAACGCTGCTCGTCCTAGTCGACCTACCGACACTTTATTAATTAAATCATCTGGAGCTGGGAAAAAATATCCCTTGTCCAGACAAAAAAACCTATACAAGCATTGATGGTCACCATAACATAGCAAACAGGACTTCTGATCGACGGCATAGCGTTATCTGACGCTGTCGCTGGCACTAACATCGGCAAAGGACAAAAAAAGGGTAAAGCAACAATATCCCCCACCAGATTGCGTCTCAACAAAAAATTGTCTAGATGTATGGAAGTGGAAGCCGAAAGTCCTGGTACTTTTAGCAGACCAATAATGCGAAGACAAAAGGCGCATACAACAATGTCACGCGTCTAGAGGAAAGAATAGGAAATAAATGATAACATATAAGTACGGTCCTGGGCCCTTGTACACGCAGTATTGATATCTCGCCGTCTGGTGAGAATTATTTTTAATAATTCGCTAGCATGTGTAGCAGGATTTTTTAATTAACTGACGGAATATTTGTAGACCATAGTTTTTAATTACGGAGAGGAATCTAAGCGGCGATATGACCGACGGTCGGCTGGTCGGGTCGACGGCAGCGTCGGCAGCATCAGCCGTCCGCCGTCCGCCGTCCGTGCACGCAACACAACGAAGCGAGCGCGTAATCACTATCATGCATACAAAATGTCGAAGCGCCAGACTAAGTATCACATTATTTCGTAATTTCCGCAAGACGGGAACGAACACAGGTCGCCGGGGACGGGGGATTAACTCCTGTAAATTATTCGAGTCGCATACAATCTATTATTTCGGTGGAGCAACACTCGCTTGTCGTTGTGCTGAGAGAAATTGCAATCAATTTGCCTCGTCTTCACTCCGGTTACCGACTCCGGCACTTTTGAGACTCCAGCTTATGTTCCGGTGCGGCGCAACGCGGCCCGACTGCAACCCCAATTTCGACATGTTGCCTTTGATCGTACGATGTTTATTATCTTATTCTTCTTCTACTACTATGATATTCACGCAATTTACCAAAATACATTCATTGCATTTTCTCATTGAACTGTTAAAATTGTCAAAACTAGTAATTTATGAAATAGGTACATCTCAAGGATTTTATTAATATTCATATGATTCCCCAAAGCCAAATCTAAGCTGCATAAAAATAAACAGACATTCCATATAACTTTGTCTTTGTCAGGCCATGTTCATCTTGGCAGCAGCGATGGATGTGAGAGCAAAAACTAGGGTCGGTACATGCTGTGAAAGAGACAAATAATACTGATCTTGTGACACATCATGTCGCGTCATTTGGTTCACACCCAGTAAAAACTACCACTCACATTCTGTCTCGTGCCCCGGCCCTTGCAGCATTTACATTCCGTTATTTATTAAATTTATAACATCAAACAACGTATACTTGAAACTTTATTCACCATACGACCCATTGTTTACTTTTATTACAGCAACAACAAACTCAGACGTATCTGTTTTAAAATTACCAGTAGACAAAAAACAAGACA
The DNA here is from genome assembly GCA_911728475.2 of Pterostichus madidus. NCBI lineage: Eukaryota > Metazoa > Arthropoda > Insecta > Coleoptera > Carabidae > Pterostichus > Pterostichus madidus. The sequence continues at coordinate 22,167,301 of OU452311.1, read as the reverse complement.
AGCAAACATTTCAAAGAACACAATCGTTTTACCTGCGCATTTACATTCTGAGGAAAAATTATTTTTAATTACTGCGTTCACGCAAACGTAAAAATTAACAGCAACCGGCGAGACTAATGTTTTCGTTGAGTTTTCGTTATTTCATCATTAATTTTCAATTATTTTCCATGTTGAAATAACACGGGCAGCGAACTGCGCGGTGCGCGGCATAGCCAGGAGTTTGGGACGAGCTGGTTCATTTAAAATTTAATTGTCTCGATAGTATTAACAAAAGAATTTCGCCTGCAGCACAAATTACAGTAGCTCCATCATGAACCGTAAGTGTTCTTTAAAACGTTAAACGATGATACTGTTTAGACAATAAGGAAATACACAATTACCACGTCTATGACAGGTAAAAGCGTCGCGTGGCGCGCCACAACGCTCAGTTCTTAATGTTGAATGAAATAAAGAGTCAGTGAGATGGAGAAACAGAAGCCACGGAGTCACGAGTCGCGACTTGTGACACGACGGGAGTCGCCGAAACCGAATCCAGGATCCAACACTGAGCCATCCCCATGTGATTTATGCACCTTATAAAGAAGTTGCCATGGAATGTGAACTCGAGTTCGTGAAACCACTTTGTTGCAATGAAATGAAGAGGAAAATGAGCTTCAAATAAGCGTAAGTATTGCAGTTTAACATTTGGAAGCGCTGCATCGAAACGAGAGCTACTAACCACCGGCATTGTGTGCAACTGTAGCCTTTATTACGTAAAAATATTCATAAAGAATACAATTCTATAATGACTCGTGCGAAAACTGATCAAAAGAAAATGTTCAAAAGCCTAACGATTACCTCAAGAAACAAGAGGGTCGGAATGTCAATTCTTAGCAAAGCCGGTGCCGGCTGTCTGTTTGACGTAAACAATAAAACTTGATTTTCTTTTTTTACATCATTTTTTATAATTTCAAACACCAAACAATACAGCTTAGCAGATTTCGGGTTAGGGTGTTTTAATTCAGAACCATTGTGCTCACAGACAAAAAATACAGGTGTACCTTGATCAAAATTTAAAACAAACAAGTTGTTTTGAAGACGTGCTGAAATCCATGTCTACGTGGCTTTTAACTCAAATTAAAAGTCACGTTGGCTTGACGTTCATAAAATGAAATGAACATAGAGTTTACTTGTTCAGCGAAAAATACGTAATACCGCATAAAATAGGGTGGAGGTACGACTTTTATGCACGTTTTAAAATAAAGTCAACAAAAATAATTACAAAATTTGATAAATCTACCAAATTATAAACTGTACAAGCCAAATTTTACATTTCAAATTATCGCATGATTCAAAACAATATATTTCGAATTAATACATTTTTTTTAACACTGATAAATAGTTTCACTGATACAAACTCTATCATTGTTCATAACTTTGTTTGTTATCTGTAATTTAGTGCAATTTATTGGTAATAACATTTAAGTTTAAAACTCCGAGTAGATACTGAATTAGAAAAAAACAGGTATTTGAAGAGCATCATCTGCAAGGTTACGTAATATAAGCATTAATAAACATAATTTCAACTAAATAAGATAAATAAAACAAAAGCTTCCTATATTAAGAAATGTAACTCGGTCGGCAAAAGTACACCAGCCCGAATAACAGAAGAACGTGAATACTGAATACACAAACAAAATGAATAAACAAAAGAAGGATTAGTGAGAGACGCTTGGCGTATCGCACGTCTTGATGTATATATTCGAAAGTGAACACTGAACCCAGAATCTGAACAGCAAATCGACTCAATCTGCTCCAAATTGAACCGAATGCAATCGAACGGACCAGCAGTGGTAGAATTGCACAGAAAAGCACAGATGATTCAAAGAAACGATCTCGCAGGTGAAGTGTATTCGAAACCAAAACTTTTATTCAAGAGAATATTGGTAAAAACCACGATATCTATGATGTGATTTATTACTTACGTAATAACGAGAAGAAACCCGGTAAAAACGTCGCACACGAATGCGTGCCGCATTCATACAGCCTGTGCTTGCACAACAGCGCTACAGAACCGAACGGACTGCCTGGCTCTTAAAGCCGATATAGCGATACAAATGTACTCTTTACTTGCGGATTCAACCCGGTTCTACCCGAAACCGGGTACCCGGGTAATGGATGAAAATGTTGACTATTCGATATCCTGGTAATTCGTATCATTTACCCGGGTATTTTTCATAATAAAATTTAAACAGTTACAAAATATTAATTTAAGCGAACAACTGTTATATTTGTATTCTACTTTTGCTTTGTATAGTACACCAAAGTTTTTTCCAAAAAAAGCTTTTTACTTTCTTATACACAGTATAAGAAAGTATTGGAATCGAGAAAAAAATCGTTGACGAGATTTTCGCGGAAATACGTGTTTTGAGGTCCACTGAATCCGTTTTGATCATTTTCTCAATGATGTCTGTGTGTGTGTGTGGGTGTGTGTGTGTGGGGGTGTGTGTGTGTGTGTGTGTGTGTGTGTGTGTGTGTGTGTGGATGGATGGATGTGTGTCTGAGTGTGCAATATCTCATGAACGAGATAAGATTTGTTAACGAAACTTGGTAATTATAAGTTTAATGAAAATACGAAGAGCTGAGTTGATTTTGAATGAAATTGAAAAACCGGAAGAGGAAATTTACTCGACACACAAAACAGTAAATTCCATTTATTTCAAAAATGGGATCAGTTACGAAAAAAGATTCAAATAAAAGATGTTGGAAAAAATATTTGGAACATATAATGTTATTTGCAATTTTTCTGTATATGCATCTAATTTTGAGAAAAACTAATTTTTATATTTAATAATATATTTCAATAATCATAGTAGCAATAGAAACAAAAAACATAGATTTTAATTTTCGCTTCTAGTTATCTATGTCTTTTTTCGTAAAAACAAATACATCATTAAAAAGGTCAACTTTGCCTCAATTTATTCGACTTCGTATCTCACGGTTCTTGAGATACCAAGGACATCTGTATATGCCTCATCAGTAAAGTTAGACATAAAGTAGTCAACATTACTAAAAAATTATACGTAAACAAATTTGATATTTTATATATTTCAAACAGATAAATGCTGAATTACTGAAAATCTAAATTACATGTTTAATAATATTATATATTCTGAATATTAAATATGCTGTGTATAAGAAAGTTGTGTGGTGCCCACACCAGATTTTGTTTGTTTGAATTTATAAGTTTGTATGTAATGTACGTCGAAAAAAGATTAAAGAAAAGTGAATAGGAGTAATTGGATGGCTGTGATTGAAGATTTGTTGTGGGATGAATGATTTCGAGTGTGACGAGTAAATGAGCTTATATGGAGAGCAATGAATGTGGTTGAAGCGAGGGTGTATTAGAATGAGAATGTTTGACGAGGATTAATTATTTGATGAATCTGATGAGTAAATGTGTTATGAATGATTTTAGGATGCGTGCTACCCCATTTAATGGAATATAGTGTGATGTTATGTATGTATAAGTTTTAATAAAATTTGGTTTTGTAAATATTAATTAATTAAAGGTAAGTTAATACCACAAACATGTGTAGTGCTGTAGTCTAATTAAAATTTAATCAATTCATTACAGACGATCAATATGAATGCAAAAAATCGTCTGGAGATTTTTTCAAAAAAGAAAATAATAATGAAGTTTTTTTTGTTATTTAATGTAAATGTATTACCAAATGTGGCACTCTGCCGTAGCAGATCTCGGCAAGTGATATATTTATAGACGTGCCCAAAGATGTTAGTGGTGAAAATTGTTTGTCGGTTGTGTAAATCGAACCCGGGTTTCTTAAATTCATAGTCCGACTCGATATCACCGAGCCAACTGCTCCATAGAATTCATAGTTTTGGCTGTTAGTAAAGCTTAACGGTGCTTATTGGAATTGTGCAATTCAACTTTTTCAAAATGATTATGATTGAAACGTAATCAATTAACTTATGACAAACAAAACAAAATACAAAGCAGGTTTTTGAACTACCGAGACTAATCATAATTACTGCAGTGAGATAATATTGCTGATTTCACTAGTGATGTCCGCAGAACAAACATAACTATTCTCAATTAGCTATGTGTATTATGATTCGAGTGCACTGCAGTGAGGGGAACAGCGGAGAAGTAGGGGACAACGCGGAGAATTGCGGCGGTCAGGAGGCGGCAACGGTCGAGTTAACGAACTGGCAAAGCTTAGTTAAAGAGCCGCGAACGTACGGAGTGCTGCAAAAGCCGCTGCAGCCGCGCCGTCCTCTCTCTCGCCGCGCCGAGCGTCGGACGTCGATTAGGTCCGGCAATTTTCTTCATCGTCGCCTGCGGTCAAGCTGGCGTAGAGTGTGTTTGGACAACAGGGACTCCAGCCCGCGCCTCCCGACCGCTCGACCACAAACATGTCGATAATGGAAGGATGAAAGCAGGACAAGCCTACGACGCCTTCGTCTTCGCCTAACGCCTCGCGCCTCGTACTGCCTTATTCAACCTTTTTATCTCATCCGGTTCCACGTTCAAATATTCCTAATACCGTCTCTACATAAGGTACAAATTTACACACCATCGGATATGCAGTAAACTATACTCAATTAATAGTTATTTAAGCTGCAAGGGATGTACATTATAAAATTCGAGGACGTATATTACAGTACGAGAATAGTTTATTGTAGTACTTACATTACGAGTCGCTTATTATATTTTTCGCACCTTCGGGGTAGCAATTAACTTTAAAATCCTTGTAAAATGTAGCCCACTTGACAGTCAGATTTATTTATTTGCAACTTTTTATATTAAATGTTCGTTGCTAGACAATTAAATATCTGAAAAGTAAAAAAAAAAAAAGAAGCTGTCAGAAATTTTTATAAATACCCTACTAGTAGGACTGTTATTTTCTATAACACTCCGTTGGCAATGGTAACCAATTAATAAATGTTATGAGTCATTTACGACGCATGTTGCTATGGAAGTAACTTATACTTACGCTATCGGTAGCGCGAAAAACTGTTTTATTCGTTGCCTTAGGGTTATTATCGGTCTCTTTTCCGAACCAATTTTTATAATAAAGGAATTTTTAAATATGTAAAACTGATTATTGTAATGGTATATTTTTATTCGATACCCACAGTAATAGGTAGAAGTAATAATATTTATACAGTGCAATATTAGAGAAACTTGCAAAAAAATTCGCATCTTTGGAAACCAATTAAGAATAAGGGGTACTATTTTTTAAAGCATGTGAATTGATTCGCAAACGAATTATTTCACATAGTTACGCATGCGAACATGCAAATACTAAAAAATGCTATTCTTGACGATCATTCGAATTTGTTTACCAAAATTCACATGCAAATACATATTACAAAGAAACATACCTATAGCAATCAAAGAAAATCAATAAATGTGACAGCAATTACCTTTATACTTGTATTGTCAATATTGTCATAACATTTAAATTTGTTGTGGGATGTTATGGTTGTTATGGGATGGCTAGCTCAGTGGTATGAAGTCGGCCTGTGGATCCTGAGGTCCCTGGTTCGATTCCCACAGGCGACAAATTTTCATAATTTGAAAAAGCTATCCCTGTGGCTCCTCCACCACTAACATGTTTGAGGGCCGTGATTTGACGACTGGTAACCGCACTTCACGCGCAAAATATATCACTTACCGAGATCTGCTTCAGCAGAGTGCCACACCCAGTAATGGGTAGAAGGCGTGATGATATATTTTTTTATATATTATTTTTTATATTTAAATTTGTGATTTAATGTTTAATATTCATTAATTCATTATATCAAATCGTGCGACGAACGTAAGTAAAGAGCAGATAGAACAATTGATAGAACTAATCCTGAAAAATAAAAATTATTAACTGATACATTTGATCAATTACTTACAATTTTACATCTAATTGAGATGTTTATAAAGAGATCCAGAGAATTGTCCTAAAGTTTCATTAAATCCACACGTGAATTTTTCAGATAATGGGGTAGGTAGCTCACTGGTATTGATTCGTGCTGTGGATTTGAAAACTCGGGTTCGATTCTTACAGCCGGGAACCAATTTTAACCACATTAAAATTCTCTCTGTGGCTTTCTCACCAGTAATACAATTGGGGGGTCATGATTTAACGGTGGGTAATCACATTGCACGCGCATAAATATATCACTTACCGAAATCTGCTTCAGCAAAGTATCGTTAATTAAATAACTTTGAAACTGATTTTCTGGTAATTTCTTATAAAAACATATGTTTTTATTGTTTTTCATTGCATGAATTTTCACTTATTTTAAATCATACATTGCATTTAACTGCAATTCATAAAAATCTACAATTTCTACAATATTAAATACCTGTGTATCCCTTAAAATTAAAATATATTTATTTGTTACTTCCGTTAAAATTTTAACCTGTCAAATTAACTTTCGCATACGAAATTATTTTCCGCATGGCTCAGACCACTCGAATAATTTCACACAATAAAATTCGCATGAGAATTGATTTTGAAGTGTCAAGAATAGCAAAAACAGTTTAGTATGCGTAACTAGGCAATTTCTACATGTGAACCAATTCACATGGTTTCAAGAATAAAATCCAAATTCTAATCCATGGAGAAATATAAATAAGCACAAGTGGAAAACAGCAGGAGAATATTAGACTGACTGTACAATGTAACGCGCAAGAGTCAATTTTCAATACGACGAGGTAAAACTTTTAAATAACGCGATTTAATACAAGATTAAATCAAACTGAAGTAAGACGAACTTCTTGTAAAAATATATATTTAAGATATAAAATGAAAATATAAATTATAAAAATACAAGATTTATAAATTAATATTGAAATTAAACAAATTAACCGACAATTGAAAACAACAACGACAACGTAAAAATAAACTATTAATTACTTTAAGTTACAAAATTACATGGCAAGACATCTTGCACATGAAGACGAGAGACAACTTGTCTCGACAAAAGTCAATCTACCACTAATTGTTGTTGTTCTCCATGGGATGTGCTGACAAGGGGTAAGAGGGTGATATCATTGCGTTGGTTAGAGGTAATCGTTCCTATGCACGAATTTACATAAAAAACCTAGACTGGGTGAGTTATAAAGGTTATTCCAGACCAATGCATAGCTTATAATTTTCCGAGATATGTTCTCCCATCCCGTATAACCAGACGTGACAATTCAGCCATAAACTTGATAAATAATGATCGAAGAAATACTGAAGTTATTATAAAATATGCACAAATAAATTTGATAAACAAAATAAACTCTGTCAAGTCAACTTTAGAAAGATACTTAAGATAACACATTATTAATTTGTATCTCTCGAAGCTGAGTTGATAGTGAAATTCTGAATATAAATAAATAAATATATCATCACGCCTTTTACCCATTGCCGGGTGTGGCACTCTGCGGAAGCAGATCTCGGTAAGTGATATATTTATGCGTTTGAAGTGCGGTTACCAGTCGTCAAATCACGGCCCCCAAAGATGTTAATGGTGGAGGAGCCACAGGGGTAATTTTAAATTGGTGAAAATGTTTTGTCGACTTTGGGGATTAAACCAGGGTTCTTAAGATCCACAGGCCGACTCGGATACCACTGAGCCATGGCTCATTCTGAATAAATATATATATATATATATATATATATATATATATATATATAAAATATTAAAAAATATAGCATCACGCCTTCTACCCATTACTGGGTGTGGCACTCTGCTAAAGCAAATCTCGGTAGGTGATATATTTTGCGCGTGAAGTGCTGTTACCAGTCGTCAAATCACGGCCCCCAAACATGTTAGTGGTGGAGGAGCCATTCAAATTATGAAAATTTGTCGCCTGTGGGAATCGAACCAGGGACCTCAGGATCCACAGGCCGACTTCATACCACTGTGCTAGCCATATATATATATATATATATATATATATATATATATATATATATATATATATATATATATATATATATATATATATATATATATAGATCAAATAGACAAAACAGGTACACCTAAAAATATATAATTAGTTTGGATACAACTTTCGTATAAGAAGAACTTAGAAAAAGTTGATGAGTTCAAACTTCAATTACTTTAACTTATAAGACTGTATCGGAATGTATCCTATTTCATTACAAGCTTTAATGTAATTAGGGTTAATGTAACAAATATTACTACAATCATAATCAATCATTTTCCAATTTGTAATTTTTAAAAAGATCAAATTAAGAACATTTGAATTGTCTAACAAACTGCGTATTTTAGCAAAACAAATATTATGAAGTCAATCCAGAATGGACTCACAGAAGTTGCGCTGTGAGCTTGAACCTGAGTAGGATCATCAGTTCCTGGTTGGGTTAAATCAGTTGTAAATCGCGGCAAACCGATATGCTCCTGCAGCGTAACCTAACATTGTTTCCCAGGAAAATCTATTGTAAACAAGCTGCTAAAAGCTCGTTGACCGGTGGTCAGCGGTCAGCAACGACACACTCGACAATTTCTAGCAAATCCCAAGGACTTAAAAATTCTAATCTTGCATTAACATTTTACAACAGATTATGATGTCCATTGAACTTTGATAAAGGGTCAGTATATAGACTGAGATTTCTTCTTCTTAACACCCACAATACAATAATATTTACATAACTGTATTTTTTTTCTTATTCTATGGTTTATAATAGATGATGAATTTGTTTTATAAAGTATATTTTTACTAGTGATGCCACCGAGATGAGATTTTTTCTCGATCTCGTCTTGTCTCAAGTCATTATTCGATCGAGATTAAGATTAAATCTCGAGGTCACATTCTTGTTTGAGACGAGATTATGGTTTCAAATTCTAGACGAGATAGAAGACATCTGGAATCTCGAATGCGACAATGCTACATAGCTGTATTTAAATAAAATATTTAACTATTACAGGTTTACCTGCAAATTTTATGTCACGAATGTTTTTAAGGTACTTTACAGAAATTATAAAATAATTTAAATATATAAGTAATTTAATTTTGTTGTTATATAGTATAATAATACAATGTTTCTCTTCTCGTAAACAAACAAATATTAAGGTAGTACTAGCGTAAATTTTTTTTTTTGCAAATTTGGATGAAATTTGGCGCACCTAAACATTGGATAGTCATGCGCATCCTGTTAAAATATGAAACACATTCATCGTCTGTGATCAAATATATTCGCTTGTAAAGTTGAGTTCTTATACACGGGGCTTAGGCGATCATCATTCAGAATCACACATATTTGGTTTGTGTACCTCTAAAATTTTGCAGTTTTATTTGAAAAACTAATATAATGTTTTAGAACTATCCATGTATATTGTATCAGAAGGAGAAAGTTTTTTATCGTTTAGTAATGAATATACAGTCATGCAAAGCCTTGTTTTTAACGAAAAATTAAGAATCCCAATTTATAATGGCAACACCACACGGTGGTATGGTATTTGAAAATTCAGTAGACCAACAACTTGTTAACAATTCATGATATTCAAACCATAACAGGTATAAAACACTTATTTTATTCAATTTTTATATTTTTTTGAGCGTCAGTTTCGCCACACTAGTACTACCTTAATAGAACAAAAAGAAATTGAATTTATATTTATAACAAAACATACAATACTTATGTCTTGCGTATAAATAAGATAATAAGATAAATTATTAACTAATAAAGTTCCTGGTAATGTCACAGACTTTAGAGATTTATCTTTTTCTACGAAGGAGAAATTAATATAATGAAATAATACATTGTATTATTTCTGAACGCAGTTGTTTTAATAGGGACTTGTAATTTTGATGTCACATGCAGCAAACCTGAAGCAAACCTCCCTCCACACAATTTTGTGTGAAACAACAAATTTGTAGAAAGAGCGAGGTGACACCATGCCGAGTCTATCAACTGATTTCTCCTTTCGGCACTTTACCCCGTAGATCCTAACATTTGTTTGACGGTTAACGTTTGGATCACGTGATAAACGTCAAACTGTAAAGCTATACCATGTTCGCTACATAACAAATTATTAAATTCTATTTTACTCACTAGATGGCAACCGAAAAATTTGAATTGTATAAGTCCCTATTAGAATGAACGAATATGAACAAGTTATATTGTTACAATGTATTACATTTATTCATATTTAAAAATAAAATTGAAATATTATTTTTGTTATATCAACTCGAGATTCTCGAGATCTCGACTTCCAGATCAAGATTTATTTTGAATCTCGCATGTCAAGATCGAAATAAATTTACATCTTGAAAATAAAAAATGGTCGAGATCGAGATTAATCAAATTCTCGATAAATCTCGTTTCGCAGCAGTACTAATTTTTACTATACAAAGTATTTTAAACTATTTTATTAAATTATTAATATAATATAATAACAAAAAAAATACAACGTTTAACAAACACACATGCCATTTGAAAATGAACTGATCATAACTAAAATGAAGATAAGATGCAAAGTATTGTAATATTACATTTTGTCCGGCAGTACGGTGGAGTGGGTAGCGTTACGGAATTCGAATCCGGAGATTCCGAGTTCGAATCCCACTCAAGCTATAAATTATAAGATAAACCACTCTGCGAGCCGGTGAGTTCGGAACCCGTACTGTAATTGGGATTTAAATCCTGTTGTACGTAAATAAATAAACAAAAATTAGAAATCGCATGATTTTTATGATTGTTGTAAAATTATAAAATCTTCAACAAGAATTACAATAATTATTTATTATTATGAGTCTTATTGAATGATTTTTTTAACAAGTACTATATGTCGCCTTTTATTGTTATTCAATGACTAGTGCAAAAATAATTCCGCACAGTTTTGCAGAACGTAATCATTCCATAATTGAAAATTAAATAAGAATGGTATTATTCTGTAATAGTCGTACAGAACAGATACTAAAGAAAACATAAAACTGCCAAATTTTGTGTAATTTGAAATAAAATTAAGTTTGTCAGCAACAATGTAAAAAGATAATAAAAAGGTAAATCGAATTATGAATTTTCAGTGACAGGCAAGCAAATCAATGGTGTGAGGAATTTTCGATTGGCAATTGTTCCAAAGCATATCGTGTTAATCATAAATGGGCGTGATCGTAAGTCAAAAAAGAAAAAAACACTGTGAGTAAAATAATTTTTCGCGCCTATGAATGAAATTATTGATTTAAAATTGCTAAAAATCGCACTAACCTCCAAACACACAACACATGAAATTGACAAAAGTTTCTAGGTTTTACCGAATGGCGTTCAGTAAACACATAATTTTTACCGAAAGGTGTACGATAAATACATAGTTTCCAAACTGTGTTCGGTAAAAGTAGTTTCCGAACAGCATTCGGTAAAAACTTGGTTTCCGAACGGCATTCGGTTATCACATAGTTTCCGAACGATTATGAGATATGTAATGCCTGTTTTACACTGAGCAAGCGCAACCTGCAATTGCAACTTGCAAATTTTACGTTCAACTAGTTGCACCAAAATGTTGCAGAGATATTTTTTTCACTTTACATTCAGCAACTTGCAACTGCATTGTAACATTAATTTATTTATACATTTTTGTCGTTACTAACTTCATATTATATCAGCTTAACCTCTTATATCACTTGTATTATTGACATTTTTTTCATATGTTGCATTGATATACAAATTTATTCTTATAAGTAATTGCACATTATTTGTAATACAGTAAATCATTTTAATATCCTTAATCCAACTTTATCGTTTTTGACATTTATAATAAGTTGGTAGCATTCTAACAAACTTAAAATTACTAGAAATAACTAACAGTGGCCTTGCAAATCTTGTAAAAATTAGAACACGTAATTCGTGCAAGAGGTTGATACAAAATTGCTTCTGTCTCTTGCACTTGTAATTTCTGTATTAGACTCGTTCAATATTGCTTCAACTTGTTGAAAGTTGCACTTGCAATATTGCTCAGTATAAAACAGGCATTAAACTGTCAATCCAGGAAGAAGGCCCGAAAAATAATTTGTCATTAGCGGGTGCAACCATGAGCAAAAGTTTCCTCAGGCACCCATCTCTACGCTCGACTACAATAGTCAATATTGCTGTTCAAACACAAAAACTGACAATCTGGCTGGATCGTTGATAAATTCCTTTATGTTAAACTAAGAAAATATTTGATAACAGAGGTAAAAAAAAAATCAATTCTGATAATTTGTATGTAGTTAAGGAAAACTAATTAAGTGATAAATGCGTGTAATGGCATAACTGAAATATTCGATGTTGGCGGTCGGACTGTTCTACTTACAGCGAACACAAAGGCGAGGCGAAGAGGTGATAGCGCGTTCTGCGTCTCAGCGTCGAGGGAGACACCGGAACGCCTTGGACGCGCTGAGGAGTGATTTTGAATGTAAACATATTCAAACGCCTTGATTAATTTAACAGTCGAACGCATTTTCTATAATATCTCTCTGCTGAGACGTGGAGACCTAGTAATTGAGGGTGTAACAAGCGTCATGAGTTTTGATTCTCCTTGGATCGATAGGACATGATATCTATATCTGTTGATAACTTTTAATTCAGACCCCTGCGCCAATAAGTTTTTAGCGGCGGCTACGTTGCCGTCAAAAATTACCGGCCGGTGGAGACGGCGCGCTGGCGTCACGCCGTTTTAAAAAATCAGCGGCATAATCTTCATTATTAATTTTTAAAAATACATAAATATATCAACATGCTTTTTTATCCATTACACCGAGTCTGGCATTCTGGCAAAGCAGATCTCGGTAAAGTGGTATACTTTGCGCGAGAAGTGCGGTTTCAAGCCGTCAAATCGTGGCCCCCAAAGATGTTAGTAAAGGGAGAGCCACAGGGGTAATTTTTAATGTGGTGAAAATTGTTAGTCGGCTCGGTTCGATTCCCACAGCCTACAAGCAATTTTCACCACATTTAAATTACCCCTCCATTATCGTCTTTGGGGACCCTGATTTGACTTCTGGCCACCGAATTTCACGCGCATATATATATATATATATATATATATATATATATATATATATATATATATATATATATATATACATATATAACAAGCGCAGGGCGCCACTCCCTTCCTTTCTTATCTTTTTGTTTTATTTTCAGTTACTGCATTGTGTGGACTTTTCTTTCATATACAAGTGCAGGCTATTGCTTTCATCTTTTCTAATCTTTATAGATTCGTTATTAGATTTGTTTTTAGGAGTATGCTTGAGTAATTTGAGATGTTTTATGCATATGTTATGTATGTCGAAGAAAGAATATGAATGATAAGTCAATAGGAGTTTTATGCATATGTTATGATATATTTATTTTTTATTTTAAATATTAGTTTATCCACATGCAGTAAACTATGAGACGATCGTTTGGCTGTTACGATAAGCCTAGTAATTGAGAAAACACGTTCATTGGGCGTTAAAGTTGCCAGTATACCTACACAATTTATTGAATTTTTTGCTAACAAGGGCATTTTTCTTTGACTTGATTGTCAGTATTGGCACTCTTTTTCAAGTTCGTTTAATTTTTGACCGTTCGTCGAAGAACCTGGTACGATTATTTTAGCCGACAAACAATTTTGACCACATTAAAATTATTGCTCTCACTCCCCTTCCACTAACATCTTTGGGGGCTGTGATTTAATGGCTAGAAACGCATTTCACGCACATACATATATTACTTACCAAGATCTGCTACGGTAAAGTGCCACAACCTGTAATGGATAAAAGGCATGATGATATATTTATTTATTTTATTTTAAATATATAAGTGTTGCATATTACCATCTTTTATTTTTTCTTTTTTTGACTGTATTATCATGAGAAATGAATGTATTAATAAATCATATTTCATATTTTCCATATGTATCCATACAAAAGTATAGGGATATATTTTCATTAAAATTAAGCTGCTGTAGTTTTTTGGAATTTCTTTTTAATCGCAGTAATTAAACCTAATAATACCATTCAAATGATCATAATGAGGAAAACTAAGAAAATATTTTTTTATGTATCTGGCTCGACTCCAATTTTCAAGATAAATTATTTTGTTATACTAAATAATAATAATAAACTTCTACTCATTACTGGGTGTGGCAGTATGCCGTAGCAGATCTCGGTAAGTGAATTATTTTGCGCGAGAAGTGCGGCTACCAACCGTCAAATCACGGCTTTCAAATATGTTAGTTGTGAGGAGCCACAGAGGTAGTTTTAATGTGGTGAAAATTGTTTGTCGGTTGTACAATAATTAATCCGGAGCGAATTCTTATTTTTTGTATAGTATACAAATATTTTGTAACGAACAAAACAAATCTTGTGAAATTTATCTGACTCTGAATTGAAAATTTGACATAATATAATTATTTTTTATGCATCACTGAATCCTAAAAATACCTTCAATAATAAATCATTCAATTCAAAATGAATTAAAATATCACTCTTTGAAATTCATATATTTTCAAATTTATAATTTACAATGTAAAACAACAATGACAATCATGTCAACTGTAAATACAGAAAGGTACTGTGAACACTAACAATGTCAACCGAATGATCAGAAAAGAATAACATTGAAATATAATATACATATACTCGTATAAAACATAAACAACTTGGTACTATGTCTGGCTGTTGTGTTTTATCGTATATCGAGCGGTAGCAATGAGCAGAGAATATGAAATAGGAACTAAATAAATAAAATAAAATATATCATCACGTCTTTTACCTATTACTGGGTGTGGCACTCTGCCGCAACAGATCTCGGTAAGTGATAAATTTATGTGCGTGAAGTGCGGTTACCAACCGTCAAAGAATGACCCAAAATATGTTAGTGGAGGGGGAGCCACAGGGGTAGTTTTAATGTGGTTTGTTTGTCGGCTGTAGGAATCGAACCGGGTATTTCAATTCAGCTCAGTGGTATCGAGTCGGCCTGTGGATTTGAGAACACGGATTCGATTCCCACAGCCCAGTAGTAATTTGTGTAGAATTATTTTAGTAGTGTGCTCAATTAAAAAAATAAATAAATATTTCATCACGCCTTTTTACCCATTACTGGGTGTGGCACTCTGTCGAAGCAAATCTCGATAAGTGATATATTTATGCGCATGAAGTGCGGTTACCAGTCGTCAAATCACGGCCCCCAAATATGTTAGTGGTGAAGGAGCCACAGGGGTAATTTTAAATTGGTGAAAATGTTTTGTCAGCTGTGGGGATCGTATCAGGGTTCTTAGGATCCACAGGCCGACTTGATACCACTGAGCCATTACCCCATAATAAAAAAATAAATTATGTTCTTCAGGGATATTCTTAAAATTTGAATTTATCGTGATTTTTAAGCGAGAAAACAAAAATATTCGTTACTCCTCAGGAAATAATGCTAGAATCAAAGTTTTTAGTAAAATATAATAAATAAATTTAATTATTCAGGGCCCTTTCTACAATTCGAATTTATCATAATTTTTAAACGAGAAAACAAAAATATTCGTTACACCTCAGGAAATAATGCTAGAATCAAAGTTTTTTGTAAAATATAATAAATAAATTTAATTATTCAGGGATATTTCTACAATATGAATTTATGATAATTTTTAAGCGAGAAAACTAAAATATTCGTTTCTAGCTCCAGAAAAATTTTAATATCGTTACTCGTCAGGAAAAAGTGGTAGAATTAAAGTTTCTAGTAAAATATAACAAATAAATTAAGTTATTCAGGGATATTCTTTCAATTTGAATTTATCGTGATTTATAAGCGAGAACACAAAAATATTCGTTTCTAGCTCCAGAAATGTTTTAACAGCGTTACACCACAGGAAAAAATGCTAGAATCAAAGTTTTGAGTAAAATATAATAAATAATTAAATTCTTCAAGGATATTCTTATAATTTGAATTTATCGTGTTTTATTTAAAAATAAAATTATGGAAAATCGTACTGTGATCAAATACCTATATAAAAAGGGCTTAATACTAAGATAAATTCATGAAGACATTGCTTTGATAAGCTATGTTTATACCGACATTTAATTACGGCACGATTTTCAATATTTTCCATTTAAAAAAAAATCAAAATAGTGCATCTTTTACTTTAAAATTGAAAGTTATTAGTTAGAATATTAATATAAAACTTTGCAGAAACTTGAATGATAATGCATTTACCTTCCCAAATAGGTATTTGTGTACCTAAAGCAGAAAGTAGTGTATTGCGGCAAGGACAGTTTCTGCTGAAGGTGCACACAATATTTTTTCTACGACCATTTAGAAACGCTTGAAAAAGAATTTAAATTATTTTTTGAGAGTTTTTCTGTTTGGTAATTCGGGCGACAGTTTTCATGTATCCATGGATACGATGATACACTCTTACATTGCCGCTTGGCAAGCGGAAAATGTCAACATTCTGCTATCAACTGACAGTGGGAAAAAGTGTATTTTCTGCCCGGTCGTAGAAAACAATAATTGTGAGTCGAATGCTGCCCTCTCTATATCAGGCCGCGAATGTTTCAATATATCCTCGTATAGCAAAGCAGAGGGGGTTCAGTGTACAGAGTGTACGTGTGTGCGGCAGCATACGGGGTGCGGGTATGAGTCGAAACTTGGTCGAATTGCGCCAGATGCAAGTTGAACAGTGCGGAGCGACAAATCCTCAGGGAAATCAGTCGGTCGAAGCTAACGGAAGGCGGACAGGCGTGGGGACCGCGAGCCGAACTATGTCTCCTCCTGCTCTCGCAGCATCGAGCCATGGGTAGGTGCCAAACAGGCACCACCAGCTCCAACACACACCGCCACTGGCACTGCGCTCTTCCTTAATACGCGACTCGTTTTATTACCAATAAAAATGCTATTTTACTGCATTTGGTAATGTTTATTTCGTTTTTATTCACCATGCTGAAAAAAACTTCTGTAATTTAATCTAGCTGTCGAGTGAATAGCAGGAATGATTCGATTCGGTTACCGGTTACTGGTTACGATTGACGGTTTTGGGTTCTGGTTACCAGTTTATATTTACAACGGATGTGCGTAAATGACCCGTAGATAAAGCGCATTCAATGTCTTTTTATATCTTAATGAAAAGAAAGATGGCGTTTTTACAAAAAGAAATTAATTGATAATAATAATAATAATATTTATTAACTGTAAAGCATTAATACATGCACAGTACGTCATATAAATACAAATACTTTATAAAGAAGACAATATTAAAACGACAAATTAAATTAAAATTATATAAAAGGATGATACAATTTTTTATACATTTTTGATATTTTAATTGAAAAAAAATCAGAAATTTTCGTCTGTGATATACTCGCCGATATTATAATATGATTTAACAGATAACTTTTGGATGATAATATTTCTGAACTTTTTTACCTCCAAATGTCTTATTTCATGTTCTAATTTATTATATATATATATATATATATATATATATATATATATATATATATAATATATAATATATAATACAAATGGATGTACTCATATGCATGAATAATGAATCCAAGTATGTTGTAGTGTCTACTTACTTCGTTTTATTAAAAATAATATCATTAAAATAAAACAAGATATTTCAAATTACTTTCAGCCCTTAACATTAAATTAATATTTTTTAAGGTGACACCTATCAGTCGCCTGGCCCAGTAGTAGTTGTGATTGAGTCGAGATTTTATGTTACTATATAATATTTAAAGTAATAGTTCTCGACATATCTCTACTCGCGGAAACACTATTCTATCAGAAGATACTCATTGTTCATGGAGCGTTGATTGCTGGCTTCATACACATCCTCACTGAAAATTCAAACCGGTAGCCAGTATCCGATCCAGTCCGGTAACTGAACTGAATAATTTATTATTGTGATTCAGTGTTGAAAATGAGCTTATTTTAACTAATTTCCGGCTAGTCTCATTATTGTCCATATGCAGGCATATTACAATTTTAAATTTGAAAACGCACTATAAATTTTACATATCATTTAATATTATCCCAGAATAAAATTTGGAACAGTTTCATTATGGGCTATTATGAACCTAAGCGACAGTAAATATTTGTAAAAATTGCAGCATTATGGAAAGCGTAAAAAAGGAATAGCAATTTTTAAATATATATATATATATATATATATATATATATATATATATATATATATATATATATATATATATATATATATAGGCTGTCCCATTTAACTTGACAACTTGAAATAACTCAAAAAATAGGCGATGTACCTACGCAAAAATTGAGTCGAGACCAAATCTTAACAGTTTTGAAGGGGGAATCATTCTATGCTAAAAGCAGGACCCCCCTGCCCCCAGTGGGTGGGGCAGTGGGCAACATTGAAATCTTAAATAGGAACCCCCATATTTTATTTCAGATTCGGATTCTACGGACAAAAATACATAAGTTTTGTGTGAAACTTTTTTTCATAAAAAATGGGGGTTCCTATTTAAGATTTCAATGTTGCCCACCGCCCCACCCACTGGGGGCAGGGGGGTCCTGATTTTAGCATAGAATGATTCCCCCTTCAAAACTGTTAAGATTTGGTCTCGGCACACTTTTTTCGTACATCGCGTATTTTTTGAGTTATTTCAAGTTGTCAAGTTAAATGGTACAGCCGATATATATATATATATATATATATATATATATATATATATATATATATATATATATTTTTTTTTTTGAAATTATAACACTTGTTTGTCGCCTGTGGGAATCGAACCAAGGTTCTTAGGATCCACAGGCCGACTTCATACCACTAAGCTAGCCACCTCATTTAAATATGTACGAACTCTCAAATACAATGTAATCATAGTAAATTGTCGATTGTTAAAAATGTGCTTTAATGAAGATGAAGAAACCTAATTATTAATTTATTAAAATTTAAATTACTTATTAATAAAAATACTGTTTACTCAGTGATAAAATACTTTAAGTAATTTAAATTTCTATTCAAAAACTAAGAAATCTGCATAATGAAAAGTTTTCGTTCGTTCCATTTTTTTAAAGGCAAGCAAAATTAACCAATGATAATTAATAATGATTCACGAAAGTAATACGTTTTATTATACACCCGGATTTGAATCTATGACCTTTTGTACTTCGGTCAAACGCTCTAACCAACTAGCCATACAATTGAAGAATTTGCAGCAAGGAGGTAGCTCAATTTTTTAACAAAATTGAGGTAGCGGTATAAGTTTTTATTTGAAATCATTTGGTGCAAAATTAATTTAAATATCTCAATTTATTTCAGAGAAGGATACAAAATAATACGTATCTCTAAAATATTTGTGGTAATATAGAGGTAGCTCCATAAAATAAAATAATAATAACTTATTGTAGATATATATATCATCACACCTTCTATCCATTACTGGGTGTGGCACTCTGCCGAAGCAGATCTCGGTAAGTGATATATTTTGCGCGTGAAGTGCGGTTACCAGTCGTCAAATCACGGCCTCGAAATCTGTTAGTGGTGAGGGAGCCACAGGGATAATTTTAAAATGGTGAAAATTGTTTGTCGCCTGTGGGAATCGAACCAGGGTTCTCAGGATCCACAGGCAGACTTGATACCACTGAGCTAGCTACCCCATAACATAAATATGAACAAATTAAATACATTGCAACAATATAACTTGTTCATATTCGTACATCCGAATTAATGCGTTCAACAAATAGTACAATGTATTATTTCATTATATTAATTTCTCTTCGTGGAGAATTATAAATCTCTAAAGTTTGAGATTACCAGGAATTTTATTAGTTAATAATTTCTAAAAGATCCCTTCATAAGATCTAATAAAAAGCTTGATTCATAGAATACATTTATTATCATACCTTATTTTACGCAATACACACACAAGTATTTGTAGGTATGTTTATTTTTATAAATATTAATTCAATTTCTTTTTGTTATACTAATGTAGATATGTTTGTTTATGAAAAGAGATACTTCTTCCTGTGGCACTACAATCCATTGAGGATTTGGGCCTACCGGGCACACCAATCTGCAGTTTTTACACTGCCGTACTGCCGGTTCCCCTAGTCGATGTTACATTATTTCAGGCGTATAAGTGACTAGCTTATAGCACGAAAGAGATACTATAATAACAAAATTAAATTACTTGATTTACAATTTATGGGATGGCTAGCACAGTGGTATGAAGTCGGCCTGTGGATCCTGAGGTCCCTGGTTCGATTCCCACAGGCGACAAATTTTCATAATTTGAAAAAGCTATCCCTGTGGCTCCTCCACCACTAACATGTTTGGGGGCCGTGATTTGACGACTGGTAACCGCACTTCACGCGCAAAAATATATCACTTACCGAGATCTGCTTTAGCAGAGTGCCACACCCAGTATTGGGTAGAAGGCGTGATGATATATTTATTTATTTATTTATTTATTTATTTACAATTTATATAAGGTATCTTATAAACATCCGTGACATATAAAATGCGGAAATGCCGCAATGTCGGTAATTTAAAGAGTATTTTTATTTTTGAAGTTGATTTAAAAAAAAATTAAGACCATAACATCGTCTCGAGCAAGAATTTGACCTCGAGATTTTATCTTAATCTCGATCTCAAATAGATAGTCAAGACGAGACGAGATCGAGAAAAATCTCGTCTCCGCGGCATTACTAGATAGAACGACATATTCCTACCCGAAATTCGATGCTTTGTCAATTTCAGAACAAATTTGAAAATGTTCGTCTCTTTTACAATATTGTCTATTTGTAAATATTCTTAATCTATTCTAATATTTGATCTTAAATTCCAAATTTCTAATTGAATTACAACGAATTTTTGTAAGTTTAATTTGTATGCAATAAAATAATTTGAAATACTGAAAATATAAACTCTGTGAATAAGATTTACAATCAACATTTAATTGAAAATCAATTCGGAATACAAATTTCTTGGGGAATATAATTATATCTCTCATTTGTTACATTTTCCGGGCCAATTCTCTCTACCAAATGATAAAAATGTATTATTGGAATTTAATTTTTATCGTAAGCGATAATTTCAGCCATCTAACAATCCTGATTAGTTTTTCGCAATAATCACAGATTTATTTAATAAGAGGAGGGCTGCTGTATCCAGTAAAGGTGGAAAATAATAAAATTTCGGTAACGATATTCAATATCATTGAAATGTCGATATTTAAAATATATCGAAATATCGATATATCAAAATGTCAAAATATCGATATATTGGAATATTGAAATATCGATATATCGACATATTTTGATATATCGCTACACAGTACGACCGAATATTAATAATATTTATATTAAATTATAACTTTTTACGGCGTCGTATAGTTACCAAGCAACTTGTTTTTAGATTAGGTGTATTTCATTTGTCATTTGGGTCAGATCTAACTAACATTTACTGAATCAGATCACTTATTTATTTCGCTGGATTACTCCGCTGACTTTATTTCCTGTACTAGAATTACTAATTCTAATTTACTTTGAAGTAATTCACCCCAATAAGTGCATCAATTTACTTAATTCAGATCAATTAGATATGTTCTGAACTGATTTTACTGAACCTAGCTGTGTGATAAAATTATTTCGTATTAACAATGTAAAATATTAAGACAAGTTAAGTATTCGCTGGCATATTTTATTATTTTACTATTTAGTATTATTAGCATTTATAACTAAATCAACATTTTAGTTCTTGTGTCAACCAGAACACTTTATGTAAGTAAAATATATACTTTAACTATTTATTAATTCAATCTAAGCTACCATATTTACATTTCTGAATCCATTAGTTCTTAAGTCTGGGAATATATAATCAAAAATAATTTTAAGCATTTCATACAGTACAACTTTATACAAAAATTTAAAATTAAAGTATATCGACTTTCCCTGTTTGCACATTAATGATATAGAATGAATGCGCAAGTATGCTGTTAAACATAACATTATTTCTTTATTACGTTGTAAATTCAACTCACGTTTATAGTTTACAACTTCGGGAATGACATGTGTGGTTTGGATAGTGAAATTATACACCAGCTCTTGCTTTATATATTGTGGTTTCTAATCTTCTGAAATTCATTAGGAATAGAAACATGTAATTATTTTATATACAGTGTACCAAACCATGAATTCATTTGTTTAAACAATTAGAATAGTTGCAATCATACCCTAGTTATGGCTCTATCTGTTATATTTACTATGAACAATTTATTTCAAAGTGAAGCAAATAATAAATATCTTATTGCTATTAGGAAACAAGAATCTCCAAAATATTTGATGAGAAAGTTATAATCCGAGAAGAGAGAAGAGAAGAGAAATGTTCGTATGTTTAGATTTACATTTATACATTGTTTATATTTAAAAGTATTAAACAAGTAACATTATCTAATTTATATTGAGAATATAAATAAATATATCATCACGCCTTCTACCCATTACTGGGTGTGATATTCTGCCGTAGCAGATCTCAATAAGTCCTCAAGCAGGGGTCGCAAACATAAATGCAGCAAAGGGCCAGTAGATTAGATGTAAAAAAGCAGTGGGCCGTAATCAATATATAATATGTACTCGTACAAATAAATTAAAATATAATAAATTATAATTTTGTTTTGTGTTTTTTTTTGTCATTAAATATTTTTATATTCTATCCTTAGCGTTTAATTTATATTTAGTTTAATGAAATTTGCCTAAAAATGGAATATTCATATGTTAAAACCTGCTGGTAACATTAACCAGAACCAGAACTCGCACTTGTCTTCTATTCTTGATACTGTTGTCACCTCTGCAACTGTCAATATTATTTTCAATGATATATCAACGTTGATATCATATTTTAAATAAATAAATAAATACATATATATATTGAGTGTTTAACTGCAAATGTGTGGAATTCACTTTCAAAAACAAGCGTATAGCAACACCCCTTTCCTTTCTTATCTTTTAATTATTTTTCAGTTCTTACATAGAGTGTTTAACTGCAATTGTGTGGAATTCACTTTCAAAAACAAGCGCAGAGCAACACTCTGTATCATTCTTAGAGTTTTGTTTAATTTTCAGTTACTGCATTGTGTGGACTTTTCTTTCATATACAAGTGCAGGTTATCGCTTTCATCTTTTCTAATCTTTGTAGATTCATTGTTAGATTCGTTATTAGATTAGTTGTTAGGAGTAAGCTTGAGTAATTTGAGATGTTTTGTGCATATTTATTTATTTATTTATGTTAATCTGTACAACATGATTTGAATCCCAATTATGTATGTCAAAGAAAGAAGATGAATGAAAAGTGAATAGGAGTGATTGAAGGTTTGTTGTGTGATGAATGATTTCAAGTGTAATAAATAAATGAGTTTATATGGAGTGATCTAAAAATGTGGTTGGTGTAATGATGGTATGTTAGGATGAGAATGTTTGCCAAGGACTGATTATTTCATGAATGTAATGAGTGAATATTTTATGAGTGATTTTAGGGTTCGTGCTACCCCATTTGATGTATGTATGTATATATATATATATATATATATATCATCACGCCTTTTACCCATTAATTTTTTTGTAAGTTACATACTTATGCGCGTGAAGTGCGGTTACCAGACGTCAATTCACGGTTTCCATACATGTTAGTAGAGGAGAAGTTTTAATCTGGTAAAAATTGTTTGCCGATTGTAGGAATCGAACCGAAGTTCTCAAATCCACAGGCCGCCACGATAGCGCTAAGCCACCTACCCCATATATTATATTATAATCATGGTATATCTAGTGAAACCTTAAAAGAAAAAATTAAGGCCATGGACCGATAAAGAGCCTTCGTGGCTTCCAGTTTGCGACCCCTATAGATATCTGAGATTGGGAAAATTGTAAAATCCCATAATTCGAGTTAAACCTCGCCTACAACATGTTAAATCCAAGTGAAATTATTGAATGATTAAATACATGTCTTTTTGTGTTAGCTGGCTATCTTTGTCCGTAAAATATATGTGTCTGGTTACGTATTTCATGCAATAAATATCCTGAGATCGATATATTCGACATGGTCTTGCATACATAGATAGGTATACATGAACTAGATCCAGCAATATCTACAAAATGATTTATATATCGCAGCTTCAGAAAATATTATTACGTATACACATCTATGATTAATTTATAGATATCTATTGTTTGCCTTTCATTGTTCGCTACCCAATTTGAATGTAGAGTTTCCACTCGGTTCTCCGCATTTGAGTTTGTTTGTATGTTGTACCTGTTGAAAGGCGTAACACGAAAATAACAATCACGTACAATTCGCTCAATTACAGATGTGATTGATTACAAACGACTTTTGCTCAACGTTTCGACCCATTTATATATCTATTAATTATTATCAAAGCTACGCACCGGTATGATCTTGTTAAACTAGCATTGCAGATCCACAAAGGGATGTGGAATCCTGACAGATTTGCCCAGGAGGTATCTAGCTGCTATAATAATTATAATTTATTGATTGGTCATTGGTACAATAGTAACTAACAAGTACATACATTCATACATAACATCACGCTATATCCTATCAAATGGGGTAGCATGAACCTAAAATCACTCATAAAATATTTACTCATTACATTCACCAAATAATCAGCCCATGTCAAACATTATCATCCAAACACACCACCCTCACTTTAACCACATTCATAGATCACTTCATATAAACTCATTTATTTATTACACTCGACATCATTTAACATACAATAAACCTTCAATCACACCTATTCAATCACTCCTATTGACTTATCATTCATATTCTTTCTTCGACATACATAACATATGCATAAAACATCTCAAATTACTCAAGCATACTCCTAACAACAAATCTAATAACGAATCTATAAAGATTAGAAAAGATGAAAGCAATAGCCTGCACTTGTATATGAATGAAAAATCTACACAATGCAGTAACTGAAAATGAAACAAAAAGATACGAAAGGAAGACAGTGTCTCCCTGCGCATACTTTAAAATACAAAATTTTAAGGAATTACATTGTAAACATAAAATTAAACATCAAACTTTTTAGTTCTCAGTATCTGTGAATTTTGTAGACAAAGTATAGTTGTATAATGTAGAAACAATTTTTTGTTAAAAGATTCTTGACATATATTTTAAATAGCGTAGGTGGTAGATACTTATTACTCTTTGGTAGTTGGTTATTAAAGTCTTCAGCGATTTCATTTGGGTACTTCAG
Source organism: Pterostichus madidus (assembly GCA_911728475.2). Lineage (NCBI taxonomy): Eukaryota > Metazoa > Arthropoda > Insecta > Coleoptera > Carabidae > Pterostichus > Pterostichus madidus. The sequence goes on along the minus strand of OU452311.1, from coordinate 22,142,067 downwards.
TACTTCAGAAGTAAACAGAGCGAGTGTTGTATTCATGGATATCACAGTTTTTCTTTAAATCATCACAAGAGTGAAACTCATGTACAGTGTGGTAAATGAAAATAGAAAGCAGTGGCATAATTTTTTTTTAATAAACAGCTTTCTACACGGCTCTATATAATATGAACCGGTAAGAATTCTAAAACACTTCTTTTGAAATTTGAAAATAGTCACAGCATGAGTTGAATTCATTCAGTCTTATGGCAATGGGAATGAAATAATGCGTAATATGCATTCCGTAGTAGATCAGTAGAGAAAATAACTACCAATCTACGAATCATCAAAATGACACTAGTTATAGTTTTGATAAGCACAGAGGTGTGATTACCCCAGCTCAAAATAATTACGAACGCAGAATCACATTATTTGTTCCATAATTATTTTTTAGTTAAAAATTTATATAAATTAAAAAAGGAAGTATCTTACATTTACTAAATTCTGTTATTAATTTTTAACATTTTTAACTAAATTTAACAATAAATATACCTTAGATACAAAATGTATAACAGTATTACTACCATTTTTGTTTTCAAAAATCTAATTCATTCCCAAATGAACTGTCATGATTATTATCTTGTGAACAGTTTGACGGATGAAATCAAAGTTAATTATTATTTAAACCAAACTTTATTATGATATAGTTTTTGGATAAAATGAAAATGTTTTAGTTAATAGAAATATGTTTACTTCATTTTGTAATGGTTGTCATTTCAACATGTATGTATCGATTGACTTCAAATTGTATCTGTATACCATCAACATACTAGTATATGTCTCATTAAAATTTAATCTAATTTTCTTGCATAGTACACGAGAAATAAAACTGCAAAATAAAATATCAAACGAAAAAATAAGATTAGGGACAACTGATGTGACGCATGCCTCGTATATTACTCTATAACATAAAAAGTTTAATATTATAATAAAATTTCCCGCTTCCCGACAAATCCCGGGCTTTAACATACATTCAATCTCACAACTAATGTGTTAAAACAATTACTTTGGTTTATAAAACGACATTGTATAAATAACAATAAAGAAAAAATAAATAAATAAATATATCATCACTCCTTCTACCCATTACTGGGTGTGGCACTCTGCTGAAGCAGATCTCGGTAAGTGATATATTTTGCGCGTGAAGTGCGGTTACCAGTCGTCAAATCACGGCCCCCAAACATGTTAGTGGTGGAGGAGCCACAGGGATAGCTTTTTCAAATTATGAAAATTTGTCGCCGGTGGGAATCGAACCAGGGACCTCAGGATCCACAGGCCGACTTCATACCACTGAGCTAGCCATCCCATTAAACAATAAAGAAACCAAATAAATGTCCAAAAACCATAAATTCTCAACACAAGAGGAATACAAATAAAGAACAATAAAATAAAAGAATGGTTAAATTCGCACCTCGAATCTCAAACATTATTTATACATATCAAATACCGTCTAGGAAACACAAGATCCATTTTTATAACGCAGAATACAACACGCTAAACCTATATCTAGCCATGTAAATGTTAGTTTCTTTGCTACTCAGCAAACATGGCGTCAATTCAATACTACGACGTCAATAATACATTTATTTGACGAAATCCTCTAACAAAAAGCATTGTACCATTATAAATAGTTCAATATAGTCTGACAGATGGCACGCTCATTTTTTTTAATGGGCTCCTATACCATAATCGAAATAACAAGAATTATTGATAAAAACATAAAATATATATTGAATACTTAAAGATGATGTTTTATTCTAGAGATATAAGCGATTAAAAATACAGTGATATCACATTTGGTAAAGTTTTTTCATTGGCCACTTTTTAATGCGGAAAATAAAAGATACGTGTGCAGTAAAATATAGCAATAAGCAACACAAAAAAAAATTATCTCCAGCAAATAAAACCCCAAATATCATAAACAAGAGAGGACAAGAGAAGCCAAATATGAAAATTGCTGTAAATTTTTGACAGTTTCTTTCCACATTTTTGTCTAACGTCATCTCAAACTATTTCTCGTATTTTTATGTTATATAATTATTAAATAATTTGGACTTTCAATTACTAAAAAATATGATTTATAACATATTCAGATTATTTCGCAATAATTAAATAATATATTTTTTTTAATCTTTAAATGAAACAAGTGTCACTGAAAGATACATGAGACATCACAACACCAATAAAAAACTTCAAAAATCATATATCATGTAAAATAAAATAAATAAAAATATCATCACACCTTCTACCCATTACTGGGTGTGGCACTCTGCCGAAGTAGATCTCCGTAAATTGCGCGTGAAGTGCGGTTACCAGTCATCAAATCACGGCCTCCAAAGATGTTAGTGGTGGAGGAACAACAGGGGTAAATTAAGAAAATTGTTTGTCGCGTGTGGGAATCGAACCAGGGTTCTTTTAAGGATCGTATTGCTATCGCATACTGAATAGCCTCAGTTATTTTATTTTCAGTTGTTGTTCATTGTTAGTAGCCAAGTTTTTTTGAATCCGGCTGAAGATTGAGAATTTGTTGTTTCTTTGGCGATATATTTTAATACAAACATAGTACATAATTGCAATATTATTGTCGTTATAGTAGTACAAATGATGAAAACGTGTGTATTTCATACGCGAACAAGCATTCTTAAACACTAATAAACGCTTTCAGTTGGTTATTACAACAATGGAAGAACTATTTGTTCGTGCTCGTCCATTGAGGATGGATGTTAGGCATTGTCGAATCATCAACGCGCATGTGAAAGCTGACAAATCGATTGTCACAGCTTGTTGATAGCTGTTCACGTTTGTTCGTGTTTGTTTCTGTTTTTTGTTTTTTGTTTTTGAATATTCGTATTCGTTCGTTATGATGTGCACGCACGCTCACTCTAAATCAGGGATCGCGGTTCTGGGGAAAATTATCCCAAGTGAGACTAATAAAAGTTCAGTAAACATAAATAAAAGTACATAAAAATATATTTATTAATTAGTAAGTAAAGCGAAACTTTTCATAAAACCATCCTCCAATCATTTATTTGCAATATTAGTAGTCTGACAACACTGTCCATAATATAAGTTTGATTCATCGTTTCGAGTGTTCCATTTACGAAGTTACTGATGGAAGGTTGGAAAGGATAATAGAGTTTGACCTTGTGACACTGCGTCGCTAACTTTTATATTGTGGCTGCCATATTAGTGTGAGTTCCGAACGCAGTATTGAAGCTCTGACATAAAAAATCCACAAGTTGATATGCATCATCAATAGGCAACAGGCAATCGTAGCTCAGTGGATAAAGGAGAGGTAAAACTTGTGTTTCTTAATTAACAAGGCAACTGAGGCCATTGCCTAGAAGGGAGCCGTATATTTTATAATCACATATAGTATTTTTTATGGGGTAATGCCTCAGTGGTACTAAATCGGCCTGTGGATTCTAAGAACCCTGGTTCGATCTCAAAGCCGAGAAACATTTTCACCAATTTAAAAATTATCCCTGTAGCTTTCCCACCACTAACATCTTTGGGGGCCGTGATTCGACGGCTGATAATCGCACTTCACGCGCATAAATATATCATTTACCAAGATCTGCTTCGGCAGAGTGCCACACCCAGTAATGGGTAAAAGGCGTGATGATATATTTACATTTATTTTTTAAATTTTTATTATTTAATACTTCTACAATCTATATATATATATATATATATATATATATATATATATATATATATATATATATATATATATATATAAGCTATTTACATATTAGAGTATGCATCGTTTCTTCGGTTGTTTTAGAAATATGAATAAATACATATATATATATATATATATATATATATATATATATATATATATATATATATATATATATATATATATATATGTATTTATTCATATTTCTAAAACAACCGAAGAAACGATGCATACTCTAATATGTAAATAGCTTATTTACTAGTATATTTGAAGATATTGAGGTCATGATCATGAAACCAATCATTATTATCATCAGGATAATCGTAGGATAAAAGCGAGGTAAAACTTGTGTTTCTTAATTAACAAGCAAGGGGTCATGCGTTCAAATGTCGCTGACTTCGACTTAAAACAAAAAATACGATTGTGTTTGAATAATTTGGATTCCACTATAAGCTGTACGCCTCCTGTACTCGTAATTGGGATTAAGTTCCTGTTGTGCAAGGTAACAAATAAATAAATAGTTATCTGCTTGGCGCAGGTCCAAATTCTCCAACTTCTTCTATTCATAGCCAGCCTCTTCATTTCTAGATAACTTCTTTCAGATCGTCTACCATCTTCTTCCTCCTTCTGCCTCTTCTATTTTCTCCTTCTACTGTTCCTTCTATTACGTCCTTCATTAGAGTATACCACACCACATTCTCTTCCTTTTCAAAATAATCTCGTATAGTGTCCTTCTTCCTCCTACTTATTCGTTGCTAACTCTATCAGACCACTTAATACCAAGCATTTTCCTCCATATCCACATTTACAAGGCAGCAATCCTGTAATATTATTGTATAAAAATTAAGCAACGTCATTTTTCCGAAACCTGAAGTGAAAACTTTTCAATTAAATTTTTTTGTTTCATAATAAGATTTTTATTTTAAAATAAATAAATAAATATATCATCACGCCTTCTACCCATTACTGGGTGTGGCACTCTGCCGAAGCAGATCTCGGTAAGTGATATATTTTGGGCGTGAATTGCGGTTACCAGTCGTCAAATCACGGCCCCCAAAGATGTTAGTGGTGGAGGAGCCACAGGGGTAGTTTTTGAAATTATGAAAATTGTTTGTCGCCTGTGGGAATCTAACCAGGGTTCTCGACTTCATACCACTGAGCTAGTCACCCCATTAATTTTTATTTTTTATGTGCTATTTTTTATTTCCTGCATCTTGAGTATTTGGTGTGTAATTTTCTTGTGTCAGTGTCTACGCTGCTGTTGATTATTCATTTAATGAAGTACATTTTTTCGTATGTCAGTTACGTTTTAGTGGTGCCTGTTCCATTACACATGGATGAAAGATGCAAAGTTTACTTTTTATGCCGTTGTTCACAAGCAACATTGCCATTAGTTCTCTTGTGCATGCCATTGTTATTTCCATGTTGGTTCAAATTTTTCCGGGGATGAAACGAGGTAGGTTCTACTTTAATAGGTATGTAGCATCGAGTGGTGCGCGAAGCTTGCGGCCTGCGGCACTACGGCAACAGCGGCAGCGCAGCAGCCCAGCAGTTTTACAGCACCCTGCACAAATATTATGATAGAGAATGTGTATTTCGTGCGCTAATTAAACTCCCTAATTATATTGTCGTGCAGATGTGCGAAGTATTCTGTGGTTTCGCTGTCGACGATTTTCGACCGTCGACGTGCCGTGAAATTGCAAATTCTAAATTAACGTAACAATTTACTGGCCGTTTCGTGATATTTATAACTAACTACTAACACCCGCACGAATACCTGCTACCGGTTGACTGCTTGCTCTAGCATAGATAGGTTTACCTCCACCACATTTTTACTCCAAAGTAGCCGAGTTCAAATCCAGAAAATTCTTATTTTCTACGATCGTATAAAATAGTATACTTTATTGCTACGAATTTAAATGATGTTACACACGTATTTTAAATTAAAAATGCTACATGAGTATCTATTCTAAATATATATTGGTTACTATGGCTCTTGATCCTAAAATTTAAACCTGCAAAATAAAATTAATTTTTTTACTTTGTAATGTCAGAACTTAGATATAAAAATTTCGAAAATTACCACCTAAATAGCTCTAATATAGAATTAAACTAAGAAAATATAATCAATTTTTTTATGTTTTTAAATAGTGGAGATTTATTTGAGCATATAATTTGAAATGGGTGTTCTTTTTCCATATTATTAATATAACTTTAACATAAAAGTCAAAATAAATTAATTGTAATCGAAAATAATAATAGGAACTTAATTCCAATTGCAGTACAGGGTCCGGACCGAGCGATAGTATGGAAGTTCATAAATATTTAGTTTGAGTAGGATTCGAACTCGGGATCTCCGGATTCAAATGCCGTAGCGCTATGCACACTATCGTACTGCCGAACTATAATGCTAACAAATAAGAAAATACATCTATAATTTTACAAAAAAAATATTTGTATAAATGTCAAAATCAGTTCCTAAATTCAATATGTCCGGCACACAAATTATTTAAAATGGGTCACAGATCACATAGTAAATAATTTATATTGCGGAATGTGGAACAATGTTACAAGGAGCAGTATGACTATGCTACATAAATTATAAAAACAGAAGTGATTGCCAAGAAGGTAATAAAACAATAAAAAAGAAATCTATTGTGAAACGACTCGTCGAATATCTCATGAATGCTAAAGACGGTGTCAAATAAGTTCTTTGATTTAAAATAATCTGATGGGCGTTAGGATGTATAAAGGTTCGAAAGGCGGAAGAGAATTTAATTTTAGCTAAATTTCAGTTTGAAGAAGCCGAAAAGAGAACAAAGCGCGTCCAGCAGGGAAAATCATTTAAAAGAGGTGGTACGTATCTCTCGGCGAGCGTCGACCGTCAAGCCCTTTATGGTCAGCGATTCACTCACGGCGAACCGCAGAAACCGGTAGCAAGAAGCCAGGCAAGTGCACGACACCGTAGAAGAGACCGGAGACCGGCGACCGGCGAGGGCTGCCGAATAAAGAAAGGGACGCGAACCGATCTGAATTATGAGGTAGTGCGTGGCCACGCGTCGGCTACGCTCCGTGGTCCACAACTCGAGTTCTGGTCTCTGGTCTCTGGTCGGTTCCTTTCGTGACAACACTTTTGATTCATGGCGAATACAAGGCAGCGCCAGAATCACTGGCTTAATGGTGATGGCCAATAAAACAGGGTTCGGCCACTCTTCCCATATTGTCGGACATGGTCAGAATATGGAGCATTAACTCCGCGAGCGCTCTGCGGGGCACGAATTCGAGTTGGGCCTCCCTCCTTCCCCTGTCCCTGTGAGGGTTTCTGCCTCTGCGAGCTGTTCTCGGTGACAAAGCGACTCAACAATCTGCTATAAACTGCAGAACAATTATCAAAATTACTTCAAAATTCTGTCCAAATGGACTTCGAACGGTCGGCGCTGATTTACTCTCTCTCCCTTTACGTTCGCAACTCGGAGCTCCGTCACTCGATTTTCATAATTCAACTCAATCAAAATAATTCGTTCTAATAACGCACTGAATATCCAACATCTTGATGAATTATTTATTACTTTATTAGGGACCAACTATTAATTATTCCTTTTACTCTCCGAACTTTAAGTCACTCGCTCTAGATTTTACGGATTTTCAGATAAAATGAAATGAAAGCTTTTGTTAGTAATTTAAATCAGACATCCAAGTGTCTGTATATATATATATATATATATATATATATATATATATATATATATATATATATATATATATACAGGCTGTAAATAAAAAAGCGGGCCATAAGAGTTGAACATGGGAAATAAATTTTTCCTTACACAAAAATTACCAAATAATTTTAAAATAAATTGTAGATAATTAAATATACAGCTGTATAATGGTTTAACTGTCAAGATATTAATTTAAAGCCACTTAAAATATCATCAACTGTTTGTAATTATAATTTCTTTTATTAAAATATTTATTGTGTGCTAATTTTAAAAGAAAATACAGGCGTTTTACAAGATTATATTAGTATCACTTATTATATATATATATATATATATATACGAGGTGTGGCTATTAAATAACGAGACTGACGCTGCTACAGACGAAGTACGGATGCGCCAAACACAAGCGACCGTCATCTTTTTAGCGAAAAGCTTTCCCTTTCGAATGCAGTATCTCTCGCTTCTGTAAGCAAATCCGTATAGCCGTAGCATTCGTTCTAATTAGAGTTGTTTTTTTGTTTCGCCGAAAAAATGTTAAATGCAACATTAGAGCAACGAAGGACAAGTCATGGTTTCTCCATCAAAACAATGCGCTGGCTCATTCCACAATGTATGTCAAGAGATTTCTAGCCAAGTATAGCATCCCAGTGTTGGACCATCCGCCTTATTCGCAAGATCTTGCATCGTGCGAGTGCTATCTGTTTCCTAAGGTGAAATTTGCTTTAATAGCAACAAGATTTGAGCTTTGAAAGAGAAATCGGCACGCGTTCTGAAGGAGCTGACGGATGAAGACTTCCAGCACTGTTTCGAACAATGGAAGATTCGCATGGACCATTGTAGGGATAGAGGAGGGGTGTATATTGAAAGTGATAATAAGTAAATAGGTATGGAATCAATATAAAATGGTAAAACAGCATCAATCTCGTTATTTAATAGTCATATCTCGTATAGGCGAAAATTTAAGTATCATTCTTATATAGTTTACAAAAAAAAAAATTAAATAAGAAATCTGTGCTTAACAAAATTAAGTCAAAATTTGTAACAGGCACTATAGAAGTATATGTTTCGTTTATATTTCTTATATCCTGATGTTGGTATGTCATAACTTCCTATATGTTTATAATTTTGTTTCAATCTCATGGCTACAAATAAGCAATATTTGTAAGACTTTATATTCCTTTTTACGGATAACAAAACGTGTGAAATAAAATCTGACTAGTGACAGATGTAGAATATAATTATCTACAAATTAATTATGTACTTTTCTCTAAAATTATCTTGGTACTTCTCCGTAACAAAAAACTGATTTTTCATGTTCCTGCGACTCGCGTTTTATATTTACAACAAACTATATATTCAAAAAAATCCGTACTCCTCGAGTTCATTGAAATATTCAATTACATTTGATGTAAAATAAAATAACCGTTAATAGCGATATTTAATTTCCTATTGTTTTATTTTGATATTTCAATTATTAATATTCAGAAAAATAATGCAAAAAAAAATAAGTGAGGCGTGCACTATATCGTGCATTTTAAATATGTTTGTGAATACTGTATCATTGTTTCGAAAATATATATATTATCAAACAAAGCCAACCATGTTTACGCTAAATCTGTGTGCTGACAAATGAAAAAGGCCAAACCTAAATAATTTTATTTATTAGCCATTCCCATTGTTCAATGGACCGTGTACAGGATTTTAGCGAGTGCTATTCTTTTATTTCTATTTTTGTTGATAATATATTTATTCGTATATGTAAAGCATATTATTAACTAGAATAAACACGAGAAACACATTGTAAAGTTGCATTTAACTACATTACGCTGCTTGCTGCTGCGGTTAATATCGTCCTGTCGCAGGCTGCATCGTAATTCACGTTTTCCCGAAACTGAAACTAATAAATTCTTCAATAAATAATTGCAACTTCCTTTTTCCAGAACTTTCGTTTCCATGGAATAATATCTCTAGTTGAGAATATTTTCACGTAATTCTTGACTAATACGTATAGGATGTCTATTTGTAATTTCAAATTGGAAATACTTTGAAAATTTACCAGGTGTATGTGAGAACCAATAGAAACACAAATTTTATTGAAAATAAACCAATGAAATGAAAGCTATTTTGATACTTTTTCACTAGTTAAATTAATATGTGATAATCTTTCACTGTAATTAAATCTCCTTGGTTACCAATTTAATAAGCGCAATTTTCATTAACGTCTATTGAAAATAATATATCGAAATGTCAAATACTGCTTCTACAGAGCAAATTTTTCTTAAAATTGACGAGAACGGTTAAAAAAAAAAACCAAAACATTAGATGATTATGGATGTTAAATTCTCACACAAAATATAATTTGTAATATAATCATTGTCAGATAATATTTTCACATGTATTTAAATTCGTTTTTACGGAAATAGGACATACATATTTCATTTCCATAACAACTCATAATTCATGTCAAAATATTATCGGCAATTATCATATCACTCGTTATATTAGCTATGATCAATATCAAATCAATATAACAATTTGAATTTTAAAATCAAGGCCCTCAAATATGTTAGTGGTGGGGAAGCCACTGGAATAAATGTTGTGAAAATTGTTTGTTGGCTGTGGGAATCGAACCTGGGTTCTCAAATCCACAGGCAGACTCGATACCACTGAGCCACCTACCCCATATTCAGGGTAAATCTAGAAAGACCCCCCTCTTATTTTTTTATTATAAGTAATTGAGGAATTTTGTTCCAATATAAATTTTATTATTTTTAATATACTATTTCTTGTAGGCGCGGTGATCGAGCATGTTAACGCACATCTCTTAACATGCTCGTCACCCGAACCAAGGTTCGTCAGTTCGAATCCGCCTGTCGACAAAGTATGATTTGTCGTTAAATAAAAAATACAGTTACTTGTATTAATCATACTCGGGCGCTATAAGCTAGTCACTTATTATATGCCTTAAAAAGTAACATCGACTACGGAAACCGGCAGTACGGCAGCGAAAAAACTGCGGCTCGGTGTGCCCGGGTAGGCCCAGGTCCGATTCGGGCTGTAGTATCATTGAAGAAGAATATACAATTTTGTTGCAGATATAGATATTTTTTATAAAGTCAGATTTACAAGATACGATATGAACTTTTGTAACACGAGGGAGTTGTGCGTAAAGCGAATAAGTGAAAATCTGATAATAATAATTTATTTGATGCGAATGTTACTTACTTGTTCTGTGAATTCCTTTCTTGGTGTGAACTACTTTTATGGACTGGCAGATCGTTGCCAGTTATAACACATAAATCACTTTATTGAGAACTAACGAACATGTTTAATAAAGGGTTAATTAAATGAACTTTGATAATTCAACATAAAATAATGTAAAAGGAATAAGGATAAAATACAAAACACTTGAACAAACTAATATGTGAAAACAGCTTAATTTAAAGTTACCCTAATTAAAATAAAACTGAATTCGCGCCACCGCGTCTTGTAAAGATGACGGCACATCTTTACACGTAGAGTCGTTGTTCGTCACTGGCTTGGCTATTCCAAACACTTGACATCTTCTGAGTAAAACTACCCACATCTGGAATCCATGTCCAGAGATGTCTTAAGTGCTTTGGGGCTGTGTAATCTGACACAAAGGCAATGCCGATTGCGAACATGAAAACTTGTTAGAATTCTAAGAATATTAGCTAATAACTGTCACTTTTATAAGTTAATGTCCTATATTTGAAAACCTAAAGTTTTCATATTCACACGAAAGGATATATGGCCACGAGTGTCAAATTACACGAAGCCAAGCTTTTAACTAAAGCAACATAACAACAATAAAATAGCTCATATTGTTGCACTTTTATTGTTCAAATAGCAAGATATAATTAATTTACTAAAATATAAACTGCCATTTTTTTTTGTCATTTCAACGATATATTACCTACATTTTATTAATGTATTTGAAGAAAAAGGCAAAAAAATTATGTTAATTGAGAGATGAAATATACTTATTATGCAAATATTTTGGGTGACTAGGTGAAAATAAATAAAATGTAACAATGTTAAACAATTGAATTACTGTCAACAAAGTATATATTAAACATTTGTTTAAAATTGTTTTAGCTTGTTACATGATATAGCAAAGTTACATTTTCTTAATTTTGACATTGCACCCGGAATAATTCAATAAAAATTATTTCTCATTTTTCAATTATATTAATTTTTCTTGAATTTTTACTAACACAATAATAAACAGTAATATATCGTTCAAAATACAAAAATATGGCAATTTATTTAGTAAAATCATTATTGGTTGCTATTTAAAAAATAAAATTTCATCTCGTACCATGCAAACCTGACTATAAAAAATATCTATATCTGCTATCATATAGTACAGTGGTTTTCAAAGTATGTGTCGAAACCCTCGAAGACATTGGAAGAGAGTCGCCGGATGCTATTTAGAAATTGTAAATAACTTGTATTAAGAGATTTATCCAGTTAAATTTTAAGGATTACTTAAATGAAAAATAACGAATCAAATGTTTGACAGCAATGTTAAATTACTCATTTGATAGTTGATCTCGATAAGATCTTGTTCATTTAAGGGAAACTTAAAATTTAAGTAGCTGCGTTGTAATTGGCCACTAAAGAATTCATTACAAGCTTGATAATAAAATATTATCAATTCTTTTCTAAAAAAAATTGTACTAAAGTTCATAATGAGAAGTTTTTTCTTTCCTAATTTCTAAAATCGTGGTTCTCTTTTAGTAATGCACATTATTACAAAATCAGTCTTTTACAAACTGCAATTTTGATCACATAGAAGGTAAGGGAGTCGCAAAAGAATTTATTTGTATTTTTTGACTCCAAGGGGGTCATGGCTACGAAAAGTTTAGAAAACCACTAATAAAGTATATTTAAAATAATAAAACTTTTATATGAATCAAATTTTGCTATTACTTATAATACTAAAGTTAAGGCAAGGGGGGCATGATTATAAAAAATCGCAATTCGAATTCATTCGTACATTATCGGCAATAGCTGAGAGCTGTAAGATTTGTAAATTATATTTAGTAGGTAAAATTATTAATTTGAATGATAAATAAAGGTATCTTCACGTTGTCCAACAAGTTACAGTATATCTTGCAATTAGTTTACGACCGAGTAAGTTTGCGTGAGTTAGTAGTGTACAGGCTGTTGTAGTGATCGAAGAGTTTTCAATATTCTGTTAACGTTTGCGAATATTATTATTGTTATTATTTACCAATAAATGTCAAAAACTTCATTAAGGATGTTATATTTATTTTGATTTTGGTCCCTGTGTAAAAATGTATTATTATTATATTATTGCCGATGCTAAACAATCATGATTATGATAACACATAATTTACTTAAATCAATGCCTCTGAAACTTTTTTGTATAATTTTTTTTCAAACATAGAGTTACATTTTGCAGACAAGCCCTTCAATAATGCTTGACATGATGTGATTAAGTCGAAGAATATCGGTGAATTTTTCTATAAGTGAAACATATCGAACTGACCCGCCTAAAAATAGCTGTACGTTCTGAAAGGCAACTCATACATAAAACATGAGTTTAAAAATTTGAATTGAAATGTTCGACATGAAACAATAATTGACAATCTTTTGACGTGGTTTGTAAATCTGTCAGTTTATACAGTACCGTATTCACGGGTATTACGTCATGTCTTATGTAGTGAATAAATGTATATATATATATATATATATATATATATATATATATATATATATATATATATATATATATATAAAAATTCACCGATATATATATATATATGGGGTAGTTGGTTCGGCTCAGTGATATCGAGTCGGCCCTTGGATTTGAGAACCCGGGTTCGATTCCCACAGTTGACAATTTTCACCACATTAAAACTATACTTGTGGCTTCCCCTCGATCCTTGGAGGGAGTGATTTGACGGCACTCCACGCGCAAATGTATATATTACTTTCCTATGTCTGCAACGGCAGAGTGCCACATCTATTAATGGGTAGAAGGCGTGACGATATTTTTTTTATAATATCGGAATATCCATATATTGAAATATTGTAATACTGATATATCAACATATTTTGATATAACACTACACATCGCGACCAAAGAAAATATGAATATTAATAAAAAACTTCACCATGTATCTACTGCGTAGTGAAGTGCTTTTAGATTGTGATACAATTATTTCTTGGAATATAAATAAATAAATATATCATCACGTCTTCTACCTATTACTGGGTGTGGCACTCTGCCGAGGCAGAGCTCGTTAGGTGATATATTTTGCACTTGAATTGCGGTTACCAGCCGCCAAATCACGGCCCCCAAATATGTTAGTGATGGTAGTTTAAAAATGTTGAAAATTGTTTGTTGCCTGTGGGAATCGAACCAGGGTTCTCAGGATCCACAGGCCGACCTGATACCACTATGCTAGCTACCCCATATTATATTATGGGTTCTTGAAATATATTGATGCTAAAACTAAGACAAGTTAATAGTGTAAGATTTTGTAGATTGGGCACTATAGGATGTTAAGGTTGACAAAATGATGTCTTCAACTTTGTAGTCTCAATATCAGTGATTAATTCATTTCTATTTAAATTTAATAATGACGATAAATAAAAAATATCAATATATCGGAAATACCGATATATTGAAAATATAAATAAAAATAAATATATTATCACGCCTTCTACCCATTACTAGGTGCGAACTCTGCCGTAGCAGATGTCGATAAGTGATATACTTTTGCTAGTTACCAGCCGTAAAATCACTTTACTTGTACTTGGGTTCTCAAATCCACAGGCGATTCGGTACCACTGGACTACCTACCCCATAAATAAATAATATCAACATATCGATATTGAAAAAATATCTATATATCGCCTACCCCTATTAGGTAGTACAAATTACTCTCTTATTGGTAATATTCTGCCTAAACAGCATTATTACCGCAGATAGTCTCTATGTCAAAGAACAATGCTATCTTAGACATACAACGTTAAATGACATCGGTATAATAATATTTAAACAATCAGGCTCAGTTGGTTACGTCGTTTTGTCGGATGAAAAGTCAAAAGTTTCATGCACCTAACACAGAACTGGGCGTACTCGAGTACACCTACTCGAAAGTACTATTTAAAGTCCAAGTTTTGTACTCTGTACTCGTACTCGAGTACATTTTATGATCTGATACTTTTACTTGTACTTGCGATGTTTCATCTAAATACTCGTACTCAATACTCTAAAAGGTACTCAGAGTACATGAAAAGTACTCTGAGTACTTATAAATACTCTAAATATTTCTGAATACCTTGAGTACTTCAAATTAATATTTTAAAGTATTATTTTATTATATGGGGCAGCTAGCTCAGTGGTATCGCGTTGGCCTGTGGATCCTAAGAACCCTGGATCGATTCTCACAGCTGAAAAACATGTTCACCACATTAAAAATTACTCCTGTGGCTCCCTCACCACTAACATCTTTGGGGGCCGTGATTTGATGGCTGGTAACCGCAATTCACGCGCATAAATATATCACTTACCGATATCTGCTTTGGCAGAGTGCCACACCCAGTAATGGGAAAAGGCGTAATGATATATTTATTTTTATTTTATGTCTACGAGTACAACAAACATGTTTATGCACGTTTGTATTTCAGTTTTCGTACAGTACAATTTTTTATAAAACTGTGTCTTAATAAAACAATCTAGAATCGATTTGTTTAATAATTTCATGTTACGTATAGAAGTACTTTACAAGGTATTTTAAAAGTAATTAAAAACAACTTTGTACTTTTCTCAAAAAAAATCTAAATACTAGTACATTTGAGTATTGATTACTTGAATTCGTTATTTGAGTACTTTAATTTGGTACTTTGCCCAGCTCTAACATAACACTAATTACTTACATAAATACAATTTAAATTGTGTCTTCGTAGAGCCGCCACTGTCCGAAATACCGATTCGGAGTCGTGTCGATTTCGCATTCTAAACTATTTATACGATACGGTGCAAGACATCTTTGAATCTTGTGAACATTTCAGCCACACTCGTAACTTTGTACAACCAGTTGATAGTAGGTTAGCTTCTCTTTCCAAGTGCTAAACACAGCCACTTCGTACCTAGTTCTTGTATTTGTACTTGCACTTTACCCTTGTTTTTACGATCATCATCTTCATTGCAACTTTTTATTTCTACTGAGGATTATAGCTGAAACCAAAAAGCTTGCACCACCATAAAAGTTTTATAAGCATCTTTCCGATCAAATATTCCTATTTTTTAACCAAACTACAAATGATTTGTTAAAACTTTTTTGTTTTTGTTTTTTTCGTTGGATAAGGAAATTAAAAATTATTACCTTCCAACAAGCTAAATGCATTCCCGATCATTTACCCGAATGCAATGAATATTTTCTTCTTTTCGGAATAATCGTTTTCCTTAATTATAATTTCTTCGCACGATTATTTCCTGAATGCTAATTTCTAGAATTTTCATTTACCCGAATGCCTTTTTCCCGTATGCTAATTTCTTATATTTCCCGATTAACAATGTTCTCGAATGTCAATTTTGCATCTAAATTATTTTGCCGAATGCATTAGGGTACATTGTTTGTTTAAAATTTCTCGAGTGACAATTTCGCAGTATTCCAATTTCTCGAATATTATTTTTCCATGTATAAATTTTATTAATGCATTTTTTATTTATTTATTTGTTAATTTGTTTATTTATTTACGTATTACTCTGCCAACCGGAATTTAATCCAATTTCAGTACAGGGGCCTACAGCTTATAGTGGAATCCGAACTACTCAGATACAATCGTATTTTTTAATATAAGTAGAAATCAGCGAGATTGAATTCATGATTCTTGCTTGTTTATTAAGAAACGCTAGCTTTACTTCTCTTTTATCCACTGGGCTACGATTGCCTTATGGTCTATTTCCATGACCATTTTCTTGAATTGCCATTTTTCATCATGTTATATACGAGTATTCTAAAAAAACAATTTCCAATACAATGAATTTAAAAATGGCCAGTAACTGGATTAATAATTTTGTTTATACAAAAATGTAATAAAATTAGTTAACTCGTTTTTAATACTACAATAAGCATTATAAAAATATTCTAGAACTTTAAAGGAATTAAATTCGGGAAAATCGCTTATATGTAATTAGCAAGCGGAAAATTTTAATTTTTTTAAATGTACATTTATAAAATTTACATTCCAGTTATTCGGCAAAAAGGTTATTTTGGAAATATGCATTCAGGAAATTACATTCTGGAAATTAGCATGCTAGAAAATGGTCATTCGGAAAAATGGTCATACCGGAAATTTCTCATTAGTGTAATTGCATTCTTGTAATATGCGTTCATGAAATTGTCATTCGGGAAATTGTTATTCTTTAACTTTATTTCGGTAAAATTATCATTCTGTAAATTATCATTCAGAAAATTGTATTCGTAAAAATAAACGGTAATCATCTAAACGTTATATTGTGTAAAATAAAATTGTTTGTAAGTAAAAGTGATGCTTACAATTTTTTTCTGAAATAAATAATAATAGGTTTTAGGTTCCTCAGAAGTTATATTTCTTCAGACCATTAAAGTTCGTCTTCCTCAAATACTGTAGAATTTAATATTTACTTATTTAGTAATTTTTCAAATACAATACAAACATGCAGTATAAAACCACCTAGTTCTTATTGCTAGCGTACTAATCGATAAATGTTTTCTACTCTTTAATTTATAAAAGGTTACTGGTAATTATCATGAAGGTTATTGTGCATAAGAACCACTATTTTAATCTATAATAAACATAATAAAAGAAAACAAATAAATTGTTCCTACGTGTAATTGAATGACATTGCTTTATTTGTTAGTTCATAGAAAATTGACGACGTTTCGAACATAAATTTTCTCCATTATCAAGTCGAAAAATAAATTATTTAAAATTATTATAACATTTTAAAAGTCAATATTACGTTGACACTATATCCAGGATATAATAAACACTCATTATCATTAACTAAAAAAAGATATACTTGCTATGAATTACAACATGATGTATAAACATTTTCGACTTATTTAAATTTCTTCTCCATGTCTTACAAATCTGTAACACTTACTTTTTAACACCCTGTATAGTGTTCTATAGCATCGTAAATTTTAAATTCATTTGAAGTCGACAATATCGAAACGAGGATAACGCACTTATTACCTATAAAGTAAAATTTACTGAGGTGTAAATCTTTACATTTTTAAATATAATTATTTTTTTATTACCTTCCTCACAATCGTTTCTAAGAAATTAAATTTTTGGAAACATTTTTCATTATCATTTGCTCATGAATTTAATCATTTTAATTTTAATTGTCATGGAGTAGGTGGCTCAGTGGTATCGAGTCGGCCTATGGGTTTAAGAACCCGGATTCGATTCCCATAGACGACAAACAATTTTCAACTCATTAATACTACCCCTGTGGCTCTCCCTCCACTAACATCATTAGAGGCTGTATTTATCACTAACCGAGATTTGCTATGGCAGAGTAACACACCCAGCAATGGGTAGAAGGCGTGATGACATATTTATTTTTTTAATAAATTTAATGTTTTTAATTTTATTACAATACTTTGAACCTTTATCTTTGAATATACGCACAATACATAATATGTTTCATTTATAAATAAATATTTCATCACGCCTTTTACCCATTATTGGGTGTGACACTCTGCCGATGCAGATCTCGGTAAGTGATATATTTATGCCCGTGAAGTGCGGTTACCAATCGTCAAATCATGGCCCCAAAGATGCTAGTGGTGAAGGAGCCACAGGGGTTATTTTATTGTGGTAAAAATGTTTGTCGACTGTGTGAATTGAACCAGGGTTCTCAGAATCTACGGGCCGTCTCGATAGCACAGAGCCACCTATCCCATATTTATAATAATTATAATAGTATATTTGAAAGAGATTAGTGATCAGTCGTCATCATCAGGCCCATTTAGGTACATGATGGCTTCAGTAAATTGATAAAACATTTTATTTGTATTTTGATAGTCTGCACTATAGATAAATAATCACGAATAAAATGGTTATATCACTTAATTTTGGATGTGTTACTCCTGTTTATAATCAAAATTGACGGTTCTTATAAAATGGAGTAAATATCTAGTTATTAATTAAGTAATTTTCGGATCTAATAATAATATGGTTTAACACTCCTTGTGGAATTACACCGCTTCAATCGAAGCTTTCTAGATCCTTTTTTGGAGGGGATCACTCTCCATTTCTGTCGTAGATGCTTTTGGCCATGTTGTTCCTTTGTTTCCTGTCTTCTGTCTTTCTTCTCCAGTTAACAATACCCGCTTCCTTCAAATCTTCTTCTACCTCTTGTAACCAAGGTGATCTTGATCTACCTCTTCTTCTTTTACAGCTGAGGGACCACATTACCATTTCTTTAATTGGGTCCTGCTCACTAGCCCTCCAGACGTATCCTAGCCATTTGATTCTTTGCTGTCTTATTTTCTTTACTACATCTACTCCTTGTAGTTTTTTTCTATCTCTTGGTTTGTCCTCATCCTGTATTCCATCTCTGTTACCTTTTTTGGTCCTAGTATTTTCCTTATTATGTTTCTTTCAGCTATTCTCAGTTTCTCTTCATCTTTCTTTGCCATTATCATTGTTTCGGCAGCGTATAATGTTATTGGCCTTATTATGGTCTAGCATATTCTCAGCTTTATTGTCTTTGTTATAAATTTGCTTCCTAGTAGCTTTTTTGTTTGCATAGAAGGCTTTGTTTGTTGCTATTATTTTTTCTCTTATTTCCATTCCCCTCTCGCCTTTGTTTGACAGCATTATTCCTAAATAATTAAACTTATCTACCTGTTCGTAGGTTTCTTCATTTATTATAATTAATTTCATCTGAATTTCCTTATTTAGTACCATTATTTTGGTCTTCTTCTGATTTACTTCCAGTCCTATATCCCTTCCTTCCTTTATTTTCGGATCATAGAATGTTTGAAATAATTTGGGTAGAGTAGATGCTCGTCACTCTTGTACTAATTATATGTTTTAATGTTTTTTGCATCGTTTTTACAATTAGCCACTTTTCTTAAATTGCTAATGTATCCTTAGCTAGTATATTTTATTATTTCAATCAGTGCTGCAAGTATAGTTCCATTAGAGTATGAAAGTTGACGTTTAAATTATTTTATGGTTGTGGTTTCTTTTCATAGGTTTGCGCTATGAATTTTTTAAAAAAGAAATATGACCTTTATGTATTTTGATATGAAGAACTAGAATTGTAAGAAACCCAAAGATGGCAATACCGGAAAAATATTCAAATAGCGACACAGGAGAGTATTTAAAATTTTAATAGAATTTTTTGGATTTATCTTGATTATAATTTTAATACAATATTTTACATATTTAAATCGTATTTAGGACGGTCGCGTACTTCTTCACAATCACTTGGCATCTACGGTCGTCACATTCTGATATTAATAATATTTTACTGAAAATACTCAAATATTTGACATAAATTATCATTTTGACGAGAACTTTGGATATATAAATAAATATATCATCACGTCTTCTACCCATTACTGGGTGTGGCACTCTGCCGAAGTAGATCTCGGTAAGTGATACATTTTTACACATGAAGTGCGGTTACCAGCCGTCAAATCACGGCCCTCAAAGATGTTAGTGGTGGAGGAGCCACAAGGGTAGTTTTTGAAATGGTGAAAGTTGTTTGTCATCTGTAGGAATCGAACCAGGGTTTTCAGAATCCACAGGCTGACTTGATACCACTGAGCTAGCTACTTTGGATATGACAATTATATATAGTAGTTTAGCTTTTATGCTATACTCGTATTTCATAGCAGTTTCAAAAAATTATTGATTGCCGATACGGACATTTTAAATACATGCCTGTGTTCTTATTCGGAGATTATAACTGTACTGCAGTGACCCATCTATTGTAAGCCCGACATGCTAATGTTCTTTTGGAATTTTCAAATGCAACATTTGACTGGGTACCTGAAAACAGACCCTTGTTTCCTATGAAAAGAAATCGCAACCATAGAATAATTCAAACGTCAACTTTCATACTCTAGTGGTACTATACTACGTTGCCGTTTTTATAACTGTAAATGTTACAATAGCTCTGTAGCGCTACAGAACTAGATTGAACAGAATAGCATTTTTATTTCATTCTGCAGCCTTGTCGGTTTCTATTGCTTACAGTTCTTATATTAGTGTACAGAACATTACTTAAAATGTCTTCACTACACCAGTAGCTAGAAGTCATTATAAACCAGTGGACTTCAAACTTTTTAAATATACGACTCATATTTCAGAAGAATATGTATTGCGATCCAATGAGTGGATTTTTTTCTGGAAAAAGTTATAATTTTCCTCATTCGTAGAAGGCCCCAAAAATTTCGTAGGCTCTTAGACACTGTGCCTATACGAGTAATACCTAATCGAAAATTCGGCACTGCCGTCAGTCATTTATTTTGTTGGGAGCGATGTGGTTGGTGTAGTGAGGTATGTGTAAAGTTAATTTTACTTATTTAAATTTATAACATATGAACATTTTAATAATAGGTATCTTCATGACGTTCACAAATGAAAAGAAGTATATCTACTATCAGTAAATGAACTACACTCCGGATATTGACGTATTCTCTATTCTGTATGCGTCCTACCCGTACTAAAAGTGCAGCATTGGAGGTAGATAATATTTTAGAAATATTGTAGGTACTAAGGCTGTGTCCGGAGTCGCACTTTTATCACCCTAACATACCAAATCCTAAATTTCTGTGCCCTAAATGACGTCATAATTTAGGGTTTTAGCAATTAGATTTTAGGATTTGTAAGAGGACACTACGCCTTGAATTAAAAATCATGCGCGTTACGGCCAATCAACAATAATTTTTTGAAGTTTACAGGCTATCAAATTTGCTGTAGCATTTTTGAAAAAAAAAATGTCTTCGTATTTTGTGTGTAAGTATAAAAAGTATTAAAAATATTATTATTAATACTAAACGTATAAATGTCAAACAATTCAACCTACAGACTGCAGATGTCGTTAGTAGTATACTATCGAAGTTGTACTTATGTGAATTCCTAAATTCTTTCCCCAATTCCTAAATCCTAAATGTCAAAAGGTTACTTCGAACACGGCCTTTAGTTCTCAATTTAAAATATTATTCCAATGCATATATTTTTACTTTGAACGGTAAAAGAGATTATAATTAGATATTTAATTAAAAGAATAATAATTTTTGTTTTCAAATTTTTAATATTGTTTATATTTGTTTTTTTTTCTTAATAAATCGTTATAGTAATATTTAGGAGTTTCATGACTATTTGAAAATTGTTTCCCACTGGCGTGTCGTGACCCATAGTTTGAAGACCACTGTGATAGACTATATAAGGTTTAATAAGAAGTATGAGTAGCATTTCTATATTATATAATGTATTTCCGAGAAAATTATTCTCTGTAAAAAGAGGAATCTAAAAAGTTCTTAATATTTCTATAAATATTTTATGTTTGGTCTACTTTGTAAAAATTCTATAAGCGTCCATGATTAGAATGGAACACGTGGCCAGGATTCCAAACCTTTACGTGGCGGACTTAGTTATCCGCCCTATTCATAAAATCTAAATAATATTTAAAAGCATTTATCAAGAAATATTGAATGTAACTCTTTATAAAACTGTCAAACACATCTGATCATCTAAATCAAGATATATACCATGGTATTGACTAATTCAGAACATTTGCATAAGAAAATAAAGCAATGAGACGTAGAAATGTTAATTTATTTCCCGGCATCGCTAACGCTAACGAAACGAAAAACTCGATAGTTACGTTGAACAGGCTGGAAGGGTACCCTCGACCAATTTCTCTGTCTGTGTCTTTAGTCGCGTCGACCTGATCCTTTTTCGATTTATGAATAATCAATTTGGTCCTTGTTTTACAAGCGGTATCTGCACAAAACTCGCCACGCCACCTGCTTTCACTTCTTTCAACCTAGAGGGCAAATTCCTATTTCTTCCATTCTCATTTCGGGCATTTCCAACTCAATCACTAATATTTTCATTTTAGACAATTTTTGCTGGATTTTTAATTTATTAGACATCTTCAAGATTCTAATTATTATTTCTTATGCAATGATATAATTATTTACTTTCAAACTATCTAAATTAATATTATTAGATTCTGGGTTAGTCCGCTAATGTTGAATATACGATACTCTTGTTCCAAAAGTAATGAATAAATACCTATATATTTTATTTATGGCACTGTGTACAACAGGAACTTAATCTCAATTACAGTATGGTAGTTCATATATTTTTAGCTTGAGTGAAACTCGAACTCGGGTTCGCTGAATTCGAATGTCATAACTCTACCATGACACACAATTTTTTTTCGGCGTGATCCAGAGATCTAAACAGGGACTATTATAAAATTTTATTGTACATCCTAAACTCCAGATTCGAAAGTCTTTCTTGGGTTAAGGTGGCAGCAGAGGCGGACTTTGGCCTAGGCTAAAGAGGCAATAGCCTAGGGCCCAAAAATTTTAGGGCCCGGATTCAAACTTTTAGTTAAATAATAGAAATATATATACAAGGTGGTGACAGCGACTCACGAACATGGGTATTAAACATGTAAAATCATAATTTTATAATTTCCTGCTTCCCTAATTATATTAAGCAAGACAGCTTCAAATAAAAGTTTTAGGACATAAAATTCTGCATCTAATCCAATAAACAAAATTAATTTTGCATATTTCGTAACGGCATGCCTCAAAACTATCGATAGCCATGGAATTGAAACAAAATTAAACAAATGTTTGACGTTTAATCTGTCAAAATAATTTCTTTATTTATTATGTCATTTATTTTGACACATAAAACGTCAAAAAATTGTTAATTTTGTTTCAATTTCATAACACAGGAAATTACAAAATTATGATTTTACATGTTAAATCCCTATATTCGAGAGTCGCGGTCATACCAATTTCAAATAGTTTTGTCTGTTGCAAATTGAAACACTTACATCTAATCACTCTGTATTTTCATACGATAAAAATTGTTCGATGAAATATCGCTCAAGTCATACATTCAGTCATCGACAAGTAAGTTTGCCGGCCTGTGGAATGGGAAATGTTTGCAGGATGTGTATAAAGCGGCACTGCGATTATACATGAACCGCTCTACCAACCAATACTAACTGCAATAGACCAGTCAAAAGCGAATTTAAAATATTTCGGGCCCTTTAAATATATACATAAAGGGCCCGAAATAAATATTTTGCCTAGGGCCTGAAATATTTTAAATCCGCCTCTGGGTGGCAGAACAATCCTTGGTTAAACTTTGCACGTGACTGGTAAAAAATTTTAGGACAACAGTATTGCTGTTCTGCTGAAAAAAAAATAAGTATATTAATAGGTAATATAACGATAGCTAAGTTTATTATAGATATATCGAAGGGTTTTACAAAAATGCATATGTCTAGAAATTTTTTATGAGATGAATTTGGGCATTTACGAGTATAATTTGATAATGTTATCATTAATTATAAATGTCCAAATTTATTCGAATAAAAAATTGCCTCAGAAAAATAATATTTGAGTGAAAATCGAGATATATACGATAATTAACCGAAGCTAGAGTTGTTTTTCTAAAGAATATTTCCCGAACCAGAGTTTATTAATTAAATAAAATATATTTTTAATTAACTTTTACAGATATTTATTATTGTCTATATATATTCGTCAGTTATTGTCATAACAATTATCTGTAATAATATAACAAAAGAGTGAGGATAAATTGAAAATAATATCACAGATCTTTCGAAAACTTGTTGCCAGGCAATAATCACGAAAGCCCGTAGGGCTCGAGTGGTTATTGCCAAATGGCAACAAGTTTGACAAAGATACTGGAGAATTATTTTCTAATTTATTGAACTCTTGAGTTAAATTTAATTAGATTATTTTTTGACGTAGCTGTTGAGGTCGATTTATGCAACTTAAAAGATTTTGAACTGGATCAGTATCAATTGATTACTTATTAATGTATTCTTGGAAGTTATTTCAAAAATTTATTGGTGTATTCTGTATCTGAAATGGAACTAAATTGATTTTTTTCACACATTTTACTTGACGCGTTGACAGTTTTCAATAATTATTTGACAACTACATATCATTTGTCAACAAAAACAAAAGCTACAGAGATGTTTCCCTGGAATAATCACAAGAGCTTTATTCTCAGTATAATAATGGCAGGATTGGTTAAGATGCAGACACGTGACATACAATGAAGCATTTTATTAGTTTTGAGAAACGTCAAAACGAATACTCATATGTTTTTAATTGATTTGACATTTAACTTGTCAATTTCTGACAGATAATGTCAATTTATCTTCTTAATTTTTAAATTAAGGCATCGTTAAAAGAATGGTAGCATATTTGTTTCTTTATTATATTTGTGGAAGAACCTAAATTTAGGTGAGTGAAATATTCTAATAGATTTTTTTTTAAATAGTCCATTTTACAATTTGTCAAATTGGAAAATAAATTGCTGTATAGCTTCAGTATGTTCCAATATTCAAATTCTCACATATCCATTGGGGACCATTATTGCAACAGTACGGAATTGGATTATTTACTTATATATGTACTCTGAACAAGGTGTACTTATCAATTTTGTTATATTTCATATTCATCGAATTTGTTTGTGATAAAAGACATATGTTATTCGATAAGTTTCTATCATTTACATACACTTTAGAACAAAATAATGATCAACGTTAGAAGTAAAAACAATAACGTAACTATCCTAAATGAAAAATGGACTTTACCTACTGTCTTCGCCATAAAAAAACCTATATCGATAACTTGATAGGAATTTAAATCTTAGATAATCTCTTCTTCTGCTTCATTATTCTTACACCCAAGTTGAGTGTCGGATTTCCTCTTTTTAAGGTTAGGTTTTTATCCATTCTTTCATATTCTTTGTCATCTTTCTCATTTCTTCCATGTTTTTTTCACTCGTTCTTATCCTGTTTCTGCTATTCTTAATTTCCATGTTTCTCGGTTTCCTTCTTTTCCTTTTATATCAATACTTCCGGATTCTATAATTTTCCTAACTACGAGTAGATTGTTTTGGTCCGTCAGTTACTTTTGTTCTATCTTAGATTATCTCATACATATGGAATCATTCATTAAACATTTACTCATAAAACTCATCAAATAATAAGTCCTCGTCAAACATTCTCATTCTAACATACCACCCTCATTTCAACTTCATTCGTAGATATAAGGCCACTTATTCATCACACTCGAAAAAATTCATCACACAACAATTCTTCAATGACATCCATCCAAACACTTCCATTCTCTTTTCATTCCACTTCCTATGACGTACGTTACATATGTGCAAAATATCGTAAATTACTCACGCTTACACTTTTAGCAACGAATCTACAAGGATTAGAAAAGAGGAGAACGATAGCCTGCGCTTATATTGAAAAGAAAATTCACACAGTTGTAGGTAAACACTGTAATGAAATTATTAAACAACAAAACTGAAATCAAGATTCTTGCACTTGTTTTAAATCATCAGATTCATCTTGCAATTAATCTTCCCCAAACATTTCTAATAATATCCAAAATGTGGATATTAGGAGACACAAAATAAAATCAGTTCCATGTACAAATTTCATGATTTCAGAGAGGAAGAAATAATGTTAGTCAAAATGGGAAGTGCTTAACTGACAATATATCGTTTGGGAAATTGGACTGTAGCAATAGGGGAGTAGGATAGGACGATAGGGAACTCTCCCCATTGATACTTCGATGTTACCCTATCGAAAAGAACGTACACCCCTAACAAATGATTTGGCACAGTACATACCGCGATAAAAGATTCATTTTTATTTTGACATAGTGCATAAAATGATTAGCTTGATTTTAAAATGAAAAGTGGATAATCAATTATTAATTATCAAAAATTTTACAAAAGTTTTGTAACTCAATATAAAAGCGTGAACAATCAGTTTATTTTGATGAAATTAAGAATGTATGATTGATACGTTAAACAATAATTAAATTATGGAATAGCTTAGAAGATCAAGTTAAGAATCTATCTAAATAATTAAGATATAATTCTAATATACTGATGGATGTTTCAAATACTTAAGATAAGTATTTACATACTTGGTTTTCTCCTTATAATTTTGCATCTCATTAATAACTAAATCCATTCAAATGGCAGCGTTTTTATCAATGACATTTGTAGTTCTGGACGAGTCTGTATTGCAGCACTAATGTCGATCTAGTTCATGGCGATTAAATTAGGACACTAATAGTTAAGGAATTATAATTTCACAATACTTAATTCATTTTAAAAGGAATTAAGTCACAATTTAAAATAAATTGTAAATACACAAGCCCTAATTTATAGTTCATAATCTAATAACTGACAGTAGCGCTGCAATACAAACTCGTTCAGGACTACAAATTTCGTTGATAAAAATCGTCGTCATTCAAATAGATTTAGTTAGACATCTGTATATATTTTGCATCTGCTCTTACATACATACAACTTTTTATTTACTATACGAAAAATACTACGAACCCTGTCTCACGTCAGTTTACCCGAATCTTATTTTTCCTTAAAAATTTAAATACTAAATACGCAGATATCAGACATTTACTAAATTCTATAATTAATTTTCATCATCTAAAAACAAAATTTAACATTGAGTATTCCTTAGACACAAACTGTATAACAGGCAATTATTTTTTTACAAAAAAAACTAATTCAACACAAAAATATACTATAATGCTTATATCTTATAGGCAGTTTAACCTATGAAATAAAAGATAATTATTATTTAAAACAAACTTTATTATTATATAGTTTTTGAATAAAACCAAAAAAAATTGGTTACTACAGAAACGTTTACTTCATCTTTCAATGGCTGTCATTCCAAGATGTGTGTATCGTTTGACTTCTAATTTTATCTGTGTATTAATAATATATTAGTATATGTCTCATTAAAATTTTATTTAATTCTGTTGAATACTACACGAGAAATAAAACTGCAAAATCAAAAATCAAGAAAACATAAGATTCTGGTCAACTGATGTGAACGGTTTTGGTTCGGATATTTGTACGAAAAGTTAACCTTTTCAGTAAAGTATTAATATTGCTATGGTTGTTACGTAATATTATTTTAATATCCGTAAACAAAATAGGTCTAGGACGGAGGATGCTTTACGGCCGGTAAAATAATGCCTGTTCAGAAAAATAAAATAACAAAAATTCTTATTATCAAATAAAAATAGCGTATATAATTTTCGTATTTAATTTCTGCTGTTACAAAACAGAGAAATTTAGTTTAGTGATTTTGAGATCTACTAGTTTAATTTAAATCATTTTTGCCGAAAATCATTTGGAGAGCAATTCACACGGGAAAACTGTTTTTCCATGTTAAACGCTTTTGGTTCGCTTTTCTTGATACACCCGCTACAACCTTAACGTTTGATCAATCAAGTTTTAAAAACACCCTGTATAAAATATTAAACTTCATTCTAGCCATATAATCTGTACAATACATATACAAATATTAATAGATTTTGCAAACAATCTGTTAATTTATAACTAACTGTAAGACGAAATTGTGTTCATTGAGAAACAGAGAAAAGAATTAAACTTGCTTCGTCAAGATAAAATTTTAAGTATAAATTTCAAAATGAAATAAAGTAATTCAATCAAGAAAATCTATTCCCGTGTAAAACAGGCTTGTCAGGAAAACGATTGTATTTGTCAGGAAAAATTGGCTAGCGTTAGGGTGTCTACGTAGGGTTCTATCGATTGAAAGGGAAGCTCCTGTCTTATCGAAGGACAATTACCATTTACAAAGACGATTTGTGTTCACATAAATGTCGGAGATATCCGAAGCGATAAGTTAGGACAAATACTGAAACAGCTAGTCATTTTAATCATTCAAGATTCACTTGAAGGATAACTATGTAATCAGTTAGGAAATGCCTCCTGTGTTTCATACAAGATTTTTTTTTAAATTTTGATAAAATAGTATATAGTGAAGAAAGGGTTTCATTTTAAAACTAGTACGAAAGTTGGAGCACGAGCGATAGCGAGTATTCCAATTGTACGAGTTTTACAATGGCCCTTTCCCACCTACGTTACGAATTTTTTTTTTTCAACATTAAATGTGAAAATTACATTCTTAGAAGAAATTTAATAATCATTTTTGATATAAATCAAAGGAGTTGTATTTGTAACACAAATTACGTTTTCTTGGTCACAATAAACAAAAATAATAAGGTACGTGTAATTTTTTTTTCAAAATGACATTTCCCTCATTCTGTTTAGTTGTGATAGTAACCATTTCCCTCACTAGTGATGATAGTAACCATTTCCCTCACTAGTGATGATAGTAATTTACTTTCATCACTAGTGAGCGAAATGATTAGTACCACAATAGTAGCGTTCGATTTGCAAACAATCTCACCTCAGTTCATTTCAACTGAGTTGAGATTGTCTGAAATGAGATGATATTTTTTCGATGACAAATCGAACGGGTTTTGACAGGTCTGAACTGAGTCGGTTACGTGACGAACGTTGTAGTATCATTTCGCGGACAACACATGATTTGCTTGATGTTTTTGTTGGCAGTTAGCTGTGAGACATGATTTATAATAACATGTACAATTTAAGAAAAATATTAAATAACTTCCAAATATTCAAACTACAAACAAAACATAACGAATTCTACCCCCACTCTAACTGAGTAGAAAATCTCAGTACGCACCAGTGAAATAGGTAGTGCAGCATCGGCAAGGGGGGAAGTGAGTGTCTCACTTGATCTCAGTTATGTCAGTGCAAATAGAACAGCACAAAAAAGCTGTCAAACTGAGGTGAGGTGAGACTAACTGAGATTTGGTGCAAATCGAACGCTACTAATTAAGTGAGGTAAACGTAATTTTCACAAGCAATGTTGAAAAAACAAGATTTTTAAACTTAAAATCGATTAAATGATTGCTTTCATAACTTGTATTGACAATCAAGTAGGTACGTTTATATCGCTTGTCTATTTGAAATTTTGTTTATAAAGAAATGTCAAGTGTAAAATGTGTATAATTTAAGTTATTAATAACTAAAATTTTTTTTAAATATATTATTTTAGTTTATATATACCAAGTGATATAAAAAAAGCCGCAAAAGAATTTTGTTAACTCAATGGTACATTTTCTTAATTTTGTTTTTCATATTTTGCAACTGTTTATGAAAAATTCATTTCACTACCACTTGTAAAAAATTTCATCACTAGTTATGAAAAGTAGATCATTTCGCAACGTCAGTCAGTTTTGCAAAATGACATTTTATATGTTAAAATATTTTAATTTCGCAACATTTGTCTATAAGTTTTTCGCAAAAAATAAAAATAACGATTTATCTATTCCGGTGCATGAAATGTATGAATATAAGTGACGTATAGCGTCGAACATTACAAACGAGTTACAAAGCTAGGATATTTGAACAATTCCATAGTAATATCGGTAAATTGTATTTACTCAATCTCAGAAAAGCAATATGAGTAACAGTAAGTAAATAATATTTACAAATTTATAATACATTTTTAATATGTAATACATTCATGCATATAGTCCACAGAGAAAATACTGTACTGTTATTAAAATTATCTCATAAATGAAATTATATTTTTTCCTACTTTTTTTTTACAGAATGATAATCATAGGGATATTGGAAATATGAAACAATTTTTATTTTATATTGACATAATAAACTTGTTTATTGGTCCTCAAAAACGGGCGTATAAAGTTGCCATTCAAACAAATCAAAATCACGAGTTATGGATAAATGTCAGACAACACAATACATTCGTATTGTTTTAGCTGTACCTAATCCATGATATTCGGTTACAAAATATTTCCACACTGACGACTTTGGTCGAACCATTGTCTAAAACAATGGGTTTCAAACGTTTCTGAGTTATGATCCCCTTGGTGGCAAAAATCGCAAATAAATTCTTTCGCGACCCCCTTAGTTTTTGTATGATCAAAATTGGATTTTGTAAAAGTCTGATTTAATAATATGCATTACAAAAATAAAACCGCCATTTTAGAAATTAGTAAAAAAAAACTTAAACTTTAAGTCTTCTTGACTTGAACAAGATCTTATGGAGATGAAGAGTCAAATAAGTAATTTAACATTGCTGTCAAACATTTGAGTCGATATTTTTCATTTAAGTATTCATTCAAATTTAAGTCTTAAATCTTTGAATACATGTTTTTTACAATTTCTAAATAGCATCTAGCGACTCCTTTCCAATATCTTCGCAGCCCTTCAGATGGTCGTGACCCACATTTTGAAAAACACTGGTCTAAAAAATAATAATATATTCAAAAAATGTAAAATTTTAAATATTTAAAAATAGGATAGCATACTTTTAGGCTAAAATTTGTAGATGTCACAACAGAACAGTATTAGATGCGTTTTTTTTATTCTAATTCAACTTTTTCACGTAGTTAACAATGTGATTAGATGACAATGTTTTGTGTGACCGGGTTTTAGTCTTACTTTGATACATACGAGGGTAAGGTTAAAAGTTCTCGGCCTCACACAGAGATGGCGTTCCATCAGCAAAAATTTGTGTTTCCTGCCTAGGTGCACGTGTCATTAGTTCGTATGACAAATTGCAACTTGTTCTCTCAAGTAGTTTGTTTACACGAATTTTGGAAGTAGACGTCTTGTGTGTTTTTCGTTAAAATGGATAAACTTGAATATCGTGCGATCATAAAATTCTTCGTTTTGGATGGATTAACCCCTAAGGAAATTCATCCGAAGTTGACAAAAGTTTACGGAGACTCTGCTCCTTCCATGTCAACCGTTAAAAAATAGGCAACTGAATTTAAACGTAGTCGCACGTCCCTCGGAGATGACCCACGTGAAGGACGGGCAAAATCCGCCACCACACCGGAAATCATCGAAAAAGTGCATGATATCGTGTTGGGCAATAAGCGAGTGAACGTGAGTGAGATAGCTGAGATGATGGAGATATCGGAAAAACGGGTGCTAAACATCTTGCACAAAGAATTAGAGATGCGAAAGCTCTGCTCAAGATGGGTGCCGCATTTGTTGAATGCAGATCAAAAGCAAATGTGCAAACGATCTTCACATCAATGTTTGGACCGATTCAATAGGGATCCGACCGATTACTACATGCCAGAAACGAAACAGCAGTCCAAGTAGTGGGTGGAAGCCGGTGGTTCAGCGCCAAAGAAAGCGAAGTCGATCGCATCTGCCGGAAAGGTCATAGCCAGCGTGTTTTGAGATGCGAAAGGGATTCTGTTAATTGATTACCTCGAAAAAGGCAGAACAATTACAGGCGAATATTACTCCAACCTTCTTAAGCTGCTGGATGCCAAAATTCGCAAGAAGAGGCCAGGCTTGCAGAAGAAAAAAAATCATCTTTCACCAGGACAACGCACATGCACACAAGGGTGCGTTAGCGATGGGAAAACTGCAAGATTTGGGGTACGATTTGCCCGGCCATCCCCCATATTCTCCTGATTTGGCATCCTCAGACTTCTATCTGTTCCCAAACTTGAAGAAATTTGTTTCTGGGAAGCGCTTCGCGTCCAATGAAGAAGTTGAGAGGGCTGTAGATGAATATTTTCACAGCCTTCTAGACTCTAACTTCCGGGAAGGAATATTGATGTTGGAGAAACGCTGGACCAAGTGTGTTGAAGTCCAGGAAAGTATGTAGAAAAATGAAATCATTTTTTAACTGAAAATCGCAATCTTTCATTGTCAGGCCGAGAACTTTTCACCTTACCCTCGCACATAACTAAGTACGAAGTTTCATAATAGTTATTTGTGTCACCGAGATCTGCTACGGCAGAGTGCCACACTCAGTAATATGTAGAAGGCGTGATGATATATTTATTTTATTTATTTATTTTATATACACATTGAAGATAGTTCAATTATCTGTATATATATTTTTTATTGGTTGTACACAGCAACTGCAAACTGAATTATAGTAATTACTTACATTTGTGTTTACAATGCACAAATTAGCTCTAAAATTGGTAAAAATTTCTAACCCCCAAGCACTTACTGACACTGCTAGCTAGTGATACGAATTTTTACCGAACACGATTTTGAGATAGTAGAACTGTAAATTTCGAACGGAGGCATGAAAAAATATAAAAAGTAACATGAGCTATGTACAGTCAGTGCATTGTTAGGTACTGGTGCAAGTAAAACTGAGTGACGAAAGACGAAACACAGCAGTGTTGTATACTGTCAGTTTCTGGAAGTGATTTTGTTATGACGTTCTGTTTCTACGCAATTTCTCCAGGTAGCGGGTTTCTGGTGTAATGCTGCGAGACAGTAATTTCACTTAAAGTTTAAGTGCACTCTCTCGTTACGTGCAGCTTGTAAAAACTTTATTTAAACATTATTCGCGAGATTAAAGATAAGCACAACAGATATTTTGTTAAAATACTCCATACCAGAGCGTGTTTTTATTCTAAGCGCATTTCGGGCTATGTTTGCGTAGCTGAAATGGAGTTTTTTCGCCATATAGCATTAAGTTTCGAGTAGCAAGTTTTGTTATGAAATTTCAAACAACCATAAAAAGCCAGATTTTAAAAAATAATCTGTTAATGTGTACAGTACAGTCAAACAAACCTTTGTATTTTAAACATGGCCGCGTAAATGCGTTTGCTTTACGAGCATCCAAAACTTGCTGTGTACTTTGTATCTGTATTCCACAGTTCGTATTTTTATTTCTACTTTTACTACATAACTTGGTAACATTTATTTTACTACGTCAGTACATTATTTCCAGGTGCCGAAAATACACCAATTTTATTAATTGTGCATTAACATTTTATACTTACAAACTTTCGGACTGTGTGAATATTGCATGATATTTCTTCGACGCTTTGATGAACTCAGTTGACAGTTGTACAGTTGCCACTTGACAGTTAAAGGAAACGAGCTTTGTTTTAGGTACATGTTTACTTATTTACTTCGTTTAAATTATTTCACAATTCATATTCAGCATAAATTTTATTATTATATATTGTTATATTATTATTTTTATATTTTTAGATTATTATTTATTTTCTTCAATTTAATATTTTATTACATTCATTTATTTATTATATAATTATATGTCATTTACATTTACATATATTAATTAATTACAATTATAAATTTAATTTATAATTTAATTTTTATTTTCTTGTACACAGTATAAGGAAGTATTGGAATCGTGAAAAAAATCGTTGACGAGATTTTCGCAGAAATACGTGTTTTGAGGTCCACTGAATCCGTTTTGATCATTTTATCAATGATGGATGTGTGTTCGAGTGTGCAATATCTCATGAACGAGATAAGATTTGTTAACGAAACTTGGTAATTATAAGTTTCATCAAAATACGAAGAGCTGAGTTGATTTTGAATGAAATTGAAAAACTAGAAGAGGAAGTTTACTAGACACACAAAACAATAAATTCCATTTATTTCAAAAATGGATTCAGTTACGAAAAAAAGTTTCAAATAAAAGATGTTTGGAACATAAAATGTTATTTGCAATTTTCCTGTATATGCGTCTAATTTTGAGAAAAACTATTTTTAATATTTAATAATATATTCCAATAATCATAGTACTCGTAGCTATAGAAACAAAAAAACATAAATTTAAATTTTCGCTTTATCTAGTTATCTATATCTTTTTTCGGAAAAACAAATACATCATTAATTTGGCAACTTTGCCTCAATTTAATCGACTTCGTATCTCACGGTTCTTGAGATACCAATGGTTAGACTCGAAAAACGGACATTCTGTATATGCCTCATCAGTAAAGTTAGGCATAAAGTAGTCAACATTACTAAAAAATTATACATAAACAAATTTGATATTTTATATGTTTCAAACAGATAAATGCTGAATTACTGAAAAACTAAATTACATGTTTAATAATATTATATAACATTCATATATTCTAAATAATAAATATGCTGTGTGTAAGAAAGTCGTGTGGTGCCATTTTTTGTTAATTTTGTAATAAAAAACTATTCGGAGTAAATATCCATTCTGTGCTCTTCAAATTTGTTAAATTTTGTTCAAAAAAATATGGTCACCATAGTTATACATGATTTGTAAATAGAATAATAAATATCAGCAAAATTACACTAGAGATGGGAATTCTAGTTCATTTGAGTGAACTAGTTCATTCGTTCTCGTTCATCAAAAAGATTAGTTCACTAAACTAGTTCATTAGTTCACTGTCGTTCACGAAATTTTTAAGACTATGATGAACGGAAATCGTATTGTATTGTGATTCACGAGCGAGAACATGTGAACTTTTAGGATCTGGTTCTAGTATAATTTGACAGCAAGTATGAAAGAAGAAAAAAATAAAAGACAAAATTGGTTCTTCAAAGTTGTATTTTTAAATAAATAAAAAATACACAAAATAAAATCATAAAAATAAAAAACAACAATAAAGACCATATAAATACGAGATACGAAGATATCTAAAATAAGAGAAAAATAAAAGAAATTAAAAATTACTATTTAAAAATAATATTTGTGACACGAACGAACGAAGTATGAAGTAAGCTCCTCTAGTAATTAGTCTCGTTCACTCGTTCACTTGTTCTCCGTTCTCCGCTTTCGATTCGACCTCATCGGCCGTGCCGCCGTGGTGGTGAATCATATCCGAATAGTTCGCAGTGAATTAGTCTTTAATGAACTCAGTGGTATGAAGTCGGCCTGTGGATCCTGAGGTCCCTGGTTCGATTCCCACAGAAGGCAAATTTTCATAATTTGAAAAAGCTATCTCCGTGGCTCCTCCACCACTAACATGTTTGGGGGCCGTGATTTGACGACTGGTAATCGCACTTCACGCGCAAAAAAATATATCACTTACCGAGATCTGCTTCAGCAGAGTGCCACACCCAGTAATGGGTAGAAGGCGTGATGATCTATTTATTTATTTATTTATTTATTTATTTATTTATTTTACGAACTAGTTCGTGTTGTTCACTATAAGGAATAGTTCATATGAACTAGTTCGTTCACGAACTACTCACCTCTAAATTACACATATATGTTATATTTATAACACAAAAAATATGAAATAATAAATTTGCCCTCTAAACATGATTTAAAGTACTGCAAAATTTATATCATTAGAAAGAGACTAAAATAACAATACAGCAGTTCGGCGGTGTGGATAGTGTTACGGCATTCGACACACTACAGCTCGGTGAATCCGGAACTTTTACTATAATTGGGATTTAGTTCCTGTTGTGCAGAGTAATATAAATAAATATATAAGAATCAAATATAATTTTCTACTTAAAAAATCAGAAGTTAGTGTTATATCTCAAAAATGTGTCGCACAAAATAATATTTATCTAAAGCCAAAATCAGTTTTACGTCATTGTCTAGTATCATTTGGAAATAACTCGCACTTAACTGAAACTCTTATAGTTTTCGAGATCCTAATCATAGCAAACGAATATGTAACACTTTACACTTTATACATATATATATATATATATATATATATATATATATTATATACTCATATCTATGAAATACAAATGCTACAATTTGAAATATATATACGACGACGGAGCCAGGAGCAACGCGACATCGACAAACTGCAGCCTCTCCCTGTATACAAAAGGGAGCGACCGTGAGCGCTGCTTTAACACTAAGAGGAAATGGCAACAGAGGTGGCTGTCGAGATCCGCTTGTGCAAACAGAAGAGAAAATTGGACCAGAGCACCGAGCGGAAAATCATTTGGGGTATGAGTAGATCGTTGTCGTCCACCAATTGCGTATAGCGTATACTTTAAACACGCTCGAGAGCTCCTACAAACCGGTCTCGTCCCCTATGTATAGGTACGGGCACGAGGTAGCCGCATATATCCTGCTGCAATGCATATTCAAACCAAAACCTGCAGAGATGGACTACAAGGACAATTGATACGTTGTATATGCTGACATTAGTAACATATTGAGACAAAAATCAACTGAATTCATTTTAACAAAGATCCTACGCATATACTTTTTTACTTAATCCAGACGATTCTATACTCTAAATAAACTGTATCTTTTTCCTTATTTCTTTTATTGTGAAAGCAGAACTGAAATATAATATTCTTCTTTTCATAATTCTGTATTGACCAAATGATTAGCACTGTTGCGTCACAAACGAAAATAGTACGCAGATTTAAGCCGGAATGCAACTAATTCGAATGGTTTAGATTCCACTATACCCTGCAAAGTTTTAACATAGCTGTAACGACCGTTTTAGGTAGTTCATCGGTGCAACTATAAAGTTGATTCATTTTGCTTTTTTTAGACCGTTGTGCCGACCAATAGCCAGAGCTGGGCAAGCTACTTAAAAAAAGTAGCTAAGCTACAGCTACAGCTATTCTTTAAAAAAGTAGCTAAACTACAGCTATAAGCTATATTTTGTAAAATATAGCTAAGCTACAGCTAAAAGCTTTCGTTAAAATAGCTGTCAAATTTTAAAGCTACTATTTTAAAATTATTGTGGAATAATTAAATTTGCCATTTTCATATGATCAATCTTTTGTTATAATGACTGTTAATTTACTATTATGTACATAAATATCAAAAATAGCAAATACCATCTGGCACCTACTGTGTATTTTTGCGTATTAGAGCCAGTTAGAACCGGCAAGAAATAATTATTTTGTGTGGGTTTAGCTTGTACGCATGCG
This sequence comes from Pterostichus madidus, assembly GCA_911728475.2. Lineage (NCBI taxonomy): Eukaryota > Metazoa > Arthropoda > Insecta > Coleoptera > Carabidae > Pterostichus > Pterostichus madidus. The sequence goes on along the minus strand of OU452311.1, from coordinate 22,104,762 downwards.
TACTTTGTTGACCTTCTGCTTAAAAAGTAGCTTGAAGCTACAAAAAGTAGCTTTAAGCTACAAAAAGTAGCTTTAAAAGTAGCTTCAGTTGTTATTTTTAAGCTAATAGAAAAAAAAGTAGCTAGCTACAAGCTACAGCTATATTTTTTCACAGTTAGCTAAGCTACAGCTACAGCTAAGGTAAATGTAGCTAAGCTAGTAGCTAAGCTACAAAAGTAGCTAGCTACTGCCCAGCTCTGCCAATACCTGAGATATATATGTCAATCTGCCTCAGTCACATGTTGAAAGGTATCAACCTTACATTCCCACTCACTTTGATCCCAAATAGTTATTTGTTTCACTAGGCTGGAAACTGTACTTTTGCGAGTACGATCATATTTTGACAGGCCGATCCAAAGGCGAGGCTTGCAAATACCGAGTACTCGCAAAACAGTTTCTAGATGCGTGATACACAAGATTTTTGCGCCGATGAATTACATTACTGATTTAAAATTGCTAAAAATCTCTTTCACCTCCATATACTCAACGCATGAAATTGACAAAAATTCCTTGTAAAAATATATTTTCCGAACGGCGTTCGGTAAACACAGAGTTTCCGAACGATTGTGAGATTTGTGAAACTGTCAATCTCGTACGGAAGCCTGGAAAATACTTTAAAGTGACTTATCTATATGTCCAAGTATGATCGACGGAAATATATCGATTGTTTTTTGCGTCAACTTCAATGTACGGTCGTTGCAAATTTGTTCAAATAAGTTAAAAAAATAATTACTCAAGAAACAATTGCTTTTTAGCTGCAGTAGGATGGATGCCTTTTTCTGTTTTTCCTGTGTTTACTTCAATGGTGAAACAAAAATTCTAAACAACATATATTTAATCAAATGGAATTGGCGGTACTGTTCATGATGAATATTCAGGTTTAGCTGGATTCGGCATATTTGATAAATATAAAAAAATGTTATAAAAATGTTACCAAAAATGGAACAGATATATGCTACCAAAAATACTAGATTATATCAAATTCTGTAGTATGTTCGAATTAGCACTGCGAAGACAAGATAAATCTGATAGATCTGAAGAACGTTTAAATGTGTTGACAATGTTACTATTGAATTAGTATATCGAAAAACAAGTGCTTCAATGATCTTTATTGCAACACGTATTTTTCATAGTATTTTTCTTATATTGCATTCATTTACTTTCATGCAAAATTTTAATTAAAAAAAATAATTATTAAAACTGTCTTGTTGATTAGTGGTACAAGAAAATGTTCACTGCAACATCCCTGTCCTTAATTTAATGAATTTTGAAAATATTTAACACTGTATCAGGATCCAGAATAAATAGGTAGACATATAATTTTAGTTTTGCCTAAATATTTTTACAACTTATAAGATAACTAATAAAATAATCAGGATACTGCCAGGATTTCATAGGTCTCAGGTTCAAATTCTGGTGGAATCTCAAATTTTCTTATAAAGAGAAAATTTCGTCATTTGTTAAGTGTATAATAAAAATACTAATTAAACTAATTTAAAAATTGAATAAAATAAATGAAATAAAATTAAAATGCATGTTTAGGTTTATAAGCGAAAAAAACTCATATTAACGAATGCACACTACGAGCAGAAAGTGTCCTTACCATTTTCGCATGGTTATTGCTCTCGGCTGTGCCTCGATGAACAATCTCCATGCGCGAGCGGTAATAGCCTACTTTCGGCTCTAGGTACACAAATAATTATTTAAAAATTCACAGCAACGTGAATTCGTCAACCTATTTTTCATACATGCAGATTCTAGCCTATACGAATTGTTACCACGCGATAAACAGCCTTATGCTTGTGCTCATAAGAATGTAGAAAATTGTCCACAGTAGGCTATTCCTCAAAAATTTGATTAATTTGTATGTTAATTTACGTACAAAAAACTCCTTTCGCTGATTTTCTTTTATTTTGTTGTAAAGTTTCTACTAAGAAAGAAAAAAAATTATAAATATTTATTAATTTATCGTGACGTAAGCTCTTAGTGACAAAGATATTTCTTTCTTTTTATTTTTTGAGAGAGATGGTCATATTTTGAAAGAGCGCGAAACATCTCACGAAACTAAGTTCACGTTTGTCAACACTTGGTATTGCCAGTGTTTACTTATACGAAATGTGTGAAGAACTATGTTATACTAATGACGTTCCAATTCAAGTAATAATAAAAATAATAATTATTCTATAAGTTTAAGAAACCAAAATTTATGTAGGGGAAACTGGGTACGGATGTGACAATTTTGGTTTGATCGCCAATAATTTTGTTAATTTACTAGTTAGCTGCGAGAAAAGTAATTTAAATCTTAATTTGTACTTTTGTCTACGTAAAAATACCAAAATGTTGTTCCTAAATACGCTGTATTAGTTATAGCATCAAATTAAAAGAAAAAAGAGAAAGTGTCACAACCGACCACACCCCAAGGACGGTTGTGACAGTGGTTGGGGTCAGTAGTGACAGACATAATAATTACTTTTATTGTTAGAAATATGGAACATAACACAACATAACTGTCTTCTATAAAAAGTTAACATTCATAATTAAAGCAAATGAACTTAAATCTGCGATCACTTCTATTCTTACAATTAATAATGCACTGCATCTAATGTTTATAACCAGGGTTGAGAGATTTAAATCAAATTGATTTAAATGATGATTTAAATCAAATTGATTTAAATGATGATTTAAATCAAGAGTTTTTTTTTAAATCATTGATTTCAATCAAAATAAATTAAATTTAATAATTTAAACATAAATGAATAATTTTTATTATTTTATACGTATAATATATGTCACAACCGTACCCATAACATTTGTCACAACCGTACCCAACGCATACTTTCGAAAACAAACAATCGCCATGACTGGGCCAATAATCTACGTAAAAACTAATCACTCGTAATTAACTACTAATATTCAACTTATAACAAAAAAATATATGATATAATCTATCTGTATACAAATAACAGTAAATATTAAAAGAAATTAAACAAAAAAACTTACTTTTGACTGTTAAAAAGCAATGTAGACTCCTGCTTACGTTAGCGTCGCGCGCTGGCTGACGTAATCTGGGGAACGCGTTTAGACATGCATGCCGCTTCTCTTTCCCCTTGCACCCTTTCCAAAATTCCTTATAGTTTTGCTGTTATGACGACTGTCACTACCGTAATCTGGCACAACCGTACCCAGTCTCCCCTACATTTTTTAGATTCAATTAAAATGGAAGAATTTGATGTACTAGCTTACTGTGCTAATCTATTTGTTGTTTTAATTATTGTTGCAATTAAATATTCTTTTGTTCCGAATTTCGGTGCGCATGGGCATTGCCCCACAATATAAAGTCACAAGGACATCAATGGCGATCATTTTCAATAATTTACTTTTTAATTAAATATTTTAGATATTAATACTTTACTTTTGATCATTAATTTTAGCATTATTGTAACAAATTTACAATTAAAATTGATACGCCTTAAATATTTCTTAACGCCCTATTGCTGGAATAGCCTATTCTGCACAAATGCAGACATACTGCAAATACATGCAGTTGTACAAGTATATGAAAATGGGGTGTGCCGTGCTGCACGAGGAGAAATCAGTAGCAACCGGCAATTGCGACTGTAATAATTCACGACTGTGTAAATACGCGCACCACGACATGGATAAAAGGATGTGACAAACGCGGAAGCTCCGCTCTGTCGTTCATTTATACTTCATCGCTTCTCTTTCGGTTTCATTCTATTCCTTCTTTTTCCATGCATAATTTAATATGTATCCACAGTTCTCGTCAAAATGTCTACATCGCACGGCCGTTGATGACCTGACATGTATTGAAACTTGTTACGGGAAGAGCGTCCACGCGGTGAATGCTAGCAGCTGTTCACCGATACCCACTACAAGGTGCAGGTTCCGAAATGATACGTATCCAGAGGCGCCGACACCGCGGGTGCTCTGGTGTTCGAATACCCCCCAGAATTTTTGTGGTGTGTAGTACCCACCCGAACTTATGTAAAGTTTTTTATAATTTTCACGCAGTTTTTTCGCTCTAGATTCATATATATATACATGGGTGTCCGCAGGGGGACAAGCAGGGGCGCTCGCCCCCCGCCCCCCGGGTTTTAACTAGGGTGATGACCACGACTCTCGAACATAGGACGTTAACATGTAAAATTATAATTTTGTAATTTCCTGCTTCCCTAAATATTTTAAGCAAATAAAAATTTTAGGGCAGAAAATTCTGCATCTGAACCAGTAAACAAAACTAATTTTATATACTCTGTAACGACACAAATTAGCTTTTAAAATGACGAAAATTGCCTCAAAACTATCGATAGGCATGAAATTGAAACAAAATTAAACATTTGTTTGACGTTTTATCTGTCAAAATAAATGAATTAATAAATAAAGAATTTATTTTGACAGTTATGACAGATTTAACCTCAAACATTTGTTTAATTTAGTTTCAATTTCATAGCTACCGATAGTTTTGAGACAGTTGTAGTCATTTTCAGATCTAATTTGTGCCGTTACAAAGCATGCAAAATTAATTTCGTATTTTATGTCCTAAAACTTTTATTTGAAGCGTTTTTCTTTTAAATAATTGCGAAACAGGAAATTAAAACAATATTATTTTACATGTTAAAGTCCTATGTTCGGGAGTGGCGGTTATCATCCTGTATATGTATATATATAATATAATGAAAATTAAATTATAAGTTTAAAGATAATAAATTCAGGCTGAAACTGAATTTTCAGCAGTATTCTTATGGCCAGCTAGCGACATGTTCCCTATCGTAATCTAAGTTTATTATGTATACACAGACTTAAAATATTAGAAATTAAAAACTGTAAAACTGCTAAATCGGAATTTATTGAAGAAATCGTGTCAATTTATGGAAGAGTTATTAGAAAATTGTCCTTCCTCTTCAATTCAAACCCAGACGACAAAGACTAGTAATTTATTTGACAAATTTAAATACTTTTTATCTATTTGTTATGTGTATTTGTATTTATGTTATGTAAAAAAATATTTTTTTAAATTTATGTGGACGCCCATGTATATATATATATATATAGATCAAAGAAAAAGAAATTTAAATGTAAGCACTGCGTCATTATAGTCAAACTGACCTATGAAGTATTGTGCGCAAGGCGTGGTTACAAGAATATTTGTGGTGGTGCTGAGGAAAAGAAAAATAAAAAAGACGAAAAGAGACAAAAAGAAAAAGAAAGAAAAAGAAAAAGAAAGAAAAAGAGGTTCAAAATGAAAAATCTAAACTTAACCTAATCGACCGAGGCCTAAAGGAGCAAAAAGAATCAAAACGAAAACTCCTAACCATAACCTACATAGTAGATCAAGGTTCAAACGAGTAGAATGTCTTAAACTTTCTACAGAATAAGGATTTAACTGAAGGATTGTAGCAATAAACAAAATGCACCGAAACCTCGATGAATGAGAACAATTAAATTTTAGTTGTAAGCTTTTCTGCTCGTTTTTTCAGCGTTTTTATTTGTTTTGGCTTCGATTCTTCTGCCGGTAGTTAGGTTAAGTATAATTCAAAATTATTAGTTAAAATTTTTATTTACAAATCACAATTTAGATCCTAATACACAAAAATTTTAAGATTCAAAAGTACAATCTAATCTAATTCACATACCATATATGTAAACTGTAATATTTCTTATTTTTTTATCATTACATTCACTATTAAAAATTTAAAAGAGGAAACAACTGTAAACCTTTTATTTGCAATCATTCAATATTACAGAAAAAGGACAAAATCCTTCTCACCGTTTTTGGACTGTGAGTTAGAGCACCCCCAATAATTTTCAAAACCTGGCGCCCCTGTACATATCAATTATTTACGGCACGCCACTGGAGATTAGATTGCGACACCCTATAAAGCGAATTACACGCTAGTCGTATTTTATTCCACTCCATTGCATACTTCACAATTTCGTTCGTAAATTAAATTAATCAAATTAACATTGATTTTTTCTAATAATGTTTTTACATAAACTTTACGGGAAACTGGCTGAAAATTCCGGATTGTAATATATAAATATGTATATAAAAAGATATTTAAGATAGGAAGCAACCTCGCCATCATTTCAATGACATTTATTCTCATCCAAAACAAATTTCTTAATTTACACTGTCCAAGATATTATAAAAATTTAGAAATACTGAAGGTGAAAGAGATGTTCAAAAACCTGGTAGACATAGAAATTAATAAGGAAACAATAAAATATATTTTACCCCTGTGGCTCTCCCTCCACTAACATCTATGGGGACCGTGATTTGACGGCTGGTAATCGCACTTCACGCGCATAAATATATCACTTACCGAGATCTGCTCCGGCAGAGTGCCACACCCAGTAATAGGTAGAAAGCGTGATGATATATTTATTTATTTTTTTTATTTAAAAGATACTTTGATTTAAATTGTACATAATCCTCACAAATTATTATTAATAGTATTATTATTATTTAGGTTTAAAATGTATTACTTTTTTTTATTCAGTTTAGTTTCATGTTTGATTACGTTTCTGATAATACAAAATATGACTTATGTATGATAGCTGTCTCTATGGTTTTCGTTTATATTATCACTAGTATATCTATGGCAACTACGAGTAAAATCAATTTCCGGTGAAAGTCAGTAAAATTGTATTTATTCAGCCAGATTTTTCTCAATTTTTTTCAAATAAAGTATTAATATTTTATGTTTATAGAAAAAAAAAAATTACTCTTTCGAATGAGAACAAAAAAAATCTTAGCATGCTATTTTTAGAAAATGTCCACCCATTCAAAGTAAAAAATGACTATCGATAAAAAATATCTGATCTTGCCAAACTATCTACAATCATGAACTCTTGCAACCCTTTTTTAATTTTTTTTATTTTAAATGATTATTTTAGGAGATAATATCAATATTCCTTACTTATTTTACATTCTGTGTAAAAGAATAATTATTTTTATATAAGTTTTTAGTTGTAATAATATATTAGTTCCATTTTTACCCGATTTTCTTTTTTATCATATAATATAATGTGTCCCGAATTTACGATTTGCGCATTTCCATACTTATTTTATTAATCCAGCGTATTTTCTAAATATTTAAATAACGCACCAGTGACAACATTTTGATATTATTATTCAAATAATATGAAAAACTGCTCATAAAATAGCAAAACTGACAAATATAACCTGCAAACATAAAAACTTCTTCAATTAGTATAATTAGTTTGAATCTCGGAAAAACTCGTCTATTATTAAATTAAACTGCCTACATGTCATAAATAAATATATTTTTACTTCAAATTTAATTACTGTTCTATTTACAAGAAGCATCAAAATACATTAAACTAAACCACTCTATAATTCATAGGCTTATGAAAACAAACACTGTAATTCCCAAAGGGGGAACTTACATTATGTATTTATTTATTTGTTACTCTGCACAATAGGAACTTAATCCTAATTACAGTACAGGAGACCTACAGCTTATAGTAGAATCCGAACCACTCAGACACAATCGTATTTTTTTTATATAGTTTGAAGTCAGTGAGTCTTGAACGCATGACCTCTTGTGTGTTAATTAAGAAACGCAAGTTTTACTTCGCTTTTATCCACTAAGCTACGATTGCATGTATGAAAGAAGGACTCTAAATGCACCAACAATGCGGAAAATAGTAATTGATTGCTAGATTTAGAATTCAATCAAATATTTATCATCCAATTCAATAGCTAAGAATCTTTGTGAATTTTAATGTTTGTTTGAAAGTCATAAAATAAGGAGAAGGTAGAAGGGGAATAAACTAGTTTCTTTGACGTTAATGGTTTATATTTCGGTCACTGTTTAGTGCCATCTTCAGCTGAGAATAAGGAAGGAAACACAAAGAAGAAATGTATGACAATGTTTGACTACAATATAAAATAAATTAAAAGAAAATTTGACAAAAATTTATTTATATCTAATTGATGATGTGTGATACAAAATGGACGTGGATGATGAGTGATTGAAAGATGAACAAAATGGTGGTGTTTAAATGTGAAGAAGAGAGCGTTGACATTACTAACTATATGATGCAGATGCCATCTAGTGAGAAACAGCCGAGTTATGTATTATAGTTTCGGAATGTGATAGATTTAGCGGCAGCATATGGAAAACTTTTTTATAATTAATTTGACAAAAAAAGTCATTGATTTTTTTTAGCTTTTTTTCAAATTATCAAACATGTTAAAATATTACATTTATCATATACAGTAGATTGCTCAGTGGTATCAAGTCGGCCTGCGGATTTGAAAACCCGGGTTCGATTCCTACAGCTAATAAACAATTTTCACCACATGAAAACTACCTCTGTGGCTACCCCTCCACTAAAATCTTTGGAGGCCATGATTTGAGGGCTGGTAACCGCACTTCACGCGCATAAATATATCACTTACCGAGATCTGCTCCGGCAAAGTGCAACACCCAGTAATGGGTAATTAAAAGTAATAAATGAACACACAATGAATCATTTAATAAGCACAGGAAACATTATATTATAGGTATATGCAACATGATGATTTGCAATTATGTTACTATATTTGTTTAATATACAAGGCCATCATTTTGCTTCAGCTATCTATTTCATTTATTGTTGCATAGTGATTGTTTAAAAAAAAATTACATAATTTTCCAGTTACATGCATGGTACAGAGTAGCAATTAATTAATTAATTAATTAATTAATTCTTCATAAAGTTTAAACAAGCGGAAGGACGACACTCCCTTCGTTTCTTATCTTTTTTATTCGTTTTCTGATCTTACATTGAGTGTTTAACTGCAATTGTGTGGAATTCACTTTCAAAAACAAGCGTAGAGCGACACTCCCTTCCTTTCTTATCTTTTAATTCGTTTTCAGTTCTTACGTAGAGTGTTTAACTACAATTGTGTGAAATACACTTTCAAAAATAAGCGCAGGGCGACACTCCCTTCCTTTCTTATCTTTTTGTTTCATGTCAATTACTGCATTGTGTGGACTTTTCTTTCATATACAAGTGCAGGCTATCGCTTTCATCTTTTCTAATCTTTGTAGATTCGTTGTTAGATTTGTTATTAGATTCGTTGTTAGGAGTAAGCGTGAGTAATTTGAGATGTTTTATGCATATGTTATGTACGTTGAAGAAAGAAGAAGAATGATAACTAAATAGGACTGATGTGATTGAAGGTTTGTTGTATGATAAATAATTTCGAGTGTAATAAATGAATGAGTTTATATGGAGTGATCTATGAATGTGGTTGAAATTGAGGTTGATGTGTTTGGATGATAATGTTTGACGAGGGCTGATTGTTTGATGAGTGTGATGAGTGAATGTTTTATGAGTGATTTTAGGGTTCGTGCTACCTCATTTGTTATATAGCGTAAAGATATGTATGTATGTATGTATGTATAAAGTTTAATATTATTTTGTACTGTTTACTCATAATTATCACCTATAATGCATTTGAAATTGCTTAGTCGCACTATAATTTCTACTGTAACGGAAATTGAGTGAAAATGTTAATTTGACAATTCCCTGAATTTATAGAGCGGTACAGGCCGCAAAGTTAACATTATTTACCGACATGCGAGGTTCCCGTCTAAGGAAATATTAATTGCGGCTGTTAAATAATGATGTGGCATTCGTTTTAAATACACGTTAATATTAAACGTTTGTCATGAATTCAACCATAACTATTGAAGTTTGCTGCTGTCGAACCGCATACTAACTTAACAAAATCACGCACCCTCAAAATATATACCCTAAACATGATTTTCACCTATAAATAATCATTAATTTGCCTTTGAACTAAGAACATCAAGAAATTGCAGAACTTCACATCAACTTCCTAGCTTACGGAAAAGAACTTTCACTTCATATAAAACTGACCTGATTCATAAATTTCACTTTCAGAAGTTGAAGGTATACTCATGACCGCTGGCACTAAAATGCAAGATGGTTGACATGCGCCATATTATGTTTTCGAATATTCAATTCTTTATGAAAAAATCGAAAGAAAATTGAACATTTTTCTTCAGAAACTTTTTAAAACAAATATTTTAATAATGCAACGCAATTTTTTCAAGCTTGTTTTTTTCGAACTTTTAGTAATCAGGAGTCAAGATATAACCAACCCGAAATAACAAATCATAAATAAAAACTTACAAGTGAATATATCGGGTGGTGAATTAAATTATTAATAAGGGGTGAAAGTCGGCCCATGGATCCTGAGAACCCTGGTTCGATTTCCACAGGCGACAAACAATTTTCACCAATTTAAAATTACCCTTGTGGCTCCCCCACCACTAACAGCTTTGGGGGCCGCGATTTGACGGCCGGTAACCGCACTTCACGCGCAAAATATAACACTTATCGAGATCTGCTTCGGCAGAGTGCCACACCCAGTAATGGGTAGAAGACGTGATGATATATTTATTTATTTATTTTAGGAAATACAATTTTATAGCGATATGTCGTTCCCTATTTAGTTTAGAGGAAAACGCTTCAAATAAATAGTATAAAATATAGATATATCATAATACCTTCTACCCATTACTGGGCGTGGCACACTGTCGTAGCGGTTACCAGCCGTCAAATCACGGCCCCAAAGGATGTTAGTGGAGGGAAAGCCACATGGGGTAGTTTTAATGTGGTGAAATTTGTTTGTGGAAATTGAGCCCGAGTTCTCAAATACACAGGCCGACTCGATGGTGGTGGATTAATTTATGCAGTATATGAAATACAATGTTAATTATTTCATGTAGCGATATGTCGTTCCCTATTGCCGGGTTCGATTCCAACAAACTACGGCTGGTAATCGCACTTCAGACGCAAAATATATCACTTATCGAGATTTGCTACGACAGAGTTCCGCACCCAGTAATGGATAGAAGGCGTGATGATATATTTATTTATTTGTAAGAGCAGTTTATTGAAGTATAAAACCATTTTAATAAATTTACCGAGATCTTGATTTCATTTTGGTGAACGTCAAAAATGAAAACCCATACTTAGAAAATGAAGCATTGACAATACTACTCTACCTTTTACGACATTAAATTTATGTTATTTTGCCTATAAATATTTAGTATATTCATACATCTTCATCATTTTATTTACATTAATAAATTGTTATTTATAATAAGTCATGTTTTTATTTTAAAAATAATTTTCTATATAGAGGATCGCGAAACCAAGACCAATGGTTAAATTTGCGTTGCGCCTTAAAAAGTTTAACAAACGATTATTTAAGGGCTGGACTGTAGTTACAGAAGTTCTCAGAAATTGCTGTCTGGAGCTATTCTCGCCATTAGGAAATGCTTGGTCTTGCAGCTAACTTTTTTATGGTAAATTATTTCGGAAAAATATTACAAATAGATACAAAACAAATACCTATTGATCAACCATTTTTCTTATATAGAAAATACTCAAAACTAAACAAATCCTAACAAACCCGAATGTGGCTTGTTACATTTATTTATTTGTTACACTGCACAACAGGAACTTAATTACAATTACAGTAAAGGAGTCCTACAGTTTAAAGTGGAACCGGAACCACCCAGACACAATCGTATTTTTTGGATATAAGTTTAAATCGGCGAGATTTGAACACACGACCCCTTGCTTGTTAATTAAGAAACGCAAGTTTTACCTCGCTTTTATCCACTGAGCTACGATTGTCTGTAAATTACGTAAGTAGTATAATGCTAATGAACTAACGTTATCTCATCGCATGAAAAAATCATTAGTTCTGATCCCGAACTAAGATAATAAAGAACTGCGCATTATAAATCAACATTGAAACTCTGCATTACATTGTCTGGATGTTAAAGATTAAAGAATTACATTCGTCGTTATGTTGGTCTCATGAAGCATGAATATTAAAAGCAGAAAGTTGCGTAATTACACAATGTCGAGACGTCGAAAGATACAGCCAGTCGCTTAGTCACAGACCCAAAGACATCAGAATCTGTATAATGCGTCGTACAGAAATGCCAACACTAACAAACTTTTAAATTAATATTCAATTCCGTTAAGTGTTAAACAAAACACATTAAAATTCTATTTCCTCGTTGTAGTGAAACCCGCTTTAATTTATACTGACGCCGAAACATTTGCAGAATAAAAAACTAGGACTGAAATGAAAGAAAAATTATCTTTCGAGTAGAGCAAAAATTTTTCAGTCAGATGAAAAGTTATTGTTTACGTTTAATGAAACAGCAAGAACTGGGCAACCGTTCTCCGCTCACCGTAAATGTTAATACTATTTCTCTTGTTACTGTTTTACCGTTGCCATTCGTTTCCCGTTCCTTGTTTCATTTCAGTTCTTCATTCCTGACGCAAGACAAGGGCATGCCACTCGCCTTTCTTGAAGCGAGATGCCAAACAGACAGAGGGATAATAATTTGTAGAGTTTCACAAATAAAATTAAACAAATGCCAAAGGAACATTTAATTATTTTCAAATAAACTTGGAAACAGATGTTTAAACATGTTAATGAAAGAAATTTTGCTTGTAAATAATTACATGTTACAAAGAGGTATTTGCTCCCTTTTGTAGCATTATACTCCTATTTAAGACAATAGTTAAAAGCATTAACCTAATTTGGAACGCAAAATAAACTGTACTTTCAGTGAAGGCAACAACACTAACTAATATATTACAGCGGCTCAACATCAAACATAAAATTGATTAAATTCTAACGCAATATAAAAGTTCAATCTCTTATTCAAAATGAAATTCACAAAAATGTATTATCTAAAAGTTAAGCAATAAATAAAATAAATATATAAATATATCATCACGCCTTCTACCCATTACTGGGTGTGGCACTCTGCTGAAGCAGATCTCGGTAAGTGATATATTTTGCGCGTGAAGTGCGGTTACCAGTCGTCAAATCACGGCCCACAAACATGTTAGTGGTGGAGGAGCCACAGGGATAGCTTTTTCAAATTATAAAAATTTGTCGCCTGTGGGAATCGAACCAGGGACCTCAGGATCCACTGAGCTAGCCATCCCATAAGTTAAGCAATAATAGTTACATATTTGTATCACTAGGATGGAAACTGTACTTTTGCGAGTGAGAGCATATTTTGACAGGCCGAGTCGAAGGCGAGGCTTTCAAATTGCGAGTACTTGCAAAACAGTTTCTAGATGCGAGACACACAAGATTTTTCGCTCCGATGAATAGAATTATTGATTTTAAATTGCTAAAAATCTCTCTAACCTCCAAATACCCAGCGCAAGAAATTGACAAAAGTTCATAGTTTTTACGGCGTACGGTAAACACAGTTTCCGGGCGGCGTTCGGTAAAAACAAAGTTTCCGAACGGTGTTCGGTAAGAAATTGGTTTCCAAACAACGATAGAAAAACACATACTTTCATCTCATTTCTATTATTATTTTTGATTTGTAAAACCAATTAATATTTCATTTTTGTTAAATACTTTACGTACTGCTAATTCAAATTTTTCATTTGTCTTATAATTACCAAACAAAATTATCCTGTGGAAACAAAAGAAACAAGCGATAATAATCAGCCATTTGAATGATTCTACGACAAGAAACAAAACAAGTTGTCGTCTTAGTCTTATCCTTGTCTACTTGTGCTTACAAGTTACAAGGCAACAATGGGAACAACAAATTACATGATGCAATTAGTCGCTTCAATGCATTGGCATTCCGTTGTACTTGTTCTGTTCTGTAGCAGTCAGGAAGTGGTACCCGGTGCTTCTCCAGGTGAGGTGCCAAGTACCTTGGTGCTAAGGAGAAAGCGTGAACATTATGTTATTCCTTTGCTCTGCAATTACAGCAATTTGCAAGTAAATAGTAGTGCAGGCGTAGTATTTACTGACGAGTTATATACTCGTACTGCCAGTACCCAGAGCTAGGACCAGTACTAAAACAAAAGTATTTATATACTAAACTTTCAAAAAAGTATTTATTCCTAAACTGTTATTTCTAATGCACTTTGCGGACATAAAACACACCGTAAAAAGGATAAAGGGAGAGTTCCCGATTATTTTCCCGAATGCTGTTTCTTGATTTTTTTTCTGGAACGACCGTTTTCTATAATTTTAATTTACGCGAATAATTATTTTCTAAAAACCTATTACCAGAATTTACGTAAATAAAATAAATAAATAAATAAATATATCATCACGCCTTCTACCCGTTACTGGGTGTGGCACTCTGCCGAAGCAGATCTCGGTAAGTGATATATTTTGCGCGTGAAGTGCGGTTACCAGTCGTCAAATCATGGCCTCCAAAGATGTTAGTGGTGGAGGAGCCACAGAGGTAGCTTTACAATTATGAAAATTGTTTGTCGCCAGTGGGAAACGAGGCAGGGTTCTCAGGATCCACAGGCCGACTTCATACCACTGAGCTAGAATTTACATTTTCCCGAATAATAATTTTCCCGAACGTCTTAGTATACTAGTTTACTGTAAATACTTTGCAATTGACAATTTTTCCGAATGACAATTTTGCATCTAAATAATTTTCCGAAAATAGATTTCCCGAATGCATTACCGTACATTTTCCTGTATAAAATTTTCCGAATATTATTTTTCCATACTCAGATATTATGACTGCATTTTTCCATATGGTCTATTTCCGGAATAACCATTTTCTAGAATTACCATTTTTCATGATATTATTTATTCTAGAAAAACAATATCTAATACAATGTATTTTAAAATGGCCAGTAACTATATTAATATTTTTTTTTACTCTAAAATGTTACAAACTTAATTAAATCTGTTTAAAATAATAATTGTAATTGACAACATTGTTATTTTATTAAATAATTATTTAGGAAATGTGCATTCAAGTTATTTGGAAAAAAGTTATTTTAGAAATTTGTGTACGGGAAAATACATTCAGAAAATTAGCAGATAGAAAATGGTCATTCGGGAAAATGCATTTTTGTAATCAGCTTTTTTGAAATTGTCATTCGGGAAATTGTTATTCTTTAAAATTTATTCAAATCTCTTTTAGAAATTTTGTACATAATACGTACAAGGGATAATGAACTACGATATAAGTTAGGTTATGTGTGCAAAACAGCTGATTATAATTTACTACTATACCGAATACCGTGAAACATTACATTATATGTTCTTAAAATAATTGTAACACATCACTATGGAAGCATTCATTAATGCAGTATGCTTAAAATTATTTTTCAACCAAATTATTTGAAATAACCTAAAATCTGGGTCAGATCTGATCCGATTTTGGTGGTCATATATAATGACCTTTTTAACGTTTTTATAAGTTTTTCTGTAGTTTTCTGTTTAACGTACATAAATAATGTATTGACGATCTGATTAGTCGATTTTAGGGACTAATTGATTGGTGTAAATGTAAATATTTTGATAAAAAAATTTGGTTTATTTAAAAATGTATCCAAAATATTCGCTTTTAACATTAAATATGTGAAATAACAGGTTGTTTTTCTAAATTAAAATACTCCATATACTGTTTGAAACGTATGTAATTTATAAGTTTTGAAAGCTTCCTCATATCAACAAAACTCAATCTGCAAAAAAGTCAAAATATCAAATTACTTCTAGTCTTGAAATAAAATAAATTGTTTATTGCAGAAATACAAAAACAATGAAATGTGTTATTGTTAAAGATTTATGATTTATTATGACTCAATTTTCACTCGAATGAGACGCCACTGCATTTAGTTCAAACTATCGCGGAAGATAGCAAACTATGTTCTATCATTTCTATAACTACACATCGTTAGCAGACAAGATGGGTTGGCAGATGATATCTGAAGCATGAGAGTATTTTTGTTAGACTTCAATAACTTGTTGATTTATCGCGGCCTCAGTTTGTGTCCGGTGTTTGCGGTCTCACATCTTGGCGTGTCTACCACTTAACGTTTCAGCTTTCGTGACGCAACGTTCTCAGATCAGTTATCGTGAATGCGAGCCATCAGTTACTATTATCAGGTCGCTGAGTCTAAGCTCGCACTTGAAGAATTTCATGTTATGCCCAACGATTCTTTTGTGTTGACTCTACGCAACCAACGTCTAACGTTCAAACTGACACCATCCGTGTTATTAAATATCAAGTATTTTTATTGGCTGTTCTCTCATTTCCTTTCGTTTTCCTATAAGCAAGATTTCATATAGTGATACCGCTGAAACGAGATTTTTTCTCCATCTCGTCTCGTCTCGAGTCATTATACGAGATCGAGATTAAGATAAAATCTCGAGAAAAAAATATTGCTTGAAACGAGAGGATGATCCTAAATTCAAGGTGAGATAAACGGAAATCTTTAATCTTGAATACTTTTACAATTTTATTTAAAAAAATCTAAAATCAAGTTTGAAAGATAAAAATACTGTTTAAATTTAACTCTAAATAAGGATTATTTGGTAATTACTGTAATTAATATTTTGTTCACGTACTGGTTAGGGGCATTGCGGCATTGCTGTATTTTTGAGAATTAGTGAATTATTATAGATTCGCCAATAAATTTTGTATGTCACGGATGGTTATATTGTATCTTACATATATTATAAATAAATTTAAGCATATAAGTAATATAATTTATTTGTTATAGCACGTATAAAAAAAAATCTTTTCGTAAAGAAACATCTACATTAATGTAACAAAAAAAAATTAATTTATATTTACAAATACAAATAATTATGTGTGCATTGAGTATAAATAAGATATGATAACATACAAAATCACAATGAATTTTATTAAGGGGCCATTTAGAAATTATTTACTAATAACGTTCATGGTAATTTTTCTGAAGATACTTATGAATATAATGAAATAATACGCTGTATTATTTTACTTACATTATTTGTTGAACGCAGTTTCATTATTATATCCGTATAGAAATCATTTTAATTACGATGTATGAATTTGAATAAGTTATATAGTTACAAGGTATTTAATTTGTTTATATTTGAAAATAACGACATTCAAATATTATATTTTATATTTCAAGTCGAGATCTCCCATTTCAAGATTGTGATCAATTTAAATCTCTAAAATAAAAAATGATCATGATCGAGATTTACCAAATTCTCGACAAATCTCGTCTCGCGGCAACACTCGTTTCATAAATTTACGATTTTTATTTATTTATTTTTTATTTACTTATTTATGTTATTCTGTACAATAGGAACGTAATCCCAATTACAGTAAAGGGTCCGGACTCACCGCAGTATGCTAGTTTTTATATATATATATATATATATATATATATATATATATATATATATATATATATATATATATAGAGAGAGAGAGAGAGAGAGAGAAAGAGAGGCCATTTGTAAGTAATTGTGGTATGTTGTTTAAATAATTTAAATTATGATATTATTAATATATATATATATATATTTAACTTGAGTGAGATTCGAAGTCGGGATCTTCGGATTCAAATGCCGCTAATCACACTGAGAACCACACCACTATACAGTTGGATGATAAAATCAGTTAACTTTTATGAGAGTTTTGGTCAGAGATGCCATATCCATTTCTGATTGTGACACTCTACTACAGAAGATTTCCATAAAGTAACAAATTTAGAAATTACTCATGAGCTAGTATTACTACTTTGTAGTATAACAAATCAATTCACCATTTAATTAGCGGAAATAAATTACGTTTATTACCGTTTCGGATTTGAAATAGTTAAAATTATGAGACAAGTAAGCACAATCAAGAATATTTAAAAAGTTAATTTAACATATTGTATTTATTTTCCGTGGACCGCATACGATTGTTAAATGGATTTCCCGGTGCTCGAGCACCCCCCAAAAAAAAACAAAGAAGGAAAATAAAAAAAGGCAAAATAAGAAAAGAAAAAGAAAAAACCCAAAATGAAAAATTTAAATCTAACATAACCTAATCAAAACGAAAAACTCCTAACATGGCCTACTCCTAATAGAGCAAGGTTCCAATGAGTAGAAAGTCTTATCTTTATACAGAATAAGATTTGAATTGAAGGATTTAAGCAATAGACAAAATTCACCGGAGCCTCGATGAACAAGAACAATTAAATTTTAGTTATAAGCCTTTATACTTGTTTAAGCCTCGCGCGATTAAGTTAATTTAGAGATATTTTTTTCTAGCCTTGCTGCTCGTTTCGACTTCGACCCATTAGGTTATGGAAAATCCTCGGTAATTTTATTTGTTGCTAAATCACTAATTAGGTCCTAATTCACAAAAATTCAAGATTCTAAAAAGTACAATCTAATCTAATTCGCATACCGTATATGTAAAATATATTTAATATTTCTTATATTTTCCATCATTAGTTTCAATATTAAAGATAATTAATTAATAACATAATTCAAACCCCTCACCCCTTTGTGAACTTTGAGTTACAGCACCCCTACTAATTTATAAAACTCGGCATCCCTAAACCGGATTGGCCCACGAACTGAAGTTTAAGCACCACTGGTGTAGAGAAAATTGCAAGTATAACATTATTTTAGAAAATAATAATAATTTCAATGTGCCCGACAAAAGGCCCATCTTATAAGACTTATAGATAATGATTATTTACCATTTACGGTTTTCCCATATTGTTGGTTTATAAAAGGCAACAACAAGTTGTAGAATTGTTATTTAGACGATTTTATAAGGAATGGAGGAGCGGTAAATATGCGAATCCTTAGCTCGCGAATAACGAATGAACACCGAATGTTCATTACTGTTAAATTAAATGAACACAGTTTGCACACGAACCGTGTGTGGCTGGACGCTGGCCGACTGGGAACGAGCAAACCCGCTAACCCGTACCCGCACACACTTGACGAGATTAGCTGTGTCCTCCGGTGCCCTGTGTACACATGCATACGCCACGCCACATTCCCCCGTTGGCACGCTCGTGGCTCGTAGCGTGTCCTTCGTTGCTCGCACGCAGACCAATCGATCGCCGTGTACCGCGTACCGCGTACCTGCAGGCTGCGGAAGTACCTGCACGCCTGACCACAGCCATACCGCTACATCGCCGACAATAACGTACTGCGGACTAATTTATCATGTTAATTGATGTCAGCGGTATTCATTTATTTTGGACCAGACTTTACACATAATATATTTAAAAGTTCGCTACAGCAGAAAAAGCGAGTGTCTGAGGAAGAGGAAGTGAGGCAGTGAGAAGGCGACGGCGGATGACGGCGGGTGTCGGGCGTCAGGCGCCGGGAGGATCGGCGGCGGTGGCGTTGGTGGCAGTGACTGCATCGCTATCTGCGGCTATGGCCAACACAATCCACTTTGCAAATGCCCTAAGAATTGAAATGGGGCTCATTTGCATGTCTTAATGAGCGTCTTTGCAAGAAGAGCACGCTTGCGAGCTTTCGCACCCTACCAGAGACGCGGCCATTCCAACAACTCACTTTTATCCTTCCTCCCCGAGCTAACTGTCGAGACAGCCCGTCTTCTCGTTTCTCTCATCCCCCGTTGTCAACCAGCAGAGATCACCGCCGCGCATCCTCTTGCTCGACCATCACCCACTGCACATACATGAAGTGATTAACTCATTTAAATCAAAATATCTTATTTCTCTAGATAAAATATTTCTAACCTTAATATTTGAAAATGGCTTGAACGTTGTAAGAAGAAATAATCATAAAGCGCATGGTACTGTGAGACGTTTGACTATATTTACGTGGTAGGAATAACGGGGGTTGTGGATAAAAGGAAAGGGACGTAGGGATTGGGATTGGGATAGAGATACCTGGTAAGCGAGTGCGAACACTGAACACCAAACACGTCTCCGCGACATCGTTGGTCGTCGGTCGTCGGTCGACGGTCGACGCTGGCAGAGGAAGAAATCGGATCGACGTGTGTGCGTTCGAGTGCGCGCCCGCTATGAATGCGAAAGCGTCACATCGTACCATCGTGCTGTAGCTGTGCCGCAACTTTCTCGCTGTTATTCATGTATTTTCGTGTTTTATGAACGAAGCTTTTTTACGAGCAATTTGTACGACGTGCACGTTCGTTGCGTTCGCGTCGCAACCGCACATCGTACACCGGCACAGCCCGGAAACACGGAGCTGTACGGAGCGAACGAAACAAAAACAGGTGACGTCAGAACCCGGCGTCATTACAACAAGCTCATTGATCAGAGATGACTGCAGGTTCATGACGGTGTCTCGAATAAAATAATTCTCCAAAGTTATTTACGTCAAGCGAACAACAAAGCACCGCCAACGCCAACACCAGATCCAGAGTCAGGCGTTCGCATACGCGGCACAATGCGCCTACCACGCTGAATAACAATAGACCAACAGAGTTCTTATTCCACGTACCTCCAAAACTAATAAAACACTATTAAGAAATTGTCAATCATATGAAACAAAAAATTTAAATTCACAGAATAAAATTAGATTTTATTTGTAATTGATCTTGCTCTGACTGCTGGCAGCTACCTTAGCTCTGCCCATTTTAACTAAAATTGAAGAGTTTGTAGCATGAAGGAGGTAATACCATTTTTTAACAAAATAGTGATAGAGATATATTCTAGTATTAATTTTTATTTCCAAACGTTTCGTGCAAGTATTATATAAATATCTCCGTTTACAACTGAGGATATAAGATAGTACATATCTTCAAAACTATTTAGGGCAATATAGAGGCAGCCCCATGAATTAAAATAATAAATATTAATCAATTATTTGTTTTCAGTTTGATTAAAATATTTTGTAATACTAAAAATTTTGTCATTAATTAAGAAATGAACCAAGTCCGAATTAGCTTCACAATTTGTTACTAAGTAAATTATTCATAAATAAACATTATTACCTACTCGACATATAAAGTTTTGCCTTTATAAATAAATTGTAACACTCATACTTTCATTCAGTTAACAAATGTCGCAATAAAATAGTTTTTTTTCGTTTATCTCCAAACATCGATTTTTGAAGCTACCTCCTTCTTGCAGCAGGGTCTTCAATTGTTTCATTCCTCTCAAATAATCGTTGTTTAGGTTCTAGTGTTCTGCATCATAAAATCCGTTTACTACTGTACTCGTCCACTAAAAAGTGAAGGAAAGCAAAAAGGGGGCAAGTTTTAAATTGTCCACTCGTCTAAACCCAGCAACTGGTACATTTCGGACGATTTAAATAGCTTTCGCACAGACAAAGTAAAGATGAATGCCGCCTAATTAGTCGCCATTATAATCGAATAGAGAACTAGTGACATTTTCAAACGGAAATTAACAAGTAAAAAACGCAATCCCTTCTTTTTCTGGCGATCGATTAGTTGTCAGCACTTAAGCGCCAGCGCTGATAAAGAGTTTTAGGCAGCGCAGCAGCGGCCGAGCTGCTATTCGGACCGGGTGGCAATTGGCAAAGAAGGCAGAGGCACAGGAACAGGACTGTGAAACTGTGAGGCATCGGGCACATTTAATGTCCTGCGCCGCGTCGTCCTTCGCAAAAACCGCTAACTTATTCACTTGCCGCGACCACCTCGCGTCGTATTGTCTATTTCCCTACATTGTATATTTCCCTGCCAGTCGCAATCACTTGATTACGACGATTTTTCGTTTTTTCTTGACTTTGAACTGTTAATTAATGGAAGAATGAAAATTTTTATTCATAATCAGTCAATTTATTATTGAAAAAATTCACTCAACCGGCTCAAAACCCCACATGGGTCATTATCAGGAGCTATAAATAATACATAAAATTTACAAGAATTAAAATAATAAATGATTGTAACAATTTCATTCTTTTTGTTTTCTGACTTCACGTAAGTTTAAAATTGTTAAGAAATGAGCATAATTTGAGATTTTTTGAGCATATAAAACGTATGTCGAAGAAAAATTAATAAAAGTTTATAGTAATGATTGGATGGACGTGATCGAATGTTTGTTGTGTGACTTTGAATATGGTTAAAGCGATGGTGGTGTTTTAGGATGAGAATGTTTGACGGGCACTGATTATTTGATGAGTCTGATGAGTTACTGTTTTTTTTAATGATTCTAGGGTCTGTGCAACTCCATTTGATGGGATATAATGTGATGTTATGTATGTATGTATTTTCCATCTTAACGCGTCATACTTTTATTTATTTATTTATTTATTTATTTATTTGTTATTCTGCACAACAGGAACTTAATTCTAATTACAGTACAGGGGATCTACAGCTTATAATGGAATCTGACTCACTCATACGCAATAGTGTTTTTTTATTAGATAATTAAGTATACTTGATATTTCTTTATGTAAATATTATTCAAAACAAAGGAATACAATATGCTAATTATCAACGTCAAACATTTATAAAAATAATATTTAAATTAAATTAATACGACTACATTTTTAGTGACATTTTTTCACCCTACACTGAGTTAAAGAAAAGATAATTGTATAAAGCATTGTTGCTTTGTAATACGCGAGATAAAATTTAATTTATTCAAAACTGATAAACTTGTAGTTAGTTTTGGGATAAATTTAGGCTTGCAAGTTTGGTTTTAATGATCTATTATGAAATTGTTTGACAACATATAATTTAGAAGCTTAAAACACATAAATAAATAAATATATCATCACGCCTTCTACCCATTACTGGGTGTGGCACTCTGCTGAAGCAGATCTCGGTAAGTGATATATTTTGCGCATGAAGTGCGGTTACCAGTCGTCAAATCACGGCTCCCAAACATGTTAGTGGTGGAGGAGCCACAGGGATAGCTTTTTCAAATTATGAAAATTTGTCGCCTGTGTGAATCGAACCAGGGACCTCAGGATCCACAGGCCGACTTCATACCACTGAGCTGGCCATCCCATAACACATGATAGTCAATATATAGCTTTAGACAAAAGACCTAGTCTAATTCAAATAAAATGTTTATATTTGTTTTTCTTTTTGATATCCGCTACACAATTTACAATTACAGTGGATTATTTTATTTAGAAGTAAGGTTGGCACTTGGTCAAATGACTGCAGTCATATTACCAATTTTGGTCATATATGACGGTCAGATAAGATATATAAATGACCTAGCATGTTACTGTTGTAAAACTTTGCACTAAATAATCGTATACTAACTATACTTATGTTGGTTTTACATATAATAAAAAACTATTTTATTTATTTATTTATTTATTTGTTTCCAAGAATCAAAATTGAATTTTTTTCTGTTTTTATCTATGTTCAAATTTAATGCATACAGTATCATTGTTTACATGTACAATTAAATTTGACTTTATTTAAAAAAATCATAATTACCGCATAAATAATCATAATTAATTTAACACTTTTCTATACATTTGTGGTATAAAAATAATGTACAAATGATATGTCATCGATATTTGATGATTTTTCAAACATTTTTACCAATTTATATATTACCGTCATTTTTCCAAGTCTATTTATAAGTAAGGATATCTAAACAATGTAAATATTTTATATATACGATAAGTAAAGGAAAATGATTTATTTATTGAAGCTAATTTTTACAACAGGAACTTATTCCCAATTACAGTACAGGGTCTGGCTTCATCCACACCATCGTATTCCCGGACAGTCACAGATTTAAAAAGTAGATAATTTTGTATTATATACCTTTCATTTCGTTTGTTTTTATTCTATTCTATTCCTAAATAAAAATATCAAATTAAAATTGAAAAACATTCCCAATTTTCTGCTTGACAAATGTTGTCAAGACCACATAAAATATGATGGCAACTTTTATTTGTAAAATCTCTTTTATTGATAGAATTTAACAACCTCGCATATATCAATAGTTATATGTCACTTTGAATAGACTTCCTGCACAGAGTACAGTCAGGGCCGAATTTCGGAGGGCCCTAAGCAACTACTTATTTTGCGTGAAGCTAAATCCGACCCTGTGCATAGTTCATTTGTTAGTGATGTCGTGCTACGCCGCAGTGGCCTGGCAGCCAAGGGATAAATAAGGATCTGGACAAGTTCTCTACCGCTCCACCGCGTGGCTTCGACCAGACAACCAGACGATTGGCGTGCGACACGTCATCGTGGAGAACACGTTTGCAAAGTGCAAGAGCACGGACAACCGTCAGCAAATTATAAAATATATGCGCCTGACACTTTAATTAGAGTGATGAAAAACGGGGTTTTGAAACTTGTTTTAATTTTGTACCGTATGGTACGGCACGATGGAAATATGCACGGACGAAATGCTTTAGACGAGTTCAACACAATTGATTTTCCGTACAGTTCTGGCCGCCGCCATAACTGCCCAATTTATAACTTGCCACCGGGCCGTCTACGCCACTGGCACTCGGCGCCTTCCTTTTTCCCTTTTCCTTCTAGTCCTTTGTCACTGCACAGCTACAGCGTCTGCTTACTGCTTGTATATAATCCAACTATACATACAACACAATAGGCTATTTCAACAGTAAGGCGTTTAAAGAAATATATCAATTTTAGTTATAAATGTGTTATTAATATCTAAAATATTTAATTAAAAAGTGAATTATTCAAAACAATCGACATTGATGTTCTTGTGACATAGGTACCATTAGCAAAATGTAACTTCACATTGTGAAGCAAAGTGCATGTACACCGAGAAAATTCAATTTCTAGTACGTCAACATCGTTGTGTTCAAAAGAGATGTCACAAGACGATGAAGTTAGTAGGGCAATTATTTATATTGAAATATTGGAAATAATTAATAATGATATAAAATGAGTGTGTAAAATAATTAAAACAAAATACCTACAAATATTTTATTAACAAATATAAATGAAACTCACCTCAAATAGTTCACAAAATTAACGCACTTGCAAAATTAAGCTTGAATGGACCTAAAGTAAACCGGGAACAGCACAGTCCGCGGATTACCTAACCGTTAGGATTACGTTTGCGTTAGGTCCTCACGCAAGCTTAATCTACTTCATGCCTGTAAGAACCAAACCGGGCGTGACAAACTCAATGAGGAGTCAATCTTCCACATTTTAAATCATCATTCATACATACATAAGAGCAATTCCGAACACCCTTAGACCAAACAGGTCGTTACAGTATTCAGTACTGCTACCGTGAGCAACTACAGAACCATCTGTGGCCACTGCAGCACTCGACTGCTGCCGTTGGCAACTACAGAACTATCTGTAGCCGCAACAGTTCACGGGACTGCTCGTTGTCGACCCCGTACGCCCGAAGGCCACCTGAAGAACAGCCAGGTCATTACAGTATTCGGCGCTGAAACCGCAGGCAACCATAGAACTATATGTGGCCATTGCAGCACTCGGCCGCTGCCGTTGGCAACTACAGAACTATCTGTAGCCACTACAGTTCACGGGACTGCTCGTTGTCGACCCCGTACGCCCGAAGGCCACCTGAAGAACAGCCAGGTCATTACAGTATTCGGCGCTGAAACCGCAGGCAACCATAGAACTATATGTGGCCATTACAGCACTCGGCCGCTGCCGTTGGCAACTACAGAACTATCTGTAGCCACCACAGTTCACAGAACTGCTCGTCGGCGACCCTGTACGCCCGAAGGCCACTCGAAGGCCAACCAGTTCACTACAGAATTCGGCGCTGCTACCGTAGGCGACCACAGCACTATATGTGGCCATTACAGCACTCGGCCGCTGCCGTTGGCAACTACAGAACTATCTGTAGACACAACAGTTCACAGAACTGCTCGTCGGCGACCCTGTACGCCCGAAGGCCACTCGAAGGCCAACCAGTTCACTACAGCATTCGGCGCTGCTACCGTAGGCGACCACAGCACTATCCGTGGCCACTACTGCACTCGGCTGCTGCCATTGGTAACTACAGAACTATTTGCAGCCACTACAATCCGCTATTCAAAATACCAACCGTGATGGTTACACTGGTAGCACTCCAACTCAACTCATACTCTCTCGTTTTGTAACAGAGAGTAAAGTAGAAATACAACCGTGATTAATATAATATAGTTCTTTACAAATTTCCTATACTATGAGCTCTAAAATCAAGTAAAAATCGGTAAAATCACGTGTTGACTGAAACGTAAACAAGCATGAACACAGTTCTGTGAGATTTCTTGCGCTCTTGTATTTCAAAAAGCAAAGCCTTCTTTCTTATTATTATGCTTTCTCTCTTAATATTAATGTTATCTTTATCGCCGAATGCAACGGCACGATTAATTAATTTTTTTTCTCGCTTAGTGGGAATATTGTAATAAAATATAAAATAGGAGAATAATATAATTTTGTACGTAGATTAACATACAACATAATCCAATTTTATGGAATGACCTATTATAAACAAAAATTTTAATAAGTCGCAAAACACGTCAAGTTTCTCCATGAAAAATCTGAACATTTTTTTGATCGTAATTCATTGCACAAGGGGCGCTAGCATAGTGGATACTGGGGCCCAATGTTGATTCTCCACGTGACAGGGTAGAGAATGTTATACGCGTTGACTCGCAAAACCAGAGATGGACTAGCCACATAAAATATAATTATCTCTGATGAAAACTGATTAAGCCGTATTTTTAATTTAAGCATCCCGCACTCAGAAATTTAACAGCTAGTTCATATATTTATGTTAAGGCTATAAATTTCATATTTACAATTACAGTTCGCTGTAAAGTAAATTTGATTAAAATTCTATATTAATATTTATTCATTTTCAGTGAAATATTGCAAAAATATTTTATTAGAACATACTCAAGTTCAAAGTCAGATATCAACTGACTGATCACTTGCAATACATGTGGCGAAGGCTGATCAAATGCCATTTATATAATACATAATAATAATATAAATTCACATTTAATATTAAAATATCACTGATAATAGCTCCGTCGAAATAAATAAAACAAACTTATACTAATTATTTGTTTCAATAAACACCAAATAATGTAATATATTACTACTATGAATGAGGTACTGTACCAATAATAATTTGTTGTAAGAAAAATAGAACCAACTAAATTCAACTCAAAATAACGATTCTAACGTAATAAAATGATTATAAGCCCCTCAAATATAAAACTACAAAAGAATCTTTCAACGCTTATACCACAAATTGCTGTATGTTTGTCAGAATACTTCTAATGCCCAAAATTGAATTATATGAAAAATTTCAATTTAACATGTCATTAAATAACTACAGACAGATAACGAAAATATTACTTATTATCCTTGTATTGTCATAATATTATATCTTAATTCGAATGTTACGAATTAAATCCGTATTAAAATTATAGTCCTACTAGAGTATGAAAGTTGGCTTTCAAATTATTGTATGATTGTGATTTCTTTTCATAGGAACCAAGAGTCTGCTTCCAGGTACCCAGTCAAATGTTTCATTTGAAAATTCCAGAACAACGTTAACATGTATGGCTTAAAATAGATGGTTGACTGCAGTACAGTAATAATTTCGGAATAACAACACAGGGATGTATTTAAAATGTTCATACCGTTAAGTACCTACTTAGTAATAATCAATAATTTCTTGGAACTGCTATCAAATATAGCATAAAAGCTGAACTACTAAAATATAATTATATTATATTATGGAGTAGGTGGCACAGTGGTATCGTTTCGGCCTGTGGATCCTGAGATCCCTGGTACGATTTCCACTGCCGACAAACATTTTAATCGCATTAATACTACTCCTGTGGCTCTCATTCCACTAACATCTTTGGGGACCGTGATTTGACGGCTGATAACCGCACTTCACACGCACAAATATATCACTTACCGAGATCTGCTTCGGCAGAGTACCACATCCAATAATGGGTAGAAGACGTGATGATATATTTATTTATTTTATTTATTTATATCCTACAAGTCTAGTTCTTCATAGCAAAATACATGAAGGCCATATTTCGTTCAAACTTTTTTTCGTAAGCAAACATATGAAAAGAAACCACAACCATATAATTATTTATACGTCAACTTTCATACTACAGTGTGAATGTACCAATTTAACATGTTATTTGTAAAAAATATACGCTCCCTATAGATACTTATTATTATTTTTTTTTAAGTATTATTTAAGTATAAAATTACTGGAAAAGCTAATCCGTATTACAGCATCCCATTACTATTTCTTATTTCTCCCCATGTATAAAAGGGATGCGTTATTAGAAATTCTTATTAGTCCTTCTACTTTTGTAGTAACAGAATTGAATTAAAAAAAGAACTATGTGGCATTTTTACCTAGTCGATTTTTATAAATATAATTTTATGAATGAGATATAGCATGATTAAAATATGTGTGTTCAACGTTGGTATATTATTGAAAATAATACTGACAGTTGCAGATGTTATGACAACAGTATCAAGAATAGCAGTGTCAGTTTTAGTTAATGTTTCCAGCGGGTTTTATTAAAAATTGTGCAATAATTCAGCAAAATCTCGCTAGGCAGCCTCTACATTCTTTGAAAACTACAAACTCGATACAATATTTGGAGTAAAAGTCTGTATTATCAACAAAATTAACATTATTTTTCCAACATGAATATTTCTATTTTAAAATTTTATTACCTCTAATTATAAATCAAAAGTTAAGGATATAATATAAAAATATTTATTGACAAAGAAAGACAAAACAAAAATATAATTTATTATGTTTTAATTCGTTTGTAGATATTTCAGTTCCGAAAAAGTCATAATGATACATAATGATACATATACATCTAACCTACTGGTCCTTTGCTGCATTTATGTTTGTGACTCCTGATCTAATTGGTACTAAGAAGGCTCTTGAATTGCAAGTTGTTTTAGTAAGGCACATGTAAGTTGATTTTTGTTTGTTGTTAAATTGTCTAGTAAATATTATTTGCGTTGTAAGAGATCAAAAATGTGAATTAATTTTGGCGTCTTTTGGATTATATGGATTCATGGATTTAGAAGTAGATTATTTTGTATTATATTACTTTCATTTATTTTTATTTTCTTTCTATTAAAATTTATATAATTTTGTTTTAGTGGAATTCGTGTTGTTTTATTGTTGACCATGCAGTAAGTTCTCGCCGTTTGTATACCCCGATTAACAATATTTGGCTTCAGTGTTTGCCTCCGTAATGAATTTAACCAGGCTCGGTAGTGTAACAATATGAGCTATCTCATTATTGTATGTTGCTTCAGATAAAAGTTTGGCTTCGTGTAATTTGACACTCGTGGCCACATGGCCTTTCGTGTGAATGTGAAAACTTTTGGTTTTCAAATATAGGACATTAACTTATAAAAGTGATAGTTATTAGTTAATATTCTTATAATTCTACCAACTTTTCATGTCCACATGATCGGCATTACCTCTGTGTCAGATTACACAGCCCCAGGAACTTGAGACATCTGTGGAGATGGATTCCATATGTGGGTAGTTTTACTCCGAGGTTGTCAAGTGTTTGGAGTAGCCAAGTCAGTCACGAACAACGAAGTAAAGAAGTGCGGTCATCTTTACAAGACGCGATGACGCCAATTCACGTAAGTTTTATTTTAATTAGTATAACTTTCAATTAAACTGTTTTCACACATATTAGTTTGGTCTACTGTTTTGTATTTTATTCTTATTAATTTTACAGTATTTTATGTCTAAATATCAAAGTTCGTTTAATTAACCCTTTATTAAACATGTTTATTAGTTCTTAATAAAGTGATTTGTGTGTTTTAACTGGCAACGATTTGCCAGTCCATAAAAGTAGTTTTAGTTCACAACAAGAAAGGAATTCACAGAACAAGTAAGTAACATTCGCATCAAATTAATTATTATTATCATATTTTAACTTATTCACTGTACGCTCAGTCTCTGCTTTGTTACAGTAGGGATGCTATCACTTGCAAGGCATGGGTGTATTTATTAGAATTTTAATTTGTCAGGATTGTACTATACATGTAATTAAAAACTCTTAACGAAAGTTCGAAGAATTATTGAAAATGGAGTTTGTACAGAAAAAATCCGAAGTAGTTTTTTTTTTTAATTTTGATGAAAAATAAAATGCGCTCGTATTTTGTATATTTCTATCTGCTTAAATTACAATTAATCCCGTGCTAATGCCATGTTATAATCTCCACCTAAAAGTTAAAGCCTTAGCAATAAAATTGGGGTATAGTTGCATTGATGTTGAGTTGTTTAAATGATATCCATTCTCATTCCCTACTAGACAACAGAATAAATAGAACTCACCCGTCAAGTGCGAAATTTATTTGGGTTTTTGACTGGGTTTTTGGAGTTGGATTAAAATATACTGTTTGTCACTGGACTTCTCGAGTATCGTTTTATTAAGATAAGTGTAATCTTTCATTTTTATAGTAGTTTAGTTTTATATATATATATTTTCTTTCATATCGTTATTTGTTTATATTGGTTACGTGTATAGAAACGCTGAGTTATGTTTTGTTTTTAGGTGTGATTGACGTTTGACAGTTGACATTTGACAGTTGTGTAAATGTAACTGTTTTCTTTTTCTATTTATAGTTAAGGACAAGCCTGGTAAGCTACCTTAACTTCTACTCTTCTACCGAGAGAACCCTTCTTTTATTTCTTTTGTAAAATGAAAAATAAATGGGTGAAATTTGATGAATGTAAGTTTGGTACGTGGAATGTTAGGGGTATAACTGGTAAAGAAAATGAATTGATGTATGTAATGCGTATGTATAATGTAGATGTTTTGTGTGTCAGTGAGTCTAAAAGGAAAGGATGTAGTGAGGAAGAAGTGGATGGATTGTTTTGCTTGTGGTCGGGTGTTGCTGAGAATGAACACGCGAAGCATGGTGTTGGTGTGCTTGTTAGTGAACGAATGAAACCGTTTGTGAGAGAATATGGTTGTACTTCATCGAGAATTCTTTGGCTGAGATTAAAGGTAGGCTTTCATAGAATCTTCGTTGTGTCAGTTTATGGTCCAACCGAATCCGAAAATGATCTTGAAAAAGATAGATTTTGGAATTTGTTAGATAGTGTTATTGATTCATGTGATTCAGGTGAGAAAGTTATTGTATGTGGTGATTTAAATGGTTGGATGGGAGTTAAGAGAAGCATGTCTGGGAATGTATTGGGTAAGTTTGGTGATGCAAGAGTGAATGAAAACGGTAGGAAAATAGTTTATTTCTGTTTGGCGCGTGATCTCTTTGTTTCCAACTCTATCTTTAAACATAAACTTGCTCATTTGTATACATGGGAGAATATTAGTGAAAATAGACGGAGTATGATTGATTTTATTTTGTATGATGAACGATTGAGAAGTTTAGTTGTAGATACGCGTGTGAAGCGTGGTGCTGAATTGGGTACGAATGACCATTATTTGGTGGTATCGCGTATACGTCTAGATAAATGTTGGAGAATGAGGGTGAAAAATACTAATAAAATGTTTCGTGTGAAATCCAGTGCACTGCAGAATGAGGATGTTAGAGGTTTGTTTGTTGAGAAAATAAATGAATCTTTGCCTGTATGTGAACTTAATTTTGAATGCAGCATAAATTATGTTTGGTTCAAATTTAAGGATACAGTTCTTAAATGTGCAAAAGAAGTGTGTGGTGAATGTAAATTAGGTTCTTGTCCAAAAAATGCATGGTGGAATAAAGAAGTTAAAGAAGCGATTGAGGTGAAAAAGAGAGCATATTTGCGATTTCTAAATGTGAAAGATGTGCCTGGAAGTTTACGTGATGAATGCTTGCTGGAATACAAGAGGTTAAATAAATGTGTTAAGAGAGTAGTGAGAGAAAGCAAGGCGCGTTTTGATGATTTGATGAGTAAAAGATTAACTAATGATTTTAGTATGAATAAAAGAATGTTTTGGTTGAGAGTGAAGAGATTGAGAGGTGGTAATGTCAGGGCAGTGAAAGCGATTAAGAGTGCGGATGGTGAGTTATTGTGGAATGAATCAGATGTTACTAATAGATGGTGTGAGTACTTTAGGACGTTATATGGTAGCATTAATAGACCGAATGGTTGTAGTGAAAATGTTAGCGAAAATGTTAGTGGTGATGAATGGGATATAGATGAGAGTGATGTTAGTTTCGCATTGATGCGTCTGAAGAATGGTAAGGCTCCTGGTTTGGATGGTATATCGAATGAGATGTTGAAGTATGGAGGTGAGAGGTTATTTGACTGGTTAGTTTATTTGTTTAGATTTTGTTTAAAACGGTGTGTGGCTCCTGATGATTGGAAATGTGCTATCATTTGTCCTTTATTTAAAGATAAAGGTAGTTCGAGTGAATGTACTAATTTTCGTGCGATAAGTTTGCTGAGTATGGTAGGGAAGTTGTACGGGAAGATTCTTATTCATAAGGTACGAACCTTAACAATCTCCAAGTTAAGTGATATGCAAGGTGGTTTTTTGCCTGAGAGAGGATGTGTGGATCAATTGTTTTCTCTTCGTATGATTGTTGAAAAGTCACTTGCTAAGAACAAGAAGGTGTTCTGTGGCTTTCTCGATCTTAAAAAAGCATATGATAGTGTTCATCGCGAGACATTATGGAATGTACTGTTACAGTACGGTATAAATGGTAATTTGTTGGGGGCAATTCGTGCGCTGTATGAAGGTAGTGAGGCTGCGGTGAGAGTTAATGGTAGTTTGAGTGATTGGTTTTGTATAGACATTGGCGTGAAACAAGGTTGTGGGATGTCTCCGTGGCTCTTTAATTTGTACATGGATGTATTGTTACGAACGGCGTTGAATGGGGTGGATGGTGTACATATTGGTGGTAGTGTTGTGCCTGCGTTAGCATATGCGGATGATGTGGTTGTTATGGGTGAATCTGAAGAGCAATTGAGACGAATGATTCTAAATATAAATGAAGTAGGAAAAGATTTAAATTTATTATTAAATGTCGATAAATGTAAAGTGTTAGTGTTTGAAAAGAGCGATTTGGTGACTGATTGTAATGTTTCGGTGAATGGTGTGAGATTGGGTCAAGTGAATGAGTTTTTATATTTGGGTAGTATGTTTTCAAGGGATGGACGTATTGATTGTGAGATTGAAAGAAGAGTATCTGCGGGACGCAAGGTATTGGGTACTCTGGGAACCTTTGCTCGAAATGTGAATGTATCCAGAGATGCTCGATTGAGTGTGTATAATGGTGTTTTAGTGCCTACATTGATGTATGGTAGTGAATGTTGGGTGTGGATGAAGAAACATGAACGTCGTATAACTACTGTGGAAATGAGGTATTTGCGGGGTGTGTGTGGTTATACTAAAAGAGATCGTGTCCGGAATACATTGGTGTATGATGAGTGTGAAATTGAGAAGAATGTAGTTAGAAAAGTAGGTACAAATCAGTTGAGATGGTTTGGGCATGTTGAACGTATGTCGAATGAGAGATTAGTGAAACAGGTATATGTTGGTGAAATTGAGGGTGAAAGATTGCGTGGGCGACCTATGAATAAATGGATGAATATGATAGAAGGATTGCTGCGTGAACGAAAGTTTCCGAGTACGAGGAACAAACGTGCTTGTATGAAAGGAATTATGAATGTGGATGAAGCAAAAATGGTGTGTCAGGATAGGAACGTTTGGCGAAGATTAATTGCGGAATGAATCTGATGATTTCAGAAAAGCGCAGGGTTTTAAATTTTAGTTTCGTTGTTTAGTAATTTCATTAGAGTGTTTACCTGTAATTGTGTGAAATTCACTTTCAAAAACAAGCGCAGGGACGACACTCCCTTCGTTTCTTATCTTTTTTATTCTTTTCTGATCTTACATTGAGTGTTTAACTGCAATTGTGTGGAATTCACTTCCAAAAACAAGCGTAGAGCGATACTCCCTTCCTTTCTTATCTTTTAATTCGTTTTCAGTTATTACGTAGTGTTTAACTGCAATTGTGTGAAATTCACTTTCAAAAACAAGCGCAGGGCGACGCTCCCTCCCTTTCTTATCTTTTTGTTTCATTTTCAGTTACTGCATTGTGTGGTCTTTTCTTTCATATATAAGTGCAGACTATCGCTTTCATCTTTTCTAATCTTGTAGATTCGTTGTTAGTTTCGTTATTAGATTCGTTGTTAGGAGTAAACGTGAGTAATTTGAGATTTTTTATGCATACGTTATGTACGTTGAAGAAAGAAAATGAATGGTAAGTGAAAAGGAATGATGTGATTGAAGGTTTGTTGTGTGATAATAATTTCGAGTGTATAAATGAATGAGTTTATATGGAGTGATCTTTGAAAGTGGTTGAAGTGAGGGTGGTATGTTTGGATGAAAATGTTTGACGATGACTGGTTGTTTGATGGGTGTGGTGAGTGAATGTTTTATGAGTGATTTTAGGGTTCGTGCTACCCCATTTGTTGGGATATAGCGTGAAGATATGTATGTATGTATGTATTCCCTACTCGCGTGATTAGTTGCGCGTTAAATTAATATTAATTGTGAAGTAAATGTATCACCCTCTTTGTGAAATACATGCTACGGTTCTAAAGCGACTTCTGCCTCTTATTACAAATATCAGTGCACGTAATCACTTTTAAAATAAACTGTATGTACTAGTCCCCCCCTGCTTAAAACCGTAACGTGCAGTACACCACAGCAAACCCTTCCGAATCGACGAACCAGTGAGCCACTGAA
This sequence comes from Pterostichus madidus, assembly GCA_911728475.2. NCBI lineage: Eukaryota > Metazoa > Arthropoda > Insecta > Coleoptera > Carabidae > Pterostichus > Pterostichus madidus. The sequence continues at coordinate 22,070,216 of OU452311.1, read as the reverse complement.
CGGCAGGGTTATTTGTACGTTTGTTTTTGCGCATAACTGCGAAATCTCACAAACAATCGTTGGCGATGCGGCGCTCAAGCGTTCGCGACGCCAACCGTCAAACGGAACCGTTCCGCTGTTCCGCCGTTCCCTTCACGTTCATAGCATTGCACAGTACACTCAGCACACATGGCCTCTTCCATGGCAGCGAAGACCAGCGCCGATTTATGGACGTACTGAGGCATTCATGTGCATGCATACGCATTTATACCGACACATCATGAATTTCGGAATGTTATTTTAAACATTAAAAATGTACTATTCGGATTTCAAAATTCATTGTTAGATTTTCCAATAGTACGTGGCACAGTGGTATAGTGTCGGCTTGTGGATTCTGAGAACCCTGGTTCGATTCCCACTGCCGACAAACATTTTCACCATATTAATAGTACTCCTGTTGTAACCCTCCCTTATTCAAAGGAGAATTAACAAATAATTAGTAAGGGTTCTTGTCAGACCGGAGAAAGGACAAGTACTAGGGTTTGTTGGAAATAAGTTTGTACTTACAATTTGGTACAACAAATAACAAAGATTTATTCACACTTACTACATGGTTGATGTTGTCGAGTTCCTACTGAACTCTGACGACTACTGTACTCTGAATCACTCGTCATCACTCTGAATGACTCTTCATCACTCTCTCGTATTGATTGCCGTTATAACTGACCTAACGCTACTATATATCTAATTACAAAAGTACTAAGTCAGCAAATAGTTAGCTACTTACGTCAAACAATATTATTTAGAATACTTGACCTCATTAAAACATGCTCTAATTTACTTAATTATATTCACTAAGAATGTGCTGACTTTGACTTGTTACACTGTGGCTTCCCCTACACTAACATCTTTAGAGGCTGTGATTTGACGACTGGTAACCGCACTTCACGCGCAAAAATATATCATTTACCAAGACTTGCTTCGGCAGAGTGCCACACCCAGTAATGGGTAGAAGGCGTGATGATATATTTATACATATTTACTTTTTATTTTATGTATACATACACACAAAACATCACGCTATATCCCACCAAATAGGGTAGCACGAATCCTAAAAATATTTACTCATCAAATTTATCAAATAATCAGTCCTCGTCAAACATTCTCATCATAACACAGCACTCTCGCTTCAACCACATTCATAGATCCCTCCATATAAGGTCAATCACTCATCAACCTCTAAATTATTTATCACACAATAAACCTTCAATCTCATCCATCCAATCACTTTTATTCACTTTTCTGTTATATTTCTTCGACGTACGTTACATATGCAGAAAACATCTTAAATTACTCACGCTTACTCCTCTAACATCGAATCAAAGAACCATAAAAAAACTTTCACTCATCAGACTTATTCTAATAATCATTTTCATCCTAATATTTCACCCTCCCATCAACTACATGTTTGCGCTTGTATTTGAAAGAAAATTTCACACAATTGCAGTTACATACTCAATTGTAAGAACTGAAATAGAAACAAAAAATAAGCGTATAAAATTGGAACAAAATAAACTTCAAAATACAAATGACAGATCATTTCAAGATGACAGTGATTTATTCGCATTTCAATCGACTTTTTCTGGAAAATAGATTTCGAAATAGAATTTGTTTTAAATGTGATGGAATTTATTGTTACGGTAGCATGATAAATAATAAATTATCAGATCAACAAATAAATACGAAACACAATAGATTAAAAAATATTAACAGATATAATAATAATAAATTTATTACCCAACAGAAGTCCAATTACAGGGAAAAAAATACAAAAATATACCTCAATACAGCATAGGGGAAAACCTAATTTTATATGGAATCCGAATATTAAGATTAGGGTGTGTTTTGTTTTTAAATTATTATAAAATGTGATTTAGACCCAACTTGCACCAATCATCGAGCTTAACTATTAGCTATTTATTAGTATAACAATTATTTAAGTAGATTTGTGCTTACTTTTGCCTTTTTATATAGCACAGTGGTCTTCAAATTTTTCAAATGTTCGACCCATATTTTCCCCGAATATGTATTGCGACCCAATAAGTGGATTTTTTTTGGGAAAAGTTATAATTATCCTTATTCGTCGGATCTAGTAGGCCCCAAAAGTTTCGTAGGCTCTTAGACACTGTACCTAAAATACCTAATGGAAAATTCGGCACTGCCGTCGGCCATTTATTATGTTGGAAGCGGTGGGGTTGGAGAGTGATGTAATGAAATTATTTTACAAAATGATCGAAGTATATAAAAAAATATATATACAGTAGAACCTCGATTTTCCGAATACCCGTTAACCGAACCCTCTATTATTCGAACCGCAGCTTGGTTCGGATGAACGTCCTACTATCCGAACCATGACGCAAAATTTTATGATAAAGAAGGTTTGAAGTGAACGTTGAATGATATAAAAGTATATGTATCATGTTATATTTCAAATATATATCATAATTACTAAAAATATATGCACACTCTAATTTTTTTAATTTAATTTTAAAACCGTTTAACATAACTTCACATTTCTATTATCCGAATTTTCGTTAATCCGAACGAACACCGGTCCCAACTGATTCGCGTAATCGAGGTTCTACTGTATATATATCAGCACGCCTTCTACCCATTACTGGGTGTGGCACTCTGCCGAAGCAGATTTCGGTAAGTGATATATTTTACGGGTGGAGTGCGGTTACCAGTCGTCAAATCACGGCCACCAAAGATGTTAGTGGTGGAGGAGCCACAGGGGTAGCTTTTTAAATGATGAAAATTGTTTGTCGCCTGTGGGAACCAGGGTTCTCAGGATCCACAGGCCGACTTCATACCACTGAGCTAGCCACCCCATATCGAAGTATATATAAAGTTGATTTTAAATATTTAAATTTATAACAAAAATTACATGTACATTTTAATAATAGTTATATACCTAGATACTTATTTTTCACGATGTTAACAAATCAATATTTGTATATCTACTAACAGTAAATGAACTACACTCCGGATATTGACGTTTTCTGTATGCATTCCACCGGTACTAAAAGTGCAACATTGTATGTAGATAATATTTAATAAATATTATAGGTACCCAGTTCTAAATTTAAAATATTATTACAATGTATATATTTTTACTTTGAACGGTAAAATGGATTATAACTACCTATATAGTTAATTAAATGAATAATAATTTTCGTTTTCATATTTTTACATACATACATACATACATACATATACATATCACGAACCATAAAATCACTCATAAAATATTCACTCATTACATTCATCAAATAGTCAGCCCTCGTCAAACATTATCATCCAAACACACCACCCTCTCTTTAACCACATTCATAGATCACTCCATATAAATTCATTTATTTATTACACTCGAAATCATTTATCACACAACAAACCTTCAATCACATCTATCCAATAATTCCTATTCACTTATCATTCATCTTCTTTCTTCGACGTACATAACGTATGCATAAAACATCTCAAATTACTCACGCTTACTCCTAACAACGAATCTATTAACTAAACTACAAAGATTAGAAAAAATGAAAGCGATAGCCTGCACTTGTATATGAATGAAAAGTCCACACAATTCAGTAACTGAAAAGGAAACAAAAAGATAAGAAAGGAAGAGAGTGTCGCCCTGCGCTTGTTTTTGAAAGTGAATTCCACACAATTGCAGTTAAACACTCTACATAAGAACTGAAAACAAATTAAAAGATAAGAAAGGAAGGGAGTGTCGCTCTACGTTTGTTTTTGAAAGTGAGTTCCACACAATTGCAGGTAAATATAATATTTTTAATATTGTTTATATTTGTATGGGTTAGGTGGCTCTGTAGATTTGAGAACCCATGTTCGATCTCCATAGCTCGAATCAATCGATTTGAGCATGTATATTCAATTTCAAGCACACCACTTATTCCAAAATCATCCATCAAGGACCTAGGAATCCTATTTAATTCGAATTTTAGCTTTTCTGAACATACAAACAACGTATGTAGAACCTTGGGTTTTTTAATGCCTATTTCTAATATGTTTACCGATATCACGGTACTTAAATCCTTATACTCCGCTTTTATAAATTAGAATATGCTATTCTTATTTGGTTTCCTTATTACTCATCTCAGATTATGGCTCTTGAACGTGTTCAACGTAGGTTTTTAAAATTTGTATCTTACAAACAGGATAACATCTACCCAATTAGAGGTGTTGATCACGATTCCCTTCTACAACGTCATTCCATGGTCTCACTATCATCTAGAAGAGAGATGCTTGTTGCTAAATTTATGTGAATGCTACTGCATAATAAAATTGATTCGTCTTATTTTTTGTCATCTGTGCCTTTCCATGTACCCAGGTTAGCTTCTAGAAATGTTCGTTCCTTCAACTTACCACCAGCAAGAACGGATGTACTACTCCGATCACCGATTCATATTCTGTGCCGTTATGCTGAGTCGAACTGCAATGATATATTTTTGTAGACTAACCATTACTTTGTGTAATTTTTTTTTTTTGTTTTTTTCTTGTTTTTGTTCATAATTAATCAATTTAATATGTATTTTATATTTTTCATGTGTATATATATCTTTTTTAGCCCTTTTACTGGATTTTCTGTTGGGCAATAAAGTATTATTATTATTATTATTATTATTATTATTATTATTATTATTATAGCTGAGAAGCAATTTTGTCACCACATTAAAACTACTTCTGTGGCGCTTCCTTTACTAATATCATAGGGAGCTGTGATTTGACAGCTGGTAACTGCACTTCTCGTGCAAAATATCTCATTTATTGAGATCTGCTATAGTAGACTGCCACCCACACTCAGTAATGTGTAGAACGCGTAATGATATATTAATTTATTTATATTTATATTTTTATTTTTTAAATAAATCAGTATAGCAATATTAGGATATTTGCGACCATATGAAAATTGCTAGTGGGTCCCGACCCATAGTTTTAAGAACACTGATATAGCATTTATCATTGGTTTTCAAAATGTGGGTCGCGAGGGCACTTGAAAGGGGTCGTCGGATGCTGTTTAGAAATTAAAAAAAATATGTAGTCAAAGATTCATTCAGTTGCACCGCTTTCGCATAAATTTGAAAAACTACTTAAATAAAAAATATCTAGTCGAATGTTAAATTACTCTTTAACACTTCATCTCGACAAAATCTTGTTCATTTAAAGAAAACTTAAACTTTATGTAACAGCAATGTAAGAATTCATTACTTGTTGCAAAATACTACTATTTCTTCAAACTATTACACTCACATACCAAAATTCTTAAGAAACTATACCAAAGTTTCCGGATTGTATGATCCGGATGAGAAGTTTTTCGTTTATTAATTTCTGAATCGAGATACTATTTTCGTAATACACATGATTAAATCAGCCTTTTACAAACTGCAATTTTGATCACATAAAAAGTAAAGGGATCGCAAAAGAATTTCTTTGGGATTTTTGTCTGCAAGAGGGTCATGGCAAAAGTTTGAAAATCACTGGCATATATAAACACCTACCCGTGCAAGCCACAAGAAATCCAGCAACACATAAGAGTTCACAGGGGATACTCGGACGTCGGATGCGGGATATCCAGCATACAACGTGCTAGCGTGCTATTGATTTGTCAAACACTGGCCACATGTGTCGTATGTGAGCGGATTACACGGCACGTTAGTGAATTGGACAGAGCATGCAGCCCATGACTGGCACCGTACACCGGATAGCGGATGAGTGGATGGATCACTCTCAATGCTCGGGCGCGGACGAACCGAAGTAGAATAGTAATCACCAAACAATAACCTTTATTCAATGGACGTTTCTTATGATCTAGTATCTATTCAGAACGGTGTTAATACAATTAGAAATTCTTAATTAGGCTATGGTTGAGCTTACATTTAGATCGCACACAAAGTATGTGTGGTATGAAAATTGTATTTCATTTTTCCGTGCCACTTCTCAAATACTCAATTTGTCATTTGAATTGCTGTTGTTCTATGCTAGTGGTTTTCAAATTTTTTGGCGGTATGGTCCCCTTAAAGACAAAAATCACAACTAAATTCTTTCGCGATCCCTTTACTTTTGTATGATCAAGATTTCAGTTTGTATCAGGCTGATTTATTTATGTACATTATAAACAAAACCATGATTTCAGAAAATAGTTAACAACTTATGATATAATGTTTATATAATAGTTTGAAGAATTAATTGTATTTTACTATCATTCTTTGATGCACCAATTGCACCGGTGTTAAATTTTTATAATAAGTTTTCCTTAAATGAAAAAGATCATGTCAAGACGAACTATCAAATGAGGGATTTAATATTGCTGGCAAATATTCGATTGGATATTATTCATTTAATTAATCCTTCAAATTTAAGAAAAGCATGCAACTGATTGGAACTGCTGATGCATCTTTGAATACATGTTTTTAATTTGTAAATAGCATCCGACGATCTCCGTGAAATGTCTTTGCGACTCTTCGAAGGGCCACGATCCACAGTTTAAAAACCACTGTTTTATGCTACACGCTAAAAGTGACCTATTTCATAAGACACTGTTATTTAATCTTAGCAACTAGGTCGTCACAATATAGTTGCTGTAACCGAAACACAACCTTGGTCCTTATAGTAAGGAGGCCAATCATTTAAACTGAAAAACAATGGGCCTTTCAAGACTTTTTTGAATTTTTTATATATTAATCTACGTAATAAAATAATTATACCCAAATTTTTTATTTTTTAAAAAACTTGTATTAAGCATGATAAAAATATTTAAACTTTCGAAACAAATTAATATGACGTAGTTGCATCTTAGCTTAAAGAGAGACAGATAAGACAGAGATAAATAACACGTAACTTGTCGTTGTCAGTTGAATCCTCAAACAAAACATAACTAGACGGATAACATCGGCGTTTGTTGTGAGTCAGAAAGGTATAACTAAGTGGTTGGTGAGGCGGATGCGCGGCAAGGAGCAACTTGCATAACATCAAAGTGTACTCGCTCCTTGCCGCGCACCCGGCGGACCATCCAGTTATTCCATTCCTCTCTGCTTCACAACACTGCATTGACTTGAATACGGCATAATTCGTCTAGTATTATACGTCATTGATAGAATCGTAGAATGCTGAATGCTTATTTCTTCTTCGTCTTCTTGAGCACCGATAAACGTTTCAGACAAAGCTCTGTGATTGGCTTAATGCAACTACGTCATTGCAATATGGCAGTGCGAACGTTTTAAATTATTCAACTTTAACTTTCATATTTCAGCAATAAAGATATAATTTATGGTATGATTTTATATTGTATTAAATATGATGTACGGTCAAGAATTTATTTTAATAAATATATATTAAAAAGCTCTACCACTTGAATCACCCATTGTATTTATTTTGTTGGCGTCAACTTCTACCTTCTACCGATTCATTCAAAACTGCCTATTATTGTACGTGAAACACTTTATATTACTATCAAATATAAGATAACCACCAAATTTAAATTGTATATATTTAATAAAAAATCTTAGATGAATGAACAAAAAAAATTAAAAAACAGATCATCATGCCTTCAACCCATTTCTGAGTGTGGCACTCAGCTGTAGCAATCGCGGTAAGTGATATATTTTGCGTGTGAAGTGCGATTACCAGTCATCAAATCACGGCCCCCAAAGATGTTAGTGGAGGAGGAGCCATAGAGGTTTTTTTTTATTGTGGTGAAAATTGTTGCTATGGTAACAGGTGATCTAACTTACATGTTATTAATAGATTTTATTGAGTTTAATAAGATAATTATTTATTCATTGCTTCGCTTTCGTTTACATTGTGTAAACATCCTCAGAGAAACTGAAAACATTTATAGAATTATACAAAGTTTTAAATAATTTAAATTGCCCAAATTGCTTACTAATAATGAGATTTAAACGTAATAAAAATATTTCTAAAATTTCGAAATAAAAGTTGAAAAATCACATGAGAAAAACAAAAACGAATAAATAAAGATTCCCATCTTCACTGAGCTGGATGAAGTTCAACCGGTTCTTGTCTGGGATAGCCCTGAGCGGCGCACAGTGGGGCAAAACGGGATTTTAATGTTCAAAAATCGGTGGAGAACTTAATATCCATCGGATCTGGATATATATTTTTTTAAATTAAAGGTAATTAAATTCCCTACACATCTGTCGAAGCAGATTTTTAAATGACTCTGTCAGATTTTATGAATTACATAACAAACTGTCAAAAAACTAAAAAATATTAAAAATTTAAACAATGGAAATTATTTATTATTATATTATTTTTATATATTACAGCAACATGACAGATTATACAAAGCTATTGACAGATGTCAACTTTTTATTATGCTGAGAATAATTACAATACGGATTTAATGAAAACATTATAAATTTAGTTAGTGTACAGGGAATCCGTATTGTAATTATTCTCAATATAGTATAAGTTGACACCTGTCAATAGATTTGTAAAATCTGTCATGTTGCTTAAATATATAAAAATAATATAAGAATTTATAATTTTCATTATTTAAATTTTTAATATTTTTTACTGTTTTTTGACAGTTTATTGTGTAATTAATAAAATTTAATAGAGTCATTTAAAAATCTGCCTCGACAGTTGTATAGGGAATTTAATTACCTTTAATTTAAAAAAAATATCCAGATCCGATGGATATTAAGGTTTCCAGCGATTTTTGAACAGTAAAATCTCGATTTGCCCCACTGTGCGGCGTAGCAATACATGGGAACAGTTATTTTTGGACTAACACAACGATATGACCCTTTTCCCCTTGTCAATCCGTCCCATGGAAAATAAAAATATTTAGTTAGTGGTGGCTGGGCTTTCATTGAGACAAATCGTCATTTCCTGATGTAGTCTTGTGATTAATTTATAATTTAGTAACTTAGGCAATATTATTGTTCATATTTTGTTATTTGCCATCTTTGCTCAATTGGTTTAATAACTTTAATATTGATATTTGAATAATTATGTACTTTTGTCATTTCTCTTTTTCAATAAATAAATAAATAAATATAAATATATCATCACGCCTTCTACCCATTACTGGGTGTGGCACTCTGCCGTAACAGGTCTCGGTAAGTGATATATTACCAATAATCACGGCCTTCTAAGATGATAGTAGAAGGGGCGCCACAGGGGTAGTTTTAATGTGCTGAAAATTGTTTGCCGGCTGTGGGAATCGAATCCAAGTTCTCAAATCCGCAGACCATAAATTTTCTTTTTTTATGTTTTAATATTTCGATTCCCACGGTCGACAAACAATTTTCACCACATTAAAACTACTCCTGTGGCACCCCCTCTACTAATAGTTTTGGGGGCGTTATTTTACGGCTGCTAACCGTACTTCAAGCGCAAAATATATCATTTACTGAGATCTGCTAAGGCAGAGTGCCACATCTTGTAATGGGTACAGGGCGTGATGATATATTTATTTTATTTATTAAAATTATTATATTACCTACATGTTATAAATAAACCTTAAGTATTCTACGATTCAACAAAAAATGAATCATAAATATTTTTTTTCAAATTTATTACTGTTAAAAATAAATGAATTGCTGTACATATTGCTAATTAAAAGATAAGGGAAAACTATACCATTCCATAACGCCCTTTCCAATTGTAGGGAGAGCAGTTTTCTGGTTCTGTAATTATCATGATAAGATAGCAACGCCCTACACAGCCAATTTCGTGTTAATTCGCTTTCCACGCCATTAAATAATCTTCATTTTTCTGTACAAAATGATATTTTTATTAATACCGTAATTAAATCGCAGATGACAATAGAAATAAGGCAATTGTAAGTAATTTCCAAAGAAATATTTCGTCGAGAAATGAACTGTTTTATTTGTTCTGGGAATGTACAAAAAAATTATGGAATATTTTGTGTCAAAGCTTTACAAACTAATATTAAGATGTTCAAAAAAAAGTTGGCTTGGCAACAGAATAAACTACCATCGTCCGTCAAGCAAGAAATTTACTTCGCTTTTGACTGAGAATTCGAGATACTGTTAGTCACCGAACTTTTACATTTCCTTTTACTAAAATAAGTGTTATTTTTAATTTCTACTGTTTTATAAATTTTTGTAGTATATTTTTTTTTATATCGCTAGTTGTGAATATCAGAAACATTGTAGTGTATTTTGTTTCTCGGTGTAATTGACATTTGACAAGTTTGAATGATTTAATTTATTTTCATTTTCGTGTATAGTCAAGGATAAACCTGGCAAACTACCATAACTTCTACTTTATTACCAAGAGAACTATAGTTCTATTATCTTTTGTTAAAATGAGGAATATACAGGCGAAAATTGATTAATGTAAGTTTGGAACTTTGAATGTTAGGTGTTAGGTAACGAAAATAAAATGATGAATGTAAAGCGTCTGTATCATGTATATGTTTTTTGTGTGAGCGAGGCTAAGAGGAAAGGCGGTAATGAAGCAGAAGAGACTGGAATGTTTTACTTGAGGTCGGTTATAAAATTATTAAAAATGCATGTCTTTGTAAGATATTAACGAATCAAAAATTGAAGATCGTTTGATTTACATTCACAATGCCTTTCATTTATCAATATTAGGTTGTTTTTCTTACTTTACGACTTAATAAATTTACATAAAATCTCGGGTATGTGGCTCAGTGGTATCGAGTCGGCCTGTGGATTTGAGAACCTCGGTTCGATTCTCGCATCCGACAAATAATTTCTGCCACATTAAAATTACCTCTGTGGCTCCCTCTCCACTAACATCTTTGGGGGGCCCTGATATGTAGGTGTGGCTGACGCTGCTACAGAAAAAGTGCGCATGCACCAAAAGCCAGCGACCATAATCTTTTTAGCGTGAAGATTTCTCTTTCGAATGCTGTACCTCTCGCTTCTGTAAACAAATCCGTATAGCCGTAGCTTTCGTTCTCATAAAGTTGTTTTTTTGTTTCGCCGAAAAAATGTTAAGTGCAACATTAGAGCAACGAATTGTTGTGAAATTTCACATGAAACTTGGCAAAACTGCTATTGAAACTTATAATTTATTGAAAGAAGTACTCGAATTTTGGAAGGACAAGTCACGGGTTCTCCATCAAGACAATGCGCTGGCTCATTCCGCAATGTCTGTCAAGAGGTTTCTAGCCAAGTACAGCATTCTAGTGTTGAACCATCCGCCTTTTCAGCCGGATCTTGCACAGTGCGACTTCTATCCGTTTTGCTAAGGTAAAATTTGCTTTAAAAGGAATAAGATTTGAGCTGTGAAAGAGAAAGCAGTACGCGTCCTTAAGAAGCTGATAGAAGAAAACTTCCAGCATCGTTTCGAACAATGGAAGATTCGCATGGGGCGTTATAGTGATAGAGGAGGAGTGTATATTGAAGGTGATAATAAGTAAATAGGTATGAAATCAAAATAAAATATTAAACAGCGTCAGTCTCGATATTTAATAGCCACACCTCGCATATCACCTACCGAGATCTACCGCAGAGTGCCACACCCAGAAGCGGATTTAAAATATTTCGGGCCCTAGGCAAAATATTTATTTCGGGCCCTTTAAATATATATATATATATATATATATACAGAATGGTGAACGCCACTCTCGAACATAGGGATTTAACATATACAATCATAATTTTGTAATTTCCTAATTATTTTAAGCAAGAAAGCTTCAAATAGTAGTTTTAGGACATAAAATTCTGCATCTAATCAAATAAACAAAATTAATTTTACATGCTTTGTAACGGCACAAATTAGATCTGAAAATAACGAAATTATCGATAGCCATGAAATTGAAACAAAATCAACAAATATTTGACGTTTTATGTGTCAAAATAAATGACAATAAATAAAGAAATTATTTTGATAGATTAAACGTGAAACATTTGTTTAATTTTGTTTCGATTCCATGACTATCGATAGTTTTGAGGCTATCTAATTTGTGCCGTTGTGCATGCAAAATTAATTTTGTTTATTGGATTAGATGCAGAATTTTATATCCTAAAACTTTTATTTGAAGCTGTCTTGCTTAAAATAATTAGGGAAGCAGGAAATGATAAAATTATGATTTTACATGTTAAATACCCATGTTCGAGAGTCGCGGTCACCACCGTGTATATATATATATATATATATTTTTGAAAACCTGAAGTATAACACGAAAGTAAACAAATCAGCCTAACATTATAAAACTAAAGTTTTTTAAAAAAAGTTCGTTAAATTAATAGTCATAAATCCATTTGATTGTATAACAAATATGAATAAATAACGTTAGAGAAGCATTGCAGGGACTTTTAAAACTTCAGCGACATGAATACGAGAACAATAAAAGCTTAAGTAGCCGTTATAAAGTACGCTAACCATTAATACACACCGTCGTTTGCACGCACGCACGCAAGATTGCGGGGCGAGGCGGTTTGCGGAAGAAGAAAAAACTAAAACAAATAAATAAAAAGTTGTGACAGGCGAGAACTTTCGATTCAGCACGTTCTTACGGTCAGAGTGATAAAGACCGACGAAGGGCTGAGGCTGAGGGTGTTTCCGTCATCGAGCGCTAACGCCTCGCCTCGCCGCCGATAAAGTCGTTCTCGTGGCAAGCCGTTCAGATTATTAGTTTCCGCGAACCAGCGATGATACCGCGTGATCTATGGCTCTGCCAATTCACCATCGGCCAACCGCTGCGCTCGTAATGTGCAACGCGCACCAAATACGTACCCTCGACTGCTCGACTGCTCGACTTCGACTCTACATCTCACTATCTACACAGGACTGGCACTGGCATTTATCTCGCTCAGGGCCGGCAGAACTCGTGTCCGAGATGTTACCCATCCGAAATTTTAAAAAGCTTTTTCTAATTTTCATGCAGTTTTTCGCTGTAGATCCATATATGTGTGGAACAAAGAAAAAGAAATTTAAATGTAAATAAAACGTCATTATAGCGAAACTGACCAATGACAGTAGGGATTTTTGGCCCTGTCAACTCTCGGGTTAACAACATATATGTATTAGTCTCAGACAAAACATAAGTAGACAAATTCTGCCGTATTCAAGTCAATGCAGTGTTGTGAAGTAGAAAGAGTTGGAGTAACTGGTGGGTGAGGCAGGTGCGCGGCAAGGAGCGAGTACCCTTTGATGTTATGCGAGTTGCAAACATATGTGTAGTTATTTTTATATTCAATTACTTACTTTTCATACATCAAAGTAAAGGTTAGTTTTTGATATATTAAGTGTTTTGTATACGCACGTTTGTATTTAAATAAATAAAATGCTCGCGTCTGATAACTGTCATCAACAAAAATGCAACCCGCATAACACCAAGTGGTACTAGCTCTTTGCCGCGCACCCGTCTCATCACCAAGTTATTCTAACCCTTTCTACTTCACAACAAACGCCGTTGTTCTCCGTCTACTAATGTTTTGTCTGAGGTATTAGTAAACATATCGCTGATATTTAGCTCATAGCGTGCTTGCAAAACCAGATAGAAATATTGTTCTTTCTCACACATTGGTATTACATTTTTTATACACATGTGTGCAATACTAAATACCATTGGCTAACGATACATCAGATTGAAATGCAGTGCGAGTGAGTTCAACTTAAAAATTTTAAAAATGGACAGTTGTTCACATTAATTAATTTTGTTACAATTTATATTAAAATTTCTTAGTAAAATAATAACATTTGTATGTAACAATGAAATAATTCGCTAATTTACACTGAAATACGTTGAATACTTGCTTACATTTTAATTAGGCTAGGATGCCTATATATCTCATCTGAAGAAGCAGAATATTTTTGATAATCAGAAGAAACAAATTTTAATAATCTACGCTTTTAAAAATTAGATTTCCTTATGAAACAAAACTTCTGATGCAAAAAAAATGATTGTGTGCGAAATATATAACACAGATTTATTTATTTCAAAATCAATAAATATTGTATTTTTTATTTTACAATCGCTGCTTTAAAAGGCCAAATTAAAATATGAGTAAATATTCAAAGTATAAATTAGCAAAGTATTTCGTTATTACTTACAATTGTTACTCAGTTTTTTAAAAATTTTATTTTGAAAGTTTAGTATGAATTTAAACAAAGCTTGTTAATTTGAACAGCTGTCAATTTTTATAATTTAAATTTGAAATCACTTGCGCTACATTTCAGTCTGATGTAGCGTTAACCAATAGCATTTAGTATTACGGACATGTGCATAAAAAATTTAATACCAATGTGTGAGATAGAAATATTTCCATCTAATTTTGCAGCAGTGTTGCCAGGTCTACCGATTTGTCGGTAGATTTACCGAAAATTCAAGTAATCTACCGAAATACCGAATTTTGTTTCAGATCTACCGAAAATTCATGTAATCTACTAAATTACCAAATTTTCTAACGAAAATTAGAATTAAAAATAATAAATATAGGCACAATATCTCTGGTTTCTAGACATGTTTCCTATCTCAGCAATGTACAGCATAAATACCGACAGACACGCGTTTTTTTTTGTATCTGGCTCTTGGAAAATGTCAAGCCAATGTCAAGTTAAATGTAACAACAATCAGGAAATCACAAATCATATCATAACCTACAACTAATGTAAACGTGTAATGTTTGAAACAAATTAACAATAACGCAATAGGGAAACCGTTAAAATGAATGGAATTAAAGATTTTGATAGCGATACCAGTGATAGTTCTAGCTAAGATACTGATGATAAAAAAGAAAAATTAGTAAGAAAAGATAATATTCGCAATATTCTAAAAAAGAATGAGAGAATTTTCCGGATTTTGTCGATTGGCAAATAAAAGGAAGTCGAGCGCAATATGCAAAATGAACCATTAAATCTGTTTATACCTACCTTATTAAATAAAGCAAAATTAATTATTTTACAAAAATGTTTTAAGTTGCAGCTCTGAATAAACAAATTTAATTTCGTCCTTTTTGTAATATGATTAAAATAAGAGTTAATGTGTTTATTTTGTAAGATTAAGATATTTATTTTACCAAAATCTAACGAAAATTAAATTGAACGAAATTTACCGAATTTTTCCGATATAATCTACCAAAAATAGCAACTTTTCATCTGGCAACACTATTTACGGTACGCGTCCAATTCAAGCAGAAGATAAGAGCATCAGCAGTATATTACTGGTAGGTATATGGTTAATAAGTGTGTGCCAATAGTGTCTCTTGTGCGCGTAGGCACGTACTAATCTTAGTTTAGAACAGAGTCCTGACAGCTAATAGAATCGTCTGTGATAGAAGTATTGTGGGCAAGGCGCGGTAAGAGTGAGGAATAAATCAAACTGCACAATAATCATAGATGGCAGCACGGTGTTCAAATTCAAATAAAAATTCTTGGAAAAAGAAAAGCCTATTCAAATTCATTTGTTGTTGTGCATTTATTAATAATTTTTCATGTTACTAGTATCATATTTTTAAGTCTAAAAAGTGCTCCCTCTTCCCTTGTTTCACCTGTTACTCTACCTTCTAACTCGACATCCGAGTTTTCCTGTTCTGCCGGCCCTGGTCTCGCCCTTCATACACTATCACTTCCTTTTAGATTATTGAGGTGAACATTTGCTAATGTAATTATTTCACGATCAACATTCATGATCAAATCATTCCAGTCCAACTAGCAACAGGATCAAAATTAAAACATATTTATTCTTCAGTTAATGTAGTATTATACAAAAACAGATTGCTTGCTATTTTAAAATGTTTTGAACTAGTTATTCACTCAGAAAAAAAAACTATAAATATCTACTTATGTCCGGCAGTACGGTAAAGTGGGTACCGTTACAGCATTCTAATACGAAGATTCCGTGTTTAAATCGCACTGAAGCTAAATATATATGAACTACCACATTGTGGCTCGGTGAGACCGCACCATGTACTGTAATTGGAATTAAGTTCCTGTTGTATAGAGTAGTATAAATAAATAAATAAATAAATAAATAAACAGAGGCAAGTGAGAAGAGAAAAAATACAAAAAGTGACTAACAACTCAGGTGACCACAGACAGACCGACATGCATGATAAAAGATAATAAAATCTTACCGATTATAGCAAGATTCAGCCTAGGTAATGAAAAGAGAAGAAATAATTACTGGGAGAAAGAAAAGAAGAGGAACTGCAGAATCTGTGGAAACAGACTTTAAGACGATAAATCATTATAGAAGGGACTGCGTTGAAGAATTAAGAAATGAGAAGTCACCCAACAAATGCTACAAGCTGAGAGGCCAGATGTCGGATGGATCAAGAAAATTACAAGTAGTGATGCCACCGAGGCGAGATTTTTTCTCAATCTCGTCCCGTCTCGAATCATTATTCGGGTCCGAGATTAAGATAAAATCACGAGGAAAATTTTTTGCTTGAGACGAGTCTATGGTCTCAAATTCGAGACGAGGTAGACGAAATCTCGAATCTCGATTTTTTTTAGAAATTTAATTTTAAAAATGAAAAAAATCTACTTCGAAAATAAAAATACTGTTCGGCAGTACGATGGGGTGGATGGTGTTACGGAATTCGAATCCGGAGATCCCGTGTTCGATTCCCACTGAAGCTAGAAATGATAAAAACAACCACTCTACGGCTCGGTGAGTCCGAACCCTGTACTGTAATTGGGATTCAATTCCTGTTGTGCAGAGTAACATAAATAAATAAATAAATAAATAAATTATCGACATTGTGGCATTGCTGTATTTTTAAAAATATTGAACTATTACAGGCTTACCTGCAAATTTGAAGTCACGGATGTTTATAAGGTACCTTACAGAAATTATAAATCAATTAAAAAATAAAGGTAATTTAATTTAGTTATTATACATATTAACCAAAGAAACTACAGTAATATGGTCAAAAAATAATTAGGGGTAAATTTCTGGGGTAGGTGGCTCAGTTATATCGAATCGGCCTGTGGATTTGAGACCCTCGGTGTGATTCCCATAGCCGACAAACAATTTTCACACATTCAAATTACACCTGTGTCTCTCCCTCCACTAACATCTTTGGGGCCCGTGATTTGACGGCTAGTAACCGCACTTCACGCGCATAAATATATCATTTACCGATATCTGCTACGGCAAAGTGTCACTCCCAGTTATGGGTAAAAACCGTGATGATATATTATTATTAATTATTATTTAATCTATTCAGTAATATTTTATTTTCTTGTTCACTTTTTGTTACTAAGCCTTGTTGGTCAAATTATACCTAACTAATGAAGGTTTGAAAAAGGCGATCAGTTGATTATATGTTATATTTACGTGCATTTCCTGGAACGCAATGACGGGGATATCACATTTCACTTAATCTATATTGAATGAGCTCTTCCACCGCAATCGAAACAAATAAATTTAATGCTGAAAACATAGATTACATATTGAATAGGATGTTTTACATATTCCCAATTAATTGAAAAGCATATTTTAATCGCTTTATAATCAACTTATATTTAATTGTTTTAAATAAACCGGAAAACGTAATTAAAAACTGGCTTCATTTGAAAATGTTCAAAACGCTTCACTACTATGGGAATCAACCCGGTTCTACCCGAACCCAGGTATCTGGATAATGGAAGAAAATTTTTATCCGGGCGTACATCTGTTTTATTTGTAGACTATTTTTGCTTTATATTCGAATTAATGGATTACTAGGCTTGTGAATGTTCATTGTTCATTGTATAACTAACGACGTTTCGACCCTCAATATTGAGTCATCTTCTGGTCTAAGTAATAAATTTTATATCTCAACACAATGAGTTTACTACTGAGCTAAACTTACCATAAATTTAACATGTGCAATTATAAAAGATTTATATATCAAGATAGTAAGACGTGAATTAATGTAATTAGCCAGTTATATGTTAATTAATATGGTTTAGAAGTGTACTCTTCTAGAGTCATCTTAATTTTTATTTTATTTTTTTTATGCTGCTTAAATTTATATATTAAAAAATATTTGACGTTTTTATTTAAAAATAGATTTATCCGTAATAATTTATTAACATGTTATCATTATTAATTATTTTCAAAATTATTTTTTAAAAAGAATGTTATATTTTGTATAATTTATTTGTAAGTATTTTATAATTTTTTATTTATAATCTTTATTCTAAATATTATTAATATTTTATGTAAATATTCCTTAGTAAAAGTTTTATAATAAAAGAGATATTTTTTAAAAGTTTTTATAAGGAGCGATATATAAGTAAATTAATATCTGTAGATGTAACTTACATTTCAAAAATATACAGTAGTCTCAAATTTACTAGTCCAAGGCCTGTTAAACTATTTATTTGGCTTTAGTCCTATATTTGTACTCTAACAGTGCTGAGCGAGCCAACTGTTACACGTATAAAACAATTGTTATGAGACGATGAAATACTTTTAATTCAACGCGCGATTTAATACAAGATAAAATAAAACGAAATAAGATGCGAACTTCTTGTAAAAATATATTTTTAAAACATAAAATGAAATGTCTAAAAATACAGGTATAAATGTTAAAATTTACAGTAGTTATAAATTAATAATGGAATTAAACAAAAGAATACTATTAAACGAATTAACTGACAATGGCGAACAACAACAACGTATGAATAAACTAATCATAGTTAAGTTACAAAATACACGGCAAGACTACATTTTGCACAGACGACGAGAGCCAAAACTTGTCTCGACGAAAACCAATCTACCACTCAATAATTATTGTTGTTTCCCTGGGATGTTCTGACAAAGGGTAAGGGGCTGGTATCGTTGCGTTGGTCCAGATAAGCGTTCTCATGCATGTGTGTACATAAAAAACCTAGATGGGGTGAGTTACAAAGGTTAACTCTATCTCAGACCAATACATAGCTAATAATTACCCAGATATGTCATCACATCCCATATAACCAGACGCGACTATTCAGAAAAGCTATAAACTTAATAAATAATGATCTACCGAATACTGAAGATACTATAACATATGCAATAATAAATTTGATAAACCAAATAAACTCTGTTAAGTCAACTTTAGAAAGATACTTACGATAACGCTTAATTAGTCTGTATCTTTCGAAGCTGAGTTGATAGTGAAATATCATAATTTATAAACAAAACCAAATTCTTAATTGTCCGTTTTGTTACAATAATCTATAAATAAAATAAAAAAGAAAATATTTTGAAATTTCTTCTGATTCCTAACACATAACTTTATATATCATTTAATTTAATTTTTATGTTCAGTTGCAATTTTGATACTTGCTATAAACGGTAATAAATACTCACTCACTTATAAATTAGTGTGGTAGGTGGCTCAGTGATATCGAATCAACCTGCGGATTTGGGAATCTCGGTTCGATTCTCACAACCGATAAACAGTTTTTACCGCATTGATATTTCCCCTGTGGCTCTCTCTTCACTAATATCTTTGGGGGCCGTGATCTGACGTCTGGTAACTGCACTTCACGCGCATAAATACATCTCTTACCGAAATCTGCTATGGTAGAATGCTACATCCGGTAAAGGGTAAAAGGCATGATGATATATTTATTTATTTTATTATATAAATCAGTGAATTCTGTGTGAAACTAATTTAAAAGTAAAAGGTTCAAACCTTTTAAAGTAATGGTCAAATATTTGTGTATATTCAATCCGATATACACCGATAACTGTTGGTTGTACAAATAAAATAAAACTACATCTAGGCAGGATTGCATTGAAGCTTTCGTTTCTGACTATTTCACCGTTTATTGCAAGTCGACGAGCAATTTAATCAATGGCGGAAGTGGTCAAACCCCTCTTACCATAAAATCGAACACAAGCTCTCCCTGGGAACTAATAGATTTTAAAAGCACCGTAAAACGAGCTGCAAACTTCAAGACACGCTACTCAAACAACTTGCGATACGCTCAACGTACACGTTACCGGTTGAATACCGGTTACCGTATACCGACAATCGTCAAATATTACAAAGGAATCAAAATATTAACATTACCAATATTCAAACAGATTTTTTTTTACTTCAACACAGTTCCTCTAAGCTCTAAGGATTATAACAATAATAGTAAAGACATATTGTAAAATTTATTTGGTTCTCTGTTTCAATAATTTATTGTTTTTATAGATTTAAATACCACAAATGGTAGAATTTCATGATAGCGTTCAATACAATAACAACAATCATTTACTCAACTTATAAAAATCTAAACTCAAGTCAGCAGTACTTCTATCTAGCTCCACTGTTCCCACAAATTGAATTCAATTATTGCTGAAAGTTTCATACATTAATGTTTGTTATAATATCCTTCAATTTATATCTATTTGGTGAGTAGGCCAATATGATGCAATGGTTTTTAATGTGTGAGTCGTGACCTCCCGGTGGGTTGCGAAGACATTGGTGGGAGGTCACCGGATGCTATATATAAATTGTAAAAAACTTGTATTTAAGGATTCATCCAGTTGCACTGCATTTACTTAAATGAAAAATATCTAATCAAATGTTTGACAGCAATGCTGAATTACTTATTTGACAGTTTATCTCGATAAAATCTTGATTATTTAAAGAAAACTTACAATTTAAGTATCTTCAGTGCAACTGGTCATTAAAGAATTCATAACAAGATTGATAGTAAAATACTATTAATTCTTTTCTTAAGAAACTGTACTTAATTTCTTAATGAGCAGTTTTGCCTTTACTAATTTCTAAAATCGTAGGTTTATTTTTGCAATGCACATTATTAAATCAGCGTTTTACAAATTACAATTTTGATCACAGTAAGGAAGCCGCAAAAAATTTATTTATGGTTTTTGCGTTCAAGGGGAGTTATGATTCCGAGAACTTATAAAACCACTGATATAATGGATTAGAAATATAATATATTTATGTTAATATAATGGATCAGAAATTTTCATCCTAATATTACATGGTTAGGCTTTATTAAATACAATTACAAACGAAAATATAAAAGTATAATATTAAAAAATTGTAACTTTTAACAAAAATATGTACCCTTCTGAAAATTTCCAAATAATTAGTCCTACTAGAGTCCTATAAGAAAATTTATCTGAATGTGTTAATTTCAGATATGTTTTCTTGCAGAGCACAGATTATATAGAAATTTTCAAATGCGTACATATTTTTGTTATTAAGTTGAAAACAAAAAAAATATTAAACATTTAAAAACGCACCCATAACAATTTTTAAAAATGATCTGGGAAATATTTTGAGAAGATGACTGTCTTATGAATGATTTAAGGGACTTTTTGGGAAGATAACAGTCTTATAACTTTCATAACTAGAGAAAAATGTAGAGCCATCCCCATGGCAACTGAAAAACAACGGTACGATTTGATAATAGTGACATTCATGTGACATCTGGCAAGAACATAATAAATCTTATCTAAATTTCTCATTTATTTTACTTTCAGACAGGATAGTAAAATACTTTTTATTTCATACTGTGTCGCATTTAATTATTAAACATTATTTTAATATATATATATATATATATATATATATATATATATATATATATATATATATATATATATATAATAATAATAATAATAATTATAATTAAATGTCAGAAACTCTTTGTTACCAAGTAAACTCACGATACAATATCTTTATATTACAATTACAGTATCTGATACCGTAAAATCTTATTTACTGAAATAACTCCTATGCAAATGCGATACAATATGGAATAAAAAATTATATGTATACCTCGTGAAGAAAATATCATTCTTCCCTCGGGGATTGAAACTGTGCCTTCCGGAAGAAATGTCTCACTTTCTTCTCTTGATAAACAAATAACTATATTTTGTAGAATAATGTTCAACAATTAACTAAAAAAAGGACACGTAGGGAGACTTTTTGGGAAGACGAGAAAATACATACAATTCTTATATACTTTTACTCCAGGCGATGTTTAACAGTCACGTTGTTCAATTTAGTAATATAATGAATTAGTTATTATTTTTACCGTGTCTTTTACAATTGCTGACAAGTAACCTGGGTGTCTACCGCTGCATATTGCTGACTAGCAGAATGCAGTAATTTGCTGACACGATCAATCTGATTCGATGAACATTTTACTGTCTTCGAGGGAAAACGGATTCATTCTCGATACGGTTCATACTTGTAACAAGAATAATTTATCAATTTTACATGTTGAAAGTAACTTTGCTAAATTGGTTCTCCTAGAAACCTACAAAATTAGGAAAGCCCAGTTTTATGATACACTCCTAATGAATGAACAGTTAGATGGCTTTCACTCTCCGTTCTTGGATACCATTATCCCCAAATTCCCACCCAAATCCTCGTCCATCGATGTATAAATACACTGTCTTTGTAATTTTTTTGTATTATTCTCCTTCATTATCGCACATCGATAATTTGCAAAAATATCCCCGCGCTCCACAATGATTAATGTTGCCCAATGTTTGCTACAATTATGACCTGCGCTTATCGCAGTTTGAAAACGAAGTGGTGCTGTACTCTCGAAAGAACGTCACTGCGAAATTGTATTTATTCCATTGGACTATTGCAGTTAGTAATGGTAATGGAATATTATTTTGTGTTAAAATTTTTGTTGTGATAAATATTTATTTACCGTTTTAAAAGTAAATGTTAATTATAGAGTCGTTATAATTTACGTGTTTTACCATAAATTTGTTCAAAAACTAATAGTATATATATTATAGTTATTTTACACATGTTTGTAACAAACAATAGTAATAATAAAATTATTATTTTAATAATATCAAAAGTAAAACTATAAATATTGTAATTGCAGTGTACGTTTCTATCTACTTTAGTTAGAACGTGCCTTTTACTAATTAATTCATTGAAACCTGCAATAACGTAACATCGTTACTGATAACTAAGAGTATTATCTGGCTACAAGTGTCTCTTTCTCTCTCTCTCTCTCTCTCTCTCTCTCTCTCTCTTTAGTACATTGTAATTATTGAAGTGGTTTTTGAACGTAAGCTCCGACATACCGCAACTTACCTCGCTTTGTTGTATTGTAAAGACGTAATAGACGCGGCTATGAACTTGTGTGCATTTCTGTCTTTTTAGAAGACCGTCATATCTGAAAATTGTCCACCCAAAACGCTAGCTGCACGTACTTTATCAGGCAAGGCTTATTAGCGTACCCGGGCCGGGTTGGGGCGCACCCCTCGTGTACTGAACCTGTAGTATGATTCTTCTCCCAGCTAGAGAATATTTCGCCGATGTCTATGGAGGCTAAATAGCCGAATCCTTGCGCTAATGTGCCACGGAATCCGTTGGAAGTTAATAGAAGCCATTCTGCCAACATATCACTGTGAAATATTCTCCTTACAGCTTAGGCAGGTTACTAGGCGCAAACTGAGAGGTCGTGGGAACGGAACACGTCCACCGTCTTTGCTAATTGACACACACACTTCGGTTGTCGCAGTTTAATTGCGGCTCTTCAAATTAGTTAAAAAGTCAATAAAGAAGCAAAGAAAGAACTTAACAAAGAAGTCAACATTGAAGCAAACGTGAAGATCAAGTGTGTAAATGGGATATATGGGATAAATGGCATGTGGTATAAATGGTGTATGCTATATGCTGATTTATCATAACTTGTCTATTGTTCTAATTTACAGCTTTTTGTTCTAAGTTTCTGTTAAAGGTTCACCAATTATCAAAATGTCTATATTTTCGTTTTTTTTTGTCTAATATTTCCAGCTATTCAATGTTTCTAATACATTGTTTTTATGTTTATAGGGACATCTCGGGATCTGTAATCGTCTACTGCGACCTCAGCACCATCGTGGAGCAGCTGGTGTTTTAACCAGAGTCATCGGAGCTGCCACCATCATGGACGTCAAAGAAGCTTCTATCATCATCTGGGAGCTGCTGAAATCCTTATTAGCGTCGTCGGAACTGTTATCATCGTGAACATTGTCACCTGAGTCATCGTCTTCTCTTCCAATATCTCAGAAGCTTGGCAGCAACATCAGCAATGCCGAGATCGAACAGATAGTCCGCAGCTCATTGTAAGAAATTTATAACTTTAAAATTATTTAGGTTAAAGTCTGTTAAAAACAATAATAAATATGTTTTGTTTTAAATTTATAATAACTATCAGTACATCACATTTATTTTAAGAACTAATAATTAATAGATTAAAGGTCATTAACTATATTTATCATTGTTAAAATGTTCTAGGATTATATCAGAGTAAATTATTTGAAATAAGAGATTAAATAAAATATATGTGTATCACTTTTATTTGAAATATTATTGTCTACATTAATTTATGACCGGTTCAAAGCGGGAAAACAAAGATAATCACCTTTAACTGATATTATATTTTGTAAATTAAGATAATGAAATAATTTTACCAATAACAATTTCGTTCCAATATTAATATATGTGTTCTAAAAGTTTTTTCTTTACATTAATTATATTGATTTTATTTTAAAAATAGGAAAAAAATTACATAATTAATATTTAATCATTTAAATAATTACCTATTTCTATTTAAAAGAGAATTTAAATATAAGGAGCAAAGAGTTTGAATGACTGGTATTTTAAGTCTCATTTTTGTGTATATTAACAGCAAGAGTTTTATTATATAAAACCACCCACCAAATAATTCAATTTAATTTACTATTTTATTAGTATTATTTGTAATTGTTTCTAATTTATTTTGTTGTTGTTTGGTTACAGTCGCATTTGCAGCAGCGAGGAAAGCTGACTTTCTGCTAATCGCCTTTGGAAAGGTTTTCTGATTAGCGCGCGTATGTTCGACGTACGTGTAGGAGAATTCCTGGAAAGTGGTTCAACTTCTTGCCTCTCAAATCATCCAGAAAGCTTGAACCAGGCTTTATGTTTAAAACAAACATTGTGTATTTACAAATAAATAAACTAAATAACGCAAAATATACTTGTCCTTTTTTATATAATATAGTCAAAAATGCATAAGTATTTATACAAAAAAATGTGTTGTACTAAGTTATTTAGGGAAATATACAGCTTGTAACCGTCACTAGGTGACCTTGTGGTCCGGACTCGTTTTGAAACCCCGAACCAGTTACCAATCTCTTCTATCAGAAGACTACCAAAAATAATATATTAACCCCAAACAATAATGTTGCCCTATCATTTTTTGTAATAATTGTAATATAAATGTTAGTCTTTTATAATAAAGAATAGTATCACTCATATTGTAATATTATCTAGTTGAAGTAAAAATTGTAATATAAATATACAGTTTTAAAATGCCAATATATGAGTTTAAAATAACTGACAAAGTTTAATTTCATGCATCTTCTAGGTCCTTATATTCGATGAGAAATTCTCGGACGACTCCAAAATTTGCATTAGTAGGGTAAATATTTCACTTTAATGGTGGCTGTTTGTATCTCCGAAGTTAAGGATTGTAGTAAAAAAAAGATTCAATCAGAAGTTATAGAAAATAACATAATAAATAATTTTTATTTGAAACATTTCTTCAAATAACGTCTAATTTCTGCGAAAATCGTTACTAAGAAATCACGATTAATTAGCTCAGGAATGCAAAGTTTAGTTCATTTTTTAACCGTGGCAATGCCGCACGAATTGATGGCGCCAATGAAATTATTATTGTGTAATGCCTTAATGTATGTGTGTATTTTCAGTGTTTTATCCGGGCAGCAGAATATTGAGGAGTTAATCATCTCTAATACAATTTGGCGACAATCCACTGCTGAATTTCTATTGTAAGATACTAGTCATATTTCAAAAAGCAAATCAGGCCATCTCGGATTACATGTTACCGTCTAAACTATCATTTTTATCATGATGTCTTGATGTTTTGTGAAGGATATTTATTAGAAATTTAACAATATCAGTTATTTTAAACTAATTTATTGGCATTTTAAAACTGTATATTTATATTACAATTTTTACTACAACTAGATTATATTACATGATTATATTACAACATAGGTAACATTATTGTGTATTATAAAAGATAGTAACATTTATATTACAATTATTGTAATACATGATTGGATGACAATATTGTTTGAGGCTATTATATTATTTTTGGGAGTCTTCTGACTGATTGAAAAAACTTGCATTTGAGTGCGGAGATCACGGACGACCATCAAATTTGTATTAGAACACGAGGCATTTCATTTTAAAGGTGGTTGTTGGTAGAAAAAAGTTTGAATCAAAACCTGTAGAAAATAATAATACAAAAATATTTAATTTGAAATTTTTTCGATTCAACTAACAGCTCGGCTTGCAAGTTGAAATATGTCATAAAACCAATCAATATTATGTGATAAATATGTATATAATTATTTAATGTTAAATGTTCTCTAGGATCCATATTTGCAAAAATTGAAGCAATTCCAACAATAGTTTTTGAGATTTTAGTAAAATAAAATATTCTAGCTTGACACCATGTCGTGAATATTTACATGTCATCAAATCATATTTGTAACAGTTGAAACGAAATCAAAAATAGTATTTGAGATTTTAGTAAAATAATTATTCTTGTTTAACAGCTTGACGTGCACTTTTACATATATCATAAAACCAAGCAATATTTATAAAATATAAATAATACTAACATTTTCTAATGATAGGTCCCCCAATCATATTATTTCAGCCCTGAGACCAGTCTTCTATTAAGGAGACTTCAACGATCAGTCAAAAAACATCATATCATCTAGCGAGATCTGCATTGGTTCCCGAAATCCTAGTAAATATATTCGTTACCGTGAATACGCTAATATTTCTGAATATGGGGGACAAAATATTAATCCTCGTAATCTAAAAACTAAACATAAATCAATTAGAGGATTTTGAAATATCAGTAAGAACTACAAAATACGAGTATTTAAACCCTAAAAATATAATATGACCAATATTTTCTCCAGTTTTTAGACATTCTTAGTGACCCCTAAAATGCCTTGAAACACAATTTAACCCTTAAAATTATAAAAACACAGAAAATACACTGAAAACATCACCCATCTGTCAGAAGTAAATGACATTTTGTTAATTTAATTAATTAGTTTATAATAGTTCAATGTAGTGTCAACAGGTAACTCTAGCAGTATGAAGCAAATATGATAAATCTATTATTTTCTAAAATAAACATTTAACAAATGTTATTTATTGAATATATATTTAATTTTAAATACAAAATGATCCAGTGGGGTCTCCAGACTTTTATCTATTGCATTTTTTTTAATTGTTATTATTATAAATCTGTAATTGACGTCATTAAAATAAATAAATTCATTGACGTGGCCAAGAAATACTGTAAAAGGAACTAAAAAGTAATCAAGTTACCTTCTCATCAATGTATCCTCCTGTTACTCCAGATACAAATTTTGCCGATTTGTGCAATTTAGAATATTTTTATAGTAGTTGAACCAATAGATGGCTCTAGTAGTATGAAGCAAATCCGACAAACAATTATTTTGCAAAATAAACATTTAAAACATATTATTTAGTCCATACATCTGTTATTTTAAATGAGAAAAGATTCATTGGAGCCTCAGAACTTTTATCTATTGCATTTTATAGTGAATTATTATAATTATAAATCAGCCATTGTGGCCATTAAAATAACTTAATTCATTGTCGTGGCCAAGTAATACTTTGGAAGAAACTGAAAAGAAAATGAGTTACCTTCTCATCAACGTACTTTGATACTCCGGAAAGAAATTTTGTCGATTTAAATGCAAAATATCATTTATTTCTTTCATCAGGACCGTGTCAACCGGGGTTGCAAGAGGTGCACGGCAACCAGGGCGACCACATCTACAGGGCGAGGCAAAAGAAAAATTATTATTAAACGAATAAAAATATTAAGGCAGCAATTAGGTACTAAAAGACTGAAATTAATAATTATTATAAATATTTATTACAAAATTTGAGATTAGGCATATTATTAGTGTTGCCGAGAGACGATATTTGTCGAGAATTTGGTTAATCTCGATCTCAACCATATTTTGTTTTCGAGATTTAAAATAAATCTCGATCTTGAGATCTCTATAATTTGGAGTTGATATATGAAAAGTAATATTCGAATGTTATTTTTAAATATAAACAAATTAAAAACATTGTAACAATATAACTTGTTCCTATTCATACATCCTAATTAAAATAACTGCGATCAACAAATAATACAATGCATTATTTCATTATATTAATTTCTTCTTCGTAGAGATTACCATTTATTATTAGTTTATAATTTCTAAAAGGCTACTTTATAAAATCTAATAAGAAGCTTGATTTAAAGAATAAATTTATTAGCATGTAGATATGTTTGTTTACGAAAAGAGAAACAATATTTTTATACATACTATAATAAGGTAATTTGTTGATTTTTTCATCTTTTAATTTGAGACCATAATCTCGTCTCGAGCAAGAATTTGACCATATTTCATCTTAATCTCGATCTCAAATAAGAATTCGAGACAAGCCGAGATCAAAAAAGATCTCGGTTCGGCGACATCACTATACATTATTTTCATTACGTACGAGCACTCGCCAGGAGTGATAGATGTAAGCGAATGTTTAAATCGCTTGAAATAATAATTATTTGTGTTTTAAGGGCGTAATGAAGCTGTTATGGCGTGAGACTTAATTTTGAACTGGAGGTGCTAACTAAGGGCTAAAACAAGACAAAGACCTTAAAGCAAGTTACAGTCGTGGAAAATATATAATTTTATACTCGGCCGAAGATTTTCTAATTTAGAAAAACTGTTTCTGAAAGAAATATTCTACCCACATTTAGTAGTTGCTTTGGTTATTTTTTTCTGCGTAATTATAGAAAACACTGCTATAACTTAAAGGTTGTGTTTTTTTTTTAAATTTAAATAATGTTTGGGACCAGTGCCTTTAAGGTCCGAGGTCTATAAAAAGACGTTTATGTCAAAAAAATTCGAGTATAATTTTCAAATTATGATATGACCGTGTATAAATAATATTGTAACTGACTTAAATTCAAAGTTAAAGCAAAACACGTTAATTTGTAGTAAAATTTATATTGTTTTGTGTTTTAATCAGTTATAATACTAAGTATATGTATTTATGTTATATTTTTATGTTCATTATGTTTCATTTTTGTTATTTAATTTAACTTTGTTTGTGTGTTTATTTCAAATATGTATCACAAAATAAAATTATAAATATTAATTTAAAAATGAATGTTTACTTTTTTATTCAAATGTTTTGTGGCGGCTATATAGCAACAAATATATTGAATATAAAATATACTATTGATTAAATACACAACACAAAATTCATGGGCCAGGAGGCTCAGTGGTATCGAGTCGGTTTGTGGATTTGAGAACCCGGGTTCAATTCCCACGGCTGACAAACAATTTTCACCAAATTAAAACTACCCCTGTAGCTCCTCCTCCACTAACACATTCATTTGGGAGCCTGATTTGACGGCTGGGATCCGCACTTCACTATAGCAGAGTTTCACATTCAGTAATGGGTAAAAGGCGTGATGACCCATTTATTTATTTTACTTATTTTACAAAATTCATATCATTAGAACAATTTGCCGGTATATCAAGTGTAGAAACTTCAGAATACCTAATATGACGTAATTTCATTTGATGAGTAATAAAAATAGAAATACCTTTTGACTGCAAATGAAAATTTTACATTATTTTCAAAAATTTGAAAAATAGTAGAAGTAACATTATTAATTTAATGTTACTTAATATTTTAGAGACAAAAAAATTACTTTTTGATTGATAATACTTTATGTTATTGACAAATTACAATTAATAAAAAATAAAAATTGTAACATTATTATAATTTTTAATTAATTGTAATTTTCATCAATAACAAAATAATAGAAGTTCACATAAAGTATTATCAATAAAAAATAACTCATAATTTTTTTAAAATAGTAATAAAAAACATTCCAATCCTCATAATGAATGATCACAAAGCTAACAAACTCCGCTATTATTGAGTTAATTTTTAAGTACGTAAAAAATACTAAATTATTTAGTATTCACTGATAGTAAAATGTTCCTTAATATTGTCGCTACAATTCGACAGACCGAATAATGTGTTAGTTTAGTTTAGATTAGTGTTGCCGTAAGACGACTTTTGTCGAGAATTTAATTAATCTAGATCTCCACAATTTTTTATTTTCGATATTTAATAAATTGATCTCGTTCTTAACATGCGAGATTCAAAATAAATCTAGATCTCAAAATCGAGATCTTCATAATCTCAAGTTGAAATATCAAAAATAATATGTGAGTGTCACTATTTTTAAATATAAGAAAATTAATTAAGTACATTGTAACAATATAACGCTCATATTCATATCCTAATTTATATTATTTTTATATGGATGGCATAGTAAAAAAACTGCGTTCAACAAATAATGTAACTAAAATAACATAATGTATTATTTCAGTAAAGTCTGTGAGATTACCAGGAACTTTATTAATAAATAATTTCAAAAAGATCTCTTCATAAAATACAGTCAGAATCTTGATTTTGATTGAGTACATTTCTTTATTATTACATCTTATACACAATACAGACATGTTTATTTATATATTTTGTTATAAATATAAATTAAATTTTATTTTGTTACATTACTGTAGTTATTTTTCTTGCCTAAAAGAGAGAAAAATAATTATACAAACTACAATAAATAAATATAACATCACATCTTCTACCCGTTACTGGGTGTGGCACAGACCACGGCCCTCAAAGATGTTCGTTGTGGGGAAGCCACAGGGGTAATTATAATGTGGGGAAAATTGTTTGTCGCCTGTGGGAATCGAAACGAGGTTTTCAAATCCACAGGCTGACTCTATACCACTGAGTTGCCTACACCATAATATAATAAATAAATAAAATTACTTATACGTTTAAATTGATTTAAGATTTATATAAGGTATCTGATATACATCCGTGACATATACAATTTTCGAGCAAACTCCAATACCAAAATACAATAATGCCGCAATTCCAACAAAATATCTATTTGAGTAATTACCAAATAATGTTTAATTAGGGTTCAATTTAAATAGTACTTTTATCTCCTGAACTAGATTTTTTAAATTTTTAAAATTAAATTGTCAAAAAATCGACACTCGAGATTTTGCCTATCTTGTCTCGTATTTGGGACCATATTCTCCCCTCGAACAAGAATATATGCTCGAGAATTTACTTTAATCTCGGTCTCGAATAATGACCCAAAACGAAACGAGATCGAGAAAAAAATCTCTTCTCGGCAGCATTACTAGTTTCGTTACTTATTGTTACATAATGAAATGAGTAAATAATAAAAACATATTTGATATTATTGTACAGTTTTACTACCCTTTAAAGTTATATTAAATTTGTATTTCTAAAACCATCCAGCATCATATATCCACTTTTATGAAAATAAAGACGTAAGTACAACAGTTGAAGACATGCGCAAAGCATCACAAAGCAAAGTGTACGTACTCTAGTAGCAAAAAGTTATAACAATGAAGAGTAGACGAAGCACAGCAGTAAAAGCCACAAGGAAAAGTTGTAAAATGTCGTACGACCTACAGTGTTAATGCAACAGTTGGTATGTAGTGGGCAATTCTGTCAACTGTGCAAGAATCATTTCAAATCGGGCTATTTTTTGTCACAACTGAGAATATTGCTTTGAACAGGAAAGCGAAGGAGAAACGAGGATTGTGGCTGATGGTGAGCAGGTCCGAATTCACCAATTTTGCTTTTATTACACAATGCCACTCACGTCCATTTTTATCGGTTTTATTTTCCTTATTTCTACATCATACGGATAAAAGTTTCATTAAAATCAATCAAATAAATATGAGTCCAAAATCACATCATTTAATAATACATCATTTTATTTAAAAGTATAAATAGAAAAGCAACAATAATTCCTGTTGCTTATATTTCTTTGCTTCAGGATCAAAAGCGAGATCCAGTCAAGGGTTATTCTTCCACCTAACCCTTACATATACATCACAAACATTCATACTCTGGGCAGGATTCGAACCCGTGACCTACAGCATGCAATGTCAAGCAACTGCTACACTAGCCGCTCGACTACCGTAATAAATAATTTCACTCGCATTTAGGAAAAATAAGACGTTTCGGAACATGTTCAAAAGTCTAAAATTTTGAATTTTCGTATATGTATACCAGCTGTCTACTTTTTTTATGGTCCATAGAATATACAATGGTAAAACTTTCATATGGCTGTAATTTCTGCCCTGTTCGTTTCAGAACAAAAGTGTAAATATTTTAACTTCCACTGTATTACCGCAAAAACTTTAGTTATAATTTTTTTTTGTTAAAATGAGGAATATATGGGCGTCTATATCATGTTTTTTTTTTTGTTTGAGCGAGGCTAAGAGGAAAGGCTGTAATTGTAATGAAGAAAACGTGATATATATATATATATATATATAATGGGGTGGCTAGCTCAGTGGTATGAAGTCGGCCTGTGGATCCTGAGAACCTTGGTTCGATTGCCACAGGCGACAAATAATTTTCATAATTTCAAAAACTACCCCTGTGACTCCTCCATCACTAACATCTTTGGAGGCCGTGATTTGACGACTGGTAACAACACTTCATGCGCATAAATATATCACTTATCGAGATCTGCTCATATTTTACTATATTTACATTTAAAATATTAAATTTGGAACTATCGTTATAGCAGTTCTTCGTTTATATTTTACAAAATATATAAATTTAGGATTCAAATCATAAAATTAATAAATATAAATAAAAAGGCTTCAAGATCCAATATAAAACGTTGTTTTATTAGAGGACGTTTCGAATGTATAACACAGAGTGCCACACCCAATAATGGGTAGAAGGCGTGATGATATATTTATTTATTTTATTTATATATATATATATATATATATATATATATATATATATATATATATATATATATATATATATATATAAGACATAATTGTCCAACAGAGTCAATTCAAATGGTATATATATATATATACCATTTGAATTGACTCTGTTGGACAATTATGTCTTAATTGTTCATTGTGTTTTTAACATTATAGTTTTTTTGCATTATTGTATATATTGAAAATGAACCTATCCTTAGATCCGAAACATAATTTATTGAAAGTAAAAAAAAAATATTCGACAAGCCTGTTAATCCAACATCCACAGTGCTTTTCATCTATCAATATTTTTTTGAATATTTGAATTGACTCTGATGTCTATCACCACTATTGTGACGCTCTGTATTTCATACAATTATTTTTCAATAGTTTTTTGTTTACATTGTAAAATATTGTCTTTTTGCAACAACTTTTTATGAATCATAATATTGTACGTTGACTGTCATGTGCATATAAAAGTATACACACTAGTTGGGTCCAGTACACCGCGTGTATAATTTGATACACGAACAATAAATTCGATCTGGTCGTTTGTATGCTACCAGAGCATGCGTAGCATAGGTTTCTTAAGGCGAGGTGACTGTTGTGGCGATGAGAACACACAGTTTTTTTGTGAAAAATTTAATTTTGCAAAAATACAAAAATAAAGTGTGGTAACGTCATTTTACTGTATAATAATCCTAAATATATCATTTTTAGAAAAATTTATAAAAAAAAGTGATGTGGCCTGACGAACCCTTTTTCAAAAATACCCGTGGCAGTCAACGTGTTAATGACTTCAAAATGGAGTCAATCATTAGCTTCGAAATGTCATTATTTATAATTTAGAAAAAGTAAACAAATTTTCGACAAGCCTATTAATCAATCCAACTATCTCCGGATTTGTTCACAATTTATCATATTTGTAGATGTAATCTTTAAAACTCCAATAAAAATTATCAGGCCATAAACACAATTCATAGCTTATAGTTGGAGATAAACATATTTTAAATATATGGAGGTGTTCAGTGGTATCGTGCCGGACTGAAGATTTGAGAACTCTGGTTAAAATTACCCCTGTGGTTCCCTCTAAACTACAATTTTTTGGGAACCGTGATTTGACGGCTGGTAACAACACTTCACGCGCATAAATATATCACTTATCGAGATCTGCTCATATTTTACTATATTTACATTTAAAATATTAAATTTGGAACTATCGTTATAGCAGTTCTTCGTTTATATTTTACAAAATATATAAATTTAGGATTCAAATCATAAAATTAATAAATATAAATAAAAAGGCTTCAAGATCCAATATAAAACGTTTTTTATTAGAGGACGTTTCGAATTTACAACACATTCATCATCAGCTCTATAAATAAATAAAATAAGTAACAATAATATTGTTACTTATTTTATTTATAATATAAAACGTTTTTTATTAGAGGACGTTTCGAATGTACAACACATTCATCATCAGCTCTATAAATAAATAAAATAAGTAACAATAATATTGTTACTTGTTTTATTTATTTATAGAGCTGATGATGAATGTGTTTGCACATGTGTTAACAATAATATTGTTACTTATTTGATTTATTTATAGAGCTGATGATGAATGTGTTATACATTCGAAACGTCCTCTAATAAAAAACGTTTTATATTGGATCTTGAAGCCTTTTTATTTATATTTATTAATTTATATTTGCAGGTTTTTTTTTTAAGTAAAAATATTTTAAATGGAGCACAAGACATCTGCTGTAACCTTGCTCTTATATCATAAGTAAAGTAAATGCAAAATGTACGAGCAGGTCTACAAGCCCAGGCAATAGTTGTCAAGTAATAACTACTGCAATGTGGACATAACTTATACGCCGAGTATTTGATTTGACGAAATCCTTTGTCGGAAGTTGACTGGCACTAATGATAACAGTTCTGCGTTAGGACTAAAGCACTCAGGACACGGCAACAACTGCCTATAAGCCGGCTGCGCACCCGCGGCTCGGCCGCAGATTGCAACGGCATCTGTGTTTCAATGTGCGAACTTAGACCACGCGGGTTAATACCTAACTTTACTCAATTTAATTTATTACTTGGCGACATTATCCCACAGCAAACTATAAATACTAACTCCATAACTCTATTCGAATATCTGTAGCAAAAAGTTTTGATTCACTGCTCAAGTAAGTTTGTTGTTTCAGTATGACGCTGTTTTTATATCTGTACTATGAATAACTAAATGCTGAATGTGTTAGATGTTAAGTCATAGTTTTTACGTATTGTGTATCAAAAGAAACTTTATAATACTTTATAATTATTTAAAATGCATCCAAATCAATTATCACCATTAAATAAATAAAAAGGCGACAGGAATTTAATATTCTTTTTTTTTTAATTTATTTGAGTTCACACCAGCATCAGCACCTTAAAATACAAAAACAATAATAACAATATAAAACCAGGATGGTGTGTTAGGATGAGAATGTTTGATGACGACTGATTATGTACTTGATGAATCAGATAAGTAAATATTTTATGAATTAGTTTAGAGTTCGTGTTACCCCATTTGATGGGATATAACGTGATATTATGTGTGTATGTATGTATGTAAAACCAACAAATAATACAAAATATCAAATAAAGCGTAATAAAATGTAACGAATATAAAAAATAACATATCGGAGTAGATACATATAATAAATAAAAATAAAAATGTAATTTTGTAAACTTTTTATATTTTTGTATTTTTCTGTTGTTCTATTTTTACGTAATCAACAAAAGTTAATTATTTACGTGCCGTTGAAATTAATATTGCCAAGGCCAAACTTAAATATTATTTTTAATAAGTAATGGGCTATAATTACAAGTCATAATAGATCAGGGGCGGACTGGCCATAAGGTTCACTCGGTGGACAGATGATAAAATGAGTCCAATGTTCCATGACCGAGCGAAATAATAAAATAATGTACAAAAACATTAAATTTAAACTAACTTTAAACTGATACAATATACGAGTATAAAATAAAAGACTTAAAAATTTGGCGTGTTATTCGTTGTAAATAATGTATATGTTACTGTTAAAGTGTGAAATGCATTGTTAAATCATGCAAATTTTGCCAAAAACAAATAAAAATGCTTGCTTTTGAGGAGCGTGCGTTCTACGAACTTAGGGATTGTTTGTATAAAATACGAACGAAGCGAGCCTTGCCGAAAACTGAACGTCTTTTTAGTAAGGCTTGGTAAGTGACATATTTATGCGCGTGAAGTGCGGTTACTAGCCGTCAAATCTCGATCTCCAAAAATGTTCGTAGAAAGGGAGCCAATGGGGTAATTTTAATATTGTAAAAATTGTTTGTCGACTGAGGCTATCAAACCGAGGGTTTCAAATCCACAGGCCGGCTCAATACCACTGAGCCATCTGCCCCATATTTGCATTGTTTTTATTTATCTATTTCATAAATAAAAAATAAATATATCATCACGCCTTCTACCCATTACTGGGTGTAGCACTCTGCCGAAGCAGATCTCGGTAAGTGATATGTTTTTGCGCGTAAAATGCGGTTACCAGCCGTCAAATCACGGCCCCCAAAGATTAGTGGAGAGGGAGCCACAGGAGTAGTATTAATGTGGTGAGAATGTTTGTCGCCAGTGGGAATCGAACCAGGGTTCTCAGGATCCACAGGTCGACATGATAACCACTGTGCCACCTACTCCCTTATTTATTTCATTAATTTATTTAATCTAATTAATAGTATTTGAGCCTCCTTGTCAAAAATCAAAGACGCCCCTGATTGAAGTAGTCATTAGGTATGAAAAATAAACTTCATAAACAAAATTTTTAACAATATAAGTACAATATTTTTTCAACTTGAAAGTTCAAGGGTCTCAAACATATTTAACAAACAATAATTAAATATTAATACTCTTGTTTCAAATTAGAATTTAATTTAAAATGAATAAATATAAATATATCATCAAGCCTTTTACCCATTATTGGGTGTGGCGCTCTGCCGAACCAGATCTCAGTAAGTGATATATTTATGCGCGTGAAGTGCAGTTACCAGCCGTCAAATCACAGCCCCCAAAGATGTTAGTAGTGGGGGAGCCACAAGGGTAATTTTAATTTGGTGAAAATGTTTGTCGGCTGTGGGGATCGAACCAGGGTTCTTAAGATCCACAGGTCGACTCGATACCACTGAGCCATTACCCCATAAATTAGAATTTAATCAATTTAATGAAATCATTATCTGAATAATACTGTAATGAATGAAACGTAGTAGGTTCAGAAATGGGGAATCAGGATATAGAAAAAGAAAGTTGCGCCTGAAATATGTGAACGCAAACACGCACAGCGTGAATGATATGCTGGTGTAGCTGTGAAATGCTTTCACCAAACTGGAGAAATCTTGAAAAACGGAAACAGAAAACGTATAGCAGCTGATGAAAAATGAGCAGAAGACTTGAAAGAATTTCCTTGCCATGCATTCCATATTCCATCAAAGCAAGTTCCAATAAAAGTTACCAAAAGCAGTTTTCTACAAATCTATTTTAGAATTGTTAGGCGAACGCGAAGTATGGAAGAGAAAGAAACACGGAACACAGGGAAACACGTCCCAAGGGCACTGGTGGACGCTGCCGAAGCCTCCGAAACCGCTACTCGAACCAAATCACCATTTCAAATGTCACTCAAATTAACAACCATGCAAATGACAATGCCAATACTGGGCTGTGACAAATGGCCGGCGCCGTCACCGCGACGACGTGCGTTGCCTTCACGCGGCACTTTCCCCTCTAAATACACGACACACGGCGCTGCAGTCGCTATACTACATCACACGTAAACACGTGCGTTACTTTATCTTTACCTGCCGTTATTTGTTTTCTTCTGTTGTCTCACACATCGTGAAGATATTTTAATCAACTGCACCATTGCCAGTAATATATTTTTCAAATGGGAGGAGTGGGATTGGTGCATTAGTATTTCTAATAAAATAATATACCTAATATACAGGACTAGTTTCAGGACTAGTGTAAAAAAATAGCATATTCCTGACAGCAATTTGAGTAAAAAATGTCATATAAACATAGATCCTGTTCCTTTCGGTTATCAAAATACAAGAGATCCAAGTATTGTAAAAAAACAATAATTTTTTTAAATATTTTATTAAGATACTTTTAAAACAGTGGAACAAAGAATTGAAACACGAAATATATTTATTTTATGTCTTATAATAAGTGTTCAAAATATGCTCCTTGAACTCGAATGCAAGCTTGACTTCGGCGAATTATGACATTTACTTCACAGAATCCATACACAAATATTATATCTGCGTATTCCGCAGCATTAAACCCATCCATTTCACAATAACAATAACTCACGCAAAAGTGTCAATTTTAGATTAATTTTGCATTGTTTTCCATTGTTTGTTTCTCTGTTTTAAAATTGTCTTGATTAAAAAAATTTAAAATTTGCCGTTTTTTTATTAAATTTTGTTCTCTTGTATTTTGATAACTAAAAGGAATAGAACCTTTGTTTATATGATATTTTTTGCTCAAATTGATGTCAGAAATGCGCTATAATTTTTTTTTTACACTATGTATATATAATGGAGTAGCTAACTCAGTGGTATCGAATCGGCCTGTGGATCTTAAAACATTTTCACCAAATTAAAATTACCCCTGTGGCTCCCCCACTACTAACATCTTTGGGGGCCGTGAGTTGACGGCTGGTAACCGCACTTCACGCGTAAAATCACTTACCGAGATCTGCTTCAGCGGAGTGCCACACCCAGTAATGGGTAGAAGGCGTGATGATATATTTAATATATATATATTATAGTTCACACATAAAATGTCTAACTGCAATGTGGGATTCAAGTGGTAGAGCTTTTTAATATATATTTATTAAAATAAATTCTTGACCGTACATCATATTTAATAGAATATAAAACCATACCATAAATAATATCTTTATTGCTGAAATATGAAAGTTAAAGTTGAATAATTCGAAACGCTCATTTAAATTTCGCACTGCCATGTTGCAATTACGAAGTTGCATTAAGCCAATCACAGAACTTTGTCTGAAACGTTTGTCGGTGCTCAATTTTACTGAGAAGAACAAGGAAGAAGTCGAAGAAGAAATAAGCATTCAGCATTCTACGATTTTACCAATGACGTATAATACTAGACGAATTATGCCGTGTTCAAGTCAATGCAGTGTCGTGAAGCAGAAAGAGAAGGAATAACTTGTGGGTCCGCCAGGTGCGCGGTAAGGAGCTAGTGCACTTTGATGTTATGCAAGTTGCTCCTTGCCGCGCACCCGCCTCACACACCAGTTATTCTATCCCTTTCTGCTTCACAACAAACGCCGTTATTATCCGTCTAGTTATGTTTTGTCTGAGGATTCTACAGACAACGACACACGTTACGTGAAGTTACGTGTTATTTATCTGTCTTATCTGTCTCTCTTTAAGCTAAGATGCAACTACGTCATATTCGTTTGTTTCGAAAGTTTAAATATTTTTATCATCCTTAATACAAATTTTAAAAAAATAAAAAATTTTGGGTATAATAATTTTATTACGTAGATTAATATATAAAAAATTCAAAAAAGTCTTGAAAGGCCCATTGTGTGGAATTCACTTTCAAAACCAAACGCAGTGCGACAATCCCTTCCTGTCTTATATTTATGTTTCGTTTTCAG
This sequence comes from Pterostichus madidus, assembly GCA_911728475.2. Classification (NCBI taxonomy): domain Eukaryota; kingdom Metazoa; phylum Arthropoda; class Insecta; order Coleoptera; family Carabidae; genus Pterostichus; species Pterostichus madidus. The sequence goes on along the minus strand of OU452311.1, from coordinate 22,030,589 downwards.
GTACAAGCGCAAGTTGTCGCTCTCTTCTTTTTTAATTTATGTAGAATCGCTGTTAAAGGAGAAAGCGTGAGTAATTTGAGATGTTTTAAACATATGTATGTCGAATAAATATGAATGAAAAGTGTATTGGAGTGATTAGATTAATGTGATTGAAGGTTTGTTGTGTGATGAATGAATTGATAAGTAAATGAGCTTATATGAATAGATATATGAATGTGTTTGAAGCGAAGAGGTGTGTTAGGATGAAAATATTTGACGAGGACTGATTATTTGATGAATTTAATAAGTGAATGTTTTTTGAATGTTTCTATGGTTCGTGCTACTCCATTTGATTGGATATTACGTGATGTTCTGTATGTAAGTTTGTATATATAGAGGATGTAGGACTGAAATATGTAACATAGGAAATACAATAGTATATTTTTAATATGGTAATTGTTGCTTTCCTAATTAAATTAAACCAAAAGTGTACATACAAAAAATGTTTAGAAATGAAAACGGCATATTCTGAGTACCTACTTGTAGCTCAATTGTTTTGTATGCAATAATAAGAAACAAACGAAAAATTGCTTCTATAAAGAAAATTATGGATTGAGAGAACTATGGTTAAAAAATAGGAGATGATTTTTAATGCAGTCTTAATATAAATAAAATAAATATTCAAATATTCATGGCTCTTTCATTTGACTTTTTAAAATTTGTTTAAATTTCACCTACATCTTCGATAGTTAAGTGAGTCCATATTTCTAATTTTACGACAGCGACAACACTCTTACAAAATATGAATATATATATATATATATATATATATATATATATATATATATATATATATATATATATATATATTCCTGTCGAAAGTAAGAGACTAGTAAATAATATCGAATATATAGTCTATATCAGTGGTCTTCAAACTTTTTAAATATACGACCCATATTTCAGAAGAAAATATTTTTCGACCTAATGAGTGGAATTTTTTTTTGAACTCTGGTAGGCCAACTAATTTTCGTTGACTCTTAGGCACCATGCCTATAATACCTAATGGAAAACCCGGCACTACTGTCGGCCATTTATTATGTTGGGAGCGATGGTCCGGTAATATTGATATTCCCTTTTACCCTAAGAACGTCCAATTACATATTTTCGTTTTCAAATTTTTAACATTGTTTATATTTGTATCTTTATTAAGAAATAGGTATAACAATATTTAGAAGTTTCGCGAACCACTGATGGGTCGCGATCCATAGTTTGAAGACTACTGGTCCATATTATGCTTAGGGATCATTGTAAATTCTTCCTGCCCGATTTATATCGCACGCAGAGCACCGTAGAACCAAAACTGGGTGTGGCACTCTTCCATATCAGATTTAGTAAGTGCTATATTTTGCTCATAAAGTGCGGTTACCGGCCGTCAAATCACGGCCTGCAAAGATGTTAGTGGAGCGGGAGCCACAGGGGTAATTTTAATTTGGTGAAAATTAGAAGTAGAAATGGATACTTCGAACGAATTGAACAGTTCGAGGTATCGTATAATTTACAATTCCATGTGTAGTGTCAAGTAATGCAATAAGTAATGGCACATCAATATTTGGAATCTATCATAAAGCCGGCTGTAACGCAATTATTCATCAGCGTTTTATGTAGTATGTAATTAATAAAGCTTAAACGATCACATGATTCGGAGATTGCACGTCTGTTCATTATATATTAAACGCTAGGTAAATGATAGAAATATATAGCCTCTGTCGTTAATGCCGTATTAATCATGGCCCGAATATCAATGCGGTATCGTTCCAGCGCCAGTGGAGCTATAGCTCCATGTTGCGCGATTAACCGGCAACGCGGCCAACTCACCTGTGTTACGTATCGCCTGCCGGCACTTAAATACGTGGATTTCACCGTTGACCCCTCGTTTTTATTAAAGATAAATATAGTACCTACACCAGCTGTATGCAAAGGAAATTTGTTTATTATAATTACTTCTAATCTTTGTAGTTTCGTTGTTAGATTCGTTATTAGATTCGTTGTTGGGAGTAAGCGTGAGTAATTTGAGATGTTTTATGCATATGTTATGTAACGTTGAAGAAAGAAGATGAATGATAAGTGAATAGGAATGATGTGATTGAATGTTTATTGTGTGATAAATGATTTCGAGTGTAATAAATGAATGAGTTTATATGGAGTGATCTATGAATGTGGTTGAAGTGAGGGTAGTGTGTTTGGATGATAATGTTTGACGAGGACTGATTGTTTGATGAGTGTGATGAGTGAATATTTTATGAGTGATTTTAGGGTTCGTGCTACTCCATTTGTTGGGATATAGCGTGAAGATATGTATGTATGTATGTATGTACTTAGTTTTGATTCAATATTTTATATTGATTTAATTATTCTACACATTCATTGTATAACAATATTCCATCAAAACGAATAAGCCTGTCAATTTTATTGTCTTGTAACAATAGTAAATTCTTTAGTCTGAAAGTAAAATTAAAATAACTAAGTCGAAATAGAATAATAAGTACGAGTAATATTTGTATATATATATATATATATATATATATATATATATATATATATATATATATATATATATATATAAATGAATGTTTCCTTGTTTGTCCCGTATCCGTTTCTATATCATTCGTCCGATTGCGATGAAACTTTGGTAAGTTGTTGTGCGCACGCCCGCGAAAGTTTCTGACTTAACAGTCCAGTCCGCCATCTTGAAACAAAATGGCCGCTAGCTATCCTGAAAAGTACTACACTGATTCGATTCAAATTTGGTATAGGCATAGATGAGAACCAATCTTAACATATAGGTATAATAAAGCTTCAGTCCGCGATCTTGAAACAAAATGATCGCTAGCTATCCTAAAAAGTGCTGCTTTGATTCGATTCAAATTTGGCATAAGCATAGACGAGAACCAATCTTTACATATAGACATATTAAACTTCCTATTCGCCATTTTTCTGACCGTGGTTCGAGTTTGCGATCTCCGTATAGTTAAGCCGATACTCTAACCACTAAACTATCGCGAAATGTCAAATGCTTCATATCAGTACATTATTGATATACAATAAAAGCCTATTATTTAAAAAAATGTAGATTAATATTTGAAACATTTTTTCTGGATCTTGCAGTATTTAAAAATTATAATGGCAGACTTCATAAACAGGGACGATCGCTACAAGTATGTGGACTAAATTTGGAAAATCCATGCTTCTCACTTGGATAGCTGTATGTGGCATGCTCACGCGTCGGAAAACCTTCTGATTTATTCGTGTACGTCCCAAAGAGAAAACAAAAATTATGGTATATCCAAAAGCACGTCAATAAACAGAATTAAACATAAACATCTTCTTTCTTCGAGTTGCATTGCAGTGCATGCCGGGTACTCTCATTAAATTAATAGGTAATAGCCTTGATTATACAGTTTAATTAGTATTTAATTAATTAGTAATATAATTATCAGATCACATTATCAATCATCACTTCGTTATGAGTTTATCACTTATTTTGTCATTTTATTTATATTATTATTATTTATGTATTATCCTTGATTATACAGTTATTAGTCGATCAACGGTAATAGGTAGTTTATATATATATATATATATATACAGTGTGTTTATCCAAAATCCGAACATAGGCTTATAACATCTGATATCAGTTTTTTGATGCGCATTGCTTCCCAATTAATTTTGCAGGAAAATACTTCAAATAAAAGTTGTAGAGAATAAAATTGCGATTTAAACACATTTCATTTGTGTATTTCATCGAAGCACAAAACTTAATTAAACATTTGTAATATTCGTAAAAATAAAGCTATCCATGAAAAAATTTAAACAATTGTATACTGTCAAAAATGTTGACGTTAACATTAAGTCACAGACAAAGAAGGTAAAAAACGTAAAATGAACCTTCTTTGTCTGTGACTCAATATTAACGTCAACATTTTTGACAGTAGATAATTGTTTTAATTTTTTCATGGATAACTTTATTTTTATGAATATTACAAATATTTTATTAATTTTTGCGCTTTGACGAAATACACAAATGAAACGTATTTTATATCAAAAAAATTGTAATCTATTCTCTACAACTTTTATTTGAAGTATTTTCCTGTAAAATTAATTGGAAAGCAATGCGCATCAAAAAACTGATATCACATGTTATATGCCTATGTTCGCGTTTTGGATGAAGACACTGTATATATATATATATATATATATATATATATATATATATATATATATATATAGAGAGAGAGAGAGAGAGAGAGAGAAAGAGAGAGGTAGTCAGCACCCATTTACCGTGAGGTGTAGGGTTTATTTCTTTATTTATTCGTGTATGAATTTAGCCCACTGTTTTTTCCCTAGCATATATTTTCGCTTCTTATATTGTACGAGTAGTTCCTTTCTTCTTTAGTACTCGTATTTTCTCCCTTATGTAACATCCTACATTTAAATAATTTATGGTTGTTGTGGTTAAGTACTGACCGCGTATGTATCAATTGTTTACATAATGTACACATTACTAAATATTAATAAATACATTGGGAAAGAAAGAAGTGCTGAACTTTAGATGCTTCGCATGACTGAATTAGCTAATGCACTTTTTGTTAGGCGAGATAGTAATTGACCTAAATAGTTAAAAGTACTTAGTATCATTGTAGGTAAAGGTTGATAGCATGACCCATCGAAATTTCTATTATATGAAGCAAAAACCAAATACGTGTTTTAATTTAAATAAATAACGTGTCGGACTGTGGATTTGAGAGCCCGAGTTCGATTCTCGCAGTCGATAAACTTTATATCACATTAAAATTACCCATGCGATATCCCCACCACTAGTCTCTTTAGGAGCCGTGATTTGACAGCTTGCAATCGCACTTCACACGTAAATTTATCACTTACCGATATTTCTTGCTATAACAGTATTACGAATTGTTAACAATTTTAAGAGAAAATGGATGCGTTAAACATGAACATGAAAGGAGAGCAAGACGAGAGAATTTTTTAACCAAGATGAAAATGGCCGGAATTATTACACAGGTACGTAATAATAATAATAGATTATCTACGAAAACGATAAGGTAGGTTGAGAGTGTAAGCAAAACCACTGTATATCTGAAAGATCATTTTAAATGGTACCATTTTCAAAATCATCAAGAATACAATCCTAATTGACAGGTACATTTACTTAACAATGACAGTCTGTTCTATTTTAAATGGAACGCTCTTATACAGTGCTGTCATTTAGTCCTATATTCCACGTTAAGGTAGTACTAGTGTGACGGTGGCGCCATCGGTTGTCGAGGGGCGAAACTGACGCTCAAAAAAATATAAAAATTGAATAAAATAAGTGTTTTATACCTATTATGATTTTAATATCATGAATTGTTAACAGGTTGTTGCTCTAGTGTATTTTCAAATAGTACTACCGTGTGGTGTTGCCATTATAAATTGGGATTCTGAATTTTTCGTTAAAAACAAGGTTTTGCATGGCTATATATCCATTACTAAACGATAAAAAAACTTTCTCCTTCTGATACAATATACATGGATAGTTCTAGAACATCATACTAGTTTTTCAAATTAAACTGCAAAATTTTAGAGGTACACAAACCAAATATGTGTGATTCTGATTGATGATCGCCATAAGCCCCGTGTGTAAGAACTCAACTTTACAAGCGAATATATTTGTTCACAGACGATGAATGTGTTTCATATTTTAACAGGATGCGTATGACTATCCAATGTTTATGTGTGCCAAATATCATTCAGATCTGCAAAAAAAAAATTCACGCTAGTACTACCTTAAGTAAAACGTATGGTATAGTAATACAAAGACCAAATGTCAATTGCGATTTGGAACTCACTTATGATGAATGCATTAAATACATTCAAAATTTTATTTCTACGTGGTTTTCGGTGGATAAGTGGAGCAATGACTTGAGTAAAATCGATATTTTGTTTAAAAAATGGGTACGAAATATGTGTTTCTTTCTTTCACCTAATTTTTAGACATCTAGACGGAATATTAAAAAGGGTTACTCACCAAATATGGAGAATTTCATAAGCTTTCGAGTCCTGGTAACCGCAACCTTCTATGACTTGATTTACGACCTGGCCAGCCTATTATGTAATCTTACTTTTTATCACATTTTTCCTATTTTCCGTATTATAAATGCTATTTATTATTTATTTTTTAATTATTATAAACCGAGACAAAATGTATTAAAAGTTACTATACAATCATGTCACATCAACCGAAAACAGTACAGAGTATTCATTGAATACGACCCGACACGGTGAATTCCGGAAAACAATTATTTTATGAGAATTTTTAATTTAAACATGAAAAAAACGTTTTTTTTTGCAATAACTATTTGTGAGGTTGGTATTTCGAGCTCATATTTGGTGGAAATCTTTCTTTTCTCAATACGAATACGTAGACAAAATCTCAGGCGAATCGGAGTCGGGGCCGGAGAACCCTCTTACCCGGCTAGAGCCTTTTTCCTACTCCAACTTCGACTCCACTAAAAATAACCGTAGGCCCAAATTCAGAGACATAACTGAATGAGTACTCAAACTCAACTCAACTTCGACTCAGTTCTCACTAACTGGAGTGAGAGTTACACTTACACTCAGTTCTGACTCAATTTCGTATTCAAATAGATAAACAAATGAGTCACTCACGTGAGTTTGCATTTTAAGTTAAAACGTCATAATATGATGACGTCAATTTACTGCATTTGCGCATTGATGTCATTTGACAGCTTTGGTGGGACAAATTTTAAGGTTAGTTTTTATTGTTGTTGAGTTAAATAGTTCGAATACTTAATCGAGGTTTTTATTTGCAGGAAAATGAATTAAATAACTTCTAAGATTGATAAAAAATACATGTCGGCAGACGAAAGAGTCTATCTGACAGAATTCGCAGAGCGCAGTAAAGATATAATAGAAAGCAAAAGACAGATTTTGTTAGCGTTAGCGTGTTACCGATTTGCAGAGATATTTATTCTATTATAGGTTAGGTACATACTTTTGACAGGATGTTTGTACAGAGACCCTATAAATTATCAGCTACAAACAGAAATAATATAAAAATATAGTGCATAAACCAGACACAGCCAAGAAACGGGTCAAAATTTCTACGTTGAATGATTTTCTGTAAAAATGATTATTTTACTCATGAAATATGTCTAATCTAAGAACCATTAAAAGATTAGTGCTTATTCTCAGTGATTATTATTTTATTAATTCTTTTTGTAGCTGATGATGTAGAGAGTACCTATCTACTCAAAACGGCTTCTCAAAACCATGTAACCTATAATTAAATAAATATCTTTACAAATCGGATCATGAATACCTCTTCTCGAAAGAATACTGTCAGCACTTACGAACTACCTGAAAACTGCCAGTTGCATAAAATCGTAATGCAATAAACAATTTAAGTAAGGGTGGAATAGTTGAGCCACGATTAGTGTTTTTTGTGTTACGAGGGTAAACTATTGGAAAAATCACGTTCTGAATAGTATTTCCAGAGAAGCGGTACCGCCGCTACAATTCTATGTTGGTTAATTTTTCAATTGGATTGCTATAATCACGAAAATTTGACTATAAAGAAATAAATTAATAAAATTATGTACCTATCAGTGGCGTACGCAAGGAGAGTGTTCATGGGGTCTTGACTCTCCGTTTAAGGGTACTTTCATAGAAAACTGAATTAAAATATGTAAATTAGATAAAAAAAGAAAAGGAATTCAAATACAGTTGTTTTAACATTTAGATTCCTCCCTTAAGAAAACTCTGCATATGCCACTGATACCTATGCTATATAGTTTTTAACGCATCGTGGAACTTGTAAAAAGACTTGATCATAATCCATTTTAATATCTTTAACAAAATACTTCTTGATTCAAAAGTAAAAACTTTTATAATTTAAGTTTATATTGCAAAATCTTTGTAAAATAGCGTTTGCAAAATTATTTAAATAAATTTTTTGAGAAAAACAATAATTGGTAGTTTTATTATAATGTATTTTTATTGATTTGAGTAACGTGTAAGGTACCTACAGACTACACTTAGATGTTACTCAACTTACACTTAATTCTCCCTAACTTGTCACTTAAATTTGAGTAGCCTAATGTCTCAGAATTCCACGTTACTCAATTTTTACCAATTGAGTGCAAATTAAGTGTGAGGTGAGTATGAGTTGAGCGTGAGTTACGTCTCTGAATTTGGGCCGACTCCGACCCCCGACTCCGACTGTACACCCCTGGTTTATAGAAGTATTCTTTAATAAAACACCACTATAATAGCAATAATAATGCTTGCGCCACTATCGGTAGTTTTCCACCTCTACGGCCTACAGTGTTATTTGAATCACCTGTGTATTTATATTATTGAACACCGCAATTAACCAGCGTACAATGCGGTCTTTCCCAATATATTAATATTTAGCAACGTGTACAGAGTAAACAACTGATGCACACAATGTTTCGATATGCGCTCGCGGCAAATATATTTGCAATCTACGCAATACGCACCAAACACCCTCCAGCTAATATCTGCATAGGAATTTCATTACCATTAACATTAAGTCAAGGTTTATTCTGCGCCACACAACGGAGTGTAATCGCAACCTTATCTGAAAAATTCATATACTCGTACATGTATAATGCACGCGATTATTGAATTCGTGACAGCGTAGCAGTGAATAAGTCATTGCGTATTTGTTATATCAATTTTTTATTTTAATAATTTAGTAGCACTTTCGTAATTATTGTTTTCATGTTAATATGGACTGTTGTGTAGGATAAGTACATGAAATAATAATATATTTATAAGTAATTATTCAGGGGCGTAATAAAAGGAAACGATATTGAAAATATTTCTAAATAATTGATTAATTTTCATAATTAAATTTTTCGATGAAAAAGAATTTCAAATAATTTACTACTATACTCTGTTTTTTAACCAGGAGTGTGGCATTATTTATAATTTAGGCTGTTTTTGTTAAATTATGTGTTTTGTTTAGTTTTAGTTAATTTATGGTTATTAGTTTTAGAAAATATCAAGTATCGTGAGAATGATATGTTTGGGGTTGGGTTTGTGTTTCTAAACTAATAAATTATGGTCAAGTGTGTCTGGGTTTGTCTGAGTGACGCCGAATGTGAGAACATGTTGGAATAGGTGAGGGATGAAGAGACGTGTGTAAATGGTTAAGGGTGCATGGTGACTTTGTAGATAGTTTTAAGATAGTGTGTATCCGGCGATAGACGAGATAGGTTGAAAGTAATTATCATTGTAAATATTTATTAAATAAAACTGTTGTTCATATTCACTGTACTTCGTCCATGATTTTATCCTGACAAATATATGAATAGAGAAGTGCAGAAGGAGCAGTATCAATCCAGAAAAAGTTACATCGTATTTAGGCGACAATTATCAGAAGTGGATAGATTGTTATATTATTTTATATTCGAGATTGCGACAGGAGGAGTAATTTAAATTAGACTTTTTGACTTTTATACTGTCTAATGAAACATTGATTTCTTCCGTACCTGTTCATATTATTAACAGTAATATTATTGGCAACAATTTCGGAGGATTTAAAAGTACCAGCAGCAGGTTGATTGTCATTGTCAAGAATAGATCCAACAATTACCTTTGGAAGTGTATATGATAAAGAAGAATCACTCAGTGTAGTATTCCAATCTAGACGATTTTGAAGATATTAACTTGAAATTATTGAAATATTTTTAAATAACGTAGAACAATGTGCAAGCAATCAAGAAACAAACCATGACAACGCCGTAAAACATCGTTCTCGTGTAATACGAGGGCAGGGTGAAAAGTCCCTGAAAAATAAAACAGATGGCGCCACAATCGCAAATCTCATGTGACATTTGTGATGTACCATCTTTAACTAGAACGCATTAAAATTTTCAGACTGATATGTCATTCAGTTCTGTTTTGATACCCATCGAAAGCAAGAAACCTTAAAGATTTTTGAAAACATGGAAAAAAGTGAATTTCGCGTCTTGATTAAATATTATTTCTTGCGTGGAAAAAACATTACGCAAACCAAAGCATCGCTTGTTAAACATTATGGGGACTCCTCACCATTGATTGAAACGATTCACAAGTGGTTTACTGATTTTCGTTGTGGTAGTACGACCACAAAGTACGCCGAACGTTCTGGTCGTACAACTGAGGTTACAACGCCAGAAATCGTCGATAAAATACATGGTATGATATTGGACGACCGGCGAATTAAAGTGCACGAGATTGCTGAATTTTTGGATATGAGAAAGCTATCTGCCAGATGGGTGTCGCATTTGCTCTCTGTTGAAAACAAGCGCGACCGTGTGACAAGTTCAAAGAAGTGTTTGGCGATGTTCAAGCGCAATAAGAAGGACTTTTTGCGCCGTTTCGTAACCGGAGACGAAACATGGATCCATCACAACACCAGAGACCAAAGAACAGTCGAAACAGTGGACTTGTCCTGGCGAATCGAAGCCGAAAAAGGCCAAAGTGGGTTTATCGGCCAACAAAGTCATGGCGACAGTTTTTTGGGATGCACACGGTATCGTCCATATCGATTACCTTGAAAAGGGCAAAACGATCACCGGCGTATATTATGCAGAGCTATTGGATCGATTCGACGTCGATTTGAAGCAAAGCGACCGCATTTGGCAAAGAAAAAGTGCTCTTCCATCAGGACAACGCACCGGCGCACAGGTCCGCAGTAGCAATGGCAAAATTGCATGAATTGCGATACGAATTGGTTCGTCATCCACCATATTCTCCAGATTTGGCCCCCTGCGATTTTTATCTATTTCCAAACTTGAAGAAATGGCTCGGCGGAAAGAGATTTGGCTCCAACGATGAGGTCATCGCTGAGACAAACGCCTATTTTGAAGAATTGTCGAAATTGTATTATTTGGAAGGGATAAAAAAATTAGGAAAAGTTGGACGAAGTGTATCGAGCTACAAGGATATTATGTTGAGAAATAAAATATGTATTGACCAAATAAATCATTTCTTGTTTCATTTTTCAGGGACATTTCACCCTGCCCTCGTATCATTAAAATTTTATAAATTTTGATAATATTTTAGTGATTTTCTAAATCGCACAGTTGTAGGAAAAATGTTGTTTATAACACGTGCCGAAAAAGATTAAGTGCTCGTGCAGATTTCCGCACTCGTGTGTTAAATTCTGCACTTGCACGTTTTTCGGCACTTGTTATAAAAATAAATATTGTTTAATGACAAAATACAATTAATGTCAAAACTATAGTCCATAATTGCATATCTTTTAATTCCATTCAACTAGTAAAATTAGGGTTGCTAACCGTCCTTTTTTTGAAAACGACAATCCTTTTTAAAGTACCTACTGTCCTTGTCCTTTGATTGAACAAGAGCGTAATTAGTCCTTTTTTCAAGAAAAAATATTTCTTATGAATTTTTGTTTAACATTTTACTTTTACAAATATGTAAATGTACGAGAGTAAAACACTAAAAGATGCTTTTATATTAGTTTTTTTTGTAATCATACGAAAAATATAGTTATAGTTAGTTACATAAAGCCCAATTGTAGAAATAAACAGTGTATGCAACTCACATAAGAAAAAGTCTTCCTTTGCACACATGCAATAAAGTGGCACTTTTCACACTTGTTTCCTAATTAACTATTATTATTTTAATTATTACGTAATGGAATAATATTTGTTTAAATATTTTTCTGCACCAGTAGGTACTTGTAAATAAAGTACATCTATTGAAATTTGCTTTTAATTTTTTTCATAACTATTTTTATTCAAGTTCAGATGATATCTTTTTTCCTAGATTCAACACCCTAAATAAAATGTATTTCAAGTAATATCTGCTTTGTATAAATGTGCGACGTTCTGATATTACAGTTTAAAATTATAGTTACTTAATATTTCTAACGTTTTTTAAACTTTGACTCATCCTTTAAATCTTTTAAATAAATATTAATTATAAATTACATACAGATCAATTCTCGTTGTTGAAAAATTTCAATTAATTTAATACTGAAATTAACAATTTAAAAATAGAAATTCGGGTTTACTTTTATACTTTGCTCTATATACTGTTAGTCCAATATTAGAACAACATTTCGACTATCTATTATTAATCAATAAGAAAAATAGGAAAAAAACTTTCCATCACTTGTCACAAATCCCACAAAATTTACAGCACGTTTGAATCAACTTATCAGGTCATCATCAAACGGCTGGTGAGTTCAGCTTTAACCATAGACGCGTTTCGACCTTTAGGGACTCATCAGTATGGTGTGATCAACTATACAACTAGACCAACTCGGGACTAGTGAACTGTGATACTTTTCAAGCTGAACTTACTGATGTTCACTAGTCCCGAGTTGGTCTAGTTGCAGAGCTGGGCAAGCTACTTAAAAAAAGTAGCTAAGCTACAGCTACAGCTATTCTTTAAAAAAGTAGGTAAGCTACAGCTAAAAGCTTTCGTTAAAGTAGCTGATAAATTTTAAAGCTACTATTTTAAATTATTGTGAAATAATTAAATTTGCCATTGTCATATGATCAGTCTTTTGTTATAATGACTGTTCATTTACTATTATGTACATAAATATCAAAAATAGCAAATACCATCTGGCACCTACTGTGTTTTTTTGCATATTAGAGCCAGTTAGAACCGGCAAGAAATAATTATTTTGTGTGGGTTTAGCTTGTACGCATGCGTACTTTGTTGACCTTCTGCTTAAAAAGTAGCTTTAAGCTACAAAAAGTAGCTTTAAGTTACAAAAAGTAGCTTGAAGCTACAGAAAGTAGCTTGAAGCTACAAAAAGTAGCTTTAAAAGTAGCTTCGCTAATAGAAAAAAAGTAGCTAGCTACAAGCTACAGCTATATTTTTTCACAGTTAGCTAATCTACAGCTACAGCTAAGGTAAATATAGCTAAGCTAGTAGCTAAGCTACAAAAGTAGCTAGCTACTGCCCAGCTCTGTCTAGTTGGATAGTTGATCACACCATGCTGATGAGTCCCTAAAGGACGAAACGCGTCTATGGTTAATGCTGAACTGACCAGCCGTTGGATTATGACCTGATAAGTTTATTCAAACGTGCTGTAAATTTTGTGGGATTGTGACAAGTGTTGGAAAGTTTTTTCCTATTTTTCTTATTTATTAAGACACAGTTCCACATCGCAATTGACTTTTTGTCTTTGTATTATCTATTATTGTTTGATTTAAAATGAAAATAATAATAATGATAATATATTGTTCGGTCGTACGGCATTCGAATCCAGAGATCCCGAGTAGAATCCCACTCAAGTTAAATATATATGTACTACCACAATATGGTTCGGTAAGTCTCGATCCTGTACGATAATTAGGACTAAGTTCCTATTGTACAAACTAGAACAGATAAATAAATGAATGTTCTTTATTTACATTGAAGTCAAAGGCGAGGTTCACCCAGATAGCACAAGACTTTTGAAATGTAGCTTTAAATGAAATATACAGTACAAAATCAACATTATTATAGCAATTTTAGTACTATAAAATAACATTCTCAATTATCCAAAGACATGTAGGAATGAAGTAATGTTATTACTATGAAATAAAAATAGTGCAAGTGCAGTATCATATTAGGTTAGTTTTTTCCTGTATCTAATATAATTGAGGTTGTTATAAAGAAGAATCAGGTAACTACAGAAAAACCTAAATATTCAAATACAAAGGTACGTACTAATGAATGTATCATATTTTCTTTTGTAAATAAAAGAACCAATAATCTTTTTACAACAAAATGTAACTTCAGTTCTCTTAAAAGCTTTCTCATTACAATAAAAATACTTTATATGAATTGCACCAAGTAGTAGCACCGAATAGCTAAAATAAAATGCTGTAAACTGAGGGTATTTACATACTTTTGTCATTCTCATATTTGCAAATAATATCTGAACAAAGCTTCGCGTTATAGCTAATTTCATTTTAGCTTGTAATAGATAATTTGTGCTACGGTTACTAAGTTCTTGTTGCATCTACATTTTGTAAAAATTTAACTCGCAACATATGTGTATTATATGTAGTATAATGACCCTATTATTTTTATCGCATTAATATCAAATAAAATAAGGACACTGTCATTAGCGAATTATAAATTCAAATCACAACCTGACGTACAGCAACTGAATAAATATTAAATTTGTAATTTATGCAAAAATTATACATGAGCTAAAATTTTAAATGAAAATAATAGAAATGTAAAAGTTTCTCGCTTAAAATTTGTAATTTTAATATCATTTAGCACTACAAGAATAAGATTATTTTTTTAGATAAAACTAAGAAATATAATTCACAACTGTTTTCATAACCAATTACACATATAGATGAAAATAAATGCAATAACTAATTTTTAAAATTGCATTAAAATTTTGGTTAGACAGCCAAGCAGTTTTTTCCGCAGCATTCCTAAATTGTTTAAAAGAAATAAATGTTGTAGAGCTAAAAATGCCTCATTTAAATCAATAAACACAATTAATTTCACATGCTTTATAACCGCAGAAATTAGATATGAAAATTTACAAAATCAAAATTATGGCTCTCACAATCCGTAATTTTCTTTACAAAACCTATTTTTCGTTTGCGTTAGATGCAGTTTTTAATTCTAAACATTTTTTGTTTTTTACTTTTAGTCTAATTTCATTAGGGATGCAACAATCACTACATTAAAAACTACCATCTAAAAACCACCCGTTAAATATATGGACCGTTTATTTTGAAAGTGGTGTAAGTTCATTTTCTCTTGTTTCGAGATAATTAAAGGTTAGCATATTAATGGTTACGCAATTTATTTACCGGCCAATTTTAAATTGGACAAAACATGACCATTTTTTAAGAAATTAAATACTAACTAGTTATAAATAAAAATTAAGCATAAATTACGTAATATCTCATTTTTTTAAAAACATGGACTTACACCACAATATATATATATATATATATATATATATATATATATATATATATATATATATATATATATATATATATATATATATAAATTAAATAAATAAATATATCATCACGCCTTCTACCCATTACTGGGTGTGACACTCTGCTAAAGCAGATCTCAGTAAGTGATATATTTTGCGCGTGAAGTGTGGTTACCAGTCGTCAAATCACGGCTGCCAAACATGTTAGTGGTGGAGGAGCCACAGGGATAGCTTTTTCAAATTATGAAAATTTGTCGCTTGTGGGAATCGAACCAGGGACCTCAGGATCCACAGGCCGACTTCATTTCACTGTGCTAGACATCCCATAAATATATATATATATAAATATATATATACATATATATATATATATATATATATATATATATATATATATATATATATATATATATATATATATATATATATATGTATGTATGTATAATCATTTCCTCTTCTACCCTTTCGAGTGTCGAGGATTTCTTCTAAATCAGTTTCTATTTTATTTTTTCGATTAGTTGTTTCCATTCCCTCCTCTTCTCCGCTATTTTCTTCGCTTCTGTTGTTTTTATATTATTTCTTTCTAGTATTTCTTCTACATATGTTTCCCAAGTTTTCTGTGGCCTTCCTCTTTTCCTTTTCTTTGTTGGTCTTGCCTTCCAGATTGATTTTGTTTGTCTAGCCTCTGGCATCCTTATAAGGTGTCCGTACCAAGCTAACTGTTTCTTGTCTATCGTGTTATGGATGCTTTCTGTTTGCAGCGTTGATCTTATTTGTTCGTTTTTGACTCTATCCAGTCTTGTGACGCCTTCTACTCTCCTCAGATATCTCATTTCTGCCGCTTGAATTTTACTTTTAGTCCTCTGGTTCATGATCCATGTTTCGCTTCCATATATAAGCGTCGGTCTGTAAATCGTCTTATATAGTGTCATTTTTGTTTTTTTTGATATTTGTTTGTTGTTTAATATTATCTTGTTTATTGCAAAGTAGGTCCTGTTTGCTGCTTGTATTCTTTTATTGATTTCATTATCCAGTTTTCCCTTGTTGTTCAAAGTTGTGCCCAAGTACGTAAATGATTCAACTTGTTCTATTTCTTTTCTGTTTATTGTTATTTTAGTTGTTATGTCTTCTTTTGATATCACCATAATTTTGGTCTTTTCTATATTTATATTCATGTTATGCTTATCTAGCTCCTCCTTCCATATGTTTATGTTATATTGTACATCTGCTTCACTCTTCCCTAATACTGCCAAATCGTCTGCAAATGCACATTCTGATATAGTGGTTCTTTTTAACTTTTGGTATCCTACTTCCACTTTTTTGGTTTTATCCTTTATTTTCTTCATAATATTATCTAGATATATGACGAATAGCAACGGGCTTAGAGCCCCTCCTTGTCGAAGCCCTTGTGTTGTTTCAAATTCTTCCGATATTAGATTTCCTGTTCTTATATAATTAGATGTTTTTTTGTATACGCTTTTTATAGCTTTTACAAGTTGCTCATTAACTTTGCTCTTTTTTAATATCTTCCACATCTCTTCCCTTGGTACTCGGTCAAATGCCTTTTCTAAATCTATGAAAGCAATGAATAGTTTTCCGTCTTGATTCAGTGTGTTTTCTGTCAGCTTTCTTATTGTGAAAATGTGGTCTTGTGTCGAGTGTCCCTTCATGAACCCGCTTTGAGCCCTCTCCATATTCATTTCTGTTACTTTTCTTAATTTATTTTCCAATATTGCCTCATATACTTTGGCTGTTGTGCATAGCAGTGATATTCCCCTGTAGTTATTACAGTTTCTATTGTCTCCCTTTTTGTGTATAGGGAATATCACTGCTTTTTCCCAGTCGCACGGTATTCTTCCTTCTTCCCATATTCTATTCAGCATCTCTAGTAAAATTTGTTCTCCTTCTTCACCCATGTATTTCAACTGTTCTGCTTTCATGTTATCGTGACCTGGTGCCTTGCCATTTCGTAGTCTTCTAAGGACGTATTGTACTTCTTCTATTGTGATCTTTTCTGTTTCCGCCTGTATTTTAACTTCTGCTTCTCCTCGTCTCGATTCTTCTTTCCTGACGTTTCCTTTAGTAGTCTGATTTTCTTCTAACAGTTCTTCAAAATGCTCTTTCCATCTTTTTATTATTTCATCGTCATTTTTTAATATTCTTCCATGCTTGTCTTGTAATTGTTTCAGTATTGTTTGTCTTTCTTTTTTGAGGTTTTTGAGTGTTCTGTAGAATAGTTTTTGATTTTCCTTAAAATTTTCTTCTAGTGTATTCCCGAAGTCTTCCCATGCCCTGGCCTTTGACTTTTTAATTATCTCTTTTACAAATTTTCTTTGTCCTTTGTATTCTGCGTAGTCCTCTTCGTTCTTTGTATTCAGGTATTTCTTCCATATTTTTTTCTTCTTTTCCACTGCCGCTTTTACTCCTGCGTTCCACCAGTGGGTTTGTTTCCTGTTATGTGTCTCTCTTGTTGTTCCGCAGGCATGTTTTGTCGCTTCTGTTATTATGTGTTTGAATGTGCTCCATATCTCTTCTATATTGTCAATGTTAGGTTTTGGTACGTTGGTTATTAGTTCCTTTATTCTGTTTCTATATTCCTCTCTTACCTTTTCATTTTTCAGTGTGTTTATTCTAAATTTTTCTTTCTTTATCTCTTCCTTGTTGGTGTTTTTTATCTGAACCTCTTCTTGTCTCCTTGTTTTTATTTTTGCTGTTACTAGGTAGTGATCACTTCCAATTTCGCTGCCTCTTTTAACCTTTACGTCTTTTACTTCGTTTCTTTGGTTTGATAAAAAGTAATCTATCAGTGATTTCTCGTTCCTACTCTTCTCTTCACGGGTATACTTGTGTATTTCTTTATGTTCGAAATAGGTATTCAAAATTTTCAGCTCATTTACAATACAGAAGTCTATTAATCTATTCCCTATTCCTAAATATATATATATATATATATATTTCAGCAATACTTCATATACAGATTCATATTGCTTTTTTTGCGAGAAGAAACAAAAAAAAAGTAAAAAGAAAATACATCACATTGAGTACAAGCAATGAATACAAGGCCTTACATAACCCAAAAAAATATGCCACCAAAATTAATGATTTTGAGATGCTTATCAAAATTAAAAATTTAATTACAGAAGGTAAATCACTGTGCTGTCATAGAATGTGCAAAATGAAGTATCTTATAAAATGTAAAACTGCATTGGAGAAGAAAACTACAACCTGGCACAAAAGACGCAATTTGACCATTTTAGGCTAACTTACAATATATCAATTTATTCATGAAAATATTATTGATGGAAATAAATGTTTCTATTACTCGTTCATCACTAAGTTATTTCTGTATATCTAAAGCCCCATTCACAACACGAAATTTTAGTAGTTATGGTTAGCGTTAGAAATTTGACATATGTATTCCTCTAGTAGCGTTCACAACAACGAACTTAGCCCAGCGCAGGTCTACGCTAATCGTGGTTAGCGTAGAAGTTTGTAAACTTCAAACTTTTAGTTAGTGGTTAACGGCACAGCCAATCAAAAACGAGGAGTAAAGTGACAGTTGGTTTTCTCAGTTTGAATTTTATGTAACGAAAATGAATCGAAGCACAATAAAAAAGTTGTTACTTGCAACTTTAATTGTGCAAATGAAAAGAAATAAAAAAACAAATACAAGATGATGGGTTCGCCTAATCAACCAAAACCGAACAAATCAGGGAGACAGGAATAATTTGATTCAAGAAATGAGGTCATATGATGAAGACATGTTCTTTAATTACACCAGAATGACCATAGCTCAATTTGATTTGTTGTTAGCACTTGTAGGACCAATTTTTAAATAAAATAGTGGAAGAAAACCAGTTCTACCAAATCAGAACTACAGACAAAATATCAGAACTCAAACAAACAAAACTGTATTTGTCAAAACTTTAAGTTGGCAACTGTGACATCTATTATAATTTCTTGTAATATCTATAATTTTCAAAAATGTGCACTACATTACCGGCAGAAACATAAATTCGAAATAATTAATTTGGGACATTGTGAACGATGTATTTTAATCTATAACTACTAACTATAACCACTAACCATAACTACTAATTTCGTGTTGTGAATGAGGCTTCAGTACTGCATATAACGAATTGAATGATAAGAAATTAGAAATAGACGATTTCTGTGCTCGACACTTAAAGAATAAGATTCTTAAGAAATTATATAAAAAAAATAAAAGTATTGTGCATAATAATGTATATATATATATATATATATATATATATATTAATGTATATATATATATATATATATATATATATATATATATATATATATATATATACATGTATATATATATATATATATATATATATATATATATATATATATATATATATATATATATATATATATATATATGTATACCAATAAGATTCTTTTTAAATTTAATTATTATTCTAAACATTTAGAAACGAACATTAGTCACTAGAAGAAATAGAAACGAAAGCATAACATGCGGAGAAAGTGAAAATATAATAAAGATATGTGTTCAAATAACGAAAAACACAAATCAATGTCAAATGACTCTAATAGGTAAACACAGAGCACGGCAATCACAGGTGCAAAAAGAAATTTGCTCCACATGTTAAACCAATTCTGTTTCTAATCTTATATTTTATCTGATACATTTATGGCCATTAGCCATACATAATAAGGACAGTGGGAAATTCCCATGAAAAATTCAATTTTTCTCATTCAAATTAAAGAGAATGTGCTGTTTGTTATGCTCATCCAGGGAATTATATAGTTAAGAGCATAATTATTATTTATTTACGCATATTAAATTAAAATCATTATTTCACAGATTTTCTTTTAATGCTGCATAATAAATGAATAAAAAGTATGTGATAATAAAGATGAATGAATAAGGTCTTAACGCCACTATTGCTATACCGTTAAGTGTATCCGAAGATAAATCAATGAACTTATTTCCATAGGCGCCGATTCCAGCATCGAATTTAGTGTTTTTGGACACGCTTCGTGAGTTTTTCTCGTTTTATTAGTTTTTTAGCTTTTCGTATGTTGCTTGTAATATATCATTTCGCCATTTTAGTGTATCTGTAATATAGAATATTATGCTCATTTATAAGTATACTTATTAAAAATTTGAATGACAGTTTATTCATCATTTCAAAAAGGAAATTATATTTTGATACGAATTACTTAATTGTTCGACAGTTCGGTGGTGTGAGTAGAGTTATAATAATAATAATAATAAGACTTTTTATTTGGCAATAATTCAGCCGAAGCTGTTCTACCATATAACCTTTACATTCATTACAAAAATACAATTACAAAAATAGCAAGTATAAGAAACTAGTATAAAATAGACTAATAGTATATAAAATTAGTAAATAACAAATGAATTATTAAGCAATTACATAAACTAATGATAATAAAATACAAAGAAAAGATAATAACGTGTGTGAAAAATTCAAGATTTTATATAAATGACAAGTTATGACATTCGAATCCTGAGTTCCAAATTTCGAATCCAATTCAAGGTCAAATTATATGAATGCGGTGAATCCGATCCTGTACTGTAATTTGAATTGTTTCTGTTGTTCAGAGTAGCATAAATAAATAAATAAAATAAAATAAATAAATAAATATATCATCACACCTTCTACTCATTCCTGAATGTGGTACTCTACAGTAGCAGATCTCGGTAAGTGATATTTTTTGCGCGTGAAGTGCGGTTGCCAGCCGTCAAATCACGTCCCCTAAAGATGTTTCTAATTCGAGAAGGAGGGGATAAGAATAGGCTTCTGAACCATAATCGAAATAACAAGAATGAAGGAAAAACATAAAATATGTATTGAATAATAGATATTAGTGAAAAAGCTAGTTAAAAATAATGTTTTACATCAAAGATATAACCGATTAAAAATATAGTGACATCACAAATCCGGAAGATCCTCATTGGCGATAAGTATTTTCACGCGGTAAATAAGAAATATATGCGGAGTAGAAAGTAACTAATTATGACATATCAGCACTGGTTTTTCAAACTGTTCGTCGTTTGTACACGTTATATATTTATTACTATAATTTAATTTTGTTTTCTTGGGCTTGCAACTTCTATAAAATATGCTTTTCAACATAATAAGATTATTTTTAAAAAATTCTATCTTACATTATTTGCACTCTTTGAACGAAACAAGTTGGGACGTCACAACCCCAACACAAAATTTAAAAAAATCATATCTCTTGTAAAATAAATAAATAAATATATCATCACGCTTTCTACCCATTACTGGGTGTGGCACTCTGCCGAAGCAGATCTCGGTAAGTGATATATTTTGCGCGTGAAGTGCGGTTACCAGCCGTCAAATCACGGCCCCCATAGATGTTAGTGGTGAGGGAACCACAGGGGTAGTTTTAAAATGATGAAAATTGTTTGTCACCTGTGGGAATCGAACCAGGGTTCTCAGGATCCACAGGCCGACTTGATACTATTGAGCTAGCTACCCCATAAATAAAAAATAATATGTCGCTCACTTCAAAACCGGGCGTTGGCGAATTTAGATCTCGCTGATAACAATTTATAATCAAAAATACGGTGTCCAAGTAGTTCAAAATATCAAATTTCTAATTGCATCAAATATTCAATTATCGTTATTTGAAGAAAAAAAAAGTACATTATATAAGCCCGGAATCGTATAGACGCATAATACCAGCATTTTTTTTACAAAAAATGTAATTCAACACACCAATGGACAATCATGATTATCATTTGGTAGGCTGTTTCAAAGTTAATTATTATTTAAAACAAACTTTATCACAGTTTTTGAATAAAACTAAAATGTATTAAATAATAGAGATATGTTTACTTCCTCTTTCAATGGCTGTAATTTCAAGATGAATGTATCGATTGACTTCAATTTCTATCTATGTAGTAATAACATACCAGTACATGTTTAATTAAAATTTCATTTAATTATCTTGCATACTGAACGGGAAATAAAACTGCAAAATAAAACATCAAACGAAAAAATAAGAGTCGGCCATAGAATTTATTCCTGTCTACAGTAATACCATTAATCTAAAGAATTTAAATATAATAACTACAGGTTAATCGATAATTGACAATTATACTTCAGCTCAGGTTTATTTAATAATCAGTAAATATACAACATAATAGTAGTTTCTGCACCAAGGGCGTTAGATAGATTATAACTAGAATTGGGCGAATACTCGAATATTTCGTATACTGAAAGTATTCGATATACGAGAACTTCGAATATTTACCCCAAAGGTGAACATTCGAATACCTCGAATATCAAGCGATATGTCTTGAAATTGAAACAGCGCTGTTTTCAACTTTGTTGACAATTGTATAGTTGTCACTTGACAGTTAAAGGAAAAGAGCTTTGTTTTAGGTATAACTGTATGTTTACTTATTTACTTAAATTCAATCATTTCATAATTTATAAAGATAATTTAATTAACATAAATTTATTATTATTTATAATTATAAATTTGATTTATAATTTTTGTTTAAATTTTTTAAATAAATAACTATTCAGGGAATTCGAGTATTCAAGGTATTCGAATATTCAAATTCGAGAAAATTGATATTCGCTCACGTCTAATTGAGATTGATGGATGTCACTTGAAGTCATTATCATCTAGTAACGTCCGTGGTGCATATATGATTTTATTTTGTACTAGAATATTTAGAATTATTTTTAATTTATAATAATTATGAACCTTTATTTGAACACCTTCTCACTACGGTATCAAGGGCAACGAAGAAGCTGACGTCTTAGCTAAGCAGTTACGACGTCATCAGTCATATTAAAGAAAAACTATTAGAAAAATGGACACAAATGTGGCACGAAACAAATAATAATCACCTCCGACGACTGAAAAATTACACTAAAATTTGGAAACTGAAGAAAAACAGCAAAAAAAGAACAACAGTAACAAGATTGAGAATCGCTCACACACTTGTAACTCACGATTACATTCTAAGGAAAGAAGAACCCACATCCTGTGATACCTGCAATACCAGACTCAAAGTGGAATACATATTACTCCAATATCCCAAAGACAGCAACACAAACTACCAGCCACCCTCCAAGAAAGTCTGACCAGCGAACTTGGAAGAACAATACAATTCCTTAAATGCATACAGTTGTACAACAAAATGTAAACACAAAATATAACTACATTATAAATCCAATGTAAATAACAAGCCCAAGCTCCAATAGTCCAGCAACTGAGGAGCTTGTCAAATAAATAATTGAAAAAAAAAAAAATATATATATATATATATATATAATGAACTCCTGAACCATAATCTAAATAACAAGAATGAAGGATAAAAACCTAAAATATGCATTGAATAAAAGCTATTAGTGAAAAAATTACTTCAAAATAATGTTTTACATCAGAGATATAACCGATTATAAATATAGTAACATCATATGTCCGGAAGGTTTCTCATTGGCCACTAGTATATTCACGCGGTAAATAAGGGACATACGCGGAGTAGAACGTAACTAAATATGACATCTCAGCACTGGGTTTTCAAACTGTTCGTCGTTTGCTGGTATGCACGTGTTCAAAACGTTGTATATTTATTACTATAATTTTATTTCATTTTCTTGATGTTGTAACTTCTTTAAAATATGATTTTCATTATAGTAAAATGATTTTTCAAGAATTCAATCGTATATTATTTGCACTATTTGAACGAAACAAGTTAAGTACCACTGAAACGAACATGGGACGTCAAAAACCCAACATAAAACTTCAAAAAATTATATCTCTTGTTATATAAAAATTTCAACCAGTGTTTTCACTGATCGTCATACATAGTTTATTATGTAGTTTCATGAAAAAATAAAAAATAGGTTCAGGAACCCATTATGCTAATGCGTATAACAGTATTAATCAACTATGGCGTTGCTTGAACAAAAACCAGATGTAGACATTTTGAAGTTTATTGTTGAACATAAGAATATTAGTATATATATTTGCCTCATTGTTTAGCGGTGAAAGCTTCTAGTTAGAAGCGATATATATGTATCAATTAGGGAAAACCTTCTTTGATGTTTGACAGATCGATGGCTTAAAATTATGTGAAAGTGAACACCTAAACTATACACCACACATAAAGTAATTACACACTATAGTAAAATGATTATTTGCTTTGAAAGTGCTAACACCTTATACTAGTATACTCACTCATAGAAAAGATGAAGTTTAAAGTGTTTGCAGGTGTTGAATAAAAAAATTCTACTTAACGAAATAAAAATACTAAAGCTACTCATTTTCTAATACCTGCACTTAATAACAATTGCAAGTAAATAAAATAAAATGAAAATCAAACACATTTAGCATCTGTTCCACTTTTCGCTGCACGCGATATTTTTTCATCTCTACTACACTTACGTAGTTAATATTAATATTAATTTTGGGACAAGCAATTAAATTACTGCAAAATTAAATATATCAGCAATCAATTTTTTTTATAATTAAGTATACTTCAACTTCTACAATGATGTTATAAGCTAATATTAGACTCGATACTAATCTCGTCTCGGTCTCAAATTTGACCTCGACAATCAACTATTGTTTTGTCTCGACATTATAAGACGAGACAAGACTGAAAATGGGTCTCGCGGCAATACTAAGAACCTTTTCGTACATTTTTCTTTCTTGTATTAAATAATGAAGTTAGTAGTTTATAATTTATAATACAATCGAAGTAAATCAACAAAAAATTCTATTTAACTCTGTCATTTCTTCACAAATCATCATATTGTAGTCAAAAATGAGTGGATATATCTTAAATTTGTCTTTTTAAGCGCATGTTAAAATATTTTCCCTGAAACCGGCGAAAAAGTGCTTACTTTTCTGACCAATTTTAGTATGGGAAGTAGATTTTTACCAAAACTGTATGTACTCAAGCTTATAACAACAACAAAACAGTCAGGTAAAGTATAAAACACTCTGATAAAGACTTTACCTGACTGTTTTGTATTTTACGTGACTGGGTTTTTATTTTGTTAAAACCTTGAATACTTGGTCTGCTGTCGATATGATTCTTATCAAAAAATTAAACATTTTTAGTTATTTATAATTAATAATTGATTAAATTAAACGGTTTCAAAAAGAATGATGTATATAATATGTCAGGAAAGAGTTTTTACTTGACTCAGCGGATTAAAATACTCGGCCTGCGGCCTCATATTTCAAACAACCGATTCGTCAAGTAAAACATCACTTTCCTGTCTTATTACGTAATATTTTATTACCGCGCGTTGTCGTGGGAGACCCGCGGTAAATATTTATTTCCTTGTTCCTTATGCCTGTTTTACACTGAGCAATATTGCAAGTGCTACTGCAACTTTCAACAAGTTGAAGCAATATTGTACGAGTGTAATACAGAAATTGCAAGTGCAAGAGACAGAAGCAATCTTGCATCAACCTCTTGAACGTGTTCTAATTTTTGCAAGACTTGCAAGGCCATTGTTAGTTATTTCTAGTAATTTTAAGTTTTTTAGAATGCTACCAACTTATTATAAATGTCAAAAACGATAAAGTTGGGTTAAGAATATTAAAATGATTTATTGCATTGCAAATAATTGTGCAAATACTTATGAGAATACATTTTTATACCAATGCAATAACATATGAAATAAATGTCAATAATACAAGTGATATAAAAAGTTAAGCTGATATAATGTGAAGTTAGTAACGACAAAAACTTGTAAATAAATTAATATTACATTGCAGTTGCAAGTTGCTGAATGTAAAGTGAAAAAAATATCTCTGTAACATTTTGGTGCAACTAGTTGAACGTAAAACTTGCAAGTTGCAATTGCAGGTTGCGCTTGCTCAGTGTAAAACAGGCATTAGACAACTTAAACTTTTCATAGTAGTCGTACGAAAAATAATCATTTTACTGCCTCTTTGTACTTACTACTAAAAAAAATATTATTTTACTGTCGTAATATTGTATCTAATACCGACTATTATAAATTTTATACTGACAATAAAAATACAAGCTTTTGGCTTACCAATCATTTAATTTACATGATTCTTCAGTAACAATAAGTTCTCAGAAGTTATACCTATACTTCTTAAGAACTATATTGAATAGATTATGGTGAAGATATTGGTCAGATGGTCCGCGGATCCGTCACATAGTACTTTCACCGAACAGTCTGTCCCCGCACCACTGCCAGGCGGTACAGCCAACAAACTGTACTTCACTTTAAATCAGCGGTTCTTGATCTTTTCTTTACTACGGACCCTCTTTAAAAATATTTTTGTCGTGGAATACCAGAGCGGCTTAACTTGAAATTTAAAAACCTAAAGTGTATTAAATAGTTAATTTGAGTTTGTTATAGTGGAATTTCACAAAGGAAAATAGTTTAATTTGTTAATGAACATACTTATAATAATTTTATTGGAATTCTCCTAAATCTACAGAAATTTAAAATAATGACAACAATAATAATATTAATAGTATATTACACGATAAGTCAGGAAAGTAATGTTTTACTTGACGAAGCGGCAGACAACGTACTTTAATCCGATGATTTCAGTAAAGCCAGATTCCTGATACATGATTTATACTATTTTAACTAAAACCGTTTAAATTGAATCAACAATTAATCATAAATAATTCAAAATGTTTAATATTTGGTAAGAGTCGTAAATAAATAAATAAATAAATATATCATCACGCCTTCTACCCATTACTGGGTGTGACACTCTGCTAAAGCAGATCTCGGTAAGTGATATATTTTTGCGCGTGAAGTGCGGTTACCAGTCGTCAAATCACGGCCCCCAAACATGTTAGTGGTGGAGGAGCCACAGGGATAGCTTTTTCAAATTATGAAAATTTGTCGCCTGTGGGAATCGAACCAGGGACCTCAGGATTCATAGGCCGACTTCATACCACTGTAAGAATCGTATTAGCAGCATACTACGTATCCAAGGTAACAACAAAAGCTTTTGAAAAGAACACTAATGAAAAAGAAATTGTATTAACAGTAATTTTGTTTAATGTGAAGACTTTTTGAATTGTTGAAAAATAGATAAGAAAATAAGAGTGAGGAGGTGTTTTCTTGGAATCCAAGCTGTGGTACTACCGAAGAAATGTTGTTTGTAGTTATTTATTTGAGTCGGATAATGATCTATATTCCATACTAAAATGGATAAAGAAAGCAGACACATTCTTACCGTTTTCAGGAAATTACAATTATTTCTGAATTTCAGTCAATTTATATTTAAAATATATAAATAAATATATCATCACGCGTTCTACCCATTACTGGGTGTGGCACTTTCCCAAAGCAGATCTCGGTAAGTGATATATTTTGCGCGTGAAGTGCGCTTACCAGTCGACAAATCACGGCCCCCAAAGATGTTAGTGGTGGAGGAACCACAGGGGTAGCTTTTGAAATTATTAAAATTGTTTGTCACCTGTGGGAATCGAATCAGGGTTCTCAGGATCCACAGGCCGACTTCATACCACTCAGCTAGCCACCCCATAAATTATATTTAAAAAACTCGATCGTTTTCGTAAAACATCTTCAGGAGCTGCAGAAAAAAACAACTAGAAAATTCCCTAAAAATGTACAATTATATATTTTTAAAATAAATCGACTGAAATCCGACATGTTTTGTAATAATAAAGCATACAAATCATTATTATTAAAAATAATTATCAAATACAAGTTATGTGAAAAAATTATATTCATATTATTTTCGTGGGCCCCTTATGAAGACAACGCGGCTCCCAGGGGTCAGTGGACCACAGGTTAAGAACCGCTGCTTTAAACGATACAAGGTTAATTTCTTCTCAAGGTTATTACCGTGTATTATTTTACACTGGAATTATAAAAAGAAATCTCTTTCATGCGGAGATGTACACTTAATATGGCCTTGATGAAACGGATAAATTAATTTTCTCGGATTTACTTTTTCATTACGATAAATTTACTATTTTAATGTGATTTAAGAGTACTTATTATTTACCGACAATTTTTATAGAGTTTATAAATATAAATAAAATAAATATAACATCACGCCTTTACCCATTACCGGATGTGGCACTCTTCCGAAGCAGATCTCGATAAAAAGATGGCTTGTAATTCAATGTAATTTATGTTCACTTGTTAAAGTTTCTTTTTATCTTTAAATGTTATTTAAGTTATTAATAATATCATAATTTAAATTATTTAAACAACATACCACAATTACTTACAAATGGCCTCTCTCTCTCTCTCTCTCTATATATATATATATATATATATATATATATCATCACGCCTTTTATTCTATACAGTGTGACACTCTGCCGTAGCAGATCTTATATATAAATGGTATATATATTCACATGAAGTGCGGTTATCAGCTGTCAAATTATGCCTTCCAAAGATGTTAGTGGTGGAGAAGCCATAGGGATAATTTTTATATGAGCCTCCTACCGCATTATTTATTTAATTGAGATTAAATGTATGTAAATATGGAAAAAATGGACAATTATGGTTGAAGAAAGAGGTCGCAAATTCAAACTAAAATAAAATAATAATCAAGTATATACAAGATGTTAGGCTATACCCTGTATTAAAATTGAGAGTAATGTACTATTGTGCAGCGTACTAAAACAAATTTTAAACCACTAAAAAATATTATCCTGTTCCGCAATGTCATATACCTAACGTTTTATCTTATGTATAATACGATATATTATTTATAACAATTAATCCAAAAATGGCATTAGTAGCAATTCAAAATTAAGTAGTATAATACTAATTATATAGCAAAATATTTTTGAATTACTTACGGTATTCGTAAATATTTATTTTATATATATATATATATATATATATATATATATATATTCAGACTTCTTGTCACTAAAACATATGTTGTATATTAAATCCGGGTTAATTAATTTTTATTACATAGAAATACATTTGACGGATATAATAAGATAATATATTCTAATTTTCTAGTGATATTAATTTTTAAATATGAACTAATAATAGATTTAACTTTAAATTATTGGCAATATATTTTGTTTTGGTAGCTTTCACTACATTTTATTAAAATAACAATAATGCAGCCTGCATATACTACTATTGAATCTTAAATAATTTTTAGTTTTCTATTATTTATAATATATATATATTTATTATTATTAATAATTATTTGGTACTGTATTGAACAAACTTTAAAATCAATTATATTTCTTTTTTTAGCCCATATAAAATTAAATGTACTCTTTTTCATTTATAACACAAATGACTTGGTTGTATCGAGTCGGACTGTGGATATGAAAACTCGGATTCGATTCCCAGAGCCGACAAACAATTTTCACCACAATAAAATTAGCCTTAGATTCTCCTTTCACTAACAACTTTGGGGCCGTGATTTGACGACTGGTAACCGCACTTCACGCGCATAAATATATTACTTACCGAGATCTGCTGCGGCAGAGTACTAATTTATTTTATTTCATTTCTTCAAAACTAGCTATGTAATAATGTTAAACATATACTGTATGTATATATATTAGGGTGGACCTTAAATGGGGTGAAGTCGAATTTTAACCGGGCCGCCCGTCAAATTGGACACAAATTTGCAAAAAAAATTGTAGTAAAATGCACTATTCTACTTTTTATTTAAATAAAATCGGATTTTTACACATTTTAGGACTTTATTTAGAACCGGCCGCAGATCTGAACATGTACAGGTATATGAAATGTATTAATAAAAAAAATTATATTTTTCAATAAAATTATTTTATTCATTTTGCAGATGCAATGATTCTGCACGCACCCTGTAGAATCATTAAATTCTGCAGGGTGCGTGAAAATGAGGTCAGACTGAAATTCTTTTTCATTTAATATTCAACATTTGTATTGTAGATTTGTAACTATATACTTGTTTTATTTCTTTTTATCACAACATCTAAGCCAAAACAACTTTTCAATTCTTTTGAGCGATAGTTTGATCATCTTTAAATCTCTTCAGAATAATATCAGAATCATTACCATACATTATGGGGTAATTATAGACTGTATTCCACCGCTGAGTGGATTTTTCAAACCTCCTATTGCCTCGAAAAGAAATAAATTCCAAAAATGTGTAAAAATCCGATTTTATTTAAATAAAAAGTAGAAAAGTGCATTTCGGCACCCTTAAACCTTAATATTACGCGGAAAAAATTTTATTACAATTTTTTTTGCCAATTTGGGACCAGTTTGAGGGGCGGCCCGGTTAAAATTCGACTTCACCCCATTTAAGGTCCAGCCTAATATATATATATATATATATATATATATATATATATATATATATATATATATATATATATATATATATATATATATATATAACAACGAACTGAAATTATGACATTAGTTAAAACATGTAATTCAAGTTCAAGGTCAATGATATAGAAACAGGATTTTCATCACTTACAACCGATTAAAATTAGAAATTACTTAGACTACTTACGTATCCACACGAAACTATTGTAAATATTTTCTCACGGAAAAAAAATCAAGTTTGTGTGCGTGAAGAATAGCTTGTTCTTCGTTCTGTCTGCAACAATTGTTCACAAGATAGCAAAATAATGAATACAGGTGTGCAGAATCACGGTTACTAATTTTACTTAGAGATGCTTCAACTATTCAACTAAAAAATATATATTTTATCACATTTTTGACATCAGCAAATTATATGAGTAGTTTTATCGACATAAAAATGAATATAAATTACAATAAAAAAAAAGATAAACGAACAGAAGTTTTAAACAATACAAATATTATATACATGAGTTAGTATATAAAAAAATTGCTTGGCGACCAAGTTTATATAATTGATTTTACTATATTGACCTGTCTTTCTGATCTAAATTATTAAACTATAAATCTATTATACAACCACACTTTCTACCGGGAGGTGCTTGGTAAGGGTGAACATAAGGATTTAACATGTAAAATCATAATGTTGCAATTTCCTGCTTCCCTAATTAATTTAAACAAATAAAACCTGCAAATAAAACTTTTAGGGCATAAAATTCTGTATCTAAATCTATACAATTAATTTTGCCTGCTTTGTAATGGCACAAATTAGATTTGAAAAGAACGAAAATTTATTGAAAACTATTGATAGTTATTGAGTTAAAACAAAATTAAACAAATGTTTGCCGTTTTATCTATTGAAACTGTCAAAAGAAACGAAGGCAATAATATATAGAAATTATTTTGATAGATAAAACGTCAAACATTTGTTTAATTTTGTTTCAATTCCATGGCTATCAATAGTTTTCAGGCAATTTTCGTCAGTTTCAAATCTAATTTGTGCCGTTCCAAAGCATTTAAAATTAATTTTGTATATCGATTTAGCTGCAAGATTCTATGGCTTAAATAATAAGGGAAGTAGGAAATTACAACAATATGATGTCACGTGTTAAGGTAGTACTAGCATGAACATTTTTTTTGCAGATCTGAATGAAATTTGGCGTTCGTTAAAATTGGATAGTCATACGCATCCTGTTAAAATATGAAACACATTCATCGTCTGTGAACAAATATATTCGCTTGTAAAGTTATCACTCAGAATCGCACATATTTGGTTTGTGTACCTCTAAAATTTTGCAGTGTCATTTGAAAAACTAGTATGATGTTCTAGAACTATCCATGTATATTGTATCAGAAGGAGAAAGTTTTTTATCGTTTAGTAATGGATATATAGCCATGCAAAGCCTTGTTTTTAACGAAAAATTAAGAATCCCAATTTATAATGGCAACACCACACGGTGGTATGGTATTTGAAAATTCACTAGACCAACAACCTGTTAACAATTCATGATATTCAAATCATAATGGGTATAAAACACCTATTTTATTCGATTTTTGAGCGTCAGTATCGCCATTCGACAACCGATGGCGCCACCGTCACACTAGTACTACCTTAAATCTCTATGTTCACTCTTACCAAGCAGCACCCGGTATATTATCAGTCTATATCAGTGTTTTTCAAACTTTTTTCAACCGCGACCCCAAAATGACTCTAAAAACTCACGCGACACCCGAAACTTCTAATACTTAATAAATGTGAAGTTTATATTTTTTTATTTATTAATTAATTATGGTAAGTATTTCTAGGTGCAGTGATAGTAAAATATTTTCCGGCCATTCGCTGTGATAAACGATGACTTCAAACAACGACAATAAACGACAAAAATAGAAACAAATGAGTATTTACTTACCTGACTGCAAAACCAGCACGCGCAAAAACTATTAGTTACTAAAACACCTGCGACTAGAGCTTGGCGACTTTTGAATTTAAAAATCTATCTCTGATCATGAAATGGAATCTATTTATCGCGATTAATCAATCTGATCGATTCTATAAATTTATTGCAAATTTTGAAATCGAATGCGATCAAAAAGATCAAGAATTAAATAAAATCGATCTTTTAATACAAAGTCGAAATACAAAAATCTATTTGATTTAATTATTTTTATTAAAAACATATAATAAGAAATAGAAAAATATAGACCACATTTATAACACTCCAATCAGGTTCAGATTATTAATAGAGGTTTTCAGACCACGTACATCGTATCAAGTCGCAATTTAATTAGTTAATTGCGCTTTAAATCGAGAATGAAAAATCTAATCCCGATTTTTTGATAATTCGATACTTTCAATCAATCGTTTTTAGAAAAGTCGATAACATTGTTTTATTGATCTTTGAAAAATTTAAAATCAACGCGGTTTTTTTTAAATATCGCTTAAATCGATCAAACGACCCCCCTTGGACTGCTTCGTGACCTACACTTTGAAGAACACTAGTCTATATTAATCTGATGTAATAAAGCTGATACAGGCGCGGTGGTTGAGCGTGTTAATGCACATTTCTTAACATACTGTGACGTCACCCGAACCAAGGTTTGATTTGTCGTTAAATAAAAAAAAATACAGTTACTTGTATTAATCATACTCGGGCGCTATAAGCTAGTCACTTATACATATGCCCTAAAAAGTAACATCGACTACGGAAACCGGCAGTACGGCAGCGTAAAAACTGCGACTCGGTGTGCCCGGTAGGCCCAGGCCCGATTCGGACTGTAGCGCCATTGAAAAAGAATAAAGCTGATATTGACAAATTACAGAAATTGCACAAGTGCATGCAGGTCATTCTAAATTATAATATCTGTACTCCACTAACTTATATTTTGAATTACCTGAAATGGTTACCAATTCAAATAGAAATACATCAAATCTGTGTTATTATTTACATTTCATATAAAATTTAGGCTTACTCCAAAATAATTACGGGATCTCAGTGACATACAGACTGACGTAAATAATTATAATTTAAGAAAGCAATATGATTTTCACGTAAGTATAGTAAATAAAAGTATATCTCTCGAATCAGTGTTTCACAACTATCTTATAATGTTTAAGTAATTACCAGCAATTATCAAGGAATGTAATAATTTTAACGATTATAAAGAGAGTTAAATAAGCTTTGAATGTCACTATCGTATCTCTAAATCGTATTCATGTAATTATATAAACTGTTATTATTATATATTTTTATTTTTTCAAAAGTTTAAGATACTGCATCAATAATACAGAGTGTTTACGATCTTTTTATATTTTTTTAATAGGTGATACTACAAGTCTAAAGAAGACGAAAAACGTTAAATCTCCTTAGTAAAAGTTCTACAATAAAAGAAATATTATTTCTTTAGTTTTTAGAAGGTGAGCTATAAATTAATCTGGGAAGCCCGTGAACTAACAAATTTCATTTGTTTTTCTTTTGTTTATCTGACAGTTATAGTATGTTATCATTTTGATAAATTTTCCCATAAATAAGCATCATGTCAATTAATTTAATGTTAGAATACCGATGGTTCATCGTTCATCTTTTATAGAACTAAGAACCAATTAAGAAATGACAGTGCACAATTAGATGATAACTACAACTGACAGATAAACAAATTAAAAAACAAAAGAGAAACAAATAAAATTTGTTAGTTCGCAGCTTACTACAAATTTATCGACAATAATTTGTCGTCCCCTTATAAAATTTTTAAAAAATAATATCTCTATTAATATAAAACTTTTTTAATGTGTTTTTATATTTTTCGCCTTCCTTTGACCTATAGTGTCATCTATTAAAAAAATATCAGAATATAACTGCCTTCAGTGGATTATTTATAAGTAATTGTGATATTTTGTTAAAAATATTTTAAGTACTATATTATTAATAACTTAATTAACATTTAGTGATTAAAAGAAAATTTAATAAATGAACGTAAATTATACTAAATTAGAAGCCATCTTTGTTTTATATACTTTACCTACAAAAACACATTATTTTAACAAACTGTTTTTGTCTCATTAAATTTATAAAGAAACTCACTATTACTTTTATTACATTACCTTATATTTTCTAGATATAATTTTAACTAATTTAACTTTCTCGCTAAATTACATTTTAAATTTATATATATAAACGTTATGATTATAGTGATTATTTATAGAAATTTGCAATGCACGTATAAAAGATGGTGTCTTCATATATAAAAATTTATAAAATAAAGACGTGTTCTAAAATAGACAGCAATATTGTTTACTGAATACAAACTGGCTGTAATACATTTGCTGCGAGAAAAATTCTTAACTGTTGAAGTGACCTGTTTTCGTCTTCAATAGCTGTGAGTCCATAGGTCACCCGACAGTTGGTTATCGGCATCAACGCTGTCATTGGTATTAGAATTTTCTGACTCTGAAAAAAATGTTACTACCGAAATAATAAAATCATTTAAAGCATTCAGTACAGTTTTATTTGTACGTTTATAAAATAATTACTATAAGAAAAATTACAATAAATTAACTACAAAATCTAAGAAAAGCTACAGGATAACAATAAATATTTTTGTTTTTAGTACTTACAATGTAATGTAAAAAATTAAATTTTATAAATGAGCACATGTCACTGGCTAGAAATATATTATTATTTATTGTTCGTGAAAAATCACTTATAGGCACAAAAATGTTTTTAACGGTTTTTTTATGCAGTTGCCTGCGTACTATTACTCGTTTTGACCTCTCCGTAAATATAACTAGAATGTGGTGTTTTGAAAGACACAAAACTTCCATATTGTTGCCCGTTTCTGACGTCATCTGAATCTTCCTCATTATTGTCATAATTTGAACTTGACTCTTGCGTCTGAACATCTCGATTTTCATGATTATTATTGAAGTATAATGCAATTTCGTTGTTTTCCACTAAGGGTAGAGATTGGTCAGCTTCAGGAACCGTATTTGTGGTGTCTTCAGCTGGTTTAGGAGTAGAATTCCCCTGTTCTGGTGCTGGTGGAGTTATAACTACTTGATTAGTCACTGATTGTTGAGCTTCACCATCCGGAACTGGTGAATGTTGTTGTTGCTGGTAAGAAATTGCGGAGTCAGATGATTCGTGTTGAAGGTCTCCGTACCCTTGGAAATGTTGTTGCTGCAACTGCTGTTGTTGTAAATGTTGTTGCTGCAGTTGATGTTGTTGTTGAGGTTGTTCAATAGCAGACAAGATAGATTGCAGTAAACCTTCTGATAAAACTTGTTCATGAGGAATATTTTCACTGTGTTGTCCTTGTCCAGTCAATCCATCAGCTGATTGAATCTGCAGGGTATAACTTCCAAGATTGCCCTGAATTGGTATATTTTGTACACCGCTTGGTATTTGGATTTCATGGGATTGCTGGAATTCAGCATCTTTACCAAAATATTCCTGGCCTAAAGATTTGCCTTGGATATCAACAGAATTGCTTTGCAAATCAGATTGAACAGATGTAGGACTTGGCAATGAATGTACTCCTTGCAAATCAGAGTTAGCAAAATTATATGTAGGTACTTGGTAATTAGATTGTCCTCCAATATTAGTGTTTAAAGATGAAATCGAAGCAGCGTAGCTTGAAGCTGAACTGGATGGAATTCCATAAGTGTTAATTGGTTGAGATTTATGTTGAGAGCAGTCATGGATTGGTAAGGGCAGAGTAGACTGTAAACTTATCTGAGGTGCATTGAATGAAGATGTAAAATGTCCTCCAAAGTTAGATTTTGTGATATCAAAATTTTGATCAAATCCAGCAGTAAGAGCTTGAGGTTGTAAGGGAATACCATACGATGAATCTATAACTCCAAGTGGTGCCGTGTAACTGGTTAGTGCGCCTGCTGAGCTATGATCTCCACCAAAATTAAATGATCCTGATGAGCCATGATCTCCACCAAAATTAAATCCACCTGCTGAGCCTTGGTCCCCAACAAAATTAAATCCACCTGCTGAACCATGATCCCCACCAAAGTTGTATGATCCTGCTGAGCCATTATCTCCACCAGAATTAGATGTTCCTGCTGAACCATGATGTCCATCATAATTTAATGAAGTTGATACAAAATCACCTCCTAAACCGCTGCTGCCTGCTCCATGAACGACAGATTGGAACGAATTTGGAGATCCAACATTGGGTAAACTGTAAAAATTTGAGGGCGGATTCACGCTTGCACCTCCGATATCTTTCTGCTTTGTAATATCAGGGACAGGTGGTGGAATATACGCTTGACCTTGGAATTGCGATTGACTATGTTCAATTCCATGAGCATCTTTATGGGCTACTGATTCACCAATAGACGTTAGTAATCCAGGTGGCACAGGTTCTCTAAATACAACGGGTACTTTTGGTGGATTAATTTCTAATGCATTCAGTTGGGCTGGTGGGCCATAGGATCCACTTGGTGTTTCAAAATTCTTTCCTGGTGATAATAATGGAGCACCATATTTACCACCAGGTGGTACACCATATACTCCGCTAGGAGGTATTAATCCAAATCCGGATGAACCAAAAGATTTAGTTTGGGTTAGCGCGGCTGCATAAGGGCCGTCTGGAGAGAATGAATCAGCTGGTGGGGCACCATAAGAATCTATAGGTGCTCCTCCTCCTCCTCCTCCTCCTCCTCCACCACCACCACCACCACCTCCTCCTCCTCCGTTTCCACCATTTGGGAATATTTCATATCCAATACTCTTAATTACCGAAAGTGAATTATCTTGTCCACCGAACAGATTTCCAAATGATCCTCCTCCTGATACATGACCGTGATTAAAGGAAACGTGATCATTACCTGACGAACTAACAACTCCTCCGGAGCCAGTTACGGTATTAAGCGGTGCACCATACGAATCACTTGGTCTATGAACTGAATGTGAAATTCCACCAAAGTTACCTCCTATTCCATGTGCAAATGATGATGCATATGTCAACGATAAATCATTGTGTACTGGTGGTGCTAATTCTATTCCACCATGGCTGCCATGACTGCCATGTCCACCATGACCACCATGGCCACTATAACCGCCATGACCACCTTGCTGAGGAACTCCATATATACCGGAAGGCGGATGAGACACTAAACCTAGTATGGGTTGCCAACCGTCGTATTTTATGTCAGGTGGCGTTGGTGGTGCTGGTGCTCCAGGATGAGGAGGTCCATGAGGCACTGGATTTGGAGGTCCATGATGCACTGGATTTGGAGGTCCGTAAATTGGTACTGGTTGTATTGGTGGAGGTGGATTATGCAATATTTCTTTTGGTGGTCCATAAGCAATATTTGGCGGACTAAACACTGGTCCAAGTTGAGAATGCGGAGGACCATACGCTGGTAATAAAGATGTACTATGCGGGGGGCCATATGTTGCAAGAGAACTTCCAAATGCACCAGTTAATTTAATTGGACCATGGGCAGGTTTATTAGGAGCAAACAAGGGCTTAGGAGGAACAAAATTTAATTTTAAAGGAGCTCCAAAGTATAGTTTAGATAATTTTGGTGGGCCATAAGCTGGTTTCGGAGGACCATACTGCGGTTTAGGAATGAATGCTGGAGGAGGAGGCCCATATAATGGTTTAGGAATTTTGAATGAACCGTGACCGAAATTTGGAGAAAATAAAGGTTTTTGGAATTGAGCTTTATGATAAGTAGGAGGATGAAGTTTTAATGGAGGACCGTACACGGGTTTTGGAGGACCGTATGTGTGAGCCACAGGGAAAGATTGTTTGGAAGGTAAAGGAGGAGGAATATCGGGCGGTAGTGCAGGATACACTATATTCTTCGTAGGACCATCTGGAACACCGTACACTGGCACAGGAAGTCCTTGATTGCTAGGCACTGGCGGACCATATGTGTCAAATGGCAACCCGTACGAATTACTGGGAATGGGAATGCCATATGAGTCGCTCAAGCCTCCAACCGGAATTTCTCTCCTGTTCGCTTCCTTTTCACTACTTGCAGTTGCCGAATCCGACGATGTAGAACTTGCTGTATTCGTATTGCTGTTGCTGCTACCATCCCCATCAGATGACGCTACCGATTTGCCATTATTGACAACGGCAAATGTCGAATGTGATAAAACGAACACGCACAGCCATACAACAGTTATCTGAAATCAAAAGAAAAAAAATCTAAATTAAAAACGAACCGTGAAAACTGTTATCGAACAATAAATCGTTATTAAATACAATGCGCGCAAATTACGACAATCTGTAATTTACCGTAATTATGTTCTATACAAGACAACCTACAAATTCACGCGATATTCGCACACCTGACCCAGCACATCAATCGTATCTTTAAAACCGCAAGAAAACCTAAATTTAATTTTTTGTGTAATTAATTTTTTGCCATAATAACTCTAAACTTTTTACGCATTAAATATTAAAAACGATGAAATGTCAAT
Organism: Pterostichus madidus; assembly: GCA_911728475.2. Classification (NCBI taxonomy): domain Eukaryota; kingdom Metazoa; phylum Arthropoda; class Insecta; order Coleoptera; family Carabidae; genus Pterostichus; species Pterostichus madidus. The sequence continues at coordinate 21,991,737 of OU452311.1, read as the reverse complement.
TGAACATATCAATTCTTAAATTCAGTCACGTTTTCTATTAAAAGACAGAAGTATAATTTTACATATTGCTAAATGAATAAGAATTATAATGATTACATATTTTTTTTAAACATTACAAAATAGACTATTTTTTATTTTCGTATATTTACAAATAAAATGTTTTTTATTTTGTATAAATATAAACATATCACACAAAGTTGGAGAGCAGGATTGTCATTATTTTTATAACAAACTATTTAAAAATAGCAAACAAGTTACATGCTTTAACTCCTTTATATTTCAACAAAGGACTCTTGATATATTTTTCCTTTTGTCGAAAAAGTTATTTGTAAATAATTATTTTTCTATTGCATCTGGCGTTCCAATCCTAATAAATATATTATATTTTTCAAATTTTAATTCTTGACATTTCTTCTCAAACTTGATGCTCATTCCAAAATAATTTTTAAAAAAATGTCTTACCTGTTGCCAAAGCATATTCAATCCAAAAGAAAATTTAACAATCTTCAAAAAAAATCCACTGATAATTGCACTTTAGTCACTTAACCAACAAATCTAACTAATATATAACATCACAAGTAAAACCGTCACCGATACCGACTAGCCATATTACGCGTAATCGTAGAATTGTTCCTTGGCAATGGCACTGCAACTGGTTAAGGCGAACGTTATATGGAGTATAAGAAGCACCGAAACGAGCTTTTCTGTGCGTCTTTTTCCCCACTCAATTGAATTTATTAAGTAAATCTTCGAGTCAGTCCAATGGTATGGCCTACCGGAGAAAGTAGGCTATGAATGGAGCTGAGTCGTGCGGTGAACTCCGCACACCTTACGCACTCGAGAGCGCTACGAGTATCTACGTGGTACGCGATCGGTGATGAAAATGATAGCGCGCGGGACAGAGAAGATTCGGTGCATTACTTATTGACACTGATTTTGCAAGCAACGTACAAGATCTATCTCTGGATGGTGGATTTTATATATATATATATATATATATATATATATATATATAAAACAAGCGCAGGGCGACACTCCCTTCCTCTCTTATCTTTTTGTTTCATTTTCAGTTACTGCATTGTGTGGACTTTTCTTTCATATACATATCGCTTTTATCTTTTATTTTTGTACATTCGTTGTTAGGAGTAAGCGTGAGTAATTTGAAATGTTTTATGCATATGTTATGGACGTCGAATAAAGAGGATGAATGATAAGTAAATAGGAATGATAAGTAAATAGGAATGATGTGATTTAAGATTTGATTGTGATAAATAATTTCGAGTGTAATAAATGATTGAGTTTATATGGAGTGATCTATGAATGGGGTTTAAGTGAGGGTGATGTGTTCGGATGATATGCTTGACGAGGGCTGATTTTGATGAATGTATTTAGTGAATATTTTATGAGTGATTTTAGGGTTCGTGCTACCCCATTTGTTGGGATATAGCGTGAAGATATATATGTATGTATGTATGTATGTATGTATGTATGTATGTATATATGTATATATATATATATATATATATATATATATATATATATATATATATATATATATATATGTATATAAATATATTTTAGTATGTATTATTATTTTAAAAAGTTGTGTAGTACCTGCTAACTAACAAATTTCATCTGTTATTCTTTTGTTTTTTAATTTGTTTATCTGTTAGTTGTAGTTTGAAACCATTTAATTATGCACTATCATTTCTTATTTGGTTACTAGTTGTGTAAAAGGTGTACGATGAACCACCGGTATTCTAATATTGAATTAATTGACATGATGCATATTTATGGGGCAGTGTATCAAAATGATAACAAACTACAACTGACAGATAAACAAATTAAAAAAATAAAGAAAACAAATGAAATTTGTTACTTCGCAGATACTACAACTTTTTTCAACATTAATTTATCTCCCTCTCATAAAAATCAAAAAAAATATCTTTTACTAACGTGTTTTTACGTTTTTCACCTTGTTTTGACCTGTAATATCATATTAAAATTTTCGTGCAAGTGCAATTAAGTATTTTTAAATTTTGATGATAATAATAATAAAGTTTACTTTTACTCGTACTTTACATTCACTACATTCAATACAGGGTAAATGTTTATGAATGATTCTAGGATTCGTGCTACCCCATTTGATGGGATATGGTATGTAAAGTATATATGTACACAGTCAATTTATTAATTATACATCAGATAAATGCTTACTTGCCACGTTCATTATTTTATGTAATTATTGTTTTATTCAGCATAGCTAGCAATCCAGCGGTTCAAAAAATATTCTTCTAAAATACATTGAAATTAATTTTGCGAATTTTTGATAAATTAATTTTGTTCCGTAATTAGCATATCATATCATATCTACCCTTAAAGTTTATCCACAAGTATAGAAACACCCAATAAATCTTTATTTATTTATCTGTAATTTAACAAGGAGTGATAAGAGTATCTTAAAATTTTATAGAGACCATACCACACATATACAAAAATATAAATAAAAAATTCAAACAAAAATATTAAAATGTGAAACAATACTTTTTTATTTTAGAAATCTATAATATATTTACAATTAATTTAGTTTTTTTTTCATGTATTTGTAATTTATTTGTATTTATTTATCAATATGTCTCCCCAGTTTGTTAAAATATTATAGAAGGCTAAATTGTGTCCGAAACAGTGGATTGCGATCGTGGCTAAATTAAATAATTTTTATAAAAATTTTCACAAAAAATATACATTATAAGCTCAAAATATTAGTAATTAATTGTGGGACTTTATGCGATTATCAGCCGTTAAATCACTGCACCCAATGATGTTAGTAAAGGGAGGACCAAAGGGATAATTTTAATGTAGTGAAAATTATTTGTCGGCTTGGGAATCGAACCGAGGTTTTCAAATCCACAGGCCCATTCGATACCACTGACCCACCTACCCTATTATTGTGGATGTATTAAATTTAAAATATAGCTTACTTCATATTTTCAAGCGGACTACTGTTCTTTTATAAACTAGGATGTCATCGGTAAGTAAAATCGAATTTGGAATCATTTATTTTATTTATTTGTTACTCTGCTAAACAGGAACTACAATACAGGGGACCTACAGCTTATAGTGGAATCTGAACTACTCAAACACAATCATATTTTTTTGATATAAGTAGAAGTCAGTGATATTTGAATGCACGACCTCTTGCGTGCTAATTATAAAATGCAAGTTTTACATCACTTTTATTCACTGGGCTACGATTGCCTGTAAATAATAATAAATATAAAAACTAAAAAGTAAGACATTAATGAGTAAAATGCAAAATTAATGGCGATAGCTTTTCACTCCTAGTTTAACGGAATGAATTTGTTGAATACTAAAAAGAGGAACAAAACGAGCTCAGTTATAAATAAATAAATTTGATTGGCTTAAAATTGTCGACTGCCTTTAGTAGAACATCATACAAGATAAAAGTCAGGTAGTAACCGACATGGGAACCACTGCTACAATTTTCATTTAAATTTTAAAATTAATTCTAGTACAACGGCTTGAGTTAGGAGGACACGCATCTGCAAAAATTGGAGTTTATTGAGGAAGAGGGATATAAAAAATTAATCTTAAGTACGCCACTGGATATTTCTGAGATGAGCCAAGTATATCTGATGTAAGCCCTACTAAGCAGGTAGATATAGTAATGAAGCACGTGGAAATATGTATGAAAAGACAAACAAAAGTGTATGATTCTTCCGACTCCCGAGACGACATTGTGCCAGTGGAAGGTCGTTCGGGCCATAACTCGCTGCCTGGGTATTCAGACTTTGGCTTTCTCTCCAAGCAGTCTCAAAAAGTAGGCTGTTTTCTGTGAAGTCTGAGAGAAAAATGTCTGCCTTTTGTAATACTCAATTACAAGCGCATACTTGTCATATTAGTTCAAAATAAATCGTATGAAATACTTTTCATTTGAAAAATATATGTAAGTAAGTAAAAGTGGTCAGTAGGTTATCGGTCCCGATAATAATAAAAATTACATATATCATCACGCCATTTACCCATTACTGGGTGCGGCACTCTGCCTTCGCAAATCTCGGTGATATATTTATGCGCATGAAGTACGGTCACGACCTCGAAAGATGCTAACGGTGAGGGAGCTACAGGGATTATTTTAATGTGGGAATCGAACCCAAGTTCACAAATCTACAGTCCGATTTTATACCACTTAGTTATCTATCTCATAATATCAATATCATTAATATCGTTATATCAACAATTCACAAACGCGACTTGCAGTAATAAACAAAAATAATATTTTTTAAGTTAAATGCGTAATTGAATAATAAAGTATTTTAAAGTTGTAACAGTTTATTCTAATCTAAGGTGACCATACGTCTCGCTTTTGTCGCAACAGTTTTTGAGAATTTGTCGCGCGTCCGAGTTTTCAAAAAATCTCGCTTTTTGGAAAGAATATGTTTTTTGTCAGTGTACAGCAAAAACTTAAATACAATTTTAAAATATAATTTTCTTTACATTTTTAATATTGTACATCAAATTTCTAAAGTTTACATAATTGTCTATTTTTCATATGTTTATGTGAAAATGTTCTATTTTTGAAATATGTTTCTTTTTTTTACTTTCATTCATAATAAAATTTCTTTTAATAATAAATTTCTAAATAGGATTTAAAAAAGCGTAATCACAAAATAATGATATGAATACATACATTATTTATAAAATTCTGAAAACTACAATTATTTTAAATAAAGTGTTATTTTTACATAATACATAATATCTTTTTGTATGTTTTGTACGTATAGCAAGCAGGAATACAGTTAAATATAGAAGAAATGTTTGATCTTTAAAAAAGTTATTTAAAAGACAAGAATTGCTAAAATAATTATTTGTATCACTAAACTGGAAATTGTACACGCAAAACAGTTTCTAGACGTGTGACACACAAGATTATTGTTTCAAATCATTAAAAATCTCTCTAACCTCCAAACACTCAACACATGAAATTAACAAAAGTTCCTAGTTTTTAGCGAACGGCGTTCGATTACCACATAGTTTTTACCGAACGGCGTACGGTAAACACAGTTTCCGAACGGCGTTCTGTAAAAAGATAATATCCGAACGGCGTTCGATTAAAATTTTGTTTCCGAATGGCATTCGGTAAACACTTAGTTCCCGAACGATTATCAAAACGCAAAACTGTCAATCTCGGACAGAGCCGCTAAAATAATATTGCTTCCTTTGTTCAGGAATCAGGTATCGGCCGCGTCCCACGATGCCCACTGACATAGTCCATTTATTCCACTTTGTTATCGAAACACAAATTTACACAAAATCACACAATTTAAGTAAAATTAAATAAATATATCATCTTGCCTTTTACCATAGCCACCTATATTAAAGGCCGAGGACAGTTAGATTTGGCAACGCAGCACACCCGCTGACAGAATTTAAAATGCATGAATCAATTTGAAAATAAATTTCTAGTAGTAAATATACAAATGTAAGTAATAAATTTAATACATATATGAAAATGAACATATTTCATGTAGTGTTACACATACAAAACTAGCGTCATGTATGTTTGTTTTTCATAATAAAATGTGTGTTTACGACACGATTTTAAGGTTATAAAGTATTGTGTTTTATTTTAAGATGCCTGACAAATACGGCGTACCTAAGTGTAGAATTATAATTATAATTATAGTTACTAAAATTCTAAAATCAGAAAAAAATTCGTACAAAAAGTATTCTCGGCATTCGCTCTGCTAAATACGGATGACCGTGGCCTTCTTTATAGGCTGTTATGATAATACCCATTACTATAATATATTTATACGCGTGAAGTGTAGTTACCAGTCGGCAAATTACGGCCCCCAAAGATGTTAGTGGAAGAGGAGGCACAGGGGTAATTTTAGTGTTGTGAAAATAGTTTGTCGGCTGTGTGAATCGTATCTCATACAAATTAAGCAATTTTACAAATTAAAATATTAACTAAAATGTTCACTGCTGCTATCACTGTACAGTCCCGCACAAAACTGGACTAGCCTAGCTTAACGCGAACATTTTTCGACGAGTAATTGATTAGCTGTTGTTTCTTGTTTGTAGCAATAAAAAGCATTTCAAAATATATGTCTTAGGTGAGATGTGTGCTAATTTAAGACAAAACTAGTTGAACCCATTTTGCATTGAATTAGAATGAGCGTGTTTATATGAACCACAGATCATAATATACTACTATAGATAAGAAACTGCCATGTTACACATTGGAACTGTATTTTGCGCCATCTGAGTAATGGAAGTCTTATAATTTTTATTATTATTTTATATATATTTAAACTACATAAAATAAAAATTCAGAAACACAATATAAACATTTATTAAAATATCCCCGTGTATACAATTTATTTATAATTTGAACTGTTTCAATTGCAGTTTTGTCTAATCTTTGTGAACTTGAAAATATGTTATGACTTCTTCATCTTAATATTGTTTATTATATGATCACTTACTTACCAGTAGCAGTGCAGTTTTTTTACACAACAATTGATATTAGTTGACGACATTATTTATATGATATTATTTCACAAGTAAAAATTCATTGAATATTTGACAGATTAAAAAATTCGAAATACATACAAATGACATCTACAGGAACAATCTAGTAACCAATGATTGTCGATATTGTTGTTACCTAAAATGGATGTCTTCACATAAAGACTATTAGCGCCATTCCTTAGGTGGAAGTCTAACTATAAACACAGTCCCATAGTTACCTATATAACTTTCTGCTGCCTGATATGAACTAAACAGGAACATATAATTCTAATTTTGGCATTAAATTGTATTAGTACAAATGTGGAGAACTTTATTTTGCTGTATTTAATTCAAATTACAGAAAGAAAACTAAATAAACAAATTTGATTTCCTACAAATTTAAATGGTAAAAATAAATGCACAGCACATATCACATTCGCGAATTATAAACAGAAATAACATAACCTGAATGAAAATAATTCAAGAATAATTTTTATGTGTGAATGCTCGTGCTTCCTTGCACCTATGTAGTCTATGCAAAGCCAAATTTACGTATTAAGGGGTTATACGACCCAGGCGCACTGAGAAGTGAACCTTTTTTTTGGAATTTGTTTTATCGATTACTAATCAATGGATTAAAATTAAATTTGATTTGATACTTTATTATACATGTATTAAGGTATACATGTATTAAGGTATATACAAATATTTTTTATTTAAATTTACGATACAAAATGGAGTACTGGCACTAGGTAACTTTTTTTTTAGGAGGAAATCGGCGTGCACTGTATCAGTCTCCGTACACCACTTAGAGCAAAAAAATAAATTTTTCGTTAATCTACATTAGTTTTCCTTTGGAAGTACCCAAGATTATAATTTTTTTTTTTAAATTCACAAATTGGCATCAATGTTCATTTTTAGTTTCAGTTTTTGGCAAAAAAACGAACTTAAATTGTTTATTGCAAATGTAATTATTTATCATTCTTAAAAATCGTGTGTACTTCGAAAGATACTCTAGCAAAGAAGCTACAGTTAAAATTTCAAGTAAATCCGATAAAAATTGAGCGAGCTACGCCAATTTGAAAAACATAGTTTCGAGAAAAACGCGATATATATGAAATATTCAAAATATAGGTATGCTATTTTTTTATCTTTACTCTGCTATCCCAGCACCATACTGCCCTTCCAAGCATGCATTTCGCTCTTCAGCCTCTTTTCTAAGCGACGTAAGGTTTTCCCGAGCGCTTTTCTGATGAATCGATGCTGATCGGCCTTTTCAAACGTTTCAGAGCACTTAAAGGCGTCCCAAAAAATAAGCTATAAAAATTGTTTTTCATAGCTTGTCTCCCAAAATAGTTGTTGAATATCATTTTCAAATAGTTTATGCATCTGTTAAGACAATAAAAACAATATGGAAAAAACAAAATTAGCTGGGTAGTATAACCCCTTAATAAAATAAGTAGTTGCTTAAGGCCCCCAATCGTCGAGGAATCCGGAAAAAAATCATAAAGTATTTGATCCGTAAATTAATTTCAGATTAAATATTTTATTGTATTACACAAATTTTATTTATCAAAAAATAGTTTTGGAAAACATTTAATAAATATTAAATTATTCTAAATATTTCAGACATATTAATTTTGTAACTCAATGTTTAAATTAACAGACTGATGACATTTGTTCATTAGTTTCCAACTTATAAAAATTCATATGTTTGGGGTAGCTAGCTCAGTGGTATCAAGTCGGCTTGTGGATCCTGAGAACCCTGGTTCGATTCCCACAGGCGATAAACAATTTTCACCATTTTTCACCATTCACCAAACTACCCTTGTTGCTCCCCCACCACTAACATCTTTGGAGGCCGTGATTTGACGACTGGTAACCGCACTTCACGCGCAAAATATATCACTTACCGAGATCTGCTTCGGCAGAGTGCCACACTCAGTAATGGGTAGAAGGCGTGATGATATATTTATAATATACTAGCTATTACCCGCAATTTCGTTCGCGTGGTCTAAAATTTAATGCGAATACCCGGTATGCGTTGCATTGCAACTCAAAGAAAGTGTTTGTGTACAGCTGTCCATGTGAGAAGCATGGATTTTCCAAATTTTGTCCACACACTTGTAGCAATTGTCCCTGTTCTTTGTTGATGGTCATTGCAAATGCGAGTACCGGAAACTGCAAACGTCTGAATTCGAATGGCATAGGACTAAAGCTTTATTGTACATATATGTTAAGATTGGTTCCCGTCTATATCTATACCAAATTTGAATCGAATCAGTGTAGTACTTTTCAAGATAGCTAGCGGCCATTTTGTTTCAAGATGGTGAATTGGACTTGTGCTAAGTCAGAAACCTTCGCGGGCGTGCGCACAACAACTTAGCAAAGTTTCATCGCAATCGGATGAATGGTATAGGAACGCATACGGGACCAATAAACAAACAAACAAACATTAATTTTTATATATATATAAATTTTATATATGTATTTGGATGTATTATACGTATATAAAAAGAAAATAATGAGTATATTTTTTTATTTTTTTAAATCCAGGTCTGAATCTACGCCCCTGGTAACAATTATCAAAGTGTCATATATTACGCAAAATTTATTTTATATGCAATTGATAAATAATATGAACTTTATTCTTATCAAAATCTTATTTGCCGAAGGAAATAAAAATGACAAGTATTACCTAAGGAAATAAAGTGATACAAAGCCATTTACAGCAACATCTAGAAACAAATTATTTTCTTAGTATTCAATACACCTTCTTCATTGGTCTTGTGTGCATGTCCGAACTTCCCTGTGAAATTATTTACCTGAAAATATTTGTAATATTTTTTAATAACATTAAAACATAAATAGTTTTGCCTTTATAGGAATGTACTTTATTCTTAGTAGTTTTAAATGCTGTTAACAGTTTGTTAAATAACAAATTATATCCAACACCGCCTCATCATTAGCCTGTTACTACAATTATTTGAAATAATTAATGTCCCTAATTAGTCACTCAGTGAAAGAATAATAGAGAAGTCCCGGTTCATAACAACTATTCCATGGGTACTTTGTAATTTCCATGTTTTATTAATATCATATTATATATCTTGTCAGTATTAAACAATAAACGATTTAATAAGACATTTCAAAAAGGTGTCGGATAAAACGTTCTATTGGATTTATGTGGAATACATGGTCACTCAAGAAAAGTAGCCACTCCTCCTTTTGGCATCGTAGCTAAATTTTTTCTTTCGTGACAAATATATCACATTCCACACTAGTATAATAAATGACTATTTTCGTTTGTATATAAAATACAGTATATAACTCGTGAGTAAAGTGTCATTATTTGCCTCAAGCGATTGCATCCCTTGGGCTACGACCTCATAGGATTCAATCTTTGCTGTCGGCAAATAATGACGAAATTTATTCCCTTGTTATTAGGAAATTCAACTCGGTACTACCCGAAATCGGGTACCCGGATAATCAATATATTTTTGACTATTCGATATCCAGGTAATTCGTATCGGTTACCCGGGTATTTTTCTTCAATAACATAAGCGAACAATTGTTTTATTTTTATATTATTTTTGTTTGTATTGTGTACCAAAAGTTTTACCCAAGAAAGGTTTCTTATGGCCTTTTTGTTAAAAGAATTATACTATACAAATTAAATAATAATAATAAATTCACATTCGCATGGGGTAGCTAGATCAGTGGTATCGAGTCGGCCTGTGGATCCTGAGAACCTCGGTTCGATTCCCATAGCCGACAAATAATTTTCATGACATTTAAATTACGCTTGTGCCCCCCCCCCCCCGCCCCCTTCACTAACAGAGTGCCACACCCAGTAATGGGTGACAGGTGTGATGATACAATTAAATTTATTTATTTTACATTCACATCTCACCAGTATTTAGTTTCGTAAATAAATAAATAAATATTTCATCACGCCTTCTACCCATTTCTGGATGTGGCACGCTATCGTAGCAGATCTCTGTAATGTCAATGGCACACTGGTCGAGGAGCAAGAATGAGCGTCGAGGAACTCATCGATGAAACAACAGAACGCACCTGTCATCGATGAAAAATAGAGGCTCCTTTATTTCCATCGAGGAGTTTCTCGATAAAACGATTGTGTCTCATTTCACACGTATTATTGTGTCTCATTTCATGTTAGCGTGGGCTGTCATTTTGGTTTTGCTTTGTGCTAATCTTTCGTGTTTGTTTATTCTATCAGTCAGGATGCATTCTGTTGTTTCATCGATGAGTTCCTCGACGCTCATTGATGCTCCTCGACCAATGTGCCATAGGCATAAGTGATATATTTTACACGTGAAGTGTGGTACCGTGAAATCACGGCTGCCAAAAATGTTAGTGGAGAGGAAGCTATACGGATATTTGGTTTTGTGAATTTTGTTAATTGAAGGTAAGTTAATAATAGAAACAAGTATAATTAAAATTTAATTAATTTATTATAGAGGTTAAATACGAATATAAAACGATCGTCTGTTTGGGGAAAATATGAACGTTATCTATAAGTTGTATCCTTCTTTTTTTGTTATTTATCATTAAAATTTTCCTGGAACAATAGTTTTATTTAAAACATTGCTTTAAAAAATATTTCTTTTTAATATGATAAACACTTTTTTTCCTCTTTACGGGTGGTCGGGCAATAAATTTCTAATTATCCGAAGATAAGTGAATTCCATGCTTGTTATATAAGCTACCATTAAATAACCAATAAACTAATACGAGTATGTCAGTGAGAGTTGAGGTTTGCTTCTATTTTCTGACATGAGAAACTTGAAATTGCAAAATGAATATTGAGAAAAGCAATCATACTCTGTTTTAATAAACTGTTGCAATATTATTTGACGGCATGCTCGTAATTCAGTTTCTTACTTAGACATAAGAAAGTGATCTCGGCTATAATTATTTCTCAGTTACATTTATGATGAAATATTGACGTAAAATTGTGTATTAATGATATCAGAACTTGAGTATATGCCATCACGAAAGTTTTTCTACGTCAGACGGATCATTAGCATATCTACCATCTGTAAAATGTCTATGCTTTACTAAAATATATCTTAAAGTCTAGTTCATTAAACAATTTATCTATTTATAAAATAAATAATTCAGTACTTTAAAAGCATTCTAATTAATTATTCTTTATAAACATTTATAGAGGCAAACGGAATAAAAAATTAATTACATGTTACGAATTACGAATAATTTTATATTGTTTGTGTATGTGAAACAAAAATGGTTAACGAACTCATTATTTTATAACAGTTCTCAGTTCGCTATTAGTGCATGATACTCAGGTATAGTTAAAAACAAATTTATTTCGGCAGAATCTAATTAAATATGTAATTAGCCAGCATAGCAGTACGAGATAATTATTTAAATTCATCTATTTACATAACACTTGAAGTACAAAGAATAGCAATATTTTAATTCACGAACACCAATTTAGTTTTTGGCATACTTAACTGTTAAACTTCGAAAACTATACATACATACATTCATACATACATACCAGAGCTGGGCAAGCTACTTAAAAAAAGTAGCTAAGCTACAGTTACAGCTATTCTTTAAAAAAGTAGCTAAGCTACAGCTATAAGCTATATTTTGTAAAATATAGCTAAGCTACAGCTAAAAGCTTTCGTTAAAGTTGCTGTTAAATTTTAAAGCTACTTTTTTAAATTATTGTGAAATAATTAAATTTGCCATTGTCATATGATCATTCTTTTGTTATAATGACTGTTAATTTACTATTATGTACATAAATATCAAAAATAGCAAATAACATCTGGCACCCACTGTGTATTTTTACCGGCAACAAATAATTATTTTGTGTGGGTTTAGCTTTTACGCGTGCGTACTTTGTTGACCTTCTGCTTAAAAAGTAGCTTTAAGCTACAAAAAGTAGCTTTAAAAGTAGCTTCAGTTGTTATTTTTAAGCTAATAGAAAAAAAGTAGCTAGATACAAGCTACAGCTATATTTTTTCACAGTTAGCTAAGCTACAGCTACAGCTAAGGTAAATGTAGCTAAGCTAGTAGCTAAGCTTCAAAAGTAGCTAGCTACTGCCCAGCTCTGATACATACATACATACATACATATATACATACATAACATCATGCTATATCCCATTAAATGGGATAGCACGAACCCTAAAATCATTCATAAAACATTAACTCATTAAATTCATCAAATAATCAGTTCTCGTCGAACATTCTCATCCAAACACGCCATCCTCACTTCAACCACATTCATAGATCCCTCCATATAAGCACATTTAATTATCACACTCGAAATCATTCATCACACAACAAACCTTCAACCATATCTATCCAATCACTCTTATTCAGTTTTCATTCTTTTTCTTCGACATACATTACATATACTCGTATTCGCAAAACATCTCAAATTACTCAAGCTTACTCCTCTAACAACCAATCTAATAACGAATCTACAAAGACAGAGCTGGGCAGTAGCTAGCTACTTTTGTAGCTTAGCTACCAGCTTAGCTACATTTACCTTAGCTGTAGCTGTAGCTTAGCTAACTGTGAAAAAATATAGCTGTAGCTTGTAGCTAGCTACTATTTTATTCTATTAGCTTAAAAATAACAACTGAAGCTACTTTTAAAGCTACTTTCTGTAGCTTAAAGCTACTTTTTAAGCAGAAGGTCAACAAAGTACGCATGCGTACAAGCTAAACCTACACAAAATAATTATTTGTTGCCGGTTCTAACTGGCTCCAATACGCAAATATACCCAGTAGGTGCCCGATGGTATTTGCTATTTTTGATATTTATGTATATAATAGTAAATTAACAGTCATTATAACAAAATACTGATCATATGACAATGGCAAATTTAATTATTTCACAATAATTTAAAAAAGTAGCTTTAAAATTTAACAGCTACTTTAATGAAAGCTTTTAGCTGTAGCTTAGCTATATTTTACAAAATGTAGCTTATAGCTGTAGCTTAGCTACTTTTTTAAAGAATAGCTGTAGCTGTAGCTTAGCTACTTTTTTTAAGTAGCTTGCCCAGCTCTGCACAAAGATTAGAAAAGGTGAAAGTGATAGCGTGTATTTGCATTTGAAGAAAATTCCACACAATGCAGTGACTGAAAATGAAATAAAAAGATAAGAAAGATAGGGAGTGTTGGCTCGCGTTTGGTTTTGAAACTGAATTCCACACAATACAATTCAAATTTTTCGGTTGCCATCTAGTGAGTAAAACAGAATTTAATAATTTGTTATGTAGCGAAGATGGTACAGCTTTACAGTTTGACGTTTATCACGTAATCCAAACGTTAAACGTCAAACAAATATGGGTATCTGAGGGGAGAAATGTTGAAAGGAGAAAGCAGTTGTTCGACTCGGCATGGTGTCACCTCGCTCTTTCTACAAATTTGTTGTTTCACACAAAATTGTGTGGAGGGGGGTCTGCTTCGTGTCTGCTGCATGTGACGTCAAAATTATAAGTCCCTATTACACTCTATGTAAGAACTGAAAACTATAATAATTTTATTTTAAAAAAGGTGTTTAATAGAATTTTTAATCGTAAATAAAATAAAGTCATTCAAGTTATTTCATTACAAAATGTGATGCATCAAAATAAATAAATATATCATCACGCTTTTGCCCAATACTAGGTGTGACACTTTGCCATAGCATATCGGGGTAAGTGATATATTTATGGGCGTGAAGTGCTTTTACCAGCGTCAAATCACAGCCCCCAAAGATGTTATTGGTGGGAGAACCACTGGGGTAATTTTAAATAAAAATAAATAAATATATCATTACGCCTTTTACCCATTACTGGGTGTGGCATTCTACCGAAGCAGATCTCGGTAAGTGATATATTTATGCGCGTGAAGTGCGGTTACCAGCCGTCAAAGATGTTAATAGTGGGGGGCCACAGGAATAATTTTAAATTGGTGAAAATGTTTTTTGTCGGCTATGCGGATCGAACCAGGGTTCTTTGGATCCACAGGCCGACTTGATACCACTGAGCCATTACTCCATATTTTATGTAGTATATTAAATGTTTACATAAAAGCCGTAACATCTACAAAAAGAAACTTTTATTTCCGGACAACAACATGGTAATTTATTGTTTAATTATTTGTACTATATCGGACTTTCTCGATTTCGCTTTTCAATTTTGTTAACAGATCCTTACAACCACCGATCTGTGTTTTGTGTTGTGATGAGCATAATGGAAAACTTTTCTTTTTAGAAAACTCACAAAATTGTCGTTACTTACTTTTTATTGTTATAGGTTGACATAGTGTGAAAGTTTTACCTACACACTCTTCAGTGAAAATTCTGCATTTATTTTTTATTTATTGTTTGTATACGGTCATAAATATGTAGGAAAGGAATATATTTGAATTGATTATTGACAGTTGAGGCTAACAATAGTTTTGAAAACAGTTAAGCTTTTGCGTCTTGTGTCACTTTGAATTTGATTAAACTCATTTTATTGAATAGTTATTTGAAATTGTCTTTACGAGTAGATTTTACTTATATACTCGTACTTACATTTTATTGTATCTACTGGAACTTATTGTGATATAATTCTAATAATCACTCATTCTACCCATTACTGGGTGTGGCACTCTGCCGTAACAGCATATCATTAAGTAATATATTTTGTGCGTAAATTGAATCACGACCCCCAAAGATGTTAGTGGTGAGGGAGCCACAGGAGTAGTTTCAATGAGGAGAAAATTATTTGTCGGCTGTGGGAATCGAACCCGGGTTCTCGAATCCACAAGCCGACTCGATACCACTGAGCCACCTACCACATATAGTATATGTGTATTTATTTACGAATATGTGATTACAATAAAGATATTAAAAAAATGAAATTAATTTTTTTCTTAAAATAAATAAATATATCATCACGTTTTCTTCTTATTACTGGGTGTGGCATTCTGCTGTAACAGATCTCGGTAAGTGACATATTTTGCGCGTGAAGTGAATCGCGGCTCCCAAAGATGTTAGTGCAGCGGGAGCCACAGGGGTAGTTTTAAGGGGTTATACTACCCAACAATTTTTTTTTATTGCCTTAAATGATGCATAAACTATTTCAAAATGATATTCAAAAACTATTTTGGGGGACAAGTTATGAAAAACAATTTTTATAGCTAATTTTTTGAGACGCCTTTAAGTACTCTGAAACGTTTGAAAAGGCCGCTCGGGATCGAATTATCAGAAAAGCGCCAGGAAGACCTTAGGTCGCTTAGAAAAGAGGCTGAAGAGCGAAATGCATGCTTGGAAGGGCAGTATGGTGCTGGGATAGCAGAGTAAAGATAAAAAAATAGCATGCCTATATTTTGAATATTTCATATAGTATCGCGTTTTTCTCGAAACTATGTTTTTCAAATTGGCGTGCAGCGTAGCTCGCTCAATTTTTATCGGATTTACTTGAAATTTTAACTGTAGCTTCTTTGCTAGAGTATCTTTCGAAGTACACACGATTTTTAAGAATGATAAATAATTACATTTGCAATAAACAATTTAAGTTCGTTTTTTTGACAATAAATGAAAACAAAAATTAAAATTGATGCCAATATGTGATTTTTCAAAAAATAAATTATTGTCTTGGATGGTTAGCTCAGTGGTATGAAGTCGGCCTGTGAATCCTGAGAACCCTGGTTCGATTCCCACAGGCGACAAACAATTTTCATAATTTCTAAAACTACCCCTGTGGCTCCTCCACCACTAACATCTTTGGGGGCCGTGATTTGACGACTGGTAACCGCACTTCACGCCCAAAAATATATCACTTACCGAGATCTGCTTCGGCAGAGTGCCACACCCAGTAGTGGATAGAAGGCGTGATGATATATTTATTTATTTATTTTAGTCTTGGATACTTCCAAAGACAAACTAATATAGATTAAGGAAAAATCTATTTTTTTTGTTTTAAGTTGTGTACTAATACAGTGCACGCCGATTTCCTCCTAAAAAAACATTTGTTCAAGTTACCTAGTGCCAGGACGACTTTTAGTATCGTAAATTTTATATACCTTCATACATGTATAATAAAGTCCCAAAATTTAATTTTATTCCGTTGATTAGTAATCGAGAAAAAACTTCCCAAAAAAAGGTTTCCTTTTCAGTGCGCCTGGGTAGTATAACCCCTTAATGTGGTGAAAATTATTTGTCGGCTGTGGGAATCGAACCCGGATTCTCAAATCCACAGACCGACTCGATACCACTGAGCCAACTACCACATATAGTATATATGTGTTTATTTACGTTGTTAGGAGTAAGCGTGAGTAATTTCAGATGTTTTATACACATGTTATGTACGTCGAAGAAAGAAGATGAATTATAAGTGAATAGGAATGATTGGATAGATGTGATTGAAGGTTGGTTGTGTGATAAATGATTTCGAGTTTAATAAATAAATGAGTTTATATGGAGTGATCTATGAATGTGGTTAAAGTGAGGGTGGTGTGTTTGGATGATAATGTTTGACGAGGGCTGACTATTTGATGAATGTATTGAGTGAATATTTTATGAGTTATTTTAGGGTTCGTGCTACCCCATTTGATGGGATCTAGCATGAAGATATGTATGTATGTATTTACGAATATGTGATTACAATAAAAATATTACAAAAA
The DNA here is from genome assembly GCA_911728475.2 of Pterostichus madidus. NCBI lineage: Eukaryota > Metazoa > Arthropoda > Insecta > Coleoptera > Carabidae > Pterostichus > Pterostichus madidus. Next base: position 21,974,539 of record OU452311.1, on the reverse strand, counting down.
TTGTAATTACTTTTTTTCTTAAAATAAATAAATATATCATCATACCTTTCAGCCATTACTGGGTGTGTCACTCTGCTGTAACAAATCTCGGAAGTGACATATTTTTCGCGTGAAGTGAATCACGGCCCTCAAAGATGTTAGTGGAGGAGGAACCGCTGGGGTAATTATAATGTAGTGAATTGCATGTCTTGTACGCAATATAAAATAAAAATTACATTGAGAATTTGTTTTTAATTACTTTATTTATGTTCAAATGCTACATAAGATACGAGGTACGAGATACAATATCCTTTAATTAAGTTTTGGGCAACAATAGAGCCAGATTGCATGTTTGGTAAAAGTTTGGAATATTCTTTGTTTTATTAACAGACATCCTATAATTACCATTATTTCAGTATAATAGTTTCTAATTAAATATTTGGCAATTAATCTCGTGCGTGTAGCCGTCGAGTGTACGGTATTCATATAATATTGCTGTTTTAGTTATTTTAGTTTGTATTGACCAAATGTTAACCTTTTGAAATACTATGAAATGAAAGTAAATGTTAGAATGATTATTGACACTGACAGAACAATCAAATGTATTGTCGCTCTTAAAATGATTCATTTTTATGAACAGAAAACGTTGTAAATAGGTACTTTTATGTGCAATAATACATAAATATTTAATAACAAATGTACACCATACATTAATTAGGATTTAAATAATTATAACAATTTTTTGTTTAAGTTCTGTATTTTTAATTAAAATTTCACGTTTCGGTACACAGACATATACCTCGTCATGAATTTTAAATAAAATTACAGAAGTTAAATTAAAATAAATATATTATCACGCCTTTTATCCTGTACTGGGTGTGGCACTCAGCCGAAGCAGATCTCGGTAAGTGATATATTTATGCGTGTGAAGTGCGATTACCAGCCGTCAAATCACGGCCTCCAAAGATGTTAGTGGTTGGGGAACCACAGGGGTAAATTTGATTTAAATGGTGAAAATATTTGTCGACTGTTGGGATCGAACTTAGAATCCATAGGCCGACTTGATACCACTGAGCCACTACCCCATAAAACTTAAACTAAAAGTATTTTAATTATTTGAACAATGAGTTCTGAAAGCTTTTTCCATATGTAGTTAGGGTTTATTCATTTCTCAGTAAAAAGAATGATTAAAATAAGCAAACATTTATTTTATCAATATTGAGTGATAATTATTTTATTGTAAGTTAGTATCATACAGTTGTTTATTGGCCCTCAAAAGCAGGCGTAATTTGTCTGTTGTAGCCCTAGGGCGTTTAAAGTTGCCAAGTAACAACTATTTAAACAAATCAAAATCGTGATTTATGGATAAATGATAGACAGTACAATTAATAAATGGTATTATTTTTCCTGTACAGACTCAAATTCATCCAAAATTTCTTTGGAATAGTTATTGATAACGTCCATTTTTATTTGCCAATATATTTTTAAAAAATTGTTAATAAACATGCAATATGGGGTAATGGCTCAGTGATATCAAGTCGGCCTGTGGATCCTAAGAACCCTGGTTCGATGTCCACAGTTGACAAAACATTTTCACCAATTTAAAATTACCCCTGTGGCTCCCCCACCACTAACATCTTTAAGGGCCGTAATTTGACGGCTGGTAACCGTACTTCACGCGCATAAATATATCAATTACCGAGATCTGCTTCGGCAGAGTGCTACACCCAGTAATGGGTAAAAAGCGTGATGATATACCCCTGTGGCTCCCTCACCACTAACACCTTTAAAGGCCGTGATTTGACGGCTGGTAACCGTACTTCACGCGCATAAATATATCACTTACCAAGATCTGCTTCGGCAGAGTGCCACACCCTGTAATGGGTAGAAGGCGTAATGATATACCCCTGAGGCTCCCACACCACTAACATCTTTAAGGGCCGTAATTTGACGGCTGGTAACCGCACTTCACGCGCATAAATATACCACTTACCGAGATCTGCTTCGGCAGAGTGCTACACCCAGTAATTGGCACAATGCGTGATGATATATTTATTTATTTAATATACAACACTAACAGTATTTGTACATGCATAGAAATCACAGCATACCTAAAATTAACAACGCCAGCAAAACGATAACGAATACCTATAGCCGGAATCCTTTAATTTTGAGGACCAAAATAAAATAAAACATTGTATGTGCCACGGGCATAATCAAGATTATAAACATTCCCTCAGTACTATAATCTTTTGATTATGCCCTTGATACATAAATAACTATAATTTGCAAAGAACAATAAAACTAATTTAATTATAATTAAAACTTCAATTTATAAGTAATTAATCAAATAAATTCTTGTAATTTAATTATATACATGTTACTATATTTATTAATAACTGTATTTATTTACGATTATATTAGAAATACGCACTCATATTTGTCATTGGAAATTAATGTAGTATTAGAAATCACATACAAGTATAATGTGTATGAAAAGTGATATTGTCTTGGGCGAGGCAATTATGTAGAGTGCAAATTTCGCGGTACTCTGCTATGCCTACATCTGCCTACTTTAAACACGTTGCATTCTTCTTTGAGTACGTCATGTTTTTTTTAGTTTTCAGTGCAGTGAAATTTGCAATATCCTGATTGACGAATTTCTTTTTAACTATTCTTACTTTCGCTTCGTCTGGGATATAAGATATGTTACCATCTGCAGTATAATTAAAATAATATTCTTGGTAATCAACTGGTAGTATTAAAACAGCAATCAGAACATTTTCACTTAGCCATATGCAATGATAAATATTTATTATGACCATTTAGATATTTAATGAATGGAAATTGAAATTAATCATCTAAACAAAGAACTAATCTTTTCTGTATGAAATACGAACACAACCCGTAAATGTTATTAATTTTTTAGCTGCAAGTTTAATTTTTATCGCTATTATAGTCAAAGCAATAACAGTTTTATTGATACTGATTGTAAATTTATCTCTCGGTAAATTATATAATAGAAATATTTTAAAATTTTATTTTTCCTTTTATATTATTATTATATATATATATAGCATTTTTCTTTTGCAAACTAAACTTTGGCAACAACATAAAGAAAATTATTAAGGAGATATAAAGGACTGCGGTTATCAATAATTATTAAATAAATATATCATCACGCCTTTTACCCATTACTGGGTGTGGCACTCCATAGTAGATCTCGGTAAGTGCGGTAACCAGTCACCAAATCACAGTCCCCAAGAATGTTAATGAAGGGGAAGCCACAGGGGTATTTTAATGTGGTGAAAATTGTTTGTCCGCTATGGGAATCGAACCTGAGTTCTGAAATTCACAGGCCGACTTGATACCACTGAGCCACCTATAATGTAAAAGGCAAAACAAATAATAAAGTACAAATGTTGATTTTTACGAAATAAATAACTTTAAAAGACAACGCTCTAAAATAAAGGACTGTCCTCTATAATAAAGGACGTATGGCCATCGTAAATACAATACGAAAAAATAATTCAATATTGGCTTATCATGCATTACTGTCATAATAGTATTTTCGAATCGGCATGTGGATTTGAGAACCCGGGTTCGATTCCCACACCCGAAAAACAATTTTCACCACATAAAAAGTATCCCTGTGGCTCTCCCTCCACTAATATCTTTGGAAGCCCTGATTTGACGGCTGATAACCACACTTCAAGCGCAAAATATATCACTTACCGAGATCAGCTACGGCATGCCGCGGCAGAGTGCCGCACCTGATAATGGGTAGCAGGCGTAATGATATATTTATTTTATTTACTATCAGTGGTATCAAGTCAGCCTATGGATCCTGAGAACCCTGGTTCGATTCCCACAGGCGACAAACAATTTTTACCATTTTAAAACTATCCCTGTGGTTCCCTCCCCACTAACATCTTTGGGGGGCGTAAGTTGACGGCTGGTAACCGCACTTCACGCGCAAAATATATCACTTACCGAGATCTGCTTCGGCAGAGTGCCACACCCAGTAATGGGTAGAAGGCGTGATGATATATTTATTTATTTATTTATTTGATTAATTAATAACAAAAATGAGAATTTTACAATTTTTGTAGAGGAATCTTTGGACATAAAGTATCTACCTAAATGTCGGCAGTTCAGATTTTGAACACTCGAGTGAACTGTGAACAGTACGATAATCTTGAGTCAACTTAGTTCCGTTCGGTGTGTAGTCTTGACCTTAAAAATACTGTCCTTCTCCGTTTCTCGTTTCTCCACTTTCTTTTCCTTGGCGAGTCATCGACTGAAGCATCTCACATCGCTTTATAATATCAGCGTAATAGCCATCACCAATTAAAATATACTTGTATTAATGTTTTATTATAACATTTATATTTGATTAATCATTTATAGTAACAAATAGTTCAGTTTTCATATTAAATATTCATTGAATTATTTTATTGATATCATTATCAAATTAATTTTTAATGCAGCAAAACATAAACTAATTTTCAAATATTTAATCCAAATGTATTTGTAAACAAAATATTGCATTAAAATACGTGCCGTCAAATAAAGTGTTATTTTAAGAGATTTTTCGTTAAAATTCTAAAAACATAATTTTGCAGAATAGTTATTTGTTTTATTAGAACTAAAAATAAAATTCTTTTAGTATTTAAAAAGTTAAAACAATGTAATGATATTCAAGTGGATGAAAAAAAAAGTTTTCACTTTCTTATACACAGTATAAGGAAGTATTTGGTACGTGAAAAGAGACCCTTGGTTCCTATGAAAAGAAACCACAATAATAGCATAAATTATACGTCAACTTTCATGTTCTACTATAACTATAATCATCAAATTTTGCAAAAAGCGAGTTTTAAAAAACGTTCCTCAATTCGTAATTTTATTTAAGATCAAATAAAATTGTTGGATTACGTTTTACGCAGAGCAGCAGCAAATGATTAATATCGTTTAGTTCTTGTTGTAAGACATCAGCAACTGTCTGAATCAAATTGCATCGTAAATAATTAAACATAGACATTTACTTAATTACACTGCTTTATCTCAATAGTAGGAAATAAGGAATGACGCGATTCAGGATTCTGTTTTTTGTTGATCACTTTCCCTTTGTACACATTTTAACAGGTTGGCATTATCACGGGTCACTTCACGCGATGCGGCAAATCTAAAAATATAAATCGTATGTGATCCTGTCATTAAATTTTTATTTAGATATACTGTCAACTAACTCTAACCAAACTTGAATTATCTTGTGACAAAAAAGAACTGTCTGAGTTATTTTTCTGGAAAAACACAAGATTCGAAGTCTAGGCGTTTAACATGCGAAACCAGTTTTTCCGTAGACAAAAATACTGCAAATAATATCATCACGCTGCTGAAGCAGATCTCGGTAAGTGATATATTTTGCGCGTGAAGTGCGATTACCAGTCGTCAAATCACGGCCTCCAAATATGTTAGTGGTGGAGGAGCCACAAGGGTAGCTTTTGAAATTATAAAAATTGTTTGTCGCCTGTGGGAATCGGACCAGGGTTCTCAGGATCCACAGGCCGACTTCATACCACTGAGCTAGCCACCCCATCAAATTAATTAATCTGTATTAAAAAAGATGTACAGATATTGGCAGTTTTGTGATATAAAATTTGGTCTCATAAATTTACGCTGAAGAGATTAAAATTTTGCATCTAAATCAGTAAACTAAATTTATTGTCTATGCTTTATAACAGCAGAAATTAAATATGAAAATTTACTAAATTACAATTTAATTAGTGTTAACCACGGAATTAAAACCAAATAGCAAACAAATTAAGTTTTTCTGTCAAACTTTTCCCTGAATTTGTAATTTTCCATTTTCAATAAATATGTAAAAATAATTTAAAACAGATCAAAAACATATTTTAAACAGTGCAAAACTTCAATGTGTCAATACATTTTACAGAATTAAGATGCGCTTTTGTTTGTTATTTTTGTTTTATCGCAATTAAATTGTATTTATTTTCTGCCATTACAAAACACAGAAAATAATTTGGTAAGCAATGTGCACGGAAAATCTGTTTTCCCATTTAAACGTTATAAATACATACATATCTTCACGCTATATCCCAACAAATGGAGTAGCACGAACTCTTAAATCACTCATAAAACATTCACTCATCAAACAATCAGCCCTCGTCAAACATTATCATCCAAACACACCACCCTCACTTCAATCACATTCGTAGATCACTCCATATAAACTCATTCGTTTATTACACGCGAAATCATTATCACACAACAAATCTTCAATCACATCATTTTTATACACTTATCATTCATCTTCTTTCTTCAACGTACATAACATATGCATAAAACATCTCAAATTACTCACGCTTACTCCTAAAAACGAATCTAATAACAAATCTAACAACGAATCTACAAAGATTAGAAAAGATGAAAGTAAAGTTCACACAATGCAGTAACTGAAAATGAAACAAAAAGATAAGAAAAGGAGGGAGCGTCGCCCTGCGCTTGTTTTTGAAAGTGAATTTTATACAATTGCAGTTAAACACTCTACGTAAGAACTGAAAACGAATTAAAAGATAAGAAAGGAAGGGATTGTCACTCTACGCTTGTTTTAAAAGTGAATTCCACACAATTGCAGTTAAACACTCAATGTAAGATCAGAAAGCGAATAAAAAAGATAAGAAACGAAGGGAGTGTCGTCCCTGCGCTTGTTTTTGAAAGTGAATTTCACACAATTGCAGGTAATCACTCTAATGAAATGACTAAACAACAAAACTAAAATCTAAAATCCTGCACTTTTCTGAAATCATCAAACAATTTTCACGACATTAAAACTTCCCTTGTGACTTCTTCTCTACTAACATCCTGGAAGCCGTGATTTGACGGCTAGTAACCGCACTTCACACGCAAAATATATCTCTTACCAAGAACTGCTACGGCAGAGTGCTACATCTAGTAATAGGTAGAAGGCGTCTGTTCAATTCGAGTTAAACGGCTATTGGCCTCACCGTTGAAATGATGAGCAGCAAAGTGAGCTCAACTATACGTTGCATTCTACAAAATATTCGCACATATTTTTTATATTCATTGTGTATCTAAATCTTGGAGTTTATTGGATACTGTTGGTTTAAAATTTTATTATTGAAAAAGCCAGCGAAGTGAGCATAGCAAAAAATGTGTGTTACTGTTATTGGTTTTGAATTTCTCAAATGTAGTCGCTTCATTTTGCATCTGAAGTTACGCTGCGAGACCCTTACCCTAGGGCCTCGGGTTTTTTCAACCTTGTGCAAAGTACAAATATTAGCAATATATCCTTCAAAAACAATATTGTATTTAATAAAAATGAAAGTGCCGTTTTATTATTGGCATTTATTTTAGAATTTTTCTGGGGTAGGTGGCTCAGTTCTATCGATTTGAGAACTCAGGTTCGATTCCAACAGTCAACAAATAATTTTCATCAAATTAAAACTATCCTTGTGGCTCCCCCACTACTAACACTTTTGGAGGCCGTGATTTGGCGGCTGATAACCACACTTCACGCGTAAAATATATCACTAACCAAGATCTGCTGCGGCAGAGTGCCTCAATCAGCAACGGGTAGAAGGTGTGATGATATATTTATTTTTTCTTTTTTTCTTTTCCTGTGGCTTCTTTGGCGGACCAACTACTTAGGTCATATGCCGCCATTCCGCCCTGATCTGCGTTTTAGGTATTATGGTCAACAGCAACGCGAGTTTTCTCTGGACGGTCACCCATCCAAGTACTACCCGCGCGCACCGTTACTTAACTCGCGTTATCGCTTAGATCAGTTCCAACGAGTGCAGCCATGGCCGTTGACAAATATATTTATATTTTAAAAACCACGCTCTGAGGTCCTCACTGTAAATATAAATATTTTTTGTAAAATATTAATTTAATATTCATAGTTACAAGGCAAACTTTTGATGTTAGTAAAAACTAGAATATCCGCAAAGTTTAACGTAAACTAATTTATCTGTTCAGGTGTAACTAAAGCCATTACGGAAACCCCATATTCCCAGGATCAATTAAATTTTAATTCTTTTTTTATAGTTAAAGTTGAAACTAGTTTTACAATAGGTGTTATTAGTTAATATTAAAATTGGTATGAATAATTTTGACTAACAATACTCGCATGTTCAATATTAGCTATTAACTATTCATTCATTATTGAATATTCGCTATTGATTTGAAAGAAAATTTCGATACATTAATATTTTAATAAAATTTAAAAGATCAATAAAAATTTGAAGCAAGTTATTTTAAACTTTCACTATGTTTATTTCAAATATAATGACGTATTTTCAGAAAGCTTTTGCAGAACATTAATTATTTTTAATTTTCAGTTTATTGCTATGATACGAAGTATATGCGAGCCCAGTCCCGCATCAGTTGGCCCGAATCAATTTTTTTCGTTAAAAATTAAAATAATACTAAAAACCCAGGTAACTTACATTTACTAAATTCCAGAATTGATTTTCAACATTTTTAACTAAATTTAACATTAAACATACATTAAACACAAAATGTATAGCTGTTTAACTCTCAATTTTTTTCGTCTCATGAACTAAATCAACACACAAATGAACTATCATGATTTTTATCTTGTAGGCAGTTTGGCGGATGAAATTGAAGTTAATTATTATTTAAAACAAATTTTATTATAACACAGTTTTTTAATAAAACAATTTTTTTTTAGTTAAAACAGAAATATTGACTTCCTCTTTCAATGGCTGTCATTTCTAGATGTATGTATCGATTGAGTTAAAATTTTATCTGTGTATTAACAACATACTAGTATATGTCTCACTAAAATTTCATTTCATTTTCTTGCATACTACACGAGAAATAAAACAGTAAAATATAACATCAAACGAAAAAATAAACTGAAGTGGGCCGGGCTCGTAAATAACGACCGGAGAATTATATGCGAGCATTATTATTCAAAACGCCCGCTTCGTTGACATAACGTTACAGTTGATTAATACGCATCAAATGGAGTAGTACACACCCTAGAATCATTCATGAAACATTCACTCATTCATAAAAAAATCAGTTCTCGTCAAATACTCTCATCCTAATACACCACCTTCGCTTCAACCACATTCATAGTTTCTCCATATTATCTCGTTTACTCATCATACTCAGAATCATTCAGCATGTAACAAACCTTCAATCAAATCTATTCAATCACTTCTATAATACTTTTCATAATTTTTCTTCGACGTATTTCATATGCTCAAAACATCTCAAATTTCCCACGCTCACTATAGCTCCAGGCGGTAGATAGGTAAATGGCGGTACATCGAGCACGTTCTTAAATAAAATTTAGATTTTTTGTATATGTCCAAAAATAAAAACGACATCACAAAAATAAAAATTTAAAATAAAACAAATTTTAAATTAATTATACCAATAATATTTTGAAAAATAATTTAATTCAATGTTATTTCCTTGTTTCTAAAACATTGCAGTGCTCTATGGCCGTATTTGTTTGGGAAATTTGGATTCAACCCTGAACTGACCTAGAACTAACTCGTGTTACCTCCAAATAAATGATGCATCTAGTGTCAGTTGTAAACACTGGCGGTAAATTTAAAATCTGAATGCATGTTCGAAGCGACATCTGCTTAGTTTTGTTTGTGTGTTAAATGGCGCTTTTAATTGGATGTTTTAAGTCATCTTTATATTTTTATATGTAGTCAAAAAGCAAATAACGTCAGAGTCTGTTCATTTTTTAATAATTTTGTTATCAGCAGTATCAAAATAATTAATTTCGGAGTCGCAATTATGTGTCGTAATATTATCCTCTGTGACTTATATTGCAAGAAGCACATAATGCATATTGCTCTTCCATCATCTGCATAAATAATAGTTTAGTATATTTTTTTCAAAATATTATTATAAAATTACTTACGTTTTTCATAAAAATAACTCCTAACCTCTCTATACTATTACAAATCGCGATGCCGCCACGAATAACAAGGAACACAAGTTGATTAGAAAGGGATAGTAAACGGGTTGAATCTACCAACCCGCTAAAATAGCTGGGGCAGTAGGGTCAGCTTAAGGTCAGTTCTGGGTTACTTAAAGCGTGCCAATTAAACAAAAGTAACCTACCAGGTTACTTTAAAAAACCCAAATAAATATTGTATTTCACGCAAGCGCAGAGCACAGCGCATACATCCACAGCACGCGCTGGGATAACAAATTTATTTTAACTGATTTATTGTTGAATAATGGGAAGTGATTAAAATTTGCTAAGTCAGGTTTTGTACATATATATATATACATTTATAACATTAATGAGTGCACATTAAAATAAAATACATTTAAGTTATTAATTATTTAATTTTTTAGTTACTATTAGAAATTTGATTCCCAAATTAAAAGAAATTAATAATGATACCATAATTAACACATTCTCGGAGTTAAAAGCCCGGAAACAAAAATTTACTTAATTCCTTGAGTTTGAGCAGAAGACCTGTTATTTATTTTTTTATGAATTTTTATTTTGTTTTATTTTTCTTTTTGTTGTATATTCGTTATCACTTGAATAAAATTTTGTTACAAAAATACGGCTTATGATCCACTTTTTTTTATAGTGGACTATATATCCTTTATAATTTAAAACAGTTTGATGTTGGAAAAACGATTCTTTCTTTGGCAAAAATTATTTTTAAAAGTTAGGCGCGGGCGGTAAAATTGCTTAAGGCGGCACTGAACTAACTTATACCCACTCTTCTAACAACATTCTGCTGAATCATACTATAATTATAATTTAACATAGTTTAACATCCGTCAGTTCAGCTTAAAAAAGTATCACAATTCACTAGCCCCTAGTGGGTCTAGTTGGATAGTTGATCGCACCATACTGATGAATCCGTAAGGACGAAACGCGTCTATGGTTATAGCTGAACTGACCAGCCTTTGATTGTGACCTAATAAGTTGATTTAAATGTGCTGTAATTTTGTGAAACTTTGACAAGTGTTGGAATTTTTTTTTCCTTTTTTCTTATTTTATTAAGACTTAGTTCCACATCGCTATTGACAATTTGTCTTTGTTTTATTTATTCATTGACAATTTGTCTTTATATTATTTATAATTATAATTATTATAAATTAAATCTAATTCTACATATTCTAGTGAAAAATCAAATCATGTATACACTACAGACGTTACTAGATGATAATTACCTCGGGCGACATCTCCCTAACGCCCTTGGTTCATAAATTACTATTACAATAAATCCTTTTGACTTTTCACTGCTGTGTGTAAAAGTGAATTACCAGTTCCACCTCGCCATTGTTCAATGAAAAGTAAGTATATTTTTATGTTGTATTCTGTCCGTAGAACGCCGCAAATAAACATGTACAAATATCAGGTAAATTACATTTTTGCGATTCCATAAATGGACCAGTGTTTTCACGAAATGAATTTTTTATGAGTCGATAAAAACCGTGAAGCAAAATACAGCAGGTAGACAAGAATCTGTCTGCAGTAAAAACAGTTGCACACATGATTCTGTAGTGTACTAACCTCGTAAACTAAAATAGTTAAGTTTATAAAGTTATACGACTATTACTCATAATAAGTATATTGCACATTTTCTAGGTTATGCAAGCAATCTCAATTTTACCAAAGTGATGAGGATATATATGTTCACGGCTTGATCTTTGTTAAACTAATCAGAGTTTGCTAGATTATAAATTCAAATAATTTGTTAAAAAATTATGAGTTTGGTGGCTCAGTGGTATTGAGTCGGCCTGTGAATTTGAGAACCCGGGTACAATTCCTACAGCCGACAAACAATTTTCACCACATCCCTGTGGCTTCCCCACCACTAACATCTTTGAAGGCCGTGATTTGATGGCCGGTAACAGCACTTTACACGTAAAATATATAACTTACCGAGATCTGCTACGGCAGAGTGCCACACCCAGTAATGAGTAAAAATCAGGATATATTAATTTTATTTTTTATTAGGGTTACTTACAAAACATCGCGCTATATCCCATCAATTGGGATAGCATTAACCCTAGAATCATATATAAAACCTTTACTCATCAGATTCATCAATTAATTAGTCTTCGTCAAAGATGTTCATCTTAAGGTAGTTCTAGCCTGAAAAACATTTTTACAGATCAGAATGAAACTCGGCGCACGTAAACATAAGATAGTCATACGCATCCTGCTAAAATTCACCGTCTGTGAACAAATATATTCGCATGTAAAGTTGAGTTCTTATACACGGGGCTTATGGTGATTGTCATTCAGAATAGCACATATTTGGTTGGTATACCTCTAAAAATTTACAGTTTCATTTGAAAAACTAATATGATGTTGTAGAACTATCCACGTATATTTTATCAAAAGAAGAAAGTTTTTTGTCGTTGAGTAATGGATATAAAGGTATGCAAAGTCCTGTTCTTAATTAAGGATCCCAATGTATAATGGCAACACCACACGGTAGTACAGTATTTGAAAATTCACTAGATCAACAACCTGTTAGCAATTGATGATATTCAAATCATAAAAGGTATAAAACACTTATTTTATTCCATTTTTTTTGTTTTTTGGGTGTCAGCTTCGCCACTCGATGACCGATGTCGCCACCGTCACACTAGAACTATCTTAACATTATGGATCTATGTTAAATAACACAAACTTGTCGTTAAGTAGTATATTATTCAACATGCGTGTTAGAGGTAACTATTACTCACAGTAACGTAACTTCAAATTTCGCCTCATTCCTCCCTCTGCGAATATTTTCGTAGAGCCCCTAACACATTCGCTAATAGCATACTCTTGCCGTATTTGTTTGGGAAATTTGGATTCAACCCTGAACTGACCTAGAACTAACTCGTGTTACTTCCAAATAAATGATGCATCTAGTGTCAGTTGTAAACACTGGCGGTAAATTTAAAATCTGAATGCATGTTCGAAGCGACATCTGCTTAGTTTTGTTTGTGTGTTAAATTGCGCTTTTAATTGGATGTTTTGAGTCATCTTTATATTTTTTATATGTAGTCAAAAAGCAAATAACGTCAGGGTCTGTTTTTTTTTTTATAATTTTGTCATCAGCACTATCAAAATAATGAATTTCGGAGTCGTAATGTGTCGTAATATTATCCTCTGTGACTTATATTGCAAGAAGCACATAATGCATATTGCTCTTCCATCATCTGCATAAATAATAGTTTAGTATATTTTTTCAAAATATTATTATAAAATTACTTACGTTTTTCATAAAAATAACTCCTAACCTCTCTATACTATTATAAATCGCGATGCCGCCACGAATAACAAGGAACACAAGTTGAATAGATAGAGATAGTAAACGAATTGAATCTACCAACCCGCTAAAATAGCTGGGGCAGTAGGGTCAGTTTAAGGTTAGTTCCAGGTTACTTAAAGTGTGCCAAGTAACCTGCAGGTTACTTTAAAAATCCCAAATAAATACGGCCTCTGTCATCCAAATTGTAACATTTTGCATTTAAATTAAATTTATATATTTTGTTTTAAGTCCTTGTAATAATTAATTATACCGTGTGTAAATAAATAAAGACTTAGGTGTAAGTCAGTTTTATTTATAAATAACCGAACAACAAGTATGCTGGCAAATTGCATAAACCAAGATTAAATGATATTCAAAGCTAGTTCAAAGGACTTGAAACTAGATAAAAAAGAAAACTTTTGTTCCAATACGTCTTTTATTTTCCTCATAACAAATGCATATGACAAAACTTAACCTGTCGGGAAATCTTATTTATTATTTATAATAATATGTATAAATATATTTTAATTATTTCAAATTGACACTAAAATAAATAAAATAAATATACCATCACGCCTTCTACCCATTACTAGGTGTGGTATTCTGCAGTAGCAGATCTCGGTAAGTAATATATTTTGCGCGTGAAGTGGGGTTACCAGTCGTCAAATTAGAATCCCCAAATTTAGTGGTGGGGGAGCCATAGGGGTAGTTTTAATGTGGTGAAATTTTTTTTTTCGTCTGTGGGAAACTAGTTTTACAAAAGCTGTTCTTACGAGGTAAGGTGAAAAGTTCTCGGCCTCACACAGAGATGGCGTTCCAGCCAGCAAAAAATTGTATTTCCTGCGTGGATGCACGTATCATTAGTTCGTATGACAAGTTTTAACTTATTCTCTCAAGCAGTTTGTTTACACGAATTTTTGAAGTAACGTCTTACGTGTTTTTTGTTAAAATAGATAAACTTGAAGATCATGCGGTCCACTACACGACAGAAACGAAACAGCACTCCAAGCAGTGGGTGGGAGCCGGTGGTTCAGCGACAAAGAAAGCGAAGTTGATCGCATCTGCCGGAAAGGTCATGACCAGCGTGTTTTGGGATGCGAAAGGGATCCTGTTAATTGATTACCTTGAAAATGGTAGAATAGTTACATGCGAATATTACTTCAACCTTCTTGACCAGCAAAATTCGCGAGAAGAGGCCTGGTTTGCAGATGAAAAATATCATCTTTCACCAGGCCAACGCACCTGCACGCAAGGGTGCGTTGGAGATGGGAAAACTGCGGGATTTGGGGTACGATTTGCTCGGCCATCCCCTATATTCTCCTGATTTGGAACTCTTAGACTTCTATCTATTCCCAAACTTGAAGAAATTTGTTTCTGGGAAGCGCTTCGCGTCCAATGAAGAAGTTGAGAGGGCCGTAGATGAATATTTTCATAGCCTTCCAGGCTCTCACTTCCGGGAAGGAATATTGATGTTGGAGAAACGCTGGACCTGGTGTTTTGAAGTCAAGGGAGAGTATGTAGAAAAATAAAATCATTTTTTAACTGAAAATCACAGTCTTTCATTGTCAGGCCGAGAACTTTTCACCTTACCCTCGTTAGTTGGCTTGTTGAATTTATCTTTGAAAGTACGACTAACAATATTCAGTTTCTTAAGTATTTTCAAAATAAGATTCGTAAAACTTATTCCAATAATTATTTGTATCACTAGACAGGAAACTGTAGTTTTACGAGTGCGAACATATTTTTATAGGCAGAGCCGAAGGCATGTGTTCAAAATTACGAGTACTCACAAAATAGTTTCTGGACGTGTGATACATAAGATTTTTCTCACCGATAAAATTATTGTTTTAAATTGGTAAAAATCTTTAACCTCCAAGCACGAAACGAATAGTCAGTCTCATAATATCGAAACATGTTGGACTTTCCCAGCTGAAATTTCTCTACAGCGTATTAGACTATAAATATTATAGATGGTTCAATTAGCTGTATACATATTTTTATTGGTTGTACACAGTGCTTGTAAATTAAATTATATTGGGCTCCTATAACTATTTTTTTTTAATGAAAATACATGATAAACTATGACGATCAGTGTAAACGCGGGTTGAAAATTCTTTATATTATAAGAGATATTATAGTTTTGTATTGGAGTTGTGGCGTCCCAAGTTCGGTTCAGTGGTACTTAACTAGTTTCATTCAAGGAGTGCAAATAATATACGATTTAATTCTTGAAAAATAATCTGAATATGTTGAAAATCATATTTTATGAAAGTTGCAAGCCCAAGAAAAAAAAATTAAATTATAGTAATAAATATACAACGTGTTGAACACGTACATACCATAGAGAAATAGAGTGGTAGGAGAAGACCTCAGACAAAACATTACTAGACAGAGAACAACGGCGTTTGTTGTGAAGTAGAAAGGGTTAGAATAACTTGGTGGTGAGGCGGGTGCGCGGCAAAGAGCTAGTACAAGTTGATGTTATGCAGGTTGCATTTATGTTGATGACAGTTATCAGACGCGAGCATTTTATTTATTTAAATACAAAAGTGCGTATACAAAACACTTAAGATGTCAAAAACTAACCTTTACTTTGATGTATGAAAAGTAAGTAATTGAATATAAAAATAATTACACAAATGTTTGCAACTTGCATAACATCAAAGTGTACTCGCTCCTTGCGGCGCACCCACCTCACTCACAAGTTACTCCAACTCTTTCTGCTTCACAACACTGCATTGACTTGAATACGGCAGAATTTGTCTAGTAATGTTTTGTCTGAGGAGAAGACGCTTGAAGCTACGCGAACCTTGTAAAATTGAAGACCGCCATTTGCAAGGTTGGTTGATGCGGGAAATTTAAAAATTCAGCACGGCTAAGCCTCACCATGAACCACGAAAAATATTCTAACTAAATAACAAATAACTTTTCTAAAGTTATTGCGTAATATATTATTAATAAATACATAAAATGGCAAATTTTACTTAATATAACCATGGCAATGTTGGAAAATATTTCACTGTAAAGGTGGTTGTTCGTATCTCTGAAGTTAGAGGTTGTAGAAAAAAAGCTGTAGATAATGAAATAATAAATAACTTTTATGCAACAAAATATCAACATTATTATATTTATAAAAACTATTATTTGCAAAAATAATTATACTTTGTTTTTGATAATATTGTTTGTAATTTTAACGATCTTGTTGTACATTTATTTTATCAATTTTTGATAGCGCTTAAAGCACTGGTTGACAGTTTGAAATTACTCGGTTTCACTAGTTTGAAAAGTAATGTTATTATGAAATAAATGTGTGAAACAAACATAGTATATTTTAATATATTTTATAAAATAAAAACCCTAAAATTATAAATGATTTTAATTAATAACCTTAATATTATAGATATATTTTATTATGGAATAAGACACGTATAAAAAGGAATATCTTTTGGTTTAAACCTTCTACTATTAAAACACCCTGTGACTGAACACGACATTTTGTAACGAACAGAATAAAGTTTACAGTGCCTAATGTTTCTCGAGATGTTCACTTTTGTCATGACACCCTTTAAAATGGCCGAACCCATAGCGTTCCTTGAAAATTGAATGCGCACTCGTCCAAGAGTCTTGTCCCACTACTCTATTTCTCTGACATACCAGCAAACGACGAACAGTTTGAAAAACCAGTACTGAGATGTCACAGTTAGTTACATTCTACTCCGCATATGTCTCTTATTTACCTCGGGAAAATATTTGTGGCCAATGAGCGCTTCCGAACATGGTACGTCACTATATTTTTAATTGCTTATATCTCTGAAGTAAAATATTATTTTTAATAAATTTTTTCACTAATAGCCATTATTCAATATATATATTGTTTTTATCCTTCATTATTGTTATTTCGATTATGATATAGGAGCCCATTACTTACATTTGCACAAATTAGTACTAAAATTGGTAAAAGTTTCTAACCTCCGAACACTCAGTGACACTGACCGTCAGTGATGCCAATGCTAACATTACAAAAGTCCCTAGCTATTACCGGACGGCGTTCGGTAAACACATGGTTTCCGAACGATTTTGAGATATGTAAAACTGTCAATCTCGGACGGAGGTGCGAAAAGTTGTTATTAGTTGGCTTGTTGTATTTATCTTTGAAAATACGGTTAAAAATATTCAGTTTCATGAGTAAATATTTTCAAGATAGGAACAAAATCCGTTAAACTTATTCCAAAATGAATGAATGAATGAATGTATTAATGAATGAATCATAGTTTACATCTATGTATTACTGAATGTATGCTGTATACGCTTGTTACTATTCTGGGCATTTCATAACGACATCATTATATAATTGACAATAGACTTTGTCAAAACAATACAATGTTAAAACGCATTTCAAGTGTCTATTTTTACACAATACCTCTACTGTTCTATACGCCTTACATTCGAATACATACGTACAGATTCATAGCTTGCACCTAACATTCACACACTTTGCTGGATTCACATGAAATATAATTGAATCGGTCATTTTAAAAATGCCGCAAGTCACCATTTTTTCAAAAATGTGTTTTTACTAGAATTTGCTTCTTGATAGGTACTACAATGTTCTGTAAAGACTACATAAAAATGCATTGCTCCAAATTATACTCGTATTTCTTGGATCTTTAAATCTGAAGTCAGTGACTTAAGTTGTTTTTGCAGTCCAGCATTATAGGAGATCACAAACAGTTTTTTACAATGGGGTAATGGCTCAGTGGTATCAAGTCGGCCTATGGATCCTAAGAACCCTGGTTCGATGCCCACAGCCGAGAAACTTTTTCACCAATTTAAAATTGCCCCTGTGGCTCCCCCACCACTAACATCTTTGGGCTGGTAATCATACTTCACGCGCATAAATATATTACTTACCGAGATCTGCTTCGGCAGAGTGCCACACCCAGTAATGGGTAAAAGGCGTGATGATATATTTATTTTTATGTTTACAAACAGTTTTACCAATATATATTTAATTGTGCAACTGATGAAGAGGAGAGAGCCCATTAAAATATGGAATCTGAAGGCAAATATGACTATGTATCTTAATTATGTAATTCTGTATTACTTTTCTGAACACAATTTCCGGAATGGTTTTTTCCTGAATGACCGTTTTTCTTAATTATAATTATTTCATAAATGCATATTTCCAGAATTTCCATTTTCCCGAATAATCATTTTCCGAAATGCCTTTTTCCCGTACGCAAATTTTTTTGTATTTCCCGACTAAATATTTTCTCGTATGACAATTTCGCATCTAAATAATTTCCTGTAATAGTATATTGTGTAACTATTAGGTCCAGCAACTACCAGGAGTCCGGGCAGACATCTCGTACTATTTCGATCGGTTTATACTGATTAATTAGTTATTTTATATTTCATTTATAAACGGCGTACAATCAAAAGTCATAAAAATTTTGCTTTGTTTTGAAAAAATATCTGATGATAGCGTAACCATGGTTTATTTATTTAGTTTCACAAGCGTACTATATGAGAAAACTTTTTCAGCGGCCGGAAAAAATATTCCCGAACTGTTATTTCTCATAGCCTAGCAACGACACTATAATATCGGAATAATGCATTTTGCGGACACAAAACACAAAGGACAGATGTCAGTTTTCGTCCGATCGAAAAAAAATTATATTTTTCCAAACGTAGATTTCCCGTACATTTTCTTGTTTAAAAGTAACTAGATTAATATAATTTTTTTACACAAAAATGTTACAAAATTAATTAACTCTTTTTTAATAACGCAATTATATAAAGAATCTAGAAATTTAAAGAAATTATATTCGGGAAAATTGCATACGTGTAATTAGTATACTTCATTCCGTGTAAGAACACTATTACGTCACATTCGGTATCCATGTTATTCAAGATTTTGTACTTAAAACGCTTACATTGGTATTGGATTGACATTTTTAAAACATAACCTAAAATTTAAATGTCAGATTAAAATATTTATTACTTTAATAACATTTATTTAGTTTATAAATGAAACCAAATTATGCATATATTAAATAAAAACCAAATAGAAAGTTATCTTAACTCACGAAAAATATTACCTTATTGAAATATGTAATTTTGTAAAATAAAACTCAGAGGAATATACATTTTTATATGTATTATTATTATTATTATTACGAGTATTATTATTATTATTATTATTATATATATATATACATATATATATATATATATATGGGATGGCTAGCACAGTGGATCCTGAGGTCCCCGGTTCGATTCCCACAGGCGACAAATTTTCATAATTTGAAAAAGCTATCCCTGTGGCTCCTCCACCACTAACATGTTTGGGGGCCGTGATTTGACGACTGGTAACCGCACTTCACGCGCAAAATATATCACTTACCGAGATCTGCTTTAGCAGAGTGCCACACCCAGCAATGGATAGAAGGCGTGATGATATATTTATTTATTTATATATATATATATATATATATATATTAGGGTGTCCCTTAATATGGGTAAAAAATGTTTTTCTCTTCTCACCCCTTAAATCGTCTCCAAATGTGTCAAAAAAAATGCTAAAAATACTCCCACATTTTTACTCGTTGGTTTAATGACCCCCCTAAGCCCATTTGTATTTTGATAATCGAACTTATGAATGAATATTTTCAATAAATTAGTTTTTCACTAAATAACGCCACAAAAAAATTGTAATGGTATTTCACGTCGCTGAGTTCAAATCTGAAGTCAAATTTGAGTTTTAATCATTTCCAGATGGCGCCACTATGACAAAATATGAATATTTTCCGAGTTCGGTATGTTACATATTTATGAACGTAAAGTTCGGTTACCAGCCGTCAAATCATGGCCCTCAAAAATGTTAGTGGAGGATGAGCCACAGGGGTAATTTAAATGTTGTGAAAATTGTTGTCGGGTGTGGGACTCTAACCCTGGTTCTCAAATCTACAGTACGACTCAACACCACTGAACCATAAATATATTTCATAAATAGCAGAAATTCATAAAAGTATTATATTTTATTTTTATTTATATCGAAATAGGACTATTAGTTTTTTATTTTTTTAGCATTATCTACTTAATTAGATAAAAACATGCGACATTATGTAATCGATCTAATAGCTATTAAGTAAAACTAAATATGAAATATAAATAATAATTTAACATTAAACTCTGTAATAATATTCTGCTATTAAATAAAATATTAATTATTATAATTTTGTAATATATTTTAATGCCCGATTAACCTATTTTGAATAATATGCTACTTTAAATTTATTTGAATTTTATATATTTATTACCCTGGAATAATAAAAATAAATAACTATATCATCACGACTTTTACCCATTACTGAGTGTGGTACTCTGCTGTAGCAGATCTCGGTAAGTAATATAGTTAAGCGCGAGAAGTCAAATCACGGCTCCAAAGATGTTAGTGAAGGCGAAGCCACAGGGGTAATTTTTAATATGGTGAAAATTATTTGTTGGCTGTGAGAATCGAACCCAGAGTCTCAAATCCACAGTCCGACTCGATACCACTGAGTCACCTACTCTATAATAATTATTATTATTTAAAAATAAATAAATAAATATATCATCACGCCTTCTACCCATTACTAGATGTGGCACTCTGTCGAAGCAGATCTCGGTAAGTGACATATTTTGCGCGTGAAGTGCGATTACCAGTCGTCAAATCACGGCCCCCAAAGATGTTTGTGGTGGAGGAGCCACAGGGGTAATTTTTGAAATTATGAAAATTGTTTGTCGCATGTGGGAATCGAACCAGGGTTCTCAGGATCCACAGGCCGACTTCATACCACTGAGCTAGCCATCCCATATAATAATAATAATATAATTATTATTTATAAAACAAAATACCCATTTCCATGATTCAGTTCTATTTCTTAGATAAGAAGAATCACGAAAGTATCATTTTTTGAAAACAAAAGCACAATTTTAATACAATAAATATGTTATTATAAGCAAATTTCGTTACATATATCATTACGTGCTCTGTACACTGAATAGCTTTCTTCAATAGCACTTAAAAATATGAACGAAAGTAAGACTGTCAGATGTCATATTAGAAGACAAA
Source organism: Pterostichus madidus (assembly GCA_911728475.2). Classification (NCBI taxonomy): domain Eukaryota; kingdom Metazoa; phylum Arthropoda; class Insecta; order Coleoptera; family Carabidae; genus Pterostichus; species Pterostichus madidus. The sequence continues at coordinate 21,953,128 of OU452311.1, read as the reverse complement.
TGATGAGCACACATACCATAGAGGAGCAGACAACAGAGAACGGAAAACTCAGAACAGAGGGCATCAGCCGAGTGCGTGTATATTGTTAAACGCCTATAAAAACAGAACTCCACTTTCCAAAAAGCATATCCATGTTTGAAAAGATCATGGCGTCAAGGACATACAGACACAGTGTTGGTTCTTGGTTCTGGTTGCGTGGTTGCTTCATCGACCATCCGAAAGTTGTGTAAACATACACTAAATATTTTTTAAAGCAATTAGAACTAAACCTTGAAGAGTATATTAAAAAATTGTTTGTGGATGTTGTACATGTACAGATCATTATTATGATCCAGTGGTACTTTAAATTTTAAAATTTTAATTAAAAATAATATACTGTGTGTCCTCCGTAAATGTTGGCATATGCAGTTAACATGTACATAAAATCAGTCTTTTGCAAATAAAAAGTGTGCGGCGAAAATTTATGAGATCAAATTTTATATCACAATACTGCCAATTTCTCTACATCTTTTTTAATATAGATTAATTAATTTTGATAGCGTAACTGGCAGCTCAGTGGTATGAAGTCGACCTGTGGATCCTGAGAACCCTGGTTCGATTCCCACGGGCGACAAACAATTTTCATAATTTCAAAAACTACCCCTGTGGCTCCTCCACCACTAACATCTTTGGGGGCCGTGATTTGACGACTGATAGCCGCACTTTACGCGGAAAATATATCACTTACCGAGATCTGCTTCGGCAGAGAGCCACACCCAGTAATGGGTAGAAGGCGTGATGATATATTTATTTTATATTTTATTTTTAACTGAATGAAATTAATAAGAATAATTTCTAATGTTTTGCCTACTCTTTTATTGCTTCTGACGCCAAATGATTGCAATTTATTTTAATATTTTAATCTGTCATTATCATAAATATATTATAAGTCGAAAACCGCGTAAATATTATAGGAATGTATTATGGGAGGGCGCAGTACAAGTCAAATATCTCAATATTTCGCCAGAAACAGATAGAAAAATTAAAATATTCATAATGACACTGACAGATGACAGTGATAAATATTTAAAACAAATTTCAAGCGAAAAATTAAGTAATATTTTTATTAATATCATTAAATTGCGCTATAAAAATTAAAGAATCAATATTAAAAAAGATATAGGGATATTGGCAGTATTGTGATATAAAATTTGATTCCATAATTTTTCGCCGGCCACTTTTTATTTACAAGAAACTTATTTTACATGTTAATTTCCTAAGTCAACATTTACGTGGGACACACTGTATAATATATATTAATATAAAATCGAATTAGCTAACACAAAATTACAAATAATTGAAAGAATCAAATTATGATCATAATTAAATTGCCAAATAAGCCATTAACAGTATGATCCATACATAGTTGAGTTTACATTTTTTGAGTAGATAGATAAAACGATTTTTGTCACCTCCTGTAAAATTATCAAATGTAGATTACTCCACTTCTTGTATTGAACCCTTCAATTCAGGATTAACTAAAACTAAAAGATTATATCATTTCGTATAGACTCTCACTCAATCCAGTGCCGCCTTAAGACATTTTCCCGCCCAGGGCTAGCTTTTAAAAACCGCCATTCTCGATAAAGAAAACAATCGTTTTTTTCAACATGAAACTGTTTTAAATTACAAAGGACATATAAAGTCCACTAAGAAAAAAAGTGGATCGCAAACAATATTTTTCTAATAAAATGTTATTAAATTCATATCAAATAAGAAAATATACAACAAAAAGAAAAACAAACAAAATAAAAATTCTTAAAAAAAATTAAACAACAGGTCTCCTGCCTAATCACAATAAATTAAGTAAAAAATTTGGTTTCCGAGCTTTTCATTTCGAGAATGTGTTAATAAAATAAATAAATAAAATAAAAATAAATATATCATCACGCCTTCTACCCATTACTGGGTGTGGCACTCTGCCAAAGCAGATCTCGGTAAGTGATATATTTTGCGCGTGAAGTGCGGTTACCAGTCATCAAATCACGGCCCCCAAATATGTTAGTGGTGGGGAAGCCACAGGGATCCTTTTAAAATGGTGAAAATTGTTTGTCGCCTGTGGAAATCGAACCAGGGTTCTCAGGATCCACAGGCCGACTTGATACCACTGTGCTAGGATACCCCATAATTATGGTATCAATATTGATTTCTTCTAATTTGGGAATCAAATTTCTAATAGTAACTAAAAAACATGAAATACAAAATTTTAAATTCCATCCAACCAAAACTAAAGAATTAATAACTAACAATGTATTTTATTTTACTATGCAATAATTAATGTTACAAATGTATATATGTATAAAACCTGATTTAGCAAATATTAATCACTTCCCATTATTTAACAATAAATCAGTTAAAATAAAATTTTAATCCCTCCACGTGCTGTGAATGTATGCGCGCTGCTCTGCGCTTGCGTGAAATTCAAATATAGAGCACTGCAACGTTTTAGAAACAAGGAAATAACTCTAAATTCAATTATTTATCTACATATTTCTATTACAATCAGTTTATAATTTGCTTCATTTCAAATTTTTATTATTGCAGAGTTTTTTATTTTTGAGCATATATAAAAAATATAAATTTTATTAAAAATCGTGCTCCGTATACCGCCCTTTGCGTTTCTACCGCCTGGGGCTATAGACCCCAAAAACCCCCCCGTTAAGCCGGCACTGACGCAATCATCTGATCAATAATTTAATTAAGTATATTGACATACATTAGCAGATTTCCACAGTACTGTACTTACAGTATTTTTTTTTCATTTCAGTATATTTATATTAATTTTCTGTTAAGGTTTGTCAAGTAATAGCGTTGGAAGAGCCTATTCGAAACATTCAACGAAGTGACTGACGTCTAGCGGATTTTTTTGAAAGCTTCCCAATAGGGAAAACATTCAACATTGTATTCACTGGTGTATACGAGGTGTGGTTTTAAATAACGAGACTGATGCTGTTTTAACATTTTATTTTGATTCCATACCTATTTACTTATTATCACTTTCAATATACACCTCTCCTCTATCCCTACAATGCTCCATGCGAATCTTCCATTGTTCTAAATAGTGCTGGAAGTCTTCTACTGTCAACTCCTCCAGAACGCGTGCCGATTTCTCTTTCAAAGCTCAAATCTTATTGCTATTAAGGCAAATTTTACCTTAGGAAACAGATAGAAGTCGTACAGTGCAAGATCTGGCGAATAAGACGGATGGTCCAACACTGGGATGCTGTACTTTGCTAGAAATTTCTTGACAGACATTGCGGAATAAGCCTGCGCATTGTTTTGATGGAGAAACCATAACTTGTCCTTCCATAATTCGGGTACTTTTTTCAATAAATTATAAGTTTCTGTAGCAGTTTTGCCAAGTTTCATGTGAAATTTCACAACAATTCGTTGCTCTAATGTTGCACTTAACATTTTTTCGGCGAAATAAAAAAAACAACTCTAATTAGAACGAATGGTACGGCTATACGGATTTGTTTACAGAAGCGAGGGGTACTACATTCGAAAGAGAAAGCTTCATGCTAAAAAGTTGGCGGACGTTGGTGTTTGGCGCATGCGTACTTCGTCTGTAACAGCGTCAGTCACGTTATTTAATAGCCACATCTCTTAGTTCAAAACTGTTTGTTTCGCGATATTGCTTTATATTTTTAGTGTAAAAATTATATTGATGATGGAATATTATTATATTCTCTTCCAAAGAATTAAATGATGCGGAAAAAATGGGCTGTAGCATTGAAAATTGGTAAAAGTATTTCACCATTTATGAATATTGGTTCCGCTCATTTTTCATTAACTTACTTTAATCTCGGTAAGTTTTATTGCTCTATTTATTGTATAATAAAATTTCAAACCATTAATTTTATATAGTTACACCGAAATCGAAAAGAAGAAGATGAAAAACTGGTGTTATACTTAGCCAAAATCTTCCTCTATACCGGGTGGAGCTTGGTAAGGGTGAAAATAGGGATTTAACATGTAAAATCATAATGATTTCATACATACATACATACATATCTTCACACTATATCCCAACAAATGGGGTAGCATGAACCCTAAAATCACTCATCAAATATTCACTCATTGTGATTTCCTGCTTCCCTAATTATTTTAAGCAAAAAACTTCAAATAAAACTTTTAGGGCATAAAATTATATAGTTAAATCAACACAAAATTAATTTTGTATGCTATGTAACGGCTTAAATTAGATCTGAAAATGACGAAAATTGCCTTAAAACTAATGATAACCATGAAATTGAAACAAAATGAAACAAATGTTTGATGTTTTATCTGTCAAAACTGCCAAAATAAATTAAGATAGTAATATAAAGTACATATACAAGTGCAGGCTACCGCTTTCATCTTTTCTAATCTTTGTAGATCCGTTTTTAGTTTCGTTATTTGATTCTTTGTTAGGAGTAAACGTGAGTAATTTGAAATATTTTATGCATATGATATGTACGTCGAAGATTGAAGATGAATGATAAGTAAATAGGAATGATTGGGTAGATGTGATTGAAGGTTTGTTGTGTGATAAATGATTTCGAGTTTAATAAATAAATGAGTTTATATGGAGTGATCTATGAATGTGATTAAAGTGAGGGTGGTGTGTTTGGATGATAATGTTTGACGAGGGCTGATTATTTGATGAATGTAATGAGTAAATATTTTATGAGTGATTTTAGTGTTCGTGCTACTCCATTCGATGGGATATAGCGTGAAGATATGTATGTATGTGTGTATGTATATAAAGAAATTGTATATGCGTTGAGTGTTAGTAAGTTAGAAAGATTTTTAGCAATTTCAAATCAATAATTTCATTCTTACGCGTGAAAAATCTGGTATATCACACGTCTAGAAACTGTTTTGTGAGTACTTGAAAAAGTACAGTTTCCAGCCTATTAACTATTGTTTTTGTTTGATCTATTTATCTAATAAATATGGGGTAATGGCTCAGTGGTATCCGAGTCGGCCTGTGGATCCTAAGAACCGGGGTTTGATACCCACAGCCGACAAAACATTTTCACCAATTTAAAATTACCTCCGTAGCTCCCCCACCACTAACATCTTTGGGGGCCGTGATTTAACGGCTTGTAACTGCACTTCACGCGCATAAATATATCACTTACCGAGATCTACTTCGGCATAGTGCAACACCCAGTATTGGGTAAAAGGCGTGATGATATATTTATTTATTTTATTTTAGAAATATCTAAATAATTATAATTTATATTTTATCTATTATTTAGATAATTTCTCTAATAGTTATCTTTTACCTTATCTAGATAAAAAGTAGATATCTTTATCTTTCTCTAGATGAATGATTTTCAAACTGTGGGTCGGACACTTCAGGGGGTCGCATAGACATTGAATGAGGGTCGTCGGATGCTACTTATAAAATGTATAAAACATGTATTCAAAGATCCATCCAATTGCATACTTCCACTTTAATTTTAAGGATTACCTAAATAACAAATTTCCAATCGAATGTTTGACAGCAATGTTAAATAACTCGTTTGATAGTTCATCCCGACAAGATCTTGTTCACTTAAGAAAAATTTATTATAAAAAATTAAATAACGGCAGCGCATGCCCATCAAAGAATTTATTACAATCTTGATAGTAAACTACAATTAATTCTTCAAATTATTATACCAATATATCAAAGTTCCTAAGAAACTGTACAGTTCTTAATGAGAAACTTTTTCTATATTAATTTCTAAAATCGTGGTGCTATATTTGTAATGTACATTATTATGGCAACGGTCTCACTGAACGAGTCGTGTCGTGTAGTGTCGTGTCGAGTCCTGTCGTGTCGGTTAAAAATCGATGGTTCGGTCTCACTGATAGAGTTGTATAGATCGTTTGCTGTCAAATACATTTCCCTATTGACAAGTAAAAAATTGACAAATATGAAATTAAAGAATTTAGAATTAATTTATTTACAATTTAAATATAATAACTATATATTTCGTTCTGTCAAATGTTTCTCCAGAAATAACATTGAATCAAAATATGGCCACTTCTTTGTCTTTTTAGCGGCAGAACCAGAAGCTGCATGATTTTCTTGTCTCTTTGTTCTGTAAGTGCCCCTTAGCACTTGTCATTTACTTTTACATAATTTGACTAAAATCAATTACAGGTTTAATACAATTTCGTTAAATAAAATAATTGTAATCCTAAAATACAAAGTTTTTTTAACATTCTATTTTTAAAAGCGTTCTGAAATGTGTCGGCAACATTTGTCAATAATATTTAAATTTGAATACCCTGGCTTAGATTTATAATAAAGATCAATTGATTAATATATCAATTTCGCTTGAGGTCCACTCTTTATCATTTAATTTGGTTAATTCCATTTTTACAACGAACTGTCATCAGATGACATAGATAATAATAAACATATGCACATAACCTGTCATACACTGACATCGAGCAGCATCGAGCGTCGAGTAAAATTCAAAACAACTTGAAAATCAAACAACTCGACGGCACTCGACGCAAAACGATTGTTCAGTGTGACATCCGCCATTTGTGTTTGAAATTTGCTCGATAGCACACGATTGACGGTACTCGATCAGTGAGACCGCTGCCTAAATCAGCCTTTTACAAATTGCAATATTGATTCAACAAAAGTAAAAGGGTTGCGAAACAATTTATTTGTGATTTTTACCTGCAAGGGGTCATGGCACCGAAAAGTTTGAAAACCACTGTTTTAGATGAAAAATATTTATATTTCTTGCAACACTGTTTATTTATACCGCATTGTGATTAGCTGATTTTATTTAAAAATTTATTTTCAATTCAACATCTTCATTTTGATTATTCCTTATTTATGTTTAATTAGTTTTCAACGATGAGTAGCTATATTTTAAATTCAAAATAAAAATTCAACAGGATTGCAAAATCATATTGCAACAAGTATTGAGGAACATTATCATGCTATCATACAAAATTCATAAGCTGCCTTCAAGAGAATGGAGATGAGTTTGTATTCAAAAATGTTACGAAACTCTAATCTTCAGAGAATTCAGAAATGTTTTTCCTCTTGTTTAATAATAAATTAGATTTTAAATGTATAAATATTTTAGTACTTCGAATGGATTTCATATTTGCTTTCTGCTTCTACATTTTAAAACCAATTTATAAAATAAATTTGATATTTGCAAATAAATACCTATCTGATGTTCAAATTAAAAGTATTTACGTATACACGTAAATGTAATAATATATTACATAATAAGTCAGGAAAGTGATATTTTACTTGGCAAAGCGGTTGCTGGATTTTAATCCGCTGAGCCTGAAGCATTATGTATACTATTTTTGCTGAAACCGTTTAATTTAATCAATAATTAATCATAAATAATTCAATTTTTTTTTTTTTAATTTACAAACAATCGAAACACAGAAAAAAATCGCTTGTCTGTGCCAGCATTTAGACACACCTCTGTGGTCTGAGTGGTAGGACGTTCGCGGCCCAAGTGGAAGGTCCGGGTTCAAATCCTGGCGGAGGCAAGTTGATTTTTTCAAATTTAATAAATAATTCAAAATGTTTCATTTCTTTATGTGAATTGTACTGACAGAAGACTACGTATCCAAGGTTACTACAAAAAAAAACAGTCAGGTAAAATACAAAACAATCAGGTAAAGTGTTTACCAGACTGTTATTTTTGTTGTAATCTTGTATAAGTACTTAACTTGACTGTTTTGATAGAAATCTACTTTCTATACTAAAAGTGGTCAGAAAAGTAGGTACTTTCTTGACGGTTTCAGGTAAAAAATATTTCTTTTTAGGTTTAAATTCCCAATACAACTGAATTTTATTTTCTTTTTTAAATAATTCTTAAACAATTGTGTATCGGATAAAGATTAAATATTATACGGTCGAACCTCCACAACTCGAAATTCTCCTTCAGTTGAAGTTTATTATTGTTCTCTATACATTTTGTATAATTGCCATGTATTTTTATCTCCTAAACTAGAATTTCCATAACTAGAAAATCTCTGTAATTTTAAGCCAATAACGTGTCCCAATACCACAGTATTCTCCGTAAGTAGAATTTTCACGATCAAAATGAACTCTTTCGCCAGAATATTTGCACGATCGCCAAGATTCATCGAATTTTGTTTCACCGTACACGACGCATGCAATCTGCAATCTGCGTTGTTTTTTGACAAGCCCGGATGAGCGACGAGATCTACCTTTATCCTGATCTTTGGTTAAGGCCGTTTGACACGATGCAATATTTTGTTCAAAATTATGTACATAATTTTGTATTAAATTTTATTCATAAAAATGATACAATTTTCTGAACATTTTTCTGTAGTACTGTGTGCCACTGCTTCATAATTTTGTATATAATTCTGTATAAAATAGTTAGAGAGGTAGGGTGCAAAATGATGTCTCAGTTATTCCAGTGATAGAAATGGATTTTTTAATAGATTATGTCAAGATAAACATGAAAAAAAGAAAATTAGATTTGGGAACGGGTGGCAACTATAGATGGCGCCGATGTTAATGCGCAGATTTTAAGGGTAGTTGTTGATATATTTTTTACAGGCTAATTTTCAGTTTAAATTATAGACTTTGGTATAATTAAGTAATAAAAATGGTAGACAGAAGTTTTGGTCGGTGACGCATGCGCAACAAAACCGGTCAAAGAAATTTTTATGGTGTCGTGTGACATATTACTACTTGTTCACGACGAATACATGACAAAAAAATTATTGAGTGAAATTATTGCTGGTTGCTCATTGGTGACAGAAGCTCTGAAAGTGGACTGGTGTAGGGATCAACAACCACCCTTAAAATCTGCGTATTCACACCGACGCCATCTATAGTTGCCACCCGTTCCCAAATATAATTTTCTTTTTTCATATTTATCATGACATAATCTATTGAAAAATTCATTTCTGTCACTGGAATAAATGAGACATCATTTTGCATCCTAGCTCTCTAAATATAAGCGCTTGCGCACAAACTGTATCAAAACCAGTGACGTGATATTATTTGAGGTCTCTAACAAAAAAAAATTTAAAAATTACATACAAAATGGACGGGAATTAATTGAAAGAAATTAATGCATAATTCTCATTGTTATTGGCCCCTATGATACAAATAGTAGCGATAGTCAATAAAAGAAGAAAATATGGTGTAAGAATTGGCTGAAAAGGCGAGAGGAGGTCAAAGGAACTTTACATTTATTGAATAACGAATTGAGAATTGAATTTGTTTTCAACGCATTGAATTTAATTTTGATGTCGTTAATAGTTGTTTCGTGTTTTTTTCTTTTATTATTGCTAAAAAATTCAATGCCCGTGACCTTGCATGTTTATTTTTGTATTCTTTTGATTTAACCAAATAACAAAATGGATATTTCTGGTATTCTTCGATTAAAACCTTCACATCATCGCGACACCACGACGTTTTGTACTTTAAAATTCGCAAAAGAAGAAATAAAACAAGTGAAGCCAGATGTAAATACAGAATCAAAAGCAGTGATATAAAGCTAAATTATAATTAAATGTCAAATAGTAAACGAAAATGGAATAAGTCACTGTGTATCTCCAGTGCGCAATTTCTGTACAAAATTTTGCTAGAATGTAGAACAAGTTCTATATAATTTTGAACGTTATTTTACTGTATGCAACGGTACATTTTTTTGTTCATAATTCTGAAACAGAAAAATGTACATAATGTACAAAATAATGCATCGTGTCAAACGGCCTTTAGTATAGACAGAGTATATGTGCTTTGGTACAAAGTGTACAGTGTTGGTAAAATATCACCGCCACATTTTAGAATGACGTAGAATTACGTATTTTGAAGCAAGAAAACATGTGTGCAATAGGCACTTTTTTTATCCAACATCGACTCATAATAAATCTGTTACTTTAGTCAGAAGCGGATTTAAAATATTTCGGGCCCTAGGCAAAATATTTATTTCGGGCCCTTAATTTTGTAATTTCCTGCTTCCCTAATAATGTTAAGCAAGAAAGCTTCAAATAAAAGTTTTAGGACATAAGATTCTACATCTAGCCCAAGAAACAAAATTAATTTTACATGCTTCGTAACGGCACAAATTAGATCTGAAAATAACGAAATTATTAATAGCCATGAAATTGAAACAAAATTAACAAATGTTTGACGTGTTATGTGTCAAAATAAATGACAATAAATAAATAAGTAATTTGGACGTCAAGCATTTGTTTAATTTTGTTTAAATTCCATGGCTATCGATAGTTTTGAGGCTATTTTCATTATTTTCAGATCGAATTTGTGCCGTTACGAAGTATGCAAAATTAATTTAGTTTTTTGGATTAAATGCACAATTTTACGTCCTAAAACTTTTATTTGAAGCTGTCTTGCTTAAAATATTTAGGGAAGCAGGAAATTATAAAATTATGATTTTACAACTTAAATACCCATGTTCGAGAGTCGCGGTCACTACCCTCTATATATATTTATATTATTTAAACTAAAAGTTTGAATCCGGGCCCAAAGTCCGCCTGTGACTTTAGTTATCTGAAATAAATAATGTCCATTATTAATTAATCAGTAAGAGAATAATAGAGAAGTCACGGTACCATAACAACCATTCCATGTGTATTTTGTAATTTCTATGTTTTATTAATATTATACCAAATATCTTGTCAGTGTCAAACAATAAACGAACATATAAAAACATTTTAAGACTGTTTAAGAGAGGAGTTGGATAAAACGCTGTATTGGACTCGTGTGGAATGCATACTAGTCCCTTAAGAAAAGTAGTCACTCGCCCTTCGGGCATTGTGGCTAAACTATTTTTTTTCGTGACATCGTGACTCATATATCACATTCCACACTAGTACAAAAAGTTACTAATTTTCTATAACTCGAAATTTCTATAACTCGAAATAATTTTGCGATCCATTGATAGTCGAGTTATAGAGATTTGATTGTATGTAAACATTTTTAAGGTATAACTAGTAGCATAAATTTATGTATTTTTAAATGAAACATAACACAAATTTTATTATCCGTCATTATTTAGTGACCTTAACATTAAAGCTGTAATTTATTTTCGGTTGACCAATAATGGTGAATGTGTCTGTTATACAATCCGTTATTTATAAATTTACTTTCAACAGACCATAAAATTTTATGAGGAAAAATAGGATTTATTTCACATTCTCTTGTAAAAAACTTACAAAATATTCTCTTCTTTAATAAATGGAATATTTATAAGGGTAGTATTTGTTTTTCTTCAATATTCTTTGTGCCATTGATATTGGACCTCCATTTGTATGTTCGATTTCCATTGTAGATGTATTTGAATTTTCTATTACTGATTGCAAAACTGTATTATCAAAGGTAATACCACAAGAGGTAAATTTTTTTTTTTTAAATTATAACGTCAAAATTTCGCGATTCAGACATTTCGTTGTTTGAGAACTTTTTAAAGAGCTAAATTTGTAATAATTTGTATTAAAACACAAAAAAATATATATAAATATAATAATAAATAGTATGGAGTAGCTAGGTCAGTGGTATCAAGTCGGCCTGTGGATCCTGAGATCCCTAGTTCGATTCCTACAGGCGACAAACAATTTTCACCATTTAAAAAAAAACTATCCCTGGGGCTTCCTCACCACTAACATCTATGGAGGCCGTAATTCGACTGTTGGTAACCGCACTCCATGCGCAAAATATATCACTTACCGAGATCTGCTTCGGCAGAGTGCCATAACCAGTAATGGGTAGAAGGTGTGATGATATATTGTTTTTTTTTATATTTTATATATAATAAATAGTGGTATTTGCGTATGATTATTCAATGCTATATTGAATTAGCCAATAAGGTGCTTACACGTTATAGGTTTCGTTCAATCATAGCTGCATTATACTAAATATACCACTGGATGGTGTTTTCAAACAATCGTAACTACGACAACTTATTGTACTAGTACTTACACGTATGTTCCGAATAATCGAATATATTGTGTTACTATTTTGGAAAGTCCGTAGGATGAGAGATTTTCTAAAATAATATGTTGAGTGGATCAATATAATATATTCTGATAATTCTGAACACGCAAGTTGTATTCATTATAATTATAAAAATAAAATAAAAATTATCAAAGGCCATGGCTGCACTTGTTGGAACTGATCTAAGCGATAACGCGAGTTAAATAACGTTGCGCGCGGGTAGTATTTGGATGGCGGAGCGTCCAGAGAAACCCGCGTTGCTGTTGACCATAATACCTAAAACGCAGATCAGGGCGTAAGAGCGACATATGACTTAAGTAGTTGGTCCGCCAAAGAAACCACAAAGAAAAAAAAAAGAAATAAATAAAAACTAGACTTATTTTAATAAAAATTATTTCAAGACATGTTTAGTTAAATAAATAAACGCTATCAAATAGATACTACGAATTTTGATATTTTGTGCTAATTATTTATATTATTTATTAACAATTGTTAACTTACAGTAACACAATTACCGTTAAAGTGTAAAATTTAGGTAAAGTGTGAAATGCAGTATTAATTCATATAAATTTTGCGTCAAACAAATATAAAAGCTTACGTTTGTAGAATGTGCGTCCTAGGGTTTGTTTGTTTAAAATGCGAGCGAAGCGAACCTTTCCAAAAATACGTAAATAAATAAATAAATATATCATCACGCCTTCTACCCATTACTGGGTGAGGCACTCTGCCAAAGCAGATCTCGGTAAGTGATATATTTTGCGCTTGAAGTGCGATTACCAACTATCAAATCACGGCCTCCAAAGATGTAAGTGGTGGGGGAGCCACAGGGGTAGTTTTAAAATTGTGAAAATTGTTGGTCGCTAGTGGGAATCAAACCAGGGTTCTCAGGATCCACAGGCCGACTTCATACCACTGAGCTAGCTACCCCATAACAAAAATGTATATTAGAGAATTATTTGATATTTGGGAATTTAATAAAATATAATTGACTAATGTTTAAACATCCGGTGAGAGTATGACGTGTGTGATCAGTTATTCAAGACACAGTGTACGATACAACATACATTTACTTTCTCTGGGTGATACTGTTCCGATTCGAAGACGTTGAAAGGAAGGTTCACTACTTTCTTCAAATCTGTATGATGAGCATGGCCTAAACTTGAATTTCCTTGATCATCATCAATAACTGAAATATTATTTCGTTAAATTGTTATCGTGATAAAGAACTACTGCTAATTTGAATTTATTTTTTTATTATACTTGTTCGTTTCATATTTTACAAGCACGTAGAAATTTTACATTTAGAACTTTGAAGATAAATATTTATTTAGTTTGTTTGGCTCATAAATAAATATTATAAATGATACATTTTTAAATATTAATCAAAAATTATTCGTTTCATATCATATTTTGTGTAAATAAAATGACTAGTTAATATTGCTTATATTTATTATTTATGGAAGAGATGATAAATAATAAAATGTTACAGGTAATGATATTTGTATTTATTTACAGCAGGGCATCTAGTTTAATTTATACACCAAATTAATTTTAAATTTAAAAGCAAATGGACTTCTCGCAACAAAAACAAAGATTTATGTTAACTACTAATAACGAAATTTTTAAATAAAACTATTTAAATAATGATGGAGTGATGATTGATTGTATAGTTGATGATAATTAGAAACAATAATTTAAAAAAAAAATCAACGTTTCGGCTATCTGCAGTCTTCTGCTGCTGACTGAAGCACATTCCTATAAACGACAAACTATTTATTTTTTCATATTATTACAAGTATTTTCATGTAAATAATTTCACAGAGATCTTCGGAGGTCTCTCTCTGATATGTGCACAAGATCAATGGAGAAGGTCTATTGAATACTAAGAGAATAATATTTATGATAGGTGGCACTGCCAATGCTCTTGAATCACTTTATTTCCCTAGAGAGTACTTGTCGTTTTTATTTCCCTCGATAAATAATAAAGAACATTAAGTAATGATTTTGATAAGAATACAGCTAACATTATATACTGGTTGCAAACAAAATATTTTATTTGTAATATTTGTTAATACCATTAAAATAAATAATTTTTCGTTTATAGTATTGTGCTTTATTCTTTTTAGTTTTACATGCTATTAACAGTCTCTTTTGTGAATTTTTCCGGTTATCTATAAAAATAACACATGAGTAAAGTGTCATTATTGGCCTCATGCCATTCAATTTTCGTTCTCAGCAAACGAACTATATTCTCTTATTATATACACTATTATTTATTCTAGTTTGCACTGCCAATGGCCTTGATTTACTTTATTTCGATAGGAACTACTTGTCATTTTTATTTCTCTCAGTAAATAATCAAGTACATTAAGTAACGACTTTGATAAGTATAAAGTTAATATTATTTTCCGGTTTTATATAAATTATTTTATCAGTATTTTTTTCACCGAGGCTAGCATAGTCTAGGTAGAAAGACGCTTTGCTAGAATCAAAGAGTTCCGGGTTCAAATCTTGGGGTCAGCTGAATTTTACTCTCTAAATTAATAATTAAGGTAAAATGGTTTCTTCCTTCAACTGTATCATGCATTTTTACGTGTCTAAGTAAATATTTATTGTATCGACGAGAAATGTCCAAAAAATATAAATCTAGCAATGTCTTTTTTTTCTTTTCCTGTTAATTTAAACAGTGCCATGCAAAATAAATGTTGTTCTTAATTTAATCCAAAACTGACATTATTTAATATGGATTCTAGTGAAAGATGAAATTTTATGTCCCGTGCACACGCAGAAAGTTTTCTAATAAACTTGTTAGAAAGAAGAAGAAGTCAAAAAAGTTTTTTGGGAATCAGTTATTTACTCTTTGATATGAAATGAGTAAACTATTGTGCCATTAGCATAGAATTAGTTACTTTCCACAACATCTTTCTCGCAATAGAGGCGCCATTATAATTTTAAGAAAATTTTCTGACTTATTCTTTCAAAAAAAATTATCAGAAAACTTTCCCCGTGTGCACAGGGCATTAAACATTAAAAACAATTATGCATTGAGCGGGATTTGAACACGGACACTACGATCTACAATGGCCAACTAAAACAGTAGTGTTCAAACTATGGGTCGCGAAACAATTTTCAGAGGGTCGCGAAATTACAAAATACAAAGATAAACAATATTAAAAATTTGAAAACAAAAATTATTTTTCTAATTAAATATGTAGTTATAATATTTAAATAAAAATAAATAAATATATCATCACGCCTTCTACCCATCACTGGGTGTGGCACTCTGCTGAAGCAGATCTCGGTAAGTGATATATTTTGCGCGTGAAATGCGGTTACCAGTCGTCAAATCACGGCCCCCAAACATGTTAGTGGTGGAGGAGCCACAGGGATAGCTTTTTCAAATTATGAAAATTTGTCGCCCGTGGGAATCGAACCAGGGACCTCAGGATCCACAGGCCGAGTTCATACCACTGAGCTAGCCATCCCATAAATTGGAAATTGTGTACCTATGTATAATATTTCTCAAATATTATCTACCTACAATGTTGTACTTATGTAGAAAAATTGAATCTAAATTTTGATTCAATATTTACATATTTAATTCTATTGTTTTATAACTTAGTGATTTTCTTATTTATTTCATAGTTTTGTTAGTTTCCTATTTTGATGTTATCATGTTGGTGTTGGTCGCCATTTTGATCTGTTTAGGAGGACTTCCGTTTTTCTGCTTCAGAACTATACCAATCTCCAGGTGGAGATGCTCTATTTTGTTTTCTGACATTTTTTTGTTGGTTTATAATATAATGAGTTTCTATTCATATTACATTATAATTTACGTTGAGCTTATGTTTCTACTTTAAATTTGGTGAGTTATTTTGAATTTTGAATGGTTTATATTTTAATTTGTAACTGTTTTGTAAAAAGAAACTCTGTTCTTAGCTGATGATGACTCGCGTGTCGGGTCGAAACGTTCAATTACATTTCATATGAAATAAATACTTGTATTTATTCATTCTCCATCTACACTAAGGATTCCTAAGGCCATATTTCAAATTCTATTAATAAGTATACAACTTTTGATTTGTGAACATCGTGAAGATACCTATTATTAAAATGTTCACATAATTTTTGTTATAAATTTAAATAAATAAACATTACATATACTTAGATAATTTTGTAAAATAATTGCACCACACCACTTTTCAACCCCATCGCTACCAACATAAGAAATGGCCGAAGGCAGTGCCGAATTTCCCATTGGGTATTATAGGCACAGTGCCTAAGAGCCTACGAAACTTTTGGGGCCTACTAGAGCCTACGAATGAGGAAAATTATAACATTTTCAACAAAAAATCCACTCATTGGATCGCAAATAATATTCTTGTAAAATATGGGTCGTATATTTAAAAAGTTTGAAGACTACTGAACTAAAATAAAATTATCAATCGTATCAAAAGCATGCTTGTCAAAAATAATAAAAGTTTTGATTTCATCGAACTGAAATACACCGCAGGTGACTATAATATCATATTGTGCATGACAGCTATTATCATAATACACGGGATGCAGTTAAAAAACAACAAAAAACTAAACCACGTGCAACAAATGTGAAAGTCGTCGAGTCCGGATCTGATCGGTGTAAACAAGTTGCTCAATGTTCTCTGACAGGGCAACGCATTGGAAAGTGGGTCCTTGAACAAGCAAACATACTGAACTTGACTTTAGTATCGAGTGGCCGTGCCCGAGCATTCCGGCCGAGACAAACAGGTGTGAATCTGAACGAGAGAGTAAACGCACCGCGGCTTCGGGCTTTCCCCCAGACATCGGTTTGTCGCCAGTCAGTGATGTCATTATAATAAAGAAAATAGACTAATATAATATAGATGAGAGGAAATGTACAATTTAGACAACTTGAACTACTTTTTTTTTGTTAACGTAACTTGTTATCTAATATAGATACGGTGACCATACGTCCTTTATTATAGAGAACATTCCTTTATGTTAGAGTAGTGGATTTCAAACTTTTCAGATCCATGACTCCCTTACAGGCAAAAATCACAAATAAATTGTTTCGCGACCCCCTTACCTTTTATGAGATCAAAATTCCAGTTTATAAAAGGTTGATTTAATAATGTACATCAGTGGTTTCCCAACTTTTCGGAGCCATGATCTCCTTGGTAGCAAAAATCACAAACAAATTCTGTCGCGACCCCCTTACTTTTTATGTGACCAAAATTGTAATTTGTAAAGAGCTGATTTAATCATGTGCATTACAAAAATAAAACCAAAATTTTTAGATATTAGTCAATATTTATCCACAGAATTTTAAAAGGGGCGGAAGGGTGCTTTGAACATTCTGTATATATATATATATATATATATATATATATATATATATATATATATATATATATATATATATATATATATATATATATATATATATTATTATATGGAGTAGGTGGCACAGTGGTTATCGTGTCGGCCTGTGGATCCTGAGAACCCTGGTTCGATTCCCACTGGCGACAAACATTTTCACCACATTAATACTACTGTGGCTTCCCCTCCACTAACATCTTTGTGGGCCGTGATTTGACGGCTGGTAACCGCACTTCACTATATATATATATATATATATATATATATATATATATATATATATATATATATATATATATATATAGCCGTGGCTATGAATCTATCCAGTGCAGTTGATCTTCTTTTTGCCATGATCAAATATTTTTTTGCTGATTTATTAAAATTAATATTAATTTTGTGATGATTTTTTTAATATCATTAATATTATCGGAATCATCGTAGTCATCATGTTATTATTGATTTGTTAAATGGTGACTATGTAAAATATAATTTCATAAATGTCATTCTGCTTTTTGTGAATGTTGTTAATCTCTATATATTTTTTAAATTTACAATATATAATGGAAAGTGAGGAAGGAATGTTAACCCCCACACGAGATTAAAGAAGCGGCATGCAGTTGTAAAAAAATATATTTTAAATTAAATCATAAATGCCAAATATGATTTTACTCCATAGTAACACTTGGCAGTTGTCAACAAAATCGCATTTTTAATGTCAATCCGCCAAAAAAGGTTTCAATTATAAAATAAAACAATAAAATATAAACTGTATTTCTATTTTTCTAAACTTTCTTCAGATTTGTCCTTTATTTTCACAAAAAAAATATAGTCATCATATGATCTTTTTTCATGAAACTACCAATACCCACGCATAAATGAAAAACATAATAGTAGCTATTTGTGTATTAAGAGCGTAAAGTGATTCTTTGTTACTTAGCAAGGTAATTGCAGCGAGAGTTGCAATAGTGTAAAAGGAACAAAGACACTTTACGCTTGTGATATACACATCATTTTGTCTACGATAGCATACGACAAGTTTAAATGTTTATTTTATAGCACTAGTCTTAAAAATTAATTTCTCTTAACACTAGTGCAATAAAATATAATTTTTAACAAGCTTAGCAATCGTTAAAACGTCTACTTTTAATAGTGCTTATAGAAAAATATTATTTATCTATCTGTCTGTTGTATAATGAAACTATTTTCTTTTTTTTCCTTTCCTTAATCATCTAAACAGATTCATCCTAACCAAATTAAAATCTGGCAGTAAGTATTGAAAGTACTTCATTTTAAATTAGCGAATGATTTCATTATTAACTTATTTCTACAATAGCATCTTAAATTATTAAAAAAAAATATATACGTACTGAAAATAATTTTTTTCTGTCAATATTAAAAGTTTCTATTTGTATTGAAGCAAATGCGATTTTAATATCTTATATTTTTCGATGATGATGATGGGGTGGCTAGCTCAGTGGTATGAAGTCGGCCTGTGGATCCTGAGAACCCTGGTTCGATTCCCACAGGCGACAAACAATTTTCATAATTGTGGCTCCTCCACCACTAACATCTTTGGGGGCCGTGATTTGACGACTGGTAACCGCACTTCACGCGCAAAATATATCACTTACCGAAATCTGTTTCGGCAGAGTGTCACACCCAGTAATGGGTAGAAGGCGTGATGATATATTTTTTTTTATTTTATATTTTTCAATTATCTACTTTTCATAGCAATCGTAGAAACAAATTAATTTAATTTCGTCTTGATAAATGAAAACAGAAGAAATTTAAGTATTTTATTTAATTACCAAGGTGAGTTCATATTAAAATTATTTTCTAAAATTGGCGGAACCCAATGTTTGTCTTTAAAAATAAATATAAATAAATATATCACCACGCCTTCTACCCATTACTGGATGTGGCACACTGCCGTAGCAGATTTAGGTAAATGATATATTTTGCACGTGAAGTGCGGTTACCAACTATCATAATCTGTATCTGACTAAAAATTTACATTTTTATTTTTATTAAAGTTAAATGTTGTTGATATTTTTTTATGGATCCAATTTTATTAATGAATTCCTTTTCCATCAAAAATCAGATATGGCTAAATATAAAACTTTTTTTATTCACAATCCCAATGTTTTTGATTTTCATATTAAAATCAAAATCAGTTTAATAAATATTTGAAAACTAAATATTATTACGCCAAATTGAATAGATACATAAAATAAATTCATAACATGAAATTTAATATTTGTTGAAATGAAATTGTATCTATAATTAAATTAATAAAAATAACTATATCATGAAAATGGTTTAGCTTTGTAGTTACATCCATCAAATGCTAAAATGTAGATTTGAAAACGATGACGTCATATATTTTTACGTTTATTTGTATGTATCGTAATCATATCATTACAGATTTTCTCCGCCTCATAATATTTAATTAAATTAGCAATGAGTTCTTGATTTTACCGATCTAAAGACTTCGACATTTCATTATTTATTAAATTTCACCAAATAAGTGAAACTGTCAAAATGTACTATTTGAGAATTGTGTATAAACATTCGTAAATTCGCATTTCAGTGTTACCAATAAAATTAAAAATACATTTATTGATTCGTGGGCGCACGCAGACTTTTTTTCAAGGCATGTCAAAATGGTTAAAATATATGCTATATGTAGGAAATAGTTGTAATAATATGGAATATATTATTAAAATATTTTAATAATACAATAAACAATAAATTGTTAAACAAAACAAAATAAAGAAAACTGAAAATTCAATAAAATCTAAACTAAATATCAGAAAACAAAGATGGTCCTTCGAGCCATTGGACTTAACCCCCCCCCCCTGTGGGTCACAATGTATCGCTGTAACAAAACAGTTTTTGTTGCAATTTAATATTTAGGTAATATTATTATGCAGTGGGTTATTCCAACATACGGCGTTTAAAGAAATATTTCACACATATCAAATTGAGTTGTAAATGTGTTACAATAATGCTAAAAAAAATCATCAAAGTAACTTATTAATATCGAAAATATTGAATAGGGACTTATACAATTCAAATTTTTCGGTTGCCATCTAGTGAGTAAAATATAATTTAATAATTTGTTATGTAACGAACATGGTATAGCTTACAGCAGCCCTATGCAACTTCGTATATAAGCGCAGTTAGTAGACGTCCAGCTTTATGTCATTCGCGCGCATGACTTTGAAAGAGAGAGATAGCTTAAAGAGGCCGGCATTTACTCAACACCATATGAACGCAGGTTACTTTTTTCAATCATTAGTGTTGACTGGTGATAAATAGTTATAAACAATTAGTTTGCAATGGTTTCGTGCTCCAAAAGAGCAGTTGGAAATTTGGAAAAAAGTAGTAATATGAGCAGATATATATATATATATATATATATATATATATATATATATATATATATATATATATATTATATTACTTGTAAACAAAGAAAATGTATGTCACATAAAAGAAGCGGAATTAACAAATGTTAAAAGTCGTGGTTTCTTAATCCACCCAAATATAAACATATTTAGATTATCCAAATATATTCAAGATAAATTAATATTATATATAGATAACCCTCGTGTATATGAAGAAACAGTGTATTCTGTAATTGAAAATTATGCATTCTCTTTCTCTCGTAGAGATCACAAAGAAAGAAATAATATCTGTTTTTGTCCATGAATTTATTTTAATGCGCTTGAAGCAATATTTTAAACAGAATCAAAATAATATCAAATCTCAGTGTAAGGAAGATCTAAAAATCTATATTAAGAAAGAATTGAAATATTCAGTTCGATCTGTTTTTATTATTATAAAATATATTGTACAAGTACAAAAATATTAATTAAGAAAAAATTGAAATATTCGGTTCTATCTATTTTTTTTATTATTTTTTAAATAAAATGTCCTATTTACATTATATAAATTTTACCATTTTGTATTTTAAAATTAAAATATTTATGCCAATTTTACACTTGTGTAACTTGTCATGGTGTAGTTAAATAGCAAAAATGTACTACTAGAAAAATGTGTTTATATATGGTTTTACGTATTTATATTTGTCAAGCTAAACCTGATATAATTAAAGAAAAGTGTGTCTTTAATTTTAAATAATTGCAAATAACAATTTTTAAAGTAATTAGTTCTAAAAGTAAAGAAAACATGAATAGACTCGTAAGCACCCATGCATTCGCCAGACTCTTTTTCCTGTCGCACTCACTTTTTTGTCGCTCTCTTTCTACAACATTTCTGCGGATGCTTTACCCGCAAGACTCGCCTGTCCTTCAATATAATAGTTCGTGGCTTACAGTTTGACGTTTATCACGTGATCCAAACTTAAAAAGTCAAACAAATGATGGGATCTACAGGGAGAAGTGCTGAAAGGAGAAAGCAGTTGATCGACTCGGCATGGCGTCACCTCGCTCTTTCTACAAATTTGTTGTTTCATACAAAATTGTGTGGAGGGGGGTCTGCTTCGAGTCTGCTGTATGTGACGTCAAAATTATTAGTCCCTATTAAAAAGTAAATTATTCAAAACTATCGTCATTTATGTCCTTGTGATGTATGTGGATCAATTAAGGTAGTACTAGTGTGACGGTGGCGCTATCGCTCGTTGAGTGGCGAAACTGACGCTCAAAAAAATATAAAAATTGAATAAAATAAGTGTTTTATACCTATTATGATTTGATTTTCATGAATTGTTAACAGGTTGTTGGTCTAGTGAATTTTCAAATACCATACCACAAGAGCTGGGCAAGCTACTTAAAAAAAGTAGCTAAGCTATAGCTACAGCTATTCTTTAAAAAAGTAGCTAAGCTACAGCTATAAGCTATATTTTGTAAAATATAGCTAAGCTACAGCTAAAAGCTTTCGTTAAAGTAGCTGTTAAATTTTAAAGCTACTTTTTTAAATTATTGTGAAATAATTAAATTTGCCATTATCATATGATCAATCTTTTGTTATAATGACTGTTAATTTACTATTATATACATAAATAATAAAAATAGCAAATACCATCTGGCACTTACTGTGTATTTTTGCGTATTAGAGCCAGTTAGAACCGGCAACACATAATTATTTTGTGTGGGTTTAGCTTGTACGCATGCGTACTTTGTTGACCTTCTGCTAAAAAAGTAGCTTGAAGCTACAAAAAGTAGCTTTAAGCTACAAAAATTAGCTTTAAAAGTAACTTCAGTTGTTATTTTTAAGCTAATAGAAAAAAAAGTAGCTAGCTACAAGCTACAGCTATATTTTTTCACAGTTAGCTAAGCTAGTAGCTAAGCTACAAAAGTAGCTAGCTACTGCCCAGCTCTGATGAATAGCTATTGAGATATATGGGTAATTAGAGCTGTTAATAATAACAGAATTGCCATTATAAATTGGGATTCTTTTCGTTAAAAACAAGGCTTTGTATGGCAATATATCCATTACTAAACGATAAAAAACTTTCTCCTTCTGATACAATATGCATGGATAGTTCTAGAACATCATACTAGTTTTTCAAATGAAACTGCAAATTTTTAGAGGTACACAAACCTAATATGTGCGATTCTGTGTGATGATCGCCATAAGCCCCGTATAAAAGAACTCAACTTTACAAGCGAATATATTTGTTCACAGACGATGAATATGTTTCATATTTTAACAGGATGCGTATGACTATCCAATGTTTACGAGCGCCAAATTTCATTCAGATCTGCAATTTTTTTTTTCACGCTAGTACTACCTTAAACTGTAACTTCACATTGTGAGGCAATGCACATGTACCGCACCGAAATGACAGTTCGGAACAAAACAATATTTAATTACAACAATAATTAAAATATTAAAGTAACCTAGTACATCAAATTCTCCCATTTTAATATAACCTAAAAATGTACATAAATGTTTACTTCTTAAATTTGTAGAATAATAATAGTTTTTTTAACAGTTTTAACGTGATTAAAATATTATAGTATATTCATCACACTCAAAAAAGAAAGCTTTCTTTCTCATTATTATGCTTTCTCTCTTAATATTAATGCTATCTTTGTCACCAAGAGCTACCTACATCAGGATTAATTAATAAATCTGTATTATTATTATTTCTCCCTTAGTAGCAACTTAACAACAAAACAAAGAACAGGAAAAAATTATTTTTGTTCGTAAATTAACATTAAAAAATTATCAAATTTTTGTGGAATAGCAAATATTTATATCAAGAAATATATTAATATCGCAATTATAACCGCTATGTAAAATGAAATAGAGAATTTATCTTTGCTAAATATCCCAAAAAGATAAAAATAAATATAAATAAATATATCATCATGCCGTCTACCCAATACTGGGTGTGGCACTCTGCCGAAGCAGATCTCGGTAAGTGATATATTTTGCGCGTGAAGTGCGGTTACCAGACGTCAAATCACGGCACCCAAGGATGTTAGTGGAGAGGAAGCCACAGGGGTAGTTTTTGAAATTATGAAAATTGTTTGTCGCCTGTGGGAATCGAACCAGGGTTCTCAGGATCCACAGGCCGATTTCATACCACTGAGCTAGCTACTCCAAAAAGATGAGGTGTATAAACTGATTCAGCAAATAGTCCATACATATCTACTGTA
The DNA here is from genome assembly GCA_911728475.2 of Pterostichus madidus. NCBI lineage: Eukaryota > Metazoa > Arthropoda > Insecta > Coleoptera > Carabidae > Pterostichus > Pterostichus madidus. The sequence goes on along the minus strand of OU452311.1, from coordinate 21,929,113 downwards.
ACATTTTTGTATACGAAAGTAAAAATTGACATAAATACTTTCCTGTTCTAAGATTAGTACGAAAAGACTATTCAAAGAGAACTATGACCTGCTAACACACATTCACAACATATGTCGCGTCACAACTGTGTTAAGGTCATTGACAGTGTGCATTGCTACTCTTTACCTATGGAACGCCGTAAGGTGAATCTTGCGATCTAAAGTTAGTTACACAACAATTTGTTATCGTGAAATGGAGTATCTTGTGGTCCTGACAAAAATGTAGAACTGGCCAATCACAGAAAACCGAGATAAGAATCATGTAAACAGACAAAAAAAATCTGGTGTGGACACCATACGACTTTCTTATACACAGCATATTTAATTTTTAGAATATATGAATGTTATATTATATTATTATATGTAATTTAGTTTTTCAGTCATTCAGCATTTATCTGTTTGAAAGATATCAAATATCAAATTTGTTTAAATATAAAAATTAGTTTTTTTCAAAATTAGACGCATATACAGGAAAATTGCAAATAACATTTTATGTTCCAAATATTTTTGCTAACATCTTTTATTTGAAACTGTTTTTCGTAACTGATTCCATTTTTGAAATAAATGGAATTTATTGTTTTGTGTGTCCAGTAAACTTCCTCTTCCGATTTTTCAATTTCATTCAAAATCAACTCAGCTCTTCGCATTTTCTTGAAACTTATAATTACCAAGTTTCGTTAACAAATCTTATCTCGTTCATGAGATATTGCACACTCGGACACACATCCATCCATCCACACACACACACACAGACATCATTGAGAAAATGTTCAAAACGGATTCAGTGGACCTCAAAACACGTATTTCCGCGAAAATCTCGTCAACGATTTTTTTCACGATTCCAATACTTCCTTATACTGTGTATAAGAAAGTAAAAAATATATAATATAAATAAATAAATATATCACGACGCCTTTGTACCCATTGCTGGGTGTGGCACTCTGCTGAAGCAGATCTCGGTAAGTGTCGTCAAATCACGGCCTCCAAAGATGTTAGTGGTGGAGGAGCCACAGGGGTAATTTTAATGTGGCGAAAATGATTGTTGGCTGTGGGAATCGAACCAGGGTTCTCAGGATCTACAAGCCGACTCGATATCACTAAGCCACCTTACCCCATTACATAAAAATATATATATAACAGATATTATTTTATCTATAATGGGGTAATAGCTCAGTGGTATCAAGTCGGCCAGTGGATCCAAAGAACCCTGGTTCGATCCCCACAGTCGACAAACATTTTCACCAATTTAAAATTACCCCTGTGGCTCCTCCACCACTAATATCTTTGGAGTCCGTGATTTGACGACTGGTAACCGCACTTCACGTGCATAAATATATCACTTACCGAGATCTGCTTCGGCAGAGTACCACGTCCAGTAATGGGTAGAAGGTGTGCTGATATATTTATTTATTTATTTTATTCTATTTATAGGTTTTACTTTATAGTTATTCGTGAAAACAAAAAATACCAATCTAATTTTAAAATATGGCTTAGCTTCTCTTTAAGGTAGTACTAGTGTGAAAAAATTTTTTGCAGATCCGAATGAAATTTGGCGTACGTAAACATTGGATAGTCATACGCATCCTGTTAAAATATGAAGCACATTCATCGTCTGTGAACAAATATACTCACTTGTAAAGTTGAGTTCTTATACACGGGGCGTATGGCGATCATCACTCAGAATCGCACATATTTGGTTTGTGTACATCTAAAATTTTGCAGTTTCATTTGAAAAATTAGTATGATGTTCTAGAACTATCGATGTATATTGTATCAGAAGGAGAAAGTTTTTTATCTTTTAGTAATGGATATATAGCCATGCAAAGCCAAAACAAGTTTTTAACGAAAAATTAAGGATCCCAATTTATAATGGCAACACCCCACGGTGGTATGGTATTTGAAAATTTACTAGACCAACAACCTGTTAACAATTCATGATATTCAAATCATAATAGGTATAAAACACTTATTTTATTCAATTTTTATATTTTTTTGAACGTCAGTTTCGCCACTCGACAACCGATGGCGCCACTGTCACACTAGTACTACCTTAATTAATATATTTGTATAATTTGAACATAAGATTATCCAAATAAAATTTTCTAAAAGAATGTATTACAATTTTATTTATTAGTTTTTGATCATTTCTATTGAGTTCTTAAAAATTGTTTGTGTAACTGCAAATATTTTATACCACCTATAATATTACACTTGACAGAATTTATTCAATACAAACACGAGAAAAATGGCATAAAACACAATAGAACAATGCATCCTTTGCCTGTCCTGCAAATGGCGGCATACTTCCACCACTTACCTTACTTAAACGCGTAAGTTATCTATCCAAATATATCATCACGCCTCTCACCCCATAACTGGGTATGGCACTCTGCTCACATCTTAGTAAAAAACATATTTTGCGCGTGAAGTGCAGTTACCAACCGTCAAATCACGGCCTCCAAAGAGGTTAGTAGCAGGGGAGCCACAGGGGTAAATTTAATATGGTGAAAATTGTTTGTCGGCTGTGGGAATCGAACCTGGGTTCTCAAATCCACAGGCCGACTCAATACCACTAAGCTATCTACCCCATATAAATTAATAATTTTATTTATAAACAACACAATATTATTTTCTTCACAAGGGAAGTTTTACCATATTATATTAAATGTACATTTCGACTGCCATGCAATCAGCGTCAGTAGTACACTCAATGACACAAATGTACACTTAGTATAATAATACTTCCCTTGTGAAGAAAATAATAATGTGTTGTTTATAAACATTTATCTGCACACAGCTCTAAAATATATATATATATATATATATATATATATATATATATATATATATATATATATATATATATATATATATATATATATATATATATATATACACTGCTCAAAAAAAAAACCGGTCACCTAAAGAATCCCAAAAAAACGTCACTTTTCAAACCACTGTCAATTTGTCAGTTTTGAAGCAAATTGGATGAAATTTTTTTTCCGAAGTAGTTCAAAGTCTAGTCTTTGAAAAGCTGTGAATTGATTTTGACTAACCTCCCTTTCCCTTCCCCCAGCCACCACCAAACAAGAACCACTTTTTTTCTAAAAAAAAGTTGATTTTCCAAGCTTTCTATAGGAATCATCAGCCGTCAATTGACAAATCTGTCATCAGATAATGAAAGTATGGACTTTTTGTTACTGGAACTTAAAACAGAATCAAAATCGGATGATTTTAAAAAAAGTTATGATTTTAAAAAAAAAAAAAAGAGACATTTGCACAGACGGACACTTAAACACAGTGTCTACGTACTACGGACAATTGAATGCCAACCTCTGCAAATGTCTCTCTTTTTTCAAAAAATCATAACTTTTTTTCAAATCATCCGATTTTGATTCTGTTTTACGTCCCAGTAACAAAAATGTCCATACTTTCATTACTTGATGACAGATTTGTCAATTGACGGCTGATGATTCCCATAGAAAGCTTGGAGAATCATCTTTTTTTTAGAAAAAAAGTGGTTCTCGTTTGGGGGTGGCTGGGGGAAGGGAAACGGAGGTTAGCCAAAATCAATTCACAGCTTTTCAAAGACTAGACTTTGGGCTACTTCGGAAAAAAAATTTCATCCAATTTGCTTCAAAACTGACAAATTGACAGTGGTTTGAAAAGTGACGTTTTATTGGGATTCTTTAGGTGACCGGTTTTTTTTTTAGCAGTGTATATATATATATATATATATATATATATATATATATATATATATATATATATATATATACATGAATAATTTTATTAATGGCCCAGTGGTAGCAAGTCAGCCTGTGGATCCAAAGAACCCTGTTTCGATCTCCACAGCCGACAAAACATTTTCACCAATTGAAAATTACCCCTGTGGCTCCCCTACCAGTAACATCTTTGGGGGGCGTGATTTGTCGGCTGGTAACCGCACTTCACGCGCATAAATATATCACTTAACGAGATCTGCTTTGGCAGAGTGCCACACCCAGGAATGGGTAAAAGGCGTGATATATTAATTTATTAATTTTTATAATTTTATTATTATTATTTTATAGTAATTTTTTTAATATATATATATGTTACCATTAAAGAGTATGTTACAGTTATTCCATTAAATATCTTGGCAATGTATATAATTCCTATTGTAAAAATTATATTATTTACAAGTTATTTTTATTTTAGTGAGGCTTGCTTCACTCGCACTTCTAAACAACAAACTATAAGCCTGTGGAACACATGCTCCATAAACTCAAACCATTATATCTCAACTCAGATTATTCCAAATTTTATACATTTATTTAAATATTCAAAGTATTTTTGGCAAGGTTTGCTTCGCTCGTATTTTAAACAAACAAACCCTAGAACGCACATTCCACAAACGCAAGTTTTTATATTTATTTGACGCATAATTTATATGAATTAATACTGCATTTCACACTTACCTAAATTTTACGCTTTAACGGTAATTATGTTACTGTAAGTTAACTTATAATTAACTATTGTTAATAAATAATATAAATAATTAGCGCAAAAAAACAAAATTTGTAGTATCTATTTGATAACATGTCTTGAAATAATTTTTATTAAAATAAATCTAGTTTTATATAGGTATAAAATAAAAAAAGATTTTAAATATTTTAGTTTGTATTTCTACAATTGTTAAGAATAGATATGCTGCTGCCATCTTATTTCAACTTTATGAAATAAAATTCAAAACAAGTAACAAGTCGTACTGCACATGCGCGATGCGCATTTTCCAATGGGTTCCAACCTCAGGTATTTTTTGACATTTGAACGAAGCGTAAAGTGTTCTATAAATTAGTCTGTAATTATTGTGGCTGTTAATGTAGTGTAATATGGAAAACACCATGACCCCTCTCATACATAAAGATATACTCAATGTAAGTGTAGAACGGTTGTATTGACTACCATAATGATACATATTTATATTTTGTAGGTTACATTGAGAACATGTTTAAATCCATCCAGTTTAGATGAAAATCATTTAATAATATTTAAGACTGATTTAAAAATGTTATTGCAAGAAGTTTGGACGTCAATAGCTACAAACAAGTGTATTGATACAGATTCTTGGCTACTGTATTGCAGAGTTGGTGTAGTAGGCTTATATTTTCTAAGAGATACAAATGCAGAATTTTATCTTAATATGAATTATCTGTGCTCTTTTAACAAGGATGATATGGAATTGTACATTAAAAACATAGACCTGAAAATGCCGATTGGATCTTCAAATACTTTTAAGGTGTCAGTTTTTTACGGATTGATGAGTATCCTCCTTATACGCAAAGAATTGTATACAGAAGAGTTCAAGTATTTATATGAACAGATACTTATTCAGTGTCAACAACAAACTAGGCATAATCAACTCTACTTCCAATTACTTTCACAGTTTGTCAGATATTTTCCTGATCAGTTAACTGAAGAAGACTACGACAATATACTAGAAACAGTATACTATAATTTAGATAAAAAGGACTGTAGTACTTTGCTGCTAGATATATCCAAAAAAACTAAGAAAACGGATACTTCCTACATACTATACTCAACTATGAACAATATATCATGGAAATACAAACATAGATATATTTTAATGACCGAAATTTTAAATAAAAATCTCTCATTAATAAACTCTCTGTCTCATGAAGTATGTGTAAAGGGCCTAATATTTGCACAATCAAATCCATATCTTTCTTCGGCAGCATCAAAATTACATAACACTATAGTAAGACATATTGACGGACAATTGTGGATAGAGATTTATTATTCGGCATTTGAAGAAATTATTATTAAACCTGGACAACCGACGTAAGTAACTGTAGTTATTGGCAATAATTTAATTGCACAGTTAATTTACTTATTATCCACAAAATATTAAATTTGATTAACAAAAAATGTAGGAACAGTAAAATATATTTTATTGAACTATATATTTACAGCCTAAGTCTCAAAAGAGTTTTAGCTGAACCATATTTTCAAAAAAGTTTAAATAAACTAATATAATCTTGGTACTATTTGATTTTTGAAAAGTGATTTGGATTTACTTTTTAAAATCGGACTAAAATAAGATTAACTAATTCATAGTTTAGGATTAGCTAAAACTTTTTTTGGGAATCGGGCTGTTAAATTCTTTATGTATTATACACTAGTTGGGCTTATATTTCTTCAAAATGATTATTAATATATTGCTTCAATATTGATGATCTTTATAATAATCAACTATTTATATATTAATTTAGTGATGGGCAAGGATAATTAACCGAAATAATACTTAGCATAATTGATCTTAATTAAACGGGTTAATTTTGGTCTTATAATTAACTAGTTAATTTAACTTTCCCCCATTTTAAAATTTGATTAGATTTTTTTTTTAATGATAAATTTGTATAATTATTGGTAAATAATTAGGGAAATATTCTGTATTTGGTATCAAAATAAAAGTTTGATCAAGATCTTCGTGAATCTAATAAAAAATGCATAATTAACGATGGTAAATTATGAATTTCATTTAACTGGTTAATTAACGTAATTATAATTAACCGGTAATTGGCCATTACTATAATTTATTACTATTAGAGCCGGTTTTTCCATCTCTAGATAAGTTTCCGATAATTAATCCGCCAGATAGATACCCTTAAAAATATATAGTTCAATGTGATATTTTTTTATTTATCTGACATAATTATCGAACATTTTTTCCAAAGGTGAAAATAATACTGTTATTACTTAAAATTCAAAATTAATTATGTGTATCGCATTTAATTTTCACTTCATATTATTTCTAAGAAAACTGTTTGGTCTTACACTGAAATCTCAAGTATATATATATTTTTTTCTTTAAACCAACTAACTATTAAAAATGTATATAAGGTAATCCAAGTTTAACTCGCTAAACTTAAACCAGGAATTAACATCTAAAAATAAGATCAAAAGTTAATTTTAGCAAATTCACTTTATTTCAGAGATATTCCTATTTTTATAATTACAGCAGCTCAATATTAAAATATGTACTTATAACAAATGCCAAATATTAAAGGACTATGGTTTATGAAATTAATTTATTATGTTACACAATAATTTATTTAATTTACAAAATTTCTGTACAAGAGTTTAGTTTGTATTTAATATTTTTTTCCGAAATATCTCGTACTCAGAACATATAATATAACTGGTTTTAAAATTAAATAACCCCGATAAAATGTTAAAAATAATTCGAAAATTATAAAATAAACGGAAAAATATAATTTGAATATTTATTTTTTATATTCTTTATTTAAAAGGCTATAGCTGGGTAAGATGGTCAAATCTGCCCCCAAAGGAAATCACATGGGGATATGATTTCCATCTTATTTACACGAAAGTAGAATTTTCTGACCAATTTTCAGCCCCCCGCCCCCCTCCACCCCCGATAGGAGGAGTCAAAAATGAGTTTTTTTATAACAAATTTTTTGTTTTTTGTATTGGTACTATGTATATGACAACAAGACAAACCTACGAAGTAAAATCCACTCTTTCTGTTAAAAAATGTTTTGGGATTTTTGGCGCTATATTTGAATTGTGAGACATATTTAAAGTAGGTAAACATTGATTAAAGTAGTTAAACATTATGTTAATATAAAGGTGAGGCTATGAAAAAAATCACAAAAATTCCTCTTTAAAAGAGGATTAGTTGGTATTTTTTTCAGATTTTTCCAGTTGGTGCGACCAACCGAAAAAAATTAAAAACCGTATTTTGGGTTCTAAACTGTGATTTCCATTCCATATGACAATGGAAATTGATTGAAAAAAATCACAAAATAATATAGCCTTTATTGATGTAGAAGTTAATATGGTTCATTAAAATTTCCTTTAATTTGAATCATTTGAGATGGTTGTTTCACATAACTAAGCATATAATATTTTTTTAAATACTAATTTTTGTTATTTATCAGAAAATACAAAAAAAATTAAAAATGGATTACAAAAAATAAATGTTTAAGATATAGTCTACCATTACTTTTTTCGGCTAATATAAGAAAATAAAATTATTATAAAGCGATTAAAATACGTTTTTCAATTATTTAAAAATATATATAGCACCTTATTGGTAATCTCTGAAATAAAGCATTTGTGGGTATTTGCTCTTAATTTTATATGTTTAATTTATGATTTAAATTTGGGACATCTATACATAAAATCAGTTTTTCCTTGTGCAAGACTTTCCAATTAATTTTAGACTAAAATTACCCAAATAAATGTTGTAGATAATTAAATTCTGTATCTAAATCACTAATCAGATTTAATTTTATATGTTCTGGAATCTGTTATATCGAGTTTAATAAAAGATACTCATTTTATTGATAACCATGGAATTGAAATTAAATTACAAATACCTGTGTGATGTTTAACTATCAAAGGATTAATATTATCGTGCATGTTATGTAACTCAGTTAAAACATGATATAGTTGTTTCAATTCCATGTCTATCACAACAAATGAGTAATATTTATAAAAAAGATTAATTGGACATTTCACGCAAGAAAAAATGAATTTTCTATGGCCTACTATTTTAATGCATGATCAGAAGCATCACAAACCTCAATTATTATTATTATAAATAATGTCTTCTTATAATATATTTGATACTGTAATTTTGATTGTTTTAGGTTGTGCCAAAAAAATATTTTAAAGTATTATATGACTCAAGCATTTGATGTATCACATCGATGTTATTTCCAAAATATAATTGAAAAGTTTTTACAACTAGAAGATGCACCAACTTATACCATATTAAATTTAACGATTATTGGAATAAAATTTCTCCTATTTGAAAAAGACTTTAATTTTAATAAAGTAATAGAATTAGGCTGGGATGACACGGAATACACAGTTAGAAATATGTCGTTCGATGTCATTTGTTCTGTTAAAGATGTTGCTTCTGTGGAAACTTATGAATATATTCGAGACTTTATATCACTAAACATCAATGAAGCGAACCAATCCAGCCGTGTCTCAATTAAAAAATCGTATGAGAAATTTATGAAAAAACTGGAAAATGCTATAATACGTGTATCTGTTATTGCTAATTCCGTACCAGTTGTAAAACATTCCATGAGCTTTTTTGACTGGTTAATACCATTTTTATTAAAGCAATTTTCAAGATCAAGTAATTTTCAAAGAGTATCATTATCGTTAACGCTTTTAAATGTTACTCTAACATATTTTTCAAGAAATAAAGATATTGAGAATAAAGTATTTCTGAATAAATACAAATATTATCTTCAATGTGTTGAAAAATTTCGAAACATAAGTTTATATTTTCCTCAATTTATGAATATGCTCAAAATATGTTGTATTGACGAATCTCAAAGAATAATTCAGACCATATTATCGGAGTTAAAATTAGATACTTTAAAAGAATCAGAAATCTTCGCATTGCATGAACTGGGTTTGAAAAATATCTGTAACAGCAATATGGAAGTGGCAGAAAATGGACAAAAATTAATAGAATTTATCCATCAATTGCAGTTCGATCAGAGAAAAGAAAAATTAAATATGTTAACAAAAATGATGTTCCAACAGTGGGAACAAATAAAAAATAGTGACTCCGAAAATATAGTCGAAAACAATGCCTTGCATCCACTTATCACTTTGATAACAACTTCAATCAAGTTATATAATTCCGAAAAATATGAAGAATTATTATCATTTTTGGAAGATGTTGTTTCTAATCTTTTGAACGTATTTGGACTACGCGCAATGTTACCATTTAATAGCAATTATTGTAAAGGAGTAGCCAAGGCTTTCGAAACTGAATCGTCTAAGTATCACGCTTGCACTGTAAACTGCATGTGGTTAGTTTTAAAAGTAAGTCATAATTTCGTACCTATTTTCAACTATTATTATTAATCAATTTGTTTTAGGCTTCGTGCAAACTTGCATCAACTATCGCAAGAATTTTGAAGACGGACATCATCATGCACCGAACTTTAAATTTGATTTATTCAGTCATTCAAAAATGTTTCCACAAAGGTGCATTGGAAGTAGCCGGAGATACATTATCAATAATTGTTTCCGGTGCAACCATTCATGGTTATAATATATGTGTAATTGATAAATTTTTAAACCAAATATTTGAAAGTATTCCGCAAACAACTGTTGCTACTAGTACAGTTAGACGAGCTGCCGAAACAAGAATCATGTTGAGTACAATCGCAGTTAACGACAAAAGAATGCACAAGGTACTAACTATTTATGTAGCAAACTTATAATAATGATGAAACTATTAATAAGCAGTAATTTAAACAATTTTTTGAGACAACATTTGCACAGTTGTCATTTTTCTTTATCATCTACTTTTGATTAGATTTTGATTGTTCTACGATTTGATGAAGATATTATAAGACAGTCAAGACGTCGTTTTTTTTTAAAAAAATAAATATCTTCGTTTCTTGAAAAATCATGTAGTTCATTACTCATTGTCGTGAATAATAATTTATTATACATGGGTTGTGGCAAATCACATCGCGATTTCTATAGTAGCGCAACTGAAATTTGACGTTTACATTATATAACACCTAATAATTATTATTTTCGTCAAACTTGTCTTACTTAGAGAGTAGTGTTCAGTTAATTAGTTGTAGAAATATTATATTGTTGGATTTACGTGTAATGGCTATTACTTATTCGGATAAATTATTTTATCCTCTTGAGTAATAGCTCATGACACGTTCGTTGAATAATATAATATACTAATAAATTATAGTAATATAATAATATAGTGCTGGGCAAGATTAATTGAGGTTAATTAACCGGGTTAATTTTGAACTCATTATTAATCGGTTAATTTTACTTTTGCCGTCATTTTAAAGTTTGGTTAGGTTTACATAATATGTAAAAAATGAAAAATACTTCCGTACTTTTTTTTATACGAAAAAAATGTTTATTTTGTTTACATTATAGCTTTCTTTGAGTAGTAATACTTATTTTTAGTTATATATAAAATTAAATTATTATATTGTGTTCTAATTTGGTACTAATTTGAAACGTAAAAAACAAAATCATTCAAATTCATATTTAAATTTTTTTAAATGAAAAATTTGTGTTATCATTGTTAAATAATTAGCTAAGTATTTGATATTAAAATTAAAGTTTAAGATCGTAGTGAATCTAATAAAACATGCATAATTAACCATGGTAAATTATTAATTTCATTTAACTGATTAATTAACATAATTATAATTAACCGGTAAATGCCCATCACTATAATAATATATTTATTATTATAAAACTACAAATATTACATATTTATTGAAGTCATTTGTGTCAGTTTCATTCAATCTTTAGTATATTAATTTATTATTTACGGGTTGCAAAATTGTTAATACACGGGTTATGATAAGTACTTCAAATCTTACTTACTTTTGGTATATATAATTTTAAATGTATTATTCTGTTTCTCTTCCAATCTATCATAATCTTTTATTTTAGCCTTTCTTTCACAAATCAATGGATTTCCTAATCAAAACTCTTCATTCATGCCTGAATGACACAAATCCTGAATTTGGGGCACCAGTTCATGCTTTGGTATTACATTGTCTACAGCCGATAATAATGGATACGGCCGTAGAATTACATATTGTTGAATATTTAAGTGCTATTACGATCATTTCGTTAAGCAGTTTTGAGAGCCATGACTGGAAAGTTCGGTAAAAACTAATTTTAAATTTTATAAGGACTCTTTGTGAAAGCATTATTGAAAAGTTGATGTTCTCTAAACAGTTCTTTTTCCTAATTTTGGAATATCTTAATCTTTTTCACATATACGCAACTCGTTTTAGTCATTCAAATGATCATTGCGCGCGAATATAATCGAATATTAAAAAAAAAGAATCCATTTTTCTACTTTTCTTGTAGTTTCACCAATTATGTCGAAAGGTGTTCATTCAAATTAGCGAAACCAGTTGCTTATATGAATAAAAACATAGAACAGTGAATTAAAAACTATAAGGGTAATTTCATTTTCTCTTCTTGTACTTCTCTGTTCTGGTATTTGTGAGGCTAATAATAGGTGAAGTAAAGAGAATATGTATTTCTCTTTTATCGCCAGTTACACACTACTTTCAAAACTATCTAGAAAGTTGCATGCGCCCTTAACCATTCACACACGTCTCCTAATGCCTCCTTGACTACAATTTATTGGCTTAAAAATACAAACACAGCCCGAAACATTTCATTTTCATAATTCTTCATATTTGCTAAGCCAATAACTATAAATTAACTAACACTAAAACAAAACATACGTAATTTGAACAACAATAGCCTAAATTATAACTATTGCCATATATGTTTAACTTAACTTATAATTTTTATTTTTCAGTAATGCTGCACTACAAACTTTTGGAGCAGTAACAAACAAACTCTTAGGAACTGCATTATCCAGTAATGAAGATTTTTCCCAACGTCATGCTACATGTTTGGAAGAAATATTCTTCAAGTATCCTGCCATCTACTCTTATATCTTAGCGAGATTATGTGAAGCAAAGTCAGCACCACATAAGTTTTTAAATGTAATCATTCCAATACTGTCATTCCTCAGCATGTCTTATTCTAGACATGATGTTCTAGTGGACTGTACAAAGACACAAATAAATGAACTGTCAGATGTTCTTTTAAAGTTTATCAACGTAGCTCCAAATTTACAAGTATTTATTCTAGCTGTAAAGGCGTACACGGCATTATGTTATCATCAAAATATAACAAAAGAAATACAGCGTCTTAATGATAACATCGTGTATTGCACAGATAATAATAGTTATTTCTCATTAATATATTTTTTAAAAGTGCTCTCGGATAAAATTCTAGAAGACGCTACTACCTTGCCAGACTGTGATAATATAGAATCTATTATACTAGAAAAATTAGACATAATTTTAGAAATAGCAGGGCAAAAAGCTACTTTTAACAAAGTAATTTCTGGTGTACTATTATATCGTCCGGGACTTAAATTAATAAATCCTGAAAATATGGAAAATAATTTGATATATTTGAGTTCCAATCCAGAAATAACAAGTAAACATCCAGGGATTATGGTGTGTATAAATAATAAATTCAAATTAATGCTTAATTTTGAGAAAATGGAATCATTAATTAGTTTAATTAAAGTTTGCTTACATAGAGATATTTCAAGGAATATAAAAGTTATGTGCTTGAAAACTATTAAAGATCGCATTTTGCATAATACTGAGGTGAAAAATATTTGCGAGCAAAAACTGATCAATTCTTTAATGGAATTTTTATACAATGAGAAATATATGCGAATTAGATATGTAATGGATGAATGTATTAATTTGTTAATACACTTAGATGTGGCATATGTAAATGAAACATTCAAAAACAAAATAATTGCTGACATTAGTAGTCTTCAAAATAATAAGATTCCAAATTCTTATATGCCAGTATTTTGCAGCATTTGTGAAGTCGTGAATAAAGATCAGCCTGACATTAGAAAATTTTTCGAATTCTGTGCGCAGCATTGTTTGCAGAATTTAGAACAAGAGAATCCGGATCCTTTAATTTTGAAAGCATTGATATTTATATGTAAATTTGCAAAAAAGTTTAATAACAATGATATAATGGTCCAAAATTTAAAAGTTATTTATAAAATGTTACAAAGAGGAGATGAAGATTTTACAAAAGAATGCGAGAATAATTTTTCTTTTTGTTTTCAAATGAAATCAAGACATGCATACGCGAATATTCTAGAATTAATCAAAAAAGAAAATCTTATTAAACTTATTGGTCCGTATTTTGCCCTTCAGTTTTTGGTTCAGATTTATTGCGAACGAGAAGATGAAGAAACATTTGGTAATAGTGTTTTTGACCAAAAAAACACATTATCAATTGAAACCTATATACTAGAAAATCTCATTTATGAGAATATCCTTGGTATTTTTATGTATAGCTTGGAAAACAAGTCTGAATTTATTATTTGGTTTACTGAATACAAAAACAATCAAATGAACAATAAGTATGTACAAAACTTGATAGCTATGTTCGAATAGAATAAGTACTATCTGGTCAGTTTCTAGTCATTTGCCAGATTTTGTAGAAATAATAAGTTTATTACTTAGAATTTGTCTTATCTGTAATAATCGTAAAACTTCCAAATAATAGTGAAGTAAATTTTATAATCTTAACTTATTTGTAATTAACTTTTGTTATGTTACAAGAATTGTTTTTTATTTTTAATAAATTATTTATAGAAGAACTCTGTTATATTATACCTACATTTTTCTTTTATTAATTTATAATTTAAACAGTTTTTGTTTTAACATTTTATTGCATCAATTTAAATAACATTTTATTAAAAGTAAAGCATTTATTGAATATTTTACAGTGCGGATGTAATTTGAATTTGGTCATTGTTTATTGTTGCTTGAACTTAAAATTCAAGAGCTAGTACAAAGGCCATCCATAATATTCTGTATATGGATATCGACAGTCGTATGTTCGCGAGCTCATTTCAGTTGACGTGTTGTGACGTCATTTAATTTTGTGACGCGAATTCAAGTTTTTCATAACACTTTTGTTGTCATATGAACAAAACAATAATCTTTTAATAAAGTAACACTACACATATCGTTCTATATAAAAAAATAACAATATAAAAGTGACCATAATTGTGAATAAATATAAAAATGTCTCAATTACAAATTTTGCTTTATGATGAAACTGACTATTCGCGAAGACAGGTAATATATCTTGCATGTTATTAAGTTTTCCTATGTTGATATCATTATCTTATGACTAGCAAATATTTCATCAAATAATGACTAGAAACTAATTTGTGAGATATAAAAACATTTTTATCATTCAAGTTTATATGTTTTTCATGCGCGTTATTTTGATTACTAATACGGATCGAGGTATGAATCTAGGATTGCATCATTACTTTTAAATTTGTTTATTATTTATTTTATAACTAAGTAGTTGTGTGAAATGCTTTTGTACGTGTAAAAGTTATTTTAAATTTATCTGAAATTTATCCAGTGCGTGTAGAGTGTGGATGTTGTGGTTAGCGGTTGTGACTTGGCTGGTCCGCCTTGGCGCGTTTCGCTGCGCCGTGTAGTGGACGCGCACATTACCTATTGCTCACGATAGGGCAATGAGTGTGAGTGTTTACTTCGCGAGTACGTTCAACGTGTTTGTCAAAGTATTCTGTCTTGAACTGTCATATTCAAACAAACAAAGTGATTTAATCTGCATATTGTGTGTGTATTCATATCTTTAGACATTATTCAGTCAATCAAATTGACATTGCCCGGCAAACTGAACTGTCATTCTATTGCCAACTGATTAAACTTGGATTTTGACATTTATTGAAAATGTGTGATAAAAGTGTTAGTAACTGTGTGGAAGACAAAATGTGTACTTATTGACATTGTAATCATGATTTGGTTTGTGAAAAAGCCATGCTTTTTCATTTATGATTTCTTCTAATTGGAGGTTAAGTGCACTGTTGACAGATAGTGAGGTGTTATATTTGAACTGAATTAAACTGATTGCAAACATGTTGTGCTTAAAGAAAGTGTATAGTGATGAACTACTTCAATTAGCTCTTATTTTGAGCTTGTTGAAAGTGTACCCAGACTCATATTTCGAGATTGACCCTTATATAAATGTAAACAGTTTGGACATAGGTAATGGAACTAGCTGGAGATCCTACTCTCCAAATGTTCTACGTTCAAATTATGTTCATCCAAAAAGCCTCGACTCAATTCTCCTAAACTATGAAAGAGAAGTTTTTGCAGACTTGAATTCTTTAGGACGATATAACAGGATAAATGCAATACACAATCGAAATATTACTGCTTATTTACTAAACGTTGATCGTGGAAACACAAATGCAAATACTACAGAACAACAACCGCATCCTGATATTCCGAACAATGTCCAAAGAACAGAAGGGGAAGCAAGTACCTTGGATTCAACGTTGTCGGAGGCTGTAGAGGCTCCAATTATGGAACTAACGCAAGAGGTATTGTAATATTTTATGTCTCGTTTGCCAATTTCACGCTATTTATGAATATTAAATCACTATTATGAATTATATCAAATGACAGATGATAAGGTTTATTAGATAATCGAACACATCCATTAGTTTATTATTTTCTAATAAACTAGTATATTTATTTTTTGTTGTTTTTACTCATTTCACGGACATATTTACATCTTTGACCATCCCTGAACTCAAACACTACCTATTTTTATACTTTGTTAAAATGTGCGCTCACCCATATCTGCAGTAACTTATAATTTAGTAAACATAAGAATCTAAAATTGTATTTAAAATTAATTCATATATAAAACAATTATCACAGTTATACCTGTGCAACACATGTTTGAATACAAACACATGTTATGTTAAAACCGGCTAACCCAGATAGGTACCCAATGTCAAAAGTGGAAACTGTCCAATAAGGTTCTAATAGTTTCCAAATGCATGATACACTTACAAAGACTGTTAGATTCAGATTTCAAAATATTATTATTTATTTATTTACCTAATGACAAAATACTTATTTTGGAATTAACAAGTAATATTTTAGGTATAAAAATTTGTTCTTCATTTGTATTTTTTTAATTGTTTATAATTGCGTCTTCTTCAATTTCCATGGTGGCATACATACACAGGCGGACTTTGGCCTAGGCTAAAGAGGCAATAGCTTAGGGTCCAAAAATGTTAGGGCCCGGATTCAAACCTTTAGTTTAAATAATATATTTTCAGTTCTAATTTGTGCTGTTACGAAGCATGCAAAGTTAATTTTGTTTATTGGATTAGATGCAGAATTTTATGTCCTAAAACTTTTATTTGGAGCTTTCTTGCTTAAAATAATTAGGGAAGCAGAAAATTACAAAATTATGATTTTACATGTTAAAGTCCTATGTTCGAGAGTCGCGGTCACCACCATGTATATACGAGCCCAACTCCATAATAGTTCGGCCGGTATAAATTTCAAACTTTCTACTATAAAAAAATGTAAAAATATACTAACAAATGTTTTATTCTTACAACAAAACTAAATCGACGTTATTATATGAATCTTTAGTTGTCTATTAGTGAAAAGATATTTTAAATAATACAACCGTTTACAAAACTATCATCAAATAAGACAACAGATTCATAAAAGTTCGGCCAACAAAAAATGTATGCCTTAGAAGGGATTTATTTGCGTGTTTTAAATTAAATAGTTGTTAAAACAAAACACAAATGAAACAAATCAATACAAAACTGTCATTGCCATTTGCCGATATATTTTTTTCAAATAAAATGGCTCGTTGTAAAGCTTTGAGCAGAGATTTACGGTGGTCTATAATAAATGCTCATAAAAATGGTATTTCTGCAAGAAAAATATCTATTTCTCATTCCATTGCGAGATCTATGGTACAAAATATTAAAAACTTATATAAAAAAATTGGTGGAATATCCGAAAGTTTAAAAAATGGCCGTTCTTCAGCCATTTCCCGTGCTGATCTACGAGGTTTAAGAGAAATTTTGAAAGTAAATCGTCCAGCGTAAGCTCGAGATATTAAATCTTTATTTCGGGAAATGATAGGTAAACAACCAACAAAATATCTTTTCAGTAATAGACAACTAAAGATTCATATAATAACGTAGATATAGTTTTGTTGTAAGAATAAAACATTTTTTACTATATTTTTACATTTTTGTAAAGCATAAAGTTTGAAATTTATACCGGCCGAACTATTATGGAGTTGGGCTCGTATATTTAAAGGGCCCGAAATATTTTAAATCCGCTTCTGCATACATACCGTAAAACATGGCTTGTTTTCATTTTATTGCACCTAAGACATGCCAAAAGATTAGTTTTATCATTAATGAGACTTTCGTTACATTCGCACTAACATTGTTTAAGCAACAGTACATTGTCCATTCCTACATGAAATCTTTAATGACAGTAGAAATTTGGGGCACGAAGTTATTTGATTCCAATTTTCTTTCATTTTCAGTCAAACGTAGTAATTAATTTATGTAGGCTGTAGGGTGCGACAAGAATGGGTAATTATATATTTAGGACCAATTTGAGATCAATACTTCACTGTTAGGTGTCAGTGGTTATGAAATATTTGACTTAAAGAAGTGTATGACACGAATTCTCAAGGATACGGTATTTTTAAACTAGAGTCTTTTTTCGTACGAAATTAGTGTGTGCTGTTTGTCATCATCTTGGCGGGACTTGGGGTCGCGGTCAAATGAGGACAGCAACTTTTAGGCAAGAGAGGGGGACAAAATACACGCGCGTTGGGTGGTTTACAATTTTAACCCTTCGACAGTGTGCTGGGAAATAGTTATGTGAACAGTGTGGTGGAGTATGATGACCCCAGAACATATGTATATATTATTAATGACCCGGACTAGAATTCTCATGTATATTAAACTAATTTATTACTTTATTATATATAAACTGAAATAAAACAAACGCTATATTTCTATAAGTCATAGTATTAGATTTATGAGGAAAATAAAACAAGTATTACAAAATCAATATTTAAAAAATCTGGTGTGGGCACCACACGACTTTCTTATACACAGCATATTTAATATTTAGAATATATGAATGTTATATAATATTATTAAACATGTAATTTAGTTTTTCACTAATTCAGCATTTATCTGTTTGAAACATATCAAATATCAAATTTGTTTACGTATAATTTTTTAGTAATGTTGACTACTCTATGTCTAACTTTACTGATGAGGCATATATAGGATGTCCGTTTTTCGAACTTAACCCTTGGAATCTCAAGAACCGTGAGATATGAAGTCGTTTAAATTGAGGCAAAATTGCCAAATTAGTTGACCATTTTAATGATGTATTTGTTTTTCCGAAAAAAGACATAGATAACTAGATAAAGCGAAAATTAAAATTTATGTTTTTGTTTCTAATGCTACTATGATTATTGAAATATATTATTAAATATAAAAATTAGTTTTTCTCAAAATTAGACATATATACAGGAAAATTGTAAATAACATTTTATGTTCCAAATATTTTTGCTGACATCTTTTATTAGAAACTTTTTTTCGTAACTGATTCCATTTTTGAAATAAATGGAATTTATTGTTTTGTGTGTCCAGTAAACTTCCTCTTCCGGTTTTTCAATTTCATTCAAAATCAACTCAGCTCTTCGTATTTTCATGAAACTTTTAATTACCAAGTTTCGTTAACAAATCTTATCTCGTTCATGAGATATTCCACACTCGGACACACATCCACACACACACACACAGACATCATTGAGAAAATGATCAAAACGGATTAAGTGGACCTCAAAACACGTATTTCCGCGAAAATCTCGTCAACGATTTTTTTCACGATTCCAATACTTCCTTATACTGTGTATAAGAAAGTAAAAAAGCAGTCTTGCTTATCACATAAAATAAAAAATAATTATTCTGTAACAACAAAAATACATACAAATCTTCTAGAAACTATAAAAAAAAAGTACATAAAAAAACTAGAAACATGTATAAAAATAAAGTTTCAATAAAAGTCTGGTGGGGTATGTAATCCCCAAATAGTTTTTGAGACCACCTGCTTTTACACCAGTCTCTGGCACTACATTCCTGTAGTATAAGTAGTAATGAATAGCAGAGCTGGGCAAGCTACTTAAAAATGTAGCTAAGCTACAGCTACAGCTATTCTTTAAAAAAGTAGCTGAGCTACAGCTATAAGCTACATTTTGTAAAATATAGCTAAGCTACAGATAAAAGCTTTCGTTAAAGTAGCTGTTCAATTTTAAAGCTACTTTTTTCAATTATTGTGAATTAATTAAATTTGCCATTGTCATACTCGTATGATCAGTTGATCAGTCGTTTGGAATAATGACTGTTAATTTACTATTATGTACATAAATATCAAGACTCGAAAATGGACAAATGTACTGTTCATTTTTGATGCTATAATTTTTATTTATATCGGAATAAATTAACAGTCACATTAACAGAAGCCTCTTAAACAGTCAATGTTTAGTTCATCTAATATTTAATACAAAACTAGAATAGGTTAAGAACAAGTGAAAAATAAAATATGTTAATAGATTTTAAATAATAAGAAGGTACAATTTAAATACAAAACAAAAATAAATAAGTATTTATTAATGAACAGTGGTAACTTTAAGCTACAAAAAGTATCTTTAAGTTACAAAAAGTAGCTTTAAAAGTAGTTTCAGGTGTTATAACCAGAGCTGGGCAAGCTACTTAAAAAAAGTAGCTAAGCTACAGCTACAGGTATTCTTTAAAAAAGTAGCTAAGCTACAGCTATAAGCTATATTTTGTAAAATATAGCTAAGCTACAGCTAAAAGCTTTCGTTAAAGTAGCTGTTAAATTTTAAAGCTACTTTTTTTAATTATTGTGAAATA
This sequence comes from Pterostichus madidus, assembly GCA_911728475.2. Taxonomy (NCBI): domain Eukaryota; kingdom Metazoa; phylum Arthropoda; class Insecta; order Coleoptera; family Carabidae; genus Pterostichus; species Pterostichus madidus. Next base: position 21,908,613 of record OU452311.1, on the reverse strand, counting down.
ATTAAATTTGCCATTGTCATATGATCTGTCTTTTGTTATAATGACTGTTAATTTACTATTATGTACATAAATATAAAAAATAGCAAATACCATCTGGCACCTACTGTGTATTTTTGCGTATTAGAGCCAGTTAGAACCGGCAAGAAATAATTATTTTGTGTGGGTTTATCTTGTACGCATGCGTACTTTGTTGACCTTCTGCTCTACAAAAAGTAGCTTTAAGCTACATAAAGTAGCTTTAAAAGTAGCTTCAGTTGTTATTTTAAGCTAATAGAAAAAATAGTAGCTAGCTACAATCTACAGCTTTTTTTTTCACAGTTAACTAAGCTACAGCTACAGCTAAGGTAAATGTAGCTAAGCTAAAAAAGTAGCTAGCTACTGCCCAGCTCTGGTTATAACAATATTTTTAAGCTAATAGAAAAAAACATAGCTCGCTACAAGCTACAGCTTTTCACATTTAGCTAAGCTACAACTACAGCTAAGGTAAACGTAGCTAAGCTAGTAGCTAAGCTACAAAAGTAGCTAGGTACTGCCCAGCTCTGATGAATAGCTATTGAGATATATGGGTAATTAGAGCTATTAATAATTACAGAATTCGTATATTTACATTGCACAGGGTATGTCATACCCCAGCACACCGTCCGAGAGTTAAATTTGTTTCTACCTCGTAGTTTATTTTTATAGTTATACTAATCATAAATTATTATTTATATTTCACTGCGCTGCGCAGATGAAAATTAAGTTTGTTCTTCTTATAGTTCTTGTTATAGTTTAAGTCGGCGAGGTTTGAACTCGTGAGTACATGATTATTGTTGTTATTTTTATTGGACTGCGCTGCGTAACAGGAAATTAATACTAATTACAGTATAGGAGGCGAGGGGTTAGTCAATATATCAGTACGGTGTGCATTAGCGCTTGTCGCGTGAGTAAAAGATGTAACCATCACGTCCATTCAGGAAAAAAAAATCTCGACATGCACAGCAACTCAAATTTCTTTTCGCGAAATAGTGAAGAAAATGAATATTCTCTCTCTAGAGAGGAAGAAAGTTACAATGTGATCAAAATGTTATTGTACAAAAAAAAAAAACTTATGAAATTTTATTATTTTATAGAAAATGTTTATTTGATAGTAATACAGTTACTTCCGATTTTTTAAATTATCACGAATTATAAAACGCGTGAGTAAAAGATGTAACCATCACGTCCATTCAGGAAAAAAAAATCTCGACATGCACAGCAACTCAAATTTCTTTTCGCGAAATAGTGAAGAAAATGAATATTCTCTCTCTAGAGAGGAAGAAAGTTACAATGTGATCAAAATGTTATTGTACAAAAAAAAAAAACTTATGAAATTTTATTATTTTATAGAAAATGTTTATTTGATAGTAATACAGTTACTTCCGATTTTTTAAATTATCACGAATTATAAAACGCCCAATCAATCAAGTACGATTCACGGTAGTGGTAAGATAAAAAATAAATAAATATATCTTCACACCTTTTATCCATTTCTGGGTGAGGTACTTTGCCTTAGCAGACTTCGGTAAGTGATATATTTTGCGCATGATGTGCGGTTACCAGCCGTCAAATCACGGCTCCAAATATGTTAGTGGAGGAAAGCCACAGGGATAGTTTTAACGTGGTGAAAATTGTGTCGTCTGTGAGAATCAATCCAGGGTTCTCAAATCCACAGGCCGACTCGATACCACTAAACCACCTACCCATTGAAAAATTATTTATTATAGTAATAAAGTTACTTTTGTCTTAATTTTTAAATTCAATAGAATATTTGTTTATATCTTACAGTAACAAATATAAATAAAAAATGGTGTCCGAGCATTTTTATGATATGATTAATTAATTTCTATCTAAAATAAATAAATAAATATATCATCACGCCTTCTACCCATTACTAGATGTGGCACTCTGCCGAAGCAGATCTCGGTAAGTGGTATATTTTGCGCGTGAAGTGCGGTTACCAGTCGTCAAATCACGGCCCCCAAATATGTTAGTAGTGGTAGGGGTAGTTTTTGAAATTATGAAAAAAAAGGCTTATAATTACTAGAAGTATGTAATAGATGTAAAAAAATAAATAAATTTTAATAAAAACTATTACAGTAAAACTCGGATATAATAAACGAAGGACCGAGTGTGTTGCTTGTAATAATAATAAATTGCACTTTATTATAGTAAAAGAGTATATAATTTTAATGGTTTATATAAAGAACAAAATATTCTACCACTTTCATTTTAAATGTTTTTCTCTAAAATGCTGTATGAAAACTCCCTAGATTTATTCAAATTACAATGAAACAAATTGACAAAATTGTCACCATGACGACTGTAGGAAAAATGCTATTTTTAGTCCTAACACCAAAAAACGATCGCGTATCCATGGTAATGTAAACATTCCTGAAATAGCGTTCTTTTACTATTGAAAAAGTTGAAATAATAGAGTCGTATAGTGGGTGAAAAAAAACATATTTTAGAAGATAGATAGCTCACCCGATATTCTAAATTTCAAAGCTGGGCAAGCTACTTAAAAAAGTAGCTACAGCTACAGCTATTCTTTAAAAAAAAATAGCTGAGCTACAGCTATAAGCTACATTTTGTAAAATATAGCTAAGTTACAGCTAAAAGCTTTCGTTAAAGTAGCTGTTAAATTTTGAAGCTACCTATTTCAATTATTGTGAATTAATTAAATTTGCCATTGTCATATGATCAGTTGATCAGTCTTTTGTTATAATGACTGTTAATTTACTATTTTATATATAAATATCAAAAATCGCAAATTTATATCGGAATAAATTAACAGTCACATTAACAGAAGACTCCGAAACAGTCAATGTTTATTTGATCTAATATTTAATACAAAAGTAGAATAGGTTAAGAACAAGTGAAAAATAAAATATGTTAATAGATTTTAAACTATATAATAACTTGTTATCCTACAGTTATAGAAAACAATAAAGAAGGTACAATTCAAACACAAAACAAAAATTAATGTGTATTTCTTAATAAACTGTGGTAGTTTTAAGCTACAAAAAGTAGCTTTAAAAGTAGCTTCAGTTGTTATAACAATATTTTTAAGCTAATAGAAAAAAACATAGTTCGCTACAAGCTAAAGCTACATTTTTTCACATTTAGCTAAGCTACAGCTACAGCTAAGGTAAACGTAGCTAAGCTAGTAGCTAAGCTACGAAAATAGCTAGCTACTGCCCAGCTCTGCTAAATTTCAAACGTACTCTCAGCTGAGTTTGGCAACCACTAAGCTATATATTTCGCCTATCTGTACTTCGAATTTACCCAACAAATTATATTAACAGTAAACATAAATCATGATTATCACATTATACATTTTTACATGGGGTATATGGTTTATTAGTATATTGCGTCGAATTGTGAGTTCGATTCCAACAGCCGGCAATTTAATTTTCACCTCATTAAAATTATGCCAGTAACATCTTTGTCTCGCGTGATTGGACGGCTGGTAACTATACTTGACGCACAAAAATATGTCACTTACCTAGATCGATCATAGTCTTAGTTATGGCGGGTAAACGGCTCTCGATCATAGGACTTTAACATGTAAAATCATAATTTTGTAATTTCCTGCTTCCCTAATTATTTTAAGCAAAAAACTTCAAGTACTTGTTTTAGGGCAAAAAATTCTGTATCTAAACCAATAAACAAAATTAATTTTGCATACTTCGTAATAGTATAAATTAGATCTGAAAATGACGAAAATTGCCTCAAAACTATCGATAGCCATGGAATTCAAACAAAATTAAACAAATGTTTGACGTTGAATCTACCAAAACAGTCAAAATAATTTCTTTATTTATGTGTATTATTTTATTTATTTTGACAGATAAAACATCAAACATTTGTTGAAGCTTTGTTGCTTAAAATAAGAAGAAAATTACAAAATTATGATTTTACATGTTAAATGTTCGAGAGTTACGTTCAGCACCCTGTATATATATATATATATAAAATTATAAAAAAATAAATATATCATCACGCCTTCTACCCATTACTGGGTATGGCACTCTGCCGAAGCAGATCTCGGTAAGTGATATATTTTGCGCGTGAAGTGCGGTTACCAGTCGTCAAATCACGGTCCCCAAAGATGTTAGTGGTGGAGGAGCCACAGGGGTAGTTTTTGAAATTATGAAAATTTTTTGTCGCCTGTTGGAATTGAACTAGGGTTCTCAGGATCCACAGGCCGACTTCATACCACTGAGCTAGCCACCCCATAATATTATTATTATTATTTTATAACCTTATTAAATGATTTATTGGGTAGCTAGCTCAGTGGTATCAAGTCGGCCTGTGGATCCTGAGAACCTTGGTTCGATTCCCAGAGGCGACAAACAATTTTCACCATTTTAAAATTACTCCTGTGGCTCCCCCACCAGTAACAGCTTTGGAGGCCGTGATTTGACGGCTGGTAACCGCACTTCACGCGCAAAATATATCACTTACTGAGATCTGTTTCGGCAGAGCGCCACACCCAGTAATGGGTAGAAGGCGTGATGATATATTTATTTATTTTTTATAAATGATTTTGAAAATATTTTTATGCATTAGTTGCAAAAATCATATCATGGATAAAATATGTTTCACAGGAAATCTACATACACATATTGTAAGTGACTGTTGATTTGTCATATTTTATGTTTATTTTGCAAAAACGAAACTCTTTGTTTCATATCGAAAGATAAAGGATCTCAAATATTACTCAAACACTTATAAGCAAATATATGTGATGTCACTTTTATATTCTGACGTGTCCAATACTCAGCTGATTGGCATACGATGTTGTTGCATAATATTACATTATTCTAGAAAACTGTAGAATCATATCGTATCTCATTTCGTAGGTCATTTATTTTCCTTGTTGAAATTTTATTCTAATGTTTTTTATTATTTTTGTTCTCAAAATTATAAATATGTTTTTAAGTACGTAGAAATTATATTAGTTTTTTTTTTGTTTTCCTGTACTTTCACTAAGTAAAATTATAGTGATTACGCTAACGCCCCATTCTGTGTGTATTAAAAATGTATAAGCGTTGTTGCCAAGTTATAGTATAGTACTAGCAAGTAGTAATATTGAAAATGACAACATGGTTTTATAACTTTTTAAACGATGATCCAAGCAATATGTTAAAAGAAAAAAATTGGAGGTAAAAACATTTTTATTCAGAAATATATTTTCATTTATTTTACACGAAACTGCATCTAATTAAGATTATGATTAAACAAAATTATAGATTACATTCCTTTGGGCCATATTTTGCATAGTACCGGGTGTAAAATAAGTAAGGATGATGAAAAGATTATTATTGTTTCTGTGAATGTATAAAATGTCATGGCGTGAGTGACAGAGCCGTCTTTGATTTTTGTTTATTTTAAAAATAAAATAAATAAATATATCATCACGCCTTCTACCCATTACTGGGTGTGGCACTCTGCCGGATCAGAGCTAGGTATGTGATATATTTTGCGCGTGAAGTGCGGTTACCAGTCGTCAAATCACGTCCCCCAAAGATGTTAGTGGTGGGGGTAATTTTTTTAAATGGTGAAAATTGTTTGTCGCCTGTGAGAATCGAACCAGAGTTCTCAGGATCCACAGACCGACTTGATATCACTGACCTACCTACCCCTATTTTATTTTATTTTATCGCTAGTATATCTATGCCAACTAAAATCCGTTTTCGGCAAAAATAAATAAAATTGCATTTATTTAACACGATTATTCTCAATTTTTTTCACATAAAGTATTATATTTTTGATATTTTTGCGTAGAGAAAATAGCACTCTTTCGAATGGGATAAAAAAATCGTAGCATGCCATTTTAAAAAAATGTTCGCTTCACTGTAAAAAGTAACTATTAATAAAAAATATCTGATCTTGCCAAAATATCCGTAGTAGGATATTCCACAAAAATTTGTTTATTGTATATGTTAATCTACGTACAAAAAGGGAGAAAAAAATAATAAAGGTAGCTAGCTCTTGGTGACAAAGATAGCATTAATATTAAGAGAGATGGCTTTTTTGAGAGAGAGAGATAGGCATATTTTGACAAGAGCGCGAATCATCTTGCGAAACTAAGTTCACTCGTGTCAACAACATGAAATTTGTGAAAACTATATTATATTAATCACGTTATAAAATAAAAATAAATATATCATCACGCCTTCTACCCATTACTGGGTGTGGCACTCTGCTGAAGCAGATCTCGGTAAGTGATATATTTTGCGCGTGAAGTGCGGTTACCAGTCGTCAAATCACGGCCCCCAAACATGTTAGTGGTGGAGGAGCCACAGGGATAGCTTTTTCCAATTATGAAAATTTGTCGCCTGTGTGAATCGAACCAGGGACCTCAGGATCCACAGGCCGACTTCATACCACTGAGCTAGCCATCCCATATTAATCACGTTATAACTGTTAGTATTCAGTTAATAGTAAAAATAATCATTATTCTATAAACTTAAAAAGTAAACATTTATGTACATTTTGTAGGTTTAATTAAAATGGAAGAATTTGATGTACTAGGTTACTATGCTATTCTAATGTTTATTAGTTTAATTATTGTTGTAATTAAATAATGTTTTGTGCCGAATTGCCATCTCGGTGCACATGCGCCTTACCTCACTATGTGAAGTTGCAGTTTAATTGAGCTACCTACGTCACAAGAACATCAGTGGCTATCGTTTTGAATAATTTACTTTTTAATTAAATATTTTAGTTATTAAAGGCGTATTCCATTTGCCACTTGGATCAGATCTAACTTACATTTATTGAACCAAATCACTTATTTATTTCGCTGGATTACTTCACTGCCTTTATTTTCAGTACTAGAATTACTAATTCTAATTTTCTTTGAAGTAATTCACCCCAATAAGTGTATGAATTCGCTTAATTCAGTTCATTTAGTCATGTTGTCTAATTTATCTGAACTGATTTAAATGAACCAAGTGGCAAATGGAATACTATTTAATGTGTTACTTTTGATCATTATTTTTAGCATTATTATAACACATTTACAACTAAAATTGATATGCGTCAAATATTTCTTTAAACGACGTACTGTTGGAATAGCTTATCTTAAACCCTCGAAACTTTTTAAAAATTATTTCAGATGATACGAGTATCATCAATATTCCTTATTTATGTTATACCCTGTATAAGAATGCATTAGGATTTATTATTTTACAATTAATAAGTTATTATGTTATATTGAATTACTTGAAAGATATTAAAAATTTAACTCATATATATCTGATATTTTATTGGGATGGCTAGCTCAGTGGTATGAAGTCGGCCTGTGGATCCTGAGGTCCCTGGTTCGATTCCCACAGGCGACAAATTTTCATAATTTGAAAAAGCTATCCTTGTGGCTCCTCCACCACTAACATGTTTGGGGGCCGTGATTTGACGACTGGTAACCGCACTTCACGCGCAAAATATATCACTTACCGAGATCTGCTTCAGCAGAGTGCCACACCCAGTAATGGGTAGAAGGCGTGATGATATATTTATTTAAAACACCTCAATTTATTCTTTTACTGCTGATTATAGTTATAGACATGTTATATAGAAAACATGTTCAGATTATAATAAGTACATGGCTGGTTTTCTTTGATAAAAAATTCATTATAAAAAATGTTACACCATCCTAAATGGAAACTTATTTATAATTTTTCTGTCTAATATAGATCAAACATTTTTTATAATTACAACAATGTATACAAATTTTATAGTGTCGCAGCATGTAACATTTACATAAAAAAGTATCTATGTGCAGGTCCACTTGGCCATGCAATAAAGGATCTATTTCGAATCGTGCAAAAGATGCATTTATTTCTTATTAACGGACATAGGCTGCCAGTAAAAATGTGTAAAAATAGATAATATATTTAAAAATAGTTATTTGTATCACCAGGCCGGAAACTGTACTTTTGCGAGTGTGGCTCCACTTGCAAATTGCGAGTATTCGCAAAACAGTTTCTAGACGCTTGATACATAATACTTTTCGCGCCGTTTAATTAAATTATTGATTTAAAATTGCTAAAAATCTCTAACCTCCAAACACTCAACGCATGAAATTGACAAAAGTTCATAGTTTTACCGAACGGCGTACTGTAAACACATAGTTTCCGAACCAATATGAGATATTGTAAGACTGTCATCTCGGACGCAGGAGCGAAAAAAAAATTCATCACTCCTTTTTCCCATTACTGGGCGTGAAACTCTGCCATAGCAGATCTCAGTGAGTAAAATACGAGTATTTACGCGCGTAAAATGCGGTTAGCAAGCGCCAAACACAGTCCTCAAAGAAGTTAGTGAAAGAGGAGCCACAGGGGTAATTTTAATGTGGTGAAAATTGTTAGTCGGCTGTGGGAATCGAACCAAGGTTGTCATATCTACAGGCCGACTCGATACCACTGCGTCACCTAACTCCATAACATGATTTGACTGCACTAAATTATTATGTGGTCTATTTTCCTCGTACAGTCGATTTGTACATTTAATATAAGGAAACAAAAACCTTTGCAACATTCGGTTATTTTATCATGAGAAATGTAAGAATCGTTGCTCATACGACTTTATAAAATGATTTTAAAACAGTAAATGTAATTTAAATATTTATTAGCCCCGATGTCAGTGAGGTCACCGCCTATATATTTGCTTCTGATTATAATAACATAACGTGCTTGACGCATTTTAATTTTTAATTTATGCGTCTGAAATCTGAAACGTATTTTATGACTTTATTTGTAATATTTTCAGTGCAAATAAATTATCTGTAATACATACTATTGCGTTTTATTTATTTATTTATTTATTTATGATACTCTGTACAACAGGAACTTAATTTCAATTAAATTATCCGTAAATAGAATAGTAAATGGCATTTATAGATCATTGTGAAAAATAGAATTTTCTCCAAAAAGAAAAACAGTAAAAAGTAGAACGTATTGTTGTGTACTTGAATATAAATCTACTGCGAAGAACATTTGAACAGCCAGATTCCACAAATTATACGTAGAATAAAGTTAACTACAAAGATAACCTAAATTGTTACTAAATTACGAATCTAAAGTAAAAAATTAAAATTTATGTACTATTAAAATTAACACTGAACTATTATAATCTATCTAAATTATGAAGGGGTTTACCTGCTATTAAAACGCGAAAAATGTATATTTAAAAAAAAATTATATAAGGAAAACTATTAAAATTATCGACTAGAAATTTTGTATACTTATTTATTAAAGTATAAAGTTTATATTTAAATTTTTATTTAATTAAAAAACAAATGAACCGTCTCAATGAAGCACGATAACTGTGCCGTATGGAGAAAACGAATTGTGCCTCGTCAAATTTTGGCAAAAATATCCATCAGTAAGCATACAACGTGATGATATATATATATATCATCACGCCTTCTACCCATTACTGGGTGTGGCACTCTGCCGAAGCAGATCTCAGTAAGTGATATATTTTGCGCGTAAAGTGCGGTTACCAGTCGTCAAATCACGGCCCCCAAAGATGTTAGTGGTGGAGGAGCCACAGGAGTAGCTTTTGAAATTATGAAAATTGTTTGTCGCCTATGGGAATCGAACCAGGGTTCTCAGGATCCACGGGCCGACTTCATACCACTGAGCTAGTTTTGAGTATAAATTACTGCACTGGCCTCATGTTAGAGCAAAAAATTAATTTTTGGCGATTTGGTATACGTTTGAAAATAGGACGGTCGATTTTCTTCATTTTTTATATTAAAAAATGGGGTAATGGCTCAGTGGTACCAAGTCGGGCTGTGGATCCAAAGAACCCTGGTTCAATCCCCATAGCCGACAAAACATTTTCACCAATTTAAAATTATCCCTGTGGCTCCCCCACCACTAACACCTTTGGGAGCTGTGATTGGACGGCTGGTAACCGCACTTCACGGGCATAAATATATCACACCCAGTAATGAGTAAAAAGCGCGATGATATATTTATTTTTTTAAAAGTGTTCTCAAATCGCCAACTATATATTTTTTGCTCTGCCAGTGCAGTAGCTGAATAGTTAATCTGTAAAAAATTTGAAGTAAATCTGTCGAATAGTTTTACGACGCGCACCGAAAAAGTACGTTTCGATAAAATAACATATATCATAGCATATTCGTATAATATAATAGAACGGAGGAGGACTACGATCACTGTAGAATGAAAATAAGTTTAGATATCGACTTAAAATTTTGTACAGACATCCTTGAAATACATACCTATCAAAATATGTAAAGAAAAAAAAAATGGAAAAAATAATTTTTAAAAATAGGTAAATCCCTTGAAAATGTAAGAATAAAACAAAGAAATAGTACAGCCTACAATGGCCGTATTTATTTGGGATTTTTAAAATAATCCAGTAGGTTACTTTTGTTTAATTGGCAAGCTTTTAGTAACCCAGAACTGATCTTGAACTAACCCTACTGCCCCAGCTATTTCAGCGGGTTGGCAGGTTGAACCCGTTTGCTATCCCTTTCTAATCAACGTCTTTACCTTGTTATCCGTGGTTAGAAGCTAATTTGATGAAATACGTAATTAATTTTATAATAATTTTGTGAAAAAATATACAAAACTATTATTTATGCAGGTGCAGTGTGTGTTTCTTGCGAATCTGAAATAAATTATTTTGATACTGTTGATGACAAACTTATAAAAAAATGGACAGACTCTGACGTTATTTGCTTTTTGACTACATATAAAAAATAAAAGATGACTTAAAACATCCAATTAAAAGCGGAATTTAACATATAAACAAAACTAAGCAGATGTCGCTTGGAACATGCATTCAGATTTTAAATTTACCGCCAATGTTTACAACTGACACTAGATGCATAATTTATTTGGAAGTAACACGAGTTAGTTCTAGGTCAGTTCAGGGTTGAACAAAAAGTTCCCAAACAAATACAGCCAATGTTACATTTACGAAAATCAAACAGAAGTGCTCCTTTGTTCAACTCCATTAGTGAGGTATCCCAATAGGGAAATATTTCTATTAGGTTTTGTTTTGATTATTAAAGGTTAATGTTACAGTCATTTTAAACGATAAAAACCTTTCTCCTTCTGATACAATATACATGGATAGTTCTAGAACATCATACTAGTTTTTCAAATGAAGCTGCAAATTTTTAGAGGCACACAAACCAAATATGTGCGATTCTGAATCAGAGCTGGGCAAGCTACTTAAAAAAAGTAGCTAAGCTACAGCTATTCTTTAAAAAAGTAGCTAAGCTACAGCTATAAGCTATATTTTGTAAAATATAATAAGCTACAGCAAAAAGCTTTCGTTAAAGTAGCTGTTAAATTTTAAAGCTACTTTTTTAAATTATTGTGAAATAATTAAATTTGCCATTGTCATATGATCAGTCTTTTGCTATAATGACTGTTAATTTACTATTACGTACAGAAATATAAAAAATAGCAAATACCATCTGGCACCTACTGTGTATTTTTACGTATTAGAGCCAGTTAAAACCGGCAACAAATTATTATTTGGTGTGAGTTTAGCTTGTACGCATGCGTACTTTGTTGACCTTCTGCTTAAAAAGTAGCTTTAAGCTACAAAAAGTAGCTTTAAGCTACAAAAAGTAGCTTTAAGCTATAAAGAGTAGCTTTAAGGTACAAAAAGTTGCTTTAAGCTACAAAAAGTAGCTTTAAAAGTAGTTTCAGTTGTTATTTTTAAGCTAATAGAAAAACAAGTAGCTAGCTACAAGCTACAGCTATATTTTTTCACAGTTGGCTAAGCTACAGCTAAGGTAAATGTAGCTAAGCTAGTAGCTAAGCTACAAAAGTAGCTAGCTACTGCCCAACTCTGTTCTGAATGATGATCGCTATAAACCCCGTGTTTAAGAACTCAACTTTACAAGCAAATATATTTGTTCACAGACGATGAATGTGTTTCATACTTTAACAGGATGCGTATGACTATCCAATGTTTACGTGCGCCAAATTTCATACATATCTGCAAAAAAAATTTCATGCTAGAACTACGTTAAAATCAAATATATAAATTGAAGGAAACTCGAATGAAAATCGAACAAAATATCTAGCAAGAATCTAGACGAAAAATGTATAATGTAATTTAAACTTTATTTACCGCGTGAAAATACTTTTGGCCAATGAGAACTTTCCGACCTTGTGATATCACTATATTTTTAATCGATTATATCTCTGATGTAAAACATTATTTTTAATGAATTTTTTCACTAGTAGCCTTAATTAATATATATTTTGTTTTTATCTTTCATTCTTGATATTTCGATTTTGGTACAGGAGCCTATAAGTATATTATTTCCAGATGCTATTCCGAAATGAGGTATCTCAGGACTTTCTTTGGACATGTAATTTTTCCTGTTTAACCCTTTCAGGCCCAAATTAAAATCTTTTTTTATAAAATGTTATTATGAACTACAAATACTATAAGATGAACATAAATAAATGCATTAGACCATTTGATCAAAAGAACTTTAGAAAAAATTGCGATTTTTTCTAATGACAACTACGAGCCAAGATTTAACCAGTGGAACGCATATATTTTTTTTAATGGTGGTTTCGTAGTGAAACCACAAGGAGCGAAAGGGTTAATGGGCTCCATTTTGTGTAACTACGGTAAATTAGATTAATTATAAATATCGCCGCTGCATTTCATGATCCTAAAATCAACCCTTATAAAATGAAGATTACCAAGAGTGCATTTCTTTTTGTAGTCTTGCCTGAATTCTTTGGTCTTTGTGTACAAAGTGGTTGTGTACTCTTAAAGTGTTGGCAACATGACAGCTTTGTTCGACAGCATTTTTCTCTTATTTTGAGAAATGAAAACGCAGTCAACAGGGCAAATATACTATAAATATACTTCTTTGTGTATTTTATTTTAGTGCTAATAATTTTGGTTTTATTTAACAGTGTCTTTTAACCTTGCTAATACCGCTTTCAATTCGCTGTCTTTGCGCAACATTTTTTACTTAATTTTTTTTTTGTTTGCGTGAGATGTTAATTTCTAGAAGGTTTGTACACTTGAATAAGAAGTTTTTGTAGTTTATTTATAATCATTAACAAAAACAAAAGCATTCGTATATTCGCGATTTTTAAAAATGAGCTAAAAACGATTATACGGAAATTGAAAGGTTAAGGTTTGTAAAAATGATAATTGTAGTTTTGCGTCTTATAATTTTACTGACAATTAGATTGCTGTATCCAGGATTGAGAGATTTAAATCAAATTGATTTAATAATTTAAACATAAATGAATAATTTTTATTATTGTATATGTATTTATTAAATTAAAAATACAAAAAAATCACAGTAAAAAAATAAAAACATGTTTTAATAAATCATAAATATTTGAATATGAAAATATAACAATTCAAATAACAAAAAAAAAAGTAGAAACGTTTATTCATTTATTGGTACATTATTATTAAAATGCTTAAATAAAAAGACCAGTTTTCTAGCCTTTTCAATTCCTAGTCGGTTTCTCAATTTTGAATGCACAAGTCCAAATGATGAAAAAACTCGCTCAACACAAGCTGAAGACGAAGTGGCGCATAAAATTGATTTTTAATTTTTAGTATTATATCTTTATTTGGTTCTAATTCATCTTTTTGGGACATCCACCATTCAACACTTGAAACGTTCAGAATTTCTTTTGAATACATTACACAATACATAATATTTAAAAATTCAATTCAAAATACCCGTTTTTAAAAAAAATATTTAACAAAATCTAATTCAAATCAAAAAAATGGATTTTTTTGATTTTTTTAAAAAAATCACGATTTTTATCCACCCTGGCTGTATCTATTATCAAAATGAACTGTCGAAAATTAAATTACAAAAAATTGTTTCCTGTGCAATTGCTACATAAAATATAGGTATGTGGAATTGTTCACAGTTCATAAAATTACTTAATATTTGCAGTAGGCTATTCCACAAAAAATTGATTATTTTATATTTTAATCTACATACAAAAATAGAGTAAGTGGCACAGTGGTTATCGTGTCGGCCTATGAATCCTGAGAACCCTGGTTCAATTCCCAATGCCGACAAACATAATACTACTCCTGTGCCCCCCCCCCTTCACTGTCATATTTGGAGGCCGTGATTTGACGGCTGGTAACCGCACTTCACGCGCTAAAATATATCACTTACCGAGATCTGCTTCGGTAGAGTGCCACACCCAGTAATGGGTAGAAGGCGTGATGATATATATTTTTTTTTTACAAAAATAATGTTTCCCTGTTATATTATTTTGTTTTAAAGTTCCTACTAGGGGAGAAAAAAACATTAATTAATAATCGTGACGTAGAGCTCTTGGTAAAAAAAGATAGCATTAATATTAAGAGAGAAAGCATAATAATAAGAAAGAATACTTCTTTTTTTGAAGGAGATACGTATACTTTGACAAGAGGGCAAAACATCTCATGCAACTAAGTTCATGCTTGTCAACACTTGTTTTTGCCAGTTTTTACGAAATTTGTGAAAAAACTATATTATATTATTAATCATGTTCCAACTGTTAAGGTAGTACTAGTGTGACGGTGGCGCCATCGGATGTCGTCGGGTGGCGAAACTTACGCTCAAAAAAATATAAAAATTGAATAAAATATTATGATTTGAATATCATGAATTGTTAACAGGTTGTTGGTCTAGTGAATTTTCAAATACCATACCACCGTGTGATGTTGCCATTATAAATTGGGATTCTTAATTTTTCGTTAAAAACAAGGCTTTGCATGGCTATATATGCATTACTAAACGATAAAAAACTTTCTCCTTCTGATACAATATACATGGATAGTTCTAGAACATCATACTATTTTTTCAAATGAAGCTGCAAAATTTTAGAGGTACACAAACCAAATATGTGCGATTCTGAATGATGATCGCCATATTCCCCGTGTATAAGAACTCAACTTTACAAGCGAATATATTTGTTCAAAGACGATGAATGTGTTTCATATTTTAACAGGATGCGTATGACTATCCAATGTTTACGTGCGCCAAATTTCATTCGGTTCGGCAAAAAAAAATTCACGCTCGTACTACCATAACATTCAGAAAATAATAAAAATAATTATTATTCTACAAATTTTAGAAGTAAACATTTATGTACATTTAAAAATAATTAAAATGGAAGAATTTCATGTACAAGGTTACTGTGCTATTCTAACATTTATTGTTTTAATTATTGTTGTAATGAAATATTGTTTTGTTCTGAATTTCCATTGCGGTGCACATGCGCATTGCCTCACAATGTGAAGTTGCAGTTTAATTGAGCCACCTGCGTCACATGAACATCAATGGCTTTTTGAATAATTCACTCTTTAATTAAATATTTTAGGTATTAAAACGCAGAGCTGGGCAAGCTACTTAAAAAAAGTAGCTAAGCTACAGCTACAGCTATTCTTTAAACAAGTAGCTAAGCTACAGCTATAAGCTATATTTTGTAAAATATAACTAAGCTAGAACTAAAAGCTTTCGTTAAAGTAGCTGTTAAATTTTAAAGCTACTTTTTAAAATTATTGTGAAATAATTAAATTTGCCATTGTCATATGATCAGTCTTTTGTTATAATGACTGTTAATTTACTATTATGTACATAAATATTAAAAATAGCAAATACCATCTGGCACCTACTGTGTATTTTTGCGTATTAGAGCCAGTTAGAACCGGCAACAAATAATTATTTTGTGTAGGTTTATCTTGTACGCATGCGTACTTTGTTGACCTTCTGCTTAAAAAGTAGCTTTAAGCTACACAAAGTAGCTTTAAAAGTAGCTTCAGTTGTTATTTTTAAGCTAAGAGAAAAAAAAGTAGCTAGCTACAAGCTACAGCTATATTTTTTCACAGTTAGCTAGGCTACAGCTACAGCTAAGGTAAATATAGCTAAGCTAGTAGCTAAGCTACAAAAGTAGCTAGCTACAAGCTACAGCTATATTTTTTCACAGTTAGCTAAGCTACAGCTACAGCTAAGGTAAATGTAGCTAAGCTAGTAGCTAAGCTACAAAAGTAGCTAGCTACTGCCCAGCTCTGTTAATACGTTACTTTTGATCATTTATTTTTTAGCATTATTGTAACACATTTACAAGTAAAATTGATATGCGTGAAATATTTGTTTAAACGCCGTACTGTTGGAATAGCCTATTATGTACGTATGTATGATAGTAAAAGTTAATATATGAGTACAGTATAGTTGCAATTGTATTTCATTTGGTCTGGAAAATATAAATAAGCGGAACGATAAAATGTAAAGGCGAATTGATTTTTTATGGTTATTAATTTGTTATTTGTCTTTATAATAATTGAGTTGGTCTTGTGTATTTGTCATTAACTATTTCTTTAGAATAATGTTATCAACAATTTTAAAAACATAATGAATTTCTTTTGTAGCACAATATGCTAAAGAAATTAATAAATAACTTTATTGAATTTAAATCAAAGTTATGCTTTTCAATAGTGAACAATGGAAACTCAGTAACATTTCTCTTGGACTACTATTTTATTCTCATATTATATTTATTGTGTACTTGCTCTGTAAGCGACTTTACAGACTTATAACATAACATAACATAACAAAAACAAAAGTTTCTAAAACAAAATTACAAACAATAATTTCATCAAAATTAAATATTAATTTTCTATATCTACGTATTTATTTATTAATTCACATCCAACAGAACAAAATCCAATTATTCATGGCATATGTATAAATATTCCATTTATACGTATTACGGTAAAATTATAATAACAGAATACACTATACTGTGCAGTTCCCAAAATATTCTAAATAAATGATTTATATATTAAGTAATGCAGTAGTTTTCAACCTTTTCGAAGCCATGACTCCCTTGGAGGCAAAAATCACAAATAAATTCTTTCGCGACCCTTCTTACTCTTTATATGATTAAAATTGCAGTTTGTAAAAGTCTGATTTACTAATGTACATTGCTAATATAGAACCACGATTTGAGAAAATGGTAAAAGAAAAATTTCTTATTAAGAACTATGGTATGCATGTCTTTGTAAGATATTAACGAATCAAAAATTGAAAATGGTTTGATTTACATTCACAATGCCTTTCATCTCTCAATATTTATTTGAATATTAGATGGTTTTTCTTACTACCCAATCCTACAATTTTACGACTTAAGGTAGTACTGGCGTGAAAAAAAAATTGCAGATATGAATGAAATTTGGCGCACGTAAACATTGGATAGTCATACGCATCCTGTTAAAATATGAAACACATTCATCGTCTGTGAACAAATATATTCGCTTGTAAAGTTGAGTTCTTATACACAGGGCTTATGGTGATCATCACTCAGAATCGCACATATTTGGTTTGTGTACCTCTAAAATTTTGTAGTTTCATTTGAAAAACTAGTATGATGTTCTAGAACTATCCATGTATATTGTATCAGAAGGAGAAAGTTTTTCATCGTTTAGTAATGGATATATAGCCATGCAAAGCCTTGGTTTTAACGAAAAATTAAGAATCCCAATTTAGAATGGCAACACCACACGGTGGTATGGTATTTGAAAATTCACTAGACCAATAACCTGTTAACAATTCATAATATTCAAATCATAATAGGTATAAAACACTTAATTTATTCAATTTTTATATTTTTTTGAGCGTCAGTTTCGCCACTCGACAACCGATGGCGCCACCGTCACACTAGTACTACCTTAATAAATTTACATAAAATCTCAGGTAGGTGGCTCAGTGGTATCGAGTTGGCCTGTGCATTTGAGAACCTCGGTTCAATTCCCGCAGCCGACAAATAATATCCACCATTACCTCTGTGGCTCCCCTCCACTAACTTCTTTGGGGGCCTTGATATGTCAGCTGGAAACTGCACTTCACGCGCATAAATACGAGGTGTGGCTATTAAATAACGAGACTGACGCTGTTACAGACGAAGTACGCATTTGCCAACACCAGCGACCGTCAGCTTTATAGCGTGAAGCTTTCTCTTTCGAATGCAGTACCTCTCGCTTCTGTAAACAAATCCGTATAGCCGTAGCATTCGTTCTAATTAGAGTTGTTTTTTTTTGTTTCGCCGAAAACATTTTAAGTGCAACATTAGAGCAACGAATTGTTGTGAAATTTCACATGAAACTTGGCAAAACTGCTACTGAAAATTATACTTTTTTGAAAAAAGTACCCGAATTGTGGAAGGACAAGTCATGGTTTCTCCATCAAAACAATGCCCTGGTTCATTTCGCAATGTCTGTCAAGAGATTTCTAGCCAAGTACAGCATCCTAGTGTTGGACCGTCCGCCTTATTTGCCAGATTGCATCGTGCAACTTCTTTCTGTTTCCTAAGGTGAAATTTGCCTTAATAGCAACAAGATTTGAGCTTTGAAAGAGAAATTGGCACGCGTTCTGAAGGAGCTGACAGAAGAAGACTTCCAGCACTATTTAGAACAATGGCAGATTCGCATGGAGCATTGTAGAGATAGAGGAGAGGTGTATATTGAAAGTGATAATAAGTAAATAGGTATGGAATCAAAATAAAATGTTAAAACAGCATCAGTCTCGTTATTTAATAGCCACACCTCGTAGTTTCTAAAGAACTCTGATATGTTGGTAAAAATAGTTTATTTATTCATTTATTTATTTGTTATTCTGCATAACAGGAACCTAATCTCAATTACAGTACACGAGATCCACAGCTTATAGTGGAATGCGAACCACTCAGACACAATCTTATTTTTTAATATAGTTTGAAGTCATTGAGATTTGAACGCATGATCTCTTGCTTGTTAATTAAGAAACGCAAGTTTTACCTCTGAGCTACGATTGCCTGTAGAATAATGAATTGTATTTTACTATCAAGTTTGCAATAAATTTCTTTGTTAGCCAGTTGTGACGCCTTTACGTAAATGAACTGTCAAGTGAGTTAATTTTTTATAGTTTATCACAGAAAAATTCGGGAGACGCCCAGACTAGAACCGGGGACCTTCAGCTTACCGGGCTGATGCCTTAACCACTCAGCCACGGCTCCTCTGTACGAGATAGGCGTCAACCGAATTTCTCTGTCATAGTGTCTAACACAGCATCGATCCCAAGACTCCTATGTGTCATAGGTATTGACAACGGATTTCGTCTGTAGCGACACAGTCTCGACTTTTAAAGGAAATCATACCACGAAGTAAATTTCAAATATTTAAGTCATAAATTTACCAAACTTCAAAGTCATTCATATGACTTAAATATTTGAAATCAAATAAGTTATTTAGCATTGCTGTCAAATATTTGATTTGATTTAAATTTGAGAGACGTCCGGATTCGAAATTTTTCTGTCATAAAATTAACTTTAAAAACTATCATTGTCACTGTACTTCAAAGTCATCCATATGACAAAAATTTACTTCGTGGTATGATTTCCTTTAAATCAGACATGTGTCGCTACAGACAAAACCCGTTGTCAATGCCTATGATACATAGGAGTCTTGGGATCGATGCTGTGTTAGATACTGACAGAGGAATTTGGTTGACGCCTGCATCGTACAGGTGGGATGTGGTCTAGTGGTTAAGACATCAGCCCGGCAAGTTGAAGGTCCTCGGTTCGAATCCGGGCGTCTCTCAAATTTTTCTGTCATAAAATTAAATAAATAAATAAATATATCATCACGTCTTCTACCCATTGCTGGGTGTGGCACTCTGCTGAAGCAGATCTTGGTAAGTGATATATTTTGCGCGTGAAGTGCGGTTACCAGTCGTCAAATCACGGCCCCCAAAGATGTTAGTGGTGGAGGAGCCACAGGGATAGCTTTTTCAAATTATGAAAATTTGTCGCCTGTGGGAATCGAACCAGGAACCTCAGGATCCACAGGCCGACTTCATACCACTGAGCTAGCCATCCCATAAAATTAACTTTAAAAATTTGATTTGATATTTTTAATTTATGAACATACATACATAACATCACGCTATATCCCATCAAATGGGGTAGCACGAACCCTAAAATCATTCATAAAACATTTACTCATTAAATTCATCAAATAACCTGTCCTCGTCAAACATTCTCATCCTAACACACCACCCTCGCTTCATAGAACCCACCATATAAGTTGATTTACGTATCACACCTGGAATTATTCATTATACAACAAAATATCAGCAATAAAGGAAGGAAGTGTCATTTAAGTAAACCTTAAAACATAAGTGAAAGTTTACACAGAATGGATCTTTGGAAACATGTCTTTTAAATTGTGTAAATAGAATTTAACAACCCGACGTCAATGTCTTCACGACTCCCCGAAAGGTCGCGACCCACAGTTTGAAAACCACTGACGTAATGAATGTTTTAGGAGCTTCTAATTGGATTCCAATAGGAATGAAACATTCATATTATTTATGTATCATATTACGAGAAGTACATTGACCTCTTTAGTATTGTCCTCCCATTTTAAAATTGTTACTTTTTAATGCTTCTCTCTCAAAATAAAAATTTAATTTAAAGAACATCAACAGTAGTCGATTATGAACAATAGTCATTTCCAAATACATATGAGAAGCAGGTTACATTCTGTGGTGTGCTACTTACAAAATTGTTGAAGTGACATTCACCGAGCAACTGTGTTTTGGTAATGACCGCTCGAAAGATGTTTTTTACATTTTCTGTCAGTGGTTTTCAAACTTTGTGGAAGCATGACCTTGGAGACAATCATAACAACTAAATTCTTTCGCGACCCCTTGACTTTTTATGTGATCAAAATTGTAGTTTGTAAAAGGATGATTTAATAATGTACATTATAAACATAGAACCACGTTTTTAGACATTAATGAACGAAAAAATTCTCATTAAGAACTTTAGTGCAGTTTCTTAGGAACTGTGACATGTTGGTATAACAGTTTGGAGAATTAATTGTATTTAGGTATTAAGCTCAGGGTTGAAAAAAATCCGGGTTTTTTAAAAAAAAACGACCCACTGGGTTTTTTTGGGTTTATTTGAGCATTGTTGGGTTTTTTATAATATTGACAGGTACACTTTTTAATTCAAGTTATTTAATTCTAGATTAATTTTGTATATAATGTTTAAAATGTATATTGTACACTATTAAACATTAAAACAAAATTTATGTACTATTATGTAATAATTGCAAAAAAATATATTTATTTTATTGTGAATTAAAAACATAATATGCTCTATCATGTTATTGTCATACTTATTTAATTTAAAACTATATTTCAAATTTGTCAGTAAAAAGATTGGGTATCAATCAGTTTTTGTAATACGAACATAATATAAGACAAATAATATTTGGTATTAAACTAGTTTGATATTGACATTTGTCAAAGTAATGCAATGTCATACTACGATGTGATGTAATAAATGATAATTTAAGTTAAACGTTCTATTTTGTAAAGAGATTATGTATTATTACACTGTAAAATATATAAAAGATGTTTATCTTTCGAGATATGACTCTATCTTAAAATTCACCCTGAGTGAATTTTCAATGATTCACCTAATGGGTTTTTTAGTGGGTTTATTTGGGTTTTTTTAGGTGGGTTTTATTAAAAAAAAACCCGGGTGGGTTTTTTTGGGTGGGTAAAATATGAACAACCCTGATTAAGCTTGTAATCAATTCTTTGATGGCCGGTTGCACCGTTGTTACTTAAATTTTTATAATAAGTTTTCCTTAAATGAACAAGATGAACTAGCAAATGAATGATTTAACATTGCTGTCAAGCATTCATATTTTTCATTTAAGTAATCCTTAAAATTTAAGTGAAAGCGTACAACTGAATGCAACTACATAAGGATCTTTGAATACATCTTTTTTAAAATTTGTAAATTGGATCCGACGACCCCCGTCCAATGTCTTTGCGACCCACAGTTTTAAAACCACTGAGATAGATGCTTCTTTCTTTTTAAAATAGGGTTCCGACTCAGACTCCAAACAAATTTAGATGTTCACCTCCGACTCCGATAAGTACAATTACTTATGCAAACTCAAACAATCATAGGTCATACTTTAAATGGTTTACGTGTAGATAAAAGAACTGTTCTCGAAAATATATTTGTTTTCGTTTTTCCTTTTTCCTTTTATCGTACAATAACAATAGTAATAAAAATTGTTCTGTTAATAATGACATAACAAAGTAAAAACACAAGTTCAAACTGGTTAATTCGGTGTCGAAGTGAGCATACATTTTCCGACCTCAATTTCGACTCCGACGAAAATAATCGACTTCACATCTCCAAATCTAGATCCCTGTTAAAAATCTCTAGATTTTCAATAAATTTAGGTCTACAGACTCATCTACAGTTTTTCGAATCAAATAAACACTTGGAAATTAAAAAATAAACAAAAATATGTATGATTTTTATCATATTAGAATATGCGTTATTGAATAATACGGCGATACACAAAATATAAATATTTGCAGTAATTGTTACCATGCCTACATAGAAATAATTTTTATAACCGTGCACAATCAATTACATAGAAATGTAGGTACGTAAATCTGTTTACATTGCTAGGTTATGCCTGTAACTATAGCTGCAAATATATCTGTATATCTATAAATAATCATATAAAGCTTCATCGATATCTACATCTTAAATTTATGTTGAAATATCGATATTTAACGATACGTAATATAGAAAAAGATGAACCTATTCTTATCTATTACATTTTTTTATGACAGTTTATTTATATAAATAAAATAAAATATCTATTAAAGTTAAAGAAAATTCGGTTAAAGTAACTTTAATAGATTATCAGTCTCTATACTATAATTGGAATGATATGAGTCATTGTTACTTCTTTCATTAAAATAAAATAAATATATCGTCACGTCTTTTACCCATTACTGGGTGTGGCACTCTGCCGAAGCAGATCTCGATAAGTGATATATTTTGCGCGTGAAGTGCGGTTACCAGTCGTCAAATCACGGCCCCCAAAGATGTTAGTGGTGGAGGAGCCACAGGGGTAGCTTCTGAAATTATGAAAATTGTTTGTCACCTGTGGGAATCGAACCAGGGTTCTCAGGATCCACAAGCCGACTTCATACCACTGAGCTAGCCACCCCAATAAATTAAATTTTAAAGTAAATAAATATAAATATATCATCACGCCTTAAAATATTACTGGATGTGGCACTCTGCCGAAGCAGATCTCGATAAGTGATATATTTTGCGCGTGAAGTGCGGTTACCAGTCGTCAAATCACGGCCCCCAAAGATGTTAGTGGTGGAGGAGCCACAGGGGTAGCTTCTGAAATTATGAAAATTGTTTGTCGCCTGTGGGATTCGAATCAGGGTTCTCAGGATCCATAGGCCAACTTCATACCACTGAGCTAGCCACTCAATATACTTTTTTTTTTAGTATACAATAAACTTTCTTCATTATGCGCATGTCAGAGAGAGGTTACCAGTCGTCAAATCACGGCCCCCAAAGATGTTAGTGGTGGAGGAGCCACAGGGGTAGCTTCTGAAATTATGAAAATTGTTTGTCGCCTGTGGGAATCGAACCAGGGTTCTCAGGATCCACAGGCCGACTTCATACCACTGAGCTAGCCACCCCAGTTTATTTATGTTTTTCTTTAAATAAATAAAACGAATAATAGAAAATAATTAATTCCTGCGATATAACCAAATATATACAGGAATTGTGAATAGAATAATAAAGGTAAAAAGTGATTTTTAATTAATTTGGTAGATATGTATATTTACTAGTCTTTGGTAAAAGTTAAGATCAATGAAATGATGAATTATGAATTTACTAAAAGAAAAGTTTAGAATTTAATAGTAGTTTATGTAATGTTCATTATTGTTTGTCGAGGGCGAAACGCCCCCAAGTTGCAATCGCTTGAGGCAAATAATGACACTTTACTTATATGTTATATACGATATTTTATATACAAGCGGAAAAATTCGTTATTTAACAAAAGAGACTGTTAATAGCATGTAAAACTAGTAAGAATGAAGTGCATTCCTATAAACGAAAAACTATTTATCTTTTTATGTTATTAACAAATATTACAAATATTTTCAGTAATAATATAACAAGAGAGTGCGAATAAATTAAAAATAATTTGACAGATATTTCGAAAACTTGTTGCCAGGCAATAGTCACGAAAGCCCGTAGGGCTTAAGTGCCTATTGCCAAATGGCAACAAGTTTGTGAAAGATATTGGAGAATTATTTTCTAATTTATCTAACTCTCGAGTTATATTTAATTAGATGATTTTTTGACTTAGCTGTTGAGGTCGATTCATCCAACTTAAAAGATTTTGAACTGGGTCTATAACGATTGATTACTTATTAATGTATTCTTGGAAGTTGTTTCCAAAATTTGTTGGTGTATTTCTATATCTAAAATACAACTAAATCGATTTTTTTCACACATTTTATGGGGTAATGGCACAGTGATTATCGTGTCGGCCTGTGGATCCAAAGAACCCTGGTTCGATCCCCACAGCCGACAAAACATTTTCATCAATTTAAAATTACCCCTATGGCTCCCCCACCACTAACATCTGTAGGGACCGTGATTTGACGGCTGGTAACCGCACTTCACGCGCATAAATATATCACTTACCGAGATCTGCTTTGGCAGAGTGCCACACCCAGTAATGGGTAAAAGGCGTGATGATATATTTATTTATTTATTTTACTTGACGCGTTGACAGTTTTAAATAACTATTTGACAACTACCTATCATTTGTCACAAACAAAAAAGTATCTACAGAGATAATTCCCGGGAATACTCACAAGAGCTTTATTCTCAGTATAATAATGACAGGATTGGTTAAAACGCAGACACGTGACATACAATCAAGTATTTCATTGGTTTTGAGAAATGTCAAAACATAATCATGTAAATAATTTCATAGAGAAGTTCGGAGGTCTCTCTCTGACATGCGCATAATGAAGAAAGTTTATTGTATACTAAAAAAAATATATTTTTTTTATGATGGCCCTATCAATGGCATTGAATCCCTTTATTTCCCTAGGGAATACTTGTCATTTTTATGTCCACATTAAGTAACGATTTTGATAAAAAAATGTTTACTTTATTCTTATCAAAATCATTACTTAATGTGTTTCATTATTTACCGAGGGAAATAAAAATGACAAGTACTCACTAGGCAGAGCTGGGCAAGCTACTTAAAAAAAGTAGCTAAGCTACAGCTACAGCTATTCTTTAAAAAAGTAGCTAAGCTACAGCTATAAGCTATATTTTGTAAAATATAGCTAAGCTACAGCTAAAAGTTTTCGTTACATAGTAGCTGTTAAATTTTAAAGCTACTTTTTGAAATTATTGTGAAATAATTAAATTTGCCATTGTCATATGATCAGTCTTTTCTTATAATGACTGTTAATTTACTATTATCTACATAAATATCAAAAATAGCAAATACCATCTGGCACCTACTGTGTATTTTTGCGTATTAGAGCCAGTTAGAACCGGCAAGAAATAATTATTTTGTGTGGGTTTAGCTTGTACGCATGCGTACTTTGTTGACCTTCTGCTTAAAAAGTAGCTTTAAGCTACAAAAAGTAACTTTAAGCTACAAAAAGTAGCTTTAAGCTACAAAAAGTAGCTTTAAAAGTAGCTTCAGTTGTTATTTTTAAGTTAATAGAAAAAAAAGTAGCTAGCTACAAGCTACAGCTATATTTTTTCACTGTTAGCTAAGCTACAGCTACAGCTAAGGTAAATGTAGCTAAGCTAGTAGCTAAGCTACAAAAGTAGCTAGCTACTGCTCAGCTCTGTCACTAGGGAAGTAAAGTGATTCGAGGCCATTAGCAGTGCCACCTAGAAAAAAATATATATTTTTTAGTATTCAATAGACCTTTTTCATTGCTTTTGTGCGCATTTCAGAGGAAGACCTCCGGACTTCTCTGTGAATTTTTTACATGAAAATATGTGTAATAACAATAAGAAATAAATACTTTTTCGTTTATAGAAATGTGCTTCATTCTTACTAGTTTTATATGCTTTTAACAGTCTCTTTTGCTAAATAACGAATTTTTGCGTTTGTATATAAAACATAGTCTAGAACACGTGAGTAAAGCGTCATTATTTGCCTCAAGCGATTGCATTCAATCTTCGTTCTTAACAAACAATGCCGAACGTTACTGTCTTGTTATATTTTAATTCTATCGGAGGTTCGTTGAAAAAGTAAATTTTATAAAAACATGCATTCGAATTTGAACTTATGGGACGACCAATATCAATCTTAATTTCGTCGTGGTCAGTGTAAAATGAAAAATAAATACAGTATTTTGAATTGGCAATATTATGCATAATTAATTAGGTATTTTTTTATAAAAGATTTCACGACTGCATATTACTCCAAATCCGATTTGAAGGATCTAAAGGTTATGTAGGCGAGGGTTTGTTCTGCACTACTAGTAAAACATTGTTCAACTAATTTAATTTTTGTTAAAAATTGTATTATCTTGATCGATCAAAGGAACAATAGTTAAAATTTATGAAAATAGGTATCAAAGAAAAGCATTTATTATTTATATCAAACAAAATAGTATATTTAACTATGGAACGGAACGTTGCCTACGTGCCAAAAAAATTATTTAATAAACATATAATTCCAAACAAAAGTAAATTTTAATCTTCTAAATAGGTAAAGTAGATAAAATAAATGAATGCTAGGTACATAGCTCGTAAAAAATCAGCAGGCAATAGCTAATAGCAATAGTTGTATAGAAATGCATTAGCACGGGTATGTGCTCGAGATGTGGGCGGGAACTGCATCGTTCTTACGCCTAAAGTATTGCAAATTTCTTCAATGCACCCATTGTTCCAATATTGTGGTTTTGTTCGACCCCCTCTGTCGGATCCTACAGCCATTGTAGACACTGATTATGATTTAGTCTTACTTGTAGTCTTACTGGTTAGTTTGTGATTTGCATGGCTTGGTGTTTCATTCAGTTCACCGAGGAAATCATTATGATCGTTGGATTTTTTTCTTATTTTTCGTTCATTTCTGATCCGTGCTGAAGGTGAGCCCAATTTTTACACATTTACTAATCAAATAATACCTACACTATTCCTCTCAAAGTAATTTACTCTTCAGTATTTACAGTCAAGCAGATGGCTATTGATGATAGATCGCGAGTTCTATTTGTTTGTTTAGATTTTCTATACAGTTTTAAATTGAAATTTGCACTCAACACAGCCGATAATATAACAAAACTAGGGTATATTGTATATTTATCAAATATTATTTGTACATTCCAAATAAACAAATAAGTAGTTCAGGGATTCTTTAATTTGTGCATCTCTTTTAAATCCAAAAATGTATATTATTCTTCTTCAGTATTTTTTATTTTATTAGTCTATATAAACGCATATTTTAACAAAAATTTAATTGGTGAAATACATGTACTTCAATGCTGGCGTCACTGGTACTTTTAAAAATGAAACCTTAAGTTTACAGAATCATCCCACATTTTCTTTTTTTAAAAGATTGAGTTGTTCATATATGTACTGTCTGATTAACCTTCAAATAGTGTTTAGTATTTAAAATATATTTTTTTCAAATTGACATCTAATTTGAAATCTTCCTCCTGTGACGTCAACGAAAAAGTCACTTGTTAATACGATAAACAACAGTCTAAGTACATTTGTTTACATTAAGTATTTAAGTATGTAAGTACTCTTTTTTGTTCAATAGTTATTAGTATCGCTAGGCCGGAAAATGGACTTGCTCGACTTGCAAATTACAAGTACTTACAAACCAGTTTCTGGGCGTGTGATACACAAGATTTTTTGCACCGATTTAAATGAAATTATTGATTTAAAATTGCTTAAAATCTCTAACCTCCACGCACGAAAATGACATCGTAAGATCCCTACTTTTACATGTTGCACTCGCCCAGCTGAATTTTCGCTACGGCGCATAGTGGGTCAAATCGGGATTTTACTGTTCAAAAGTCGGTGGAGCCCTTAATATCCACCGGATCTGTATAATTATTATTTTTAATTAAAGATAATTAAATTCCCTACACATCTGTCGAGACAGATTTTTAAATATCTCTATCAAATTTGATTAATTACATAATAAACTGTCCAATAACTGTAAAAAATATTAAAAATTTAAATAATGAAAATTATTTATTCTTATATTATTTTTATATATTAAAGCAACATGACAGATTTTACAAAGCTATTGACAGATGTCAACTTTATATTATGTTGAGAATAATTGGACGGTCTCAAGGTAAAAGGAAATAAGTCAATATTACCGTATTTTTCTTTATTATGAAACAAGTCTTTTTCACGTGATAAAAGGAAATAAGTCTATGCTTGTTTGGTATATTGAATAATACTGTTTTACAAAATGAAATAATCACGTGAAAAAGGTTGCAACAGGAGACTTGTTTCATGATAAACAAAAATCCTGTAATATTGACTTATTCCCTTTTACCCTGAGATCGTCCAATTACAATACGGATTCCCTGTCTTAAGATACCCTAACTAAATTTCTAATCTATTCATTAAATCCGTATTGTAATTATTCTCAACATAATATAAAGTTGACATCTGTCAAAAGCTTTGTAAAATCTGTCATGTTGCTGTAATCAGAGCTGGGCAGTAGCTAGCTACTTTTGAAGATTAGCTACTAGCTTAGCTACATTTACCTTAGCTGTAGCTGTAGCTTAGCTAACTGTGAAAAAACATAGCTGTAGCTTGTAGCTAGCTACTTTTTTTTCTATTAGCTTAAAAATAACAACTGAAGCTACTTTTGAAGCTACTTTTTGTAGCTTAAAGCTATTTTTTGTAGCTTAAAGCTACTTTTTAAGCAGAAGGTCAACAAAGTACGCATGCGTACAAGCTAAACCCACACAAAATAATTACTTGTTGCCGGTTCTAACTTGCTCTAATACGCAAAAATAGACAGTAGGTGCCAGATGGTATTTGCTATTTTTGATATTTATGTACATAATAGTAAATTAACAGTCATTATAACAAAAGACTGATCATATGACAATGGCAAATTTAATTATTTCACAATAATTTAAAAAAGTAGCTTTAAAATTTAACAGCTACTTTAACGAAAGCTTTTAGCTGTAGCTTAGCTACTTTTTTAAAGAATAGCTGTAGCTGTAGCTTAGCTACTTTTTTTAAGTAGCTTTCCCAGCTCTGGCTGTAATATATAAAAATAATATAAGAATAAATAATTTTCATTGTCTAAATTTTTAATATTTTTTACAGAACAAATAGGAGCAGCAAGGATAAAAATAATTACTCCTCTGTGGTTCGATTACTTGGCTTTTTGTAATTTCCAAGTAATCCAACCACAGAGGAGTAATTATTTTTATCCTTCCTACTCCTTTTTGTTCAATTAAATATCATCGGAATCTCCATTTTGAGATTCTACAAAATAATATTTTTTACAGTTTTTTGACAGTTTATATTATGTAATTAATAAAATTTGACAGAGTCATTTAAAAATCTGCCTCGACAGATGTGTAGGGAATTTAATTACCTTTAATTAAAAATAAAAATTATCCAGATCCGATGGATATTAAGGTCTCCAACGATTTTTGAACAGTAAAATCCCGGTTTGACCCACTCTGCGGCGTATTACACTATAAATATTATTTATTGAAGATAGTTGAATACATATTTTCTATTGGTTGCACACAGCAACTGCAAATATAATGATAATTACCTACATTTGATTTTACAGTGCACAAATTAGTTCTAAAATTGGTAAAAATTTCTAACCTCCAAGCACTCACTGACGCAGCCAGTGATGGTAATGCTAATGCTAACATTTTGTGTATGTTATTATTCTGTCAGTTCTACCTACCTATAATAACGAGTGCTGATAAATGCACTCGTAAATCATGTATTAGAATGAGAAAATTGAATTGAATGAAAACAATATTAGGAAAGCCACATTATGCAGAAAATAAAAACTATATTAAATTTTAATAACGATGTTTACTTTTACTGGCTTATCGAACCATGTGAATAGAGTATAAACACTATCACAAATTCACCGTTTAATGACACAATTTTACAAAAAAAAATGTCGTTCTACTATATAAAAGTCATTTACATTTGTCACGAAAACAAAAATGTATTTCATATATTGTTGCGTTGTAATTGTTTCATAAATAACGTAATTGCCTAGCCAGTTGAAAAAGAGGAAAATTTCATTATTATGGGGTAGCTAGCTCAGTGGATCCTAAGAATCTCGGTTCGATTCCCACAACCTACAAACAATTTTCACCACATTAAAATTACCCCTGTGGTTTCTCCTCCACTAACATTTTTGGGGGCCGTAATTTTACGCCTGATAATCGTACTTTACGCGCATAAATATATCACTTACCGAGATCTACCCCGACAGAGTGCCACACTCAGTAATGGGTAAGAGGCGTGATGATATATCGTATTTATTTTATAAATTATTAAACGGATTATTATACTTGTCTTGTAAAATATTGGCATTAGTTTTAAGATTAGCACAGTTCGAGATTTACTTAGAATGTGGTATGTATATATATATATATATATATATCATCACGCCTTCTACCCATTACTGGGTGTGGCACTCTGCCGAAGCAGATCTCGGTAAGTGATATATTTTGCGCGTGAAGTGCGGTTACCAGTCGTCAAATCACGGCCCCCAAAGATGTTAGTGGTGGAGGAACCACAGGGGTACTTTTTGAAATTATGAAAATTGTCATATATCATATATATATATATATATATATATATATATATATATATATATATATATATATATATATATATATATATATATATATATATATAGCTCGGTGCTATGAAGTAGGCCTGTGGATCCTGAGAATCCTGGTACCCTAGATTCGATTCCCACAGACGACAAACAATTTTCATAATTTCAAAAAGTACCCCTGTGGTTCCTCCACCACTAACATCTGTGGGGGCCGTGATTTGACGACTGGTAACCGCACTTCACGCGCAAAATATATCACTTACCGAGATCTGCTTCGGCAGAGTGCCACACCCAGTAATGGGTAGAAGGTGTGATGATATATTTATTTATTTATTTATATATATTAGTACGACGAAAGGCATTTACATGGCGTAGGAGATTATTATTATTTTATTAGATCAAAAGTATGGGAAATTTTTATGTTCAAATTGATTAAAATTTTAATAATAAGCTTTATTTACTTTAAAGACAAAGCAAAGTAAAGTCAAAGCCTTTTATTACACCTATCCCTTACAAAAATAGTAGTTCGAAAAAGAAACAACAATGTTATATTGTTTGTGTAAATATAAACAATAATTAAATGTATTTCTATTACTCAATATTCAATTAACATCATGAGTTGAAACAGTTGAAATTTAGTTTAGATTTAACCTTGCTTTTTTCAAGCCAGCAACCCAAACTTGTATAATTGCTAATATATCACATTTACTATATATTCGTTATTGCTGAACATAATTAGTGATAATGGAGTCATACTTATCATTTACCTTGCAAATATTATAGTTGATTTCCACCGTTGTTAGTCATTAGGCAACAAACTTCGTTGAAATATTCAGTTGACTAAATTGAAAACAGCAAACGCGGTTGACATATTCTTCATAACAAATCATCATCATCATCAATAGTTATCTATTTAGCGCAGGTCCTATATGCCTTTTTCAACTTCTTCTATTCATAGCCAGCCTCTTCATTTCTACATAACTTCTTCCTTCTTACAGGTCATATATCATCTTCCTCCTCCTTCTACCTGTTTTACTTTCTCGTTCTATTATCTCGTCTATTATGTCTTTCATTATGCTATGTTTCCACGTCTTAACATAGTCTCTGTTTTAGTCTTTGATTGTTTCTGACGGAAAAATTCCAGCCATTTCCAGTTCTTAACATAAACATAACCTTAATTCATTATTCTAGTAAAGGTTTGTTCAGTTAAATGAGAAAATAATTGTATAAAACTATTTGAAATTCTTTCAAAATTATATAAAATTGTTAATGAGGAACAGTAATTATTATTAAAATTAAGTACTAGTTTAATTAATTTATACAATTCGAAAATAATTTTAAAAAATTAGGACTTTATTGTAGTGGACAAACCAGAATATTTCAATTATAGTAATTTAAATTTCAAACTTGTTTTTTATGTTATTAAAATATGATTAAATTGCAATTATACTTATAAAATCAAAGAAAAGAAATACATTTTAAAATGACGGCGACTAAATAATTTCTTTTTGACTTGTTAGTTTTGTTGTTGCTATTAATCCAGTAATTTTTATTTTTTTCACAGTTGAAATTATTACTATTTTTATATTTTTGTCTATATTTATTGTATTCCCAACACAAACCTAACGACATATGATAAATACGGCGTAGAATTGATTGTATAACAAGAGATAGCATTACCGCAGCTAACTCTCTCTTACCGAACAGCGACGAAAGACTATGTCGAAAGTATGAAGTCTGCAAATTTTATGTTTATGTGCAGTGACAAAAACAAAGACTAGGACTAAAACAGTAGCTGGAAACGCTCAGACGTATTCACATATGACAAACTCTCAAGGTTATGTCGAAAAACTAAGACTAAGACTATGTTAAGAGATGGAAACAAGGTTTTAGAGTATCCCTTCTTAACGCATGACTCAACCACATTCTCTTCTTTTTCATAATAGTCTCATATAGTGTCCTGTTTCTCCTACTTGTTCGTTGCTAACTCTATCAGATATCAAGCATTCCTTTTCCTATCATTTTTTTAAACTGTCAATTTGTCACACCCATACAACTTAATATTTCACTTTTCTTTTCCGTAGTTCCAGATTCAAATTTCCATTTAGTATTCTACTTTTCTTCCGAAATACTTCTTTAGTCATTCCAGTATTCAACTTTATTTCTTTCCAGCTTCTCCAGTCGTCTGCTCCAGCTCCCAACCTGCTCCAGTTTTTTAATATAGGGGTTTATATTAATCTCAATTCAGACAAACTTAACATCATTACCTATTTCAAGTTTTTTTGTATAAATTTAAATGGTAAAAATAGGTGTTTATAATAATTAAATTATTAATTTTTAAATTCCTTTCACGTATTTTTGCTCTATTTTCTAATTTCGATAGCAGCAAAATAATACTTGTTACCAAGCATTCTCCTCCATATCCACATTTACATAGCATCAATCCTTTTCCTATCTTTTTTCCAGGGTTGGCAAATTTTGACCAGACTGGTTTTAACCACTGGTTAAAACCAGGTTAAAACCATCCTGGTCAATATTTAATTTTGAACAGTGGTCAAAATCGACATTATATTCATTTTTTAATTTGAGGCCTGAGCAGTAGCAGTCATTATATTGGTTCATATATCATATTTATTACAAACTTTAGTATATTACAAAAACATGAAACAATTTATAAATAATTATTAGGAATATGTTTTAAAATAACATCAAGTTATTAATTCGCTTGCATTACATAAACAGAGTTTTCAGTTATATAAAAAAAAAAAAATGTGTATTCTTATAAAACTAGTATTAAATTCATAATATTGTCATTACATTACGAGGACAGGGTGCCACAATCGCAAATCTCATGTGACATTTGTGATGTACCATCTTTAAGTAGAACGCATTAAAATTTTCAGACTGATATGCCATTCAGTTCTGTCGAAAGCAAGCAACCTTGAAGATATTTGAAAATATGGAAAAAAGTGAATTTCGCGTCTTGATTAAACATTATTTCTTGCGTGTAAAAAACATTACGCAAACCAAAGCATCGCTTGTTAAACATTATGGGGACTCCTCACCATCGATTAGAACGATTCACAAGTGGTTTATTGATTTTCATTGTGGTAGTATGACCACAAAGGACGCCGAATGTTCTGGTCGTCCAATTGATGTTACAACGCCAGAAATCGTCGATAAAATCCATGGTATGATATTGAACGATCGGCGAGTTAAAGTGCACGAGGTTGCTGAGGCTATGAGCATCACAACCGAACGAGTACGGAACATTTTGCATAAATTTTTGGATATGAGAAAGCTAATTGCCAGATGGGTGCCGCATTTGACAACAAGCGCGACCGTGTGACAAGTTCAAAGTAGTGTTTGGCGATGTTCAAGCGCAATAAGAAGGACTTTTTGCTCCAGATTTAGCCCCCTGCGATTTTTATCTATTTCCAAACTTGAAGAAATGGCTTGACGGAAAGAGATTTGGCTCGAACGATGAGGTCATCACTGAGACAAACGCCTATTTTTAAGAATTGCCAAAATCGTATTATTTGAAAGGGATCTAAAAATTAGAAAAACGTTGGACGAAGTGTATCGAGCTACAAGGAGATTATGTTGAAAAATAAAATATGTTTTGACCAAATAAATCATTTCTTGTTTCATTTTTCAGGGACTTTTCACCCTGCCCTCGTATATATGTTATTTTAAGTTTTAAGAATATTCCGAAAACGATATATTTGGCTGTTTTGCCATATTTCGAATGTTCAACGTGCGATATACTGCTACCAATGTTGATTATGAACGAATTACGAACTTGTTTAAAACGCGCGAATACGAATGATAACTATAGAATGTTTTTAGCATTATAACT
Organism: Pterostichus madidus; assembly: GCA_911728475.2. Lineage (NCBI taxonomy): Eukaryota > Metazoa > Arthropoda > Insecta > Coleoptera > Carabidae > Pterostichus > Pterostichus madidus. The sequence continues at coordinate 21,873,998 of OU452311.1, read as the reverse complement.
TTTTCAAAATGTTTAAGTTAAAATTTCATATAATAAATATAATTAATTATTCATTGATGTTTCCACGGAATTACTTGTACTTCGTGGTTTCGTTTAAGTATAATGTGAGTTTTATCCAATTTGGACTGTCCATTTTGTCCATAAAACCCGGTTTTGACTACTGCCCTGATCAAAATAAAAAATAAGTGTCTTTTTGCCAACCCTGCTTTTTTAAAACTGTCTATGTCTCACATTCGTAGAACATAACACTCCATACAAAACATTTTGCTATTCTTTTTCGTAGTTTCAGATTAAAATTTCATATCAAATATACTCATAAATAGAATTCATTTTGAAGTAAGCTACTCTATTTTTATTCCAGACTATAAATAGTGATAGAGCTATTTACAAAGTAGAATAAGGTTCTGGAAAATTAGAAGTTAGTTCTTCAAATGTATTAGTTCATATTTTTGTAGTCTGAATACTTGTTATCATAAATACCAGCTATTATTTTAATTAGAAAAGGAATTAAAATTGTGAGTAATATCGCTATTAGCGGCTAATCAGGTGTGTGTGTCCTATCAAAGTCAATATAAAAATACTTGGATAACTGGTCTTAATTGTTTAAATTTTCATTTTTTTGAAAGATGATGTTAGTCGGTGGTACGGCAGTACGGTTAATGTAACAGTGTTGTAATGGGGGGTTCAATTGGTAGAGCTTTTTAATATATATTTATTACAATAAATTCTTGACCGAATGTCATATTTAATACAATATAAAACCATACCATAAATGATATCTTTATTGCTGAAATATGAAAGTAAAAGTTGAATCATTCAAAACGCTCATTTAAATTTCGCACTGCCATATTGCAATTACGTAGTTGCATTAAGCCAATCACAGAACTTTGACTAAAATGTTTGTCGTTGCTCAACTGTAACTGAGAAGAAGACAAAGAAGAAACAAGCACTCAGCATTCTACGATTCTACTAACGACATACGTGACGTGAAGTTAGGTGTTATTTATCTCTGTCTTATCGGTCTCTCTTTAATCCAAGATAAAACTACGTCATATTCGATTGTTTAGAAAATTTAGTTTAAAAAAAATTTTAAAAATTGGGTTTAATAATTTTATTATGTAGATTAATTTATATAGGGTGGCTAGCTCAGTGGTATGAAGTCGGCCTGTGGATTCTGAGAACCCTGGTTCGATTCCCACAGGCGACAAACAATTTTCATAATTTGAAAAAGCTATCCCTGTGGCTCCTCCACCACTAACATCTTTGGGGGCCGTGATTTGACGACTGGTAACCGCACTTCGCGCGCAAAATATATCACTTACCGAGATCTGTTTCGACAGAGTGCCACACCTAGTAATGGGTAGAAGGCGTGATGATATATTTATTTTATTAATATAGAAAAATTTCAAAAAAGTCTTGAAGAGCCTATTACCAATGTTAAGCACGCTTTACATTATTCGTGAATGGGTGACCGTACAACGACTCAAGTAGGCAAAACTATATTTCGAATTGGTGAGTCCAACAATTTCGACGCCCGAAAGGGTGAAAGAAAAGTAATTGATTATGGACGAATGAATAAAAGATAGTGTTGCTGAACCTATATAGGGCCATTATCAACAAGGTTATTCTGAAATTAGTGTTGCCAGTATACTGATTGAAGCTGAAAATGTACTGACACTGAACAATATTTAATCAATTTGGCGGCATTATTTAAAATCATATTATTATTGTTATGTTTAGAAACGATTATTACATCCACTATTACTAAAAGCGCTTTTTATTGGGGTATTCAACTACTTGAGACCAAGGCACACTTTCAGTTGGTCTCCATAAGCTTGTTTCTTTGATTTTTTCTTTTACTTTGTCTTTGTTAATAGTGTATTTTTGACTAATTTATGTAAAATATAGTCCTGTGTTGTCTAAGGATGTTGATTTTATCCGGATATTCGGATATTTACATAACGGATATTCGGTTTTGGTTGTCTGGATAACTCGGCTATCTGGCTAGTTCGAATATCCGATTAGCTCGGATATCAGAACTGATTGAATATTCAAATAATCGAATAGTCCGAATAGTTCGAATATTCAAATAGATAATGAGGCCGAATAGTCGAATAATAATAATGAACGGATATTTCGGATTGCCGGATAGATCTTAATAAATACTTTAGATATTTAGTTTAGCTGCAAAATTTTAGCACATTCTAATAAACAAGCGAATTCAAAAATCTAAACAGTAAACACCTTGAACATTAAAATAATGCGTATTTCATATTGTCAAATTAGCATACTCGTATTTTTGGTAAATGCAAACAGTTAGCCAAATCAAATAATTATAGACATTAATATCAGTGCAGTGTAGAATTACCTACTGTTGTTCTAAATTCATTATTAAATTTTTAATATAATAATGTGTTCAATAATCACCCAAACTATATATATCCGAATAATTTTTAAATATCTGAATAACGAATATGGAGACTACGAATATCCGAACTATTCGGATGCGAATATGGAGATTAATGAATATTCAAACTATTCGAATGCGAATATGGAACTATCGAATATCCAAACTATTCGTATACACAGAGCTGGGCAGTAGCTAGCTACTTTTGTAGCTTAGCTACTAGCTTAGCTACTAGCTTAGCTACGTTTACCTTAGCTGTAGCTGTAGCTTAGCTAAATGTGAAAAAATATAGCTGTAGCTTGTAGCTAGCTATGTTTTTTTTCTATTAGCTTAAAAATATTGTTATAACAACTAAAGCTATTTTTAAAGCTACTTTTTGTAGCTTAAAGCTACCACTGTTCATTAAGAAATACCTATTAATTTTTGTTTTGTATTTGAATTGTACCTTCTTTATAGTTTACTATAACTGTAGGATAACAAGTTATTATATAGTGTAAAATCTATTAACATATTTTATTTTTCACTTGTTCTTAACCTATCCTACTTTTGTATTAAATATTAGATGAACTAAACATTGATTGTTTAGGAGTCTTCTGTTAATGTGTCTATTAATTTATTCCGATATAAATAAGAACTATAACATAACAAATTAATAGTACATTTGTCCATTTGCGATTTTTTATATTTATTAATAGTCATTGTAACAAAAGACTGATCAACTGATCATTTGACAATGGCAAATTTAATAATTCACAATAATTGAAAAAAGTAGCTTTAATATTTAACAGCTACTTTAACGAAAGCTTTTAGTTGAAGCTTAGCTATATTTTACAAAATGTAGCTTATAGCTGTAGCTCAGCTACTTTTTTAAAGAATAGCTGTAGCTGTAGCTTAGCTACTTTTTGAAGTAGCTTGCTCAGCTCTGAAATTTAGAATATCGGGTGAGTTATCTATCTTCTAAAATATGTTTTTTGTTTCACCTACTTGAATACGACACTATTATTTCAACTTTTTCAATAGTAAAAGAACGATATTTCAGGAATATTTACATTACCATGGGTACGCCATCGTTTTGTGGTCTTGGGAATAAAAATAGCATTTTTCCTACAGTTGTCATGGTGATAATTTTGTCAATTTGTTTTTAAATAGCTTGCCCAGCTCTGCAGTTAGCCAAATCAAATTATTATAGACATTAATATCAATGCAGTGTAGAATTACCTACTGTTGTTCTAAATTTCTTATTAATTTTTAAATACAATAATGTGTTCAATAATCACCCAAATTATTTTAATATGAGAATAATTTTTACATATCTGAATAACGAATATGGAGACTACGAATATCCGAACTATTCGGATACGAATATTGAGATTAATGAATATTCAAACTATTCGAATGCGAATAAGGAACTAACGAATATCCAAACTAATCGTATACACTAACGAATATCCGAATTATTCAGATGCGCATATGGAAACTAACGAATATCCGAACTATGCAGTTGACTGAATATTCATTCGACAATTTTTTTCCAAAATCGACATCCCTAGTGTTGTCGTTAGTTGTAGTTTTAGTATTAGTTTCATTTATAGATACAAATTTAAGTATATAGTTCAAAGATTCCTATGAAAATAACAACTTATTTCGTCTTCTTGTTTCATTGTTACGGTATTAAAAATGATCTACTGTTAAATCTTTTTAAATGGTGTTAACGTCAAAATTTATTATTTTTTTTTCATATAATTGATGAATATTGCTGTAACATTGTGAAACTTACTTATATGTGTATATGTATGCTGAAAACTAATTATTGTCTTAAGACTGGGTTCTAAATAACTTTGGATATTCAATAGTCCTTTCTGCGACTTATAATATTTATTTGTTCAATATAATAAAGTGTATCTATAGATATTTGTTTATTTTTCTCAGACACACGCACTAATATGTGTTTTGTCCAGAATCTAATGTTATTTCAAATTTGGAAAACCCAATAACTATACTAATGAGTCAAATGTTCACGAAAGCCACATTTAGAAAAATTCCTGAAGAAAATGGTAATAGTGCGCCAAAGTTCGAGATAAAGTTAATAGGCCAGTGCACCTATATTTACACGCATGTCAGTTTCTATTTGTAGCAAGAGAGGTAATTCACGAATCGCTGGTGTACATTTTGCTATCGGCACTGTTTCTGCCAGATCTTTTCAGTGTCAATGCCATTCGCAAAGCCTCCAAATACTCTGTAATGCCAAGTCCGCAGTATTGTTGGCGTCTAGATGGCAAGTATCTGGACGTACGAAAATAGGCACCTTTGTGCGAAATTCCCGTTTCTGCATAAAGTGAATCATGTCTAGACTCTTCTCATTTTAAAGACAAATCAGATTTACTGTTCCTTCAATATTTAGGTCATTGGAAATTTATTACAATGCAAATGATGAGAGGTAAAACTTGCGTTTCTTGATTAGCAAGAGGTCGTGCGTTCAAATCTCATTGACTTCAACTTATATCCACAAATACTATTGTCTCTGAGTGGTTCGGACTCCACTATAAGCTGTAGGCCCCCTGTATTGTAATTGGGATTAAGTTCCTGTTGTGAGGAGTAACAAATAAATAAATAAACTTGCTTCTAAGTTAAGTAATTTTTGTTGAGCAGCTCTTGGTATAGTATTTTCATTTTACACTCAAAGGTTGGGCATCAAATGATCAAATGCTCCCATTGGAATATTTAAATAGGAATGCGCTTATATTGGCGAAAATTGGAACTACAACAAAGGTACAATTTTCAATTAACCTAACAACTAAGTACTGGAAAAATAAATAAAAATGAAAGTGAAAAAAATAAATAAATATATCATCACGCCTTCTACCCATTACTAGGTGTGGCACACTGCCGAAGCAGATCTCGGTAAGTGATATATTTTGCGCGTGAAGTGCGGTTACCAGTCGTCAAATCACGGTCCCCAAAGATGTTAGTGGAGGGAGAGCCACAGGAGTAGTATTAATGTGGTGAAAATGTTTGTCACCAGTGGGAATCGAACCAGGGTTCTCTGTATTCACAGGCCGACACGATAACCATTGTACCACCTACTCCATAAAAAAAAAATGAAAGTGATAAAAGTTTATTCGGAATTCAGTCAATTTTTTTATTTTTTTATTTTGTCAACGTTTCGACTGCCACTTCCAGTCTTCTTCAGGACAAAATAAAATATATAAATAAAAATGAATGATAATAGAACTAAGAAGACAATAAAACAAAGTTGCTACTAAGGGAGAAAAAAAATAAGATTTATTAATTAATCGTGACGTAGCTGGCTCTTGGTGACAAAGACAGCATTAATATTAAGAGACAAAGCATAATAATAAGAAAGAAGGCTGTGTTTTTTGAGAGAAATGGGTATGCTTTGACAAGAGCGCGAAATATTGGACGGAACTGACTTCACTCTTGTTTATGTTTTGCCAATATTTGTTTTGCCAGTTTATTTATACGAAATTTGTGAAAAACTATATTAGAATAATCACGTTCCAATTGATTAATATTTTAATTTTTTAGCCATATTGTTACACATTTGCCTGTGGATTGTGAGAACCCTGGTTCGATTCCCACAGGCGACAAACAATTTTCATAATTTCAAAAGCTACCCCTGTGGCTCCTCCACCACTAACATCTTTGGGGGCCGTGATTTGACGACTGGTAACCGCACTTCACGCGCAAAATATATCACTTACCGAGATCTGCTTCGGTAGAGTGCCACACCTAGTAATGGGTAGAAGGCGTGATGATATATTTATTTATTTATTTATATTTACAACTAAAATTGATAAGCGTTAAATATTTCTTTAAGGTGGTACTATCATGGAAGCATTTATCTTAGAGTTTAATGAAATGTAAATATGCTATTTTTCATATGTTTCTACACTAGTATGCAATTTTTATTAAAAGTTTACCGTTCTTGAGCTGAGTAATGTAAACTTAAAGTCGATCAAAAAGGCATTGGCGTTATAGAAACGGTATCTCCGCGGCAGCTTACTGCGTAATAAATTTATATATTGACGTCAGATTTTAACAAAAAATTAACACACAGTACATCATGTAAAGGTAAAGGTATGAGAATTAAAAAACCCATGCCTTACCGGGTTAGTTTTCAAGAAACTGGCAATGGAAGTTGGATATGTTATGATTTTTAATGAAACCGTCAGAAATGCTTCGCAAGGTTGCATGGGTAGACAGAGATGGTTGCACGCGTAAACAGAGATGGTCGTAAGCGTAGACAGAGATGGTCGCACGAATGACAAAACTATGAAAGTATTATTTCGATCAGTAAAAAATATTAATCTTAATATTGATGAAACAATTAATATTTAGTGAATTAATTTAATTTCTAAATTAGATCTATGGGGGCCGTGATTTGACGGCTGGTAACCGCACTTCAAGCGCAAAATATATCACTTACCGAGATCTGCTTCGACAGAGTGCCACACCCAGTAATGAGTAGAAGGCGTGATGATATATTTATTTATTTTAATTTCTAAATTATTGTACCATCAGAAAGAAACGCACAAAATAAATTCTACTAAGAATTTAAATATATTCATGAATATAATATTTATTTATATTATTTTATTTATTGCAAAAAAAAATATTACAGCATTTTATATTTTTATGTTTGTTGTTACAGTTGATAATAATTGCTTTGGTGCATTTTTGTCATTTCTATTATGAACTGTCAACAGAATGATCGATAATACAGTTAGGTTTTGTACCGACTGGTAATATTATGCTGCTTGTGGTTCTCGCAATGTTGCCATAGCTTCTGCGGTATAAAATCTTAACTGCTATTGGTTGGCCTGCAACATTCACTTCTAAAAATTTCGTTATGTTGCTGAATTTCATAAAGTAGTTAAATAGTTTTATTTAATATATTTAATGTTATTGTTAATTATACGATATTTACAGCAAAATGCTAATTCTGTTAGTAACCTATACCATACAAAAAATGTTATACTTGTTTTTATAAACTTTTTAGGTTACCTATACTTATGTATGAGACCTTAAACGCTGTAATGTTGGAATCGCCTACAAGTATTACCATGTAAATTTTTGTTTTATAATTTTTATACGTAACAGCGAATGGGAACGTACAACCCTGTGTCTTTTGAAAATAGTGACCCTGTTTAAATTTTAATTTATTGCGGGTAATTTTTTATTTCATTTCCTTCTCATTATTTAATTTTAAAGTGATAAAAAATAAAAATTATGCAAGTTCTTTATTTGCGTAGATATATAAAAAATGACGGGAAATCAACACGTGCTTGCTATTTCATTATCAAAAACAATTCTGTCGTTTTGTTGTACAAATAACGACAACAACAAAATAAATAATGAAGAAAGAGATCTAATATAAATAAAATTGCGTTAAATAAATTGATAAAATTTCCGGCGGATTAGATTTTTAACATATAGATAGTTCCATTATGTTATTGTACGCAGCTCACAATAAAAAGTATATTATATATTTTTCGTTGTTATGTAAATATAAATTTTTTAATTATTAGTTAAAAAATGTGACTCCTCCTCCATAAACATCTTTGGGGGCCGTGATTTCACGGCTAGTAACCGTACTTCACGCGCAATATATACAGAGTTCTGCTGTGGCAGAGTGCCAAACCCATTAATGGGTAGAAGGATTGATAATATATTTCTTTATTTATATTGATATTAAATCGAACCAGGGCCTGTGGATCCTAAGAACCCTTGTTCGATCCCCACAGCCGACAAAACATTTTCACCAATTTAAATTACCCCTTGTGGCTCCTCCACCACTAACATCTTTGGGGGCCGTGATTTGACGGCTAGTAACCGTATTTCACGCGCAATATATACCGAGTTCGGCTGTGGCAGAGTGCCATACCCATTAATGGGTAGAAGGCTTGATGATATATTTATTTATTTATATTGATATTAAATCGAACCAGGGTTCTTAGAGTCGGCCTGTGGATCCTAAGAACCCTGATTCGATCCCCACAGCCGACAAAACATTTTCAACAATTTAAAATTACCCCTGTTGCTCTACCATCATTAACATCTTTGGGGGCCGTGATTTGACGGCTAGTAACCGCACTTCACGCGCATAAATACATCACTTACCGAGGTCTGCTTCGGCAGAGTGCCACACCCAGTAATGGGTAAAAGGCGTGATCATATATTTATTTATTTTATTTATTTTATTAAATAATAAAAATAAAATAAATAAATATATCATCACGCTTTCTACCCATTACTGGGTGTGGCACTCTGCCGAAGCAGAGAGCAGGTTAAAGGCGTGATGATATATTTATATTTATTTTTTTATGGGGTGGCTAGCTCAGTAGTATGAAGTCGGCATGTGGATCCTGAAAACCCTGGTTCGATTCCCACAGGCGACAAACAATTTTCATAATTTTAAAAACTACCCCTGTAGCTCCTCCACCACTAACATCTTTGGGGGCCGTGATTTGACGGCTGGTAACCGCACTTCACGCGCATAAATATATCACTTACCGAGGTCTGCTTCGGCAGAGTGCAACACCCAGTAATGGGTTAAAGGCGTGATGATATATTTATATTTATTTATTTAAATAATAAAAACAAAATGAACATTATAATTTTATCTTTTTAATTTTCACATTATATTTATACAATTTTCAAGTTTGTATATATATATTTTCACAGGTTCTGCGACCCTGTGGCCTTGATACGTTCTCGCCAAAAGATGTATATTGTACCTGTATTTCTATTCGTTTTTGTGACTCATGATCCAAGGCAAAACACCTTTTGCATGTTGTAGACTACGTAACTTCTGCATATTAATAACCTGAAAAATATTACAAATTTATATTATAAAACAAATATTGTTATGAAATTCGTCTATTTTTTGCAGTTGAATAAATTAGAATATTATGTAACGCAACAAGTTATATTTTGAATAAGAACTAGGCTCAATGTACAGTGCTGTCTGAAACCAACTTTAGAAAGAATGAACTTTGTCCGTATAATAAGGTGAATATTATTCGTCATCGTCACTACTCATATGCTATATATTTAGATATGGCGTAAAAATTTCCAACGAATTTTTGACAAAAATATTAGTAAACGTAATTTTTATGTTATTTTAAAAAATATTTAATAACATCGTAAATATGATTATGTGTTAAAGATAAATGAACATTTTTTTTTCGCCCACTTGAATATGACACCATTATTTCAACTTTTTCAATAGAAAATAAATAAATGAAGAAATATAGCATCACAGCTTCTACCCATTATTGGGCGTGGCACTCTGCGTTAACAGATCTCATTTTACGCGTGAAGTGATGTGATCAGTTGTCAAATCACAGTCCCCAAAGATATTAGTGGAGGGGAGCCACAGGAATTATTTTAATAATATAGTCCTACTAGAGTATGAAAGTTGACGTTAAAATTATTATATGGTTAAGGTTTCTTTTCATGTAGGATGATAAAATGGACCACATATGATTGTATTGTTATTTATAATTTAGGGTTTCGTGCGTTCAAATCTCACTGACTTCTACTTATATAAAAAAAAATACGATTGTGTCTGAGTGGTTTGGATTCCACTATAAGATGCAGGTCCTCTGTACTATAATTGGGATTCAGTTCTTGTTGTGCAGAGTAACAAAAAAATAAATAATATAAATATATACAGGCTGTTCCATTTTAGGTGGTTCTATCATGACAGTCTCATACAAAAGTATACGTGACCTAAAAAGTTTACAAAAATAATTATTACATTTTTGTATGGTATAGGTTATTAACAGAATTAATATTTCGCTGCAAATATCGTATAATTAATAATAACATTGAATATATTAAATAAAACTATTTAATTAGTTTATGAAATTCAGTAACATACCAAAATTTTTGGAAGTGAATGTTTCATGCCAACCAATAGCAGTGTAAGATTTTACACAGCAGAAGCTATGACAACAAGGTTAGAACCACAAGTGGCCAGTCGGTACGAAACGTAACTGTATTATCGATACATCCTGTTGACAGTTCATAAGAAAAATGAGAAAAATGCACCAAAGCAATTATTATCAACCGTAACAACAAATAAATAAATATAAAATGCTGTAATATTTTTTTTTGTATTAAAATTAATATATTTTACTGATCGAAATAATAACATTCATAGTTCTTGCTTTGTTATTCGTGCGGCCATCTCTGTCTAGTGTCTACCTGTGCTGTGCAACGTTGCCAAGCATTTCTCACAGTTCTATTGATTATCATAGAATATCCAACTTTCATCGCCAATTTCTTTTAAACTAATCCGGTAAGGCATGGATTTTTTTATTCTCATACCTTTATCTTTACATGTTGTACTGTGTGTTAGATTTTTGTTAAAAAATAACTACAATATATAAATTTATTATGCAGTAATCTGCCTCGCGAGGTACAGTTCCTATAACGCCAATGCATTTTTGATCGAATTTTGTCGACTTTAACTTTACATTACTCAGCACAACAACGGTAAACTTTTAAAAAAAATTGCATACTAGTGTAGAAACACTTGAAAAATAAATAAAATAAATAAATAAATATATCATCACGCCTTCTACCCATTACTGGGTGTGGCACTCTGCTGAAGCAGATCTCGGTAAGTGATATATTTTGCGCGTGAAGTGCGGTTACCAGTCGTCAAATCACGGCCCCCAAACATGTTAGTGGTGGAGGAGCCACAGGGATAGCTTTTTTCAAATGATGAAAATTTGTCGCCTGTGGGAATCGAACCAGAAACCTCAGAATCCACAGGCCGACTTCATACCACTGAGCTAGCCATCCCATAAAATAACATATTTACATTTCATTATAATCCGGGTTAAAGGCTTCCATGATAGTACCACCTTAAATGTGACACCATTGCTATCTCGAGAACTATAAGAGCTACGAGATTGGTTAAATTAGCAAATAACCACCATTATAAAAGACTATTGCAATGAGTAAAAAATATAGATTTTTGATTAGTGGTTCGCAAAATACGGGACACAACTTTCTTATTTTAAATGGGAACCTATTTATATTTGCTTGTTTGATTCATTATTTTTTTTACAAAAATTGACATTAATTGAATTAAAATCGCATAGAAATCAGTTGTGCTATGGCAGAAGCAAATGACTAATAAAATTTATTTATTTATACGAGTGGCTTCATAGCTCTCATGTCATGTTACCGTTGTAGATAGGTTAACATCAGTCAGTTCAGCTAAGTCGATATCACAATCCACTAGTTCCTAGTTGATCTAGTTGGATATATGATCGCACCATACTGATGAGTCCGGAAGGACGAAACGCGTCTATGGTTAAAGCTGAACTGACCAGCCGTTTGTTGATGACCTGAGAAGTTGATGCAAACGTGCTGTAAAACCTCTGTGGAATTATGAGACAAGTGATGGAAATTTTTTTCCTATTTTTCTTATTTATAAAAATTTATTTATTTATTTTTTTTATAAAATAATTGTATTGATGTATAATAATGAATCACACAAACAAAAATATTATGATTTGTTCATTTTTTTCTATCATAGCAGGCTGATTCTATGCGATTTTAATGAAATTAATGTCAATTTAAAATGCATTTTTGTCAAGAATTTTGTAATGTGAGGGTATTGAATATTGTAGTCGTTGAATTCAGAAAAAATACTGAAGAAAATAAAAAATATAGGTTCCCATTTAAAATAAGAAAGTTCCACTCCGTATTTTGAGACCCACTGGTCTTATTTAACCTTGTGGCTTTTATAGTTCTCGAGATAGCAATGGTGGCACACTTAAATGGAACAGCCTGTATATTATAATATAAATATATATTATCTAAATATTTGATGGAAGCATGTATTTGTATGCAATCTCAAATTGATTTTAGTTCGTATAAAAATAATATGTAATTAAAAATGAAAGGCAAGTATTTTATTAAAATTCCGTATTGTCAAGAGAGACGAATTCGGGTTGTACGAAGCTCAATTAAATATTTAATCTCCATTTAATGTGTTTAACTAGCTATTAAAGCTAAATAGTATTGCAACATGAAAAATTTAATTTAATTTTTATAGTTAAATGAAGTGATAAGGGCCGCTAGTTATAAAGGAAGTTCCAATTTTAAACGTGGCTTATATAGTAAGTACCGCAACTGATTATCTAACAGGAACAGGATTATGAAACTATAAATGTTAGTATTGTACGGTATTTAAATTAATTTCAGTATTTAGATAAAGCAAGCCTTTGATGTCGTCAACATTTTATTTGTTTCAAAACCTTAAAATCTTCCTACCTCGCGACGCATTGCTGTAAACTTTACAATAAATATTTTTATCTCGAGAAACTCTAAAGAATAATTTAACAATCCAAAAGAATTGACGTCCGTCACAGTGGTGGCGCCAGAAGAAAATATTTGGTGGACCAAAATAAAATGGTTTTTCGGTATTTTATATTTATATAAAATTAATATTTTTATAAAAATCTAAATTTTTATAAAAAGAAGCTAATTTGTAACAAATAAAAGAAAAAGCAACTAAATAGTTAAATTAAACTTATCCTAGAATTTATATGTTTAATAGCAAATTCATTTACAATATTATATAAATATATTGATTTTGCTATTTTCTTTTCAACATTAAATAAACAAATTTATAATTTATATTGTTTTAATAATAAAACTTAGTTATTGGCAACATTCATTTATGTTACAATTAATCAAAATGTAAAGCCAAAAGGAATAGAAGAAGAATAATTTGTATTTAAGGGGGTACATCACTGTAACAGTCGGAAAAAAGCGTGTTTTTGACATTTTTTTTATACAAGGAAAGGTTGTAAGAAATTACTATTAAAGTATGTTATTAGGCATATATTGGAGTATAAAAAAAATATTTTATCATTACAAATATTTCAAAATGGCGGCGTCCGAGCCATTCTCTCAAGTCATGTTGAATTTGAAGTGCTCCACGGCATGCAGTGTAGATGGTGCAAATTTTAATTTGGAACAAAATAAAAAATATTCTCTTAATCTACATGACTCTAGCTAGTGAAGTACGTACGGAATTTTCAAAATATTGATTTTTGTGTAATTGGCGAGTACTTGAAGTTAAATCTCGATTTTCGACCAAAAAAGGGTCAATCATTTGTTTATAAAAAATATTAGAATTAACATATCGAAAATCCCATATGTGTTCCATTTCAAAATATTGTTTTAAAGAAATGGTTAAAATTTCAAATGAAAATATTGAAAACCGTTGGAGTTACGCTGCATGTCGTTTAGAAAAATCGTGTTTCGAGAAAAACGCGTTTAAAGTTTTGATATGAGTTATAGGCTTGAAAAATGGGAAATAATTACTGTTTAAATTTTGTTACCACTAATCTGCAATCCCAGGACCATAAAGCTGCCCTTCCAAGTTCAAATACTCCACCTCAATTTCTTTCAGCGACGATTTAATGCTAGAGCGCGCCTTTTTTACATGTAAGACATTATGCTGTACCTTCCGAGCAAGTATTTACTTAACACAGGTAGTCATAACAGAGACGTCAGACACGCTTGCGGAAGAGCGCGAAATGTCAATGAAAAAAAAATGTTTCACGCATAAAACTTTTTCCCCATATTCTAGAAGGTTCAAAGTATCGTTTAAGCAAAAAAAAAATATTGTTTTTTTTGAAAAATTTACAGTGGTGTTAAGAAACGCAAAAATTAATGAAAAATATGGTAAATAAATAATAAACACATTCGATTACAGAGCGAAATTCTGCTATAGGATGCGAGCACTCACGTGTCACTGTGACGTAAGAACAGCTGTTTCGGGAAAGATCACTGCGCCACCTACAAAATGAACTATTTTGTAGGGGCGAGATTTGAAAACGAATTCCGTTTTCAAATCTCGCCCCAACAAAATAGTTAATTTTGTAGGTGGCGTAGTGATCTTTCCCGAAACAGCTGTTCTTACGTCACAGTGTCACGAGAGTGCCCGCATCCTATTCTGTAAAATTCTTGTCTGATTTTTGCTAAATTGTCCAATTTGATGAAATGAAGATGTGATATCAAAACCACATGGGCACACATTCCATATAATTTAAATAATTTTTTAACATTATTATAAAATAGTTGGGTGGGCACATGGTAGGGCACAGGCCGTGCTCACTCTGGCCTCACCCTAGTGCCGCCACTGATTCTTCATGGCGAGCCTATATCCGTTGAATGATGTTTAACCTCACTTTCACCTCGATTCGAATAAACACGATATGTATGAACATACTCGTACTTAGAAATGGGGACTATATCAGGATGTTTGCTTACTGATTGTCCTACTTACATCATGCAGATGTTTTAATATGTATATATCTAATATATGGCGATTAAATCATCGAATCGATCTGTGATATGACATGTCTCATATCATATATAAGACGTTACTTCTTTATTTACTACACTATTAATTGGAACTTAATTCCAGTGCATGTATGACAACTAAATTTATTTCAATATCTGTAGTTTTTAATTTGTATCACTAGGCTGGAAACTGTACTCGCAAAACAGTTTCTAGACGCGTGATCAGAGCTGGGCAAGCTACTTAAAAAAAGTAGCTAAGCTACAGCTACAGCTATTCTTTAAAAAAGTAGCTAAGCTACAGCTATAAGCTATATTTTGTAAAATATAGATAAGCTACAGCTAAAAGCTTTCGTTAAAGTAGCTGTTAAATTTTAAAGCTACTTTTTTAAATGATTGTGGAATAATTAAATTTGCCATTGTCATATGATCAGTCTTTTGTTATAATGACTGTTAATTTACTATTATGTACATAAATATCAAAAATAGCAAATACCATCTGGCACCTACTGTGTATTTTTGCGTATTAGAGCCAGTTAGAACCGGCAACAAATAATTATTTTGTGTGGGTTTAGCTTGTACGCATGCGTACTTTGTTGACCTTCTGCTTAAAAAGTAGCTTGAAGCTATAAAAAGTAGCTTTAAGCTACAAAAAAGTAGCTTTAAGCTAAAAAAATTAGCTATAAAAGTAGCTTCAGTTGTTATTTTTAAGCTAATAGAAAAAAAAGTAGCTGGCTACAAGCTACAGCTATATTTTTTCACAGTTAGCTACAGCTACAGCTAAGGTAAATGTAGCTAAGCTAGTAGCTAAGCTACAAAAGTAGCTAGCTACTGCCCAGCTCTGCGCGTGATACACAAGATTTTTCGCGCCGATGAATGATATTATTGATTTAAAATTGCTAAAATTCTCTGTAACCTCCAAACACTCAACGCATGAAATTGACAAAAGTTCCTAGTTTTACAAAAATCAAGTGGATATAGCAAAAGGCAAATTTATGAAAGCGTACTTATACTAATTTGGCTTCTTATTATGATGGAATATGTCAAGCAATGGCCGTATGTATACTTGTATGGCATTTTTAAAGTAACCCGGTAGGTTACTTTTGTTTAATTGGCACGTTGTAAGTAACCCAGAACAGTCCCTGAACTGATCCTACTGCCCCAGCTATTTTGGTAGATTGGCAGGTTGAACTCATTTTCTATCTGTTTCTAATAAACTTGTATTCCTTGTCATCTGTTTTGTATTGGTGGTATTGCAATTATTATTTAAGGAGACGTCTCTTAGAACGTGCATTATGATTTTAAATGTGTCGCTAATTTATAGAACTGATTCTACATGCATCATTTATTTGGAAGTAACACGAGTTAGTTCTAGATAAATTCAGGGTTGAACCTAAAGTTCCCAAATAAATACGGTCAATGTTTCATCGTTCTACATATAGTCTGAAGTTCGTTTTACATTACACTAAATACTGCAAAAAAATTTGAACAATTTTCGGAACAATCTAAACTGCGTAGTAGCATACAGCAAATTGTTTGAAATATCCTTCGACCATACAAAGTAGACACATCAAAGGGGCATTTGTTGTGAATTCAAGACATCCTAAAGTGGGAGAAGGGAAATATCTCATACTTTGACTATACAAAATAGACAAACTTTAGGGACATTTGTAGTAAACCCAACACATCCTAAAGTAGGAGAAGAGAAATGGCCCATACTTCGACCATATAAAGTAGACAAACTATAGGGACATTTGTTGTAGAGCCAACTTTTTCTAAAGTTAAGGAAGCGAAGTGGCCCATACTTCGACCATACAAAGTAGACAAACTATAGGGACATAGAGATGGGAATTCTAGTTCATTTGAGTGAACTAGTTCATTCGTTCCCGTTCGCCAAAAAGATTAATTCCCTGAACTAGTTCATTAGTTCACTTTCGTTCACGAAATTTTGAAAACTATGATGAACGGAAATCGTATTGTATTGTGATTCACGAGCGAGAACAAGTGAACTTTTAGGATCTGGTTCTAGTATAATTTGCAGCAAGTATGAAAGAAGAAAAAAATAAAAGACAAAATTGGTTTTTTGAAGTTGTATTTTTAAATAAATAAAAAATACACAAAATAAAATTATAAAAATAAAAAAAAACAACAATAAAGACAATATAAATACGAGATACGAAGATATCTAAAATAAGAGCAAATGAAAGAAATTAAAAATTACTATTTAAAAATAATATTTGTGATACGAACGAACCAAGTTTGAAGTAAGCTTCTATAGTAATTAGTCTCGTTCACTCGTTCACTTGTTCTCCGTTTTCGTTCGACCTCATCGACCGTGCCGCCGTGGTGGTGAATAATATCAGAATAGTTCGCAGTGAACTAGTCTTTAATAAACCCACGAACTAGTTCATGTCGTTCACTATAAAGAATAGTTCATATGAACTAGTTCGTTCACGAACTACACACCTCTATATGGACATTTGCTGTGGAGCCAACTCATCCTAAAGTGAGAGAAGGGAAATGGCCTATACTTCGACCAGACAAAGTAGACAAACTATACGGACACTTGTTGTAAACCGAACACATCCTAAAGTTAGGGTAGGGAAATGACCCATACTTCGATCATACAAAGAAGACAAACTATAGAGATATTTGTTGTAAACCCAACATATCCTAAAGTGGGGGAAGGAAAATGGCCAATATAACTTTGTTTACAAATATGTTTCTAATCAGAACTGCCATAATATGAGTTTGTTTTAATAACTATATTTTAATTTTACATTCATATTTTGTAATATATATATCGTATTATATTAAAAAGTATTTTCATAGCGCAAAATTAAAAAACTGTATTGATTATATTATATCACAACACAACTGTTAGAAAAATATAAACCAAAAACGTAACTATGTTGGACAATCCCTGTATCCCGCTATTTCAGGTGTTGGATTCACAACATTATGGAGCTGAGCATATGTTAGATGGTCGAAGGAAATATCTTATTTCTTCAATACTACAGGGTACCCAGTGATCTGGAAAACCGGGAAAACCGGGAAAAGTCAGGGAATTTGTATAAGTCAGGGAAAAATCAGGGAGATTTAAAAAAATAAAAAATTATCAGGGAATTTTAAATTCTTTTCTGGAAAAAGATGCAAATTGTCTATTTATTAAAAAGTTTTGATTTTTTGCTGCTAATATATAGTTAATTTTGTCATACAAATACGTTGAAACTTTTTATTATTTGAATTACACGATGAACGGCGGAATAAACCGAACAGATATTTTCTTTATTGTTCAAAAAAGCTGTGCGCCTCAATCAACAGAGAAGCAAATTTTAGATATCGAGTCGTGCGGTCTACATATTGTAGCACTACAAACAGATCACAAAGACTCACCGAGAAGACGGAATGATTTTACAGGCCTCACAAAATGTGAAATATTTCCAAAAAAATGTTGTGTAACCCGGTGGGTGGAAAATGCAGAGATAGCTAAAACTGCACTTAAATTATGGGATAATATAAAACTGTTCGTTGAACATAAAAATACTAAATTACCGTCGAATATTTCAATCAAAAATGTTAAAATTGGTTTAAGTGATAAACTAATGAAAGTAAAATTGGCATCCTGGAAAACCTGGAGAAGTCAGGGAATTTTAAAACTCACGTTGGCTGGGTACCCTGTACTACCTGAACAACAAAGTAGGTACATGCGCATGTTCACACACAAATTGTCTCGAAAATTAACCATTTGTTTCAAACAATTTACGAAGCAGTGCGGTATGTTAAACAATTTGCTGTACGAGTATAATACTAGGCAGTTTAGATTGTTCAATATTTAGTGTCATGTAAAACAAGGTTTAACTTAAAACCTGACATCTTTAGGGGCCTTAGCATGCTCAAAAATTATATTATACCGAAATTTGTTCTCCATTCTCAGTGGTATCCAGTCGGACTGTGGATTTGAGAACCCGGGTTCGATCCCTACAGCCGACAACCAATTTTCACAACATTTAAATTACCCCTGTAACTTCCCCTCTACCTGACATCTTTACGAGCATAAATTTATTTTTTACCGAGATCTGCTATGGCAGACTCTCACACCCAGGACTGGATAAAAGGCGTGATGATATTTTTATTATTTCTGTTTTTATTGAAATACTTGTTATAAAGAAAAAAAAATGATCAAGCAAATTGAGAGAATGAAAGTTCTAAATTGTATAATAAAAGTTTTAAAGTGTTGTTTTAAACTGACATAATTACTATTTTGGAACAAATTTAAGATAATTTTTTCGAAATTGAGAAACCGAGTTCGATTCCCAAAACCGCCAACAATTTTCACTTCATTTAAAGTACCTCTGTGGCTCTACCTCCACCATCATCCTTGAAGGCCGTGAGTTGACGACTGGTAAATACACTTCACGCGCATAATTATATCACTTATAGTTAGAGAGCTAGGGTGCAAAATGATGTCTCATTTATTCCAGTGACAGAAATGGATTTTTTAATAGATTATGTCATGAGAAACATGAAAAAAAGAAAATTAGATTTGGGAACGGGTGGCGCCTATAGATGGCGACGATGTGAATGCGCAGATTTTAAGGGTGGTTGTTGATCCCTACACCAGTCCACTTTCAGAGCTTCTGTCACCAATGAGCCACCAGCAATAATTTCACTCAATAATTTTTGTGTCATGTATTCGTCGTGAACAAGTAGTAATATGTCACACGACACCATAAAAATTTCTTTGACCGGTTTTGTTGCGCATGGGTCACCGGCCAAAACTTCTGTCTATCATTTTTATTATTTAATTATACCAAAGTCTATAATTTAAATTAAAAATTAGCCTGTAAAAAATATATCAACAACCACCCTTAAAATCGGCGCATTCACATCAGTGCCATCTACAGTTTCCACCCGTTCCCAAATCTAATTTTCTTTTTTTCATGTTTATCATGACATAATCTATTAAAAAATCCATTTCTGTCACTGGAATAAATGAGACATCATTTTGAACGCTAGCTCTCTAACTATTACCGAGATTTGCTACGGCAGAGTGTCAGATCCAGTAATAGGTAAAAGGTGTGCTGATATATATATATATATTTTTTTTATTAAAATACTAGTTATAAAGAAATAAAAATGATCAAGCAAATTGAGAGAATGAAAGTTCTAAATTCTATAATAATAGTTTTAAGTTGTTTTTTTAAACTAAAACAATTATTGTTTTGGAACAATTTTAAGAGAATTTTTCGGAACATAAATTTTTTACAGTGCAGATATATATTACAAAATCTTTTCCAGTTGAAAGTTGTAATGGGTTATGAGGGCTGACGTCCGCCTTCGATCTAGTAATAAATAAATATATTATTACGCCTTCTACTGATTGTTTCAAATAATAATAAACATAATTAAGTGAAGTACATGGTTTATGAGAAATTGTGGTATTGTAACTCTAACATTTTAATTCAATTAATACTGAACATCTATTTTTAATGCCGGGCATTTATTATATAACATATTATTTATTCCATTATACCAAACATTTAGGAAGAAAAGTACTTATGAAATTAAATAATTATGTTTTATATCCTTACGCTATTTACCCTTTTCTGAGTGTGGCACTCTGTCGTAGCAGATGTTGGTAAGTGATATATCTATGCGCGTGATATGCGGTTAGAGCCGTCAAATTTGGCCCACAAAGATGTCAGTTGTTTTATGCATATGTTATGTACGTTGAAGAAAGAAGATGAATGATAAGTGAATAGGAATGATGTGATTGAAGGTTTGTTGTGTGATGAATGTTTTCGAGTGTAATAAATGAATGAGTTTATATGGAGTGATCTATGAATGTGGTTGAACTGAGGGTGGTGTGTTTGGATGATAATGTTTGATGAGGGTTGATTGTTTGATGAGTGTGATGTGTGAATGTTTTATGAGTGATTTTAAGGTTTTTGCTATCCCATTTGTTGGAATATAGCGTGAAGATATATATATATATATATGTATATGCATGAACTATATATTCTTGATTTATGGTTACATTCACTACATTTTTTTATACAATTTGTAAATCCTATGTTCTTGGTTGGATGGAAGAACAGCCTTCGGATGAACCCCGCCTTTGACATGTGTCAATAAAGTTTATTAGTATTATTATTATGTAGAGGTAGGTGTTGACTTTTACAAATAAATATTAGGTAGTGTAGGTTTGCATTGAAGTCATCAGTGATACTTTTAAACAATATTATTATTGTTAAGACATTAATACGTCGGACGTTTCGAGATATCACGCATCTCTTCATCAGCGACTACAAAAAATACAAAAAATCTAAATCAAATATACATACATACATACATACATATCTTCACGCTATATCCCAACAAATGGGGTAGCACGAACCCTAAAATCACTCATAAAACATTCACTCATCACACCCATCAAACAACCAGCCATCACCAAACATTTTCATCCAAACACACCACCCTCACTTCAACCACATTTATAGATCACTCCATATAAACTCATTCATTTATTACAGTCGAAAACATTATCACCACTATCACACTATCTAATATTATTATTATGATTATAAAATACAGGATACAAGTCCTGTTTCAACGACGCATCAATTTTCAGATCGCAAATTATAATTATATTGATGTATGAAAGTAAATTATGGTTCTTTGTATTTGTAAGAGTTCATGAATTAAGTATTCAGAGAACTAGTTGTATAAGTAGGTAATTAGTCCGGAAAAAGTCCAAAAATAACCAGTACGAGAAAAAAGAAAAACCAAAACAAACATAAATCCAACATTTCTTTCTACATTGAAAATGTATGAATTAAGTAATTAGTGCCAAAATAACGTAGTTAATTAAAAACAAGCTACTTAAATTTAGAAAACCAAAACATAGTAATAACAACAAAAGTACCAAACACTATAACACCCATAAGTACAAATAAATCATTTGAGTGTGTTTATATTGGTGACCTTCAAGATCACATGGTCACTTGCACTACGACAAACTTTTGGCGTGCACACAAACAGGGTCATCAGCACAACGCACTTGAACAGAACTGAAAACCCGACGAGTTGGAAAACAGTGCGCAATGCAAAGCAATAATAGACGAAAAGTCAGCACGCTGCCACCAAAATTAGCGCTGATTGACCTTCTCCATGGCCCTCATTCCAATACAGCGCTTTGTTGCATTGAGATAGCACATTTGTGTACAAAATAATCATAATATTTTCCCGTGATGAATAATCAACCGAAAATTCAACTATTTATATCAAATGTCGATTCCATTTTGTGCTACGCTGTTCTTTGTTCTATTTCAGTGGTTTTCAAACTTACGAAGCCATGACTCCCTTGGAGGCAAAACTCACAAATAAATTCTTTCGCGACTCTTTTACTTTTATGGTGATCAAAATTGCAGTTTGCAAAAGGCTGGTTTAATAATGTACGTTACAAATATAGAATCATGATTTCAAAAATTAGAAAAGGAAAAATTTCTCTTTAGGTACTGTGGTATAGTTACTTAACACCCTTGATATATTCGAAGAATTAATTATATTTTACTATTAAGCTTGTAGTACATTTTTTGCTGGCCAGTTGCGCTGCCGTTCCTTAAATTTTTAGAATAAATTTTCCTTATGCCAATGGCACTCTGGTCGAGGAGCATGAATGAGCGTCGAGGAACTCATCGATGAAACAACAGAACGCACCCTGACTGATAAAATAAACAAACACGAAAAAATAGCACAAAGCAAAACCAAAATGACAGCCCACGCTAACATGAAATGAGACACAATAATACGTGTGAAATGAGACACAATCGTTTCATCGAGGAACTCCTCGATGGAAATAGAGGCGCCTCTATTTTTCATCGATGACGGGTGCGTTCTGTTGTTTCATCGATGAGTTCCTCGACGCTCATTCATGCTCCTCGACCAGTGTGCCATTGGCATTAAGGTGGTTTTATCATGACAGTCTCATACAAAAGTATCGGTAACCTAAAAAGTTTATAAAAACAATAATTACATTTTTTGTATGGTATAGGTTATTAACAGAATTAACATTTTGCTGTAAATATCGTATAATTAACAATAACATTAAATATATTACATAAAACTATTTAACTAGCTTATGAAATTCAGTAACATAACAAAATTTTTGGAAGTGAATGTTTCATGCCAACCAATAGCAGTGTAAGATTTTACACAGCAGAAGCTATGACAACAAGGCGAGAACTACAAGCAGCATGATATTACCAGTCGGTACGAAACGTAACTGTATTATCAATACATCCTGTTGACAGTTCATAAGAAAAATGAGAAAAATGCGCGAAAGCAATTATTATCAACTGTAACAACAAATAAATAAATATAAAATGCTGTAATATTTTTTTTTGTATTAAAATTAATATATTTTACTGATCGAAATAATAACTTTCATAGTTCTCGCTTTGTCATTCGTGCGACCATCTTTGTCTACGCTTGCGACCATCTCTGTTTACGCGTGCGACCATCTCTGTCTACCCGTGCAACGTTGCCAAGCATTTCTGACAGTTTCATTGGAAATCATAGCATATCCAACTTTCATCACCAATTTCTTTGAAACTAATCCGGTAAAGCATGGATTTTTAAATTCTCATGCCTTTATCTTTACATGATATACTGTGTGTTAGTTGTTTGTTAAAAAATAACTACAATATATGAATTTATTACGCAGTAAGCTGCCTCGCGAGGTACAGTTCCTATATCGCCAATGCATTTTTGGTCGACTTTAACTTTACATTACACAGCTCAACAACGGTAAACTTTAAAAAAAAATTGCATACTAGTGTAGAAACATATGAAAAATAACATATTTACATTTCATTAAAATCCGGGTTAAATGCTTCCATGATAGTATCACCTTAACATTCGATTTGATATTTTTCATTTTAGTGCAACTTCATGGATCTTTGAAAACATGTTTTTACTTTCTTATACACAGTATAAGGAAGTATTGGAATCGTGAAAAATCGTTGACGAGATTTTCGCGGAAATACGTGTTTTGAGGTCTGTTCGAGATGTACAAGTTTGGGTATCCCTGGTTTATTTTTAAAATGTATACTAGGGAGGGGGTAGCGAACCAGAAGGGTGCTTGCCCGGTGGAGGGGTGAGGCCTAGGGATGAATAAGACTGTAGCAATTTTGTACCGAGAGAGATAACTGGTATCACGCTAGTATCATATTTATCAAAAGAGTATCACTACATCATTACTGTATAGTGTATATTTCTGTATTTCAAATAAACAAACAAAATAACGAGTTCCAAAGGCTCGAAAAGAAATAGTGGTTGTTTCATTGTTTCTCCCTCACGGCGTCCTCATTGCGAGTGTGTGAGTGTCATCAACAAGGTCCACTGAATCCGTTTTGATCATTTTCTCAATGATGTCTGTGTATGTGTGTATGTATGGATGGATGGATGTGTGTCCGAGTGTGCAATATCGCTTGAACGAGATAAGATTTGTTAACGAAACTTGGTAATTATAAGTTTCATGAAAATACGAAAATCTGAGTTGATTTTGAATGAAATTGAAAAACTGGAAGAGGAAGTTTACTGAACACACAAAACAATAAATTCCATTTATTTCAAAAATGGAAGCAGTTACGAAAAAAGTTTCAAATAGAAGATGTTAGCAAAAATATTTGGAACATAAAATGTTATTTGCAATTTTCCTGTATATGCGTCTAATTTTGAGAAAAACTAATTTATATATTTAATAATATATTCCAATAATCATAGTAGCAATAGAAACAAAAAACATAAACATGTTTAACTTTTAATATAGATTAGATTATATTTGTAGAATGTACACATTAGAAACTTGTATGAATTTAAACAAAAAAGTTATAAGTCAAAAACTAAATCGACTAAAATTTTAATTTTCGCTTTATCTAGTTATCTATGTCTTTTTTCAGAAAAACAAATACATCATTAAAATGGTCAACTAATTTGGCAACTTTGCCTCATTTTAATCGACTTCGTATCTAAAAAATTATACATAAACAAATTTGATATTTTATATGTTTCAAACAGATAATGCTGAATTACTGAAAAACTAAATTACATGTTTTATAATATTATATAACATTCATATATTCTAAATATTAATATGCTGTGTATAAGACAGTCGTGGATTTTTAAATTTTGTTAATAGTACCTGCTGTCTTCGTGACCTCCCGAGGGGTCGCGACCCAACTTATACAGTTTTGTTATATTGTGATATAAGTAATTTTTAATATTTGCACACTTTAAATTAAATCAAAGGTAGTGGGAGTATAATTAGAAAATTAATGCCGTGACTCCTACCACTAAGAAAACAAACTATACCTACTTAATTGCATCAATTTACAAAAATATTCTTATCGGAAAAAACAAGCAACAAAATATGTATACAAAATGAAAACAGTTTATTTTATAATTAAATAACCATCATTATGCGAATTCCGTTCTATGATTAAATCTTTGTTATTTTGCATTTACTTTTTAATGAAGTATAATTAAGTTTTTAATTTATTTCAAGAATTAAAAATATTTACTCAATTTATAATATATGTATCCGTATTTTATTTTTTTATAAAAGCCATTCTTACTATAGCAGAGACAAATGAGCTACAAGCTGGTACTCATTAGAAGCAATTTTTATTTCTATATTTTTTTGTATTTACACTTTTGGTCTATTTTAATTACAATCACCATATTGAAAAATACCATTGTATTTTCTGTTACATTTTTAAATTCTATATCTGGTATACAATTGTGTCGAATTCACTTTCGAAAACAAGCGCAGGTTGACTTTCCCTTACTTTTTTATCTTCTGGTTTCATTTTCTGTTCTTACAATAGAGTGATTAAATGCAATTGCGTGGAATTTTGTTGAAAAAAAAAACTTTCTTCCTTTCTAATCTTTAAAGATTTATTGTTTAGAGGAGTGAGGATAGATTAATGATAGTGTAGTACAGGTGTGATTGGAAAGTTTGTTGTGATGAATGATTCCAAGTGTGATATGTAAATGAGCATATATGGAGTGAACTATGACTGTGATTGAAATGAAGGTGGTGTGTTATAATTAGAGTGATTGACGAGGATTATTTGATGAATTCAAGGAGATAATGTTTTGTGAATGATTTTGGGGTTCGTACTACCCCATTTGATGGGATGTAGCGTATATATATATATATATATTTATGGCTTCTTTGGCGGACCAACTACTTAGGTCATATGCCGCCATTACGCCCTGATCTGCGTTTTAGGTATTATGATCAACAGCAACGCGGGTTTCTCTAGACGCTCACCCATCCAAGTACTACCTGCGCGCAACGTTACTTAACTCGCGTTATCGCTTAGATCAGTTCCAATTATAATACCTGTATTCATATTGGACCTGAATAGATGTATGTACCAAAAAGTACTACATTTAAAAAACTAAAAAATATATAAATGATATATTTCTAAAATAGTAGAAAGAAATGATAATGCAAATCCAAATGAATTCATACTGTTTACCACATTGAAGTACTAAATTTAAAGTTTAAGGCAGAAAAATTCGGGAGACGCCCGGACTCGAACCGAGGACGTTCAGCTTGCCGGGCTGATGCTTTAACCACTAAGTTATGGCTCCCTTGTACGTGACTTAGTGGTTAAAGCATCAGCTCGATAAGCTGAAGGTCCTCAGTTCTAGTCCGGGTGTCTCCCGAATTTTTTTGTCATAACTTTAAATTTATCAAAATTCAAAGTCATTCATATGACTTAAATTCTTGAAATTGAAGTACTGTTATCACACCTGCAATTTTCATGTATTGCAACTATACTATTCAATATTTAAGATTATTTTTAAGTTGTTTAAATATTTCCTGTCGTTAATTGCGTTTACCTGCAAGATAATTTGGAATTATCAATAAACAGTTAACATAATTTATATCTACTGGCACCTGTACAATAGATAAGCAAAATATTATTTGTCACATGCCGTACTTGAATGTACTGTTAATATCAGCTACAAAATATGCAAAAATAATTTACTAATGTCTCATACTTATCAAACAAGTAATAAGTTATTAAGTGTACAAGTGCGTAAATACATATCATATCAAATACTCGTATGTGACATGCAACACCATGTAACTGATGCATTGATGTCTGTATTGTTCATATTAGATCATCGTATAACAGTATTTTTATCTATGTTTTATTTTATTTATAATAAATGAGAAAAATATTACTTACTAAATATTTAGGATGGATTCAAAACAATTATTAATATTAGATAAATAAAAGGGCTTCAGGAATCCATTTTTTATTTTTATGTTTTATTTGTGAAGCTTTCAAGCTCAAAATTAGCTCATCGTCAGCACCTTAAAATACAAATATAATAATAATAATAACAATATACCTATAAATAATTCAAAATGTCAAACAAACATGAATAAAACGTAACGTATATAACAAATATTTATAAAACATTATAAATAAAATAAAAAACATGTGTCAAAATATCAGGTCGTAATAGTTCGAATGCCAATAAATGCATTTGATTAGCGGCGCGGTAGTGAACAGCAAATTCAGTGTGACTATAGTTTATTGACAACAAAAAAATTGAATTGGCTGGCCTGTTTATTATTATTATTATTATTATTATTATTATTGATACATTACCCAACAGGCAAAGCGCCCAATTCTAGGGTAAGGAAAAAAACACCAAAATTAGCGGGAAGTAATAAATTTCTTTATATCATTTATGGTGTTATGAAAAATATCAATTTCACATTCACAGTCATTGTGAGAATTAACCATTTGATGAAATGGTGACTTGGATAACATATTAGTTCTAGCCGTATGCAAGTAGAAGATGTTCTTGAACCTGGATGACATTCTAGTAACTTGAAACAAGATTCTGCTCATGATAAATATGCAGTCAACGGCGTTGTGAATGATTTTATGTAAAAGAGTTACAGCAACAATATTTCGCCTCTGCTTGAGTGAATGTAATTGAAATGTATCCAGTAGTGTGGATTGGAGTATTCCTCTAGGAGGATAACAACCATCCAAGATGAAAGTTGCAAACTTCAAAAATTTCCTCTGAACATATTCTAGTGATTCAATTTGATAACAATTTAGTTGGCAAGACTCGTCATTGACAACATGGCATCGTTTGATAATTTTTTTAGGTTAAAGTTTACTATTACTTTAGTAGTCGCAGTTTCGACTCTTTGGGGCAAACATATAAATTTAGAATCATTCTTTTTTGTTGTTTTTAGAATCATTGAACTTTTTCCTTTTTGATACATATTTGCCCCAAATATTCAATTACCAACTGTAGAACGTATGTCGAATGAGAGATTAGTGAAACAGGTATATGTTGGTGAAATTGAGGGTGAACGATTGCGTGGGCGACCTATGAATAAATGGATGAATATGATAGAAGGATTGTTGCGTGAACGTAAGTTTCCGAGTACGAGAAACAAACGTGCTTGTATGAAAGGAATTATGAATGTGGATGAAGCTAAAGTGGTGCGTCAAGATAGGAACGTTTGGCGAAGATTAATTGCGGAATGAATCTGATGATTTAAGTAGTGCAGGAATATTGATTTTAGTTTTGTTGTTTAGTTTTTTCATTAGAGTGTTTATCTGCAATTGTGTGAAA
Organism: Pterostichus madidus; assembly: GCA_911728475.2. Lineage (NCBI taxonomy): Eukaryota > Metazoa > Arthropoda > Insecta > Coleoptera > Carabidae > Pterostichus > Pterostichus madidus. Next base: position 21,845,542 of record OU452311.1, on the reverse strand, counting down.
TTCACTTTCAAAAACAAGCGCAGGGACGACACTCCCTTCGTTTCTGATCTTTTTTATTCGTTTTTTGATCTTACATTGAGTGTTTAACTGCAATTGTGTGGAATTCACTTTCAAAAACAAACGTAGAGCGACACTCCCTTCCTTTCTTATCTTTTAATTCGTTTTCAGTTCTTACGTAGAGTGTTTAACTGCAATTGTGTGGAATTCACTTCCAAAAACAAGCACAGGGCGACACTCCCTTCCTTTCTTATCTTTTTGTTTCATTTTCAGTTACTGCATTGTGTGGACTTTTTTTTCATATACAATTGCAGGCTATCACTTTCATCTTTTCTAATCTTTGTAGATTCGTTGTTAGATTCGTTATTAGACTCATTGTTAGGAGTAAGCGCGGGTAATTTGAGATGTTTTATGCATGTGTTATGTACGTTGAAGAAAGATGGTGAATGATAAGTGAATAGAGTGATTGAATGGATGTAATTGAGGGTTTGTTATGTAAGAATGATTTCGAGTGTGATAAATAAATGAGTTTATATGTGGTTGAACTGAGGGTGGTGTGTTTGGATGATAATGTTTGACGGGGGCTGATTATTTGATTAATGTTATGAGTGAATGTTTTATGAATGATTTTAGGGTTCGTGCTACCCCATTTGATGGGATATAGCATGAAGATATGTATGTATGTATGTATGTATGTAAACTTATTCTAAGTGTTATACGTTTAATTTTAACGTTTGACCTGAAGATGGCCATAACCTTAGTTGTTGTCAACGTTGTCAATGTAATCTTCAGTAAATTAACTACGTCCATTATTACCTTTCCACTTTACTATTATTTATTATATTTATTTATTTAATTTTCCCAATTTGCAGTTATTGTAAATAACCACTTTTATAAATAAATAAAGAAATATATATATATATATATATATATATATATATATATATATATATATATATATATATCATATCATATCATATCATATCATAATGCCTTTTACCCATTACTGGGTGCGGCACTCTGCCGAAGCAGATCTCGGTAAGTGATATATTTATGCGCGTGAAGTGCGGTTACCAGCCGTCAAATCACAGATCTCAGAGTTATTAGTGGTGGAGGAGCCATAGGAGTAATTTTAATCTGGTGAAAACGTTTGTCGGCTGTGGGAATCAAACCAGGGTTCTCAGAATCCGCTGACTGACTCGATACCACTGAGCCACCTACTTTTATAAATAATGGTGAAATAATATTTGACAATGACAGGATCAAATTACAATTATATTTTATTTCACATAAAAAGAAGGAATCAAGTTTGACAGTGATAGGTAATATATTTTATTTGACATGTTTGAATTTGACAATCAGGTATACCAACATAAAACTTAAAATATATCAGTAAAAGAAGTATGTGAATCATTCATAGTCAATAAATAATTATAAATAAACAATAACTTGTAAAAATAAATTGAAAGTTTTAAAATACATAGGCAAGCACTGCTTGCCTTACTTACTAGTAGAAAGCGCCACTGATACAGACCATAAACCACGTGTTCAGGGACGTACCTAAGGGTGGGCCGAGGCGGCCCATTGCCTACCTTACGTAAGTCTTGGCCCACCCACTACTCTTACTTTGTTTCTTCAAAGGAGATAATGTTTAAAAAATATTTACTAATAACAAATTTGTGTGAGCAGTACAAAATAACATTAGAAGCTGGAAATTAAATCATTGATCCAGGATTAATCGCTGACTTGGCTTTATTAAAAGAATTGAATTAGTAATACATTGACGATGTTTCGCTCACATGTTTCGTGTTCATTTTCAAGTTAAATTCAATAACCACTAGTCATTTTACATAAAGAACTTGGCAAAAGAAAGAAATTAAATTACATAATAAAAATGTAAATTATGTTGCATACTCAAGTTTTATAATTTAAATTTTTAATGCCAATGGCACACTGGTCGAGGAGCATGAATGAGCGTCAAGGAACTCATCGATGAAACAACAGAACGCACCCTGAGTGATAAAATAAACAAACACGAAAAAATAGCACAAAGCAAAACCAAAATGACAGCCCACGCTAACATGAAATGAGACACAATAATACGTGTGAAATGAGACACAATCGTTTCATCGAGGAACTCCTCGATGGAAATAGAGGAACCGGGTGCGTTCTGTTGTTTCATCGATGAGTTCCTCGATGCTCATTCATGCTCCTCGACCATTGTGCCATTGGCATAATGTAACTTTTTTGTTTACAAATCCTTTTTGTAAATAACCACTATTATTGTTATTAATCTTTTTAAATCTCATGTTACCCTTCCGGGTGTCGAGATTGGTTCTTGACTTATTTTATATTTTCTATCAGTTATTTCATTCTTTTCTGTTTCTCGCCTTTCCTCTTTGATTCTTGTTTGTTTATATTCGTTCTTTCTAGTATTTCTTCTACACTTTCTTCCTACGTCTTCGTTGGTGTTCCTCTTTTTTTTCTTTATGTATCTTGCATTCCATACCTGTTTTGTCTGGTTTTCTTCTGGCATTCTCACCAAATGTGGTTATTAAATTTGACTTGAAAATGTACACGAAACATGTATCCGGAAACGTCGTGAATGTATTACTTTTTAAATTATTTTAATAAAACCAAGTCATCCGATAAATCCTGGATCAATTATTTGATTTCCTGCTTCAAATACAACATTTCGGTTGAATAATTTACAAATTTTATATAAAGTAATATTAGGGAAGTTACATTTTGGACCACTTCGCAAATACATGTCAGTAGAGCGCAGAACGCAGTCGCTGGCAGTAGCCCCACTTAAGCCTCATTCGTAATACGAAATTAGTGGTTATGGTCAGAGCTGGGCAAGCTACTTAAAAAAAGTAGCTAAGCTACAGCTACAGCTATTCTTTAAAAAAGTAGCTAAGCTACAACTATAAGCTATATTTTGTAAAATATAGCTAAGCTACAGCTAAAAGCTTTCGTTAAAGTAGCTGTTAAATTTTAAAGCTACTTTTTTAAATTATTGTGAAATAATTAAATTTGCCATTGTCATATGATCAGTCTTTTGTTATAATAACTGTTAATTTACTATTACGTACATAAATATAAAAAATAGCAAACACCATCTGGCACCTACTGTGTATTTTTGCGTATTAGAGCCAGTTAGAACCGGCAACAAATAATTATTTTGTGTGGGTTTAGCTTCTACGCATGCTAAAGTAGCATTAAAAGTAGCTTAAGTTGTTATTTTTAAGCTAATAGAAAAAAAAGTAGCTAGCTACAAGCTATAGCTATATTTTTTCACAGTTAGCTAAGCTACAGCTACAGCTAAGATAAATGTAGCTAAGCTACAAAAGTAGCTAACTACTGCCCAGCTCTGGTTATGGTTAGTAGTTATAATTTGTATTTATAGTTAGCATTTGTGTTGTGTATATGATCGTTCATAATTCCAAAATTAAGGGCGTATAGTGACATTATCGGTAACGCAGAATACCGATTTTAATGAAATAAACACTAGTTTTGAAAGAGACGCTAGATGTCAGTTAAATCTATTTTTAACAATTGTAAAATTGTATTGTATTGTTGGTTATCACAGACTTAGTATCTAAAGATGAGTTATTTCGATATTTGTGCCAATAAATAATTAAACCGAGTATAATTAAAAAATATATCTCTATCACGCAGCCACAGTTCTTGCATTAGATTTTCCCAATCACCTTAAAATGATCGGTTACTATTTATTGGACGAATCCACCAACTTCTGGTACTTGTTTGTTTATTTTTTTTAATTGAACGTATGTCAGCAACAATGAAGTTAATAGTAATTTCTCTTTACGATTCATTATGTTTGACAAACAAAAGCATGGATTTTAAACGTCAAAATTCATTCCCGTTTCTGATTGATAGTTTAGACAAGATGGCGTTAACTACTAACTATAAGTTTGGAGCTTGCAAACTCTTGCGTTAACTGAAATTAACGCTTGGCAGTGTGAAACTAATTTTGCTGTTGTGAATGCTTATGCGCTATTGCGCATGTCAGAATCTAGCTTTAACTATAAATGCTAACTATAACTACTAATTTCGTATTGCGAATGAGGCTTTATGTAGTAACGCAGTAATATAATCTGCAACTGTGTTGCCGAAACTTAGCTTTTGCTTTGCAGCATTTTTCAATTTTCTCCCGCATTTTTATGTTAATGACTGCTTCATATGACGACATCAGTTGGAAATATTTACATACATATGTACTTTATATATATACAGGGTGTCCCATATAACATTACGATCTTGAATATCTCGAAAACAATGCATCGTAACAAAAAGTGTGCCGAATCAAAACCTTCCTAGTTTCTGAGGGGACCTCGGATTTTGACAAAATAGCCCCCCTATTGGGTTGGAAAGGGGATCAACTTAAAAATCTTAAATGGGAACCCCTATTTTTTATTGCAGATTCGGAAAGAGTGTAAAAAATTTGTTAGTTTTATTCGGAAAGTTTTTTTGTACTCCCAACAGGTGGCGCTGTAATCGTAAAAATGTGAATTTGCTAGAAAAAAATTAACCAATTAATATTTTAAGAATAATTTGATAAATAATGACGTTTTGTTGTTTCAATAAATACACAAAATTGTAGAAATATTACTTCTCAACTTTAAAAACTGACTATGGACAACTCGATTTTATCAGAAATTAATACATATTTGATGTTTACAGTTTAATTTTATTTCGAATTAAGATTTTAAAAAGTTTATTTTGTGCAAAACTTATAAAAGATCAGCCAAAACAAAATAAACAGTGAATAGGGAGAAAGAAACTTTTAAAATGAAAATGTCGATTTTTCCATTTGTTTCGGAGTTTGCGTGCCGTTGGCATTAGCGTTACCCAATGTGTACCACGAAGATGTTGCGCGATCGGACTTTGCACATCAGTTGGTCCTAAAAAGGACCGATTCATTATCGCCTATGACCTGCAATAACTTTTTAAAATCTTAATTTGAAATAAAATTAATCTGTAAACATCAAATATGTATTAATTTCTGATAAAATCAAGTTGTCCATAGTCAGTTTTTAAAGTTTCTTTCTTTTGAATCCCCCTGAGTGTTGAGAAGTGATATTTCTACAATTTTGTGTATTTATTGAAACAACAAACGTCATTATTTATCAAATTATTCATAAAATATTAATTGGTTAATTTTTTTCTAGCAAATTCACATTTTTACGATTACAGCCCCACATGTTGGGAGTACCAAAAAAGTTTCCGAATAAAACCAACAATTTTTTTCACACTCTTTCCGAATCTGGAATAAAAAATAGGGGTTCCCATTTAAGATTTCCGCTGGGGAGGTTGGGGGGCCATTTTGTCAAAATCCGAGGTCCCCCCAGAAACTATGAAGGTTTTGATTTGGCACACTTTTTGTTACGATGCATTGTTTTCGAGATATTCAAGATCGTAATGTTATATGGGACAGCCTGTATATATATATATATATATATATGGGATGGCTAGCACAGTGGTATGAAGTCGGCCTGTGGATCCTGAGGTCCCTGGTTCGATTCCCACAGGCGACAAATTTTCATAATTTGAAAAAGCTATCCCTGTGGCTCCTCCACCACTAACATGTTTGGGGGCCGTGATTTGACGACTGGTAATCGCACTTCACGCGCAAAATATATCACTTACCGAGATTTGCTTCAGCAGAGTGCCACACCCAGTAATGGGTAGAAGGCGTGATGATATATTTATATTTATTTATTTATATATATATATATATATATATATATATATATATATATATATATATATATATATATATATATATATATATATATATATATATATATATATACATATACAGGGTGGTCCATTTAAAATGTTATCAGGAAATATCTCGGAAACAATAAATTTTACGCAAAAATTACCTAGACGAAAAACAATCGTACAAAAGGGGGCCATAATAACGAAATATTGGTTTTGTCCTAGATGGCGCTGTTGTCGCTAAATCATGGTCAACTCAATTTTTTTAAATGAAACCCCCTATTTTTTATGAAAGAATCAGATTCTGCGTTAAAAAAAAAGAAGAATTTATTTAGTTCACTTTTTCGTCAGCATGCTAGATGACGCTGTAATCGCGAAAAATGATGTTGCTTTCGGACGTTCCTGTATATATATATATATATATATATATATATATATATATATATATATATATATATATATATATATATATATATATACATACCTGTAATTGTCCTGTTATTATTATAATAAAAAGCCAGTCTTGCCACCCAGAAACAAATCCTAATTACGCCCCTGTACGTATTGCGCCGATGTATTTTTAGAAACATCCGTCTGTTGCAACATGCACCTAGTACTCTGCGCTGTACCAGGAATCATGCAGGAGTCAGGATGAATGCGTGCGTCACACGTGAGACAGTGCGTCGTCCTGCCGACCTTTCATCCTACGCTTGTCTTGAGAATCAATGTTGTTTCCATTTCTATCCTTCGTTGCACCACTTTGTGAGTTTGTTGAACTATTTTCTCTAATTACCGATACGTTGGTGATAACCTAGAGAAGGTTAGAAATCATTAGGAGGTTTGACAGTTCTTTGACTTTGTGCAGTTGATAGTATGCCAATACTATCAAGAAGAAACACAGTATTTCACAATAGAAACAAATCATGAATTCACACTACACCGTATTTTGACACAAATGATAACGGCGAATTTAACAAAACCTTTCATTTTCTATATACGGTGTTTACGGTCTTCTTCTGCTTTTATTTCATGGATGATACTACAGGTCAAAAGAAGACGAAAACGTAAAAACTGCTTTGTAAAAGTTTTATAATAAAAGAGATATTTTTATAAGGGAGCGATAAGTTATTGTTGAACAAAGTTGTAGTAAGCTGCAAACTATCAAATTTCATTAGCTTTCTTTTGTTTTTAATTTGTTTATCTGTCAGTTGTAGTTTGTTATCATTGAATTGTACACTGTAATTTCTTAATTGGCTATTACTTATGTAAAAAGGCAACGATGAACCATCGGCATTCTAATATTAAATTAGTTGACTTGTTGCTTATTTATGGGGAAGTGTATCAAAATGATAATAAACTATAACTGAGAGATAAACAAATAAAAAATATAAGAAAACAAATGAAATTTCTTAGATCGCAGGCTACTACAACTTTTTCCATTTCCCTGTTACAAAATTTCTATACAAAATTATTTTTGTACCCATTAGCTCACTAAAGATTATCGTCCATTTACACGAATACTTTTTCCTGAATGACAATTTCAACGAATAACAATTTTAAAGAAAATAATTTCCCGAATGACAATTTTACCGGAAGGATATTTTAAATAATAATTTCCCATATGACAATTTCTCGAACACAGATTGCAAGAATGCATTTTTACGAATGTCACATTTTCAAAATAACCATTTTTCCGAATGACCATTTTTCAGCATGATAATTCTCAGAATGGAATTTCCCGAATGCAAATTTCGTAAATAACCTTTTTTTTTCGCGTAACTAGAATGCATATTATGGGGTCAGTGGTATGAAGTCGGCGTGTAGATCCTGAGAACCCTGGTTCGATTCCCACAGGCGACAAACAATTTTCATAATTTCAAAAACTATCTGTGTGATTCGTCCACCACTAACATCTTTGGGGGCCGTGATTTGACGACTGGTAACCGCACTTCATGCGCAAAATATATCACTTACCGAGATCTGCTTCGGCAGAGTGCCACACCCAGTAATGGGTAGAAGGCGTGATTATATATATTAATATTTAACATTTATAATATTCAACGTACCTATCAACTAAATATGAACTTATTAATTCTAATTGATGCATACATTTTTTCTTGTTTAAATTGACAACATTTGTTTGAATCTTGCAAGTTCGGAAAGTTGAATTTATTTCTAGTTTTCACTTTCGTTTGCCCTAGTGAAGGTTGAAGTCATTAGGAAGTTAGTTAGTTTTTTGAGTGAATGCGTAACGATGTGTCTTTGATGTGATGCCAATTATTAAGCAACAATACATAGGTATTTGAAGATGAAGAAAGAAGTTAGAGTCAAAAACCTAGTTATTATATTCTTAAATTAGGTACGTGAAACGGATACTGTTACGCACAATACATATTCACGATTTAGATAAAGTTAGCAGAGATCTTATCATATTTTACCAAATTATTAACTGTCATTTTTAAAAACAAATAAATGATGATACGCGAAACAGTTTCTTTTAAATATTTCTAAATTATTTCGGCGAAAACTGCTTCAAATATAAGTCGTAGATAGTTGTTCGATCTTCTATTTGAATGATTTTTCTTTAAAATAATTTATAAAGAATTGACAGCTAGAAATATATGTTGTTTTAAAAATATCACATTTTTAAAACCTCTATATATTTAATAGTATATTACATATCATGAACTGTAAGTTTGGGAAATCGAGGCCCGTAAGGTCGAGATTTCCTAAACATTCGCGAACTAAAAAATCACTTACTGTTCGGGGTTAGTAAGCTATTTTTTACAATACCTGTACAAACAGCTGTCAAATTGTTGTCAAAATAAACAGGACCTTGACCTATACTGTCCACGATGGATGGTAAGTAAATATTATAGTCCTGATGTAACCATGGAAACCAACTGTGCAATGAAAGTTCCACTTACTGTGTTTACATTTTGTCATTAATGAGTAACTTACAATACAGGTATTGTAAAAATACAATTTTACACATTACTATAATAATTTAATATCTAATAAAATCATCATCAATAGTTATTTCCTTGACGCAGGTCCTACATGCCTTCTCCAACTTCAACTCATAGCCAGCCTCTTCATTTCTATACAATCTCTTCCTTTTTTCAGGTCCTCTACCATCTTCGTCCTGCTCCTGCCTCTTTTACCTTCTCCCTCTACTGTCCCAGTTATTACGTTCTTCATTAGATTATCCCTTCTCAACGCATGACCCATCCACATTATCTTCCTTTTCAAAATAGTACAGTGTTTTTCTCCTACTTAAATTAAATTAAACAAATGTTTTACATTCAATCTGTCAAAACTGTCAAAATAAATTCTTTATTTATTATTTCATTATTTTGACTGATGAAACGTCAAACATTTGTTTAATTTTGTTTCAATGTCATGACTGTCGATAGTTTTGAGGCAATTTTCGTCATTTTCAAATCTAATTTATGTCGTTACACAGTATGAAAAATTCATTTTGTTTATTGGTTCTGATACAGAATTATATACCCCAAATCTTTTATTTCAAGCTTTTTTGCTTAAAATATTTAGGAAAGCAGGATTATAGTTTTACATGTTAAATGCTCGAGAGTCGTGGTTACCACCCTAGTTAACATCCACGGGGGCGCCACTCTTTGCTCCCCCCCCCTGCGGACGCCTATGCATATTCACATTTCCATGGCATCAATCCTTTTCCTAACTTTTGTTTTTAACTGTCCATTTCTTTAGATGGCTCAGTGGTATCTAGTCGGTATGTGGATCCTGAGAACCTTTGTTCGATTTCCACAGCCGAAATACAATTTTCACCACATTAAAATTACCCCTGTGTCTCTCCATACATAATATATTTGGGGGCCGGTATTTGACAGCTACTCACACGCAATAAATATATCACTTATCGGGACTTGCTACGGCAGAGTGCTACACCCAATTATGGGCGGCATATGTTATATTTAGTTTTAGTTGTAAAAACAACTTGTTCACTTCATAAGTTTACTATTAGATTTCTACGAATTATGAATTACTATATGATTTCGAATATTTTTCTTCATCGTCAAATCAATGCAGGGTTGAAAATATTATCTCAAAAAATTCCTTTATTACTGCCTAATTTAAATATGCCATCCAATGGTAAAAAAGTTCCCCACCTATAGTTTATCACAATTACAATTATTTATTTATGTATAATAATTTATAAAAACCACCATTTGATTGACTTAGAAAGGGCGGCATATTTGAGACCGCCCTTGGCGACAAAAGTTCTAGGTACGCCACTGGGTAAAAGACGTGATGATATTTTCATTTTATTTTATTTTAAACCTTAATTAATTACTGAATTACTCCACTTACTTCTTTTAAAAATATTGATTAATGTAAATTTTGTTCTTTTTCAGGTAAGTCACAGATGATTACTTTGCAACAAGGATAATGATCTCTTCAAAATATCATAAGGTAGTGAAATTATAGTAAATTTATGAGTAATAATAAGCGAATGATCGTACTTCTCGTAAGAAAACCTTATTAGAGAAGGAGTAATATTATTGCCTTATTATTATTATCTGCTGGAGCAGATCTCGGTAAGTGATATATTTATGCGCGTGAAGTGCTGTTCCCAGCCGTCAAATCACGGCCCCCACAGATGTTAGTAGTGGGGGAACCACAGGGGTAATTTTAAATTGGTGAAAATGTTTTGTCGGCTGTGGGGATCGAACCAGGGTTCTTTAGATCCACTGGCCGACTTGATACCACTGAGCCATTACCCCATGTTATTATTATATTATATTATTTCATTATATTAATTTCATATATTATATTAATTTCTCTTCGTAGAAAAAGGTATCTGTCTAAAGTCCCTGAGATTACCAGGAACTTATTAGTTAATCAAAATTTTCATAATTTGAAAAAGCTATCCCTGTGGCTCCTCCACCACTAACATGTTTGGGGGCCGTGATTTGACGACTGGTAACCGCACTTCACGCGCTAAAATTTATCACTTACCGAGATCTGCTTCAGCAGAGTGCCACACCCAGTAATGGGTAGAAGGCGTGATGATATATTTATTTATTTTATTTATTTATTAGTTAATAATTTCTAAAAGGCCCCTTCATAAAATCTAACAAGAAGCTTGATTCGAAGAATAAATTTATTATCATATTTTATTTATATGCAATAAGTATTTGTTTGTTTTGTTGTAAATTTAAATTAATTTTTTTTTGTTATATTAATGTAGATATTTTTTATTACGATAAGAGAAATAATTTTGTTATACATACTATAATAACTATATTACATTACTTATATGTTTAAATTGATTTATAATTTATGTAAGGTATCTTATAAACATCCGTGACATAAAATTTGCAGGTAAGCCTGTAATAATTCAATATATATTTTTAAATGCAGCAATGTTGATATGTCGGTAATTTAAACAGTACATAACAACGTAATTAAATATGTGACATTTCAAATAAAAAAAGAAAATATTTTATGGAAAAATAATTATTGGCATAAAGGCCTTCAACAAATTACCTATACACGGGCCAGGGTGTATTTGGCCGGTGCACAGTGGGGAAAATCCGGATTTTACTGTTCAAAACTCATAAGAAACCTTAATATCCATCATATTTGGATATATATATTTTTTAAATCAAAGGCAATTAAATTTATCTGTTGAAGCAGATTTTTAAATGAAAGTCAACTTTAAAAATTACATAATAAATTGTCAAAAACTCTAAGAAAAATTCAAATTTACATACATACATACATATCTTCACGCTATATTCCAACAAATGGGGTAGCACGAACCTTAAAAACACTAAAAATATTCACTTATTCACTTATAAAACATTCACTCATCATACCCATCAAATAATCAGCCCTCGTCAAACATTTTCATCTAAACAAACCACCCTCACTTCAACCACATTCATAGATCACTCCATATAAACTCATTCATTTATTACACTCGAAATCATTATCACACAACAAACCTTCAATCACATCTATCCAATCACTCCTATTCACTTATCATTCATTTTCTTTCTTCAACGTACATAACATATGCATAAAATATCTCAAATTACTCACGTTAAAATTAATTAATTAAATTAAAATTTAAATAATGAAAATTGTTTATTCTTATATTATTTTTATATATTAAAGCAACATGACAGATTTTACAAAGCTATTGACAGATGTCAACTTTATACATATTATGTTGATTATTTTTTGACGTTTCTCAAAACCAGTGAAATGCTTAATTGTATGTCACATATCTGCGTTTTAACCAGTCCTGTCATTATTATACTGAGAATAAAGCTCTTGTAATTATTCCCGGAAATAATCTCTGTAGGTGCCTTTTTGTTTGTGACAAATGATAGGTAGTTGTCAAATAATTATTTACAACTGTCATCGCGTCAAATAAAATATGTGATAAAATCGATTTAGTTCCATTTCAGATACAGAAATACACCAACAAATTTTGGAAACAACTTCCAAGAATACATTAATAAGTAATCAATCGATATGAACCCAGTTCAAAATCTTTTAAGTTGGATGAATCGTCAAAAAACAATCTAATTAAATATAACTCAAGAGTTCGATAAATTAGAAAATAATTCTCCAGTATCTTTCTCAAACTTGTTGCCATTTGGCAATAGCCACTCAAGCCCTATGGCCTTTCGTGACTATTGCCTGGCATCAAGTTTTCGAAAGATCTGTCAAATTATTTTCAATTTATTCTCACTCTCTTGTTATATTATTACTGAGAATAATTACAATATGGATTCCCTGTTTTAAGATATCCTAACTAAATTTCTAATATATCCAGATCCAATGGATATTAAGGTCTCCACCGACTTTTGAACAGTAAAATCCCGATTTGACCCACTGTGCGGCATATTACACTATTAATATTATTTATTGAAGATAGTTTAATATATCTTTTTTATTGGTTGCACACAGCAACTGCAAATATAATGATAATCAAAATCTGTCTTGACAGATGTGTAGGGAATTTAATTACCTTTAATTAAAAAAAAAATATATATATATCATCACGCCTTCTACCCACTACTGGGTGTGGCACTCTGCAGAAGCAGATCTCGGTAAGTGATATATTTGGCGCGTGACGTGCGGTTACCAGTCGTCAAATCACGGCCCCCAAACATGTTAGTGGTGGAGGAGCCACAGGGATAGCTTGTTTAAATTATGAAAATTTGTCGCCTGTGGGAATTGAACCAGGGACCTCAGGATCCACAGGCCGACTTCATACCACTGAGCTAGCCATCCCATATATATATATATACACGAGCCCAGTCCCGCTTCAGTTGGCCCGAATCTAATTTTATCGTTAAAATTTAAATAATACTAAAAACCCAGGTAACATACATTTACTAAATTCTACAATTAATTTTAAACATTTTAAACTAAATTTAACGTTAAACATACCTTAAAGACAAAATGTATAGCAGTTTAACTCTCAATTTTTTTTCGTCACATAAACTAGATCCGATGAATATTCAGGTCTCTACCGATTTTTCAACAGTAAAATTCCGATTTTTCCCACGCTGCGGCGTTTTAATGCATAATTTTATTTAATAGTTAAATCGATTCTAAATTGATTTATATTTTTATTAATTTATAAAAGTATGGCTGGAAATTTTTACTTTTTCGGTACTAGAACATCCTAGAACAAAATACGAAATTTCGTTAGTGGTCATTGAAAATCCTAAAAACAGAACATCAAGTGAGTTTGATTTATTTGCTCCAATGTAATAAAACATGCACGTGCGTATATACGGACAACCGAAAAAATTCTAATAAACTAATAAAATGAAACGGAAAGCATGTTTAGCATTTTTGCATGCATACATTTGTTGGTCTACACTAGAAGAAATTTATAGTTGTAGAATCTATAAATCATAAAATATTTTATTAGCTAGAATTTTCACTAGTTCATAAAATCCGATTTTATTTCGTTTCGTTGATTAAGAAACAAAATATTAATTTTTCCTTGATAAGTAAACTGCTAGTACACTAGTTAATATAATCGTACCATATCAACGAGGAACTAAATTTAGTCATTCAAATTTATATAATAATATTTATATTTTCAGTGATAAATAAAACATTTTTGTATTTAATATATTTTAAAAATATGTAAAACTATACTGTAATATTTTGTTTAACATTTAGGGAAGTCGCTCAGCGTAGAATCGTAAAATATAAAATATGTAACGTACAGGCAAATAAAATTAAGATCGCTGCGCCATCTGGAACATTTCGCGAACTGATGTATCCAGGATAGATTTTTAACGCTTTATAGTTGTTTGGTTTAATTTATGTCTATTATTTGTAATTTATGTTTTGATCTGTAGAGAAACTAAAATATCTGTGGATCCTGAGAACCCTGGTTCGATTCCCACAGGTGACAAACAATTTTCACCATTTTAAAAACTATCCCTGTGGCTCCCTCACCACTAACATCTTTGGGGGCCGTGATTTGACGACTGGTAACCGCACTTCACGCGCTAAATATATCGCTTACCGAGATGTGCTTCGGCAGAGTGCCACACCCAGTAATGGGTAGAAGGCGTGATGATATATTTATTTATTTATTTTATTTATTAATTAAATACATCGAAGGAAATTGAAATAATTTTACGCATTTAATTGAAGTAACATTATGCATAAAGAAGGACTGATACCAAATAATGGAGATAAAACTACAAAATTTAAATCGCATTTTAATTTTATAAAGCACAAAATAAGTTTCTCTTTTATACTTAATTTATTTACATGATTCTCACTATATATTAAATCTATTGAATTTAGAATACAAATTCAGATATGAAGATTCTCGATGCCTGTAAAATTGTATTTATGAAATAAATAAATAAATAAAATAAATATATCATCACGCCTTCTACCCATTACTGGGTGTGGTACTCTGCTGAAGCAGATCTCGGTAAGTGATATATTTTGCGCGTGAAGTGCGGTTACCAGTCGTCAAATCACGGTCCCCAAACATGTTAATGGTGGAGGAGCCACAGAGATAGCTTTTTCAAATTTGTCGCCTGTGGGAATCGAACCAGGGACCGACTTCATACCACTGAGCTACCATTTATTAAATGTGCGATAGTAAGTCTTTCCGGTGTATTCACATGTACTTCGGAATATTTAAACGTGTTCGGTTGATTATTTAATAAATTTATTATAGTATCTACTGTTTTTCTCTCTTCTACTGTATTTGTATCGTGATTTTTCTCCATTTCGACATTGAGTGCGTTCCACTTGGCGCCCACAACGCTCGCGACCACGACCGCGAATTTTGCCGTTCCACTAGCATGCAAACGCCGCGGGCGAGAACCTAAGTGGAACGTACAACGGGCTTGTGAATAAAAGATGGCTGCTGCTGCAATTGACATATTGATGTTGAGAAGAAATAGATATGAATCTGATAGCTCATCAAGCTCCGATGAAGAGTGGGATGAAGCTTTGCAGGAAAGGGGAAAGCGAAAACTTCGGCCGCGAGTTATAAATTACGGTGATGTTATTAATAGTTACGTGGATAATGAATTTAATAGTCATTTTAGGTAATTGAGAACCAACTTGACATTGCAAACTGTTTATTAAACAATTATCTCTTTATCTTTATCTCTTTTTGTAGAATGTCTAAAGCGACATTTGTATAATTGCGCGCGTAAATGCCAAACGACCGCGCCGACCCATCCTGTTAAGATGAGCGTTGTGGTCGAAGCGCGGTCGTTGTTAGTGACGTCATCCGTGACGTTATTAGAACCAACGGTGGCGACCGCGGCTTTAAGTGGAACGCATCTGTGAGCGTTTCGGGCGTTGTGGGCGCCAAATGGAACGCACCCATTATCATGCGTAGCATTTTCATATTCACTTTGTCCGAAATTTTGCTTTTAATGGGTTTCTTCATTCTCAAAATTCTGTCACTATCTTGAATTTGTTTATTGTATTTTCTTCGCCTTTGGCAAATTCATAGGTATTGCATTTCGTTTGAGATGTACAGCTCTATTTAGATGTTACTTGATTAACTACTTACCATGAAAAAAATAGTTGTATGTTTCGTTAGGATTAAAAATACAAGTTTTCGGATGAAATAATAAAGGTTATTATTATTATTATATTATTTATTATCATGACAATTGTAGTAAAAATGTTATTTTTGGTCCTAAGACCAAAAAACGATGACGTATCTATGGTAACGTAAACATTCCTGAAATAGCGTTCTTTTACTACTGAAAAAGTTGAAATAATAAAGTAATAATTTTTTTGTGAAATGTAAGGAACATATTACCGTACACGGGTTAACATTTTTCTCTATTTTTAATCACATAATCCATACTGCATGCTTATCTATTAATTCGGCAACCCAAAATTTTGTCTCAAATTTAACTTTTTGTGTTTCTTTCTTTGGCAATATATGAAAAGATACATTTGGATATTCTTTTACTTTCTTATACGCAGTATAAGGAAGTATTGTAATCGCGAAAAAAATCGTTGACGAGATTTTCGCGGAAATACGTGTTTTGAGGTCCACTGAATCCGTTTTGATCATTTTCTCAATGATGTCTGTGTGTGTGTGTGTGTGGATGGATGGATGGATGTGTATCCGAGTGTGCAATATCTCATGAACGAGATAAGATTTGTTAACGAAACTTGGTAATTATAAGTTTCATGAAAATACGAAGAGCTGAGTTGATTTTGAATGAAATTGAAAAACCGGAAGAGGAAGTTTACTCGACACACAAAACAATAAATTCCATTTATTTCAAAAATGGAATCAGTTATGAAAAATGGTTTCAAATAAAAGATGTTAGCAAAAATATTTGGAACATAAAATATTATTTGCAATTTTCCTGTATATGCGTCTAATTTTGAGAAAAACTAATTTTTATGTTTAATAATATATTTTAATAATCTAGTAGCAATAGAAACAAAAAACATAAATATTGATTTTCGCATTATCTAGTTATCTTTCTTTTTTTTAAAAAAAACAAATACATCATTAAAATGGTCAACTAATTTGGCAACTTTGCCATATATATATATATATATATATATATATATATATATATATATATATATAATTTTTATCAATGATATAATTTTTTTGTATTTGTCACTCTGCATTACAGGAATTTAACCCTTTCCGACACGAATAAACAAAAATTAAAATTAATTAGGTTTTTTCAAAAAATCTTTTATTAGAACAAAACAAACACTTTTAATAAGAAAATAAAAAACAAAATAAATTGTGGTATCTTTTTGATATCACTATAAGTTGTAGACCTATAAATAAAAATTTATTTTTTATGAAAATCATAAAAACAGTTTTTATTGGTTTTTAGGCATAAGTCAACTTCACAAACTGAACATATCCAACGTGTACGATGTGGATCCTTACTAGAGGCGTGTTTCTTTGGATTGTGATTGTGATTTTCTATATCATGATTCCTTTGATCGTGATTGCGTTGAATCATGATTAAATATGATACTGAAGAAAACATCGAACAGGAATAATGATTCAAATCCAATCCGATCAACGCGATCCTATAGTATGAACGTTAAAATAACTGCAAATGTCAAATACACAAACTAACCTATTTTAAAATTTCATAAATGAGTGTCCATGTAAGCCATTTAAACATTCTTCCAGAAGCAGCCAATTTCCCTTAATTCCACAAATAGAGCACATAAATTTATCATCAGATGCCATTTTTAAACCTTCGATGTGAATCTGTCAACATGAATCATAGAAAAAGTATGATTCAGAAGGGTAGGGGGATTGTCGTTTCGTGATCACAAAATGATAGAGTAGGGATAACGAATAACGAATAACGAACGAAGAAACATGATTCTTCATAATCAGTCCAAAGAAACACGCCTTAGTGCTACACTCAGCACATCGTTTTGAAATTCCATGTACTGGTAAATGCTTGACTTGATCTGTTCTGACTTCAGGTGCAATGTATGGTTTGAACCGGTTTACTAGCGAAGTGTTTTTATAACATGTCCCTGGGGAACCTTTATATGAGTTACATCCTATAAGACCAATAATTACTCTGCATTTATATTGTTTCAATGTAATGTTTTCTTTCGTAGTCATTTTGAAAATGATATATGCCTTCGTCATAATTACTATCTATTTTACTTTCATCGGAACTGATGTTTTCAAAATTAACATTGTTATTACTATTATTGTGGATTTCGTTTTCATCTAATATACTTTCAGAATGGACACTGTCTTCGGATTCTCCTCCCGAAGGAATATTGCCGATTATATCAAACAGTTCTGAGGAACTTATATTGTTTAGATGTACTTTCTTTTGTCTTCAAAAGACCAAAATTGGTTAGCAGTGGTTTCAAAACTAGACCATATAACAAATGATTTTTATTGAAAAGCAACAAAAAGATTTATAATTGTTAATATATCTCAACAATAAAAAATGATTATTTGAATTAAATAATAGTATATTACATAACAAGCATCGAAAGAGTAAGATAACTTGCGAGTGATTTAAGTACACGAGCACAGTTATCACACTTTCGAGCGAGTTATGTACACTATTTTTCAGACGACCACAAAATATTTCTAAAAAATGTTTACAAGAGCAATGTTGTTACACTTTAACAGCTGATGCGTTTTTGTAGGTAAGCATTGACGTTTGACGTTTGAAGTTAGGTATTGTGATACCAACTGTACTAACCATAATGTCAAAATATTGAATAATGTAAAAATATTGGTAAATAAGTAATTATTTATTTTTAAAAATAAGATTTATTTGTACAAATGTGTTGAAAAATATGTTAAAACTTCAGTTTAAACAATAATACAAATTCTTTTCATTTATTTTCTTCATCATCGTAACACCATCTGTTGTCAATCAGTGCAACTTCACCTGTTATGTTAGAAGTGTACGTTATACTAACATAC
Organism: Pterostichus madidus; assembly: GCA_911728475.2. Lineage (NCBI taxonomy): Eukaryota > Metazoa > Arthropoda > Insecta > Coleoptera > Carabidae > Pterostichus > Pterostichus madidus. Next base: position 21,826,827 of record OU452311.1, on the reverse strand, counting down.
GAGGTGTATGTTAAGTTCAACTTTCCGTAGTAGTTTATGATGTTGTTATGGTTACTTTCATACGTGGTCGTCTGAAAACTATATTACATACCTTATAAGTAATAGAATCCTATATGGTAAAATTAAATAATTTTTAGGTTAATTTCCACAAAAGCGTTACTAAAAGTTGTGTCATTTTATTTCCAACTACTGTTAAATGCAGCCCACTACATTTTTTCCCGGTAGATAGAATACCTTTATGCATTAACTTACGTTGAAAAAACAAGGTGGTATAATTTTGAAACCAGTTCACCACAAAGTGTTAATCCCAATGAGTAATTAAATACGAAATATTGGTATTGGGGCGTATTTTATAACAGATCTGTTATTTTTTATTCAGTGCCATGCATTGTCATTGGTTAAAAATTTTAACGGATCGTTAAATTTAACAAGTATATTACATAAAACGCCTAATTATCTGGTTTGAAACAAACTGTTTGACTGCCACTGATACTTGAGACTAGTGGTACAACTGAAGTGAATTACTAGCTAAATTAGTTTCCAATTTTGTCGAGGATTGCAAAGATATACGGCCAATATATACTATATTGGCCGTATTTGTTTGGGAACTTTGGGGTCAACCCCGAACTGACATAGAACTAACTCGTGTTACTTACAAATAAATGATGCATCTAGTGTCAGTTGTAAACATTGGCGGTAAATTTAAAATCTGAATGCATGTTCGAAGCGACATCTGCTTAGTTTTGTTTGTGTGTTAAATTGCGCTTTTAATTGGATGTTTTAAGTCATCTTTTATTTTTTATTTGTAGTCAAAAATCAAATAACGTTAAAGTCTGCCCATTTTTTTAGAATTTTGTCATCAGCAGTATCAAAATAATTTATTTCGGAGTCGCAAGAAACTCATACTGCATATTGCTCTTCCATCACCTGCGTAAATTTTGTGTTTTTTCACAAAATTATTATAAAATTAATTACGTATTTCATCAAATTAGCTTCTAACCTCTCTATACTATTACAAATCGCGATGCCGCCACGGATAACAAGGAACACAAGTTCATTAGAAAGGGACAACAAACGGGTTCAACCTACCAACCCGCTAAAATAGCTGGGGCAGTAGGCTCAGTTCAAGATCAGTTCTGGGTTACTTAAGCGTACCAATTAAACAAAAGGGGTTACTTTATAAATCCCAAATAAATACGGCCATTATGTGTGTTGTATTAATAAAAAATCATGTATTAATAGGGGTCATAAATGTATAATTTTATGTAAATTAATCAAACCCATTAATGAACGATCAACGGAAAATATAATTAAAGACTTCTTCGGAAATTAGCAATTTGTATGAAAGATATGATCGCAGTTCATATATCCCAATTTTTCTCTCTATAATTGAATTTAATACTGTATTTTCAGTGATCGTTATAGTTTTTCATGAATTTTCACAGTAAAAATAACAATAAAATAAAATAAGCTAATTTTATTTGAACGAAAATATTTACACAATTTTTAGCTATTGCCAACATAGATATAGTAAATAAAATATTTTTGTTTGTAAATATCTATTAATGCATTACTCATGTTGGAGGCTGTTACTCCTTGAAAATAATAGACAAATACATCAAACTCGTGGAAATGTTATTGATATTATTTCGAACAATTATTTTTACATACATATCTTCACGCTATATCCCAACAAATGGGGTAGCACGAACCCTAAAATCACTCATAAAACATTCACTCATCACACCCATCAAACAACCAGCCATCACCAAACATTTTCATCCAAACACACCACCCTCACTTCAACCACATTTATAGATCACTCCATATAAACTCATTCATTTATTACACTCGAAAACATTATCACACAACAAACCTTCAATCACATCATTCCTATTCTCTTACCATTCATTTTCCTTCCTCAACGTACATAACATATGCATAAAAAAATCTCAAATTGCTCACATTTACTCCTAACAACGAATCTAATAACGAAACTAACAACGAATCTACAAGATTAGAAAAGATGAAAGCGATAGTCTACACTTGTATATGAAAGAAAAGACCACACAATGCAGTCACAGAAAATGAGACAAAAATATAAGAAAGGGAGGGAGCGTCGCCCTGCGCATGCCTTTGAAAGTGAATTTCACACACTTGCAGTTAAACACTCTACGTAATAACTGAAAACGAATTAAAAGATAAGAAAGGAAGGGAGTGTCGCTCTACGCTTGTTTTTGGAAGTGAATTCCATACAATTGCAGTTCAACACTCAATGTAAGATCAGAAAACGAATAAAAAAGATAAGAAACGAAGGGAGTGTCGTCCCTGAGCTTGTTTTTGAAAGTGAATTTCACACAATTACAGGTAAACACTCTAATGAAATTACTAAACAACGAAACTAAAATCTAAAACCCTGCGCTTTTCTGAAATCATCAGATTCATTCCGCAATTAATCTTCGCCAAACGTTCCTATCCTGACACACCACTTTTGCTTCATCCACATTCATAATTCCTTTCATACACGCACGTTTGTTCCTCGTACTCGGAATATAAAGATAAACATTTTGAATCGCTGGAAATGACTAATATATTTGGTCTTTGTGCTTCATGTGATTTATTTTAATAAAATTTGCACGTCAACGTTCGAAAGGTTATACTGGGTCAGCTTGCCAGTTTATATTATTTGGAGGTCACCACTAGATCTATAGCAGATATTTACTAGATTTTTTTTTAATCGCAAAATATATTTATTACTTTTTTCTGTAAGTAGAAAGAAATATAAAAATAAATTTATTATTAGTTCAAAATATAAATTAAAAAGAAATTTGCTTTGTATTTAATATGCAGTTGAAGACAAAAATTAAGCAAACACTTGGTATATATTGCATATTCGTTTATTGATGTATTTAAGTACTCTTATGAACCAGATACGTTTATTTTTACACACGTTTATTTAATAGAGCCAAATATTTTATTTTGGTTCTTTTTGTGCATTCCAAAAATATATGAACTCGGTGAGTCCGGACCTTGTACTGTTATTGGGATTAAGTTCCTATTCTACAGAGTGGCGTAAAAATAAAATAAAATAAAATAATAATTACAGAAATTTTATATTCCGTCCTTTATTGCATCAATACAATGTTCATAATTTGCATTACATTATTAACCTTGTCTATGAACAACAATGAAATTCAATTTGAATATTTGTTTATCAGTAGAGATATTTATACATTATTCAGAGGCGTAACAACAAAAATCTGGTGTGGGCACCACACGACTTTCTTATACACAGCATATTTCATATTAAAAACGCTGAATTGAACACTTATGACTTGCTCCTTGCGTTTGACAATTATTATTTGACATATAAATGTTAAACATGTTTTTGTTTTTTATTTCTATTGCTACTATGATTATTGAAATATATTATTAAATATATAAATTAGTTTTTCTCAAAATTAGACGCATATACAGGAAAATTGCAAATAACATTTTATGTTCCAAATATTTTTGCTAACATCTTTTATTTGAAACTTTTTTTCGTAACTGATTCCATTTTTGAAATAAATGGAATTTATTGTTTTGTGTGTCCAGTAAACTTCCTCTTCCGGTTTTTCAATTTCATTCAAAATCAACTCAGCTCTTCGTATTTTCATGAAACTTATAATTACCAAGTTTCGTTAACAAATCTTATCTCGTTCATGAGATATTGCACGACCGGACACACATCCATCCATCCATCCACACACACAGACATCATTGAGAAAATGACAGATTCAGTGGACCTCAAAACATGTATTTCCGCGAAAATCTCGTCAACGATTTTTTTCACGATTCCAATGGGTTACAAAATCAAATATTAATTCTTATTTCTTTATTTGATTTCGTTTGTTAAAAAAACATAATTATATAATTTGAATTTTTATTTCAACATATATCGCACTTCGAATTCCTGTTTTAAAATCTTTATAAAATATGAAATTGTTTCTTGTGTTCTCTAATTTGGCCCATTGTGTAGATCGCCTGCATTCGGATAACTACGCCACTGACATTATTAGACATTATCATTGGCAGTTCCTACATAATACATAGATATCTAATGTGGAAATGAAAGTAGTGACGTTTCAATGACGTATGACTTGACCTTAAACCAGTTCATGAATATGAAAATTGAATATTTCATACATTTTGTAATACGTTACAGCTCTTATTTAACATAATTGTAATTACGTGTCTTTAACAGACCGCAAAATTAATCGAGATGTTTATTCAAATATGTCTTCTAGATTCTAGAATTTCATACGAGTTTCATTTGATACACAAGAAAATTGTTGTTTTATGACACTACTTTTGTAACTGGTTTCCTGTTTTTTTTTTTCTGAATAAAGCGAATATTTAAAAATTAATATATATAAATAAAATAAAATAAAATAAATATGTCATCACGTCTTCTACCCATTGCTGGGTGTGGCACTCTGCCGAAGCAGATCTCGGTAAGTGATATATTTTGCGCGTGAAGTGCGGTTAGTCGTCAAATCACGGCCCCCAAATATGTTAGTCGTGATATATATATATATATATATATATATATATATATATATATATATATATATATATATATATATATATATATATATATATATAAGAATACCTTATATAACGGAAATTGAATCTGACAAAATATTCTAATTGGTTTATTTATAAAATAATTAAAATTCGTGAATGTGACCTTTATAAATTTCCGCTGTCCGTTCTTCTATAAACGCAAATTTATAATTATGAAGTTGTATGACATAAAAACTAAACAAGACATGTGTATGTTTATTATACGAAGGACAGCTGATGATTTGCAAAATTATATTGTTAGTGTTTGATATTTCTCGTCTTCTTTTCTTTAGTTAAACGATCAATCGTTGCTTGAGAAATATCATTTCACAAACAACGGTTAAAAGTAAAAAATCCTGAATTTTGAATTAGGCAAATTAAGCTAAACCATATTCTCAAAAAAGTTTATGTAATCATGATACCATTTGGATTTCAAAAAGTAATTTGAATTAGCATTTTAAAATTAGACTAGAATGGTTAGCGAATCAAAAATCCAGGATTGGCTAAAACTTTTTTGAGAATAAATGTACTTATTAAATACATATAGCATAAAGCCTTCTACCCATTACTGGGTGTGGCATTCTGCCGTTGCAAATCTCGGTAAGTGATATATTCTGCCACAGGTGAAAATTGTTTGTCGGCTGTGGGAATCAAACCCAGGTTTTCAAATCCACAGGCCGATTCAATACTACTGAGCTACCTACATGAATAATGAATTACAGGTAAACAAGGAATGTAGGCAATTGGTGTAACATATGTGTTATGCTGGTAGTGCGTTTTTCTTTTTTTTTTGCCTGTTTATTTTCATAGATATTTTTGCACTTTTCTGTTTAGTGTAAAAAAAAAGAATTTATGTCGTATTATATTGACTGTACTTTTATTTTTGTTTCGTAAAAATATATTTTTGTTTAGTAATAGAATAGTAAAATGCGCATGTTCCTGAGCACAAGAAAAAAGAAAACAAATATGAAAAATTTTGTAAATGTATGATAATTCCTTTCCACATTTTTGTCTAATGTCATTGTTATCTCAAACTATTTGATATATGTTGTATATTTATCAATTTAATTTAATTTCATTTTCTTGAACTAAAAAACATGATTTTCAACATATTCAGATTATTTAAAAAAATCTACTTGTGCTACTAAAACAGTATGATTACAAAAATCTATATCCTACTAAAATTATAAATATACAAAACAAAATAAAGTACGAAAAATATAAAAACTAAAAAAAAATGACAGCAGGACAAAGTAATTTTTAACCCTGAGAGGAATATCTTCGGAGGTCGCTACTATTATCGGTGTTAAAAGTTGTATTAAAAAAATGGCGGTTTATTTGAATTTATATAATAATGAGATATCTTGTAATTCCTTCCACTCATAAATACAGCATGTCAAAAGAATAATAATTATGTTAGATTAATGATAAATAAGTCTATCATTAATAAATTTGCATAAATACGCATATCGCAAACGATGCGGCGAACAAATATTTTGACTGAGACTGTACATTTTACTTTCGCGCCAAAGTAGAGCCACGCTGTTCGTTGTATACTTGAATGAGTGAAGTTAAAGCGCATGCCAATTTTAGTTTGTGGAGTCTACACTTGGAGGCCAAAGGAAAACCGTTCTTGTAGATTTTGTTTTGATGCCGTCAGCGCCATCTCTTAGTGTTTAAAAAGCACATTAAGTAATTCTACAAGAAAATTTATGAATGAATATCGATTATAATTCGTAGTAGAGTTGGACACAGCAGTTTACAACCCCAAGAAGTGTGTCTTCGGAGGTCGCTACTATCGTCGGTACATTCATAGTATATTCCGAAAATGAACCACGGTGACTGTTGTCACTTGACAGATGCGTTTCGAAATGTGAAATTTATTTAATATGGAAAAATGTTTATATTATAAAAATATTATATTCTACATCACACTTGCACACTTAAATATAGGGATATAAAAATAACACAAAGAAAAAATAAATATGAGCTTTAGAACAAGTAATAAATTCATCTAATATGAATATATACTGTTAAATAATAAAAATACATTTTGTATCACATGTTTACATAGCAGTCGTCATAAAAATATAGTTTTATAAGACAAAAATCCACAAACACTGCAAAAGCCGCCAAATACGTTTCAATCTTGTCAACAACAGCTGTGAAGTAACCAAACTAACCACAAATTTCAAAAACCATGTTCCGTAATGAAACCGGTTACTGAAAAAACTAACCATGGTTAATGTGGTTCATTTTCGGAATACGCTGCTAGCTGTTTTCTTTCGGTAAGCGATCCAATCCGATCGGATTGAATAATCCGATTACATGACGTCACAAATGATTGAAATCGTGTTTCAAAAGAACTAATCTTTGTATGATTGCAATCCATAGAAATTTGACATTTATCTACCTTAACTCTAATTCAATACCAAAATGAATTTAGAAAATTTGTATTTATAAAAATATAATTTAGTATATTCTAATTGATTTATACTAATAATATTGTAGGATGAAATAACGGGAAATATTTATTTCTTTTGTATTATTAATATAAATTAATGTACACTCTCCTCTTTTATTTTCCATCGTGTTTATATTTTTATTTATTTAACTATTAAACATGAAATTATTAGCGAATGACAAACCGATAAACCACGTGACAGCAATCCGATCGACGTGATCGCTGTTTTGAAGCGATGAGGAAAATCAGATTGCAATCAAGTATATTGTGGTGGGGGTATGTGATCGAAGAACGTGTACGATCACTTTTGGATTGCTCAATCCGATTAAATCGGTTTTTTTCTGACCGAAAGAAAACAGCTATTATCAGTGTCAAAAGTTGGGTTCAAAAATGGCGGTTTATTTGAATTTATGAACTGAGTGTAATTATTTCCATTTATAAAAATAGCATATCAAAAGAATAACAATTATGATAGATGCATATAAATAAATATATCAATAATAAATTTACATAAATACGCATATCGTACATAGTGCAGCGTTCATTTGTTTTCACTGAGACTGTATATTTCACTTTCGCCCAAAGCACAGCAGTAAAATTAAAGTGCATTTCAGCAATGGTTTTATTTTGGTTTTTCGAACTCCATGATTTATTTAAAAACTGAGTCACTTCATTAATATACTTATACATTACAGAAAAACTAAATACATACATACATACATATCTTCACGCCATATCCCAACAAATGGGGTAGCACGAACCCTAAAATCACTCATAAAACATTCACTCATCACACCCATCAAACAACCAATTATCGTCAAACACTCTCATCCAAACACACCACCCTCACTTCAACCACCCTCAAAGATCACTCCATATAAACTCATTCATTTATACACTCGAAACTACTATCACACAGCAAACCTTCAATCACATCACTCCCCCTCACCTACCACTCACTTTCCTTCTTCAACGCACACAACGCATGCATAAAAAATCTCAAATTACTCACGTTCACTCCCAACAACGAAAAAATAACGAAACTAACAACGAATCTACAAGATTAGAAAAGATGAAAGCGATAGTCTGCACTTATATATGAAAGAAAACACCACACAATGCAGTAACTGAAAATGAAACAAAAAGATAAGAAAGGGAGGGAGCGTCGCCCTGCGCTTGTTTTTGAAAGTGAATTTCACACAATTGCAGTTAAATACTACGTAATAACTGAAAACGAATTAAAAGATAAGAAAGAAAGGGAGTGTCGCTCTACGCTTGTTTTTGGAAGTGAATTCCACACAATTGCAGTTAAACACTCAATGTAAGATCAGAAAAGAATAAAAAAGATAAGAAACTAAATACAAAAAATATATATATATATATATATTGTAGAATTATTTACTATATGCAATTAAGTTTCGTATTTTATTATTTAACAAATTATGACATGTAATTAGTATCAAGTAAAATTTAATTAAATTCAGTAAAAATGTATATAGACCGAATCGATGTAAAATATTGAAATTTTCTATTAGCGCCAAATCGGTCAATGAGACAAGGCAAAAAATTAAAATTATTATCGCAAATAACAACAATATTATGAAAATTATAAATAACATAAAAATATTTTTAACTGAAAAACACTTTTAGCGTCAGAGAAAAAATGACATTTTTACATGTGGCGCACAAGAAAAATAGAAAAATGACTATGTCAGTGAACGTGTTAATGGTGTAAACTGTAATTATTGTTTGTTAATCACTAGAAAAGCGAAAGAAACAACTTAGATTGTGTAGTACTTTGTTACGCAAGTTTTTAATGGTTTTGATTCGCTTGACTTTTGTTCAATACTTCCTGAATATTTGCCGCGTGATACTGGTTGCATATGAAGCGAGCTATTTACGTAAAGTGGTGCCGCTGCGCCATCTACCAAGCAGTAGCGGAAAGTACGGGTTTTCCCATTCCATGACGTAAACATAGATGGATTACTCATCAGGAAAGTTTTTGTGGAAGTAAATTCCAAATAATAAATTTATCATTTACTTTTCTGGTTTGTTCACAAAAGCAAAATTTATGATTTTCTTGTATTTCGTTTACATATTGCGTAATAACAGGATATTTAATCAGGAACAGAAATTTACTATAAACAAACGTTTTCTTGGAAGTCAAATTCGTCACACAAACTACAATGTTTTTATAAACTTTATTTTGTCACTTTACGCAAAAAAATAATTAAGTATAATTTCATGTTGTTAATGTACTTCAATCTCATTTTTTTCATTATATTTTGTTATAAAATAATAACATGTGTTGCATCATAAATACATTCGTGTCTTAAAGACGTGTAATTTATGATTTTTGCGTGGGTAGTATTGTTATTTATCATTTATGCAATAAAAGTAAAAATAATATTATCAGTGTCGGGTTAAAAACTTTAGCGTGCTTTGCAAATTTACAATTACTTGTTAATTTTAACGTCTTAAATAGCTCAGTGGAACTAGAATTAAAAGTTTCACAACTTGCAAGAAAATATCAACCTGGTCTACAAAACTGAGTTCAAGTAATTATTTTAATTGTTAAAATTATTGAATATCAAACTTATTTACTTTTTTTTTTTAATATTTACTACAATAATGTAAATTTTATTAAATATATATATATATATATATATATATATATATATATATATATATATATATATATATATAATATAAATATATGATCGCGCCTTGTACCCACTAAAAATATCATCACGCCTTTTACTTATTACTGGGTGTAGCACTCTGCCGAAGCAGATCTCGGTAAGTGATATATTTACGCGCGTGAAGTGCGGTTACCAGGCGTCAAATCACGACCCCCAAAAATGTTAGTAGAGGGGGAACCACAAGAGTAGAATTTAATGTGGTGAAAATGTTTGTCGTCAGTCGAATCGAACCAGGGTTCTTAGAATCCACAGGCCGACACGATAATAATATCTATTGCCCTTTTCCCATTACTGGGCACTCTGCCATAACTTCTAGATAAGTCATATATATTTTTGCGCGTCGAACAAAGTAAATGAGGGGCGGGCGATATGAATCATAATTTTCCGGTCGTTATAATGTTGGTTATTTACTTCGTATCATAGTAATAATAAACAAATAACATTTAAATGAAAAATAATAGTACTTTGTATCATTAGGCCGGAAATTGGACTTTGCGAATGCGAGCATATTTTGGTAGGTCATGCCGAAGGCGAGACTTGTAAATTGTGAGTACTCGCAAAACAGTTTCTACACAAGAATTTTCGCGCCAAATTAAATAAAATTATTGATTTAAAATAGCTAAAAATCTCTAACCTCGAAGTACGAAATTGACAGTCAGTTTCATAACATCGTAACATCTCTACTTTCACATGTTGAACTCGCCCAGCTGAATGTTCTCTACGGTGTATTACTCTATAAATATTATTTATTAAAGATAGTTCAATTATATGTTTACATTTTTTCTATTTGTATTAAATGCAGATTAAATATTTAATTGAGCTTCGTGCAATCCGAATTCGTCTCTTCTTGACAATACAGAATTTTAATTAAATACTCGCCTTTCATTTTTAATAACGTATTATTTTTATACAAACTAAAATCAATTTGAGATTGCATACAAATACATGCTTTTATGAAATATTTAAATAATAAATATATATATATATATATATATATATATATATATATATATATATATATATATATATATATAAATAAATAAAATAAATATAAATATATCATTACGCCTTTTACGTATTACTGGGTGTGGCACACTGCCGAAGCAGATCTCGGTGAGTGATATATTTATGCGCGTGAAGTGCGGTTACTAGTCGTCAAATCACGCTCCCCAAAGATGGGGGACCACAGGGGGTAATTTTAAATTGGTGAAAATGTTTTGTCGGCTATAACATTTTCACCAATTTAAAAATTATCCCTGTGGCTCTCCTACTACTAACATCTTTGAGGGCCGTGATTTAACGGCTGGTAACCGCACAGCACGCGCATAAATATGTCACGTACGGAGATCTGGTTCGGCAGAGTGCCACACCCAGCAATGGGTAAAAGGCGTGATAATATATTTATATATAAATTATAACTAAACATAACGTACTTGATTTTTCCACAGATTTTATTTTACTTTAATGTAACGATCGTTTCGTCCTCTCTGGCATCATTACATGATATCCGAGAGGACGCAACGATCGTTACATTAGAGAAAATAAAATCTTTGGAAAAATCAAGTGCGTTGTGTTAATTTATTAGTGTTAATATGTTCCACCAAGTACCGACTACGAAAAGTCTCTCAATTATTAAAAAATATATCATCTCCCCATTTCGTATTTTAAAAATTCTACCCTCAATTGAATATCAAGTTTTTTTTTCCAAGTATTTATTTGTTTACAATGTAACTTGTTGACCGCATGGAATCGGACAGTGCGATTCGTGATAAGGAACCCCACACAAAGATAAGATTTGAAGTGGAAAGTAAAATATTATCACCGCTTATTCGAAAATACTTCGTGCATTGCAAATTTCCTATTTTGGTATATATTCTCTATTGTTGATTATATTTATATCTATAGTAACTTGTTTCTATGGGCTGAAGAAAAAAACTAAACAAAAAATTGTGTAAACAAATGATAGCAGCTTCTAGTTTAGACGATTTGTGCGTCGTAAAATCTCAAAATTCTTTAAATATCTGTTTCATTACTGTTTTTTTATCAGATTGTAGCAAGCAGTGTAACTCGTGTCTTTGGATTCATCACTAAATCATATGTTTTATAGTGTTCATCATATATTCTATTCGTTTTGCAAATTTCTTGTTTGTCTAGTGATGATTAAATACAATGGCTAAGCTAACTCGTTTTGTATACCTTAGCATTATGTAATAAAATAAACATTTTATTTGTGGACATGTTTTGTAATTTGTAATTTTTCAGTTGAATTACATTATTATTATTTTCGGGTAGTTAGTTCAGCGGTATCAAGTCGGCCTGTGGATCCTAAGATATCTGGTTCGATTTCCACAGGCGACAAACAATTTTCACCATTTTTAAAAACTACCCCTGTGGCTCTCCCAACACTAACATCTTTGGGGGCCGTGATTTGACGACTAGTAACTGCACTTCACGCGCTAAATATATCACTTACCGAGATCTGTTTCGGCAGAGTTCCACACCCATATATATATATATATATATATATATATATATATATATATATATATATATATATATATATATATATATATATATATATATATATATCACGCCTTCTATCCATTACTGGGTGTGGCACTCTGCCGAAGCAGATCTCGGTAAGTGATATATTTTGCACGTGAAGTGCGGTAACCAGCCGTCAAGTTACGGCCCCCAAATATGTTAGTGGTGGGAGAGCCACAAGGGTAGTTTTAAAATGGTGAAAATTGTTTGTCGCCTGTGGGAATCGAACCAGGGTATATGGATATATATATATATATATATCCATTACTGGGTGTGGTAGTACCTTGGTACTCCGGTAAGCCGGTTACTAGCCGTCAAATCACGGCCATAAAGATATTAGTGGGGGGAGAGCCATGGGGATAATTTTAATGTAGTGTAAATAGTAGTGTCGGCTGTGGGAATTGAACCTGGGTTAGTAATAAATAAAGTTAGGATTCATATACATGAAAAATATATGTTATAAGCGCTTATGTATGTTGTTAAAATTATTAATATATGCATATATTTGCGCAAAATATGCTGTTAAATATGCATTTATTTAAACAAGTACAAATAAAAACGGTTTTGGAAAGTAACATTTATTATATAATTTCCATGCAATATTGTAGAAAACGAACAATTAATGCAAAAAAAATTATCTTCTATGTTATGAAAACAATTAATAATTAAATGTTTTTCTGTGTTCTCTACGAGAAAATGTTGTCTTTTATCCGATAACATATTTTTGTAGACGTTATAAGCGCAAATTTAAATTGGCTTATAATCGCGGAATCTCCTGAAAAAATATATCTTTCACATTGTCGACAGTCTTACCTTCTATGTGATGTGAAATTTTTATAATTTTATTTTTTCCAATACACCATAAAAAAAATTAAATAAATTTTCCCGTTTCAGAATTTATTGAATCAACATTTGTTTTTATCTTCATAACTAAACCATTTGAAGTTCTTAAAGGATCTTCGTGCGTATCCTATTTTGTATTTATGGAAAGCTTTGGATTATTTAACTTTGAGCTTTTTTGAGAATCCTTGATAGCGTCTTCTTTGAAAACAGTACTGTAATAATAGGGATTGGAGGAGAAGGGATAACTGCTTGAAATATTTGTTTATAAAAAAAAAATAAAAATGTATGACATGGTAAACATAAGCATATTTAACAAAATAAATATGTATATCCAAAAAATAGTAAATAAGGGTTGAAGAAAAAGGAATATCTGTCAGTTTTTCTTTGTATAGCTGTACTCTTAATGACGTCTTTAGATATTTTTTTACAAAAAAAAAATGTTTGAACTGGTAAACATAAGCATATTTAACAAAATAAATATGAACATCCAGAAAATAGTAAAAATATGCATATATTTGTAAAATATGCAAGATAAATAAATTAAACATGGGTGCAATCAATTCGTCTTTACGTGAAACGGAAAGGTCAAAATTAGCATATACCAATATGCAATATGCATATAATCTAAACTATAGTTATATGTCATATGTCACCTACATCTTCAAGAAAAAAAATTGAAAAAGTTTGTTAATTAGTGAAATTTGTTCGTTGAGTGATTTTGTAAAGTTTTGTTGTTCACATAATAGTCAATGTCATTCGTTGTGTAGTAGAAGCAAAAATTAAAATGCGACTCGTTATTTGGAGATTAGTTGTAGGAGATAGTAGCAAAGAAAATATGCAAATTTTCATTTTTCTGTGGTGATATATTTAGTTTAAATATATATTTTAGGTTTATGTACAGCAATTTTATTGTTTACATAAAATGAACTTTATGATGTAAAGTTGAATAAAATGTATATACAGTGTGTGGAAATTCTGGAACCATATGGAATTTTTTTATTATTAATATGAGAGAGAGTGTTTCTATAAATAGCAATAATATGAGCTCGTTATTTTAATTATTTTCTTTATATTATAATAATTTTTGCACTCATATATAAAATTTAATTTTGAATCACTTTTTCTATTATTTACCTCAATCCGATTTTATGAACATCTCTAAACATTACATAAAGTTTGACAATGCCAATGTAATTTTCTTATAAAACCACAACTTTTTTTCCTTTGAAGTTTTTCTCTAATATTAATAATTAAACAAAACTTACATAGCTACAGTTTTCCCGGACATACATACATTCGTTGGTTCGGTGACTCAGTGATATAGAGTCGGACTGCGGATATGAGAAACCGGGTTCGAGTCCCACAGCCGACAAATTATTTTCACTACATGAAAATTTCTCCTGTGGCTCTCCTCCCCTAACATCTTTGAGGGCCGCGATTTGACAACTGGTAATGCGCATAAATATATTAGTGAACGAAATCTGTGTCACTTCCTATAGGGTAAAGGGCGTGATAATGTATTTATTTATAAATATTACCCCTGTGAGCTCCCCCTGCACTAACTTCTTTGAGGGCTGTAATTTGACGGCTGGTAACCGCACTTCACGCGCATAAATATATCATTTACCGAGATCTGCTTCGGCAGAGTGCCACATTCTATAGGGTAAAAGCGTGATCAATAAATATATATATATATATATATACCAAATTTGGGGCAAATTGGTAAATTTAAAAAAAAAATTTGATTGCCATACAGGGTTGAGAGATTTTAAAAAAAAATCATTGATTTAAATCAAGATAAATTAAATTTAATCATTTAAACATAAATGAATAATTTTTATTATTGTATATGTATTAAATTAAAAATATAAAAAAATAAAAACATGTTTTAATAAATCATAAATATTTGAATATGAAAATATAACAATTCAAATAATAAAAAAATTAAAATAAAGTAGAAACGTTTATTCATTTAATGGTACATTATTATTAAAATGTTTAAATAAAAAGACCAGTTTTCTAGCCTTTTCAGTTCCTAGTCGGTTTCTGAATTTTGAATGCACAAGTCCAAATGATGAAAAAACTCGCTCAACACAAGCTAAAGACGAAGTGGCACATAAAAGTGATTTTATAATTTTCAATATCATATATTTATTTGGTCCTAATTCATCTTTTCGGGACATCCACCATTCAACACGTGAAACGATGTTCAGAATTTCTTTTGAAAACATTACACAATACATAATATTTAAAAATTTAATTCAAAATACCTGTTTTTACGCACTTAAAAAAATTTAATCTAAATCAAAAAAATTGATTTTTTTTATTTTTTTTTTAAATCACGGTTTTTATCCACCCTGCTGCCACGTTGGATTTTGTCAACCTGCCACACCAGATTTTTAGGGGCGTCCATCAGCCACAATTTGAGCCAAAAAACGACCCGATCGGTTGCGAATTTTAATTTTTACAAGCTTTTCTTTCTGGACACTCGATTTTTCACCGGCTTCCGGCCGCCATATTCGATTTTTAAAAGGCGCACTTCGCATTTGAAAGTAGACGCTTTAAGCTTTAAAATGAACCCTTGGTCGATTTTTTTGGTTGCTTTTATTTTTGGTCGTAGCTCTGATCCGGTTGCTACCTTTGAGGGCCGTAATTTGACAGCTGGTAACCGCACTTTACAAGGACAAGCCTTTATTGGAGCGTCTGCAATTAAAATAAGTGGAAATTCAAGATGATTCAATGAAACATCAACAAACATTTTTTGAGATAAAATTTTATTTTTATTGAAACTTTTATTTGTGAAATCTATTCGTATGAATATAAATCAGATTTGTCCGTTAGTTTTTCCAAAAAAATATTGTGACCGTAATGATGATACATATTTTTCTATGAAATAAATTGTTTCTTAAATGCAGTTGTCCTGTTTATGTTGAAACCAACAGCAAAGCAGTGCTACTCGTGTTTGGGGGCTCGTCTCTAAGACAGATAGATAACATTTGAACTGGAAAGTAAAGTATTTATTACGCAACGAGACGGAAGCGTACGCGTTGATTGCGCTCTGATTGTTGAATCAGCGGTGACTGTGGTGAGTAGTGAGAGTCTCTGAACATGTCCCCCGCCTATGGCAACAACACGTGCTTAGCACCAGGCTTATAATTATTAACAACGAGCGAATGTCAAGGGTATCACTTAAACATTTGTATCCTAGTCTGCAGCGATTTCTATTAGGTTACATTGCTTTACTAGCGCAGCGCTCCGGCCACTCGGCCATGTTTATCTGCGTTTGTCATTCGTGTCTCATGTGATATGTGCTGCTATCTATGCTGTTCGCTGTTGAGTATTTGTTCTTTGGTTTCTGTGTTGTTTCACTCGATACTTGAAGTTGATAGCTATGGTGCATGTTAAGTGATAGTTTTTTATACAAACAATATGAAAATGGTGAGTTTTTTTTCTTGTTATGATCTGCTGTTGTGCGTCATGTTCATTTCAACTTGCATCACTAAATTTTCACTGATATTTGATGATATGTTGTTATGATATAGAAAATAGCTATTAATAAGTTATTCTACATACCCAATATATTCTCATACGTGCGTAAAATTTCTGTGAAAACCTTGTAGTGACAGAAACCAGTTGCGCATATCAATAACTACTTTTTAAGTGTTCATTGGTGTTAACTCGTATGTTTTTCTTGGTTTACACTTCGTGATAACAGCGTTGTGCTTTGTTGTAAAACTTATATTGTTTATCCGTATCTACCGACAAGTGTCAATGTTGTATTTCCAAATTTTGGTACCAAAAGTCAAAAGTGATTCGTTTATTGACACAGGTATCATTTGTATAACCACCTGTGGAATGCTAGTTCAGCTACTTGGCAACAGAGCGCGCCACACGCATATTGCATAATGCATGTTCGTACTTGTTTGTGTTGTTTACTGATCAATGTTTATTATGGCATACAAGTCCTATTGTTTATCCTCAAATAATTTAATTTGTCTATAAAATACCATTTATTTAAATTATTATTATTATTATTTCTTTATGTCAGCATTTATTGAATTATTTCAATAAAAATTCACGCTGGAAGGTATACTACGCTACAGTGTACACAGAAGTGATTAAACATTGTGTTGTTTACTTATTAATAGAAAATTATAAAGGTTATGAAGAATTTAACTTTAGTAATTATTTTTGTTTGTTAGTTTACTCTTCCTTTCTGCTAGAAATAACAATTTTACTGAATAGAGAATACAAAAGAAATTATATTTATTTTGTCATGCGTATCTATTTTGATAGCCACTATCTTAACAAATAAGAACTTAAATTGCGTCTAACTATACAGAATTAGAAAATACATATTCATATAAATGCCTGAATTTTTACGCTCTTAACTTGCGCAAATAACTTGATCTGCAAAAATATTAACATTTGTATATATTTGTATATTAATAATCCACATACTAGTATTATGTTATTCACATTTAAATATTGATATTGACTTTGCGGTTATAGTATAAATATGTAATGTGGTTGGAAATTTACTTTTATTCACTTCCAGTATTACGGTAATAATTGTCAGACAGATTCACAAAACCGTTTTTAATATTATCTATAACTCTGTTTCAAATTAAAGCAGATTAAAGAAATGAACTAAATTCGATGCTAATTAACTCTCTTTTGAACTCAAGTTAAAATAAACTTGTTTCGTACATTGAAAAGAGAGTTAAAAACGAAATAAAAAATGGTGTTAGCGCTAATCCGCTTTATGAATCTGCTTATTAATGTTTAGTAGGTATTTTAAATTTTAAAATAGATATATAATTTTCTCATATCTTATATATTTTTTCAGACGACCACTTATGAAAGTAATCATAACAACATCATAAAGTTGAAAATAACATACACTGATATGTTATTATAACGCATACTTCTAACATGTCGGGTAAAGTTCCACTGATTGACAACAGATGACATAACGATGAAAGAAAATAATAAAATAAATGAAAAGAATTTGTATAATTATTTACATCGAACTTTTGGCTGATTTTTCAACACATTTGCACAGATAAATCTTATTTTTTACAATTAATAATTACTTATTTACTAATATTTTAGCATTATTTAATATTCTGACATTACGGTTAGTGCAGTTGGTATTACCACAAGTAACCTCAAACGTCAACGCTTACCTTCAAAAGTGCATCAGCTGTCAAAGTGTAACAATATTGCTCTAGTAAACTTTTTTTAGAAATATTTAGTGGTCGTCTGAAAAATAGTGTACATAACTCGTTCGAAAGTGTGATAACTGTGCTCGTGTACTTAAGTCACTCGGCGCTACGCGCCTCATTTTTCAATTTGTACACTCACACGTTATCTTACACTTTCGATGCGTGTTATGTAATTTACTATTAACACATTATTCGCCGAGCTGAATTTCGTTAACAATTAAATTTTTTAAATCACCTACCCGCAGTAAATAGTCGTTTTAACGGTTAACCATAACATAATACCACCTAAAACAAATGTCTTTATTTTAAAAAATATGAAATTTCGTTTCGATACCAGATTTAATTTATCCTCAAACTTTATAATACTCGTAGATATGGCAATAGTTATTTACGACACTAGTACGTAAAGCTTGTTTTTAGTCACAAGCGGATCAGAGTTAAAACCCGAGTCTAGCGAGTGACGAAAGGTGCTAACTTGTATCATACAAAATATTTTATCTAAGACCAAAAACATCAGCAAAAATATCCAAATTATTAATATGTCATTTTTGAATACTGAAAAATTCATTCATATTTTATTCATCTAACTATGGCAACCATGACAATCATGGTAAACAGTATGTAAAGTAAATTTAACCAATAGTTGGTAGGCAACTCGTGACTAATGAAATCTTGTTATTAAACAGTCGTTTTACGATCTTAAAAAGTCAATTTTACACACGGTCGCATTGGGGAGGGGTCGCTGAATGCTATTTAGGAATTGTAAAAATAAAAGTATTCAAAGATTCATCCAGTTACCCCGCTTAAATTGTAAGGATTACTTAAATAAAAAATGTCGAATTAAATGTTTGACAACAATGTTAAATTACTCATTTGAGAGTTCATTTCGAAAAAATCTTGTTCGTTTAAGGAAAATTTAAAATTTAAGTAACAGTAATGCAACTGATCCTTTAAGAATTCATTGCAAGCTTAAATAGCAAAATACTATTATGTAATTATTTTTTAAAGTTTCTGATAAGTTTTTCCTTTACTAATTTCTAAAATATAGGTTCTGTTTTTGTAATGTACATTATAAAGGTAGTACTAGTGTGACGGTGGCGCCACCGGTTGTCGAGTGGCGAAACAGACGATACAAAAATATAAAAATAAAATAAAATAAGTGTTTTATACCTATTATGATTCGAATATCATGAATTGTTAACAAGTTGTTGGTCTAGTGAATTTTCAAATACCATACCACCCTGTGGTGTTGCCATTATAAATTGAGATTCTGAATTTTTTGTTAAAAACAAGACTTTGCATGGCTATATATCCATTACTAAACGATAAAAATCTTTCTCCTTCTGATACAATATACATGGATAGTTCTAGAACATCATACTAATTTTTCAAATGAAACTGCCAAATTTTACAGGTACACAAACCAAATATGTGCGATTCTGAGTGATGATCGCCATAAGCCCCGTGTATAAGAACTCAACTTTACAAGCGAATATATTTGTTCACAGATGATGAATGTGTTTCATATTTTAACAGGATGCGTATGACTATCCAATGTTTACGTGCGCCAAATTTCATTCGGATCTGCAAAAAAAAATTCACGCTAGTACTACCTTAAATCAGCCTTTTACAAACTGCAATTTAAATCACATAACAAGTTAGCGGGTTGCGAAAGAATTTATTTGTGATTTTTGTCTCCAAGAGAGTCAGGGCTCCGAAAATTTTGAAAACCACTACATCAAAGAACCAAAAAAAAAAAATAGTTATTTATGAAAAAAACACAAAATAATTATAAATAAAACATACGTTGCCCATAACACCGTGCGCTGCAAAACAAGTGGTTATGGAAATATAAACGATTAAAAAATTACCTACTTCGCATATTGATATTCCTAAAAACTAGTGGACAATTTTTTGACTGTTACATAAACATATACTTAATAATTATTTTACATTACTTGTTTCAGAAAACGAAGAAATACGTTAATAAGTATAATTTAAATAGTTACTAATTATTATGGTTTGATTTTTTTTAATAGACCAAATGATATTATTTCAGTGATGGAAATATCAATATTTTATTGGATTTCAATCATTAAAAATATTATGATGCGTACAATTTGTAAAATATTACATTGTCTATCATCCTGTATGATTAAATGTTGTTTATATATATTTATTTCATGACAAGTCAAAATTCAATAATAAGAGGAAAAAAATTGTATATACTTAGGTACCTATTTAGAACGTGTGGCACGCATGTAAAGATAATGCAAACTAGTTATTAAAAATTACACGTGTATGATGTAATTTGCATGTTAAACAATTGAATATCAGAATCATAACAGACAATGCAGAATGAAATAAATGTTCAAATTTATGGTATTATATTTCCATATAAATAGAACTTTATTAAATTAAATTTTAAAATAAATAAATATAAATATATCATCACGCCTTTTACCTATTACAGGATGTGGTACTCTGCCGAAGTAGATCTCGGTAAGTGATATATTTATGCGCGTGAGGTGCGGTTACCAACCGTCAAATCACGGCCCCTAAAGATGTTAGAGGTGGAGGAACCACAGAGGTAGTTTTTGAAATTATGAAAATTGTTTGTCGCCTGTGGGAATCGAACCAGGGTTCTCAGGATCCACAGGCCGACTTCATACCACTGAGCTAGCCACCCCAATAAATTAAGTTTTAAAGTAAATAAATATAAATATATCATCACGCCTTTTACCTATTACTGGGTGTGGTACTCTGCCGACGCAGATCTCGGTAAGTGATATATTTATGCTCGTGAAGTGTGGTTCCCAGCCGTCAAATCACGCACCCCAAAGATGTTAGTGGTGGAGGAGCCACAGGGGTAGTTTTTGAAATTATGAAAATAGTTTGTCGCCTGTGGGAATCGAACTAGGGTTCTCAGGATCCACAGGCCGACATCATACCACTGAGCTAGCCACCCCAATAAATTAAGTTTTAAAGTAAATAAATATAAATATATGATCACGCCTTTTACCTATTACTGGGTGTGGCACTCTGCCGAAGCAGATCTCGGTAAGTGATATATTTTGCACGTGAAGTGCAGTTACCAGTCGTCAAATCACGGCTCCCAAAGATGTTAGTGGTGGAGGAGCCACAGAGGTAGTTTTTGAAATTATGAAAATAGTTTGTCGCCTGTGGGAATCGAACCAGGGTTCTCAGGATCCACAGGCCGACTTCATCCCAGTGAGCTAGCTACCCTAATAAATTAAATTTTTTTAAGTAAATAAATATAAATATATTATCACGCCTTTTACCTATTACTGAGTGTGGCACTCTGCCGAAGCAGATCTCGGTAAGTGATATATTTATGCGCGTTACCAGGCGTCAAATCACGCCCCCCAAGGATGTTAGTGATGGGGGAGCCACAGGGGTAATTTTTTTTAAATTGGTGAAAATGTTTGTCGGCTGTGGGAATCGAACCAGGGTTCTTAGGATACACAGCCCGACACGATACCACTGTGCCATTAGCCATTACAAGAAACATACAAATACATTTATTTTAAATATATTAACCGAATCCTATTTTTTTTAATAATTTTACTGCATTCATAGCTAGTCATTTATCTTCAAAAATAATATTATTGTAATGACAATAATATTTATTATATACAAGTTGTGTAAAAATAAAGAAATTCATAATATTTTTGCGGACTCACAATCATCGGTCTCGACACATAATGACGAACTTTACTCCCTTATTATATAAACAACTATTTTATCGAAGGTTCACGATTCATATCAAATATTTATTATTTTTACCGAGCGTTTACAAATTTTTACTGATTATCACTATTTTTATCCTGTATTTATTATTTTTATCATGCATTTATTATTTTTACTGAATATATAGAATTTTTTAGGCAGTGTTTATAAATTTTTATAAATAACTATTATTTTTATAGTTTATTTATTATTTCTATTTAGCATTTATTTATTTTACCGAACATTAATTATTCTTACTTGTGAGTTTATTGTTTCAAGCAATTTTTATCAGAAATTTAATATTGTATCATACAAAAAATTAAATATCATACATTTTATTTTTTTTTATCGAAAAGTATACCATTTACCAAGAGTTTAATTTGCTTCTTTTAATTATTTTTATGGCGTAATGGCTCAGTGGTATCAAGTCGGCCTGTGGATCCAAAGAACCCTGGTTCGATCCCCACAGCCGAGAAAACATTTTCACCAATTTAAAATTACCCCTGTGGCTGCCCCACCAATAACATCTTTGGAGGTCGTGATTTGACGCGTATAAATATATCACTTACCAAGATCTGCTTCGGCAGAGTTCCACATCCAGTAATGGGTAAAAGGACGTGATGATATATTTATTTATTTTTATTTATTTTATTTATTTATGGGATGGCTAGCTCAGTGGTATGAAGTCGGCCTGTGGATCCTGAGGTCCCTGGTTCGATTCCCACAGGCGACAAATTTTCATAATTTGAGAAAGCTATCCCTGTGGCTCCTCCACCACTAACATATTTGGGGGCCGTGATTTGACGACTGGTAACCGCACTTCACGCGCAAAATATATCACTTACCGAGATCTGCTTCAGCAGAGTGCCACATCCAGTAATGGGTAGAAGGCGAGATGATATATTTATTTATTTTATTTATTTATTTTATTATTTTTATTATTATTGATGGGGTAGGTAGCTTAGTGGTATCGAGTCGATCTGTGGATTTAAAAAACTTGATTCAGTTCCCACAGCCGATAAACAATTTTCACCATAATACTACCCCTGTGGCTCTCTGTCTACTAAAATCTTCTGGGCCATGATTTGACGGTTGGTAACCGCACTTCAATGCGCAAAATATATCACCTAACGAGATCGATTACGGTAGATTGCCACACCTAGTAATGGGTAGAAGAAATGATATATTTATATTTATTTTTACTTTCTTATACACAGTATAAGGAAGTATTGGAATCGTGAAAAAAATCGTTGACGAGATTATCGCGGAAGTACGTGTTTTGAGGTCCACTGAATCCATTTTGATCATTGTCTCAATGATGTCTGTGTTTGTGTGTGTGTGTGTGTGTGTGGATGGATGGATGTGTGCCCGAGTGTGCAATATCTCATGAACGAAATAAGATTTGTTAACGAAACTTGGTAATTATAAGTTTCATGAAAATACGAAGAGCTGAGTTGATTTTGAATGCAATTGAAGAACCTTAAGAGGAAGTTTACTGGACACACCAAAATAATAAGTTCCATTTATTTAAAAAATGGAATCAGTTACGAAAAAAAGTTTCAAATAAAAGATGTTGGCAAAAATATTTAGAACATAAAATGTTATTTGCAATTTTCCTGTAATGCGTCTAATTTTGAGAAAAACTAATTTTTATATTTAATGATATACTTCAATAATCATAGTAGCAATAAAAACAAAAAAACATTCATTTCAATTTTCGCTTTATCTAGTTATCTATGTCTTTTCGGAGAAACAAACACATCATTAAAATGGTCAACTAATTCAATTCAATCGACTTCGTATCTCACGGTTCTTCAGATACCAAAGGTTAGGCTCGAAAAGCGGACATTCTGTATATGCCTCATCAATAAAGTTAGACATAAAGTAGTCAACATTACTAAAAAATTATACGTAAACCAATATATATATTTTATATGTTTCAAACAGATAAATGCTGAATTACTGAAAAACTTAATTACATGTTTAATAATATTATATAACATTCATATATTCTAAATATTAAATATGCTGTGTATACGATAGTCGTGTGCTGCCCACACCACATTTTTTATTCTAATTATTATAAAATGCGTTTATAATTACTTGCTCTAGCATCTTTAAATCATTCGTATCGATACCACTAATACCAAATCAATATATAGTATAAAATAAATGATTACTAGATTCATGCCTCTTATCTGTAGGCCTTAGGTCACATCATAACGACTGGCCACCACTAAAGGCTCAACCCCCTCCAAACATTTCGGTGGTCCTGTCATACACCAACGCTTTATCTGACCGACACCGCTGTGACTTGTCCTAACAATCATTTGTCAACTTTCTACCATCAGTAATACCACTCTTCTCCAGTCTTCAGTTCTTCTGCTTTTAGAAAGTTCATTTTGACCATTCTCATATTGGACACTAAGAAAATTTGTCCAGGTTAGTTCCACAGTACAGCGTTTAAAGAAATATTTAAATATGTTACAATAATGCTAAAAAAATCATCAAATGTAAAATCAATAAATAAATAAAAATATCATCACGCCTTTTACTTATTACTGGGTGTGGCACTCTGCCGAAGCAGATCTCGGTAAGTGATATATTTATGCGCGTGAAGTGCGGTTGCCAGTCATCTAATCCCGACCCCCAAAGATGTTAGTAGAGGGGAAGTCACAGGAGTAGTATTAATGTGGTGAAAATGTAGTGGAAATCGAACCAGGGTTCTCAGGATCCACAGGCCGACACGATACCACTGTGCTACCTACTCCATATAATCAAATGTACCGTATTAAATGTAATGTATTAAATTCTAAAATATTTAATTAAAAAGTTAATTATTCAAAACCATTGCCATTGATGTTCTTGTGACGTAAGTAGCGCTAGTAAACTGCAACTTCACATTGTGAGGCATTGCAATTTATCAAAAGTAATGTATTAATATCAAAAATATTTAATTAAAAAAGTGAATTATTCAAAACGATCGTCATTGATGTCCATTTTAATTGAGTCTAAAAATGTACATAAATATTTCTTATATTTGTAGAATAATAATAATTTTTATTATTACTTGAATATTAACAGTTGGTACGTGATTTATAAAATAGTTCTTCACATATTTCGTATAATAGCAAAAAGAATTGTAGACTGAAAAAAGCGTAAATTCAGTTTTGTTAGATGTTTCGCACTCTTGTCAAAGTATACCCATCTCTCTCAAAAATGAAAGCCTTCTTTTTCATTATTAGGCCTTCTCCCTACATCTGAATGCTATCTTTGTCACCAAGATAAATAAAAAACAGAAAATTTATTTTTGTACGTACATTAATATATAAAATAATTAAATTTTTCTGGAATAACCTATTATGCATAAGAACGAAACGCACTGTTGTATTTTTGAGATGAGAATACAAATGACAGAAACGAACAAAACAATGATGTGATTGTCTTCCCATTTAATCTATGTCATTATAAAATGTAGCCAATTAAATTATCGCTTAATAAAGTTTGTATATCAAGGGAATAAAGTTCGTCATTATTTGTCAAGAGCGAAAATTTAATCCTGAGAGCGTAGCCCTAGGGATGCAATCGTTTCAAGGCAAATAATGACACTTTACTCACATGTTATATGCGAAATTTTATATGCAAATGGAATAATTCGTTATTAACAGCACACAAAACTAGTAAGATTGAAGCACATTCCTATGGACGAAAAACTATTTATGTTTTAATGTTATTAACAAAAATTACAAGTATTTTCATGTAAATAATTTCCCAGAGAAGTTCGGACGTCTCTCTCTGACATGCGCAAGAGCAATAAAGAAGGTCTATTGAATACGAAGAAAATATTTTTTTTTAGTTGGCACTGCCATTGGCCTTGAATTACTTTATTTCCCTAGGGAGTACTTGTTATTTTTATTTCCCTCGGTAAATAATGAAGCACATTAAGTAATAATTTTGATAAGTTAACATTATTTATCGGTTGTATATAAAGAAAATTACATAAACTGCGAACTTAAAATCAGAGTAAATTAAATAAAAAATGTAGGTACAAAAAAATCAAACAATTTTTGCAAATTATTTATTGCATTCAATATGTGTTAGTTGAGAAAAACTGCGAAAAATAAAAATAAAATAGTAATTTATGTTCCGAGGACGATGTATGTTGTTTGAGGTCATTATCATCTAGGAACTTCCGTGGTGCATATAAAATTGTATTTTTCACTATAATATGTAAAATTAGTTTAAATTTGTAATTATTATGATTATAGTAATGCGTATAAACGTATTAATCAACAGTGTGGTCTTGCGTTGCCAAGGATATTGTTTCTTTATTTTGTTTCTTTGTTTAAAACGTCAATTGCGCTATGCTCTTTATTTTTAGAGATGATGGAGAAAAAAATTGATATTTCGGTCTTAAGGATAAATTTATGGAGTTGGTGTCTCGCTCCCACTTCACTAATATCTTTGGGGGCCGTGACTTGACGGTTGGCAGAAGGCGTGATGAGAGATATATATATATATATATATATATATATATATATATATATATATATATATATATATATATATATATATATATATATATATATATATATATCATACCGCCTTCTACCCGTTACTGGGTGTGGCACTCTGCCGAGGCAGATCTCGGTAAGTGATATATTTTGCGCGTGAAGTGCGGTTACCAGTCGTCAAGTCACGGCCCCCAAAGATGTTAGTGGTGGAGGAGCCACAGGGGTAGTTTTTTGAAATTATGAAAATTGTTTGTCGCCTGTGGGAATCGAACCAGGGTTCTCAGGACCCACAGGCCGACTTCATACCACTGAGCTAGCCACCCCATTTTATTGTTATGATACGAAGTATATAAACAACATTATAACGGGGAATTATGTTTCATAACGTCCGCTCCTATATATATATATATATATATATATATATATATATATATATATATACGAAATCTGTGTCACTCCCTATAGAGTAAAGGGCGTGATAATGTATTTATTTATAAATATTACTCCTATGGGCTCCCCCTCCACTAACTTCTTTGAGGGCTGTAATTTGACGGTTGGTAACCGCACTTCACGCGCATAAATATAAGATCTGCTACGGCAGAGTACCACATTCTATAGGGTAAAAGCGTGATCATTAAATATATATATATATATATATACCAAATTTGGTGCAAATTGGTAAATTTTTTAAAATTCGGCCACCATATTGAATTTTTTACTGCCATGTTGGATTTTTTCAACCTGCCACACCAGATTTTTAGGGGCGTCCATCAGCTACAATTTGAGCCAAAAAACGACCCGATCGGTTGCGAATTTTTATTTTTACAAGCTTTTCTTTCTGGACATTCGATTTTTCATCGGCTTCCGGCCGCCATATTTGATTTTTTAAAAGGCGCACTCCGCATTTGAAAGTAGACGCTTTAAGCTTTAAAATGAGCCCTTGGTCGATTTTTTTGGTATATATATATATATATATATATATAGGAGCGGACGTTATGAAACATAATTCCCCGTTATAATGTTGTTTATATACTTCGTATCATAACAATAAAATGGGGTGGCTAGCTCAGTGGTATGAAGTCGGCCTGTGGGTCCTGAGAACCCTGGTTCGATTCCCACAGGCGACAAACAATTTTCATAATTTCAAAAAACTACCCCTGTGGCTCCTCCACCACTAACATCTTTGGGGGCCGTGACTTGACGACTGGTAACCGCACTTCACGCGCAAAATATATCACTTACCGAGATCTGCCTCGGCAGAGTGCCACACCCAGTAACGGGTAGAAGGCGGTATGATATATATATATATATATATATATATATATATATATATATTTTTTTTCATTACAATACAAAATGAATAACATTCAAGTGAAAAATAACAGTTATTTGTATCACTAGACCGGAAACTGGACTTGCGATCATATTTTCTTAGGCCGAACCGAGGCGAGGTTTGCAAATTGCGAGCATTCGCAAAACAGTTTCTACAAAAGAATTTTCGCGGTGATTTAAATAAAATTATTGATTTAAAAGAGTTAAAAATCTCTAATGTCGAAGTACAATCAGTCATAACATCGTAACATCTCTACTTTACATATTGAACTCGCCCAGCTGAATTTTCTGTACGGTGTATTACGTTATAAATATTATTTATTAATGATAGTTCAATTATATATATATATATATACGGGGTAATGGCTCAGTGGTATTAAGTCGGCCTGTGGATCCAAAGAACCCTGGTTCGATTCCCACAGCCGACAATATTTTCACCAATTTAAAATTACCCCTGTGGCTCTCCCAACACTAACATCTTTGGGGGCCGTGATTTGACGGTTGGTTACCGCACTTCACTCGCATAAATATATCACTTACTGAGATTTGCTTTGGCAGTGTGCCCCACCCAGTAATGGGTAAAAGGCGTGATGATATATCATCATATAAATATATATATATATATATATATATATATATATATATATATATATATAATTTTTATTGGTCGTACACAGCAACTGCAAATTGAATTATAATTACTTAAATTTAAGTACCTCCATGCACTCACTGACAGTGATAGTCAGTGATGCCACTACTAACATTACAAAAGTCTCTAATTTGTATCTAACTGCGTTCGATAAGTACATGGTTTCCGAACGATTTTGAGATATGTAAAACTGTCAATCTCGGACGGACGTGCAGAAACAAAAGGTTTGTTTTCTTTCTGATGTGAATAGTCGACACCAAATGTTGTAAGTGTCCTCTGTCCGAGATGAGAAGGGTCGAAATGGTATGTCACCTCTATTCTTGGTGTATGCCGTGTTTCCGTGTACCTACCCCGTAACCACAAATGACCATTTGTCAAGTTGAAATGGTCTCTCTTAAGTAATCGTTTTGAGTCGATCACAATCGGTGATCCTTGACTTCGGTTAATCCTTTTTTTAGATTTTGAATTTTCGTTTTCTGTTTGTGATTTGTGGAAGGGAAGTAAAATTGATGATGTGCCGACATGGGATTTATTGTTGTGTAAATGAAATACAGGTATTTTGGAAGGTGTGCTAGAAATTTCTTTTTACTTTTGATTCGTTTCTTAATCAGAAATGTATAGTATAGTAAATGTTAAGTATCAATAGGTACTTCATTTTATTTAAAATTGTTTAAATACAAATTTTGAACTTCAAATTAGAAATTTGTATTCGTTGAATTTATAATAAAATTCCCTTTCCCTTCAAAAAATGTTCTCATTTAAAATAAGAAAGTTGTGACCAATATTTAGAGAACCACTGGTCGAAAATCATTTTTGTAAATAGTTTTGCAATAGACTTACAATATATAAACATATACAGGGTGTTACATTTAAGTGTGCCACCATTGCTATCTCGAGAACTATAAGAGCTACGAGATTGGTTAAATTAGCAAAGAACCACCATTTTACAAGGCTATTGCAATGAGTAAAAAAATATACATTTTTTAAAGTGTAGTTCTCAAAATACGGAATACAACTTTCTTATTTTAAATGGGAACATTTTTTTTAGGTTATTCGATAGGGTTTTTTTTCTGAATTCAACGATATAAACATATCATATTCTAATATAACAAAATAACTGAGAAAAATGCATGTTAAATTTATATGTATTTTATTTATATCTTTGGATAAAAAATCCTTGAAAAATAAACAAATCAAACAATGACATAATTACAATAATATTAATAGTTATAAACAACATTTTTCCTACAACTGTGCGATTTAGTAAATCACTAAAATATTATTAAAATTTATAAAATTTATAAAATTTTTATGATATCGTATTACATGAGAACGATGTTTTACGGCGTTGCTATGGTTTGTTTGTTGATTGCTTGCACATTGTTCTACGTTATTTAAAAATATTTCACTAACGTCAAAATAATTTCTTCAAAATCATCTTGATTGGAATAGTACAGTGAGTGATTCTTCTTTATCATTAACACCTCCAAAGATAATTGAAGCTCCGGATCATACTATGTTGGATCTATTTTCGACAATGACAATCAATCTGCTGCTGGTACTTCTAAAGCTTCCGAAATTGTTACCAATAATATTACTGGTAATAATATGAGCAGGTACGGAAGAAATCAATGTTTCTTTAGACACAAAAGTTTCCACTTTACATTATGTCAATATAAGCAACTGTAACAACTGTATTAATAATAAACACAAACAATAAATATGAAGTATTTCACTTACTCTTTAAATAAAACCATTTATCGATATATTTTACTTTGTTCGGTTCTTTTTATTAATTGTCTACAGATTAGATATACTGCAATTAAGGTTACGTTTATAAACGTCAAAATATACTACTGCATATTTACTAGCGCTGGTTCACCGTATCTTCTACTTCCATAAGCGTCTGTGGTCAAAATATGAATTCCGCGCTCGGCGCGAAATTTAAATCGCTGTCAAAACAATATTCTTTTGACAGTTACGTAATGAAGCACTTTCCGCACTAGTGTTTCTTTGCTTTCGGAAACGCACTTGGTCTGCATTCATCTACTTTCCATACGTAACCAAGGCAATTATAGTTACGTAATAACAAAGAAATCGCACAGTTGTAGGAAAAATTAATAAATATTATACATATAAATTAATGTTATATAGAGCAATATATTCAATCACTTTATATATATATATATATATATATATATATATATAACAATTATATTTTATTTGACAAGTTATAAATATATTTTGTTCGACATACCACTAAAATAACAATGTCAATTATTTATAGACCCTCATTATTATTATATATATATATGGGATGGCTAGCTCAGTGGTATGAAGTCGGCCTGTGGATCCTGAGGTCCCTGGTTCGTTTCCCACAAGCGACAAATTTTCATAATTTGAAAAAGCTATCCCTGTGGCTCCTCCACCACTAACATGTTTGGGGGCCGTGATTTGACGACTGGTAACCGCATTTCACGCGCAAAATATATCACTTACCGAGATTTGCTTCAGCAGAGTGCCACACCCAGTAATGGTTAGAAGGCGTGATGATATATTTATTTTATATATATATATATATATATATTACAATTATATTTTATTTGACAAGTTACAAATATATTTTGTTCGACATATCACTAAAATAACAATGTCAATTATTTAAATTTATTTATTTATATATATATATATATATAAATTTTTAAATATTCGATTTACATTGACTTTTAGTGATATGTCAAACAAAATATATTTGTAACTTGCCAAATAAAATATAATTGTAATCTGATTACATGTCATTGTCAAACCTTATTTCACCTTTATTTATAAAACTGGTTTTTAACCTAAAAATATAATCAAGAGATATGTTGACAGTTACAAGGCTTGCTAACTAAACAGGGTAGCCAACTGAAATTTGTTTGTCAATCAATTATTGTAATCATGTTCAAGATATTTACGAATCCTGTTGCAAATGAAAGTATCTGGCAACATTTAGAAAATTTGAAATCTGAAAACGATTTTTATCCATTTACATCTTATACTGTTTAGTGAGACCTAATTCTCTACACGCGAATTTCATAATGTTACATTTTTATTTCGCTTATCGTAGTGTACATACAACTGAAAATATTACGTAAATGTTAGGTCTTAACAAGTTGTTCACCTAATCATATGTAAAAAATGTAGTATCGTCTTATCTTCTTCGTGAAATATATAGTACTTGTTCACATTCATTTAATCTTTTAGTAAATTACCTGCAGTACGTGAATTGTAAGTAAACATGAATGGTCACTAACCATTTCGGGTAAGTCAACAATCATTAAATACTATATTTCATGTTTTAAGTTACTCATTTTAATAAACAGATTCATGATTAAGCCACTCGCTTTTTTTAGTATAAAACTTAAAAATTGCATATAATTTTTTTATTCGATAGCTTTGTTCTCTCAATTACATCCATGTATTTTGTTATTTTCAATATGTGTTTAAATACAACCGAAAGTATTCAAATATTTATTCTGTGGTCTGACCAGTAAAGAAGAAAAAAAGTATTAATTTTGACTCAAATAAAAAGTACATAATGAATCTTCACGCACGTACCACACTACTAATTTAAGTAACAAAAAATTGTGATAATTAACAACATTGCACTACTGCCTAATATAACTGGGTGAGTCGAAAACAAGTTAAAGACCACGGTGTAACTATACCTAAATAAAATTTTACTTAATATCTATATAAAATGAATACAAAAAATTATAAAATAATTAAAACCATTTTTAGTTTAAGGTCTGTATTTGTATTTAAGGTAGAACTAGCGTGAAAAAGAAATTTGCAGATCTGAATGAAATTTGGCGCATCTAAACATTGGATAGTTATACGCATCCTGTTAAAATATGAAACACATTCATCGTCTGTGAACAAATATATTCGCTTGTAAAGTTGAGTTCTTATACACGGAGCTTATGGCGATCATCACTCAGAATCGCACATATTTGGTTTGTGTACCTCTAAATTTTGCAGTTTCATTTGAAAAATTAGTATGGTGTTCTAGAACTATCCATGTGTATTGTATCAGAAGGAGAAAGTTTTTTATCGTTTAGTAATGGATATATAGCCATGCAAAGCCTTGTTTTTAACGAAAAATTCAGAATCCCAATTTATAATGGCAACACCACACGGTGGTATGTTATTTGAAAATTCACTAGACCAACAACCTGTTAACAATTCATGATATTAAAATCATAATAGGTATAAAACACTTATTTTATTCAATTTTTATATTTTTTTGAGCGTCAGTTTCGCCACTCGACAACCGATGGCGCCACCGTCACATTAGTACTACCTTAAAATCGACGTTTCGGTACACTAGACTTGTATCTTCGTCAGGAAATAAAATAATAAATAAATAAAACGTAACTACACCAAGTAACTTAGTGATAAAACAAGTAAATAAGTAACTAAGTAACAAGTAACGTGTAAACAAGTAATTTCCTATAATTTCTTGATCAACTGTAGCCATGTTTTATTCAATTCACTGCCACCATAGTTGTTCATTGTTTTAATTAATTAAAAATGAGATCTGAAAGCTTTTTCCACACAAAAAAATATGTTTTAGCAGTTGGTAAAAATATAGAATTTTATTTCTCGCCTCCGGCTCGTGCTTCAATATATATTTTTTTCTTTTTTAACACTTGTTACATAATAGTTATTTTTATTACAAGTGCCGAAAAAGGCTTGTTACGTGCAAGTGCTGAATTTAACGTACGAGTGCGGAAATCTGCACGAGCACATAACCTTTTTCGGCACATGTTATAAACAACATTTTTCCTACAACTGTGCGATTTAGAAAATTACTAAAATATTGTCAAAATTTATAAAATATTAATGATATTACACGAGAACGATGTTTTACGGCGTTGCTATGCTTTGTTTGTTGATTGCTTGCACATTGTTCTACGTTATTTAAAAAAAATTCAATAATTTCAAGACAATTTCTTCAAAATCGTGTAGGTTGCAATACTACAGTGAGTGATTCTTCTTTATCATAAACACCTCCGAAGGTAATTGAAGCCCCAGATCATGCTATGTTGGATCTATTTTCGACAATGACAATCAACCTGCTGCTGGTACTTTTAAAGCCTCCGAAATTGTTGTCAATAATATTACTGTTAATAATATGAACAGGTACGAAAGAAATCAATGTTTCTTTAGACAATACAAAAGTTTCTACTTCACATTATGTCAATATAAGCAACTGTAACAACTGTGTTAATAATATACGCAAATAATAAATATTATTTATTTCATTTACTCTTAAAATAAAACCATTTATCGATATATTTTACTTTGTTCGGTTCTTTTTATTAATTGTGTACAGATTATATATACTGCAATTTAAGGTCATGTTTATAAACGTCAAAATATACTACTGCATATTTACTGGCGCTGGCTCACTGCATCTTCTTCTTCCATAAGAGTCACTGGCCAAGATATGAATTCTGCGCTCGGTGCAAAATGTAAATCACTCTCAATACAACTTTTTTTTACAGTTGCGTTGAATTACTTTCCGCACTAGTGTTTCTTTGCTTACAGAAACGCACTTGGTCTGCATTTGTCTACTTTCCATGCGTAACCAAGGCAATAATAGTTACGTAATAACAAAGAAATCGCACAGTTGTAGGAAAATAAATATTATTCTGATTCTCAGTAAAAAATAAATCGGTTTAAAATTGAAGCAATATTTAATTACAATTTGAATTATTATCTCCTGATATAATTATTTCATCTAAATAATTTAAAAAAACGTTTCAAGTGCTTAAGTTTGCGCATATGTTGGCATGATCAGATATTTTTTATCGACAGTCATTTTTTCATAGTAAAGAGAATGACATTTTTTTTTAAATAGCATAGTATGATTTTTGTATCCGATTCAAACGAATTTTCTTTTTTGTATACAAACATGTCAAAAAGTAATAACACTTTATTTGAGCAAAAATAAGAAAAATCGTGTTGCATAAATGTAATTTTACTGATTTTTACCGGAAATGGATTTTAGTTACCATCGATAAACTAGCAGTAAAATAAACAAAAAGCATAGAGACGGCTGTCATTCTGCCATGACATTTTAATCATTCACAGAGACAAGAATTATAGATCTCATATTTTTCATCATCAGAAACGTAATCAAAAATGAAACTAACTGAATAAGAAATCATATTTAGCATTTCAAAAAATGTCGTTCCCTTCACTGTGAAAAAATATCTGATCTTGCCAAAATATAATAAACCCTCGAAACGTTTTTTAATTATTTAAATTAAATGATTATGTCAGGAGATAATATTAATATTTCTTATCCATTTTACACCATTTCTATATCGAGAAATATAGGAGCGACGAAGTCGGTTAAATTAGCAAACAATTTATATTTTGTAAGACTACTTTAAGGTAGTACTAGTGTGACGGTGGCGCCATCGATTGTCGAGTGGCGAAACTGATGCTCAAAAAAATATAAAATTTGAATAAAATAAGTGTTTTAACAGGTTGTTGGTCTACTGTATTTTCAAATACAATACCACCGTGTGGTGTTGCCATTATAAATTGGGATTCTTAATTTTTCGTTAAAAACAAGGCTTTGCATGGCTATATATCCATTACTAAACGATAAATAACTTTCTCCTTCTGATACAATATACATGGATAGTTCTAGAACATCATACTAGTTTTTCAAATGAAACTGCAAAATTTTAGAGGCACACAAACCAAATATGTGCGATTCTGAGTGATGATCACCATAAGCCCCGTGTATAAGAACTCAATTTTACAAGCGAATATATTTGTTCACAGACGATGAATGTATTTCTTATTTTAACAGGATGCGTATGACTATCCACTGTTTACGTGCGCCAAATTTCATTCGGATCTGCAAAATTTGTTTTCACGCTAGTACTACCTTAATGTGCGAAACAAGATTTTTTTAGACCAGTGGTTCTCAAAATTCGGAGTGCAACTCACATTACAAATTTTTGAAGAAAAATGCATATTAAATTGACATTAATTTAATTCAAATCGCATAGGAATCAGCGTGCTCTAAAAGAAACAAATGTACAAATCGTAACATTTCTATTTGTTTGATTCATTATTGAATGTCATTACTATTTTTTGAAGAATTTCATTATATAAATTTTGATATTCATTTGTTTCTTTCATAGCACGCTGCCCCTATGCGATTTGAATTAATGTAAATTTAATATGCATTTTCTCAAAAAAATATCTATGGGATGGTGTACTAAGTTTATACTTATACTTTTAACTTTATACTGTATTAAAGCCGTTTGACACGATACATTATTTTGTACAAAATTATGTACATTTTTCTGTTACAGAATTATGAACAAAATAATGTACCGTTGCATACAATAAAATAACATTCAGAAAAATGTACAAAATTATGGCCGTATTTGTTTGGGAAATTTGGATTCAATCCTGAACTGACCTAGATAAACTCGTGTTACTTCCAAATAAATGATGCATCTAGTGTCAGTTGTAAACACTGGCGGTAAATTTAAAATCTGAATGCATGTTCGAAGCGACATCTGCTTAGTTTTGTTTGTGTGTTAAATTGCGCTTTTAATTGGATGTTTTAAGTCATCTTTATATTTTTTATATGTAGTCAAAAAGCAAATAACGTCAGAGTCTGTTAATTTTTTTATAATTTTGTCATCAGCAGTATCAAAATAATTAATGTCGGAGTTGCAATTATGTGTCGTAATATTATCCTCTATGACTTATATTGTAAGAAACACATAATGCATATTGCTCTTCCATCATCTGCATAAATAATAGTTTAGTATATTTTTTCAAAATATTATTATAAAATTACTTAAGTTTTTCATAAAAATAACTCCTTAAACTTTCTATACTATTACAAATCGCGATGCCGCCACGAATAACAAGGAATACAAGTTGATTAAAAAGGGATAGTAAATGGGTTGAATCAACCAACCCGCTAAAATAGCTGGGGCAGTAGGGTCAGTTCAAGAACAGTTCCAGGTTACTTAAAGTGTGCCAATTAAACAAAAGTAACCTGTCAGGTTACTTTAAAATGCCCAAATAAATACGGCCTATATAGAACTTGTTCTATATTCTAGCGAAATTTTGTACAGAAATTGCGCAGTGGAGATGCGCTGTGAATTATTCCGTTTTCATTTACTATTTGACGTTTACTTATAGTTTTATATCACTGCTTTTGATTCTGTATTTACATCTGGTTTCATTTGTTTTATTTGTTTTTTGTGAATTTTAAAGTACAAAATGTCGTGGTCTCGCGATGATGTGAAGATTTTAATCGAAGAATACCAGAGATATCCATGTTCATATTTGGTTAAATCAATAGAAAACAAAAATAAACATGCAAGGATTTATTTTAGCCATAATAAAAGAAAAAGACCCGAAATAACTATCAACGACATTCATATTAAAAGATTCCTTTGACCTCCTCACCTTTTGAGCCAATTCCTATACCATATTTTCTTCTTTTTAATTCTTCTTTTATTGTTTATTGCTAATATTTGTATTATAGGCAGGGTTGTTCATATATTACCCACCCAAAAAAACCCGCCTGGGTTTTTTAAATAAAACCCACCTAAAAAACCCAAATAAACCCATTAAAAAACCCATTTGATTGAATGGTTGAAAATTCACCCAGCGTGAATTTTAAGACAGTCAAATCTCGGAACATAAATATCTTTTATTTATTTTACAATGTAATAACACGTAATCTCTTTACAAAATAAAACGTTTAACTTAAATTATCATTTATTACATCATATCGTTGTATCACATTGGATTACTTTGACAAATATCAATATCAAACTCTTTTAAGACCATATTATTTGTCTTATATTATATTAGTGTTACAAAAACTGCTTGATTTTCAATCTTTTTACCGGCAAATTTGAAATATAGTTTTAAATTAAATAAGTAGAGAGCGTATTATGTTTTTAATTCACAATCAAATAAATATATTTTTGAAATAGCAATAATAAATTTTGTTTTAATGTTTAGTAGTATACAATATACATTTTAAACATTATATACAAAATTAATCTAAAATTAAATAATTTGAATTAAAAAGTGTATTTGTCAATATTTCAAAAAACCCAATAATGCCCAAATAAACCCAATAAAACCCAAAAAAAAAACCAGTGGGTCGGGTTTTTTTCAACCCTGAAGGCGACAATAATAATTTTACATTAATTTCTTTCAATTTATTCCCTTTCATTTTGTATGTAAATTTTTTTTTTTTAGTGACCTCATAATTTTACGTCACTGGTTGTGATACAGTTTGTGCGCAAGCACTTATAAAGAATTATATACAAAATTCTGAAGCAATTACGGCATACAGTACTACAGAAAAATGTTCAAAAAACAGTATCATTTTTATGAATAAAATTTAATACAAAATGATGTACATAATTTGATATAAAATATTGCATCATCTCAAACGGCCTTTAGGGTCCACAAGTTTCAAACTTGATTTTAGCAAAATACGAAGTATTTAAAGTAATACTTAGAAAACCTTCTGCTATAAATAGATAGCAAACTAAGCAATCACGTTTTCGAACAAATATTAACTCTTTGCATTTGATATTTTTTTCAACGATGTGTATCTATACGAGTATGAATTGATTGAACAAATGTATCTTTTGCAGTAAGTACTTGCATGAGAGTTGAAAACGTAGGTACATTTCATACAAATTCGGAAACTGTCATTTCTAGTGAGTGATGGTTGTGTTTCCGGGCGACGTACAGCGGGGTTACAGCGGGGTTACAGCGGGGTTCGTGTTTTGCGTTGCGGCGTTGCGTAGTGTTGCGTCGCGTCGATCATTTGTTACCTTGGCATTCGTTGGCTGTAACAAAAGCAAAGCGGGCCGCTGATTGGCCAGCATTGATTGTGTCGGCGGGTTCCTTTGTGGACCCGTCACGGCTCATTGCTTGGGTGTCTTCTGACCTCGGCGCTTAGCGTTCAGCGTTGAGCGCGGAGCGATCAAGCCTGCATCCCCCACAGCCAAATCCGCGTCGCCGCCTCACCGCCTCGCCGCAACCACTACGTTTACATTCGACAATATTTTACTACGCACTAAAACATAAATATTATCTTTTGTTATTGTATAGGCCAGTAATTTTCCAAGTTTCGGGGGGTTGCCGGTTGTTCTTTAGAAACAAGTATTTAAAGATTTTAAGAATTACCTAAATGAAAAATATCGAATCAAATGTTAAATTACAGTTTATCTTGATAAGATCTTATTCATATGAAGAAAACTTAAAATGCAAATAGCAGCGATGCAACCGGCTATTGAAGAATACATTACGAGTTTAAGAGTAAAAATACTATTAATTATTTTTTTAACAAAATAGAGTAGTATATATATATATATATATATATATATATATATATATATATATATATATATTATTGAATCAGCCGTTTACAAATTGCAATATTTATCACATAAAAGTAAGGGAAAGAAATTATTTTAGATTTTTGCCTCCAAGGGGGTCATGGCTCCGAAAAGTTTGAAAACCACTAGTATACGCAGTACGGTGTTGTGGTTAGCGTTATGGCATTCGAATTCGAAGATCCTGCGGCTCAGATTAAAGTCCTGTTTTACAGAGTAGTTCAATTTCCACAGCTGACAAACAATTTTCACCACATAAAAACTACCCTTGTGGCTCTCCCTCCTTGGGAACCGAGATTTGATGACCGGTAACCGCAGTTCACGTGCAAAAATATATCACTCATCGAGATGTACTACGGCAGACACCCAGTAATGGGTAGATTACGTGATATATTTGAGAAGTTGATGCTTGGTCAATAATGGATCTTCTCAACCCTGGTTTATATACTGTTTTTTCACGCCTCCGTTCGAGATTGACAGTTTTACATATTTTAAAATCGTTTAAAAACCGTGTGTTTACCGAATGCCGTTCGTTAAAAATTAGGGATTTTTGTAATAATAATTCAATAAAAAAAATATGTATGAGGTGTGGCTATTAAATAACGAGACTGACGCTGGTACAGACGAAGTACGCATGCGCCAAACACCAGCGACTGTCATCTTTTGAACGTGAATCTTTCTCTTTTGAAGGCAGTACCTCTCGCTTTTGTAAACAAATCCGTATAGCCGTAGAATTCGTTCTAATTAGAGTTGTTTTTTTGTTTCGCCGAAAAAATGTTAAGTGCAAAATTAGAGCAACGAATTGTTGTGAAATTTTACATGAAACTTGGCAAAACTGCTACTGAAACTTATAATTTATTGAAAAAAGAACCCGAATTGTGGAAGGACAAGTCATGGTTTCTCCATCAAAACATTGCGCTGGCTCATTCCACAATGTCTGTCAAGATATTTCTAGACAAGTACAGCATCCTAGAGTTGGACCATCCGCTTTATTCGCCAGATCTTGCACCGTGCAAGTTCTATCTGTTTCCTAAGATGAAATTTGCCTTAATAGCAACAATATTTGAGCTTTGAAAGAGAAATCGGCACGCGTTCTGAAGGAACTGACAGAAGAAGACTTCCAGCTCTGTTTCGAACAATAGAAGATTCGCATAGAGCATTGTAGAGATAGAGGAGGGGTGTATATTGAAAGTGATAATAAGTAAATAGGTATGGAATCAATATAAAATGTTAAAAGAGCATCAGTCTCGCTATTTAATAGCCACACCTCGTATATAGATAATTGAACTTTAGGATGTGGCACTCTACCGTTGCAGATTTAAATAAATGATATATTTAAGCACGTGAACCAGGCATGAAATCACGCCCCTCCCTAAGATGATAGGGAAGAAGAAGCCACAGGGATAATTTTAATGTGGTGAAAATTGTTCGTGGGAATTAAACCTGGGTTCTCAAATCCACGGTCCGACTCTATACCACTGAGCCACCCACCCCAAATGATAATTTAACATGTGCAAACTGATACCGCACAAGGCTTAATAAAACAGGTTATATTGAAACTTCAGTTGAAGCCGATTTAGTTGTTCAAATGTAAACGTAGCAATTGTCTCTTCATTTCTGTCCAACATGCTTCGGCTAGATGTCGTATCCTATATTTGGCAGTTTGGCAAATGTTTCGAAAAAGCACAGCGGATATGTGGGACTTGAAGTAGGGTTTTTTTATACTTTATCCCAATCGATGATGATGGCATTATGAACCATCTTGTCGTGTTCTACCCACAAACCTCACTAATAAGAACTTCGTGATTTATTGTGCTAACAATTGAAAATTATTTGTTTTTGAAGGGAAGTAAAATAGAACTACAAAATAGTTCTTTGTTTCTTTTTGTCAATTTCATTTTAATTTGAGAAAACATGCGGTAATTTTCGTATAAGTTGGTACACGTCATCCGGCAATCTTTATTAGTCGAGCCAAAAACTTATATTTTAGGCCGATTAATAGTTATTAGTATCACTAGGCCGGAAACTGGACTCGTAATTTGCATGTCTCGCCTTCGGCTCGGTCAGTCAAATTATGCTCGCACTCGTAAACACAGTTTCTGGACGTGTAATAGACAAGATTTTTCGCGCCGATTTAAATGAAATTACTAATTCAGAATTGATAAAAATCTCTAACCTCCAAGTACGAAATTGATAGTCAGTTTCATAACATCGTAACATCCCTACTTTCACATGTTGGACTCTCCCAGCTGAATTTTCTCTATGGTGTATTACACTTTAAATATTATTTATTAAACGTAGTTTAGTTATTTGTATACATATTTTTTATTAGCTGTAAAACAACTGCAAATTGAATTATAATTACCAACATTTGAAGTTACAAAAATACTATTTTTGGTTCTAAAAGCAAAAAACTATGACGTATTCATGGTACCATAAACATTCCTGAAATAGCTTTCTTTTACTATTGAAAAAGTTAAAATAATAGCGTCATATTCATGTGGTTGAAAATAATAATATTTCTATGAATATTCTGTGGATTATTTTTTGACGTTTCTCAAAACCAATAAAATGCTTCATTGTATGTCACGTGTCTGCGTCTTAACCAATCTTGTTATTATTATACTGAGAATAAAGCTCTTGTAATTATTCCCGGGAATAATCTCTGTAGTTTTTGTTTTTGTTGACAAATGATATGTAGTTGTCAAATAATTATTTAAAACTGTCAACGCGTCAAGTAAAATGTGTGCAAAAATCGATTTAGTTCCATTTCAGATATAGAAATACACCAACAAATTTTGGAAATAACTTCCAAAAATACATTAATAAGTAATTAATCGATATTGATCCAGTTCAAAATTTTAAGTTGGATGAATCGACCTCAACAGCGACGTCAAAAAATAATCTAATTAAATATAACTCGAGAGTTCAATAAATTTGAAAATAATTCTCCAGTATCTTTCTCAAACTTGTTGCCATTTGGCAATAGCCACTCAAGCACTACGGACTTTCGTGACTATTGCCTGGCAACAAGTTTTCGGAAGAACTGTCAAATTATTTTCAATTTATTCTCACTCTCTTGTTATATTATTACTGATAATTCGTTCCATATTATTGATTAAAATAACTTTAATTTTAATTAAATTTAAATAATTAATTTAATATAAACTGCTCATGACATTTTGAATCTAATGCCAGTGATATAATATCACACCTTTCTTTTGGGATTGTCGGAGATCACTTGAAAGAGAATTGCAATAAGAAGGTTACATCTAAAAGTTAATATTTTCACAATGCGGACTATTGCCGTAGAAAGTAAATATATGGACTATTATAATAAAAAAGTTATAGGTAATGTGGATAGCGTTACGGCATTCCAATCCGGAGGTCCCGAGTTCAAATTCCACTCTATCGTACTGCCGAACTTAACATCATGAAAACTCGTTAGGTTTTGAAACAATAAAGTATCATGATTATCAATGATTAAATCAATATTTATTATTAATGAGATTTAATTAGAAATAGAATAACTAAATTCAATGAGAAACATCAAAATTTAAATGGTATAGGTATATTAATATCTCGAAAACGATTGGAGATAAAAAAAAATAATACTGCTGTACAATACTCATGAAGAATGTACAAACTGAAATACTGTATTAATTCAAATTAAGAAGTTATAAGTTATGGGGTAATCGCTGAGTGGTATCGATTCGGCCTGTGGATCCTAAGAACCCTGGTTCGATCCCCACAGCCGACAAATATTTTCACTAACTTGAAAAATTACCCCTGTGGCTTCCCCACCACTAACATCTTTGGGAGCCGTGACTTAACGGCTGGTAACCGCACTTCACACGCATAAATATATCACTTACCGAGATCTGCTTCGGCAGAGTGCCACACTTAGTAATGGGTAAAAGGCGTGATGATATATTTATTTTTTTGAGAACTTAATAATAAAAAAAATGCAAAATTTACATTTTTCTCGGTATTTTGTAATCTATGCATTTTTTAGAAAAAACAAAAACATGTTTAAATTGACCCTCTGATAAGGCAACTTTTGTTTAATTTAACTGATGTTGTAGCTGTTCTAGTTCTCGAGATCCCCATTATCTTGGATATTTTGTATGTATTCTCTGTAATCTGTCAAACGTCTTCTCTATTTCTATGATTACTATAAACATTTTGTTTTCGCTTGAGAAGGT
Source organism: Pterostichus madidus (assembly GCA_911728475.2). Lineage (NCBI taxonomy): Eukaryota > Metazoa > Arthropoda > Insecta > Coleoptera > Carabidae > Pterostichus > Pterostichus madidus. The sequence goes on along the minus strand of OU452311.1, from coordinate 21,783,528 downwards.
CTTGAATTATTTGTTTAATTGTAAATACATGAATTTCTGAATTCGCTCTATAATTCTACTAACGTTACCTTCCTCAATCTCTTTTCTAGTATTCGTTTACACTTTTAATACTGTGTTTATCAGCGAGATTCCTGGATAGTCATTGCAGTTTATAGTATCTCATTTTTTGTATTGGCTACTTTTCAATATTTTGGTATTTTTTTCTTTCTTCCAGGGTTTATATCTAATAGTAGTACAGTCCTTCTCTTCCCATGTACTTGACCATTTCTTCAATTATTTTATCATATCCTACTGCTTCTCCATTTTTGAGCGTCTTTATCTCTTCAGTTATCTCTTCCGTCGTTATTTCTTTTTTGTCGTTCTCTGAATTTTCCCGTATGTTTGTCTTGATCATATTATCTTCTGTTACGTTCAATAGATTTTGGAAATATTCTTTCCATCGGTTCATAATTTGTTGTCGTTTTATAAGAGGTTTTCCGGTTTATCTTTTACTGTACAAATTTATTTATTTTGTCTCTTCTTCTCTTAAGATTTTGATGGTTTTATATAATAACTTTTGATTTTCCTTGTTATTTTTCTCCATTTGTTTGCTAAATTATTTCCAGTTCTTTCTTTGTCTGTTTTTCAACTCTTTTTCGCTCTTCTTTATACGTATTGTAGTTATCTTGTGTGTTTTTCATTTAGATATTTCATCCATGTTTTCTTTTTATCTATTATTGCTTGTTTAATTTCTTCGTTCCACTAGGCTGTTTGCTTTTTGCGTGTTCTTGTTTTTTGAAGTTCCACACATCTTTTTGATATTCTTGTTAATACATTTTTAAATATTTGCCACCTTTGTTCAATGTCTATTTTATCATTTACTATTTTTATCTCCCCTTTTAACTCTGTTTTGATTGTTTTAAATACTATATGTTTGTTTATTCTTCTTGCCTTTTTGTTTCTTCTTTGTTGCAAGTTTCTTAAATTTTTGATCTATTAGGAAATTATTACTGTACATTTGCTCTTACATCTTTTATACTTTCTGTTTTTTCTGTCCTCCTATATACATAATGAAGGAATTAAATAAATGTCAGTAAGAGATCTCAGCTTTTAATACAGTAATTGTACTGTGAATATGTGAATAATATCTGCTAAAAAATTACCGTATGTTTGCAGCTATTATTTATGTCTTCACCAGTCGAATAAAAACATAAGTACTGCCAGCACCAGCAGTTTTAAAAGTATCATGTCGCGCCTACAATCTTTCTCTTTATTTCTTTTTTCTTGGTCTTTTTTGAGTAGTTTATTATAATGTGCACCGCGTACCATCACCATTTTAGTCCGAACCCCTGCTGTTAGATTGTGGTACCCATCATGCACTCTCTCTTGATGGTAATGGCGGCAGTCGACTCACTTCGGATATGTTCGGATTGTTTCGGTAATAAAGTATACTTGATTGTTTCGTATTTTTTAACTTTTGTAACTATAAACAAAAAAGAATAATTTGTATTTGTAAATTCTAAATTGAAAACTTTAGATATTCAAGCTAAAAAATGGGCAAAAAGATTTGGTTTTATTTCTAAATTATATTTTTATTGTCTTCTGTCAATATAAAATATTTTAGTCAGCCTTTGTTGTCCTCTTTACAAATACAAATGCAACACAAACATCAATACCCTGGGCAGGATTCGAACTCGCGACCTATGGCGTGCAATGTCTAGCAACTGTTATGCTAGCCATTGGACTACCGTGGCCGGTCAATAAGATTTTAGAGATGTGTATAGAGATGGGTAGATCTTCTCATAAAAATGAATAAATATAAGATTTCGAATAACACTAACATGGTTTCTAGACGATACGAACGATGGGAAAATATAGAAGTAAGTCCGGTGAGAAGTGTAGCGAATGCATTTAGAATAGCGCAACGAAGAGAAAGACGGAACCGACAAGATGAGATAGAAAATGCGGTTTTGTTTGAATAATACCGGAAGCTGAGGTGGTATATTTCATTCGTCTACTGTTTATGTTCGTTTCTTTGTTGCGGCTTAATCGTAATTAGATCTGTTACGCTAACATGAGATAATTACCATCCAAAATTATAGCGTTTTGAAACTCATTCTGCATTTGCGATAGCGCGGGTAGAAATTCTTTGATTTTCGCCCGCCATAACATGCAGTAGATTCTACATTTTTATCACATGAGAAGTCCATGTACCATGAGCATTGAAATATTATCTTCGCGCATTTTAAAAACCTTCACATAGTTTTACAGTTTCCCTTGAAAATGCATGAAGGAATGTTGTATTTCTACAGATAGTTCTAGCAGCTTATAACATGCTAGTTAATAATTATTTTGGTTTGGTAGTAATATAATCTTTTTGTCATCTTGTTCATTTAATTTTGTTCCAATCCTGAAGTGAAAGCAATTCTCAAAAAGATAATGTCGATGAAATGAAAGAGAATTACCTCACCTCTTTAAATTAACTTTCAATTATTGTTTTAAACAATTCTATATCACCAACTACAAGAAAAGTCAACGATAAAGCATTTCGCAGAAATGTAGATTTAATGGCAATCAAGTATTATCTTTGAGATTATTTAAAAGTTTCTAATGCAGATAAATTTCTCGAAATTCTGATACCATAGGCGTGTTTCTTTGGACTGTGATTCGTAATCAAAGTGATCAAACTTAACATGATCATGAAGAATCATGTTTCTTCGTTCGTTATTCGTTATCCCTACTCTTTCATTTTGTGATCACGAAACGACAATCCCCCTACCCTTCTGAATCATACTTTTTCTATGATTCATGTTGACTGATTCATATCGAAGGTTTAAAAATGGCGTCTGATGATAAATTTATTTGCTCTATTTGTGGAATTAAGGGAAATTGGCAGCTTCTGGAAGAATTTTTAAATGGCTCACATGGACACTCATTTATGAAATTTTAAAAAAGGTTAGTTTGTGTATTTGACATTTGCAGTTATTTTAACGTTCATACTATAGGATCGCGTCGAACGGGTTGGAATTGAATCATTATGCCTGTTCGATGTTTTCTTCAGTATCATATTTAATCATGATTCAACGCAATCACGATCAAAGGAATCATGATTTAGAAAATCACAATCACAATCCAAAGAAACACGCCTCTTATTGCAACCGAACTCCACCTGTGGGGCGCGCCCATTTACTTTCTGCTGTAGTACACCAACAACTACTGCTAATTTCTGAAAAATTATTTTTGCGTTGGAATCAGTACATCAAATAATATATACCCTTAATTTTTTTTTCACAATAATTATTAAACACTTAATCGGGTCGTGCTTAGTAAGGGATTTAACCTGTAAAATCATAATGTTGTAATTTCTTGCTTCCATAATCATTTTAAGCAAAAGGGCTTAAAATTCTGCAGCTAAATCAATACATACAATAAATTTTGCATGATTTTTAACAAATTACATCGGAAAATGACTAAAATTTCCTAAAAATTATCGATAGCCATGGAATTGAAACAAAATTATACAAATGTTTGACATTTTATCAGTCATAAACTTAAATGAAGATAATAATATAAAGAAATTATTTTTGTTTTGATATGGGGTAATGGCTCAGTGGTATCCGAATCGGCCTGTGGATCCTAAGAACCCTGGTTCGATCCCCACAGCCGACAAATCATTTTCACCAATTTATAATTAGCCCTGTGGCTCCTCTACCACTAACATCTTTGGGGGGCGTGATTTGACGGCTGGTAACCGCACTTCTCGCGCATAAACCGAGATCTGCTTTAGCAGAGTGCCACACCCAGTAATGGGTAAAAGGCGTTATGATATATTTATTTATTTAATATTTTGAGTTTCTTTGTAAACGTAACTCAGAGGTGTTAAATTGTTTTATGCCGATCCTTTAAGTTTAAAATGAAAATACTGTACTGCAACTTTGAATCGAATATTTTATTTCATTATGCAGTAGATGATCTACTTCGGCAGAGTGCCACACTCAGTAATTGGTAAAAGGCGTGATGATATATATATATATATATATATATATATATATATATATATATATTTGCTAAATTAATCATTCAAATTAAATAAAAAATCGTTTATTTTATGGAGTAGGTGACTTAGTAGTATTGAATCGACGATTTGAGAACCCGGGTTCGATTTCCATACCCAAACAATTTTCACCACATTAAAACTATCCCCGTGTTTCCCTCTCCATTAACTCTTTGGGGGCCGTAATTTGACGGCTGACAATTCACGCGTAAAATTAAATCATTTACTAAGATTTGCCACGGCAGTGTCACAACTAGTAATAGGTAGAAGGCGTGGTGATGTATTTATTTATTTATTAAATAAATATATGAATGTCTTTGGCAAACATCAACATATGAACAAAAATATTAGCTAAGACTATACCTTGCACGGATAAAGAGACGACTTGTCTCGATCAGAACCAAAGAACCACTAGTTAAATCTTGTTGTTTTTCATGTGGTAGTGGCGTTTTTCTAAGAATTCATTTTGTCCTATTACCCTTAATTTTGTTCACGATGAATTTCGTTTGCTGTACTTGTCACCAGCTTAGCAATCGATCTATACTTTCGACTTCGACCCTTTACTTCATCTTATGAGAGATGTCAATATATGACAGAGGACACAAGCATTTATGTTTACAACCGCTTCACTTACATAACCCATGTGTCATCACTTAACAGTAACCACTTTGCTTTACCGATGCCCCACCTTAGATACGACTAGGTGATAAGTTGCAGAGACTACTTGTCACGCTACGAAGACCAGAGAGCATGCTTACTGGATAGCTGTTGCTGTTGGTCGCTTGCTGAATGCTGCTGTTCCGCACTCGCGATTCTCATTTGCACTTGACGGTTCGTGCCATTCTAGTTATTTATTTATTCTTAATGTATGTCAACACGTTTGCTGGTAGTTTGTTTTTGTTTTGGTTTGTAATTGATGTGTAATAGCGATGATGTAGGATTTTTATTATATGCACATTTTTATCTGGATTCCTTTAATACTATTTGTATCATCATTTTAGATGATTATTATTTTACAATTTAGCACGCTTAACTGTATTGGTCTTCGACCTTACAAAGTAGACAAACCATAAGGACATTTGTTATGAACTCAACACATCCTAAAGTGGGGAAAGGGAAATAGCCCATGTAACTTTGTTTAAAAACAAGTTTCTAATCAGACCTGCCATAATATAAGTTTGTTTTTATAATCATATTTAAATTTTGCGTAATTATTACAAATTAATAATAATAAATGAACATTTCTAACGCTTTGCTTATTTAATAATATATGAATTGTAATATTTATCGTAATATATTCAAAAATATTTTCATATTATTAATAATTAGTGCGAGACACAACTGTTAGAAAAAGGTAAACAGAAACTTATCTATGTGGGCCAATCCCCTTACCCCACAACTTCAGGTGTTGGCTTCACAACATTGTGTAGCTGAGTATTAGGAATTACTTGTCTTCTTTAGATAGTCGAAGGTATTAGTATTTTATGTAGCCATGTTTTTAAAATCGAAATTGGGAAGTTGTAAATATAGTAATTCCCAATACGTAAATATATAAATGTTTATTACACTGAAAATGAAACATTATATATCATCAAGCCTTACTGGGTGTGGCACTATACCGTAATAGATCCCGGTAAGTGATATATTTATGCGCGTGAAGTTTGGTAACCAGCTGTCAAATCACAGTGGAGGGGGAGCCACAGGGATAATTTTAATTTGGTGAAAATTGTTTGTCGGCTGTGGAAATTGAATCCAGGTTCTCAAATCCATAGTCCTACTTGATACCCCATAAAAAATATATAAAAAAGGAAATTTCAAATATAACCTGTATTGTATTTGGATGTTTATTTTAATTTTTAATTCGCTTGTATTATTTAATTTGTAAACCAACGTTACGTATAAATGTTTCTATTTATTTACTTCATCTGATAGATATAATTCTGATAATAGATAATTATGGGCTCCTATACCATTATCTAAAAAAAGAAAATTAATGATAACATAATATATATATATTGAATTATGACTATTAGCGAAAAAATGAGTTATAAATAATATACTCCAGAGATATATGAGATTGTAAATAAATTGACATCACAAGTACTCAAGCATTCTCATTGACCATAAGTATTTTCGCGCGGTAAATAGAGACATATGCGGAGTAGAAAGTAACTAACTGTGACATCTCAACACTGTCGTTTGCTCGTATGGACACGTTGAACATTTATAACAATAATTTAATTTCGTTTTCTTGTACTTCTAATTACTGCAAGTATAAAATATGATTTTCAACATATATTATTTTGGAATAAATAATTCGTATATTATTTGTACTCATTGCATCAAACAAGTTTAGTATCACATTGAAAGATACTTGTGACATCACAAACACCTACAGAACTTCAAAATCTCGCTAAATATAAGAAATTTAACTGATTGTCATAGTTTTGAATAACCACAGTAAACGAATATTTGTATTTATAACATAGAAAAAATTACCCCTGTAGCTATCACTTACCGATATATATATATATATATATATATATATATATATATATATATATATATATATATATATATATATATATATATATATATATATATATATATATAAAACCTAAGAGGTACTACTTGAATTTATGTTTTCCCAACTCAAATCTTGATGTAACATTTTGAAGCAGTTTTGCATACATTTGTGTTAGAGTCGAACCTATTCGCTAAAGCAGAGTTATTAGTTACTGTTTTGTGTCTTCTTCATAGCCATTAATATTTTCTTTAAACTATATTCAATGCGTCTGTTGGGCTTCCAAAGTATCAAGTATCCATGCATGAAAGGTACACGTCAGATGTCAGATTCATTTCTTGCTGGTCTCTTATGGCAGATGCATGTTGTTATTTCAGTATTTTGTATTTTATTTGATGTAGAATATAATTACTTTAGTAGTTCAGTAGTATTTTATAGTAAATAAGTAGTTATTAACTGTAGAAGTAGTCTGTTGTAGTTAGGTTATATTAGTTTCTAGCTTTAGCTCAGTGGTATCAAGTCAGCCTGTGGATCCTGAGAACCCTGGTTCGATTCCCACAGGCGACAAACAATTTTCACCATTTTCAAACTACCCCTGTGGCTCCCCCACCACCAATATCTATGGGGGCCTTGATTTGACGACTGGTAACCGCACTTCACGCGCAAAATATATCACTTACCGAGATCTGCTTCGGCAGAGTGCCACATCCAGTAATGGGTAGAAGGCGTGATGACATATTTATTTTATTTTAGTTTCTAGCTTTATGTATTTTCTTTTAGTATTTAATATAGATATTATAGTAGGTATATTTGTGCTTTAATTGTTTAATACCTCATTTTATTTGTTAAAACACATTTTTCTCGAAATTTCCAATGCTCTTTTCTATGCTTTTTATTTGTCACACGCCATACTGTCATCCAATTTGTTCTTCAAAAAACTATTTTTTCACTTTTTTTTGGGAAATAATTTAAACCGGATGGATCACTTTTTATTGACAGCAAGAATGTAGCCGTAGACACAGCATATTTGACTGTTTTTAATTATCCCTTTTTAGACCAAATTCCATCGTAACCACTAATCTAAAACTCTATTTTTATATCTTATTGACAAAATATTTCTAATACTTACTTTGTAGGTACTTAAATAATGATTACTATTGTTATAAATATAAATAAATATATCATCACGCCTTTTAACCGTTACTGGGTGTGGCACTCTGTCGAAGCAGATCTCGGTAAGTGCATGAAGTGCGGTTGCCAGCCGTCAAATTACTATTGTTAATAATTGAAAAGAAACAGCAATGACAAGTCCATATTCTTCAAATAAATTATACTAGACGTTTACCTTCAAAACCGTGCAATGAAATGTGAACCTTTCGTTTAGTTTTTAATTTTGGAAGCACAATTTACCACTATATATTTCTCATTTACCTATAAATAAGTCGGTAAAGATTGAAAGTTTTTAGTTTTCTGCACTTAATTGCATTTATGGCCGTAGTGTTTTTGCTGCATCCATGTAGGTACTCCCTCGTCGGCGTGATTCAAGACAAAATTTTGGAGAATGTAAGAAAAACATGTTTTGTAATTTTTTCAAATCGTTGGAAGAATAATCGAATTGTCGGGGCTGTTGTGTCAGAATTTGAAATAAATGATGCACTTTTCATCGCCATCTAATCCGAACCCCACACATCTAATCGATTAACTGTTTTTGCCTGCGTGGAGAGTCGAGAGGCCGTATCTTTTTCGCAAGTCTCGTGATTGTCGCTGCGTTCGAAATCGTTGCGTTGCTTGCGAAGGCGATAAGACGGTGACTATATCAGAATGGATGGTAAAGTTGTGTAGGATTTGGTGAAGAGAAAGTCACAGTCTGAGTGGTGAACGAGGCGACGGACTCTATCTTCCATCTCGGATCTTTAAATATCATTAGTGATGTTCGGATGGTGGAGAGGGAAGTGGGGAGGGTAGCACAAACTCTGCTCTCTACACTCAGGTGGTACAGGATAGGCTTTCATCTATACCAAATTCAAATCAATCGAATTTTGTTTTATGTGCTCCATCTACTGTTATACCTTTATAAATTGAATTGTTCCTTACATTATCGTTATGATAAATGTTAACCAAAATATTATGAAAGATAAAAATAAATAAATAAATATATCATCGCGTCTTTTACCCTATCGGGTGTGGCACTCCGCCATAGCAGATCTCAGGGATATATTTTTGCGCGTGAAATTCGGTTACCAGCCGTCAAATCACGGATATTAGAAGAAGAAGAGCCACAGGGGTAATTTTAATATGGTGAAAATTGTTTGTCGACTGTTGGAATCGAACCCGGGTTTTCAAATCCACAGTCAGACTCGATATTACTGAAACATCTACTCCATTATGAAATATTTATGTACCAAACGTATGACGATTTTATTTTACAAATTAAATAAAATAAATAAATATATCATCACGCCTTCTACCCATTACTGGGTGTGGCACTCTGCCGAAGCAGATCTCGGTAAGTGATATATTTATGCGCATAAAGTGCGATTACCAGCCGTCAAATCACGGCCCCCAAAGAAAACTGTTTTTTGCCTGTGGGAATCGAACCCAAGTTCTCAGGATCCACAGGCCGACTTGATAGGACTGTGCTAGTTACCCCATTACAGGCGCGGTGACTGAGAGTGTTAATGCACATCTCTTAACTTACTGTGACGTCACCCGAACTAAGGTTCGTCAGTTGGAATCCACCTATCGACAAAGTATGATTTGTCGTTAAATAAAAAATACAGTTACTTATATTAATCATACTCTGGTGTTATAAGCTAGTCACTTATACATATGCCTTAAAGTAACATCGACTACGGAAACCGGCAGTACGGCAGCGTAAAAACTGCGGCTCGGTGTGCCCGGTAGGCTCAGGCCCGATTTGGGCTGTAGCGCCATTGAAGAAGAAGAAGATATATATATATATATATATATATATATATATATATATATATATATATATATATATATATATATGTTGATAAGGCCTGACATCAATTACGTCATAAGTATGAACAACAAAAGAATAAATACATTGTTGTTTTCTGCTGGGAATAAAAATGAAATGACAGAAACAATTGCAGTAACGTTTATCTTTTACTGTACATGAAATATATAAAGTATCAAAATAAAATTTATCCTCGCAATATTACAAAAAATACAAAAATAAAAAAGAAATACTGTAAATTCTTTTTAAAAGAGAAAAATATTAGGAGATGCCGAGAAATGTTTTTTTTTTCTTTTTTGTATTATAAATTATAAGCTAAACCTGTCAAATATATCATCAGGCATTTTACTCATCATTGGGAGTGGCACTCTGCTGTAGTAGATCTCGGTAAGAGATATATTTTTACGCGTGAATTGCGATTACCAGCTGTCAAATCACGACCCTTAAGGATGTTAGTGTAGGGAAAACCATAGAGATAGTTTTAACGTGGTGAAAATTGTTTGTCGGCTGTGGGAATCGAACTCGAGTTTTTAAATCCACACGCCGATTTGATACCACTGAGAGCTAAATTACCTTAGAAGTACTTTGGAAATCATTAAAAAGACAATATAGTTAATCTGCTATTACTTTTTGTGCTGAAAATTGTTTTCGTAGATATTCTAAATGAAAATTCAAGGAAACTTGCAAATGCGATAATTTTTTGTTTTGTTTTTTTACGTGTAGATAAATGTAATCAATAACATTTTTAAACTAATACGATGAATTAATTCGAAGAAGTTTGTGTAATATTTTGAAACCTTTGAACTGTAGACAGATAAATTCTGTTTGTTTACGAGTGGACCCATTTTTAAACAATATCCGGCAGTATCATTTGATATGCAGCATGACTTGTAATAATTCTGTAAAAATTTTCAGAATTCTGAGAATAAGGTGCAGTTGAAATGATCATAATTTCATGGTTTAATATTGATTAAATATATTTTATAATTGACTAGCGTGGAATTATGGGTTGGAGTAGAAAATAGATTCGTGAAGCCAGCTGAAATGAACTTTGCTGTTGGTTACATTTTTATCATAGACAACAAGCGCATTATTTCATTTATTATCATCTTCATTTTAACTATGTAATAAAAAATATTGAAATAGCAATATGATATAATATTATTAGATAAGTAATAAACAATATGAATGCACTTTACTGTACTTTGGAGAACTTGATAATAGCATCTGTAAACAATTTTAGCTACATTTATTATAGCTTCCTATCAGTAACTTACCTACAGAACTAATTTGTAGTATATTTTTTTTAGTTGATATTTGATATTATTCCTTTGTATGCCATGCCTATGAAAATGTCTCTTATTGTGCCATCATAAACTTGTTTATTGGCCCTCAAAAGCGGCCGTAATTTCGCTATTATCTCCCGGGAGACGGTTAAAGTTGCCAACAAATCAAAATCGTGATTTTTTATTTCACAATAATTTAAATTTTTTGTTTGTAAACAAACAATATAGCAACACCAACAATCTATATACATGTATAGAAATCATAGCATACCTTAAATTAATAACGCCAGCAAAACGATAATGAATACCTACTGACTGAATCCTTTAATTTCGAGGACCAGAATCATATAAAATATATGTATTACGGGCATAATCAAGATTATAAACATTCCCTCAGTGTTATATTTTTTTAATTATAATAATAATGGTTTATTTAAACTGCAAATAAACAGGGTGTACCCCAATTACATAATTACAGTATAATAATATAACAGTAAATAACAAATCATCTCTTAACCTAAATTAATTGTACAATATCTGCAACAAATCAATTTTTTTAACATTAAATATATCTAAATTTGTATTTTTTATGTTCAACTTATTACTTGTTTGAATGTTTCTATCTATGGAAAACATGAGCTATTATTTATTTCAAAAAGTATGAAACGCGGCCTAAGAGTTTTGTTAGGAACAGCAAAGTTTATTACATGAAGTATTTCGCTAAGAAAAATTCGCTAAAAAAAGAAAACAAAAATGATGCCCTTAATATATAAATAAGTATGATTGTAATGAAGTTTATAATGAATATAAAGGAAGTTTTGAATGTACCACTATCAATTAAATTTCCTTCTGGGCTAGTTCGATTCTGGCACAGCATGTTATCTGTAATGCCCCGTGCATGCGTGCATTGGTTCAATCCGTGGTGGATGACAGATGATAAATGGTGTCTTGTAATAGGAATCTTGTACCCCGTGAATTGCCCCATTGCCCAACCCTGCTGCATGCCGCACGCTCGCTGTTCGCCTTTCGCAGCGTTGCCCTCCGTGGTTGCCTTCCCTCTTCGTGGGTCGGGTTCGTCCCCCTTCGGCTGGATTCGGCACTTTCCGTCCTTCGTGCGTGCGTGTCTGCCGTACCGCCCAATTACCCCCCCGGACCCATCTACTTTTCAGATTGATTTCGTATAGTAGTGATCATGAATTCGATCCTTTGTGTAGAAAGGTAAGAGCAGAAAATCTAACATTGCCGACACTGGATTGAGCCATAAAGCTAGCCGTGTATAATTGTCATCCCCATAGATTCCACGGAACCCCTGAACCCCTATATGCTATGCCATACTGCCTCTATGATATCCAAGGACCAATCGTATCATTTCATATGCTACTTCCAACCACATTACAGGTATTGTCAATGGAAATTAAGAGGTTCCGATATAATTCACCAAATTATTAAAATAGAATCAAACCAAACTATATAGAATTATGAAATTAATGAACATATCAAAGAAATACTTATTGGGCTATCTCATTAATTAGAGATGGCGATGAAACCCATATGTCAAAAGTTGAACAAAGAAGCAATTTTGTTCGACTTCCGTAATGGTAGCAGGCTGTAGTATTTCATTGTTTCATTCTTATATTTTCAGTCTTTTCTATGATTTTAACAATTTAGGTACATTATACTTCAGTGCTTCTTGTTGTCTTAGTTTTAGTAGTACATCAATTTTAATTTCTCAGTGTAGATACTTTATTTAGTAATTCGTTAGGTTATCTTTGTTATGGGGTGGCTAGCTCAGTGGTATGAAGTCGACCTGTGGATCCTGAGAACCCTGGTTCGATTCCCACAGGCGACAAACAATTTTCATAATTTCTAAAACTACCCCTGTGGCTCCTCCACCACTAACATCTTTGGGGGCCGTAATTTGACGACTGGTAACCGCGCTTCACGCACAAAATATATCACTTACCGAGATCTGCTTCGGCAGAGTGCCACACCCAGTGATGGGTACAAGGCGTGATGATATATTTTTATAAATTTTTTTTTATCTTTGTTATGGGGTAGATAGCTCAGTGGTATTAAGTCCGCCTGTGGATCCTGAGAACCCTGGTTCGATTCCCACTGGCGACAAACAATTTTCATAATTTAAAAAACTACCTCTGTGGCTCCTCCACCACTAACATCTTTGGGAGCCGTGATTTGACGACTGGTAATCGCACTTCACGCGCAAAATATATCCCTTACCGAGATCTGCTTTGGCAAGGTGCCACACCCAGTAATGGATAGAAGGCGTGATGATATATTTATTTATTAGATACTTTATTGAGTAATTCGTTAGATTATCTTTGTAGTTAACTTTATTGTATGTATAATATGTAGAATATAGCTGTTCGATTGTTCTTCGCAGTAGATTCACAATCAGGTCCTCAACAATACTTTCTACTTTTTAATGGTTTTTTTTGGAGAAAATTAGATTTTTCATATTAACTTATAAATGCCCTTACAGATTTACTATTCTATTTAATATTAAGTATACAGCATCATTACAATTAAATTGTACAGAAGCAAGAAAGTATAAGGAAGAAATTTTAGTTTGATTTCCTTCGAAAATATTTAAAATACCTGTAAATACACAGACAATATAGAAACTGTAGCGTCCTATATAACAACATACAAATCTCATGAAAGAGCATCTTTGTCTTAGTTTTAAATTTCTGAAAGCCAAAAAGTAAAATTAAAAAATGTATATATTACCAAAATATAACAATAATCAGGGTTGTTCATATTTTACCCACCCAAAAAAAACCACCTGAGTTAATAATACCCACCAAAAAAAAACGAAATAAATCCAGTAAAAACTCCATTTGATTGAATGGTTGAAAATTCACCCAGGGTGAATTTTAAGATAGAGTCAAATCTCGAAACATAAAAATCTTTAATTTATTTTACAATGTAATAATACGTAATCTCTTTACAAAATAAAACGTTTAACTTAAATTATCATTTATTACATCATATCGTAGTATCACATTGCATTACTTTGACAAATGTCAATATCAAACTTTAAGACCAAATATTATTTGTCTTATATTATATTAGTATTAGAAAAACTGATTGATTTCCAATCTTTTTACCGGCAAATTTGAAATATAGTTTTAAATTAAATAAGTATGTACAATATATAATAGAGCGTATTATATTTTGAATTCACAATAAAATAAATATATTTTTAATATAATAGTACATAAATTTTGTTTTAATGTTTAGTAGTATACAATATACATTTTAAACATTATCTACAAAATTAATCTAGAATTAAATAATTTGAATTAAAAAGTGTATTTGTCACTATTTCAAAAAACCCAATAATGCCTAAATAAACACAATAAAACCCAAAAAACCCCAGTGGGTTGGTTTTTTTTTTAAAAAACCCGGGTTTTTTACAACCCTGACAATAATAGTAAGATTATTGTGCATATAAATATGAAGATCATGGCATACCTAATTCTATAACAAAAATTTGTAAAATAATGATTTAATACTAAACTTACAAACTTTGTGGATGGCTTTAAATTAGAAAATTAATTCAAAAAGTGCTTATTTTGATTTACCTGATACGCGTAGGTCAAAGTGAAAACCCAAACAAGTTTTGTAATTAAAACAATTAATGCTAATTGCATTCGTCACCATAATTAAATTATATTTTTGAACGTTTAGGTTCATGTTACAGTATCCGCCTTATTTTTATAGTATCTCCTTGGTAATGATAATTGTTAAGGTCATATTGTACGTTTTCGTGATATGGTTAATGGTTATAATTGATTGATAATTCAAGTAAAAAATTCGTCCAGTTCAGACTTTTTATTTTAATCAAATATATTAGCAGATCATTGTGTGTACTTTTTACAAATTATACGGAAATAATTATAAATATAAAAAATATTCTAAACAGGTGGAGCTTACAATTTTTTGTGATTTACCGTAACGGAGATATGTTGTAACGGACATATTTAATTTATTTTTAATTTTTATGTTTTTTTTTATTATTTTGTAATTAATACATGCCCGAAGCGTAATTCTTTACAGTTAAATAAAGTGACAATTCCGTGCTATTTGTGTTTAAATATCCTAGAACACATGTAAAATAAACGTACTAAAATATATTTAGACTTAATGAAATATAAAAGGAGTGGCCACGTTCCAGTATTTTAATATGAATTTTAATTTAAAATTTAGAATGCATGCAAAAATCAAATTGGAATTACTTCACAGTATATAAGGAATATTACCAGAGCTCGGCAAGCTACTTAAAAAAAGTAGCTAAGCTTCAGCTACAGCTATTCTTTCTAAAAGTAGCTAAGCTACAGCTATAAGCTACATTTTGTAAAATATAGCTAGGCTACAGCTAAAAGCTTGCGTTTAAATTTTAAAGCTACTTTTTTCAATTATTGTGAATTAATTAAATTTGCCATTGTCATATGATCAGTTGATCAGTCTTTTGAATGACTGTTAGTGTACTATTATGTACATAAATATAAAAAAAATCGCAAATTGACAAACGTACTTTTAATTTTTGATGCAATAATTTTTATTTATATTGGCAGACTACTAAACAGTCGATGTTTAGTTCATCTAATATTTAATACAAAAGTAGGATAGGTTAAGAACAAGTGAAAAATCAAATATGTTAATAGATTTTAAACTATATAATAACTTATTATCCTACAGTTATAGAAAACAATAAAGAAGGTACAATTCATATACAAAACAAAAATAAACTGGTATTTCTTAATGAACATTGATAGCTTTAAGCTACAAAAAGTAGTTTTGGGCTACAAAAGTAGCTTTAAGATACAAAAAGTAGCTTTAAAAGTAGCTTCAGTTGTATATTTTTAAGCTAACAGAAAAAAACATAGTTCGCTACAAGCTACAGCTATAATTTTTCACATTTAGCTAAGCTACAGCTACAGCTAAGGTAAACGTAGCTAAGCTAGTAGCTAAGCTACGAAAGTAGCTAGCTACTGCCCAGCTCTGACTATTACTTTGCAATGATTATCTATGTGTGGATTTTGTTATATTTCTTTTGCGTACACCCTAAATAATTTCTAGCAAAGTGAGTCAGTAAAATATGAAAACACGCAATCGGTAATATATTAATTTCAGGTCCAGTACTTCAATATTCTGGTCGTATAATTTAGAAAATGTATTTTCAAATCTCATTTATCTGATCCTATTATTCATCACGTGGACCTATTCCTTTTTTGAACTATCATGACAATTATATTTAGGATTATCATTACATTAAAATTAATGCTTTTTAAAATAAATATTTTTTATTCATTAACAAACTAAAAAGCACGCAAAATCGTAATATTAAAGCACACCGCATTTTAATGTTGCCTTGTAACAACAAAATTATTTTGTTTTCTAAATCTGTCCATGTTTATCATAACAAATTGTAAAACTATCAATCCACATGGTAACGTAAACATCAAATGCTAACCTATCTCCATGTGAACGATATTACGTCAAATCACATTCACAACATTTTGAAATGAATTAAAATGAAAATGCTGCTTTTCAGATCTATTTACAAGATTATGATATAGATATAATAAAAAGAGCGTATGATACGCATGTGTAAGTGCCGTTAAATTTAAAGTAAACTTTTATGACAGAAAAATTCGGGAGACGCCCGGACTCGAACCAGGGACCTTCAGCTTACCGGGCTGACTTACCACTAGACCACTGCTCCCCTGCACGATACAGGCCTCAACCAAAGGCATCAGTCGGGCAAGCTGAAGGTTCCCGGTTCGAGTCCGGGCCTCCCGAATTTTTCTTTAAATGTATAATTGTCACCGTACGTCAAAGTCATTCATATGACAAAAATTTGAATTTACTTCGTGCTTTAAAGACTTACTTATACTCTAGTAATATCATATACTCTGATATGGGTGCCATAAAAACAAATGAATACTATAGTTTATCTCCATAGTATAGACTTGAATTATTTTTTTTAATTTAAAATAAAATCTCAACCTTTACAAACCAAAGTAGAATTGAAAGCAACTAATGATGGTGCAATACGGAACGAAACGAGATGTTGGTATCTTTAAAATTTTCGAAACGAGAAAAGTAGCTCTTCTAGTTTCCTTATCGAAAATCTCGCCAGAATTCTTATATCAAATTAATCTTATAGACTCAAAAAAAACAATGATTTTTTCGATATTTTTGAACAGAAGTTTGCAAATGCTGGAGAATTCTTATTTTCTCGTACGCAAATTCACTACTATTATTATGTAGTACTAATAATAACATACTACTAATATTAACCTTATAAATATCAATAATATTATCTGACAGTTCAAAAAATAAGTTTTCAAACGACCACTTATGAAAGTAACAATAACAACATCATAAACTACTACGGAAAGTTGAACATAGCATACACTGATATGTTAGTATAACGTACACTTCTAACATATCAGGTGAAGTTTCACTGATTGACAACAGATGGCGATACGATGAAAGAAAATAATAAAATAAATGAAAAGAATTTGTATTATTATTTAAATTGAAGTTTTAACAGATTTTTCAACACATTTGCTCAAATAAATCTTATTTTTTTAAATAAATAATTACTTATTTACTAATATTTTTACATTATTCAATATTTTCACATAACGGTTAATACAGTTGGTATCACAATACCTAACCTCAAACGTCAAACGTTAACGCTTACCTACAAAAACGCATCAGCTGTCAAACAACAACATTGCTCATGTAGACTTTTTTTAGAAATATTTTGTGGTTGTCTGAAAAATAGTGTACGTAACTCGCTCGAAAGTGTGATAACTATGCTCGTGTACTTAAATCACTCGGCACTGCGCGCCTCGTTTTTCAATTTGTATACTCGCACGTTATCTTACACTTTCGATGCTTGTTATGTAATATACTATTTCGAATCAGTAAACAAGATGTAGTACATTGTTACCGATTTACCAAAATTTCTTTATAATATTTATCACTAGATATCTCTGCTAATTAAAACCAACAACAAAATAGTTATTTGTGAACACTACTTGGATTAGCGAATGAATCTTACTAGTTACGAGTTCGTAGGTAGTTCAGTGGTATCGAGTCGGCCTGTGGATTGAGAACCCGAGTTCGATTCCCACAGCCGACAAACAATTATCACCACATTAATACTAGCAGATCTCGGTTATACATTCATGCGCTTGAAGTGCGGTTACCAGCCGTCAAAGATGCTAGTGGTGAGTAATTTCATTGTGATGAAAATTGTTTGTTGACTGTGAGAATCGAAATCGAGTTCTCAAATTCGATACCACTGAGGCCTCTACCCCATAATTTGTATAACGAATAAAATAGTTTTAAACTGAGCTATCCGGTTGACTAAGATTCAACAAGAATCAAGTGTTCGCTTCATGCAACTAGTCCGAAGACACGAGAAGCAAGAACGAAACGTTTGTAATTACGCCAGGCACATGCTGTACCTATACCAACCGTATCTTGACGTGCGATCTAAGACTTGAAATACAAAAAAGGGGTACCCAGTTCAGGTCGTCATTATACGGGTCCAACTTAAGAGATGCGTGAATTACTTTATAATAAAACCGGATCAGAAAAGAATTTTTATAATTATACAATAGATGGTCATTTGAATAAATTAAATATAGTATGGTTATTATTTTGATCATGATGAATGATAATATCTTAATTTTGTTTTCAACAAGTTTTGGTCAGTTATAAAAATGGAATATGCGTTATAAAATCAATTTATTTTACAAGTGTATAGTCTTGATTCAACTGAGCATCTGAATTCTTAAAAAAGTTGTAGTGCAGAATGTTGGTTTAGACAAATTCTGTTATACCATATTCTCAAAAAAGTTAAAACGAACTCTTTAGTTAAACAAAAATTATATAAATATAAATATATCATCACGCCTTTAACCCATTACTGGGTGTGGTACTCTGCCGTAGCAAATCACGGCCCCCAAAGATGTTAGTAGTGAGGGAGCCACAAGGGTAGTTTTAATGTGGTGAAAATTGTTTGTGGCTGTGGGAATTCGAATCCGGGTTCTTAAGTCCACAGGCCGACTCGATACCACTGAGCCACCATCTCATAAAATTATATACGAGTACTAACGAGTGTTTCCAATCATATGAGTTTTGCAACAGTCGTTTGTTGCCACAATTTACATACAATTTTTTTTACGGTCGTGAACTTTTATTCTTTAAAATCGATATTTGACATTTGTAATTTACAATTATATTTTACATTAATTTAAAAAAATGTTCAACAATGGTTGTCTTAACATCGTAACCGATTTCTTGTCGCATTGAGTTTTGCTAAAAGAACCTTTCCACATTCATTTTGAATGTTTATATATTGATTTTTCAAAACGACCGTAGAAAATAGTTTTTTTATAATATAAGTGTTGTAATGTATAATGGGATAGCTAGCTCAGTGGCATCAAGTCGACCTGTGGTTCGATTCCCACATGCGACGAACAATTTTCACCAATTTAAAATTACCTCTGTGGCTCCCCCACCATTAACATCTATGGGGGCCGAGACTTGACATCTGGTAACCGCACTTCACGCGTAAAATATACCACTTACCGAGATCTGCTTCGGCAGAGTGCCACTCCCAGTAATGGATTGAAGACGTGATGATATATTTATTTTTTTTATTTACGTTTATCGAACATTGTTTTACCTAATTTGATAAATTATTGCAAAATTGACATATTTTAAATTTTCAATTTTTTGTTTTTAGTTCTTATTTGGAACGTGAGTAGGTAGATTCAATTTTCAATAAAATCTAGATTATATTCTTTATTCGTGACAGAGTCATTTTACCGTTCATTACAGCACTTATATCCTAATAGAATTCATTACGATATCCTTTTTAATATTGTAATATTAATATTACGTTATGAATGTCTGTTGTAGTTTCAAACAGAATCCATATAAAAATTACAGTTAATTTGCTGTAAATATGTAGTTACTAGTACGTATTATTAACATTATTCTTGGTATAATCTAAAATCAATGCCACTTTTTACCTTGAATCTTTTTGTTCGCCAAAATATTTTTTGCCAAAATACGTCTTATTATTATCAACTTCTCAAGAACAAATTTTAGCAATAAATGTGTCAAAGCATCTGTCAGCTTTTTGTCACAATCAAAAGCAAAATTTCTTCCGTTCCAGACAGGAAAGAATGAGATTAACTCGACGAAATTACTGTTAAAATGTTGTAAACTCATCACGAGTCTATGGTTAACTTCATAATCCGGTTTCTTATCTTTTTTCATCTTTTGTAATGGTTTCACAGAAATTATGCTTTTCACACAAACGTCGGTAAGCCAAAAGTGAAGAGGTAATGGTCAGTTTTCTGGCAGGGGGTCCGCTTGTATACCTACGCATTTACCATCGTGGTAATTGGGAATAATTTGTTAACCCTTCTAGTTCTGTTGTGGTAAACCTATACATTTTTCGGCAGGCACAATTTTCACTAGTGGTTGGCTTGCTGTGGGAATTTTTGGTTTGTTTAGTTTGCAGTTTTACTTTTACAGTGGCTTTTGGTGATTTTGCGAGTGAACGGATTTTTACATGGATTACTCCCATCTAAGTAAGTCTATATTATTATTTTTACAAATTTGTTGTGATTTGCAAATTAATTGGAACAGACAACATTTTAGTAACATTCTTTAATTTCTGAATCACTATCTGGAAATTCTTTTATATTGGCAATACCTATAATCGGGATGATGAAATCAGATTAGTTTATTAAAATTTTAACCAACAAAATGATTCTAGAAGTCAGAAAGCGTCTGTCTCAAATTTTTCAACAGAATCACGGCCCTTACCATACCTAAAAAATTGAAACTATTTTTCGATTAAAATAAAATCACTGTATTGGAAAGGCCAGAAAATTCGCCTGATCTTAATCCGATTGAAAACTTATGGGCTATTTACAAAACATAGATCTCAAACATTGCACAACAAAAGCCAACATGATCTGTGCTTTTATTAGGATATGGTTTATGATCATTAATGAAAGAAAATTGTCAAAATCTAACCCAATGCAAACAACAGTTAAAAGTGTTACCAAAAAAGACATATTCATTATTAAAACAAACAATATATAAATAATAATAATTAAGTTTAATAATAATAATAATATAGTTTATTTGATCTAAAACTTTTACAGTTTTGAACAAAGGATTGGTAACAGTGTAAATACAAATATATATATTGTGTTTATAATGCTTAGACTTGCACGTATGAGTACAAATTTTGTGCTTTGTGTTTGTAATAATGAGGGATTCAAGTGGTAGAGGTTTTTAATATATATTTATTAAAATAAGTTCTTGACCGTACATCATATTTATACAATATAAAATCATACCATAAATGATATCTTTATTGCTGAAATATGAAAGTTAAAGTTGAATAATTTAAAACGCTCATTGCAATTACGTAGTTGCATTAAGCCAATCACAGAGCTTTGTCTGAAACGTTTGTCGATGCTCAATTTTACTGAGAGGAAGACGAAGAAGAAATAAGCATTCAGCATTCTACGATTCTACCAATGACGTATGATACTAGACGAATTATGCCGTATTCAAGCCAATGCAAACGCCGTTGTTATCCGTCTAGTTATGTTTTGTCTGAGGATTCTATGACAACGACACACGTTACGTGAAGTTACGTGTTATTTATCTCTGTCTTATCTGTCTCTCTGTAAGCTAAGATGCAACTACGTCACATTCGTTTGGTTCGAAAGTTTAAATATTTTTATCATGCTTAATACAAGTTTAAAAAAAAGTAAAAATTTTAAGTATAATAATTTTATTACGTAGATTAATATATAAAAACTTCAAAAAAGTCTTGAAAAGCCCATTACAATCATAAACCTAGTTAGCGAATCCCAAGAAGCCAACATACTAGGAGATGATCAATGTTTCGGTACAAATAAAATTTAGACATTGAGACAAAAGCTTCTTAATAATAATAATTAAGTTTCAAAATGCGGTTTTTAAGAGAAAATATTCTTTGTTCCAATTCAATTGCACGATAAAGACTGTTTTCTTTCGATATAAATCCATTTGTTTGTAATAATAAGTATGCGTTGATAAAGATGGAAGAGCAAAGATAGAAACAATCATGGTGCACGCTTTTGAGTTCGCGAAAGTTCGCGGTATTACATAACCCAATGAAATTAGACCAGCAGATCTGATTGTGTGATGGCTTGAGCGATTTTGCCAGTCGTTGTCGGAGTATCTCAATTAGAAACCGGACCTCGCTTTGCTCTGTGAATCCGTTTAAAATAAAATAATAAATTGTCGCTCGGTTTTCGTCCAATAGCGCGGAACCATTGGTTATTTTTGCAATTTTTGACGCTGTAGAAATTCGTACAACGTAATAAAGTAAGTCACAGCGGAAGGATTAAGATAATTCTGTAAAATTGGTTTAAATTGATTTTATCGACATTTCAATTCGTACTGCAGAAAATTTATTACAATAATTTTCAACTCTTAAAAACTAGGCCATATATGTATACGTAAAACATACACTATCTACTGAAAAACAAATGTAAAAAGGAAAACCGCAAATTTTTTATTTGAATAGGCAGATAAAGATTTCCGCCAATATATTATTATTATTATTTGAAACTGTATCTAAATTGAAAATTATCTATGATTTTAGAAAACTGTCTCAAACAATAGGGCTCACGTATAATTGTCATCATATAAATAATATTTTATCATTTAGAAAGAAATAAATATATAAATGGAGACGAACCAACTTTAGTGATTAATGATAAAAAATGTGCATGGCTCCCAATTCTTTCAGGAAAAAAACCTTAGTCAAAGATATGATTACCATTGGTACGATTATATTTATTTATTTATTTATATTACTCTGTACAAGAGGAACTGAATCCCAATAACAGTACAGGGTTCGGAATCACCGAGTCCGCAGTGTAGTAGTTCATATATTTTTAGCTAAAGTAGGATTCGAACTCGGGA
The DNA here is from genome assembly GCA_911728475.2 of Pterostichus madidus. Taxonomy (NCBI): domain Eukaryota; kingdom Metazoa; phylum Arthropoda; class Insecta; order Coleoptera; family Carabidae; genus Pterostichus; species Pterostichus madidus. Next base: position 21,760,648 of record OU452311.1, on the reverse strand, counting down.
TCTTTGAATTCGAATGTCATAACGCTAACTATACCACCGTACTGCCAGACAAATAATCTATATCATTCAAAATACCTTTTGTTTCACTGATTTTTGTCTAACTTAAATTTCGAACTGTCCAGTATTTAACAACCATTTCTAAATAACATATTCATTAACTACGAAATAAATAACATTAAATATTTACTCATTTTTTCCTATGGTAGATTATAAAGTATGCTTTCTTGTACTCAAAATAGTAGATAAAATAACACTTTAACGGCAAGGGTAGATAAAATAACACTTAACAGCAAGTGTAGATAAAGTAATTTAATTTAATTTAATTTTTATATTCATTAAATACATTATGAATTTTCACTATAGTGGTCATCTGAAGTCTTTTGAAAATCTAATGACATCATCCGGTTCGAAGATTTTCTATTTTGTAGGTCGTGAATTAACATCTTTCACTTGTCGATAAAAAATTGCTTAATCGTCTTGTATAATAAATAACTATTATTACGTAGGTACCAATTCTGTGTACACCAATAAAACAAAACATTAACCTCAAAATTAGCAGTAGGTATCTTCAATGAAGACAGAAGACATGAAAAGTAGATCGCAATGCTCTGACTTTAAAAATGTTTAAAACTAATATTATTATTAAAACTTTTATCTTCTCTGGAACGATTTTTTTTTTCCAGGTCTAGTTTTGTATAAATGACTAATTTGTCGTTTTGTGGTTATAGCGAAGGATCATATTTTTGCCTAAATATTTATCAGTTTTCTCAATTTCACAAAATACATTTCGGTTGTAAATTAATTTTAAAAGGACTACTGCTGTGTTGCATGAAAGTTTTATCGATTCATTAGCAATTAACGATTTAATAAATTTCAGAAAATCGCTGTTGCTAGGAAAACAGTTCTTTAACTAAAGAGCTCCTTATTTTTTTTCTTGCAATCCAGCATAAATTATTTAATTCATTATAAACGTATAATAATAATACTGAAATTAGGAGAATACCTCAAAACATTGAAATATTTAACTACTCTAAATTATCCCGGAAAAGCGAAACTAACTAGAATCGTATATTGGTTAAATATTAGTTTTCCGTGTTACATTCAAATATATAACTTTACCGATAAGTGTGAGGTCTACCACATAAATCGATAAAGTAGTGTGGATGGTGTTGTTCTACGTGATTTGATAATAAGATATTAAAGAAACAGAAACTATAATTCATGTTACCTATCCATAGTTATATTTGCAGTGAATAATTTTGAAAGTTTCATAGAAAATATGATGTACGATAAAGTTTAACGCAGGAAATGAAAATGAACAATAACAAAAAGAGATGCGAGACGATTGTTTCGCCGATTTATCAACATACATTTGCATCTTTTCTTGTGCTGTGTGCGGCTTTATACAATGACAATCGTCCTCTCATCAGAGAATCGAAAATGCCATTTGATGGGATTGCCTGAGAGATTTGCATACAACAATACTTGTTATTATTACAATCTTTTGTTTTTTTTTGTGTTTCTCCATTGGATTGTATTCATTTCTAGGTATTTCTAAACGGTTTATCAATATCCGCCGATGAACTTGTAAATTCACGAAATTTTGTTTGGTTCTTTCTCAACGGAGGATGTACAAATTTTTCAATATTACAACATGCATGGACTCTATTATAACCTTCATTCTTGATGAATAAACAAAGTTGGAAAACATAATTTACTCTACTTACTTATCATAACCGCTAATTATTAAATTATATTTATATACAACTGGTAAATAATGTTAACAGGTGCGGTGGCTGAGCGTGTTAATGCACATCTCTTAACATACTGTGACGTTACCCGAACCAAGGTTCGTCAGTTCGAATTCGCCTGTCGACAAAGTATGATTTGTCGTTAAATAAAAAATACAGTTAGTTGTATTAATCATACTCGGGCGCTATAAGCTAGTCACTTATACATATGCCTTAAAGTAACATCGACTCAGAAAACCGGCAGTACGGCAGCGTAAAAACTGCGGCTCGGTGTGCCCGGTAGGCCCAGGCCCGATTCGGACTGTAGCGCCATTGAAGAAGAAGAAATAATGTTAACTTTATACTTATGAAAATCATTACTTAATGTACTTCATTATTTACCGATATCTGCTACGGCAGAGTGCCACGCCCAGTAATGAGTAGAAGGCGTGATGAAATATTTATTTATTATTTTATTATTTACCGAGGAAAATAAAAATGGCAAGTACTCCCTAGAGAAATAAAGTGATTCAAGGCCATTGGCAGTGCCATCTAGATAATTTTTAAATTCTTTGTATTGTTAGAGAGAGACCTTCGAACTTCTCTGTGAAATTAGTTACTTGAAAATATTTGTTAATAACATTAAAAAATAAATACTTCTTTGTTTATAAGAATGTGCTTCATTCTTATTAGTTTTACATGCAATTAAGTAATGAATTTTTCCGTTTGTATATGTATAAAATATCGTATATAACACGTGTGGAAAATGTCATTATTTACCTCAGATGATTGTATTCCTCGGATTATGCCCTCAGGCTTCAATCTGCGCTGTGGACAAATAATGACGAACTTTACTCTCTTGTTATATAAAGTACTATTATAATTCAAGAAAATAAAGAATATTTGTATTGTTTAGTTCTTTCCAACTTCTTCAGACATTAGAGGTTCTAGCCTTTACTGGGTGTGGCACTCTGCCGTAGCAGATATTGGTGAATGTTGTATTTATTCGCGTGAAATGTGGTTATCAGCCATCAAATTACAGTCCTCAAAGATGTTAGTGGAGGGGAAGGCACAGAGAAAATAATTTGTCGGCTGTGGGAATCGAACCCGAGTTCTCAAATCCACAAGTCGACTCGATTCCATTGAACTATTTACCCCATGTTTAAACTGTACGCGATATAAATAATGAAATGTATATTAGGCTCTAGTATAGGAATGACCGAGTGTTACACGAAACTGTTTTACATATAGAATTTTGGAAATGTAATTTGCAATTCCTGCCCTAGCATATTCATGAAAATCGCTAATGCATATATGAAATGAATTCAGAATTCATGGAAAATGAATGTAGCCATTTTGTAATGGAAATTTGAAAATTATACCGACCACTCTACTCATCACGACCGCATGTGGCATGCAAACACTGTGGATATGTCAAGTGTGATTAATGAAATACTCTAATCATTGTTTCACAATTGTATGTCACATTCTAAGGTTAATTGTTAATTAAAAATGTTTACGATATTTTTTTCCATTAGTTATTAGCACGGACGCGAAACAAAGTCTCGTCAAACGCAGCGTGAGTTTATATTCCACCTGGTTTCCAACCGCTCAGAATTTCCTTCCTCTCTCTTTCCCTGTATTAATTACTTTACATACATACATTATGTTGTTTGAGTCTACCGCTGCGTCGCGCTGTCGTGGGTACTGAAATTAATGAACGAAAAAAAAAATAGAACACGTTTACATGATTAAACTAAAATGGGAGGAGCCTTGGTGGAGATGTAGACAATGGCCAGTGGAGTGTTGGGGTAGCCAGCCGTTCGCAGCCGCATGGCGTGGCCATCCTCCGCTCCCCGCGCCGCTGCGCTAGCGGCCACACCTACATGTTCGGCTCGCACGCCAAGCACCACACTGTTCCGCTCTCCCCAAGCTCTGTCTGCTCCCGAGATCCACTCGGTCAATCCGAATACTTCGGATATTCAAAAATTATTTAGAAAGTAGCGATTGCTACTGATCAATTGCAATGTTCTTAAGAAAAGTATCAGAGCATTTTTGTTTCTATCCCTGATACCAATCATGATTCAAGTAAATAGCCTCACTTACAATTTAGTCCTATTATTGCTGTATTGTTTTGTTACATTAAAAGATACAACATACAATTTATTTGGCAATAACTAATATGTTTATAAATATTTCAAATATTTCCGAATATCTTTCCAAAAGAAAATATAATTTCGAAAATTTTACTATCACTAGACATACCTAACAATCTTTTTCAAGAAGAGGAATTAGGTTTCGTGCAGAATTTTATAAATCACCTTACCTTAAAAAAATCGATTCAGTTTAATAAATTTGTGCTTAATGTGTCAAAAAGAATAATGAACATATTTAGATAAAACCAAACTCAAACAAAATGCTTCAACCGTTATCTTTTCAATCTGCTCTAAAACTAGATTTAAATTTCATTCTACTTGTGAACTTATTAATTACCATTATCAATGGCTTCTGTTTATGTTTGTATAGAGCTTCTAATAATTACAACTCGTCTGAAATAATTGTATAACTATATGCAAACATATCAATTACTTCACAAAAATTCCTAGCAATTGCCATGCTCCCGATCAATAGAAGTTGTTCTAAGTTGTTTTTATTAAAAAATAGCCCTGAAGACAATAACTTACATATTTTAATAGTATTTTCAAAATAAATACTTAACAATTGATGAAATTCAATTTTATTATTTAAAGAAAAAATAGTGTCTACATTTTTCTTTCTATAATCAAATAAATATTTATTTCGAAGCTGTTTAATTAAGACCATTTCATTATTGGTAATTAATAGGGTTGACACTTGGTAATGTGTCCGCGGTCATATTACCGTGTTTGGTCATATGACGGTCAGGTAAGATATATAAATGACCGAGCATATTACCGTTTTAAAAGTTCGCGCCAAATAATCATACACACTAACCATATTTATGTCAGTTTTATGTTCAAATAAGTAACTATTTTATTTATTTATACAATATAATTGTTTACATTTAGAATTAAATTTGACTTCTTTACAAGAAATCATAATTATCGCATGAATAATTTAAAAAACTACCCCTGTGGCTCCTCCACCACTAATATCTTTGGGAGCCATGATTTGACGACTGGTAACCGCACTTCACGCGCAAAATATATCATTTACCGAGATCTGCTTCGGTAGAGTGTCATACCCAGTAATGGGTAGAAGGCGTGATGATATATTTATTTTTTTATTTTTATCTTGCGATCTTGAACAAATATTGAAATTTTTATTTTATTTTCATAAAATAATCATTTTCGTATTTTTCTATAGGTTTCTGGTATGAAATTGATGTACGAATGATATATCATCGATATGTGATGATTTTTTCAATATTTAAAATTTTCATATATTACCGGTCATATGACCATACCAATTTATAAATTACCGTCATTTTTCCAACTCTAGTTAATAATGTAACAAAGTCAAGACTTGGATGGTCAAGATAGCGCCAAGATCAACTAAATCAAAATCATATACGAAAACTAAATTGGTCTAAATCTTGGTCTCAATATCTCGATTTTCGAAGTACCTACCTTATATCTGTGTCACCCTCACCATTTTATTAACGCTTGCTTAATACATACTTCACAACTTGCCACGCAATTTACTTGACAACTATGAACGCAACCTACTCTCATTTATTCAAAAAGAGAAAAAATGTCTTCCTTTAATTTAGTCACTTAAATCTAAAACACAAAGAATTTCAAATAAACAAGTGGATAATAAGCTATTACACAAAAATTTTATTATTTTATATGTTAATCTGCGTTCAAAAATATTTTCCTTTTTTTATTTTCTTGTAAAGTTACTACTAAGGGAGAAAAAATTATCACGTTGCAACTGTTAAATTCAGATAATAAACAATTTTCATAATTTAAAAAACTACCCCTGTGGCTCCTCCACCACTGACATCTTTGGGGGCCGTGAGTTGACGACTGGTAACCGCGCTTCACGCGCAAAATATATCACTTACCGATGATATATATATATATTTTTTTATATAATAAAAATAATTATTATTCTACAAATTTAAGAAGTAAACATTTATGTAATTTTTTTAGGTTAAATTTAAATTTGATGTATTAGGTTACTGTGCTGTTCTAACATTTATTATTTTAATTATTGTTATAATTACATATTGTTGTATTCCTAATTGCCATCTTTACAGGCAATCGTAGCTTAGTGGATAAAAACGAGGTAAAACTTGCGTTTCTTAATTAGCAAGCAAGAGGTCGTGCGTTCAAATCTCACTGACTTCTACTTATATCCAAAAAATACGATTGTGTCTAAGTGGTTCGGATTCCACTATAAGCTGTAGGCCCCCTGTACTGTAATAGGGATTTACTTCCTGTTTGCAGAGTAACAAAATAAATAAATAAATAAATAAATATCTTAGTGCATGCGCATTGTCTCATAATGTGAAGCTGCAGTTTAATTGAGCCACCTACGTCACAAAGGCATCAATTGCAATCGTTTTGAATAATTCACTTTTATATGAAATATTTTAGATATTAGTTCTTTACTTTTGATCATATTTATTGTATCATATTTACAATTAAAATTGATATGCATTAAATATTTCTTTAAACACCGTACTGTTGGAATAGCCTAATCATAAATCCTACCAGGAATTGAAAACTGCAGAAAAATGGGTTCGGTTCGTTTTCGGATTCAGAGATGAAAAAAAGCTTAAACCACTTTATTTTAGTTTATTTTCAGTAATACATTATGTTATTATATAATGTTTGTTGTTTTCCGTGATCCGAGAAACATTATTATCAAATTTTTAGTACCTATATCCGCGCATTAAGTTTACAAGAGGTAAAAACAAAACTTTTGATTTCACGAAAAAATTCTAAAAGAAGAAACACATTTTTCGTTATTATTGCAACGTTTTAGTAATAATATTCATGCTCATGTTTCAAACTTTATTTTAGTTATCTTTGAAATATTGACAATAGTTATTTATGTAACCAGTTACAAAATGCCTCATTTTGTGTAACGAGTGGGATATTTTAGGGCCGAGCGAAGCGAGTTCAATAAAATTGCATTTCCTAACGTGTTTCATACAAGATTTTTGATAAAAACAAAGTTTTTTAAACTTAAAATCGATGAAAACATTGCTTTCTTGACTTGTATTGACAATCAAGTAGGTATATTTATTTCGCTTGTCTGCTTGAAATTTTGTTTATACAGAAATGTCATGTATCAAATGTGTATAACTAAGTTTTTAAGAACTGAAAATATTCCAAAATTTATTATTTAAGTGATATTGAAAAAGCCGCACAAAATACTGAACAAATTTTCATATTACGCAACTTGTTACGCAAAATGTATTTCGTCACCAGTTGTAAAAAAATATTCATTTCATCACTAGTTATGAAAAGTATGACGTTTCGTAACGTCAGTTTTGAAAAGTGACATTTTATATGTCAAACTCAGAATTTTTTTTTTCATTAAATCAAAATTAAAATTGTTTTTCTCTTGTAAATTCAATCCGGGGACATACTGTATGTTGCAGATATAAAAATGATACTACCTAATGTATTTAATTGATCAAATTACTTGTGTTTGTCTTATATCGTATTTTTATTAGCATATATTATCTAATTAGATACTAATCATTCTTATCAAAATTTCTCTGAACTCTTATCTTAGAATTTATTGTATATATAAATATTTTTATTGATAAAAATATATTATTTATCAGTCAACAACCAGCTCATTTGATATTGCGTATGAATTACATCAGATACAATCAAATAAATACAGTTATTTTAGATGTATGCAGATTAGAAACACAAAGATATTGTTTCTATATGTAAAGAGTATATTAGTTTTATTAATGAAAAATTGTAATATGCAAATGATTATTTAATCAGTATTTGATATTAAGTTTCACTGATCTCTAAACATAATAGAATTTCAACATTAAAGTAGTTATATTTCATATTTTCTTTACGAAAGGTCATTTATAATCTTCGCAATATAAGATAGAACTGTTTAAATAAAAGCAAAAATATATGATGTTTATATAAATACTATACTTACACACATTTCAGACAGAAGAAATATAGCGCTAAACCCGAAGTTCATATAATTTGTTGTTATATATATATACATTTAATCAAGGATAAAAATATTAACAATTATTATAAATTGTGTACATTGTGAAATCATATCATATATTGTTTAATGAGAAAAAAAGTATTTATATTAGTAAGTATGTTTTTAAACGTACTGAAAGCTCAAAAGTTTAGTAGAATAAATAAAAAATAAAGAAAAATTTGATTCATCTCTGTTAAAAATGATGTCGTTCTGAACTTCTGACCAGATATCACATATTAAGAACGTGTTCATCATTTTATAATCAGATTTCTTATCAGCAGACTGATTTTAATAGTTGTGCGAAAATTTATCAGTTCAATGAAATGTGTTGTGTAGTAATGAGTGTTTATATGCTGGTGTTGGATTAAATTAATAAAATGGTGGCTGTCACTGATGTAAGTTATTTTAAATAATTTATTATGTGAATAATAACATAATTTATGTTTTAATTTGCTGTAGTTATTTAAATAATAATAAGAATATAATACAAATGTAAACTTAAAACATGTTTATTTGTTATTTTAAATACATAATTCTATGAAATTATATTTATTGCGTAATTTCACTATAATATTAAAAGTACATTTAAAAATAATCGAGTAACATTCATTAATATTTTAAATTCACAGGATGTAGTATCCTTTTATCTTATAAAATTAAAATCGATTAAACCCATTCATTTCGCCTATCTAAAAATTTAGATAATTTAGATAATCTAACAGCGTCTGTATTAATATTAGTATAGGGATAATTAGGTACCTATTACCTACAACTATTTAATATGTGGCATATTTTATAATTACATAAATGTGTGTTCGAGTATGTTCTTTAAAAAGTACACATCTGCATATGTTCTTCCAAAAACTGCCAATTCCCTTTTATTTGTCATATAAAACATTTTTGAATCGTTTGATATGAAGTAGTAAATAGGAATCATAGAGAAAAGTATAATTCAGAATTATCATCGTCTCATAATCACAAAATGAATAAAGAACAAGGAAACGTGATTCTTCTTGATTATTTTAATCACGAATTACAGTCCAAAGAAACACACCTACTATTATCACCTACATTTGAATATAATTGAAAACTGTGTAACATATAGCAACTGAACTATAATCAAATGATAAAGATTTCTATCTATATTTATTACAAAATAAATAGAAAATAAAATCATCATTGAAACCCTAACAACGGTTAACAAAGAAATATAAATAAGTATTTCTGTATCATGTATTTTTCGTGAAAAATATTTCTAAATTATTTTGTTGAAAAAAGCATTTCATTTAGAAATATTTTCTGTGGAAAATATACGATTCTTTGTTCACAATATTTGTTGTGTTAATAGAACAAAAAACAAAGAAATTTAATACCGGAATTATATTTTCTCATCTGGTCTATATTTACAGTGACCATACTTTTTAGTAAAAATAAAGGACAAATCTGAAGAATCAAATTATTATTTAAGAAGGTTCGTAAAAATAGAAAAACAGTTTGAATTTATTGTTTTTGTTTTCTAAAGCCTCACGAATGATATTAATATATTGTTTTTCAAAATATTTATCAAAATATATATATTTTTTATGAATATAACAATGTGTGTATTTTCGCTCAATCCTCTTTCATTTAAACTGATAGAAACTAAATTTATATACAAAACTATTAATAAAGGACAATTGTTGATCTTTAAGAAATAAATTAATCAAAATGATAACTCTCTCAAATAAAGGACTGTCCTATACAATAGAGGACTTACGGTCACCGTAGCTATATTAGATTTATTGTAACCAATGATTTTTTTTCTTTCGCAGGATATGGATCTGATAGAAGTCCTGTGGAAACAGGATGTCGATCTTGGATTCTCCCTGGACATGCCAGGTGGGAAGTCCATGAAACCGACAGATAGCCTGGACCTGAAGCCCCCAGTCGCGGGTCCAGCTACCGACATCAACCTTCCTGATGACGACATTGAGAAGCTGAAAACCCTCGAAGCCTTGAACAACGATGCTCTTAAGGTTTGCACTTTTACTTAATAACAATATTTGACGCTAAAGCAACTGGTAGTAAGTTGAAATCCCGCTGACGACTATTAATAACATTGTAAGATGTAGATTCTTTGAAATATATTGGAGAATAATTTAATAATTACATGCAACTTGCATTTATTAATTAACAAACAAGATGTTGTGCGTTCAAATTTCACTGACTTTTATTTATATCCATATCTGAGTGATCAGATTTCACTGTAAACTGTAGACCCCTTGTACTGTACTTGAGATTCAGTTCCTGTTGTGCTGAGTAACAAAAATAAATTGTGCTACTGCATACAGAAATACATGAGATTAAATTCAATAAAAATTGCTTTTCTCTTTTGTTTGTCTGTGTGTAATAATTAGGTTCATTATTATCAGAGCTGGGCAGTAGCTAGCTACTTTTGTAGCTTAGCTACTAGCTTAGCTACATTTACCTTAGCTGTAGCTGTAGCTGAGCTAACTGTGAAAAAATATAGCTGTAGCTAGCTACTTTTTTTCTATTAGCTTAAAAATAACAACTGAAACTACTTTTAAAGCTACTTTTTGTAGCTTAAAGCTACTTTTTTAGCAGAAGGTCAACAAAGTACGCATGCGTACAAGCTAAACCCACACAAAATAATTATTTGTTGCCTGTTCTAACTGGCTCTAATACGCAAAAATACATAGTAGGTGCCAGATGGTATTTGCTATTTTTGATATTTATGTACATAATAGTAAATTAACAATCATTATAACAAAAGACTGATCATATAACAATGGAAAATTTCATTATATCACAATAATTTAAAAAAATAGCTTTAAAATTTAACAGCTACATTAACGAAAGCTTTGAGCTGTAGCTTAGCTATATTTTACAAAATATAGCTTTTAGCTGTAGCTTAGCTACTTTTTTCAAGAGTAGCTGTAGCTTAGCTACTTTTTTTAAGTAGCTTGCCCAGCTCTGATTATTATACAGTGTACTTATGTCTGCCATTTTGCACAGGTTTGACAGATAGCTAACCTTATTTTGGTTTTAGACTGAAGATCTTTCTGATGTGGATGATTCCTGGAATGGGCTATCTTATGACATTGACACAGAAACAGGTCAGTTTATATTTAAGTTTATTTTCAATTCGATTATATTTTGTCGTGTTCTTTCGTACCATGACCATGTTTTTTAGAATTAATGGTTTTTACCATTCTTCAAAATGTCCTAGTTACAAATTGTACATTGACAAATCTATGAATGAAAATATTTCTGATATTTTAAATTCTTTATCATACAAAGTAGAAAAAAAACAACTTATTTTCAAATCTAAATGACAATTTCTACTGTCAATATAAACGTTTCAAGTCGGTGTTCTTCAACTAAAAAATAAGTAAGTTTTGAGTAAACATGGTCCGAAATAGCATGTCTCTTTTTATGCGTCCCGTTTGATTTGTGTTGGCAGTTATCATTTTTATCAAACATAAATTTTCTAAGCTGTATTCAGCTGGTGGTTAATATAAAACTTGGTTCGACAGCTACAGCTGTTGCTTAGTTTAACTGATCTAAATAATAAGAAGAGACAAATTAGTCTGATAATGTCTTGTGTCATCTACAGTGACACGTTTTGTACAACATTTCTTGATCTGATGGACTTCTGTCAAGATATTCGAGAGTGCTTGAATGCTTGACCACCAGACTCAACCAGCATGTTTTGACATAACATTTGTTTCAATTATGTACTGCATGCATATTGCATTGTCTCTACCTCTATGTGAATTGCATTCTTACACTGGTTTTTATATTCATAATCTTTTAATCTTTACTTATACCTGAATACCAGATGTCGGAAATATATGAGAATATTAAATGAATCTACCTGGTAATCGAGAATTGGAATTAGGTAAAAAAAAAACAAAATAATAAAAACGTAAACTCATAAATTCAAAGTACATATTTTATTGGAGATTTTGACATATTCAATATGATATGTAACATGTTTCTAAAGTACTTCATCGGTAATCGTAGCACAGTGGATAAAAGCGAGGTAAAACTTGCATTTCTTAATTAACAAGCAAGAGGTTAAGCGTTCAAATCTCGCTGATTTCAATTTATGTCAAAAAATGCGATTGTGTCTGGGTGGTTCGGATTCAACTATAAGCTGTAGGCTCCGTGTACGGTAATTGGGATGTCTTTAATTTAATGCAACTAATTTACAAATATTATTATGTTAAATGAGCCAACTTCTTTTGAAAATAGATAGTAGGTAATCCCAATACTCCTGATCCTGGAACTGAAATTCAAATTGTTTTTCTTTTTTGTAAATCTGTCGTAATTGTGAAACAAACATTTAATCGTTTTGATTTGATTTTTCATTAATTCACATACATACACTTAGTAAATAAAAATACAAGTCTTTTAAGATATTCAAGAGCATACTTAAAAATTCATTATTAAATATGTACAAAAAAAACCTATCAAGCGTACTTATCATCCGTCTGAATAGATATTTCGGGAAATCCGCTTCCTAAAGCCATGTTATACTTCAAACCAATAGCCACACAGAATCATTTGCTGGTGGAATTATACCGATATGGAATGTTCTCATCAGATTGATCGTCCAACTACGTTCCAACCAGATTAATAACCTAACAATGGAAGTTAGAATTCCCCCGCTCTGCGGAGAGTGAGTATCTAGCTCTTCGGTTCTTCAGCGTTCGACTCCGGTTCTGACTGTGGCTGTAGCTCTAGAATATTCCAACGATAACTTACTCTTATGAGTAATGATGGTGGAGCTGACAGTTTGAGTCAGGGTAGCATGAGGTCAGCAAAAAATTCTATTGTTCAGTCTTCCAAAAATTTCTTTTATGGTTATTAATTTAAAAATAAATTTCAGAATCAGAAACATTCAATTTAGTTTGTAGTGCACTAGAATTATCATTTCTTCATTAACTTTCATGCTTTGCTTTTTCTTATTTTGCTGAATTTTAGAATTGGCATGCAGCTTTTAGATTGCCGCCATTTTATCTACCAAAGTACTTCTATAAGTTTAAAATTTTATAATTCCATCTACTGAAACTTGAAAATGTAAAAAAGTGGTAAATTTATAAAAAAAAAATATATCATCACGCCTTTTACCCATTACTGGGTGTGGCACTCTGCCGGAGCAGATCTCGGTAAGTGATATACTTTGCGCGTGAAGTGCGGTTACCAGTTGTCGTATCACGGCCCCCAAGGATGTTAGTGGTGGGAGAACCACAGAGATAGTTTTGAAATTATTGTTTCTCGCCTGTGGGAATCGAACCAGGGTTCTCGGAATCCACAGGCCGACTTGATACCACTGAACTAGCTATCCCATTTTATATATATATATATATATATATATATATATATATATATATATCGCCACGCCTTCTACCCATTGCTGGGTATGGTACTCTGCCGTAGCAGATCTCGGTAAATGACATATTTTGCGCGTGAAGTGCCCCCGAAGATGTTAGTGGAGCGGGAGCCACAGGGCTAATTTAAACGTGGTGAAAATTGTTTGTCGTCTGTGGGAATTGAACCCGGGTTCTCAAATCCACAGGCCGACTCGATACCACTGATTCACATACCCCATCGTAAATTTGTATGTGTATAACAGGATATTTTGTATTCGAACGGAATTTTGTTTATCAAAAAAGTTATTTTGTGTTATTTCGGTTTAGTTTGAATCGACTTACCATACCAAGCCCATATCGCTTATCCTGCTGTAGGTAGGTACTTACTTACATAGAGCAATACACATCTTAAAATCATTCAAACGGTTTTATGGCAGAAATATTAAATTATAATTTGAAAGACCATGTTGGATAACGTTTATTTAAAAGTAAACGTTTTTAAAAAATATTCCACTGTTGAAGAGTGACAGGCAATTTTTGTATCGACCAATCCTCTTGGATGCACGGGCAGCTGCAACGAATCCGTCACATAATTGAATGAAAAGTTTAATCAGTCGTTAATTCAACACAACGCAATGATTATTGTTGGTAAATTCTTTCAACTGAATATTTTCGTTTCGTTAAATAAATGAAACCAAATGAAAATGACACAAAATCACTGTTGAGTCAAGAAAGAGCGGAGAACATTGATGGATGATCTACGTTTGCCGAGATGTGTACATATCAAGAAACAAACATTTCTCCTAATGATACCTAGTTACATGGACAAATATTGTAGTTTTTATCTGACAACCCTATCTTTTCAAATATACCTGCCCATCATTTTCATAACTTATTCTTAATATCTGGCATTACGTCAAATATTTTTACAAATCAATTTGTAATGTAAGACGTTCATTACATTAAATAACGAACAACAAAAAATAAAGTTATTTGAAGTTAAGGGTACAGACAAGACTTATTTATTTGAGGTAATGGACTATCGATCTAGATATTTTTGAAAATAGAATTGCAGAAACATGGATTTCATTTAATGTCATTTGAAATAAATTATGAAATGTGTGTGATCCGCTAAACCAATAGTTTTCAAAGTGTGAACCGCGCCGGTTGCTATTTACAAATTTTAAAAACCATGGTTCCAAAGATCCGTCCTATTATATGCTTTCACTTAAATGAAAATATCAAATCGAATGTTTGACAGCAATGTTAAATAACTCATTTGATAGTTCATCTCGACAATACCTTATTCATTTAAGGAAGACTTATCATAAAAATTTAAATAAAGGCGATACAACTGGCTATCAAAGAACTTATTACAAGCTTGATAGTAAAATACTATTAATTCTTCAAATTATTATACCAACATCAAGGTTCCTAAGAAACTATACCAAAGTGTTTAATGAGATTTTGTTTGTTTACAAATTTCTGAAATCGTGATACTATATTTGTAATGTACATTATTAAATCAGCCTTTTACAAACTACAATTTTGCTTACATAAAAGATAAGAGGATCGCGAAAGAATATATTTATAATTTTTGACATTTGAAAACCACTGCATTAAACAAATCAATATAAAAAGTAAAACTGGTAAATAAAAAAGTAATAAATAAATTTTTAGAATCATGCTCCTTTTATTTGTCAAAAAATAACGTCATTTAGTAGAATCCGTATAAAATAGTAAGAAAAGAAAATAATGCCAGTAATGATCTATTCTTATTAGTAAACACTAAGCATAGGTATCAAAGTGCAGTTTGCAAGAGAAACGTAGTTTTTTAATAGACAATTAGTGTAATACATGCCGATGTTAGATCTATTATGATTTTCAAGGAAACTCTTCAATTAAAGATGGGTCATTGTAATCCAGTCAGTAGCACGAATATTGGCTAGTCTTGAAGAATTGGCTTGCAAGTTGTCATGACTTAGAGGTTACTGAGAATGTTTTCCTAGTGCATGACGCCACATTTCTCAGGTGATACAACAAACAATATAAACACAATTCATTCATCGGCCCATCATGTATCTGGGGACATGGAAGTCAAGAGCACAGAGCAGCTACACTTTGTAGCTTCCAGACGGAGCCTAGACAGAAAATGACTATACATTTCGCATTTAACTGTTCTTCTATACTTTCGATTCAATCACTTTTGACTTCTGTGTTGTGTTACATAAAACTTAAATTTGTTACTCTACCGTGCTTTTCATTCATACATGGAATTTATAAGAAAGAACATTTGTAGGTACTAGGGATGTTGATTTTATCCGGATATTCGAATATCCGAACTGCTCGGATATCTGAACTATTTGAATACTAACCGAACCACCCGAATAATTCGAATATTCAAATAGTTAATGAAGCCGATAATCTAACGAATAAATATAAAATATATAAATATATCATCACGCCTTCTACCCATTGCTGGGTGTGGCACTCTGCTAAAGCAGATCTCGGTAAGTGATATATTTTGCGCGTGAAGTGCGGTTACCAGTCGTCAAATCACGGCCCCCAAACATGTTAGTGGTGGAGGAGCCACAGGGATAGCTTTTTCAAATTATGAAAATTTGTCAGGATCCTCAGGATCCACAGGCCGACTTCATACCACTGTGCTAGCCATCCCATATCTAACGAATAGTTCTTAATAAATACTTTAGATACTTTAGTTGCAAAATTTTAGCACATTCTAATAAACAAACGAATTCAAAAATCTAAACAGTAAACACCTTAAATATTAAAATAATGCATATTTCATATTATCATATTAACATACTCGTAAAGTAAATACAAACAGTTAGCCAAATCAAACGATTATAGACTTTAATATCAATGCAGTATAGAATTACGTACTGTTGTTTTAATTTTATTATTAAATATTAAATACAATAATATGCTCTATAATTATCCAAATTATTCAAATATCCGAATAATTTTTGAATATTCGAATATGAATATGGAGACTAACGAATATCCGAACTATTCGGATACTAATATTTTAGGATTTTTTTTCAAAATCTGCATTCCTAGTAGGTACCTAATTATTATTTATATAGTACCTACTTAATATTTCAAATAAATAGTACCAATTGGAAAAAAGGCTATAAATAAAAGTGCAGTGAACGAGATTAGTCAAAATTTGTAGCAATTTATGTTTTCATTCAACAAATAACCTCCGTAAAACAATTAAACAAGAAAGTATTACATTCTAAACAATTTGTAAATATTAATAATAATAAAACAAGCTATCTATACCAACTGCTTGTAAAATAATAATAAACAAGAACAAAACTACGTTTACAATTTACATTACAATTATTGATTTCTAAACAAATAAAACAAATATTTTGTACTAGATAAAGACATGAATGAAGTATTTTAGTGAAGAAGTTGTATCCATTGATGAGTATGGATAAGAGGAACTGTCCTCTTGGATGGAGGATGTGCTGCAACGAGCAACCCTACTCATCAACATAGTGCAATTTTTGTTTTCTGATGAACTTATTCGTTCGTGCATAATAATTTATGCTGTCCGCTTATTGTAACAAACTAACTCAGTACAAAACACAATAGAAATGAAAAATGGTCTGTGCTTAAAAACTGGTCGGTTAAACATTCACCGTTGAATACAATGACTTCGCTTGGCATGGCTGCCTCTGCATAAAAATCATACTGTGATCTAGATGTCTGCTCACGAACTACAGAACAGAAATCATCAGCATTCACTGCTACACTGCTCACTGCTCGCTGCTCACCGCAGACTACGAAAATTATGTAAAACATTAGCGCCAACGAGTAGACAAATTAACAGAAGAAACTCTTTATGCCTTTTAAGTTGATTATGGTTAAAAACCGCGAATTGTGAGGTCTAAATGGTTGCGGGGCTAGGTTTTTACAAATCATCGAAATTGCCAACAAGTCATTTCGTTCATTCATTTCAGCAGAAATATTTAAATAATAGTTCTTGTTTAAAAGTTGTTCTATTGCAAATGTGGGTATAACATTCCTCTTTATCTCAAAGATCGACTAGAATCATGCTTCATTTTCGAATTAATTTATCATTGCATATCGTGGCCTCACAAGAGCACTAAGTCAAAAGTTTTGAATAATATGCATTCATATTAAGTTATTAATTATCTTCAACTATTTTAGGTGGCCTGTGAATTTGAGAACCTTGGTTCAATTCCTACAGCCAACAAACAATTTTCATCATATTACCCATTTGGCTCCTCATCACTAACATCTTTGTGATTCGTGATTTGACGGTTGAAAACCCTGGTTCGATCCCCATAGCCGACAATACATTTTCACTCATTTAAAAATTACCCCTGTGGCTCCTGCACCACTAACATCTTTGGGGGCCGGGATTTGACGGTTGGCAACCGCACTTCACGTGCATAAATATATCACTTACCAAGATCTGCTACGGCTGTATGCCACACCCAGTAATGGGTAAAAGGCGTGATGATATATTTATTTTTGCAGAATGCAGTTTAGTCACGCATTCTAATATGAATTTTTACTCGCAAATGTCAACACGAGATTAGTATAATATTTTATTTTTAACTGCTTTAGTGCTTTCTGGCAATGCTATAATATCTCACATACTACACCAAATATTATTTAGTGCGTTCTTGCAGTAGATGCACCAAATTAAAAAAATATATTTTTGACTTAATGCTTTTTTTGCAAGCCAACGATATATTTTTCTTTATTTTGTTAGTTTTAAAGAAGCTTCTTTATTTAGAGAAAAGTGTTGAATGAAATCCGTATGTATCGAGAGAACATTACATGAAATAATATTTCGAGAAATATCTTAAACGAAAAGTGTAATATTTTCATGTCGAAAGAATACAAGAGCTAGTTTTTTTTCTCGTCTTCGATATCTTAATCGAGCAAATCTGATAAATAAATTATAATGAATCGTCAATAGCCGTTTGGTTTTTGAGGTTATTTTTCAAATAATTGCCATTACATATTAGCTCTGTTTGTTGACATGAACTAGTTTGTTCTAGTGCTAACTTTATAAGCAAGCTATGTTTTATAACAAATGGGTCAATTTGAGTAAAGTATTCGTTGACAAATATTTCAGAACTAAAACGCCCTTAACTGCACTGACTTTCGAGGTAAAGTAAACAGTGCACAGACTGAAGTGGGGATGTATTTTTACACAAAATACGGGCTCAGAAAATTATAACCTAAAAAATTTGTTTTATTTAGTGTCAAACGGCGAAAATTAAGAACGGAAATAAATTAAATTTAGTTTTTAATGATTAACATATGTCGTAAATACATTTAGGTATGAAAATGACATATGGCAACGTTTTTTGAAATATAGATTTTAAAACAGATTTAGTGACAGATCATAGTTCCACTTTATTGTTTTTCGAACCTGGTACACTATACACTTGTGTAATTTTCAACGAGCAGAGCTACTGTCTGTATATATTGTTAAAATTGAACAGAGAAATAAAATATGATTTTTCAAGTGTGTTAAATTCAAAACTTCCTTGCGAAATGAGATAATTTCCAATGTTTAGATTTCATTAAAATTTAAATGTTAATACAGATGAGTAGAAAAATAGAGAGCAACATAAGTGACAACGCTTCAAATTAAGAGAAAAAAAACCACTTTGTCCTTTTTAAGTGGATTAAGGGCAAAGATACGAGTTGTGAATCAGTCCTTTGTAGGGTGCTAGGTGTTACTACAAGATCGCATTGTGGTTGGCAGGTCCGCAGTCTGCACTGTCTGGTTCTGTTCGAACAACGGACGAAAGCTCTTGAACGCTGGCAGCGTTTAAAATTCTATTGTTAATGATGCATACTTGCTTTTTTTCTCGGTCCCCACTTTAAAACAATATCCAATAGAAAGAGATTTTTCGTTACCTGCGCCGTGTTATTATTAAAATTGATCATCATTTATTTTTGGTTGTCAGATATGTGGGAGGTGCGAGCGGTTTTTCCCTCTGATCCACCTTGAAATTTTACGTAAAATAACATGACGTAGCCGGTCCCCATATGCGGGGTAATTCATTCTTAAGAAATGCATCTTCTCTCTTGAATTAATCATGAACAATATGTGTCCTGAACCTCTATTCAGTAACTTTAATCAATGCCAACAATCCATATTTGACAATAAAATTGTTGAATACTTGTTAAGCATGCAGAAATATTTTGAATTCAGTTTATTATGTTGTAAAACCTGAAAAATTTTACACCTTTCACTTTCAGTTAGTTTTTTATAGCGGTATTACACATTCTTCTTTTCCTTATTATCATTAGGAAAGCTATTATGATATCGTAGCCCAGTGGATAAAAGCGAGGTAAAACTTGCATTTCTTAATTAACAAACAAGAGTTCGTGCGTTCTAATCTCACTAACTTCAACTTATATACAAAAAATAGGATTGTGTCTGAGTGGTTTGGATTCCACTATAAGCTAAAGGCCTCTTGTTGGGATTGAGTTCCTGTTGTGCAGAGTAATAAATAATAAATATAATTTCAATATTTTCAAAGTAAATTCTTGATTGTTGTTGTATTTGTTTCTTTTTTTCTGATTTTTAAGGTGCACTTTCAATGTGACAGTTATTATATTATATACAACCTCAAAATATAACTTTGTATTCTGATAGTTATTTTAATTTTTACAAACAGATAACTTGAATATTGTCATTAATATGATTTGTTGAATTTGTGTATTTGCTGTGTAATGAAATTATTTATTATTTAATAAGCTCCCAATAGAACACTAAGTATCCTAATAACAGGATAGGGAGGTTGAACAAGTTGGTACAGAAAAAATATTAACATGAATAGGCTTAGTATACAATTATATACACAAAAATTTGAACAAATAGAATTACACACACAAAAAAACCACGAGTGGCAGTAAAGTCATCATATAATCCTGCAGTATCCTGAAAGCTCAATAGGTGATAGGAAATATGTCCCCATAGGAGGAAACGATATGTGTAAAAACAGTAAACAAATCTTTTATTATTGTTTGTGACTGGTCATAAATTTACGAAGCTGCAGTACAATGACTGGCCACATAATGTGCATTGGGCACTTCGGGAATATGATATGAATGGAAGCAGTAAACAATAGTTATAATTTCTACTTGACAACGTGCTTTATGCATTCCTGCAGAATCTTAAAAGCTCGGAAATGTGTATTATGTTTGCGATATCGATGTAATGTTCAGATCATTTTGGATAAAAATTAAAGACAATCTGGAATAGTTCCCCTTCCTTTCTGTTGAATGCCCTTTTCCCCACCAGAACTGGAAGTGTTCCCTTTCTCTCTTCAGTAACCATTGTCTGTAACAGTGCTTGCGTGGCAGCCATATTAGCTCGAGTCTCGTCGACAGGGCTTGGCTGTGATTGGCTTTAAATGTTTTCAAGCCGCGCAGTCATAGCCCAAGTGGCAAACCTCGCGCTTCATGTTTTCTGCGTTCCATTATTATGTCTCGATTGAAAAAGTTTTATGTGAAAATTAATGGCTGGACTTGATATGATACAACTTTTTAAATTGTTTTTGTGAAAGGACTGTTTAGTTTTTGAGTGAATTTTCAAATGGATATTTACTAACTAAAAAGGTAAGTCCTGAGTATACGTCAAAACTGCTGCTGCAGCAGGGAATGCTAGTGCCTACCAGCTGACATTTCGAATAATATGCTGCTTTTACCTTTCTGTTGCGCTGCAACATCATTATCCCAACAAAGGCTCAAAATATGAAATATTAATAAATGTTGTTTGTCATAATTCCGTTTCAAAGATGAATGTCAAAAATTCTGTTGTGTCCATATATGATTAATGATATTGCAGCCGGGCTTTACTTATCCCTAAATCTGTAATTGTAGTTCGACTTCTCCTTATCCTCTTGGGAATTACTGCTATACCTCGGATCATTTATATTTTTCATTTCTTCAGATTTACTGTGCACACAGCGACTACCGGCTACACATAACGATTTCGGTTTTCATCTTTGGATTGCATAACGCAAAATAATCTCCAGTGAAAAATTGTTCCTTTCAGATCGGTTAAGAATACGTATGATTGAACATCTGCTAAATATACTGTACATAGTAGATAGGTGTTCAATCTGTTACGATGAAACTATTGCTAATTTAACATTCATTCACTCTTTCCGATAATTCTGTGTGTAAGAATCTTTTAAATGTATTGCAATTAATATCATTACGGGAATATAAGTGTCCTCAATTAACACAATAACATCTACAATAAATTTATCTATATTACAAACAAGTCTCCGAATTATAATTTCAAGTGCGTGAATAGTGCAAAACAAATAAATATATTTGCATTAATTAACATTGTGCGTATATCCATGATGAAATTGGCAAAGTATTTAAAAGACTCAATGTGGAAATAAAGGCGCGCAAATGTACCGTCGGAACCATCCTCCCCGCGGCACTTGTCTTCGTAATTGACGCATAAATAAGTAAAAAGTGTTCGACTGCTGATACATATCAATGTTGTGGAGTGGCTGTCTTTTGTGAAGCTTTCACGGACATTTTGATGCACTTTGAGTGGATCCCAGGACCGCTAGTAGTGCCGGCACTGAGGTAGGTGAGGTAGAGCAGGTCCCAAAGCCTTCCCGCTTACCGACGGTGCGAAGGTACAACAACGTTTCGGCTCCGGGTAAAGACGTTAAAAGCTTTCTAAGCAGGAGTTGATCGGACAGTTTTTAATCATCGCTTATTGTGCCGTCATTGCTGATATTCCGATAGAAATTTCACAGGGAAGATATTATTCACGATAACTTCCTGCACATGTTTATTTCACACTTC
This sequence comes from Pterostichus madidus, assembly GCA_911728475.2. Taxonomy (NCBI): domain Eukaryota; kingdom Metazoa; phylum Arthropoda; class Insecta; order Coleoptera; family Carabidae; genus Pterostichus; species Pterostichus madidus. The sequence continues at coordinate 21,738,495 of OU452311.1, read as the reverse complement.
GTAAGTATTTTGCGGTAAAATATTTAAATATTGCATAATAAATTTAGGGACAATCGTATAGTCCAATAGATACATCTTTCTCTTCACAAGCTAGAATGGCGAGTTCAAACCTCGTTGTCGCTAAACAAAAATACGATTGTGTCAGAGTGGTTCGGATTTCACTAAAAACTGTAGCCCTCTGTACTGCGATTGGAATTCAGTTCCTGTTGTACAGGGCAGAAAATAAATAAATAGAAAATGCTAATTACTGCTAAATTAAAAATGCGTCATTTATTTAATAATATCAAGAATCCTTAACTCTATTAGTAAACTTCACGTGCGTAAAATAGTTGACGTATTATAATTACCGGAATCGAAAAAATAAACAAATACATAGTTTGAGGAAAGAGATATTTAATACATATATAATAATAGCAAAAAGTTTATAAACACAATACACAAACTTAGACTTTAACACTATCAATTAGTTATTTACGTACACCTGCTACCTACAACAACTTAATTTTTAATCTTATAATAAAAGCAAAAATATAAAAGCGGTAGATATATTCAATCAGTTCATTAGAATTACTTGTATTGTAGCTAAATATGTAACTAGTAAAGTAAAAATTTTATTATTAAAAGTTCATATTTTGTCGAGCGACAATTTTGTTAAAATGAAAATATTCCGTAATGTAATAGATACGTACCAACTTGTAAAATATAACACCGTCAACATCTCGTATGTTTTTTAAGCGCAACAAACTAAAAATATATGAACATTAATGAATCTACATGTTAACAGTTGTTATATGTCTATAAAAATAACTAATTTCGTTGTAATCACGCATCTTTGTAAATTATATGCTATTATGGTAACACAAAATTAATCAAAACTTCAGTTATGTAGATCCTTGCCCAATCACGATTGCTCAGCAATCTACACTGTACCAAAATTTTTGTTAAATCACCGTACATCGACAAAATTTTACTTTCATGTCAAGTGGAAAAATTATCATGTCCAGTGGTTCATCTTAAATTCACTTTCTGCCATAGATATTTTGTAGTGTCATTTTGTTTGTTTAAGATCGTATTTATTTATATTAAGAGCATTTTCATTTTAGGTTATGCTTACAATGACATGCTGGCTATGTTGTATATTTTATTATTTGCTTTCCAACAGAACAAATTAGTGTTTTCATTGCCTTTTGACAAGGTACATGCGATGGTTATCATTTTTTTGAATATATTTTCTGGGTACGTGAATTTTTAAATTAACATTATCTCGTAGTATTTTTGATAATTTTAAAATAACAAATTTAATTTGATGGTTAAACAAAAGCACTGTAGTGCTTTTCTGTGTATTTAATTTAAAATAAATTTGTATTTCTCAGAATTTTATTGAAGCAAACAACCAAACAAGATCCGCCATTTTGTTTTGCGTGTTTATTGTGAATACCTTCTTTGTGTACCAGTATAATTGTAAGTGAAAATTTCTATAATTAATTGTACTCATAATTAAATTACAATGTCTTTCAATTAACCAGAAAATTTAATAAATATATTTAATAACCTTTATCCGTTTTCAATCATATAACCCGTAAAAATAAACTAGGCAGTCAGTAACCTACATAATTGAAAGTAGGATTTCTTGTTAAACTATTATTATTTATTTATGCTACTCAGTACAACAGGAACTTAATCCCAATTACAGTACAGGATTCGGACACACCGAGCCGTAGTGTGGTAGCAAAATAATGATAAACTTCTAATATTTTGTAGAATTGCTCTACAAATAATAATTATATTATTTATTTATTTTATACCCAACATGTAAAAATACCTAATAACAGAAAAAAAAACAATATGTACACAGTAAAAATAGCAAAAAGACAAAATAATAATTAGATATATTATTGAATCTAAAATGGAATTATGTTAATGATAATACGTATAATAATAGTACGATAATACGAGTAATTATAGGTATATATTTTTTTGTTCTCAAATTCTTGAATTTGTTAACATTGAGACTGAATCAAGATTGAGATCGAGTTATCCATTAAAACAACATTTACATGTAGACAAAAAATATACAGTTATATTAATAATTGTAGAAACTAGTTTCATTATCACATAGTTATTAAAAAAATTATCATTAATTTTGTACTTTTAATCAATTTTAATCAAACTATATAATTTAATTTAACTGTTCTTTATAAGTCGATATTATATTATAAATAAATCATTTCTCTGAATGTATTTGAGTTTCCCATAGGATTTTCAATGATACCAATTGTACTCGTGTCTAATAAAATACACTAAAAGAAATTTTAGTTTTAAAATAAAAGTTTTATATTTTCAACATGCAAAAAAATAGTGAAAACGAAAAATCGTACAATAGTATTAAATAAAATGCCGACCGAATTATAAGTGAGGAAAGAAATATACTTTTGAAAATTGCTTTTAATTTTAAAATATATAAAATATTTTATATAATGTATACTTTCACTCTAAAAGTCTTTATAAATCGTAAAAGTAAGTTTTTTTAAATGTAATAATATATTTTATATATGTAATGTACTTTCATTTAAAGCCAAATGCTTTCAAACTAATACTACCTATCTTTAATAACATATATTTGAAATAGAAACAATTTGTTTTTATTTTAAAATGCTTTATTTTAATTGAAAAGACAGTGTACATCAACTTGGATACAATGTTTTTTGAAATAAAATTATTTACCTTCAAACTAATTACATATTTTTAAATTAATATTTATATATTTAATTCTAAAGGCAAATGATTTTCACGTTTCAATTTGAATGAAAAATTGCGTTTTGTTTGAGGAGCAATCGTTTCTATTTTCTATAATCGTAGGTGCAATACGATGTATAATTTTTGCAGTAATTAATAGGCACATGAAAAATATTAATAACATATTCGATTCAGAATATCCAGTTCCGTACTTTTTCGTAAATCCACCTTTCATATTTATCATATATGTAAAAAATATTTTGTTAGGTTTCTAACAAAATATTTTAAAGTGTGTAGTGTTAAATTTATTATTGTTTTATACCTACATATTAAGTTAATATATAGGTAATTTTTCTTTTGTTTCCACCTAATTCTTAAATAAAATTTTGTACTTTCATTTAAAAATTACAAATTTTTGTTGAAAAAAATTATACTGATATTTCAAAAGTATATATCATCATCACGCCTTCTACCCATTGCTGGGTGTGGCACTCTGCTAAAGCAGATCTCGGTAAGTGATATATTTTGTGCGTGAAGTGCGGTTACCAGTCGTCAAATCACGGCCCCCAAACATGTTAGTGGTGGAGGAGCCACAGGGATAGCTTTTTCAAATTATGAAAATTTGTCGCCTGTGGGAATCGAACCAGGGAGCTCAGGATCCACAGGCCGACTTCATACCACTGTGCTAGCCATCCCATAAAGTAAATATAAGTAAAATAAATTAAAATATATTTCATAATAAAATTGATATCTAACACATCAAAATAAGCTAATTTAGAAACTGAATATTTTAAATACATCAGTTTAGTAAGCTCTTTAATTGAACAAATAATATATTTTTAAATGGGTAGCAATTAATTTTAGAACAAGAGCAATACCTGCACTGCAATAGATATGAAAACTATTTTTTTTTTCAAATGAAAAGTATAACTGTACCTCGAAGCACTTCTTAAATTTATTTGATTTTATCCGTATTTTATTTACTACTAAAGTGTACATTTCTGTACATCATGTTGGAAAATACGTTGGACAAATTTCTAGGGTAAGTGGAGGGGACTAAAATAAAAACTTTTTGTTATATAACATATGTCTTATTAAGATACTAAAACTGATTAAAAAATGTTTCATTGGAAAACCGTTTTTTCAGTAAATGTTCCAAATTTCTGTCACGAATCGTATTTGATCTGTAAATTTTAAAAAGGTCAATAGAGAAAAACAACTGCAGGATTAGATTTCCACAAACTAGATTTGGTGATATTGATAAACATAATCAACTGTTTTCAGGCATTTAAAAACATAAAACATAACCATTTCATAAAAAGTTTTTATTTTGGTTTCCACTACTTACTCTAGAAATTAGTAAAATCAATTTTTTGACAGCCTGTAGACATCAATAACTTCTAAAAGATATATAACTAAAACCGTATGGAATTAAATATTTTAAAAATGAGGAGCTTAATATCAAAACTCATTTATTCTAATTTAGAACATTTTGTTTTATTAGCTAAAAACTGTATCACTATTACATAACATAAATTTGAAGAACTTTGTTAAATAATGTTTTCTACAATTGGTATTGTTCATTATAACATTTTAGTATTAATTCAAATCCATTTGAATACAATAAATCAGGTATAATTCATTAATTTTCAAAAAATCTATAATATTACCCTTTTGAAAAATAATATTACATCATTTCACGTATTGAAAACAATATATATCCACTTTACCGCACTAATGCGGCAAAATGTGTTATTACGACACTAAAAATAGTTAGATAATTTTGATATTACGTACCGATAGTAGTAAAAAATTGTTTTTTTTTTGCTCAAAAATCCTACAAATTTGATATTAAGAAATTTGTTTGCCTTATTAAAATTGCGAAGAATTCAATTCTAAATCTAAATTAATTGTTTCGTAACTACAAAGATAAATTAAAGTCTTCAAAAATATTTTATGAAATCAACTATGAATTTGAAACAACAATATCAAATGTATTTTAAATGTCAAATGCAGTACTCACAGTATGTATTATATTGTCTAGTATTTATTTATAAGAAAAAACATATTTTTTTACATTTATTAGTTGACGCATGTTGTTTACTAGGGATGTCGAATTTCGTATCCGAAAAGTTCAGATATTCGTTAGTCTCCATTTTCGTTATTCAGATATTCGAATTATTTATTATTATTATTATTTATGTTACTCTGTACAACAGGAATTGAATCCCAATTACAGTACAGGATCCGGACTCACCGAGCCGCAGAGTGGTTGTAATTATAATTTCTAGCTTGAGTGGGAATCAAACTCGGGATCTCCGGATTCGAATTCCGTAACGCTACCCACCCCACCGTACTGCCTGACAAATTATAATTATATAGCACATTAATCTATTTAATATTTAATAAAAAAATTAGAATAACAGTACGTAATTCTACACACTGCTGCACTGATATTAATGTATAATTTTTTTATTTGGCTAACTGTTTGCATTTACCTCAAATATGTTAATTTGACAATATGGAAAACGCGTTATTTTAATATTTAAGATGTTTACGAATATCCGATCTATTCGTTCATTATTATTATTTGACTATTAGGCCTCATTAATTATTTGAATATTCGAACTTTCCGGATACCAAGAACCGAATATTCGTTGTGTAAATATTCAAATATCCGGATAAAATCAACAAATTAAGGGCACTATCAAATAAAAATAATTCAATATCTAAGAAGTTATTCGAATATGCTATGCGTCACTTACGAGTCATGTTGCTATGGAAGTAAGTTAGACTTGCTTTACCGGTGGCGCGAAAAATATTTAAGGACCATAACACAATAAACAGATTTACAAGTGAATTATTACAGCAAAATTACTAATAAAAATTGAAATTTCTATTTAAGAACGCAATCATGTCCAGATTTTTTTCAGAAAGAAAATAAAAATTATATATTATAATTTTCTTCCGCATTTATTTAAAATACCAATAAGTATATATGTATAATTTATTTAAAATATCAATAAGTATATATGTATATGTGTATGATTATATAGCTACTATTTATATCTAGGCTATTTAAATAAATTATTTGAATGAATGAATTTATTCAAATATATCATTCGACAGTTCAAATCATTTAGTAACTAATTATTCGATAGTCAAATTCATTCCATAGTTGATTAAAATCCGTATCCCTATTGTCTACTATAGTGTGGAATCTATTCTGTAAAGAAAAACTGATTTTCTTATTATGAAATACATGTACTCAATTTTGCCGCTTTTAATTAACATTATGTATATTGATGATAATGTTAATCTGAAAATGGTCTGTTTTGTTTGTTAATAACAAGCATATTTCTTGGAAAAGTGTAAGGTACATTGTAAGCTAATGTGGTTATAAAAATCAGTTGAAATAAACAAATGCCGGGTTTGTAAAATATTTGTAAACGAGTCGACAGCGTGCCGGCGGCAGGCGACGCAATAATGATGGCGAGCACAACAAAATGGCCTCCATGGCGACTGGAACTGAGTGCTACACGCGGCGTTCTCTTTGTGTGTGTGCTCCGTGGTCACACTCACACTCGCACTCATTCTGCGTTGCGTCGGCCAAATATATTCGTTTATAATATTGCGGGAACGCCCCTTCTCATAAAGCTATAGGAAATGTTTCATTAATCATTCCATGAGAAAGAATTTGTTGGTTATAGTTTTTATTCATTTTTTATTTATTTTTGACAGTTTAACGGAACTGTACATATGACGTCGTAGCAACAAACAGGATTTACATACAATTGTTTGCTTGTGCAAAATTTGTTCGAGAACTCAGAGTTTAAAAATCTATTGATTTTTCATGTCTATTGAACTTAATCTCGTTGTATGTGGACATTAAATTGAAAGCAATCATTAAAAGCTGTAGTTAAAAGTAGATAATTAAAATGACATTGCTTTGAGTACGAAGGTAAATCAATTTCACGACTATATTTAATGTTTAAATGATATGCTGCTGCTATATTGATCATTTATTTTCTGTCAAAATGTTAATTGAATTTTTTATTCAAAGTGGATAGATTAGAAGGCACATGCGCAAACACATTAAATCTCTATATAATATCTAATGATTTTAGTTTTTATCAAAAGTAATGAAAATTAATTTATAATTATACACCTACTTGCATATAAACATACTCATTCATGTGTACATATTAGTAATGAGAATTGAATACCAAAGAAAAATAAATAATAATTTTATTTCGACGAAATGCTGCAGCTTAATTAGTACCTATCTAATGATATATGCAATGTTTTCTATTGGAATATCTCACTAATAAGAGATGGCACTGAAACCCATATTTCAAAAGATGAACAAAGGAGCATTTCTTTGTTTTATTCAAAGAATATAAATTTTCAGTATTTTGGTTTCCACTAGTTACTCTAGAAATTAGTAAAATAAATTTTTCGACAGCCTGTAGACATCAATAACTTCTAAAAGATATATAACTAAAACCGTATGGAATTAAATATTTTAAAAATGAGTTTCTTAATATCAAAACTCAATTATTCCAATTTAGAACATTTTGTTTTATTAGCAAAAAACTTTATCACTATTACATAACATAAATTTGAAGAACTTTGTTAAATAATGTTTTCTACAATTGGTATTGTTCATTATAACATTTTAGTATTATTTCAAATCCATTTGAATACAATAAATCAGATATAATTCAATGTTTAAAAAAATCTATAATATTATCCTTTTGAAAAATAATATTACATCATTCACGTATTCCACAATTAATTTCTTCACATTTATAAATTTTATGTTCTTGATCCTCACTTTTATTATAAATAAACCCTTAAATAATTTATTTTTTTCGTAATTCTATTCCAAACCATGAATTTAAAACATTTACGGTATTGTGCAGTATACTTGAATGCTTTAATAAAATAGTTATGTTTTGATTCTCATAATATGCTGGTTATTCACGTTTTTTTTTTTAATAGGAATATTTAAACGTTAATTTCGTTGTGAAAAATAATATTTTGTACAAAATTAGTACACCATTCGATTAGTCGTATTTTAAATCATAAAGTGACATGTATTATCCATTTTTGTTAATAATGGAATAATTGTATTTAAGTAATTAGTACCTATCTAATGATATATGCAATATTTTCTATTTGAATATCTCACTAATAAGAGATGGCACTGAAACCCATATTTCAAAAGATGAACAAAGGAGCACTTCTTTGTTTTATTCACAGCAATATACTATTAATTCTTTTAATAAACTATACTAAAGTTCTTAATACGAAATATTTGCTTTCATAATTTTTTGAATCGCGGTTCTATTTTTGTAATGTACATTATTAGCCTTTTATAAACTGCAATTTTGATATCATAAGAAGTAAGGGATCGCGAAAAAAATTATTTGTGACTTTTTATTCCAAGGGGGGCTGGATCCGATAAGTTTGAAAACCACTGATCTACATGAAAAAAATTCTAATGCGCAAAATTAATTTTAAAATAATAAAAATCATAATTGCAACAAATTTTTAGTTCTAATTATTATCTGTCAATCAAAATCATGATACCTGCATCTAAACCAGAATTCAATATTGTTTTAAAAGTGCTTTACGCTTTATACGACAGGCAACGTATAACCAAGTTATTATAGGTATAGATATTAAAATCAACATTGTGCTGTATTCGTATCGTATCTATATGACTCGGCAAAATGTTTCTTAAGTAACGGATATTAGGTACAACAATAAATAAAGAACTTTTATAATATCGTTAACTGATGTTGTCAGGTTTCAAAAAATGAATTAGCAATCGGATCAGAAGATCATATTAGTATTAGTATATAAATAAATATTATAAATAAATATATTTTTATTTGTTATTTTGAATTCCAATTTATTCTAGAAAACTAGTAATATAAAATACGTCCTTGTCAAAATATGTGCTGAAACATTCAACTAAAGTTTACAGATATTTTAATTAATATTACGTAAAAAAATCCAAGGACATGAAAGAAACAGATACCATGTTTCGAATTTGTATTATGCCTGTCAGTAAAAAAAAATTACAAAGCCATACATAGATAGCTATCTTAAATATTCTTACTGCAGAATCATATACAGGGTGGTGCTTGGTAAGGGTGAACACAGGGATTTTAAATGTAAAAATCATAATATTGTAATTTCCTGCTTCCATAATTATTTTAAGCAAAGAAGCTTTAAATAAAAGTTTTAGGGCATCAAATTATGCATCTAAATCAATAAACAAAATTAATTTGATATAATGTGTAATGGTAAAAATTAAATCTTAAAATAACGAAAATTTTCTCAAAACTACCTATCGATAAATTCAAACAAAAATAAACAAATGTTTGATGTTTTATCTGTCAATACTTACAAAATAAATGAAGATAATATAAAGAAATTATTTTAACTGTTTTGACAGATAAAACGTCAAAAATTTGTTTAATATTGTTTCAATTCCATGGTTATCGATAGTTTTAAGGCAATTTTCGTCATTTTCAAATCTAATTCACATTATATCTATGTGTTTAATTATCTTTCAGTATGTCTATTCAAATAACAATCATGCAAAAAGAAAACTTCGAGCTAGATCATAACCTTATAATAAGAAAATTAGGAGTAGAAAGATAAAAATTAAATAACTACTCAATTGATTAGATAACTTTTCATTACACAAAGCCAAGTTATCCAATCAATTAAGGACTTATTTATTTTTTACCTTTCTACTCCTAATTTTCTCATAAAAATTTACGGCTTAATAAACTAAATCTCCATTTTGAGATTTTGCAAATTATAACCTTAAAATGTTCCAAAACGTTACAGAACTTTTTTGAATAACGATAATAAAAATTGAATATAACTAAAACAATTTGTGGTGTAGTTCTGATATTTTTATTTAACATACAATATTTTGATTGAATAAAATTATAGCTTTTAGCAATTTTAGATAAAGTCTTGTTTATGTACTGTTTCAACGAAATAAAATTAATTATATACACATACTTGTTTTCACAATTTAAATGATAGTTATTAGCCTGTTTTATATGTTTTTAGAGTTTTCAATAATTATTTGAATTTTCTGCTATAATTATCCAACCTAACAAATTAAAATGTTTAATGTAATAGATTAGAAGTGAACATAGCCACAAATAATGGTAAAATAATTAAACACATTTTTATTTTAATATTAGTTACTTAATTCACTGAAACACATATTTACGTAAATTAATAATACAGTGAACACTGAATCTGATTTACTTTATTAAATATATTTCAAAAGTAAAGAAATCTGAAACAAATCCCTTGTAACTATTTTCATACGGATTAGTCTCAAACGTCAAACTCCAAGAACGAATATTTACTCTGCGCACACATAACAATATCTCAAAATTGGGTACTGGGAACAGGTATTCACTTTAAAAAAAATTATACAATTCTTCGTATTTATTTATTTTATATATCTTTTTGTAAAATCAAGTTGAAGGGGGCTCTAGTCCCGTTGAAATGAATTCAAGAGTTTGACGCGCCAGTCTGGTGCCGAGCTCAGAAAGGATTGATTACGTAGTATTTTGTCCCGTTACAGTTCGTTCGTTAGCAGATTTACCAGCGATTCGTCCGACACATAATCTATACATACCAAGAATATATTATTGTTTTGTAAAATTGCACTATAATATTAATTTTATAGTAACCAAAGTAAAACAGAAAATAAGCTTTTATAGTACTAATACCATAAAGAATTATTTTACGGTAGTGTTTTTTCTGCTTCAGAACTGTACCAATGGAGGGTTGTGGAGATGTTGTTCTGTTTTGTTTTCTGACATTTTTATGGTTGCTTGTATTATAATGAGTTGCTACTCATATAAATAAATAAATAAATAAATATATCATCACGCCTTCTACCCATTACTGGGTGTGGCACTCTGCCGAAGCAGATCTCGGTAAGTGATATATTTTGCGCGTGAAGTGCGGTTACCAGTCGTCAAATCACGGCCCCCAAAGATGTTAGTGATGGAGGAGCCACAGGGGTAGCTTTTGAAATTATGAAAATTGTTTGTCGCCTGTGGGAATCGAATCTAGGGTACCAGGGTTCTCAGGATCCACAGGCCGACTTCATACCACTGAGCTAGCCACCTCATATTACATTAAAATATACGTTGAGCTTATGTTTTTACTTTAAATATGGTCAGTTACTTTGAATTTTGAATGGGTTAGTATTGCAATGTGTAACTGTTTTGTATTAAAAAATGTTGTTCTTAGCTGATGTTGACTCGTGTGTCGGGTCGAAACGTTCAATTACATGATTATATGAAATAAATACTTGTAATACTTCCTAAGGCCAAAATTCAAACTCTAAGTGATTCTTGGATCCATCTTAACCTCACAATTTACGATAGCACTATAAAAGTAATATCCTAGTACGATTTAACAAAAAATATTGTACGCTGCTCGTATTGAAAGTGTCTTTATTTGACTCGAAGGCTGGAAATTGCCTACTCGTCCTATAAAGTTTCACTTTCAGTACTTGTAACGTAAAGAACTATTATATACATATAACCGGCAAAAAATAATGTTAACTTTATTCTTATCAAAATCATTACTTAATGTGCTTCATTATTTCCTGAGGAATTAACAAATACTCCCTAGGGACATAAAGTCATTAATGACAATTGGTAGTGCTATCTAGAAAAAAAAATAGCTATGTTTTCAATAGACCTTGCTCTTGTGTGCATGTCATAGAAAGACCTCCGAACTTATCTGTAAAATTAAATAAATATATCATCGTGCCTTCTACCCATTACTGGGTGTGGCACCCTGTCGTAACATATCTCGATAAGCAATATATTTTGCGCGTGAACTGTTGTCAGCCGTCAAGTCACGGTCCCCAAAGATGTAAGTGAAGAGGAAGCCATAGGGGTAGTTTGAATGTGGTGAAAATAGTTTGTCGGCTATGGGAATCGAACCCGGGTTCTTAAATATACAGGCTGAGTTGATACCACTGAGCCACCTATCCCATTATTATTACAAATAAAATCAAATAAATAGTTTTTCGTTTAAAGAAATGTGCTTCATTCTTACTGTTAACAGTTTTTTCTTAAATTACTATTTTTTCCGTTTGTGTATTAAATATCGTATACAACACGTAAATAAAGTGTCATTGTTTGCAAATGACGAACATTACTCCCTTGTTATATAAACTACTATTTAATTTTTTACTTGAACATTATTTGTTGTTTGTTGGTATTCTGCGAAGTATATAACAACCGGAGTATTATATGAACCATAATGCGCGCTCCTTTCAAAAAACGCTGCAATTGATTAATACTCTTGTACGCATTACTTTAATTATAATAATTATAAATTGAAACTATTTGACGGCAGGTGACCGCACTTCACGCGCAAAATATATCACTTACCGAAATCTCCTACGGTGAAATGCCACACCTAGTAATGAGTAGAAGGCGTGGCGATATACGAGTTACTTTTTTTAAAAATTAATCCTACGTATTCTATTAAAAAATAAAATCATGTATGTAGCACGGACGTTACTAGATAATAATAACCTAACCCCAAGGTGCATAAATTACTATCAAGGAGTTATGAATCCTACAAGCATGAATCGATTCAAGTGGTAGAGCTTTTTAATATATATTTATTAAAATAAATTCTTGACCGTACATCATATTTAATACAATATAAAATCATACCATAAATGATATCTTTATTGCTGAAATATGAAAGTTAAAGTTGAATAATTCAAATCGCTCATTTGTATTTCGCACTGCCATATTGCAATTACGTAGTTGCATTAAGCCAATCACAGAGCTTTGTCTGAAACGTTTGTCGGTGCTCAATTTTACTGAGAGGAAGACGAAGAAGAAATAAGCATTCAGTATTCTACGATTCTACAGATGACGTATAATACGAGACGAATTATGCCGTATAAATGATATCTTTATTGCTGTGTTGTGGAGCAGAAAGGGATGGAATAACTTTTGGGTCCGCCGGGTGCGTGCAGACGCCTCAACCACCAGTTATTCTATTCCTTTCTGCTTTACAACAAACGCCGTTGTTATCCGTCTAGTTATGTTTTGTCTGAGGATTCTATAACAACGATACACGTTACGTGAAGTTACGTGTTATTTATCTCTGTCTTATCTGTCTCTCTTTAAACTAAGATGCAACTACGTCATATTCGTTTGTTTCGAAAGTTTAAATATTTTTATCATGCTTAATACAAGTTTAAAAAAAAATAAAAATTTTTGGGTATAATTATTTTATTACGTAGATTAATATATAAAAAATTCAAAAAAATCTTGAAAGGCCCATTATTAGCTAGGTACAAAAATAATTTTTCCCTTTTTTATTATTATTATTTTGTTGTAAAGTTCTTAAAGAAGAAAATAAAGATTTATTAATTAAATCCTGATGTAGCTAGCTCTTAGTGACAAAGATATAATTAATATTAAGAGAGAAAGCATCTTAATGAGAAAGAAAGATTTCTTTTATAAGAAAGATGGGTATACTTTACCAAGAGTGTGAAACATCTCACGGAACTAAGTTCACATCATTTGTTTTTGCCAGTTTTTACTTACATTATGCAAAATTCGTGAAAAACTATATTATATTAATCACGTTCCAACTGTTAATATTCAGATAATAATAAAAATAATTATTATTCTACAAATTTAAGAAGGAAACATTTGTGTACATTTTTTAGGTTCAATTAAAATGGAAGAATTTGATGTACTAGGTTACTGTGCTATTCTAACATTTATTGTTTTAATTAAATATTGTTTTGTTCTCGGTGCACATGCGCATTGCTTCACATTGTGAAGTTGCAGTTTAATTGGGGCTCCTACGTCACAAGGACATCAATCGTTTTGCATAATTCACTTTTTAATAAAATATTTTAGATGTTAATACGTTACTGTTGATCATTTTCTTAGCATATTGTAAGACATTTACAACTAAAATTGATATACATTAAATATTTCTTTAATCGCCGTATTGTTGGAATAGCCTATTAAACAGTTATTTGATTAAATTGCGTATTTATTTTGAAAAGAATCGATATTTTTCTTACATTTATTTTGTTTCCATAGATTCTTGATATAAAGTGTCAAAGAAATCCCATTAACCGTAGAAACATATTTATTTTTGAGTATGTTATATAATGTAGACAAGAATAATTATAATGTTCGAGGCGCCAAAAAAATTGTAATTCTGCTTGGTTGAACAGTCACGGGACGAAATATCAGGTTTACACTCTACGGCCATGTTGGGTCATTTGTAAGCCCAGGTAACAACGAGAAAATGGGTTGGTCCCCTACTTCTGGGGCAATAAAAAGGTTAGGAGTAACATTTCGAAACAGGTACACTGACCAATGAGAGAAAACATAATTTATAACATAAAACGTTCCTTGAAGGACAGCTGAAGGAAACACTTGAAATTAGGGTTGCTTGATGATGCCACCACCTGCATTTTGTGTTTTAACAGTTTTAAGTGTAATTTTAGGGTGGTTTCCGTTTTTTGTGTAAACTAATGGAACAAAGGGGAATACGTTCCTGGGAATTTTTTTAATTTAGTTGCGCCTGCTGATTCTTCAATTTCCTATTACATTACATATGGTGTCACATAAAATAATTAAATTTATTCTAAACACATACATTTAGATATTATAAAGAGTGTAATTAAATCTAAAATCCTACCTAAAATTCGTTGAATTATACGTCGTTAAAATGAAATTATATGATTTTGAGTATATGTTATGTACCTCGAAGGAAGATGAATAAAAATTGAATAGAAGTGATTGGATAAATGTGATCGAAGGTTTGTTGTGTGATGAATGATTTCGAATGTGATAAGCAAATGAATTTATATGAAGGGATCTGTGAATGTGGTTGAAGTGAGGGTGATGTGTTTGGATGAGAATATTTGACGAAGACTGATTATTTGGTGAATTTAATGGGTAATGTTTTATGAATGATGTTAAGGTTCGTGCTACACCATTTGATCGTATATAGCGTGATGTTATGTAGGCATATATCAAATTATGGCTTCTGAGAAAATATTTAATAAATACAAATAAAATGAGACTGCAGGAATCCAATAAAATATAAAAAATATTAATAAGGACGTTTCGAGTTCAAACAAAACTCATCATCTATTACAAAAATATGCAATATAAATAAACTTATAAATATACAAAATAAGTAACATAAGTTACCTTCAAACAATACAAAATAACAAATCAGAATAAAAAAATGTTGAATATCTTTTAGATATATTAATATAATGGGGTAATAGCTCAGTGGTATCAAGTCGGCCTGTGGATGCTAAGAACCCTGGTTCGATTCCCAAAGCCGACAAAACATTTTCACCAATTTAAATTACCCCTGTGGCTCCTCCACTACTAACATCTTCACGCGCATAAATACATCACTTATCGAGATCTGCTTCGCCAGAGTGCCACACCCAGTAATGGATAAAAGGCGTGATGATATATTTATTTATTTTATTTATTTATATTATAGTTGGAAAATTCCCGGTAATTTTGAAACCAATATTACCGGAAATTTTCGGAAATTTTTCCAAACAGAAAAATCTTTACATTTTTGCATTATTTATGCTTTAAACTTTAGTTTTATGCCAAATACTTATAAATCTGTAGAAACAAAAACCATGTTATTGTGGAAAACGTGTTTATTAAAGAAAGTAGACTTGAAGCAACCAAGTCAAAAAACAAAATGGTTATGTAACTTACAAGGCAGCAAAACATACCAAATTGAGGCGCTAAATATGAAAATAAACTGTTTATTTCTTAGTAAAGTTTCCGGAAAATTATTTCGAATATTTCGTGGAAAAATTTCAAAATTATGAATATTACTTTACCGGTGCATTTCCTTTTTCGGTAAATTACTTTTTTGGAAATTTTCCAAATGCCAACTCCAATTTATATTAATATCAATGTACACAAAAATAGGTACTTATAAATAAATAAATAAATATATCATCACGCCTTCTACCCATTACTGGGTGTGGCACTCTGCTGAAGCAGATCTCGGTAAGTGATATATTTTGCGCGTGAAGTGCGGTTACCAGTCGTCAAATCACGGCCTCCAAACATGTTAGTGGTGGAGGAGCCACAGGGATAGCTTTTTCAAATTATGAAAATTTGTCGCCTGTGGGAATCGAACCAGGGACCTCACGATCCACAGGCCGACTTCATAACTAAATAAAATAACTAAATATGTCATCATACCTTTTAACTATTACTGGGTGCGGCACTCTGCCGTAGCAGATCTCGTTAAGTAATATATTTACGAGTATGTACATAAAGTGCGATTACCAACTATGAAATCACGGCGCCCAAAGATGTTAGTGGATAGGAAGCCACAGGAGTAATTTGAATGTAGTGATAATCACTGTGTCGGCTCTGGGAGAATTAATCTGGAATTTTGAAACCCGAAATCGATATTTGTGTATCATAGTTCTAAAGAAACATACAAATATATGCGTAGTTTAAGCATATACTTTATTTATCGTGTAGATATGCTAAACTCTACTCTGTTAAAATTAATTTAACAAATTCATACGTATCATCATGCTATATCCTATTAAATGGGGTAGCACGAACCTCAGAATCATTCATAAAATATTCACTCATCAGATTCATCAAATAATCAGTCTTCGTCAAACATTCTCATTATAACACACCACCCTCGCTTCAACCAAACTGATAGTTTCCTCCATGAGCAATGAGCTTCATTTACTCATCACACCTGGAATCATTCATCACGCAATAAATCATCAATCACATCAATTATTATATACTGACTTCAGTGTCACTGCGAATTATTATAATGCAAAAGGCACAAGCACATGTATACTACAATATAATCTGGACGCATTTGAACAAGTTCTAACGAGTGAACAAAAAAAAACCTGTTATCTTTGTTGCTCCTACAAATATATATTTACTACGAATCAAAATCCAGCGAACAAAAATAATTTTCTCATCACGACAAAATGAATATTGTAAATAAAAATATTAAATAAATAAATATATCACCACGTTTTCTACCCATTACTGGGTGTGGCACTTTGTCGAAGCAGATCTCGGTAAGTGATATATTTTGCGCGTGAAGTGTGGTTACCAGTCGTCAAGTCACGGCTTCCTAAGTAATTAGTGAAGAAAGAGCCCCAGAAGTAATTTTAGTGTGGTGAAAATTGTTTGTCGACTGTGGAAATCGAATCCGAGTTCTCAAATCTACAATAGTAAAAGTGAAGTTTTTTTGTCCTAGAACCAAAAAACGATGACATATCCATGGTAACGTAAACATTCTTGAAATAGCGCTCTTTTCCTATTGAAAAAGTTAAAATAATATTGTCATATTCAAGTAGGTGACAAAAAAAAATCATTTTTACTTTCTTATAAGGAAGTATTAGAATCGTGAAAAAAATCGTTGACGAAATTTTCGCAGAAATACGTGTTTTGAGGTCCATTGAATTCGTTTTGATCATTTTTTCAATGATGTCTGTGTGTTTGTGTGGATGGATGGATGGATGTGTGACCGAGTGTGCAATATCTCATAAACGAGATAAGATTTGTTAACGAAACTTGGTAATTATAAGTTTCATGTA
Source organism: Pterostichus madidus (assembly GCA_911728475.2). Taxonomy (NCBI): domain Eukaryota; kingdom Metazoa; phylum Arthropoda; class Insecta; order Coleoptera; family Carabidae; genus Pterostichus; species Pterostichus madidus. The sequence continues at coordinate 21,721,064 of OU452311.1, read as the reverse complement.
AATACGAAGAGCTGAGTTGATTTTGAATGAAAATGAAAAACCGGAAGAGGAAATTTACTGGACACACAAAACAATAAATTCCATTTATTTCAAAAATGGAATCAGTTACGAAAAAAAGTTTTGTAATAAAAGATGTTAGGAATATAAAATGTTACTTGCAATTTTCCTGTATATGCGTCTAATTTTGAGAAAAACTAATTTATATATTTAATAATATATTCCAATAACCATAGTAGCAAGAGAAACAAAAACATACACATGATTAACATTTATATGTCAAATAATAATTGATAAACGCAAGGAGCAAGTCATAAGTGTCCAATTCAGCGTTTTTGATGCTATATCAATTTCATTGATCTATATTCTAAATATTAAATATGCTGTGTATAAGAAAGTCGTGTGGTGTTGACCCCACACCAGATTTTTAAATATTGATTTTGTAATACTTGTCTTATTTTCCTTGTAAATCTAATAGAACAGCTTATAGAAATATGGTGTTTGTTTTATTTCAGTTTATATATAATAAATATAACATTAAATTTGATCTATTGCAAAAACAAACAAAAAATAATATCCAATTTCAGTACTAAAAATATTAGTACCTACGATAAAAAAGTTGTAGCAAATAGAGTTTACTATTGAGTAATTCTTAATATGTAGAGTAAACAATAGTTATTTGTTCATTCAGAGCGTAAAGTGATCCTTTGTTACTCGAACATGGTAATTGCAGCGAGAACTGCAGTAGGGTAAGAGGAATAAAGACACTTTACGCCCGTGATACACATAATTTTTTTCTGCGATTGCATCTTAAATTATGTATTAAAAGAGTTAAAATATAAATAAATATATCATCACGCCTTTTACCCATTACTGAGTGTGGTACTCTGCCGAAGCAGATCTCGGTAAATGATATATATTTATGCGCGTGAAGTGCGGTTACCAGCCGTCAAGTCACGGCTCCCAAAGATATTAGTGGTGGAGGAGCCACAGGGGTAATTTTAAATTGGTGAAAATGTTTGTCGGCTGTGGGGATCGAACCAGGGTTCTTAATTGTTAATATGACAAGTTTCTGTTTTGCTTATATCCGTAGTAACTATTGATCAAGCGCGCATTTGTTTCATGCGTTGCCATTGGATACGCCTGCCAAAATTTCTTTACGATTACTCCACTGAAAACGTAATTTTCGTAACAGTTATAGAAATAAGATTTAACATTCTTCATTTTTGATAGCTGATAACTGCATTTCATGCATTATAAAAATATATCAACAAATAGCAGATAGACGAATTATCGAAAGTGCGGTTATATCATAATAAAGAGAGCGCCATAGGGGTAAAATTTAAAACTGTATAAGAACTGTAAGAGCCACGGAATTTTTACAAAAACATGAATTCGTATTATGTAGTTAAAACTCACTAGTGAAAATTATAATAATAAATAAATATACAGACATATCATGACGCTATATCTCATCAAATAAGGTAGCACGAACCCTAAAATCATTCATAAAACATTCATTCATTCAAATCATCAAATAATCAGTCCTCGTCAAACATTCTCATTCAAACACACCATCCTCACTTTAACCACATTCATTGATCACTCCATATAAACTCATGTATTTATTACACTCGAAATCATGTATATAAGTACGTATAAGTTGTACGGAATCCATTTTATATTAAATAATAACATTTTCGTTGTGCTTATGTAGCGAAATTATTCAAATAAAGGATATGTCAATAAAGTATAGAAATGAGGCCTGGATACTATCTATGATAATAATTTTCTCATCAAAATTTTAGCTGTAGTTAACCAAGTTTTATCTACGTTAAAAAAACTACAACATATAACTGTAACACAACTCAAAACATCAAGTAGTAATTATATCTTCAATATGTGTGTAATGTATTGTGCAGGAGAGTACATCCTCAAAGGCTCTCTTGAAGACGAGCTCCCGGTGTCCGAGTGCGACAGCCCACTGCCTCTTGGGGACCTTCCCCTGCCGGAGTTTCTGCTGGAAGAGGCTCTCCAGCTCGTCGGCTTGGATGACGATTCACCTCAGGTTAGTCGCTTATACTCGCATTGAAATCTCTAAGTTTCAACTCGTTTAGATCACTAAGTTCCGGTTGTAAGACTGGGCTAAAGTTTTTTAATATTGGCAATAATGATTTTGATCAGTATTTTTACAACCAGTAATCATCAAACAGTAGAGTTACTTGATGTATTTTCAACAATAGTTTTAAAATTTATTTGATTTACATTTTTAAAAAAACTTGATAATAGAGATTGTCGCAGTTAAGTAGTATTAATTGTTATTTAAATCGTTTCATTCGTTATTATTAATATTTTTATGAAATTTTCTCATAACGCGTACTTTTATTGCAGTGATAGTAATATTTTACGTATTCTAAATTTCATGTAGTAGTACTAAATATGTTTGAAATTTTACTGAATAATAGCAAAGACTATTCAATTCATATCAAGCGAATATATAGGATGTTCGAAATATAGGAGACAATATTTAAGGAATGTATCAGACAAGAAGAAAATCCCTGCGTCTCATCACTTGACCCGCATCTTATTTTTTCTTTGATGTTTTATTTTGCAGTTTTATTTCTCGTGTAGTATACAAAAGATTTAAATGAAATTTGAATGAGACATATACTGGTATGTTGTTAATACACAGATAAAATTTGAATTCAATCGAAACATACATTTTGAAATAACAGCCATTGAAAGAGGAAGTAAACATTTCTGTATTATTTAAAACATTTTCGTTTTATTCCAAAACTCTATAATAATAAAGTTTATTGTAAATAATAATTAACTTTGATTTCATCCGTCAAATTGCCTACAAAATAATAATCATGACAGTCCATTTTTGTCAAAAAAAAAATGCTAGTAATATATTTTGTGTCGTAAGGTATATTTAGTGTAAAATGTAGTGAAAAATGTTGAAAATTAATTGTAAAATTTAGTAAATATAAGATATCTGCGTTTTTAGTGTTATTTAAATTTTTAACGAAAACGAATTATTGGATTCTGGGCTATCCATGTCTGAAAATAAACCGTTTCGATTTGAAACATAATAAAAGAATAAAAATGAAAAACCTGACAATACCTCTCACTTGTCACTAAACCATTGACTCGAGCGGAAGTCGGTGTACAAGTGTGAAATGAACCGCTCTTTCTCATTTCTCTCAACAGGAAGGCGTCAGCGCAAAGGAAGCCGAGACTTCAGATTCATCCGCAACCACCACCGCCTCCGTCGCCGCCGCCAGCGCGGCATTCGAGTCGCTGCGCGGCGACGCCTCATCCCCCGACGCAGTCGCGTCCTCGTCATCGGCCTCGAGCACTTCTACGTCTCGGGGATTTCCCTCCAAGGAACTTGACTCAGACGAAGAGTTGGACTTACTTACAGACATGATTCAAACGGCGCAGTTTCATCATGGCCACCCTCGGGGTTTCCAGGTAGGAACACATTCCTTTTCTTTCTTTATTCCAAACCTTTAGAACTGGAGAGTTTTCACTTTTGCGTACCGTATTTATTTCATTATTCTATTTAAATATTAAATTCTACAATAGTATATTGAGAAACAAGTGCTATAATGATCCTTATCGTAATAAGTACAGTTACGAATATTACAATTGGTCATTGTAACTTGTGCTTTTCACACTATATTTCCTATATGGCATTCACTTACTTTTATTTCAAATTTTGCGATATAGCAAAAATCTTTTTTACAATTTTTAATGTATACATATTTATTACTTTGAAAATATGAATATTCTCAAAAAAGTTTTAGCGAATCCTGAATTTTTAATTAGCTAATCTTATGCTACTCCGATTTAAAAAAGTTAATTTAATTTACTTACCGAAAACTAAATGGTAAGAATATTATACCTATTAAAGTTTATTTTTTTATGGGATGGCTAGCTCTGTGGTATGTCGGCCTGTGGATCCTGAGGTCCCTGGTTCGATTCCCACAGGCGACAAATTTTCATAATTTAAAAAAGCTATCCCTGTGGCTCCTCCACCACTAACATGTTTGGGGGCCGTGATTTGACGACTGGTAACCGCACTTCACGCGCAAAATATATCACTTACCGAGATCTGCTTCAGCAGAGTGCCACACCCAGTAATGGGTAGAAGGCGTGATGATATATTTATATTTTATAAAGTTTATTTAAACTTTTTTGGGAATATGGTTTAGCTTAATTTGCAAATTCAGGATTAGTTAGATTCTAGCTAAAACGCTTTTAAGAATTGGGCTACTAGTGAATATAAAAATCGATTTAACGGAATATTTCGTAAATTACTAGATTAATTTTAACCCTGGTTCGATCCCCATTGCCGACAATACATTTTCACCAATTTAAAAATAACCCCTGTGGCTCCCGCACCACTAACATCTTTGGGGGCCGTGATTTGATGGCTGGTAACCGCACTTCACGCGCATAAATATATCACTTACCGAGATCTGCATCGGCAGAGTGCCACACCCAGTAATGGGTAAAAAGGCGTGATGATATATTTATTTTATTTTATAAATATTAATCATTCAGACGATTAATATAAACAATATATTAAATTTAAACAAAGTTGATGCAGACTATTTTTCACTCTATTTTTGTTATATTGTTTTTAAATAATGAATTACGGGACGGTTAAACATTCAAATAAATTTAATGATTTATCTATGAGTCGATGAAGAGTGATAAACGAATAATATAATAACTATCTGTTGAGTAACTATTGTTAGACATAGTTATTTTTTTATAAGAAAAATACATCTATTGAAAATGAAAGATAGTTTATTTCTCAGTATATTTATTTAAAGCATATTTCTGAAGGATAATTTAGGAAAACAAGTTAGTTAACATCAAAAAATGAATAAATATATTATCACGCCTTTCATCCATTACTAGGCGTGGCATATCTTGGTAAGTAATATATTTATGCCTGTGAAGTACGATTACTAGTCGTCAAAACACGACCCTCAAATATGTTGTGGAGCGGAAACCACAGGAATACTTTTAATGTGATGAAAATTATAGGAATCGAACTGAGATTCTCAAATCCACAGTCCGACTCGATACCACTGAGGTGGTAAATTGATTTATGCAATACTCGTAATAAGAAAATACAAGGTAATTTTTTTCATGATTTTAGGGCAAAATGTTTTAAATAAATCTTGTAGAAATTTGAAATCTGCGTATAAATCACTAATCATATTTAATTTTATATCTTTTGTTACATATAAAATCAAGTTTGATATTTTATAAAAGTGTTCATTTGTAAAAGTTACAAACAAATGCAAAACAATTTTTATTAGTTTGACAGTTGGCGCAGGCAAAATAGTTTTTTCCTTATTTTTTATTAGGAAATATTTCCAAAAACTATGTAACAATGAGAATAATAATGCTTGTGCGACCTATCAAACTATTGAAAATTGTTTTGTATTTGTTTATAATTTTGTTTACATTCCATGGCTAGCACTACAAATGAGCAATTTTATAAAATTTCAAATTTGATTTTACATGTTCCAAAAGATGTAAATTAAAATATGATTAGTGATTTAGACGCAAAATTAAATTGGCTTGTTCAGTGGTATCAAATCGGCCTGTGGATCCTGAGAACCCTGGTTCGATTCCCATAGGCGACAAACAATTTTCACCATTTAAAAAAAAAATACCCCTCTGGCTTCTCCGCCACTAACATCTATGGGGGCCGTGATTTGACGGCTGGTAACCGCACTTCACCCGCAAAATATATCACTTATCGAGATCTGCTTCGGCAGAGTGCCACACCCAGTAATGGGTAGAAGACGTGGTGAGATATATATTTTATTTATGTATTTAAATAAATAAATATATCATCACCCCTTTTACCCATTACTGGGTGTGGCACTCTGCCGAAGCAGATCTCGGTAAGTGATATATATGCGCGTGAAATGCAGTTACCAGCCTTCAAATCACGGCCCCCAAAGATGTTAGTTGTGGAAGAGCCACAGGGATAATTTTTAAATTGGTGAAAATGTTTGTCGACTGTGGGGATTGAACCAGGGTTCTTAGGATCCGAAGGCCGACTTGATACCACTGTGCCATTACCCCATAAAGATGTATTTGAAGCATTAAAATTAATATGTCGCTATATGACAATCGTAGCCCAGAGGATAAAAACGAGATAAAACTTGCGTTTCTTAATTAGCAAGAAGTCGTGCGTTCAAATCTCGCTATCTTCTACTTATATCCAAAAAATACGATTGTGTTTGAGTGGTTCGGATTCCACTATAAGCTGTAGGCTCCCTGTACTGTAATTGGGTTTAAGATCCTATTGTGCAGAGTTACTAATAAATAAAAATATAAAAATATATTATTTGTTTATTTATTACGCTACACAACAGGAACTTAATGTCAATTACAGTACAGGGGGTCTACAGCTTATAGTGGAATCCGAACCACTCAGACACAATCGTATTTTTTTTATATAGTTTGAAGAATTAAGAAACGCAAGTTTTACCTCAGTTATATCCACTGAGCTACGATTGCCTATTAAATTATATTTCATATATTGCATAAACCAGTTCACCACCCGGTATATCTAGTTATAAAACTAGTGATCATAAAGATGTTATTAAACTATTTAATTAATTCTTTAATGAACAATTAAATGTTTGATTATTCCTACTTAAACGATTTTAATTCAGGTCGCCATTGCAACTGCATGGCCACAAAACACCCATGATTATACTAACAAACCATAAAATTTGTTATTAACTAATTGTCTGTTATCCAGTTTCCCACGTGAATAAAACATCCTAACCTCAATATTCTAAATTTCACGGCAATCTAAAGTAAAATTTGTTTACGCTTCTTCAAGTCCTTATTAAAGTCACTGCATATAAACTAGTGGTATCGCCGAGATGAGGTTTTTTCTCGATCTCTCTCGTCTCGAGTCTTACTAGATCCAGATTAAGATAAATTCTCCAAGTCAAATTCTTGCTCGAGACCAGATTATGGTCCTAAATTCGAGACGAGATAGACGAAATCTCGAATCTCAAATTCTGACAACTTTACTTAAAAAATGAAAAAATTAAGTTTGAAAGATAAAAATACTGTTTAAATTTAACTTTAATTAATTATTATTTGATAATTACTCTAATGAATATTTTGTTAACTCACCAATTTGCGGCATTGCTGCATTTTTGAAAATTATTGAACTATTACAGATTCGCCAAAAAATATTATATGTCACGGATTAAATTATAAATCAATTTAAACATATAAGTAATTTAATTTATTTGTTACAGTACGTAAAAAAAAAGTTTCTCTTTTCGTAAACAAACATATGTACATATCTACATTAATGTAACAAAAAAAGAATTGGATTTATATTTATAACGAAAATACAAATAATTTTGTGTGTATTGAGTATAAATAAAATATAATAAATAAATAAATATAAATATATCATCACACCTTTTACCCATTACTGGGTGTGGCACTCTGCCGAAGCAGATCTCGGTAAGTGATATATTTATGCGCGTGAAATACGGTTACCAGCTGTCAAATCACGGCCTCCAAATATGTTAGTGATGGCGGAGACAGGGGTAATTTTATATTGGTGAAAATGTTTTGTCGGCTGTGGGGATTGAACCAGGGTTCTTAGGATCCATAGGCCGACTTGATACCACTGAGCCATTACCCCATACATAAGATAAGAATAAGTTATATTGTTACAATGTATTTAATTTGATTATATTTAAAAATAACAATATTCAAATATTATTTTTGATATTTTAATTCGATATTTTCGAAATCTCCCATTCGAGATTTAAATTTATTTTGAATCTCGCATGTTAAGATTGAGATCAATTTAAATCTCGAGAATAAAAAATGATCACGATCGAGATTTACCAAATTCTCGAAATATCTCGTCTCTGGCAACACTAATATAAACTGTAAAATAAACATTTCATAATCATAACTAGGGTTGTGGAGTTAACAAAAAAAAATTCCGATTTCGATTCCGACTTGAAAAAATTTTATATGTTTGATTCCAATTCCATTCCAACTCCGACACCAATTAATAAGTACAATTACTTATTCAAATTCAAACAATCATAGGTCATAATATAAATGGTTTACGTGTGAATAAAAAACTATTCTCGGAAATTGTATTTTTAAATAAAAATATTATTTTTTTTCTTTTTTCCCTTTTTTTGTGATCGTTCAATAACATAAAGTAAAAAAAAAAAACTAAAAGTACTTGTAGACAAATTTAAACTAAATTTGTAGTATTATATACAATGTAGCGCAGTAAACAAGTTAAAACTTGAAGTCGAAGTCTGCATACATTTCCCGACTTCGATTTTGACTCCAACTGGAGATAAAAGTATTATTTTTCATTTATGAAAATTTTAAAGCGATTATTCACAGAATAATTGATTTAATTTATGTTTATATTATAGAATACAACATTTCCACGTGCCGTGCTTGCCGTGGCTACAACAGGGTTGAAAAAATTACAGTAATTTATAAATTAGAAAAATTACCGGTTATATATGAAATTGGAAAAATCATCACATATCAATGAAATTTCATTTGTACATCATTTTATTACCAAAAACGTATATAAAAGTATGAAAGTAATTATTTTATGAAAATAAAATATAAATTTCAATATTTGTTCAAGGTCGCAAGATTCATGCGGTAATTATGATTTTTCGTAATGAAATCTAATTTAATTGTAAATGTGAACAATTGTATTGGTTAAATAAATAAAATAGTTTCTTATTTGAATATAAATCCGACATGAATATGGTTAATGTATGATTATTTGGCGCGAATTTTTAAAACGATAATATACTTGGAGAAAAACTAGACTTAATGCCGAATGAAAATAAAACAAAAATAATGAACTTCGGACCACCAAAACAAGAGAAGGAGGAAATGAATTCGAGGAATTAGAAACATATAAATACCTAGGAGTTATGATTAAAAACGAACAAGTGATATAGAACAGTGGAAATAAAAGAAAAAATATTGGCAACAAACAAAGCGTATTATATGAACAGAAAGTTATTAAAAAACAAATTGCTAACAAAAACAACAAAAATAAGTATTTATAAAACAATAATAAGACCAATACTAATGTATGATGCTGAGACGTTAACAATAACAAATAAAGAAGAAAAGCAACTGAGAATAGTTGAAAGGAAAATATTAAGAGACATACTAGGCACAATTAAAGTAAATGGAAATGAACACAGAACTCGAATGAATAGTGAAATACTGAGCGAAATGGATGGAGAAGATATAGTTAAAAAAATAAAAAAACAAAGGGCCAAATGGCTAGGGCATGTATATGGAGAGCAGGAGCGAATGAGATGATATACGCCATTTTGGAATGGGACCATGAAAATAAGAAAAGAGGTAGACTAAGGCCGTCATGGATTAAGGAAGTAAAAAAGGACCTAAACACTACGGGAATAACGAATTGGAAAGAAAAATCAATCGATAGGAATAAATAAATATATCATCATGGGGTAATTTTAAATTGATTAAAATGTTTTGTCGGCTGTGCGGATCGAACCAGGGTTCACAGGATCCACAGACCGACTCGATACTACTGAGCCATTACCCCATCGATTGGAATAGATGGAGAAATTTAATTGAGAAAATATGAAGAACGTAAAAGGGACTGAAGAAAGTATCTGGAGAGCTACTATGTAGCGGCGCAACCCCATTTGGGGTGTCAAGCCATTATGTATGTAATATACTCGGTCATTTATATATCTTCCTTGACCGCCATATGACCAAAGTGCCAACCTTATTGTTTAACGGCATTTAATTATGAAAAAAGAAATATATCATTGTAAGGGACATGTTTGGCTCTTCTGTCACTAAAGTTTGGCAACCCCTGATCTAACGTAAGGGCAGAGGACACCTGATCAACTGTCATTTGTTGAGGTTAAAGTAGTGTTTACCAACAGTGACGAAGTGAACACAGTACACGGACAGACACCAGAAGCCAGTAGTCAGTTAGACGTTAGTCGTGGTAGGGATTCGGTGTGCCAATTCGTCTTGCAGATGTCGCGCTGTTGTGTAGTGTAGTTAGTTTTCAATAGACGCAAAGTACTTCAAATGAGCTGTTGAAACGGGAATGCGCATGCGCCGGAATAAATAAAACTGAGTTATTTATTATTCCACTACGGCATGTTTGAATAAATTCGTGATTTTATCGTGTTTTTCGGCTCAAGTGTCTTCCGTTACAGCAGTGACAAAGTGTTCTGTTTTTATACTCGTATGTAAATAATATTGATTGAAAATTTATGCAGACATGCCAAGTTATGATAATGTAGAAGGTAATTTTTCATTATTTTCTTTGCATGATACACTTGAAAACGGATATTACAAGCTGTAGTGTCGCTTGTCGAAATAATTTTGATGTAAATTCTAATGAAGAATATAATGAGTAAATACACGCACTTAATAGCAGCATTATTGTTAGCCTCGAATTTAAAATGTGTCATTATATTATTAGTTTTACGAAAACAGACGTTTTGCGAGTCGTACGTAACATTTAAAATAATATTAGCATAACCTTGTCTTTTCTTGTTATGTTATACACCTTCTCGCGTAAAAAAATAATCATAAAAATTTTGCTGGAAATTTTTGGGTTATGAGTTTTTAATATCGTGTGAGTTTTCAAAATGATTATGTCCAGTACACGTACCAGAATAATTATATTTCGAACTTTTAAACTTTAGTAAGTATTCACAGTTTTTCAAAACGGAGTGTCGGGAATTCGCTTATATTGCTGGAAACGAACAACTTTTAAAGGTTTCACATTTTTGTTTTATAGATTTTAGTAAACAATAAATATATATATATATATATATATATATATATATATATATATATATATATATATATATATATATATATATATATATATATATATATATATATATATATAAATATATGTATATATATATAAAAATTTGTTACGATATTTTTGATCCTACTACAAACAGTTTTTATTTATCCTGAAAGATGAAAGATAAAATGATTTAAACTGAAATCACATGAAACATATGATAGGAATGATACATGATACTCAGTCAACATGTTCCACATGTATCGGCTAATTAAATTAAAACAAAACAGATTATTTAAAATATATTATTCATCAAAAATATTATTCAAATATTTATGCCAAAATAAATTATTTGTAAAATTATTGTTCAGTAAATCGAAATTCCAATTTGAAACTAAATGTACAACTGCGTCCTATAGTCTCCAATGGTATCGGACTGACTAAAATGTAGGTCTCACGTGTACTATAATAGGGATTAATTTCTTATTATGTAGTGCCTGATTAAATAAATGTAATAATATTGTATAAAAACTCTAAATTTTATCCTGCAACATTTAAAAAATTTCGAAGCACACACAGTTTCTTTCGCAGTGCAATTGTAAGTATTTTAAGTAATTATATCTTTCTTGGACTAAAAATACAAGTTTTCGGATCGAGTAATAAAGATTGCGCGAGTCTAGCAATATTACGAGACTCAAAATATTATTTTTAATCGGTTTGAAACATATTATTTTTTATTCACGTCGCAGATTTATTCAAATTAAAATTAAATAAATTGGCAAAATTATTTACGTTACCGTGACAACTGTAGTAAAAATGTTATTTTTGGTCCTAGGACGAAAAAACGATGACGTATGCATGGTAACGTAAACATTCCTCAAAAAGCGTTTTTTTACTATTGAAAAAATAGAAATTATAGTGTCATATTCAATCTATTTTGACGTTACTAAATTCATATTTTATTCCTGATGCCGATGCTACAGAAGAACTTAAATATAAGTATATTCTTTATGTCTTTTGCTGGAAAATTGTCAATTGTACAAACTATTAATTAACTAGGTATTTGTCCTTAAACTTATCTAATGCTTTCTTAAATATACGCCTATATAAATAGCATATTTAATATCAAACAAAAGACACAATTACTGTGATTGAAATTTCTGTTATAGTTATTAGCGTGACATGAGAACTGTTAATTATGACATTTGTATTTCTTTGCGTTTTATTTCGCAATACGGCAGATTTTTCTTTTTTTATATACAGTACACTAGAAAATCTGAAATGATATTTTACGTGAGAAATTTTTACAATTGTGAACTTTTTAAAGCAGTGTTTATATTTTAATTCTAAAATTCTATGGTACGTATAAAATACAATTTGTATTTACGTATAATATTCTTGAGCTAACTTTGTCATTGCGCAATAATACATAAATGATGCTACACGACATACGTAATTGTAGAAGTGTTTCTTATCACAGAGATTATTGAATCTACCTGAATATTATATTTCATATTATATTTTCACCATATTAAAATGGTGACTCATCCATCCACTAACAACTTTGTGGGATGTTAATTCTGCTACGGTAGAGTGCCACATTCAGTAATGGGTGGAAGGCATGATGATATATTTATTTTGTTAAAAATCTATTAAATATAAAATATCTTACAGAATACCTGTATTTTTTATTTAAATTTTTGTGAAACATGAAATGACAAAAGTTGATACAGGCGAACTTATGTGAGTAATAAATAAGAAAAATAGGAAAAACAACTTTCCATCACTTGTCACAAATCCCACAAAGACACAGTTCCACATCGCAATCGACTTTTGTCTTTGTATTATTATGTGAGTAATATTTAAATAAATGGAAATATATAGTTTTTAAATTTATTAAGCTCGAATTAAAGATTTAATTAAAAAAAATATAAATTGATTTTTAATTCACATAAATTTCTATAGATAGCAGAAGAATACTATTCTAAACATTTATTTTACGACGGAAATTTATTTTTTGTCTGTCGTGAAATCAAAAAAAGTGTTAACACAAAAAACTAAATAATGTACTTACGACAAAAATGTAATTTCGAATAATTCGTGACGACCTTGGCAATGGTTCTTTCCGTGTACTCGTATATGTATGAAAATACGATAAATCTTTGATGTTTGGAAGCATACACGTGTGTTATTTAATATCATGTAGAATTAATTCTACATGTCGAAAAATAGGAAATAAATTACATATGATAACCTCCAATTTATCACGATAATTGTATATTTCAATCTGGGACATTCTTTTATAAATATTATGTTTTATTTATGTCTTTATCCATTTATGCATGTAGATGATAAATTCCAGAGTTCTAATAAATCTGAGAATGACAGCCGAGTTTATTTATTAAAGAATATATATATATATATATATATATAAATATAAAATAAATATAACATCACGCCTTCTACCCATTACTGGGTGTGGCACTCTACTGAAGCAGATCTCGGTAATTGATATATTTTGCGCGTGAAGTGCGGTTACCAGTCGTCAAATAACGGCCCCCAAAGATGTTAGTAGCTTTTGAAATTAAGAAAATTGTTTGTCGCCTGTGGGAATCGAACCACGGTTCTCAGGATCCACAGGCCGACTTCATACCACTGAGCTAGCCACCCCATATATATATATATATATATATATATATATATATATATATATATATATATATATCATGTATCATTCCTATCATATGTTTCCTGTGATTTCAGTTTAAATCATTTTATCTTTAATCTTTCGGGATAAATAAAAACTGTTTGTAGTAGAATCAAAAATATCGTAACAAATATATATATATATATATATATATATATATATATATATATATATATATATATATATATATATATATATATATATATATATATATATACCCACCGATGCAGGACATTAATGAAATCAAACCTAACACTAATATAATATTGATAAGTGTTATTCTCGAATTTACTTACAATTTCATTCGCTTCTGACTGCAGACTTGAAGCTTGTAATATGACACTACTGTGTGTGTAATCGTATGTAATATGATTTTAAATTTAGTAGCGCATACACAAATATATAAACACTCATTATTTGATAGGTAGCGTAGATTAATAAAAAAAAAAAAACAAATATATCAACACGCTTTTTACCCATTACTGGATGTGGCACTCTGCCGTAACAGATTTTTTTAAATGACATATTTATGTGCGTGAAGTGCGGTTACTAGCCGTCAAATCGCGACCCTCAAAAATGTTAGCGGAGGGGTAATTTTAATATGGTGATTTTTTTTGTCGGTTATGGGAATCGAACTCGGGTTCTCATATCCACAGGCCTACTCGATGCCAGTGAGTCACTTATTCCATATTTTATTAGTTAAATTAAAAATGCATTTTTGTAAAAAAAAATATACCTGTATCATAATCTGGAAAATAGAACTGTAAAGCAGCATTTTCATTTGTGATTTTTGACGTAATATCGTACACATGGAGATAGGTTAGCATTTGTTTTTTACGTTATTATTTTAATTTGTTGTTCTGCAATTTGTTGTGATAAATATGGCTGGATTTAAAGAGTAAAATGATTTTGTTGTTTCGTTTTCGTACGCTTTTTAGTTTGTTAAACAAGGATTATTGTGCAGGTATAATAAAAAAAAACTTGTTTATTTTTTCTTTATATATACAATAGGAACATAATTATCTAAATTTTTTATATATATTTTGTTTTACATACTTCTATTGTTCATGTTGGACAATTTATTATTTATTGCATTATTAAAATATTTACAAAATATATTTCAGAATACTAAAAGTATTTTTTGTAGTATATAATTTAGTTAGATCCACCTTGAAACAATGTCGTGCGCACATGATTAATAAATACAGTTTCCATATTCCTTGTTCAGTGAATGTCTTCTGTATCCTGCAGGGGCGATTTCACTTTATTCCTAAAAATGATTCATTTGCAAAGGAGTATATTCACAGTATTCAATCACAATTTTTATCTTGAAAATTATAAGCCTAAGCTAACCTCCATTCTATTGAAGACGGTGTGAGAAATCTTGCTTGACGTTTGACGTTTTTCAATACTTCCTCAGATAAAGTTGCAGTATCATCATTGAATTCCTTCTATAATTTAACAGATTTATGTTTTTATTTTTTATTGTTTTACTTAATTAATAATCATCAACTGTTTCTTATACTTGTCGTCAAATTTGTATACCTACAAAATCATCATATTCTCAATTAGGTATTTTTTTTAGACATAGCGCCACAAATGAATCTACAAGTGACAGTGGGACATTGACCGTATGTACGAAAGAATATTCACTTGCACTTGTGTATTATCTTATCGATAAATATCCTATCCAAGTTTCGTTCTCCAGCTGTGAAGTAGAAATGTTGATTTTATCCGGATATTTGAATATTCGATGGAATAGATGGCTCAATGGTATCGAATCGGACTGTGGATTTGAGAACCAGAGTTCGATTCACCACATTAAAACTACCTATATGGCTCCGCTTCCATTAGCATTTTTGGGGGCCGTATTTTGACGGCTGGTAACCGTATAAAGTATATCACTTATTGAGATCTGCTAGGGTAGAGTGCTACACCTAGTAATGGGTAGCAGGCGTGATGATATATTTATTTTATTTTATTTATTCGAATATTCGGATATTTGCATAACGGATACTCGGTTTGTTTATACAGATATTTCGAATATCCATATAGCTCGTTTATCTGAACTGAATATTCGAATAACCGAACAAATAGTTCGAATATTCAAATAGTTAATGAGATCGAATAATCAAATAATAATAATAAATGAATAGTTTGGATTATCGTATAGTTCTTAATAAATACTTTAAATATTTGGTTTAGCTGCAAAATTTTAGCACATTCTAATAAATAAACGAATTCAAAAATAAAATAAATAAAAATAAAATAAATAAATAAATACCCATTATTGGGTGTGGCACTCTGCCGAAGTTGATCTCGGTAAATGATATATTTATGTGCGTGAAGTGCGGTTACCAGCCATCAAATCACGGTCCCTAAAGATGTTAGTAGTGGGGGAGCCACAGGAATAATTTGAAATTGATGAAAATGTTTTGTTGGCTGCGGAGATCGAACCAGGGTTCTTAGGATCCACAGGCCGACTTGATACCACTAAGCCATTATCCCATGAAAAAAATATAAATTATAAACACCTTAAACATTAAAATAATGCGTATTTCATATTGTAAAATTAACATTTTAGGCAAATGCAAAAAGCTAACGAAATCAAATAATTATAGAATTACGTACTGTTGTTATAATTTTATTATTAAATAATAAATATAATAATGTGCTCTATAATATTTGAATATCCAAATAATTTTGTAATATCCGAATAATGAATATCCGAACTATTCGGACACGAATATGGAGACTAACGAATATCCAAAAACATTTTGACTAATTTAAAAATTACCCCTGTGGCTCCCCATCACTAACATCATTGGGGGCGGTGATTTGACGGCTGGTAACCGCACTTCACGCGCATAAATATATCATTTACCGAGATCTGCTTCGGCAGAGTGCCACATCCAGTAATGGGTAAAAAGGCGTGATGATATATTTATTTATTTTACGAATATCCAAACTATTCGGATACGAATATTCGGTCAATTCGACAATTTTTCAAAATCTGCATCCCTCCTGTGATGTCAATTTTATCGTTTGTCCTCGGCAATGTGACGATACTGAACTTTATATTTGTTGAGTTCAGAATAAAATTCCCTTCCAAACAAAAAAATAAAAACTATGTTCTCATTTAAAATAAGATAGTTGCGCCCCGTATTTTGAGTTAAAAAAAATGGTTGTTAATAGTTTTGTAATAGACTTGGAAAATGGTATTTCTTTGCTAATTTCTCGGCACACTTAAATTGAACACCCCGCATGTCGATTCCACTATAAATTTGTACTTATTAAATTTTGAAGATTATCCAGAAGAAACATAAGTTATGTTTGAATAAATTTTGTAAAGATTATGAATAATTGAATGATAGCAATGATAACACCATTAGGTATCTGTCGACTCTAGTTTGACTGAATACAATTGAAGTATTTTCTGTGAAGTGGAAATAGTATGTCCTGCTGCGATGAGCGAAGAGCGAAGAAAAGGCTTGTTTTTAGGCCACATTGACACTAATGATGCACGTGGTTGTAAGTTGTACGTGGCTTGTCGCTTGTTGGCTTTGCTTGTCCGCTTGTCGGTCCGTTTGCCGCCTTCCATGTTGTGTATGAAGTTAACCGCAAGTCTCCATCTAGTGATTAATTATCGTGGGCTTGTGGCCTGTGCTTGCTTGAAGAAAGCGTCATAGACTACGAGTAGAAATGGCCACATGGCTTCATAAGGCTCCGGGACGCTTCGCTTATACCTATTAAATTGAAAATACCTTCGCTGCACAGCTATGATTGTTTGACGTGTGAGCCAACCAAAAAGAAAGCTACTTCAAATACACTTAATAATCAATGATTTTATACAGCTAATTTAACCATTGGAATTTTCAATCCACTTACTTTATCTTATGGGATAGGTATCGCAGTGGTATCGAGTCGACCCGCGGATTTGAGAACTCGGATTCGATTCCCACAGCCAATAAACACTTTTCATCACTTTAAAACTACCCCTGTGGCTCCCCATCCACTAACATCATTAGGGAGCTGTGATTTGACAGCTGGTAATCGCATTTCACGTGTAAAATATATCACTTACCGAGATCTGCTACGGCAGAGTGCCACATCCGTTAGTGGTTATCTTTAAAAGGGTTTTATTTTACGTAGTACGCCGCACAACAGGAAATTAATTCAAATTACAATATCGAGAATCTACAGAGCTTATAGTGGAATCTGAATCGCTCGTATTTTTCGTTATAATTTCAAGTTAGCAAAATTTGAACTCTTGGAGTATCGTTTCTGTCTCTATAGCGATACTTGTGTAGTATTTTCATTTTAAACTCAAAGGATCATCATAAAACGATAAAGTGGCTCTTTGCTATAAAATTACAAAGAAACTTCTTAGTGCGTTTACCGCAAATCGCTTCGTGATGGTCACAATAGCCTAAATTATCAGGACTGGATTCAGAAGAAATTTTGTCTCTATTTAATATATAATCCGGATTAAACAAACTACAAGTATCCGAACCATATCAAAGTAATTGTGCAAAAAGATAAATGACCCAGATAAAAATAACCAATTACCATTTATATTTGTTTTATTATTTTATATGTAACGGCGAATGAAAACGTACAACTCTGTGCAAACCTTTTGAAACCATTGACCGGGTTTACATTTTTATTTATTGTGGGTAATATTTTGAGTTATGGGGTAGTATAGCTCAGTGGTATCAAGTCGGCCTGTGGATCCTGAGAATCTCGGTTCGATCCCCACAGCCGACAAACAATTTTAACCACATTAAAATTACCCCTGTGGCTCCTCCACCACTAACATCTTTGGAGGCCGTTATTTGACGGCTGGTAACCATAATTCACGCGCATAAACCGAAATCTGCTTTAGCAGAGTGTCTCACCCAATAATGGGTAAAAGGCGTTATGATATATTTATTTATTTATTATTTTGAGTTTCTTTGTAAACGTAACTCAGAGGTGTTAAATTGTTTTATGCCGATCCTAAAGTTTAAAATGAAAATACTGTACTACAACTTTAAATCGAATATTTTATTTCATTATGAAGTAGAAAAAAACAAAATATTTCTGTATGCTGCAAGGTACGTCTTTCTTTTTATTGTAACTTTTGAAATTAAATTGTCGATTTTACATTTTAATGTTTATAGTCATCTATACATTTTTGAAAATAAAATAAATAAATATATCATTACGCATTTTACCTATTACTGAGTGTGGCACTGTGTAGTAGCAAATCTCGGTAAGTAATATATTTTTGCACGTGAAGTGCGATTACTAGCCATCAAATTACGGCTCCCAAAGATATGAGTGGAAGGGAGCCACATAATTTTAATGTTTGTGTACTGTGGGAATCTAATTCGGGTTCTCAATTCCACAATCCAACTCGATACCACTGAGCCACTACTTACATTTAAAAAAAAAAAAACTATAAAAATCACGTATTAAAATATCTATTTGGTAATTTGAACGACTTTCCATGTGTTATGACTCTCTAGGAAATAAAATAATAATATAATAATAATTATGATAAATAATAATAAATTAATTGAAGTAAATAAAAAATAAATAAATATATCATCACGCCTTTACACCTATTACTGAGTGTGGTACTCTGCAGTAGCAGATTTCGGTTAGTGATATATTTATGCGTGTAAAGTCTGATTACCAGCCGTTAAATCACGGCCCCCCAAAGGTGTTAATGGATGGGGAGCCATAGGGATAATATTAATGTGGTGAAAATTGTTTGTCGGCTATGGGAATCGAACCCGGGTTCTCAAATCTACAGTCTGATTCGATACCACTGAGCCACCTACCTACATTTTTTTTAAATAAAAAACAATAAATATCACCTCTAAAAATATCTAATTTGGTAATTTGAACAACTGTCTATATGTTATGATTCTCTAGGAAATAAAATAATAATATAATAATTATGATAATTATATTAATTGAAATGTTAAAAATAAAACTATACTTTTCAAATAGAATGTAAAAAAATATCTTATCCAGTGAACAATGAAAAATTCGATCGTGAGAAAGCGTGGTTGAAACCGAAATTTGAAAATACATCTATCAAGTGGCTCAATTGAAAATGTCGCCTCAAGTGTGGACCGATGCAAGTTGTCGAATCAGGAATGAGAAGTACCTGTTGTAGAAATTCTCGTTTCCAAAACATGAGCATCTGTCAATATTTACTTAAGTTAGAATTGCACTTCAGTATTGTGTACTTAGTTTAAGCTATTTTGATTTGTCTACCCTCACAGACTAGTTGCTTTTCTCGATTTCTTTTTTTTTATGCGAATTTGTACAATATATTGTTATCTGGTATAGAATTTTTTTTATATTATACAAAATTATTACTTTGTTACTTTGATATTTAAATATCACCAACTTATTACCTTTTACTTTGAGAAAGAAGTCAGTGATTATCCAAAATACAAACATTCGCGAGAGTAGCAGAAAATTAATTTTAAATTGTAATATTATGTTATAAACCAAGGGACTAAAGTGTATAATTTAATCTTTAGAGTGAAGTTTATTCAGGGAAATAATCACCTGAGGGATTAAATTCATTTTAGTCCTGTGGTATATACTCTATTTTTCTCACTTCCAGCCATACATTTTGAATTAATGATTAATTTTGACATTGACTTGACATATAATTCACAATGTTAATATTATACAAATTTTTAGATAACTTAGACAATATAAACAAGGTGTAATATTTTGAGGTTTATAATATACTTGTTGCTACGGTAATGCGTGTTTACCTGTTATTTTAATCCCTCTCGGATTAAAAGTGGCACTTCAGTTCTTGAATGAAAGAATAAAATGAATCATTTATTCCCGGAGTAGAAAGTAATTTTATCATCATATCCATTTGAATAAATAATTATTTTTTCTAATTGTTGACAATTTCTTAATGTTTCTTCGATATAACAGTTCTTATTAAAGTAAATTAAAAATAAGTAAATATATCATCACTCTATTTTACTTATTTTATTTTTTATAACTGTCTGTTATAGCAGCTAATCGGTAAGTTGTACCAGCCGTGAAATCATGGCCGCCAAAAATATTATTAACAAATTTATTTTTTCTTGGGTTAGTTTATTACCAAATTATAATTTTTTTTATTTTTGTACAATGTCATACCTGCTAATACATTTATTCACTACTATTGTAAAGATTAAAATGTAAGAACATCTTTAGCTGAACTATCGCCAAATAAAAGTAATATTATTATTATTATATATTTTAGGTAAATCTATAAAATAAATAAGAAAGTTAAGCAATTAAGTATATTTTTAAAATAGTAAATAAGCATATACGAGTATAATTCGCAAAATATTGTTAAATATAGAAGATCAATAGTCGGCATTTGATAAATAATTGTCAATCTGTTTCGATATATTTTATATCTTTATCAATGCCTTCATAGATTACCTACACCTAACAATACAAATCAAGAACCGTAATCAATAAAATAATTATTCGCAACAAAATAATCATTGTGATCGGACGTCTATGTAGAATTATATCAAAAGCAACCATGCCAAACTTCAACCACAACCTTCAAGCCCGTAAAAAAATTCCTATAACCCTACTCTACTTCTGATTGGCCAGCGAACCCGTAGCATTGTATGGCGTGGACTGTATTCATTAACAGCATGTGTTTGAATTGGACAGAGCCGTATGCCTTTCGTCCGAACGATGAGCATGGAACAGCGCTGGCAGGACCTGGCCAACCTGCTCAGTCTGCCGGGCCCTGGAGACGCGGCTGGCATGCCCCCGCACCCCTTCGCACACCACCATCATCACCCCGCGTTGCACAATTACAGTCATCCACATGGACATGGTAAGTCGAACACTTCCTGTTTACTTCAGAATCAATTATAATTTCCGGTTTAATAACTCGGAATTTAAACATTTATTCTGATACTTAAGAAAAATAGGAAAAAAATATTTCCAAACACGCGTTTCTCTCTGAGAGCTGAACTGACCAGCCACTGATGATGACCTAACAGTTGATTCAGAGACTGTAAATTTTGTAGAACTTAAACGAGTGTTTGGGAATATTTTTTTCCTATTTTTCTTATTTTAAGAATCAGTTCCACGTGGCAATTGACATTTTGTTTTTTAAATTGATTTATTCTGATAATATATCGTAGCTCGGTTTGAATTTGAATGGTACTGTACTAATTAATAGTCACTTACAGCCCCATTCTCAAAAGAATTACGCTAAACCACATTCTCAATAAAGTTTGGATAAACTTTAATATAATATTGTTACGATTTGGTTTTCGAAAAGTGATTTGTATTAACTTTTTTAAATCGTACTAGAGTAAGATTGCGTAATCCAAAATTTAGGATTAGCTACAACTCTTTTGAGAATTGAGCAGTTAGAATTCGATAAACCAAAGTAAAATCGTGGTTGGAATGCGCTTTAACTCCACCCATTCAGGTATATAACGAATGGTATGACTCTACTTTGACGCGAAAGTGAAATATACAGTCTCAGCGAAAACACTTGGCCGCCGCACCATGTACATTATGAGCATTTGATAATGATGTATTTATTTATTAGTAATCCATCATAATTATTATTCTTTTGACAGGCTAGTTTCATAAATGGAAAGAATAACATTCCGTCTTATAATTTCATAAATTTAAATAAACCGCCAATTTTTGACACTGAATATACCAACGATAGGAGCGATCTCGGAAGACACTCCTCTCAAGGTTATAAATTGCTTTGTCCAACTTTAGAAATATAATATTAATATTTAAGGTTGCCATCTAACGACACTTTTATGAAGTTTATAGTTTACCGCAACACAAACAAATGTGTATCAAACGTCAAACTACAGAATACAAGTCATTCTCGGTATAAATATAAAGATGTTACAAAAAAATATTAGGTTTTTTTTTTTGTTTTTTCAATCACTAAAGATAAAAAATAAGTAATCATAAAAACGAAAAAAGTATAGTTTAATACTGTTGAGCATAATAAAGAGCATGAGGGGGTTTATATGTACTGAGAATATTTTATCTCTTTCTAATATTCTCTACATCTCCTCTGCGCGTGACGTCAATTCTGCAAGTGTTTATTTTATCTATCTTTTCTATGGAAGTAAAAAAAAACAATATTTCATTTGTCATTTCAAAAAGAATAAAAAGTCGGCATATTTCAAATTATAAAAAATGTATCATGTATCAGTTATACTATTTTCATTTTAAACTCAAACGATAAAATGCCTCTATAATATAAAACTACAAAGAAACCGCTTCATGATGGTCATAATAGAGTAGAACAAAGTAATTTACAATCCTTTGCAGAGTGTCTTCGGAGGTCGCTACTACCGTCGGTATATTCACTGTCAAAAGTTGGATTACAAAATTGACGAATTTATGAAATAAATCTTAATATTTATATAAATAGCATGTCAAAAGAATAATAATTGCGATGGAGTAATAATAAATAAATATATCATTAAAAAATTTGGATATCGTACATAGTACGGTAGTCAAATGTAAAATAAAATAAATAAATATATCATCACGCCTTCTACCCATTATTGGGTGTGGCACTCTGCCGAAGCAGATCTCGGTAAGTAATATATTTTTGCGCGTGAAGTGCGGTTACCAGCCGTGAAATCACGACCCCCAAAGATGTTAGTGGTGGAGGAGCCACAAGAGTAGTATTAATGTGGTGAAAATGTTTGCCGCCAGTGGGAATCGAACCAGGGTTCTCAGGATCCACAAGCCGACACGATAACCACTGTGCCACCTACTCCATACAAATATATGTAGTCAAATGTATATTAAATTTTCGCGCTGAAGTAGATCCACGCCGTTCATGTATACCGGAATGGGTGGAATTAAAGCACATTCCAGCCACAGTTTTATTTCGGTTTGTCGAATTCTAGCCTAAATTGCCAGGGCCGGATTTAAAGTAAAATTCGTCTCTGACATATAATCCGAATTAAACAAATGATT
This sequence comes from Pterostichus madidus, assembly GCA_911728475.2. Classification (NCBI taxonomy): domain Eukaryota; kingdom Metazoa; phylum Arthropoda; class Insecta; order Coleoptera; family Carabidae; genus Pterostichus; species Pterostichus madidus. The sequence goes on along the minus strand of OU452311.1, from coordinate 21,697,458 downwards.
ACAAGTATTTCAAAATTACCTAATTCGAACAATGTCAGAGTGATTCAAATCTCTATGATTATGCATAAAGACAAATGATCCGGATCAAAGTAACGAATTAGCATTTATAATTTTGTTTTATTATTTTTATACGTAATGGTTCACATTTTTATTTATTGCGGATAATATTTTGAATTCCTTCATAAGCGTAACTGAGAGGTGTTAAATTGTTTTAAATGAAAATACTATACCTATTACTGGATGTGGCACTCTGCCGCAGCAGATTTCGGTGGTATATTTATGCACGTGGAGTACCATTACGTCAAATCACGACCCCCAAAATTGTTAGTGGTGGGAGAGCCATAGAGGTAATTTTAATGTGTTTCAAATTATTTGTCAACTTTGGGAATCGAATCTGCGTTCTCAAATCCACAGACCAAGTCGACACCATTGAGCAATTTATTAATTTAAATAAAAACACAGTACATAATTGTTTGAAAGCTCAAATATATATTAAAATGTAAATCCAAATATTCATGTTAATATTCCGACAGTTAAATATGTCAAATTTAGAATAATGTTAAAATTTGTATATGTACATGTCTTGGCCAGAAGTAAACATTCAAACATTACTAAAGCATTGTAGGCATTAGTATTTTTATTTTCTTTATTTTTTCCATTATTTCTAACTAATAATAAAAAAAATTGAATAAACACAATAACTGCAAAATCATTTTAATTGGTGTCATTTGTTGTTTTTTATTATTATTGAATACTTGGAATCGATAAATCTGTTAATTGAAACAAATTTTTCAGAATTGGCGTGGTTAAATTAACAGCTATTTTATGAACACAAAATGTTTGCTTAAAATTTGTGCAAACCGAATGTAACGACTGGTGTATGTCGGGCGTGAAATTAATATGTTTTGATTGTTTAATTTGTGAGTAAAGCGTGCATTTACAAATAAACAAACATTTCACTTTAACTTTAGTTTACAAATTTGCGATCTGACTAGTTAAATACTCGTATATAAAATAAACCTGTAACATTAAATGTTTTAGTTCATTTTACCATTACAGAAGAAATCAAAATTATCCTTTTGGAATTTTTCAATAAATAATTGCAGTTTGAGAAGTATATATGTTACAATAGTCGGATATTATGTTGATATATTGTATTTACTTTATTTATCGTACCATTTAGAAAGAACGTAAGAAGTTACGAAAAATTTAAATGTTTGAAATCAAAACAATAGCAAAGTACCTATCGATAAAATTTTAATTGTGTCGTAATAAAGGTCAATCGCTTATAAAGAATTAAAATTTTGTTTACATTATGTCTTCAACCTACATTTCAATTAAATAATAATAAATTTCATTTAAAATAATTACCTTCAACTTAATCGTTCATTGTTAATATCAAATCGATTTGGTGTATTTTTTTATGTAATATAATGACATCATGACATCCGCAACTAATACTGTACGGTAGATATAAATATGTGTAAATATTTTTGCCAGGTATGACGTATGGGCCTGAAGCGGCACGGGGTGTTCTCCTGCATAACGCCACTCTCAACCCACCGATGGGGGACATCAATGGAACCGGACCTTACACAAATATTGGTAAGTGTCATACTCGTATTTACCAATTTCATTCTCTTCTGACTACTGACATGAAGCTGGTAATATGACTCTACTGTGTGTATAATCGCATGTAATATGATTTTAAATTTAATAGCGCATACATAAATATACAAACATTCATTATTTGATAACGTAGATTAATAAAGAGAATTAAATTTTATCCTCACGCCTTCTACCCATTACTGGGTGTGGCACTCTGCCGTAGCAGATGTCGGTACGTGATATATTTTGCGCATGAAAAGCGGTTACCCCAGCTATTAAATCAAGGTCCGCAAAGATGTTAGTGGAGAGAGAGCCACAAGGATAGTTTTAATGTGGTGATACTTGTGTGTCTGGATTGAAGTTATTGATATTTGTGCTATTTATAAAACAAAATAATGTTATTTATAAAATGTCTTAATCTCAACAAAAAAAATAAATTCTACAATTAATTTCAGGAGGAACAAATTTGGGATCCGCAGTGGCAACATCCATGAATCTAACAAATAGCAGCGAACCTATGGGAGACACCAATGTGGGGCCACATTACAAAATCGAAACACCACACGATATGTTGTACTATCCCGTAAGTACACTTACTTTCACCGGTAGTTATACAAGGTTTCATTTGACTTGGTGTAAAATAAAAATTATAAATAATGACAATATATGGGTGGTTTCATCTTTTTATAAAATTTAAATGTCAGATTAAGAAATGTAAAACATTTTTTCAAATATAAATTCTCAGTACTTAGATAGAGGACAGTTCGTACGTTTAATAAAATAGAACATCTTTTTCTGTTGATAATAAATTTATTTTGACAAAAAATTAAATGCACCAAAAGTAAGAATAGAAATATGTTAAGCTTTCTGCGTTAATTTGAAATTGTAGAGATAGTCCACCCACATGTCATAAATGAAATTTTGGCAACCATAAAAATAAGCATATCTGCTAAGTCAATAAGTTATTGTTTGTTTTTCAATTTATAACGTAAGTAAAATTACCATGAAATTTGTTTTAATTGCTTATAGAATCATTCGTCTGAAATGAATCAAACTACAGAGGGATTTTTGTCATCCATTTTGAATGATGAAGATTTGCAGCTTATGGACATGGCTATGAATGAAGGTAAAATTCATTTCTTCTTATATTTTTAGAAATTATTTCACATTTTTCCCACTGTGTTATTTTTTACTCTATTAAAATAATGAGAAAAATATCCCTTAGCTTTTTATTTACTATAAAAATATATTCTTTATTATATAATAAAGAGAGTTATTTAATTTTCTATTAGAATCTCAATAGTCAAAACATTTTGTATTGCATAATAAGATAAAAAACTAATCTGCATGTTAACAATGATTGTTATGTATAATGGCCAATATTGACGATGCCAAGATAGATGCCAGCGCTCAAGCGGAAAATATTTGAACCCTTCTACCCTGTATTGTATGTTGTTGTTTACATCTTGCAAACATAGGGTTCCGTCAACATTTAAATATTTTTTTACTTATTGCTAGTGTCATTTAATTAAAGCATTTTTTTTTTTAGTAAACATAACAGTATTCTATATGTTTGAGCTATTCATTTTAATAATTAAGACAGAATTGTGTTTTAGAAAATATGAATTAAAAAATAAAAATAAAATTAATTACGTATTTTGTATGTTTCATACTAAATGTTTATCTACTGTTTCTCTTCATCTGAATTGGTTAACAAATGATACTTTTCATTTATTTAGTTTTAGAAATTCGTGAAAACCAATTTCTGGCTTCTTTTTAGTTACATATTAATCTTTGTCAAGAATAATATATTTCATTAAATTTAAGTCACTTGCATATTTTATATGAAATAAAATGAAAATACTGGCAAACGCAATGAAGAACTTTGAAAACAATATCTGGTAGAAGAGTTCCAAATGTATCCGCCAGATGGCGAGCGCTAGGTTGGCATCGTCAATACACGATCACAATTTTTGTAGGTACAAAATTTGAGATATAATTGATCATTCCAGAATGACGTAATTCTGAGGAGCAAGTGCATTTGTAATAAAGACAATTTTTTTATCTTATTTTTAATATATGAATAAAAACGAAATTTAACATCCATCACTCAATAAATTTATTTGTCTTGGAATGATAAATATGCTTTTTGATAATACATAATGTTTTTAACTTAAATGATGTATTATTTGTCTCAAAATGTATTTATAGTTACAATCAAATTATGATTCTAAAACTTGGACGATCATACATTTTTATAAAATATTTTATTCAATTGTGATTGTGTATGTTGACCACTCTAACATTATTTTTTTTTTGTCAATTTCATCGCTTTTGTGTTAAGTCGCTATTAAAAATTATCAAAACACTAATTTTTTATTGTATTTTTATCGAAAAATTTAAATATGAATATAAAGATATTCAATTCTTGTAGGTACTATTATGTGAGTATTGAATAGAAATAATGAGATCAACATTTTTAACAATGAAGAACAAAATTAGTCTTAATTTTCATAAATAGTCGAATAGTCGAATTATACCTTCATAATATTTTGCGAACGTAAATGTTAATTATTTCTATTATTTTACATCTTCAACTTACATAATGTCAAGGCTATTAAAGTAAATATAAAGTAATTACAGTCATACAAAAAAATAATAATCACGAAATTTTTATACTCCTTTAAAATATTTAATTTTATAAATTTGTTGCTAGTCCAATGAAATATGGGTGTCCCCTAAATTTTTATCATCGTATAATTAAGCAATATTTTTTATTGGAGCGATTAATTGTTATCTATGTTACATTTTAATACACACGAATTAATGTAAAGTTTCTTTACTCATGGATATATCTATATTATCTTTTTGTTGTGGCGACTGACACAAAAAAATATCGCAAAGTCATCACACGTGTTTGAAAGAACGTAGAACTATAATGCAGTGTTGTGAATGCTGGCGGTTTGCTCAAATTTGTCAAAATAATGTATTTCAAAAGTATTGTTTTTTCGCGAATGGTGTAAAAAATTGTGACATATTTTGAATGTTGTTGTCGAATGTTAAAAAATATCGGTTTGTTTGAAATGATTTAGATCAAGGTGTTCGAAAATGGGCGACGATGTCTACAGCTAACCCTGCAAGTATGAATATTTTATTTATTATTAAATTATATATTGTTAAATAACTACGAACTATTTACTGGGCAAAAGTAAAAAATTGTCGACTCATGCATATATACACTTGGCCTTGACTTCAAGCCGATAGTAGATAACAAATGTAATCATCTTAAATATTTTTGTAATGTTTTTCGGCCTAACGGCATGATGCAAATTTGATATACATAATAATATGTAGTCATTTAATGAATAAAATTTCCATTTTTTTTTTATTATTATTTACTTTGAATTTGAATTGTAGATTTGATATTTTAGTTTGTTTTTTTCTTTATCTTTTAGATTAGATTATTAAAAGTAGTAATTCATCATTGTTATGAAATTATAAGCGCAGTTTGAATATTTTGAAATTAAATCGAGTAAATACCGATAAACAAATTTCTACTCGAACTGTTAAATTATTTCTTGGTTTTCCTTATTTACAGTAATATACTACTTACTCAAAATATATATTCGACAAATTTAATTCTTTAGCTCCCTAATAAGTTTTAATTAATATTTTAGTTCATTTCGTAATTTGACGTTCACTGCGCGGTTCATGATTTTACTGATAAACAGAATAATTTGAATTCCACTTTAATCTATCATTATTTTAGTTTTCATCATGAATTTTGATAAATGGAGTCACTGCAGACTGCAGATATTTTTATTTTGGATTCTGTTACAAGTTTAGTACTTATTTAATCAGAAAACTGTGTTTATAAATAAGTAAAAATTAAATTTATACTTTATTAATGTCAATCTGAACAAATCTCTGAGATGTGTAAGTACTCACGTATACAAATTTATTGTTCGAATAAAAATTATTCATTGATATTTTTTCATATTTATGTACAATTATTTTTTATTTACAAATTTTACACAAGGTATGTTTTCTAACAAAGAGATTCTTATTATTCCAATAAGAATTTTGGTATTCAAGTTGTAGTCATAAACACAACTTAATAATCAAAATGCTCTTTGAGAGTAATAAAATCTCAAAAATACAATTTGTTTAACTTTTTATGTTGGATGCAAATATCATAACTAATTTTACAATGATTGTTAAAAGCTTTGACCGCTAAAAAGAACTGCTGCCTAATGTTTTTCATATATTTTAGGCCAAATGCTCCAAATAATTTGTGAAAAATTAAGTTGTTCATCAGCGTTGTAACTAGTGGACTATATGTATTTAGTACTTTTTATTATAATATTCAATATTTGAGTATTTTTTGCAGGCATGTATACAATGCGAATGCTGGACAACAACAATGGCGTAAGCAACTTAAGCATGAGCAATAGTAGTACTGGCGCCATCGGACGTTCTGATGCCGAACGCATTGATGCCTCAAGTGACAGCGCCGTAAGCTCCATGGGCTCAGAGCGCGTGCCGTCGCTTTCCGATGGCGAGTGGTGCGACGCCGGATCAGATTCTGGACATACTCCTGGGGATCATTATGTAGTTGATTACCATGGAAGGTATGTGTATTTTCATCTTGAAAGATTTATTTAAATCATATTGAATGAACTCGAAAATTACCAACAACTCGATATTCAATTGAGAGAAACTTGACATTAAATAAGTTAATAGACTTTTTGTCATAGTTAACTTTAATTTAAAACAATATCGAACTTCGTTTAATATTTAAGAGACCGGCCACGGCAGTCGAACGACTAGCATAGCAGTTGCTTGGCATGGTACGCCGTAGGTCGCGGGTTCGAATTCCGATGGGAGTATGGATGTTTGTGTTGAATTTGTATTTGTAAAGATGGCAACAAAGGCTGACTAAATTATTCTATATAAAGTAGAGAAGTAATTTATAAAACATATATTGAAGTAAAATCATAACTAGGAATTTTGTAATGTTTATATCTAATTAAATATTGATTTAATTCATATCCATCATAACATATAATTGAAGTTCGTGTATATACAGTTCTTATTGCAGCAAATACCGACCATACGACTACAGCTACAACAGTCGACAACATGCAACCAATCTTGGAACTTCCGACACATCAAGAATCCCTCCAGTTGCACAGAAGAAACATCACATGTTCGGCAAAAGATATTTCCAAGTAATTATCTACATTTTTACAGTTTGAAATAAAATAGTTTCAATATATTTAAATATGAAATTATTTCTTCATATATAATCGGTTAAAAATAAAAAATAAGTATATCATCACGCCTTTTACCCAATACTGAGCTTGGTACTCTGCCGGAGCAGATCTCGGTAAAATATCAAGGCCCTCAAAGATGTTAGTGGAGGGGGATAGATATAATTTTAATGTAGTGAAAATCCAGTCTCTCAAAACCACAGGCCGACTCGCTACTACTGAGCCACCTACCCCATATAATCTGTTACAATTTTATTTTTTTATGGAGCAATATTGAATAATAAATAAATATCGCACCTTAAGATATAAAAATCTGCTTTTTAATTTTACTACTGTCAAAATAACGAAAAAATAGTTCTTGATCGAGTTTAATTTTCAGGAACAAGGCACAAGTGCAGTGATTCCACACCAGCCTCCAAACCCAGTCAAATATGAATATGGCGATCCTACAACGCCTGCCTTCACAAGTCCACTGGGTCAAACCGAAGGCGCAGTGGGTCATAAACCGCCAGAGATCAAATACTCGTGCACCATGGAATTCGCCCGGCACCATCAGTCTACCAGACCGCCTATCGAACACGTGCAGCACAACCACACATATCACCTGCCTGCTGAAAGCACGGGTGCTATGCAAAGGCCTGTCTCCCGGGACAAGTCAAAAAGTAGGCATATATGACATAGAACGCAATATACAACTATCACATTACCCCAACATGTAGATAATACCACCAAAAAATAAATAAATATATCATCACGCCTTCTACCCATTACTGGGTGTGGCACTCTGCTGAAGCAGATCTCGGTAAGTGATATATTTTGCGCGTGAAGTGCGATTACCAGTCGTCAAATCACGGCCCCCCAAACATGTTAGTGGTGGAGGAGCCACAGGGATAGCTTTTTCAAATTTTGAAAATTTGTCGCCTGTGGGAATCGAACCAGGGACCTCAGGATCCACAGGCCGACTTCATATTAGGTTGGCAAATCAAAATATAGTCTGTAATTTAACACACGTAAAACTTTCCACCAAACGAAAAATTGTCAAATTATTTCTGTTATTTATTTTAAATAGATGAATCAAAATCTGTAGCATATATTTTGTATTTAACAAAAATAGAACTTCTTTCAAATTTGTTCAAATTTAGGCAAATTAGTTTCAAGAGACATTGCCGACATTTTCGTGGATCATCTGAAACCTATATTTTAAGTTCAAACTCAAAGTTTTGTGGAGATAGCATTTTAACAATAAAACAGCGGAATATTGGTAGCCCAAACTAGTCTAAATCTTAAATTTTCTATTTTTAACTAAAAAAATTATACAAACTACAGTAATAACAAGATATAAATAAAATACAAAATTTACTGACTCAGAACACAATAAATTGTCTACATTTGACGACAGTAGTAACATATCATAATTAGTACCAAATTTTATCACAAGGTGTGCGTAATGTATCAAACACTAATAGTAAGATAATTTATTTTATTTTGTCGATATATATATCCTGTGATGACATTGCTGTTCTTTTAAGATAGAATACTTTAAATGCCGCGAAATAATATTTATAGCATTAAAAGTTGACTGTTTTAAAGTGAGATTACCACATGTTCCTAAATTTATCACAAGTTGCCTACGGGTTCATATTAATCGTAAATATTACTTTGGTATTACATTGTACTTGAAAATAACTTCCAATTATGCAGCATAAATAAATTTTCTTGTTTAAGGTCGCAAGAGTGAGGAGGAACATTTAACTCGAGATGAAAAACGAGCTCGAGCTTTAAGTGTTCCCCTATCTGTTGATGACATCATCAACCTGCCAATGGATGAATTCAACGAACGTTTGTCCAAATATGATCTGAGCGAACCACAACTCAGTCTTATCAGAGATATCAGAAGACGGGGAAAGAATAAGGTACATCTTTAGATTAAATAAAAATCTGATTCGATACTAATAAATTAATGATTTGATAGGTCGCCGCTCAGAACTGCAGAAAACGTAAACTTGACCAAATACTAAGCCTTGCCGATGAAGTTAAAGAAATGCGTGATCGCAAACACAGATTAATAACAGATCGTGATTTCATGATTGCGGAAAGACAACGCATCAAGGACAAATATGCACAACTCTATCGTCACGTATTTCAGGTAAATATTAATTAAAAACTTGAGTTCATGTGTATAATTGCCACTTGCATGATATAATTATTACTAGTTCTAATTATTAAGTAAACAATAGTAATAATAACATGAATAAGAAACAGTAATTTTTTTATATTTCGAATCAGTACTTCGCTTACTTTCTATTAGTAGATAATACTAGTAATTATATTTGATTGATGAACTACTATTTTCAAAGTAGTTGTTGTACGTAAAAATATGTACATATATTCATATTTGTTTTGCGTTACAGTTTATATGCTTGTCGATTCTAAATTCTCTTGTAAATTTGGGAATGCTAAATTTGTTTGTACGATTTCATTTCCAGTCACGGATTTATTTCGTTTGTTGGCCTCTATCTTTTACATATTTTTAAATTACAAATCAATTTTAAACTTATTTGAAATGTAATTAAAAATAATGTATCTAATGTTTGACTGCAATATTTAGTTATAATAGTGCTCTGTAAATGTATTTGATTTTGATTGTTTCAGAACCTGCGAGACCCAGACGGAAACCAATATTCACCATACCAGTACAACCTACAGCAGTCCGCCGACGGCTCCATGCTACTGGTTCCGCGCGCAAACTCCACGATGACAGACCAGGAGCACAAAGAACCTCACCATAACTGCAAAGAATGAGCCTCTTACATCCGCATACTGCCAACACAGTGGCATTGCATATTCTCGTTCTCTCAACCGTCACGACGAACTCTCAGATTATCTGATAGGTGAAAACAGTTGCTCAATAGACAGTGTATTATTTTTATGGATTATCCGACTTGACTCTATGAGAACTGCAGTTGATGCTTGCATGGTAGGTCGCTTACAAGTGCAATATTCGAACATACTTTTCTTATACATACTGACACTCTATCCCTCGCCGAAAATAACACCCGACTTTTTTCAGTACGTAGGTTTTTTACTGTGCTTCTTCGTCTTTGTTTATAACTCTTAAGTCAAGTCGTAAAGAGAAATGAAATTTTAAGGCTGTAAATTTATTAGTTAATATTTATCAGAATTTTTGTATCATATCGTGAAGTATTTTAGAACTAGCTGCAAACTAAGGTTTGAGTTTATATACATTATGTTCTACCAAGTAGCTCACCAAGTAAATCGTGTTAGTCTCGTACTATAATTTTTTTGTTAATGAATTTTAATTCAAATTCCGGTGTGTTTGCTGGCAAAACTCATCACGTAGTATAATTTTAATTTATTTTAAAACCATTACATTTGGTTATGTAAATATTTTAGCTAAATGCATCAGTGGAACTTAAAATTCAAAATTCGTTTATACTAATGTTCATTCACAAATTTAATTTGTGTTTTGGCATCAAAAATAAAATTTAGCATGAATTCCTGACAATTATATTTGTCCCTAGATATCACTACTAACCAATACGAAGAACTAAAACAGGATTTGTGAATGCCACTTAAAAATTCTGTAAAACGTAACACCAAAACTAATTTCGATATGTGAATGTACCGTAACCGATCAGATGAAATTAATTGTATAGTACTATAACTAAATGGATTTTAATTTAAGTACCATTGGTGTAATTTGGCGTTGAGTGTTACAACAAAATATCGTACAATATTAAATAATAATTAACTATATATTATTTTTAAATTTATGATTGTTTATTTTTAAGAAACTTAGTAAGATATGAATAGAAAATTGAAAGGTTTACAGAGGTGAGTTACTTGATATACATCTTGAATACATGGTTTATAAAACAATAAATAGATGCTATAAATTCAAATATACACGTTTTCTCTAAGTTTAAATTTTATCTTAAAATATTACAAACCTTGCATTTATATCAGTGTTTATGAAATTTTGTACACATTTTAGGATTGTTTAAGATCACAGTTTATTGCCTACTAAATAGTGCCTGCAGTTTATTTTAAGATTAAATTTAAATCATAGAAAACGACAGACGATTTACAATTATTGACTCAAATTATTTTCCATTGTTTTGATACATCTCTGTAATTATCGAGTGAAAATAATCAATGAGCTTAAAACTTCAGGCATACAATAACACAGTTTATATATTATATTGAACATATTACGAATTTATAACTTTTGTTTTATGTTTATGCTTGTTATTTATTATTCTATTTAGTGTTGAGATATATATCCTTACGTACTAGGAATGTACATGATTATAATTATTTGAAATAATTTTCTTTCTGTATTTTATGTTTATCAAAGCTTTGGGAGGTTAAAGTAGATATAGAGAAAATGAAAATAATATTTTTATAAATATAAAACAAGCAGGTGATCATATTTGCCTTCTTTTAGTTTACTTGTACAGAAATGTAATGTTGAGAATAGTGTTTTGTGCATGTGTTTTTAACTTGAAGCGTGTAAGGAGCTGAAACAATTTTAGATAATTTGATAAATATAATGTATAATTATTTCAATAGCAAAATTATTAGTATTGCTACATGCCACTTGATAGTTCTCTGTAAAATAGAAATGCGCTGTAATTTTAAAACTGAAATTTGTGTACAAGATGTTAATGTTAACTCATTAGTGTATCGGGCTTGAATTATGCAAACAAAACACTTAATAATTCCCAAATACTGATTATAATAATAATAATATGGAAGTGTAATTCGATAAAATAGTAGCCTTATATTTTTATAACTGTATAAGTTTTGTACATTGAAACTAGTTTTAAGTTTACATTGTAAGTAGCTGTATAAATGGTAGTATGTATAATAACCACTACATAACACACGTGCTAAGTATGAGTGGGATCAGCTTTATCATTGAATTATTATTGTATTTTATATAATAAACCTCATAACTACAATAGTTACATTATAAAATGGACTGTTGGGTTAGATTTCTTTTGGAAGTTAATCGTTTAGTCTCTTATAATAGTTTGGTTGGTTTTGGTGCCAATTTACGATCTCTTTAATAACATTTATGTCACTCATTTATATTGTAACACGATATTTGGTGCAAAATACACGTCTGTAAACAGTACTTGAATCTATTGATTTATCATCAGTACTAGGTAATAAGAAACGATTTCAGCCGAATGCCGAGTTCGACATTTGTGTTTGTGTCGATGGATGCTGGTTTCAAGGTCAAACAGAGACGCCGATCAATAATCTGCCGTGCCATGCATCGTAACGGTTATGCAACGTGTGTGCATGCACAAATGTTACCACCGACGTCCCACAAGCCATGACACCATATCACACAATCAGCACGAACGAAGTACGTCCGCACTTGCTGTAGTGGTATAACAGGAATGATAGCATCGCATACGCGGTAATGCGGATGTGAATTTATAAAGTCCGGAAACGCGTTGGCCACTCGTGGCGTCGTTGGAAATGTAATTAATGAGAACTAGCCAATGATGCAAAAATGCGTCGTAAAGATAAACATAACAAATGCAGACTAGTTGCAACAACTGAGACACTCAAGACTCGATGTCAAACAGTTGTGTATGAGAGCGCTCCGATCTCTGGTTCTAAGTCTGACGCCGATTCCTGCGCCGTTCGTCGCACGCCGTCGCGACCCCGCGACGCGTACATCAGCTGGTTCGTCAAATTACTAGCGTACCAAACGTATCGTATTGTGTGCATTTGCGTATTGTACAACGTATTTTTTACTATCAGGTTAAGTGGCACACCGTGCGCTCGACGGCCTGTTCGTGAATCGTGTTTTAATCGCCTGATGCATTTAAAAATAAAAGTGGTGCCCAAACAAAACAAAAATCAACAGGTATTAATGGTCTACAATACATGTGATGTGTTTACTTAGAACTGTTACTAATAGACCGCTGATTTGGCATTTCGGCATGCACACATGAATGTAAATATAAAGATATTCGTTATTTAGCTATATTACGTTATAATTATTATCGATTTTGTTCAGTGTAGATAGATATATAATAGATTTGGGAGTAGTTTTGGCCTGAATTGTTCTCTGAAGTTGCCTGAGAGCTGCTGGACTGAAATAAACCTAATCATGTAATTTATATGACTTTTTATTTTCCTTTATATACATAGCCGTTAATTAGCGACATTTGTTTGCTAGTGTAGCCCTGGGTCTTCGTATTATTTGTTGCATTAAACTTTGATTATCATAATGCCGCAACCCCTGCAATCAGAACCAGCTCTGGATGTAATTCGCCTGGAGCCCATGGGAAGATTCAAACAGACGCAGAACGGGACACTTCATGCCTCAGGTGGGTTACGCACACGCTGTTACTGCCACAGTGCTACACTTGTCAGTGTGACTGTATTGTACTATAACTGTACAAATTAGATAATGTAATAAACACTATCTAGTTATGTACATAGTAGTAAATATACTACCAATAAATGCGAATTATTACTAATAAGTCAATCTAAATTTTATTATTTCGTTCATAGCAAAATTGCGCAAATTGACTCAAGGCCAGACTATTTTAGTTAACGAGAACAGCGTGTTATGTTATACTGGATGTCAACAAGTAATTTCATTAAATTATTTTTCATTTATTTTAAACTCAAACGTAGATAATTTTAACTTTGTTGGTGGTACCATATGCATGTTTTTCAGCATTGCATGCCATTATTTCTGTGTTTTAACTGTCTTAATCGATGTTCTACTTTCCCTCTGATACCACATGACTATTACGGAAAGCTCGCGTGAATTCCCGCCATTTCTCAATGCGCATGACCGAGTTTTTACGCGCAGAAGCTTCACAAAATGTCAAGTAAAAGCACGAAAGCTCAACGTACGTCGTGCCCTCTTACTACGTGCATTCAATCAATTAAAATGTCCAATATCGAAATATATCAAATTATAGTACAATAAGAAGCATTTTAGCAATAACAAATTTAACGGACACTAGCTAAAGAGAAGTATAAACGAAATTAGTCTATTTTATTAAACATTTAAATATAAAATACATACATATACAGTGACAGACCAATATATTTTGCCGTGTTCACACTCTCATGTCGCTGTAAATAATGTACATTTTATTACATTTTTACTAAGTGTAGATACTAATGCAAATTTTTGTGAATATTTAATATTTTTAAACTGTAAAATTATACATAACTTGAAGTTATTGTGGAGGGTAGAAATCGTGACCCTTTAGTAAAAGTCTCCGTTGTGACTGGTGTTCGCAACGTTGAAGCAGTTGTTTGGAGACGTCGGCAATCAGTGATGAGCGAACAGGATGTTGATGATGTTGCGTTTCTTACAGGTATTACATATTACATGTTTACGTACACACATACTACACGGTGCATTACTGAAACACATGTGTTCAACTCTCACGCTCACGTTCACCGTTCACGTTCTACCCAATGCTTATAACAATGTATGCACTTGCTAATGATTTATTACATTTCAGGCACAGACAGCCAAACTGGAATTCATAAAAAGAGTTTATATGAAAACAATGGAGTTGCTGTCTGCTCACAAAAGCGGGCCCTGTTCATTGCCAGCATCGTATTTGCTACGCTTTTCGCCATTTCCATTATTATTGCCTATACTGGACCACAAAGTGGTAATTATACAATATGCGTTCGAATTCTTTTTATTTCTTTATTCTAATTTACAACAATGTATGATGAAATGTGATGAACTATATCGTTTAATTATTATATAGTAGAGATTATATATTTTTATATTGTGTGTATTATTGCAAATTATATATTTCGAGCGGTATTTTAAGTCTTGGTTATATTCATTTGATGCCTGATTAATTTTTAATGAAATTTCTGTAGTTTGTGACATGTTTAATTCTAATTAATGATCGGATACTAGGAACTATTTAATTATTTAATACCTAATAAATATTTTATAACACTTGTGATGTAATAAAGTAGTTAGTTAACTGCACTTTTAATCGAACCGAAACTGAAACTATTCTTAATCCTAATTAATTCTACATTAAAACTTAATTAAGTTACAAATGAATAAGCATTTGGTGTGCATAAATATATTTTGTTGTTGTGATGGAGTGGTACATTTAAGTGTTGCCTAAACTTTCTATGATTTATTTATTATTTTCTATATTCTGTGTAAGTGAGTATAGTACCTAATATTTAATTTGTAATGTAGATTGCACGTGTGCTGGCGAGAAACCCCCAAACTTCGTGGACGAAGATTGGAACGTAACAAAAACTTTCGTTCCACGAGCCACTAATGGACAGGTGTTTCCGTGGAACAATGTTCGTCTTCCTATATTCGTCAAACCTGTGCGGTACAACATCACTATTCACCCCAACTTAACAACTCTTGAAGTTAAAGGTATATTAATTATTTTTTTTAAAGGTTCATTAATAATTTATTTGTTTTATTCAGGTCAAGTTTCCATAGAATTTAATGTAGAAAAAGAGACACATTTTGTCGTTCTTCACAGTAAAAATTTAACTATTACTGAAAAGGTATTTACATCAGTAAATAATGCAATACATTTAACTTAAATATTTTGCTTTAACAGATGATGCAAGATCGTAAAGGTCATTATGTGAAAATCACTCGATTATTAGAGTACCCTGGAGCGCAACAACTTTATATAGAAATTAAAGATAAATTTAGAAAACGAAATAATTATACTCTCCATTTGAGATACACATCAAAACTTACAAGAGAATATGAGGGATTCTATATTTCAAGTTATATTAATAGCGACGGCGAGAGAAAGTAAAATATTTTTTTTTATATTGTAAATATTTTGATAATAAAATTATTTTTGTAGATATTTGGCAACAACACACTTTGAACCGACTTACGCACGAGCTGCGTTTCCATGTTTTGACGAACCTCAATTCAAAGCCAAATTTAAGATGTCCATATTTAGAGATCGTTTCCATATTGCGTTATTTAATATGCCTGTCGTTAATACAGAAGACGTTGGATTCTACATGGGAACAGGCCTTGTATGAATTCTACTTATCTACCTAACTATTATCACATAATATTTTTTCATAATTTTACAGTTAAGAGATGATTTTCAAGAATCAGTAGATATGAGTACTTATTTAGTCGCCTTCGTAATATGTGATTACATTCATATAAACCAGCAAACAGAAAAGGGAGTTTCTGTATCTGTTTATGTTCCTCCACCATTTGCCTCTCAGGCCGAATTTGCATTAGAAACAGCAACTCATATAATGGATTATTTTGAAGACTTCTTCGGTGTTCCTTATCCATTACCAAAACAAGGTAAAAGCGGAGACAGTAACCTACTGAAAAATAAAAACAGCGCACTCTTACTATTAAAATCATATTTTCGCCGTGGTGTAAAATGTTATTACAAAATATATTGAATGGTTAACTCTCGATAATACTATTATTTTAAAAATAAATTCTACTCATTACTGGGTATGGCACTCTGCTGTAACAGATCTCGGTAAATAATATATTTTGCGCTTGAAGTGCGGTTACCAACAGTCAAATCACGACACCCAAGGATATTTGTTAGGGGGGGAGCCACAGAGGTAGTTTTTAATGTGATAAAATTTGTTTGTCGGCTGTGGGAATCGAACTCAGATTCCCGAATCCACAGGCCGACTCCGTACTACTGAACCACCTATCCTTATTTTTAATGTTAATTAAATATTAGTAGTCTTAATATCAGAATTATTATTTTTTTTGTTAAATGTAGTACATTTTGACAAAACCAGAGAGTATACTATGGGTTGCAAATAAAAGCAGAACTGGATTTACGAAAATTTTAAAAATGTAGTAGATTTTGGAAACAAGTTTTTTTTTCTGTTTTGAAACTATTTCATTTATTGATAATTATCTATGACTAACTTAAAATATAGAAAATGCACTGCTACTGTAACAAAACAATATTTTAATAGTAAGAGTAGTAACTAGGTAATGAAAATAAAGTACTACCAGAAGTTCATATTTTCAAGTCAAATAAATAATTAAAAATGAAACCGATCCATAGTCTCGAAATGTCGTCTCTACTCAATTATCAGAAAAAAATTCTCTTGAAAGCCAAGTTATCCAAACTTTGGGTAGTAATTTATTTTTATTACATAGTTACTACAAACAACAAATTTTACGGCTTAATAAACCAAAATCTTAAATCTTTTGGGATTTGAAAAATAAGAAACTATTTTGGTTCAGTCTATTTATCTCTTGCAGACCTAATTGCAATTCCCGATTTCGCCACTGGAGCAATGGAAAACTGGGGTCTAATAACATACAGAGAGACTGCAATTCTTTATGACCCTGTTCAAACGTCAACAACTGCACACCAGTGGGTCGCTATAGTTGTTGCACACGAATTGGCGCATCAAGTAATTTTAGTTTTGTGCTCATTTTGCGCTATATATTAACGGTAGATTATTTTTAGTGGTTTGGAAATCTTGTGACAATGAAATGGTGGAATGATTTATGGTTGAACGAGGGTTTCGCAAGTTTTTTGGAGTATTTAGGAGTTGATAGCTTGAAACCAGAATGGAAAATGCTAGAGCAGTTTATTTTAGACAAAACACAACCAGCTCTAGCATTAGATGCTCTTATTAGCAGTCATCCGATATCAGTTGCTGTTCATGATCCTTCAGAAATTGAATCAATTTTTGATACGATATCTTACAGCAAGGTGAAAATTTATATTATTTTGATGTTTGGAAAAATTGCAAATATATTTCTTTTAGGGGGCATCTATTTTACACATGTTAGCTAATTTTCTACAACAAGAAACATTACAAAACGGCCTAAATGATTATTTAAATACGTTCAAATACAGCAACGCTGAAACGAAAGATCTCTGGAATGTTTTCAGTAAACATACAAATCAATCACTTGAAGTTAAGGTATTACCAAAATCACTTTTATGAAATTATGTATTTTGTAATAATTGTACAAAAATAATAGGCAATTATGGATACTTGGACACATCAAATGGGTTTCCCATTAATAACAATAATAAGAGAAGGAAATACAATAACTGCTACACAAGAACGATTTTTATTAACAGTTGAACAGGCAAATAGTACTATAAAATCAGAACCGAAATCAAAATATAATTACAAGTGGTTTGTTCCACTTACTTATTTTACTGATATTGATCGTGAAATAGTATATAATATCTGGATGAACATGTCTGATGGTAAATATAGTATTTTTGTAATGAATAATAATATTTACACAATATTTTACAGTCGCATTTGAAGTTGATCCTGAAGTAAAATGGATTAAGGTAAATGTCAATCAGTCTGGATTTTATCGCGTGATGTACGATGAATATATGTGGGCAGATATTATTGAAGAATTGAAAAATAATCATACTAGTTTTTCGGCTGCTGATCGAGCTAGTTTGATTGATGATGCGTTTACTCTGTGCAGGTAAATAAAAGTAATATTTCGTCATATTTTTCTGACAACTTTAGAAGAACCAAAAATAAATATGACTAAAAAACAATTGTTATTATCACTAGGGAAAAAAAGGAAAATTATGTAATACAATATTTTTTATTTACAGAATAATTATATAATTTAACCAATGCCATTTATTAATTAATTATGTAATATAAATATTCATTAATTTTTTTTACAGAGCAGGGTTACTAAATGCAAGTGTACCTTTAGAACTGTCGTTATATTTGGAAAATGAACGAGACTATGTGCCTTGGGCAACAGCGATTGAACATTTTCAAGCATGGAGCCGCAGATTATCCGAATCGTTAGCATACAAATTATTTTTGAACTACATGCGTCGTTTATTGGAACCTGTCACTAAATATGTTGGCTGGAAAGATACCGGCTCGCATCTTGACAAGTAAAAACAATAAATTACATCTAAACTTTTTAAGTTTATTAACACATTTCTATTTTAGACTCATGCGTACTGATATTCTTGCAACAGCGATATTATGTGAAGTGAACGAAACAGTAGCAGAAGCCAGAACGATATTTGATCGTTGGATGAATAGAAATGAATCAATTTCAGCAGATTTACGAGAAGTTGTATATTCTGCAGGAGTGAAATATGGTGGACAGCTGGAATGGCAATATTGCTGGAATATGTACAACAGTACAGAGGTTCCAAGTGAAAAGAAACTATTCCTGAAAGCCTTAGGAGTAGCTTCCGACCCTTGGCTTTTACAAAGGTAAAATAATCCAAAAAAAAAAAGAATACTTTTTTAAAAAACAGCATATAAATGAGTTAGTTAATATTTTAACTTACGAGTATTTTAATTTTCATATCTATGTACATTTTACGTTTACAGTTTAAAATGTACTCGTTTTTTCAATAAAAATAATTTATTTAAAGAGATTATACAACACACTGTATGTAACTTATAACAGTATATATTTGATGTAATATATCATAAATAGTTTTATTGATACAGCAATAAACAAATTGGACATTGCAAAATTCATTTTCGAAACTTTTCTAGTTCGTAAAGTTTCACGTTTACGCCAATGAATGATTTCTCATAAATTTTTAGTTTTGATCGGTTATCTAAATAGACCGTCCGACTTACAGATTACAGACCGACAGATTTGAGTAAAACACTTTTTCATCTTCTAAGATGATGAAATGTAAATAATTTGCGACCAAATGATGAAAATACTTCTCGCTAGACTCGTGGAGAAGTAAAAATATTTAAATTATGTATTTATAAAAATATATTGTTTACTTCTAGATATTTATTAAAAACATTGGATCGAGAAATGATTAAGCCACAAGATGTAAAAATTGTGCTGGCAGTAGTAGCAGCAAATCCAGAAGGAAGATTGTTAGCATGGCGTCATTTAAAAGCGTACTGGCCTACAATGCATTCGTTATTTGGAAATGCTACTTTCATGATGGGTAGCTTAATATCTGCAGTAACTGCACATCTGTCAACCCCATATGATTATTATGAAGTATGAACTTCTAGCAAAATTTGTAAAAAATATTTTATAATACTTTATGCTTTGTTTGAAGGTATCAACGTATTTCAATGGCATGAACGTAGGATCAGCATCTAGAGCTCTTGAACAAAGTTTAGAAACGATCAAGTTAAACATCAACTGGGTATCGCGAAATGAAGCTGATATTTACACTTGGCTTCACGATTACTTAAAAGGAATAAAGTAGTTGATATTTTTCGTGTATCTTATAACTTTTATATCTCTGATATTGTTTTGTAATTTTATTTCTCGTTATTTAATTAATGTTAAGTGTGAATATATGTTGAATAAATTAATTGGTCACTGTTTAAGCAGGCACGTTCGGTTCGATATTATTTGACGACTAAACTGCATGTAAATAGTATTTATTTGGTGGATTTATTGTGTAATAATTTATATATATAAAAATATTTATTTATGATCTCATATCTTTCTACATAGATAATGTATGTGATAAAATTTGTATATGTGAAAATGTCTTGAAAGTGTGAATTTTGAAATTTGAGTAATATTATTATATAAATTTTATATGGCATTTCTTATTTTAGTATACCAATATTCTGTTTTGAAATTAAATCTAAGTTATATTACCGCGCATATTTCGTCGAGTGATCGAGTGCTGTCTCTTTCGGTAAAGTCGTGAACTACTGGACAATCTGTCGTGTTTGTCTATGGAGTGTGAGTGTATATGAGTGTTTGTGTCATTTTCCGTGAATTATTGTGCTTCTTTTAAAAGAATTAACTACAAATATATCATGAAATTGTTCTAAGACTGCTCACAGATATTTCTACAATTGGTGGTAAACAGGTATGACTTATTTTTTCTTGTATGATATAGTTGTCATTTTTTACTTGTCAAATTTCCGATTTAACTCTGAGAAATACCTGTTATTTTTCATTTACCTTGCATAAATAATATGTGTTTATTAATAACATGAAATATTATTTGCTGACACTTCGTCGTGGGTAATATTAATTCATTGTGATGCTATCCAGGTCACTAAATTTCTTTGAACCATGTAATGTACGTGTTGTGTATTGCTAAAATTTAATTAATTTAATGAAAATGTGCAATGTTTATCTAATTATTACATTATTAGTCATGACCACACTGCGTAATCGGCTGTGATATCAATGACAGCAAAATGGAATGCAAAAGGCTGCGTAGAGTATCCTTTATTTTTGCTCCCGAAAATATCTTAAAATTTTAATATTATCTAAATATTTAACTTAGCATTTAACCTACATGTTATGAAAATATATATCTAAAATTATTATACACGAATTAATATTTATTTATAAAAATCTTATCTGCATTTAAAATGATTATGCTACCAAAATATGAGAGATAAAAATTATTCACAAATTTCCCATATGCTTAGTTTAATTACTAATTTGCATCTAATTTAATTAAATCATGTCAATATTTTTATGGTTATAAAGTGACACTGTAGCACAAACTTTACATACACTCACGTGAAATTAATTTTCAAGTATCAGGAGACCACATATATACCCAGTGGCGTTGCCAGAAATTTCTTATGGGAGGATTTAGAATTTGAAACTATAATCGCTCAATCCCTTTAGAGATCATATACCCGTTTGTTCAGAGTTAAAACTGCCAAATTTAATGGTGTAAAATCATTTAACTCAGTGCAAATGGGACCATCATATTCACCCCCTTCCACTTATATTACCCACGAAATTTTAAAGTAATGAGTAACAAATTTAAATATCTGCATATGTATAACTGTTTTTATAAATGCCTGTTATTCATCTTTAACCATTTGTTAAATTAAACCATTAAAAATTGGTAGCACTGAAGAAAAATTTGAAATATTTATCACATTTTTTTCTATTTGTTATATATTTTTTGGTGACTAAAAATTACAATTCTGGGCAGTGAAGTTCTCATGTGTTCGTCTTGAATATTTTGTGTTTGGATTTTGCTAAGATTAAAAAGTCTAATTCTTACATAACAGTGTATGGGGTAGGTGGCTCAGTCGTATCGAGTCCGCATGTGGATTAGAGAACCACGGTTCGTTTCCCACAGTTGACAAACAATTTTCACCATCCTGTGGCTTCCCCTCCACTAACATCTTTTGAGGCTGTGATTTAACGGCTGGTAAGCGTAATTCACGCGTATAAATATATTACTTACCGAACTCTACTACAACCCTATAGGGTAAAATGCGTGATGATATATTTATTTATATTCACGGGGTGTCCATAATTGGAGACTCACCATTCGGATTTCGGAACCTGTAAGAGCAACGAAATCGGTTAAGGTAGTACTAGTGTGAAGGTGGCTCCATCGGTTGTCGAGTGGCGAAACTGACACTCAAAAAAATATAAAATTGAATAAAATAAGTGTTTTATACCTATTATGATTTGAATATCATGAATTGTTAACAGGTTGTTGGTCTAGTGAATTTTCAAATACCATACCACCGTGTGGTATTGCCATTATAAATTGGGATTCTTAATTTTTCGTTAAAAACAAGGCTTTGCATAGCTATATATCCATTACTAAAAGATAAAAAATTTTCTCCTTCTGATACAATATACATGGATAGTTCTAGAACATCATACTAGTTTTTCAAATGAAACTGCAAAATTTTAGAGGTACACAAACCAAATATATGCGATTCTGAGTGATGATCGCCATAAGCCCCGTGTATAAGAACTCAACTTTACAAGCGAATATATTTGTTCACAGACGATGAATGTGTTTCATATTTTAACAGGATGCGTATGACTATCCAATGTTTACGTGCGCCAAATTTTATTCAGATTTGCAAAAAAAAATTCACGCTAGTACTACCTTAAATGGGAGTTATTGTACGCTTCTGGGACGCTATACCAGACCTTTCCTTGTTTTCCCAAAAATTCCCATAGGTTTTGATTTAAATCAGATTTTTTTTATTTATATCGGATTTTTTTTATATAAATCAAATTATTTTTCGAGTCGCATATCAAAATGCATGTTTTTTTGGTACTTTTCATTAATTAGTAAAAATATTCAAATTTTCTACAATATAATAATATTAAACTCAAATTGTAATATATATTTCGTATTTTTACATTACTTGTTATTATTTCTTGTAGTAATTAAAAATTAACATCTGATGATGACTGCAAAGTCGAAACGATCGTTATATATTTAATAAATATTATATCTGTGGACAAATCAAGTTTTTTTATTCTAACTTTATTATTATATTTAATTTAATTTTATCACAGTCAATTGTTTAAGTTACTCATCTACTACCTAGTATTTAGTTTAGTTAATAATAATTCAATCATTCCATTGGCTGATGATTGTTAATACAAGATATATTATTATTCTGTTTATTTTTAATTTAGAACAGAGTGGAAATGTGAAAAGTGAAATCTTTTACAGTTCATGTTAAATATTTGATTGATTAAATTATAATAATATTGAAAAGATACAGCAAAATAGTGTTTTGACATTAAAATGTAGCAGATGAAGAAAATTAAATGTTCGTATCAACAGAAACTATAATAAAAAAAAATAATATTAACTTAAAAAAGAAATTATAAACATTGAATAATAATTTAGTATTTTGAATAGAAAATCTAGTTTTGCAGCCTTTGTTGTTGCTTCCTTAATTTAAATAAATAAATAAATAAATATATCATCACGCCTTCTACCCATTACTTGGTGTGGCACTCTGCCGAAGCAGATCTCGGTAAGTGATATATTTTGCGCGTAAAGTTCGGTTACCAGTCGTCAAATCACGGCCCCCAGTGATTTTAGTGGTGGAGGAGCAGAGCTGGGCAGTAGCTAGCTACTTTTGTAGCTTAGCTCCATTTACCTTAGCTGTAGCTTAGCTAACTGTGAAAAAATATAGCTGTAGCTTGTAGCTAGCTACTTTTTTTTCTATTAGCTTAAAAATAACAACTGAAGCTACTTTTAAAACTACTTTTTGTAGCTTAAAGCTACTTTTTGTATCTTCAAGCTACTTTTTGTAGCTTCAAGCTACTTTTTAAGCAGAAGGTCAACAATGTACGCATGCGTACAAGCTAAACCCACACAAAATACTTATTTGTTGCCGGTTCTAACTGGCTCTAATACGCAAAAATACACAGTAGGTGTCAGATGGTATTTGCTATTTTTGATATTTATGTACGTAATAGTAAATTAACAGTCATTATAACAAAAGACTGATCATATAACAATGGCAAATTTAATTATTTCACAATAATTAAAAAAAGTAGCTTTAAAATTTAATAGCTACTTTAACGAAAGTTTTTAGCTGTAGCTTAGCTATATTTTACAAAATATAGCTTATAGCTGTAGCTTAGCTACTTTTTTAAAGAATAGCTGTAGCTTAGCTACTTTTTTAAAGAATAGCTGTAGCTGTAGCTTAGCTACTTTTTTTAAGTAGCTTGCCCAGCTCTCTGGAGGAGCTACAGGGGTAGATTTTGAAATTTTGAAAATTGTTCGTCGCCTGTGGGAATCGAACCAGGGTTCTTAGGATCCACAGGCCGACTTCATACCACTGAGCTAGCCACCCTTAATTTAGAATGCACTAAATTGAAAGTTGGGCAACTCCTGCTAAAAAAGCTGTAGCATTTCTCAAAATACGAATTATTTGTATTTCTGCGCCTGTTATACAATCTTTTTTTATTAATAGCTAACCACCACTCGAGGTAATTCAATTTTGTTGTTAAATTTGGGTCGAATAAAGTATCACAATAAAAAATACCGACATAATTTGATATTTCAAAATTGTGACTTAAATTTATACCAGGTTTAACGAATTGATTTTTGAGGAAGTTTAACGCTAGTTCTTTAAGGTGGTTCTTATTTGAATCTTTGTCGAACAAGAGGTGGTCACAAGTAAATATTATTTTGTACAAGAATTGTTTTCAGTGCAATACAAAATAAATTGAACTTGAAGTATATAATAACATTTTCACAAAGTTTTTCATAGGTCGGTCCAAAGTTTTATGAAATTATATATAACTCTGATTTAAATAAAAGATTTTAATAAAAAAATAATGTGATTTCAATAGCGATTTAAAACATATACACCTGGTAGATAATAGCAAAAAACTTATTTTGGTTGATTTTTTTTCTTTTGTAAATAATTCCTAAACGGTTGCATATTGAGAAAAAATGTTTTAAATAGGTCATAAAGTTAGGTTTTTCAAAAATGGAACTATTACTTCAAAATACCTCCATAAAAGTGCATATTTCTTTCTGATTTTATGGATGTCAAACTTGATACAATATAATGAATAATTCACTAAATATATGAGAACTATTTTAATTTTCAATTTTATCAAATGTGATATTAAAATTTAATATTCACCAAATGATTTGATATCTATTTTAAACTTTATTTGTTCTAATCTATATTAATAATTATTACCAATTAATTTTGTTAGATGTCAAACTGTAGAAAGCATATCTCTCAATCCGTATTTTTTTTTATAAGCTAATTTTTGTTTACTTCTTACTATTGTATAAAAAACAATTGAGCAACAAGTAGGCACTCATTAGATGCAGTTTTTAATTCAAAATTTTTTGTATATTGACACTTTTGGTCTAATTTAATTATGGAAGCCACAATAACCATATTAAAAAAATTACTATTATATTTCCTATTTCATTAGGCTGCTCCGTAAAAATTTGATTATTTTCTATATTAATCTGGGTACAAAAATTATTTTTCTCTGTTATTATTATTTTGTTGTGAAGTTTTTACTAAGGGAGAAATAAATAATAAAGATTTATTAATTAATCGTGACGTACCAGAACTTAGCGACAAAGACAGCATTAATATTGAGAGAGAAAGCATAAAAATGAGAAAGAAGACTTTATTTTTTGAGAGAGATATGTTTACTTTGACAAGAACGCGAAACATCTCACGGAACTAAGTTCACGCTTGCCAACACTTGCTTTTGCCAGTTTTTACTTATATTATACGAAATTTGTGAAGAACTATATTGTATTAATCACGTTCCAACTGTTAATATTCAGGTAATAATAAAAATAATAATTATTCAACAAATTTAAGAAGTAAACATTTATTTACATTTTTAGGTTAAATTAAAATAGAAGAATTTGATGTACTAGATTACTATGCTATTCTCACATTTATTATTTTAATTATTATTATAATAGACCATTTAAAAAATTCATTGCGCATGTGCAAACGTTAGACGGAGATAAAAAAAGTTAGTGCCTTATACTCATCTTTGTTTATGATTTGACAAGGGACAGTTCGATTATTTTTGTTGGTTAGTATTTGTTTCTTCATTGAAAAGTAATTAATAATAGTAATTATGACGGGTATTATATGCTGTGTACAGGGTTGTAAAAATAATTAATAATTTTCCTCAAAATGTGAACAGAAGAAACGAATCGATGCGTTATTATACCAAATCTATCATATTAACATAATTTATAAATAACTGATGAATATACTTCATTTATTTTGATACTACAATAAGTTTTTATTTTCACTATAAACATTTTACTTACTTTGTACTTAAATTCATTTTGAAATATCTCGTTCGCCGCTATTTGGCGGCACTAAGTTATTAGTTAAAAAAATAAACACCTAGGGATCGCGGACATTTTTAAAATGGTCTATTAAGGTAGTACTAGTGTGACGGTGGCGCCATCGGTTGTCAAGTGGCGAAACTGTCGCTCAAAAAAATGTAAAAATTTAATAAAATAAGTGTTTTATATCTATTATGATTTGAATATCATGAATTGTTAACAGGTTGTTGGTCTAGTGAATTTTCAAATACCATACAACCGTGTGGTGTTACCATTATAAATTGGGATTCTTAATTTTTCGTTAAAAACAAGGCTTTGCATAGCTATATATCCATTACTAAACGATAAAAAACTTTCTCCTCCTGATACAATATACATGGATAGTTCTAGAACATCATACTAGTTTTTCAAATGAAACTGCAAAATTTTAGAGGTACACAAATCAAATATGTGCGATTCTGAGTGATGATCGCCATAAGCCCCGTGTATAAGAACTCAACTTTACAAGCGAATATATTTGTTCATAGACGATGAATGTGTTTCATATTTTAACAGTATGCGTATGACTATCCAATGTTTACGTGCGCCAAATTTTATTCAGATCTGCAAATTTTTTTTTCACGCTAGTACTACCTTAAATATGGTTTTCTTACGAATTGCCATCTCGGTGCGATACATGTGCGTTGCCGCACAATGTGAAGTTTAACTTTAATTGAGCCACCTACGTCATAAGGACATCAATGGCGATCGTTTTGAATAATTCACTTTTTAATTAAATATTTCAGATAGTAATACGTTCATTTAGTAAATTTTTTTAAACATTATTGTAACACATTTACAACTAAAATTGATTTACGTTAAATATTTAACTACTTTGGGCGAAACCAAATTAATTTTCGCAATATTCATTATTCAGTTCATTGAAGAGTTTAAAATATGGATACTTTGGCCGTATTTGTTTGGGAAATTTTGATCCAACCCTGAACTGACCTAGAACTAACTCGTGTTACTTCCAAATAAATGATGCATCTCAAGTGTCAGTTGTAAATATTAGCGGTAAATTTAAAATCTGAATGCATGTTCGAAGCGACATCTGCTTAGTTTTGTTTGTGTGTTAAATTGCGCTTTTAATTGGATGTTTTGAGTCATCTTTATATTTTTTATATGTAGTCAAAAAGCAAATAACGTCAGGGTCTGTTTTTTTTTATAATTTTGTCATCAGCACTATCAAAATAATGAATTTCGGAGTCGTAATAATGTGTCGTAATATTATCCTCTGTGACTTATATTGCAAGAAGCACATAATGCATATTGCTCTTCCATCATCTGCATAAATAATAGTTTAGTATATTTTTTCAAAATATTATTATAAAATTACTTACGTTTTTCATAATAATAATTCCTTACCTCTCTATACTATTACAAATCGCGATGCCGCCACGAATAACAAGGAACACAAGTTGATTAGATAGAGATAGTAAACGGGTTGAATCTACCAACCCGCTAAAATAGCTGGGACAGTAGAGTCAGTTTAAGGTTAGTTCCAGGTTACTTAAAGTGTGCCAAGTAACCTGCAGGTTACTTTAAAAATCCCAAATAAATACGGCCGCAGTCACTTGTTTATATTAAATATTTATATGTCAATAACATAGAGACATCTACCGGACGATTAAAAATTTATAATTTACCGGTAAAATATAATTGAATTAAATTTAATTGTTACGTATTGGTCGAGTATATAATCATATAATAATTTCAAATTACCTTCAGTTAGAATTTGGCTACGAAGGTAGTAACATCAAAAACCAAAGACCAGTTCTTGAAATTAATTCCAAATGGAAATAAATAATAACGAACCTGAAGCATCAACTTCTCAGGGTGTTGTGGTAAAAAGAAGAAACTGGATTAAATGTGAAGTGTGCAATATATACGTGACCAGTAACAAATTATTGGAGTTACACATGATTGGGAAGAAACATCTGCTAATCCAACGCCGAATTCAAGAAAATTTCTGTGATTATCGGTGTCACATTTGCGATGTTCGTGCGAACGGCCAGAAGCAGCTTATCGAGCACGTCAACGGAAAGGCACACAAAAGCAAGATTCTGGAGCTGCAAGAAAAAGATGAGTTTCAGTTTTACTGTCTGTATGGAACAGTTGTAATTCTGCTACTTTATGTAATCATTGCGTATATTCTCTATTTATTATTTAATACATTCTAATTGTGTTCAGATATTCTTAATTTATGCATGTGATGTAAGTTGAAATTTTAATAAATTATGTTTTGCAAATAATGAAAGCAATCTAGTGATTTTTATTTAACTCCTAATACCTACCTTTTATACAAAATTATTTAACATCAAAATAAATAAATATATCATCACGCTCTTTCTCCATTACTGGGTGTGGCAATCGGCTGTAGCAGATCTCGGTAAGTGTTAATTTTTTGCGCGTAAAGTGCGGTTACCAGCCATCAAATCACGGCCTCCAAAGTTGTTACTGAAGGGGAAGCCACAGGGGTAGCATTAATGTGGTGAAAATTGAAATTATTATGAATTGTATTTAAAAATTATTATTGTTATTATTGATAATACTATTATTTTTGATGATAAATGATTTCTTGACCGGATATATATGCACAATATGGAATAAAATCAGTGGCGTACCTAAGGGGGGCGGTGGGTGCGGTACATATTTTAGGGCGGCATTTTTTATATAGTTCACTTCATAAGTTTACTATTCGATTTCTACGAATTATGAATTATATATGATTTCGAATATTTTTCTTCATCGTCAAGTCAATGTAGGGTTGAAAATATTATCTCGAAATATTCCTTTATTACTGCCTAATTTAAATATGCCATCCAATAGTAAAAAAGTTCCCCACCTATAGTTTGTCTCAATTACAATTATTTATGTTTATTAATTTAATGGGGTAATGGCTCAGTAGTTTCGAGTTGGCCTGTGGATCCCGAGAACTCAGGTTCGATTTCCACAGCCGATAAACAATTTTCACCAAATTAATACCCCTGTGGTACCCCCGCCACTAACATCTTTGGGGGCCGTGATTTGACGCTGGTAACCGCACTTCACGTACATAAATATATCACTTACCGAGATCTGCTTCGGCAGAGTGCCACACCGAGTAATGGGTAAAAGTCGTGATGATATATTTATTTTATATTTATTTTTTTAACCACCGTTGATTGACTTAGAAATGGCGGCAAATTGGAGACCGCCCTGGTCGGCAAAAGTTCTAGGTACGCCACTGAATAAAATTACAAAAAAAATGGATTTCAGACAATTTATTTAATTGTACTTTTTTCTATTTGTATTTTTCTTCAGCTTTTGAAGATGACCCAAGTAGGTACGAAACCGGTAAAATAGAAGATTATTATTTTTCTAAATAAATTGGCAGAAATCCAGAAATGTTTGTAATTTTATTCAATATTATTTTTGTTGTCATTATTTTAAATTTGTCAAATCACGGCCCCCAAAGATGTTAGTCGAGGGGAAGCCACAGGGGTAGTTATACTATGGTGAAAATTGTTTGTCGGATGTAAGACCGCCAACATGAATATTTAGTTTATTTCAGAAATACAAAAGAATGTTATTACGCAAAATTAATCTAGACAAAGATAAGATGATAGTAGAAGAATTTTGTGTCGGTTCCGGCAATAGAGTTAACTTTGAACTCGTAGCATAGGGAATCGGTATTTCTATATATTTTTTCGGAATGTACATAAAATTAGCTTTATAACTGTACCAATTTTTTTGGTTTGAATTGAACTATTTAAAAATGGCGACAATTTATTTTTTAACGTCCTTCGGCATAGCTCGAGGGATGCAATCGCTTGAGGCAAATAATGACACTTTACTCACGTGTTATATACGATATTTTATTTAAAACGGTAAAATTCGTTATTTAACAAAAGAGACTAACACCGTGTTAAACTAGTAACAATGAAGCGCATTTATATAAACGAAAAACTATTTATTTTTTAATATTATTAACAAATATATTCATGTACATAATTTCATAGAGAAGTTCAGAGGTCTCTATCTGACATACGCACAAGAGCAATAAAGAAGGTCCATTGAATACTAGGAAAATTAAAAAAAAATTTAAGTGGCGCTGGCAATGGCCTTTAATCACTTTATTTCGCGAAGGAATACTTGTCATTTTTATTTCACTCGGTATATAATGGGAGCACATTAAGTAATGATTTTGATAAGAATAAAGTTAACATTATTTATCGGTTGTATATAAAATTGTATGAGGACATCAATATGTGAATTTTATTTCATGTTTATAACAGTAGTCGGAAATGAAAAAAATAATGTATTTTTACATGCCTATTCTGATCGGTAGAGTGTATCTTACTTACTTTACTTATAAAGTAATATACTAATTATACAACTATAAAAAAGAAATATTCAAATCTTTATTTTGAATTTTTATGATTACGAAATAAATTTAAAAAAATAAATATAAATATATCATTACGCCTTCTACCCATTACTGGGTGTGGCACTCTTCAGAGGCAGATCTCGGTAAGTGATATATTTTGCGCGTGAAGTGCGGTTACCAGTCGTCAAATTACGGCTTCCAAAGATGTTAGTGTTGGAGGAGCCACAGGGGTAGTTTTTGAAATTATGAAAATTGTTTGTCGGCTGTGGGAATCGAACCAGGGTTCTCAGGATTATTTATTACGAAATAAATTGGTAATTTTTTTGCTATAAGTATACATGAGCTGAGCAGTGACACGTAAACTGATTATATGTGACATTTATACAACTTGACAACACTGCAAATAAAATCCCCTAAAATAGTTACACAAAGTTGAACTTTATAGCACGATTTTTGACAAAAAAACAGTTGCACAAAATTCACTTTGTAATCGCAAAATAGGAAAATAAAAACTTACGAATACATTTTTTCCCGACTCCGTTACTTTTTATGTTATCAAAATTGTTGTGTAAAAGACTAATTTCATAATGTACATTACAAAAATGGAACCATGATTTCAGAAATTGATAAAGAAAAAAATTCTCAGTAAGAACTTTGGTTTAGTTTCTTAGGTTGGTATCATAGTTTGAAGAATTAATTGTATTTTAATATGAAGCTTGTAATAAATTCTTTGATTGCCAGTTGTATCGCCGATAATTGATTTTTTTATAAGTTTTACTTAAATGAACAAGATCTTGTCGAGAGAAACTATCAAATGAATTATTTAACATTGCTGACAAACATTCGATTTGATATTTTTCATTTAACTAGTCCTTAAAATTTAAATAAATGCGTGGATCGGGATGGATCTTTGGAAACACGTATTTTAACATGTGTAAATAGCGTCCGTCGATCTCCCTCCAATGTCCTCGCGATACCCTGAGGAGTCGTGGCCCACAGTTTGGAAACCACTGATGTAAAATAGCGCGCAAACGTCAGTTGCATTGAAACGCCGAAGGGAAGAGGTAGTGCTAAGAACTTTATTTTTATATTTGAAATTACGTGATTTGTACTTGTGATTAAGGAAGTGGTTAGCGGATAACAATGGATTTGCTGCATAAAACCAGACGGTAAATATTATTGCATTTATCATTAAATTGTTTCGCTGCACCTTGGAACTTATTATTGCCGATGCTGAAGTGATTGTGATAGAAGAATATTTAAACAAAAACAAACTAAGGATATGATATTATTGGTAGATATAGTACATTATGCATATTCGCATGTGTTTTTGTTGATAGAATAATATTTTAGAAAAACTAAGTATATGATATTAAATAAATAAATACATAAATATATCATCACGCCTTCTACCCATTACTGGGTGTGGCACTCTGCCGAAGCAGATATCGGTAAGTGATATATTTGGCGCGTGAAGTGCGGTTACCAGTCGTCAAATCACGGCCCCCAAAGATGTTAGTGGTGGAGGAGCCACAGGGGTAGTTTTTAAAATTATGAAAATTGTTTGTCGCCTTATGGGATGGCTAGCTCAGTGGTATGAAGTCGGCCTGTGGATCCTGAGGTCCCTGGTTCGATTCCCACCGGCGACAAATTTTCATAATTTGAAAAAGCTATCCCTGTGGCTCCTCCACCACTAACATGTTTGGGGGCCGTGATTTGACGACTGGTAACCGCACTTCACGCGCAAAATATATCACCGAGATCTGCGTCAGCAGAGTGCCACACCCAGTAATGGGTAGAAGGCGTGATGATATATTTATTTATTTTTATTATGTTTGTCGCCTGTGGGAATCGAACCAGGGTTCTCAGGATTATTTATTACGAAATAAATAAATATATATGATATTATTGGTAGATATAGCACATTATGCATATTGGCAGGTTTTTCAGTATTTAGTAGGGTTGGAAAAATGACGGTAATTTATAAATTGGTAAAACGAACGGTCATACCGTATTTTTCGGACTATAACACGCACCTCAAATTTATAAGATGGTTTTTAGAAAAATATATTTTAATGTTACTTTCGGATCATAATTTTGATTGATTGTTAACATAACTCGTACTAGCAATATTCAGTTCATCTTCACTCTCGGTACCATCCCTCGTCTCGTTAATGTCACCGTTCGTATTACTTTCGTCTGAACTATTGTTGTCAGTCCTTTCAAAAACTGCGTCATCTTCAGTACCATCTATAGCATTACTTATTCCGCATTTGTTAAATGACTTTATAATCGTCTCTACTTTCACAGCTTGCCATGAATTTTTCACCCAGGTACAAAGTTCTGAAATTGTTGGTCGTTTCATACGTCCTGTTGCGGTGACATCATGATTTATCTTTGCCATCCATTTATTCCACTCGCATAAAATTTGTAAATGAATTTAGAGACGATTTATTGAAAAAAATATTTTAATGTTATCTTCGGACCAGGCAGCAGAAAGTTATATAGGTAACCATGGGACTGTGTTTTTAGTTAGACTTCCACCTAAGGAATGGCGCTAATAGTTTTTGTGTGAAGACATTCGTTTTAGATAACTACAATACCGGCAATCATTGGTTACTTGATTGTTCCTGTAGTTGTCATTTGTATGTATTTCAAATTTTTTAATCTGTCAAATATCCAATTAATTTTTATTTGTGAAATAATTTCATATAAATAATGTCATCAACTAATTGTTATAATACCAATTGTTGTGTAAAAAAACTGCACTGCTACTGGGTAGGTAAGTGATCATATAATAAATAATATTTAGATGAGAAAGTCATAATACATTTTCAGGTTAACAAGGCTTGGATAAAACTGCAATTGAAACAGTTATTTATCAATAAATTGTATACACGGATAATTTAATAAATGTTTATATTCTGTTTATGAATTTTGATTTTATGTAGTTTAAATAAATATAAAATAATAATAAAAATTACAAACTGCCTAAATTCGCATACCGGGTTGCCTATATACATGACTTTAGTTAGACTTTCACTACTCAGATGGCGCAAAATACAGTCCCAGTGTGTAACATGGCAGTTTCTTATCTATAGTAGTATATTGTGATCTGTGCTTCGGACCATAGACGCACCCAAAGTTTGAGTCCATTTTTCTACAAAAAGGTGCGTCTTATAGTCTGAAAAATACGATATACGAAATTTTTAAATATTGGAAAAATCATCACATCGATGATATATCATTTATACATCATTTTGATACTATAAACAGATAAAAAAGTATTAAAATAATAATTTAATGAAAATAAAATAAAAATTTCAATATTTTTTTAACAAGATTCATGCCGTAATTATGATTTTTCGTAATGAAGTCAAATTTAATTGTAAGTGTAAACAATTATATTGTATAAATAAATAAATAAAATAGTTTCTTTTTCGAATATAAAACCAACATAAATATGGTTAGTGTACGATTATTCATTTATATATCTTACCTGCCGTCATATGACCAAAAGCGGTAATATGACCGTAGTCATATTACCAAGTGCCAACCCTAGTATTTAAATAAATAAAAATAAAATAAATATATCATCACGCCTTCTACCCATTACTGGGTGTGCCACTCTGCCGAAGCAGATCTCGGTAAGTGATATATTTTTGCTCGTGAAGTGCGGTTACCAGTCGTCAAATCACGGCCTCCAAAGATGTTAGTTGTGGAGGAGTATTTAGAAATGCGTAAGTATATATAAGTACCTATACAATAAAATACTCGTATAAGATATTTTAAATGTTTTACAAAATAATATTATAAATGCTACTATATACTATTGGTATCAAGTAGGCCTGTGAACCCTGAGAACCTCGGTTCGATTTCCACAACCGACAAACAATTTTCACCACATTAAAATTACTCCTGTGGCTCCCCCTCCACTAATTGTGATTTGTTGGCTGGTAACGGCATTTCATGCGCATAAATATATCACTTACCGAGATCTGCTTCGATTCCCACAGGCGACAAATTTTCATAATTTGAAAAAGCTATCCCTGTGGCTCCTCCACCACTAACATGTTTGGGGGCCGTGACTTGACGACTGGTAACCGCACTTCACGCGCAAAAATATATCACTTACCGAGATCTGCTTTAGCAGAGTGCCACACCCAGTAATGGGTAGAAGGCGTGATGATATATTTATATTTATTTATTTATTTAAATATATCACATACCGAGATTTGCTTCGGCAGAGTGCCATACCCAGTAATGGGTAAAAGACGTGATGATATATTTATTTTTATTTATTTATATACTATTATGCTCAAATTTTCATTTCATGCAAATATATACCGGGTGTAAAATTGAAGTTTGTAACATAGGAAATATAATGGTAGTTTTACCTTCTTATACGGAAGTATTGGAATCGTGAAAAAAATCGTTGACGAGATTTTCGCGGAAATACATGTTTTGAAGTCCACTGAATCCGTGTTGATCATTTTCTCAATGATGCCTGTGTGTGTGTGTGTGTGTATGTGAACGAATGGATGGATGGATAGATGTGTGTCCGAGTGTGCAATATATCATGAACGAGATAAGATTTGTTAACGAAACTTGGTAATTATAAATTTCATGAAAATACGAAGAGCTGAGTTGATTTTGAATGAAATTGAAAAACCGGAAGAGGAAGTTTACTGGACACACAAAAAAATAAATTCCTTTTATTTCAAAAATGGAATCAGTTACGAAAAAAGGTTTCAAATAAAAGATGTTAGCAAAAATAGTTGGAACACAAAATGTAATTTGCAATTTTCCTATATATGCGTCTAATTTTGAGAAAAACTAATTTATATATTTGATAATATATTCCAATAATCATAGTAGCAATAGAAACAAAAAACATAAACATGTTTAACATTTATATGTCAAACGCAAGGAGCAAGTCATAAGTGTTCAATTCAGCGTTTTAGATATCAAATATACTGTGTATAAGAAAGTCGTGTAGTGACCACAACCAGATTTTTTTAATATGGCGATTGTTGCTTCCCAAATTTCTATATATATATATATATATTAGACTGTTTAAAAAAAAATCGATATTTTTTTTTCTTAATTATATCGAAAATGTTGTTGGAAATGGTAAAAAAAAATCCTGTGAAAGTTTGAGCTCTTAATATTAATATTAAGAGGTGCCGCATCGTAAATTTCAATTTCCCATTTAAATAACATGGGAACAACGTTCTGCTGGACTTTGGAATTTTGTAACTCACGGTAGGGAAATTATTTTGAAATGATCGAAACATACTCTTGCAGAAAATTTAACGCTCTACAAAAAAGGTCTCTACAATTTTTTGATATATTTATTCTTTCGTAAGTTATTTAACGATAGATTTGGTTGATATTAAATTTGTACATTTTTCTACTTTTCCGACGCAACCATCAACTTTATGAGAAAATTCCATAGAATATTTTTTGTAGAACATTTCATTTCCTATAACTTATCTTCCAAAAAGATTTCGATATTTTGTACAGGTCGCAAGTTATTTGCAAAAAACTAAAAAAAAATCATGATTAATTTTAAGCAGTAAAATGACAACTTTTTATTAGTTTTTTGCAAATAACTTACGACCTGTAAAAAATATCGAAAACTTTTTGAAAGATAAGTTATAGGAAATGAAATTTTCTACAGAAAATGTCCTATGGCATTTTCTCATCAAGTTGATGGTTGCGTCGGAAAATTAGAAAAATGTAAAAATTTAATATCAATCTAACTCTATCGTTAAATAACTTTTGAAAAAATAAATATATCAAAAAATTGTAAGAGACCTTTTTTGTAGAGCGTTAAATTTTCTACAAAAGTATGTTTCGATCATTTCAAAATAATTTTCCTAACGTGAGTTACAAAATTCCAAAGTCCAGCAGAACGTTGTTCCCATGTTATTTAAATGGGAAATTGAAAATTACGATGCGGCACCTCTTAACATTAATATTAAGAGCTCAAACTTTCACAGGATTTTTTTTTACCATTTCCAACAACATTTACGGTATAATTAAGAAAAAAAAAATATCGATTTTTTTTGAAACAGTCTAATATATATATATATATATATATATATATATATATATATATATATCACTTACCGAGTCCCACATCCAGTAATGGGTAGAAGGCCTGATATATATATATATATAATAATTTACATCTCAATTCCCCTTTCGAGTGTCGAGATTTCCGAACTCAGCGAGCCGCAATAAGTCATTGAGTCACATGAGTCATTGGACGCTATTCCTTCCAGGTGCTAACTACAGTGAAGCGTGCTTAAGAGGATATTATTTCGACTTACTACTTTCACAGGGGAGCCAACGTGATTTATATATATATATATATATATATATATATATATATATATATATATATATATATATATATATATATATATATATATATATATCTCGATATGCGATTGTTTAAAAACTAAAAATATTTGGAGATATTGTATTATGTATAAGTAATTATAAATACGTAGATAATATTATTTAATTACTTGAGATTACTATTGACTCGTCTCAAAATTCAGAAATATAATTTGTTGTCACTCTTCAAATTTCTAGACGAAACGAAACAAGCGAGACCAGATGAAATTTTACGCCATTTGGCGCTTAGCCGGAAACTAAGAGGTAAAAGATCATTCGAGTATCGGCCGAATGTTGATTTCCAAATAAAAAATTAATTGTGTTGGTCGATTTAGATTCTATGTGATTTGAATTAAATTAATGTCAAATTAGTATGCATCTATATCAAAAATTTTGTGTTCGTTGAATTTAGAAGAAAATTCTATTCCGCCCAAAAAATAAAATGAAAAATATGTTCTCATTTAAAATAAGAAAGTTTTGTGTCCCATATTTGGAGAACCACTGGTTGAAAAAAAAAGATTAATAGTTTTTTAATAGACTTGCAAAATGATATTTCTTTGATAAGTTAACCAACCTTGTAGCTCTTATAGTACTCGAGATAGCAATGGTGGCACACTTAAATAGAACCCGTTTTGCTGGCATTATCTAAATTTACTACAATACTTGTGGTACCACTTACTATTTTTGTCAATTAATCCTGTTTTCTATTAAAGACTTTTTAAAATAAATTTAGAATATAT
The DNA here is from genome assembly GCA_911728475.2 of Pterostichus madidus. NCBI lineage: Eukaryota > Metazoa > Arthropoda > Insecta > Coleoptera > Carabidae > Pterostichus > Pterostichus madidus. The sequence continues at coordinate 21,659,429 of OU452311.1, read as the reverse complement.
ACCTAAATATATTTTGCATTCTGTGGCGATGTCGTTAAAATAATTTTAATTGATAAATAAACATGAAAATTTATATAAAAACGATAGATAAAATAAAATTGTTTAAAAATATTAAAACTACGCTAAGAATTATAATGCCTAAGTGTGAAATTTGCTCAGGGTGTGAAAAAATATAGATTTTTTTTTGTAAAAAGAATCTAAAAATATAAAAAAATAAAAAAAAACATCACGCCTTTTATCCATTACTGGTTGTAGCACTCTGCCGAAGCAGATCTTGGTAAATGATATAGTTATGTGCGTGAAGTGCGGTTACCAGTCGTCAAATCACGGCCCAGAAAGATGTTAGTAATGTGAGAGTCACAGGGGTAATTTTAATTTTGTGAAAATGTTCGTCGGCTGTGGGGCTCGAACCAGGGTTCTCAGGATCCACAGGCCGACTCAATACCACTGAGCCATTACCCATAAATCTAAAATTCAGATTTTTTTATTAAATCAAACCATTTTTCGAGTTTTCATGTTTTTTTTTGTACTTTTCATGAATTTATAAAAAAGATTCAAATTTGCAACAATATAACAATTATGGGGTGGCTAGCTCAGTGGTATGAAGTCGGCCTGTGGATCCTGAGAACCCTGGTTCGATTCCCACAGGCGACAAACAATTTTCATAATTTCAAAAACTACCCCTGTGGCTCCTCCACCACTAACATCTTTGGGGGCCGTGATTTGACGACTGGTAACCGCACTTCACGCGCAAAATATATCACTTACCGAGATCTGCTTCGACAGAGAGCCACACCCAGTAATGGGTAGAAGGCGTGATGATATATTTATTTTATTTTATTTATAACAATAATCAAAATACCGACATTTGAAATAATACCATAAAACGCTTAAACTCTGCAATAGAAAGTTTCCTCATCGTCGTGTTTTTCACTTCCACTTTCTTTTCCACTGCGACTCACGGCTCGGCAACAGCTAGTTGCTAGCTGCCAGCGTGGCAGTTCGCTAGCAGCAGCAGGATGCCAGACATCAACCGGCCCTTTAAAGTTGCATGCAGGTGTGTTGTGCACCATATACAACCATACGCCGTCCCAGAGGACTTGCCTCGTGTCTATGCTGTATTTTGTTGTTTTTCTTCTGCTCCACGCACTTTCGATTTTAATTTAAAATAATAGCTGCTTCTTGTTTTGTCTTTGTAAATATAACCGTAAATTGTGAATATGGATACCACGTCCTGGGATTGTAAATAATTGTCTCCAAATTTTTGGAGACATGTGTATAAAAAAAATAAATATATCATCTCGCCATTTACATATTACTGGGTGTGGCACTCTTTCGATCTCGGTAAGAGATATATTTATGCTCGTGAAATGCGATTACCAGCCGTCAATTGTGATACCATTAACAAATAATGAAGTTATGCGTTTAAGATCGTTATTACGCAATGGGTTCCCATTTGCGACCATTTAAAATAGACAAGTAATTCCCTATGCTCAGCTACACAATGTTGTGAAGCCAATACCTGAAGTAGTGGGGTGAGGGGATTGGCCCACATAACTATATTGTTGTTTACCTTTTTCTTACAGCTGTGTTGTAATGTAATATAAAAGATAATGTTTTTTAATTTTGCACAATTTATTTACAATATAAAAATATTTTTGAATATATTACGATAAATGTTGCAAAATATGAATTCATTTTTTTATAGGGTAGGTGGCTCAGTGGTATCGAGTCGGCCAGTGGATCCTAGGTCCTGAGAACCCTGGTTCGATCCCCACAGCCGACAAACATTTTCACCACATTAAAATTATCCGTATGGCTCCCTCCACTAACTTCTTTGAGGGCTGTGATTTGACGTCTGGTAATCGCACTTCACGCGCATAAATACATACCTATGTCGGTAGAGTGCCTCACCCAGTAATGGGTAAAAAGCGTGATATATTTTTTATATAATAAGAAGCGTTAGAAATTTTAATTTATTATTATTAATTTAAAATAGTCATATAACATAAAAATATTATTATAAAAACAAATTCATATTATGGTAGTTCTGATTAGAAATTTATTTATAAACAAAGTTATATGGGCCATTTCCCTTCCCCCACTTTAGGAAGTGTTGACTCAGGGATGTAAGTAGATTTATTTTCTTACCGGTACGCTACTTTTAAAGAGATAGGGGGGTGGGGCGCTATTCTAAGATTAAAAAAATAGTTTCAGGTGTTATATATAAAGTTGGTCAAAGTAATTTACAACCCTAAGAGGAGTATCTTCGGAGGTCGCTACTATCGTCAGTCCGTTCAATATCAAAAGTTGGTTTTACAAAACAGGCAGATTATTTGAATGTATATAGACGTAATGTGTAATTTTTATAAAAATAGCATGTCAAATAATAATTATGTTGGATTCATAATAAATAAATATATCATTGTACATGATGCGGCGGCCAAGTGTTTTCACTGAGACAGTATATTTGACTTTTGCGCCAAAGCAGAGCTACGCCATTCGTTATATACCTAAATGGATGGAGTTAAAGCGCATTCCAGATTCGAGGTTACTTTAGTTTTTCGCGCTCTATATGCAATACTTATTTTAATAATATAAACAAATTATATATTTTAGGTAGGTTCAGGTACAATACTTTCGAATATTCATTAATTCCCTCCAGTTCGCGTATCATCTTTTTCCTAACCACGATTTAATATATGGGTGGGGATTAAACATCGTAGTCGGAAGAACTGTAGTTGAAATAAATATTAATTGCGAAATATATCAAATTCTAAGTAGAGCACAAATCCGTAAAATTGACAACATAATTTGTTATACAAACCTCGGAATTGAGTTCGTTTAGTGTACATGTTACAATTACCAAGAATTTTAAAATAGTGTCGTCTTTTCAAATATAAAAATTATGTAATATTAAATACAGCATTATTAATTATAAATATAATTGAAAATAAACTTATTTGTAAAATTTTCTTACCGGTACACCGTACCGGCTGTATTTCTCTTACCGGTACGACGTACCGGCCAACTTTCACCACTGTGTTGACTTAACAAATGTACCTATGTTTTGTCTATTTTGTATGGTTGAAGATTCCCATACCATAATCGAAAAAACAAGAATTAAAGTATATATTGAACTATGACTAGTGGCGAAAAAAATTGTTAAAAATAATATTTTACTCCGGAGATACAAGCGATTATAAATATAGTGCCATTACAAGTATTGAAGCGTTCTCATTGGGCACTTTTTCCGCGCGAAAAATATATCTGTGGAGTAAAATGTAATTAACTTCATTGCACTGTCAGTGTGTCTGTCCTTCAACAATACATAGTAGACAAATCATATACTTGTTGTGAAGCCAACACATCCTAAAGTGGGAAATGGGAAATGGCCCATATAACTTTGTTTACAAATAAGTTCCTAATCAAAACTGCCATAATATGTGTTTGTTTTTATAATAATATTGTAATTTTACGTGACTATTATAAATGAATAATAATAAATGAATATTTATAACGCTTTACATATTTAAGGTGAAACATCCGGACTGAAGATAGGTTGAAAACGGCGATCTAACTTGATTTCTTTGAAACAAAATATTATTCTTATTATGAATGAAACTTATAATGTATTAAACACAATCATAAAACCAAAACTTCAATGTATAATAATAAATTAAATACCATTTATGGTATATACGAGTACAAATGATGAAATAAATTACACTCAAAAATTGACTCTAGTTCTCATAAATGCGACGATCAATTTTAATTTAAAAATTCTCTATACTTATGATTCTGATCTATAATATACTAAATTTTTATCCAATTTGGTCGTGGAACTTTGGGGGAGAAAAAAGTGGAAAAAACACCCAAAACAGGACTTTTTTGTGTATTTTTTATTTTCTCTCAAAAGTCCCACGATTAAATTGTATAAAAATTTAGTATATTGTAGAAGACTAGATTCTTAAATTCTTAAAGAATTTTCAAGAAAATCAGACTTAAAATTTTTATGTCATGATCTTCTGCACTTCAATTCCAATAATTATAAAGATTTCTGTTTAATAAACATATCAAAAAGTAAAATGTTCAAAAGTTATGTAATACTGCTTGTTTCTTAATTTGGATGAGAATAGATATGTATTTTTTTTGAAATTTGAAGTTGATGTGTTTCAAGATGTTACACTATTAGAGATATACATAAAAATCTGTGAGATCAGAATTTGTGGTTTGAAATATATCTGTATTGTTTTTCGTTGAATATTAATAGATTAATTACTTGACTGTATATGTATGTTACAACAGATTTTTGTGATTGGTCAAGTGTTCATTTTTCTCAGGATCACAAGAAACCCTACGTACACGATAACAAATAATTGTTTGACGAACTTTAGGCCGAATTTTTCACCTTAATAACATAAAAATATAAATTCACGTTTTGTAATATTTATCGTAACATATGTATTTACAAATATTCCATATTATAAATAAATAGTGCGAGATTAAAAAACTGTATTAATTATATTATAATACAACACAACTGTCAGAAAAAAATAAACAAAAGCGTAAGCTATGTTGGCCAAGCCTCTTTCCCCACTACTTCAGGTGTTGGCTTCACAACATTGTGTTACACTGTTGTTCCTAAGTGCACTATTGTACTAGATTTAGTACAATGAATAACGTTTTAGTACATCAGCACCCCTTTATAAAATCTAGTACTATTTTGTTATTTATATTTATACAAGAAAAAATATTTGAAAACAAAATTACTTTTTTTCTGAAACTGAAGATTTCATTGAATTCTTATTTGTAATGATTGATAGCAATGGTGGGGTGTGTAGTTGAGTATTGTTAACAATGTGGACATTGATTTGACATTTACATTTACCCACCGTCGTTGGTCGCCGTATGTTTGTGTCGTGTATGAGGATTGAGGTTATAAATATAAAAAAATAAATAAAAATTACTAAAGAATCATAAATCATTTATTTGTATTACTTATTTTGACGGCTAGTAACCGTATTTCACGCGCAAAAATATATCACCTACCGAAATCTGCTTCGATAGAGTGCCACACCCAGTAATGCTTAGAAGGCGTTATGATGATGATATACTTATTTTCATGGGCGTTCACAGACATTTTTCCAGGTTGGGGGGAGGGGTTGGTCGCAAAAAACTCTGATATAAATAAATGTCTAAAAAAAAAAATTTACATAACATAAATACAAATACACATAACAATTAGACAAAAAATATTTATGAATTAAATTACTCTTTATCGTCTGGATTTGAATTGAAGAGGAAGGACAATCTTCGAATAACTCTCCCATAAATTGACACCATTTCTTCAATAAATTCCGATTTAGCAGTTTTTATTTTCTAATATTTTGTGTCTGTGTATACTTAATAAACTTAGATTACTCAATCGTTACGATAGCGAACATGTCGCTAGCTGGCCATAAGTATACTGCTGGAAATTTTGTTTCAGCTTAAATTTATTATCTTTAAACTTATAATTTAATTTTTATTTTATTTATATATATATATATATATATATATATATATATATATATATATATATACATATACACAGGGTGGTGACCGCGACTTTCGAACATGGGACTTTAACATGTAAAATCATATTGGTTTGATTTCCTGCTTCCCTAATTATTTAAAACAAAAAAGGTTCAAATAAAAGTTGTAGGGCATAAAATTCGCAAGCTTTGTAACGGCTTAAATTAGATCTGAAAATGACTAAAATTGTTTCAAAACTATCGATAGCTATGAAATTGAAACAAAATTAAACAAATGTTTGACGTTCAATCTGTCAAAATTGTCTAAATAAATGAAATAATGAATAAAGGATTTATTTTGACAGACAAAACGTCAAACATTTGTTTAATTTTGTTTAAATTTCATGGCATTTTCAGCATTTTCAAATATAATTTGTGTCGTTACAAAGTATGCAAAATTAATTTTGTTTATTGGTTCAGTTGCAGAATTTTATGCACTAAAACTTTTATTTCAAGCTTTTTTGCTTAAAATATTTAGGAAAGCAGGAAGTTACAAAATTCGAAAGTCGTGGTCACCACCCTAGTTAATAACCAGGCGAGCGCCCCTCTTTGCCTCCCTCTGCGGACGCCCATGCTTATTTTATGTTTTGTTTAATAATAAAAGTCATATATTATGCTTCGCTGCCATTTTCTGAATTTAGTACAATTGCGTTTATTTTTAGTACAAATTTCTCCCAGAAATTAGTACAATTTTGTTTGTCCTTGGAACAACACCAAGCTTAGGGAATTACTTGTCTATTTAAGATGGTTGAAGTATCTGTCATATTTGTTTACTTTGGTTAGAATCTATAACAATCAAAATCAAATAGGTCTACAATAAGATATACCTATATAAATCAATAAAAAGCCCGATTACAATACTTCTTTCAAAACACGAAAAAGTAAAATTTCTAACACGAAAGTTTACGGCGGCGGACTGATTGTTCCCAAACCTAGATTCGGACTCTGATACTGATACAAGGTAGTTTCAGCTGTCACGTATTTTTTTGAGTTCTACTTTTGTACATTGAGCTTTATGTAGCAGTATATTCCATGGTTGCGTGACACTTCTCAATATTGGTGTGTCAGGGTCCTGACCAATAGCAGGTGTAGCAAGGATAGCGTGCTGTAATGTGTAGCCTTTAGCGTGTATTAAGCCGGTCCCACACTATTGGCAAGTATTCACAAGTATTCACAAATATCGACAATGACGAATGGTCTGGGATTAGAATTACTAGTACTCGCCTATATTGGTGCTTAATGGTACTGGTATAGTTATCGACACGAAAGTATACTAAGCTGTGGAATGTGAAATGATTGCAGGATCTGTATAAAGCGGCACAGCGATTACAAATATTTTGCTATTAGTGTTATACGTAATACATTAACCAATCGAGGAGTTGTAGGGAGAGGCATATATGTTTCACCTTGTCGCCAACCTTCAAGTGACGTTTGATCGGACGCCATCTTGTTGTGACCAAAACATGTGTTTATCATATGGTTCTTGTGGTGCTTACGTGAATTTTGTTGTTGTTTTACAGAGTTTTCAATGTAGAAAAATTGGATAAAAAGACAGTTTTTGTTTTATTATTAATGAAAATGCTTTGCTTGCCAGAATAATATAATAATTTATTGTTAGTTTTGTGGTTATATTTGTGTGGCTTTATAGACTTTTATTGAGATTTATATTTACAAAATTAACTTCTTGCATGTTTATTATTAATAATTATAATTCCTATTTGTTATTATTATTATCATTAACACTTAAGTGATCGGTGCATTTATAAAAAAGTCATACCGGCGCACAGTGGGTCAAATCGGGATTTTACTGTTCAAAAATCGGTGGAGACCTTAATATCCATCGGAACTGGACATCTGTCAATAGCTTTGTAAAATCTGTCATGTTGCTTTAATATATAAAAGTAATATAAGAATACATAATTTTCATTATTTAAATTTTTTATATTTTTTACAGCTTTTCGACAGTTTATTATGTAATTAATCAAATTTGACAGAGTTATTTAAAAATCTGCCTCGACAGATGTGTAGGGAATTTAATAACCTTTAATTAGAAAAAAAAATTATCCAGATCCGATGGATATTAAGGTCTCCACCGATTTTTGAACAATAAAATCCCGATTTGACCCACTGTGCGGCGTGTGTAGCATTAGGATGTACAAATCGTTCTTCGAATAAATCGAAAGAACAACTGGCTGTGGAATATTCTGGTACCGAATTAACTTTTCATAGGTAATATTACTATTAAATTTAACTATAATATAAGGTACTTATTACTAATATATTCAGATTTCCAAAAGATACAAAGGCAAGAGAAGAATGGGAGTAAGACAGAGATAAATAACACGTAACTTGTCGTTGTCAGTAGAATCCTCAGACAAAACATAACTAGACGGATAACATCGGCGTTTGTTGTGAGTCTGAAAGGGATAGAATAACTGGCTGGTGAGGCGGGTGCGCGGCAAGGAGCAACTTGCATAACATCAAAGTGTACTCGTTCCTTGCCGCGCATCCGGCGGACCATCAAGTTATTCCATTCCTCTCTGCTTCACAACACTGCATTGACTTGAATACGGCATAATTCGTCTAGTATTATACGTCATTGGTAGAATCGTAGAATGCTGAATGCTTATTTCTTCTTCGTCTTCTTGAGCACCGACAAACGTTTTAGGCAAAGCTCTGTGATTGGCTTAATGCAACTACGTCATTGCAATATGGCAGTGCGAACGTTTTAAATTATTCAACTTTAACTTTAATATTTCAGCAATAAAGATATAATTTATGGTATGATTTTATATTGTATTAAATATGATTTACGGTCAAGAATTTATTTTAATAAATATATATTAAAAAGCTCTACCACTTGAATCCCCCATTCCTATAATGTTATTTCAGTATGTAAAAATGCGAAGTACTAGTTAGATATGTATGAAATGCAAGGGGTGGGAAATATATAAATAAGAAATTTACCAATTTCTATCTAACAAATGTATTATTTTTAATGAGATCTGGAGATATTAATTTGTTTGATAATTTAAATGAACTTACTAATAATCAGAATTTTTTAAATAATCAATAAATATTGTTCATAAAATCAGTAACAAATTATTATTTTAAAATAAGGCTTCATTATATTGCGAAAAAATCTAATGACAAAAGTGAGTCAATTAGATATTCCTATAATAAATTAACCTTATTTAAGGGCTTTTGACTTGTATCTTTATATAAAATTGAAATAAAATTATTTTTTTATGTTATTATTATTAGATTCTTATTTTTTTATCTGTTTCCTATCGTTTACGTATCTTCCTTGTGTAAAATATGGTCACAATGATATTGCTCTCTCCTTATAACTCCTTGAAACCAAACAAAACTAACGGCAATAGACAAGAGGAATAAATACAATTTCACAGTGACGTTCTGTTGAGAGTACAGTTTGCACCACTCTATCCCCACATCTTTTGCAAACAACGGGAAGCGCAACACATAATGGCCATATTTATTTGGGAACTTTGGTTGCAACCCTGAACTGATCCAGAACTAACTCGTGTTACTTCCAAATAAATGATCCATCTACTGTCAGTTGTAAAAATGAACGATAAATTTAAAATCTAAATGCACGTTCTAAGTGAGATCTGCTTAAATAAAAATTACGACGCCACAGAAACAGATAAAAAGGAACACAAGTTGATTAGGAAGAGATAGAAAACTGGTTCATCCTGCCAACCCACCAAAATAGCTGGGGCAGTAGGATCAGTTCAGGAACTGTTTTGGGTTATTTTCAACGTGGCAATTAAACAAAAGTAACCCACCGGGTTATTTTAAAAATGCCAAGTAAATACGGCCAATAGTAGCAAAATGAAATCAGCACAGGGCAACAATATTGGTAGTGGAGCGCAGGGATATGTTTGCAAATTTTATATACATGTACGATAATGAAGCACAAAATCCATATACTAAAAGCGTAAGAGGTATATTTGTATATGAGTATAGATTCATCACGGTCAATTGCTCACCTCTACAGCCTAGACGGTTTGTCCGATTAGTCCATATACTAAAAGCGTAAGAGGTATATATATTTGTTTGGATTCATCACGGTCAATTGCTCACCTCTACAGCCTAGACGGTTTGTCCGATTAATTTGAAACTTTTTTTATTTGATAGAGGTCAATCATGGGGGGTGCCTTTTGTTAGTCTTAGATTTGTCGTGCACATTATGTGCGAGAAAACTTGAAAAAACCTGCGTTTTTGGGGCAAAATCAACTATCGGCAATTGGTTTAGTAAGAGTGCATCAAAACCTATCGTGTTTGGTATCAAATGAAAGTTCTTTTATAGGGCTCGCGTACAAAAGTAAATATTTTTCGATCGGCAATTGTTTTAGTAAGAGTGTATCAAAACCTATCGTGTTTGGTATCAAATGAAAGGTCTATTGAAGGGCTCGCGTGCAGAATTTGAATTTTTTCGATCGGCAATTGTTTTAGTCAAAGTGCTTCAAAACATATCGTGTTTAGTATCAAATGAAAGGTCGCTTAAAGAGTTCGTGTGCTAAATTGGATTTTTTTTTATTGTCAATTTTGTAGTGCCAGAGTTTCGTAACCTATCATGCTTGGTATCAATTAAATGTATTTTAAAAAACGGACGTGCAGAATTGAAAACTTTTACTTCGGAAATAATTTGATTTGTATTGTGTCAATTGTCTTACAGAAGTGAATCCTATTTCAGTGTCCGCGGAGCTTAGCGTGAAGGCCTGGCAAAGCCAGGCCGACCGCTAGTAAACAACTAAAGTTAAATTTATCTGCGAAAACTCAAGGAAAAGAATTAGAATACTTCAATCGAGAGTAGTAAATTTTATAGATGCGACGTTCATGGTTTATTGTGTAACAACACTATTAAGTGGATTACTCTCCCTTAGCTTTCTTCCCATCGGTTGTCGGTATATTTGACACGAGTCAAAAGAAAACTGCCAATGTTTGCCTATCTTCCTTGCCGAAGCTCCTAGACTACCTAAACTTGACAATAAACGCAGATCTTGTGTTTCAAACGTCGTCATTATTTTGAAAATAAAATTTTAACATCCTTAATAAAGCCTGTTTATCCAATATCCCTAGATCATTTTTCGATTCCTTATTTTAAAAAAATAATTCTATTAATAATTACATAACAAAGTGTGAAAAACAAACTAAAAGTACTTTTAAACAAGTTCAAACAGGTTAACTCGGAGTCAGATTCGGCATAAATTTTTCCAAATTCGACTCCGACTCCAACTCCACTAAAAATAACCGATTCCACGACGTCGACTCTACACCCCTTGTTTAAACATACCGGTTTCAATAGCTGTTTTAATTTTACTCATTAATTTCATTCGCGTCAGATGTATATTTTATTTTTGTGTATAAAAAAATTAATTGAGTTTAATTTTTCAAGATCCGGGGTAAACACCTCGATCTATCATATTTATAGGCGTGGAAATTTACGTTTTATTTATATTTTTATTATTTTGACAAAGATAAAATTTGCTCTATTTGTTTTCGAACGTATGCAACGTGTATTTGCTTTTTATTATTTCAACTCACATTTCCGTCCTATATTAAAGCTTGGTTTTATGTTTATACATTAAAACACTCGGTACAGGAAACTTGACCAATAGGCGAATAAGCCATGTTCAACTTGTAGGGTATTTATCACCTATAAATAAATAAATTTATTCCCGGTAGTGCAAAAAAGAAATTTTTGTTTTAATATATATAAATTCCCTAACATTTTCTGTGGATCCTGAGAACCCTGGTTCGATTCCCACTGGCGACAAACATATTCACCACATTAATACTACTCCTGTGGCTCCCCCTCCACTAACATCTTTGGGGGCCGTGATTTGACGGCTGGTAACCGCACTTCACGCGCAAAGATATATCACTTACCGAGATCTGCGTCGGCAGAGTGCCACACCCAGTAATGGGTAGAAGGCGTGATAATATATTTTTTTTATACTGCTTTACTGCATTTTATAGTTTAGAGATCAATTTATCGTGCTGTTGATATTTCTTGATAATATGACATTTATAAAAGGTTATAACCTTAATTGCGATCACAAAGGGAAATGTATATTGCTAAAAGTCAACTTATTTTGTAATTTCATGAAAATGCTACTACATTATTTGTTTAATAAAAACATAAATGCAATAAACTTCAGCTTTAATTAAAATTAAAATTACAATTTGTGAGCACAATCTTTTAGAACTTTCGTGAAAAATGAGAAATATTTCGAATTTACTATTTTTCCTTTTTAAAAACATTTAATAAAGTAATATTTTGACGCCATCGAAGAAGAATATGTAAAGCACAAGCTTTCAAAATTTGTATAATTTGTATTTAAACAGCACAAACTTTGCACTAACTTTTCAAATATATATATATATATATATATATATATATATATATATATATATATATATATATATATATATATATATATATATATATATATAAAGTAACTAGGTTACAAAGGTTTTCTCTTAGTGTCACGCTGAATTCCACAGTTCATTTGTTCATAACAAGGAAATGTAAAAAGCACAAACTTTAAAATTTATATCTAAACAGCACTAATTTCTCATATAAAAATATTTAAAAAAAGTAAATATATTGAAGAGGTTATCTCTTAGTGTCCCGGTGAATTCCCCACGTTAACTGTTAAGAAAAAGCGATTATGAAAAGCACAAAGTTTAGGAAGGAATCCATTCACAAACCTAGCACTAACTATAGACGAAATTTTGAAACGATTTGCGATAGGGCCATCTAGCATAACACTTATAAAGATAACACGCAGGTGCAAAAATATTTTTTCTTTTTTTTTTATTAAAATTACTTATGGCCGTTTGCACCATTACCGTTTAATTTCTCGGTTTAACTAAGTTGAGTTAAAGCTAAGTCATGGTTTAAATTTTTAGTGGTTTGCACGGGTAATATCTAACTGCAGCTTACTTAAGTCTTAGATTTTATGACAATATGTTTTAGGAGTATTACACCTTGTACGAATTTAGGAATTATTGTATTTTCCCCTAACATTCTAGTAACTTTTGGTACTTTAAAATTACACATTTTTGTTTACAATTCGTTTTGACATTTCAAGCACGACAAGTGAGCAGTTGGGTTTTCAAATTAATTATTGATGTTTTGGTTGTATTTTGATGTACATAATAAATATTACATTATAAAACACTCTATTAATATTAAAATAAAATATTTTTTGTAGATGGTGAAAAAAATATGCATATGTCATTTCTAGTAAATTATTACTTACAAATTATACGGAAATTCTAATTGATGTTCTACTGAAGTTAATAAACTATATACATTTTCTCTCTTCAAACAAAATCGTTTAAAAAAATTTTCATCATCGAACCTATAAATTTATTTACTTTTTCCATATACATATTTTCTGTAGCTCTTATGTCTTCTATATCATTGGCCATATCGTCAATATCAAAAATGTCATTCATATTCAAAGTAATTTAAAAGAAAAACATATTCACATATTTTCTTTCAAGTAGGTATCCGGCAACTGTCACGTAATTGTACTGTGAAGCCGAAGATGTAGTTTGGTTTAAGTTAAACTACAGACTGTTTTAAAACTAACTTTAATAACTGTGCAAACCGCTTAAAATTTAAACCTTGGTTTAAATGTTAAGCGGTAGTGGTGCAAATGGCCATAAAGGTTTTCACCTAAATATTTTCATTTAATTTTTTTCTGTGTCTGTTTTTGTTTGTAGTTTTTATTTTTGTAAATTTATAGTTTTTTTACATTATTATACTATTGATGTGAACATTTAATTTGTTTTATTTTTATATGTTATATTTATTATGTTAAAATGACATTTTGTTGTATTTTTTCAATATCATTATAATTTATTCCAAAAAATATTTAACATAAAATACCCATTTCTATAAAAATATATCATTTTCTCTGTTTTGAATTTAAAATAAATTGAATAATAATGGAATTACTGAATTATCATATGAAAGGTCTTTTGAAGGGCTCGCGTACAAAATTGAATATTATTCGATCGGCAATTGTTTTAGCAAAAGTGAATAAAAACCTATCATGTTTGGCATCATATGAAAGGTCTTTTGAAGGGCTCGCGTACAAAATTGAATATTATTCCATCGGCAATTGGTTTAGTAAAAGTGCATAAAAACCTATCGTGTTTGGTATCATATGAAAGGTCTTTTGAAGGGCTCGCGTACAAAATTGAATATTATTCGATCGGCAATTGTTTTAGTAAAAGTACATAAAAACCTATTGTGTTTGGTATCATATGAAAGGTCTTTTGAAGGGCACGCGTACAAAATTGAATATTATTTGATCGGCAATTGTTTCAGTAAAAGTACCTAAAAACCTATCGTGTTTGGTATCAAATGAAAGGTCTTTTGAAGGGCTCGCGTACAAAATTTAATATTATTCGATCGGCAATTGTTTCAGTAAAAGTGCACAAAAACCTATCGTGTTTGGTATCATATGAAAGGTTTTTTGAAGGGCACGCGTACAAAATTGAATATTATTCGATCGGTAATTGTTTTAGTGAAAGTGCTTCAAAACATATCGTATTTGGTATCAAAAGAAAGGTCGTTCGTGTGCTGAATTGGATTTTTTTTATTGTCAATTTTGTAGTGCCAGGGCTTTGTAACCTATTGTGCTTGGTATCAATTAAATGTATTTTAAAGGACAGACGTGCAGAATTGAAAACTTCTACTTCGGAAATAATTTGATTTATATAGTGTCAATTGTCTTACAGAAGTGAATCCTATATCAGTGTCCGCGGAGCGTAGCGTGAAGGCCTGGCAAAGCCAGGTCGACCGCTAGTTATTAACTAATCAGTTACGTAGCAGCTAATTAACTTAACTAATTGACTATAATATTTTGAAATTAATTATGGTATAAATAATAATAATAAATGTAAAAATACGAAATGAATATTGCAATTTGAGTTATATTGTTGGAATTTTTTTATTAATTAATGAAAAGTAAAAAAAAAAAAAAATTTTGATTTGCGACTCAAAAAAAATTTGATGCAAATAAAAAAAAATCTGATTTAAATTTAAAAAACAAAATCGATTTATTCACACCCTTTAATTGAACCTAAAAAATGTACATAATTGTTTATTTCTTAAATTTGTAGAATAATAATTATTTTTAATATTACCTGAATATTCACATTTGGAACGTAATTAATATAAGTAAAAACAAGCAAAAAAGATAGTGAACAAGATTGAACTTAACTCTGTGAGATGTTTCGCGCTCTTGTCTAAGAATACTCATCTCTCTCAAAAAAGAAAGCTTTTTTTTCTCATTATTATGCTTTCTCTCTTAATATTAATGCTATCTTTGTCATCATTAATTAATATATTTTTTTATTTTTATCTTCCTTAGTAGAAACTTGACAACAAAAAAAAAAACAAGGAAAAAATATTTTTGTACGTAGATAAACATATAAAATTATCAATTTTTTTTGGAATAGCCTATTATGGGGTAGTGGCTCAGTGGAATCGAATCGACCTGTGGATATGACAAATTTATATTAATAGTTTATTTTCACAAAAAAATTTATTATTGAAACTAGTTCATAAAGTAAATCTTCTATAACTGCTAGTATTACTAATTGATTTTTAGTTAATTAATTCAATATGGTAGATATAAAAATAGATTTATTTAATGAGAGGATTAGATTGCATGTAATTAAAAACTCGTTTCGCGAGATATGTAGAATAATTAACATTTAGAGCTTTTTAAATTACGGAGAGTTTTTTTTTTAATTTAAATTGACAGTTTACATATTTTTACAATTTAAAATTGACAGATAAGTATCTGCAGTACATGGTATTGCACAAAAAGTTAATTATTTTATATGTTAATCTAGGAACAAAAATAATTTTCCTACTAAAGAAAAAAATAATTATAATACAGATTTATTAATTAGTCGTGACATCTCTAGGTGACAAATATAGCATTAATATTAAGAGAGAAGGCATGATAATGAGAAAGAAGGGTTTCTTTTTTGACAGATATATGTATACTTTGACAAGAGCGCGCTACATCTCACGGAACTAAGTTCACGCTTGTCAACACATGTTTTTGCCGGTTTCTACTTATACGAAATTTGTGAAGAACTATATTATATTAATCACGTTCCAATCGTTAATATTTAAGTAATAATAAAAGTTATTATTATTCTACAAATTTTAAAAGGTAACATTTACGTAAATTTGTTAAATTATTTAATTTAAATGGAAGAATTTGATGTACTAGGTTACTGTTCTATTCTATCATTTATTGTTTTAATTATTTGTAATTTGGGAAAGGCAGGCAATCAGGATCAAATTCATATGGAAAAAAATAATTTTTCTTCACATTTTTTTATTTGGAACGTTTCGACCTCGAAATGAGGTCATCTTCAGCCTTAAGTTTAAATGACCTTATTTTGAGGTCGAAACGTTCTAATTAAAAAAATGTGAAGAAAATTAATTTTTTTCCATAAGAATTTGATCCTGATTGCCTGCCTTTCCCAAATTACAAATATATTTTCTGGATCTGAAAACCAACCATTCATGTTTTAATTATGTAATTAAGTATTGTTTTGTTCCAAGGACATCAATCGTGATCGTTTTGAATACTTCACCTCTTAATTAAATATTTTAGATATTAATACGCTACTTTTGATCATTTTTTTAGCATTATTGTAACATATTTACAACTAAAATTGATTTGCGTTAAATATTACTTTAATTGCCAAATTGTGGGAATAGCCTATTATACAAAAACTGAAAAAGAGCTTACTATGTCAATAATAGTTAATTAAACTTGGGTACAACAAAATAATATTTATTTAAAAAGTTTGATGGCTCAGTGGTATCAAGTCGGCCTGTGGATCCAAAGAACCCTGGTTCGATCCTCACAGCCGACAAAACATTTTCACCAATTTAAAATTACCCCTGTGGTTCCCCCACCACTAACATCTTTGGGGGCCGTGATTTGACGGCCGGTAACCGCACTTCATGCGCATAAATATATCAATTACCGAGATCTGCTTCGGCAGAGTGCCACACCCAGTAATGGGTAAAAGGCGTGATGATATATTTATTTTTATTTATTTATTTTTATTTTTAGTACAGCAATAATTATACTTTATTGATGAAATAAGCGTTACATAATTCGCGTAGAAGGTTGTGTTTTACCAATTGAAAATTGTTTTTATCTTTATTATGGACAAATTTTGAAATTCTTTATTTCACATAACATTATTTTTATACTTATGTAATATATATTAATATTTTATTAGTATAGCTCAGTGGTATGAAGTCGGCCTGTGGATCCTGAGGTCCCTGGTTCGATTCCCACAGGCGACAAATTTTCATAATTTGAAAAAGCTATCCCTGTGGCTCCTCCACCACTAACATGTTTGGGGGCCGTGATTTGACGACTGGTAACCGCACTTCACGCGCAAAATATATCACTTACCGAGATCTGCTTCAGCAGAGTGCCACACCCAGTAATGGGTAGAAGGCGTGATGATATATTTATTTATTTTTTATTTATTAGTATGTTGCATATAAAAATTATCATTTCAATCTACATTATATTTATATAAAACAAATAACAAAATTTAAGTTTTGCACACATAATTTGTTTCCGGATTCTAGTTTTTGGAAGTAACAATCAATCAAATGAATCGACAAGTTTGTATAATATTTTAAATATAAACAAATACTATATTTACTTTATGCAATCAAATTGTATAATTTATTTCTATTACAATGAATGATATTACAGTGAAGTTAATATTATATTTTACCGATTTGAAGTATAATTAAAAGCGTTCCTGTTTGTTAGGGACGAATAAAAACAGAATAAATTATGTTTTATTTTATAATTCTAACTTAGTTTTTGTCTATATAAATTAAGCGAAACATTCTTGAAATTTTATAAATTATTTATAAATAAAAATATAATTTTATTTAATAATTTTACTTGAATATCTGTTTCTAATTTTGAAATATACTGAAATTAAATAAAACTACAATTGAAGCATACAGTGATAAATGATAATCAGGCAATTAAAATGTTTATATTGAAATATTTTGAATCTTTTCTAGAAAAAAATAAAATTTTATATAAATGTACGCAGCAATAATTGTTTAAGTAACAAAGAAGAAGTTTTAACCGATGATCATACGACAGGTAAGTCGATGTAATAATTTACTACAATAAATAAACTGGCTTGTACAGCTTTTCAGTGAATTCAATAAATTATATCTATAAAGACGTGTCACCAATATTATAATTATTAAAAAATAAAATTCTATCTATCGGTCAACATTATAACATAATATATCCCGTAATTAGGATATCAGTATCCTGTTGACACGATTCTTAAATAAATAATATAAGTATTACAATTATTATTATTATGATTTATAAAATATTATTTATTAAACACTTCTCCAACATGATTATTAAAATAATATAGATAAAATTAATATTATGGGGTAGGTGGCTCTGTGGTATCGAGTAGACCTGTGGATTTGAGAACCCGGGATCAATTCCCAAAGCCGACAAACAATTTTTTCCAAATGAAAACTACTCCTGTGACTCCCCCTCCACTAACATCCTTGAGGGCCGTGATTTGAGGGCCGGTAACCGCACTTATATAAAATATATTATCGAGATCTGCTACGGCAGGCTGCCACACCTAGTAATGGGTAGAAGGCGTGATGATATATTTATTTTTTTATTTAAATTATTAAAAAAAGAAAAAAGAATCAATTTTTGGTAATATCTCATAAAGATATAACATATGACTGCCCTTATATCAGGTGTTTGCCGCCATATTGTGACGTGATAATGATTGCGACAGGCGCGGTGGTCGAGCGTGTTAATGCACATCTCTTAACATGCTGTGACGTCACCCGAACCAAGGTTTGTCAGTTCGAATCCGCCTGTCGAAAAGTATGATTTGTCGTTAAATAAAAAAATTTGTATTAATCATATTCGGGCGCTATAAGCTAGTACTTATACATATGCCTTAAAAAAATAACATCGACTACGAAAACCGGCAGTACAACAGCGTAAAAACTGCGGCTCGGTGTGCCCGGTAGGCTCAGGCCCGATTCGGGCTGTAGCGCCATTGAAGAAGAAGATTATGATTGCGACCTTACTGCTTAATAATATTTTGAGTGTCTGAACCATGTTCTCGTATTTTTAGTCGCATCACACATATTGCGGCATAATAGTACTACACCTTTCTGTCATCGAATACTCATACATTTAATTATTTGAAAAATAGGTTAAGCCAACAAGTGATTATTAAAGTAACCAATTAATAAAATTAGTACAAATATTATAAATAATCTATTAATCAAAATATCGATCAATCTAATATTTAAAAATTAATAAAGTGATTGATTAATCGATTATTTTTCCAGCCCTACCCTGTACAATACTACCATGGGCGTCCACAGACATTTTTCCAGGGGGGGGGGAGTCGCAAAAAACTCTCAGATATATATATATATATATATATATATATATATATATATATATATATATATATATATATGTATATAAATTTCTAAAATATTTTTTTTTACATAACATAAATACAAATACACATAACAAATGGATAAAAAAAATATTTAAATTTGTGAAATAACTTACTAGTCTTTGTCATCTGGGTTCGAATTGAAGAGGAAGGAGAATTTTCTAGTAACTCTTCCATAAATTGACACCATTTCTTCAATAAATTCCGATTTAGCAGTTTTACAGTTTTTATTTTCTAATATTTTGTGTCCGTGTATACTTAAACTTAGATTATTCAATCGTTACGATAGGGAACATGTCGCTAGCTGGCCATAAGAATACTGCTGGAAAGTTTCAGCTTGAATTTATTATCTTTAAACTTATAATTTAATTTTTATTTAATTTATATATATATATACATATACAGTGTGGTGGCCACGACTCTCGAACATAGGACTTTAACATGTAAAATCACATTGTTTTAAATTTCCTGCTTCCAAATTATGTAAAAGAAAAAAGCTTCAAATAAAATTTTTAGAACATAAAATATGAAATTAATTTTGCATGCTTTGTATCGGCACAAATTAGACCTGAAAATGACTAAAATTGTCTCAAAACTATCGATAGCTATGAAATTGAAACAAAATTAAACAAATGTTTGACGTTAAATCTGTCAAAACTGTCAGAATAAATTCTTTATTTATTATTACGTTTATTTTGACAAATAAAACGTCAAACATATGTTTAATTTTGTTTCAATTTCATGGCTATCGATAGTTTTGAGGCAATTTTCGTCATTTTCAAATCTAATTTGTGTTACAAAGTATGCAAAATTATTTTGTTTATTGTTTCAGATGCAGAATGTTATGCCCTAAAACTTTTATTTCAAGCTATTTTGCTTCAAATATTTAAGGAAGCAGGAAATTTAAAAAATATAGTTTTACATGTTAAAGTCCTATTTTCGAGAGTCGTGGTCACCAATATCCAAGGGGGGGCGCGCGCCCCCCTTGCCTCCCCCTGCGGACGCCCATGAATACTACACTTAATGTGCGGCCTCCGTACTGGTGCAATAGGCTATTCCACAAAAAATTGATTACTTTATGTGTTAATCTACGTATAAAAATAATTTTTCCGTTTTTTTTAAAATTTTGTTGTAAAATTTCTACTAAAAGAGAAAAAATAGATATATTAATTAATTGTGATGTAACTCTTGGTGACAAAGATAGCATTAAGAAGGCTTTCTTTTTTGAAAGAGATTGATATACGAGGTGTGGCTATTAAATAACGAGACTGATGCTGTTTTAAAGTTTTATATTGATTCCATACCTATAGGATGCGGGCACTCACGTGACACTGTGACGTTTTTGTGACGTAAGAACAGCTGTTCCGAGAAAGATCACTGCGCCACCTACAAAATAGTTCATTTTGTAGGTGGCGTAGTTATCTTTCCCGGAACAGCTGTTCTTACGTCACAGAATCACGTGAGTGCCCGCATCCTATTTACTTATTATCACTTTCAATATACACCCCTCCTCTATCCCTACAATGTTCCATGCGAATCTTCCATAGTTCGAAACAATACTGGAAGTCTTCTTCTGTCAGCTCCTTCAGAACGCGTGCCAATTTCTCTTTCAAAGCTCAAATCTTGTTGCTATTAAGGCAAACTTCACCTTAGGAAACAGATAGAAGTCGCACGGTGCAAGATCTGGCGAATAAGGTGGATGGTCCAACACTGGGATGCTGTACTTGGCTAGAAATCTCTTGACTTTTTTCAATAAATTATAAGTTTCAGTAGCAGTTTTGCCAAGTTTCATGTGAAATTTCACAACAATTCATTGCTCTAATGTTGCACTTAACATTTTTTCGGCGAAACAAAAAAACAACTCTAATTAGAAGGAATGCTACGCCTATACGGATTTGTTTACAGAAGCGAGAGGTACTGCATTCGAAAGAGAAAGCTTCACGCTAATAAGCTGACGGTCGCTGGTGTTTGGCGCATGCGTACTTCGTCGGTAGCAGCGTCAGTTGCGTTATTTAATAGCCACACCTCGTAGTTTGACAAGAGCGCGAAACATCTCACGGAATTATCTATTCTAGTTTTAGTTATATTATTTGTGAAGAAATTTATTATATTAATCACGATCCAACTGTTAATATTCAGATAATAATAAAAATAATTATTCTACAAATTAAAGGTGTAAACATTTATGTACATTTCTTAGGTTAAATTAAAATAGAAGATTTTGATGTAGTTACTGTGCTATTCTAACAGTTATTGTTTTAATTATTATTGTAATTAAATATTGTTATGGGGTAATAGCTCAGTGGTATCAAGTCGGGTTGTGGATCCTAAGAACCCTGGTTCGATCCCCACAGCCGACAAAACATTTTCATCAATTTAAAATTATCCCTGTGGCTCCTCCACCACTAATACCAATGGCACACTGGTCGAGTAGCATGAATGAACGTCGAGAAACTCATCAATGAAACAACAGAACGCACCCTGACTGATAAAATAAACAAACACAAAAAATAGCACAAAGCAAAACCAAAATGACAGCCCACGCTAACATGAAATGAGACACAATAATACGTGTGAAATGAGACACAATCGTTTCATCAAGGAACTCCTCGATGGAAATAGAGGCGCCTCTATTTTTCATCGATGTCGGGTGCGTTCTGTTGTTTCATCGATGAGTTCCTCGATGCTCATTCATGCTCATCGACCAGTGTGCCATTGGCATAACATCTTTGGGGGCCGTGATTTGATGGCTGGTAACTGCACTTCTCGCCCATAAATATATCACTTACCGAGATCTGCTTCGGCAGAGTGCCACATCTAGTAATGGGTGGTAAAAAGGCGTAATGATATATATTTTTTCTAATATTGTTATGGGGGTAATGGCTCAGTGGTATCAAGTCGGCCTGTGGATCCTAAGAACTCTGGTTCAATCCCCACAGCCGACAAAACATTTTCACCAATTTAAAATTACCCCTGTGGCTCCCCCACCAATAACATCTTTGGGGGGCCGTGATTTGACGGTTGGTGCACTTCACGCGCATAAATATATCACTTACCGAGATCTGTTCCGGCAGAGTGCCACGCCCAGTAATGGGTAAAAGGTGTGATGATATATTTATTTATTTTTATTTAAATATTGTTTTGTTCTCGCTGCACATGTGCATTGCCTCACAATGTGAAGTTGTAGTTTAATTGAGCCACCTACGTCACAAGGACATCAATGGCGATCGTTTTGCACTTTTTAATTAAATATTTTAGATATTAATACCTTTCTTTTGATCATTTTTTAGCATTATTGTTATACATTTACAACTAAAATTGATATGCGTGAAATATTTCTTTAAACGCTGTTTTGTTGGAATAGCCTATTTGATTATTGTTATTTTCCTTGTTGCGTTTTGTTCAATAGGAAAAATACAACTAGCTAAATTACCTGAAAGTGAATCAAACAATAGAAAAATAATTTTTTGCTTCAATGTTCAACATACCTAGCAAATTTGTATTATCTGCTACAATGTATTTATCAATGTAATCAAAATGTAGTAAATTAGTGATGAAGATATAAACTACAATTTGAGTTATGCCTATTAGTGAAAAAATATTTTTTTAAACAGTTCCAATCGAGATAGATAATATTTAATACTAAACTTAAACTTAATTTACGGAATGCAATGATCATCACAGTTTTTCACAAAGTTTCCAAAAGAGAAAAATAACTGTAAAAAGATAAAATAAAAAAATAAATATATCACCACGCCTTTTTACCCATTACTGGGTGTGGCATTCAGCCGAAGCAGATCTCGGTAAGTGATATATTTATGCGCGTGAAGTGCGGTTTCCAGCCGTCAAATCATGGCCCCCAAAGATGTTAGTGGTGGGGGAGCCACAGGAGTAATTTTAAATTGGTGAAAATGTTTTGTCGGCTGTGGGAATCGAACCAGGGTTCTTTGGATCCACAGGCCGACTTGCTACCACTGTACAATTACCCCATGACTGTAAAAAGGGAGGAAAAATTAGGAAATTGTTTCTTAGAACTTCGTTATAGTAACACACAAGAAACAATAGAATTACTAATTTCTATCATATCAGGAATACTCAAATTTCACCCAGTAATTCTCGCAAGCCAAAAATGGATTTCTTAAATAATTCATAACGGCGATGTTTCGAACAGCACGGCATTTAAAGAAATATTTAACTCATATCAATTTTACTTTCACGACCCCCATACTTTTTATGTCATCAAAATTGCAGTTTGTAAACGGCTAATTTAATAATACGAGGGTAAGGTGAAAAGTTCTCGGCCTGACAATGAAAGACTGCGATTTGCAGTTAAAAAATTATTTTATTTTTCTACATACTCTCCCTTGACTTCAACACAGCGTTTCTCCAACATCAATATTCCTTCCCGGAAGTGAGATTCTGGAAGGCTATGAAAATAATCGTCTACGGCCCTCTCAACTTCTTCATTGGACGCGAAGCGCTTCCCAGAAACAAATTTCTTCAAGTTTGGGAACAGATAGGAGTCTGAGGGTGCCAAATCAGGAGAATATGGGGGATGGCCGAGCAAATCGTACTCAAAATCCCGCAGTTTTCCCATCGCCAACGTACCCTTGTGTGCAGGTGCGTTGTCCTGGTGAAAGATGATTTTTTTCTTCTGCAAGCCAGGGCTCTTCTCGCGAATTTTGGCATCCAGATGGTCAAGAAGGTTGGAGTAATATTCACCTGTAATTGTTCTGCAGTTTTCAAGGTATTCAATTAACAGAATCCCTGTCGCATCCCAAAACACGCTGGCCATGACCTTTCCAGCAGATGCGATCGACTTCGCTTTCTTTGGCGCTGAACCACCGGCTTCCACCCACTGCTTGGGCTGCTGTTTCGTTTCTGGCGTGTAGTAGTGGACCCATGTCTCATGCACAAAATCAGTCTGATCCCTATTGAATCGGTCCAAACATTGCTGCGAAGATCGTTTGCGCATTTGCTTTTGATCAGCATTCAGCAAATGCGGCACCCATCTTCCGCAGAGCTTTCGCATCTCTAATTCTTTGTTCAAGATGTTTCGCAACCTTTCTTCCGATGTCCTCACAGTCTGAGCTATCTCACTCACCTTCACTCGCCTATCGTCCAACACGATATCATGTACTTTTTAGATGATTTCTTGTGTGATGGCGGTTTTTGGTCGTCCTTCACGTGGGTCAGTTTGAAGGGACGTGCGACCACGTTTAAATTCAGCTGCCCACTTTTTAACGGTTGACATGGAAGGAGCAGAGTTCCCGTAAACATTTGTCAACTTCGGATGAATTTCCTTAGGGGTTAATCCATCCAAAACGAAGAATTTTATGACCGCACAATATTCAAGTTTATCCAGTTTAACGAAAAACACGCAAGACGTCTACTTCAAAAATTCGTGTAAACAAACTAAGTTGAAACTTGTCATACGAACTAATAACACGTGCACCCAGGCAGGAAACATAAATTTTTGCTGATTGGAACGCTATCTCTGTGTAAGGCCGAGAATTTCAGAAATTAGTAAAGGAAAAATTTCTCATTTAGAACTTTGGTACAGTTTCTAATGCCTGTTTTACACTGAGCAATATTGCAAGTGCAACTGCAACTTTCAACAAGTTGAAGCAATATTGTACGAGTGTAATACAGGAATTACAAGTGCAAGAGGCAGAAGCAATCTTGCAGCAACCTCTTGCACGAATTAGAACGTGTTCCAATTTTTGCAAGATTTGCAAGGCCACTGTAAGTTATTTCTAGTAATTTTAAGTTTGTTAGAATGCTACCAACTTATTATAAATATCAAAAACGATAAAGTTGGGTTAAGGATATTAAAATGATTTACTGCATTGCAAATAATTGTGCAAATACTTATAAGAATAAATTTTTATATCAATGCAATATAACATATGAAACAAATGTTAATAATACAAGTGATATAAGAGGTTAAGCTGATATAATATGAAGTTAGTAACCACAAAAATTTGTAAATAAATTAAAATTATATTGCAGTTGCAAGTTGCTGAATGTAAAGTGAAAAAAATATCTCTGCAACATTTTGGTGCAACTAGTTGAACGTAAAACTTGCAAGTTGCAATGGGGAATTCAAGTGGTAGAGCTTTTTAATATATATATTTATTAAAATAAATTCTTGACCGTACATCATATTTAATACAATATAAAATGATATCTTTCTTGCTGAAATATGAAAGTTAAAGTTGAATAATTTAAAACGCTCATTGCAATTACGTAGTTGCATTAAGCCAATCACAGAGCTTTGTCTGAAACGTTTGTCGGTGCTCAATTTTACTGAGAGGAAGACGAAGAAATAAGCATTCAGCATTCTACGATTCTACCAATGACGTATAATACTAGACGAATTATGCCGTATTCAAGTCAATGCAGTGTTGTGAAGCAGAAAGGGATGGAATAACTTTTCGGTCCGCCGGGCGCGCGGCAAGGAGCGAGTACACTTTCATGTTATGCAAGTTGCTCCTTACCGCGCACCCGCTTCACCAACCAGTTATTCTATCCCTTTCTGCTTCACAACAAACGCCGTTGTTATCCGTCTAGTTATGTTTTGCCTGAGGATTCTATGACAACGACACATGTTACGTGAAGTTACCTGTTATTTATCTCTGTCTTATCTGTCTCTCTTTAAGCTAAGATGCAACTACGCCATATTCGTTTGTTTCGAAAGTTTAAATATTTTTATCATGCTTAATAAAAGTTAAAAAAAAATAAAAATGTTGGGTATAATAATTTTATTACGTAGATTAATATATAAAAAATTCAAAAAAGTCTTGAAAGGCCCATTGCAGGTTGCGCTTGCTCAGTGTAAAACAGGCATTAGGAAAATTGATGTGTTAGTATAATAGTTTGAAGAATTAATTGTATTTTACTATCAAGCTTGTAATAAATTCTTTAATGGGCAATTGCACCGCTGTTACTTAAATGTTTATAATAATTTTTTCTTAAATGAACAAGTTCTTGTCGAGATGAACTATCAAATAAGTTACTTATCGTTGCTGTCAAACATTCGATTTGATATTATTCATTTAAGCTATCCTTCAAATTTAAGTGAAAACGAGCAACGGGATGGATCTTTGGAAACATGTTTTTTATAATTTATAAATAGCATCTGACAATCCCCCTTCAGTGTCTTCGCGATCCCCCCCCCCACGCGGATTGGCGACCCACTGGGTTAAAGCATATGACCGGAGTTCATAAGGTCCCAGGTTCAAATTCTGGCTGTACCCTAATTTTTCTCTTTATAATTTCATTTATATGATTTTTGTTATGCATGCTTTATATATTTTAAATTGCTTATAGATTTGAAATTTTAGACCATTATTTGAATTGTTAAATTATGAAAATAAACCAGCCTTTACAGATTGTTTTAATTGAATAATTATTTTAAAAATCAAAATTATTCGCGTTACCGCATTTTAAAATTTGACATTAACGATATATTCTCTCATTACTCATTTCAATATAAATGGTTGGGGTTGGAAAATGACGCTAATTTATAAATTTGGAAAATTGCCGGCTATATGATTGGAAAAATCATCACATGTTGATGACATATCATTTGTACATTATTTTCATACCAAAAACGTATTGAAAAGTATTAAAATAATTATTTTAAGAAAATAAAACAAAAATATCAATATTTGTTCAAGATCGCAAGATGCATGCGGTAATTATTATTTTTCGGAATGAAGTCAAATTTAATTGCAAATGTAAACAATTATATTGTATAAATAAAGAAAATATTATTTTAACATACGACATAAATATGGTTAGTGTTCGATTATTTGGCGCTAAGTTTTAAAACTATAATATGCTCGGATCATTTATATATCTAACCTGATCGTTATATGATCAAAATCGGTAATATGACCGCGGCTATATTACCAAGTGCCAACCCTATTAAAATGGTGTATAATTCGATATTAATTGATTGATTTTGTTTCCAGATCGGATTCATACAGAAACGGAGGTCCGCTGATGATGATGGAACTCTCGCACAGTCTTACGTTAAATGAGGAAGCCCTCAAACAGATTCCAGATGCGAAAAGACCAGTTTTCGTTTTCGAATGGCTGCGTTTCTTGGACAAAGTGCTAGTTGCCGCACAGAAGGTCAGTAACATTCATTATAACTCACCTACTTACTACCAATTGATAGATTGTAGTATGTTACTCTATTTTACAGGAAACTGATATGTGTAATATACTTTTCGCGTCTCCGTCCGAGATTACATATCTTATAATTGTTGGGAAACTAGGCGTTTGCCGAAAGCCGTTCAGAAACCAAGTTTTTACCGAACACCGTTCGGAAACTGTGTTCGGTAAAAACTAGGAACTTTTGTCAATTTTATGCGTTGATCGTTTGGGGGTTAAAGAGATTGCATCAATAATTTCGTTCATCGGCGCGAAAAGTCTTGTGTATCACGCGTCTAAAAACTATTTTGCGAATACTCTCAAGTTGCAAGCCTCACCTTCGGTTTGGTCTGTCAAAATATGCTCGCTCTCGCAAAAGTACAGTTTTCAGCCTAGTGATACAAACAGAAAAGCGGATTTAAAATATTTCGGTCCCTTTCAACCGCGACTCTCGAATATAGGGATTTAACATGTACAATCATAATTTTGTAATTTCCTGCCTCCCTAATTATTTTAAGCAAGAAAGCTTCAAATAGAAGTTTTAGGACATAAAATTCTGCATCTAATTCAATAAAAAAAATTAATTTTACATGCTTCGTAACGGCACAAATTATATCTGAAAATAACGAAATTATCGATAGCCATGAAATTGAAACAAAATTAACAAATGTTTGACGTTTTATCTGTCAAAATAAATGACATAATAAATAAAGAAATTATTTTGACAGATTTAACGTCAAATATTTGTGTAATTTTGTTTCAGTTCCATGGCTATCGATAGTTTTGAGGTTATTTTCGTTATTTTCAGATTTAATTTGTGCCGTTAAGAAGCATGCAAAATTGTTTGTTGGATTAGATGCAGAATTTTATGTCTTAAAACTTTTATTTAATACTGTCTTGCTTAAAATAATTAGGGAAGCAGGAAATTATAAAATTATGATTTTACATGTTAAATACCCATGTTCGAAAATCGCGGTCACCACTCTGTAAATTATACATTATAAGGGAATAAAATTATATATTTCTATTATTTAAACTAAAAGTTTGAATCCGGGCCCTAAAATTTTTGGGCCCTAGGCTATTGCCTCTTTAGCCTAGGCCAAAGTCCGCATATGGATACAAATAATTATTGGCTAAGTAATATACAGTGGCCACAAAATATCAGACCTATTTTCAGGACTCGAAATGAAAAATTTCATCAACCTGAACGTCATTTCAAAAATGTGCGACTAAAAAAAATTCCAGCATGATCAAGAAAATGCCTTTTGAAATTCTTATAGTGATGAGCATTTACCGGTTAATTATATTTATGTTAAAAATCGGCCAATTAACTAGTTAAATAAAATTCATAACTTGCCATGGGAAATTATGCTTATTAGATTCGGGAACATCTTAATCATACTTTTATTTTGATACTAAATTATTAATGGAATATATCTGGCTGGAAATATATTTTTGCGTTCATTTATGTATTTTTTACTACTATTTTTTTTTATTTTTTTTTATGCCAATGGCACACTGGTCGAGGAGCATGAATGAGCGTCGAGGAACTCATCGATAAAACAACAGAACGCACCCTGACTGATAAAATAAACAAACACGAAAAAATAGCACAAAGCAAAACCAAAATGACAGCCCACGCTAACATGAAATGAGACACAATAATACGTGTGAGTGAAATGAGACACAATCGTTTCATCGAGAAACTCCTCGATGGAAATAGAGGCGCCTCTATTTTTCATCGATGGCGGGTGCGTTCTGTTGTTTCATCGATGAGTTCCTCGACGCTAATTCATTCTCCTCGACAAGTGTGCCATTGGCATTAAATTTAATTTTTGTACCTCATATTTTCTAGTGAACATTTATATTTTTTACTCTTCATTGATTTTAAGTTACCGATAAAAAAAGTTTTTCATGTAATTTGATTTACTTTTGGTACTTTTAATAGGGTAGCTGGCTCAATGGTATCGTGTTGGTCTGTGGATTTGAGAACCTGAGTTCGATTCCTACAGCCGACAAATTTTTCACTACATTAAAATTATCTCTGTGGGTTCTTCTCCACTAACGTCTTTGGGGGTAACCGTATTTCACGCGCAATAGTATATTACATAACAAGCATCGAAACTGTAAGATAACGTGTGAGTGTACAAATTGAAAAATGAGGCGCGCGGCGCCGATTGATTTAAGTACACGAGCACAGTTATCACACTTTCGAGCGAGTTATGTACACTATTTTTCAGACGACCACAAATTTCTAAAAAAAGTTTACAAAAGCAATGTTCTTACACTTTGACAGCTGATGCGTTTTTGAAGATAAGCGTTGACGTTTGAGGTTAGTTGTGGTAATATCAACTGTACTAACCGTAATGTCAAAATATTAAATAATGCTAAAATATTAGTAAATAAGTAATTATTAATTTAAAAAAAATAAGATTTATCTATGCAAATATGTTGAAAAATCTGCCAAAACTTCGATTTAAATAATAATACAAATTCTTTTCATTTCTTTTATAATTTTCTTTCATCGCAATACCATCTGTTGTCAATCAGTGGAACTTCACCTGATATGTTAGAAGTGTGCGTTATTATAACATATCAGTGCATGTTATTTTCAACTCTCCGTAGTAATTTATGGTGTTATGTTTACTTTCGTAAGTGGTCGTCTGAAAAATATATAACGGGTAATGCAGTTACCCGTGAAAAAAAATTCATTTACCGAGATCTGCTAAGGTGTGATGATATATTTATTTTAAATACTTTTCAGCTGTATCTATACTTCGTATAATGAAATTTTAGTGTTATTTTCCAGTACATCGTAATATTTTTATATCATGATATAGGTCTTTTTTATGGTGGCTCCATGGTATCGAGTCAGCCAGTGGATTGAAGACACGGGTTCGATTCCCACAGCCGACAAACAATTTTCACCACATTAAAAGTACGTATGTGGCTCTTTCTCCACTAACATATTTGGGGGCCGTAATTTGACGGCTGGTAACCGCACTTCACGAGCAAAATATATCATTTATCAAGATCTGCTACGGCAGAGTGCCACACCCAATAATGGGTAGAAGGCACGGCAATCGAGCGCCTAGCGTAGCAGTTTCTTGACATTGCACGCCGTAGGTCGCTGGTTCGAATCCCGCCCAGAGTATGGATGTTTGTGATGCATTTATAAGGGTTACATGGTATCTACCGACCTATAATTCCTGAAAAACCAGGAAAAAGCCTGGAATTTGAAAACATACCTTGAAATCCTTAAATATCCTTGAATTTTTATAAAATATCTGGAAAAAATTATTTACCGTCAAACAATATTTTTAATTTAAGGTTTTCTTATATTTTGGAATAAAATTTATGTTTGAAAGATCGCAGCTATTTTTTTTTTGTTATTCGTGCATCATACAGAGGGTTCCACTAACTGACTGAAATTTAATTTTGAATGAGTCATAGCGTTTGTGTTGCTGTACAAGAACTTGAGAGCTTGTTTGCTATTTGATTTCTTAATTTTGTTTGTTATATATACCTTGAAATTCTTGAATCTCCTGAATATTTTTAATTTGAAATTGGTAGATACTATTCAGAGCTGGGCAAGCTACTTAAAAAAAGTAGCTAAGCTACAGTTACAGCTATTCTTTAAAAAAGTAACTGAGGTACAGCTATAAGATACATTTTGTCAAATATAGCTAAGCTACATCTAAAAGCTTTCGTTAAAGTAGCTGTTAAATTTTAAAGCTACTTTTATCAATTATTGTGAATTAATTAAATTTGCCATTGTCATATGATCAGTTGATCAGTCTTTTGTTATAATGACTGTTAATTTACTATTATGTATATAAATATCAAAAATCGCAAATAGACAAATGTACTGTTAATTTTTGATGCTATAATTTTTATTTATATCGCAATAAATTAACAGTCACATTAACAGAAGACTCCTAAACAGTCAATGTTTAGTTCATCTAATATTTAATACAAAAATAGGATAGGTTAAGAACAAGTGAAAAATAAAATATGTGTTAAAACTATTTAGGTAATAACTTGTTATCCTACAGTTATAGAAAACAATAAAGAAGGTACAATTCAAATACAAAACAAAAATAAATAGGTATTTCTTAATGAACGGTGGTAGCTTTTAAGCTACAAAAAGTAGCTTTGGGCTACGCTAAAAAAAGTAGCTTTAAAAGTAGCTTCAGTTGTTATAACAATATATTTAAGCTAATAGAAAAAAACATAGTTCGCTACAAGCTACAGCTATATTTTTTCACATTTAGCTAAGCTACAGCTAAGGTAAACCTAGCTAAGCTAGTAGCTAAGCTACAAAAGTAGCTAGCTACTGCCCAGCTCTGACACCATTGGGGTTAGGTGGAGGAACAGCCCTTGGCTGAACCTCGCTATTTACCCTAAGTGGTCAAACAAACAAAAAATGATATATTTATTTTATTTATGATATAGGTTTTATTTTATAGTATACAACTACAAAATAATCAAAATGTTAGTTGAAATGCATTTGTTGTTTGCAGTCTGACATAAAAGGATGTCAGAAGAAGTTGGTAGAACAACTAACCAATCATGTCCAAGAATCACCAGGCCCTCCAACAAGAAAACTCATAGCAAGATGTCTTGCAACTTTATTTTCTGTTGGCGATACGTTTTTGCTTTTCGACACTGTTAATAAATGCAATGATATACTTAAAAACAAAGATGATTCGCCCAGCTTCTTACCAACAAGGCTGTACGTAATCTTATTAGCTCTTTTTGTTTCAAATTTAATTTAATTTTATTTTTATTAGTGCTGCAATTTGCTGTGTTGGATACATGTATGAAAAATTAGGACGAATGATGGGAAGATCTTATGAAGAAACAGTACAAATATTGATTCGATCACTGCGAAGCGCAGAATCACAAACGAGAATTGAAATTATGCTCACGTTAGAAAAGGTAACTTTCTAGTTTTTGCGTTCTCACCTATTTGTATAAGTACAGCACTACTCTTTGTCATAGAGCTCGACAAATAATAATAAAACCGCGACTTTAATGTGTTTTAACGCCCGTATTCACGTATATAACGAATGGCGTGGCCTGTACATTGGCGCGAAAATGAAATATACAGCCTCAATGAACTTCATGTACGATATGCACATTTATGCAAATTTGTTAATGATATAATTATTTATTATCAATCTATCATAATTATTATTCTTTTAACATGCTATTTTTATAAATGGAAAGAATTACATACCGTCGTATTTCATAATAAACCGCCATTTTTGTAAATACAACTTTTGACACAGAATGTACCGACGATAGTAGCTCTACTATTGTAAAGTTTGACATATATTAAGGTGGTTATAGCTTTTAAATAAATACAAAGCAGTTTTTATTCTTATCAGAAAGCGGTATTCAATTATTTAATTCAGTGGTTTTCAAAGTGTGGGTCTCGAAGACATTAAAGGGAGGTCATCGGATGTTATTTAGAAATTTTAAAAATCCTGTATTCAAAGATTCATCCAGTTCACTTTTGCTTAAATTTTAATGATTGCTTAAATGAAAATATCGATTCGAATGTTTGATAGCAATGTTAAAGTACTCATTTGACAATTTATTTCAACAAGATCTTAAAATTTAAGGAACAGTAGTTCAACTGGACATCAAAGAATTTATTATAAGCTTGATAGCAAAATACAAGTAATTCTTCAAGCTATTACATCAACATACCAAAATCCCTAAGAAACTATACCAAAGTTCTTAATGAGAAGTTTTTCGTTTACTAATGTAAGGTGTTTTAGGTTTTAAACTACAATTAAATAGAATAATGATCATATTGCTATATCAGTACACGTCTAGCGTAATCAATACATGAACATAGAGTGTCAATCTGTCAATATCTACCTCGTAATTATGGAGTGACCCTGAGCCTGGACTCCAGATATGTCGTACACTAATTTCTGAAATCAATGTTCCATTTTTAAAATGCACATAATTAAATCAACCTCTTACAAACTGCAATTTTGATCATTTAAAAAGTAAAGGGGGTCGTGAAATAATTTATTTGTGATTTTTGCCTTCAAGGCTCTGAAAAGTTTGAAAACCACTGATTTAATCTGTTGAAGCCATATTTATATTTTTATTGGATGCGAGCAGTAAATGTCAAAACACAATAATGTCTAAGGTATTGAAAGTCTTTTCGTTGAACTTTGTAAGATAAAATACATTTGGATAAACATTTCAGTTTCTCACTTGATAAAGCACTCAAAGAGCTTCCGAACAATTTTTTTTTTAAATAACAGTAAACAATTGATTACTGTGCTTTGTTGTTTGTAAAATTTTTATTCACAGGCAACGTTTCGGCTCCTGAATTGGACATTTTCAATTCCAGATTTGTTGATATGATATTTTTTTACATGTTAGTACAATGTCTTACAATCTCATTGTAAAATTATATCTTATCATTTATTTTTTAAAGTGAACATACTAGTAGTTTATATAACAAGGGAGTAAAAGTTGTCATTATTTGTTGAGAGCGAAGATTGACATCTGAGGGCATAGCCCGATAAATTAAAAAAAAATGTTATTAAGCAAAGTTAAACTAGACAAAGGGGCCTATAAGATGACAGTAATAAGAATTTTATGTCACTTCCGGTTTTAGCGGAAATAGACTTAACTTTAAATGTAGCATAGGGAATCGGTATTTCTATATATTTTTTGGAAAGTACATAAAATTAGCTACACAACTGTACCAAAATATTATAGCTTTAATTCAAATATTTCAAAATAACAACAATTTATTTTTGTATGTCCCGTCCCCTCTCTTTAACGTCCTTGAGCATAATCCGAGGGATACAATCGCTTGAGGCAAATAATGACACTTTACTCACATTATATTATATACGATATTTTATATACAAACGGAAAAATTCGTTATTTAACAAAAGGAACTGTTAACAGCATGTAAAATTAGTACGAATGATGTACATTCCTATAAACGAAATACTATTTATTTTTTAATGTTATTAACAAATATTGCAAGTATTTTCAAGGAAATAATTTCACAGAGAAGTTCTGAGGTCTACTGAATCTATAATATTTTTCTAGATG
This sequence comes from Pterostichus madidus, assembly GCA_911728475.2. NCBI lineage: Eukaryota > Metazoa > Arthropoda > Insecta > Coleoptera > Carabidae > Pterostichus > Pterostichus madidus. Next base: position 21,625,005 of record OU452311.1, on the reverse strand, counting down.
GCACTGGCAATGGCCTTGAATCAATTTATTTCCCTAGGAAGTACATTAAGTAATGATTTTGATAAGAATAAAGTTTACTTTATTTACCGATTGTATATAAATACATTTTAGCTCAGTCAAAAATGTATACTCGTTGTAGTTCCACTAGGTAGTGAAGGCGGCCACCAATTTAAAAATTATGCTAACTTTGTTATATGTTGTTATTCTCAATACATTTATAAATTTTTTAAAAGTTCTGGATTAAATAAAATTGTTCAAATTATGGACACATTTTTAACAATTTGTTTTGATTTTTTTTAAAGTAGTTATTCAGTTTAAAGCTGACTGACTTCTCTTGTTCTTTTGAATCCGATAGTAGATGCCTACATAGTATTATTAGCATAAAGATTATTTATTACTTAAGATAAGTTTTACTTCTTGACTGCGTAAATATAGAAAATATACACTTAATTTGTAAGTAAAACATTTCTCAAAATTACATAATGAGATCCTAATCTTATTTACTTTCTAAATAAATAAACTCTTCGGTAAAATGTGTCAGCTGTACTTATATTAATAGGTGGGAATATATCTATCAACAACTACAATATTAAACAAAATATATGATTTAGGTTTGTGCTGGAATGGGTAGCGCTATAACAAATGTCCACAAGGATATTTACAAAGCTACACGGCACTGTTTGATAGACCGTGTGATGGCAGTGCGTTGCGCAGCCTCGAGATGTCTGCAAGAAATGTTAAACCACGCACCGTTTTTGTATACAACAGAACTGGAGAGCTTGGCAACTTTATGTTTCCGAGCTTTTGATGGTTCCAACTATGAAGTCAGATGTTCGGTTGCAAAGCTGTTGGGTGCGTTAATTGCCATCACGCAACAAGCACAATCGAAAACAAATCAAGGTAGTTCTTTTATACAGATCAATCTCTAATCGATTATTTTTGTTTTCTATACTGGAATTCTTTAATTATTTATAAAATTAACCACAATGATTTTATTATGCACAAAATCGCAAAGCAAGGCGTGATAATATAGCGATTATAGCCTACATCATGATTTAAGGAGAAACATGACATTCGCTTGATTGATTTCAAGTCTAATTTGTTTGTTTCTATATAATATTGAAAGTAAACTATACACAAAATTGTTACTGCCATTTATAATTTTTATTATTAGCTTTCAATTAACATGCTTAAATTAACATCATATTAAAAAATATATATTAATTTCTCTTATAGTCGCACTTGTTTGTAACGTAAGAAAAAAAATCATAATGCATAAGCATGTTTATATTATAAAATATGCTTGCTCCAGAATTTTTTTATTTACAGGAAAACAAAGGGTTAAAACAATTTTAATTTTTTTGAGCAACTTCTCATTCTTTTTTTTTTTAATTAACTATGTGAATTCCATGAAATAATCGCAACTAGTACTGCGTCTGGCAACTGTCAGGTTTCACCTTAAATGCAATATTACGTAAATTCAATTATATATCTCGTTATAAAATATCAGTGATTTTTTTTTAGTTCTTGATATCATTTCTACTTAGTATTTTCTAATTAGAAACAGTTCGGCAGTACGGTGATGTGGGTAGCGTTACAGAATTCGAATCCGGAGATCCCGAGTTCGAATCCCACTCAAGCTATATTTATATATATACCGGATTGTGCTTGGTGAGGATGAACATAGGAATTTAACATGTAAAGTCATAATATTGTAATTTCCTGCTTCCCTAATTATTTTAAGCAAAAAAGCTTCAAATAAAACTTTTAGGGCATAAAATTCTGCAATACACAAAATTAATTTTGCATGCTGTGTAATAATAAATTAAGGTAATAATGTAAAGAAATTATTTTGATAGTTTTGACCGATAAAATGTTAAATATTTATTTAATTTTGTTTCAATTGCCTGGCTATCGATAGTTTTGAGGAAATTTTAGTCATTTTCAGATCTAATTTGTACCGTTACATAGCATGCAAAATTAATTTTGTTTTTGCTTAAAATAATTAGGGATGCGGGAAATTACATTATGATATTACATGTTAAAGCCCTATGTTTATCTATATCAAGCACCACCCAATATATGAACTACTACATTACGACTCGGTGAATCCGGACCCTGTATTGTAATTGGGATTAAGTTTCTGTTTTACAGAGTAACATATATAAATAATTAAGTAAATAAAATTTTAAAATATTTTGTGGTGCCATAATTGTTTCAGAAGAGTTTTTATACACAAAGAACTAATTTGCCTTGTTAAACATCAATGTCAACATACTGTATATTAAAATGATTACAAACAGTTTGGAATTAATTATCATATGAAACTGCCTATCGGTGAAATTATACGAATTTCAATTTTCTTTGTGTTAAAAACAGAAATAACTGATTAAAGGAAACCAAATTTCGGAGTAATTTTGTGAGAAATTATCTGACGATTGTAAAATACGTTTCAGTACAACAGTCAAAGGGTTTGAAAACGGTGTCGTTAGACGAAGCTCTTAGTGTGTTAATGTCTGGGTTTTTGAGAGGCGGTGTCGGTTTCTTGAAAGGTACAGGCGAAATGATAAAAGGAAGCTCAAGCGTTAACAGGGAAGTTCGAGTGGGAGTTACTCACGTAAGTCTCGAACATTTGTTCGCATCGATGTCTATTTTATTCTGATTTATTCCGTAGGCTTATGTGATATTTGTACAAATTCTCGGTGGAGTATGGCTGGAAAGAAATATCAGAACTTTCTTGTCACATGTTTTATACCTTGTTGCAAATCCAAAAGCTGCTTCATCGCACGTTGATGCTGTGTATTCTAGGAAATGCATCAATTTCATTTTGAGAAGTGTGTTAGGAAAAATGTTGAGTGAAAAAGCACAAGTTTCTGCTTGTAAGGAAATCGCACAGATCGTGATAAAAGAAATGAATTCAATAGGTTCGTACATTTCATTCTGAATTTTACAGCCGGATTCTCAAAAAAGTTTTAACTAATCCTGAATTTTGGATTAGCTAATCTTATTCTAGTCTAATTTTTAAAAAAAAGTTATACCAAATCACTTGCTGAAAATCAAATGATATTAGAATTTATTTAAACTTTTTTGAGAATATGGTTAACTTAATTAGACTAATCCAAAATTCAGGATTAGCAAAACTGTTTTGGGAATTGGGCTGTAAAAGATTATTGTAATAAATATATAACAACAATGTTATTTAGTTTTACTAGAAATTTATTTTTGAACCATTCATTTTAGATTTTAATCCAGAAAACGCAAAAGACAGTAATCAGGAAACACTTTTTAGTCAACATTTACTTGTTTGTGCTTTACAAGAAATTGGAAGTCTGATCCTAAGTCTTGGGACTACTGCACATGATTTAATAACAGATCAATCTTTGAGTAAGTGACATATAGGTATTTTGCTATTTACAAGTTCTTATTTTTTAACTCAATAAAATTTATATCCGAAGTATTGTTTAATAAATTATTGATGGAAATACTAGGAAAAAAATATTGAATATATACAAAAACGTAAACTTTCCATATTCAATTTTTCAATAGAATCTGTAAAAGATAAACCGTACAAATGTTTTAAAGTATTCGTTTCATAAATTATCTTCAACAGGTAGTGAAATCGTATTGTAATGAAAACATTTATTATTGTTTGTATAGTTATTATTATTGAGATAAAAAGTTAGAATATGAATGATTTAAACGCTCTATACTTATCTACGAAGAATTTATTCTATTTTTTTTTTGTTTCTTAGATTTAATTGAGGCAACAATAAGTGTATTGGTGCATCCATGTTATGCAGCCCGTTTAGCAGCAGCATGGTGCTTGCGCTGCATTTGCGTCGCTGTTCCTAGTCAGATTACTCCTTTAATTGATCGGTGCATCAGCGGAATCGAAGATCTACGTACATCTTCAGAAGCTATATCAGGGTACAGTTGCGCACTGGCAGCAGTTTTAGGAGGAGTTAAGTTATCTCCATTGGGGGTACCGCATACAAAAGGCAAAATAATTTTCAACACTGCCGAAGAACTGCTGAGAAGTGCAAGTCAAAATAGTAGACTGTCTTTGAATAGAACGCAAGCAGGATGGCTGCTTATTGGTGCCATTATGACTTTAGGTAAAACAAAAAAATTACTTATAAATTTAAATTTTATAGAAACGTCAACATAACTCACTTTCAAGGTTTATATTTGTTGTTGTCTTATCTTTGTCATTCACTGGAAGGAACAAATAAATAGACAATATTTTCACTCTAAATTTTTAGGAGTTCCTGTGGTGCGTGGTCTGCTACCTCGCATGTTACTGCTGTGGCGTAATTCATTCCCACGTTCAACGAAGGAGTTGGATTCGGAAAAAGCTAGAGGAGATGCATTTACTTGGCAAGTTACACTGGAAGGCAGAGCTGGGGCCCTATCTGCTATGCATAGCTTCTTGCAAAACTGTCCGGAACTTTTGAACGACGACATTATCAGAAGATTGCTCACTCCTGTTGAATCTGCACTAGCAATGCTTACAAAGTAAGTAACCGTTCAGTAATAAAATAGACTCATTTTTACACTGCTTTCATTAGATAAAATAAATATTATATGTAAATGATTAGCTTCGTGACTTTTATTAAATAACATTGAAGTTTATAGTCATCACATCGCTTAGTTAATAATAAGCAAAAGAAATATATGATTAAATAAATTAAATAGTTAATTAAATAATAAAATTATCTGCAGACCGGTAAAATATTTTTCGAGTCTCCGTCCGAGATTGACAGTTTTACATATCTCATAATAGTTCAGAAACTATGTTTATCGAACGCCGTTCGGAAATCAAGTTTTTACCGAACGCCGTTCGGTAAAAATTAGCAACTTTTGTCAATTTCATGCGTTGAGTGTTAGGAAGTTAAGAGAGATTTTTAGCAATTTTAAATTAATAATTTTATTCATCGGCGTCAAAAATATTTTGTATCACGCGTCTAGAAACTTTTTTGCAAGTACTCGCAAAAGCAGTTTCCAGACTTGTGATACAAATAACTGTTCGCAGCCTGAGGTAATAATAAGACTGATAAAGGGTTACATAGTGCCAGTGAGTATAAACTTAATACTCACTGGCAGTGTCTAATGTTCAAATAATATGTTCCATCGTATTTAAACTTAAACAGATTAAATTTGAACTGTCTTTCAACTTTCAATCTTAAGCGAGTAAACAAAAATAAATATCTGATATATTTTCTCAATTCTTTCTTAAGCATATCAAACGTTTTGAAGAGTTATGGACAGCAGCTAAAGGCACCAGCTGCAATGGTTCGGTTACGTCTGTATGAAACATTACTACTTCTGCCGCCTCAATCATTCGAAGGTTCTTACACACATCTCTTGAGGATGCTTGTCGCAGAATTCACTCTTACAGAAAATCCAGCAAATACAACTACGTCGATGCTCCGATCTGTATGCCACGCTGATGATTCTGTAATCTTAGGAACTTGGTTGCAAGAGACTGATCATAGAACCATCGAAGATCAGGTTAGTAACTTTATGATTATGTTATTGTTTGCAAGGACTCGTGTCCGTTAAAAAGAAAATATTGCTTTCGAATTAAACAATAATGGGTCGGTCGTATTTTTCAAATATGCCTAATATTTCTATAAATTAAATTTGAACAATGCTTGTAAAACCCACATTTAAAACGACGTAAATCAGTTAAAACCATAACAAATTGTTAATATCGGTGTGTAATACATATGTTTACTACTCTCACCATTATCGACAAATGTGAATAAAGGGTGTTGTAATTTGTACATTGGAAACGATTCCATAGAATTTTTTATAATTCTGTTTTCGTTCATCTTTGTTTCCCTTGCTCGATAATAACAAATAATTTCTGTTGGTTGCTGATAGAATTCAGTTTTAATTTTTATAAGCAATGATTTAAAAAAATTGATTCAAACAATGTATCGATTGAAATTTGTAGAATTCTTGATACCAGTCCCTGATTATTAGGATATGACACAAAATAAATGTATTTCATTTCTTAAAAGTTGCTAGAGTTAGAGTAACATTCCTTATATAAATTGTACCAAGCAAATAGTTTCTGCAACATGTCGTTAAATATTTGATAATATATTAACACCCTTGCTTCCGTATCCCAGATGGAGCCTAATCGAAGAACTGATGGGGAACATGTGAGTAAATTTCAGAACAACGGATTACTGATTACTCCCTTGGTTTTTAATTCATTTTCATGATACTAGTTGTTTGATGTGAATTCATTATTTATAAGCATGGCATTTTCGACAGTATAATTTCATTTTTATCATAGAGAGCTACTTGCTTTTTGTTTGTTTTCAATCATTTTTGTAGCATTATAGTTATAATATTGTCTTGTTGATAATTTAATATTTATTTCAGCTGCAACCAAATAGTGCTGCTGGATCCGGAGCTTTGGAACATGATCCATGTTGTCTGTATCGCCGAGTTCCTGCCGTAAGAATTATTTTTTTTTATTTTCGTACACGCGTTGATTAAATGACGGATCAATTTTGATATTTTCTTTACATAATATAAAGTTATGTTTTAAATTATGTTGTATCTTAATTCACGAGCATTTCTGGCTGATTAGTAAAGTACATGGCTTTCTAAAGCGAATGTTAACGGCTTCAAACCCCGCTTAGTTCAATTTATTTTACATTAAAAAAAATATAATTGCGTAGCAGTGAAACACAATTGATAGTGTTTGACACAAAATACCAAATTAAAATCTAAAACAAATTCATGCGCTTTAAGTTACCTACTATTTTAATCATTTTATATCATAAGTACTTTCCGAGTTGTTGTGGCTGAATGGTAGAATACGCTTGCTTCCTATGGGGGTGTTAGCAGGTTCAAATCTTGCAGACTCCATCTTATACCTATAAAATGAGACTGCGTCCAAGTGGTTTTGAATAAATTATAAGTTGAAGGTCCCTTGCATGTTCTGGATAAATAACTATAAAGTGAAACTGCATTCAAGTGATTCGGAATTAACTATAAATTGTATGTCTCGTACATGTTGTGAACCCAAACCATTTAAGTTCATCTAATTGGAAATAATTTGCACTTGTATTTAAATAAATAATTAATATTTAAAGCTCTTTAATACTTAAATTTCATATTTAAATATTACTTGATTACTTCATTATTGACATGCTGGCATTAATTCCGAATTTATTTGATCTATAATTTGGCAACGAACCATTAGTTATTTACTTACAGGAATTAATTTTCAGGGTGAAATATTGCCAGGTCCATTACCATTAGGCGTAGCAGTAATTGACATGTCTGTGTGTCTGTTCGGCCAAATATTTCCTAGGGTTGCAAACAAACATCGTCTACAGATGCTGGATCACTTTGCTGAGTGTATTAAACATGCCAAGAGTTCACGGCAAGAAGCTGTGCAAATGAATGTCTTTACCGCATTGTTAAGTGGATTGAAAGGATTAACTGAAGCTAAGACTAGTTTTGGACAAGAGGATGTCAAAAAATCGGCGACATCTCTCATTATCGTGAGTTTCATATACAAACTATTATTTGTTTTATATTTCTTGTCTCGGTAGTTCGGTACTTATTTTTTTTTAACAACTCCCTATATTCTGTAACTGAGTCATTATCTGATCATGATTGATACGCTAATGACCACTTTTATTTTTCATGATTACTGTACAGAATAATTACAAACTGTTTGCAAACACAATTTTGTTTTAAGTGTTCATAGAGAATAAATAAGACACTTTTACAGACAGTTTATTGTTCGTTGTTAAAATATGGTTGATTTCAAACTTGTGCCAAATCATCAGAATAATCATATTAATAAATTTTAAATCAAATATATTATGATATGGATTTAAAAAATGTTAAATATCTCTTTGTGATTCAATTAAATCACGAGTATAAAAATGAATTTAGGACTTATTACAACCGAAAACTAGAAATAAAAATTATTTCAAGGCATCAATTCTTGAATAAAATAAACAAAGATTTTATTAAATATTTCATAAGTTGCCAACCGGGCATGCATGATGCGTATTATGACAGGTAATTGTAGTCCAATGGATAAAAGTGAGGTAAAACTTGTGTTTCTTAATTAGTAAGCAAGAGGTCGTGCGTTCAAATCTCACTGACTTCTACATATATCAAAAAGATACGATTGTATCTGATTGGTTCGGATTCCATTATAAGTATAGCCCCCTTGTACTGTAATTGGGATTAAGTTCCTATTGTACAGAGTAAAAAATAAACAAGTAAACAGTAAACTGTTTCAAATTCGCTGTATGAATAAAGTTTATATATTTGTTTACAATCGTCGATTCTTTTTCAGGGCGCATTAACATCCAGCAACCCAATTCTTCGATGCGCTGCAGGAGAAGCAGTAGGCCGCATGGCCCAAGTTGTGTCTGATTCGCGGTTTACCGCTGAATTAGCGCAAACTAGTTTCGATAAATTGAAATCAGCACGAGATGTTGCTAGCCGTACAGGTCACTCATTGGCTTTAGGTTGTCTACATAGATATGTTGGAGGTATGGGATCAAGTCAGCATTTGAATACAAGTGTTTCAATATTGTTGGCTCTTGCACAAGATACTACTTCGCCAGTTGTACAGGTAAGACTTTCTATTTTATAGCGAAACATAGAAAAAATAAGTAGTGAACAAATAATGTAAAATACAAACTAAATAGTATTTTATGCACCAAGGGCGTTAAATAGACGATTATGCATAGAGGGCGACGATATCCAGCCCGAGGGATGGATGTCGCCCGAGGTCATTATCATTTAGTAGTATTTTATGTTTCACTAGAATATACTTAATTAGCTTTAATTTATAATAATTATGATGTGTATAAAATTTAAACTAAATTCGATTAGTGGATAACATTTACTACTTATAAATATGTATAAATAAAGTAATTGATGAGCGAGTATTATAAATCATTATGCCTCGGGTGTAATTGTAACATAGCAATAAAGAACAAATTATATTCAAGTGAAACATACATTTCTTGTACATTATTGTTTCGAAAGGTGCTGTTTATACTTTGGAAAACTATATCTTTTGTAATATTAATATATAATGCAACAAAATACTTTTACAAACATTAATTAATTGAAAATAGTTTTTGAAGCAAAGTCGATATTAATTAGTAATTGATAGTTATTGTACATTCGTGCAACTAAATAAATTTGATTTAATTGCACATTTTATACGAATATTATTGCAAAACAAAAGTATTGCGAGTTGATAACAAATTTTTATTGATATTCTTAAAAAAAAAATAATAATATTTTTCACCCGTGTGTATGAAATAAAATAATGTATACAGTATAAAAAAAGAAAAATATTTGTTTATGTTCAATTTTCGCTCTGTGAAATATTATTTTAGTAAACTATATTCGAAGTTGATAAAATTATGTTAAAAATTAAATAATTTTTAATATAAGTGCACAAGAAACAGTGATAACTGCTTTAAATTGTATGTAACATTGAAAATATAGCTGATATTTTTTTCTTATAGGTCTGGTCACTACATGCTCTAGCTTTGATCTCAGATTCAGGGGGCCCTATGTTCCGTGGTTATGTGGAACCAACTTTATCTCTAGCACTGAAATTGCTGTTAAATGTTCCTCAATCCTACGTAGATGTTCATCAGTGTATAGGGAAAGTACTGTCCGCTCTTATAACTACAATTGGCCCCGAGTTACAAGGGAACACCACATCTATTTGCATGGCACGGTCTTCATTCTTATGCGCTTGTGCCATCATGCAAGACCATCAGGATCCGTTGGTTCAGGCGGAAGCTACAGGATGTTTGCAACAGTTGCATTTATTCGCTCCTAGACATGTGAATTTGTCTTCGTTAGTTCCTACACTTTGTGTGAGTATAATATTTAATAATTTTAATAAAACTCATTCTTCATTTTAATATATTCTGTGTTTAGTATAATTAGAGTTTTTTTCTTTTCTTTCGCATGACTTACTATTCGATACGGTTTTAATATTTTTCATAATAGCTGTTCGGTTCACAAGTAAAATCATCATATTACATTTTTTGATTTTCTTTAATTCGGTACAAATATATAATTATTTACTATATTGATTATTAAAATATTATGACTATTTTGTGTATTTTTTGCAGCGAACACTTTCTAGTAACCATTTACTACTTCGCAAGGCTGCCATTTCATGTTTGCGTCAGTTGGCTCAACGAGAAGCCAAAGAAGTTTGTGAGCACGCAATGACTTTGGCGAGCGAGAGCCGCGATGCACACACCGTTGAGGGGCTACTCATTACTGAAACCGGTCTTCCAGGGGTTTTATTCAGTATGTTAGATACCGAAACAGATGCCAAATTAATTAAAGATATTCACGATACTCTGATCAGCATGTTACAAATGTTAGCTTCTGATAATTTGTCTCTTTGGTTGGGATTGTGCAAGGATGTTCTCACAGTTGCTACAGGTATTGGTTCTTCAAATAAGTTGAATTTTAAGTAGAAAGTAAACAGACAGTTCCTTGTTAAAGATTGTATAATCTGATAAACAGTACATAATATTCAACTATCCAGTTTTCATTATTAAAATTTGTATACATATAGTCTAATAGAATGCAAATGCATTTTCAGATAGCAGCACAGGAAACGAAGATACCGTGAGTCTATCAGCTGCGGATTGCGATGATAATGATGATGGTGAACCGGATGATGACCAGACAGAATTCCATGCTGCTGAAGATACAACAACGCACCCTGCAGTACAACCACGTTGGCCCACTCGAGTTTTCGCTGCAGAGTGTGTTAGAAAAATTATTGCTGCTTGTGAACTAAACCGTGGGGCGCATTTCGATCTGGTTCAAGCTAAGGAACTGCAGATGGTAAAGAGCAGAGGTAAAATTTTAATTTCATCAATTAATACCAAAAATATAATAAATTACTTATTTTTTAAGGTGACTTTTTAGTCTTGCATTTATCCGATCTGGTCCGAATGGCCTTTATGGCAGCAACAAGTGATTCAGATCCATTGCGATTAGAAGGATTAAAGACTTTACAGGAAGTTATTGAAAAGTTCGCGCGAGTTCCAGAACCCGAATTCCCAGGGCATTTACTTTTAGAACAATTCCAAGCACAAGTCAGTAAAATATTCCTTATTTGTTGATTTGATTGATTTATATTTAAATTGATTTAAGGTGGGTGCTGCACTTAGACCAGCATTTTCCCCTGAAACTTCATCTCTAGTAACAGCAGCAGCATGTCAAGTTTGTTCTACTTGGATTGGATCAAATGTCGCACGTGATTTAAACGATCTTCGCAGAGTGCATCAGTTACTAGTTTCATCATTAGGAAAATTACAGATCAAAACCAACACAACGCAGTTATACAATGAAAGTTTGGCCACTTTAGAAAAGTTAGCAATATTGAAAGCTTGGGCTGAAGTGTACGTTGTCGCTATGATCGGCAACGGGTCAGCCCCAGGTAGCGTTACGAAATTGACAACGAGTTCAAATAAGAATTTCGATGATGACTTTGGTGATTTTGAATATCGAGGTGAAAGTTTGTTGAATTTAGTTCAGCCGGAACTAGTGAGCTTGTCGAAACACTGGCTAGCAGCTTTAAAAGATCATGCATTATTGTCTCTACCTCCTGAATTTGCGAGCCAGTTACCCCATGATGGCGGAGCATTTTATACGACAGATACAATGGAATCATCTAGACTACATTATTCAGCATCTTGGCCTCCGATTTTGCATGCTGCGGCTTTGTGGTTAAACGCTGGAGGCTTCGACATGAATAATTCTGATAACGAAAATAATTCTAACGATAATTCTAATAATAACAATACGAATACTGATTCTAGTACTGACAGATTTCATTTATTATTTGGTAATATGTTTTTGAACGTTTCTATTTTACAATGATTCTAAATGATGTTTATTTATATAGGTATTTGTATGGAAGCTCTATGCAGTATTCGATCAAATGAGCCAGTTGAAAGTATAATAACCTGTTTACAAGCACTGTATACTTTAGTGGATTCCTCATGGGCTCGAGAAATTCTTATGGTGGACAGATCATTAAGTATCGAATTATGTAATGTTTTACACCGTCTACTATTGACTCGAGATAACCAATCAATCCATTTACTTTGTATGGAAATATTGAAACAAGTTATAAAAGCCGCACAAGAAAAACTAGATTCCACTAAAAATAAATCTACAGACACGTCAAAAATTACTGATGTGGATTTATTAGGAGAAGGCGGCGAAAATGGAGTAATTACTCCAGGAAAATCTTTAGTTTTCGCAGTTTTAGAAGTGTGTTTGTGTCTTCTTGTGCGCCAGTTACCTTCTCTGAGTCCATCTCCAAACGCTACAATTATCACAGCTTTGCGTTTATCGCAATCTTTTGAGGAATCCGGAAGGCTTATTGCAATTGCTTTGTCTAGTATGGAGTCATTGCACAAATTATGTTCATCACAAGGTAAACACAATATTCATTTTTGATTAAAATTTTACAATTCAAAAAAGTTTTTTAAATAAATGTAAAATAAAAATATATCACCACGCCTTCTATCCATTTCTGGGCGTGACACTCTGCCGTAGCAGATCTATGTATTTATTTTGGGCGTGAAGCGCGGTTACCAGCCGAAAAATCACGGTCCCGAAAGCTTTTAGTGGAAAGTGAGCCACAGGGGTAGTTTTAATGTGGTGAAAATTGTTTATCGGCTGTGGGAATCGAACCCTAGTTCACAAATTCACAAACCGACTCAATGTCACTGAGTCACCTACCCTTATTAATTGTATTATTATCAAAACTATTATTTTCTTTGTACAGGTGCAATATCAATATTACCAACGATCCTGTACCTTACAACAGGAGTTATCAAAGAAATGGCAACTAAAAATATAAACGATACTACAGTAATGGCAAATAATGTTTCTGTTCAGGCTGCTTTACACTGTTTGAAAGTTTTAGCAACTGACAAATTTAGCAGAGATGAAAGATGTGGAGAGACTTGGCAAAAATTACTTCAGAGTGCTTTGGCTAAAGTGATAGACCTTGCTAAAACAGGTACACAAAATTCATAATTGCTAAAAGAAATTATGACGTTACATGCAAATAATTTTTCAGGTTGTGAAGAAAACAAGTTAGATGAAGTTACAATGATGTTAGCAATAGGTGTATTTGTTCTCCATGCCCCTTCAGAAGTGGTTTCTGCACCAAACTTACTTTACCCATGCATTAATCACTTTAGACAGTGTTTACAAAGTCCTAATACAATTGTACGTACTTGATTTTAATATTAAATACAAATATAATAAATAAGTACAAATTTTGTAGGTACGAATGAAGTGTGTACAAACTCTAAAATCAGTATTCGCACATAGCGACCGAACCGTAGCTACTCCATATATTCGGGCATTGGCTCCAAGACTGGTAGAATCTTTGTATTCGGATACAGCAAAGCAAGTTATCAGTGAACAAGAATTATCGGTGACTCTTGAAACCATCACAACTGTGGAGTCGCTGATTTCGTTAGCCGATCCCAAACATCGTAAGTTGTTTTTGTATAATGTTATTGTGGTATACGTATTTAAAATGATTGATATTAACATGTGTGTATGTTTGCTGTCCAGGAGATAATATGACAGGTAATAATATACACACAAAACACGAGTTAACTAATGCACACAGAGAAATGAAGCTCAATATTATTATTTTTTTGTGTTTTAGGAATACAAATGTTAACTCTACTTGTCCCAATTTTGATAAGTTATCTGCTAGAAGGCCAAGCTCTACGGTCAGCGAATAAAAATGTCCTTGCATTACATGATGTCAGTTTACACTGGCTTATTAAAATTGGGCCTAAATATCCGCAGGTAATACATAACTATAAACTTATTTTTACAAAATACAAAAAAATTTATAAATATAAATGTTTTAATTGAATTTTGAATATTTTGAGATTTGATGCAGATGTTGGGTTTTGTAAATTTTATTTAATTGGATAATTTTACTTGTTGTACAAAACTAACTATATATTATAAATAGAAACAACTTTATTTAATTACATTTTTGTTGAACAGGAATTTAAGACACTGATGAGCCAATCCACAGATCTGCGTACACGTTTAGAAAACGCTGTTAGAAATAACCAGCATAACCAACAACGTAATAAAATAGAATCAAATGTTAATAAACCTGTACCTATCCAACAACCTTCCATTAAATTGAAAACCGACTTTAGCAATTTTTCTTAAACTATTGATTTAAGATGAAATAATTTAATTATGTAGATTTTATGCTGATAGCACTTTTTTAATCAGAAGCACAGTAATAATTTATTGGCTTTATATAATTTACTTTCAATAAGACAATCTTTGGATTAGATATTTGCAATAATTCATGAACTAGGTGTGATATGTTGTTATAAATCTTTTTTATATTTTTATTTGGAATTTATATATTGGACCATATCTATTGATAAATTAAGTATATATTTCGATTATAGCCGTATAAAGCAATTTAGTATAAATTTAATGGATTGTATAGGTGACTATGTAATTCCAAATAGATATTTTATTGTTTTACAAATCGAAAATAACATTGTGATCTTTGCTTATTAATTAATTATTTTTTTACTTATTTATATATTGTAATATTATTTAAAATAACAGGTAGAATGTTGTAGAAAATGATTTATATACATTTATACTTCTTATTTGCTACAATTCTTATTTTATGAATGAGTGTAAATACATGAATTTGGCCTACAAGAACTAGTAGAATTTTGTGCATAAGCTTTCATTATTTTATTTATTAATATCTAATATGAGATATGTAAATAAGTCAATTAATTAAATATTTATTTATTAGGAAACAAGTTGTGCAAAAAGTTTTTTACTTTTCAAGTATTTCAAACAATTTACTGAAATGATAAAGTAATAATGTATTACATTGTTTTTAATATTTTATACATGATCATTATTTGTCTGATTTATATGATTAATTTGTAATGTAACTACAATAAAAATTAATGTGTAATTAAATAGTGTAAGGGATTAATAAATGTACCTATTTAATTATGACTGTATTTATTTCGAATTAATACATGCATACAGGATAATACAAAAAAGAGTCATATGAAAAATTATTTTTCCACTGATATTGTTATCCAATTCCTAGAATATTTATAAGACAGTCCTCTTCCCTCAAACACTGACTGAAAAATAATTTAAGAATTTTTTAGGGAAGATGGTTATCTTAAAAATGTGCTTCTGTTTTGTTTCTGGGGTTATTATAACTGAAAATTAATTTAGGAATTTTTTAGAAAAGAACATGACAGCCAGTTTTCCTAAAAAAAATATTTATTAAACAAACTTTTCATTTTAAAAGAGAAAAAGGAATATTTATTAATGAAGCAGGTAAAAATATGATATTTTTTAGCAACAATAAATTTTATATGTAAAGTATGTAGCAAAACATTTTGATGTGCACTGGAATGCTGTGTGTGGATATCTGGCTGTCATGCGCCGTGCACTATTAGTTGTTTACACAAGTTTATTGTGTAATACCCTCAGACAAAACAACTAGACGGATAACAACGGCGTTTGTTGTGAAGCAGAAAGGGATAGAATAACTGGTTGGTGAGGCGGGTGCGCGGCAAGGAGCGAGTACAAGTTGATGTTATGCAGGTTGCATTTATGTTGATGACAGTTATCAGGCGCGAGCATTTTATTTATTTAAATATAAAAGTGCGTGTACAAAACACTTAATATGTCAAAAACTAACCTTTACTTTGATGTATGAAAAGTAAGTAATTGAATATAAAAATAATTACACAAATGTTTGCAACTTGCATAACATCAAAGTGTAGTCGCTCCTTGCCGCGCACACGGCGGACTAGCAAGTTATTCCATCCCTTTCTACTTCACAACACAGCATTGACTTGAATACAGTATAGACTTGAATACAGCATAATTCGTCTAGTATTATACGTCATTGGTAATACCATTGAATAACAATACTACAATAATACAAAGATTTGTTGATAGAAATTAGTGTAATTAGGTAAGAATATCAATAAATATTAATAAAATATAGTGTGTGTGAAATATTGTCTTTATACTTTGTATTAATACTCTATTCATCATTAATCTCCTGAAAACAGTTTAATAATAGAAGCTATTCTTGATGAACCTTCTATTTTTTAGTGATGCATTTATAATATTACCTTAGTTTATTGATAAGTATCACCCAAATTCTTATTTGAGACTTTGGCCTCCGGCGTGGTTCACACGTTAAGTAACATTTCTCAACCCCTCTTTGGCTTTTAATTTTCTTACCTTTTACAGCCTCCGGCAAATGTATAAGATTTATTCCATATAAAATCAGACTAAAATTTTTTACTTTGATACACAACATAAATTCTATTTCAGATGCATAAACAATACACATATTTCGTGGAACTATTTAGCTTTTTTTAATTTTATTTTTTTTTTATGGGATGGTTAGCACAGTGGTATGAAGTCGGCCTGTGGATCCTGAGGTCTCTGGTTCGATTCCCACAGGCGACAAATTTTCATAATTTGAAAAAGCTATCCCTGTGGCTCCACCACTAACATGTTTGGGGGCCGTGATTTGACGACTGGTAACCGCACTTCACGCGCAAAATATATCACTTACCGAGATCTGCTTTAGCAGTGGGTAGAAGGCGTGATGATATATTTATTTATTTATTTATTTTATTTAGCTTTTTTTCGTCGCCGCGTTTGTTCGTAATCCAAAAAAGTTCTAGAACACTTTTCTGACAGTCAACTTCAAAACAACTTCTTATAGTTCGCTCTCCAATTATACTCTGAGCTCATCTTCACAGGCTCTAAGTACTACAGGCGCGCGCTTCGTGTGTGTCCTGGGGCCTAGACCTGGACCACTCCACTAGAAAGCAGACGCTCCTGGCGAGTCAAATTCGACCGCGAGCGCAGACTTTATCGGAAAAGACGCGCTGTTGAGACAGAAAGTTGAAGGTATAAGACGAATGTACATCTAGCTACTGTTAAATGATATGAAGACCTAGACGTGGGGCGGGAACCTCCAAAAAAATCAGTTCTGAAAAGGAATTTACTTTAGTGATGCAAATAAAAAAATAATTCAATCCTAAAAAAAATTACAAATATTTCTGAGAGTAGTTTCAGGATTTCATATATTTTGATAGATGGCAGCAGCATTCAAGTTCACTGAATTTTAGAAAATCAATACTTGTTATATTCCCGCACTAATTGACTTAAGAATGTGATAGTTCCTTATATTGGCGTGGGAATTGGTGGCGCTAATACCTGATCGACGTCGATATTTTGGAAAACTTAAAATTGATATCTGGCTTAAATAAATAAAAACAAATCAAAGTAAAATGTCAAATATTTGATGCAATATTATCAATTTATGTAAAATTTAAAATTTAAGTTTCATTAATGCAAGCGAGCATTAACAACTATTTTAAAGACATGCACAGTAAAACATAATTTTCATTTTTGCTTTGTATCCTTTGCATTTAAAGCTGTAGATGTACTGTACTATCATTAAATTAATTTCCTGTTGTGTAGAGGCACAAATAAATAACTAAAGAAACATAATAAGCTTTTGTAGATGTTTATATTTTAAAGACATTGGTTCAAGCAAAAATTCGTAAGTTAAAATCTCGTTAACTTCAACTTGTATTAAAAAAACATGAGTGTATCTGAGTGATTTGGATTCCATTAACAAGAAATTACTGTAATTGAAATTGAGTTCCTGTTGTACAAAATAACAAATACATAAATACTGTTTATCATGTAGTATATTAAATTAAAATTAAAAAAATATTATCATTTTTAGACATGACATCAAAGAACGTGGCATTGCTTTCCGTGAACAAAATATACGTGGGCGACGGCTGTATCCGAGATGTGAAGCACAATAACGAGCCGGTTCTCATCGAGACCTGGTGCGTCACCGACTACAACTTCTACTGGTCATGGGTTTACCTTAATGAAACAGGTAGGAAGTTTTATTTCAAGTGTCCATGTGTCTTAAACATATTTCCAAAAACATTTCGAGGAGTTTTTATGGAGGATAACTGTCTCGAAGTCAATTTGGATTTGTTTTTTTAGATATAGATAAGTTTGACAGATATGAAAATTATATTTAAATATAAATTTTAGGTATGTGTAAAAAAAATGCTGTCGCCATCCTGAACAACGTCACTGATGCTTGAATCATCAACTTGGAACAGCTGGTGTTCTTACCAGCATCATCGGAGCTGCCACCACTGTGGACAACGTCAACAAAGCTTGTATCATCATCTGAGAGCAGCTAAAATTGTTATCAGCGTCGTCGAGACTGTTATCATCGTGAACATCGTCACCTGAGTCATCGTCTTGTTCTGCTGCCCGGATAAAGCACTGAAAATACGTACTGTTAAGGCAAGTGCTGTGTCTATGTGAGTTTTTTAATGTGTTGGGAGTGTCTTTGCCAATGATTTTGAATGTATAGGTGCGCAATCTACCAACGCTCAAACAAAACGCGCGCGCACTCACACACACACTCATATACATCAAGATGGCGATGATTTCAGTGACACTGTAGAAGATGACAACGGCTCAAAGATGAGTCCCGTACACCAGGTAGAATGAAGAAACTATGCCAAGTCCGTGGAGGCTTTATAAACAAAAATCAAAATATTAAATCAAAATTAGCAATCATTATGAAAAAAATAGACTTAAAAATAATATAAAATAAATTTACTCACATGGATGTTGCCAGGTGCGGACATTACAGCTGAACTCAGTTCCAAAAACTCTTTTAAAGTTCGTGGATGATGATAACTGCTTCGGTGACTTGGTTGACTGTTTCAAAACGAGTCCGGGCCACTAGGTCACATAGTAACGGTTGAAAGCTGGATATTTCCTTAAATAATTTATTATAGCACATTTTTTTATGAATACTTATGTATTTTTTACTATATTCCAATAAAGAAAACAAGTATGTTTTTTATATTCAGTTTATTTATTTGTGAATACACAATATTTGATTTAAATATAAAGCCTGGTTCAAGCTTCCTGGATGATTTGAGAGGCCATAAGTTGAACCACTTTCCAGGAATTCTCCCACGGCTTTCTTCGCTGCTACAACTGCGTTTGTAAACATACAATAACAAAATAAATTTGAAAACAATTACAAATAATATTAATAAAATAGTAAATTACATTAAATTGTTTGGTGGCTGGTTTTGCAAATTTTTAAAATATTAAACTTTTTCTCTTAATACGAGTACACACAAATATCGAATTTATAATACGAGTCATTCAAACTATTTGCTCTTTATATTCAAATTCTATTTTAAATACAAATAGATAATTATTCAAATGATTAAATATTAATCTTGTCAAATTGTCCTATTTTAAAAATAAAATCAATTTAAATAGTTAAAAAAATACCGAAAACAATTATTGTGGGTAAAATTATTCATTATCTTAATTTAAAAAATACAATAACAGATAAGGGAGATTAACTCTATTTTCCTGCTTTGAATCGGTCATAAATTATAGTAGAAAAAATACTTTATAAAAGTATATCCATCTTTTATTTCAAATATTTTACTCTGAAATAATCCCAGAACGTTTTGACAATGAAAAATATATTTAATTACCTTTAATCGATTAATAAAAAAATGGGATGGCTAGCTCAGTGGTATGAAGTCGGCCTGTGGATCCTGAGGTCCCTGGTTCGATTCCCACAGACGACAAATTTTCATAATTTGAAAAAGCTATCCCTGTGGCTCCTCCACCACTAACATGTTTGGGGGCCGTGATTTGACGACTGGTAACCGCACTTCACGCGCAAAATATATCACTTACCGAGATCTGCTTCAGCAGAGTGCCACACCCAGTAATGGGTAGAAGGCGTGATGATATATTTATTTATTTATAAAAAAATATTTTGTAAACATAGTTATTCTAAATTATAAATTTAAAAGAAAAGATATTCATTATTGTCTTTATAGATTTTTACCCAAATAAGTTTAAAATAATCAAGCAGCGGACTTGCTATTCAATCTCGGCATTGCTGATGTTGCTGCTAGTCTTCTGAGATGTTGCAGTAGAAGACGATGACTCAAGTGACGATTTTCACGATGATATCAGTTCCGACGACGCTGTTAACAATTTCAGCTGTTCTCAGATGATGATACAAGCTTCGTTGACGTTGTCCACGATGGTGGCAGCTCCGATGACGCTGACAAAAACACCAGCTACTCCACGATGATGTTGAGGCTACATGAGATGATTGCAGGTCCCGTGATGTAGCTATAAACATAAAAACAATGTATTAGTAAAATAGAATAGCTGGAAACATTTGAAGAAAAAAACATACATAAAGACACTTTGATGATTGATGAATCTGAAACAGAAACTCAGACCAAAAAAGCAGTAAGATAGAACAATTGACAAGTTATGATAAATCAGCATACAGTATACACCATTTATATCACACACTCCATTCATCCCATACACCCCATTTATACACTTCACGTTGTCTTCAATGTTGGCTTCTTTGATGAGTTGTTTCTTCGCTTCTTTCTTGCCTTTTTCATACCTAAATTTTTGTATAAAAGCAGCTAATTTTAAGAGGCGCAATGAATCTACGACAAAGAAACCGAAGCGTGCTTCTTCATTAGCAAAGACTTTGGGCGTATGCCATGCCCACGACCTCTCGGTTTGCGTCTAGTAACCTACCCGAGCTGTAGGGAGAATATTTCGCAGTGCTATTGATAGAATGACCTCTATTAAGTTCTAATGGACTCCGTGGCACGCGAGAATTCGGCTACTCCACCCCTGAAGACATCGGTGAAATAATCTCTAGCTGGGAGAAGAACCATACTACAGCTATGGTCACGAGAGCTGCCTCACTCGGTCCGCATACACTAACAAGATTTACCTGATGTATGTAGAAAGTAGGTTGGGTCCATCATGGAGCTATCGTTTGCGGTAAACAATTTTCAGATATGATGACCTTCTAATAAGGCAGAAATGCACACCAGTACGTAGTCGCGTCTTTACATCTTTACATCTTTACAATACAACGACAGCGAGGCAAGTGCCGGTATGCCGGCGCTCGATCACTACTTGAATTCGGATTTAGATTCAACTTAGGTTCAAAAACCAGTTCGACAATTACAATGTACTAGACACTTGTAGTCAGAGCGTACACTCAATTACAAGTATCGATGTTACGCTATTGCAGGTTTAGACAGATTCATTAGTAACAGGCCAGTTCTAACCAAAGTTTTAAAATGTTAACTAAGAAAAAATTAAACCCCTTAGCCTTAATAAATATAAAAATAAATCTAAATACGTATTTCGAGAACTAAGTTCTCATCATCAGTAGACGAAGCAAGGGAAAAAACCAAGATTACACGACTTGTGAACCAAGATAGTGGTCAAGGTTGAATCCATCTTGCCGAACAGGTACATACCTATTTATATTAAAACGAAGCAATGAGCCGTGTCTAAAGAACCAATAAGCAAGAAGCTTGTGTTAACTTACAAAACTAATTACCTACGAAAGCAAACAAGCTGTGTTTATTTTTAAATATGTTTATACTTTCATACGCGTCTAATTGTCTAATATTATTAACGGATTTTAGTAATTTTAAATTATCTGAGTTAATGTTGTGATTATTATGAAAAATGTGTTCCGAAACACTCGATTTTTCAGGACAAATACATTTAATGTAGTTTAAATGCTCTTTAAATCTAGTTGTTACTTGTCTTTTAGTTTGCCCGATGTAAACTTTATCGCAATCGTTACCTGAAATTTGGTAAATTCCCGATTTCTGAAGAGGTTCGATTTTATCTTTTAGTCTAGAAGTCGGGGGACTTCTAGACGATTTCCAGAATGTCCCAGAATATTCCGCTCTCGCTCTCCAACCGCACGCTCAAATATGCGAGCGAGCTCCATGCATCTGGGTGGTCCCGCTGCAACGCTCTTGTTCCCGAGAAGGTTTCTGGAACGCTTTCGACTGATTTGCTTTATATTCGTTAAAACTGTTTCGTCTCGGAACAGATGTTGACGGGTTGCAGAGAAGTTATGACGAAATCTGCAAGTTGAACCCTTGAAGCATTCTGATGTCCTAAAGAAGTGGCAAGAAGTGCGATCTAATTTTGTTCTTCCTTTAGGGTGAAAACTGCAGACAAGAATTTCAATTCCTGTGCGGTGGAAGAGGACTTCTAATATATTCCTAATTATTCTCCACTCGTACCCATTTAGTCCACAGCCCCATTTTGGTATTGCCAGCTTCATAATATCATTATTTAAAAGATGTTCTCGCAAATCAATAAGTGTCTCCCATAAGGTGCGACAGGTGGGCTTCTGAGATGATCGTGACTTGGTGACTAAATAGTAAAGGTACCGTTTATGTTCCGAGTTGTTTCGCAGTTTTAGTGTTCTTCCAACAGATGGACGTTGATTGACCAGGTCTTGTATAGCCGTCCAAATTTCTTCTTAAATACTGTAGCAATTCCTCGGGACATGATTAAATCTTCCGCCACACAGTGGGCAATGAAATACTCCAAAGGCACCAAGAACAGATCTCGATGTTCTTCTTTTGTCACGCCGTACCGTGCTTTATGACCGGTGGAAAATTTCTTCATGAAGTCTTCAAATGTTAATTCAGGTTCATGTTCTTGAACACAGCGAACATTTGCTGCACAAACACCATTAACTTCATGGTTATTTCCAGCAAAAGGAGCTAGTCGATTAAAATGGACTACTCGCGGCTTTCCAGTCGGTATTTTCCTAATACGGTAGATAACGTCATTTATCCTCTTCATCACTTCATAGGGTCCCTCCCAGCATGTTTGTAACTTTGGTGATAGACCACGACGCTTCTGTGGATTATATAACCATACTGACTCTCCATGTGTATATCCTCCCTTTTCTGCCCTGATGTCATAATGATCTTTCATTTTGTCGCTTGAAGTTTGAATGTTGAACTTGTTCGTGAATGTCGTTCATTCTTCTGCGTAAATCGGTGACGTAATCTTCCCCAGCTAGATCTTCTCCGGGTTTACAACCAAATTTCGAATCGCACGGTAACCGCAACTCACTTCCGAATACGATATTTGCGGGTGTCTGTCCTGTTGTTTCATGCACAGATGAACGAGATGCCATCAAAAACATATACAGATGACGATCTCAGTCTCTTTGGTGGTTACGGATAACTTTCGACAGATATCTGTTGATCGTTCTATTCATTCGCTCATCCATGCCGTCCGACTGCGAATGTAATGCAGTCGTTCTTGTCTTATGAATGTCCAATATTTTGCAGATATCTTGAAACAAAACAGATACTTCAGCGACGGTGATTGCTTCTTGGTTGGGCAGAGGGTAAGCTTCAACCCACTTGCTGAAGTAGTCCATGACTACTATATACTTGTTGCCGTCATCAGTTTCTGGGAATGGTCCAGCCACGTCGATTGCAATGCGTTCAAATGGACTTCCTACGTTGTACTACCGCATTGGGGTTCTTCGTTTCATATGTGGCCCATTACTTACAACGCAAACTACGCATTTCTTGCACCACTCTTTAATATCTTCTTTACAATTTAGCCAGTAAAATCGTTCTCGCAACTTCTCAGAAGTCTTATTGACTCCAAGGTCTCCTCCAGCAGATCCTTTGTGGATCTCTTTCAATACTTCATGTACCCTGTTCTTAGGGATTAGTAACTGAGTTCTCTGCTCAGTACCTTCCGCATTCTCCAAGACACGTTTCAAGAGACCCTCTTCAATTATTAAACAGTCTCATTGCGCCCAGTATGATTTTACATTTTGGGAGCATGGTGCAACATCTTGCCAAATCGGTTTGTCCCCGTTTTTCTTCCAATTCATTATAATGTTCAAATCCGGATCGTTTTCTTAATCTTTCCGCAATTCTTCCGGTTGCCATTTCTCATCTTCTTAATGCAGCAGCTTGCTTCCCTTCTACTCGGCAACAATGCTTGCATTCTTCGAAACACGCTCTCCTGGACAACGCGTCAGCGTTACGATGGCTAGTTCCCACTCGATGTTCAATGATAAAATCATATTCCTGCAACCTTTCGATCCATCTGGCTACCTGACCTTGTGGATTCTTGAATTGTAGTAGCCATTTCTTATGCAGCATGATCAGTTCTTATCAGGAATTTTCTGCCGTATAAATCTTTGTAGAAATGTTCAGCGGACTTTACAACTGCCAATAGCTCTTTTCTGGTGACGCAATAGTTTCTTTCCGGTTTCGACAGTGTTTTACTAAAGTAGGCAATAACGTTTTCACGACCATTTTGTACTTGAGAAAAGACGCCGCCAATCCCAATATTGCTGAATGAATCTCCCTTCCGAAAGAGGATAACTTAAGACTGGCGCGGTTGTCAGAGAATCCTTTAATTTTTCAAATGCTGTTTGGCAGTCATTTTCCCAAGCAAATCTTCTACTTTCTTCAGCAAGCCGTGTCAATGGTTTGGCAATATTAGCAAATCCTTGTACGTATCGCCGATAGTAAGTGCATAAACCAAGGAAACTACTTAATTCATGCGTGTCCTTTGGTACTGGCCAGTCCCTTACAGCTTTTATTTTCTCTTCATCCACTGCAATTCCCTTACCAGAAACCACATGCCCAAGATACTTCACTTTTTCCCGGAAGAGATGACACTTCTTCGGGCTGTTTCAATCTTTGAAAAATTTCTTCCAAATTCTTCATGTGATTCTCGAACGTTTTTCCAACCACAATAATATCATCGAGATACACCAAATAGGTTTTCCATGACAGCCCAGCCAACACGGTTTCCATAAGTCGTTCAAATGTTGCAGTAGCATTGCAGAGTCCAAATGGCATAACTGTGAATTGCCAAAGTCCTGTTCCGATGGTAAAAGCTGTCTTTTCACGGTCTTTCGGTTCCAAGTCAACTTGCCAGTATCCGCTTTTTAGATCCAACGTAGAAAATATTTTTGACCCAGCCAACTTGTCCAGTGTATCGTCTATTCGGAGAAGTAGATAACTATCCTTTTTCGTCACGTTGTTAAGTTGACGGTAATCTACAAAGAATCGGGTGGATCCATCCTTTTTCTTCTCTAATACCACTGGTGAAGCCCATGGACTACTTGAAGGTTCAATCGCACCTTCTTTCTTCATTTCTTCAATTATCTTTTCAGTTTCTTCACGCTTTGCCAGTGGTAATCGTCTTGCTCCTTGGCAGATGGGACTTGTATCTCCAGTGTAGATTTTATGCCGGACAACGTTCGTTTTGCCCTTGGATTTCTTGTCATATTCAAAGATATCTTGATACTTGCTAATTAAGTTCTTCGCTTTGATTTTCTCGTCAGATGTCAGTCCGTGAAAAGATGTTGATATTTGATTGAATAAAGTATCCGGAATCTTGCTAGTTGAAGTTTTCTGAGCTACCATTGTTCTAATAATCGAAGATACGGATGAACATTCTCCTACTATAGTGCCTTGTTTAATTGTAACCGGATACTTATTTGTGTTCATTATTCTAACTGGTATTACCTTGTTGGCCTTTACCAGTGATTTTCCAACCATCACTCCACGACCAGTTTCTTCATCATTATTTCGAGGTTTCAACATGGTAATATTTCCTGCACAAAATTTTCCGTGAAGCCGTGCATCCACAATTGTCTCACTTCGCTCCGGAAGTACTATATCTTCGGTTGTAGGTGGATGTAGTACGAGTTCCTCATCATTTACCACTATTACGCCGTACTTGAGGTCCAGTTTAAAACCATATTTTTCCATGACATCCATTCCGAGAATGAAGTCATCTTCGATTTCGGCTACCAACACACGATATTTGAGGGAAGTGTTCCCAATGTTGATAGTCACATCTAACTCTCCTGATGTAGCTAGTTCTCCAGTTGCTGT
This sequence comes from Pterostichus madidus, assembly GCA_911728475.2. Classification (NCBI taxonomy): domain Eukaryota; kingdom Metazoa; phylum Arthropoda; class Insecta; order Coleoptera; family Carabidae; genus Pterostichus; species Pterostichus madidus. The sequence continues at coordinate 21,599,044 of OU452311.1, read as the reverse complement.
ACGTAATCGCCACTTAGTCGGATATAGTTGTGTCGGTGCAAACTTCTTTGTTAAGTCGGATCTTATTATTGTTATCGTCGCACCAGTATCCAGCAACATTTTGAGTGGCCTTCCGTCAACAAGACCATCCACAAAAATGCTGTTGACTTGATGATGAAGAGAGGCGACATATCCGATGGAATGTGGGGCTACCAGAATACGGATTGAAGACTGCCCCCTCGCCTCAACCCGACTTAATTTTTCAACTCCGCGTCTGTTTTCTTTTTAAATGGCTTCCCACATAGTCTTCGCGGGTGTCCTAATTCACCGCAGTTCCAGAAACGTATTCTCTTCTTGCCTCCAAGTATTTCTGTAGCGATTCAGTGTAGCTTCTTTCCTATATCTTCATTGTCTTCGTTATTAATGTCGCTGTTTATTGATCGCACTCTAGATTGGCTACGCGAAGCTAGTTTTGCAGCTTCTTGTTCATGAGACAGTGCATCGGTTAATGTTTTTGGTCGAGCCAATCTTAGTGCTTGCTGAATTTCGCCATCTCGGATTCTATAAATAAATGTTTGGATAGCTAAGCACTCTAATATGCTGTCCGGAGCTGTAGGATGTGCGAGGCGAACCAAGCGAGCAACGTCAGCTTCGAATTCTTGGAGATTCTCATTTGACCTCTGATAACGGTTCCTTAATTATGTCAACGGCATTTCCACGCAATGCTACTTTCAACGAAATTGCCTTCACCCTGGGTGACCAACCGTTAGCTTTTGCAGCAGCTTCAAATTGCCTCAAATAATTCGGCCATGATGTTTTTCCATCAAATTCCTGTGTTTTTATGCGAATTGTTGATATACTGTCATCATTTGTTATTTTTCTTTCACCCGCTGCTTCGGTTTCCAGTACCCCAAAACATGAATTTGCTGATGAAGTTGCATTGAAGAATTTGTCTTCTAGTTGTTCTATTTTTCTTTCATATTTGTCTTTTAATTCATTTAAATCCTCTTGTAACTTTTGTTCCAATTCTTCTTTTAATATTCTAGAATTTTCTTCGGATTTTCTATAATTTTCTTCTAACTTCTGTTCAAAAGTTTTAGAAGTCTCTTCTAAATTTTGTTGCACAGACTCGGTTAACTCTTCTTTTAGAATTCTAGAAGTTTCTTCTAACTTCTGTTCCAAAGTTCTAGAATTTTCTGCCAATTCTTCTTTTAAAATTCCCGAACTTTCTTCGGATTTTCTAGAATACTCTTCTAACTTTTGTTCCAAAGTTCTAGAATTTTATGCCAGTTCTTTTAAAATTCTGGAACTTTCTTTTGATTTTCTAGAATATTCATCTAACTTCTGTTCCAAAGTTCTGAAATTTTCTGCTAAATCTTCTTTTAGAATACTGAAACTTTTTTCTAATTTTTGTTCCAAAGTTCTAGAATTTTCTGCCAATTCTTCCTTTAAAATTCTAGAACGTTCTTCAGATTTTCTAGAATTCTCTTCTAACTTTTGTTGCACAGATTCTGTTAATACTTCCTTTCGAATTCTAGAACTTTCTTCTGATTTTCTAGAATTATCTTCTAACTGCTTTTGCAAAGTTCTGGAATTTTCTTCTACTTTCTCCAACATTTTACGATTATCATTCGAACCAATTTCAAATACAAATTCTTCAGGATCCTCTAAGGCCTCTCGTAGACGCTGCTGTAACGTTGCTCTTAACCCGATGAGTCCAAATCTCGCTCCTCTAACTCCCTCTTTAGGTCCACAACTTTCAACTCACTTAGTTTTAAACCGAACGACGCCATTTTATTTATTTTTATTACACACTTCGCTATTTAATAACCCTACACCTGACACCAATTGTAATGTTTTTCGTCTTTCTAAAAGTGTGTAGAATTTTAAGGCACAAAAAAAAATAACTCACAACTATTTATGTTAAACGAAAATAAAAGTATTTATTTAATTAATTAACACTAATAATAACTAAAACTATTTCAAACTAATTAACACTAGAACTAAACCTAAACACTACTTGTAAATATACTGAGACTAATATTATTTATTTCACGTACACTAGAGCTATTATTTATTTCACAATATTTCACAACGTTCGAAGTCAACTGCAAACTAAAACTAACTTGAGCCATTCGCTCCGCTTTTTGTACTCCCCTCCACCCCGACCTTTCAAACGATTTTCAGAATGTCCCAGAATATTCCCCTCTCGCTCTCCAACCACACGTTCAAATATATGAGCTCGCTCCATGCATCTGGGTGATCCCACTGCAACGCTCTTGTTCCCCAGAAGGTTTCTGGAACGCTCTCGACTGATTAGCCTTATATTCGTTACAATATTATTTTTTTAATAGAATAAGAACTACTTGGCCGCAGTTGTATTTTTTATTAAAGTTTAAATTAGCGATACTTAAATTCTCAAACCAGATAAACAACAGTATAACTACAGAGTAATCTATTTATTTTTATATTACGCTGCGCTCGCGGTTGAATTTGACTCGCCAGGAGCGTCTGCACTCTAGTGGATTGGTCCAGGTCTAGGCCACAGATCCCACACGGGGCGCGCGCATGTAGTACTTAGAGCCTGTGGAGATGAGTTCAGAGTATAATAATTGGAGAGCGAACTAAAGGAAACCAAAATTTCCAGTGACTCTAAAACAGTTTTTAGGTTAGCTCGCTTCGCTCGCGCTTTAAATAAACAATCCCCGCTTCCCATCGGTCTTGCCGCCTGCTGTCAACTGTCTAACTAAGATTGCCCAATGTTTCAGAACCATTGCAATCATTTAAATTTTTAATTTAACGCATGCGTCAAGCAATTGTCAGTCGACAAAAGAGTATATTTGAGTATAGCCGTCAATTCAAATAAGAATTCGGGTGACACTTGTCAATAAACTAAGATAATATTACAAATACATCAATAATAAATAAAAGATTCAACAACAATATTAAACTATTTTCAGGAGATTAATGAACACAGTGTGAACGCAAAGTATAAAAACAATATTTCCAGATGAAATTTATATCAACATATTTATAATAACATCTATACCTACAAAATACATGACGTTTTATTAATATTTGCATGGGCGTCCGCAGGGGGGGGGCAAGAAGGGGCGCGCCCCCGCCCCTAGATTTTAACTAGGGTGATGACCACGACTCTCGAAGATAGGACTTTAACATATAAAACTATAATTTAAAAGTTTTAGTGCATAAAATTCTGCATCTGACCCAATAAACAAAATTAATTTTGCATACTTTGTAACGACACAAATTAGATTTGAAAATGTGGAAAATTGCCTCAAAACTATCGATAGGCATGAAATTGAAACCAAATTAAACAAATGTTTAATGTTTTATTTGTCAAAATAAATGAAATAATAAATAAAGAATTTATTCTGACAGTTTTGTCAGATTGAACGTCAAACATTTGTTTAATTTTGTTTCAATTTCATAGTTATCGATAGTTTTGAGACAATTTCAGTCATTTTTAGATCTAATTTGTGCCGATACAAAGCATGCAAAATTAATTTTGTATTTTATGCTCTTATCCTTTTATTTGAAGCTTTTTCTTTTAAATAATTAGGAAGCAGGAAATTTAAAACAATATGATTTTACATGTAAAAGTCCTGTGTTCGAGAGTCGTGGCCACCACACTGTGTATGTATATATAAATAAAATAAAAATTAAATTATAAGTTTGAAGATAATAAATTCAAGCTGAAACTGAATTTCCAGCAGTATTCTTATGGCCAGCTAGCGACATGTTCCCTATCGTAACGATTGAGTAATCTTAGTTTAAGTTTACACAGACACGAAATATTAGAAAATATAAACGGTAAAACTGCTAAATCGGAATTTATTGAAGAAATGGTGTCAATTTAAGGAAGAGTTATTTGAAAATTGTCGTTCCTCTTCAATTCAAACCCAGACGACAAAGACTAGTAATTTATTTCACAAATTTAAATATTTTTTTTATCCATTTGTTATGTGTATTTGTATTTATGTTATGTAAAAAAAATATTTTAGAAATGTATGTATATCTATCTGAGAGTTTTTTGCGACTCGCCCCTCCCTGGAAAAATGTCTGTGGACGCCCATGAATATTTGTTGATATTTTTACCTAAATACACTAATTTTCTATCAAAAAATCATTGTATCACTAAACAACTAAATAGTGAACGGCGCATGACAGTGTTTTACAACATATTTTACATGGAAAATTTAGTGTTTATGAAACATTTCATATTTACACCTGTTTCATTACTAAATATTAATTTTTCTCTCTTGTTTCATAATATTTTTTTAGGAAATATAGCTGGTTTATAAATGTTCTTCTTTCAAAAATTCCTAATCTAGTTCTCAGGCAGTTAAAATCAGACTGTGTCGCTACAGACGAAACCCGTTGTCAATTCCTATGAGTCATAGGAGTCTTGGGATCGATGCTGTGTTAGACACTATGACAGATAAATTCGGTTGACGCCTTTCTCATTCAGGGGAGCTGTGGCTTAGTGGTTATAGCATCAGCCCGGCAAGCTGAAGGTCCTCGGTTCAAGTCCGGGCATCTCCCGAATTTTTCTGTCATAAACTTCAAATTTATCAAACTTCCAAGTTATTCATATGATTGAAACTCTTGAAATTTAATCACCTTCCCTAAAAAATTCTTTAACTATTTCTGAGACAGACATGACCCCTAAAAAACACAAAATATTACACAATTTCTTTTATCCAATTTGAAATTGTAATTTTTGAGAAAATTATAATTAACTATTTTATAATTAGCTGGAACATCTCTGTTTTATAATACAAACCTGGAATCCAATGAATTTATTGAAAAATCTTTAAAAAATAAATTTTTCGATTTAATTAAATCCAAAATGAACATATTTCATTCAGAAAAATAATTATAAAATATACTTGTAGTATTTATATTTCAAATTACGTACATGCGTTTACGAGCTCGATGACACTATTAATTACATATAAACGGAGTTTAATAGCAATTAATTCATTATAAATCATGTTTAATATGATCGTAATATATGGATCAAAGAAAGAAGTACAAAATTTCAATCAAGTAAATTGGCAGATGTATAAAAGAAGGGCATCAACTCCCAAAGAAAAACTAATCGATTTGTCAATATGATTAATATTAGTTCAAACAAACAGTTTAATTTACGAAAAAATTATTTGATGATTCGGGACAATAGCAGATTTAATTACTTGCCAATAGCCTTACTAAACAGAAAAGGAAACATGGATGGGAAAACTGGAGACGACTAAGAACAGTTTATGAACAAAAACTAAGAAAAATATAGATAAGTTAAAGGAGAAAATGGAGAAATATACTAATAAGAAGAAACATGCAGATAAAAGCAAAAGAAGTATAAAAACTTGGATGCTGGAATACATTTCTGGCCATAATAAATGCAACACCTATAAAGAAGATAAATTTCAATGAAATATTTAGCATACTTGTTTATTATTGTTAATAAACGATTAAAAAATTAAACAACTTTATCGACAACTAAAACATTTTTTTATATGGAGAGTGACCGCTGCAAGGATTTATAACAGCCGGTCTATGGAAGTCAACAGAAGTCGTAAAAGTGGAAGGCGTGCCCGTAGCCCAATAGATATGTTTTTAGCAAATGAGAGCATTATTCCTCTTCAATTCAAACGCAGACGACGAAGACTAGTCATTTATTTCACAAATTTAAATATTTTTTATCTATTTGTTATGTGTATTTGGTTTTATATTATGTAAAAAAAATATTTTAGAAATTTATGTATATCTGAGAGTTTTTTGCGATTCGCCCCCCCCCCCCCCTGAAAAAATGTCTGTGGACGCCCATGTATATTATATATACATATATATTTACTTCTTGAGCGTCGCTGGTACTGAGGGATTGTGTGGAGTAGCCTGCACAATTTGCACTATGCGACGACGCTACTTTACAGCTACAGCCACAACGCGACTACACAGTACTACCACATGTACTTAGGTATAATATATACCTAAAATACAAAACAATTCGTTGCGGAAAATAGTATTTATAAAATTAAATTTTTATGTATAAAAATTCTAATATGTATTAGGCCGGATTTTTATGAGGCCGGTAAAAATCGGTCGCCTCACCCGACTTATGGCAAAACCGGCCCTGGTTAATAATTACCTTTTTGCTGTCACTATTTTGTTGTCGAATTGCCTCACTACATTCAGCTGTTTTGTTATAAATGTGCACACCATTTTGCCATCTGTACTGAATGGCATCACTACACTCTTGATAGTGTTGCTCCTCATTTTCTTTATTAAAAATGTGCCTGGTGTTATAGTTGCACATTTTTAATTCGTATTTTATTGGAAACATATTTTGTTAAAAATTTAAAAAATAAAATATTTTAAATACTATAGAATATTTATTATATATGTACATAAATTTTATTAACAAATAATGTTAGTATTTATGTAAAAAGATTACAGACATTATTAATTGCAACTGTTTCAATTTTAAGGTTAGCTCCTTCAGACATAGGAAGAAAGCGACAAAAATATTTTTCTTTACTGAAAATAACATTAGTATTTGGATTCCAAAGATACATTGTTTTCATTAAGTCAAATAACATATTAATGTCAGTATTTTTATTAATTATATTTATTGCTATAGAATCAGAATGTGTATTTTCGGTGTCAAGTATGTAATTATATTTATCATCTATTGTAGTTATTATAGAATTACTTTCATAAAAATTATCAAATTTATAGATTTCACTTAAATCGTGAAAATAATAGCTAACTTTTGGTGGCCATATACATGCGCAACTTCTTTGTATACCACCATTTATTAAAATATATGGTTTATATTTGTTATGAACTTCACAGCTTGCGGATGGGTTATTTAATTTAATGCTATTTTTATTAGTTGCATGTTCTAAAAATTAATAAAAATTAAAAGAAATATTTACAAAGCATTAAAAATAAAAATGTACGAACCTGATTTTGATGAATTCACTTTCAAAAAAAGTAGTTATTTATTGTTTATAGTGTGTAATTTTTGTACTTTGTAATGCCTGCTGGTGTTGGGTAGATTTTATATATATGAAAAAACACATTCTCCCTCTTATCTAACGGAAACTGTAATAACTCCGAACGAATGCAGCTGTGCAGGATGCTGCGGTTTCGTAAAGATAATAATTTAGATTTTAACTCAAAACGTTTAGTAAATGTTGCTGTTCCTGAAGAAAATAACGATAATATGTAGATTTATCAGTAAATAATATCATGACAAATGTGAATAATTTGTTGGAAAAAAACTAATTTTAAACATAATATAAATAATATAAAAAATAAAATTGAAAATATTACATTTATTTCAACAAATCAATATCACATTGTGATTTAATAAATAAAAGTTTAACAACAGTTATAAACAATGAAATTAACAAACTTAAAAATAAAAGGAATAGTCAAATATCAGAACAAGTAACTATAGCAAATAGTGCAAAATTCAAAAAATTTGAAAAAAATATAGCAGATAATTATAAAGAATTTAAAGAATTAATTAATATTAATAAACGTGGTACTGCAAGCAAATGAAGAAAGCATAGCTCAATATTTTGAATTTGAAATTAAAAAAGTGAAAGAAAATATTTATGCGAAAATAAATGAATTCAATAGTTTAATTCCAAATATTGTTGAATTGAAAAATGAAATAAATCTAAGTAATAATGAAAAAGTAAAAGAACTAGAATATAAGTATGAACAAGTAGTGAAAAAACTTTTAGAAACTGATAATAATTTAAAATATGAAGTAACACGAAATAATAATGAATTATTAGAAAATTTAAATAATATTCATAATAATACTATTGCAAATAAAAGTTCTATTGCAACAATTGAGCAAAATATTAAAGAATACTCTAACTTAATTGTAATTCAGTTAGTATTACGTTTAAATGAGGAATCATATCAAGTATTAAATTCTTTTGATCTTGATAATTATATTATACCCTTGATTGTATTGTAAATGATATAAGATATGGTAATAAAACAAAAAGAAACTTAATATTTTTGTAAATAATGGTAATCCATTACTGAGAAGGACATTATTAAAGCAAAATGATAAATTACAATTTTATCCTATAAAAAATGAAATGAATCCTGAAATTATACATGTTGAATTGATATTATCCTGTAAAAAAATGAATTTAATTCTGAAATTGTATATTTTAAATAATTATGTATATAAAAATGTAATATTGAAATAAATGATATTGTTATAATTTCTTGTTGTTTTATTATAATTATTTTGTAAGAAATAGTGCAAAATGGATAGGAAATGAAGGTAATAAATTTCTGTTTTAATACAAATAGTTTTTATTATACGTTACAATCATTGAAACTTAAATCTTTCATTAGTGTTTTGTTAGTTATGTCATTTCATTACAATATTTTATTTTGTTTGATACAGTACACATACACTTGTCAGATATATTAAGTTTTCTTTTCATTTTAGTTTGTAAATTGCAATTTTTTACAATTTTCCGTTGTAGACCATATAGATGCTTGATGTTTCTGCATACTTCTTGATTATTTCAAGTTGTTCGATTGATATGCTGGAAAACCGTTGTGGCAAAAATACAACGAAATTTTCAAATTCTACTAGTAGAGCTTCTTTTCCAAATTTTGTATTCACCCTTTTAATAGATACTATAGGAAGTTTTTTGTTTTCAGGCAATTTTTCAATAGTTTTTGATTCTTCTACTGAAGTAAGTTTATTTAATTCCTCAATCATATTAGACATGGTTAAAAGTATTTACTTGACAAAAGTTATAACTTTTATATTATTTTATAACTTTTTATATGCTTATATATTGAAAATTTTAACCTTGAACAAAAATATACAGGAAGTTGTGCAGGTTTTAACTGGTTTGCACAGGAAATTGTGGTTTTCAATTAAAAAAAAATAATTATTACGTGGCCGGATGTAGTTATTGGCAGAAAATATGGAAATTTTGAAAAACAGGAAATTGTGGTTTTTGGTGATGACGTGACCAGATGTAGTTATTTAAAGGAAATGTTGCGTACCCCGCATTATTATTACTTATAGTTATAATTATTCGTAGTTCTATTTTCTTGTTTAATATAAATTTAATGCATGTTAGTTAGTTATGTATTAATCGTTTTATTTTCTTATATTTAAGTTTAAGTTTAAGTCATGTAATTCTTACTACCAGTCTGTACATATTTTAGAAAGCTACTTTTATACAAAAGCATTCCTTCAGATCATAAAACCCCTAAATTCCAATCCGCTTTCTAAATCCAGCAATCCTACGACTCATCGACTCACAACCCTTAACTTTCTAAAACTACCCTTTTCCCCTGGCCCTAACTAAAAACCTATAAAAACCATGTCCGACTAAGAAGACGCCCTATTCACTATTCACTTTCCGATTCATTCACCATCCAGCAGCAACAGAAAACAGCGTAGAGTTATACAAAATTAAAAACCACCGTAAATAAAGATATATTTAGTTTGTACTTGTGTGTTTTATTGTGCAAATTAATCCTTGCCATCACAAGTACACAACATAATTTTTGGTGTCAGAAGTAGGGATTGTTCGACTTTTGGAAACCGTCCAGGTGAAAAAGAGACGACAATTTTAATTGTTTCATCGAGCAACGTCCCAGAGGTATCCATCCACGGAGCTGTCTACTTGGAATCTTCCGACTTCATTGCCGCACCAGCACGAGCCGAAGATTGTCTACCAAGCCTCCAGGATCTCTCATTTGCGGTGAGTCTTGTTTTCTGTGTAACTTGAAGCTAATTTAGAAATTGCATAATCCCTAATTCTTCCCTTATATTCCTTTAAATTTCATTGAAAATATATATTTATAAAATGTTCACGTTAGAGTATTTAACAGAGTTAATCCCAGAATTTGATGGTGATAGTAACTTACTGCCAGAATTCATAAAACAAGTTGAATATGCTTTTGAAGTAGCTAATCCAATGCAAAAGAAGTATTTAATGGTATATGTAAGAAATAATAGAATTATTGGCAAAGCTCGCGATTTACTAAATAAATATTTTTACTTATCAACTTGGGCCGAAATTTCAAATTTTCTTATTCAACGTTTTCCAAACTCTAACTCATATGATAGTAATTTAAATAATAATCAAAAACTAAATTCACAATTAAATAATCCTTCAAAATCAGTTAATTTCAGTCAAAAACAAAATAATACTGTTGTAAAACAATGGAGATATTGCAAAAATATGGGTCACACTATAGAAGAGTGTAGAAAAAGACAACAAAATAATTATTATTCAAATTTACAAAGACAAAATTATTCTAATCCAAATTCACTAAGACAAAATTATTCTAATCCAAATTCACTAAGACAAAATTATTCTAATCCAAATTCACAAAGGCAAAATAATTCATATTCAAATTTAAACCGACAAGATAATACTCTTTTAAAACAATGCAGGTATTGCGTAACTGTGGGCCACTCTTTAGAAGAGTGTAGAAAAAGGCCACAAAATAATAATCCAAATTCTCAAAAATTTGAACAAGAAACAAACAAAACTAAAAATTTAAATGAAAATAATTCTAATATCAACAAACTTGAAAATCAAAATTCAAATTCACAAGTAATTTCTGTTGATATTTCTAACTCAATTAAAATAACTTCACAGAGCCTCGAAAATCAAATTATTTTACCTATTACGCCACTACAAAGTGAAATATATTGTGAAAAATTGGAACATGAAACTAACCAAATTAAAAATTTAAATGATGACACTAATTCTAATTCTAATATGAGAGAACTTAAAATTCGAAATAAAAATTCACAATCTAATTCAGTTGATATTTCGAACTCAATCGAAATACCATCACAAATCAAAAATCTAATTATTCCACCTGCACAAAATCAAAAGACATCTAAAATATATTTACAAAATAACGCATCTTCTAAAAATCCATCAAATAATACAAACATTTCTAATGAAAATGAACGTAAACATAAATCAAAATCTCATTCTACTCTAACTACATCTAAAATACATTTACAAGATCACGAATCTTCTAAAAATCCATCAAATAATACAAACATTTCTAATGAAAATGAAATTATACATAAATCTAAATCTCATTCAAAAAATGTATCTAAATTATATTTGCAAAATCACGCAACTTCTAAAAAATTATCAAATAATATAAACAATTCTAATGAAAACAAAATTAAACAAAAATCTAAATCTCAATCTAATTCAAAAAATATATCTAAATTATATTTGCAAAATCACGCAACTTCTAGAAAGCTATCAAATAATATAAACAAATCTAATGAAAACAAAATTAAACAAAAATCTAAATCTCAATCTAATTCAAAAAATATATCTAAATTATATTTGAAAAATCACGCAACTTCTAAAAATCTTAAGTCAAATAAATTTAAAACATTAAATAATAATGTTCATGAAGACACAGACTCTTCTCCTAATAAACATAATTGTAATTCTAATTCCTACGAGTATAATCTTAACTCAAATAAATTTAAAACATTAAACAATAATGTTCATGAAGACTCCGATTCTTCTATTTTAACAAAATATAATTCTACTAAGCCTCATCATAACAATAAAAATAATATTTACAATAAACCTAAGTTACTAAAATATAAGTCTAAACCAAATATAAAAAAATCGATCTTTCTTAATTCACAAGGAACAAAGTATATTAATTAAAAAAAAAAAATATTATATCAAATATCCTTAAGAAAAATAAATATTTAAACAATGCAATTATTAAAAATCCTACAAATAAATGTAAGGAAAAGAAGTCTACTAATTTACATAAATACATTTTATTAAACAGAAAATTATTTTTAATTTAAACTCATTTCGTATTAATTAGTTTATATGATATTCATTTATATTCTATTTTATCTTCATATACTTTTTATATATATATTTAATTAGCAGATCGACCGTTTAATGAATTTCGGTACACGTTATTTCATCAATCAATAGAGATTAAAAATTTAAAAATCTTTTCTTCAAATAATTTTATCATCCTTCCTATTAAAATTCCGCTGCTTGATAAAGTAGCTTATAATCTATTTAATCTAATATTCCTGCCAGTCCAGCATCAAAATTTATCCGTTAAACCTTATCTTATCGTAGCCCAAATCAAAATTTTACCCTTATGCAAGATCTTATTAGTTGCAAGGAGCATGAAAGACATGAATTCATTTGCAAGGACGTGCACACCACGAAGAAGACAGACCAACTCGCCAGTGAAACACAATTACTGGCACCACATCGCAGAATCATACTTGAAGACTGTGATACAGTTAATTTATTAAAATGTTTAAATTGTGCGGTTGTCTGACAATAATTAAAAACTGTGTTGTACTTTGAAAAAATTTTAGAACTGAAGTGTTGGCCTCTGCTCCAAAGACATTTATAAACTATAATTCTGATCCCAATGTTGTAGCAGAATCTTGCATTGTTCCCCATGATACCCCTGGCGTCTCCGTGGCCGATCTCGAAAGCGTACCTCTGCAGCCGATCAACTTGCAGCACCAGGTTCAACCGTCTTCAGTGATAGTTCTCCACCGCCAATCAATCCGAGGAAGGCGTAGCACTACTCCACTGTAAATCGTTCCATCACGATTTCCATTTTTTATGGGGGGAGGTGTTGCGTACCCCGCATTATTATTACTTATAGTTATAATTATTCGTAGTTCTATTTTCTTGTTTAATATAAATTTAATGCATGTTAGTTAGTTATGTATTAATCGTTTTATTTTCTTATATTTAAGTTTAAGTTTAAGTCATGTAATTCTTACTACCAGTCTGTACATATTTTAGAAAGCTACTTTTATACAAAAGCATTCCTTCAGATCATAAAACCCCTAAATTCCAATCCGCTTTCTAAATCCAGCAATCCTACGACTCATCGACTCACAACCCTTAACTTTCTAAAACTACCCTTTTCCCCTGGCCCTAACTAAAAACCTATAAAAACCATGTCCGACTAAGAAGACGCCCTATTCACTATTCACTTTCCGATTCATTCACCATCCAGCAGCAACAGAAAACAGCGTAGAGTTATACAAAATTAAAAACCACCGTAAATAAAGATATATTTAGTTTGTACTTGTGTGTTTTATTGTGCAAATTAATCCTTGCCATCACAAGTACACAACAGAAATTGTTGTTTCCTGTGTTTGTTAGAATAATGCACATGGCAGGATGTTGTGGTTTTCGCAATTTATGAAAAATTAGTTATATATTTAGATTCATATATTACTTTTATTTATCCATGAATTATGACTTTTATTAAATCCTAACCATTTTACATATACTTTTGATCCTTTTGATTGTAATACTTTTTTTACTAAATAATCATTTGGATATTTAGTTTTTTGTAATTCATGTTCATAAAACCCTCCTTTAATATCATTATTTTGCAAATCAACAAGTTTATAAAGTAACAGGATTAGTATGTTGAACTTTATTTATTGTAAAAATTTCAGTTGTCCAATTAGGCTCATATCCCTTTTGAAAAATATGTTTATATTTGCTTATTATTAATTTTTATTTATTTTATTATTATTTAATTTAGCTCTTCCACTGATTTTAATATTATTATAAATATTGTTTAATAAATTTTTTTTTTTTTTGTTACATTTATAGGTTTCATTTGTATTATTCTATGTTTTGTATTTTTATAGTTAGAAACTAATCTTGGTAGTATTTTTATCCAATTATGTATTCCTTGATAATTAAATTCTCGCCACATTTTTGACTTTAGTGTTCTATTAAATCTTTCACAAACAGAAGCTTTTAAATTACTGTAGGTAGAGTAATGATTAATATTATACTTTTTTATTAATTCTTTGAATTTTGAGTTATAAAATTCTTTTCCATTATCTGTAAATTTTTTGGTATTCGTCCCGCTTTAAGAATTTTTTGAAAAACTTGTGACGTGTAATCAGCTGTTTTAGATTTGACAGGTTCAACCCATGCATATTTTGAAAAAACATCAATAACAATTAGTAAATATTTATAACCTTTATTTTGTTTTGTATAAGGAATTATTTCAACTAAATCACATTGCCATAAATCATCAATACCTTTTGTAATTACTCGTCTGCGTGGGTAATTTTTCCGTGCAGCTCTATGTAACTCATTTACTATACGAAGTTTACTCATTTCTTTCTAAAATAATACTAATAAAACATATGTTTATATATTTATATATTTTTATTATTTAAAATATAACATTACATTGTGTACATAAGAATTATAATTACAAGTTTTCTATTACATAAATAAATTATTTAGCTAGAATATCCATTAATTTTTTCTTTTTTAAATATTTTTCTACAGCAAAATAATTAATACTATCTAGAAAATTACGCTCCTTGTTGCAAATTTCTTGTTCGTTGATTTTATTAGATTTAAACAATAATAACATATCCCTGTAAAACTTATAACATTTTTTAAATTCAATCATTTTTTCCTTAACATTTAATACTTTATTAAGACCCATTAAAACTGCACCACCAAGAGATAACGTAACAAGAGGTATAAACACAAACGCTGATAAACTACTTCCGGTAAAAATAACTTCGCCTATATGTAATCCAATATTAATATTATTGTAATATTGATAACTTTTACGATAGACGTATTTCCTTGTTTCCAAATATTGTTTCATGTTAGTATTTGTCGTCTATTGTGTTCAGATTAGAATGAAACCAAATAAATTTTATTTAGTCTATTATATTTGCTTCACGTAATTCCTCAATTATTGATAATATTTCATTATTATGACCTGCATATTTAGAAGATACTAATAATCTTAGTCTAATAACTAATTCATTGCTATTATCCCAATAATGATATTTAGGTTTATTATTAGTTACATTTAGTAATTTTGGAATTAAACCAGACCCCTTAACAGCAGGAGAAGAAGAAATAGAGTAACTTCTAGTTTTGTTCACTGTATCCCCTTTTATGTGCATTTGTTTTAATACAATTTCAATATATGTACCTTTATCAGTTTCAGTATAGTTTTTTGGAAGTTTTTTAAATAAAAGTTCATATAAACCAGCAGTTCCTTCATACAATTTATTCTGGATGTATAAATTATTATTGTCAATTTGAAGTTTAGAATTTCCTATAAACCAATCACCGTTAGCTAGTCTACGTACGCCATATATTGTATCTATTTCACGAGGATCAGCAGTTAAAAAAAATTAAAATATGTAGCAGCAATATTTCCATATATATCATTGTTTAATTCACTTTGACTAAACTCTAATTCTTCAAAAGATCTGCGTGCTCGTTTTTTACTTGATTCAAGAATTTCATTATCAACCTCCTCCTCATAACTTTCTTTCTCAATCTGATTACCTTCTTTTTTTGTTTGATCTAAGATATTTATAAAATCAGTTTTTGGTGTAGCAAAAGAAGTTTCACTAAATCTTTCACGTTTTGCTTTAGGAAATAGTGTTTTATCAGGTTCTTCAGATTTAATTGTAAAAGAATTATTTGGTTTAATTAGTTTTGTAATAGGTTTAAATGTTTTTCTCAAGTTTTTATTCAGTCTCAATGTGTTCTTTTTAAAGATTTTTATATTTTTGACGTAATGTATTACTAACATTTATTATTCGTTTAAGTGTGTTTTTCTCTTTATTTTCACTCATATTTGTTTTTTGTTTGTTTGCTGTCTGTTTGTCTTCTTGTCTGTCCTGACTGTCCTGACTGTCCTGACTGTCCTGATTGTCCTGACTGTCCGCTCTGTCTGTCCTAGCTGTCCTGACTGACCTGTCTGTCTGTCTGTCTCTCTGTATGTCTGTATGTCTGTCTGTCCTATCTGTCCTGTCTGTCCCACCTGTCTGTCCTACCTGTCTGTCTCTGTCTCTGCCAGTTTGTCTGCACTTTATACATGTATACTAAATTATATTGAAACTGTTTACATTTATATACTGCAAATTGTATTACTAAAAGTTAGCCTGGAACTAGGTTACCTGAAGGCAAGTGACCTTGAAGTGGTCCCGGACCGGCACTGTTTTCCTACTTGTGATACACAAGATTTTTCGCGCCGAATGAAATTATTGATTTAAAATTGCTAAAAATCTCTCATCTATAAGCACGCAACGCATGAAATCATCTCATAACATCGTAACATCCTTACATTCATAAGTTGGACTCGCCCAGCTGAATTTAATCTTTACGACGTAGATAATTTAGAAACAAAAAACGAAGACAAGCAGAAACTTAAACGTTGAGTATCAAATTAACAGTACAATAGGCTATTCCACAAAAATTTTATTATTGAATAATTTTTCTCTATTTTATTTTTATTTTGTGGTAAAGTGCTACTAAGGGAAAATATAATAAAGATTTATTAATTAATCGTGACGTCTAGCTCTTGGTGACAAAGAAAGCAGTAATATTAAGAGAGAACCAGGGTTCAATTCACTATGTTAAGGTGCGTTTAATAAGCCCAGCAAAACAAGAAATTGCCAAGTAAGCAAAAAGCGATTTATTGCTTGATCCACTGAACGGTTTGCTAGTTTTACTACATTATCAGACCGAGTTGTACAGAACAAGACATCGTGAAATGTGTTCGGCTAATGATAAATTATATGAGTGCGCACCGATGACGTATAATACTAGACGAATTATGTCGTATTCAAGTCAATGCAGTGTTGTGAATCAGAAAGAAATGGAATAACTTGTCGGTCCGCCGGGTGCGCGGTAAGGAGCGAGTATACTTTCATGTTATGCAAGTTGCAAATATTTGTGTAGTTATTTTTATATTCAATTACTTACTTTTCATACATCAAAGAAAAGGTTAGCTTTTGACATATTAAGTGTTTTGTATGCGCACTTTTGTATTTAAATAAATAAAATGCTTGCGCCTGATAACTGTCATCAACATAAATCCAACCTGCATAACATCAACTTGTACTCGCTCCTTGCCGCGCACCCGCCTCACCAACCAGTTATTCTATCCCTTTCTGCTTCACAACAAACGCCGTTGTTATCCGTCTAGTTATGTTTTGTCTGAGGTGAGCACATTGTATGTACTTTTCATGCGTTTTGACTTTGGACAGATTGAAATTTGCGCTAAAAATTTTCAGCCATGTTTGTGTTGGTGATATTAGGCTATTGTTTGGAATATGGAATTCAATAAATATATATTTTTTAAGAACCATGATGGCACATTCACTAAAACTGATGACGGCTATTTTATAGCCCTTGATAATAATAGTAATCCTACCGATAATAGCTTGATTCCCATCATCTATGAAAAACTGAATATATTCGTTTTCCATTTTTCATATATGTAAATTAATTATTGTCTGTCAACTATCAAAATAGTTTCGATCTTTCATGGTTTTATAATAATAAACAATTTGAAATTTCCGCAAAATTATTTGAATGTCTCGCACTTCGAGCGAGAAATTTCTCGCTTGTTTTGCTCGTGAGCAAAACGAGCAAATGCTAGCCTAGCAAAACAGTTCAATGGTTTTTATTTCCTGTTTGCTTGTTTTGCTTAGTACATTGAACGCACCTTAATACTATCCCTGTGGCTCCCCCTTCACTAACATCTTTGGGATGAATTCATATACCGGTTAACGATAATAAAATACAGTATACTCGTATAATACAAATCCCAATTAACTTTCCAAAATTATACGAATTAATTCAATTTACTCCTATACTCACAAAATATGGCATTAATTACTTTGCTGTATTTTCACTCCAACATTTTATAATAAAACAATTGTGTGGAATTCACTTTCAAAAACAAGCGTAGAGCGGCACTCCCTTCCTTTCTTATCTTTTAATTTGTTTTCAGTTCTTACATAGAGTGTTTAACTGCAATTCTGTGGAATTCACTTTCAAAAACAAGCGTAGGGCGACACTTCCTTTCTTATATTTTTTTCTCATTTTCAGTTACTGCATTGTGTGGACTTTTCTTTCATATACAAGTGCAGGCTATCGCTTTCATCTTTTCTAATCTTTGTAGATTCGTTGTTAGGAGTAAGCGTGAGTAATTTGAGATGTTTTATGCATACGTTATGTACTTCGAAGAAAGAAGATGAATGATAAGTGAATAGGAATGATTGGATAGGTGTGACTGAAGGTTTGTTGATTGAAAAATGACTTTTAGTGTAATAAATAAATGAGTTTATATGGAGTGATCTATGAATGTGGTTAAAGTATGTATGTATGTATGTATGTATGTATGAAAACACCCTAAAGTAACTTTTTTAACTCGTTTCTGACTATATAAAAATCTCTATATTTTTGAACTAATTATTACTTCAATTCAGTAAAAGAGGAATACTGACTACTAGATATTCAGTAATAACTTTTACAATCAGTGGCGGCGCCAGTGTGGAGCCTGAGTGGGCATCTGCCAATCCTGTTACGGCCTGTGCCCTGCCATGTGCCCACCCAACTATTTTAGAATCATGTTAAAAATGTAATAAATTATAAAAAATGTGTACCCAAGTCATTCTGATATCACATCTTCAATTCATCAAATTGGACAATTTATCAAAAACCAGACAAGAATTTTACAGAATAGCAGAATTTCCCTCTGTAAACGAATGTGTTCATTGTTTATTTACCATATTTTGCGTTAATTCTTGCGTTTCTTAAATAAAAATTATTCTTCTACTATTCCTATTGGTTTTATAAATTTTGATTAATTGTAACATAAGATATGTTGCTAATAACTTAGTTATATTATTAATAAAATAGAATTTATATATTGTACACAATTTACGTTTAATTTTTTTTTCTTATTATTAATATAGAAAAGAAAATTTCAGAATTATTAGATTCAGATAATATTGTAAATGAATTTTTTTATTAAACATCAAAATTCTATTAAAAATTTAATAGAACTGTTCAGTTGTTTTTTCTTTTATTTGTAACATATTTAGCTTTATTTGATTAAAATTTAGAAATAATTTTTGAAAAAGCTATGAGCGTTCGCCGGGATTTGAACCCAGAACCTTTCATTCACATGTTGACTGCTCTAGCCAATTGAGCTACAAACACTCGGCGAATACTCATGCTTTTTCGTGCAATTTGTAGTTGAAGAAATTTGTAAAGTGACATGGGTTGCGTCAATTCGTAACAAATAACTTAAATTGCAAATTTCTTCAACTAGCTATGAGCGTTCACCGGAATTTGAACCCAGAACCTTTCATTCACATGTTGACTGCTCTAGCCAATTGAGCTACAAACACTCGGCGAATACTCATGCTTTTTCGTGCAATTTGTAGTTGAAGAAATTTGTAAAGTGACATGGGTTGCGTCAATTTGTAACAAATAACTTAAATTGCAAATTTCTTCAACTAGCTATGAGCGTTCGCCGGGATTTGAATCCAGAACCTTTCATTCACATGTTGACTGCTCTAGCCAATTGAGCTACAAACACTCGGCGAATACTCATGCTTTTTCGTGCAATTTGTAGTTGAAGAAATTTGTAAAGTGACATGGGTTGCGTCAATTCGTAACAAATAACTTAAATTGCAAATTTCTTCAACTAGCTATGAGCGTTCGCCGGGATTTGAACCCAGAACCTTTCATTCACATGTTGACTGCTCTAGCCAATTGAGCTACAAACACTCGGCGAATACTCATGCTTTTCGTGCAATTTGTAGTTGAAGAAATTTGTAAAGTGACATGGGTTGCGTCAATTCGTAACAAATAACTTAAATTGCAAATTTCTTCAACTAGCTATGAGCGTTCGCCGGGATTTGAACCCAGAACCTTTCATTCACATGTTGACTGCTCTAGCCAATTGAGCTACAAACACTCGGCGAATACTCATGCTTTTTCGTGCAATTTGTAGTTGAAGAAATTTGTAAAGTGACATGGGTTGCGTCAATTCGTAACAAATAACTTAAATTGCAAATTTCTTCAACTAGCTATGAGCGTTCGCCGGGATTTGAACCCAGAACCTTTCATTCACATGTTGACTGCTCTAGCCAATTGAGCTACAAACACTCGGCGAATACTCATGCTTTTTCGTGCAATTTGTAGTTGAAGAAATTTGTAAAGTGACATGGGTTGCGTCAATTCGTAACAAATAACTTAAATTGCAAATTTCTTCAACTAGCTATGAGCGTTCGCCGGGATTTGAATCCAGAACCTTTCATTCACATGTTGACTGCTCTAGCCAATTGAGCTACAAACACTCGGCGAATACTCATGCTTTTTCGTGCAATTTGTAGTTGAAGAAATTTGTAAAGTGACATGGGTTGCGTCAATTCGTAACAAATAACTTAAATTGCAAATTTCTTCAACTAGCTATGAGCGTTCGCCGGGATTTGAATCCAGAACCTTTCATTCACATGTTGACTGCTCTAGCCAATTGAGCTACAAACACTCGGCGAATACTCATGCTTTTTCGTGCAATTTGTAGTTGAAGAAATTTGTAAAGTGACATGGGTTGCGTCAATTCGTAACAAATAACTTAAATTGCAAATTTCTTCAACTAACTATGAGCGTTCGCCGGGATTTGAACCCAGAACCTTTCATTCACATGTTGACTGCTCTAGCCAATTGAGCTACAAACACTCGGCGAATACTCATGCTTTTTCGTGCAATTTGTAGTTGAAGAAATTTGTAAAGTGACATGGGTTGCGTCAATTCGTAACAAATAACTTAAATTGCAAATTTCTTCAACTAGCTATGAGCGTTCGCCGGGATTTGAATCCAAAACCTTTCATTCACATGTTGACTGCTCTAGCCAATTGAGCTACAAACACTCGGCGAATACTCATGCTTTTTCGTGCAATTTGTAGTTGAAGAAATTTGTAAAGTGACATGGGTTGCGTCAATTCGTAACAAATAACTTAAATTGCAAATTTCTTCAACTAGCTATGAGCGTTCGCCGGGATTTGAATCCAGAACCTTTCATTCACATGTTGACTGCTCTAGCCAATTGAGCTACAAACACTCGGCGAATACTCATGCTTTTTCGTGCAATTTGTAGTTGAAGAAATTTGTAAAGTGACATGGGTTGCGTCAATTCGTAACAAATAACTTAAATTGCAAATTTCTTCAACTAGCTATGAGCGTTCGCCGGGATTTGAACCCAGAACCTTTCATTAACATGTTGACTGCTCTAGCCAATTGAGCTACAAACACTCGGCGAATACTCATGCTTTTTCGTGCAATTTGTAGTTGAAGAAATTTGTAAAGTGACATGGGTTGCGTCAATTCGTAACAAATAACTTAAATTGCAAATTTCTTCAACTAGCTATGAGCGTTCGCCAAAATTTGAACCCAGAACCTCTCATTCACATGTTGACTGCTCTAGCCAATTGAGCTACAAACACTCGGCGAATACTCATGCTTTTTCGTGCAATTTGTAGTTGAAGAAATTTGTAAAGTGACATGGGTTGCGTCAATTCGTAACAAATAACTTAAATTGCAAATTTTTTCAACTAGCTATGAGCGTTCGCCGGGATTTGAATCCAGAACCTTTCATTCACATGTTGACTGCTCTAGCCAATTGAGCTACAAACACTCGGCGAATACTCATGCTTTTTCGTGCAATTTGTAGTTGAAGAAATTTGTAAAGTGACATGGGTTGCGTCAATTCGTAACAAATAACTTAAATTGCAAATTTCTTCAACTAGCTATGAGCGTTCGCCGGGATTTGAACCCAGAACCTTTCATTCACATGTTGACTGCTCTAGCCAATTGAGCTACAAACACTCGGCGAATACTCATGCGTTTTCGTGCAATTTGTAGTTGAAGAAATTTGTAAAGTGACATGGGTTGCGTCAATTCGTAACAAATAACTTAAATTGCAAATTTCTTCAACTAGCTATGAGCGTTCGCCGGGATTTGAATCCAGAACCTTTCATTCACATGTTGACTGCTCTAGCCAATTGAGCTACAAACACTCGGCGAATACTCATGCTTTTTCGTGCAATTTGTAGTTGAAGAAATTTGTAAAGTGACATGGGTTGCGTCAATTCGTAACAAATAACTTAAATTGCAAATTTCTTCAACTAGCTATGAGCGTTCGCCGGGATTTGAACCCAGAACCTTTCATTCACATGTTGACTGCTCTAGCCAATTGAGCTACAAACACTCGGCGAATACTCATGCTTTTTCGTGCAATTTGTAGTTGAAGAAATTTGTAAAGTGACATGGGTTGCGTCAATTCGTAACAAATAACTTAAATTGCAAATTTCTTCAACTAGCTATGAGCGTTCGCCGGGATTTGAATCCAGAACCTTTCATTCACATGTTGACTGCTCTAGCCAATTGAGCTACAAACACTCGGCGAATACTCATGCTTTTTCGTGCAATTTGTAGTTGAAGAAATTTGTAAAGTGACATGGGTTGCGTCAATTCGTAACAAATAACTTAAATTACAAATTTCTTCAACTAGCTATGAGCGTTCGCCGGGATTTGAACCCAGAACCTTTCATTCACATGTTGACTGCTCTAGCCAATTGAGCTACAAACACTCGGCGAATACTCATGCTTTTTCGTGCAATTTGTAGTTGAAGAAATTTGTAAAGTGACAAGGGTTGCGTCAATTCGTAACAAATAACTTAAATTGCAAATTTCTTCAACTAGCTATGAGCGTTCGCCGGGATTTGAATCCAGAACCTTTCATTCACATGTTGACTGCTCTAGCCAATTGAGCTACAAACACTCGGCGAATACTCATGCTTTTTCGTGCAATTTGTAGTTGAAGAAATTTGTAAAGTGACATGGGTTGCGTCAATTCGTAACAAATAACTTAAATTGCAAATTTCTTCAACTAGCTATGAGCGTTCGCCGGGATTTGAATCCAGAGCCTTTCATTCACATGTTGACTGCTCTAGCCAATTGAGCTACAAACACTCGGCGAATACTCATGCTTTTTCGTGCAATTTGTAGTTGAAGAAATTTGTAAAGTGACATGGGTTGCGTCAATTCGTAACAAATAACTTAAATTGCAAATTTCTTCAACTAGCTATGAGCGTTCGCCGGGATTTGAACCCAGAACCTTTCATTCACATGTTGACTGCTCTAGCCAATTGAGCTACAAACACTCGGCGAATACTCATGCTTTTTCGTGCAATTTGTAGTTGAAGAAATTTGTAAAGTGAAATGGGTTGCGTCAATTCGTAACAAATAACTTAAATTGCAAATTTCTTCAACTAGCTATGAGCGTTCGCCGGGATTTGAACCCAGAACCTTTCATTCACATGTTGACTGCTCTAGCCAATTGAGCTACAAACACTCGGCGAATACTCATGCTTTTTCGTGCAATTTGTAGTTGAAGAAATTTGTAAAGTGACATGGGTTGCGTCAATTCGTAACAAATAACTTAAATTGCAAATTTCTTCAACTAGCTATGAGCGTTCGCCGGGATTTGAATCCAGAACCTTTCATTCACATGTTGACTGCTCTAGCCAATTGAGCTACAAACACTCGGCGAATACTCATGCTTTTTCGTGCAATTTGTAGTTGAAGAAATTTGTAAAGTGACATGGGTTGCGTCAATTCGTAACAAATAACTTAAATTACAAATTTCTTCAACTAGCTATGAGCGTTCGCCGGGATTTGAACCCAGAACCTTTCATTCACATGTTGACTGCTCTAGCCAATTGAGCTACAAACACTCGGCGAATACTCATGCTTTTTCGTGCAATTTGTAGTTGAAGAAATTTGTAAAGTGACATGGGTTGCGTCAATTCGTAACAAATAACTTAAATTGCAAATTTCTTCAACTAGCTATGAGCGTTCGCCGGGATTTGAATCCAGAACCTTTCATTCACATGTTGACTGCTCTAGCCAATTGAGCTACAAACACTCGGCGAATACTCATGCTTTTTCGTGCAATTTGTAGTTGAAGAAATTTGTAAAGTGACATGGGTTGCGTCAATTCGTAACAAATAACTTAAATTGCAAATTTCTTCAACTAGCTATGAGCGTTCGCCGGGATTTGAACCCAGAACCTTTCATTCACATGTTGACTGCTCTAGCCAATTGAGCTACAAACACTCGGCGAATACTCATGCTTTTTCGTGCAATTTGTAGTTGAAGAAATTTGTAAAGTGACATGGGTTGCGTCAATTCGTAACAAATAACTTAAATTGCAAATTTCTTCAACTAGCTATGAGCGTTCGCCGGGATTTGAATCCAGAACCTTTCATTCACATGTTGACTGCTCTAGCCAATTGAGCTACAAACACTCGGCGAATACTCATGCTTTTTCGTGCAATTTGTAGTTGAAGAAATTTGTAAAGTGACATGGGTTGCGTCAATTCGTAACAAATAACTTAAATTGCAAATTTCTTCAACTAGCTATGAGCGTTCGCCGGGATTTGAACCCAGAACCTTTCATTCACATGTTGACTGCTCTAGCCAATTGAGCTACAAACACTCGGAGAATACTCATGCTTTTTCGTGCAATTTGTAGTTGAAGAAATTTGTAAAGTGACATGGGTTGCGTCAATTCGTAACAAATAACTTAAATTGCAAATTTCTTCAACTAGCTATGAGCGTTCGCCGGGATTTGAACCCAGAACCTTTCATTCACATGTTGACTGCTCTAGCCAATTGAGCTACAAACACTCGGCGAATACTCTTGCTTTTTCGTGCAATTTGTAGTTGAAGAAATTTGTAAAGTGACATGGGTTGCGTCAATTCGTAACAAATAACTTAAATTGCAAATTTCTTCAACTAGCTATGAGCGTTCGCCGGGATTTGAACCCAGAACCTTTCATTCACATGTTGACTGCTCTAGCCAATTGAGCTACAAACACTCGGCGAATACTCATGCTTTTTCGTGCAATTTGTAGTTGAAGAAATTTGTAAAGTGACATGGGTTGCGTCAATTCGTAACAAATAACTTAAATTGCAAATTTCTTCAACTAGCTATGAGCGTTCGCCGGGATTTGAACCCAGAACCTTTCATTCACATGTTGACTGCTCTAGCCAATTGAGCTACAAACACTCGGCGAATACTCATGCTTTTTCGTGCAATTTGTAGTTGAAGAAATTTATAAAGTGACATGGGTTGCGTCAATTCGTAACAAATAACTTAAATTGCAAATTTCTTCAACTAGCTATGAGCGTTCGCCGGGATTTGAATCCAGAACCTTTCATTCACATGTTGACTGCTCTAGCCAATTGAGCTACAAACACTCGGCGAATACTCATGCTTTTTCGTGCAATTTGTAGTTGAAGAAATTTGTAAAGTGACATGGGTTGCGTCAATTCGTAACAAATAACTTAAATTGCAAATTTCTTCAACTAGCTATGAGCGTTCGCCGGGATTTGAACCCAGAACCTTTCATTCACATGTTGACTGCTCTAGCCAATTGAGCTACAAACACTCGGCGAATACTCATGCTTTTTCGTGCAATTTGTAGTTGAAGAAATTTGTAAAGTGACATGGGTTGCGTCAATTCGTAACAAATAACTTAAATTACAAATTTCTTCAACTAGCTATGAGCGTTCGCCGGGATTTGAACCCAGAACCTTTCATTCACATGTTGACTGCTCTAGCCAATTGAGCTACAAACACTCGGCGAATACTCATGCTTTTTCGTGCAATTTGTAGTTGAAGAAATTTGTAAAGTGACATGGGTTGCGTCAATTCGTAACAAATAACTTAAATTGCAAATTTCTTCAACTAGCTATGAGCGTTCGCCGGGATTTGAATCCAGAACCTTTCATTCACATGTTGACTGCTCTAGCCAATTGAGCTACAAACACTCGGCGAATACTCATGCTTTTTCGTGCAATTTGTAGTTGAAGAAATTTGTAAAGTGACATGGGTTGCGTCAATTCGTAACAAATAACTTAAATTGCAAATTTCTTCAACTAGCTATGAGCGTTCGCCGGGATTTGAACCCAGAACCTTTCATTCACATGTTGACTGCTCTAGCCAATTGAGCTACAAACACTCGGCGAATACTCATGCTTTTTCGTGCAATTTGTAGTTGAAGAAATTTGTAAAGTGACATGGGTTGCGTCAATTCGTAACAAATAACTTAAATTGCAAATTTCTTCAACTAGCTATGAGCGTTCGCCGGGATTTGAACCCAGAACCTTTCATTCACATGTTGACTGCTCTAGCCAATTGAGCTACAAACACTCGGAGAATACTCATGCTTTTTCGTGCAATTTGTAGTTGAAGAAATTTGTAAAGTGACATGGGTTGCGTCAATTCGTAACAAATAACTTAAATTGCAAATTTCTTCAACTAGCTATGAGCGTTCGCCGGGATTTGAACCCAGAACCTTTCATTCACATGTTGACTGCTCTAGCCAATTGAGCTACAAACACTCGGCGAATACTCTTGCTTTTTCGTGCAATTTGTAGTTGAAGAAATTTGTAAAGTGACATGGGTTGCGTCAATTCGTAACAAATAACTTAAATTGCAAATTTCTTCAACTAGCTATGAGCGTTCGCCGGGATTTGAACCCAGAACCTTTCATTCACATGTTGACTGCTCTAGCCAATTGAGCTACAAACACTCGGCGAATACTCATGCTTTTTCGTGCAATTTGTAGTTGAAGAAATTTGTAAAGTGACATGGGTTGCGTCAATTCGTAACAAATAACTTAAATTGCAAATTTCTTCAACTAGCTATGAGCGTTCGCCGGGATTTGAACCCAGAACCTTTCATTCACATGTCGACTGCTCTAGCCAATTGAGCTACAAACACTCGGCGAATACTCATGCTTTTTCGTGCAATTTGTAGTTGAAGAAATTTGTAAAGTGACATGGGTTGCGTCAATTCGTAACAAATAACTTAAATTGCAAATTTCTTCAACTAGCTATGAGCGTTCGCCGGGATTTGAACCCAGAACCTTTCATTCACATGTTGACTGCTCTAGCCAATTGAGCTACAAACACTCGGCGAATACTCATGCTTTTTCGTGCAATTTGTAGTTGAAGAAATTTGTAAAGTGACATGGGTTGCGTCAATTCGTAACAAATAACTTAAATTGCAAATTTCTTCAACTAGCTATGAGCGTTCGCCGGGATTTGAACCCAGAACCTTTCATTCACATGTTGACTGCTCTAGCCAATTGAGCTACAAACACTCGGCGAATACTCATGCTTTTTCGTGCAATTTGTAGTTGAAGAAATTTGTAAAGTGACATGGGTTGCGTCAATTCGTAACAAATAACTTAAATTGCAAATTTCTTCAACTAGCTATGAGCGTTCGCCGGGATTTGAACCCAGAACCTTTCATTCACATGTTGACTGCTCTAGCCAATTGAGCTACAAACACTCGGCGAATACTCATGCTTTTTCGTGCAATTTGTAGTTGAAGAAATTTGTAAAGTGACATGGGTTGCGTCAATTCGTAACAAATAACTTAAATTGCAAATTTCTTCAACTAGCTATGAGCGTTCGCCGGGATTTGAACCCAGAACCTTTCATTCACATGTTGACTGCTCTAGCCAATTGAGCTACAAACACTCGGCGAATACTCATGCTTTTTCGTGCAATTTGTAGTTGAAGAAATTTGTAAAGTGACATGGGTTGCGTCAATTCGTAACAAATAACTTAAATTGCAAATTTCTTCAACTAGCTATGAGCGTTCGCCGGGATTTGAACCCAGAACCTTTCATTCACATGTTGACTGCTCTAGCCAATTGAGCTACAAACACTCGGAGAATACTCATGCTTTTTCGTGCAATTTGTAGTTGAAGAAATTTGTAAAGTGACATGGGTTGCGTCAATTCGTAACAAATAACTTAAATTGCAAATTTCTTCAACTAGCTATGAGCGTTCGCCGGGATTTGAACCCAGAACCTTTCATTCACATGTTGACTGCTCTAGCCAATTGAGCTACAAACACTCGGCGAATACTCATGCTTTTTCGTGCAATTTGTAGTTGAAGAAATTTGTAAAGTGACATGGGTTGCGTCAATTCGTAACAAATAACTTAAATTGCAAATTTCTTCAACTAGCTATGAGCGTTCGCCGGGATTTGAACCCAGAACCTTTCATTCACATGTTGACTGCTCTAGCCAATTGAGCTACAAACACTCGGCGAATACTCATGCTTTTTCGTGCAATTTGTAGTTGAAGAAATTTATAAAGTGACATGGGTTGCGTCAATTCGTAACAAATAACTTAAATTGCAAATTTCTTCAACTAGCTATGAGCGTTCGCCGGGATTTGAATCCAGAACCTTTCATTCACATGTTGACTGCTCTAGCCAATTGAGCTATAAACACTCGGCGAATACTCATGCTTTTTCGTGCAATTTGTAGTTGAAGAAATTTGTAAAGTGACATGGGTTGCGTCAATTCGTAACAAATAACTTAAATTGCAAATTTCTTCAACTAGCTATGAGCGTTCGCCGGGATTTGAACCCAGAACCTTTCATTCACATGTTGACTGCTCTAGCCAATTGAGCTACAAACACTCGGCGAATACTCATGCTTTTTCGTGCAATTTGTAGTTGAAGAAATTTGTAAAGTGACATGGGTTGCGTCAATTCGTAACAAATAACTTAAATTGCAAATTTCTTCAACTAGCTATGAGCGTTCGCCGGGATTTGAACCCAGAACCTTTCATTCACATGTTGACTGCTCTAGCCAATTGAGCTACAAACACTCGGCGAATACTCATGCTTTTTCGTGCAATTTGTAGTTGAAGAAATTTATAAAGTGACATGGGTTGCGTCAATTCGTAACAAATAACTTAAATTGCAAATTTCTTCAACTAGCTATGAGCGTTCGCCGGGATTTGAATCCAGAACCTTTCATTCACATGTTGACTGCTCTAGCCAATTGAGCTACAAACACTCGGCGAATACTCATGCTTTTTCGTGCAATTTGTAGTTGAAGAAATTTGTAAAGTGACATGGGTTGCGTCAATTCGTAACAAATAACTTAAATTGCAAATTTCTTCAACTAGCTATGAGCGTTCGCCGGGATTTGAACCCAGAACCTTTCATTCACATGTTGACTGCTCTAGCCAATTGAGCTACAAACACTCGGCGAATACTCATGCTTTTTTGTGCAATTTGTAGTTGAAGAAATTTGTAAAGTGACATGGGTTGCGTCAATTCGTAACAAATAACTTAAATTGCAAATTTCTTCAACTAGCTATGAGCGTTCGCCGGGATTTGAATCCAGAACCTTTCATTCACATGTTGACTGCTCTAGCCAATTGAGCTACAAACACTCGGCGAATACTCATGCTTTTTCGTGCAATTTGTAGTTGAAGAAATTTGTAAAGTGACATGGGTTGCGTCAATTCGTAACAAATAACTTAAATTGCAAATTTCTTCAACTAGCTATGAGCGTTCGCCGGGATTTGAACCCAGAACCTTTCATTCACATGTTGACTGCTCTAGCCAATTGAGCTACAAACACTCGGCGAATACTCATGCTTTTTTGTGCAATTTGTAGTTGAAGAAATTTGTAAAGTGACATGGGTTGCGTCAATTCGTAACAAATAACTTAAATTGCAAATTTCTTCAACTAGCTATGAGCGTTCGCCGGGATTTGAACCCAGAACCTTTCATTCACATGTTGACTGCTCTAGCCAATTGAGCTACAAACACTCGGAGAATACTCATGCTTTTTCGTGCAATTTGTAGTTGAAGAAATTTGTAAAGTGACATGGGTTGCGTCAATTCGTAACAAATAACTTAAATTGCAAATTTCTTCAACTAGCTATGAGCGTTCGCCGGGATTTGAACCCAGAACCTTTCATTCACATGTTGACTGCTCTAGCCAATTGAGCTACAAACACTCGGCGAATACTCTTGCTTTTTCGTGCAATTTGTAGTTGAAGAAATTTGTAAAGTGACATGGGTTGCGTCAATTCGTAACAAATAACTTAAATTGCAAATTTCTTCAACTAGCTATGAGCGTTCGCCGGGATTTGAACCCAGAACCTTTCATTCACAAGTTGACTGCTCTAGCCAATTGAGCTACAAACACTCGGCGAATACTCATGCTTTTTCGTGCAATTTGTAGTTGAAGAAATTTGTAAAGTGACATGGGTTGCGTCAATTCGTAACAAATAACTTAAATTGCAAATTTCTTCAACTAGCTATGAGCGTTCGCCGGGATTTGAACCCAGAACCTTTCATTCACATGTCGACTGCTCTAGCCAATTGAGCTACAAACACTCGGCGAATACTCATGCTTTCTCGTGCAATTTGTAGTTGAAGAAATTTGTAAAGTGACATGGGTTGCGTCAATTCGTAACAAATAACTTAAATTGCAAATTTCTTCAACTAGCTATGAGCGTTCGCCGGGATTTAAACCCAGAACCTTTCATTCACATGTTGACTGCTCTAGCCAATTGAGCTACAAACACTCGGCGAATACTCTTGCTTTTTCGTGCAATTTGTAGTTGAAGAAATTTGTAAAGTGACATGGGTTGCGTCAATTCGTAACAAATAACTTAAATTGCAAATTTCTTCAACTAGCTATGAGCGTTCGCCGGGATTTGAATCCAGAACCTTTCATTCACATGTTGACTGCTCTAGCCAATTGAGCTACAAACACTCGGCGAATACTCATGCTTTTTCGTGCAATTTGTAGTTGAAGAAATTTGTAAAGTGACATGGGTTGCGTCAATTCGTAACAAATAACTTAAATTGCAAATTTCTTCAACTAGCTATGAGCGTTCGCCGGGATTTGAACCCAGAACCTTTCATTCACATGTTGACTGCTCTAGCCAATTGAGCTACAAACACTCGGCGAATACTCATGCTTTTTCGTGCAATTTGTAGTTGAAGAAATTTGTAAAGTGACATGGGTTGCGTCAATTCGTAACAAATAACTTAAATTGCAAATTTCTTCAACTAGCTATGAGCGTTCGCCGGGATTTGAACCCAGAACCTTTCATTCACATGTTGACTGCTCTAGCCAATTGAGCTACAAACACTCGGCGAATACTCATGCTTTTTCGTGCAATTTGTAGTTGAAGAAATTTGTAAAGTGACATGGGTTGCGTCAATTCGTAACAAATAACTTAAATTGCAAATTTCTTCAACTAGCTATGAGCGTTCGCCGGGATTTGAACCCAGAACCTTTCATTCACATGTTGACTGCTCTAGCCAATTGAGCTACAAACACTCGGCGAATACTCATGCTTTTTCGTGCAATTTGTAGTTGAAGAAATTTGTAAAGTAACATGGGTTGCGTCAATTCGTAACAAATAACTTAAATTGCAAATTTCTTCAACTAGCTATGAGCGTTCGCCGGGATTTGAATCCAGAACCTTTCATTCACATGTTGACTGCTCTAGCCAATTGAGCTACAAACACTCGGCGAATACTCATGCTTTTTCGTGCAATTTGTAGTTGAAGAAATTTGTAAAGTGACATGGGTTGCGTCAATTCGTAACAAATAACTTAAATTGCAAATTTCTTCAACTAGCTATGAGCGTTCGCCGGGATTTGAACCCAGAACCTTTCATTCACATGTTGACTGCTCTAGCCAATTGAGCTACAAACACTCGGCGAATACTCATGCTTTTTCGTGCAATTTGTAGTTGAAGAAATTTGTAAAGTGACATGGGTTGCGTCAATTCGTAACAAATAACTTAAATTGCAAATTTCTTCAACTAGCTATGAGCGTTCGCCGGGATTTGAATCCAGAACCTTTCATTCACATGTTGACTGCTCTAGCCAATTGAGCTACAAACACTCGGCGAATACTCATGCTTTTTCGTGCAATTTGTAGTTGAAGAAATTTGTAAAGTGACATGGGTTGCGTCAATTCGTAACAAATAACTTAAATTGCAAATTTCTTCAACTAGCTATGAGCGTTCGCCGGGATTTGAACCCAGAACCTTTCATTCACATGTTGACTGCTCTAGCCAATTGAGCTACAAACACTCGGCGAATACTCATGCTTTTTCGTGCAATTTGTAGTTGAAGAAATTTGTAAAGTGACATGGGTTGCGTCAATTCGTAACAAATAACTTAAATTGCAAATTTCTTCAACTAGCTATGAGCGTTCGCCGGGATTTGAATCCAGAACCTTTCATTCACATGTTGACTGCTCTAGCCAATTGAGCTACAAACACTCGGCGAATACTCATGCTTTTTCGTGCAATTTGTAGTTGAAGAAATTTGTAAAGTGACATGGGTTGCGTCAATTCGTAACAAATAACTTAAATTGCAAATTTCTTCAACTAGCTATGAGCGTTCGCCGGGATTTGAACCCAGAACCTTTCATTCACATGTTGACTGCTCTAGCCAATTGAGCTACAAACACTCGGAGAATACTCATGCTTTTTCGTGCAATTTGTAGTTGAAGAAATTTGTAAAGTGACATGGGTTGCGTCAATTCGTAACAAATAACTTAAATTGCAAATTTCTTCAACTAGCTATGAGCGTTCGCCGGGATTTGAACCCAGAACCTTTCATTCACATGTTGACTGCTCTAGCCAATTGAGCTACAAACACTCGGCGAATACTCTTGCTTTTTCGTGCAATTTGTAGTTGAAGAAATTTGTAAAGTGACATGGGTTGCGTCAATTCGTAACAAATAACTTAAATTGCAAATTTCTTCAACTAGCTATGAGCGTTCGCCGGGATTTGAACCCAGAACCTTTCATTCACATGTTGACTGCTCTAGCCAATTGAGCTACAAACACTCGGCGAATACTCATGCTTTTTCGTGCAATTTGTAGTTGAAGAAATTTGTAAAGTGACATGGGTTGCGTCAATTCGTAACAAATAACTTAAATTGCAAATTTCTTCAACTAGCTATGAGCGTTCGCCGGGATTTGAACCCAGAACCTTTCATTCACATGTTGACTGCTCTAGCCAATTGAGCTACAAACACTCGGCGAATACTCATGCTTTTTCGTGCAATTTGTAGTTGAAGAAATTTATAAAGTGACATGGGTTGCGTCAATTCGTAACAAATAACTTAAATTGCAAATTTCTTCAACTAGCTAT
This sequence comes from Pterostichus madidus, assembly GCA_911728475.2. Classification (NCBI taxonomy): domain Eukaryota; kingdom Metazoa; phylum Arthropoda; class Insecta; order Coleoptera; family Carabidae; genus Pterostichus; species Pterostichus madidus. Next base: position 21,566,095 of record OU452311.1, on the reverse strand, counting down.
GAGCGTTCGCCGGGATTTGAATCCAGAACCTTTCATTCACATGTTGACTGCTCTAGCCAATTGAGCTACAAACACTCGGCGAATACTCATGCTTTTTCGTGCAATTTGTAGTTGAAGAAATTTGTAAAGTGACATGGGTTGCGTCAATTCGTAACAAATAACTTAAATTGCAAATTTCTTCAACTAGCTATGAGCGTTCGCCGGGATTTGAACCCAGAACCTTTCATTCACATGTTGACTGCTCTAGCCAATTGAGCTACAAACACTCGGCGAATACTCATGCTTTTTCGTGCAATTTGTAGTTGAAGAAATTTGTAAAGTGAAATGGGTTGCGTCAATTCGTAACAAATAACTTAAATTGCAAATTTCTTCAACTAGCTATGAGCGTTCGCCGGGATTTGAACCCAGAACCTTTCATTCACATGTTGACTGCTCTAGCCAATTGAGCTACAAACACTCGGCGAATACTCATGCTTTTTCGTGCAATTTGTAGTTGAAGAAATTTGTAAAGTGAAATGGGTTGCGTCAATTCGTAACAAATAACTTAAATTGCAAATTTCTTCAACTAGCTATGAGCGTTCGCCGGGATTTGAACCCAGAACCTTTCATTCACATGTTGACTGCTCTAGCCAATTGAGCTACAAACACTCGGAGAATACTCATGCTTTTTCGTGCAATTTGTAGTTGAAGAAATTTGTAAAGTGACATGGGTTGCGTCAATTCGTAACAAATAACTTAAATTGCAAATTTCTTCAACTAGCTATGAGCGTTCGCCGGGATTTGAACCCAGAACCTTTCATTCACATGTTGACTGCTCTAGCCAATTGAGCTACAAACACTCGGCGAATACTCTTGCTTTTTCGTGCAATTTGTAGTTGAAGAAATTTGTAAAGTGACATGGGTTGCGTCAATTCGTAACAAATAACTTAAATTGCAAATTTCTTCAACTAGCTATGAGCGTTCGCCGGGATTTGAACCCAGAACCTTTCATTCACATGTTGACTGCTCTAGCCAATTGAGCTACAAACACTCGGCGAATACTCATGCTTTTTCGTGCAATTTGTAGTTTTAGAAATTTGTAAAGTGACATGGGTTGCGTCAATTCGTAACAAATAACTTAAATTGCAAATTTCTTCAACTAGCTATGAGCGTTCGCCGGGATTTGAACCCAGAACCTTTCATTCACATGTTGACTGCTCTAGCCAATTGAGCTACAAACACTCGGCGAATACTCATGCTTTTTCGTGCAATTTGTAGTTGAAGAAATTTGTAAAGTAACATGGGTTGCGTCAATTCGTAACAAATAACTTAAATTGCAAATTTCTTCAACTAGCTATGAGCGTTCGCCGGGATTTGAATCCAGAACCTTTCATTCACATGTTGACTGCTCTAGCCAATTGAGCTACAAACACTCGGCGAATACTCATGCTTTTTCGTGCAATTTGTAGTTGAAGAAATTTGTAAAGTGACATGGGTTGCGTCAATTCGTAACAAATAACTTAAATTGCAAATTTCTTCAACTAGCTATGAGCGTTCGCCGGGATTTGAACCCAGAACCTTTCATTCACATGTTGACTGCTCTAGCCAATTGAGCTACAAACACTCGGCGAATACTCATGCTTTTTCGTGCAATTTGTAGTTGAAGAAATTTGTAAAGTGACATGGGTTGCGTCAATTCGTAACAAATAACTTAAATTGCAAATTTCTTCAACTAGCTATGAGCGTTCGCCGGGATTTGAATCCAGAACCTTTCATTCACATGTTGACTGCTCTAGCCAATTGAGCTACAAACACTCGGCGAATACTCATGCTTTTTCGTGCAATTTGTAGTTGAAGAAATTTGTAAAGTGACATGGGTTGCGTCAATTCGTAACAAATAACTTAAATTGCAAATTTCTTCAACTAGCTATGAGCGTTCGCCGGGATTTGAACCCAGAACCTTTCATTCACATGTTGACTGCTCTAGCCAATTGAGCTACAAACACTCGGCGAATACTCATGCTTTTTCGTGCAATTTGTAGTTGAAGAAATTTGTAAAGTGACATGGGTTGCGTCAATTCGTAACAAATAACTTAAATTGCAAATTTCTTCAACTAGCTATGAGCGTTCGCCGGGATTTGAATCCAGAACCTTTCATTCACATGTTGACTGCTCTAGCCAATTGAGCTACAAACACTCGGCGAATACTCATGCTTTTTCGTGCAATTTGTAGTTGAAGAAATTTGTAAAGTGACATGGGTTGCGTCAATTCGTAACAAATAACTTAAATTGCAAATTTCTTCAACTAGCTATGAGCGTTCGCCGGGATTTGAATCCTGAACCTTTCATTCACATGTTGACTGCTCTAGCCAATTGAGCTACAAACACTCGGCGAATACTCATGCTTTTTCGTGCAATTTGTAGTTGAAGAAATTTGTAAAGTGACATGGGTTGCGTCAATTCGTAACAAATAACTTAAATTGCAAATTTCTTCAACTAGCTATGAGCGTTCGCCGGGATTTGAACCCAGAACCTTTCATTCACATGTTGACTGCTCTAGCCAATTGAGCTACAAACACCCGGCGAATACTCATGCTTTTTCGTGCAATTTGTAGTTGAAGAAATTTGTAAAGTGACATGGGTTGCGTCAATTCGTAACAAATAACTTAAATTGCAAATTTCTTCAACTAGCTATGAGCGTTCGCCGGGATTTGAACCCAGAACCTTTCATTCACATGTTGACTGCTCTAGCCAATTGAGCTACAAACACTCGGCGAATACTCATGCTTTTTCGTGCAATTTGTAGTTGAAGAAATTTGTAAAGTGACATGGGTTGCGTCAATTCGTAACAAATAACTTAAATTGCAAATTTCTTCAACTAGCTATGAGCGTTCGCCGGGATTTGAATCCAGAACCTTTCATTCACATGTTGACTGCTCTAGCCAATTGAGCTACAAACACTCGGCGAATACTCATGCTTTTTCGTGCAATTTGTAGTTGAAGAAATTTGTAAAGTGACATGGGTTGCGTCAATTCGTAACAAATAACTTAAATTGCAAATTTCTTCAACTAGCTATGAGCGTTCGCCGGGATTTGAACCCAGAACCTTTCATTCACATGTTGACTGCTCTAGCCAATTGAGCTACAAACACTCGGCGAATACTCATGCTTTTTCGTGCAATTTGTAGTTGAAGAAATTTGTAAAGTGACATGGGTTGCGTCAATTCGTAACAAATAACTTAAATTGCAAATTTCTTCAACTAGCTATGAGCGTTCGCCGGGATTTGAACCCAGAACCTTTCATTCACATGTTGACTGCTCTAGCCAATTGAGCTACAAACACTCGGCGAATACTCATGCTTTTTCGTGCAATTTGTAGTTGAAGAAATTTGTAAAGTGACATGGGTTGCGTCAATTCGTAACAAATAACTTAAATTGCAAATTTCTTCAACTAGCTATGAGCGTTTGCCGGGATTTGAATCCAGAACCTTTCATTCACATGTTGACTGCTCTAGCCAATTGAGCTACAAACACTCGGCGAATACTCATGCTTTTTCGTGCAATTTGTAGTTGAAGAAATTTGTAAAGTGACATGGGTTGCGTCAATTCGTAACAAATAACTTAAATTGCAAATTTCTTCAACTAGCTATGAGCGTTCGCCGGGATTTGAACCCAGAACCTTTCATTCACATGTTGACTGCTCTAGCCAATTGAGCTACAAACACTCGGCGAATACTCATGCTTTTTCGTGCAATTTGTAGTTGAAGAAATTTGTAAAGTGACATGGGTTGCGTCAATTCGTAACAAATAACTTAAATTGCAAATTTCTTCAACTAGCTATGAGCGTTCGCCGGGATTTGAATCCAGAACCTTTCATTCACATGTTGACTGCTCTAGCCAATTGAGCTACAAACACTCGGCGAATACTCATGCTTTTTCGTGCAATTTGTAGTTGAAGAAATTTGTAAAGTGACATGGGTTGCGTCAATTCGTAACAAATAACTTAAATTGCAAATTTCTTCAACTAGCTATGAGCGTTCGCCGGGATTTGAACCCAGAACCTTTCATTCACATGTTGACTGCTCTAGCCAATTGAGCTACAAACACTCGGCGAATACTCATGCTTTTTCGTGCAATTTGTAGTTGAAGAAATTTGTAAAGTGACATGGGTTGCGTCAATTCGTAACAAATAACTTAAATTGCAAATTTCTTCAACTAGCTATGAGCGTTCGCCGGGATTTGAATCCAGAACCTTTCATTCACATGTTGACTGCTCTAGCCAATTGAGCTACAAACACTCGGCGAATACTCATGCTTTTTCGTGCAATTTGTAGTTGAAGAAATTTGTAAAGTGACATGGGTTGCGTCTATTCGTAACAAATAACTTAAATTGCAAATTTCTTCAACTAGCTATGAGCGTTCGCCGGGATTTGAATCCAGAACCTTTCATTCACATGTTGACTGCTCTAGCCAATTGAGCTACAAACACTCGGCGAATACTCATGCTTTTTCGTGCAATTTGTAGTTGAAGAAATTTGTAAAGTGACATGGGTTGCGTCAATTCGTAACAAATAACTTAAATTGCAAATTTCTTCAACTAGCTATGAGCGTTCGCCGGGATTTGAATCCAGAACCTTTCATTCACATGTTGACTGCTCTAGCCAATTGAGCTACAAACACTCGGCGAATACTCATGCTTTTTCGTGCAATTTGTAGTTGAAGAAATTTGTAAAGTGACATGGGTTGCGTCAATTCGTAACAAATAACTTAAATTGCAAATTTCTTCAACTAGCTATGAGCGTTCGCCGGGATTTGAACCCAGAACCTTTCATTCACATGTTGACTGCTCTAGCCAATTGAGCTACAAACACTCGGAGAATACTCATGCTTTTTCGTGCAATTTGTAGTTGAAGAAATTTGTAAAGTGACATGGGTTGCGTCAATTCGTAACAAATAACTTAAATTGCAAATTTCTTCAACTAGCTATGAGCGTTCGCCGGGATTTGAACCCAGAACCTTTCATTCACATGTTGACTGCTCTAGCCAATTGAGCTACAAACACTCGGCGAATACTCATGCTTTTTCGTGCAATTTGTAGTTGAAGAAATTTGTAAAGTGACATGGGTTGCGTCAATTCGTAACAAATAACTTAAATTGCAAATTTCTTCAACTAGCTATGAGCGTTCGCCGGGATTTGAATCCAGAACCTTTCATTCACATGTTGACTGCTCTAGCCAATTGAGCTACAAACACTCGGCGAATACTCATGCTTTTTCGTGCAATTTGTAGTTGAAGAAATTTGTAAAGTGACATGGGTTGCGTCAATTCGTAACAAATAACTTAAATTGCAAATTTCTTCAACTAGCTATGAGCGTTCGCCGGGATTTGAACCCAGAACCTTTCATTCACATGTTGACTGCTCTAGCCAATTGAGCTACAAACACTCGGCGAATACTCATGCTTTTTCGTGCAATTTGTAGTTGAAGAAATTTGTAAAGTGACATGGGTTGCGTCAATTCGTTACAAATAACTTAAATTGCAAATTTCTTCAACTAGCTATGAGCGTTCGCCGGGATTTGAACCCAGAACCTTTCACTCGCCGAGTGTTTGTAGCTCAATTGGTTAGAGCAATCATCATGCGAATGAAAGGTTCTGGGTTCAAATCCCGGCGAACGCACATAGCTTTTTTAAAAATTATTTCTAACAATTATGAAGTGGCCATGCGTCATTAAATTATTTCTTATACTATTAAAATATTGTTTATTTTTTATAATGATTTTAATTTTACTTAATATAAAATAAATTGGTGCCCTACCGAAATACCATTTTATTTTGATGTGCCCACTCAAATATTTTCTTCTGATGCCGCCACTGTTAACAATAGCTGTAACAAGAAATAAATATTGATTGTAACAATATAAATAAAATACATAATCTTGAAGGAATTTATATATTAAAAGCTAGTAAGTGTAAGATAAATGGTGCAAACATTCTAAAGTCAAACCAGATTGTCTATGAATATTATGAACTGAAATAAAAAAAAATTTAAGTGGAAAACTTGAAAATAAATTAAATTTCATGTAAAAAAGTTAAATGAAATATATAATCATGCCTTCTACCCATTACTGGGTGTGGCACTCTGCCGTAGCAGCGAATTGCGATTACCAGCAGTCATACCTTAAAACTGTTTGTTGGTTGTGGAAATCGAACCCGGTTTCTCAAATCCACAGGCCGACTCGGTATCACCTATCCCATAAATAAATAAAACTGTAAATTACAATTTTGTAATTATTTATATAATTGTTATAATCGTAATAGTAATGTAAGCATATATATATATATATATATATATATATATATATATATATATTCCACTTCTGATTATTGTAAGCATATATTTAAAAATTTCACCTCACATAATGACTTTTTTTTCACGTATGTTTTGAAATTTGGTAATCACATCACAATCATTATTATCTTTCATAAGGTATCATCTATATCAGTGGTTTTCAAACTTTCCAAAGTAATGAGCTCCTTTTTTTATGTGACTAAAATTGCAGTTTGTAAAAGGCTGATTTAATAATTTGCATTATAAATATAGAACCACGATTTCAGAAATTAGTAAAAATAAATATATAAATATATCATCACACATTCTACCCATTACTGGATTTTTCACTCTGCTGAAGCAGATCTCGGTAAATGATATATTTTTGCTTGTGAAGTGCGGTTACTGCCCGTCAAATTAGTGGAGGGGGAGTAACAGGAGTAGTATTTAATCTGGTGAAAATGTTTGAAATTAGTAAAGGTAAAATTGCTCATTAAGAACTGTGGTATAGTTTCTTAGGAACTTTGATATGTTGGTATAATAGTTAGAAGAATTAATTGTATTTTGCTATCAAACATGTATTAAATTGTTTGATAGCCAGTTGCGGTGCCGTTACTTAAATTTTTATAATAAGTTTTCCTTAAATGAACAAGGTCTTGTCAAGATGAACTGTCAAATGAGTTATTTAACATTGCTGTCAAATATTCAATTTGATATTTTTCATTTAAGTAATCCTTAAAATTTAAATGGAAACGTGCAACTGTATGGATCTCTGGAAACACGTTTTTTTTTTAATTTATAAATAGCATCCGACGATCGTCCACCAGTCTTCCAAAGTTTGAAAACCACTGATCTACATAATTTAAAATTAATGTTTGAAATTTATTTTTAAATGTAAATGATAAACAATTTGTAGATAAAAATAAAATTTTGCTGTCTATACTTGTTTCTTTTAAAATATATTGATAGTTGTTTTTATTTATGAATCATGAAACATGATTACTATGAAAATAATGTGTATTAAAAATATTGACATTAAATAAATCTCAAATCTTTAAAAAAAATTTTTATCAAAATAGATTTCACATAAATATGCAAAAAATGCGTGCGGTTTATGCATGCGCATTAAAATCTCCAAGTATATGAATTTTATGTTGAAGACAAATAATTTCAGAACATTTCCAATAGTGATAGAGTAATTATAACGAACGCTATAACAATTTCCGTGCAAAGAAAATCTAATCGATTATTTTATCGTCTATGTAAGAGCATGTAAGTAAATTTATATTGGAAACATTTGCTCAATGAAAGAATTAAATCTATTAAAATCTATTATTTAGTTCATTCTAACGTAAATTATTCTAAATGAAAATGTTTACTTGAGATTAATTTAAAAATATAAGAACTATTTGTTGATGCTAGCTAAATGATGTAGTTATTTTTGATACACATAATTTAAAATGAAAACATTTTTCTACAATGATAACTGTATTATTTTTATAAATATAATTTAATTTGTATGTTAATTCGTAGTTTCCTATAGGTATATATTAGATTTCGTAAAAATAAAATAAATAAATATATCATCACGGCTCTTACTTACTGGGTAAGTGATATATTTTGCGGGTGAAGTGCTATTACCAGCCGTCAAATCACGGCTCCCAAGCATGTTAGTGGAGGGGAAGCCACAGAGATAGTTTGAATGTAGTGAAAATGGGTTGTCGACTGTGGGAATCGAACCTGGGTTCTCAAATCCACAAGTCGACTCGATACCACTGAGCCACCTACCCCATTTATTAGATTTCGTAAAGTATGCACTTGTTAGAATTACTGTTTTCTATCAATTGGGGACCGTTTTTTCAAAATTCGCCGTCTCAAGAATCATAGTTTTGCAAAATACAGTTTTTTAGAAATATTTTAGCTTGTATTTACGAGGAGTAAATTTTAGTTTTCATATATTAAATAAGTTAGCTGTCATTTTGTTATGAAAATTATTATTATGAAATAAATATCATATGTAAATAAATTAGACTGGAAGGAAGAACAAAAAAAAAAATTGTGAGGTTCCCAGAAGTCACAAAATATTATAAATTTTTTAGATTATTTCTTCGTCTTCTATATTTTACATAACTTTGTTTATATATCTTCCTTGTTAGGACTATTTCCTATTTCTGTAATATCCTTATAAAAGTTTTTTGTATCGTCAGGTATTTAAAAATACTCACTAATTTTGCCTTATACATATACAATTCAAAAGTTTGAAATTTAAACTAAACGAAATATAATTAAAATAATTTATCATGGGATTATACGAAGATGCGCATGGAGCATGACAAAGAAGTATAAAAAATATTAAGCTAGTTTCACAAAAACTGAGATATTTTAAATACGATTCTTTATGAAATGTACCACTGGAAAGAACGCAATCGAAAATATATGAACGATGTGTAACTTAAATCAACAAATTTTGAAGAACGCAAGTTTAAAAAAAACAGTCCTTAATTAAATAACATTCGATAAACATTATTATGGAAATTTATGAGAATTTAATTTATAAACATTTCTGAAATACATTTGAGTAGTATTGGTTGTAAGCAGTATAAAGACAGATTATTATTTTTATTTTTAAATTTATTATTCTAACGACCGGAAACGAAACACTTTACAGGTATTAATAGCCGATTGTACAAATTGCTTGAATTTTAAGTAGTAACACTTAAATAAAAATATGGAACAATTTTTTTTTTATTTCTTTATTTTATGGAATTAAGTGGCTCAGTGGTGTTGAATCGAACTGTAGATTTGAGAAACTAATTCGATTCCCACAATCGACAAACAATTTTCACGACATTAAAATTACTCCTATCACTAACATCGTTATTTTACGACTGATAACAACACTTCACGCGCATAAATATATCACTTAGCGAGATCTGCTACAGCAGAGTGCCACACTCAGTAATGGGTAATAGATTTATATTTATTTTATTTATGGTTATCGTCCATTTACTCGAATACAATTTCCTGAATTACAATTTCAACGAATAATAATTTTAAAGAAAAACAATTTCCCGTGTAATAATATATAGAATGAACATTTTACCAAAAGATAATTTTTAAAAATAACAAATTCCCGAACGAAAATTTTACGAAAACAGATTACAAGAATGCATTTTCATGAATGACTAATTTCCGGAATAACCATTTTCCCGAATGACCATTTTCCAGCACGTTAATTTCCAGAATGTAATTTCCCGAATTAAAATTTCTAAAATTACCTTTTTGTCAAATAACTAGGGTGCACATTTCCTAAATGTTCATTTAACAAAATAACAATTTACCTATATGCTAATTATACGTACGCAATTTTTTCGAATGTAATTTCCCGAATGAATAATCATCAATCCAAATTAAAATTAAAACGCATGCTGGCAATTTTTAAAAATGCATTTTATAATTCATTGTATTGGAAATTGTTTTTCTGGAATATACAACATGATGAAAAATGGTAATTCGAGAAAATGTTTATAATGATAAGAAAAAATACATTCACAAAATTTATGTATGGAAAAATAATAATCGGAAAATTGATATGCTGTAAAATTGTCATTCGAGTATTTTACACAAGAAAATGTACGATAATACATTCGGGAAATCAACGTTCGGAAAATTATTTCGGTACAGATTTGTTATTCGTGAAAATTGTCAATCGGGACATAACCTATGGGAAACTAGTATACGGGAAAAATACATTCGGAAAAATTATGAATAAAGAAAACATTAATTCCGAAAAAAAAAGCATTCAGGAAAATGATCGAGAACGATTTTAATATCTTATTTAACAATTCATATTGATATTATTCATTTCCGCAAGTATTAAATATTAAATAATAATAGTCATAAGAATAATCCATTCCAAACTGTTGACATAAACTCAGAAGGCTTTAAAATATTTTTTTTTATATCAGATGATGGAAAATTAAACTTTGGGACTTTTGAACTGTTGGTCCGTGGGTGAGACGTGGGAAGAGAGGTAAAGCAGAGGCAAACGGGCAGAGAGAGTTTTCGATAAGCAACAAACACAAGCGACCCAAATGCAGACAAACGGCACCAAGTAACGGCAACGATGGTTTCCATGTGATAGATCACAAAAAACAGCAGAGGGGGTTTGAAGACGAAGAGCCATGTGGTTGTGTCAACCATTTTGGGATTTGGGGGTTGTTTTAATTGAAGTGTCAGTGAATAGTGGTTAGAAACTCTTAACAGGTTCATACGTAATTATGTAGAAAGCTTTAGTTATTATTTGTTTTGTGCTGTTGGTAATTTGAAGATTGATAGATGATTATCAAGAAATGTGTTTGAATTGATTGATTGGGACTTAAGAGTAATTATAAAGACTATTTGTCGTTCCTCCAAATCCAGACGACAATAAACAATGCGTCATATCCTTATCACGTGACCAGTCAATAGCAAACAATTTATATGATTGAGAGTGGTAGGATCTCAAAACATTACTTGAAGGTATTTATCAGATCCAACAAGTAAACATAAGATACCAAATGTGCAACTATATGCTCTAAATAACTTCGAAACAATTAAACTAATATGTGAATTAATTGTGTTTAAAAAATGTCTGGCACTGCTCTAAATGATATAGTTGCAAACCGTCCAAATTTGGAGCTAATATATCAAGTGGTCGTAACGTTATTTTATTGTTTAGGAATTGTTGGAAGTATATTAGCGTTGTATACTCTATGTCGTAGTGAATACAAATGTAATAAAAGTATTTTGATGCTGCGGTATTTGGCTGTGAATGATTTAGTGGCGCTAGTGGGTATGTTTATTCAAATGAATGTGGTACTCATTTACCCAGAATTCAGGCACAATTATTGGTCCTGCGTTTTGCGTGTGTTTTGGCGAGCTTTTGGTCTTGGATCAGGATGTGTTGCCATCGTTATGGCAATTGAGAGATGGTTGGCCCTTACAAAACCGTTTTTATTCAAAAAGGTGTGTATTTTTTATTATATATTCTATATTCCATATTTTACATATTTTGATAGTCATATAAATATACAGGCTCTTCACAAAAATGCTGCACATAGGTTTTTCAAAATGTGCGGAAATTGGCTCTCCAGTACATTTTAAAGCAAGAGTACAAGAATAAAAATTGTTTAAAATTAAATTTTTCGTATGAAACATTTTAATTTATTATACTAGCATGTTTGTAGTACTAAATAATTAAAAAATTAAATGATACATTTCCGTCAAAAATCAGGTAGCCATATAAATAAAAATAAAATAAACAAAATGCCATTTTGACAGCCGTCAAAAATTTCTCATTTTAACTATTGAGTTGAACTGTCAGAATGAGATTTTGTTTCATTTTTTTTTCTAATTTTATATATATATGATGAAAAATGGTAATTCGAGAAAACGGTTATTACGATAAGAAAAAATGCATTCATAAAATTTATGTATGGAAAATTAATATTATATGTATATATATTTACGTGCTGCACGTATTGGAAAAAATCGCAGCAACAATACGTTGAAATATAATTTAGTTTATTCAAAAGTAAGATTACAAGAATAATAACTTTGAAACGTACTAACGCAATTTTTACATAAAATACTAAACTTTTCATAAGAAAGATAGAAGTTACAATTATTGCATAAAAATGTTTTTTTTTAAACACCCCAAATTAGAATTATTGGAAGTTATTCAAATATCTATTACGTTTTATTTCATATTTAAATGATTATTACAATAAAGATACCAATTTATAAACTTTTCACATATGAAATTATGTTTTCATTATCGTTTTATAGGTACACTGTACACTGATAACACAATTAATTCTAGTCACGTTCAAAGAACTCTTCAATGCATCCATGTTAAAAATGCGCTTGAAGAATAAATGATTACTAATTATCCTGATTTATATAATGCGAGGGTGGTAAATCATCTGCCTTATTTGTCATAATGACAATGTATTAATTTTAAATTGCAGACATTACTTTAAGAATCTTTGCTCCTTCCTCCTATAAAAACCTGCTTATGCTCGTAGGATCTGAAATTATAAATTATATTCGGAGTTCAATAATAAAAATTATATTATATTTTGAAATTACGGTCTTTATTTATTTACTTATAACATCTTTATATTTCTTCAGAAGAAAATTGTACTTGTAAAATATTTATTTATTTAATTTTTTTAACTTCACTTATCTGACGCCCTCAAGGGAATCGAGAAAAAAGAAGTAACTTAACTTTTATAGTATATTATGTCAACAATATGTGCTACACAATTCACAAATATAAATATTTAATAACAAATGTGGTAAAAAAATTATAAATATTTGAGTTATCAAACATATTACAAAAATTCAAATACATTATTATTTATAATTCCATCTACTGCATACTAAAGGGATCTATTACCATAGTCGAGACCCACTAAAAACTTCATCAAGAAGAATATTTGCGAATGCTGAACAGAAATAAAATAAATATATCATCACGCCTTCTACCCATTACTGGGTGTGGTATCTGCCGTATCAGATCTCATTATCACTACCCCTACGGCTTCCCCATCACTAACATCTCTGGGGCCGTGATGTGACGGCTGGTAACCGTACTTCAACCGCAAAATATATCATTTATCGAGATCTGTTAAGGCACAGTGCCACGTCCAGTAATGGGTAGAGGCCATGATGATATATTTATATATTTATTTTATATTTAAGGTAGTAAATTTAAAAATTGAATAAAATAAGTGTTTCATACCTATTTTGATTTGAATATCATGAATTGTTAACAGGTTGTTGGTCTAGTAAATTTTCAAATACCGTACCACCGTGTGGTGTTAGCATTATAAATTGGGATTCTTAATTTTTCGTTAAAAACAAGGCTTTGCATGGCTATATATCTATTAATAAACGATAAAAAACTTTCTTCTTCTGATGCAATATACATGGATAGTTCTAGAACATCATACTAGTTTTTCAAATGAAACTGCAAAATTTTAGAGGTACACAAACCAAATATGTGCGATTCTGAGTGGTGATCGCCATAAGCCCCGTGTATAAGAACTCAACTTTACAAGCGAATATATTTGTTCACAGACGATGAATGTGTTTCATATTTTAACAGGATGCGTATGAGTATCCAATATTTATGTGCGCCAAATTTCATTCAGATCTGCAAAAAAATTTCATCTAGTACTACCTTAATATTAAATTACGAAGATATATAAAAATTAATAAAACAAATAATTTAGGAGATAGAAAAGAAACATTAATAACGAATATGTTAGATCACATATGAATCCGAAAAATACCACTAGTGGTGTATCTTTATTATATTTTTTTTATTGGTGTTTTGTAAAAAACGAGTTGTAGAAAATAATTAAGCAAAATTTAAGTAACGCATACAAAAGTTTTCAAGTTAATATTCGACGTTTCGGTACACTTAAAACATACCTCCACTAAGAAAAATTAATATAAATAAATAGAATATACATATCTATAAACAAGAACAAATAACGAAATAGTTACCTTTTGGATGTTTATTTATTTTCATTGTTGCTGACGAAAATATGAAAGTGTATCAGGAACCGAAACGTCAAATTTTGAATAAAAATTGCAGAACTTAAATGAAAAAAGGTTTTAGTTTTTAACTACAAGTAGTTTCGTTTTTATGTATAAAACTCGATTAACCTATACTAAAAAGAAACTTTATATCAATGTTAGCAAACTTACGATTCGCGAACAAACCTAATTTGACTATTTAACAATAAAATAAAATATAAACAAATAACAAATATTTTTTTTTAATTTTACAAATAATTTGCACTACATTATAATTATCTCTATGACTCTCCCACCACTAACATCTTTGAGGGCCGTAATTAGATGGCTGGTAACCGCACTTCACGCGCAAAAATATATCACTTATCGAGATCTGCTACAGCATAGTGCCACACCCACTAATGAGTCAAAGGCGTGATGACATTTATTTTATTTTTTTTTATACATAGTATAAATTGTCGAATGAAACTAATATACGATGATACACTTTTAAAAATCAGGTCATATCAAAATCCGTTATTTATATTAGTAACAGAATTCTAGTTTTAATTTTCTCAATCATTTATAAATTAATTCGCAGTTTGCGATTATTAAATTATAAGTTTCATTTTGACTATTAATAGAATAAAGTTTGCCATTTTTGCTTTCAATGTAAAAAAAGCGGTCAGCAATATAATAATATTTTACATTATGCCCCGTGCACACGGGGCAAGTTTTCTGAGAAACTTTTTAGAAAGAAGATGTCAGAAAAGTTTCTTGAAAATTATAGCGGCGCTCTTTCTTGAGATTTTGTACTTATAGCACAGAAGTTTACTCATTTCATATCAAAGAGTAACTATTTGGATTTCTTCTTCTTTTATAAAAAGTTTCTCAGAAAACTTTCCTCGTGTGCACGGGGCATTAAGATAATAGTATTAACTCAAATATGCGTATTAGATAATATTAATTGTAAATAAAAAAAACACCTGTCAGGAATCTTCAAGTTATTCAATATACGCTTCTAAAAATAAATCATCTTGACATTGTTCTAATTCTTAAAATTTGCTTATCTTTTTTCTTTTGTTCCAGTACATCACTTATAAAGTTGTGAAACGCACCATATTTCTCGTTTGGCTAACCGGAGCTGCTTTAACATGGCTGCCGTTCGCAGGATTTGGAATATTTTTTAAGAACAACAAATGCGCTCGCTACCGATGTGCAACTGAAACCAAAGATATAGCATATGCTTTCATTTATTTAACATTCGGTACGATGCTATGTGCTTGTATAGTCTGGTGTAATCTAGGAGTGATGAAAGAACTTACAAGGATTGGAAAACGAATCCCAGGGAGAAGGATAAGTCGATCTTTTAGCAGAACAAGTAATGATCCCGTGACACATTGTAATGCAACGGCTGAGGAACTGGCATTTGCGAAACTGATGGCTGTTTTATGTATATCGTTCGTGACATGTTGGATGCCGCAAATGGTTAGTTGTCACACTTATGTTCGAGAAAGAATTCAGCCAGAAAAAGTTTTTTAATTCAATAATATTAAAGAGGAAATATTGTACAATAAGGCTATTCCAACAGTATGGCGTTTAGAGAAATATTTAACGCATATCAATTTTAGTTGTAAATATGTTACAATAATGCTAAAAAAATGATCAAAAGTAACGTATTAATATCTAAAATATTTTATTAAAAAGTGAATTATTCAAAACGATCGCCATTGATATCCTTGTGACGTAGATGGCTCAATTAAACTACAACTTCACATTGTGATACAATGCGCATGTGGCATGTGCACTGAGATGGCAATTCGGAACAAAACAATATTTAATTACAACAATAATTAAAATAATAAATGTTAGAATAGCACAGTAACCTAGTACATAAAATTCTTTAATTCTTATTATTTTATTATTTATTTTTATTATTACTTGAATATTAACAGTTGGAACATAATTAATATAATATAGTTCTTCACAAATTTTGTATAATATATGTAAAAACTAGCAAAACTAGTGTTGACGAAACGTAAACAAGCATAAAGTCAGTTTCGTTAGATGTTTCGCGCTCTTGTCAAAGTATACCCATCTCTTTCAAAAAAGAAAGCCTTCTTTTCATTATTGCGCTTTCTCTCTTAATATTAATGCAATCTTTGTCACCAAGACCTTGTTACGTCACGATTAATTAATAAATCTTTTTTTCTGTCCCTTAGTAGGAACTTTACAACAAAACAATAAAAATAGAGAAAAATTATTTTTGTATGTAGATTAACATATAAAATAATCAAGTTTTGATGGAATAGCCTATTGTATTGTTAATCTCATACTCAACGTTTAAGTTTTTGCTTGTCTTCGTTTTTGTTTGTAAATTATCTACGTATAAAGAAATCTATTTTGTTGCAGATATCAATACTATTGGCACAGTTTGGAAAGGACCAAAAAAGTACCGGTTATCGTATATATTATCTCGCTGCAGATTTTTTCATGGCCGTGCATTTTACTTTAGATCCATTTATTTACGTACTATTACGGTTTAAGAAACACAGAACACCCAAACAAAATGATTCTGCCTTACAACCACTCAGTGTTGGCGCACAAACCCAAAATACAAAACTATCCCAAGATGTACAGTGTTAATCTATTAACAAAATAAAATGTGAACATGAATTAAATTTTTAATGTTACATATTATTGTTGTGTTGTAATTTACATGAACTGTAAAATGACCTACTAATACTTCACAAATAAATACAGATTATACTGAAGACTCTAATAAAGTGATTAATTGTTAATTATTCTTTAATTTAATTTTCATTTATTTTAAAGTTAAGAAATTATTTTGTTATGAGAACAGCAAGTATTACCGACAAATATTACGTGAAAATTGTTATTATCTGAAATCTGAGTGTTTAATTTAATTACACACAGTAGTGGGATTCCGCTGGTTCGAGCGATTGGATTTTACAAATTCTCAATTTTGGACTTCTAAGTTTTAGCGAGAGTGCGAACCGATTATTTTAATTGTTATTTTTTTTTAATTCACTGCTAATTAAAAATTAACATACTTTAGAGCATTCGATTTGCCAAATACTAAGAAGTACAACAAACGTTAAATTATTAATATCATAATATTATTATTATGGGGTAGGTAGCTCAGGTATCGAGTCGGCATGTGTATTTGAGAACTGGTACCCGCACTTCACACACATCGAGATCTGCTACAGAAGAGTGAAACACCCAGTAATGGATAAAAGACATGATTATATATATATATATATATATATATATATATATAAAATGTAACACCAAGTGAAGTAGTTAATATCTCGGTAAGTATTTTAGTTTGTAGTATGTATGCAGTTGATTTTTAAATACAATCATCCGAAATTAATTGTTAATTTCTACTCAGTTTACTTTTATCGACATTATAAAATTTGTAATATTAGGAGTGTTTAATAAGAGAAAGAAATATGCTTGAAATAACTTATTTATAAACTTATATTTCTTTAAACGTAGAGCTGGGACAAGTACTCAAAAATTTAAACACTAAATACTTTCAAAAAAGTATTTGAAATACTAAGTACCAGAATTACTTAGAATACTTTTTTTATGGGGTAATAGCTCAGTAGTATCAACTCAGCCCGTGGATCCTAAGAACCTTTGTTCGATCCCCACAGCCGACAAAACATTTTCACCAATTTAAAATTACCCCTGTGGCTCCCCCACAACTAACATCTTTGGGGGCCGTGATTTGACGGTTAATAACTGCACTTCACGCGCATAAATATATCACTTACCGAGATTTGCTTCGGTAGAGTGCCACACCCAGTAATGGGTAAAAGGCGTGATGATATTTTTTTTTGTTTTATTTTTTTTAATTCAAATGTATTTACAGTACTAAGTACAACCCTTGATTATACAGTTTATTAGTCAATCAACAGTACAACGTAAAATTAAGTATTAAGTTATTTAATTACAAAATTCAATTTAAAAACAAAAAATGTTTTTTTACGACTGCAATTTAAAGAATTACAGTTTATATCATTATTCGAAAATGAATTGACATTTGCTTAAATTAAAATTATTTAAACAATTTTTATGATAATATACTAAAGCGAAATCAAATTTACTACATTACTCGGTAAATTTTTCGGTTGCCAACTAGTGAGTAAAATAGAATTTAATACTTTGTTATGTAGCGAACATGGTATAGCTTTACAGTTTGACATTTATCACGTGATCCAAACGTGAAACGTCAAACAAATGATGGGATCTGCGGGGAGTAGTGTTGAAAGAAGAAGGCAGTTGTTCGACTCGGCATGGTGTCACCTCGCTCTTTCTACAAATTTGTTGTTTCACACAAAATTGCATGGCGGGGGATACGCTTCGGGTCTGCTCATGTGACGTCAAAATTGTAAGTAATATAAAATAACGGATAAATATTCAATGTTTTCATTGTTTGAATCATTCATTTTATAAATATGACAAAACAGTTATTTATCTTTCTCGATTTCTCTTTAATAGTAAACATTCTCAAATATAAAACACACTGGAACTGTAATGCCAACACTAACTGATAGCATTCGCACAGCACCAAAATTTTAAACATAATCGCAGTATCCTACTTGTCTAAACCAATATAGTGCCAGTATACGCTAAGCTACCCTCAAGAATTTGGTATTTACGTAAATTACGATATACTAATTACTTTAAATTTTTTAATTTAAAAAAAAGGCGCCTTTTGACCCTGGGGATGCAAATTTGCATACTCACAAGTATATGGGGTGGCTAGCTCAGTGGTATGAAGTCGGCCTGTGGATCCTGAGAACCCTGGTTCGATTCCTATAGACGACAAAATAATTTTCATAATTTAAAAAAACTACCCCTAACATCTTTGGGGGCCGTGATTTGACGACTGGTAACCGCACTTCACGCGCAAAATATATCACTTACCGAGATCTGCTTTGGCAGAGTGCCACACCCAGTAATGGGTAGAAGGCGTGATGATATATTTATTTATTTTATTTTACCAGTTTATATACTTGTTTCGTTGAAATGTATTAAAATATTTTTAAAGAAATTGTAATTAACCACTCTATGGTTTATGTATTTATTATATATAATGGTCACGAATCTGTGACCGAAACTTCGTCAATGTATTCAATTCCATTCATCTTTAATAAAGCCAAGTTATCCTATAAAATCAAGAATCAATATTACTGTTTCCATTATTAAAATTAAATACTTTTTGGTACTTTAAGAACATGAAAATATAAGTTCATTTGCAAGAAAAAAGTACTTTAAATACAGTATTTAAATATTAATTTAAAAATGTATTTTAAGTATGTGATATACTTGAAGTACTAATTACAGTATTTTTACTTCAAGTAGTTCTCAGCTCTGCTTAAATGATTAGGGAAACAATACAAAAATCACAGTCTGTTTATTCGTATGCCGTATGAAAATAGTCATAATTTTATTTTTATAAAAGAAAAATCCTTTGTTCCCTCTCTTCTAACTTGAAGTAGTATATAGTTGTGCCACCAGATGTAGTGACGAAAATTCACTGTATGTCAAATGCTCCATTTTGATACTCATTCGAAGTGCTTGTCATCATAATTGTGAACAGTAATTTTTGTAAAAATGCCACTGGAAAATCTTGAAGAAGAAGGGTTGGAAAAGAATCCAAATTTGGAATTAGCACAGCTTAAATTTTTATTAAGCTTACCGGAATATCGAGAGGATCAAAATGTTCGTGGAAAACTTATGGACGCAATTAAAAAAGATGGTATGTTAACCTATAATGACTTGTGTTATTTGAACATGTACATATATATTTATTGCTATATTACTAATAAATGAACAACATATACTATTTTATATATTCAAGATATGGCCCCATGGTATGCACTCGTTTGTAGTGAATTAGAATGGACTGTTGACGACACCCTAATGACATTAATGAAAAATAAAAATGCTGAACAAGTAAAGAAACTAGATGAATTAATTGTCGATGCAGAAAAGAACTTGGGTGAAATGGAAGTTCGAGAAGCTTACTTAAAGAAAGCAGAATATTTTAGTCGCACCGGCGACAAAGACAACGCAATAAGTGTATTCAGACAAACTTATGATAAAACCGTATCTTTGGGCCATAGGCTCGATATAGTTTTTCATAATATAAGGATTGGATTATTCTTTATGGATCATGACATCATTACGAGAAATATTGAAAAAGCTAAGACGTAAGTTCAATTAATTTTTTATATGACCGCACCACAATAATGAATTTTAAAATTTCAGCCTTATTGAAGAAGGTGGTGACTGGGATAGACGAAACCGGCTGAAGGTTTACCAAGGTACTTATAAAAACTTTCACAACTCATAATTTTAATTACAGAAGTCTAGTTGAATTTAGTTTATGCTAATTAAGTTAAATATAGATAAGTTTTCTTTTAGGTGTGTACAGTATAGCGGTGAGAGATTTTAAAACTGCAGCAAATTTGTTCTTGGATACCATTAGCACGTTTACATCTTATGAACTTATGGATTATATTACTTTTGTTCGATACACTGTCTACGTATCAATGATAAGCCTTCCAAGAAATCAGCTGCGGGATAAGGTATAAACATGAACTGCAGTATAATTTGATATTATTGCTAACTAATTTATATTGTTTAGATTATCAAAGGTTCCGAAATCTTGGAAGTTTTGCATTCAAACCCTGATGTGAAAAATTACTTATTTTCTCTATATAATTGCCAATATTCAGAATTCTTTGTAAATCTTGGTAAGTGATAAATTATGAATGATCACAATATATAAAATTTAATTATTATATTTCTTTAGCTAATGTCGAAGGTTTGTTGCGGCGTGACTATTTGGTGCATCCTCATTACCGTTATTATGTCCGTGAAATGAGAATCTCGGCATATTCTCAGCTTTTAGAATCATATCGATCTCTGACTTTACAGTACATGTCTGATGCGTTTGGAGTTTCCGTTGACTACATTGACGAGTAAGTACGAAATCTATACCTCCAGGAAATTCTAAAATTTCTTTTGCCAACCCTCATGTTTTCACTCTAAGTGAATTGCAGATTTATACGAACAATATAATTTGTAATAGTTAATTATTATAAGTTGATTTTCTGTTAGTGATGACTGGGTGAGCGCTAATGTAATAATTTAGTGATTTCTGAAAATTACTAAAATCCTATTACGATAAATAAAAATCTCCAAAATCCATGTAAAATCAACAATTAGTAGCAAATACTATATTTAGTGAGGTTCAATGATAACTGGTCATTCAAACACATCAACACCATAATCGTATAATCAGGATACAGGTTTATCAATAAACAAGCTCAGAATTCCATAACATTCAATACCCTCTCATATTTCGTTGGTAACTTGGTCAGGGCTACTACAAAACTGCTCGATGGACGTCGGGAGTCAACCACGTTACAAGCACTCACATTTACAAAACCATCAACTCAACTCACATATATGAGGACACACAATATTCGCCAATTTCAAAATCTCATTCTCCAACAATAGTTAAATTAAAATCCATCAATAATATTAATCATGAATAATTCACCACAATAGAGTAACTGGATTATAAATCACTCAGTAGCACACTGTTGCACATGCACAATATACAAAATAAATCAACCTCACTCTTCGAACTATGAAATGAAACTGAAAGTAAAATTTATTAAGATAAACCGGGCGGCAGGGTTGTTACGTGGTTATGACAGACCTGGTCATCTAGCTAGTTAGATAAATACAAATTAATATTACACAATATAATCTCATTAAAAAAATATCCCTGACATAATTAATTTTAGAATCATAATTAAATGTGTTTTTCTTTTGTAGGGAATTATCAAGATTTATTTCTGCAGGCCGACTACATTGTAAAATTGATCGTGTTGGTGGAATCGTAGAAACAAATCGTCCTGATCACAAGAACGGGCAGTTCCATGCAGTTTTAAAACAAGGAGATCTCTTACTTAATCGTGTTCAAAAATTATCCCGCGTTATTAACATTTGATTTCATTATTAACCATGTCTTTTTTTTTCATTAGTATTCTTTATATTCTATAAAATATCAAGATAAATTTTGTATTAACACTACTTCAAAATTGATTAAATTATTTAGTTCAAATTATTATGCTGTTGCTTTATTTTTCTTAAATATAGAATATCCTTTTTTTACAACAATGAGGAGAAAAGATAAATAAAACGTATTTTATGTTTGAAAATGAAAATTATTATTGTTCGCTAGCACATGACAGTGTATTACAAACTATAACTGTAATGAAAGTATTTTATAACTACGAGAAATTATATTAAGTTTGGTTGATTTAAATACAATGTCACACAGAACGAAATAAACCTTTTTCATAAACACACTTGCTTATTACTGTAATATCGTATAAAAATAACAATTTTCTTAACTCATATTATAATACAGCTGATAATTATTCATTCTGTAAACTAGTAACAGAATTTAAACATTTATGATAATGCACAGTATTATGGTATCGTTTACATACAAGAACAAATAAATTAAAAGAAAACATATATTATAGACGTAAACATGATTAAATCCTCTCACCTGATTTTGAAATTCTTCTAATAAAAATTAAATCGATTTTTATATCTCTATTTACATTTCAAAATGTATTATAAAAAAACAATAAGTTTCGATATGTTAAAGAAAATTAATAAAGAACATGATACAAAATCAATAAATACATCGAAAATTTGTCATATGCGATGAACAATAGGTATGTTGAAGGAAACCCACGGGCGAAAATCGATCAGACAAAATACGAATTTGGCACACGGGTCTCATTCAATGTGATTTTCATTTGTACAACAGGATTTCTGAACATGTCAGATTTTTTTTAGGTATTTGAACTATTTAGATTTTTAAATGAATACTTATTATTTAAATATTATAAACTGTTCATTCTAATTGTGCTTTTTTATAAAAACTCGTTTTAATATTTTGTTTCCCTTAATCACTGTCTTAGAAGTTCACACATTATTAATTCTCTGTACACATTGCGAATTGTAACGCGCACTACATTTAGGCCAAGTAATCTGGGTCACTATAGTCATTCTCACTATCTTCACCTGAAGAACTCACGAACTTTTTTCGTTTCTTCTTATAACGATGTTTCTTCGCTTTGTCGGGTGTCTTGTGAGATCGCGCGGTGCTTCGCCTGTTTTCGCTGGCGTCTGTTCTGCGATTTATTACAAGCTTCGGTACTTTTTGCGGGGAATCCTAGAATCAAAACATTATTATTGCAGTCAAAAACAACCTTCAAAATGTTGGGATTAGACAAAAAAAATTGTTACGCTGCATTCACAACTGCTCGAAATTTGATCAAATATAACAACTTAAAACACAAAATTTCACCAATATAATATACCTGAGGACCTGTCACTTTGACATCAGTCATTTTAATATTATCTATGAAAACTTAAATTGAATGAAACAAATTTTATGAAGAAAAACATAATTATTATTATTACATGTGATTAAAATTTGGTTCATTTAGAATTTCTTAAATTCATTTTCGGTTATAATCTGAAATATCAAATTTCATTTGAATAATTTAGACAAATATATAAAGAATACATTAATGAAGTGAAACAGCCGATTATATTCATTTGTGGACAAATATAGTTCATGATTGAATTCGACCTTGATAATTCGGTAATAAACCTAAAATAACATTTCAAATGAGTTTTAGAGAAAGAGCTGTCCTTAACAAACAGCCCGATTGTTTTCAAAACAGAGCTATTTAAATTCAGGAGGAAGTACAATGCCTTGCTTTAATAGTTATTTGTTATATTAGAAGGCTTTCTTGTCCAGACTTGCGTTCGTAGAACACATGCTCTACACACACAAACCATTATATTCAAATTTAGCTAAAATTATTCTGAATTTCATACTTTTTTTTTAAATACTGAATGTGTTCTTAAACTTCAAGTGGTTCGAAATCGTCTACAAATTGTAGGTCCCTTGAATGTTGTGAACTATCAGTTCGTACAATCTTAATCTGTGCTGTATACTGCAAAAGTTTTGAATAAATAATTGTCTCTTACTTTATATCCCGTAACCATAATTTGATCCGTTTCGTTAAGAACGGAACCGGTAGCCGTGGGACTGGTGAGAACTCCAGGGCCAGGGCCCAGACCGGACGCCGGCGCTCCAGAGTTCACTGCTCCGCTGACGCCACCAGGACCTGTGACGCTCACACCTGTTTTGGATTTATCAGCATTTTCTTCGTCATCTGGATCGTCCGGATCCAGCTTCAGCATTAACTGTTTGAACTGAAATCAAACAAATAAGTCGATACATCATTTGCTTCGAAAATCGTAAGTTTGAAGTTAGGTACACTAGTAGTCAACCGCCTTAAGGTTTTACTCCGTTAAATTATTTGATTTATTGTCATTAAAGAACATTCTTTGTTTAAATAGGTCGATTGTAAATAATTTCATTTCTAAAATATATGTCTTCAAAGATATCACTTTAAAGAAAAGAAAAAATAATAAGCTGAATAAATTGACCTGTATTATATCAAGAACTATAAAATAACTGTGTCTGTTTACTTATGGATATCTTATTTATATTTCATAAAATATAATTACTAAGACATAGTACTCACATCTAGATACTGGGCAATGAGATCTTTCCTACCATCCACATCTAGAATTTCGGGTGGCGCTCCCTGTTTTAGCCGATTCAAAGTCGCCTTAGGAGTAAAATGAGTATTGCTTCTACGTGCAGCCGTTTTCTCATACACTTTAGCTACTTCGGAAGGAGAATATTGTGATATTTTTCTATAAACATAAAAATATAAATAAATATTTTATGACATGTTTTCCTGGTAATTTACCCATCGCTGAGACCGTAAATGTCTTTCAAATGTTGCTTTAACACTAGCAGCAACAAACAACCTTGCGCCGCAGTGATGCAGCTTTGAAGGTCGGCAGTGTTGCTTGGTAGTCGAGCTACTAATGCCTCTTCATCTTCATCGTCTTCGTCTAACGCAGAGACAGCAGGTACTGGTTGGAGATTTTTACCGTCGAAGGAGTTCGTTTCCATTTGTTTTTTCTCGGATTCAGTAGCTATCAAGCCCTATAAAGATCATAATATTTACATAATTATGCTTCTTTTTTTTTGTAACTTATAACATACCTCTCTAAAAGATTGCAAAAGATTGGTGCCTGATACAGAAATCATTATATCTATGTGATGTACGATAAACAAAGGTTCATCCTGAACAATGTACGGAAAATACGCTAAATTATCAGACAGGAATAACATGTAGGACAAACTTGTTCGCTATAAACACAAACAAAGTTATTAATTGAACTATAATCAAAACAACATTTAGCACTTACTACTTGTTCGTCAAACTGTTTCAACATATTCAATGCCAAAGCTCTCCTTTGTTGCCTGGAACCTCTAAGAAGCGAGTAAAGATAACCGTTCAGTGCAGTGGGATATTCACCCTGTTCTCTAATTCTGGAACCGCGGACTATCTCATTTGATTGGAGAATAGTTTGTAATTGGTACGACAAACGAACACCCAGTTGAGATTTCGTATGAATAAATCCAGGGTACTTTTTCTCAATTTCCATAAGTTGTTTGTCAGCACTGTGGGAAACCATCTTCTCGGAATCTGTACTCATGCATATCAAGTATGGTACAATCTAAAACAAAATAATGTGTTAATGATTATTTTAATTTTTAATTGTGTTTGAGTGAATACCTGCACAGGATGGACTAAACCTTGTTGGAGAATAAGTTGTATAACCTTCAGTGATGCATGTCGGACAACAATGTCCGGATGCAGATAAGACGTAAGAATTTCTTTAAGATATATTTGAATAATTGTACTTGCCATACCAGAAGATACATCTCCCATTTCTTTCAAGTTCTCTTCTTTCGATCGTTTTGCCCCTAAAACATAATGGTTATAAAAAAAAATCTCTTAAAGAAAACAAAAATTATTTACATTCTTGATCCAATTTGATCATCCTGCTTTCTTCCTCCATGAGATACATTTCTATATTCTGAAGAACTTCTGATTTCATTTTTAATGGAGCATCTTCTTCTGTTAACATTTTGTGATAAAACTTCTTCAGTTCGTTATCTAACATGAAATCATAATGACGAATACAAATGAAACCTATCGCTTTTAATGTATTGCTTTGAATGTCTTCATCTTCTTGTCGTAAGAAGTACAGTAGTGCATGGAAGACTTGATCCTTTATATCCAACTATAAACATAAAATATTAATTAAAATATATTAAGGCATTTTCTAAAGAGTAACGTACCGGTAAGTCTCCTATTACTTCTTTTTCAGTGAAATCGAAATGTCTCAGCAGCAACCCAACAATAAATAGCGCTCTCCTAAAAGCTGGTCTACAATTAACCACAATATTTTTACACTTTTCTGTGTCCTTTTCCAAACAATCCTTGAACTTCATCACGCTTCCGTAATACTGCTTAAAACAGTCTCTAATTAATTTAAAGTTTCTTGTAACATTATTTACAATTGATCCTAAGCACGATAAGCAACTGGATATCACTGTACGGTCATGTTGAATTATTAGCTTGATGGAATCTTCCTCCAGTTGGGCTAAAAAAGTCTCACTGGGGTGTTCCATCAACGGAACCACAAGCTCTAGTGTACGCGCCACGCTACTGATGATGATGTAATCACCCTTGGTTTGACACTTCAAGCTGAGATATGGTTGAAGGGTACTTGCATGTTTCACCAACAGCTGAGGTCGGATCTTCGCAAACAAGTTCAAGGTTGTGAGGCACGCAACAAGACGTTCGGAGCAACCACCCTGTTCTTCAACAATCATGCCGGATTCTTCTAGACGTAAAACGTTTTCAATTAAGCAATCTACGATTTGTCGGCATGCAAGTAGTAAAGCTCTTGGGGGTTCTACTTGTACTTTTGTTGAGTCGTCTTTATCCTCTTTCGGCTTAAATAACTGTACAAACATAAACTAGGATAATATTATGGAAAATCAATCTAATAAACTAATAACAAAAAGTATTATGTCGACGCATCATACTTAAATTATTTAAATAAATAAATAAATATATCATCACGCTTTCTACCCATTACTGGGTGTGACACTCTGCCGAAGCAAATCTCGGTAAGTGATATATTTTGCGCATGAAGTGCAGTTACCAGCCGTCAAATCACGGCCTCCAAAGATGTTAGGTGTGAGGAAATCACAGAGGTAGTTTTAAAATGGTGAAAATTGTTTGTCGCACCTTTGGGAATCAAACCAGGGTTTTCAGGATCCACAGGCCGACTTGATACCACTGAGCTAGCTACCCCTAAATTATTTGATCGCATATAATAAAGTCCGCGTCCATAAAAGAAAAATTAACAGTTTCGTAAATGCTAGACAATAATTTTGCAATATTCATTATTTCAAATAAACCAAAATCATAAATACAGTAATTCAACTTGCACCTATATGAATAAAAGTGACAAACAGTACTCAATAACATTATCACACTAATATAATTGATATGTAGATGAAAAATTTGACACCGGAAAGTTCAATGAACTTTAGCACAATCGAACAAAGGAAACAAACATAATAACCATGAAATTATTAATATACCAAAATTCGTTCAACTATGAGAAAGCTGAATACTGTAGCATATTATACTTAAAAATGAATACTTACGCTAACCAACAGCTGTTCAAACCACTCAAGACCGATGTCTCTTGAAGATGCAACAACATCAGTAATATTCATAACTTTCCTAAGTAAGGCAGCTTTATCTAAAGAAGGCCGTTCTGGAGATGGTGTGAACCACATGTTCTGGAAGACTTCCATCACCAATTTGCGAATACCTTCCTCATCATTTACTCTTCTAATCATCTTTACACAAATCTCTGGAATCTTTGGAAACTCTGGACATTCCATACAAATGTCTTTCAATATTTTAATTACACGTTTTCTAACACTCACACCCGTATCCTATAAAATAAATTATATACTTTATAAGAATCATAATGAAAATATATAAATGCATACCAATATTCGAGCTGAAAGCATGTCGTAATATTTATCAATAAGCTCAGGTCTGCTCAGGACAAATTTTCCGACTAAATCTACTGCTGCTTCTCTCACTGATGTTGAGTGATCAAGAAATGAATGATTTACTCCAATCTGCATATCACTTTTACCCAATACTGAGGGATCAGCTTCAACGATCATTGTAAGACATTTCATTGCCTTTGTTCTAATAGCAATAGAATTTTCACGTAGCACAAGCAAAATCTACAAGAATAAATATAAAGTAATACTGAATACAATGTTCAATAATGCAACTTACTGTTCGAAGGTAACTATCAAAACTTTGTGAGAAAGATCTCTTAGAAGCCAAATATTGAGAAATTAATTCCGCACTACTATAATCAATATAAGTTTGAAGCACTTGTATGCGATTACCAGAAGAAATCGTTTCCTGAAATGGTCGAATTTTGCTAATATAAAATTTCTTACGTTCTTCTATTATTCTAAATATATCTGAATTATTTTTATCTGCATTATCTCTCCGAATTTTGTTGTTTAAACTATCTTCTTCATCTGACTCTTCTTCAGCTCCATCGTCGCTATCTCCTATAAAGTTAAAAAGTATTTAAACATAAATCTAAAAATAAAAATTAGGAGACATACGTTTACTATTGGATTTTCTACTACGATGGTTTTCCTTCGCATTGTGTTTCTTGTTATTTTTATCACCAGAAGCTAGACGAGTTTTCTCCTGGGTAGCATCTTTGTACCACTGAGCGATGTAAAAATGCCGCGCATATTTATGCGCTTCATCTTTGTGACCATTTACAGCTAAGTAGTCAAGAAGAACGCGTTGAAGAAACTTCATTCTTTCTTCTTCATCGTCCACGTCGACCTTATTATGCTACAAAGGTAAGTTTAAATGAATAAATAAAGTAGATTAACGTACGCTAACGTATACCTTAATGTCTATTTCCCCGTCTTTCATCTCTTCTGATTTGATATCTTTGATCATTTGATCGATAGTGTTTACTTTGCATCTAGAGAGAACAGTATGTCTTCGCAACCGAGCAGCAACAACTCCTAAATAATCTAAAGAAGCCACTCGTAACGACATGTCTGTACTCTTATTCGAGAAATTTTTCACCAATAAATTACCCAGCAAACTCAACAACAGCTCAGTAGCTGGCCATTCTGGTTTGTTGACTGTTGTTAGTAAATCTTGTACGAAATTCTCAAACAATGGTCGGTAGTCAATTTCTTCATTTTTGTTACCACATTTGTTTAGAAACACAGTAAGAAATGTTCCAGCTGTTTTAGTTGCAATTTCGTATTTATTACAAATTTGTATATCTTTATCCATCTAAAAAAATATATAAATAAGTAAGTAGTTTACAGGTGAATTGTTTTGTTTACTTGTTTTGGAGCGTTTTCGTTAGGTGTTGGATCTTTCTGTTCATTGGTCAGATTTTCTGGTAAAGCAACGACACATTGTATCAACTGTAGAACAAGAGCTGTCAACATTTGAATCTGTTCTTCACTATTCAGTCGGTATGATCTCAAACTGCGTTTGCTATTTGGTAATCGAGCTATTGATGCTAGAATGTCATCTAATAATAGTCTTCGATGTTTCTCATAACGAGTAAATATCTAAAACAATTAAGAGTAATGCAAATGAAGATATGTATTTATGATATACACTTACCGTTGTTACTAATTTCAAACACGAGAGCTGTAATTCACTGACATTTTCAGCGAAAAATGGTGGTACACCCATGGACGAAGCATGAAGAACTGTTGTGTCAGTCATAACTTGTATATTTAACAATTCAGATAGTAAGCTAACTAATTCGTGTATCTTGTTATACAACACAGGAATATTCTTCCCCGAAGATTGTGTATGAGACTTTTTCTTTCGAGTATCTAAAATATTAGAATCAATTAGACTTTGTTTATTATAAACTAAATGTAAGAAATATATACCCTTTTTCTTTGGGTCAATTCGATAAACGGCATCATAATGTGGAAATATTGTGTTGTGCAACTGAAATTTAATGAAAAGAATCACTCTATCTATAACGTCTTCTAGATAAACGCGCTTTGGCATATTTGGTGATGTCATGATGTAAAGACTGCATAATGCTGCATCGGCGGCACCCATTACACGATCTAAACATGTTTCCATCCACATTTGCGTAATGTTTTCATTTTCTTCCTACAAGAAGAACATAACATTATACATAATTCCTCATTTAAGATCACTACAAGTCATAACAAAATATGAAACAAGTACTCACCGGATCAGCAATAAGTGAAACTCGATCAGCACCTCGAACGTTAATTTCTAAAACGTTCAGCAAGCGGACTAGCCGATCCGTCGGAACCATTTCCATAGCACCAAGAACTTTCAATTTTGCAGATTCTGTACATAAATCTTGTAGCTGGCAGCGATTTAATAAGAGATCTTGTTGAACAGCAAGCTGATCATCATTAGCTAAATCAGCCATGAGCGATTCGTTAACATTTTCGAGAACCAACTCAATAGAACGGTTAAATCGATGGTACGTATTTGTTTCCATAAGTTCTTCTACCGATAGCTTTTCCAACACAGGAACAAACTTTCTTTCTACTCTCCGAAGTTTTGGTTTCGCCATAGCTGTAAAAATAATACAATTAAATAATGAAAATATATGCAACTGCATTAACATACGCAAAATTTCAGGTTTTTCGGGTTCTTTATTTGTGGTATTCTTTCTTTTCCGGGTTCCTGCAAGAGCTGTAAAGGTATCAATCGTAGCATCATTTTCCATGTCTGCATAGTTTTTCTTGTTGTCCTGCGTTTTCCGTAATCTAGAAGATGGTTTTTTCTCTGGTTTATAGTCCGAATCAGAATCAGAACTGCTGCCCGGTGAACTTGTAATGCCTAATTTACTGGCTTTCTCTGGCCGATCTTCTGCGAATTTCCGAAGACTTTGCTGCATTAACAATGTATCCTAAAATGATATTTTAATTAACTTATATGTGCAGAAAAAATAAAAACGATATTTACAATCGGTACATCATAAAATTACAGCTGATAAAATTTTTACAATTTGAACTATAATTTCAATATGTTATTGTTAGTTTATATGACACTTTACTATAATATTGAAATTCTGATTCTAGATATGTAATAAATAATATTGTAATACAATGCATTGAATTTTTGTACAATATGTAATAAAATATTTTTAGTTTTATCACTGACTAAATACATTTGTCACTTACAGTTGTGGATACATATTTCAGCAAAACAACAGGCTGATTATTTACTATACTAGTAAAAAGGTCTTGATCCATTTATATTTATTCTAGATTTCAACTTCAATTTTTCAAAATATACAAATATGCTAATGCAAGGTCATATGTAATGTTGTCGTATCACATTGTTACAGTATATTTTTGAATTTCATAAAAAAAAATCGCATCAATATTAATATATAATTGTCTAGTTTTCACAAATAATTAATCTTTATATAATAGTATCAGTGATCATTTTCGATTCAAAATTAATTAATTTAACATAAATAAAAAATATGACATTAAAGATTTGACTTATTTTGTATTTATTTAATCAAGTATTCATTTGACATAATATAAAATATACTGAATTACTTACTACTTGAAGATCATCATTCAAATTTTGATAACCAGATTACAACAATGAAACCACTCGCTGTAAGTTTTTTATCAAATAATTTAACAAGCGCATTTCACCACTTGGGTTGAAACTAAATCAACTATTTTTCAGTATATAACATGTACAATTCTAAATTCTCAGATGCAAAATTACAGACAATTATTATTCAACAATTAAATGATGTTCAAATTTTATCAACAAATAAACAATCACACATAGATATCTATATTATGATTCATGCGTTGTTGCAATTCAATCAAACAAAAAAATCAATTATAAAACATTATAAAAGTAGTATAAAAATTACCGACTAATAAAACATTTTATAAATATAATTTTTAAAAGGATAAATACTGGTGCTACATTTATTAAATTAGACAGTTTTACACAAAAGTGAAAAAAATATAGGCATTCCTTTTAAAAAAAAAACTTCACAATTAATAAAAATAATTTTATGACAAAATATTTATGGTCGATTTTGTACAAAAAGTAAGTCTGTGTAAAAAATACTTTTGAATAAATAAATTATTTTACTGATTTGTCTACAGACATTACTATTTGCACAACATAGCACCATTAGAATTTATATAATTTATTAAACAAAAATTTTGAGGTTACAAATTTAAGAAATATAAATAATTGAAGAAAATAGTTGTTATTAAATATGATTATAAAAAATTGCAACAATATCCGAGGGATAAATCACTCATAATTTAATCAGATTATGTAACAGTTGATTCGTTTTGAATACACCTGTTGTTTTGTATACTTTTTGTTCGTGAATCTCAAACTGGCAGTAGTACCAAAAACAAGATTTCTAATTTTATACATTTCTTATGAAACATTAAATTTACTGTAATTTTGTACAAAATGATATGATTGGTCCCTCGGAAATTCAGATTTTATAAAATATAGATAGGAACTTACTTCAGGAGATAATCGATCTAATCTGACAACAGGTTGATTATTTACTACACTAGAACCAGGTGGTACCGGGTTCTGTTGTGTAGCAGGCGCTTCTGTGATGTATGGTACAGGAACAGGAGCAGGCGCATCACTCGCTTGCGCGGGTGAAGGTCCTTTAACAAATAAACATGGATAAACAATGAAAATAAACCCAACAGCAGCAGCCAGAAAGGCATATAATGAAATACCTCGAATATTCGTCGATGTAATTACTTGTTCTTGTAATTCCTTATTGACATGTTCAACATTCACACTCACTGCACCAGCACAATGTGGATAGGCTACATCTACACCGCTGTCACTACTACTGTTTGTAGAAAATACCGAATTAAATGTACTGCTATTTGTCACTCCATTGTTTTGTCTTGCACTATCCGCGAAGAACATATTCACATCACTGCAGTGGTTAATCGTCCCAACTGTTGGCGGCGGTTGTTGCTGTTGTGGCGACAGTGCAGGCTGCTGCGCCTCCATTTGCGGCGGCGGTGGCGCGGGCTGCTGCATCATTGGCTGCTCTGGATGGTAGTGCTGCTGCGGATGAGGCGCTGCTGGCTGCAGGGGCTGCTGAGGATACTGTGGCGGAACGGACGACTGTTTATGCTGTTCTGTGATTACAGAGGGACGCGACGATGATACATTTAACGCTGGTGCTGGAGGCGGAAATCTAGCCGATGCAGGTGATGCTGGACTACCTTGGGGGGTGTGTCTAGTGCCAGGAGACATATGTCCAGAACCATACACTCCGTGAGTTGTATGATTCCAGTGCGGTGGTCGTGGTGAATTCACTACAAAGATACACACAATGAGCAACAATAATTACCTTCATGTTGACATTCACAATACCTTCAGCACCGTTAAATACATTTGGATTTTTCTCCAAAATTGCACGAAGTAGTTCTGGTGTTTCCTGTTGGTCAATATTAATATCAGGAGCAGAGTAATGATCCTTCAGTTCTCTACAAAACACAAAACTGTCAGATAGGTTCAGTGCATATGTAAACAACACAAACTCACATATGATCAGCTGATGTTTGTACGAGTGAATGAACCAGTTGTGGTACCAACTTATCATCCCTGACACCCAACAATTTTAAAGCTTCCTCAGCTACACGCGGGTGAAATAATAGCGACTTATTACTTAGCACTTGGGGAAGCGGCGTAGGCAGGGGCATCTCTGCGAGCACTGTTGCATAATCATTGTTATTAATTCCTAGCTTATTAAACGTTATTTAACAATACACTGGTATCTGTTTACTACTTACAGTCTGTGAGACTGGCCACTCCTGCCAATGTGGTAAGGACACTCGGTATGTCCCTATCCATCGTTTAGAATGTCAGTTATGCTGTATATGAACCATTTTCATGTAAATATGTATGTAAAACGTAAACCAAAGCCGGTGAAATACTTCATTTCAATTCTAATCACTTCATGACTGGTGAAAATCGTTTGTATATAGAAGCTTCAAGTACCAGGCACCTAACCTATTGAAATATACGACCACCGCCACATTTCTTCACACAATTCTTAAAACAATCACTACACATTTGTCACATAATGAAATGATTTACTTGAAAACAATAATAACACTTTAAAATGCATACAACACAAATTTACAACTGTCAAAGCAAACGATGACAACAACGACGAACTGAACTATTGAAATATCTTCCAACTATAAATTCCTCTGCAACCAAATCTTCTAGAACGAATTATAATTTCCTGTTCCACAATTATTTGTTCATTATCATGCTCCAGATGATTTTACCTGGCCAATGCATTTTTTAGGTAAATGGATTTGTTTTCGAAACATCACGAAGTTTCCGAGAGTATTTATGGGTATTGTAGTAGTTGTTACGAACGTATATCATTCTTCTAATACAATTATATGGCGAACGATCATATGAATATACAGAAATTTACACTTTTTATACACACAGAATACTTTATATACATAAAACTGCAATCCAATGGCGACGTTCCAAACAGTTGATGGGAGGCAAACTCCACTACAGTTAACAATCCTTTTCTTCTTCATTTACCTACGTAACAAAAACTTCGTTCATTCTATACATCATAGATGGCACCGCTCATAACTGTAGCATAGTGCGTACGCATTTATTTAAATTTGATGAAATCGCGCACCAAATTTATAATTTTATAAATAAACATAACATTTCTAACTGCTATATATAAGTGGCGACTGGATAGGCGATAAAACAAAGAAACATATTTTTTCATTCTTATTATTTTTTTATTATTGGTTACTTACCACTTAACAGAATTAACAAAAAAATATATGAAAAAATTAAAACACTAAACATAATTTCTTTCTTTCTTTAAATTACACCTTGTTTAATATAATTGTATACATAATATGTGCTTTAATAACCATTCGTTTTATATTTAAAATAATAGCTTTACGCGAAAAGCGGATTATATGCGTTTAATTTGTAAAATATTTTTTTTCAGCTCCCATTGCTTTCCAAATAATTGGAAAGAAAAAAGATGCACACAAAAGTTGTATAAAATACATATGCATCAATTAAGAGATTTTCTATTTGATATCAAATATGCTACCTATATTTTATGTAGTTAGGCATGAAATTGGACGAAATTTTAACAAATGTCAACATTTTAATAGTCAGATTGTCTAAAAATTATTTTATACTGTATAAATCAAAATCATAGCTTATCTGTTTTCTGTACCAGCCTTCCACATCAGAAATTGGTAACATATATGGAGTTATTAAAAGAATATATCAAATTGTATTTTATTTATTATGTTTAGGTATCATATCATTATCACCGCATCACAATTCAGTTCCCATACATATTTCAGTAGTTAGTACGGATTCCAATGACTGCAACAGATTTTCAATTTGAAAACGACAAAAGCAAATCTAATCCTGTCGTACTACATAATTCAATCACTCAAACTTACACTACACGGAAACAAGGATGGTGTACTCTACACTATTTCCTAAATACTCGGTATCTGTATATCCAGCTAATATTTCTATTATCAATTACAAATTATAAGAGATTTAATATGTAGATATATACATTGAAATCATCAATAAATGATGTGCTACTTTATTTATTTAATATTGTATTACTAATTCGTATTTTTAAAAATAAAATATTTAATTTTATTAATTGATAGATGCATACATTTATGTTATAAAACATTAACGCTTTTTTCCTTTAAAATTATTAGGGAATAATTAGTGTAATTATGATCCGCTTTTTGTCACACTAATAGGTTTTTTTTTTTAATAAAATAATATATTTTTTTATAGTTTTATATTAAGTGAAATAAAACAACTAGTTGAAAACATTTAGAATACATATTAAATATATTACCACTTTATATATATATATTTGTATACCTACCTCAATTTTTCAATCTTCAATATGCACCTATTAAATCTGAAATATCACTTATGAAATCACTTCGAATTGTAATAAGTAATGTGAATTAGATGTCTAATGAATAAATTTTAACGATAAAAATGAAAATAAATAGCAAAAGGGACCAATCATGTTCTGGCGTCAATTTAGATTTTCATAATTTATTGTATTGAGTTTTGTCAACATGGAAAAGTACAAATATTGCAATACACCGACTTCTAGCCTGGAATACACAATTACATTGTGTATAATATTATTGTTTTCTTTATGAATAAATGCAACCGTCACCTACAGATATCAAGTGACCTATATACATTCATAATAACCGTAATAATAAAAAACACACTGTATTTGCCAGTGTCCAGTGCCAGTGTAGATATTATCCCATCGTGATCGTGACCATATCAAATTGCATTGTATTTGTTATGTTTAGGTATCATATCAATATCATTATCACCGCATCACAATTCAGTTCACACACATTTCAGTTATGGGATGGTATGCTTTGCTGAATCTCTCAGTACTCAGTAACTTAGTACGGATTCCATGGCTGCCAGTGACTGCAGCAGCTCTTCAACTTGAAAACAACGAAACCGAATCTAATCCTGTCGTATTACTTATTACATAACTCAATCAATCGAACTTAACACTGCACTGAGACCAGGATGGTGTACTGTACACTAGTTCCTAAATACTCGGTATATACTACTGTATATTCAACTAATACTTCTATTATCAATTACGAATTATAATAGATACAATAAATAGGTAGAGATATACAATTAAACCATCAATAAATGACAATAATTACACACAAATGCTGCAAGTGACACTGGACAATAAGCAAGAAAATTTACAATCGACAGTTTTCCATAATATCCTTATCAATATCACGAACAAATCAATGATAATAAATAAATTATAAATAAATCATGATGGAAAGTAAACGGAACACAAGAGATCAGTTACATTCGAAGAGGTCGGGTTGCTTAATCTGAAATGAGATGTATTTGTTGTTTTATCTATAATTATAATATACCCATCGTCAATCAGTTATTTTTGAGTATTTTTATTGAGTCATCTCAACGCGGGATTTGTTTGTTGTCATGAATTTTATTTTTTTAATATATTAATACGGAAACATCGTGGCCATGAACTTTTTTGTGAAATGTTTCGTTTCTTTTTCGACGGTATGACTTGGGTTCGGAATGGACAGGACTGGGCTGGAAGGAACCGGGCGAGGATGAGATCAAGATGAGACGAAATGCGTGCATGTGTGCGTGAATGATTCAGCGAATGAGCGAATAGTGTGACGCGTGTACTGGTGGCCACATTTACATAGCCATGATATGCGTACACGAGCCACATGTAAGGTATAATAAGGTTGACTTGACGTTGGCTGATACAGGATAGGATACGGATACGGATACAAGTACATGTAGTACAACAATAACTAAAGGAACAACATGATGGATGATAGAAAGAGTTAGAGAGCGAGCGAATGCGAATATGAACGCAGTCGGTTGCGTGGGGTGATCGTGGTGTTTCAGGTTCAACGGGGCGGCGCGACCGACGCTCGGCTCAGAGTCGAGCAGACGGTCGTAGCCGTATACTTTAGAGATCTCACAAACTTCATACCTTAAAATACCTAAAGCTAAACGTTAGTTACAATGTAATAAGAACTTTCTTATATATAATATATAATAAGTTAGTTATTGCATGAATTACAGTTTTATGAGGTACTGCACATCCTAATTAATAACCTCTGTATATATAACTTTTGCACTCTTTTTATTTAATAATAACCACCATTTTTATCAAAACAGGTAGATATACGAGTATAATAATATTAATTATCAATGATTTTTTCTTTAAATAATGGAATGCTTCTCGTCACAACAATGATTGAGCTATGAGGGCCCGACGCCGTACGCGGAGGGCGGGGCGGGGAGGAGTAGGATTGCGGGCACAAGCCCGCAGATCCGTCGGTGGTGCCCGATGCAGTCGGAAGTGACAACAGCGTTCCTTGTTTCTTGTGTTCAGCTGCTGCCGTGTCAGTTGTGCCGGGTACCCAGTACGAACGAACTGCTTGACTAGACTAGATTAGCATTAGACATACATTACGTTATGTATAGTACGAGAATGTAAGTAAAGTGATACTGATTGATTGTTTGTAGCAGTCGTCGTCGGCACAACGGACAACGTACACTGACAACAGCGTACACCGACGGATCGAACACGCACAATATAGAGAAAATAACCAATAAATCACTTACGCTAGAGAGATCTACACAACACACAAAGAGTCATCGAATTATACATCATTTATGTATATAGGTAATACGTAATCATTAATAAATAGATAATTATACTTTACAGTTTAAAATATTAAAGCAGTATATAGCAAATGGCTAGTCATATATAATATATGCATGTAATGTATATAGAAGCTATAATAAATACGGTAAACAATAAGCATTGCCGACAGACATTTAACATTATCATTTTAGTTATTAGATCGTTGTTCTGTATTTGGAAATTAAGTCTACAGTTTCAATTTAGGCCAGAGTTTATAACTTGAACCAATCGCCAGTGAAGGGCCGCTAAGTGTTTGTGCTTCGTCAGACTGTAACTCGGGAAGCTTCCGGTGCCCGGTGCGGTGGGCTGTTCCGCAATGTCGGTCGGTGGTTCTGGTTCATAATATATAATGACACATTGACACGTGTCGGACTCGGGATTCAAGTAACGTCATATCAGGATCAGGTGCTAGGAGAGGTGTGTCGGGCTAAAAGGGCTCGCTTGTTTGCTTCTTCGAAACAACATGTACCTACATGTAACACATGACAACGTAATGGTAACGGTAACAACGACGAGAAGGACTCGGACACGGATATGTGGTAGGAACAAGGGGTCGTTCGTTGCATCTCGGGACCAACTCGAACTCAGCGCGATCAACGCACTAAGTAGTCTGATTTGATTAAATACAAGTGCAGATATCCGATCGACGATCGATATCGATTTATTCCTCTTTAGCAGAGGTTATTTTGTTACTTTATCAAAAAGTTGCTTTACTTCCTACCTAATTCGATCAAAACGAATAATCTCTATGTACAACATATCTCGCAGCTAGATCGGCGCCGCTCTCCAGCACCATGTGCACGGCAGTTGCAGTCGCATCGCGATTCTTAAGTTTCTTAACACAGTAACAATACGTTTACATTTATGTTCAGTCTAGTTCACTATCAGTAATCAGTATAATATAACAGCTCTGTTTGTTGCAACTGGTGCACACGGTGGTGGATTAGCGGCCAGTGTGCGCTTATCACGTCGAAATGAAATCGACTTTATGGGTGGGTCATCGCATCGAATGTACGATTAGACTTACTATTTATTTTACATTGCCATACTCGATAATACTAATATGTTTCGTGTGTATACTTATTATTTATTATCCGATCTGAAAGGTACTCATTTATAAAAATAAAGTGAATCTCTGTCAATGGAAGTGGTTGGTTAGTCTGTGGTATCCCGGGTTCGCGTCGCGTCGGGCGCGCGGCGCGCTCGGGCCGACGCGGCCGGGCACCGTCCCGTCGACCGGTGGCCGGCGGCGTCGCCTTGTGCTGTCGTGTGCTTTCCGGAGCGTGCGAGGACTACTGGGCCGAGGCCTGAGCAGGTCCGGGACGGGAGAGCACGGAGGAGCACGGCCCGGCTTTTAATATCATACTTGTTATAAGCAAATTCACATATGGTAACGTGGTATGGTATGAGGAACAGGGCTATTACAAGTTAACAAACAGTACAAGTATAGTGGCGCGCTTGCTTGCTTATGTAGTGTAGCTGTGGTATAATATGTATAACATATGTAACATGAGAGAGATTAGTGCATTATTGCGCATGTACTTAACGACAACGAGGGATGTGAAATCAAAAAAATAAAATACAATCAAAGAATAAATTAAATTTTAATTGATCAGAAATTAAAATAATATAATATTAAGACAAATAAGAATATAATCATAAACCAAACCATAATGAGATAAATAAGAGTGAAAAAGAAAAAAAGAAAATGTAAAAAAAGATAAACAACAAAATCATGATAAAAATTACAAACCGCTCGACACAAAGGAGGATAAAAGGTCGCTGGGCGCTCGTTGAATGTTCGGCCAGACCGATTACGAATGAATATCCCTTACATATATTACATTATATACTAAAACAGTATATATAATATATATATTTTTTATATATGTATGTTATGTATGCATTTATATATGTATATATAAATATATCATCTATTATCAGTAATTTTCTTTGTTCTTTGATTATTTTTATACAGATATTTAGCGGACTGGAGCTGGGTCCTCCGTCAAAGCTACGAGGTCGCGGACGATATATAGTCATGTGTTGGTGCAGACATCTGCAGAGGTAGGAGGCTTGTGAATGAATGATTGAGGAATTGAGTTCACTGTATGATACATACAGAGTCAACAGATATAGATTGATGAATGAATGGATTGATGATGAACAAGAAGATGGTCATGAATGAAATGAATTGCAGAGCTGTGTACGTGTGGCGGAAACAAGGTGAATACGTCAAGTGAGTGTCCCACGGACTCGCGTGTGACGGAGGAACCGCAAGCACGAGACAACGGGCAACGCCACGCCACAATCTAAGAAACACGAACAAATAAACGAACGGACGAACAAATAGGTACATACGAATCTAACACGCTATTACAGAGCCTCTGCCTTTTGCCTGGTCGGCGTTTACATATGCGGACTAGATCGTACATAATGTTTGAAATACACAGAAGAACACAGACGAGACACATTTAAATTACAGTTAATGGTAAACTAACAACGTTACACCTAAGATAATCAATTAATTACGTGGGGCCGTACATCGACCCACAGCACATAAAGAACAGAACAGTAAACTAGCAATTAAAGTAGACGTGAAGGAGAACCAAATGGCACGTAAGTAATCATACTATAAATTATCAATTTATCTCTGCACTACCTGCCCGTACAATGCACGGCGCGAGAGCCTCGATGCTGCGGCAACGAGGCTCGACTGCACATGTTGACTAGTTTCGATTCAAAATAATTAAGTACATTCATTATCTATATTATATAATACATGAACTGTATGCAAGGGCCGGCGACCGGCGCGGAACGAAATGAACGACGAATCATAAAATGACGAATAATTAATCCATACAAATACGACTTTTATAAATAGAACATCATAATCACTTATCAATAAATAAATATGAATAAATAAATTAGATTATATAAATAGAACTATACTACGCTAGGCGTGTGCCGCGCCGCGCGCATCTCAGAGACCGACAGTGCCGGCGCGGGCGCGGGTTCGCAACGCGACCGTCAAATCGTCACCGCCACCATCACGATCCGACTCCGGCTCTAGTTCTGGCTCCGGCCCCTGCATTTCGCGGTCCACGTCGACCGTCTACGAGGTCTTGCTCTTGTTCGTCTTAAAACTAACTTGTAGAACACGGTTGCCGAGCGTGTAGCCGTTCAGCGATTGAATCGCGACCACGGCTTCGTCGTAGTTGGTCATCGTAACAAAGCCGAAGCCTTTACATTTGTTCGTCTGCAGGTCCCGAATGACCTTGACGCTTTGTACAGCCCCGAACGGACCGAACAGTTGCCACAGTACATTCTCTTCGGTTTCCGGGGCCAGATTGTACACGAATATGCACCATCCGGATCCGTTCATGGCGTTGCCCGGCAGCATCGAATTGGCGAGCAGGTCACCGGCCAGCGGCGAGTACCTATAAACAACAATTACATTCATGCCTACATCGTATCGTAAGCCACCACGTTGTAATCACGTGTAAACATAAAACACTCACCTGAATCGGCCGGTCGGATGGTGAATTGGTCCGGCGAAGCGACGTGTTGCTTGCGGCGTCAAATATGCCGCTAAAGGTGGAATCGTCTTGTTGTTGTTACTTGGGTTGTTGGCGAACTTAACTGTGATCGGCTCGGTAGAACCCTTCGGGATGGTTCCATTTAATTCCTGGATGGCTCGCTCTGCCTCCAGTCGTTGGTCGAAGCGGATGAAGCCGACGCCTTTCGAGAGGCCTAAGGTACAACAAGGATTGCTCTAGAGCTCTTCTTAACGCGGCCGGTGCCACGCTTCACGTACGACTTCACTCGTTCGCTCTCTGTCATTCCCTTACCACTCATACTTCCGTTCACTCTTAATAGCATTATTTGTTTCCGCACATGCGGTTTCGCTTTCGCGTCATCTCATGTGTGTACTGTGTTCATTAGTACAATCAGAGAAGAATACTCCGAGTACGTTTATGTAAGTGTATTTGTGTGTCAGTGTTTATATACCTGTCGTGTGTGATGAGGCGTGTAATGTCGAGTGTCGGGTTGGCTCTGCTCTTACGTATTAACAAAAACGAAATTTTCAAACGCAAAATAATTTCAATAAAAGCAAATAAAATCATGCCACGATGCATAAATAACAAAACTAATTAAAACTTTATAAATGATAATACATAAAATAAAAACAAATAAAATATAGGAGGATTATCAAAAACAACTTAAAAAAAAAATTATGAAGTTATGAAATAAATAACCAATAAAACCAATTTTGAAAAATTTGTGATAATTTTATTGAACATTTATTTTTGAAAGGGGTGCATCGTTAGCAATGACGTAACAAGAGTGCAATTCTGCAATGAGTTACAGAAATAACTTATGTTACTTTGAGATATACATCACTTGCGAGAACCAACTAGGGTCAGGTTTTTCATTTCTGAAATAAGTTTTAAGATACGCGTATTGGCGTATCATAACGCGAACCGAGGGAGAGACAAACATTACTTTCGTTTATAATAACCTCGAACCTCGGAAGGCAAGGCGATAGTGGCGGACTTGTCTGACTGTGACTGGTGACCTGGTGTTCAAGTAGGGTGTATAGGTAAAGGGTGGTAGTGGTACGTACCAGGCAAGTTCTCTCCGGCCCCCGTGACATACTGACGTACTAGGGAAGAGAAAGAGAAAAACGCAAAATATAGGTACAGTAACAAAGAACAATGGCGGTGGAAGGAAATTATTCATTTATAAATACACATTAATCAATTAATTCATTAATTAAGAGGTCATTATTTGATACTTGTTTTTATATCCACAGATGTCATTTCTACAATGCACACCCTGGATAGCTGTTAGACCAATTGCAAAATTTAATAATGAATCATAAATATACAACGATAATTATAATAATCAAAATGAAAGCTACAACATTCAATAAAATAATAATGTAACTAAATTATATGTATATACGCAGCAAATTATGCTGAGCATAGGATCAGCATGGTAAATAAATAACGCTAACATGGTAACCAGGTATGTAATAGTAGTTCTGTGGTTCTGTATGTTGCATGTATTATGAAACTTGTAACACGGCAATGGCAGAGGCAGAGTGACACCACCACTGTCGGCTGCTCACCTGTGATGTTGTCGCACAAGATTCGCGACGTGATGATGCGACCATATGGGCTGAACAACGTCTCCAGATCCTGCTGGGTCATGTTCTTCGGTAGTCCCGACACGTACAGGTTAGCACCCTTGATCGCCTCCGAGCTGGGTCTGGCATACGATACCTACAACATCCAAAGTACCAAAGCTAAGCATCAGCCCAATCCACACACATCACACTTCACTAAAACGTACCTTAATTGTCTTATTCTGTAATCTAAGACCATTTAGTGTGTTGATTGCCTTCTCCGCATCTTCTGGCCGATGGTAGTTCACAAATCCGTACCCTAGGCTCTGCCCTGCGGACGAAGACCGATCGTTATCATTCTGTAAGCATGCTAAGCAAAGACATTCTTTGTTACCGGCATCGGGTTCTAGACATTTCGTCGATCAACATGTTCACCAATTATGTATTGCTCAGTGCAACCCTTTCATTGCCGGTAACAACGAATTATACGTTGACACATAGTTACAAACGTGCAAAGTAAATGTAATACTAAATAACTACGAAATAAATCACAACTCAAGTATAACACAATTGGTAAAACCCTGTTGTTAAAACTATCCAATATGTACTCAAAATATTATCCAATTCTTTCTTAATAAAAACTATATTGGTGAATATGAAAAATTTCAATGAACAATGTATTCACAGTTACGTAGATTACAATAGATTAAATTACACTTATATATGTTTAATAACAAGTTCATGAAGATGTCCTGGACATACAAAAAAAGTATGGTTTGACAAAAATAAATAAAAAGAAAAAAAATTTAACATCTGATGGATATATTAGCCAACTTAATAGTACTAGATGCTGTATTGTCTTGATTAATTTTAACTAACACGTAAAAATACGTTATCGAATTTAGAGAGGTTTTGAATAATTTTCTAGATTTTTTTTTACTACAAGCACTGTAGCAAATCTTACCTTTTATTTGAATGATTTAATTTTTAAAAGTACTCAACCTCTTATAAAATTACAAAATGAAACGTCTATGAATAACTTTTAATCGTAGAGCATAATTGTATTCATACATAATTACTCTT
This sequence comes from Pterostichus madidus, assembly GCA_911728475.2. Lineage (NCBI taxonomy): Eukaryota > Metazoa > Arthropoda > Insecta > Coleoptera > Carabidae > Pterostichus > Pterostichus madidus. Next base: position 21,521,495 of record OU452311.1, on the reverse strand, counting down.
TTTGTCCTTTTTGTAAACATGAATAGAGACGAAATGCATTCTTATTATATATAATGAAAGAAACTATCGCATATATACGTCCTGTCTCGTACGTTGAATGTGGAAATACACTTAATTAAGTGCGTAGTGGGGTGACAGGAGAACCAGACCGACAGTAACAACAGAACAAATATAATACAGAAGGAAGAGACGACAATTCTTTGTGCATTATGCATTACTACCAGTGGCGTATTCCGTATTAGCGTGACATTTCTACTGAAGCATAATATTTCATTTTTATATTTTTAGGAAGGACTTTGTTTGATAATGTTAGTTCTCATATTTAGTATAAATGCAACAGTATGAGTTTCCTTTGCAAGTACAAGAATTAACTTACAGTAATAAATCATATACTCTTACAATTTAGATATAGGTTGTAAAAATCAAATATAGCAATATTTCATTGTTCACTGGTTCATTATAAAGTATTATAATGTTATCTTTCAAAATGTTAAAATTAGTTCACTTTTTGCAGCATGTAGGTTCCTCTATAAATCTATATTAATTTGTCGAATACCTACCCAAAATGAAATTAACACATCATTTTTTTAATTGTAGAAGTCAGCGATATTAATTGAAAAATAAAGATAAATAAATAAATAAATAAATAAATATATATATTTATTAAAAATTTTGATTACAGTTTTGAACTGTAGTATATAATAAAACCAATTATTTAAATCTTAACATTTATGTTTCTAGGCAGATATTAGAAAAATATTGAATAATTTTTGTTATTATTTTTAAAATAATCGGTGACTCAAATTAAACATGTGAGCACGTCTGTGCATTGATGCATTGTAACCAGTAGCGTATCATAATATTTTTTACTTCTTATCTAAAATTTTATGTGAAAATACCTATAATATCACAATAAATAAAGTTGATTTATTATAAATATTAAACTTTTAACGCGTATCAAAAATAATTAATATCAGTATAAATATCTTGATTATTAACATAAAATCAAAATTAATTATTTTAAATTCTTAAATTATTTTATTTTTCATCTATGAAATATTTGTAGAATAAATGTAATTATATTCTCTTCAAATTACAAAATAATTATTCAATAAATATAAAAATATCATTATCTATCAATTATGTGGCGCTTAATGGAAACAAACTTGTAAAATTTTATTTATAAGCCTATAAATTATGAAACTAAAAAAAAAATTCGTAATAACATTAAAAAAAGAAAAAGGATTATTAAATTCATTTAAATCGTATGAATAAAGATACTCTTTGATTAAAATATATAAATTAGGCAGAACACATACCAGATGTACCACTAAAAGCGGGCCACAAGGAAAAATAGTTTTTCCGGGCGCATTGCTTTCCAAATTATTTTAGATAAAAATGATTTAAATAAAAGTTGTAGAGCTTCAAATTCTGTATATAAATCAATACACTAAATTTATTTTTCGTATTTTGTAACGACAACGATTAAATATGAAAATTTACAAAATTTCTATTTAATTAATGTTAATTCCAGAATTAAAACAAAATAACAAAAGTTGTTCTGTAAAACTTTCATCTGAATAATGCCATTTAATTATTTATAATTTATAAAAATAACGTAAAGTTTACAGACAGATTAAAAATTAACTTTTAATTAAACAATGCGAAAGTTTAATGTGTCCAAAATATTCGACAAAATTAAGTCGCGCATTTGTTTTTTATTTTGTTATAATACTATTAAATTGTAATTTTGTAAACTTTCATATTTAATTTCTGCCGTTACAAAACAAAAAATAAATTTAGTTTATTGATTTAGATACGGAATTTTAAGCTCTACAACATTTATTTGATATATTTGTATCTAAAATAATTTGTGAAAAACACCTATGGCTCGCTTTTAATAATAATAATAATAATAATAATAATAATAGCTTTATTGATTCACATCAATGGCGAGGTTCAGTCACAGGCTGATCTTCCACCTAACCAGTACAAATAAATACAAAACAAAAACAGAAAATGATGTCAACAAAGCTAGTATCTCAATCACAACATTTTGACTTAACTATAAATTCAAACTAAATCAGATTTCATTTTAACTTAAATAAGCATTTTACATGGTTTTTAAATGTGTTCAAAGATAAAGATTTTAAAGTGTTTGGAATACTGTTCTAAAGTGATACACCCGATATATAAAGCTTAAAAACAAATAACAATTGTCGTTAAAAAATCGTTGCTATCTCTCTACGAATCAAGTTTTACAATATCGATGCTACGCCACTGATATGCGACCCCTTCCGTTAGACTACACGTGCGTGTCGCATGAGTCACCATCACGCAGCAACCCTAACGATGTGCGTGGCTTGCGTGCACACTGTACGCGTGCTAGGTACACAGCTTTCAGCCCTCGGGAACGCAAAGCTGCCAGGGGATACATAATGCCGGAAATCGACAGATGTATACCCCGACCAAAAAAATCTGACCAACCCTATCCTGAGCTGATAGTTAAACAACCCCTATTTATGTATGTGTTATATTTCATTCTGATTTAAAATTTGTTAGAGGATGTGTCATACTGATTGAGGAATGAAAGTGTGTTTAATTTGCAAAAAATTGATTGCAATAATTCAAATATTTTATCGATTAAAATTTATATTATAAATAGATAAAATGTGTAGTTATAAAATGCAACTGCTGTTCAAAATGACGTCAATTTGGAATGATAAATTAATTTTATTTATAAATTTGTTGCATGAAAATTGGGATCAATAATTCAATATTGTATTTAATAATAATTGAGAAAGAAGCAGAAGCACGTTTCGACATTCCTAAAGTTTAATATTATTATGTACGTTATATTTATCGCAATGTTTCCTAATTTTGAATAATTATTTTAATTATTTCAGGAAATTTGACTAACATCCATCTGAAAATTCTTTAATACTAATTACTATTCTAGTTTTTTACTCAAATATATTTTAATAATAAACTTCTAACGATTTAATGTTTAATGTACTTCGATCAAAATTTGAAATAGATTTGTCCCTATGTAAATGTAAATAAGTACACTATTCGAACTTTTATAAAAAAAATTCAACTGTATTACAAAAATTGTTTCAAAATTTAGAGTCTGATATGTATTGGATGTGTACTTGTTTTTGTTATATAGGGAATACAATGGAAAAATTTTCAATTGACGATAGATTTTACTCAATTAATTTTAGAAAAAATGTGTATTACAGAAAAATGTTCAGAATTAAAATCCGACGAGTCCAAATTTATTAACATAGTATGTTCCTGTCACGAGATGGATATAAATTAAAATTGCCATCTTTAAATTGTTTATAGAGCGCCAATAAAATTTTAGAGATCTGTCAAACAAAAATTAAAACAATTTCTTTTTTTTTGTAAATATCCGGAAATTTTATTTTATGACAGGTGCGTATTATATCAATAAATTTAAACTTATTTAATGCAGTTCTTAATTCTGAACATCTTTTGTATTTTTTTTTTATATAAAATTAATAGGGAAAAATTTATCGCCTATTGATTTTTTTTTTCATTGTATTCCCTATATTACAAAAAAAGTAGACACTCGGTATATACATTGTGTATTTTAATAGTAATTCTACATTTTGTAAGGATTAGAGGATAAGATATTTTTTTTAAATAATGTCGAGCAATTTCAAAATATTTGACAAAATACTGTAATTGGGATTAAGTAAATAAATAAAATATGAAAATAGAAGGAAAATTAGAAAAGGGTATTGAAAAAATAACCCAATTCCTTGTATCTTCTTCTAGTTTTCCTACTTTATTCACATTTGTGTAACACTTGCAACAAGATTTAAAAACTTGAAAATAACATCTAATTCAAATTTATCCCACTTCCGCCTGGTTACTGCTTCCCAAGCTACACTTAACGTAAAACGGTAATCTGCTAAAAAGGGGCAAAAAAAAAATGTTTTCTACGTCATTTAGAAAAGATTCAATTCATTCTTAGTTTGCTGGTATATTTAAAATTGGTTTAAAGCTAATGAATTAAAAAAAATAGGAGACAATTTTAGAAATAAAATATACTGACGTATAAATAATGAATAGATAATTAAATATACGGATATATTTACATTTCTCACAATTCAGATTTATTCTAAAATAATATTTAGATTTTTCATGTCCGATTTATTATAAAATAACAAAATTTGTAACACTTTTTGAGAAATTGGTCATTAAAAAATATAAAACGAAAACATATGTGAGCATTTACATTTCCTATTAGTCATCTGTACGTATGAATAATACAAAACTGTACCATCATCATTCATATAAAATATACAGTTTAGTATCATTTATGTTTTACTATCTAAAGGTATAAGTATGAATGCGTGAACATGGTTTGACAAATGAAGCATGAATATGGAGCATCGTACTGTTGCTGGTGTGCATGTGCGGATGTGTGTGACACACGCTAGTCAACTACTCGATATACTCTTATGAGAAAATCCACATACACATGAATTCACAAGCCTGCCGCCACTCATCACGTAATGAATGGAATGCGAGCACGCATGCGTTGGGCTGCGAATGACAATAGCAGACATTGAAGGCTACAGCAGTATAGGGGGGGCCGTGACGTACGCGTGTATATGCAGCGTTGCCAATTTTTAGTGAGTTCCCTCTGATCTATACGGAAAACCACACATTCGAGACCCTGTTTAATACGTACGTGGCGTTGCCATCGCTATACTCACGTAATCAATAACTGTATGTTATTTATATCTGGTCTATAAAAGTAATTACTATTCATATTTACTATTCTATTGTATGTAAATGTTTTGCGTCTTGAAGGTGTATAAACAATATGAATTAGAGTCGCTTTTTATGCTACTTACTTTTTAATTATAGCAATCAAATTCAATATAAATGTTTATTAAGGTAAGCCACTAATATTTTTATAAAACTGTTACTGTATCTACTGTTGTCTATTGTATTTGTATATTCTTCAGTAAAAATGATAATGATATTTACAAATATTCTGCAATCACTAGTCGAAAACAAGCGTAATCTAGAAGTAGTAAAATTTTGCATCATGTATGTAAGAATGCAATAAAAGTGTTGACAACAGAGTAACTCGGTCGGTAGTAGGGCAATAGTTCTACCTACTAAAAGCGATAATTTTAAAACAATGCCAAGTTTTCAAAGAGAAGTGAAACAACAAATAACACGCAACGTCTGACTCGAATCCACCTAGCGGCGACCAATGAAATCAGTAGCGTTATTCACGAGACAAAAATAGGGTCCCGGCAATAAGGAAGTCATTTCTAAGGGTCTCACTATTACGGTACGATACAACTACCTTGACTCACATCTCTCGTTTGCTCTAAGACCAATATTAACTACCATATCATTGCATTCATTATAAACGCATATTATTAAAATTCTATTAACCAGAAAATCCTTGTTGAACCTTACAGGCTATAGTATATTTTTCCGTTAGGTCAAGCAAGTTATTTTATCCATTGTTTTGTTGTTATAAATTCGAAAAATGAACAAGTCTACTAAAAGATTATTTTTATAGCACAGCAGTCAAGAAATTGTACGATGAATATTTATAGTAACACATTCCATTCTACTAGAACTGTCGGCAACGTAGATACAGCCGGCCAGTATTACGGAACCGATTTCGCGAGAGTATCCAACATGTGCGTAAATACTCCAAATAACACTGGTTCATTCCATATACACTCCATTGTTTCTTGCTCTATTATTTTTTTGTTTACTTATACGCAGTGAGTTTATATTAAATAATATAGAAGAGTAATTGCCGCGTAAAATGGTTGGTGACTCAATGCCTATTTAAAAACTGCAAAACATTAATTATATGATGCGCCACTAATATGGAAGAATGTGTTGCGCCAGTTACAAAATTTCCAACTTAATACCGCAAACAATTTCTGTTCATTTTGGTTCTGGTTTTTGTCCAGTTATGCCACCCACACTTGTTAAGACCTTGCCCCATAATCAGTGGCGTAGCGCTTAGATAACATTTTTACTGTTTGAAATTATTTATTTTATTTCACTTTCAAAAACGAGATATGAATTGAATACAACATTGTTTAGAAATTCTGATATTTTACTTTTTACTTCCACGTGTTACTAACATTTATAAACTACCAACTTTTAAAATAATATAACATGTTTATTTAAATTTTTATATTTTTGAGATAACAACAGATTTAAAACTAAAGCGATAAACAATTTCAATAATATAAAAATACTAGTAAATAAACTTTAAAAACTAATTTTTAAGTGTGTTACCACAAAAAACATGTTAATACAGTGACTGCACGTGTATATTTATTATGTGAAACCAATGGAAATTTCAAGAATGCGAAAAGTTAAGGAGCAACTTTAAATTGCTCTATTTTTTTATGTAAAAGTGCTAACCATTTAATAAATATGTAAGCCCAATCGGCAAAATATTTAGTTTTACAACTGCAGTTGGACAAAGCAATTTACATCCCTGAAAAAAGTGTCTATCTATCGTAGATACATTCAGTGTCGAAAGTTGAATTAAAACAATGACGATTTATTTGTATTTATGAAATATTAAGACGACATATAATTGATTAAAATAGCATGTCAAGAATAATAATTATGATAGATTAATAATAAATAAATGTATCATAAATAATTGCGCATGTCGTATATGGTGCGGCGCAGCGGCCAAGTGATTTCACTGAGACTGTATATTTTACTTTCGCGCCAAAGTAGAGCCACACCATTCGTTATATACATGGGTGGAATAAAGCGCATTCCATTCGCGGTTTTACTTTGGTTTATCGAGATCAAATAGATCTTTCCATTAAAATTTGTATAGATTAAAATTATTTTTATTTTCTTGTAGTATTATTCAATTCTGTATGGACATTTTAGAGGGCAGTAACGAGTTTAGAATGCATACATGAACCAAAAAGAACCATATAACATTTATACGTTCCGATTGCAATACAGATCTGACAGTACGGTTGCTGACGTCGGACTATGTGATATTACAATTTGTGCATGATCAAATGCAAGGGTGGTAGGCGTTCAAATATCGAAGATCCATATAATAAAGTAAAGAAATTAAAAGAATGCATTGTATATATAAATAAATATTTTCCAAATATTTTAGATTAAAGTTAAACTCAAATATTAAAACGTAACGCCACTGTCAAATAATCATGCACAGAAACAAAAATATATGTAACCAGATAGCATATGTTTATGATAAAGAGAAATGTCAAACAATTTAAGTGACAGTTCTGTACCAGCACGCATTTGCACTGATAAGATACAAGGGAAATAAACACATTATGCGTTTGCGCGGCGTCTCTGCAGTTATAAAACACTAAAAATACGACACTGTACTGCACAAGATATTTAAATTAATTTGTTTGTTGTTTCACGTTTGTAACCAACAAATATTATTTTAAATATAAATAAAATTACACCGCAATCTTCCTTGAATTTGGAAATTATTTTTGAAGAAGCAATTAAAAAAATATACATAACTGAGAAGTTAAAATAAAACTATAGTTTTATATTTTTACAAACACTTTCAACATTTGGACGAAGTAATTAAGTAGAATGTAATTGTAAGATGATTAATTTACAGTTATTAATAAACGTGAATTTATAATTTTATTTTTGGCAATGATTAGACGGCTAGACACAACATATTATAGTAGTAAAATTATGAATGAGTTAATGTACAGAAAAAAACGTCACTCAAATCGAATATTGTTAACAATTAGAACAGTAGAAACTAGCTTCATGGTTACCAACTAATAATCTTAATTAAAGTCACCTAGTTCTTATAAAGAGTAACTGCGTAAGTAAAAACTCAAATGCTACTTATTTACAGTGATTACAGTGACAAATAATAAGGACAACGTGAATTCGAGAATGTGGACTAACCTGTCACTTTATCCCTGATCAATTTACAGCTCTCGACTTCTCCGATGCTTGAGAAGAGCGATCTGATTTCTTCTTGTGTCATGGTCTGTGGCAGGTAGTTGACAATCAAGTTGGTTTTGCTTTCTTCTTGTCCACCCCCGACTTGGCCTCCGCTTCCGCCATTTTGTTGACCAACAACACCGGAATCCAAACCGTTTGCCATCATTTTCTCTATTAGACGCACTGAATTCTTGTCGATAATCCTCGCAGTCACGGTTTCCCTCACTACTTTCTCCTGTCCTCCTTCGATTAATCTTATGTTATATACTAGAAAAGAAAAACACAATTAGATATTTTTGCACACCAATTACATTTTCTTTATATGAGGTATTACTTTTACACATTTCTAATATTTAAATAAGTTTCCAGTGAATGTAAGGATTAGAAATGGAAATCTAGTTTAAAAAAAAAATAAAATTATGTATTTAAAATAAATAAATATATGATCACGCCTTCTAACCATTACTGAGTGTGGCACTCTGCCAAAGCAGATCTCGGTAAGTAATATATTTTGCGCGTGAAGTGCGGCTACCAGCCGTCAAATCACGGCCCTCAAAGATGTTAGTGGTGAGGTAGCCACAGGGGTAGTTTTAAAATGGTGAAAATTGTTTGTCGCCTGTGGGAATCAAACCAGGGTTCTCAGGATCCACAGGCCGACTTGATACCACTGAGCTAGCTACCCCATAAAATAATCTGGTTTTAAGATGCTTTAATATTCAACACATGGCCGAGACGACATTTCGGTCATTATCAAGTCTAGTAAAATTATTTTAGAGTTTATAGTTTCATTCATGGTTAAGCGATGGACATAAAAAATTAAAAAATATATTGTTTAAATGAACAAGAATATAAAATGATGTTTCGCCTTATTTTCCTACAAAAATCTACGCTCATCTGCAGCTCAATGTCGTTATTAACAATAAATATATCATCACGCCTTTTACCCATTACTGGATGTGGCACTCTGCCGAAACAGATCTCGGTAAGTGATATATTTATGCGTGTGAAGTGCGGTTACCAGCCGCCAAATCATGGCCCCCAAATATGTTAGTGGTGGAGGAGCCACAGGTGTAATTTTTAAATTGATGAAAATGTTTGTCGGCTGTTGGGATCGAACCAGGGTTCTTAGGACCTACAGGCCGACTCGATACCACTGAGCCATTACATAACACTACTAATTAGAAATGTATGTTACATTACAATCTGTAGAATCTCCAGCACTTAATGTGGAGTTATACATTTAAAAATGGGAACAAAAAGAGATATCTCGTACTAGTTTGAGAGCTAGTTGACAGACCATGATCAACTAGAGCATAATTTTAACATACCATTATTTAATCTGCATTAGGTATGTTAGAAGTATGCTCTGGTTAGTCGTGGTCTGTCAACTAACTCTCTCACTAGTGCGAGATGTCTCTTTCTTTTGGTTCCCTTCCATCTCTACCCCGCGTGACGTCAATTGTATAACTTTCCATTGAATACAATTTCCGTGTCTGCTGCGAAGTACAAATGAGAAACAGTTGTTTATATTATAATCCAATATCAAAGAACCAATCACATACGTACTAGGTACTGCGATATTTTTATCGGATACTGCCAGATAGTACAAATAAATTAAAAAAAAATGAAGCAATTTTCTTTTATTATTTATTTTATGGTGTCTGCAAGAAACCGCTCCCTAATTTTCATTGTTCATTAGAATCTTATTTTTATATGAGGTAGGTGGGTCAGTGGTATTCAGTCGACCTGTGGATTACTGAACTTAGGTTCGATTCCCACAGCCGACAAACAATTTTCACCACATTAAAATTATCCCTGTGCCCTCCCCCCCCTCCACAAACATCTTTTAGACCGTGATTTAACGGCTGGTAAATGCACTTCACGCGCAAAAAAATATTACTTACCGAGATCTGCTTTGGCAAAGTGCCATACCCAGTAATGGATAGAAGGCGTGACGATACATTTTTATATCTTTTTTTTTTCTTGGTGCGCTACTCTCTACGTGTGATGCATCGTAAATACCGGAAATTATTTAAATACTATTGTTCGACCCTAATATTCTATAAATATTTTCATTGTTATAATGAAATTTAAAATCTTATTATTATTATTTTGTTATCCCGTACTACAATAGTATTTATTTTTTTGTAAACAATTGTATTCAATTTTCTGGTTTATAGAATTTTTTGTAATTTTTGGTTTATAGAATCGTTATTTATAAGAATCAAAATTCGTCGGACAAGCATGATCATTATAACCAGTGCTTAAGCTGCAAATAAATTTAAAATATGTATAATATATCATAGATACTTATTTTTTATTTCACATTAATCTCAGTAATAAAAATAATATATACAATATATATGACTAGAAATATTATTATTTTCTTAGACAATATATTGCTAAATTAAAAGATCAGTATTTTTTTTAAATCGAAGAATTATTAGTTTTCGAGAAAATAATTATTAAAAATTAGTAGAAGGAATATATTACGTCATAATGACGCATAAATGGCCAAAAGATAAAGCGAGATGGGCATACTAGGAAAGAAAGATACAAAGTTTCATTTGTATGTATTGTTCTCACAAATAACCTCAAATTATAATCAGCTGATAACTTTCAAATCAGTTAATGGGGGAGGAGCCACAGGGGTAATTTTTAAATTGGTGAAAATGTTTTATCGGCTGTGGGGATCGAACCAGGGTTCTTAGGATCCACAGGCCGACTTCATACCACTGAGCCATTACTTATTATTAAATTAAAATTATAATTAATAACTGTTTTCAAATGAAACCTCACAACGTTCTGCAATCGTTACTGAGAAATATTACTGGGTGCGGCACTCTCGTAATTGACGTAAAGTAAGTTTATCAGGCGTGAAAATACAGCTTCCAAAGATATTAATGGAGGGAGAGCCACAGGGGTAGTTTTAATATGGTGAAAATTGTTTGTCAGCTGTGGGAATCGAACTCGGGTTCTCAAATCCACAAGCCGACTCGATACAACCCTATATAAACTTGACTAATTTAATTAACCCAAAATTTACTATTTTTGAAAATTTCCCTTATTTTGTGATTTTTCCAAATCAACATATGGAATACTACAGAGTGATCAAAAGAAACTGTTACAGTTGGCAATAAAAAAAACTACTTGAAATTGGTAAGCCTGATACATAAATTAATTTCCTGTTGTTGACAGTGACATTTAAAATTTAAATTTGTACATTTATTATTACATTTATTTCTAAAGTATTTCTATTACTTAAAAAGTCAAAATTCTATTAGCTGTCAGACTCCTGACAAAACCTATTTGTATTTATTAGAAATGTCAAATAGCATTTCCGCCTTTATCTGACATTGTGCCAACTGTGGAATAAAAAGATCTCAGGAATTGTATTGCCAACTATAACAATTCCTTTTGATCACCCTGTACATGTCCTGTGAATCACTCCATATAATATCATCAGCAAATATTTTTATTACAATATTACTGGCTAGCTCAGTGATATGAAGTCGGCCTGTGGATCCTGAGAACCCTGGTTCGATTCCCACAGGCGACAAACAATTTTCATAATTTCAAAAACTACCCCTGTGGCTCTCCCACCACTAACATCTTTGGGGGCCGTGATTTGACGACTGGTAACCGCACTTCACGCGCAAAAATATATCACTTACCGAGATTTATTATTTTATTTGTATATTATTAGAGAACTAGTTTCATAAACCAACTAGTCCAAAGGACTCGTGCTTTAACAGGCCTTATAAAAAGTGTTCTTTATACTATTTTTTCTATTGAGGTAATTTTATAATTCTGTTAGATTTTTAAAAACTGCGACTTGCTAAAAATATAAGTTGGTGTTTTTAATTATTTGTGTTGGTAGCGCTTCTCATAACACAGACAATTTAAATTTCATATTTCTTGACAAAATTAATCAACATTTTTTTCTGTATTGTGAATGTTTTGAATTTTGTCTAATTTTAGCATATTCTTTTAAGTAATATTTCAACACCGACAATTTACAATTTTGAGGTTATATGTCACTCATCTGTCAGATTTAAGAGCATACATACCACTCCTACAAAATAAAAATCGCCAAAAACAGTGTGCTTATAGATGTCCTTAACGACGTGTTTACAGTGCGTTTATAGACTTATAAGAACACATAAATAGAAAATAGTTCTTAAATTAATGTTATTATTTTAATTATAAATAATTATACATACATATTAAATCTGACAAGAATTTATAATCACCCGACTGTACTATAAAAATCATTAAACCAAGATAAGTATATAATAATTTGGCTAAAAAGTGTTAACTTTATCAGATTAATATATGTAAGTGTTAATAATCCAATAGGATTACAAATGTTTCAATTTAAAAAGAAACAATGTATACATAATACACCTTTCGGTGAAAAATGTAGTACTCATAGGATGGCGTGATGAATCTAGGCGTAGTCTGAATTTTCCTTTAACTTTAGTACATATACTTTATTATGATTAGCTATTTTAAGTAAATAAAATAAATATAAATACAGTACAATCTCTTTAATCCGGATAATTAAATCCAGGTTCGAATATCTGATTTGTGCGGATCGCTGGACATTTGTGAAAAATGTTGGTATAAGAATGGGATATAAAGATTACATAATTATTGGGATATGGGAACTTGCGAATTAAATAAAACGGTAAGTGCAACCCTAGCGCCGAATTGTTATAAGTCCTTGCATTCAAAGTATCCGGATTAACGAGGAGCGTCCAGATTAACTTAAAAAATATATCATCACGCCTTTTACCCATTAATACCAGCCGTCAAATCATTGCCCCCAAAGATGTTAGTGGAGGGGGAACCGTAGGGATCATTTTATTGTGGTAATAAGTTAATACTGTTATACGTTCACTAAACCTCACCTATATTATGCGTCTTTCTATTTTCGAAAATGTCAAAATCAGATCCGACTCATTTAGAAATCCGATCCAATATCTGAATCGATATCAGACTTGAAAGTCAATTCAAAATCTGATCCAAAATTTGATGCGACAACCGATCGTTCCGTGTTCTGAACTGATATCTGACCTGGTTTACCATTAGATCCATATAATTTTACCAATTAATATATAAACAATTATAACGTATATTTGAAAGAAAAATATCAGTTATAGATGAAACTAAGTTAATAATTAAAGTATAATTGTAATGAAATTTATATGTGTTTTACCTAAGCTGAGAATGAAAACATCGGATCGGATGTTTTATCGGGTGCTGCATGATGATTTCACAATCTAAATTTGTCGGACTTTTGAATCGGATATTGTATCCGAAGTTTGAATCCAATCCTATCCAAAATTCAACTTAGAATCGTATATTTTTGCCGGCCTCTAGTTAACTCCGCCCACCTAGATATAATAATTTGTATATTCCGTATAAAAAATCCATTACTGGTGACGGACTATTTAAGAAACATTAATTTGTTATTTGACAATTTCAGTAATTATTATAAATAAAGTAAGTTTTTATTCAGTACAAGTAATACTAGCGGAATGATTGATTTTTTATTAAATAAACAAATGCTTGGTGCAAGTAAACTTTTAAGCTGTTTACTAATAGCTTTCAAATCAGACTGAATTTTTGTCTCAATTTCTCAATTTGTCCCCCTTTTGAACAATTTCTAGATGCACCAATGCCACCAAAGCTTTAAATCCCGAATTAATACCCTACAGAATAAATCTACTTGTAGTTTAAATATTCACCACCAGAGTACGATTCGTAAACAACCCTCAACATGGTGAAGCAGTAATTTCGCTATTCGCCGTCAGATGGTGCACAGAGCTGGGGTTGAATGTCGTTCAAATAATTGATTAAAATTAAATGAATTATTTAAATTCAGATTTCGAAATTGAAATATTCTAAAATGCGGTAGGTGGTTCAGTGGTATCGAATCGGACTTTGGATTTGACAGCCCGGGTTCGATTCCCATAATTTTCATCACATTAAAATTACCTCTATGGCTGTCTCACCACTAATATCTTCCGGGGCCGATTTGATGGCTGATAACCGCACTTCACACGCATAAATATATCACTTACCGATATCTGTTTCGGCAGAGTGCCATACTCAGTAATAGGTTAAAGGCGTGATGATACATTTTTATTTTTTTTAAATATTCTAATAAAAGAGTATCTATGTATACTTCCTCCACTTCCAAAAATGAATAAAAAATAAAATATATTTTCAGACGACCTAATATTTTGATGCTAAATTAAGAATGTAAGTAAAACTATAAATGCATATATTTTTGTAGAATTTACCATCGTAAATTTATTTTATACAATACAGTCTTGACTGCTATGAATCATTTTCACTAGGGCCGAGAATCAATACTTTGAAGCGTAGAACCCAGGACATATTGATTTGTTTTCATACGTCAATAACAAGGAAAATTAAAATAGGTAGATAGAAATTCATTCATCTCTTAAAAATAGTGTCACCTAAAAGAAAAGCTAATAGAATTTTTACAGTAATGTTACCTAATTTCATCTGAATTCTATATTATTTTATTTAAATGACACTTTGCAACTGGTCATATGGAGCGATAGGCCTGTAACCAAAATAGATTGTTCGTGTTATTGTTTATGGAGTGACTAGCTCAGTGGTATGAAGTCGGCCTGTGGATCCTGAGAACCCTGGTTCGATTCCCACAGGCGACAAACAATTTTCATAATTTCAAAAGCTATCCCTGTGGCTCCTCCACCACTAACATCTTTGGGGGCCGTGATTTGAGGACTGGTAACGCGCAAAATATATCACTTACCGAGATCTGCTTCGGCAGAGTGCTACACCCAGTAATGGGTAGAAGGCGTGATGATATATTTTTTTTTATTTGTGTTATTGGACTTGAGTTGAATTTTTTTGTATGCAGAAAGTTAAAAAATGTAGTTTGTGCCACTAATATTTTTTTTGGTATACATAATTCTAGGATTATTTTTTAATTACAAATACTATATTTTCATCACATTAAAACTATTATTTTTGGGGGCCGTAATTTGACGGCCGATAACCTCACTTCCATCACTTCTCGAGATCTGCTTCGACAGAATGCCACACTCAGTAAAAGGTATATATATATTTTTATACAAATAGTAGTTACTGCACATTAATCGAAACATCGCCATATTTTCTTGTTTTTAAATTGGTTGGAGTAGCGGCGGGGAACCCCCGGTAAGCGTATTTCACATAATAAAATAAATAGCTTCCTAGCCGTCTAAACATAATTAGGTAATTTATTACTGACGAATAATTGTAATAAATATCACACACGAGGATTTTTTGGAAGGATCAGAGAATATTCGCTTTGACGATGGTATACTTTACAGCTAAAAATTATGTAAGTAAGAACAGGTTTGACCATGTCGTTTTCAAGGTCGTAAAAGTGTGCACTTCACAAACAAACCGCATGCACTCTCTAGAGTGGCTTTCGCTCGTACAATTTGAAATAGCAGACACTATGCCTGCTCGAGTATTTACACCTGAAGTAAATTTTTTAATACGCTAATCGCGGTCGGAAATAAACTGTTTACTTTAGTTTTTTAGGTTACTCAAATTCTAAAAACTTTGAAATATCTTTTGCTTTATACTGAGTATGGTGAACAGCTTGAAACTACTGATGAAATAAATATACACGCATATGTTTTAGTAGTAGGTGTACACTGATAAAGAACTAAACTGTGCAATTTAAGTGTAAAAATAATGGTATTTATGACACAAAATGCAAATATGAACAGCCTTGAAGTTTTGTAATAGATAAATGAATAGACAAAAATTAAAAATTAGTTGTGTATTATGTGACTACAGTGAAATTGTATAATGCAACAATTAATCAATTTCAATTACAACAAAATGCTTCATTGTAAATAAAAACTATAACACATTACGGAGATCTATAAATAACAAACGCGGGTGTAAATCTATAACTCTTTAATAATTGAAAACACTAACATAAAATTTTACACAGAACTTCCAATTCCTGATGTCTTTTGGCAGGAAACGTTGTTTTATAAACTTTGTATTATTAAGTCTTTTCTACCTTTGCAAGTGTAAGACTATCAAATCTTTGAATGTTATTTATTTGATTTGAAATTAAACCAAAATGGCGTTACTGCCCTGCAAGTCCCGCTCTAGTTTGAAGTTTAGTTTTGGAAAGTTAAAAAAAATAGTTTTAGTATATGTTGAGAAGGTAATAACAAACCTTTCACACACACATAAAATCAATTGTTTAATTAATTATTTATTTATAACATTGATAGTGATAACACTTTAAAGCAATAATTACCTACCTCGGTTGTCTGTCTATCGAACTCATGGAATTCAAAATATTGTCCGATAAATCATAAATACTGTAAATTAATAAAAATGAAAGCGAACTAAAAAAAATTAACTAAAATACACAACTCTCACACTCACTCACTGAACTCACACTGTAAACTGTTTGAGCTCGCAATAGCCAAGCCAGTTCTTTCCGGCCTCTCCCCTACCGACCTCTAGCTCATGCGCCGTTGCGAGGGCGCCGCATTAAAACACCACAGCGGCTTTATTTCTATAATCTGTATTTTATCAAAATGAACCTTATGGACTTGATTTTTACATGTATACGCAAGAAATAAAATGACTTTGTTTCTAACATTAGTATGCAGTTACGATGGTTCTCGAATAATTCCCGGTCTCGCTGTCACTGACAGTCTGAGTCACTAAATCGATACTATTTGAATGGCTTTGAGCGCACACTAGGTCTGCTAGTCTGTCTGTTTCTACCTGTGTGGAAGAAGTAAATAAATAAATTAAATGCACTGGCATTTTTGAAAACATCATTTCCTATTACAGTAGCTCATAGGAAATAAATATTTGCTCTTAATTCTGTAATGCGAATATTTCTTATTAAACATGTAAGAGTTCACACAATATTATGCAATTAATCTGAAGAACAATAAAAATTACTTTAAACTATAACAATATGGAACAGGCAGATAAAATTTCAACTATCACCGATTCGAGTGATTTTAATGATAATAAAGACACGAATACGTGCTCAAATTGTCAATTTACTAATATTATTATCTTTAATAATTTCCATGTTTACCATAAGTTTCTTCGTAAATAACGACTAAATCACTTACCGAAATCTGCTACGGCAGAGTGCCACGCCCAGTGATTGGCAGAAGGCGTGATGATATTATTTATTTTATTCTAAAATCTGTCAGTAATAAACTAATGAAGTTAGCCAAATACAGTCATATATAGAGACATGTGCAACTGCAACTGCTGCTAGCATATTACATTTGCATATTCAGTAACTTTACTTTATGAATATGTGAAGTACAATACAGAAACAGATTGTGATGTGTGAACCACGTGTGTTTGTGTGTACACACGCGTAACTCACGGCTTGCGGTTCACGTAAGTAAAACACGCATGTCATCAGATATACACAAAAGATAATTCGAAAAATCGAAACCGGTGTATAATATATATACAGAAGCAGAATGCAGAACTGTGTGCGTACTGTGCGTAGCTACGCAATGATATGTTTTATTCGGGCACGCGCTGTTTAGCATATGGTCAGCCCTATTCCAGTCCCTTTCACTACTGATTACCATTTGCTAATATCTAACTGAAATCAGTTTATCTCAAACTTTTATCTATTTCATAAAATACTAGATCCACAATTATCCGATCCGAACCGAACCGAACCAACCTGATTCGATTCAAGATCCTAACTAAAATTCGATCTGATATGCAACCTAAGATTCGATCCAAAATTTGATCCCATATCCGATCTGATCCGGTTTGACATCCATTAGATTCTTACAGTGTTTTCTATTTATATAGGTATAACCAATGGGAGATTCAGGTGGTAGAGCTTTTTAATATATATTTATTAAAATAAATTCTTGACCGTACATCATATTTAATACAATATAAAATCATACCATAAATGATATCTTTATTGCTGAAATATGAAAGTGTAAGTTGAATAATTTAAAACGTTCGCACTGCCATATTGCAATGACGTAGTTGCATTAAGCCAATCACAGAGCTTTGTCTGAAACGTTTGTCGGTGCTCAAGAAGACGAAGAAGAAATAAGCATTCAGCATTCTACGATTCTACCAATGACGTATGATACTAGACGAATTATGCCGTATTCAAGTCAATGCAGTGTTGTGAAGCAGAGAGGAATGGAATAACTTGAGGGTCCGCCGGATGCGCGGCAAGGAGCGAGTACACTTTGATTTTATGCAAGTTGCTCCTTGCCGCGCACCCGCCACATCTACCAGTTATTCTATCCCTTTCTGACTCACAACAAACGCCGATGTTATCCGTCTAGTTATGTTTTGTCTGAGTTACGTGTTATTTATCTCTGTCTTATCTGTCTCTCTTTAAGCTAAGATGCAACTACGTCATATTAATTTGTTTCGAAAGTTTAAATATTTTTATCATGCTTAATACAAGTTTTTAAATAAAATAAAAAAATTGGGTATAATTATTTTATTACGTAGATTAATATATAAAAAATTCAAAAAAGTCTTGAAAGGCCCATTGTAACGTACCATATTTGGAAGAAAAAAAAACTGTTATGGATGAAACTAAGTAAATAATTTTGTTGTAAAAACCTAAATAGACAAATTTAATCATTTTGTATAATAATACATAAGTACTTATAAACTTTACGTAGCGTTATCATTTCTAAAGATTGGAATTAAAATTTATATATTTTTTAGACAGAGTGTATACGTACAAGGTGTATTTTATCCGAATTTAGAATCAGAAATTTTATGCGAACTTCGGATCGGATGTTTTCGAATCGGAACATCTAAGTTAGAATAATAATTAAACGCCAATTTATATTGAAATAAAACAGAATATAAACCAAAATTGTATTTACTAATATTAAAATATACTGTGGCTCCTCCACCACTAACATCTTTGAGGGCCGTGATTTGACGACTGGTAACCGCACTTCACGCGCAAAATATATCACTTACCAAGATCTGCTTCGGTGCCACACCCAGTAATGGGTAGAAGGCGTGATGATATATTTATTTTTTATTTAAAATATATAAAAAAATATCATATATTACAAAATAACTACGAGTTATTTATGAAATTTCAGGATACTGTGGAATTACTCCTCTAAAGTAGTTTATAGTTAAATTATCTAAAATCTGGACAATTTAAAATATTTTGCCGTAAATAACAATATGTTCACTACCCGTAATTAATTATATATATATACAGGATGTTTTTTTTTATCTTGAGACAACTAAATATCTTGAAAACTAAGAATCGTATCAAAAAATGTTTCGAATACAATTTGTTTGTCCCAAAGGGGCCTATTGGATGATACCAATCTCGACCTGCCACCTCCACCCCCTGGGGGTAGGGGGTGAGTCAACTTGCGAATTTCAAATGGGAACCCCTATTTATTATAGCGGATTCGGATTCTCCGCAAAAAATACGTACATTTTGTTTGAAACATTTTTTTTGTTTTCCAGTAGATGGCGCTGTAATCGTAGAAAATACAATTTTTCGCAATTCCAGTGAAATTGCACCAGGGGGTGAAAAAACATGATGGTGTTTTTAAGAATCTTAAGAGTGAGCATCCCCCAACCTCTCTCTCTCTCTCTATATATATATATATATATATATATTTTATTCTGTTTCGGCATTAGAATAACATATTCTCGCACGCATAATGATGGTAGAATAAGCGTCATTCTTAAACGATTTTTGATGACATATTATTAATAAAAACACAATTTATATAAATATCTAGGTACCGGACAAAATCAATCGCAAATCACTGTCACTAACTGAATTATTCTACCAAAAATGACCCCCAATGAAAAATGTCAACTATTTTTATAAAGAAATTATGTAAAGGAAAGCCGAAATAGAAAAAATAGTTTCAAATACTATTTTAGTTATTTTATTTATAATATTTTAATCAATAATTATTTCGTAGATATTGATAAAGAATTTTCAATGTACTTAAATAGGTGTTTCAATTTATAATAATTCATTTACCTGATTTCAACTTATTTCTTTTATTGGTTATACAAAATTTAATTTGATAAAGATAATATAATATAAATATCGATTATTTCAAACAATTCAATTTAGTTTAAAGCTTGGTGTACAAACGGAATCTAATCTATAATCTTAGGTCAAGTCCATTCTTTTAATTACGAACACCGATAAGAGTAAAATTCACTTCCTTCTTTGCTAATATAACCCTAGATTGTGAAGGTAAGTGACCTCTTCAAATGAAATTATGTCATTTTATTTTACTTACAGAAAACTATGTGAATCGAGTTATATTTCAAATACAAACACTATCATACGTTCTTTCAAAACTCAAATGAAATAAGTTAAAACAATATTAGGTGATTTTTGTAAGTTTTCTTATAATATGAAAAGTTGACGATTGCTTCTGCACATTTTACACCTTTTCGATAGAACAAAATTTCCAAATAGATAAAAATAAAACATACTAATATTTATTATTTCAAATAAATAAATAAATATATCATCACGCCTTCTACCCATTACTGAGTGGCAGTCTGTCGTAGCAGATCTCAGTAAGCAATATATTTTGCGCGAGGAGTGAAGTTACCAGCCGATGTTAGTGGAGACGGAGCCATAAAGATATTTTCACCATATTAAAACTACCTCTGTGGCTCGCCCTCCACCATCATCTTTTGAGGCCGTGATTGTACGGCTGGTAACCGCGCATCACGCGTAAAATATATCACTTACCGAGTTCAGCTACGACAGAGTTCCACGCCCAGTAATGGGTAGAAGGTGTGATGATATGTTTATTTTATTTATATAATAATAAAAATATTTATTATTAATTTAAATTTTTCAATTATAGATCCTTCAAAATTAGTATTTTGTCGTTCGGTCGTAGACAAATAATATTGATATCCACTGCTTTATTGTAGTAGAAATTTTGCTATGTAGAAGTGCGTTCGCTCTGTGTCTACACTCACACACGCATACGCTACACAGTGTGTATAGCATTCACGAGGCAGCACATGGGGTAGCTCACATGCTGACGTCTAACTCGCAGGGCGAGGGGCTACAACCTTACCAACATAAAGCAATGAACAGCTGATGCAGAAGCCCAAACAACGTCTGTCGCGTAGAGACGCCCCAACCCTATATTTCGTCTGTTTTTTTTGTCTTTTTAGCAGGCCACTGAACTAAAACTCGTTGTCGCATTTAAACAGAACTAACTAATGCAAGAGCGTGTCATTTTTTTTATTTTTCTGTGCGCATTTGTCTGTAGCACGTTCTGAATATATTAAAATTAAAAATACTGCAATGTATCTGTCTATATAGTATATGAAACCTGAATTTTTAACAATAGAATAGGTATTTAGAAAAAATCTTTTGTATACGAAATAAGATTTCATTAAATATGTTATCAGATTTTGACAGTGCATTTTCAAATCACAGAATAATACTAAGATTAATAATAGTTTTATTTTGCTAAAATGTTAATTAACTAAACGGAAAAAATGTCCTTTGTTTCACCAAACAAAGTATATTTTAAACGTTGCTTAAATAAATCAAAGCAAATCAAAATTATATATCAAATAGAATAATTGATATTGCTATCATATATTCGAGTTTCTTTTATTTATTTAAACCTAGTTCAAAATTTAACTTTTGTTGGTGAAATCGGGCATTAGACAGTAGATAGGTAACAATAATAATGTCCCATTTATATTATGTGAAATACTTGCGTTACACAAAATGGTAATAAATCAAAAGGGTCAAGGTGCCAAATTAAATTTTAGAAGAAATCAAGTTTTTTTTTTATGTTAAATAATAAAACAATAAATTGAATTTGAAAACTTTGCGTATGCATAATAACTAATACATAACCATATATTTTACGTTATTAGACAATGCAATTGGCTATTCCACAAAAATTAAATTTTTGTGTATGTTAATCTACGTACAACAATATTTTTTCCCTGTTTTTTATGTTTTATTTTGTTGTAAAGTTCCTACTAAGAGAGAAAAAAAAATATTAAAAATTTATTAATTAATCATGACGTAGCTAACTCTTGGTGACAAAATTAGCATTAATATTAAGAAAAAAGGCTTTCTTTTTGAGAGAAGAGTGGTATACTTTGACAAGAGCGCGAAACATTTCACGGAACTAAGTTCACGCTTGTCACACTTGTTTTTGCCAATTTTACTTATGTTATACGAAATTTGTGAAGAACTATATTATATTAATCACGTTCCAACTGTTAATATTGAGGTAATACTACAAATAGTTATTATTCTACAAATTTAACAAATAAATATATATGTACATTTTTTAGGTTAAATTAAAATGGAAGAATGATATACTAGGTAACTGTGCTATTTTAACATTTATTGTTTTAATAATTGTTGTAATTAAATATTGTTTTGTTCCGAATTGCACATGCGCATTGCCTTATAATGTCACTTTTGATTATTTTTTAGCATTATTGTAACACATTTACAACCAAAATTGATATGCGTTAAATATTTCTTTAAACACCGTACTGTTGGAATAGCCTATTAGAACCTGCTATGTGAAAAAAATTCTTTAATTTTGGCACTTAGACCCATTTGGTTTTTAAGTCTTTAATGATAGTTAAAAATAAAATTATTTATTAATGAGTTGAATCGAATCCATTTCTGTATATATATATGTATAAACTGTTTAACTAGAGTTAATCAATATATTAATGTAGCATTTAATATGACATAAAACAAAATAAATAAATAATATAGGTCCAATACTAGACGCAGGAGATAAATATTTTTTGAAACAATTGTTAATTATAGTAAGCTGAAATACCAAATTAATATTTTCAAAAAAAATTCATCAATACAAAAGTTTATGATAAAAAAACAAGTGCTAGATATCATATTTCTTTACAGCACACCATAGCTGGGCAGTATTCGAGTACCTACAAAACCGATAAAAATACAAAATTGGTACTAGTACTTTTAAAATTCGTACATAAAGCATTTTTCCATAATGTACTTTAAATTATGCTTTGAGCACATTAAAAGTCCTCAGAGGATTTAGAAATATTCAATCAATATTATGTTTTGTTATAAACAAGTGAATAAATGTTAAATATGTAATTAGTTTACGTATTTTATGTTTGTAAATAAAAATAAACTCTTTTTCTTGCTTTAAAGGTGGGTATTTGTGTTTCAGGGTAATCATTTTATTCAGAACATATAACCGAAGAAGCATTTCATTCGTAGTTATGAATTACTTGGTATTCTTATGACACAAGTACTTTTTGTACTCAGTATTTGTCATCGAATAGTTTTCCTAATATTCTAGAGTATTTTTCAACACTAGTATTTGTTATTCGCCTACATTCGTTAGGTACTCAATCAAAAATAAAATGAAAGAATTCTCATAGCGGATGACGCACGCGGACGCGGCATCAGAACTCTAGCAGCAAAGCAGCAAGCAGATGCAAAGCAAACCACCGCGAACCACGATCAATACAATACTTCTAACCAGCGACAGCGTTCCGGCGTTACTCGACGGCCGACGTCATAGCAGCGTGGAGGGCCGGACAACGGGCAATGGGCCCCAATGCCTCACCCCACAACTATGCTTACGCACCGAGGGCGGCTGCCACTGCTCTCAACCACCCAAACGCGAGACGCCGCTGAATTCTGAATTACACTCGTCGAAGGGATGGATCCCTTTGTGCAATGAAATGTACACGCCTACAGCCACTGTCTGTCATTTTATACGATACAGAAAGAGTCATTTTATTACTCACGATCAGCGATGTGCGTCACTCACATCAAAGCTTACGTGCTTTGTTTAGCTTGGGCTTGCCCTTTGTTTTCAATAATAATCTATTTCATTATAAATTACAAAGAAAAACTAGATATTCTAATTATAAATCCCTACAACAATTGTTATATTAGAAAATCAAATCATAAAAACACTAACTTTATTTTTCAGCAGCCAAATTTTATTAAATTATTTTTAAGAAAAATACTTCAAATAAAAGATACGCTTCTCTATATCTTTTAATTGGAGTATTTTTCTGTATAATACATTTAAACTATTTTGAAAAATATTCGTCGGAAATAAAAATGAATATTTAGCTACAGATTTTAAATCGAATAACAAATTTGAGTAGCATTTTTGTATAACAAAGAAATATTGGTTAAAACGAGTAAAAGTCGGTAGATAGAAATTGCGTAAATGAGGTTATTGAACCCAATGGAACCCCGTAAATTGTGAGTGGTATAAAATAGATAAAATGAATGAATGCTTACCATGTGTAGGATTAGGGTTAGTTTCACTCGTAGCGTCGTTAGTTTCTGTTTCTACAGTCATTTTAGCAAATATAACGTACAGAACGATGATTGATAAATGTTGGTGTGGTGCGCGGGGGCAGCGGGTAGTTTCCCGGAGATGTGGGGTATAATGCTAATCGCAAAGGCAAAAGCCACCGCCAGGCTCAGGACGGTATTGATCGACGAGTGGCGAACCGTAGTCCGTCAGCTAGAGCGCCCTCTAGGCCGCGCCCCCTGACCGCGTGGAGGCGCAGAGTCCTGCGCTTGCCGCTGCGAGGCGCGCGAAGCATCCACAGCACCCTCGCTGGAGATCCACCCCAAAACCCGTTCCCGGCATCGAGCTAACCGGCGCGCGCGAATTACAGAGGGCAACGACACCAAACACACGAGCCCAAAATCCAAAACTCAAGAAAAGAAACATACCTTTTTGTTCGGTCTTTTGCGCTATGTTCAGTCACTGCTTCGATGCTGCCTTCTCCGTTCTCCGTTCTCGTTCTCGTTCTCGTTCTTCTGCCCGTCTTTTATAAATATATTTTATATGTACATATAAATCTTTGTAATGATTTAAAACAATTAACTACACAATCAACTGCGTGTTAACGAGTAACACTGTGCAATATAACCGAACAAAACTGTGAGGACGTGTTTGGTTTGGGCGGTAGAACGCGTTACTTCTTCACTTCACAGACACCTGCTGCTGTAGATGATGTTCACGTCAGCACGTCTTGACACAACCACGGACCACTGGAGGACACAATGCGTACTTTGCTTGACTTGACTCTTTGCACTAAGATTTCACCACGTATTCACGTAAAATGTATGCGCTTCCCGAACACGTTGTTTAGTCTTCTGATGTTTGGTTTAATCGCGGATTTCTTGATTTGATATTAGTCTTGTTCTTTTATATGTATGTAGGTGTGTTAGTGTATGTTTGCGTGTATGTGTATATGTGTGAATGTGTGTTTGTTTTTTAATTATATAAATTTAAAATCTATATTGAAGCAGATACATTAACCAACCTATTATAACAGTTGAACTTAGTTATTAAAAAACTGTCAATAAAAAGGTTTATATTTTAAATTATTATATGCTTAATATTTTGATACTTTTAATACTATTGATATTAAATATGGACAATAGTAATAGATGTACGAATTATTAGTAATAAGTAATTATGTAAGGAATATATTATTACATAACGTACACTACCAAACGTAACACAAGTGTTATTCAGAGAGTGCAATAAATAAATGGTGTGGTGTGGAGGGTGTCGGCTGGTGCTCGCCGCCGAGCTGGAACTCCGGGCAAGTTCGGTTGCCTCCGGAGTCGTCCGGAGCCGTCGCGACGCCTCGCGCAGCGACCATGGCGCACAACGCGGTCGATACACGATACGCGGCCCCGGCCCTGCGGCATACACACACGCACACATCCACCCCCACACACCAGCCACCGGGAGCACGCCAAGCTACCGAGCAGCCTAGCCCGCCCGGACCCGGACCTCAACGACCCAAACGCTACCTACAACATGCAATTGTACAATGTCTCTGTGCGTTGGACACATGCCAGACCCAAGACCTTTTACCGGCTTGTAATTCATCCAACCCGACATTGCGAGCATAATCTACGCATCTAACGCACACATTCTTTAATAAATCTCAATACTGTAAAATCAAAACTAGCTACAAAGATTCATTGATAAATGAAATCTATTTTTAGTCATTCATGTTATCGTCTTTCACAACTGTCTTCATCGTATGCGTTCTCGGAAATTCATCCACAATTATTTTTTCTAATTTTCGAAACATCACACTTTTCGCAACTAGTAAGGAAATGTAATACTTAATACAACTAGTGATGAAATGAATTTTTAGTTTCACATCACTCTTCAAATTTTTTATAAGTCAAACACAATTTTGCTTCAGATTTTTTTCGGTAATAAAAGCATTTTCTGTCGTTTTTTCTATATTATCACTCGGTCAATCAAACATTTTAAAGATAAGAAAAATATTAATTAATCCTAAAGAAAGCAAATCTGACACTCAACTTGGGTATAAGGAAAATACAGAAGAAGAAAAATATTGAAGATGTGCAAATTAACAACCGAAATAAGTGTACCTAATCGAATTTCAACATATTTTATCAAATAAATAGTTTCATTGGTTTAAAGTTTAAAGAATCTTTTTTTTATCAAAATTAGAAAAAAATCTTGTATAAACACGTTACGAAATGCGATTTTGTGTAAAAAATTCCACTCATTACACAAAATGAAGCATTTCCTAACTTCTTACATAAATAGCTATTGTTTTTAATATATTGTATTATATTTTTTAAACAATTCACTGACATACCTACTCTTAATTTGGTTTTTAATTCTACAAAATTATAATAGCGATATCAGCATATTTGTTATTTCAACATATAATTACGAAATAGTATATTGTAACACATGTGTGGCAATGGCTGTTGCCACACGTATGTTACATACTATTTTTTCTACGATTCTACTATTTGAATAGATATTTAACAGTTGTCATTTACTGTCATATTTCACATTAATTTAAAAAAAATATAATAATAATTGTTCAGTAATGTTTCTTGGAAACAACATCAAAAACGATTTCTGTCGCACTGTGTGTTGCAAAGAGATACTTTCCATACTCATGTTGAATGTTAATATGTTCACTTTTCAACACGACCGTAGAAAATAGTTATTTGTTTCATTAGGACGAAAAATACAAGTTTTCGGGTCAACTAATAAAGGTTGCCGGAGTTTGGCAATATTACGAGAATCGAAACAGTATTTTCAGTCCGATTGAAATATTTTACTCACTTATTAAGAAAATTTCGCAGATTTATTACTGAATGAAACAATTTGACAAAGTTATTATTTATCAGAATGACAACTGTAGTAAAAATGCTATTTTTGATTATTCCTCAAAAAGCGTTCTTTTACTATTGAAAAAGTTGGAATAATAATATTATATTCAAGTGGGGTAGGTATCATTGGTATCGAATTGGCCTGTGGATTTGAGAACCCGGATTAGATTCCCACAGCCGACAAATAATTTTCACCTTATTAAAACTAGCTAGCTCAGTGGTAACAAGTCGGCCTGTGGATCCTGAGAACCCTGGTTCGATTCCCATAGACTAAAAACAATTTTCACCATTTTGAAAATACTACCTGTAACAATATGAGCTATCTCATTATTGTTTGTTGCTTTAGATAAAAGCTTGGCTTCGTGTAATTTGACACTCGTGGACACATGGTCTTTCCTGTGAATGCGAAAACTGTTGGTTTTCAAATATAGGACATTAATTTATAAAAGTGACAGTTATTAGTTAGTGTTCTAAGAATTTTAGCCAGTTTCCGTGTTCATCGGCAGCGGCATTGCCTTTGTGTCAGATTACGCAGCCCCAAACACTTGAGACATCTGTGGAAATGGGTTCCAGATGTGGGTAGTTTTACCCAGAGGATGTCAAGTGTTTGGGATAGCCAAGTCAGTCAGAACCACCGACTCGAAGCGTGAGGATGGGCGGTCATCCTCATATGAGACGCGGCGTGCGCAAATTTACTTAGTGTTTTATAATTAATGTAACTTAAAATTAAATCTGTTTTCACCATTTCATTATTTATAACGTTTTACCAATTGTACAATCGTGTTACAATATTTTATAATATCTTATATATCTAAAGATCAAAGCTCATTTTATTAACCCTTCCAATTAACTAAGTGTTCATCAGTTCTCAAATAAGTGGTTTGTGTGTTCTAACTGGCAACGGATTTGCCAGTCCATAGTTTTAGTTCACAACCAGAAAAGGAATTCACAGAACAAGTAAGTAACAATCACATCAAATTAATTAGTATATCATATTTTAACTTATTCGCTCTGTACGCTCATCGTGCTCGTGTTACAATTGGCGCAGTCCGGTTAGGATGGCAAAAAGATTTAATTAATTATATTAATTAAATCTATTCTAGCGTCGCGTAGTTAGAAATTTTATTTTTTTGTTTAATTTTTAGACGTGAGCCATTCTTCTACGAATCTTTTATGAGTGTTTAAGTTGAAATTTGGTATATTGTTTGATGTGTTTTGTTGCAAATTTGTTTTTGTGAATTTTTTATGTTTTATTGAATTTTGAGAATTTTTGAAGGTTTAGTTTTGGTTGATAAAGTTTTAATATTTTTGAGTGGTTTAAGCGCTTCAATATTAAAATATTTTGATATTTAGCTTTGAAATTTGATATTTAGAGTTTTTTCAGTAAATTTAAAATTTTTGAAAAATGTTGGAATTTTATTTTGAACATTCGGTTCAATATATGTTTGAAATGGGTGAAAACAGAAGTGTAAAGGTAAATTCAGTGAACCCGCGTCAATAAAAAAGTTAATATGTATCCGTACGTTCCGCCGACGTACCCGCCGCCATCTGGAAATCCATCGGGAGTACCAGGCTCCTGGTTTCCAGTGACATCGCCGTGGGGTACGATTCCAGCATCGTATCCACCAGCGGCAGTGAAATATGGTTTACCACAAAAGCCTTCGCTACCTGTGCCAAGGCCATATCACGTGCCGCCGCAGCAGCTGACAGCACCGTGGAGTACGAGTCCATCACCGTATCTACCGATGGCCATGCAGTATGGCGTACCAAAGCCATACCCCGTGCTACCTCAGCAACTGACATCCATGCCAGCTACCTGTATACAGCCGTTAATTTACGCACCTTTACCGAATATGTTGCCTTCCGTTCTTCAGTCTGACACTCAGCCTTTGCAAGTTGCAAAAATTACTGCGGCTGAGTTTGCATCGTTATTGCAGGCTGAAGAACGTATTTTAGTGGACATTCCACGTCCAAAGGAAGACAACATTGAAATCGTGGCTGTAGCAGAGGTAGCTGACGTCGAGAAGGAAGAAAATGAAGAGGTAAGTGCTTTAACTTGCAATGTAGTATGTATTGAAGTTGATAAAATGGACAGTGATGAAATAAGGAATGAAACAACTTTAGTAAAAGATGGCAAGCTTTCAGGAGAAAATAATCTTGACATGGGCATGGAACAAGTTCCTTGTAGCGTACTTGTTTCCAGTGTTGAGCTGTGTGTTCTATGGGTAGAACACACAAGTTTTGAGCGATCGAGAACTTCTGATAAGTTAAGATCATTGAATTGGAGCAAGTCCAATTCATTTAGTGCGCCCATGAGATCAAGATTTTTTCTCAATAAGTATAAGATAATTAGCAGCTTTAAGTCCATCGTAGCAAGTGCTCTGTCCATTGAAATCGTCGACAGTACATTGCAAGTTAGGCATTACCTGAAGGAAACAGACCCCCCGCAAGTACAACGACCGCATCTACAGCTGGACATCTGGTTCGACCATCAGCTGATCTCCGGCCAGTGTCAACAACCCCAGCTCAAAGAAGAACCACCCCCTTGCCCCTCAGTGAACTTTTGTACAATTGTGTGTAGCGGTAGTGAAAGTGTGGTGCATTCCCCGCGTACCATTTGCAACCCTACAACCCAGGATATGACCCAGTGACCATTGACTATGTTTTGTTTTTTTGGAACAATAGTGTTTAAGTGCATGTTAGATTTAGTTTAGTTTAATTATGTAATTATATGTATTACAAGAAAGATTCTTTGTTTTAGTTGTGGTGCAAATTTCAGATGTTGGAATTAGAGAATTCCATTGTTTTAGGAACATATGTTCATTTTGTGTCACTGAATTTGTACCAGCTTCATGAATTTTTGTGTAATCACATGTATTTAATTTTTGTGTTCAGTGAAATTTGATAATTTCAGTTGTACGAATGTATAAGTAGGTTCAATTTAAATGTATAGTTTTATTTAACGTAGTACATGAGAGAAGATTTGTATTTAATCATTTGATTAGATTTTAGCAATTTTGTGTCTTTTGAAATTTGGTAATTTCAATTATGAAAAAGTGTTATTTTGGTTTTTATAAGATGCTACCTGAGAGTAGACTGCAATCAAGCAATTGTTTTGTTTAGTATTTTATTTATGATTGCTAGTTTAGCAACTGATTTTTGATTCAATTTGTATTTGCTAGTTTAGCAATTGTTTTAGTTTTTCAAGTTTTGTGTTTACTAATTTGATTTTAGATTAGCGATATGTTTTACTTTAGCAACTGATTTTTGTTTTATTTTGTATTTGCTATTTAAGCAATTGGTTTACTTTTTCCAATTTGTGTTTTCTAGTTTAGCAATTGGTTTACTTTTATCAATCTCTGTTCGCTAAGCAATTGATTTGATTTGGTTTTATTAGTTTTTCAATTGCAAATTAAGTACTTGTACTTTGTTTATTTATATCTTTTGATGAACTTTACAATGTTGAGAAATATTTTGGTAATGTTTTAGTTTTGTCAAAATTGGTTTTGATTTCTGCTGCGTATTTTAAAGAATACCCAGTTGGAACTCTGTAATTTGGTTTAAATTCAGTTTAGATCAGTATTGCAGCATTCAGGAATGAAATAGTTCACCCAGTTACCGGTAAAATAAATACATCGAGGTCACCGATATATTTATGTTTTAACGTGGGGATAATGTAACAATATGAGCTATCTCATTATTGTTTGTTGCTTTAGATAAAAGCTTGGCTTCGTGTAATTTGACACTCGTGGACACATGGTCTTTCCTGTGAATGCGAAAACTGTTGGTTTTCAAATATAGGACATTAATTTATAAAAGTGACAGTTATTAGTTAGTGTTCTAAGAATTTTAGCCAGTTTCCGTGTTCATCGGCAGCGGCATTGCCTTTGTGTCAGATTACGCAGCCCCAAACACTTGAGACATCTGTGGAAATGGGTTCCAGATGTGGGTAGTTTTACCCAGAGGATGTCAAGTGTTTGGGATAGCCAAGTCAGTCAGAACCACCGACTCGAAGCGTGAGGATGGGCGGTCATCCTCATATGAGACGCGGCGTGCGCAAATTTACTTAGTGTTTTATAATTAATGTAACTTAAAATTAAATCTGTTTTCACCATTTCATTATTTATAACGTTTTACCAATTGTACAATCGTGTTACAATATTTTATAATATCTTATATATCTAAAGATCAAAGCTCATTTTATTAACCCTTCCAATTAACTAAGTGTTCATCAGTTCTCAAATAAGTGGTTTGTGTGTTCTAACTGGCAACGGATTTGCCAGTCCATAGTTTTAGTTCACAACCAGAAAAGGAATTCACAGAACAAGTAAGTAACAATCACATCAAATTAATTAGTATATCATATTTTAACTTATTCGCTCTGTACGCTCATCGTGCTCGTGTTACATACCCCTGTGGCTCCCCCACCACTAACATCGTTGGGGGGCGTGATTTGACGGCTGGTAACCGCACTTCATGCGCTTACCGAGATCTGCTTTGACAGAGTGCCACACAAAGTAATGGGTAGAAGGCGTGACGATACATTTATTTATATATAAAGCTACCCCTATGACTCCCCCCATTAACATCTCTGGGGGGTCGTGATTTGACGACTGGTAACCGCACTTCGCACGTAATATATATCACTTATCTGCTACAGCAGAGTGCCACACCCAGGAATGGGTAGAAGGCGTGATGATATATTTATTTTATTTTATACTGAAGTCGGTAAAAAATAGTATATTACGTACCATGAACTGGAAGTGACAGTTTTTAGGTCAAGAATGTAGTTTGGTAAATCAAGACCCATAGTGTTGAGATTTCCTAAACATTCACGACCTAAAAAAATCACTTACAGTTCAAAGTTAGTAAGCTATTTTTTACAATTTTTGCACAAATAGAAGGAAAAGAAAAATAGGTTACAAACTTAACAGCTGTCAAATTGTAGTCAAAATAAGCAGGACTTTGATCTATAATATTTATTTACTGTCCACGGTGGATGGTAAGTAAATATTATAGTCCTGATGTAAGCAAATAAACTAAATGTGCAATAAAAGTTTCACTTACTGTGTTTAAATTTTGTCATTAATGGGTAACTTACGAACTGTAATATATTTTTTTACTATATATGAACTATATATAGTAAAAAAATATATTTTAGATGTTAAATATACAGTTTTTACTTTCATTCTTACTTCTCACTTGGTAGGCAAAGTACGCGGTTGAGTTAAAAATATTTTTATAATATATTCCAACCTCGTTGACATTTAAACATGCGAGTACATTATCTACACAATACAATCTACATTTAACTAAATGAATTTCCGAGTTTCTATAAACAATATATTATTGCTTTAGTGTGAATTTATGTAATGTGGTTATGATAACAAAGTGATGTCCAATTATATATCTATTCATAAAGCTGCGAAGGAACAAAGTTCGAAATCCTAAACAATTTGGCCGATTATAGCAAAGAGTAGTAACTTTATTCTGTAGAAGGTTTTTGTCACGCGAAGCAGAATAATAAAATATTGCTATGAATTTAAAACGGAATCTAGACGTGAACAACGCAATGCTATCGACCAAACAAGTAGGTCTGAGACAAATTTCTCAAATGGTTTTGACAGCGTTATCATTTTGATGCGCAAGACGACAGTCAAGTGTGAATCGGTAGAAGTGAGTAGAAAGTAGAAAATAAATGACGTCTGCGAATTTGTTTGTGTACTGACGAAACTTTGATTATCTTCGATTTGTGTTTCGTGTTTATTGGAAATTCGTGTACGCCAGCTCTGCGTGATATGGTTTTAGACTTTACCACGGCCTTGTGTCAAACAGAATGGGAGATTTTGGATCAGGTATGGAAACGAAACAGGTATATAGTCCATTTAGGGATATTTTGAACACATCGTAATTTTGTTCACACAAACATGTCCATAAAATTAAAATTCATGGCTATAAACAAAAAAATATTATACATTTATATTTGAAACTAGTTTATAATTTATGAAACTATAAAATCACTAAGACCAAAACGAGTCATTACATGTTTTATAAACTATTCATTTTGTACCAAAGCTTTCTGTGCTTCTGTTTATACAATAAATATTAAAATATTAGCTATTTGGTTTAAATTAAGTAGTTCATTTTTCATATTCATTTTAAGCGTTGACTTTTTAATAGAGTTGAAAAAATAACGGTAATTTATAAATTAGTAAAATGACCAGTAAAATTACCGTCATATATGAAATTTTTAAATATTTGAAAAATCATCACAAATCCATAACATTTGTACTTTATTTTCATACCAAAAACGTATAGAAAATTATAAAAATAATTATTTCATAAAAATAAAATAAAAATATCAGTATTCATTCAAGTAAAATTTAATTGTAAATGTAAACAATGATACTGTATGCAGTAAATTTTAATATAGATAAAAAAAAGAAAAAAGTCAATATAGACTCTTAAATACCAATACAAAATCAAATAGTTTCTTATTTGAGCATAAAACCGACATAATTTTAGTTTGTGTACGATTATTTGGCGCGAAGTTTTAAAACGGTAATACACTCGGTCATTTATATATGTTACTTAACCGTCAATAACCA
Organism: Pterostichus madidus; assembly: GCA_911728475.2. NCBI lineage: Eukaryota > Metazoa > Arthropoda > Insecta > Coleoptera > Carabidae > Pterostichus > Pterostichus madidus. The sequence continues at coordinate 21,487,619 of OU452311.1, read as the reverse complement.
AAATCGGTAATATGGCCGCGGTTATTTTACCAAGTACCAACCCTACTTTTTAATAAAAATTGTAGAATCTGATAGTTTTCATTTTATAAACTAACCTATAGTACTATTATTTTTATCAAAATATGTATACAAAAGAGCTTTTTTTTAAATATTTCCTTCTCAGAAATTTATTCGATGTACTTTTATTTATACATACATATGATATAAAATAAAAATGAGTTTAATTAAGAATTGATTATTCACCTCTACTAAAAATGAAATACAAAAGTAGCGTTTAAAATATCTAAATCTAAAACCTTTAAATGTTGCTGCTTACTTTTCAAAAGCAAATAAAAATACATCTATCATTTGTCAAACTGTCAACTGTGTTAACATTTATAAATTATTTCACTGTTATGAATTTAAAATTTGGTCAGTTTATTTAACAAAATGATACCATTTTTTGTTTTTATTTATAGTGTTTAACTGCAATTGTATGCAATTCACTTTCAAAAACAAACGCAGGACGACACTCCCTTCCTTTTTTATCTTTTTGTTTCATTTTCAGTTACTGTATTGTGTGGAATTTTCTTTCAAATACAAGCGCAGGCTATCGCTTTCATCTTTTCTAATTTTTGTAGATTCGTTGTTAAAGGAGTAAGCGTGAGTAGTTTGAGATGTTTTGCGCATATGTTATGAACGTCGAAAAAGTGAATAGGAGTGATTGGATAGATGTGATAAGTAAATGGGCTTATATGGAGGTATTTATGTAGGTGGTTGAACTGAGGGTTGTGTGTTAGGACGAATGTTTCACGAGGACTGATTATTTGACTAATTTAATGAGTACATATTTTGGGAATGATTTTAGGATTCTTGCTACCCCATTAGCAGTGGCGGACTAACTCCTTCGAAGGCCCGGGGCGGACTCTAATACCGGGCCCCTTATATTGAATAGGAACAGAAAACAATGGAATAAAAAATACAAAGTGCAATGGGATCTATATTAATGTATAATAGTTTTATAAAACATGTTTTCTAGCCTTAACTTTACTAAACTTATCTATAATATCATCAAAATCTAATGTCTTCGCTGCTTTCCGCTCTATAGATAGAATTGCCAAATTTATTAGCCTATCCTCGGTCATAGTGGATCTCAGGTAATTTTTTATTAATTTAAGTTTCGAGAAACTCCTTTCACATGACGCCACGGAAACACAAATTGTTAAAAAGTAATGAATAATCAGAGGTATGTTGGGAAGGGATTCACTGAAGTCTCATTTAATAATAAATTGAAGAATTTCTAGTGCTGTCCAGGTGAGAAATGTTTCTGCATTTGTATTGGTGGCGGATAAATGGTGTCGAAATCTCTTTACTTCTTGCACCACTTGCCACTTGCACATGAGCGGTATATTTATTGTGCTACCACTCAGTGTTGCCAACTATGTTGAAAGAAAATTCGTAATTGTGAATAAAAAAATCACCTAATAAATCATAATTGCATGTTCATTCAGTTAAAAAAAATTAATTTGGAAACGGGGACCCCTCTGTTTGGTAGGGCCCGGGGCGGACCGCCCCTGTCGCCCCCCCCCCCTTAGTCCGCCAGTGCCCATTAGGTGGAATAGAGCATGATGTTATGTAAGTATGTATGTATATGTTATTATTTCCTTCCTTTGACGTCTTTCAGTGTCCATGTTTTAAATGATTTGTCGCAAACTGTGTAATATAATGCTTTTTAACATGACTTCTCAAAAATTACACATACGAGTACACATATAATGAATAGATTTTTTATTATTAAATAAAACAAAAAACCAAGCTGTATTGAAATATTTTTAAAAAGCTTGACTTCAGAGTGTTTTAGTTTTTATATAATGTATATCTGAAACCCAATTATGAATTCTATAACAAAGCTAGTTTAACGTAAAGCGAATAAGTGATAATATGATATTATATTTATTTGATGCGATTGATACTTCTCTCTGTAAATTATTTCCTTGTTGTGAAGAACTTTTACGGACTGGCAAATTGATACCAGTCAGAACAAACATTACTTTATTGATAAATTAATGAATATTTAGATAATGAATTTTGATAATTCAATAAAATATTGTTTAAATGGACCAAAAAGTCAAAGACAAAAACACGTAAGGGGTTATACTACTAATTTTGTTTTCCATTTTTTTATTGCCTTAAATGATGCATAAACTATTCGAAAATGATATTCAAAAACTATTTTCGGAGACAAGCTATGAAAAACCATTTTTATAGCTTATTTTTTGGCGACGTCTTTAAGCGCTCTGAAGCCGCTCAGCATCGAATCATCAGAAAAGCGCTCGGGAAAACCTTACGTCGCTTAGAAAAGAGGCTGAAGAGCGAAATGCATGCTTGGAAGGGCAGTATGGTGCTGGGATAGCAGAGTAAAGGTAAAAAAAAAATAGCATGTTTACATTTTAAATATTTCATATAGTAACGCGTTTTTCTCGAAACTGTTTTTCAAATTGGCGTGCAGCGTAGTTCGCTCAATTTTTATCAGATTTACTTGAAATTTTAACTGTAGCTTCTTAGCTAGAGTATCTATCGAAGTACACACGATTTTTAAGAATGATAAATAATTACATTTTCAATAAACAATTAAGGTTAGTTTTTTTGACAAAAAATGAAAATTGATACCAATTTGTGAATTAAAAAAAAAATATAATCTTGGGTACTTCCAAAGAAATGCTAATGTAGATTAAGGAAAAATGTATTTTTTTGCTCTAAGTAGTGTACGCCGATTTCCTCCTAAAAAAACATTTGTTCAAGTTACCTAGCATCAGGACGCCATTTTGTACCGTAAATTTAAATAAAAAATATTTTTATATACCTTAATACATGTATAATAAAGTCTCAAAATTTCATTTTAATCCATTGATTAGTAATCGAGAAAAAAACACCAAAATAGTTCACTTTTCAGTGTGTCTGGCTAGTATAACCACTTAAACTAATGGTGTGAAAACAGATTTTGAATTTTACGCTAATTAATTAACTTTAATTTAAAGTAGAACAAAACCAACATTGGATATTCCTTAATATTAAAACAAGATTAATAAACTTCATTATAGGTGTAACCTATTTCTCTCATTCATATGATCATACAATGCTCGTAGATCTTTTACAAGATAGTCTTGACAACATAATAAATTCGTATCCGAATCATTCGTTCATTCTTGGTGGAGACTTCAACTCCAGAATAGGCACACTAAACAATTGTACTGATATAATTATAAAAAATACTAATTTACATGCAACACGACTTACAAATGATAATGTAACAAATAAACAAGGCAAGGAACTCACTAAAATAATGGAAGAAGCAAACTTATTCGTTTTGAACGGAAGAACTCATAATGACTCACCAGCCAAATTCACATATATCGGAGTTAACGGTAGAAGTACTATAGATTTAGTGTGGGTGGATACTAACGCAATGAATATCGTCTCGAACCTTCATATAATAGAAGATATATTAGTTTCTGATCATATGATATGCTCTCTGTCAATAAAATGTCACTCTAATAACTCTATACTACCTGATGAAACAAGTAGAACTATAAGCAAAATAGTATGGGATAACTCAAGAGCAATATCGTTTGCTGAAGAATTAATAAAATTCACTGAAAGCACTCCACTACTTAACAATGCCGATGAAAAATATGAGTACATTACAAAAGTAATTATAAAAGCAACGGAAAATGCAGGACTTGTAAAACAAATTAAAACAACTAATAAAAGTAACATAACTAAAAATAAGTGGTATAACGAATCATGCTATAAATTAAAAACAAATGCTCGAAAACTTTTAAGAAAGTGTAAATCAACTAATTTTACTAAAGAATCTGCCCAAGAGTATCAGGAAGCAAAGAAACTTTACAAACAACAAATAGAGAAACAAAAAATAAACTACAGAGAAAGTATTAAAATTAAACTTGAAAATATAAAAGATCAGTCACAGTTTTGGAAGACTATCAAGTTTATGAACCCCTCTAAACAGGTATCAAATCCGATAAGCATACAAGAATGGACAACCTACTTCAAAGAATGGTTTGGAGAGAAAATTACGAACGATACCTATTACTTCGATATCTTGCACCCATATTTAGATAACGAAATATCATTACAAGAACTTAATTTTGCGCTGAAAAATCTGAAAACTAATAAAAGCCCTGGAACTGACGGAATTATCAATGAACAATTAAAAAATTTAACTGAGCACTGGAAACTATACCTAAAAGACTTACTAAATGAATTTATGACCAAAGAAAATTTACCCAAGAAACTAAAAACAGCAAAACTAACTTTAATCCACAAAAAAGGAGACCACACGAACAAAGATAATTACAGGGGAATAGCATTAATAAACACGATTACAAAACTTTTAACTTTTATATTAAACTCTAGAATGGAAAAATGGGTAGAAAGCTGCAACATTTTACCGGAATCACAATCCGGTTTTAGAAAAAGGAGATCCTGTGCCGACAATCTGTTTTCATTGAACTCAATAATTCAATCAGTCTTTCTAAAAACTAAAAATGGAATATACGCAATATTCATTGATTTTAAAAAAGCATTCGATACCGTACCACACAATCTACTTTGGAATAAAATATTTAGTTTGGGAATAAGTGGTAAATATGTAAGACTGTTGAAAAATATTTATGAAGAAGCCACAATTCAAGTTAACTTAAATAATGACATTTCAGAAGAAATACCAATCACGAGAGGAGTACTGCAAGGTGAGTGCACAAGCCCACTATTATTTGCGCTTTATATCTCCAATTTGGAAGAATACTTTAGACAAAAAGGACTTGAAGGCTACTATATTAATCAATCTTATGACATTCTTTCGCTCCAGTATGCGGATGACATTGTCATTTTCGCTAACTCTCCTATCGACGTTCATCATAAACTTGTAGCACTTACAGAATTTTGTAATAAACTTTTATTAAAAGTAAATCCATGTAAAACCAAAATTTTACATTTTCACCAAGGGAGATCTCCCAAAAAAACTATCAGATACACTTGTCAAGGAGAAGATATACAATTTACTTCGTCTTATACATATTTGGGAATAATGTTCAAGGCCTCAGGATCTTTCAACGAAAATACAAAAGAGAACATATCCAAAGCAAATAAAATAACAGGAACAATAAAGAGTGCGATGATAAAAGCTAAAGTTTTCTCCTGGAATACTGTCATGAAATTATATGAATCATTATTAATCCCATCGATCTTGTACGGAGCAGAAGTTTGGGGCTATTCTCAGTCGCAGCAGAATGGTGTTGAAAGAGCACAAGCACAATTTTTTAAAACTATGTTATCATGGCAAAGAACAACGCCAAATTACATAATTAGAAGAGAAACAGGGCAATCAAAATTAGAATTACTAATTTTTAAAAAAATCTTATCTTGGTGGTACAAGATTCTTTTAATGCCAGAAGAAAGACACGTCAAAGTATGTTATAATAAATTACTTCAAATTAACGATAATTCTCTAATCAGCAAAGAAAATCAAAATAAATGGAACTGGGTTAACAATTTGGAACGAGTGTTAAATAGAGTACACTTCAACTGGATATGGAAAGAACAAAATCCTCTACTTCTAAAACAAGAATTTAACAACATACTTATGGCATATAATGAAATACTTTTCCAAAACGACTCAGAGCTCATCCTAAATTCCACTTATAACCCTTTTTTCAAATTCTTCAATACAACTCTGAACTATCTGGATACAAATATTCCCTATGCTATACTTAAAATTTGCAGCCAATTACGTACTACAAACATTAACCTATTCTACGTTTACCATGAAGGAATCTGCCACAAATTCAATGGGGATGAAATCTGTACCATTTGCAATACACATGAATCCAACAACATAATACATTTTCTATTTCAGTGTCCTATATTTTCACCATACAGGATTACATTCTTAAAGAAATACGGCCCTAATGACGATCTTAACTTCCCTAGTCTAATGACGGAAATATCGAAAGAAAATGCATACGTTATATACAACTACGTCAGAAACGCCCTACGACTTCGAGCATTTATTGTAAACAACTAATACATATCTTGTAATACAAAACAATTTTATTTATTTTGTTTATATTGTTACTAACTACCTTTTGTATGGAGATGTAATATTTCTCTTAGCAAAATATATCATTATTATTATTATATTATTATTAACTTTAATTTAAATTATACTAAGTTAAATATTTATGTACATTCGCGCCTACCGCGTAATGTGAAGATGACTGTACATCTTCATGCGTTGAGTCGCTGTTCTTGACTGGCTTGGCTATCCCAATAGACTTGTTATTCTGAGTACACTACCCACATCTGGAATCCATCCCCACACCTCAGGGTGGGCAAAGATGTTTCGAGTGCTTGCGTTGTGTAATCTGACACCATGGCATCGCAGATGATGCGAATATGAAAACTTGTTAGAATTCTAAGAATATTAACTAATACTCGTAACTATCACTTTTATAAGTTAATATCCTATATTTAAAAAACCAAAAGTTTTCACACTCACCCATGAAGGGAAATGTGGTCAAGAGTGTCAAATTACACTAAGCCATGCTATTATCTAAAGTATCATAACAACAATGAGATAGCTCATATTAATAGAATTGATGGATGCAGCTGCAGGTACTTGGTGAAACAATGTACAAAAGTTAAAGTAAAAGACAGTTGTATACGTTTTACAAACTATTTATTTAAAAATATTTCTGATCGATATAATATGGGTCCTTAAATACTAGATATACAGTTAATAAATATAAGTCATAAACAAAGAATTGCAAAGCAAAAGCTTCAATAAGAATGGACCTGTCTCAGAATGGAACAAATCTAACTGGTCATTACGTATATTTGAACCAAGCTGTTTGTATTTCATATGGTTCTAGGAAGTTAATCTTGGAATTGGAAATATCACAGTCTGAGTACCTGTCCATTGCAGCTTTGAACCTTTTCCTCTGTAATCCTTTGTTAACACTTCTATTTATTAACAGTATTTAACAACTGTATTTCTAGTATTTAACGACCCATATTAAACAGTCTCTGTATTCCTCCAACGATGGCCTGATAAGCCGAAATCGGTCAGAAATATTTTTAAATAAATAATTTATGAAACTTACACCAAGTGTCTTTTACTTTTACTATAGCTAATATTGTTAGTTATGATCCTACAAAAGAAAATAAAATAAAATAAAACATTTTGCAAAAAAAAAAATTCAAATTCTCACTGAAAAAAACAGTTCATTATAATATATATCAGGTGGTCTTTGGTGAGGGTGTACATAGGGATTTAACATGTAAAATCATAATGTTGTAATTTCCTGTTTCCCTAATTATTTTCAGCAAAAAGGCTTCAAATAAAACTTTTAATTAATTTTGCATACTGTGTAACGCCACAAATTAGATCTGAAAATGACGAAAATTGCCTCAAAACTATCGATAGCCATGAAATTGAAACAACTTTAAACAAATGTTTGACGTTTTATCTGTCAAAATAATTTCTTTATATTATTACTTTCATTTATTTTGACAGTATTGACAGATAAAATGTCAAGCATTTGTTTAAACAAAGCATTTTGTCTATTGATTTAGATGCAGAGTTTTATGCCCTAAAACGTTTTTTGAATCTTATTTGCTTAAAATAAATAGGGAAGCAGGAAATGATATCATTATGATTTTACATGTTATATCCCTATGTTCACTCTTGCCAAGCACCATGCGGTATATAAAATAATAGTTAATAGGAATGGTATAAATATGTAAAACGAGATATACTAATATTATGTATGTAAAACGCCTGTATTTTCTTTTAAAATTAGCAAACATTAAATATTTTAATAATAAAATGAAACAATATTCAGTAGGTTTCTATAAAGTTATTTATTATATTATAAAAGTAACGGTAATGAAATGAGAAAATTTATACGGAGTATACAAGTATTTTACTGTAAATTAATAAATTCTAAATTTTATGAATATATTAAATTAGTGTCATTTGCAAATGTTTGTTTTCAATGGATATAATTTGTTTATTACTAATAATTTTTGAAAAAGCAATGAGCGTTCACCGGGATTTATGTTCGCCCTTACCAAACACCACCAGGTATATATTATACTGTCGTTGCCAAGAGAGAATGCCAAAGGGGTAAGGGACTTACTTAATCACGTCACTGTGTAATTGTATTTATTCCACTGGTCTATTACAGTTAGTATTGGTCGGCAGAGTGGTTCATGTATTACGTGTAACACTAATAGTAAAATATTTCTAATCATAGTGCCACTTTATACAGATCCTACAATAATTTCACATTTTTGAGCTTGACATACTCTCATGTCGATAGCAGTACACTGACTGATCTCTTCAGTGAGAATTTGAATTAAATTTTTATACCACACGGTATATAGACGAAAATTTGTGTATCTTCTTATACAGGTTACAGGAAAAAACAATTTAAACAAAAAAAAAACTGTGCTTAATTATTAAGAAAAATAAATTTATAGTTTGTAAAAGGCACTATAGTAGTATATGTTTAGTTTTTTTGCGTTTATATTTCTCATATCCTAATGTTGTTGTCATAATTTGCTACACTTTCAATTAGAGGATTAATGTTAAGTTAGTGAAAAAAATTACAGTTTACTCGTAAACATAAGTATACGAGTATATATTGTTTTATGTTTACGTATGGCTGTATCATAAAACTAATTTAAGGCCAACTGTCGAAATAAAACTTTGTCTTAGCATAAAATGATATGGTATATAAAATTGAACACGTATTGCAAATTTCAGAGATTTATGGCCTAGTTTAGAACCTAAACTGAAAATAAAGTAAGTCGAAGTAATATACCGTACGGAACGTTTTATATGTTGTTAAACAAACAAACAATTCGATATTATTCTCTCAATCCATTGTGTTTGAGAAAAGCATGAGCACTAGAATCTCAATATAGCCTGTTTTTCTTACCGTATTTTAATTTATTCGCTATAAATAATAATTGAATTTGAAACCCCGAGTTCGGTTCCCATTGTCAACAATTTTAACAACATTAAAATTACCCCTGTGGCTCCTCCTCCACTAATATATTTGAAGGCCTTGATTTGACGGTTGGCAACCGCACTTCACGCGCATATTATATCACTTAGCGAGCTGTGCTACGGGAGTACACTACCCAGTAATGGGTAGAAGGCATGTTGAGTTATTTATTCAATAAAATATTGAACATTTTATTAGTATCCTTAAATATTATGTAAGAATAAATAGTAATTTTGATTTCGTTAGGTCAGTACATTTATTTTTTAATAATAGAAAATATCGTTTACAACGTATTTACTATTTCTATAGTTTTTCTAATATACGATTAATAAAATAAGAAAATAATAGGAAAAAAATATTCCAACACTTGTCAAAGTTTCACAAAATTACAGCACATTTGAATCAACTTATTAGGTCATCATCAAAGGTTTTTCAGTTCAGCTTTAACTATAGAAGCTGAACTGGCCAGCCTTTGATGATGACCTAATAAGTTGATTCCAATGTGCTGTAATTTTGTGGAACTTTGACAAGTGTTTTTTTCCTATTATTTTCTTATTTTATTAAGACTCCACATCGCAATTGACAATTTATCTTTGTATTAATATACGGATACCTCTGCCATTGCTTTCAATGAGCGTTCAGGTCAGCGTATGCTGATAAATATGGTATAGTATTTTTATTGTAGTCAAAGGATCGACATAAAACGATTTAACATCTCTCAGTTACACTTACAAAGAATCCCAAGATATTACCCGCAATAAATAAAAATGTAAACACGGTTGTGGTCAAAAGGTTTACGCAGAGTCGTATAGTCCCACTACGAGTATAGTATGAAAATTGATGTTTCATTTATTTTATGCTTGTGCTTCCTTTTCATAGTTTTGCGCTATGAAAAAAAGTTTCAAGGACATGTGAGCTTTATGTATTTTGCTGTTTTTTTTATTTATCTTGGTGGTGATACAATATTTTACATATTTAAATCGTACTTAGGACCGTCACCTGCTTCTTCAGAATCACTTGGCACCCACGATCGTCCCATTCTGATATTAATAATATTTTACGAAAAATACTCAAATATTTGTCACAAGTTATGATAATTATATTTCTGTAGTTTAGCTTTTATACTATATTTCATAGCAGTTCCAAGAAATTATTGATTATTACTAAATGTTTCACTGTATGCAAATTTTAAATACATCCCTGTGTTGTTATTCAGCGATTACAACTGTACTACAGTGACCCATTTATTTTAAGCCAAACATGCTAATGTTTTTCTGGAATTTTCAAATGCTACATTTGACTGGGTAACAGACTCTTGGTTCCTATGAAAAGAAATCACAACAAAAGTATAATTTAAACGAAAACTTTCATACTCTAGTGTTACTATACATTCCTATTCGACGTTACGTATAGAAATAATTAAATAAACTTATAAATGCTAATTGGTTATTTTGTTCCGGGCCATTTAGCTTTATGCACAATCACTTTGACATTGTTTGGATTAAGTAATTTGGAAATACTTGTAGTTTGTTTAAACCGGATAATATGACAAACAGAGACGAATTTTACTCTGAATCCAGCCCTGGTAATTTGAGTTTAAAATGAAAATACTATATACTTTAAATAGGAACTTATACAATTCAAATTTTTCGGATGCCATCTAGTGAGTAAAACAGAATTTAATAATTTGTTATGTAGCGAACATACTTTAGATTTACAGTTTGGCGTTTATCAAGTAATCCAAACGAACGTCAAACAAATGTTAGGATCTGAGGGGAGAAGTGTTGAAAGGAGAAAGCAGTTGTTCGACTCGGCATGGTGTCACCTCGCTCTTTCTACAAATTTGTTGTTTCACACAAAATTGTGTAGAGGGGGGGGGGGTCTGCTGCATGTGACGTCAAAATTATAAGTCCCTGTTGAATGAAATAGTAGTACTTCTCTAAATTTAATGAAAATATTAACTATGAGCATGTTAAAAAATAAATTATTTCAATGCCAACTAAAACGGCAAATATTTTATTTAAACTCCAATTACATGGATACTCATTAAAAATGATTTGTTTTGTCTTATAAATTAAAAAAGTAGATGGTGTTAAACCTGTTGATGACAGAATTTAATTTTATACAACTTTTATTGCAAGCACTTTTCTATATAAACATTTGGGACTCAGTGGCGATGACTGTAAAAACAAAAAACATGATATGCTCACGTCACACCGACAAGATTCTGTTCGATGTTCGATGAAACGAATTTTGGGTCACGAAAATACAGTCGTTGACAGAGCTGGGCAGTAGCTAGCTACTTTTGTAGCTTAGCTACGTTTACCTTAGCTGTAGCTGTAGCTTAACTAAATGTGAAAAAATATAGCTGTAGTTTGTAGCGAGCTATGTTTTTTTTTCTATTAGCTTAAAAATATTGTTATAACAACTGAAGCTACTTTTAAAGCTACTTTTTGTAGCTTAAAGCTTCCACTGTTCATTAAGAAATACCTATTAATTTTTGTTTTGTATTTGAATTGTACCTTCTTTATTGTTTTCTATAACTGTAGGATAACAAGTTATTATATAGTTTAAAATCTATTACCATATTTAATTTTTCATTAATTCTTAACCTATCCTACTTTTGTATTAAATATTTGACTGTTTAGGAGTCTTTTGTTAATGTGACTGTTAATTTATTCCGATATAAATAAGAATTATAGCATAACAAATTAACAGTACATTTGTCCATTTGCGATTTTTTATATTTATTAACAGTCATTATAACAAAAGACTGATCAACTGATCATACGACAACGACAAATTTAATAATTCACAATAATTGATAAAGTAGCTTTAAAATTTAACAGCTAATTTAACGAAAGCTTTAAGCTGTAGCTTAGCTATATTTAATAAAATGTAGCTTATAGCTGTAACTTTTTTTAAGTAGCTTGCCCAGTTCTGGTCGTTGACAAGTTAGGTTGTCAGAGCGGCAAGGGAGAGTACCCCATTCAATCGTGTTATTACTAATAACACGATTGAGTAATAACTTATTACACAGTAAACCATGAACCAAAAGAAATGGGGATTCAATGGTGCAAATGTATTCCCGACAGAAAGTAACTGTGAAATTGTATTTATTCCACTGGTCTATTGCAGTTAGTATTGGTTGGTAGAGCAGTTCATGTATAATCGCAGAGCCGCTTTATATTTGAAAATTCGTTGTCAATACAGTCGTAAATTTTTAGAAGTATGTATCTGGAAAATATTATTGTTTTTCATTTTCAATTCGATAATGAGCAAGGGTAGTTGAGATGATGCTCTTATACAGGAATGTTTCATAAATTCGGGTACATACGTTAAGAGTATACTCGTATATTGTTTGATATAATAATTACGAACAAAAGTATTTTTTTTTAAATTCGTGAAATAAAGGGTACTTTACCTACAGCGTTTTTTAGTACTGCCCTGAATTCGCTTTCCTATTAAAAACAAACAATACAAGTAGATAATCAATAACCTAAATTACATAATACTAGTAAAATAAACAAACAAAATTTAATTATTTTTAATTAAACCAATTAACAATAATTACAGTTAATTATGATTTAAAAATATTGATATGTACAAATAAGTGAATCATATACAATTTGGATTTATGATAATTATTATCAAAATTGCTCAAAATTGTTGCCATTCTTTGCCGCACGCAATGCAGCACGATGAATTAAAAACACAACAATTTTCATAGAATAAAATGACTTTAATTAACTCATTACACAATCCAATTATTCAGGGGCGGATCGTGAATTTGTGGGGCCCTGGACTAATACTACTTAGGGGGCCTACCTAATTACTCAACTAATTGCCATTTTGTCAAAAAACTGTCTATAGTGATGTAGGTATACGGTATAGGAAAAAAATAGGACAATAAAATATTTTATTTATATAATATTACTTAGTGTTTGTATATACAAACAGCAACTGTATGACATTATTGCAAAATAAATTGACAGATTATTTGTGGTTATGTTATATAAATTATAAAGCAACCTTTCTGCATTTTTGTGCTGCAAATTCCTTTATTTGCTCATCACATTGCAAGTCCTTTGTTAAATCGCAATTTATGGAAAGAACTGATAAATGATTTAGTCGATAGTTCGACATTGTTCTCCTATATTTGTTTTCTATAAACGACATCCTGGGGAAAGAGCGCTCCGCTTCACAGCTAGTGATTGGCAACGTTAAAAAATGTTTAAGATGGTATAGCGATTTGGGAAAACATCAACAAGTTTCTTTTCATAAATTAGCATAAAAAGTTCATTGCAAGAGGTGTAAGATTCCGGCTTAGACTGTAGTAAGTAAGATTTTAACTGAATGCTCTCTTTCACTAAATATTCGTCTACGTCATCTGGATAATAATCAATAATATTTCTTCACAATATTGTCTATTGTTTTCAATGGAGGCTGGGGGCCTTTTGTATCCACGGGGCTCTGGGCTGCAGCCCAAAAAGCTCTTAAGTACATCCGCCCCTGCAATTATTAGTAGTTATTTATAATAGATATTGTATTTAATTATTAAGTTTAACGTAACCATCCACCCAGTGACAGTGGCGACGAAAAATTTTTGACTGGGAAAATGTAAATTAATTTTGTGATTCAAAAAAAAATTCTTGATTCGTAATCAGCATATCAGACAACATATACCCTTAACGTACGTACCCGAAGTTATGAAACATTCTGTATAGTAGCTGCCTATTATTATTTAAAAAATAAAAAAGAAATGAATATAAAAACTATATTAAACATGAAGAAACATAAACGTCGTATAACAACTATGGAAATGAGGTATGGTTATACTAGACGAGATCGTGTCCGGAATACATTGCATTGTATGATGAGTGTGAGATTGAAAACAATGTAGTTAGTAGAAAAGTTGTATAAGTTAGTTAAGATGGTTTGAGCATGTAGAACGTATGTCGAATGAGAGATTGGTGAAGCAGGTATATGTTGGTGAAGTTGAGGGTGAAATATAATAATATTAAATGGATGAATAAGATTGAAAATTTCCGAGTATGAGGAATAAACGTTCTTGTATGAAAGGAATCATGAATGTGGTTGAAGCTAAAGTGGTGTATCAGGATAGGAACGTTTGGCGAAGATTAATTGCAGAATGAATCTGATGATTTAAGAAAAATGCAGGATTTTAGTTTTAGTTTTTGTTGTTTATTATTTTCACTAGAGTGTTTATCTGCAATTGTGCGCAGGGACGATACTCGCTTCGTTTCTTATCTTTTTTATTCGTTTTCCGATCTTACATTGAGCGATTAACTACAATTGTATGAAATTCACTTTCAAAAACAAGCGTAGAGCAACATTCCCTTTCTTTCTTATTTTTTAATTCGTTTTCAGTTCTTACATAGAGTGTTCAACTGCAATTGTGTGGAATTCACTTTCAAAAACAAGCGCAGGGCGACACTTCCTTCCTTTTTTATCTTTGTTTCTTTTTCAGTTATTGCATTGTGTTGACTTTTCTGTCATATACAAGTGCAGGCTATTGCTTTCATCTTTTTTAATCTTTGTAGATTCGTTGTTAGATTTGTAGTTAGGAATAAGCGTGAGTAATTTGAGATGTTTTGCGCATATGTTTTGTACGTCGAAGAAAGAAGATGAATAGGAGTGATTGGATAGATGTGATTGAAGGTTTGTTGTGTGAGAAATGATTTTTAGTGTAATAAATAAATGAGATTATATGGAGTGATCTATGAATGTGGTTAAAGTGAGGGTGCTGTGTTTGGATGAGAATGTGTGACGAGAACTGATTATTTGATGAACTTAATAACTGAATGTTTTATGTATTATTTTTGGGTTCGTGCTACCCCATTTGATGGGATATATGTTGATGATATGTATGTATTAAACATCATTTTAGGAAAAATTAAACTAAAAAAAAAATATATATTACAAGAAAATACTAATCAAAACATAAACACCTCTCTCAAACAGCAAACATCAAATGTATCGTCATGAAACCAGTAACAAGCGTTTGGTACGACTCTGTGCGATAGAAATAGTGGCGGTTCTATTTTCGTGACAAAACTCATTTCATTGAACATCGAACAGAATCTTGCGGGTGTGACATCGGCATTAAACACCTATACGTGTACCGATATCACGCTTTTTGTGTTAATTTTCTTTAGAGCATACAGACAATACGATTTAAAAATAATGATTCAGTGATTTAACTTAATTTTTCAGTTAAACAATTTTGTTTATATAGACAGTCCCATTTGCCAATTCAATTAAAAAACAACTAATTAAAAACACTAAAGATATATTATTATCTGGTTTTCATTGCTAATAATTATAAAAAAAAATTAATAAATAAACCACGCTATTATTCCATTTAATTATACAATGGACGCTATTAGAATTTTACGAGCATTTAAATACTGCAGTAATCAATCTATAATTCTGTCCGACACTAAAACTTGCGAAGATTCTAAAGGAAGTTTAGCCAGAATCAATCATTTATCTTACGTACTTGCAATTAAAATTCCAGAGTTCAAGAACAGTCTGTACCACCCCCGTCTTGAAATTTAATTAAAATTAAGCAAACAATGCATTATTTCTATTGTATTTTAACTTTTATGGTTTTACGATTTATCAGATGAGATAATAGCAATTTTGAAACGTATTTTTCTTGTAAATACAATATCTACAGAATGAATGTTTTTCACAGCAACATTGGAACTCCATGAACTGATTATAATCCTATCAGGTTTGAGTGGGTGTTGCGTGAATCTAATCATAGAAATAGAAGTGAAAGAGTAGAGAAAGATCCTATCATGGTGTGCTAATCGAATCCAGAGGCGACGCCAAAAAATTTCGTATTTTATACTTAAAAGCACATTCACCCATTCTTTCAATGTATATTTCAAAATTTAACTCAAATATTTTTGGCGCTTTCATCCGAGATTTACAGTTTTTCTCATAATCGTTCGGAAACTATGTGTTCAGAAATTATGTTTATAGACCGAATGCCGTTCGAAAACTATCTGTTTATCGCCATTAGGTAAAAACTAGAAACTTTTTTTAATTTCATGCGTTGTGTGTTTAAAGGTACACATATATTTTTAGGAATTTTAAATCAATAATTTCATTCATCGGTGCGAAAGATCTTGTGTATCTAGAAACTGTTTTGCGAGTAGTCGCAATTTGCAAGTCTCGCCTTCGGCTCGGCCTATCATAATATGCTCGCACTCATAAAAATACAGTTTTCAACCTATTGATACAAATAACTCTAATATTACTGTATATTATCATTATACATATTATTATTGGGGTAGGTGGTTCAGTGGTATTAAGGCGGCCTGTGGATTTGAGAACCTATATACTGCACTTTACACGCATAAATATATCACTTAGCGAGATCTGCTGCGGCAGAGTGCCACCCCCAGTAATAGGTAAAAGGCGTAATGATATATTATAAATTCTA
This sequence comes from Pterostichus madidus, assembly GCA_911728475.2. NCBI lineage: Eukaryota > Metazoa > Arthropoda > Insecta > Coleoptera > Carabidae > Pterostichus > Pterostichus madidus. Next base: position 21,471,068 of record OU452311.1, on the reverse strand, counting down.
TTATATATTCCATTGAATTTACTAAGCATATTTTTACTTTCCATTTATGAATATACCTCGAGCTTTGACTTATACTACATAATTTACATAAATGTAGATCAAGTCACATACTACATTCTAGTTTTTTCTTTTTTATTGTATAAGTTTACTAAGTATTGTACATAATTGTATACTGTGAAGTGTAGTTACCAGATGATATCGCATCACCCACGTGGAGAATGAGTCTTAAAAATATGAAGAACTTTTCAATATTTAAATATTTTTTTGTATGAATGCGCCAGTAACTATCGCCTGGAGAAGTTCGGTTAAATTTTATAATGAACTTGTTCATAAATAAAGAGCATTTATTGTAATATTAGGCCACTGTAGATAGCTAGAAAATAGACAAAGACGTTTTTGTTCATCTGTCCATTGTAACTTTTACTCCGACTCCGATTTACGACAAAGGTACAGTTTTCTACTAACCTAGTAACTAAGTACTGAAAAAATAAATAAAAATGAATGATAATAGAACTAATATTTACAATAAAGACGGTAATAAAACTAAAATTAACTGACATTATACTAAAATAAAATATTAAAATATAAATACATCATCACGCTTTTTACTCATTACTGGGTGTGGTACTCTGCTTTAGCAGATCTCGGTAAGTGATGTATTTATGGGCGTGAAGTGAGGTTATTAGCCGTCAAATCACGGCCCTCAAAGATGTTAGTGGAAGGGGAGTCACAGGGGTAATTTTAATGTGGTGACAAATGTTTGTCTGCTATGGGAATTGAACCGTGGTTCTCAAATCCACAGGCCGACTCGATTCTACTGAGCCACCTACCCCATATAAAAATATAATACCTATGAACTATGTACGTAAATATTTGCCTAAAAGTTAAACGATAAATGAAACTAATACTCAAACTACAACTAATGACAACATAGAAGTATATTCCATTAAAAATTAATAAAAAATCACTACTAGCTAACACAAAATAAAAGAAAAAAACAAATATATATAAGATGACAGTAATAAGCTTATAGAGACCAACTGAAAGTATACCTTTATCTCAAGTTTGACAATATCATCATAACGAATACGAGGTGTGGCTATTAAATAGCGAGACTGATGCTGTTTTAATATTTTATTTTGATTCCATACCTATTTACTTATTATCACTTTCAATATACACCCCTCCTCTATCCCTACAATGCTCCATGCGTATCTTGCATTATTCGAAACAGTGCTGGAAGTCTTCTTCTGTCAGCTCCTTCAGAACGCGTGCCGAATTGTCTTTCAAAGCTCACATCTTGTTGCTATTAAGGCAAATTTCACCTTAGGAAACAGATAGAAGTCGCACGGTGCAAGATCTGGCGAATAAGGCGGTTGGTCCAACATTGGGATGCTGTACTTGGCTAGAAATCTCTTGACAGACATTGCGGAATGAGCCAGCGCATTGTTTTGATGGAGAAACCATAACTTGTTCTTCCACAATTTAGGTACTTTTTCAATCAATTATAAGTTTCAGTAGCAGTTTCACAACAATTCTAATGTTGCACTTAACATTTTTCGGCGAAACAATAAAACAACTCTAATTAGAACGAATGCTACGGCTATACAGATTTGTTTACAGAAGCGAGAGGTACTGCATTCGAAAGAGAAAGCTTCACGCAAAAAGTTGACGGTCGCTGGTGTTTGGCGCATGCGTACTTCATCTGTACCAGCATTACTCTCGTTATTTAATTGCCACTCCTCGTACATAATGGTATAGATTGTCTTCATCCACCATCTTGAATCATACTGGCGACTAAAAAACTTAATTTTCTAAACTTTACTTCGGATCGCTATTTAAATACCGAAACTCTAAGATATTTTACGACCATTATTTTTCGCTATAGTTTTTCTTGTGAATCCAGCCGTTAAATCACGGCCCCCAAATATTTTTGTCGGCTGTGGGAATCGAACTCTGTTTTTCAAATCCACAGGCTGATTCGATACAACTGAGTCATCTACCCTTTGAAAAATGCGGAACAAAAATTGTTCCTCTGAATATCTATTATTTATCAGAATCTCTTACATTCGTCTCAGAGGTCAAGACTTCAGATTTCGTTGACTTACATTTAAAAATATTACTGTACCTGAATGTTTTGGATTCCACTATAAGCTGTATACTGTAAATGAAATTAACCTTTAGGTTCTAGTGGTTCCAAAGTGAAACAACATAGTACGATAACTAATTTATTCCTAGCGTACTTGTAAGCAAGAACTGGAAGTATCGTCCCTGCTAACACTTGTAGTGGCCGGCCATGCGCTGAAAAATTCCACCTTGTTATAATTTCAGTATTTTGTACTTTATATGTTGTAGAATATACTTAGGTTAGTAGATTAGTAGTATTTTATAGTTAGGTAAGTAGTTATTAACTGTAGTCTGTTGTAGTTAGATTATATTAGTTTGTAGCTTTATATATATTTTTTCTTTTAGTATTTTATATTAATATTATTATAGGTATATTTGAGTATCATTTTATTTGTTATTTCCCTAAATTTTCAATGCTCTTTTTCATATTTTTAATTTGGCTCACGCCATACTGTCATCCAATTTGTGCTTCACAAAAACAATTTTTTCACCTTTTTTGGGAAGTAATTGAAACCGGATGGATCGCTTTTTATTGGCAGCAGGAATGCAGCCGTAGATACAGCAAATTTTTCTGTTTTAATTTTTTTTTTTTGAGAAATTTCCATCCTAATATCTTATTTACAAAATATATGTAATAGTTACTTTGTAGATATGCAAAAAAGGATTACTATTGTTAATGATTTAAAAGAAAAAGCAATAAAAATAGGTCCATATTCTTCGAAAAAATTATACTAGACGTTAACCATCAAAACCGTGCAATGAAATAAATGTGTACCTTTCGCTTAGTTAAGTTATCTACTACCAGTTAGCGTATTATAATTTTGGAAGCCCTATAAGTTTAGTTTTGTGTGTATTTTAGTTATATGTAGATCAGCAAAGGTACAGTGCTGTTTTGTTATTGTATTATTATTATTACAACACAGCCATAAATCGGTAAGTGTTATTATATTTTAGTTCTACACTATGTAAGTGTTTATTTAATTTTGAAATTATATACATACTGTTTTGTATCAAATTTTAATCCGGATTTAAAGGGATAAGAGTAGTAAATAAATAATAAATGAAAAAAAATATTTCGACTCTCTTTTATATATTTGCGGAACTATCGTAAAATATAGTGAATTCGCCTCTGACTTTTCTGAATTAATCCGAGTGGTAAAGGGAACGGGGTGAGTTCGCGGAAGAAGCACGCACCAATGTATCTAGTACCATGTAGTAGATAACATTTCCACAAGCTCAGGCTATATAAAGCGTGAAATGCCTGAACTCAATCAGACAAGCACAGTTCCAGCCACTCGGGAAACAACACCTTTTGTAGGCACTTGTTCGCGAATTTAAATACGTATCTCGTTGATGGTGTGTGTAGTTTTATATGTAACATGTCAACTTTAATGGCTTACGATCCTTTGGAGCACACTAGTATTTATCAAAAAATAAATGAAGGTAAGTTAAATCTTGTTTATACGAGGACTGTTCTGTAAATTGTTAGTAGCAAGCCACGGATCCGGACAAAAACAAACACATTTGCAATAAATAACAAGAATGAAGGATAAAAACATAAAATATATATTGAATAATAGCTATTAGTGAAAAAATTAGTTAAAATAATGTTTTACATTAGAGATATAACGGATTAAAAGTATAGTGACATCAGAAGTTCGGATGGTTCTCACTGGTCACAAGTATTTTCGCGTGGTAAATGTGCGGAGTAGAACGTAACTAACTGTGACATCTTAACACTGTTCTTTCAAACTGTTCGTCGTTTGCTGGTATGTACATGTTCAACACGTTGTATATTTATAACAATCATTTAATTTCGTTTTCTTGGGCTTGCTATAAAATATGATTTTCTACATACCTGTAGTAAGATTATTTTTCAAGAATTTAATCGTATGTTATTTGCACTCTTGAAACGAAACAAGTTAAGTACCACTGAAATGAAGTTGGGACGTCACAACCCTAACACAAATCTTCAAAAAAATCATATCTCTTATAATATAAAGAATTATCAACCAGCGTTTTCACTGTTCGTCATAAATTATCATATAGTTTATAAAAAAATAAAAAATAAAAACAGGAGCCCATTCTTTTGACTGTTTTCAATTGCAATTTTGTGAGATTCAAGTTAAACCATATAGAGATACAAATTTTGGATTGTTATAAGTCGTTTGATTTTCACTAAGCATTATGGAAGTGCCGCGGATTGCTTTACGTGTTACAATTTTTTACAATCATGAACGAAGTTTAATATATGACCAAAGTCACCCAAATTTAGTGGCAACGTTTGGCGGCAATAGTCCTTCATTATCAGTAGTTAGTTACTGGTTCCGTGAATTTAAACGTAGAAGGTGTACGAGGTGTGGCTATTAAATAACGAGACTGATGCTGTTTTAACATTTCATTTTGATTCCATACCTATTTACTTATTATCACTTTCAATATACACCCCTCCTCTATCCCTACAATGCTCCATTCGAATCTTCCATAGTTCGAAACAGTGCTGGAAGTCTTCTTCCGTCAGCTCCTTCCGAACGCGTGCCGCTTTCAAAGCTCAAATCTTGTTGCTATTAAGGCAAATTTCACCTTAGGAAACAGATAGAAGTCGCACGGTGCAAGATCTGGCGAATAAGGCAGATGGTCCAACACTGGGATGCTATACTTGGCTAGAAATCTCTTGAGAGACATTGCGGAATGAGCCAGCGCATTGTTTTGATGGAGAAACCATGACTTGTCTTTCCACAATTCAGGTACTTTTTTCAATAAATTATAAGTTTCAGTAGCAGTTTTTCCAAGTTTCATGTGAAATTTCACAACAATTCGTTGCTCTAATGTTGCACTTAACATTTTTTCGGCGAAACAAAAAAAAACAACTCTAATTAGAACGAATGCTACGGCTATACGGATTTGTTTACAGGAGAGAGAGGTACTGCATTCGAAAGAGAAAGCGTCAGTCTCGTTATTTAATAGCCACACCTCGTATGTAAGGATATAAACTGACCTGAAAGACCTGCATCAGCTGTTTGTGTTGAAAACGTTAATCCTACCAAAAAGTTGATTAAGCAAAATCGAAAATATCACTCATTGACACATTCAAGAAGGTCTAAGCGTTGGATCATCTGCAGTAAACAGCATTTTATACAAACAACTATAATTTTTTTCTAGAAATCTGAAGTTCAACTAGTGAGTCATTCACCATACAGTCCAAATCTTACCCCTAACGATATTTTTTGTTTGTTTTTGCTAATAAAAAAAAAAACACTCGTGCAGGCCCGTAGCCAGGAACCATCAATAGATGGGGCTATAATTTTTTAAGAAGGGGCTGAAAATTAATAAAAATAGTATAAATTTTTAGTAGTATACATATAGTATTTATTCAAAACAAAAATAATAAACAAAAAAAAAACACAAATATTTAAGTAAGTAGATACTAAAATATAAATATATTGTTTTAAAAAAAGGAATCAAAAGATCCAGGGTTCTTGAATAAAAGGCTTTAAGAATTTAGTGCAATAAAAAAAATTATTTGGCGCCTGTTCGGGAAAAGGGGTATAGGTCTTAATAACGAGTTTTGAGAAAAACTGCTGCAAAGATTTTTGTTTTCTGACGTTATAAAAAACTAACTATTTATTATAAACTTGTCGTTATTTTTTGGCTATCAACACTTATCTCTCTTTTCACAAAAACATTTTTATTAAAGTAAGACTTACACTAAAACGAGTAATAGAAATTACACTAAATTATCATTTTAAAATAAGAAAAATATATTAAATGAAAAAATTTAAATTGACACTAATGCTTGTTGCCTTTCTTAACTTGTCTCTTCTGTCATCAAAAATTTCTTATGTCATCTATAGTCCTGAGATTTTAATAAAATTCGTGGAAATTTTCATTCACATAAGGCAATAGCTGTAACAATTTTTTTTTTCAGAGTTTATCGGGTTTGGTTCTTTGTAAGAAAGTGGAATTTTAATTCCCTTTGGTCACGTCATCTTCTTGCGTCGAAAATCCAATCTTTTGAACGGTTCTTCTTCTATGTAACATGTAACTTTTTACTCTAAATATGTAAGAAAAGTAAACAGAATAAGTAGACATATACCACTTTTCACTTAAAATCAAGCTAGCTTGGTGCAAAAACTCTGAAGTAAGACGATCTATACCTCTTTTCTCTAAACATTATTTTTCTAAATAAGTTATACCCTCATGCACATTGAAACTTTACAGTATTCTCTATATACTGAGTTGACTCCTGTATTTATATCATTTTTCGTATTTTAAGACTTATACCCGTTTTCTCGAACAGGCGCCATTTATTTTAATTACAAACGACGACGTTTCGAACACACGTTCGTGTTCATCCTCAGGTCACAAAAACTTAACCACGACGTGGTTATTAACAAGAAAAATATATTTTTTTAAATATGTTACATGTTTAAAAAAAATTATAATTAAATATATTTTTTAGGAGTATGCAAGTTTGCACACATCCAAGTCAAAACGGCGACTTTTTTATTCCTTTTTTTAAAAAAATAAACTTTTACGCTTAATATCAAAACTTTACCAAATAAATATATTATCTTAAGTTTTAACACTAAAATAACTGTAATTTTCTATTATTTAAAGCATTAAATTTTAATAAAACTTTTTTTAAATCAACATTTTTCTTGCGAGATCCTTCAAATGCAAGAACTGTTAAATTTGCTAAGCGTTGTGTGTTTGAATCTGATGATTCTTTATTTTTATTTTTGCGTATCACAAATGAATCTACTCATATTTTATGAAACTGCTTACTTCGTGAATGTTACTATTTTAATGTCATAAACTGACTTGTATTTGAAATCAAAATGCGCACATGTAATTTATAAAATGGAAGACGAATGCGCAAGCTAATTGCAACATTGTAAATCGTAAATCTAGTAAGACCACCCAAGCATCGGTTGCCCTTTGTCGGTATACATAAGTGTAAGTTGAAGCTGCCGCTGTCACAAACTCTTTCAACGATAATCGGCAATATAAAGGTACTTAAATATCAATCCTTATTTTACTTTCATATGAACAAAATAATACATTAATAATAATGAATAAAAACTAAAAATTAGGTAATAATTATATCGCAAAAATATCTCAGATATACATAAATTTTTAAAATATTCTTTTTTTCATAACATAAATACAAATACACATAACAAATAGATAAAAAAGTATTTATGGGATGGCTAGCTCAGTGGTATGAAGTCGGCCTGTGGATCCTGAGGTCCCTGGTTCGATTCCCACAGGCGACAAATTTTCATAATTTGAAAAAGCTATCCCTGTGGCTCCTCCACCACTAACATGTTTGGGGGTCGTGATTTGACGACTGGTAACCACACTTCACGCGCAAAATATATCACTTACCGAGATCTGTTTCAGCAGAGTGCCACACCCAGTAATGGGTAGAAGGCGTGATGATATATTTATTTATTTTAAAAAAGTATTAAATTAAATAAATTACTAGTCTTTGTCAGCTGGGTTTGAATTGAAGAGGAAGGACAATTTTCTAATAACTCTTTCATAAATTGACACCATTTCTTCAATAAATTCCGATTTAGCAGTTTTACAGTTTTTATTTTCTAATATTTTGTGTCTGTGTATACTTAATAAACTTAGATTACGATAGGGAACATGTCGCTAGCTGGCTATAAGAATACTGTTGAAAATTCAGTTTCAGCTTGAATTTATTATCTTTAAACTTATAATTTAATTTTTATTATATTATATATACATATACAGGATGGTAACATGTAAAATCATATTGTTTTAATTTTTTGTTTCGTAATTATTTAAAAGAAAAAAGCTTCAAATAAAAGTTTTACGGCATAAAATACGAAATTAATTTTGCATGCTTTGTAACGACACAAATTAGATCTGAAAATGACTAAACCTGTCTCAAAACTATCGATAGCTATGAAATTAAAACAAAATTAAACAAATGTTTGACGTTAAATCTGTCAAAACTGTCAAAATAAATTCTTTATTTATTATTTCATTTATTTTGACAGATAAAACGTCAAACATTTGTTTAATTTTGTTTCAATTTCATGCCTATCGATAGTTTTGAGGCAATTTTCGTCATTTTCAAAGCTAATTTGTGTCGTTACAAAGTATGAAAAATTTGTTTATTGGTTCAGATGCAGAAGTTGAATGCCCTAAAACTTTTATTTGAGGCTTTTTTGCTTAAAATATTTAGAGAAGCAGGAAATTGCAAAATTATAATTTTACATGTTGAAGTCCTATGTTCGAGAGTCGTGGTCGCCACCCTAGTTAAAACCGGGGGAGGTGCTGCTTGCCCGCCTGCGGACGCCCATGCTTGTATGTAATGAATTTACTACATTGTAGCAAAACTTAGTGCAATAAGTGTAGGATAATCAGCAGCTTTGAACAATCACACTCAAAGATAAATACTCTATTTATTCATTTATTTGTTACTCTGCACAACAGAAATTGAATCCTAATCCTACAGCACAGAAAGCCTACAGTTTATAGTGGAATCCAAACCACTCGGCCACAATCATATTTTAGGATATAAGTTGAAGGGAGATTTGACGACCTCTTGCTTGTTAATTAAGAAAGACAAGTTTTACCTCGCTTTATCCACTGCCTGTGTATCAAAGGTGTCATACAAGTAGCCCGCGGTTCGCATGCGGTTCACAAAATAATTTCTTGCAAGTCTGAAGGTAAAATATAAGAAATACTACCTAATAAAAATAAATTATAATAACAACTTTATTTATTTTTTGAGTTATCAAAATTATCCTATATACTAAAAGTCCTACATACTAAAAGTCTTATATAGTAAAAAAACCTATATACTAAAAATCCTACATACAAATAATCATATATACTTTATTCCCTATATGCAAACTATTACGTCACATTCGGTATCCATCTGATTCCAGATTTTGTACTTAAAACATTTATATTGGTATTGGATTGACACCTTTAAAACTTAACCCAATATTTAGCTGTCAAATTAAAATATTTGTTACTTTACAAAATTTTATTAGTTTGTAAATGAAACCAAGTTCTGCATCATATTACATGAAAATCAAATTAAATTTATTTTAACGGACCAGATATATTATTTATATTATTGATATTTTTGTAAAATAAAAGTCAAAGAAATATATGTTTTTATATGTATTATAATTATATATAAATAAATAATTCATGAAAATACAAAATACAGTGCAAATTAACTCTTGTACTACAGTTAAATTATTAAAGGTCCTCCATTCTCCAACATAATTATATATAATAATTATGAAGATGACAACCGCATTTCTGCATTTGACTACCCAAAATTTTGCTAGCCATTTCTTATTTAACAGTCAGTATTTGTGTATCAAAAATAAGTCCACAAACTTAGAAATGACAGACGAGAAAATAACAAAATCATAACCATAGGTCTCTATTTTTATCTTACGTACGAATTTAAATTTTCGTATTAGTAAGAACTGTCATACGTTTTTAATAAAAGAATAAATGCGATAGAACGTGAAAATACGTTAATGCCATTCGCATAGGTACGAATAATATTAATAAAAAAATATAGCTATATTTCATCGTTTCTATGGTAACTTGGTGCACATATGACGTAAGTGTTCAAACAGGGAATGAAGTTTATAGTAAAAGTCCTATATACTAAAAGTTTTATATACTAAAAGTTCTATATACTAAAAGGCTTATGTACTAAAAGTCCTATATACTAAAAGGCTTAATTCACTATATATTTTCATCTGAGGGGCAATCAAACTTGTGTCGCGGCTATACGGTTTCATCGATTGTTGTGATTTTTTTCTAGGATTTAAAGAATGCTTGAGACCAGTTCCTTTTGGGCATTTCAGATTTTTCTGAGGTATAATCCTCGTTAAATCAATTAAAAACTATGGATGATTTTTTGACTGTAACAGGTTATTATTGAACAGATCTTATAATACTTCTTGGCTTGGTGTAGTGACGGATCTAATCATTATTAAATGGAGACGAAGCCGAACTGAATAAATTTTACTAAATTGTTTACGTGAACGTCATATAACAGCTGTGGAAATGAGGTATTTGCGGGGTGTGTATGGAAAAGAGATCGTGTCCGAAATACTTTGGTGTATGATGAGTGTGAGACTGAGAAGAATGTAGTTGTGAATCAAAGGTATAAGTCAGTTGAGATGGTTTGGGCATGTAGAACGTATGTCGAATGAGAGATTGGTAAAATAGGTGTATGAGAGATTGAATAGATGTGATTGAAGGTGTGATGTGAGATGAATGATTTCGAGTGTGATAAGTAATGACCTTATATGGAGGGATATATGAATATGATTGAAGTGAGGATGGTGTGTTAGGATGAGAATGTTTGACAAGGACTGATTATTTGATGAATTTAATGAGTAAATGTTTTATGAATAATTTTGAGGTTCGTGCTACCCCTTTTTAATGGGATATAGCGTGATGTTATGTATGTATTTATGTGCAAGTTTACGAGTTGTTGTCAAATAAAATAAAATCCTGGGTGTGGCACTCTGTCATAACAGATCTCGGTAAGTAATATATTTTGGGCGTAAAGTGCGGTTACCAGTCGTCAAACCACGACCCCAAAGATGATAGTGGAGAGGGAGCCACAGGGATAGTTTTAATGTGGTGAAAATTGTTTATCGGCTGTGGGAATCGAATCCGAATTTTCAAATCCACAGGCCGACTTGATACAACTGAACTACCTACCCCATATATCAAATATAAAGAAATACAAGGTATTGATATTAAATAAATACGCATTATTTTCTTATCATTTATGGGGTAGGTGGTTCAGTGGTATTGAGTCGGCCTGTGGATTTGTGAACCAGGGTTTGATTCCTACAGCCTAACTATCCTGGAAAATTTCTAATTCAAAATGATGAAATTATTCCAATATCATCATAACGAGTATTTAATGGTATATATTGTCTTTGTCCGGCATCTTGAATCAAAATGGCGATTTTAAAACTTCATTTTCTGGAGACAGCTGTTTTGGTTGCTACGAATTAGAATCGGTCTCCTGAATTAAATACAGAAACTGTACGATATTTGATGTTGGTAGTGGGAATTGAACTCTGGTTCTCAAATCCACAGGCCGACTCGATACAACTGTGTCACCTACCTCATGAAAAATGCTGAACAAAAATTGTTCATATTATTTATCAGAATCTTTTTCGTTCGTCGCAGAGTTGAAAAATGCAGATCTCGTTGCCTTTAACTTACATTAAAAAATACTACTGTATCTGAGTACAAACAATTTTCTTCACATTAAAACTACCCCCGTGGCTCTCTCACCACTAACATATTTGGTGGCCGTGATTTCACGTATATCACTTACCGAGATTTACTACGGCAGAGTGCCGCACCCAGTAAGTTTTAACAATTTATTGTTCCTAACCATCCTGAAAAATGATGAAATAATTTCAACACTGTTCCCAATAAATCGATGAATAACTCAGTCATGAGCCTCTCTCCATTTCAGACAGCGATGACAGCGACGGAGAGGGCGGCCTGGGCAACGTCAGCCGAGTAATCATGCGGCCGCCTGGACACAGCGGCAAGGCGAAACGTGGACATCTCTGCTTTGACGCTTCGTTCGAAACGGGAAACCTGGGGCGAGTTGATCTGGTGTCCGAGTTCGAGTATGATCTGTTCATTAGGCCGGACACGTGCAGCCCGAGGTTTAGATTCTGGTTTAATTTTACTGTTGATAATGTTAAACAGGATCAGGTAAGGAAACTAACAATAGTATATTATTACACGAATTTTATAAGATAATACGTTGTATAAAACGAGTATAATATCATATATATTTTTTTACTTTAGGTCATTTATGTTATTGAAATTTTGTAATTCGAATAGGGACTTATACAATTCAAATTTTTCGGTTGCCATCTAGTGAGTAAAGTACAATTTAATAATTTATTATGCGGCGAATATGGTGAAGCTTATAGTTTAACGTCTATCACGTAATCATAACAACTTCTCATTTAAATGTCAAACAATATATTCAAACATGTCTGCGACTGAACACGTAAGAATATAAATATCATTTCTATTCTTAAAATAGACCATTAAAAAGAGAAAATATATTAATTAACCAAAGGTCAAACATCAAATAACCAAACATGTGTTGACTGAATAACAAATGATGATATCTGCGGGGAAAAGTGTTGAAGGAGAAAGCAGTTTGTAACACGAGGGGGTATGAACATCGCGAGCTGTATATATTTGATTGTGATTAAAACGATTCGCGGTTACTATTATTTAATTAAATAATAATACATACTAAAACACGCAACTTTATTTAACTTAACGAATTATAATAAAATGAAATTATAACAAAATTAAACTAGAAACATTTAAAGTTAATTAAATGATAATTAAATGCGCGCCAAGCGCGGAAACGGATTCGACGTCGATCACATCTTGATGCTAAGTTTTTAAGCGGGGGTGAAGAATAGTATTTTGGGGCTGCAACACATGGCCGAAGACTGCAGATAACCACACCCATTCGTTGGCACCATAAGATTTTTTTCTCAGAATCTTATCGCACAAAAAAGGAAAGCAAACTAACGAAATATCTATAGCCAATTCAAAAGCACCTTGTTACAAGTTGATCGACTCGGCCATGGTCTATCACTTCGCTCTATCTACAAATTTGTTGTTTTACACAAAATTCTGTGGAGGGGGATCAGCTATATGTGACGTCAAAATTATAAGTCCTCATTGTAAAAAATATCGAACTACAATTTAGGGATTTATGTGATATGTGGTAACGAATACATTTTGACGTTTCTCAATCGTAAATTAAGAAGAATATATTGAAATTCTTACGGCACGATAAATTTTCACACTTTTCTTCTTACCTCACAGGTGTATAGATAGTAATGTAGTAATTTTCATGCAAATTATGTAGTTGTATGTTGATATTTTGATAATTTAAATTCTTAAGTTATAACCAAATTGTAATATAGTTTTAAATTTACCTTCTTATTTTGATTTCTTAATAATAATATTAAGAAATATTTATCTGACGTTGAAAATAATTTCAAATGGAGACTTATAATTTTCATGATACATGCAGCAGATCCGCCGCCACACAATTTTGTGTGAAACAACAAATTTGTAGAAAGAGCGAGGTGACAGATCATGGCCGAACCGATCAACTGCTTTCTCCTTCAGCACTTGTCGCAGATATCATCATTTTGTTATTCGGCTGAATGTCTGATATAGGCAAATAAAATAAATATCGCTGCGTCATCTAGAACACTTAGCGAACTACTGTATCCAGGATAGATTTTTGACGTTTTAAAACTACAAAACTTAAATCGCACTTTAATATTACAAAATAACTCTCTCTTTTATATTTCATTTATTTACACGATTGTTTCTATATATTAAATCTATTGAGTTTAGAATAAAAATTAAAATATCAAAATTTTCTAAGCCTCAAATGGCAAAGTGCTCTTTCTGTATTTATTAAATGTACGACAGTATTTCCGGTCTCCCCAAACGTTTTCGGTAGATTATTTAATCAATTTATTATAGTATCTACTGTTTCTGTCTCTTCTACTGTATTTATATCGTGACTTTTCTCTATTTCGACATTATTATGCATAGCGTTTTAATGTTCACTTTGTCCGAAATTTTGCATCTCAATGGATTTTTCATTCTCAAAATTATGTCACTGTTTTGAATTTGTTTATCGTGTTTTCTTTGCCTTTAGCAAATTCATAGGTATTGCATTTCGTTTGAGATGTACAGTGAAAAATTTTATTTGACAACAGTTCTATTTACATATTACTTGAATAACTACTTACCATAAAAAATAGTTATTTGTTTCATTAGGACTAAAGATACCAGTTTTCGTATGGAGCAATAAAGGTTATTATTATTATTATATTATTTATCACTATGACAATTGTAGTAAAAAAGTTATTTTTGGTCCTAAGACGTATCCATGGTAACGTAAACATTCCTGAAATAGCATTCTTGTACTACTGAAAAAGTTGAAATAATAATGTAATATTTTTTTTGTGAAATGTAGGGAACCTACTACCTTACGCGGGTAACTTTTTTGCCCTATTTTTAATCATATAATCCATACTGCATGCTTATCTATTAATTCGGCAACCCTAAATTTTGTCTCAAATTTTGTTTTTTGTATTTCTTTCTTTGGCAATATATGAAAAGATACATCTGAATGTTTTTTACATCCTGGTACGCAGTAATAATCGATCTACATTATATATTTTATCAACACACTGAAAATATTTCAAAATATCTGTCTCTAATATACAATACAGATCAAAATGAGTCCTGTACACAGTAGTTCTAAAAGTTACCGCTAGATGGTGTAACGCTTAGCTGCATTTGCATATTTGGTTATATCTTATCTTTTTTATGGTCTCTTTTAAATATAGAAATGAATTGAAAACAAGATATTGACAAATGTCAATATCAAACTAGTCCAACTATTATTTGTCTTATATTAGTATTACAAAAACTGATTGATTTCCAAATGTAGTTTTAAATTAAATAAATATGACAAAAATATGATAGAGCGTATTATGTATTTAATTCACAATAAAATAAATACATTTGTTTTGAAATTATTACATATTAGTACAAAAATTTTATTTTAATGTTTAGTGGTATACAATATACATTTTAAACATTATATACAAAATTAATCTAGAATTAAACAATTTGAATTAAAAAGTGCATTTATCAATATTACAAAAAGCCCAATAATGCCCAAATAAACCCAAAAAAACCCAGTGGGTTTTTTTTTTATAAAAACCCGGGTTTTTTCAACCCCTGAAATTAACTAATCTAAAATTCAGGATAAGGTAAAACTCTTTTGATAATCTGACTGTTAATATTTAACTGCGTTGTATAGTACCAATCTTACAAAATAAAAAGTTTTCAAAAATAGATTAACAATAGATTTTATTATTAAACTGTTTTCAGTATAATAATGAAACGATGGTGAACGCTAAGTTTTAAAAAAATATTATAGAACCTGTTTGTGTAGCGAGGACTTTTTAATTCGATAATGTGAAAACAACATGACCAGACTTCGACCATCTAAAATAGACAAGTAATTCCCTATGCTCAGCAACACAATGTTGTGAAGCCAACACCTGAAGTAGTGGGGTAAGGGGATTGGCCCACATAGCTATGGTTTTGTTTATCTTTTTTAACAGTTGTTTTGTGGTATAATATAATTAAAACAGTTTTTTAATCTCTCACTATTTTTGCATAATATGAAAATATTTTTCAATATATTACGATAAATATTACAAAATATCTAGCTCAGTGGTATCGAGTCGGCCAGTGGATCCTGAGAACCATGGTTTGATTCTCACAGTCGACAAACATTTTCACCACATTAAAATTACTCCTCCACTAACATCTTTTGGGGCTGTGATTTGATGACTGGTAATCGCATTTCACGCGCATAAATATATCACTAATTGAGATCTGTTTTGGCAGAGTGCCACACCCAGTTATGGGTAAAAGGCGTGATTTATTATTTTTATTTTTCAAAATGAGGTATAATTTGTTGAGAATGAAATACTGAACAATTTTTATCAACATAGTTTTTGTTTAAAACGCATAGTAAAGATAGAAAATATAATTGAAAATTTAACATGGGAAATAACTGTTGCGAACTGAAAGCAGACATACCGTATATACGGTATATTATTAGTACTAGTACCACTTAATACATATTATACTTGCAATGGGTAAAAGGCGTGATGATATATTTATTTTATTTAATATTACAAACTAAGAATTCATATTTTTATATTATTAAATATGTAAGGCGTTATAAATTTGCATTTATTATAATTCATTTATAATAGTCATGTAAAATTTAAATATTATTATAAAAACAAACTCATATTATGGCAGTTCTGATTAGGAACTTATTTGTAAGCAAAGTTATATGGGCCATTTCCCTTACCCCACTTTAGGATGTAAGTATTGGTTTCACAACAAATGCCTTTATGGACTGTCTATTTTGTATGGTCGAAGGTTCTTAAATATTAGCTGGTATAGTCCATGTCAAATGAAAAAACAATTACGACACGATGTAGAATTATTTGATTTCTCACAAATATACATACATAATATTAACTGATGAAAACTAAGATTTTTGTTCATACGTTCGCCAAGTAGATATAAACAAAAATGTAAATTTTTATATTACAAAAATAAAATATACAGTATGTTTTAAAATTATTGCAAGAAAATAAGGGGTATATGTCATTTAATACGTTGATGATAACGCAAAACTAACATTTCCGAAATTCGCAAATATAATGGAGATATTTTTTAAAATTTAATATATAAAATTATTAGATCTCTATTTTCTTTGTTTCGTTAAAAAGTGCTGTAATGCTGTGTACTGTAGTAATAAATTTACAAAGTTTGAATAAATCTGATACGGTTATTTGGCGACATGGGCGTCCGCAAACTTTTTTTCAAAGTGGGTCGAAATAAATAAATTATATATTATATATAGAAAATATTTGTAGTATTCTAAAATACATGTTTTAAATATTTTAATAATACAAAAAATAATAACTTGTCAAACAAAACAAAGTAAAGATATTTTCATTTGATTAAAAATTAAATACATAATTAAAAACTAGATGGCGGGAGTAAATCGACCCATTCGAACCCCTGCTCTGCGGACGCCATGTTTGTTGTGGCGTACTAAAGCACCACTCACAATATGAAATTAGTAGTTAGTGTTAGCAGTTATTGTTAGCGTTAGAAGTTTGACATATGTATTTCTCTAGTAGCGTTCACAACAAGATATTAGACTAGCGCTGGTCTACGCCAGTGTTTTTGAAACTTTTTTCAATCGCGACCCCAAAATGACTCTAAATAGCTCTCGCGACCCCCGAAGCTTCCAACTCCTTAATAAATGCGAAGTTTATATTTTTTAAATTTATCAATTGAATAATAAATTCTACGTACTGTTATAGTGAAATATTTCCGGGCCATTACGAGGAAATGCGACGAGTGACGTGCGATGATGTGAACGACGGCAATGACCGACAGAAATATAAACAAATGAGTATTTACCTATCTACTCGTAATTATTAACTGAAATACGGGCACGCGCAATAACTGTTAGTAAATCCTAACTCTGAAGCATTCGCGACTAGGGCTGGGCGATTTTTGAATTTATAAATCGATCTCTGATCATGAGATGAAATCGATTTATCGCGAGTGATCAGTCTGATCGATTTTGTCGATTTATTGTAAATTTTGAAATCGAATGCGACCAACAAGATAAAGAATAAAAAAATACCGATTTTATGAAATGATCTATATAATCAAAAGATCATCTTATCGATTTCCAATAATAACATTTTACATATTGTAAATGAGAATGAAAAATCTATGTTAAATGAACATATTTATGATTAAAAGAACGTTAAAAAATCGGTAAGTTTGAAATTATTGATCAATTTATCAACTTTTGCCATTCGAAATTTTAAATCAGTCGATTTACAAAACAATCTATTTTGATCGATTAATTAAACTTTAAAAAAAAAGGTCGCTTAAATCGATCAAACGATTTTGTAGCCCAACCTTATTCGCTACCTCCCTTTGGACTGCTTCGCGACCCACCGGATGGTCGCGAGCCACAGTTTGAAAAACACTGGTCTATGCTAATCGTAGTTAGTACAAGACTTTGCAAGCTCCAAACTTATGGTTAGTAGTTAACAGAAATAACCAATCACAGAATAGAGTAGAGTGAAATAGATATACATATATGTAGAAAGCAAGAGACCAACACAATGAGTGTCAGTTGTCAATTCAAAAGAATTATTTCTGGAATGTGATTTTTATTAATTCATAAATCTTGTTGCAATTTTTTTTTGACATCTATGGTAAATATGTGTACTATCCTTAATTATAATGAAACTGTGCTACTTTATCGACAGAAACACTAAAAACTAAATATGAATTTGTTTCTCAATCTCTGATTATTAACCATAACCACTAACTACTAATTTCGTGTTGTGAATGAGGTTTAAGTAGTAAGAAATGATATACATTTATATCGTGGGAAAAAGTTTAAAGTGTCTACTTTAAGGGGATACATGCGATCGTATGTTTAACCCCTTCTGCCTCCCTTCAACCCCCTAGAAGGAAAACATGTTTTAGTGGAAAACAGTCCATATTTGACGACCTGTACGAAGTTAAGAAAAATTAGTGGACTCAATTCACCATCAGAGCAATAAAGTTTATTCAGTTCCCTGCAAAGGACGTAAAAAACGAAGTTCCGACATGATTTGACACAGAGATATGCGTGTTTGAAGTTGAATGTGCATTTGGAGGTTTTTGGTCTAAAAATGTGTTATTTGTTAGGGGGGTTAAAGGGTACAAAAGGGGATAATCCTAATTTCGCGTACAGCCCCTTAAAATAGAGACAAAACAGTTGTTTTTTTCAGACCACTTAATACCACGTATTCTTCTCCATATTCACATTTTTATGGCATCATTCATCTCCAATCATTTTTTAAATAAAAAAATAAATAAGTTCGAATCGAATCTTTCGGTATATGTTATAGCATTTTTCGCTTTTATTAATAAACTAGCATATTTTTTTAATAAAACATAAACACCTATTTTCCAGCTTTATAAATCTTTTTGCTTATCTATTTTGGATTTTGCGACCTAAAAATCCGAACTTTAATCATAAGTAGCTGCTACAATGACCATTGGTCTACCATTATCTATTTCATATTTCTTGAAACACAAAAGCAAAGATTCGTGCAGATGAGATTTAAACGTGACTACGAGTATATAAATGTTGTTAAAAATTTCTGTGAAATTGCTTCTATAAATTATCCACCGTAAAATATAACTTATACTATTATTTTTTGTGAATATTAAAAATATAAGTTATGTTGCGAATTAAGTACATAGTTTGTTTACTTTTTTTTGAAACATAGCATATGTCATAATCTGCCACTTTGCCTCATTAAACCTAGTCATTACAAATTACGCCAATGAACTTCGAAAATACCTACTATATCGATGCAAGTTTTGTCTTTCGATACAAAAACAGAAAAATTGTAGTAATGAATAAATTTCTAAATTACCTATATTTAGAGTTTCTTGTTAAATACAAAAACAGAACAAAACATCAGTCCACCAAAAAGTAATTCAAAAATAATATTAAAAATTGATTAATTGCGCAAATGGTTTGGATTTAATTATAAGCTGTAGGATTTCTATACTTTACTACAGGGTATAAATATATAAATAATAATTTTACTTTACCTATGTCATATAACTTTATATAATCTTTTAGAAAAATAGAATGTTATTATAAATGAAATATATTATACTCGTACATCATTTTGAAGTTAAAGGTTGAAAGTATTGTAATAAATTTGAAAGCATTAATTTTTTATGCAAATAATAACAGAATAGTATATTATATAGCAAGGCAATAAAGTGCATAATTTAATCTTTACTTCTTAGGGAAATAATCACCTAAGGGATTAAATGCACTTTAGTCCTGTGGTATTCCTCTTTTGCTTCCAATCGAAAATCTTAGAGGAAATTTTATTAGGATGGAAATTATAAGTACCATATCCGTTAACTACATATAACTTCGGAAATTATAAAATCATGTCAATCAATGGAGAAGATGTAGAAAATCTAGTATTTTGCTCGATTTCCGATATAATATTACTTCCGTTTTCAATCTCTAGGAGTTCAAGATTTTACATTTATATTTATACTATCTACCGTACCATAGTGCATGATAACTTGTAATAATTATACATATTTCTTTGTATTATTTGTTTCAGAAAGTGATATTTAATATAGTAAATTTAAGTAAAAGTAAAAATTTATTTGGAGAACAGTTAACACCTTTAGTCAAATCGTCTACCAGACCAAAATGGTAAGCATAATAAAAAGTACCAGGTTCTCCAGTCCTTCCATTGTTCCCTGTTTACTGCTATATCTTCCCATTGTTTGCAAATCGTCTGGCACCAGTTCCACTTTTAAACATTACTTTTACTGTGTGTCCCACCCATCTTAGTTTGTATGCCCTAATTACCCCATATTATAGCCGGACGTTCCCGATCATTTTCCCAAATGCAATTTCTTAAATGTTTTTTTTCGGAATTACCGTTTTTCTTAATCGTAATTTTTCCGCATTATTATTTTCTGAATGCCTATTTCCAGAATTTCCGTTTTTCCGAATATTTTTTTAACGTATGCTAGTTTCTTGTAGGTTATTTCCCGATTGACATTTTTCCCGAATGATATTTTTGCATCTAAATAATTTTCCGAAAAATTATTTTCCCCACCGTAGATTTCCCGAATGCATTACCGTATATTTTCTTGTTTAAAATTTCTCGTATGTCAATTTTACAACATATAATGTATACGTGTAATTAGATGCGGAAAAATTGTTATTTTCCTACATGATCGAGTTGGCCTATGAATTTGAGAACCCGAATGTTGATACCCACAGCCGACAAGCCATTTTCACCACATTAAAACTACTACTATGACTCTTCTTTCACTAACATCCTTGAGAGCCGTGATTTGACGGTTGGTAACCGCACTTCACGCGCAAAATATATCACTTACCGAGATCTGCTATGGTAGAGTGCCACACTCAATAATGGGTAGCAGGCGTAATAATATATTTATTTAAAAATTCCTTCCCCAGTTTAACGTTACGGATTTTTACACTAACCATGAATCGCTCTGTATGTAATTGCGCACTCTTGTTTTTTTTATTTATTTGTATTTACACTTTGTATCGTTTCATATTTAAATATACAAAATATAGAGGACATTAAATTATGCACGAGTTTGGAAAACTAGCGCTTTCATTCCAATCCAATCACAACTGTGAATAATTTATTACCATTGTTAGAAATACCATCAATAGTTGACTAATAATAAGCTTTTAAACCATTATGTTTTTTCTTTTAGTAATAAAATCACAGGAATACATACAGGATGTCCCAGAGCACCCGTCCACCTCTTTTAAAATTCTGTGGATAAATATTTTTCAAAAATACAATGCGGAATCTTACTAATGTTGATGTGCTCTATCTAATGACGTATAAATCAACCTGCCACCCCTTGTAAGGGGGGCGGGGGACAACTTTAAATTTTCAAATGGAAACCTCTATTTTTTATTGCAGATTTGAGTTCTCAATTTCAAAGTATGAAAAATTTGTTCGAAACATATATATATATATATATCATGTATCATTCCTATCATATGTTTCCTGTGATTTCAGTTTAAATCATTTTATCTTTAATCTTTCGGGATAAATAAAAACTATATATATATATATATATATATTTTCTAAACTAAACAAACACATAGTTCGAAATATAAATAAAATATAAATTAGCCATATTATTAATTTTAATAATTTAATTTCTGAAATATATCTAGGATGTACACTGCACACCTTGCACCTATGGATCGCATGCTACTGCCTTCCTCTCAATCGTTTTTGAGAAATTATATCAAAATTTTGAAATCATTTTGCATTATTATTTGCACATAAATTTAATGTTTTCAAATTTATTATAATACTTTCAAACTTTAACTTAAACAATTTGTGAAATACACAATATAATAATAATAACAATAGTATTTTGCGTGCAGGGTGTGTATAATTTAAATCGCGATTAAATTTACATGATTTGTTTTATTTAAATCAGAATATTATTGAGTTACATATCATTTCATAAAATTTTGTTATGACCTATTAAAAATTATGTGTGAAAATAATATTATATACTTCAAGTTCTATTTATTTTGTACTGGACTGAATACAAACAAGTTTATTAACTACACGTATTTCGGTCGACTAGACAATAATTTTAATTTTATTATAAAATGTTTCAACGAGAACCGACAGTAAAATCTATTGAATACAACTCTGGTTATAATTTTTTTTGTTAAATTATTATTTTTTTATTATGTAATATATATTTTGTAAGTTAAATAATTTGGCTAACACTTTGTTTTATTATTTTAAAGATTATTATACTACAATTTTAATATTTGTTATCCAGTTATAAAATTAAATTGATTTTTACATTACAGTTTGTAACATACCAAAATCTAATGTCTCTCCGAAAAAACTGTCTGGATTTGCCACTGCAATCAACATATTTTATATACTATACATTAGTGCAGTGGTTTTCAAACTTTTCGGAGCCGTGACTCGCTTGGAGGCAAAAATCGCAAATATATTTTTTCGCGACCCCCTTACTTTTTAAGTGATCAAAATTGCAGTTTGTAAAACACTGATCTAATAATGCACATTGCAAACATAGAATCACGATATCAGAAAGTAGTAATGGAAAAATTTCTCATTAAGAACTGGCCAGTTGCACCGCTTAATTTTTTACAATAATTTTTCCTTAAATGAACAAGATCTTGTTGACACGAATTATCAAATGAGTTATTTAACATTGTGTCAAACATTCGATTTGATATTTTTCAAATAATATAAAAAAAAAGTGTGCAACGGGATGAATCTTTGAAAACATATATTTTAAAATTTGTAAATAGCGTCCGACGACTCCCCTGCAATGTCTTCGCAACCTCCCGGCAGATCGCGACCCACAGTTTGAAAACTACTGCATTAAAGGTATAAGTAATAAATTATTTAATAGTGTAACGTTTCATACACGTCCATCACGTAAAAGAAAAGTAATTTCTAAATTGATAATCTATAAATTTTGATATTTTTGATTTTTTTATTATTAAATGTGTTTAAACATATTAGATCCATATTTTTTATTTTGCTGAAAAATGTGAAGAACTAGTAATGTAATAATAGATTTATAAGTTTGAATTAATCTGTCACGGAACTATAGTTATATAGGTACATAGCGTGCTAAAAGCTACATAGGTCAATTTCCAATACGTCATCAACACTTGACCAATACATAAAATGGTAACATTTGAAATGCATTCAGTATAGTTTTCATTTTTATGACGATAAAAATATTAAATTTGATCATTATTTTTTGTAAAATAACAATAATTTTTGTATAGGGTAGGTGGCTCAGTTGCATCAAGTCGGCCTGTAAATTTGAGAACCTGGGTTCGATTCCCACTAAAATATTATAAACATATTAAATGGTTATCTTACAGATAACTAAACATATTTATCAACATTATCAAGTGAATAATAATCAAATAAATATGGGGTAGCTAGCTCAGTGGTATCAAGTCAGCCTGTGGATCCTGAGAACCCTGGTTCGATTCCCACAGGCGACAAACAATTTTCATAATTTCAAAATTACCCCTGTGGCTTCCCCGCCACTAACATCTTTGGGGGCCGTGATATATTACTTACTGAGATCTGCTTCGGCAGAGTGTCACACCCAGTAATGGGTAGAAGGCGTGATGATATATTTATTTTAGTTTTATTTATCAAGTGAATCGAAAGCTTTTGTACCTACAAATGAACTAAATATAAGTACTTAATTTACTGTTGCAAATCTACTAAAACAATTGTTAAACTAGCAAATATATGTAAATTAAAATCACTAAAACAAAACAAATTGTTAAACACAAGTCTACTCTCATGTTGCCTATTATAAAACAAAATAATGCTTTTAAATTGAACTTGAAATTATGAAATTTCAGCAGACACAAAATAAAATACACATTATGACATATAATTTCTACAGCTAGTACAAATTCAGAGACAAAAAACGAACATATGTTCCCAAAAAATTGAATTATCTAATTCCAACATCTGAAATTTGTACCACAAATAAAACCACAGATTACTTTTGGTAATACATATAATTACATAATTAAACTAAACTTATCTAACATCCACTTAAACACTATTGTTTCGAAAAAACACACATTGTCAATGGTCGCTTGGTCATGTCCTGGATTGTTGGGATGCAAAGAGTACGCGGGGAGTGCATAACAATAAAGCTACGTTTCGACATCTTAACATAGTCTCTGTTTTAGTCTTTGTTTTTGTTTTTTTGTTTCTGTTTATGTCGGAAAAATTCCAGCCATTTCCAGCTCTTAACGTAAACATAACCTTAATTCATTATTTTAGTAAAGATTTGTTCACTTAAATGAGAAAATAATTGTATAAAACTATTTGAAATACTTTAAAAATTATATAAAATTATTAATGAGGAACAGTAATTACTATTAAAATTAAGCACTAGTTTAATTAATTTATACAATTCCAAAATAATTTAAAAAAATTGAGACATTATTGTAGTGAACAAACCAGAATATTTCAAATATAGTAATTTAAATTTCAAAATTGATTTTTATATTATTAAAATATGATTAAATTAACTTATAAAATCAAAGAAAAGAAATACATTTTAAAATGACAGCGACCAAATAATTTCTTTTTGACTTGTTAGTTTTATGGTTGCTATTAATCCAGTAATTTTATTTTTTTCTCAGTTGAAATTATCACTATTTTTATTCTATTGTCTATATTTATTGTATTCTCAACACAAACCTAATGACATATGATAAATACGGCATAGAATTGATTGTATAACAAGAGATAATATTACCGCAGCTAACTCTTTCTTACAGAACAGCGACGAAAGACTATGTCGAAAGTATGAAATCTGCAAACTTTGTGTTTATGCGTAGCGACAAAGACAAAGACTAATACTAAAACAGTAGCTGGAAACGCTCAGCTGTATTCACATATGACAAACTCTCAAGGTTAAGTCGAAAAACTAAAACTAAGACTATGTTTAGAGGTTGAAACAAGGCTTAACATCATTACACACAATTGTACAAAAGTTCACTGAGGGTTAAGGGGGTGATTCTTCCTTGAACAGAGGTTGTTGACACTGACCTAAGATCAGCTTATGGCTGAACCAGATGTTCAACCCTAGATGCGCTGTCCTTGCTGAGAGTTGGTTTTCATCAGGTAGTGCCTTAACTTGCAATGTATTGTCGACGATTGAGCAGGGCACTTACTGCGATGAACTTAAAGCTACTAATTTACAGTAGTGCTGTGAGGATCCGACAAAATTTGGATCCGAGTACCCGGATATCAAAATATCCGGATCCTCGGATATCCGATGTTCGGATCTTGAAGCGGATATCCGTAAATTTCATTCGGATTTGGATCCAGATCTTGACTTGGATCCGGATCCGAAGTTTTGTTTACGGATCCGGATCCAAATTTTAGTTCTAGATGTGATTCTTCATTTCGAATGTAAAGGCAAACATTTGAAACTGAGTACAAATTGAAACCATTGAAGTGGGCATGTTTATCTGTACAGCGGTCTGTAAACAGTAATAAATTTTATAATACCCCTCTAAAATAGCCAGGTAGTTTGTACATATATAAAGAAGAAAGGAATTTACTTTCACAGAATCCTATTTAGTTAAATGATGAATAAAAAATACAAATTTGTATTATTTCACATATACAGTAACATATTAATATGACATTAATTTCATTAATTTATTTTGTCATACTATGAGTATGAAGTTTGTAGCAAAACTCATTAAATGCTTTTTAAGAAAACGATTCTAATTTCTTTTTACTTACCGTATAGTTT
Source organism: Pterostichus madidus (assembly GCA_911728475.2). Taxonomy (NCBI): domain Eukaryota; kingdom Metazoa; phylum Arthropoda; class Insecta; order Coleoptera; family Carabidae; genus Pterostichus; species Pterostichus madidus. Next base: position 21,445,286 of record OU452311.1, on the reverse strand, counting down.
TATGGGAGTTAGTATATGCGATATGTAAAAAGTACTTGCATGATAAGATTTATTATTGCTCATTTAGAAAAATATATATTGTCATACTCTTAAACATACGAGTACAATAAAGCATAAAGCATAAAATTTCGCATATAAAGAAAAGAAGGGGGACACTTCTTTGAAAATTGAAATTCTGCAGTTCTAAGATTTTATAACATTCATTAGAACAAATACTTGAAAGCAAAAAGGGATTAAGGTGAAATTTGAAAAATAATGGCCATAGGTTCATTGCAGGTAGCGAATACATATTTATTTACTTCGAGCACGTGTTTCACATAAAAGGGATTGTTTTTGTTACCTACTTACCTACTAGTTCTGTGAAATTTCCTTGTTAGCAGATGCTCAAAGTTGTTCAACAGAAATTTAAACATCAGAAATATGCCGACATTAAACGAAAATGCTTAGTGGATTATTTTATAATCATATTTATTTGGTTTTACTCAGAATATTTGAAGAGAACCGATCCGGATACTGAAATTCCATACTCATACCCACATTCGAATCTAAGATCAGATGCTCAAATCCGTTTCCAAGATTCGACATTTGGATCGGGATTCAAGATCCAGTACCTACTGAGATTCGGATTCAAAATTCAATACTCAGATTCGGATCCAAATCCGATACTCAGATCCGGATCCAAAATCCGATACTCAGATCCGGATCCAAAATCCGATACTCAGATCCGGATCCAAAATTCGACACTCAGATCCGGATCCAAAATCCGATACTGAGATTTGGATCCGAGATCCGGATAGTTCAACATTCAATTATCCGGATATCCGGATATTTTTGGATCCGAAGCCGAAACTATCCGGATCCGGATCCCACCACTAATTTACAGGGACGCCTTGACTAGTTGTGCGAGTTGTGCCCCGAACAAACGCGGCTAAAACTAAGAGGCGACCGTTATAATAAATAAATTATAATAACAATAACGCCCTACAACAATTCAAGATCATGAAATTAAAATTGAAAGCCAAAAGTTCATATACAAGTGGCGCCCTCCTTAGATTTCTTTTCTTAGCTTTACGTTTGTGTACTAGGTAAAAAAATAAAATGTATTTATTTATTTTTTCACAAAATAGTCGTATTGACATTTAATAATGAATCAAATAAACAAAAATATTATGATTTGTTCATTTATTTCTGTCATAGCACGCTGATACTCCTGTGCAATTTGAATTAAATTAATGTCAATTTTTTAATGTGCATTTTTGTCAAAAAATTTGTAATGTGAGAGCACTGAACTTTGTAGTCCTTGAATTTAGAAAATAATGCTGAATCAAATAAGCAAATAAAAAGAAATAGGTTCCCATTTTAAATAAAAATGTTGCTTCCCGTATTTTGAAAACCACTGGTCGAAAAAAAAATTGTTAATAATTTTGTAATAATCCTGCAAAATGGTATTACTTCGCTAATTTAACCAACCTAATATCTCCTCGTAGTTCTCGAGATAGTAGTGACGGCACACGTAAATAATATATCCAATCTTTAATTTGGCTTTTATTTACCTTTGCAATTAAACATGACGTTAAGTATTGTTATAATTATTTTATTATTATAATCAGGGGGCGGCCAATTTCTATTGTACAAAGGCAGCCAATTACCTAAGAGCGCCCCTGCCAATTAACTTATATTTATTGAGAAAATAACTTAATCTCATGGGCTCACAAAACGAATTGAACTTGCTCCAATTCAATGATCTTAGCTTAGCTAAAGTTCTCAACGCATAGAACACACAGCTCAATAGTGCAACCAAATACGCTACACAGAATGTAAAAATTATTTTCTTCTAATAGCATGCCATCTTTTACTAAAGTTGTTTCATTAATTTTGTCATCTTCAATACACACTACATCGCAAGTCAAAGCACTTATCTCTTCATTCTTTTCTTCTTCGACATCAGCTACATCTGATACAGCCACGATATCGATGCTGTCTTCTTTAGGACGCGGAATATCCACTAACACTTGTTCTTCGGAATAACTATGCAAACTCGGTCGCAGTAATTTTTGCAACTTGCAAAGGCTGGCTGTTAGATTGAAGAACGGAAGAGATTCCATGAATACACGATCGGCTGTATAGAGGTAGCTGGCATGTCCGTCGGCTGCTGTGGTGGCACAAGGTATGGCATTGGCACACCATACTGCATGGCTATCGGTGGATACGGTGATGGAGTCGTAATCCACGGCGTTGTCAGCTGCTGGGGTGGCACGTGATACGGCATTGGCACAGGTAGCGAAGGCTGTTGTACTCCTGTACTCCACGGTGATGTCACCGGAAACCAAGAGCCAGGTTCTCTTAGCGAATATCCAGGTGGCGGCGGGTTCGTCGGTAGAACGTACGGATACATATTTACTTTTACAGAACTGTGTTCAAACATTTCTAAAATAAATTGAATCAAATGTTCAAAATAAAATTCCAACATTTTTCAAGAATTGGAAAAAAAATACTAAAAACACTAAATATCAAATTTGGAAACTAAATATCAATCATAATTAAAACATTTGATAACTCTTAAATGTTTCGTCGGCAGTGGGAGTCAAACCAGGGTTCTCAGGATCCACAGGCCGACATGATACCACTGTGCCACTACATTAATACTACTCCTGTGGCTCCCCCTACACTAACATATTTGGAGGCCGTAATTTGACGGCTGGTAACCGCTCTTTACGCGCAAAAATATATCTGCTTCGGCAGAGTGCTACACCCAGTAATAGGTAGAAGACGTGATGATATATTTATATTTATTTTATTTTATATAACACTCAAATAATAATAATAAAAAAAACAAAACAAATTTTTTAAAAATTCCCAAAATTCAATAAAACTTTAAAAATTCACAAAATCTAATTTGTAGCAAAACACATCAAACAATTTACTCAATTTCAACTTAAACACTCTTAAAAGATTCGTAAAAGAATGTTGTCTAAAAAATTGGACAAAAAAAAAATTTCTAACTTTAGAGACGATAGAATAGATTTAATTAACTGAATTAATTAAATTTTTTACCAATTTTACTGAACTGCGCTACTATAACACAGTTTTATATTGTAAAACGTCGGAGTGAATAAGTTAAAACAATAGTGGATGATAAATCGATATGAATTTAAATGAATACTTTAAATATTATCAAATGAATAAAATAAAATATATCAAAACTTTATAAATAAACTAATGTGATGAAAACAGATTTAATTAGAATTATACTAATTAAAAATATTTATGTAAATTCACGCCCTCCGCGTCATATGAAGATAATTGCACGTCTCCTATACCTTGAGCCGATGTTCTGGACTGACTTGCCTATCCCAAACATTTATTGTCCTGGGTATAATACCCACATCTGGAAACCATCCCTACGCCTCGGAGTGGACACAGATGCGTCAAGATTTTGGATTGTATAATCTCACACTATGGCATCGCAGATGATGCGAACACGAAAACTTGTTAGACTTCTTAGAATATTAACTAATAACTGTTGCTTGTATAAGAACTGTTGCTTGTATAAGTTAATATCCTATATTTGACAAACCAAAAGTTCACACATTAAGGGACATTTGGTTACGAGTGTCACGTTACACAAAGACAAGTTTTTATCTACAGCATCATAACAACAATGAGATAGGTCATATTGTGACATTAGAGTATCAAAATGCATTTTTTTTTAAATTACAGCTTCGAACTTGTAACACAAGCATTTTTTTTTTGTTGCGCAGTTATTTTTTTAGGATAACCCAGTGGCGAATTGTCCTTGTCAGATGAAGCAACTGAGGCGCCGCCTCATGCGTTTGAAACAATAATAAAAGTATTTTTAGTTTTGTAAGTACAAATAAATTAAATTGTTTTAACAATATTCAAATTTATTGTAAATAAAATTCCTAAAATTTGTGTGGCGACAGCGCGCAGGCTAAACGGTATACTTCTGTGTCATCGGTCTGCTCACTGATCAGACGACTACAGTCCAGTGCTGCCGCGGTGACTTTTAATATAGTACTGCGCTTGTCGTTGAAAACGTACTGAAATCGGTATAGATTGTACTGAATTTTTTGTAGTATTTATTATGTCACTATCATCATGAAGATTTTAATATGTAGTACTCAGATATTTGTCTTGTACTGCGCTCTCCATAATACATTCTAATAATATTTACGCGGTCCTCGATATTTAAAATATTTATGATAATAGTGACAGATTAAAATATTTAAAACAAATTGCAAGCATTTTACGTCAGTAGCATAAAAGAGTAGGCAAAAAATAAGGAATTATTATTATTAATTTCATTAATTTACGCTATCAAAATGAAGTAATCTGTATGAAATAAGATTTCGTATTCAATTTTCACTGAGATTTACCAAATTTCATTTTATACCTATACGGGTTCTAATTTACCAATCTTTCGATCCTGTTTATAATTTTCATTATTTTAGTGCTAGATGGTTCTGACTGCATCAACGGATTTTTTTTGTTCATGGTCTTGATGGAAAGGATGGAGAATCACATAAATTGCGGGAAAATTTCAAATTATGATCCTGTATTTGTGCTTACATAATCTCTGAATTAGTTTTTTGAGGATTTTTATTTTGTACTGAAAAAGGTATTTTTGCAAATAGTTGTACAGGCGTACTGAACTGGGCGATTTCGTACTGAATTCAGTACAATTGTACTAAAACGGCAACACTGCTACAGTCTCCGCTTCGCTAGACACATTTCTCTATGCGAATTAGATAGCTCGACCTGTCTGGCGCATGCGCATTCCTGTACTTTTATTGTCTCTCCGGTAACTTCCACATTAGCGCTCTGAGCTAAACGCATATTATGGCGCGTGTCGTGTCATTCGTTGCGTTTTAGATTTTATGCGTCGCTCAGCTAGACTTTATATATGTAATTTAATAAATTTGTTAATTTAAAAGATAGAACAATAGAGCTAATTTATAAAAAATAAGCTTTCATTTTATTAGAATTTTATTTTATTCATTTTATATTTTTATGACAATAAATATATCTTTTCTGCAACTGTCAAAAAATAATAATACAATAATTATTAGTTTATTCAAGTAAATTAGTTGCCATTTGGTTCATTTAAATCAGTTCAGATAAATTATATAACATGAATAAAAGAACTGAATTAAGAAAACTGATGCACTTATTGTGATATATTCTAGTACTGGAAATAAAGTTAGCGACGTAATCTAGCGAAACAAGTAAGTGATCCGACTCAGTAAATGTAAGTTAGATCTGATCCAAATGGCAAATAGAATACGCCTATTGCAGGAAAAACAACAAAAATAATATGAATTTGATGTGTTATACAAGGGTATGTGTTAAATGTTTGATAAATAAATGAAAAAGTATCAACAATTTTGAACTTTGTCATACCAATGAAAAAAAAAAACACGAATTTCGCGTATCCATGGCGATGCAAAAATGTCGTTTTTTGACAGTTGTAGAAAAAAAGTTGTTTGTATTTCGTGGGCGAAATTCGTGATTTTAGAAGCGTTCAAATGACTTTTTATGTCTCGACCTGACGGGCTCGACCAAAAGTGACATTCTCACGCGTAACAATAAAAACAAACATTCATTTCACGCACTTAATACAAAATAACTATTTAATTTTATTATTATTTTTTTTTCTTTTCCGATTATTAAATTGGGCCAAGTCGCCTCACTGTTCGATAGTCACGAGCCGCCACTGGGATAACCGTCCATTTACATGAATATAATCTCCTGAATGACAATTTTACCAAATAACAATTTTAAAGAAAAACTATTTCTCGAATGTCAATTTACAGAATAAGAATTTTACCGATAGAAAATTTTAAAGAATAACAATTGTTTGAATGACAAATTTTCGGAAAAACATTTTCCCAATAAACTAGAATCTAAATGACCAATTAACAAAATAATAATTTTTCAAAATGTTAATTACACGCATGCAATAATAGGGAAATTGGTATGTTGTAAAATTGTCATTAGGGAAATTAAACAAGAAAATGTACGGTAAGGCATTTGGAAAATATACGTTCGGGAAAATTGTCAATCCGAAAAAAACCTACAAGAAACTAGCATACGGAAAAACGGAATTTCTGGAAATAAGTATTCAGGAAATAATTATATTGAAAAATTGACTCCTATATCGATTTATTTTTAATTTTTTTATGAAACTAATGTGAAAGTTAAGTGTTAAGCGATATATGATTTTTTTTTGACGTCACAAGTATCCTTTCAATGTCTTTATGTAATACTAAACTTGTTTGATAATATACAAATTATTTATTATAGAAAATAATCATATTATGTTGAAAATCATATTTTATAATAGTTGTAACCCCAAGCAAACAAAATTAAATTATTGTAATAAATATACAATCTGAACAAGTACATACGAGCAAACGACGAACAGTTTGAAAAAACAGTGCTGAGATGTCACAGTTAGTTACTTATATTTTTTTCTCTTATTTACTGCCAAAATTCTTGTGGTCAATGAGAATGCTTGAGTACTAGTGATGTCACATTTTTAATCGTATATATCTCATTTGTTTCACTAATAGTCATAATTCAATATATATTTTATGATTTTATTTCTCTCTATTTTGATTATGGTACAATTATGGAAAATTATCGGGAATAATTTTTATAGTCCCGTATTTGCTAACCAATAGTCAATTAACCCTATCATGCAATGGGCCTTTCAAGACTTTTTTGAATTTTTTATATGTTAATCTACGTAATAAAATTATTATACCCAAAATTTTTTTTTTTAAACTTATATTAAGCATGATAAAAATATTTAAACTTTCGAAACACGTAGTTGCATCTTAGCTTAAAGAGAGACAGATAAGACAGAGATAAACTTCACGTAACGTGTATCGTTGTCAGTAGAATCCTCAGACAAAACATAACTAGACGGTTAACAACGGCGTTTGCATTGTCTTGAATACGGCATAATTCGTCTAGTATTATACGTCATTGGTAGAATCGTAGAATGCTGAATGCTTATTTCGTCTTCGTCTTCCTCTCAGTAAAATTGAGCACCGACAAACGTTTCAGACAAAGCTCTGTGATTGGCTTAATGCAACTACGTAATTGCAATGAGCGTTTTAAATGATTCAACTTTAACTTTCATATTTCAACAATAAAGATATCATTTATGGTATGATTTTATATTGTATTAAATATGATGTACGGTCAAGAACTTATTTTAATAAATATATATTAAAAACCTTTACCACTTGAATTCACTACTTGTCTAAAAGAAATTTCATACACTTACACAAAATAAATTTGTAAACAATATTGAGTGTTAGCCTTATTTTTTAAACCCATTATGACGCAGATATTTGGTTCCTCTTTACGATAAATTAATATGTATGCTAATAATTCCAGGCAGCGAATACCAAAACGTCATGTATTCTACCACAAATCAGCAGTACATCAGGGCCATCACGTTTTAAGTTTTGCGTTCGGATTCGACAGAGAAGACGAAGTTTTTCAGTTCGCTTTGGCGCCACCGTACAGCTATTCACGGCTTCAGACATATTTGACAGTTTTGGAGAAAAAGGCAGTGTATCTCGAAGATCATTTTACGAGAGAGCAGATCGGAACAAGTGTGGTTTGTATGAACTATGTATAGTTTCTTAAAATTAATTAATATTCGTATCTCCTATACTTACCGAGATAGCAATGGTGCGCCACTTAAAATGAACATCCTATTCATAACTACAGTCAAGAAAAGTTCAATTATTTATTCAGTTTATTAATATCATTCTTCGCGCCTCCGTCCGAGATTGAAAGGTGTACATACATGGGCGTCCACAGAAATTTTTCCAGGAGGGGGGGAGGTCGCAAAAAACTCTCTGATGTATATACATTATTACATAACATAAATACAAATACACTTAAAAAATAGACAAAAAAATATTTAAATTTGTGAATTAAATTACTAGTCTTGAAGAGGAAGGACAATCTTCGAATAACTCTTCCATAAATTGACACCATTTCTTCAATAAATTTCGATTTAGCAGTTTTACCGTTTTTATTTTCTAATATTTTGTGTCTGTGTATTCTTAATAAACTTAGATTACTCAATCGTTACGATAGGGAACATGTCGCTAGCTGGCCATAAGAATACTGTTGAAAATTTAGTTTCAGCTTAAATTTATTATCTTTAAACTTATAATTTAATTTTTATTTTATTTATATATACATATAAGGGTGGTGACCGCGACTCTCGAACATGGGACTTTAACATGTAAAATCATATTGTTTTAATTTCCTGCTTCCCTAATTATTTAAAACGAAAAAGCTTGAAATAAAAGTTTTAGGGCATAAAATTCGAAATTAATTTTGCATGGTTTGTAACGGCACAATAGGATGCGGGCACTCACGTGACTTTGTGACGTAAGAACAGCTGTTCCGGGAAAGATCACTGCGCCACCTACAAAATGATCTATTTTGTAGGTGGCGCAGTGATCTTTCCCGGAACAGCTGTTCTTACGTCACAAAAACGTCACAGTGTCACGTGAGTGCCCGCATCCTCTTTAGAAAATGGCTAAAATTGTTTCAAAACTATCGATAGCTATGAAATTGAAACAAAATTAAACAAATGTCTGACGTTCAATCTGTTAAAACTATCAAAATAAATGAAATAATATGTAAAGGATTTATTTTGACAGACAAAACGTCAAACATTTGTTTAATTTTGTTTAAATTTCATGGCTATCGATAGTTTTGAGGCTTTTTCGGCATTTTTAAATATAATTTATATTGTTACAAAGAATGCGAAATTAATTTTGTTTATTGATTCAGATGTAGAATTTCATGCCCTAAAACTTTTATTTAAAGCTTTTTTGCTTAAAATATTTAGGGAAGCAGGAAATTACAAAATTATAATTTTACATATTAAAGTCTTATGTTTGAGAGTCGTGGTCACCATCCTAGTTTATAATCGCGGGGGGGGGGTTTCCTTACACCCCCTTGCGGACGCCCATGTTTACATATCTCAAAATCGTTCGGGGACCATGTGTTTACCGAACGCCGTTTGGTAAAAAATAGAGACTAGGTAATGTTAACATTGGCATCACTGGCTGTCAATGTCAATGAGTGCTTGGAGTTGCTGTGTACAACCAATAAAAAATATATATATATACAGATAATTAAAGTATATTTAATAAATAATATTTATAGTGTAATATGCCGTAGAGAAAATTCAGCTCGGCGAGTCCAACATGTGAAAGTATGAATGTTACAATGTTATGAAACTGACTGTCAATTTCGTGCTTGGAGGTTAGAGATTTTTAGCAATTTTAAGTCCATAAATTCATTTAAATTGACACGAATAATCTTGTGTGTCACACGTCCAGAAACTATTTTGCGAGTACTCGCAATTTACATGCCTTCGGCTCGTCTTGTCAAAATATACTCGAACTCGCAAAAGTTCAGTTTCCGACCTAGTGATACAAACAACTATTACCAGGGTGGATAAAAATTTTTTTTAAAAAACAATTTTTTATTTAAATCAGATTTTTTTGATTTAAACCAGATTTTTTTGATTTCAATCAGATTTTTTTGATGACAATTAGATTTTTTAAATAATTTTTTTAAGTGCGTAAAAACGGGTATTTTTAATTAAATTTTTAAATATTATGTATTGTGTAATGTTTTCAAAAGAAATTCTGAACATCTTTTCACGTGTTGAATGGTGGATGTCCCAAAAAGATTAATTAGAAATAAAGATATAATATTGAAAATTATAAAATCACTTGTATGCGCCACTTCGTCTTCAGCTTGTGTTGAGCGAGTTTTTTCATCATTTGGAACTGAAAAGGCTGGAAAACTGGTCTTTTTATTTAAACATTTTAATAATAATGTACCACTAAATTAATAAACGTTTCTACTTTTTTTTTGTTTTTGTTATTTGAATTGTTATATTTTCATAGTCAAATATTTATGGTTTATTAAAACATGTTTTTATTTTTTACTGTGTTTTTTTTTTGTATTTTTAATTTAATAAATACATATACAATAATAAAAATTATTAATTTATGTTTAAATTATTAAATTTAATTTATCTTGATTTAAATCAATGATATTTTGAAAAAATCACTTGATTTAAATCATGATTTAAATCAATTTGATTTAAATCCTCAATCCTGACTATTACTATAGTATTAATTAGTTTTTCTTTTTTATAGCAAAATAGACGTGTGGATGTAGTAACACTAGGAAAACTGGACTATATCGATTGTACTTCGAATATACAAACAAAGAAAAGAGTTGTAATTATAATGGCACGAGTTCATCCTGGAGAATCCCCTGCGTCATATGTTTGCCAAGGTAAATTCGTCCCATTTCAAAATGAACTAATACCGCAAATAAATTTTAGTTTGCTTTTGCTAAGACAGTGTTTTTTTTTGTTTTTTTTTTGTATTAGTTAAAAACAAAATAAAAGTAAATGTGTAGAAATTTATTGTACTAGTATGGAATGTGATGTATTAGTTACGAAAGAAAAAGTTTAGCTACGATACCCAAAGGGTTCTATTGTATTAATAAAAAAATAAATAAATATCACACCTTCGATCCACTACTGAGTGTGGCATTCTGCCGTAGGTAAATGATATATTTATGCGTGTGAAGTGCAGTTACCAGCCGTCAAATCATTGTATTATTTGGCATTTTTCTTATGTTTATAGTGAATATATAATACAAACATTAAATTTTGATGACAAAATAATTACAATTATATGCACAATTTTAAAGAATCCAATAGAGTTGATTAAAACTAATAAATAAAATTATTAATGGGGTAGATAACTCAGTTGTATCGAGCCGGCCTGTGGATTGAAAACCCGGGTTAAATTATTACAGCCGAAAAACTATTTTCACCACATTAAAAAAAAATACCTCCACTAACATCCTTGGGGGCCGTGATTTTACGGCTGGTGACTGCACTTCATGCGCAAAATATACCACTTACCGAGATCTGCTACGGCAGAGAGCCACCACATCCAGTCGTGGGGCATGGTGATATATTTATTTATTTATTTTTATTATTTCAAAATTCAGATTATACAAAGATATTAATTAAAGAGAGGCCACATAAATTATTTTTAATATTTGGAATCACTGAGCCACATTTTAAAATTAGATTAGTATTATCTATAGTTTTTAATTCCGAATGTTCTTTTTTTATTTACAAATAACTACGAGTGCAGTGAAGATGGCTTAAGAAGCCGAAATCCAGAAAGAATTTTAATAAACTTGTGAAATTATCATCAAGTGTTTTTTTTCTAGATTAATGTTTATGATACATTTAAATATAGCGCTATTTTTGCCTGCCTTGCAAATGGCCGCCGTCACCATGCTTGCCTCACAAATGCTAAAGACAAATTAGCAATCCAGTATTAATATAAAATCCTTGTTTTTAATTCTAATAAAAGGTCTCGAGATAAAGTAAACATTAATTAGTCACAGATTGATAGACAATTGTTTTTTAATAGTTAGTAAACGGTAATTTTGTACTATATCAGTACTCAACTATATTATATGTGATGTATAAAGTAATAAATCGTCCGCGAAGCAGTGTTACCAACTAATATTAATAAAAAATCTTAAGTGTGTAAAGTCTCCAGAATATCTCTAGAATATAATTTCTAAAAACCTCCAGATATCTCTAATAAAAATTCCAGCTTTTTTCAGAAATCCCAAAATACAAATAAATTTTATTTAAACATAATATTTATTAAAGTAAAAGTAAAAGACACTTGGTGTAAGTTTCACAAATTATTTATTTAAAAACATTTCGGAACGATTTCGATTTATCAGGCCATCTTTGTATTCCTCCGACGATGGCCCTCGAAATCGATCAGAAATATTTTTAAATATATAATTTGTGAAACTTACACCATTGTCTTTTACTTTTACTTTTGTACAATGTCTCACCAAGTACCTACAGTTGAATCCATCAATTCTAATATTTATTATTAAAAAGAGTAATACGTAATTGCATATACGTAGTTTTGGACACAGAAAATAATATATATTAGTTCTGCTTTTTAGAAAGAATATGCTTTTTGCCAGTTTACAGCAAAAACTACAAAATACAATTTGGAAACATATGGTGGAATTCTGTGTAAATCCATGCCATAAATCTGTAAATGATAAACAAAATCGCAACGAAATGAAATATTTTCTACTTGTCAACAAATATTTATGTGATTTTGTTTATTATTTACAGATTTATGGATCTATAAACTTATCAAAGAATTCCACCAATAATTTATTTTCTTTATATATTTAATATTGTTCATTAAATTTCTAATGTTTATATAATTGAATATTTTTCATATGTTTACACGTGTTCATGTAAAAAAGGGTCAGTTTCTAATTTTGTTTGTTGCGGTTTTGTCCCGCCTTACCAAAATAAAAATCTGGTCACCTTAGCAAATATTATTGCTAAGATGTTCTTATAATATATTTTAATTTCAGGATTGTTAGAAATGATAATAAGTTCTCACCCAATTGCTCGAGTACTACGAGAACATGTGATATTTAAAATAGTGCCAATGTTGAACCCAGATGGCGTATTTCTAGGAAATTACCGAAGCACTTTATTGGGATTCGATTTGAACCGTTCATGGCACATCGCTTCACCTTGGGGGCACCCGACGCTTAAAGCTGTTATTGATATGTTACTGGATGTTGACAAAAATAAGGTTCAGTATCAACTACCTGATCACATCAATGGCAACAACTATATATTCACACAAGTGGTTTTCAAACTTTTTGGATGCATGAACTCCTTGGAAACAAAAATCACAACTAAGTTCTTTCGCGACCCCCTTACTTTTTATGTGATCAAAATTGCGGTTTGTAAAAGGTTGATTTAATAATGTACATTTTAAACATAGAAGATTTCAGAAATTAGTGAAGGAAAAATTTCTCATTAGGAACTTTACCGTAGTTTCTTAGGAATCTTAATGTGTAGGTATAATAATTTGAAGAATTAATTATATTTTACTATCAAGCTTGTAATAAATTTTTTGATGACCTGTTGCATCGCCGTTATTTAAATTTTTATAATAAGTTTTCCTTAAATAGATCTTGTCGAGATGAACTATCAAATGAGTTATATAACTTTGCTTTCAAACATTCGATATTATATTTTTCATTGAATTAATCATTAAATTTTAAATGAAAGCGTTCACCTGCTGCAAATGTAGATCGATCTTGGAATACATGTTTTTTTAAATTTGTAAATAGCATCCGACGACCTCCGTCCAATGTGTTCGCGACTTGTTTGAAAACCACTAATTTACACAATTATTTGGTCTATCTAGAAATTTTCAAATTTTAAGTCTAATATAAAAATAGAACAACCTACCTATTTTTTTATGAAACTACATGATAAGCTATGACGATCAGTGAAAACGCAGGTTGAAAATTCCTTATATTACAAGATATATGATTTTTCGAAGTTTTATATTAGGGTTATGACGTCCCACGTTCGTTTCAGTGGTTCTGAACTTGTTTCGTTCAAAGATTGCTAATAATATACGACTGAATTCTACAAAAATATTTTGTAGTAGTTGAAAGCTCAAGAAAACGAATTCAAATTGTTGTAATATACAACGTGTAGTACATGTACATACTAGCAAACGACGAACAGTTAGTTACGTTCTATTCCGCATATGTCTCCTATTTACCGCGCAAAAATACTTGTGGCGAATGAAAACGCTTCCGATCTTGTGATGTCACTATATTTTTGATAGCTTATATCTTTGATGCAAAACATTATTTTGAACAAATTTTTTCACTAATATTCATTATACAACCTATATTTTACGTTTTTATCATCCATTCTTGTTATTTCGATTATGGTATAAGAGCCCATTAAACGATCAGTGTAAAAAGGATTTTTGATCAGTAAAAATTAAAACTTCTAGCAGTAGTAAAATAGATTTTAGTAACTTTGAAACAGTAGGTGTTTAAGATAAATAAAAGAAGTAAATAAACATAAAAATAAATTAAATTAATAACAGATTTTTCGCAAGAGATTATAAATTCTGTCAGTGGCAGCTCGTCAAATGAAGCAACTGAGCCACCGCCTCTGTGTTTGAAACAATCAAGGACGTTGAAAAGAGGGAATACGGCATTAAAGTCAAGACTGTGAGGCTCGGCAGATTGACAGAGACAGAAGTATTATTTTCTGTACCGTGCTTAGCCCCTGCTATTGCGCAATAGTACAGAACAGAATCATTCTCCCTAAAAGATTATAAATTTTAACAAGGAAACTGAAATTATCAACGTTTATTATTAGTGTGATCTATCGATTAAAATAAATATTTGTAATTGTAATTGTTGAACAATATTTACTATTAATAATAAATATAAAACCTGCTAATATGAAGAGGAAGTTTGAGAATAAATATCAAATTTATGTTTTTAAACAAATCAAAACTACAATTACTTCAACAAACATAAGTGTAAGGAGATAAATATGTACAATTCCACATAGCACAACGATTGAAACCCAAATCAACACCTCGTGGTTATGTTCACATACAACAACGCCCCCTGACAACGCCTAAACGCCACTTTTCTTACACAAAAATTCAAAATATTTGGAAGGAGAAGAAATCTGGCTAAGCACGGTGCAGAAAAACTATTGTTGTCTCTTTCCCTTGCCCAAGCCTCACTTCAAGCAATGCTACAGTATCGTAAAGGCATATCCCCTCCTTTGAACGTCCTTGGAAACAATAAACAAGAACTTTTGGTTTTGTAAGTAAAAATAAATTTAGTTGTTTTACCAATATAAGTCATTGTAAATAAAATACATAAAATTTGTGTGGCGATAGGGCGCAGCCTAAACGCTGTACTACTTTACAGTGGCCCATATAAACAAAGATCGCTCTAAACATTCGACTGTATCATCGGTCTGCTGATAGAAGCGACTGTAGTCTTCGTTTCATCCAGACACATTTCTCGATACTGAATTGGATGGCTCAAGCTGTCTGGTGCATGCGCATTCCAGTATTCTTATTATAATGTGAGGCAATGCTTTCGTCGCCTCTCGATAAGCTTCGGTATGTTCCGTATTATCCTCAGACAAAACATACCTGGACAAAGTCTGCCGTATTCAAGTCAATGCAGTGTTGTGAAGGAGAAAGAGTTGGAGTAACTTGTGGGTGAGGCGGGTACACTTTGATGTTATGCAAGTTGCAAACATTTGTGTAATTATTTTTATATTCAATTACTTAGTTTTCATACATCAAAGTAAAGGTTAGTTTTTGACATATTAAGTGTTTTGTATACGCACTTTTGTATTTAAATAAATAAAATGCTCGCGTCTGATAACTGTCATCAACAAAAATGCAACCCGCATAACACCAACTTGTACTAGCTCTTTGCCGCGCACCCGTCTCATCGCAAGTTATTCTAACCTATTCTACTTCACAACAAACGCCGTTGTTCTCCGTCTAAGTTATGTTTTGTCTGAGGTATTATCGCTCTGAGCTACAACGCATATTATGACGCGTGTCGTGTCATACGCTGCGTTTTAAACTTTTACGTCGCTCAGTTATACTTATTCTAAGGTTTAGGGTTAAATTTGTAGTTATTTGACTAATTTGTAGCAATAGCTAAATTTTCAATAAAATAGTAATAATTTTATGATGATATAATTAATCAATTTGCTAAAGATAGAAGAATAGATATAATTTATAGAAAATAAACTTTAATTTTGTTAGTTTTTTACAATTAAAATATTTTTATTTTTATTCTTTATTTTTCCATCCCGATTATTAGATTGGGCCAAGTCGCCTCACGATAGTCACGAGTCGCCACTGAATTCTGTATATTTGGTTTTTGTCAAATATGTTTCCCGTTTACCTTAAATGCATAACTGTGGGTGTTGTGACCATTCGGTATATTTTGTCTGTAGATACAGTAATTAAATTTCAACAAATTCTAACGAAATTTTGGTATATTGTGTAATAAGATATGGGTGTGATTCCTTGAATTCGTTTGCCTTATTAAATAGCGTAATTAAAATTGTACATATCGTCAATTTATTTTAAACTGACATTAAAATTAAAATAGTGCTTCATCCGTCAGCCTGAATTCTGAATATTATGAAGTTAAAATCGCTTTTTAATAGATGCAACCTACGCTACTTTACTGCATGGCTGGTTGTTGCCACTTATGTGATCAGGCGTTTTTCCTAAAATAACCAATGTACAGCATTTATAAAACTGAAATATGTAACATAGGAAATACAATGGTATTTTTTAAAATGTTGATTGTAGCTTCCCTAATTCAATTAGACCAAAAGTGTAAATATAAAAATGTTTAGAATTAAAAATTGCATCTAATGAGTACCTACTGCTCAATTGTTTTTTATGCAAGAGTAAGAAGCAAACAAAAAATGTCTTTTATAAATAAAATTACGGACCTTGTCGTTCAGATAGTGATGATAAAATACGGTATTTCAAACAATTTGTTGTATGATACGCCGCAATTTAGATTGTTCCAAAAATTATTCAAAAACTAGTTTAAAAGTTAGTGTAATATAAAACGAGCTTCATTTATTTTACATAGGATCGAGGAATCGACATATTCGAGTATATTTTGCCAGCATTGGTATCTCAAGAACCGTAAAAGATACAAAGTTGATTATATTACCAAAGTAAAATAATGAAATTAAAAAATATATCATCACGCCATTTACCTATTACTGGGTATGGTACTCTGCCGTAATATATCTCAATAAGTGATATATTTTGCGAGTGAAGTGCGGTTATCAGCCGTCAAATAACGGCCCTCAAGGATGTTAAGGGAGAGGGAGGCACAGGACTAGTTTTAAATGGCGAAAATTGTTTGACGGCTGTGGGAATTGAACCCGGGTTTTCGAATTCACAAATAATACATATAGATAAAAGTAAAAATGTTAAATTGACAATTTTCTTTAAATAATTTTAATTAAAAATTACGCTTGAAAGATATATACTTTTTTAATTAAAATATTTTTCATTGTCGTATATTTTTTAATGGGCTCCTGAACTTTATTTAATTTAATTTTTTTATTAAATTACATGATAAACTATGACGATCAGTGTAAATGCTGGTTGAAAATTCTTTATATTACAAGAGATATGATTTTTTTGAAGTTTTGTGTTGAGGTTATGACGTCCCAAGTTCGGTTCAGTGGTACTTAACTTGTTACGCTTGAAGAGTGCAAATAATATACGATTGAATTCTTGAAAAATAATTTTACTATGTTGACAATAATATTTTATAGAAGTTGCAAATCTAAGAAAACGAAATTATTGTATTGTATAAATATACAACGTGCTGAACATGTACATACAAGCAAACGACGAAAAGTTTCAAAAGCAAGTGCTGAGATGGCATATTTAGTTACGTTCTACTCCGCATATGTCTCTTATTCACCGCGTGAAAGTAACAAAACTATTATAAAAATTATTATTTTTTAATTATATTCGTTTGTTTTCATGTATATTTTTAGTATTCCCTTTAACTAACCACCATGCAACAGTGAAATATTATGAAAAGTTCAAAAAAAGATTTAGTGAATATATCATGTTTCTAATATATATAGACTTAAAAAATTGAAAAAGCGCGCTCACTATTTATAGTAATAAATAGTGAGCGCGCTTTTGCAATTTCACACAAATATATTCTCTTCGCAGTTTATAAAATATAATGAAAATGTTTTGACACTTTTTAAATAGGCACTATAGCATAGCATATTTTGGAACCACTTGAAAAATAGTAAAAACTGACAAAATTGAGCCATAAACAAAAACATAATACCTATTATATTACTTATTTAATTGATAGTTTTAAATAATATTGTATTTACAATTCGAACAAATATTTGATTTTAACGCTGCAATGCGCGGGCGTTTTCTCAATATATGTATATAATGCCAATGGCACACTGGTCGAGGAGCATGAATGAGCGTCGAGGAACTCATCGATGAAACAACAGAACTATGAAAAATAGAGGCGTCTCTATTTCCATCGAGGAGTTCCTCGATGAAACGATTGTGTCTCATTTCACGTTAGCGTGGGCTGTCATTTTGGTTTTGCTTTTTTTTTCGTGTTTGTTTATTTTATCAGTCAGAGTGCGTTCTGTTGTTTCATCGATGAGTTCCTCGACGCTCATTCATGCTCCTCGACCAGTGTGCCATTGGCATAACGTATTATTTGTCGGTAGATTATTTCATTTTAATCTGTGTATAATAGTTACATGCTACATTTTTATTTTTTAATGTGACGACATTGGTTACACATCCTCTATTATTAATTGAATAATTAATTGAAACTACAAAAACGAGTATTTTCTAGATAAAGAATCAGATGACATAATGTGCCAGGCTATTCCAACAGAACGGTGTTTAAAGAAATATTTAACGCATATTAATTATAGTTCTAAATGTGTTACAAAAAAAATGATCAAAAGTAAAGTATCCATATACTAAAAGTTAATATGTAAAATATTTAATTAAGAATTGAATTTTTCAAAACGATCGTCATTGATGTCCTTGAGACATAGGTGGCTTCATTAAGGTGAAACATACGGGCTGAAGTTCGTCAACCAACAATTTGTTATCGTGTATATAAGGTTTCTTGCGGTCCTGACAAAAATGTAGATTTGACCAATCACAGAAAATCACAAAAAATCTGTATAGAATAGTGGAAGGAGTATTGGAGCGCATTTAAAAACTATACAAACTTGAAGATTTTCAAGAACATTATTTAAAATCACAGGAAATATTTCAATATGATGTCAACACAATAAAAACTAAAATTTAATAAAATACAGTATTTTATTTGATATTATAATATAAAAATAAAAACATTTTTTTTCAGTTATACATAAGCATATATAATAGTATATTATTTTATAAGGAACTAAAGTGATACTTTTTGTGCACTCGTCCATTAACTACAGATGAAGCACAAAAAGTCACTTTCACTGCACATAAAGTATACCATTTTTTCTTCAAATGCCGGAATATTTACCCATTCTATCATATAATTTCTCTGACTCACGTGAACGGCAGAAAATGTCTTTCTGCTCAAGAAATTCTTTGCTTTTAAAGAGCGTAAGAAAAAGTATTTGACAGAAAAATCAAACTAACTGTTTCTATGGATTCTGTGGCATATTCCTGATCGACATACTTCTTTCTTTTCGTGAATCAACTATTTCTGGAGCAAGTTCTTTTACATAAAATGTCTTTAATATTGGAAGCATCCATTTAACACTCTTCATCCATTTTTATTGTCTCTATTTCTATACCCAGAGGTGTCCAAATAATAAAATCACATTCCTCTCGTCCTGTTATGAACAACTGGCCTTGTATTTGGTAATAATAATTGTGATTCGTCTTTAATTTTAACTTCTCACTATCTAAAACAGAACAGAAGTTTTTATTTTAACAGCAGCTTCTTTTGGTGACAAATGTCGAGCTGTGTATGAACATTTTGATCAACTAAACCAACTGGCGAAGCAGCTAAATATCCTGCATTAGGTTCTAAATTTACAAATAAACCACATGGTGTTACTGTAACTCCAGTTACCTGCTCTTAAACTTGTATTGCCACAGATTCTCTAGTTTTACCCCAATCAGTTGCTGCAGTTGTAATATTTCGAACGTAAAGTATTCTTTCTACAAGTGGTCCAGCTGGAAGTTTACACACTTCACCAAAGTTTGAAGTGATTAATCTATGCTTCCTTGCCTCCATCCATAACATGTCTTCAGATTGTCCACGCATTTTTATTTCCAACTCATTGCGCTTGTTGATATCTACACTTAACATTGCTATTAATTTATAGTAAAATTAGGTAAAAAATACTTGCAATATAAAAATATAAATAAAGCGAAAGTAGACTTCATTTATGGAATGTATAGTTTATTCCTGGGCAACATTTCGATAGTTCTGTTCTGATGTATTTACTTTGTCAGCCTAATCTTATTAAGGCAGTGTCCGCTTCAAAACTGTTAAATAAAGCTTTAATATTAATAAATAAACACTTATAAATACAATTCTACTTACCTTACATACATTTGACGTTTGAGGTTAAAACTATATCCAAAAACTTTATTATTACTTTATTATTTTGTAAAACTTGATTATTTTGCAAACAACATATAATATATTCACTATTATTATCATTAATACTTAATCTTAAAACATTTTTACATATCTGGTAGCCAAATTTAATTTAGACTGAAAGTTCGATACTTGAGTGTACATCATACGTCATCAAAAATCCGAATCACACAACGAAAACTCATGATTCAAGAACACCAACAATAAATCTATGCAAATTTGAATTTCAACAATTAATTTCTTACGAATGTCATTATATAGATAAATATAAAGCAGTGTATTACTTTCTTATAACATTGTAGTTCATGAATAAATACTATTTAAGAGCAAATAAATCATGAAAATATATGAAAAAAATTATATAAATGAAGCAGCCAAATTCACAATTTTGAGTCAGATTTTCTCAAAATTGGGCCCTACGTTTTCAATAAAAAAAATATGTATATTTAAAATTAAGATAGTCTATAACACAAAAAAAAATCAGCCAAATTAAACACAACACTTTTGAGAAAAAAAAGAAAAACTCTGTTTTTCATGGTATTTTGGCCTATTTTATTTTTTTGCTAAAAATTGTCGTGTTTAATTTGGCTGAAAATTTCATCAGGCTTAGTCTGTCGTATTTATAATTTACTGTATTTTTTATATTGATATCGTAGGGCCCATTTTTGAATAAATTCAAATTAAATTTGGTGTGATATATAATTTATTTTCTTTTGTTATATGAAAGATATGTCAAATTAGTAATATTATTATAAAACTTTGAACCTTAGACTACAAGAATATGTACAATAAATAATATGTTTCATATATAATAAAAAAGATATTTTATTTCAAATAGATCGAGGCAGATCGTCATTTCATCACTGTTCTGTTGTTATCTTCAGCCCGTATGGTTCACCTTAAGGTGAAGCATTCCTTTGTTATCGTGTATGTAGGGTCTCTTGCGGTCCTGACAAAAATGTATATCTGTATAGAATAGTGCAAAAGTTATTGGCGCGCGTTTAAAAACCATGTAAACGTGAAGATTTTCAAGAAAATTATTTTAAATCACAGGAAATATTTCTATTTGATGTCAACACAATAAAAACTAAAATTTAATAAAATATATTTTATTTGATATTATAATATAAAAATAACATTTTACTTACATTTTTATTTCAGTTATACATAATCATATATAATAGTATATTATTTTATAAGGAGCTGAAGTAATACATTTTGTGCACTCCTCCATTAACTACAGATGAAGCACAAAACGTCACTTTCACTGAACATAAAATATGCCATTTTTTCTTCAAACGCCGGAATATTTACCCATTATGTCATATAATTTCTCTGACTCACGTGAGCGGCAGAAAATGTCTTTCTGCTAAAGAAATTCTTTGATTCTAACGAGCGCCAGAAAAAGTATTTGATAGAAAAATCAAACTTTAACTGTTTCTATGGATTCTGTGGCATATTCCTGATCCACATACTGCTTTCTTTTCGTGAATCAACTATTTCTGGAGCAAGTTCCTTTACATCAAATTTCTTTAATTTTGGAAGCATCCATTGAACTAGCTCCTCATAAATTTTTATTGTTTCTACTTCTATATTCTGAGGTGTCCAAATAATGAAATCACATTCCTTTCATCCTGTTATGAATCTTATTTTGATAAAATATTTGAGGTTAGAAATTAATTACTTTCTATAACCGTACAATTAAAAACTTTTTTGTTGAAAATATCGTTTATTGAGAGATAAATAAAAGATTCCAGTTCTTCAAATTATCCTGTTCTACTAGTATGCTCATCTAAAACTGATGAAATATTTTATTATAAAAAAGTACCCATAACTTTGAATATTATAATATAATATAAAACGAAAAACAAAATTAGACATATTTCAAACCACAAATTATGAAATGCTTATAATTTTCATATATATCTCTATGAAGTACATCTTGACACACATGATTATGACAGCTGTCATTCTTCCAGATCATTTTAACGCTGAGTGTACGTCGAAGCCCACATCACATGTAGAAAATAAGAATTTCGCGAAGAAGCAACAATAAATTTAAATTTCAAAAAAATATTTCATATATTTAATCTCATCCAAATGAAGAAACAAGTAGTACTACATAATCTTTGAACATTCAGCTTTTTGTTATGTGTATGAACAAGAATATTTAATCTTTATAATACAAATAAATTGAAATTGAAGTGTAGGAGAGCATGATATCAAAATTTTAGAACTGATTTGATCTAAAATGCTAGAAACGATTTTAATAAAAAAATTCTGTATATTTAAGAATATGGTCTTCTATAACTCAGAAAATTTTTATCCTATTTAAATTTACAGTTTTGGAGAAAAAACTAAAAAGTGCTGTTTTGAGCCTTTTTTCGCATATTTGATTTTTTTTCTCCAAAACTGTAAATTCAAATTGGATAAAATTTTTCTGAGTTATAGAGGACCACAATACTGAATTTTTTAAATAAAATCGTTCCTAGCATTTTTGAGAAATAAATTCAAATTTTAAGTGTAATTTGTTTCAATATTTGTGCATAACATTAATGGTATCTAATTTATTACCATACTTTGAAGTTTTGCCTTCAAAATTGTATACAATACTTAATAAGTTTCATTCATAATAAGAATAATATTTCGTTTCAATGAGTTCAAGGCAAATCAACGTTCTGATACTAACTTCAGCCCGCATGGTTCACCTTAAACTACAACTTCACATTGTGAGGCAATGCGCATGTGCATCGAAATAGTACATATTAGAATAGCACAGAAATATAGTACATCAAATTCTACTATTTTAATTTAACCTAAAAAATGTACAAACATGTTTACTTCCTAAATTTGTAGAATAATAATAATTTTATTGTTATTACCTGAATAAGAGTTGGAACGTGATTAATATAATATAGTTCTTCATAAATTTCGTATAAGTAAAAACTGACCTATATAAATATGTAAAAATGATTAGGATAAATTAATTTGTACGGACTGTAGCGTGGTGCGTGATTTTAGTGTTTTCCTAGAAGTAAAGTTAGTCATTTATTACACAGCAAAATGAAATCTGTATGCATTGGTTATTTTTTTTACCTACTGATCCTAGCTTTAATGTGGAATTCAACTATATATAATTTTCTTTTTGTTAGATATATTGCATAATACTTTAATATTAATATTCCGGCAGGAATTTCAATTGGATTTTATAATAGATATACACGCACATACAAATCTTAAAGGCTGTTTTATATATGGAAATGCATATGAAGATGTATACCGGTATATTATTACATTTATTTCAATTATTGTTTGTAAAACAGTTTTATGATTTGCAGATATGAACGACACACCGTATTCCCGAAACTACTTGCAGCTAACGCTGATGACTGTTTTCCAACAAACATGATGTTTAATGCTGATATTAATAAAAGGGGTACCGCCAGGAGATTTTTTTATTCGGCTCTAAACGATAAAGTGAATTCATATACACTTGAAATATCAGTGTCAGGTTATCAACTACCTGGTGCTAATATTTTTATCCCATATACTGAAGATTCCTGTATCCTTTATATGCATGATTAGAAAGTAAATTTTGACTTACTGATTGACACATAGGGAGTTCGGCTGTAGTATCGGAGAGAAGTCTCAATAGATAAATATTTAGTTTGAGTTATACATGGGGGAGCCATGATGAATCACACTTTTAAACTTATAAACACGACACTGATTATTAAACACAAATTAAGTTTCTTGATTAACGTTATTCACGATTACACGTGTTTTCACAAACATGTTCGTGAAGACGAGTTCGAAACGAAAGCAAACTACGCATGTCTGTTTATAAACTTTTCGTTCCACGCGGTACTAGAAGCGGCAAATTTTAAAATGATAATTTTGAAGTAAATACTTAACAATTGATGAAATCAAATTGATTTCTAAAGAGAAAAATTGGGATACCGCCAGGATTTGAACCTGGAACCTATGTTTATATGCTTTAAATCAACTAAGCTATGGTCGCCCTGGGTTCAAATAGAATTTTATTCTAATTTTCTCTGTATTTTGTCATGTATCATAGGCAGCCTCGATCCCATGACTTTTTTACATACCAAAAGAATTGATACGAGAGTCGTTTGCAAGTGACACTGTTATTTAATGAGAATATTTAACAAGTGAAATTTAATTTGTATTTTAAGTAAATACTTAACAATTGATGACATTAAATTGAATTACTTGTCGATATTTTTTTCTTTATAATTTAATTTGATTTCATCGTTACTAAAATATGAATTAAATTTCAATTGGGAAGTATTCTCCTTAAACAGAGTCACGAAACAGAACAGAAAAATTAGAATAAAATCAAATTTTAATCCAGAGCAACTATAGCTTAGTTGGTTTAAAGCATATGACTGAAGGTCCCAGGTTGAAATTCTACCGATATCCCAATAAATATTATATAATAATATAATTAAGGACTCCGAAATAAGTTTTTTTTAATGGTATGTATGGCTTTGTACTGTCGCAATACCTGGTATTTAATCATGCACTGTAATAGTGATTAAATTCCTGTTGTTTTCCAAAATAATCCCATTAAGTTACTTATCAATGGCAAGAACTGATTTTGAACGATTTTTTCATTTTCAATTAATTCATATATGTTTGCGCACCGAGCAAAAAATATTCAAACAAAAAAAAAGTATTGTAGGTCGATAAATCTACGTAAAACCGCGGCTGGAATGCGCTTTAACTCCGCCCATTCGGGTATATAACGAATGGCATGATTCTACTTTGGCACTAGTGACACAACGATACCACTTATATTATAATAAAAAAAGTTTGGCTCCATTTAAAATAAGAAAGTTAATGATATTTCCGGTCGCATTAGTAGACCCTCTTTACATTAAAATCAGTTACTATTCGACAGACATTACTATTCAATCACTAAACATACTCAAAAAATAAATACTTTGTTTTTTAATGTGAACCGTCAGAAATTCGCTTGCTCGACTTATTATTAACATATTTGACATTATTTAACGAACCACCAATATTGTGAATATCAGCGTAAGTCAGCATGCCTAATAAACTTAAGCATTTGTTAAGCAGCAATTATCAAGAAAAAAATCCGATAGTATTAGATATGAGATGCGGTCGAAATTTACTGCGAGCATTTATGGAATATTATCAAGTAGTAGAAGTGATCCCAATGAACATAATAGAAGAAATGTTTCCAAAAAAGAAGCGAAGACCTCGTACACATCATTCAAGCTCTTCATATAGGAATAAAGTCCAAGTCCGGCCGAAAACAACTCGTTGCAACGCTACTATACATTTCACTGATTTAAACATCAATTACGACAGTTCCACATCTTATGATGAGCTTCCATATTCTTCTAGAAATCAATTGAGTCCCACAAGAACACAGCACGAAGCTATAACGCCATATAAAAAGGTTGGAGGTGGATTTATGTCAAAAGGAGTACAAAGTGCTTGTTCACCTCCCCCGCAAATATTTGATTTTCCGCCTCAGCCGAGTTTAACGATAATCGATTTTAATCAAATAACCAGAGGAAGTCTTGAAAAAGCAATGCAAAAAAATCAAACTACACATGTGGTGAGTAAGCATAACGAAAAATAAATTTCTTTCCTAATGTAAAATAACTCAAATCACATGTTAATGAATACATTTATTATTATTAGTTAACTTTGTATCTAATCTAGTATAATACCCGTCGAGTTTGGCCATTATGCTCAATAAATTTAATTACATAACAAAATAAATTACAAAACTACGGCCTAAAATTTACGACAGAAGTAGGACGTAACCTGATTATGACATCTGATTATCACAAGATTTTAAAATAAAATGGTATTATTAGTTTTTGTTTCGTTTGAACTTTTGCCTAGCGAATGAAATGATTGAAAAAGCTGTGAGCAAACGTCACGAACATTTCTAGTGAACCATTGGAGACTAAGGGTGAATAAGACTGGACATATTTCGAAAAATGTATACTTACGCTATTTTGAAGAACAAGTTTTATATTCTATAACCTTTGTTGTTTTTCAAATATAGTCAAGTTTTCTATAATATAAATACGTAACATGTCCATTCTACTAATTTATGTGATGACAAATTTGAAAAAACACGTATTTCTTTGAGTTATATAAATTTATAATTAATGAATCACATTTTTATGCGTAATGGGGCCGTTTACAGTGTTCTGCGTTTAAATTTATACTACACAAATAAAAAATTATGTAAATATAAGTTTAGGAAAATAACTAATTAAAAATGTAAATAAAATACAGCCCTATTACATATCTTGTAAACAGTGCCTATCTTGAATGTATGATATATGTTTCTATAGGATTACTGGTAGTTTTCTGATAAATTGTAATAAATGAAAATAATATGAATAAACAAACATTACAGAAAAAAAGATACATTTGAGTGAACTAAATCAGCCACAAAAAGTAAGTAAATAAACGGATTTTATTTCTAATTTATTACAAAGAAGTTCATCTCTTTCAACCTTGTTCGGACAGTTCTTGGTATCTCGCGAACATCATCTTTTTAACACAGTCTTTGTACGTTTCACCAGGAAGTGCAGTATAGGTAGCTTGTTTAGAACCTAATCCAACTGTACTCAGTCTCTGCTCAGCCTGAAAAAATACATCAATTATAACAATGAAATATTATATGGTTTTCTGAAAAGCGTTGTGAGATTACTCCATCATTTTTTAAACTACAAAGTCTTGTTTCATTTTAAATTCACCTCAAAAGTAAATTGTTTGCTTTTTATTTTTACTGCACAAAAAAAACTGAATTTATTTTGCATAGGATTCAAGTGTAAAGGTATAAACAAAAAAATATATATACAGGTACCAAATAAATAACTAGTACAAGTAGTCTATACTTTTAATCAAATATTTATAACCTAAGCAATACCATTTTTTTCTCTCCATTCCCCTTTTAGAATAAGTAAATTTAATGATGGGGTTGGTGGTTCAGTGGTAACGAGTCGGTCTGTGGATTTGATAACCTCGGTTCGATTCCCACAACCGACAAACTATTTTCACATTAAAATTACTCATGTGGCTCCCACTCTACTAACATCTTTGGGGGCCGTGACTTGACGGGTGCTACAGTAGTGTATCACTCCCAGTCATGGGCAAAATGCGTGATGATATATTCATTTATTTAATTTATATTTTGATAAACATTTTCATTTTTTGGATATAAAATACTTACTTGAATAATAGTTGTCCTTCCTTGATTACTTTTTCCTAAACCTTGTCCCTCGGTCCAACCCATCTTCTGAAGCAGTCGATTTCCTACATTTTCGGAACCAATTGGATCACTGGTCGATGCAGACACGACAGGCGGTTCAGGAACTTCCCGTGCTTTCAGATATTTCTCCTTCAATCGGCTCGGCTGTGGTTCATCCGATTCGCCATACTTCAAACGACGTTCTTTAGCTCTATCTCGATATTTTAGTTTTTTACCACTTTCCAAACTTTTTTGGAGAAATCGTAACTCTAAATTCTTCTTGTGTAAAGCTGAAATATCTTTGTGTCGAGATAAATCCTCTTTTGTGAAGAACTGCCGTTTGCAAAGCAAACAAATTAATTTTTCCCAGTCTAAACAGTCGGATCCATCGTCGCCTTCTTCATCGCCAGATGTATCACTTGAACCTCCATAGGCCGCTACTAAACCTTCCGCCTGTTAACAGAAAATACATATTTTACTTTATATTATTATTATATATTTTAAATAAGACATTTTATTGCAATAAAATAAATATTCAATTGAATACGCATAATTATGAAGATGATGAATTTTCATACAATTAAATTTATATTTACGATGACTATAGAAATTTGTAAGAAATACTCACAACAGAACAACAGATCTGCAGTACGCTAGGAAAACTGAATGTTATTAATTTGGTTTAAGTTTATATTTAGTAAATGATTGAAATATTTACTTGAACACTTCCCACTTATTTAGAATGTGCTAGATGTTTCAGGTCAAATTAATTTAGCAATGATAGAACATTAAATATTTTTAAATGATTTATTATCATAAAACCATTACGTTCTACTTCTATATTTACGTAATGGTTATTATTAATAATATAATTATATAGAATATAAAAATATGATTAAATATGAATAAAGTCCGTGATAACTATAGCCAGAATGTACAATCAAAATCATGGGGTAGATGGCTCAGTGGTATCAAGTCGGCCTGTGGATTTGAAAACTTGGGTTCGAATCCCATAGCCAATAAACAATTTTCACCCTTGTGACTCCTCTTCGGTGGTTATTATTAATAATATAATTATATAGAATATAAAAATATGATTAAATATGAATAAAGTCCGTGATAACTATAGCCAGAATGTACAATCAAAATCATGGGGTAGATGGCTCAGTGGTATCAAGTCGGCCTGTGGATTTGAAAACTTGGGTTCGAATCCCATAGCCAATAAACAATTTTCACCCTTGTGACTCCTCTTCCACTAACATCTATGGCGGCTGTGATTTGACGGCTGGTAACCGCACTTCACTTACCGAGATCTGCTACGGTAGAATGCCACACCCATTGATATATTTATACCAGCCGTCAAATCACTACCTTCAAAGATTTCAGTGGAGGGGTAATTTTAATGTGATGAAAATTGTTTGGTGGTTGTGGAAATCTAAATCGGGTTCTAAAATTCACGGGTCGACATGATTTTAATGTGATTTTTTTTTGTAAATGGCAAGGTAATATATTGACACAAATGGAAACAATTATTATAATGAATATAATGTCTTCATTTATAACGAAAACATATTAAGACAGTAGTAGAAATAATAACATTGAACAGGTTCGAAATGTAAGGAATTGAAGTAAAATGTAAGTATGTAATGTCCGTTTGCACCATTGAAACTTAAATTTTAATTTTAAATGTTTGAAAACAGCAATGTTAAACGTGTTCATATGATAGGCTTAAAATTTAAGTTTCGTTGGTGTAAACAAGCATAAGTGATGCTGTATGCAGCAAAAGATAATTTCAAAGTAACTAACTTGCGCTTTTGATGTAAAGGTCGGTTCAGTTTTTTGTCCAGCAAAAACATTTATCGCTTGTGAGGTAGTAGTAGCAGAATTTTTCTTCTCCAACACAGCGAAACCAATATCAGCCGCAGCTGTTGATGTTCCATTGCTTTGAGCTTGCGCTTCATATACTGTTGGTGCTCTAGTAGTTTCCTTCTTCTGATTTAGATTCTTTGCCCAACGTTCCATATCTTTAGCGATTTTCTTTGCTACTTTAACTCGGTCTTGTTTTTCAACTTTAGGCTTCTTTGGATCGGGTGGTTGTGAAATTTCTGGACCTGCTGTGGATGTGGTTGGAGTTGCAGTAACGGTTTCGGTGGTTGTCGGTGCTAGTAAATAAGTAAATTTCTCGTTGTCCCAATATAAATATTTTTGAATAACACTATTGTAAT
The DNA here is from genome assembly GCA_911728475.2 of Pterostichus madidus. Lineage (NCBI taxonomy): Eukaryota > Metazoa > Arthropoda > Insecta > Coleoptera > Carabidae > Pterostichus > Pterostichus madidus. Next base: position 21,415,610 of record OU452311.1, on the reverse strand, counting down.
AATATTGCGAGTTTCTATCATAGTATAGTCCGGTAGTAGAGTCGTAGTAATAACCAGTATTTTTATCGTAATGATACTTGGTTACGTCTGGCACTGAGTATTTTTTCCCATCAATACCGTTTGGAATTTGTACCGGCATTGTACTGGTCTGATCATATATTGCTTTGCTGCTATTCCGTTGCAGAATAGCGTTTTGCGCTAAGGCAGCTGCGGCGTTTGCGGAATCCATTTGATTTTCTGAATTCAGAGTAATTGACACACCTTCATTAATTTGTTGAGCGAAATACATTTTATAGTACTGGAAGTACTGTTGGTATTCACCAGAAGTCTTTGCGTAACGGCTTGCACTGTAGTCTGCTAAGGAATTTAAATCGTTCATGCTATAAAAATTTGGCTGTGAAGCCGTTGGAAACTGCATCTGTGAGAATGCTTTTTTTACATCGCCCATGTGATATTTACAATATGAAATTATTGCTGAAACAAAAATAATAATTAAAAACATATAATTATTTCTGCTCGGAACTGGCGTCCCATGACATCTCAAATGCTCTCTGTACTCATATACTGAAACAACTAATGCAGTAAAATAAATACACTTATTCAACTGTTATAGAATGTACATTATGTGAAATAAAAGAGCAAGAGATAATTCTTTATACTGCCAATGCTGCACTTCTAATCTGGTAATCCAAAATTACATGTGGCTGAGTATCACATTGCTTACAGGCACTGTACTTCCGTTGTCTCACTAGCGCCCTTATTTGACCAGTTATATTCAAACATTTTGTTACTCAAAAACCCGGTAATTACAACATGTATCCGCTTTTTTTAATGGTTTATAGTAACTATATCTTAGTATAATAGTTCATTCCAAATATTTTAATAATGTAGCGAAAATGTTTTATATAATTTTCTTGAATCTTAGAATCTTACCAGTCTTTCCGTCAATAGTAAGCGGCGTTTCAAGAGACGTCAATGCACCATACAGTGATAAAGCGTCACAAGTGCTTTCGAGTGCTAAATAACAGATTCCTCTAGAAGTTGAAGTTAGAGGATCTCGACCAACCAAGACTCCAGATACTAAGCTAACCATGTCTGGAATAACACTTTTCAGTACGGTCATGACAGAGTCTTCGGTTGTGAGTGCATCCAGATTTCGTAGCATGATTGTCTTTGTAGCGTATGTGCAAACTTCATCACTACCACTACCGCCTTCTTCGCTCTCCATTCGAGAAGCGTGGCATTTGAAACAGTTGTCACGTCGTTTGAAATTCTGAGCACCACACTGGAACAAATACAAAAAGTTACGGAACTTATTTACTGGACTCAATGAACAAATCACCGCAAGTGATTTCAATGTAAATTTGGGAATAGAGAAATTCTGATAAAATAATTTTATTACTACTATAAAACTTTTTATTACATCATCGAAAAAGCCAACTACTATGGAACACACCAGTTCAAAGTTAGGACTGTTAGTTAATAGTTAAGCATAACTTATTACAATGAATAGCAATTGTTTCTGGAAGATTTAGTGATCTAATCTATATCTTTCATTTATTGATTTTCGAACAAGAAATTTTAGAAATATGAAATGAAACTTACTTTGATGCAGAACCAATCAGCCGTAGCTTTTGATGATGGAGGTTTCTCGGACTGCTGAGAGGCATCTTTGGGAATGCTGTATTGCATGATAGCTCGATATTGGTCTTGCAGCATCAACACGCCCTGCCAACAACAAGAAACGAAATATTGAAGAATATGTAAGTGATGAGATGAAGCTTGACTGTTATTCCTTGCTGTCTCGGAACAGCAAACCATTGCGAGTTCTTATGACAAAAACTAAGTAAACAATAATAAATAAATATTAAAGTCACAATGAAATTGTATGACGATTTGCTATAAATGTAATGTAAAATTATTGAATAATAATAATAAAATGAATGAACCACTTTCTAATAACAACATGCAATTGATTTACGTTACGAATAGAACTGAACGCAACGCTAGTGCAAAGCTATGCCGCATTACATGTCGTTTAGAACTTTTAAATTATGAATTGACCGCATTGTGACAAATGAAAAGATGGTCCTCAATTATCCTTTATTTATTTTGTTACTGAATCTGAATAGGAGAGCTCGAGCACCAAATCAGATACTTAGCCGTGTCTTATTAAGTATATAATATCGGTTACTACTTATAGTGTACGATTGCTACTGGCCGTTTCTCTTCCATTTCCGGCTCAGATACCTGTTTCATCTCCATCCAGCGCGTGGCTTCTTGCAGAGTAGTAAACTCGACAAACGCAAATCCACGAGATGCACCTACACAGTAATAACCACACAAATAACCAATAGTGTTGAACGGCATTTTAGGACCCACACGCACCGGCAATTACAAGAACTCGACACATTTTTTAAATTGTCTTTTTATACGTATACGGGGCCACCGTTTTCTTTTCTTTCTCTTTCTTTTGTGTTTTGAATTAAAGAAATAAAAATTAACAAAAAATATTCTCCATTTACCTGTATCCTTTTTCCGTATTAAGCGAATGTCCTTGGGCATCAGACCGCAGTTTATAATATCTTGTCGAACCTAAACACACAAAATATGCCCATTAATATTAAATTACCAATTAACTAAGAACCTGAAACTGAATATATTTGTAGGTCTATTCAGTTTCAGGTCCCAGGTCAGAATCCCTTACATCATTTTCAGTAATATGTTGAGCTAAACCACGAATCATTATGGTATTATTAGGAGGTTGATTCTTGTAAAATCCAGAATCGAAACCACTATTCGTATTAGAATTTACAGGACTTCTGTCACGGCCTTCGTTGCTATCTCTATCATCATCGCGGTAGCTGCGATCCCTGTCCCGATCTCTGCTCCTTCTGTTTTCTTTGTTGGATCTTCTGTCGCGATTCTTGTCTCTCCGAAATCTGTCTCGATGATGGGAGTCGTAATCACGGTCCTTGTGATGATGTCGTTCCCTGTCGCGATATTCTCGGCTTCTGGATCTTTCACGGTCCCATTCTCGATCCCGATCGCGATCTCTATCACGTCCGTGATCATAATCTCGGTCTTTCTCTCGGGATGTGAAGTATTCATAGTCGCTACCGCTGCTGTAACTTCGGCGGCTGTTTCTTGAATGACGCCCATCGGAATAATCGGAATCTTGGCCGCTTCTGTATTCTGTAATATACAAATTTAATGAGATTTAACTTTAATTTCTGCATGCTTTATATTAAAAATTCAAAGTAATTTGCAGGTATTATTCAAATGAATAATTAATTAAAAATATACAAATCAAACGCGGTGAATAACAGATTTTCAATTTAGTAAATTTACTCCAGAAGTACTTAACATAAGATACGCATTTATAATATAACACTGAGTTTCTATCAAATGTATTTATAGTCATTACGTTACTTGTATATTGTTCCCAATACTGAACACTCGAGTTTGCTTTATCACATATCGAAGTCTTCTTTGATCCATATGATGAAGACCACTTATTCCATGCGTTAAATTCTTCGTGAATTTTAATTGGTACCAAATTTGGTCGATCCGATTTGGCATTTAACTTCGATGAACGGGATTCTTCTTGTATTTTAATTGGTATTATATTTGGTCGACACAAATTTGAATTGGACTCGTTAATCGCTTTTGTTTGAACAAAATTTGACTCAAATGAATGGAATTCTTCTTGTATTTTAATTGGTACCAAATTTGATCGATTCAATTTTGAATTTGACTCTTTAGTCCCCTTCATTTTGACTAAATCTAACTCCGATTCCTCTAGCATTTTAACTGATAACAAATTTGGTCGCTTCGATTTTGAATTTGGATTCGCAATTTCTTTAGTTCTGACTACATTTAACTTCGAAGAATGGAATTCTTGCATTTCAATTGACACTAAATTTGGTCGACTAGATTTTGATTTGGCATTAGCTTTCCGATTAACTAATGTACAGATTTTTTGTTCTACCATAATTTTTTTGAGTGTATGGGATTCCAGCTTGGAATTAGGTTTCATTGAGTACCTATTCGAACCAGATGCTGATGAATGATGGTCAGATTTTGATCTTTGTGAGTACGGTACAGTTTTTCGTTTTTTTATACCTAAATGTGATTGCACTCTTGGTACATTCACACGTGCAGAATGTGATGTGCCTGAATTAATATTCTCTTTTGAATGTGATTTGTATGAATATAATTTCCTTTTAAAACTTTGATGCTTGGAATCTGATGGCGACACACGTGCAGAACGTGATGTGCCTGAATTCATATTCTCCTTTGAATGTGATTTGTATGATAATGTCCGTTTAAAACTTTGATGCTTGGAATCTGATGTTGATTTCCATTCTTTTGATTTAAAACTAGGATTCATATTCATAAAGAATTTGTTTTTTCCAAGTATAGGAGAACCCGCAACTTACAAACTTTGTGTAAAATAAAACTAAAAAAAATTGTTAGTAAAATACGCTGTAACACTAAAACAAATCATAGATCACAAGAATAAAACGTCAAGGTAAAAATAAAACCATAAAACAAAGATTACTAAACACACTGAAAGTAAAATTAAACCCATATCACAAAAGTATCTATCACGTATATTTTACCAGTTTCATTCTTCAGCTAAGCACTACTCTATTTAACGGACATTGTAAGAACTACTAATTCACAGAACATAGCAATAATACTAATTTCAGGATAAGTAGTTTAAGGTGAAACATTCGGCCTGAAGTTCGTTAATCAACAATTTGTTATAGCGTAAGTAGGGTTTCTTGTGGTCCTAACAAGAATGTGGATCGGTACAGAATAGTGAAAAAAGTATTGGCGCGCGTTTAAAAACTATACAAACTTGAAAATTTTCAAGAAAATTATTTTAAATCACAAGACATATTTCTATATGACGACAACACAAAAACTAAAATTTAATAAAATATAGTATTTTTTTTGATATTATAATAAAAAAAATTAAAAATTTACTTACAATTTTATTTCAATTATACATAATCATATATAAAGTATATTATTTTATAAGGAGTTAAAGTGATACGTTTTGTGCACTCGTCCATCAACTGCAAATGCGACACAAAACGTCAATTTCACTCCACATAAAATATGCTATTTTTTCTTCAAACGCCGGAATATTTACCCATTATGTCATATAATTTCTCTGCCAATCGTGAGCGACAGGAAAACATTTTCTGCCGCAGGTGAACTAAAAAAATTCCTTGATTTTAACGAGCGTCAGGAAGAGTATTTGACAGAAAAATCAAACTTTAACTGTTTCTATAGATTATGATATAGTATAGCTTTTTATATACAATTTTTCGCTTTCACCATTATGCCAGTTTATGCCACTTATATATCAATATATTCTAGAGTCATGACGAATTAGAAGTGTCATTTAATGAATGATTTATATGCGTAAAAATATTTACCAATGTCTATAAATGCACCAGAAAACCGTATTTTCCGTCCCACTGAATTAATCAGGTTATTTGAACTCTTTTAAAATTTCTTACTTTCCGTGTTTCTGTGGCATATATCTGATCGACATGCTTCTTTCTTTTCGTGAATCAACTATTTCTGGAGCAAGTTGTTTATTTCTTTAATATTGGAAACACCCATTAAACAAACTCCTCATCAATTTTTATTGTCTGTACTTCTATAAACTGAGGTGTCCAAATAATAAAATCTCATTCCTTTCGTCCAGTTATGAATTTTATTTTGATGAAATTTTTGAGGTTAAAAATGAATTACTTTCTATAACCGTATAATTAGATACTTTTATGTTGAAAATATCGTTTATTGAAAGATAAATAATACAGTTCAATATTCCACATAATCCTGTTCCACTACTATGCTCTCCTAAAACTGAGAAAATATTTTATTATAAAAAAGTACCCATGACTTTCAATATTATAATATAACACGAAAAACAAAATTAAACATATTTCAAACCACAAATTCTGAAATATTCATTTCATGTACATAGTGTAACATTTTAAAATATATCATGAATCATGACAGCTGTCAAAACGCCAGATAATTTTTGCACTGTGTGTACAACACAATAGATTAAAATGAGAATTTTACAAAGTAGCTTGAACAAATTCAAATTTCTAAAAAATATTTCATATATTTAATCTCTTCCAAATGAACAAACAAGTAGTACTACATAATCTCTAAACATTCAGCTTTTTGTTATGTGTATGTACAAGAATATTTAATCTTTATAATACAAATAAATTAAAATTGAAGTGTAGGGGAGGATGGTATCAAAATTTTAGATCTAATTTTCTCAAAAATGCTAGGAACGATTTTATTAAAAAACTTCTGTATATTTAAGAACATGGTCCTCTATTACTCAGAAAATTTTTATCCTATTTGAATTTACAGTTTTGGAGAAAAAACAAAAAATACACAAAAAAGTCCTGTTTTGAGCTATTTTTCGCATATTTTATTTTTTTTCTCCAGAACTGTAAATTCAAATTGGATAAAATTTTTCTGAGTTATAGAGGACCACATTCTTAACAATACAGAATTTTTTAAATAAAATCGTTCCTAGCATTTTTGAGAAATAAATTCAAATTTTGAGTGTAATTTCTTTCAATATTTGTACACAACATTAATGGTATCTAGTTTATTACCATACTTTGAAGTTTTGGCCTCAATATTATATACAATACTTATTAAGTATTGTATATAGTTTTGAAGCCAAAACTTCAAAGTATGGTAATATACTAGATACCATTAATGTTATGTAGAAATATAGAAAGAAATTACACTCAAAATTTGAATTTATATCTCAAAAATGCTTCCTACGATTTTAATTAAAAAATTCTCTATGTTTAAGAATTTACAGTTTTGGAGAAAAAAAATCAAATATGCCAAAAACCGCTCAAAACAGGACTTTTACGTGTATTTTTTGGTTTATCTCCAAAACTGTAAATTCAAATTAGATACAAATTTACTGTGTTATAAAAGATCATATTCTTAAATATACAATTTTTTTTTATCAAAATCGTAGGAAGGATTTTTGAGAAAATTAGATTTAAGGTGAAACATTCCGCCTGAAGTTCTTTAACCAACAATTTGTTATCGCGTAAGTAGGGTTTCTTGTGGTCCTAACAAAAATGTGGATCTTATAGAATAGTGGAAGGGATATTGGAGCGCGTTTAAAAACCTTACAAAAGTGAAGATTTTCAAGAAAATTATTTTAAATCGCAAGAAATATTTCTGAAATATTTCTGAAATTTAATCAAATACAGTATTTTATTTGATATTATAATATAAAAATAAAAAAAATTACTGTTTTATTTCAGTTATACATAATCATATATAATAGTATATTATTTAATAAGGATCTAAATTGATACTTTTTGTGCGCTCGTCCGTCAACTACAAAGGAGGCACAAAACGTCATTTTCACTCCACATAAAATATGCAATTTTTTTCTTCAAACGCCAGAATATTTGCTCATTATGTCATATAATTTCTCTGCCACTCGTGAGCGGCAGAAAGACATTTTATGTCGTAGAAATTTCTTGATTTTAACGGGCGTCAGGAAAAGTATTTGACAGAAAAATCAAACTTTAACTGTTTCTCTAGATTCTGATATGGTATAGCTTTTTATATAGAAATTTGCGCTTTCACCATTATGCCAGTTTATGCCACTTATATATCAATATTTCTAGTCATGACGAATTAGAAGTTTCATTTAATGAATGATTTATATGCATAAAAGTATTTTCCATTGTCCAGAAATGCACCAGAAAACCCTATTTTGTGTCCCACTGGATTAATCAGATTATTTGAACTCTTTTTAAAATTTCTTACTTTCCACGTTTCTGTGGCATATTCCTGATCGACATACTACTTTCATGTCGTGAATCAACTATTTCTGGAGCAAGTTAATATTGGAAGCATCCACTGAACAAACTCCTTATAAATTTTTATTGTCTCTACTTCTATACCCTGAGATGTCCAAATAATAAAATCACATTCCTTTCGTCCTGTTATGAATTTTATTTTGATGAAATATTTTAGGTTAGAAATAAATTACTTTCTATAACCATACAATTAAAAACTTTTATGTTGAAAATATCGTTTATTGAGAGATAAATAATACATTCCAATATATCAAATTATTCTGTTCCACTAGTATTCTCTCCTAAAACTGATAAAATATTTTATAAAAAAGTACCCATGACTTTCAATATTATAATATAATATAACACGAAACACAAAACTAGACATATTTCAAACCACAAATTATGAAATAATCATTTCATGTACATAGTGTAACATTTTAAAATATAACATGAATCATGACAGCTGTCAAAACGCCACATCATTTTTGCGCTGAGTGTACACCAAAGCCTTCTTCAATACATTAAAATGAGAATTTCGCAAAAAAGCTAGAACAAATTCAAATTTCAAAAAAATATTTTATATACGTATTCTCACCTAAATGAAAAAACAAGTAATACTGTATAATCTTAGAACATTCTACTTTTTGATATATAGATTAAAAAGAAAGTGAAATCTTTATAAAAGAAACAAATTTGAATTGAAATTGAGAAGATCAAGATATCAAAATTTCGAGTCCGATTTTCTAAAAAATGCTAGGAACGATTTTAATTTAAAAATCTGTATATTTAAGAATATGGTCCTCTATAACTCAGAAAATTATTATCCAATTTGAAGTTGTAACTTTTGAGAAAAAATAAAAATTACCCGAAAAAAGCTGGATTTCAGCGTTTTTTTGCACTTTTTATTTTTTTCTCAAAAGTTACAAGTTCAAATTGGATAAAATTTTTCTGAGTTATAGGGGACCATATTCTTAAATATATAGAATTTTTTAATTAAAATCGTTCCTAGCATTTTTGAGAAATAAATTCAAATTTTGAGTACAATTTCTTTCAACATTTGTACATAACACGAATGGTAATTAGTTTATTACCCTACTTTGAAGTTTTGGCTTCAATATTATATACAATACTTAATAAGTTTCATTCATAATAAGAATAATATTTCGTTTCAAAGAGATCAAGGCAAATCATCGTTCTGATACTAATTTCAGATCGAATGCTTCACCTTAAAATAATTTTCTTGAAAATCTTCACGTTTTTATAGTTTTTAAACGCGCGCCAATACCCCTTCCACTATTCTATACAGATCCACATTCTTGTTAGGACCACAAGAAACCCTACTTACGCAAAAACAAATTGTTGGTTAACGAACTTCAGGTGGCATGTTTCAAATCATCCGGGCTGAAGATAGCATCAGAACAACAGTCTGACGTGATCTCTTTAAAACAAAATATTATTCTTATTATGAATGAAAATTATAATTTATTGTAGATAATTTTAAAGCTAAAATTTCAAAGTATGGTAATAAACTAAATACCATTAATGTTATGTACAAAAGATTAAATAAATTACAATCAAAAATTGACGTTCTTATAAACGCGACGATCAATTTTAATTTAAAAATTCTTTATATTTACAAATCTGGTATAATGAAAAATAATTGAGATAGAAAATAAAAATTTGTTTATAATAGATCTACAACTATTCGCTTCTTTGTTTAACCACAATAATGATTTATTTAATAGTTGAAAAACTTATTAATACGGGACATGAAAAATAGATAAGACAATTTTGTAATAACATATTCAATAAAAAATTAATATATTTTTACAAATTTTTAATTTTGATAGAATTAAAGTAAATTATGGAGAAAATGTTGATATAATAGATATCTAAACAATCTAGTGTAATATTGACAGAATTCAGAGATGGAGCAAACTACTACGTTCCAACAGGGAGTATTAATAAACAAACTACATGAACAAAATGTGTTTTTTTTTCAAGTGGTGTTTATGGGAAAAAGTTTCATCGTCATTATGATATGTGAGTATATTTTGATTTGCGTTATTTTGTATTATCATAAGACGTTTGTATATAGTTTTGTAAAAAGTGTTTACTGCAAATGAGTAAAATCCTGAGAGGTTAAAAATATATTTATATGAATTGTACTTTATTTCATTTAAACCACTAAATGAAATATGAAATAAATGAATTGCGATGCTTACATAATACTATAGTTAATTATTCCAACATATTGATAATAGAACTAGAAAATTAACCACATGGTAATCACAATTAAAAATTGTTGACATGTTGGCTTTTAATGCCATAGTCAATATATAAAATAGCATAATAGACTGTGTGTATTATAAAGCTTGAAATACATTATACTTTTTTCGTCTAGATTTTAGTTCCAGTTTCATTCGAGATGTTCCTAGCCAGGTCTAGCATAATGTCATTCAGAAATTGCGATCTACCTTTAGTTCGAGTTTCATACTACTTGCTAGTTTAGAATATACGTCCAGTTTATTTTTCTATTATATATGTTTTCAATACTAGATTCGTCTACGTCTGCGCAGTTATGCGTGTATTCAGTTTTACCAACCGTGCTTTAACACTCGAATCAGCTGTAAATTTTTTAACATAATAGCCCAAAAGTTGTTTATTATTTTTATTCATTCGCTGTTAAAATTTATTAAATATCTTTTCAATTTTATTCCATATTTGTCATTTCTGTGCTACAAATGCAAAGTATAACCTCAATTTGTAAAAATGTAGTATTTATTTTGTAAAGTTGTCAATTTGGAATACTTCGTTAAAAGTCGAAATTACTCGATTATGGACGAATGAAAATCGAACAAGAAATTTAACATGAACCACGAACTATTATATTGAAGGACAGGCGAGTCTTGCGGGTAAAGCATCCGCAGAAATGTTGTAGAAAGAGAGCGACAAAAAAGTGAGTGCGACAGGAAAAAGAGTCTGGCGAATGCATGTGTGCTTACGAGTCTATTCTTTTTTTTTTTACTTTTAGAACTAATTACTTTAAAAAATGTTATTTGCAATTATTTAAAATTAAAGACACACTTTTCTTTAATTATATCAGGTTTAGCTTGACAAATATAAATACGTAAAACCATATATAAACACATTTTTCTAGTAGTACATTTTTGCTATTTAACTACACCATGACAAGTTACACAAGTGTAAAATTGGCCTAAATATTTTAATTTTAAAATACAAAATGGTAAAATTTATATAATGTAAATAGGACATTTTATTTAAAAAATAATAAAGAAAATAGATAGAACCGAATATTTCAATTTTTTCTTAATTAATATTTTTGTACTTATACAATATATTTTATAATTTTATAATAATAAAAACAGATCGAACTGAATATTTCAATTCTTTCTTAATTTAGATTTTTAGATCTTCCTTACACTGAGATTTGATATTATTTTGATTCTGTTTAAAATATTGCTTCAAGCGCATTAAAATAAATTCATGGACAAAAACAGATATTATTTCTTTCTTGTGATCTCTGCAAGAGAAAGAGAATGCATAATTTTCAATTACAGTATACACTGTTTCTTCATATACACGAGGGTTATTTATATATAATATTAATTTATCTTGAATATATTTGGATAATCTAAATATGTTTATATTTGGGTGGATTAAGAAACCACGACTTTTAACATTTGTTAATTCCGCTTCTTTTATATATATATATATATATATATATATATATATATATATATATATATATATATATATATATAAATATCGCGATTTAAATCACATGATTTTTTTTAAATTAAAATCGTAGATTTAAATCCAAATATTATTGAGTTACATATAACTTCATAAAACTTTGTACCGACCTATTAAAAAATTATGTGAAAATATATCAAGTTCAATTTATTTTGTATTGCACTGAATACAATCCGTGTACAAGATAATATTGTGACCGCCTCTTGTTCAACAAAGATTCAAATAAGTAGTTTATGGTGTGTTCAATTTCTCTGACAGTTATGCCTAGTGCACACGGGGAAACTTTTAAAAATGTTTCCTGAAATTTGTTTCTAAAAAAGAAGAAGTATTTGGGAAACTTGTAATATCAACCTTACGCCTGTTCACACGGCAAATGTAAAAGTTTCTTCAAAACTAGTAATTTTTTTCTTAAAAGTCCCTAGACACTTGTGGAATTATTTTTCGAAAGTATTACGATTTGCAGTTCAACAGGTTTGTTTAGTTTCGTAGTTCGTGTTTGTTGATTTTCTTTTGTTTTGAAAATGGAATTTAAAAAGTGGTCGCGAGAAACTATGACACTATTAATAGAACTTTTTCATAATTATCCAGTGTTATATAATTCTCGCCTGCCCGATTTCCATAATAGGGAGAAGAAAAGAAATGCGTTTGAAGCCATACCGAACAGTATAAAAGAAATGCGTCCACACACAACAGGTATCTATACGCAATTTATATCTTTTTTAATACGGTATGAATAAATACATTCAAATTTTATTTATGTTTTTATTATGTATGTGTCTTACCTCACTAGAAAAATATATTAACAAAAAGTACACTAATTGCACGTATAAACTTCTAAACAAATCTAATCGACGCTAAAATTTAGTTCGTAATAAAGTTTTACAATTCTAACCTCACAACACACGATACAAATGTCAAAATAAATGAGAAGTTAGATGCATGTCAAAAAGTTTCCTCAAAACCTGTCGAGTTTTAACGGCGCCGTTAACTTTCGGGAAACATTTCGTATTTTTTTCTTTTTTGGAAACAAATTTCAGGAAACATTTTAAAAAGTTTCCTCGTGTGCACTAGGCATAAAGAAAATGAAGTAGCGTTAAACTTCCTCAAAGATCAATTCGTTGAACCTGGTATATTAAGTCACAATTTTGAAATTTCTAATTTTATCGGTATTTTTTTATTGAGATACTTTATTTGACGTAAATTAATAAGAAAATTAAATTGCTTCGATTTGCGGTTAGCTATTAATAAAATAAAAAAGTGTACAACACACGTAAAAATACAGATAATTCATATTATGAGAAGCGCTACAGCTTCTTCAGCAAGGGTAGAGAGCCTGTTTTCTCAAATTTCAATTTAGTGCATTAAGGAAGTAACTGGGCACATCAAAGTCTGCAAAACTAGATTTTCTATTCAAAATACTATATGATTAATATGTTCGTATTTTTTTTTATGTGAAGGGCGCGTTTCGACTTTACACTTTGTATAACAACCGCAGGATGCGCCACTAGTATTTCAGCTCTAATGCCCATGGCACACTGGTCGAGGAACTCATTGATGAAACAACAGAACGCATCCTGACTGATAAAATAAACACGAAAGATTAGCACAAAGCAAAACCAAAATGACAGCCCACGCTAACATGAAATGAAACACAATAATACATGTGAAATGAGACACAATCGTTTCATCGAGGAACTCCTCGATGGAAATAGTAGAGCCTCTATTTTTCATCGATGACGGGTGCGTTCTGTTGTTTCATCAATGAGTTCCTCGACGCTCATTCATGCTCCTCGACCAGTGTGCCATTGGCATAACAGTTGTGTGTAGAATGTTATATCAATATTTACTTTCACTATCATAGAGAAGCACTCGGCTGTTTCCTATTAAGCCCGTCTGACACGATCGATTTTAATGTATATTTTAATGTCAATTTTTTACAAAGTAAAAAATTGACATTAACGTATCATACATGCGCAAGCACTTCAATGTTTCCTTCAATTTTAATGTCAATGAAAAAATAGAACCGGTCCTATCTTCTTCAATGTTTCCTTCAATTAAATGCGCAAATAAGCTGCACGCAGCGCATGCCATGGTATATTGTTAAAACGCTCAGACAAAACATACCTGGACAAAGTCTGCCGTATTCAAGTCAATGCAGTGTTGTGAAGGAGAAAGAGTTGGAGTAACTTGTGGGTGAGGCGGGTGCGCGGCAAGGAGCGAGTACACTTTGATGTTATGCAAGTTGCAACCATTTGTGTAATTATTTTTATATTCAATTACTTACTTTTCATACATCAAAGTAAAGGTTAGTTTTTGACATATTAAGTGTTTTGTATACGCACTTTTGTATTTAAATAAATAAAATGCTCGCGTCTGATAACTGTCATCAACAAAAATGCAACCCGCATAACACCAACTTGTACTACCTCTTTGCCGCGCACCCGTCTCATCAGCCATTCTACTTCACAACAAACGCCGTTGTTCTCCGTCTAAGTTATGTTTTGTCTGAGTTAAAACGTCAAACATGAACCTTATTTTTTCTATTTGTATCATTATTAAATCAAAATGTCGTAACCTCGGTCACGGGTGTTCGTTTTAATAGAGAAGTACAAAAATAAGCCTTGCTTATATGCCACTACAACTACCATATATAAATTAGAATTTTAATTCTGACACAAAGACCCTAATTCAATACCAACATATTTTCAAAACGTATCGAAATGCGCATCTAGCAGAAAACTGACGTCGTTGCATACAGGAATTGTCTTCAATGAAAATGTACATTAAAATTGAACTAAAAAATTGACATTAAAATTGTCAGACGGACTTAACAGTAACAGCGTGCGTGATACTTCGCTCTCTACGGAAGAAAGTTTTTTTCTGTCTGTTACTACTAGCGCTGCAGCCAGCAAAACGATGAACACTTTTACATTACTCTTTATGGACAAACTTTCTGCTCAAAATTAAAAAAAAATACGTAATCTACAATAAAAATTATTTCACATAATAAAAGAATACATATTTCTAATTGCCTTATTCTAAAAATTATTTCTATAAAATTAGCAAATTTCAAAAAAAATATGCATTTCAATTTCGTGAATTTCTCTCTCTCTTCTTTCACTTCTACTGCAAATCATGTTCATTTGCTAATATTCTCTTTTAGCATTGAAACTATAACGATTCTATTTATATTTTATTTATGTGTATTCCTTGTTCCGCTTTGCGTAAATTTGTCCAGAAAAATACATGAAAATGATCAGCTTAAAACGGTTTCGGTCCCTAATATTATCTGTTTTTATTATTGTTACTGTTGATATGAACATTTAATTTGCTTTATCTGTTACATTTATTTTGTCAAAATGATATTTCGCTGTGTATTTTCAATATTATCACAATTTAAACAATAAAATATTTAACATGATATATCCATTTCTGTAAAAGATATCATTATTACATTTCCACTCTGTTTTAAAGTAAAAATAAATTAAATAACAATATTTCTTGTACTAACAAACATCAGTCAAAGTAATGGAATTATTGAATTATTAACTAAACTACACACTAGGTAGCAGATAGGTAACTTAAATAAATTGATTATGATAAAATGAAATTAGTTATAATTTTTAATTATTTAGTGTAACTGTTGCAAATAATAATAAGTAATTAAAAAATACGAAATGTATATTACAATTTTAGTTTATTACTAGCGATCGGCCTGGCTTTGCCAGGCCTTCACGCTATGCTCCGCGGACACTGAAATAGGATTCACTTCTGTAAGACAATTGACACTATATAAATCAAATTATTAGGTTTTGATGCATTTTTACTAAAACAATTGCCGATCGAATAATATTTAATTTTCTACGCGAGCCCTTCAATAGACCTTTCATTTGATACCAAACACGATAGGTTTTGATGAATTTTTACTAAAACAATTGCCGATCGAATAATATTTAATTTTCTATGCGAGCCCTTCAAAAGACCTTTCATTTGATACCAAACACGATATGTTTTGAAGCACTCTTACTAAAACAATTGCCGATTGAATAATATTTATTTTTTTACGCGAGCCCTTTAAAAAAACTTTTATTTGATACCAAACACGATAGGTTTTGATGCACTCGTACTAAAACAATTTCCGATCGAATAATATTTAATTTTCTACGCGAGCCCTTCAAAAGACCTTTCATTTGATACCAAACACGATAAGTTTTGATGCACTCTTACTAAAACAATTGCCAATCGAATAATATTTAATTTTGTACGCGAGCCCTTCAAAAGACCTTTCATTTGATGCTAAACACGATATGTTTTGAAGCACTTTAACTAAAACAATTGCCCATCGAAAAAAATTGAATTCTGCATGCGAGCTCTTCAAAGGACCTTTTATTTGATACCAAACACGATAGGTTTTGAAGTACTTTCACTAAAACAATTACTGATTGAAAAAATCTCATTTCTACATGCGTGACCTTCAAAACTTTCGTATTATACCATATACGATAAATTTCGAATTTTGATAATAAATTTAAATAAATAATAATAAAATTGTATTTAATGTACATTGCCGTGAACAATATTTGCTTTTTTTTTACTATATATTTTTACCGAGGACAATTTTGGTTTGGTTTGGTTTACCTGTATACTTTATATTACTTGTCAATTCGACGTTTAAACCAACTTCATAGTGAACTGTTAAAAATTTACTTTTTAAATATACATATTTGAAATGTGTAATTATAATAAAAACATCCCCTCATTTCCACAATATGTGTAAAATATTTCAAAACTATTCACATATATTTCATATTTACGTAATTTATAATTAAAAATGCGACATGTCCACTCACAAACGTCAAAGTGACAGTAGATCTTCTTCTTAAAAATTTCAAAGCCTCCACACTCTTAGTTGATTTTGCCCCAAAAACGCATGTTTTTTCAAGTTTTCTCGCACATCATGTGTACGAAAAATCTAAGACTAACAAAAGGCACCCCTCATGATTGACCTCTATCAAATAAAAAACGTTTCAAATTAATCGGACAAACCGTCTAGGCTGTAGAGGTGAGCAATTGACCGTGATGAATCCTTATATATATAGATATGCCCCTTACGCTTTTAGTATTAGGATTGTTATTTTGTTAAAAATTTGAATATTTTTACTAATAAATAATTTGATTTAAATTTTAAAAATCTAAAATCCAATTTTTTGGGTATCGAAATTTCAACTGATTGACCCTTTCTATAAACAGAAAATTAGGTATATTTAGCTTTCATAACTATCTTTGGTAAACTAACCACTAGTGCTTATACATATAATATATGTAGTTTATGCTAGCAAATATTTGTAATATTGTTTATCAAACACAAACTGTAAATATTAATATTGATTATTAAAAAAAATTAAATCTATTATTTGAAACTATTTATATAAGAAAAAGAAAAAAAATAATAAATATACCATCACGTCTTTTAATTACTGACTGTGGCAGTCTGCCATGGCAGATCTTGATAATTGATATATTTTTGCACTGTTACCAGCCGTCAAAGGATGCAGAATATACAAGCATTCTTGATAAGTATAGGAGCTACCAAGTCGTTTAAATTAGCAAATAATATATATTTTATAAGACTTCTTTAATGAGCGAAACAAGATTTTTTTTAAGACCAGTGGTTCAGAGAATACGGTGTGCAACTTTTTTATTTTAAATAGGCAGCTATTTTGTTTATTTGCTTATTCGATTTAGTATTTTTTTTCTGAATTCAACGAATACAAAGTTCAGTACCCTCACATTTCAAATTTTTTAAGAAACATGCTTATTAAATTGACATTAATTTTATTTAAATCGTATAGGAATCGGCGTGCTATGAAAGAAACAAATGAATATAAAAATTTATTCAATGAAATTTTTCACAAAATAATCTTATTGACATTCAATATTTAGACAAACAAACCGAAATATTATGATTTGTTCATTTGTTTCTTTCATAGCGCCTTGTGAATTTAACATGCATTTTTCTCAAAAATTTTATAATGTGAGTGTACTGAATTTTGTATTTGTTGAATTCAGAAGAAAATACTGAATCAAATAAACAAATAAAAAAAATGTTCTCATTTAAAATAAGATAGTAGCAACCCGTATTTCAAAACCACAAGTCTAAAAAAATTCTTCTTTCGGTCATTATTGGCCGTATTTGTTTAGGAACTTTAGGTTCAACCCTGAACTGATCAGGGTTGCCAGATGCAAAGTTGCTATTTCGGTAGATTATATCGGTAAAATTCGGTAGATTTCGGTAGAATTTGTTCAGTTGAATTTTCGGTAGATTGCGGTAAAATAAATATCTTAATCTTATAAAATAAACACATTAACTCTTATTTTAATTATATTACAAAAGGGACGAAATTAAATTTGTTTTTTCAGAGCTGCAACTTGATACATTATTGTAAAATAATTAATTTTGCTTTAATAACGTAGGTATAAATGGATTTAAAGGTTTATTTTGCATATTCCGCTCGACTTCCTTTTATTAGCCAACCGGCAAAATCCGGAACACTCTCTCATTTTTTTTATAATATTGCGAATATTTTCTTTACTCACTAATTTTTTTCTTTCATCATCAGTATCGTAGCTAGAACTATCACTGGTATCGCTATCAAAATCTTTAATTCCATTCATTTTAATGGTTTCCCAATTGCGTTATTGTAAATTTGTTACAAATACTACACGTTTACATTAGTTGTAGGTAAAAAAACACGTGCCAGTCAGTATTGTCGTAAACTCTTTATGTTGTACATTGCTGAGATAGGGAACATGTCTAGTTTTTGTTATCAGTAGATGGCGCAGTAGAAACTAAAAATATTGTGCCTATATTTATTACTTTTAATTCTAATTTTCGGTAGAAAATTCGGTAGTTTAGTAGATTAAATGAATTTTCGGTAGATCTGAAACAAAATTCGGTATTTCGATAGATTACATGAATTTTCAGTAGATCTACCGAAAAATCGGTAGACCTGGCAACACTGGAACTGATCTAGAATTAACTCGTGTTACTGCCAAATAAATGATGCATCTAGTGTCAGTTGTAAAAATGAGAGAAAAATTTAAAATATGAATGCACGTTCTAAGTGACATCTGCTTAAATACAAATTACGATGTCACCAATTCAAAACGGATAACAAGGAACACATGTTGATTAGAAAGGCATAGAAAACTGGTTCAAGCTGCCAACCCACCAAAATAGCTGGAGCAGTACGATCAGTTCAGGAACTGTTCTGGGTTACTTACAACGTGCCATTTAAACAAAAGTAACCTACCGGGTTACTTTAAAAATGCCAAATAAATACGGCCATAATAGTCTCATAAAATAGAAATTGTTTGCTAATTTAACAGACTTGGTAGCTCCAATACTTCTCGAAATAGCAATGGTGCGTCACTTAAAATGAACATCCTGTATATAAAAATTTTAAATGCATCCTTATTTATGAATTATAATTGCTTTCTACGAATTCGTATGCAACACTGTATTATTTTTGTATCAGTTTCATTGACGAAACATAAATCAAATCAAAATTGTTACATTGTAATGTAGTAATTTAAATGATGACTTTTCACGGCTTATTTCATTTAGTTAATCTGATCTCTAATGTGAGAATAAACTCTGTTTCACACTTTATTTACAAAGTAACAACTTACATAAAATTTGATAAATCAAAATATTAGAAAATCTTTAGCTAACTAATAATAAAGACACATCTTTCTTATTTTACATACATATATTTCTTAACACAATTTTCGCTGCACATTTTGAGCTGCCAAAAAATATTTAAAAAAACTTTACAATATTTTATTTAGATTTAAAATGTATGTAGGTATGAAATAAAAATTTGTGATTAATCATTTGTTTAATATTTTATATAGAGCACGGGCACAGCTGTTAAAATCGCATTCTTCTGTCATTACGAATGCTTGTCTTATGAAAAATAAATATGGTGTCTGTCATATATTTATAATTCCCGCAATAATAATATAATGCAATAACAAAAGTACTTTCCAACATTTCTTTTGTATTTTTTATCCATATTTAACTATGAAATCATTATATTTCAGTCATTTAAGTATACAGATGTCCGGCAATTTTATTTCATGATTTTAAATATGAAATTTGTAGTTTTCTACCGAATCAAATAAATATTGTTCGTTCGCAGAAAGCTACTGATTTTCAGGGACAGCATAAATTTTGAATTTCATATTTTAAAATTTAATTTCTTGTATACTATTTTGTAGCTCTTACTGTGTTAATCAAGTTAAGAAAGTTGAAAACATATTAGTTAAGACCAGATAACAAAAGTAGGGAGTACTTTCAACAGAAAAAATAATTAGCTAATCGAGAAGTCAATTGTATTTAACTATTTTCATAATTTCTTGTCATTAAAAGTCTTATTTATGTTCCCGTTCTCAATATAAAGATAAAAATGATTCATAATTCACAAAATATCTATCATCTGGAAAACAAAAATGATGTAGTCTGATATTAACTACAAAAGGCTATGTTCTACATCTTTAAGTTATACCGGAAGAATTTATTATTTTGAAGAAAAATATATAAATATATCTATACATCAAGGCCTCCAAAGCAGATACTGATACGTAACTTCAACGATAATCATGAAATGATTTATTTATAGAATGACTATGCTTTCGACATGCACAATCAAACAGTATCAATACAAAGTATTTCAAACACTCTTGATTCATAATATTTTGTATAACAAAAACGAGTGAGAAAAGAAGCACAATGAAGAAACTCAATAATGAGAACACGTGAATAAATAATTTTTTGTCCAAATTGTTACTTACGTGTTTTATAAGACATGTGATTATGGGGTGAAGTTGATGGGCTACGGCGTCCTGACGAGTAACGTCTATGTGGAGAGACGCTTCTTTCATTGTAATCAGAATTATTTCTTCCATAATGTGGCGATCTCGACATATTTCTACGGCGAGGCGAATGTCTATCACTATTCATTGTTATATTGAGTCACTAAGAGCACAGCACACATTCAACTAAAGGTCACCTCAAAAAAAGATAAAATGTATATTATTTTATTTTATGCTATTACTTTTAAGTTTAAAGAACAAATTTGGTTTTTACGTAAAATAATGGCGTACTACGTGATTTCTCCTAATACTCGGATCATTTGCACATAACGTGTGAAGCTAAGTTTGCCCATGCGCATTATTGCCAACGTAGAGCTGCCCATCGGTAAAATTGACGGTATGGACAATAGAGGAAAAATTAAATGACTAGTACTGTATTGAAATTTGTCATCTTTTTTCATATCTGAACTGCTTTTCTATTTATTTATATATTGAATAAATCATTATTTCCTTAATATATACTTTTGAACAAATTAATATGCTTAAATATTATTTATAACACTGGATATATTATATAGGAATATTAATGTTTCTTCGATGGTTAAACCTGTTTATCCATTTTTCATAGACCTTAGTCATAATATAAGATCTATGCTATTTTCAAAATTGGTTTATAAATTTTCTTTTATGGAAAAATTAAACCCTAACTTTTATGAAAAACCTATCAAATATTGAAAGGACGTTAGGAAAATTGATTATTATTTTATACATTACTTCATGTTTTCTAAAATGGTAAAATCCATGATTGGAAGAAATATGAATCTGTGAAAGTAATTCATTTCTATTTCTAAGTTTTTACGACAGCACTCACAAGAATGGTGTGATCGAATTTAATGAAATTTAGAGAATCATTTTATCTTTATCCAACTTATAAATCTTAATTCCAATGGTATTTAAACTTTTTTGAATACTGTAAAAAATCATTGCAATAAATTACTACAAATTCAAAGAATTTATACAGTTATAAAATGAATTAAAATTAATTTGTGTAAAGAAGAAAAACT
This sequence comes from Pterostichus madidus, assembly GCA_911728475.2. NCBI lineage: Eukaryota > Metazoa > Arthropoda > Insecta > Coleoptera > Carabidae > Pterostichus > Pterostichus madidus. The sequence goes on along the minus strand of OU452311.1, from coordinate 21,394,003 downwards.
GTTCTACAAATACGACATACATACATATACAATGTGTTCAAATTTCAACATTCATCATTAAGATCATGAGAAAACTTATCTTATTATTAGGTCAATTTGATGATAATTTAGTTTTTTTGAAAAATTACTTATAGTGCTAAATATGGATGAAAAACTGTTATAGGCAATAGTTTCGCTTTTAAATAATTTGACAATCTTGCTTTCTTTTTAAATTTACTCAGGCCTATGGTTGCCATATTTATGAATATCATAACCGAGGCAAGTGGGCGAGGAGGGAAAAAGTACACTTTTTGTTTAAATTCTGTTTTATTAAAAATATAAATCTACGTTTAGGTTTCCTAAACACACTTGTTCGTCAAGGTTAGTACAAACATAAATAAACAAGTAACTAAAACAAAATCAATTTTTCTATTAAAGGCAACCATGGTTATTACAATTCAAAGCCAGTACAAGTATTCAAATGTTTGAATATTTTTTAAATTTAAATCGCTTCTCTTATTAGTCTGGAGACATGTTCAACACCCGGCAATGAAGCGAGTAGAAGATCGGAATGTGTTAGCGAAACTTCATTATTTCTTGTTTCAAAAAGTGTATTTTATATATATATATATATATATATATATATATATATATATATATATATAATACTTTTGTATTTAAATAAATAAAATGCTCGCGTTTGATAACTGTCATCAACAAAAATGCAACCTGCATAACACCAACTTGTACTAGCTCTTTGCCGCGCACCCGTCTCATCACCAAATTATTCTAACCCATTCTACTTCACAACAAACGCCGTTGCTCTCCGTCTAGTAATGTTTTGTCGTCTGAGGTAGTAAGTTAGGCTGATCCGTCACGCTCTGAGGTGAAAGCCTCGATCGGGTGAACTCGGGCCGCCGAGTGTACCCGAGCGAGAAAGATACAGTCCGAAGCATTTCGGAAACACGAAATCTCGCGACATAGATTTCTCATAAGATCGAAAGCGAAGATACCCGAGCTCGCTTCGTTGTCGATCGGAAATGGATTCAAAGCCAGTAGTACAAAACTAAATTTTTGTAAATATGCCTTTGACATTTATTGATTTATATAAAATATATCTTTAAAGTCCGCATGCAAGTGGTTGAATGTTCAAATATATATAATATTAACAATTATAATAACTTTATTATTATAAAATTATGTATAAATATTTATTTTAGGTAACAGAAGAAAAATATAACCTAAGTAAATACTCTACCTGTCAGAAAGTATAGTATAATTGTTAGAAAAATTGTGCAAGTCTGAGAAAAAAAATTCAACTTATTGTTTATAATATTCCAAACAATAAATTACTAGTTGAAGGTAATTGTTTCTATTTACATACGACTAACCTATTTATGTTTTGCGCTAGAGTGTATTTTGTTTATATTCGTAGGTATTTTAATATGCAAAAGAAAGAAACACATGGAAACAATAGTCCACACTGTTGGAATCGGAAAGTAAAGTATAATTGTTAAAAAAAATTGTGTAAATCTGACAAAAAAATGCAACTTTTTGTTTCTTCTATTCCAAACAAGTTACTAACTGCAGGTATTGTTTCTGTTGACATACGACTGACCTATTTAAGTATTGCACTAATATTTATTTTGTTAATATTCGTAGATATTTTAATATGCAGAAGAAAGAAACACTTGGAAATTATGTCTCGTTCTTGCTGATACAATAGACAAAGTTTTCAGCAAGTCTTAATTTTAAATGATTTCAAAATACAAACAAGAACAAATGCAGTATATAAACAATATGAAGTATTTAGTTGTATGCTATGGATAAAAGACTGCACGGCTAATAAAATGTGCTGTGTTTAAAAAGTGCTCATGAATTAAGGATCAAAATGAAGTTGTAGTATTATTAGTGGTGTAAGATTTATCATTGATTCATCACTTTACACAATCTAGTTTATATGTGCCATTGACAATAAATGAGAAATGAGTAAAAGAATTATTAGAAAGTAAAAACAAAACTGTTACGTAAATAAATAAGAAATTTTCACCGATTGATGTTAGAATATAAAATTTTAAATTCGCTATAAGTATTGGTTCTTGCAATTAAGATAAAAAATGTGTTTTGTTTTATTCAGTATAATAAAGTTTGTCTTACATTTCATTATTTTATTTCATTAAAACCTTAAATTTCATTTATTCATCTAGTAAATAGTTAGCAGTCACAATTCTGACAGTGAATTTACAAACATTTAATTTTTTTCTCAAAGAAACCATGTAGAAATATTTTAAGTGGACTTACTGTAAAAAGTTGCTAATTTTCAGAAACGTTAATAACAGATTTCCTAACTTTTTTTTTTATTCAAACAGTATTCTATATTGATCAACAAAGTTTAGTTCATGGGCATAATATGTAATTTCGTGCCACATGGTCTAGATTGCTAAGTGACCACCCAAAAGAGGATGCTAGATGAGTAACTGAAATACTAAAATTGAAATTTATAATTTATAAAGTTATCAAACTTGTTAACACAATTTCTTTATTGTAGGAAAAGAATAATTAAATTTAATCTCCATATTATTATTGAATTGAAATAATGAACAAAATCACTTCAATATTTGTTAATAGAAAATATTTCATAAGGTCATAAGTTTCGTTACGATTTTGTTCATCATTTATAGATTTGCAGATCTATAAAACTTATGGATTTACACAGAATTCCACCATGAATTCTTTTCTTTCTATATTAAACACTTTCCGTTTAATAAATTTTCAAATCACAATTCTTTTAATTAATGTAACTCTGTTATAGAATTATGCTGGGTTGCATGAAAGTTTTATCGTTGCATTGACAACTTACGGTTCAATAAGTTTCAGAAAATAGCTATTGATACTATTGCTAGATAAACAATTCTTTAACTAAAGAGATATTTATTTTTTACTTGCAACCCAGCATAATACTAAAATCATTTGACAACATATCTTGGTTCAGATAAAGGTATAAATCAACCTGTATAATATTACGTATTTATTAGTCAAGATTTAATTACATTATCCACACTATCACAGTGATAACAATAGCTTACTTGAAACTATTTTTTTTACTTATCTGTCTTTGCATCATACAATACTAAAACTTATATTTTAACTATTATAGAAGTTTGAAAACATAAATTTCTTAAATAAAATAACTGTTCTAAAAAAGATTTATTAGCTATATAGTTTCTTCAGCTATTTCTTCTGTTGGATGTGCTGTTTTTTGTCTCTGAAATAAATATATAAATAGTTATACAGTAAATATCAATATAAAGATTAAAGATACCTGTTTTTATGAATCGTTGTCATAATTAGAATTAATCATATACATAATTCAATTATACTACTTCTAATATTCCACATATAATTTTTGTCTTATTTCAGAAATTTCATAAAAACTAGATGTTGTAAAGAATGATCAAACTTTCATTCTTATTGTAGAAACAGATTTAATTATTGTATACTATATTTCCAAATAAACGATGTACATATATGAATTCCAACCTAAATCTTACTTGACAACGAAATGACATTTGACATTGAAGTACATTCAGTTTCAAAACCGTTTAATCATATTTGCTAATTTTATTTTTATAACCGGAATACAAACAGAAAATTAATAAGTTAGGATTAAATTTTTACACAGCTATTATATATTTGTTTATTTAATTATTTAAACTTGAAAGAAAATTTTCATTTTATGCCCGCCAAATTCAAAAATTTTAATTTCGTTTTTGTGAAAAAATTCATCATTTTTCATTTAAAGAGCGGAAGAAATTATATCTGAAATATAGAAAACTGATATTATGTCTGTCATAAAAACAGATGTATATATATATATATATATATATATATATATATATATATATATATATATATATATATATATATATATATATATATATATGTATATATATATATATATATATATATATATATATATATATATATATATATATATATATATATATATATATATATATATATATATATATGTATATATATATATATATATATATATATATTATATTGCAATCGTCTGTAATATGTTTTCTTTTAAGTGTCAAATTTATTATAGGTATATTATACTTGTTTTATTTCTTCATCTGCATACCTAATTTCTATTATATTGCCTATAGCTGTATTCTATTTGCAACTTGGTTCGCTTAAATCAGTTCAGATAAATTAGACAACACGACTAAATGAACTGAAGTAGACAAACTGCTACACTTATTGGGATGTATTACTGTATGCTAAATCCGAATAAGTAAATCTAGTACTGAAAATAAAGTGAGCGAAATAATCTAATGAATTAAATAAGTGTTCTGGTTCAATAACTGTAATTTAGATCTAATTCAAATGGCAAATGAAATACGCATATAATTGAACAAATGTCATAGTTCCATAATTAATTGCGGTCATATCAGAATTATTTGATGTTTATGTTTTGTAACTAACAATCAAACGTAAGTGTTTTTCGACTATGATGTTTAAAGTTTTATTTTGGATAAAAGCTGAATCATTATGGGTTCGTATGCTCTAAAATGTAATCTGTTGAAATATTTACACTACATATGTAATGGTATCAAAAACTTTATCTATTTCTTCCTTTATTTTATTGCACAAATGATTGATAAGAAAGATCTTGTGTAAGTCAGTATTTTATCTATTAATTAATTGTTTTAATTTGCAGCTTTTATCATTTATTGTAAAAGTTCATTTTTACAAGTTTATATATTGTCATAAATATTAAAATAATATTGTTTGATATTCTCTCACACACTTATTTAATCAATTAATTAGTATTTGATATACAAACTATGAATAAAATAGTAACTTCGACCGATTTCGGTTCAACATCAGGAGTTAATAATAAAAATACAGAAAAAGTACAATAAATATCAAGTTACGATTATATAAATTTATCTGAGATTACATTTAAAATTTGTTAATGTCTGGTTTTATTTATAAACTGGTGTTCTTTTTGAAATATATTAAATTATGTTTTATAATAAGCAGTAGTAGATATAAAATTATCAAAAATTCAGAAATATAAGTAAAGCATAAATTAATTTTGTATCTTAGCCATATTTGTGACTTAATTATAAATATTTTGTATTAATATCTAAAAAAAGTAACTCATATGAACAAGTAAAGTGAGGCAGATAACTTTTTTAAGAATCATCATAAAAATATGAATATATCGGGTAATTTGAACATTTTCATTTAAAAATATTTGAATACTTATTAATTTTTAAAATGCATTGTCGTTTAAAGAAATGCAATTTGTAACAAAAGTGCGTCGATATTTCAACATATTTTTCAAACGGCCATCTTCAATTACGATATGAAAATGAAAAAAATATCAGTTAAAGATGAATTAAAATCAAAAGCGTTATTCTTAAAATAGTTTTCGTTTGAAAACTTGTTTACTGTTTTTAAAATCGGTTAGAAAAAATATATAAAAAATTGATATTTATAACAAAAATTAATTAAATTTGATGAAGTACCAAACGGCGACCTCTCTGATTCTATTCTCTATAGAAATAAATGCGTTATAAAATTTTAGGGTTCGTGCTATCCCATTTGATGGGATATAACGTGAAGATATGTATGTATGTATCAAATTTGAGAGTATGTAAATTTTTTTAGAATTTAAAATGTTATTCTTGTTCTCTTTTGAAACGATTAAAAAAAATTGGTTTACATTTTCTCTTTTTTATATAGAAAAACATCAGTTTTGGGTAACATTTTTTTTGCTGTTTCTTGCCCTGTATTTATTAAAATTTGACACAATTGTAAATAGGATTATTTAATTTGCATTTTAATGTGTTACCGTCCCGATTCTTTTGAACGATTTATTAGCAGCAAATGTATTAAATTGTTTTTTTTCTTGTTCTTCATAACTAAATTGTAAGATTTTGGGAACTAAGTAATTAAATTAATGGGATATAATATATAAATAAATATTCATTTTATATTATTCCTACTATTGCATTTGTTATATCTTATTTAAAAAATGAATAACTACATATAAACTTATAAACGTTTTTATTTAAGAACATTTTTCAATAATGAAGTATTTTTTAGGGTAAATACGGAAGAATAATTATTTAGAAAAAAAAAATGAGAAAATTATATTATTTAAATATATAAAGAATATTGTATATACTAAAGTATAAGAATATTATAAATGATACATATTTTATTTATTAAATTTGTTTTATACAATAAATATACTTTTTACTCATAATGTACATAAATCTGTCATTGTAGTTCACATATTAGATACCAGAGCTACTATAGCATCAACAATACCTGTATGTTAATTTCTCTAGTGTAAACTGCTCTTCGTTGTAGCTCGATCGGAAATTGCCGAAGTGCCTTCGGTTTTTCGATGTAGTGAGAAATCGTTATCGTGAGAATTCGTACGCCCGAAATTTCGTTCGTGCGATACGTACTCATACAGTCAGCTGCTCTACGCTGCTGTGTCGCTGTGTTTAGTATATTCAATTAATACGTGATAATTGTTGTTATTAATTATTATAAATTATTTAATAGTTATTATTGATACGTAATAATAATTATTCTAGATATATAAGTAAAATTCAATCAAAAGTATTTATTTCTTATTTTAGTTATCACAAACCCATTATATCCTTTGTAGAATACGAGAACGAAAATAAATAATTTGATTTATATAGAATTAAATAAATAATAACTTTAATTTCTGACTTGTTTCTCATTTATTCTACTGATAGGATCCATAATAATACTACATAATACATAATATTATTTACTATATATATATATATATATATATATATATATATATATATATATATATATATATATATATATATATATATATATATAAAGCATATTTTAATGATACTTTATTATACTCTGAGCATGTTTTAATGAATGTTATTTTTAATAATTATTTATGAGATCTAATTTTTTAAGGAAATTTTATTTAGTCAAAAAGGTGTATCATATGAATACGACAATGATTAATTACAGACCAAACGAAAAAACGCTATTTTCTAGAATTATTTAACTAGTTTTGATAAACCGAGATATTCGACGAATCCAAAATTTGGCACAGGGATTTAAGACAAAGGAAGTTCTTCATTCTACGGCTTAAAAAAATTATATTGCATCTTACTTTTAGTCATAAAAATATTATAATGAAGCAAAAATAATTATCAAAATAGCTATAATATCAACCCGCCTTTTTAATTGAATAACTAACTACGTTATGAAAATAAAGCTCGGTATTATTAAACAGGGTCACAGGAATTCCAGAAAAAAAGCTATTTTTTTAACCCATTCGTATAACTTCCTATTGAAAGTAAAAATATAAGATAGGTGTCACCTTTTTTCGTATATTTATTTTATTTTTCCTAAAAGATTGAATACAAATTTTCCGTGTTATAGAGGACCATATTCTTAAATATACATAATTTTTTAATTAAAATCGTAGCTAGCTTGTCAATTTTTATTCGTTTCTCTTTTATTATTTGTACATAAATTTCATGAGATTCATTCATTGCTACATTTTAACAGAAATTTTGAAATCTATTTTTAAAGTTGCAATTAAATCAGACACGCAATAAAAAATGTAAATAAAATGTTTTACTTATGTTCACCCTTGCAAGCACCATCCGGTATATACAGATAGAGATTTTCGCTTCAAAATGGTTGGCAACACTGACGCTGCGCACATTTGCATGTATGGATGTATGTAGCTGTCAGACGCCATATAGTTGCTGGTGGATTATGTTAAATTTTAACCATTTAAAATAAGATAGTACAGAAATGTAGTAGAAGATTATTATTGTATATTGACGAGCATTTTCATGTATGATGGTAAGTTTTAAAAGTTCAACTTAGGATAGTACAATTTTTTGAATATTTACAAGTTACACCATACCCCAGAAATGTAGGAGAGGATATATTATTGTATATTGACGAATGTATTTAATATATATCTTCGAAGTTATGTTGATAATATTTATAATTACCTTGTAATATGTAGTCATTAACTGCGAAATGACCCGTGCATGCAAAGAAAAAGTAAAATAAAAACAGTTGGTTTTGTTTCACAAATTTGATAATAAACCTTTATTGTCAAATTTGTGAAACAAAACCAACTGTTTTTATTTTATTTTTAATCATGTTTCACCAAATGCCAACTGTTTCATCAACTAAATTTATCAAATCTAAGTTTCACACCGGCATGTGATGTTATTTTCACAATATTGTCATGTTTTTTTGTGTAAAATGAGAACAATTAAACTTCCTTTGAATTTAAATCCGTAAATAAAATACGTTATGTTACTTTTTCCCTTTTTTACTAATTTCATTACTTAAAACTATATGAAGCATATCACAGATGCTCTAAGATCGTCAAATTCTGAAAGATTTTTCCTTATTTATTTACATTAATTTGACTGGACTATACAAAGTATTATTATAATAGTTGGCAACTTCTAGTTAGCTAAGTAGAACATGTTGCTGAATACAAAGTAATAAAAATACCGAATTTTTAAGAATACGTAGTGCATGTTTTATATTTTTTCTTTTGATAAGTTTATTGTTTTTATTTACTATTTCAAAAATTTCTAACAGAATTACTAAAATTCAATGTGTAATATAACGACAATAATTTTATTCTTTATTTGACGAAGAATATAATTTTTTTTGTTAAAAATAATTATTTCTTTTCCTAAGAAAATACAATACCTATTTTTGAGAATAATTCTATATATAAATAAATATACCGAATGTAGAATTGAAATAGGTAATATAGGAAATACAATGTTATTTTTTACATATATACATAAATAAATATACCGAATGTAGAATTGAAATAGGTAATATAGGAAATACAATGTTATTTTTTACATATATACATAAATAAATATACCGAATGTAGAATTGAAATAGGTAATATAGGAAATACAATGTTATTTTTTACATATATACATAAATAAATATACCGAATGTAGAATTGAAATAGGTAATATAGGAAATACAATGTTATTTTTTACATATATACATAAATAAATATACCGAATGTAGAATTGAAATAGGTAATATAGGAAATACAATGTTATTTTTTACATATATACATAAATAAATATACCGAATGTAGAATTGAAATAGGTAATATAGGAAATACAATGTTATTTTTTACATATATACATAAATAAATATACCGAATGTAGAATTGAAATAGGTAATATAGGAAATACAATGTTATTTTTTACATATATACATAAATAAATATACCGAATGTAGAATTGAAATAGGTAATATAGGAAATACAATGTTATTTTTTACATATATACATAAATAAATATACCGAATGTAGAATTGAAATAGGTAATATAGGAAATACAATGTTATTTTTTACATATATACATAAATAAATATACCGAATGTAGAATTGAAATAGGTAATATAGGAAATACAATGTTATTTTTTACATATATACATAAATAAATATACCGAATGTAGAATTGAAATAGGTAATATAGGAAATACAATGTTATTTTTTACATATATACATAAATAAATATACCGAATGTAGAATTGAAATAGGTAATATAGGAAATACAATGTTATTTTTTACATATATACATAAATAAATATACCGAATGTAGAATTGAAATAGGTAATATAGGAAATACAATGTTATTTTTTACATATATACATAAATAAATATACCGAATGTAGAATTGAAATAGGTAATATAGGAAATACAATGTTATTTTTTACATATATACATAAATAAATATACCGAATGTAGAATTGAAATAGGTAATATAGGAAATACAATGTTATTTTTTACATATATACATAAATAAATATACCGAATGTAGAATTGAAATAGGTAATATAGGAAATACAATGTTATTTTTTACATATATACATAAATAAATATACCGAATGTAGAATTGAAATAGGTAATATAGGAAATACAATGTTATTTTTTACATATATACATAAATAAATATACCGAATGTAGAATTGAAATAGGTAATATAGGAAATACAATGTTATTTTTTACATATATACATAAATAAATATACCGAATGTAGAATTGAAATAGGTAATATAGGAAATACAATGTTATTTTTTTAATATGATGATTGTTGCTTCCCTAATTAAATTAGACCAAAAGTGTAAATACAAAAAATGTTTAAAATTAAAAACTGCTTCTAAAGAGTACCTACTTATTGTTTAATTATTTTTTATGCAAGAGTCAGAAGCAAACGAAAAATGGCTTTTATAAAGAAAATACATATTTCTGTGATGAAAAAAGGTAAATAAAAACATTTGGTGAATAATTTTTGTAAATATTTTATTTACGAAGTAAAAAAATATATTTATATAAAAGCTACCTAATTCATTGTCAATTATGTTCCCTGAATATTTATGTTCTTATATGTACAATAGTACCTACATAGGTAACATATTTTCATATTCGATACTTTGAAAATGAGTAATGTAATATTCATTTAAAACAAAAATGAAAATATATTCTTTCTTCTTTATACATAATCTTTGATATTTATAATAATATTAATCGGTTTTTCCGATATCCTCTATTTCTCTACTAGCTGGTATTACAATTATGCAAAATTAAAAAAGTGCTATTATATAAAAATAAATGACATTTATATCTTTGCTATCAGTCTTTCCCCATAACTTCTGAGGAGTATCACAATGGAATCATCAAAATGATGAAAAATAAAATGTTATCAATCTAGTTCTAGTTGCTTTGGTTATGATCTGTCATGGCTGGGTTGATCTCTGTTTGCTGAGGTGGTGTTCATCTGTACCGATCTGACATCTGTAACGCAGGTTTTCAAGGTATTACCCGAATTTGCAACTTTGTTACCAGTAATCATACTTGACTTAACGTTGTCGAAGAGTTTCTTATACGCTGAACGATACTGACGGTTACTGGCTGCGTATATGAATGGATTTATCACACTAGACAACCAAGCCAATATGGACGCCATCACATGGAGTATTGGATATTTGACACTGTCGTCCAATACGTTCATAAGCATCAAAGGCAAGAAGCACAAAACGAAACAAATGAAAATAATTAGCATCAATCGAGTTAGTCGTCTGTCTTCTTTTTCTCGGTTGGCTCGAGATTTTGTTTTAACAGTTGTTTTCATTCTAAAAATTAAAAATTAAATTAATATATAGTTTAGTGCTGTGTGAAGACAAATGTTTATAAACAACACAATATTCTTTCTTCACTAGGACAGTTTTATTATACTAGATGTACATTTCGAATGTGTAATATTGTGTTGTTTATAAAAACAAAAATTATTCAGAAGAAATATTAAGAAGAAAACAATAAGATTATTTACAGAAAATATTTTTACCTATTAGTTCTACTTATAAAACCGTACGTTTGTTTCAAGTAAATAAATATTTTTATTTTCAACATATTTATTTGATATATTTTTCTGTCTTCGATCATTTAAGAGTTATATTTATTTTTAAAAATCGCAGTAAGAATTGTTTTTTTATAGTGACAGCCGTGGAATTGAAACAAAGTAACAAACAAGTCATTAAAAATCGTGTTATAAACATAATCCTTTTATAATATAATTAATATATAGTTTAGAGCTGTATGAAGATAAATGTTTATAAACAACCCAATATACCCTACCTACACCAGTGTTTTTCCAACTATTTTTCAACCGCGACAACAAAATAACTTCTCGCGACCCCCGAAGTTTCCAACTCCGTCTTAATAAATTCAAAGATTATATTTTTTATTTATTAATTGAATAATGATGGTAAGTATTGTGATGGTAGTGATAGTGAAATATTTCCCGGCCATTACGAGGAAATGGGTCGAGTAATGCGCAGATACAAATGCAAATAAATAAATAAATATATCATCACGCCTTCTACCCATTACTGGGTGTGGCACTCTGCCGAAGCAGATCTCGGTAAGTGATATATTTTGCGCGTGATGTGCGATTACTAGTCGTCAAATCACGGCACCCAAAGTTGTTAGTGGTGGAGAAGCCACAGGGGTAGTTTTTTTTTTAATGGTGAAAATTGTTTGTTGCCTGTGAGAATCGAACCAGGGTTCTCAAGATCCGCATACGAACTTGATACTACCGTTCTAGCTACCCCATAAAATACAAATAAACCTATCTAATTATTAATTGCAATACGAGCACACGCATTAAGCGATTTGTTTTAAATTACTTATGTTGGATGTTTATTTGACGTGATTCTAAATGGATAAGTTTCTTAAAAGATATTCGAAGCCTTTTACGTCTGGTTCAACTGCTAGAAGTGAATCAACATCAAAGAGAAACAGGAATTGATTATTTACGTCTCATCATCATTTACTACGATTTGAAAAATTAATAAAAGTACAACAAGCACACCCTTTTCACTGATTGAACCGTATTATAAATAAAATTATATTTTTTGGTAAAATAAATATCTAACTAATTTCTTCAAGAATTGTTAGTCATCAGTTAAAAGCTTTATTGACTTCGTTAGTAGATCCTCACTGAAGCACTGCGACCTCCCATGGACTGATTCGCGATGTACACTTTGAAAAACACTGACCTACATTATACACTCGATAAATGATATACTATTATTGTTAAAAATTATACACAATGTACATTTTTCATATAGGTAGTACAGAACAAAAGAAACTATTTTAAAGAAGAAAACTGAAGATATCTTAACTTTTTTTCAAATATTGATGGAATATACAATTTTAAATATAGTCAATTTGAATTAGTATTTTTAAAATTGATGAAATCTAATTTTGTTATAGAGAGAAAAATTTAATTATGTCACCAATGAAAAAAAATAGTATATTACATAACAAGCATCGAAAGTCTAAGATAACGTGCGAGTGTACAAATTGAAAAACGAGGCGCGCAGCGCCGAATGATTTAAGTACACGAGTACTGTTATTTCATTTTCGAGCGAATTATGTACACTATTTTTCAGACGACCACAAAATACTTCTAAAAAAAATTTACAAGAGCAATGTTGTTACAATTTGACAGCTGATGCGTTTTTGTAGGTAAGCGTTGACGTTTGAGCTATTGTGATATCAACTGTACTAACCGTAATGTCAAAATATTAAATAATGCTAAAATTTTAGTAAATAAGTGATTATAAATTTTTTTAAATAAGATTTATCTGTGAAAAATCTGCCAAAACTTCGATTTAAATAATAATACAAATTCTTTTCAATTATTTTATTATTTTCTTTCATCGTAACGCCATCTGTAGTCAATCAGTGAAATTTCACCTGATATGTTAGAAGTGTGCGTTATACTAACATATCAGTGTATGTTATGTTCAACTTTCCGTAGTAGTTTATGATGTTATGGTTACTTTCATAAGTGGTCGTCTGAAAATATATTAACTAATTCTGAATATGAATGGCACAATTAGAATTAATTGTTTAATTTATTTACTTATCAGAATGATATAAATAATATTAATAATTACAATGTGTACTTTTTGCTACAAATATTTATATCTTCCGAAAAAAAATTATCCCGAAGTGACGTTATTATAACCGCAAAAGTAAATAAAAATTCTAATCATGATTAAAGTAAATAAAGCAACAACGCCTTCTACTCGTTACTGAGTGTGTCACTCTGCCGTAGCAGATTTCGGTAAGTAATATATTGTGCGCATGACCAGTTGTCAAATTACGGCCCCAAAGATGTTAGTGAAGGGGGAGCCACAGGGATAATTTAGATGTTGGGAAAATTGTCGGCTGTGAGAATGAAACCCAGGTTCTCAAATCCACAGGCCTACTCGATACCACCTACCCTGTTATATAAATAAATAAATATAAACATATCATCACACCTTCTACCCATTACTGGCTGTGGCACTCTGCCAAAGCAGATCTCGGTAAGTGATATACTTTGCTCGTGAAGTGCGGTTACCAGCCGTCAAATCATGGCCCCCAAAGATGTTAGTGGTGGGGGAGCCACAGGGGTAGTTTTAAAATGGTGAAAATTGTTTGTCGCCTGTGGGAATCGAACCAGGGTTCTCAGGATCCACATGCCGACTAGATAGCACTGAGCTAGCTACTCCATTATATAAATTATAAAAAATACCCCTGTGGCTCTCCTACCACTAACATCTTTGGAGGCCGTGATTTGACGTCTGGTAACCGCACTTCACGCGCATATATACAGGGTGGTGAACGCAACTCTCGAACATAGGGATTTAACATGTAGAATCACAATTTTGTAATTTCCTGCTTCCCTAATTATTTTAACCAAAAAAGCTTCGAATAAAAGTTTTAGGGAATAAAATTCTGCATCTAATACAATAAACAAAATTAATTTTGCATGCTTCGCAACAGCACAAATTTGATCTGAAAAGAACGAAAATAGCCTGAAAACTATTGATAGCCATGGAACTAAAACAAAATTAAACAAATGTTTGTCGTTTTATCTGTCAAAATAAATGACAATAAAGAAATAGTTTTGAGGCTATTTTTGTCATTTTCAGATCTAATTTGTGCCGTTACGTAGCATGCAAAGTTAATTTTGTTTATTGGCTTAGATATAGAATTTTATGCCCTAAAACTTTTATTCGAAGCTTTTTTGTTTAAAATAATTAGGGAAGCAGAAAATTACAAAATTGTGATTTTACATGTTAAATCCCTATGTTCGAGAGTTGCGTTCACCACCCTGTATATCACTTACCGAGATCTGCTACGGCAGAATGCCGCACCCAGTAATGGGTAGACGGCGTGGTGATATATTTATTTACTTATTTTATTTTATCTATTACTACAAATTTTCATTTTTATAAAATAAATATAAATAAGAGAGTTAGCTGAGCTTGCAAATCTTACTTTTCTCAATTTATTTGATTGCAAGATTAGCATATCATCACGCCTTTTACCCATTACTGGGTGTGGCACTCTGCCGAAGCAGATCTCGGTAAGTGATATATTTTGCGCGTGAAGTGCAGTTACCAGCCGTCAAATCACGGTCCCCAAAGATGTTAGTGGTGGGAGAGCCACAGGGGTAGTTATAAAATGGTGAAAATTGTTCGTCGCCTGTGGGAATCGAACCAGGGTTCTCAGGATCCACAGGCCGACTTGATACCACTGAGCTAGCTACCCCATTATATAAATTATAAAAAAATACCCCTGTGGCTCTCCCACCACTAACATCTTTGGAGGCCGTGATTTGACGTCTGGTAACTGCAGTTCACGCGCATAAGTATGTCACTTACCGAGATCTGCTACGGCAGAATGCCGCACCCAGTAATGGGTAGACGGCGTGGTGATATATTTATTTCCCTATTTTATTTTATCTATTAATACAAATTTTCATTTTTATAAAATAAATATAAATAAGAGAGTTAGCTGAGCTTGCAAATCTTACTTTTCTCAATTTATTTGATTGCAAGATTAGCATATCATCACGCCTTTTACCCATTACTGGGTGTGGCACTTTGCCGAAGCAGATCTCGGTAAGTGATATATTTTGCGCGTGAAGTGCAGTTACCAGCCGTCAATTCACGGTTCCCAAAGATGTTAGTGGTGGGAGAGCCACAGGGGTAGTTTTAAAATGGTGAAAATTGTTTGTCGCCTGTGGGAATCGAACCAGGGTTCTCAGGATCCACATGCCGACTAGATAGCACTGAGCTAGTACTCCATTATATAAATTATAAAAAAATACCCCTGTGGCTCTCCCACCACTAACATCTTTGGAGGCCGTGATTTGACGTCTGGTAACCGCACTTCACGCGCATATATACAGGGTGGTGAACGCAACTCTCGAACATAGGGATTTAACATGTAGAATCACAATTTTGTAATTTCCTGCTTCCCTAATTATTTTAACCAAAAAAGCTTCGAATAAAAGTTTTAGGGAATAAAATTCTGCATCTAATACAATAAACAAAATTAATTTTGCATGCTTCGCAACAGCACAAATTTGATCTGAAAAGAACGAAAATAGCCTGAAAACTATTGATAGCCATGGAACTAAAACAAAATTAAACAAATGTTTGTCGTTTTATCTGTCAAAATAAATGACAATAAAGAAATAGTTTTGAGGCTATTTTTGTCATTTTCAGATCTAATTTGTGCCGTTACGTAGCATGCAAAGTTAATTTTGTTTATTGGCTTAGATATAGAATTTTATGCCCTAAAACTTTTATTCGAAGCTTTTTTGTTTAAAATAATTAGGGAAGCAGAAAATTACAAAATTGTGATTTTACATGTTAAATCCCTATGTTCGAGAGTTGCGTTCACCACCCTGTATATCACTTACCGAGATCTGCTACGGCAGAATGCCGCACCCAGTAATGGGTAGACGGCGTGGTGATATATTTATTTACTTATTTTATTTTATCTATTACTACAAATTTTCATTTTTATAAAATAAATATAAATAAGAGAGTTACCTGAGCTTACAAATCTTACTTTTCTCAATTTATTTGATTGCAAGATTAGCATATCATCACGCCTTTTACCCATTACTGGGTGTGGCACTCTGCCGAAGCAGATCTCGGTAAGTGATATATTTTGCGCGTGAAGTGCAGTTACCAGCCGTCAATTCACGGTTCCCAAAGATGTTAGTGGTGGGAGAGTCACAGGGGTAGTTATAAAATGGTGAAAATTGTTCGTCGCCTGTGGGAATCGAACCAGGGTTCTCAGGATCCACAGGCCGACTTGATACCACTGAGCTAGCTACCCCAATGTATAAATTATAAAAAAATACCCCTGTGGCTCTCCCACCACTAACATCTTTGGAGGCCGTGATTTGACGTCTGGTAACCGCACATCACGCGCATAAATATATAGCACTTACCGAGATCTGCTTCGTGCCACACCAAGTAAAGTATTTATTTTATAAAAATCAAAATTTATTTTAATAAATAAAATAAAATAGGTAAATAAATATATCACCAGGCCGTCTACCCATTACCGGGTGCGGCAGTCTGCCGTAGCAGATCTCGGTAAGTGATATATTTTGCTCGTGAAATGCGGTTACCAGCCGTCAAATCAGTTTTAATGTGGTGAAAATTGTATGATTTAAAATAATAACATGGGCTCGTGTACTTTTTTTTTGAAACTACATGATAAACTATGACGATCAACGAAAACGCTGATTGAAATTCTTTATATTACAAGAGATATGATTTTCTGAAGTTTTATGTTGGGGTTGTGACGTTTCAGTGGTATTTAACTTGTTTCGTTCAAAGACTGCAAATAATATACGATTGAAAACGATTGAAAACGAAATTAAATTATTGTAGTTTGGAAAAAAACAGTGCTTGGGTGTCACAGTTAGTTACGTTCTATTCCGCAAATGTCTCTTATTTACCGTACAAAAATACTTTTGACCAATGAGAATCTTCCGAACTTGTGATGTCACTATATTTTCAATCGCTTATCTCTCATGTAAAACATTGTTTTTAACTATTTTTTTCACTAATAGTCATTATTCAATATATATTTTATTTTTTAATTATTTTATTTATTTTTTACTCTGCACAACAGGATTTACAGTACAGGGGACCTACAGCTTATAGTGGAATCCGAACCACTCAGACACAATCGTATTTTTTGGATATAAGTAGAAGTCAGTGAGATTTGAACGCACGACCTCTTGCTTGCTAATTAAGAAATGCAAGTTTTTATCCTTCATTCTTGTTATTTCGAGTATGGTACAGTAGCCCATTACAATAGAAAGATGAATTATTGCATTATAAAATATTACCTGCAACAATGTGATGTGATATTTTTAAAATATACAATTTAAACGACAATAGTGCAGCCGGCAAGTTTTTAGTCTCACTATATAAAAAATAATAAAGTTAATTTACATAAATAAAAAGTTTGTATTTCAATTCAGCCAATGAAGAAAAATAGGCTGTAAATTCATTAATCTACGACTTATTGTATCTTAATTACAAGCTGGTGGTAGTTCATTACTCTTTTAATCAGTGGCGGCGCTAGGGTGGGACCAGAGTGGGCACGGGCCCACCCTCTTACGGCTTGTGTCCTACCATGTGCCCACCTAACTATTTTAGAATAATATTAAAAAATATATTTAAATTGTAAGATATGTGTACTCATATGATTCTGGTATCACATCATTTCATCAAATTGGGCAATGTAGCAAAAACCAGACAATAAATTTACAGAATAGCAGAATTTCGCGCTGTAATCGAATGTGTTCATTGTTTATTTACTATATTTTTCGTTAATTCTTACGTTTCTTAAATTAAAATTATCCTGATATTCCTATAGACTTTATAAATTTTGATGAATTGTCTAAGATCGTTTTTTTCTTTTTAACGTGATTTTATTCTGAATAAAGAATTAAATTACACGTGTTTTCAACATAGTAAGTGACATATTAATACAATAAAACAAATATACAAATAAACAAACACAGCAACCTAACCTATTTAATAAACAGAGTGTCAAAACTTGTCCAGTGGTTGTAGCAGTGTTTACATAAAAGAATATTGCTAATAACTAAGTTTCATTTTTAATAAAATATAATTTATGAATTGTATATAATTTTCATTTTTTTTTCTCTTATTATTAATATTGAAAAAAAATATTGCAAAATGATAAGATTAAGTAAATAATCTATTCTATCCATTACTGGGTGTGGCATTCTGTCAAAGCAGATTTTGGTAAGTGATATGTGATATGTGGCTATTAAGTAACGAGACTGACGCTGTTTTACCATTTTATTTTGATTCTATATCTATTTACTTATTATCACCTTTAATATACACCCCTCCTCTATTCCTACAACGCTCCATGCGAATCTTCCATTGTTCGAAACAGTGCAGGAAGTCTTCTTCTGTCAGCTCCATCAGGATGCGTGCCGCTTTCACTTTCACTGCTCAAATCTTGTTCTTTTTAAGGCAGATTTCACCTTAGGAAACAAATAGAAGTCGCACGGTGCAAGATCCGGCGAGTAAGGCGGATGGTCCAACGCTGGGATGCTATACTTGGCTAGAAACCTTTTGACAGACATTGGGGAATGAGCCGGCGCATTGTCTTGATGGAGAACCCATGACTTGTACTTTCACAAGTCCGGTACTTTCTTCAATAAATTATAAGTTTCAGTAGTAGTTTTTCAAAGTTTCATGTGAAATTTCATAACAACTCGTTGCTCTAATATTGTACTTAACATTTTTCCGGCGTAACAAATAAACAACTCTAATGAGAACGAATGCTACGGTTATACTGATCTTCTTACAGAAGCGTGGGGTCTAAATTCGAAAGAGAAGGCTTCACGCTAAACAGCTGACGAACGTTGGCGTTTGACGCATGCGTACTTTTTCTGTAGCAGCTTCAGTCTCGTTATTTAATAGCCACATTTTGTATTTTACGCGTCAAATGCGGTTACCAGTCGTCAGATCACAGTCATCAAAGATGTTAGTAGAGGAGCAGAAGCAGATTTAAAATATTTTGGGCCCTAGGCAAAATATTAATTTTGGGCTCTTTTAATATACCGCGACTCTCGAACATAAGGATATAACATGTAAAATAATAATTTTGTAATTTCCTGCTTCCCTAATTATTTTAAGCAAGAAAGCTTCAAATAGAAGATATAGGACATAAAATTCTGCATCTAATCCAATAAACAAAATTAAATTTACATACTTCGGAACGGCACAAATTAGATTTGAATATAACGAAATTATCGATAGCCATGAAATTGAAACAAAATTAACAAATGTTTGACGTTTTATGTGTCAAAATAAATGACATCATAAATAAAGAAACTAATTTGACAGAAAACGTTAAACATTTGTTTCATTTTGTTTCAATTCCATGGCTATCGATAGTTTTGAGGCATAATAAATAAAGAAATTAATTTTGTTTATTAGAGTAGATGCAGAATTTTATGTCTTAAAACTTTTATTTAAAGCTGTCTTGCTCAAAATAATTAGGGAAACAGGAAATTAAAAAATTATGATTTTGCATGTTAAATACCCATGTTCGAGAGTCGCGGTCACCAGCCTATATATATATATATATATATATATATATATATATATATATATATATATATATATATATATATATATATATATATATATATATATATATATATATATATATATATATATATCATCAGGCCTTCTACCCATTACTGGGTGTGGCACTCTGCTGAAGCAGATCTCGGTAAGTGATATATTTTGCGCGTGAAGTGCGGTTACCAGTCGTCAAATCACGGCCCCCAAACATGTTAGTGGTGGAGGAGCCACAGGGATAGCTTTTTCAAATTATGAAAATTTGTCGCCTGTGGGAATCGAACCAGGGACCTCATGATCCACAGGCCGACTTCATACCACTGAGCTAGCTATCCCATATATATATATATATATATATATATATATATATATATATATATATATATATATATATATATATATAATAATAATTTACATCTCAATTCCCCTTTCGAGTGTCGAGATTTCGAGCCGCAATACGTCATTGAGTCACATGAGTCATTGGACGCTATTCCTTCCAGGTGCTAACTACAGTGAAGCGTGCTTAAGAGGATATTATTTCGACTTACTACTTTCACAGGGGAGCCAACGTGATTTATATATATATATATATATATATATATATTATAAGGGAATAAAATTATATATTTCTATTATTTAAACTAAAAGTTTGAATCCGGGCCCTAAAATTTTTGGGTTATCACTGAGCCACCTATCCTATAATTTTGGTAATGTTGTAAATGAATTTGCTATTAAACATAAAACTTTTAGTATAAGTTTAATTTAATTGTTAAGTTGCTTTTTTCTTTTATTTGTAACATAATTAGCTTTCATTTATTAAATTGGTGCTCTACGAAAAAAATCATTTTATTTTTATGTGCCCACCCCAATATTTTCGTCTGGCGCCGCCATTGCTTATGACTCATTTGTAATAAAATTCGCTCTGACAATAATATATCTTGTGTCATTAATCTACTTTTATATTCTTCCAATATTAAATATAGGCTAGCTAGGGCACTGAATGAAGATTAGGGTGTACAGCATCGGTGACAAATATCTATCAACACAATGCATAATAAGAGATAAACATGTGTGTAAATAGAGCTGATAATGCAATGTTTAAACTTCTGAGCACGCATGGAAATCCAAAATATATATGTTCCAGGAAAATGGTTACTACATATCAAAAATCAGTTTCATTATTTTATTTTCATAATATCAGTACGGGTAATAGGCTATTTCACTAAAATTTGTTTTTTTATGTTAATAATCTACGTACAAAAATAAGTTTTCTCTGTTTTTACTTTCTTATACAGTATAAGGAAGTATTGGAATCGTGAAAAAAATCGTTGACGAGATTTTCGCGGAAATACGTGTTTTGAGGTCCACTGAATCCTTTTTGATCATTTTCTCAATGATGTCTGTGTGTGTGTGTGTGTGTTGATGGATGGATGGATGGATGTGTGTCTCATGAACGAGATAAGATTTGTTAACGAAACTTGGTAATTATAAGTTTCATGAAAATACGAAGAGTTGAGTTGATTTTGAATTAAATTGAAAAACCGGAAGAGGAAGTTTACTGGACACACAAAACAATAAATTCCATTTATTTCAAAAATGGAATCAGTTATGAGAAAAAGTTTCAAATAAAAGATATTAGCAAAAATATTTGGAACATAAAATGTTATTTGCAATTTTCCTGTATATGCGTCTAATTTTGAGAAAAATTAATTTATATATTTAATAATATATTCCAATAATCATAGTAGCAATAGAAACAAAAAACATAAACATGTTTAACATTTATATGTAATAATAAAATAATGTAAAAATAAAATAATAATTGTCAAACGCAAGGTGCAAGTCATAAGTGTTTTTGATATTAAATATGCTGTGTATAAGATAGTCGTGTGGTGGTTTTTTTATTTTTTTGTAAAGTTCCTACTAAGAGAGAAAAAAAATTATAAAAATTTATTAATAAATCGTGTCAAAGATAGCATTAATATTATAAGAGAAAGCATAATAATGAGAAAGAAGGCTTTCTTTTTTGAGAGAGATGGATATACTTTGACAAGAGCGCAAAACATCTCACGGAACTAAGATCACGCTTGTCAACACTTTTTTTTTGCCAGTTTTTACTTATACGAAATTTATGAAGAACTATATTAATCACGTTCCAACTGTTCATATTCAGGTAATAATAATAAAGAGATCATGGCTCCGAAAAGTTTGAAAACCACTGCTTTACATAATCGAAAAACTTACTCGTGTGCTTTAAGCTTCCGCCTGGATGATTTCACTGCCCAAAATATGCAAGCGTATGATACAATAATCACAATACAAGGCAGAACGAATCCTACCAAAAAGATAATCTTTTTGGGGGAATGGCCGTCCTTTTCCAATATGGTACAGGAGAAGGTCGGCTTGTGTTCGCCCAGCTGTCCCCAAACGCTCAACAGTGGTGGTAACTGAAAAACAACACAATAGAATAGTTTGCCGTCCCAAACGCAAATATAATAAACAGTCAACGAAAGCCAACCATCCGCAGCCGCCAGTCTCTAACCGCTACAGGGTCGAATTCGCCGAAATTGTATTTTAGAAATACTTGCAGTTTAATCCTTCTAACGGTACTTTTAAAATAATTATTGTGAAACAATTGAACAGAAAAGAAATTAAAAGAGACATCATTTTGTAAATACAGTAAAACGACGATTAATCATGGTTTTCTGTAGTACAGTTTTGTAATTCCAAAAAAAAAAAAATTGTTTACCAAATTTGTATCGAAAGTTCACGTTTTAAAAATTACAAAGCAGAGACCTAAACTAAATCAATGGTTTACATTGTATCAAATTGTCTTCATACGTATTTATATACAGGATGTTTGTCGTAAGACCGCCATCACGAATATTTGGTTTATTTTGTGAGATACAAAAAAAAATAAAGTGTTATTAAGCAAAATTAAACTAGATGAAGAGGCGTAAAAGATGATGGTAATAAGAATTTTGTGCCGCTTTTATATTTTTTTCGGAATGTACACAAAATTAGCTTCACAATGATACCAAAAAGTTTTACTTCAACCATTTCAAAATGGCGAACATTTATTTTAAAAATACATGCATACCATCACGCTATATCCCATCAAATGGGGTACCACGAACCGTAAAATAATTCATAAAATATTTGCTCAATAGATTCATCAAATAATTAGTCCTCGTCAAACATTTTCATCATAACTTACCACCCTTGCTTTAACCACATTCATAAATTCCTTCAAATAAGCTAATTTATTCATCACATTCGAAATCATTCATCACACAACAAACCTTCAATCACATCCGTCCAATCATTCATTTTTCAATCCATTTCGACATATGCGCAAAACATCTTAAATTACTCACGTTTACTTCTCTAACAACGAATCTACAAAGATTAGAAAAGAAGAGAGCGATAACCTGCGCTTGTATTTGAAAGAAAATTCCACACAATGCAGTAACTAAAAATTAAATTAAAAAAATAAGAAAGGAAGGGAGTGTCGCCCTCCGCTTGTTTTTGAAAGTGAATTCCACATAATTGCAGTTAAACACTTGATGTACGAGGTGTGGCTAATAAATAAAGAGACTGATGCTGTTTTAACATTTTATTTTGATTCTATAATCTATTTACTTATTATCACCTTTAATATACACCCCTCCTCTATTCCTACAACGCTCCATGCGAATCTTCCATTGTTTGAAACAGTCCTGGAAGTCTTCTTCTGTCAGCTCCTTCAGAACGCGTGTCGGTATCTTTTTCAAAGCTCAAATCTTGTTGCTAGGCAAATTTCACCTTAGGAAACAGATAGAAGTCGCACGGTGCAAGATTTGGCGAATAAGGCCAATGGCCTAACACTGGGATGCTGTACTTGGCTAGAAATCTCTTGACAGACATTGCGGAATGAATCAGCGTATTGTTTTGATGGAGAAACCATGACTTGTCCTTCCACAATTCGGGTAGTTTTTACAATAAATTATAAGTTTCAGTAGCAGTTTTCCCCAAGTTTCATGTGAAATTTCACAACAATTCTAATGTTGCACTTAACATTTTTTCGGCGAAACAAAAAAACAACTCTAATTGGAACGAAAGCTACGGGCTATACGGATTTGTTTACAGAAGCGAGAGGTACTGCATTCGAAAGAAAAAGCTGCAAGCTAAAAAGATTACGGTCGCTGGTGTTTGGCGCATCCGTACTTCGTCTGTAGCAGCGTCAGTCTCGTTATTTAATAGCCACACCTCGTAAGAACTGAAAACTAATTAAACAGATAAGAAAGGACAAATCGTTATTCATAAGAATCCATTAAAAATAAAATAGCAATCTCTGAACATACGTTTGTTACCTGAACAAATAATGTCAAATATATTTACTCAAATTTATCATAATAATTATGGCTCATATCCTATACACAAATGATGAAATGACCGATATCCTGCAAAATGTGTATAAAATGACGGTGGTCTCATTGTAGTTATAACATTTTTTTATTGTTTCTGTTTTGTTATGTAAATATTTTAAATATTCTTTAATTACATAATGTTCTCATAGTTAATAAAGATTTAAAATACCTACCATTTTGAAATGGTTGAAGTAAAACTATAATGTTTTGGTATCGTTGTGTAGGTATTTTATGTAGATTCAGAAAAAAATATATAAAAATACCGATTCCCTATGCAAGATTTAAAGTTAACTCTATTTCTGCTAAAATCAGATGTGACATAAAATTCTTGTTAATATCATCTTTGTCTAGAATAATAACATTTTTTTTGTATCTCTCAAAAGAAACGAAATATTCGTGGTGACGGTTTTACGACAAACACCCTGTATATTTAACTCAATAAAAACTGAATTTTTATTAATCGTGTATTTTAATTATTCCAGCTCAAGTGCCTGGTTCCCCCTTCCCTAACATCTTTGGAGGTCGTGATTTGTCAACTGGTAATCGTACTTCACGCGCATAAATATAACACTTAAGCCTTGTTTCCACCTCCTAACATAGTCTTAGTTTTAGTTTTTCGACATAACTTTGAGAGTTTGACATATGTGAATACAACTGGGCGTTTCCAGCTACTGTTTTAGTCTTAGTCTTTGTCGCTGCGTATAAACACAAATTTTGCAGACTTCGTACTTTCGACATAGTCTTTCGTCGCTGTTCTGTAAGAGAGAGTTAGCTGCGGTAATGCTATCTCTTGTTATGTCGTTAGGTTTATGTGGAGAATTCGATAAATATAGACAAAAAAATAAAAGTAGTAATAATTTCAACTGTGAACAAAATTAAAATTACTGGATTAATAGCAACAAAAAAACTAACATGTCAAAATGAAATTATTTAGTCACTGTCATTTTAAAATTTATTTCTTTTCTTTGATTTTATAAGTATAATTGTAATTCAATCATATTTCAATAATATAAAAATCAATTTTGAAACATAAATGACTATATTTGAAATATTCTGGTTTGTTCACTACAAAAATGCCTCAATTTTTTAAAATTATTTTGGAATTTTATAAATTTGTGAAACTAATGCTTAATTGTAATAGTAATTACTGTTCCTCATTAATAATTTTATATAATTTTTAAAGTATTTCAAATAATTTTATACAATTATTTTCTCATTTAAGTGAACAAACCTTCACTGGAACATTTAATTAAGGTTATGATAAGGTAATAATGGACAAAGGCTTAAAGTTGTAGTAAATTTATTGAAGATGTCATGACAACGTTTCAGCCAAGGTTATGGCCATCTTCAGGTGAAACGTTAAATAAAAACGCATAAACAACAAGTTGAAAAAGTTACGAAAATAAATAAATATTTAGGGCAAACATATATCTAAAATGAAAAAATAAATTATGAGTCTAAACGTCGACGATTAGACTCTTTAGGGCAAACATATAAAATTAGATTCATGTATTTTGCAAAGTTTAGACTCATAATTTATTTTTTCATTTTAGATATATGTTTGCCCTAAATATTTATTTATTTTCGTAACTTTTTCAACTTGTTGTTTATTCGTTTTTATTTAACGTTTGACCTGAAGATGACCATAACCTTGGCTGAAACGTTGTCATTACATCTTCAATAAATTAACTACAACTTTAAGCCTTTGTCCATTATTACCTTATCATATTACATCTGGCTTATTAAAACACTCTACTAGAATTAAGGTTATGTTTATGTTAAAAGCTGGAAATGACTGGAATTTTTCCGACATAAACAGAAACAAAAAACTAAAAACTAAAACAGAGACGAAGTTAAGATGTGGAAAGGTAGCTTTATCTTTACAATATATCACAATACAAACATCCATACTCTAGGTGGCATTCGAATCCGCAACCTACGGTGTGCAATGCCATCAACTACTATGCTAGCCACTCGACTACCGTCCCCGGTACTTTAAATTTACTATAATATAAAATGACCAACCATGAAATTATATCACATTTTACTATTGTTTATTTATATTATTATTATATTTATATTAGAAAATGGTTTATTTGTTTATTGTAAATCAGGAAGAGGTTCGTTTTATCTACTTTAGATTTCAAAGCATTTATTGGTATTTGTATAATTTTAACCTTTAAATTTAGTGATTCACATATTAATTGTAAACTTTTAAATACATCGCGTAGTTAGGTAAAACCGAGGGTACAACGTAGACCCGTTATTCTGAATAATTGGCAAATACCTATATTTTATTCTAAGAACAAAATATAAATAAATAAATATAAATAAATATATCATCACGCCTTTTATCCATTACTGAGTGTGGCACTCTGCCGAAACAGATCTCGGTAAGTGATATATTTAAGCGCGTGAAGTGCGGTTACCAGACGTCAAATCACGGCCCTCCAAAATGTTAGTGGAGGGCGAGATACAGGGGTAATTTTAATGTGGTGAAAATTGTTTGTCGGTTGTGGGAATCGAACCGAGGTTCTCAAATCCACAGGTCGACTCGACACCACTGATATACCTAATATCTATAAGAATAAGATAAACTATTTTCCAAATATTATTTTTGAAGTAAATTAATTTTTAAGAAACACTTAGTTAAAGTATGGCCCGCTGATAAACTTTATCGCCCGCTGCTCCGATCGAGATTATACTTTTGCTTAGACTGCCGGAAACATCATCTCATTTGCTTTTACCAATTTTTTTATTTATTATTTTGTTTCACCCATGAAATGGGCTTCCATAATCCATTTTAAAGAGAACGATGTTGTCGTAAATAAATAAAATAAATAAATAAATAATTATAAATGTATCATCACTCCTTTTACCCATTACTGGGCGTGGCACTCTGCCGAAGCAGATCTCGGTAAGTGATATATTTATGCGGTTACCAGTCGTCAAATCACGGCCCCCAAAGATGTTAATGGTGAGGGAGCCACAGGGGTAATTTTAAATTGG
This sequence comes from Pterostichus madidus, assembly GCA_911728475.2. Classification (NCBI taxonomy): domain Eukaryota; kingdom Metazoa; phylum Arthropoda; class Insecta; order Coleoptera; family Carabidae; genus Pterostichus; species Pterostichus madidus. The sequence goes on along the minus strand of OU452311.1, from coordinate 21,366,497 downwards.
TGAAAATGATGGTGCCTGTGAGGATCGAACCATGGTTCTTAGGATCCACAGGCCGAACTCGATACCACTGAGCCATTACAAAATATGATTTTACTATATTAGAAATATGGTAATAAGATTTTGTAAAAATATACAATGTAATGTTATAAAATGAAAATTCTTTTGTTCTCTAAAACGTTGAAATTGTGCTAGTGCAGTCCTGACCCAATAACGTTAGTAACTTACCATTATTGCAAAAGAGAAGCCCCATACAAACAACAGCTGAACGCATATGGATTTCAGCGAATAGAACTGGACATACAATTGATGACAGGATATTAGAAGGTATCTAAACAGAAAACAAATATGATCATACTACCTCATTAATTGAAACGTGAGCAAATATAATTATACAATTACACTCTCGCTGATTTTTTACGATCTCCGGTGAGCTCAAAGCAATCGTACAAAATTCAACATGATCAGTGGATAAAAGCAAGGTAAAACTTGCGTTTTTTAATTAATAAGCAAGAGGTCACTGATTTCAAAACTATATTAAAAACATCGAGTATTTGCTTAAAACCACACGGCAAAAGTGAAAACTTCATTGGCAATCGCAATCAATTTATATATATAGTAAATAATATTATGTATTATGTAGTATTATTATGAATCCTATCAGTAGAATAAATGAGAAACAAGTCAGAAATTAAAGTTATTATTTATTTAATTCTATATAAATCAAATTATTTATTTTCGTTCTCGTATTCTACAAAGGATATAATGGGTTTGTGATAACTAAAATAAGAAATAAATACTTTTGATTGAATTTTACTTATATATCTAGAATAATTATTATTACGTATCAATAATAACTATTAAATAATTTATAATAATTAATAATAACAATTATCACGTATTAATTGAATATACTAAACACAGCGACACAGCAGCGTAGAGCAGCTGACTGTATCTTTCTCGCTCGGGTACACTCGGCGGCCCGAGTTCAGCCGATCGAGGCTTTCATCTCAGAGCGTGACGGATCAGCCTAACTTACTACCTCAGACAAAACATTACTAGACGGAGAGCAACGGTGTTTGTTGTGAAGTAGAATGGGTTAAAATAATTTGGTGAAGAGACGGGTGCGCGGCAAAGAGCTAGTACAACTTGGTGCTATGCAGGTTACATTTTTGTTGATGACAGTTATCAAACGCGAGCATTTTATTTATTTAAATACAAAAGTGCGTATACAAAACACTTAATATGTCAAAAATTAACCTTTACTTTGATGTATGAAAAGTAAGTAATTGAATATAATAATAATTACACAAATGTTTGCAACTTGCATAACATCAAAGTATACTCGCTCTTTGCCGCGCACCCGCCTCACCCACAAGTTACTCCAACTCTTTCTCCTTCACAACACTGCATTGACTTGAATACGGCAGACTTTGTCTAAGGTATGTTTTGTCTGAGCTTACTACCTACGAAAAAATGTGTGTGCGGTGCGCCAAAAGAAGTTTTCACTTCAAAAATACGATTGTGTCTGAGTGGTTCGGATTCCACTATAAGCTGTAGGTCTCCTGCACTGTAATTGGGTTTAAGTTCCTGTTGTGCATAGTAACATATAAATAAATACATCATTTCATTTATTATATGGGTGGATCTGAAGAGCAATTGAGACGAATAATTCTAAGTATAAATGAAGTAGGAAAAGATTTAAATTTATTATTAAATGTTGATAAATGTAAAGTGTTAGTGTTTGAAAAGAGCGATTTGGTGCCTAACTGCAATGTTTCGTGAATGGTGTGAGATTAGGTCAAGCGAATGAGTTTTTGTATTTGGGTAGTATGTTTTCGAGGGGTCGACGTATTGATTGTGAAATTGACAGTCGAGTATCTGTGGGATTCAAGGTATTGGGTGCTCTGGGAACCTTTGCTCGAAATGTGAATGTATCCAGAGATGTTCGATTGAGCGTGTATAATGATGTTTAGTGCCTACATTGATGTATGGTAGTGAATGTTGGGTGTGGATGAAGAAACATGAACGTTGTATAACTACTGTAGAAATGAGGTATTCGCGGGGTGTGTGTGGTTATACTAGAAGATATCGTGCGCGGAATACATTGGTGTATGATGAGTGTGAAATTGAGAAGAATGTAGTTAGAAAAGTAGGTATAAGTCAGTTGAGATGGTTTGGACATGTAGAACGTATGTCGAATGAAAGATTGGTGAAACAGGTATATGTTGGTGAGATTGAGGGTGAAAGATTGCGCGGACGACCTATGAGTAAATGGATGAATATGATCGAAGGGTGGTTGCGTGAACGAAAGTTTGAGTATGAGGAACAAACGTGATTGTATGAAAGGAATTATGAATGTGGATGAAGCTAAAGTGGTGTGTCAGGATAGAAATGTTTGGCGAAGATTAATTGCGGAATGAATCTGATGATTTAAGAAAAGTGCAGGATTTTTGGTTTTAGTTTTGTTGTTCAGTAATTTCATTAGAGTGTATACCTGCAATTGTGTGAAATTCACTTTCAAAAACAAGCGCAGGGACGACACTCCCTTCGTTTCTTATCTTTTTTATTCGTTTTCTGATCTTACATTGAGTGTTTAACTGCAATTGTGCGGAATTTACTTTCAAAAACAAGCGTAGAGCGACATTCTCTTCCTTTCATATCTTTTAATTCGTTTTCAGTTCTTACATAGAGTGTTTAACTGCAATTGTCTGAAATTCACTTTCAAAAACAAGCACAGGGTAACACTCCCTTCCTTTCTTATATTTTTGTTTCATTTTCATTTACTGCATTGTATGGACTTTTCTTTCATATACAAGTGCAGGATATCGCTTTCATCTTTTCTAATCTTTATAGATTCGTTGTTAGATTTGTTATTAGATTCGTTGTTGGGAGTAAGCGTGAGTAATTTGAGATGTTTTATACATATGTCATGTACGTCGAAGAAAGAAGATGAATGATAAGTGAATAAGAATGATGTGATTGAAGGTTTATTGTGATAAATGATTTAGAGTAGAGATGCGCATTTTCTGTAAAAATGAAACCCAACCCGAACGGTAACATTCAATGAACCAACCCAATCCGACCTGACCTGACCGGTATCTGTTCCGAACCGACCCGAACCCGACCCGATCCAAACTATACAAGACCTGACTCGACCCGAACCCGACCCGACACGAAATGAACAAGTCCGACCCGAACGGTACCTGACCTGAACCCTATTCGACCCGGAATGAACCAACCCGACTCGAACTGAACAAACCCGACCTGAACGGTACCTGAAATGAACCGACCCGAAATGAACTGGCTCGACCCGAACCCGACCCGAAGTGAAAATTATAAGTCTTATCTATATAATACACATTAAATGTATCCAAAATTTAATTTGAAATTATATTTACTTTTCACGTACACGTTCAAAATTAGTTAACACTGAGCTTCGGAATCGTTTTCAAGTAGTTTTTATTCTTTAATATTGTTGAAAAAACTACATGAAGTCAAACAAAAACTTCTCAGCTAATTTAATATAATGTACTTATGAAATAATATGTATGATCTGGTTAAAATACATTAAACTTTCTGAGCGAATGTAAACTAGAACCGTTAAATGTAACAATCGCATGCAAAAACCTCAACCGACTATAATTATTTCTCCGAAAGTCGACGAAATATTTTGAACAAACATTGAATAAATATATATTCCTTATAATTTTACATCGATATTCTTTTTCAAAGTACTCTTTAGTTTACTTTTCCATTTTAGAGAGCTTTGAAAATTGAATGAACATCTGGTTATCCTTCGTAACCCCGTTATAGCCATTGTTATCATTTCAAGTATAATTCACTATTCTGGCAATATACCTGGGAATGGTTAAATTCTTTGTTAAACACAGAAGGATACCTGGTAATAAAATTACAAATCACACCTCCACCGTATTTGGTCATCTGGATGACAGAAAATTTTATTATAATCTCTTCTTCAACAAAGTACGTTCCGACATTTTAAAATTATCAGTTGCGAACAATTCAGAAAATATGTACTAACCTACAGTTTAATTTTTAAAAGAAGTTCCACGATGGTCATTTTGGAATTGTATGAATCAAGTTTTAACATCGTCCATTTTGCCAAATTCTGTATATAACGTATATTTTGAAGGGGTCTTCCAATCGCATGTATTTTGAGAATCACTGGTCTAAACAAAAACTTGTATTTCTCATTCTCCCAAGCCCCAAGTGTGTTTGCTACTCGTTAGTGTAAGGTTCAATTATTAGTATCTATCTAATTATTTGAATGCTTTCTGTTTAAAATAATTAAAGAATTTGGTTTTGTTGATAAGGAGTCCGAATTTATTTATTTTTTTGTAATGTAGTGACTAAAGAAACTAATTTTAAATGTACCTAATATCTTTTTCTTATTATAAATAATATAAATAACCTAAATTAATTTTAGAACCCCCCCCCCCTTAAATTCCTGGCTACGCCACTGTAAACTATTCCAAGAGTACGGCGTTTAAAGAAATATTTAAGGCAATATCAATTTTGATTGTAAATGTGTTACAATAATGATCTAATATCTATCAATAAACGACCTAAACTTTACAATCCCAGAAATTAAAAACAATTTTTAAAACAATACCAATGAATACCGGGTGGTGAATTGATTTTTGTAAAATATTGATTTTAGAGCAAAATGCTTCACGTAAATCTTGTAGATAGTAAAATCTGCGTCTAAGGCACTAATCATATTTTGTTTTGTACCATTTTAAGCGGTAAAATCAATAAAAAAGAAAAAATATAAAAATACTTATTTGTAGTGATAGCCATGGAATTTAAACAAAATTATAAACAAATACAAAACAATTTTTCAATTGTTTGACATATTCATATTTATTTTACTATAATATGCATAGAGATATATGTGTTTATAGTAAGTTTAAACAAAACAAAAGAACGGATGCAAAAATAAATTAAAATTACTCTATTACATTCTTATTGTTACATATTAAAATAAAAATTACATTTCATGTAAAAAATCAGAGAAATTAAAATTCAAAAATTTTTAGTTTTAAGAAAAAATGATTTGATTTACACAGTTTACACAAGCCTTATTAATACTATTATTAAATAGTTTTGGGAAGTGTTCCTTGATAAAATATTATATAATAATGGAAATAATAATGCTACCAAATTAATTAATATTGTTTTGCATTTGTTTGTAATTTCGTCTAATAGTATAAATGACAACTTTAATAAAATTTTAACTTAATTTACATCTTAAAAAAGGCATAAAACATTGTATTTTCTATATTGCATAAATCAATTCACCATCCTGTATAGTTAGTAAAATACATTAATACTGTAATTCTCACTTTACCGTAATACTAATGACCACAGCAGTCGAACTATGTCTGCAGTTAGTAAATAAAATAAATAAGTAAATAATAAATATATCATCACGCATTTTACCCATTACTGGGTCTGGCATTCTGCCGGGACAGATCTCGGTAAGTGATATATTTATGTGCGTGAAGTGCGGTTACCAGCCGTCAAATTACAGTCCCCAAAGATTTTAGTGGAGGGAGAGCCACAGGGGTAATTTTAATAAGGTGAAAATTGTTTGTCGACTGTGGGAATCGAACCGAGGTTCTTAGGTTCCATAGACAGACTCCATATCACTGAGCTAGCAAGTTAGTAAATAATAATAATAAAAAAAGTATAAAAACTATTGATACATTGAAAATGCATACTGTATATGTATATGAAAGTGATTATTTTAATTACATAGCAGCAGTGATATAATAAGACGTTTTGTTTAACACAATGTAAACAATAATTTAAGTCATTTATAAAAACCTTTTTTTATCAGTGTTTCTTTAAATTTTATAAACAAATTTGTAACTGCAAATTTATAAATTAACATATAAAATTGGCAAAATATTAAATATTTACTTATGGATATTATACTGAAGGTTAAAATTAAATATTTTATCAATTATTCAAATGAGAATTACTGGGTGTGGCGCTCTGCCGAAACAGATCTCGGTAAGTGATATATTTTGCGCGCGAAGTGCGGTTACCAGTCGTCAAATCACGGCCCCCAAAGATGTTAGTGGTGGAGGATCCACAGGGGTAGATTCTGAAATTATGAAAATTGTTTGTCGCCTGTGGGAATCGAACCAGGGTTCTCAGGATCCACAGGCCAACTTCATACCACTGAGCTAGCCACCCCATATGTAAAATCATAATGTTGTAATTTCTTGCTTCCCTAATTATTTTAAGCAAAAAAGCTTAAAAATAAAAGTTTTAGGGCATAAAATTCTGCATCTAAATGCATGCTTTGAAACGGCACAAATTATATCTGAAAATGAAGAAAATTGTCACAAACCTATTGACAGTTATGGAATTGAAACAAAAGTAAACTAATGTTTGACGTTTTATTTGTCAATACTGTCAAAATAAATGAATATAAAGAAATAAAGAAATTGCATTGCACACTGTAGAATGCGGGTTCGAATGCCACCTAGAGTATGGATGTTTGTGTTGTATTATATTGTAAAGGATTCTAAGGCTAGCTAAATTGCTCTATACCGGGTGGTGCTTATTATATCATCACGCCTTTTACCCATTGCTAGGTGTGGCACTCTGCCGAAGCAGATCTCGGTAAGTGATATATTTATTCGCGTGAAGTGTGGTTACCAGCCGTCAAGTCACAGTCTCCAAAGATGTTAGTGGTGGGGGAGCCACAGGGATAATTTTTAAATTGGTGAAAATGTTTGTCGGCTTTGCGGATCGAAACAAGGTTCTTAGGATCCACAGGCCGACTCGATACCACTGGGCCATTACCTCATATAATGTTGTAATTTCCTGCTTCCCTCATTATTTTAAGCGAAAGAGCTTCAAATAAAAGTTTTAGGGCATAAAATTCTGCATCTAAATCAATACACAAAATACATGGTTTGTAACGGTACAAATTAGATCTGAAAATGAAGAAAATTTCCACAAAACTATTGATAGTTATGGAATTGAAACAAAATTAAACTAATGTATGACATTTTATGTGTCAATACTGTCAAAATAAATGAATATAAAGAAATAAAGCAATTATTTTGATAGTTTTAACAGATAAAACGTCAAACATTTGTTTAATTCTGTTTCAATTCCATGGCTACCGATAAAAATTAAATTTGCAGACTTTATTATAAATGTATTGAGGTATATACAAATATTTTTTATTTAAATTTACGATACAAAATGGCATTTTTTAGTAGGAAATCGGTGTGCACTGTATCAGTCTCCGTACACCACTTAGAGCAAAAAAATAAATTTTTCCTTAATCTACATTAGTTTTTCTTTGGAAGTACCTAAGATTATAATATTTTTGTTAAAATTCGCAAATTGGCATCAATTATCATTTTTTTTCACATTTTTTGGCAAAAAATCGAACTGAAATTATTTATTGCAAATGTAATTATCCATTATTCTTAAAAATCGTGTGTACTTCGATTGATATTCTAGCTAAGAAGTTACAGTTCAAATTTCAAGTAAATCCGATAAAAATTGAGCGAGCTACGCTGCACGCCAATTTGAAAAACATGTGTTCAAGTTACCAAGTGCCAGGACGCCATTTTGTATCGTAAATTTAAATAAAAAATATTTTTATTTACCTTAATACATGTATAATAAAGTCTCAAAATTTAATTTTAATCCATTGATTAGTAATCGGGGAAAAAATTCCCAAAAAAGGTTCACTCTTCAGTGCGTCTGGGTAGTATAACCCCTTAATTTTGTGCATTGATTTAGCTGCAGAATTTTATGCCCTATAATTTTTATTTGAAGCTTGTTTTATTAAAATAATTAGGGTAACAGAAAATCACAACATTACGATTTTACATGTTAAATTCCTATATTCACCCGTACCAACCAACATCCGGTATAACTAACACGAGCAATAAATACAAACTATAGAAATAGTAAATATTTATAACCGATACTTTGTATTTCGCAGGACATTTATTAACCTAACGAAATCAAAATTAATATTTATTCTTACATAATATTTAAGGGTGCTAATAAAATGTTCCATATTTTATTGTACTTTACAAGATAAATAAAACAAATATATCATCACGCTTTCAACCCATTACTTGTGGCACTTGGCCGCAGCAGATCTCGGTAAGTGATATATTTATGCGCGTGAAGTTCGGTTACCAGCCGTCAAATCACGGCTCCCAAAGATGTTAGTACAGGAGGAGCCATAGATGTAGTTGTAAAGTGGGAATTGAGCCCGGGTTCTCAAATCTACATGTCAACACGATACCCCTGAGCCACCTATCCCACTTTACAAAATAAATAATCAAAAATTCTCCCTAAGAAAATGTGAACGAAAATAATTGATAATATTACTTTATTAATAATTTATTAAGGTGGTATTATCATGGAAGCATTTATGTCAGATTTTAATGAAATGTAAATATACTATTTTCATGTGTTTCTCCACTAGTACGAATTTTTTTTTTAAAGTTTACCGTTGTTGAACTGATTAATGTAAAGTTAAAGACGATCAAAAATAAATGGCGTTGTAGGAACGGTATCTCGCGAAGCAGCTTACTGCCTAATAAAGTCATATATTGACGTCAGATTTTAACAAAAAACTAACATACAGCATATCATGTAAAGGTAAAGGTACGAGAATGAAAAATTCATGCCTTACCGGGTTAGTTTTAAAGAAACTGGTGATGAAAGGATTTTCAATGAAACCGTCAGAAATGCTTGGCAACGTTGCACGGGTAGACAGAGATGGTCACACGCGTAAACAGAGATGGTCGCATGCGTAGACAGAGAAGGTCGCACGAATTTCAAAGCAAGAATTATGAAAGTTATTATTTTGACCAGTAAAAAATATTAATTTTAATACTGGTGAAACAATTAATATTTAGTGAATTATTTTTAAATTATTGTACCAACAGAAATAAAGGCACAAAGTAAATTCTACAAATAATTTAAATATAATATTTATTCATATTATTTTATTTATTGCAAAAAAAAATATTACGGTATTTTATATTTTTTTATTTGTTGTTACAGTTCATAATAATTGCTTTGGTGCATTTTTGTCATTTTTAATATGAACTATCAACAGAATGTATCAATAATACAATTAGGTTTTGTACCGACTGGTAATATCATGCTGCTTGTGGTTCTCGCAATGTTGCCATAGCTTCTGCGGTATAAAATCTTAACTGCTATTGGTTGGCCTGAAACATTCACTTCCAAAAATTTCGTTATGTTACTGACTTTCATAAACTAGTTAAATAGTTTTATTTAATATATTTAATGTTATTGTTAATTATACGATATTTACAGCAAAATGTTAATTCTGTTAATAACCTATACCATACAAAAAATGTAATAATTGTTTTTATAAACTTTTTAGATTACCTATACTTTTGTATCAGACTGTCATGATAGAAACAAACTTAAGTAACTAATTGTGGAGCTACCTCGTTCTTGCCACAAAACAAAAAAAAAACTATATTTTTATTATTATTTAGTTATTAGTGACAAAATATTGGTTGTAATATTACAAAATATTCTAATCAAACTTAAAATAAATTATTTATTATTATTTATCATTTTATTGAGTTACCTCTATATTACCCCAACTATTTTGTAGATATGTACTATTTTGTACCCTTCTCTGTTATGAACGGAATTATTTAAATCATTCTTGCGCCAAAAGATTGTAAATAAAAACTTATACCAGAATATATCGCTACCTCCATATTGTTAAAAAATGGAGCTACAAACACTTAATGTATTTCCGCAAATAAAACAACGAAAACCAAAAAAGAATACGGAGTGTTTTGTGAACACTTTACAAAAGCATTATTTACAGTAAAAATAATCTTATTTCTTCCTATCAGTTAGTTCATATGTCTGTGTCAGATTTTATCTCAGTCGCCCTCAGTCATGGATAATAAAGAACAGAAACACAGTTTAATTTCTTGTCGACCACACATACTCGTAATATGACCATAAGCTCTAGCTGAGACAAGAATATTTGCTGGTAGTAAGTGTAATAATTATTTAACTAATTATTATATTGTTTTTAACAGAAACACACAAATAAAAATTATTTAATTCGAAAACAGTATTTTGTAAATATAAATAAATAATATAAACCAACACAATATTCTTTTCTTCACTGGAGAAGTTTTATTATACTAAAAGTACATTTCGACTGCCATGCAGTCATCGTCAGTAGTACTATGTGCATTTAGTATAATAAAACTTCCCTAGTGAAGAAAATAATATTGTGTTGTTCATAAACATTTATTTTCATACAGCTCTAAACTATATATTAATAAATAAATAATTAAATATATCATCACGCCTTTTAAACATTACTGGGTGTGGCACTCTGCCGAAGAAGATCTCGGTAAGTGATATATTTATGCGCGTGAAGTGCGGTTGCCAGCCGTCAAAACACAGCCCTCAAAGATGTTAGTGGTGGAGGAGCCACAGGGGTAATTTTAAATCGGTGAAAATGTTTTGTCGGCTATGGGGATCGAACCAGGGTTCTTAGGATCCATAGGCCGACTCGGATACCTCTGAACCATTACCCCATTACTGCAATTTAGTTTTGACTAATTATATTTATGGGGTAGGTGGCTCAGTGGTATTGAGTTGGCCTGTGGATTTGAGAATCTCGGTTCGATTCTCACAGCTGACAAACAGTTTTTACCACTTTAAAATTACCCCTGTGGCTCCCGCTCCAGTAGCATCTTAGGAGGCCGTGATTTGATGGTTGGTAACCGCATTGCTCACGCATAAATATATCACTTACCGAGATCTGCTACGGCAGAATGCCACATCCAGTAATGGGTAAAAGGTGTGATTATATATTTACATTTATTTATTATTTTATTAAAGCATGAGATAGAAGGTAGTTATTTATGCAACTAGGGTAAAAAGTGTCACTTGAATGCGATTCATCTTATTATACTAACTTTACTAATTACATTTGAAACGTCAAAAGCATTTATATTCATTTTAGTCTATGTAGTTAAATTTGTTTTGTAACAGCTAAACCCATGCCTGTAATATAGCCACTTTTAATACGAGTTGCAAACAATATTTTTTTACAATTGATTTTTAACTAATTATGCTAATTTTACTTATTACATTTCAAATGTCAAAAACTTTTATTTTGTATCTTTATTACATTTTTTGCGCAAAAAAATGCCTTATTGCACTGAAAATGAGTATATAATAACCCACTTTTCGCACGATTGTAGAAAAAAATAGTTTTTATCAACAGCTATCGAGTTTGTGTTGAATTTAAAAATAAATATATCATCACGCCTTCTACCCATTACTGGGTGTGGCACTCTGCCGAAGCAGATCTCGGTAAGTGATATATTTTGCGCGTGAAGTGCGGCTACCAGTCGTCAAATTACGGCCCCCAAAGATGTTAGTGGTGGAGAAGCCACAGGGGTAGCTTTTGAAATTATTAAAGTTGTTTGTCGCCTGTGGGAATCAAACCAGGGTTCTCAGGATTTATTTTAGTTTAATGCCATTTATTAAGTGTTATGTATTTTCTAAATTGAAATATTATATTATAATTGCTATAATTTGAGCTGGAAAAGTCGAGACTCGAGACCGATACGAAACTTAGGTAGTCGAAAACAGTTCAAGACCGAGACAACACTGACTCCAATTCTCGTTTTGCGGCAACTCGATAAAAGTACAAATTGTTTTTAAATTATTCATAATTTTTTTCCTCACTGTATAGTAAGAGTTTTTTTTTTTTTAGCTTTCTATGAGCACCTCAATTTTCGCTTTTTCCCAATCGAAGTCAAAGTATTTTGTCTTATTGCTGAATTATTTGTTTACTGCCCAAATATTTATCTCACTTCCGAATAATACTGCTCAATATTTTAAACTGGTCATTTTTAGCGTTAAATGAATAAGATTATAATTATACAATATAAGCACGGTGACCATATATTTTTGGAAAAAATAAAGGACAAATCTGAAGAAGGCTCATAAGTATAGAAATACAGATTTTATTTGTTTTATTTTCTATACTAATGCACAAGAATAAAATTTAGAAAATTTATTTCAAAATATTTATCCAAATGAATTTCTTGTTGTTATTTTCCCTCAATCATCTTTAATTTAAACTTCTATAATTTAAAAAGTAAAATAAATAACAAAGGATACATTTTTAAGAAATAAATAAATCTAAAGGACAACGCTTTAAAATAAAGGACTGTCCTCTATAATAAAGTACGTATGGTCACTGTAAATATACAGTAAACATTAATTTATCATGTGTAACCTATATGTGATCTTACATTAACTGCAGTGTAATTATCGCAGTCTTCGTCATTAAAACAAATCTTTCATAACATATTAAAAATAAATATTTGACTGATTCCTATTTATCTTTGAAATAATCGCAAATGGTCTATTTTTGCAAGATACTGATAAATATTTCATGTTTAACGATATTTACTCAAAATTACACACTCATCAAATGAAATTTAATTCCTACTATTCTCACATCAATTTAAAGATATAAAGAATTTTGTAAAACTATGAAGAAATGTAATTTTTGCTACTATGAGTACTATTAGTTTTGTAGATAATATAAAATAACTCATACATTTATTATTTTCTGTAACAGGCCGTATTTATTTGGCATTTTTAAAGTAACACGGTAGGTTACTATTGTTTAATTGGCATGTTTTAAGTAACCCAGAACAGTTCCTGAACTGATCCTACTGCCCCAGCTATTTTGGTGGGTTCGCAGGTTGAACGCGTTTTCTATCTCTTTCTAATCAACTTGTGTTCATTGTTATTCGTTTTGAATTAGTGACATTGCAATTTGTATTTAAGCAAATGTCACTTAGAACGTGTATTCAGATTTTGAATGTATCGCTAATTTTTACAACTGACATTTATTTGGAAGTAACTCGAGTTAGTTCTAGATCAGTTCAGGGTTGAACCCAAAGTCCCTAAATAAATACGGCTATATTCATTTTCAATACAATAAATTCAAGTTTCAATGATATTTTAATATTATTTTTTGCAATTTTCACTGTTTTATTACTAAATAATATCCTGGCGAGGTTTAAAGTTAAACATAAACTATTTGAGAAAATATTAAAATATATAAAAACTAAATAAATACATTATCACGCCTTTTACTCATTACTAGGTGGTCTCTGTCATAGCAGTTCTCGATAAGTGATATATTTTTGAGCATGAAGTGCGGTTACCAGCCTTCAAATCACGGCCCCCAAAATGTTAGTCGAGAAGGAGCCACAGGGATAGTTTTTTACAAGTAGTTTGTAGGTTGTGAGAATCGAACTCAGCTACTTAAATCTACAGGCCGACTCGATACCCCATAAAAAATAATAAACAACAATATTTACTAAATATATTTAGTTATGTTAGTTAAAGTAGTAACGCACAATATTGTTAAATTAAATGCAAGTAAGTTCATTTAAAATATATACTTCTTTAACAATAAAGGATACTAAAATTAAATTTTTAGCATATCATATAATAATATGCTATATTTCTATATTCAAAATCATTTAATAACATGGTATTATTGCATAGCAACCTGTTTCCAGTTGTCATGTTACGCGTTTCCTTAGTTATAAATATATTGAAATTGTAAAATTAACATAAAATGTCACTTTTTGATTCGATATTTGTCGTAATGTAATTTTTGTAAATATTTTAATTATTAACTTTTTTGTATGAAATGCTAAAAAATAGTATATAAAATATGTTTAGAAAAGTGGTTTTAATTTGTCACTTTTCAAAATATACTATTATTAGATCTTTATATTTATAATTTTATGGGGTAATGGCTCAGTGGTTTCAAGTCGGCCTGTGGATCCAAAGAACCCTGGTTCGATCCCCACAGTCGACAAACATTTTCACCAATTTAAAATTACCCCTGTGGCTCCTTCACCACTAACATCTTTGGAGGCCGTGATTTGACGGCTGGTAACCGCACTTCACGCGCATAAATATATCACTTACCGAGATCTGCTTCGGCAGAGTGCCATATCCAGTAATGGGTAGAAGGCGTGCTGATATATTTATTTAATTTTATTTATTTATTTATAATTTCAAGTATAAATGAATACGTGCGATAGATAGATGGCCTGTGGATGTGAGAACCCGGGTTCGATTCCTAAAGCCGACAAACAATTTTCACCACATATTGGCCATATTTATTTGGCATTTTTAAAGTAATTCGGTAGGTTATTATTGCTTAATTGGCACGTTTTAAGTAATCCAGAACAGTTCCTGAACTGATCCTATTGCCCCAGCTATTTTGGTGGGTTGGCAGGTTAAACCTGTTTCTGTCTCTTTCTAATCAACTTTTGTTCCTTATCCGTTTTGAATTGGTGGCATCGCAATTTGTATTTAAGCAGATGTCACTTAAAACGTGCATTCAGATTTTAAATTTATCCCTAATTTTTACAATTGACACCAGATGCATCATTTATTTGGAAGTAACAAGAGTTAGTTCTAGATCAGTTCAGGGTTGAACCCAAAGTTCCCAAACAAATACGGCGAAAAATTAACCCTGTGGCTTTCCCTCCATTAATATCACAAGCATGGGCAAGGAGGGGCGCGCGCCACTCCCCTGGATTTTAACTATGTTGATGACTACGACTCTCGAACATAGGACTTTAACATATAAAACTATAATTTAGAAGTTTTAGTGCATAAAATTCTGCACCTGAACCAATAAACAAAATTAATTTTGCATACTTTGTAACGACACAAATTAGATTTGAAAATGAGGAAAATTGCCACAAAACTATCGATAGGCATGAAATTGAAACCAAATTAAACAAATGTTTAACGTTTTATTTGTCAAAATAAATGAAATAATAAATAAGAATTTATTCTGACAGTTTTGTCAGATTGAACGTCAAACATTTGTTTAATTTTGTTTCAATTTCATAGCTATTGATAGTTTTGAGACAATTTCAGTCATTTTTAGGTCTAATTTGTGCCGATACAAAGCATGCAAAATTAATTTCGTATTTTATGCCCTTATACTTTTATTTGAAGCTTTTTCTTTTAAATAATTAGGAAATTTAAAACAATATGATTTCACATGTTAAAGTCCTGTGTTCGAGAGTCGTGGCCACCACACTGTGTATGTATATATAAATTAAATAAAAATTAAATTATAAGTTTGAAGATAATAAATTCAAGCTGAAACTGAATTTCCAGCAGTATTCTTATGGCCAGCTAGCGACATGTTCCCTATCGTAACGATTGAGTAATCTAAGTTTAAGTTTACACAGACACGAAATATTAGAAAATAAAAACGGTAAAACTGCTAAATCGGAATTTATTGAAGAAATGTGGTCAATTTAAGGAAGAGTTATTCGAAAATTGTCTTTCCTCTTCAATTCAAACCCAGACGACAAAGACTAGTAATTTATTTCACAAATTTAAATATTTTTTTTATCCATTTGTTATGTGTATTTGTATTTATGTTATGTAAAAAAAATATTTTAGAAATTTATGTATATCTATCTGAGAGTTTTTTGCGACTCGCCCCCCCCCTGAAAAAATGTCTGTGGACGCCCATGATCACAAGCATAAATATATTCACTTACCGAGATTCTGTTTCAGTAGAGTGCCACATCCAGTAATGGGTAAAAGATGTGATGATATATTTATTTTAATACCTATGAATTTCATTAGTGCATTTACATTGGCCATAACGTATATTTTTGATGTATAAGAACGTCAGTAAAAGTTTTCCAGTTTATTTATAATTTATTACTGGGCTAGAAGATATCAATTTATGGCTACTACCACTGAAGATGCACAGAAGCACTAACGAAGAAGACAGCTAAGCATTAATTTTAAGATAAATGAGGAGTAAAAGGGGCATCGGCCCTGCTCGACAGACGATTCATTCATATACACACGCGTTTAATAAAACATAACACACGCACTGTTCTTAAAGGATGTTACTGATAATGGCGAGGCATGCACAAAAAATACATCATTCTTATGCACTCGAGTACGAGTGTTTTACTCAGGCGCCCGCGTTCTCACGAATTCAAGTGCCAAAATTTTATTTCACAGGATATCAAGTATTTTTTTATGGTTAACAAGAAAACAATAAATGAAATTTCAAAATTTAGCGTATGCATAATTTTACGTTATTAAACAAGGTGTTAGAATCTTCTAAGCCAAAAAAAAATTCTTTAATTTTGACACTTAGATCCATTTGATTTTCAAGTCTTTAATTGAACTAATTACCTAATCACTCATTTATTTTTTCAATGTCTTTATTAACGTTTGACTCAACAAACTCATGCAATTCTGTGAAATAAATATTACTGGTTATTGTTAATCATACTTATTTTGAATGATTTGAACTGATAATTTTATTCTTATTTTATTGCCAAATTCTATTAAAGTGAATCATGCGATTTGAAGTTCATTTACAACTGGGGAATCACAGAAAATAGAGAAAACAATTTATAAAATAATGGTAGGGGTGTTGATGCGCGTTTTAAAACTATACAAATCTGAAGGTTTTCAAGAAATATATTTCAAATCACAGTAAATGTGTATGCCTATACATTAAAAGAAATAAACATAACATTTTGTTTCATGTTCTGTCATAAAAATAACATTTTTTTATTTACAATTTTATTTCAATTCATAATCATAACTGTTATAAATTTTTTTTTTGTCATATAGATAACTTTGAAGTATTGTGACAATGATAATTTTAAAGTTAATTTTATGACAGAAAAATTTGGGAGATGCCCCGACTCGAACCGGGGACCTTGTCTAATGCCTGTTTTACACTGAGCAATATTGCAAGTGCAACTGCAACTTTCAACAAGTTGATGCAATATTGAACGAGTGTATTACAGAAATTTCAAGTGCAAGAGTCAGAAGCAATCTTGCATCAACCTCTTGCACGAATTAGAACATGTTCTAATTTTTGCAAAACTTGGGAAGCCACTGTTAGTTATTTCTAGTAATTTTAAGTTTGTTAGAATGCTACCAACTTATTATAAATGTCAAAAACGATAAAGTTGGGTTAAGGATATTAAAATGATTTACTGCATTGCAAATAATTGTGCAAATACGTGGCAAATACTTATAAGAATAAATTTTTATATCAATGCAATAACATATGAAACAAACGTCAACAATAGAAGTGATATAAGAGGTTAAGCTAATATAATATGAAGTTAGTAACGACAAAAATTTGTAAATAAATTAATGTTACATTGCAGTTGCAAGTTGCTGAATGTAAAGTGAAAAAAATATCTCTGCAACATTTTGGTTGCAAAACTTGCAAGTTGCAATTGCAGGTTGCACTTGCTCGGTGTAAAACAGGCATAATGGTTAAGACACCTGCCTGGCAAACAGAAGGTTCCCGCTTCGAGTCCGGGCATCTCCCAAATGTTTCTGTCATAAATTTAACTTTAAAATTATCATAACTATTATGTTCGACTGCACAACAACTACTTAATTTATGACACTGTTTACTAGTGTCCATGAATGTACTTTATTGGACTAGAACGATAAAATAGCAAAATTCGATTGTCAAAACAAATATATTTAATTAATTGCTTTGCATTTAAACCAAATTTTCATGCGAATGCAGGCAAAAGAGACTTATAATTTTGACGTCACATGCAGTACACCCGAAGCAAACCCCCCTCTACACAATTTTGTGAGAAACAACAAATTTGTAGAAAAAGCGAGGTGACGCCATGCCGAGTCGAACAACTGCTTTCTCCTTTCAACATTCCCCCCTCAGATCCCAACATTTGTTTGACGATTAACGTTTGGATCACGTGATAAACGTCAAACTGTAAAGCTATACCATGTTCGCTACATAACAAATAATTAAATTTTGTTTTACTCACTAGATGGCAACCGAAAAATTTGAATTGTATAAGTCCCTATTGTCAGACTAGATGATACCATAGACTAAAATAGTAGTTTATATTATATACAACCGGTAAATAATATTAACATAATTATTTTTAAAATCATTACTTAATATGCTTCATTATTTACCGAGGGGAATAAAAGTGACAAGTACTTCCCAGGAAAATAAAGTGATTCAAGGTCATTTGCAGTACCATCAAGATTTGTATTTTTTAGTATTCAATAGACCTTCATTGCTCTTGTGCCAGAGAGAGAGAGACCTTCAAACTTCTCTGGGAAAGTATTTACATGAAAATATTTTTAATATTTGTTAATAACATTAAAAAATAAATAGTTTTTCGTTTATAGGAATGTGTTTCATTCTTACTTATTTTACATGCGGTTAACAGTCTCTTTCGTTAAATAACGAATTTTTCAGCTTGCATATAAAATATCGTATATAACACGTGAGTAAAGTGTCATTATTTAATCATCGCTCTCGACAAATAATGACGAACTCTACTCCCTTGCTATATAAACTACTATTATACCAGCCATTATGTTTAAACTAAACATTTAAAAAATTCAATTAGGTAAAAGTAAAAAATAATAATAATATAAAATTGCGAATAGAATTATAATATTGAAATGACGTAGAAGAATATGAAAAAAAAAACAATTTAACAAGAATTTGATAGGCAAACAATTACAATAAATATAATTACATAATTAGGCTGTTATTTTTAGAATTTCCATAGGCGACAAACAATTTTCACCACATTCAAACTACCCCTGTGGCTCCCCCTCCACTAACATCTTTGGAGGCCGTGTTTTGGCAGCTGGTAACCGTACGCGCAAAATATATCACTTACCGAGATCTGCTACGGCAGAGTGCCCACACCCAGAAATGGATAGAAGGCGTAATGATATATTTATTTATTTTTATTATTTTTTTATGGGGTAATGGCTCAGTGATATCAAGTCGGCCTGTGGATCCTAAGAACCCTGGTTCGCCCCCGCAGCCGACAAAACATTTTCACCAATTTAAAATTATCCCTGTGGCTCCCCCACCACTAATATCTTTAGGGGCCATGATTTTACGGCTGGTAATCGCACTTCACGCGCAAAATATATCACTTACCGAGATCTGCTTCGGCAGAGTACCACATCCAGTAAACGGGTAAAAGGCGTGATGATATATTTTTTTTTATTTTTTATTTTTACATTTATTCAAAGATTAATCTAGTTGCACGGCGTTCATTTAAATTTTACGGATTATTTAAATGCAAAATATCGAATCAAATGTTTGACAGCAATGTTAAATTGCTCATTTGATAGTTCATCTCGAAAAGATCCTGTTTATTTAAAAACTTGAAATTTTAGTAACAACGACACAATTGGCCATTAAAGAATTCATTAAAATCTTGACAGCAAAATATAATTAATTCTTTTCTTAAGAAACTATAGTAAAGTTCTTAATAAAAAGTTTCTCCATTACTGATTTCTAAAATCGTGGTTCTATTTTTGTTATGCATAATATTAAATCCTTTTACAAACTGCAATTTTGATCACATCAAAAGTAACGGGCTCGCGAAAGAATTAATTTGTGATTTTTGCTTCCAAAGGGGTCATGTCTCCGAAAAGTTTAAAAACTACTGTATTGTAAGGAACATTTTCCTAATTATAATGAAAAATAGTTGAGCAATCTTTTATCGTTTATAGTGTGCAAGGTGAGGAAAAATTCAATCCATTTCCTTTTAATTACAGAACATTTAAGAATGAGTCACAATGTCGCGAATGAAATCAAATAAATGTTCTCATATATAACACGTAGGACACTGATGAGCAAGACGTTGAACAATAAAGAGGGTCAGCTAAAGGTTAACACATTAAATGAATGAATTAAGATGAAGAAGATATTTAATTTTAAGGTAATAAGGTTAATCATGTCACTCCCGCCTTGACAAATATCCATCATGACAACTGTGCACTGTTTGTAAATTCAGATGGCTAAGTACAAACAATTATTGCTTAACGAGTCGCCAAAGCAAACACAAAAGAAAGATACACACTTCACATTTCCTGCCTACCTGTTTATCGTAATAGCGACCATATTCAACAAGGAGACGGCAACGTTTCCATAAAACAGCACTGGGAATAATTTACACAGTGCTGGACCCAGTTTCCATTCCTGGTAGATGTATCTGGACGCCGTCAACGGCATGTTCAAGGCACAAAACAACAAATCCGAAACGCACAGTGATAGCACGAAAGCTGTTGTTGCATGTTTACGTAGTTTTGGACAACGGATCAACGCAAGAATTGTTATCAAATTACCTGTCAACAATTAACATTAGTATTAACATCATGCATTGAGCGCGAATTTACTTATTTATGTAAGAATAATAATTAGCTTTTATGTTTGTTTTTGACATTTATAGATAATGCATACACAGGTAGTTCGTCATAATGCGTTAAACAAATTTAATCCGTAAAAACTTACATTTTCACAAAAAACCAATATAAATATATTCTTTTTTTCAGTATTTAAAATAACAGTTTTTGCATTTCGTGCTAGAATGTTTTCTTTTTGATACGGCTGCAATATATTTGTAACTGTTTTAAAAAGTAAATTAATTAAAAAATTAAATCTTATTTTCAGACTTCACACTACAATGATAATAATATTGACAATAAAAATGTTATAAAACAGTTCTTCTTAACTTTGGAATAAATTTATAATTTATTAAAATATACGCCATAAGCGTTTAACATGAAAAATCGCTTTTTCTTCTTCAAAAGTGGCCAGTAAATTTTAGACAAAATTGCTTCAAATTTGCGTTGGAAAAATTACGGTAACTTATAGATTGGTACAATGACAATCATATTACCGGTCATATATGAAATATTTAAATGTATGAAAAATCATCACATATCAGTGACATCATTTGTACATTATTATCATACTAAAAACGTATAGAAAAGTATTAAAATCATTATTTTATGAAAATAAAATAAAAATTTCAGTATTTATTCAAGATCGCAAGATTCGTGCCGTAATTATGATTTTTCGTAATGAAGTCAAATTTAATTGTAAATTTAAACAATGTATGCTTTAAATTTAAACATAGATAAAACAGAAAAAATCTCAAGAACAAATAGTTTTTATTTGAATATAAAACCGAAATTAGTATAGTTTGTGTACGATTATTTGGCGCGAAGTTTTGAAACAGTAATATGCTCGGTCATTTATAGAACCAAATGCCAAGCCTACTTCAAATTCAAATTATAGACAATTAAATGCTGCATCTAAGTCAGTAATTCACATTTTATTTTGCACGTTTTGTAACCTAAATAATTTGATTTAAAGTTTTATAAGAATTACTTCTTGTGTGATAGCCGAGGAATTCCTACAAATTAACAAACAAATGCAGGACAGTTTAGTTTTGAGTGGATTTGTGATGTATTTAAGTGACACAAAGTTTATTGCCTTCATATCATTACTAAAAATAATTACTATTCACATGAGGAAAAGTTACAAATTACATATTTTTATTTATTTTGTTTCAATTCCACGGCTCTCCTTATAAAGAAGCAATTATTGTAAAACTTGAAATCGGATTAGTTCGGTTGCAAAATATGATGTTATTACTGATTTAGATGCAGAATTTAATTGTGTTTGAAGCATTTTTGTCTTTAATTAACTGGTCAAAAATTAAATGTCAGTTTTACAGAATTAAAACTGAGAATATACATCTATAATTATTAAACTATATAAATTTGTATGACGAACTACTAATATTCGCATTTTTTAGAAAACATCTGATCATTTTAGGTTTCGTAGTTTTGCGAAATTATTACCGATTACACCTACGATGCAGAACAAAATCGCGCAAACAGACGCAAAAATTGTCGCTTCTTGAGGGTACCGAATATCAGTCCCATTATTTTCAATTTCCATTTCGATAAAATTATTTACACTATTCGACTACACATTACAAACTACATGAGAATTGTTTTGAAATGAGCGCACTCATGAATCACACCATCTCACGTCCACGGAATTTCAAAAGTTTTAACAATACGGCACTAAAACTACACTACTGTCATTAGCTTCAGCTGTCACGAACAACGAATCATACCACACTACTACAGACAACTGCGTGCGGGTACTGCCTTGAATATACATTGGCTACGCTTGTACGAACCTCCCCGAGTGATAAGTTATTGGGGTGGGGGTAAACGGATATTATACAGATCAAAGAATAAAGAATTCGTTAATAACTGATAAATAAGTGATAGATACTGCATAACCAAGTTTTATTGCTTATCTTGAAGTTAAATTTATCAAAGGATGTTTTTTATTCCGAGAATTGTTATTTAACTTATTATATATTTTATATTTGTGATTATAACATATTTTTTATAAGTGGTGTGAAGATTTTAAAGAATAGAAATGATTTTTGAAAATTGTAATAGTTTGTACGCCAATAGTACAGCAACTAACATGACATAGAATAATTACAGTGATTTATGCAGATAGATATTAAAATGTATAGGTTTTATCCTTCTATTAAAATGTGTACTAGTCTGCATCAGATTTTAGTTATTATGTATTTAAAATTAAATGACAATTTCTTGATATTTGTTGATTACTAATAATAAATTCCGATAGAATTCTATTTCAAAATGGTAAGATAACATGACGTTATCAGGAAGTAAGTAAATATTGATGTATGACACTTACATACACACATTAAATTGTAAGTAATAAACGGAATTAGTAAACTCTTTATTTTCTCATATGCAATAAAAATTATTCTGTATGTGAATCATCAGTGAGTTTAAGAATCATCATCTGATTTTTAATTGAAAGTAAATAAGGATTGATTAACATATGCAGTTGTAGATGTGCATAACTTTCAATGAGGTAGAAGGTAAAATGATTATTCCAATAGAAATAATTGCCCTACTAAATTTCGTCCTGTGACATAAGTGATCCGGTTTTTTGTCGGTGAGTGTATATATATATATATATATATATATATATATATATATAAAAACCGGATCACTTGTGTCACAGGACGAAATTTAGTAGGATAATTATTTCTGTTGGCATAATCAATTATTAGTAATGTTATACAATGAACGTGTAAGATAATTAAATCACAATACATTTGTACCCACAAATGCTTTAATAACAAATATAAATGAAACTCACCTCAAGTAGATTCACAAAAAAAATGTACTCGCATAACTAAGCAAATGTATATGGAATAATCCGCAGATAACCTAACGCGAGCGTAGTCCACTTAATGCCTGTAAGAACCAAACCGTGAGTAACTCAATGAAGAGTCAATCTATCAAAACCTAATCATAATTCATGCATGAGGGCAACCCCGAACACCTATTTTCTCAAGGCCGCCAGGTCACTACAGCTAGGGTGACTAGATATTGACATGTCAAAGTAGGACATTTGAAGTTTTATAACGTATCCCAGTAGGACATTTGACAACCCAGCTTAAAACAGTAAAAATCGGTAGTAAAAAAAGCACAAAACGCTAAAAATTGAGAAGTAAATAATTTTTAATCAACATACTAATCTTTGTTCCAGTTGTATCCATTATTTAATATAAACATAGGAAAAAAAGTTTATTGTTATTATTAATGAGTACCTATACTAAATTATTTGAATTGGTGTAATTTGATCAACGGTATAAATTATAACACATCTATTTTATTTATTACAAAAAAAGGAAAATTAGACTTCTAATTTTTATTTTTAAATTCGTATTTATTATTAATATAAAATATGAAAAAAATATTTATTTTAAATATTCTTACCAATTATAAAATGGTATTAATTGAAATAAACAAAAACAATGTCTAGAAATTTTTTAAAAATTATTCCTTAATTATCACAAATATAGTATAATTTATATAAATAATTACCTACAAAAACAAAACAAAATGTACAGAAAAAAAATTGACACCACGGCAAGAAAGATCGTTTAGAGTGGTAATCAAGAACTTACATCATTCCATAGAACCGCGCGAACTACAAGAAGCATTGGAAAGCAAGGGATTTAATATACGCAGTGTTATTAATTTACGAAGCTGGAAAACCAAGGAGCCACTTCCTATGTTTTTTGTGGATCAAGAACCGAATGACAACAATAAAAAAATTTACGAACTTAAAAACATTTTAGGCTCAATAATCACCGTCGAAGAACCACGTAAAAAGAGAGAAATACCGCAATGTACTAGATGCCAGGAGTATGGACATACTAAATCATACTGTACTAAACCTTTTTATTGCGTCAAATGTGCGGCAAATCATCCCACAAATAACTGCCAGCAAAAAAGAAACGTTCCAGCAAAATGCGTCCTATGCAATGGTCCTCACCCAGCTAACTACAAAGGCAGCATGGTTTACCGGGATCTTCAAAAAACAAGAGGAAGAAATATCAACAACAACCAGAGAAACATTCAAAAGAGCCAAGTGTACCAATCAGACGAAACTGAGTTTCCCCCTTTAAGATCTACTCAAAGTCACGATATGAATTATTGTAAAGCAGCTAATAATACAAAAATCAAAAGTGTGACAGAATTTAACAACGTAACATTAACTGACTTCTTACATAAATTCGAAAGCATGTTCAACCAATTAATGAACCAAAATACTATGATAATCAATCTAATTAGCAGTTTAATTAATAAAATCAGTAATGGGTAGTTCGATAAGAATTGCATTATGGAACGCAAATGGTTTAAAACAACACAAACCAGAAATAGAATTTTTCCTAAATGAACAAAAAATAGACATATTACTAATTTCAGAGACACACTTTACGGATAGGAACTATTTTAACATAAACAAGTACAACACATATTGTACAAATCACCCAGATAATACAGCTCATGGTGGCACTGCAGTTATAATCAATAACAAAATTTCACACTACGAAATAGAGGAAATTCGAAAAGACTATATGCAAGCAACGAACATAAAAATTAAAGAAGCACACGGATATCTAGTTGTAGCGGCAATATACTGTCCACCAAAATTTTCAGTTAAACAAGACGAATTTGAGGAAGCATTTAAAATCTTAGGAAATCGATTTATAGCTGGTGGAGACTACAATGCGAAGCACCCTAGATGGGGATCGAGATTAATAAACCCCAAAGGTAGACAACTGCAAGCCGCCATGCTTAACAAGGGCTTCGACCAGGCTAGCACAGGCAAGCCAACATACTGGCCAACCGACCCAACTAAAATTCCAGGCGCACTAGACTTTTTTGTCACAAATGGAATATCAACAAATTATATAAAAACTGATGAATGTTTCGATATTACTTCAGATCACTCAGCAATAATAGCAACCATAAGCTCTACAATAATAAAAAATGAAAGTAAACCCTCTCTAACTAACAATAAGACAGACTGGGCCGATTTTCGCAACTATCTCAACGGTCAGATAAATATAAACATCCCACTAAAAACAGAAGATGACATCGACTACGCTGTACATAACTTAACAAAAACAATCCAAGAAGTAGCCTGGTCATCTACACCTGCAATACAAGTAAACATTAATCCAATTACAAATTATCCTAAATACATTAAAGACAAAATATCAGAAAAAGAAGGATTAGGAAAAAATGGCAATTGCATAGATATCCCAGCGACAAAACCCACTTAAACAAACTAAGTAAAGAAATAAAAAAACTAATCTACGAAAATAAAAATGCTACCTTCGATGACTACGTTAGCAACCTCTCCCCTAATGCTCAAAATGACTACGGGCTTTGGAAGGTCACTAGAAAATTAAAACGACCTAAGCAACCAATACCTCCAATCCGTAAACAAGATAACACGTGGGCCAGATCACCAGAGGATAAGGCAGAAACATTTGCTAAACATCTGTCCAACATATTTAAACCAAATATTTCACAGTCAACGGCCGAAGAAGAAGAAAATATACAAACATTCCTGAATGCTCCACTACAACTTTCTCCACCAATAAAATGTTTTACAACAGAGGAAATTAAAAATGAAATAAAATTTTTAAATAATAAAATGGCACCCGGACATGACTTAATTACCCCTCTAATATTAAAAAATCTTCCAGAAAAAGCATTAATCACAATTACGCACATCTTCAACGCAATCATAAGAATGCAATATTACCCTGTTTTGTGGAAGCTATCGCAAGTACTATTGATTTTAAAACCAGGCAAACCAAATTATGAACTAACATCCTATCGGCCGATATCCTTGCTACCATGCATATCTAAAGTTCTGGAAAAACTAATACTAAAACGAATGAAATATGTAACTGAAGATACAAATTTGATTCCAGATCATCAATTTGGTTTTAGAAACCAACACTCAACTATTGAACAAATACATCGGGTAGTTAAAGAAATTGAAAACACTCTAGAAGAAAAGAAATTTTGTTCTGCCGCATTTTTAGACATTAGCCAAGCGTTTGATCGCGTCTGGCACGTAGGGCTACTGTATAAAATAAAACAAGAGCTTCCATGTCAATACTACTTACTAATAAAGTCATACTTGACCGACAGATTTTTTCAAGTAATACATGAAAACAGCTACTTAAAATTACATCCGGTAAAAGCAGGTGTTCCACAAGGCAGTGTAATAGGCCCCATATTGTACCAGCTTTACACAGCAGACTTACCAGTTGACGAAAATGTGACTACTGCCACTTTCGCAGATGATACTGCAATACTTGCATGTAACGAGAACCCCAAAGAAGCTTCTGTACTTCTACAAAATTCACTAAATGAAATACATGGATGGGCAAGCAAGTGGAGAATTAAAATAAATGAAGAAAAATCCATACATACTACTTTTACCTTAAGACGAGCAACATGTCCAGAAGTCACACTGAACAACAAGACTCTGCCTGTAAAAAACGAAGCAAAATACCTAGGAATCCATCTAGACAGACGCTTAACATGGAGAAACCATATTGAAGCAAAGAAAAAACAAGTAAACATCAAGATCAAAAGAATATACTGGTTGATCGGTCGAAAGTCCAAATTAACTTTATCTAACAAACTGTTGCTATACAAAACCATAATAATACCAATATGGTCATATGGCATTCAACTATGGGGCTGTGCGAAGCAGTCAAACATCAACAAAATCCAACGAATTCAAAACAAAACCCTTCGTACTATTACCGACGCGCCCTGGTTTGTTAGCAACGAAACATTGCACGCAGTCTTAGGTATTAAAACTGTTTGTGAACAAATCAAAAGCTACGCTAATAAATACGAAGCCAAACTACACTACCATCCCAACAATCTAGCACTTGACCTCCTAAACAACGCAGACGAAATTAGAAGACTGGCCCGACGTAAACCCCTAGATCTAACTTAACCAATATGAGGATCCCTCACAGGATGGAACCCTCCCGCATGTGACATGTATTTTATATATATATGTGTATGTATATATGTGTGTATGTATGTATATATGTATGTGTGTATATATAGTTATATATTATTTATTATATCACATTTGCTTGTTAGCCTAGTAAGGCTAGTTGTAAATCAATTTTCAAATAAAATAAAATAAAAAAAAAATTATCTGTGAAAGTAGGACATTTCTGTTAGGAGGTAGGACGTAGAACAAAAGGTTTAATTGTAGGACATGTCCTCCCAAAGTAGGACGGGTGGTCACCCTAATTACAGCCTTCAGCGCTGCTACCGTTGGCAACCACAGAACTATCTGTGGCCACTACAGCACCAGACTGCTACCGCTGGCAGCTACAGAACTACCTGTAGCCACTACAGTTCACGGGACTGCTCGTCGGCGACCCCGTATGTCCGAAGACCTGCCAGGTCACTACAGTCTTCAGCGCTGCTATCGTGGGCAACCATAGAACTATCTGTGGTCACTACAGCACCGTGGGCAGCCACAGAACTATCTGTAGCCACTACAGTCTGTTACTTCAACATCATCCAAGTGATGAACAGACTGCTAGCACTCCACTCAACTTTTATACTCTCTCATACGTACTCTAGATTAACTCACTCACCTCGTTATCTTAACCAACTCAACCACAAACCAAACACTATCCACCGCGACTTGCTCATTACCAACTCAACTGTCGCACTACAACTTTACTCCTCAACTGACGAATAGAAACTAACGTAAGAAATCCGATGACTGGGTAAGATGGATTTCACTCCTTACATAAACCTTTGATATAAATTAATATAATACGAATAAATAACATAACATCAAATGAATTGCTAACTTATACAAACATTATTAAATTAAATCCACCAGAGCTGATGTATCACATTGCGAACTGTTAGATAAGTCTGATCCTGTTATCCATCGTTTCATTCTGTCAACTGCAACTTCAAGTTTATTAATGCTGTTTTTGTGAACTTCGTTTGATTCCGTGTACGAGTATATCCTTACTTAAATGTCTATCATTGGGATAAGTTTCGTTAACTTCAGACAGTCCACCAAATATTGGCAATAATTTCCTAGTTATGTACTTGTACCCTCAGATGGTTGAATTTGTTTCTTTATTTATTTTATATTTTTTTTATTTATACCTAGTTGTGTTCTCTGTACTCATTCGATGTTATATCTCTTTTCTGTTAACCATTATATGTTGTTTTAATTGTTCTTTATCCACGTTTTGTTTTATCTCATCTCGTGTTTGATGAATACTTTCTTGGTCACTCTTATCGTTTGAATTGCATTCGTGATTCTACCGTCTTGGTTTAAATCCATATAAAGGTTGATTAAATGTAGTTCTGATAATTCAATCGCACTATTCATTCTCTCTTATATTGTAGCTACTGTATTCAGAAAAAAGTTGAATTCCATAGTTCTTGTAAAAATGGACTTTAAACTCTCTCGATGTAAATGTGATTCCTCTATTCGAACTAAGGCGGATGGTCACACCAAACATTTCTGAAATAATTCAGAAGATTTAACATCGGTGTAGACCTTGTAGTTTTGCTACTCTCAACAAAATGCTTCCATGATCTCAAGTGTAAAATTTCCAGTTGTTGCTTTATGGAAATATCCTGTTATCCTTCTTATTTTTTCGGGTTTTCGTATTATATGAACATGATTTGAAAAATGTGTAATGGTCAGAATCATAATCAAGGTTTTGGAGATAATGAAAATAAATTAAATGTTTTGCTATGTACTGCGGAGAATCCAAATTACAGTATGCGACATATAGGCCAACAAATAAATCTGCATCACACGACTGTCCAGAAAATATAAAAAAGGGAAAAGATATTTATGAACAAGACAAAATTAACAAAAATTATTTCTGTGAAACTATAATGCAAAAATCGAATTAAGATAGAAATTTTTTAAAACATATTTGTTCTTCGGATAAATTAACTTTTACATTAAATGGTTAACCCAACACACAAAATTTTAGATACTGGAGCAAATAAAATCCACGTTTGATGGTCGCAACTCATACACAGTATCCAGAAAAAGTAAATGTATAGCCTGATATTTTTAAATCACAAATAATTGGCCCATTTTTCATTGATGGGTCTCTAGATGCAAACAAATATTTGGAATTACTTCAAAATTTTATTGGTCCAGAGTTGGAATACATTACTGGTAAAAATGATACTGTCTGTTTCCAGCAAGGTGGTTATTCTGCACACAGTAGTATTGATGTAAAAAATTATTTGAACAAATACTTTCGTAATTATTGAATAGGTCGAGGTGGACCAATAAATTGGCCAGCAAGATCTCCTGATTTGGCATCTAACGATTTGTTATGGGTCTATTTAAAAGAGAAAATTTATAAACAAAATCATGCCGACACAAATTCATTAAAAAATGCAATAAGATAAGAATGTGACAAAATAACAGCGCGAGAATTAGCTGCAGTTCATCGGGAATTTTTCGACAGATTAAGCTATTGTTTAGCTGTAAATGTAACTATTTTTGAACATTTATTATAATCAATACTTTGCATTTTCTTCAAATTTATTCATTTACTTTTATTATCATAATTGTTATTATAAATGTATTATTATTATTGTAAAATTAATTGATTTCCAATTAATATTTTAAAACAAAATTATTTAGTGCTTTTACAATAAACAGATATATTTTAGTTCAGAAGTCGAAGTTATGATACAAATTTTATTCTAGTGTTTAGTATGTGCTTATCATATAGAGTTGAGAATCTGACTGGCTTTCGTCTTACAAGATTCTAAATACGAGTGATGTTATATGATTTTGAAATCATATTCTTGGAGAGTCAGCAGTTTCTGTTGGAACATAGTTTCCTAACTCCTCCTTCACTAGATTTGAGGTTCATCAAGGAGTTGCTGGACCTGTCTAGGGGTTGAAATTCGTGGTTGAAGTTCAATGCCTTCTCTGGACATTGGATTTGGCTGCAAACGTCTGAGGAGTTTTTTCTTTAAAATGAGTACGAACAGGATGATAGCACCTGTAATCTGAATTATAGTGTGATTTATAAGCGAATGAAATGCAGCGGCTATATTTATAATTAATGTATATAACCGTACTTAAAATGCGGCCCATATATGTAACTGAAAGAATACCTGTCTAAAGAAAGTTCTAAGATATATATATATATATATATATATATATATATATATATATATATATATATATATATATATATATTCACGGTTTAGCATCTGGAAAGAATATACTAATTAAGCATTAAAGCTCAGTGAAATCACACCTCCAATCAGTCACTCGCCGCACGTTGGGAGCCAACCATGGATCTCCATATACCCACACCCGGCCACGGCTGTAACAAGCGCTAACACTTGCGCTAACTTAAGAATACCATCATTAAATTCAACTCACATACGCAAGGAGGACTCACCTCTAAACCTATCCTGAATATTCCTCGAAACTCTATCAAGCACTAACACAATATCTAACTATCTCATCACTATTTTACTTGTCAAACGATGAACTGTAACGAACGTAAGAAATCCGACGATTCGGTAAATAAATATTCAATCAAACATTACGTAAATTAACGAGATGAAATAAATATGACTCTAACATTAGAGAACATTAGGGTTGGATAATATATAATACGATTGATATTGTATTGGTCGAAGCAGTAGTCCGCAATGGATTCTTCAACCTTGTTCATTGGTTTCAATTCGTTGATGGTGTTGAGTTCAATTGATATCTTTGAAATTTGTAACATATTGAAGTCAAATTTGTAGTTTTCGATTACTACCGGTTTGCCAAAGCTTCCGTGTTTGAATAATAGATTTTGGTTCTTGTATTTCAAGTGGCATTCATCTTCTTTCATCAGGAATACTCCTTGGAGCGTTTTTAAAGTATCGCCTTGTTCACATTTGACTTTAATATATTCTGGATCAGGAAATATGATGAGATATTGATTTATATCTTTTAAATATTCAATATGATTTTATTTGATATTTAATTTCAGGATTTGACAATTTTCGATGTTGTTTCGTCAAATGAAGTTCTTCTCGCAAAAGTTTTCACTTAGATTTCATTTATCTTGTTAGGACACTGGTATGTGTTCTCCTTGTTGTAGGTACATGTGTCATATAGAGATTCAATTTGTCCATCATTTGATCGTAAGAAGTATTCTTGATTAGGGATAATAATTACATATTCAGTATTGTGTTTGGTAGGGATTGAAATAAGATGGATTAACTCAAATTGTGTTTCGTAATTTATCGGAATTTCAATAAAATACGTAATTTTGTTAGATGATAATTTACAGTTTACGGAAAGTATTTTTACTAATTCCAGAATATTTTTTGAATTTATATTAATTGGTAACTGATTATTATAAAATATTGAATTTTTTTTAAAATTCTGTGTGATCATGTGATTCATAATGCTTGGGTGCAATGTGTGCAACTTACAGAATGTTAAAAAAATTTCAGTGTCTTGGAGAATGTTGAAAGTTAAGGCGTATAAGGCTGCGTTCATGTATGGTCACATACATGTAAACCTGGATTTTTGTTCAACAATTATTCAATTACAAGAAAACATATGAATATGATATAAATTGTAATGCAAAAATTATTTTTTGTTACGTGTCACTATTGTATCCGCTATTAATTTTTTTTTCTTAATTAATTATATATTTTAAAAAAATAATTAAATAACATAATTATATTACAATCATATTGTACTTAGGGCATGGATACAATATTAATATACATAAATTTCATGGTTTCAACATACATATATATTTCAATATAAAGTTAAAAATTGTAGGTGCCGAGTAGATTTTGGTTTGCTTGCGGCATGAAATAATTTACGCTACTTCTAATAGATGTCAGCACTCCCGAATTACACGATTCAAAAACCTTGTCAATAATGCAGTTGAATGTTGATTTATTTATTTTTAAATCACATATGACTAGTTGCACTCAGAGAAATAGAGTAATGGGAGAAGACTCTTGGACGAGTGCGCATCCAATTTTCAGAGAACGGTATGGATTCGGCCATTTTTAAGGTTGTTGTGTGTGAGGTGTACACATGTGTTTGTTTACATTTGGAAGATTTCAAAAAAATCATATAAACTTTACTCTTTTTCGTTGCAAAATGTCTTGTTCAGTGACAGGATGTGTTAATAGTAGGAGGTTTAAACCGGAAGGTATTTCTTTTCATAGAAACAATAAATAAAATAGTACAATTATTTTTGCAAATAATATAAAACACACGCTTTATACTTCAAATGATTGATCGTACAAATAAAATAATGTTGATATTTTGTTGCATTTAACGTCGGCATGGTTACATGTAGTAAAATTTGATATTTTTTAAAATTCATTAATAGTATATTACGCAACAAGTTTACATTAATTATTTGTTATTTAGTTAGAATATTTTTCGCAGCTCATGAGGCTTAGCCGTGCTGAATTTTTAAATTTCTCGCATCAACCAACCTTAAAAATGGCGGTCTTCAATTTTACGCGCAGCTTCAAGCGTCTTCTCCCACTACTCTATTTCTTCGGTTGCACCACAAAAATTTAAATTTTAAACTTAGTTTAAATAAATTAAAGCATATCGAATGTTTGACAGCAATGTTAATTATTCCATTTGACATATAACTTCGATTTGCTTTCATTCATTTAAATTTAAACCAAGTTTAAAGTAAATTTAGTTGGTGCAACTAAACAATAAACAATAATTCAAAATTTGAAAAATTGAGAAAATTACATGATTACTAATACAATTTTCTTATTGCTGATTATTGTAAAACTAGGTTAAGAAGCATATTTATTTTATAAACATTTTAAAGTTTTAAATACAAAAAGTAATTAATATTTATGAGAAGTAGTATACAATTTTACTAAATTTGCAGGATTACAATATGAAAAATGTAATTTTTTTAATTAAAATAATTATATATTTTTTATTTATGAAGAAATAAATAAAAAAATATATATGAGCACGCATATTACCCATTATTGGGTGTAGCACTCTGCCGTAGCAGATCTCGGTAAGTGTTATTTATGCATGTGTAGTAGGGTTACCAGCCATGAAGTCATGGCCCCCAAAGATGGTAGTGGAGGGAGAGCCACAGGGGTAATTTTATTGTTGTGAAAATTATGTATTGGCAGTAGGAATCGAACCCGGGTTCTCAAATCCACAGTCTGACCACTAAACCACCTATCCCATATTAAAATAGAAATAAACAAACAAAGAAAACTAAGAATTATTTCTTATACGACAATTAAGTATTTCTTGATAGATAATGCAATTCATTAATCGCGGCCGGGAATAATAATTTACTACTTACGGGTTGTGGCTAATAACATCAGGAATAGAGATTATTATGATAACGCTACTAATGGTTACCATATTCGCGGTCTTGAAGAGAAAATCGAATTGCGCGTGCGCGGAGTTGCGAGAACGTCGCGAGTGCAGCGCTCACGCTCGGCTATCCTCGGAAACAATCGGTCTTCGTTTTCAAGCAGTGCGATCGTTGCTAGTGTGCGAGTCGGATCAAAATATCTTGTATCTCTATGTCAATAATAAAGAACAACTCAATTACAGTATCAGTGATTTTTATTGTGTGATTAACCCTCTCTTTTCCCGTTCAACATAACGCGAGTGATTCGCAAGACTGCTTTAACAGGTTATGGGTCCAGTTTACCAATCCTGTGCGAAAAGTGTTTGAACGAAAAGAAAGGTTGCGAGCACGTGGTGTCGGCGGTAGCCATCTTGATACAAGAGCGAAACGTGGGCGGACGCAAGTGATTCGAATCCGTCAAGTCTCAAGAGATCAGTGCGCGGAACATAAAGAAATTCGACGGGAAGAATTTCCAGGGTTGGAAATTTCAAATTACGGCATTATTTTCAGCATACGAGATCGACGATGTAGTCGATGGAACGCGAGCGGCACCGCTCGACCGAACAACGCCGGAGGGAAGAGAGTGAGTGCGCGACGACACGAAGGCGAAATTCGTGATAGCGTCGGCCTTGGAGCCTAGTCAATTGGAGTCGCGTTTGACGTGTGAGACGTCAAAAGACATGTGGGATAATTTGCGTCGCATACACGAGCAAAGATCGTCGGCAAATAGACTCCTTTTGCTGCAGAGATTCCACGAGTACCGCATGGCGTCGGGCGATTCGGTTGTGCAACACGTGGCGAAAGTTCGCAATCTCGCTTCGCAAATCGAAGATGTGGGGAAAAAAGTGACCGAATTAACTATTATCGCGAAGATTTTAGGTAGTTTATCGGCAAAGTTTTCGACTCTACAAACCGCGTGGGACAGAATGGAACCCGAGCGACAAACTCTTCAAAATCTCGAGCAGAGACTTATTCGAGAGGAAGCGAGATTAGACGTAGACAGTGAGACCGGCGTGGGCGCATTTTCGGCGTCGAAGGATCGTTTTAAAAATCGAAACAAAAAGAAACGCGGTAAGCCGAGAAAAGACTTGGACGAGGTCGAGTGTTTCAAATGTCACGAGATGGGGCATTTCGCGTACAATTGTCCGAAAAAAGGCGGCAAAGGCGGCAGAAGTGGAGTGTCACGTGATTGCGCGTTCGTCATCGAAGGAAAGCCGCGAAGTGAGAAGCGCGAATTATGTACGGCTGTATCTCGTATTTCATCATTCTTACTCTGAGATTTTGAGATGTCAGCAGAAACTACTGTAACTTTCCGCTGTAATATGAATACCTAAGATAGTTTATATAAGATAGTAAAAATATATATCAGTACTCTGTATCATCATATCATTCGTGCTTGTCACTTGTAACAATCTGTAATATTTGTAAAACAGAAAAATAAAATCTTTTTTTTATTAAATTCAAGTAAAGACTGAATTTAATTGGCGCAGTTGGTAGGATTTGCATCGAAACACAAAATTAATTGTGTAGTGAATTTTAATTCTTCACTTTGCTATCCTACAAACCTACGAAAAAGGCTAAACAGTGCCCATCTGGTCGCAAAGTCACAACACGTGGTCCATACCGTTCGTCTACACAGAAGATTTGCTGTTCGTCAAAGCCGATCACATCTTCTACACGAAGGCCACCCGTTGCTTTTGTCAAGAAAGAACCTAGAGAGGACATCAGCCATCAAGCAACTGGACAAGACGAATATACAGAATCCGAAGACGATGACCCATAATCACCTCTTCGTAATATTAATAATTACGTTGTAAGTAATACAAAATTGTTATTTCTTTGTTACACAAAAGGAATCAATCTAGCTTTGACTAGTAATAAATTGATCGTGGGAGCGACACAATCCCACACACACTTACAAA
This sequence comes from Pterostichus madidus, assembly GCA_911728475.2. Lineage (NCBI taxonomy): Eukaryota > Metazoa > Arthropoda > Insecta > Coleoptera > Carabidae > Pterostichus > Pterostichus madidus. Next base: position 21,330,748 of record OU452311.1, on the reverse strand, counting down.
TTATATGAGTAGTGACCAAGAGTCAGATAATACTGAATCTTCAGGTTCAGAAATATACGAAGGTATAATTTCACAAAATAATATTAGAATTACTTTACGCCCCAGTCGATTAAACATGGCTACACCTACTACAAATCTGTCTGAGTTGAAAACTCTATCAGAAATGATTCCCCAATATGACGGTAACATAAAAGTTTTAAATAGATTTATAAAAGCAGTCGATCAAGTTTATCTTAGCCTAATCGGAATAACTGTTTCCAGCAAAACTTTCTTTTCGAAATTATTCAAAATAAAATGATAGGAAAAGCAATGGAACTCCTATCAGAAAACAATTTTACTTCTTGGGAAGATTTAAAGTTACACTTAACCACAAATTTCACTGACCAATCTACTGCAGAAACAATATTATTTGATATCGCAAACTTAAAGTTTAAAAATAATTCATTAGATACATTAAAAGTATTTTTAGAAAAATTTTCACATTATAAATCAAAAATATTTTTAAAGGCTTATTCTATGGATACAAAAAAATGGAATTATTGCAGAAAATCAAAAGTTTGCAATAACACCATTTATAAATCTATTACCTATGTCAATAAGAGCTGCCTTTGTAGTAAAAAACCCGATAACATTAGAACAGTGCGAACAGCTATTAAATAATGAATTTAACTTTAGACATCAGTCACCCTTACTAAAACCAAAAAATAAAAATTTTGCTACAAACTTACCCCCACGAAAATTTTCTGGTCAGATGTTCCCCTCTAAACCAATACAATTCCAACAAAATTATACCTCACAAAAACCACAACAATTCGCACCCAGGAGAAATTTACAAAAATTTTACGAAACCAAGAGAACTTTTCAACCAAGACCTGTGACTCAACAAACACGACAAACACAACCCATGTCTACCCAAACTATTACACAAAATTACAATATTGAGGAACATGAAGATGAAAAATTTAACGAATTAGACGAATCAGTTGAGGAAATAGAGCCAGAAGAACCTTTTTTAGAAATAGAGTCAGAGGAGAATACGAATACGTAATGTCCTCAATAACCCAAAAATTACCTGTTCTCAGACAAGACCCATTCATTATTTTATTTGACACCGGTTCATCCAAATTTAGTAGAAAAATTAAATTTAAAAACATTCTCACAAAATCTGACATTCAAAACTGTTAACGGAAAGTCTAATTGTTCAAAATACATTAATTTAATAATAAACAAACAAAAGACAAAATGTCACTTGTTTAAATTTCATAAAGAATATAACATATTATTAGGAATAGAAGCATTCAAAGATTTAGAAATAAATCTAGATTTGTTAAAGACACAGTAAAAATAAAAAATAAAACTTTTAAATTACACAGAGAAAATAAAAATGTTATAGAAAATTTACATATTGAAGTCAGAGATTCACATCTTAATCTTGAAGAGAAAAATTGCTTTCATAAAATTATTAAACAATACGATTGTCTTTTTCCAAAAGAAGGAGAAAAATTGTCTTACACAAGCGTCCTTAAACATAAAATTATACTTTCTGATAATACACCAACTTATACAAAAAATTACCGGCTTCCACAAATATATGAAACAGATATTGAAGAACATGTGAGTAAATTACTCGAAGAAAAAGTCTTTCAAAAATCATTCTCGCCGTGGTCTAGTCCAATTTGGATAGTTCCAAAAAAATGCACACGAAAAACGCGCATGGTTATAGACTTTAGAAAACTAAACTTATTAACGAAAAATGATAAGTTCCCAATCCCAAATATCGACACAATTTTAGACCATATAGGATACTCTAAGTATTTCACCACGTTAGATCTACACTCAGATTTCCACCAGATAGAAATGCACCCTGATGACATAGAAAAAACTGCATTCTCCACCCCCTCAGGACATTACGAGTATATACGTATGCCATTCGGTTTGAAAAACGCACCAGCCACATTTCAGCGTATGATAAATATTGCCTTAGGTCAACAAAATATGCCTAGTTTATTTAGATGATATTATTTTTGGGAAAACTTTAAAAGAACATGAAGAAAATATTAAATTAGTTTTATAAAAATTAAAAAAGGCAAATCTTAATTTAAATCTGAATTCCTGCAAAAACAAACGAAATATTTGGGATATATCATAACACAAGAAGGCGTAAAAACAGATCCTTCAAAAGTAGAAAATATCAGAAATTTAAATATACCGAAAACGAAGAAAGAAATAAAATCATTTTTAGGCACCGTAGGTTGGTATAGGAAGTTCATACCCAATTTTGCCAAAATAACAAAACCTTTTACAGCAAGTTTAAAAAATGGAGCAAAAATAGATATTTACGATGAAAACTATCGAAAATGTTTTGAAAAATGCAAAACAATTCTTAGCGAAACTCCCATTCTTCAGTATCCAAATTTTGATAAAGAATTTATTCTTACCACTGACGCTTCTCATTTTTCCATCGGAGCCGTACTACTTCAAAAAAATGATTCATTAAAAGAAATGCAGATCGCTTACTTTTCAAAAACATTAAATAGCGCAGAATTAAATTATAGTACAATTGAAAAAGAATTATTAGCAATCGTTCAAGCTATAAAAAAATTTAGACCCTATCTGTATGGCAGAAAATTCTTAATAAAAACAGACCACCGACCCCTAGTTTGGTTATTCAATATGAAAAACCCAAACCAAAAATTAATGCGATGGAAGATAGAACTTAACGAATATAACTTCGAAATTAATTACCTTCAAGGAAAAATGAACGTTATAGCCGATAATTTATCAAGACAAAAACCAAAAACTTCAATTACATTTAAAGAGGGAGACGTAACAGATACTAACATTTTTGCGCATTGTATTTCTAAAGATTAGCTTTTGGTAGAGGCCTGGCAGAACAAATAAATGAAAAATTTAATAGTAGAAATTTCTGTAAAACTCAAACTATTCATAACAAAGACATAATTATTCAAAAAAGCGGCAATAAAACAATAATTCATTTAATAAGTAAAAAACAACATAATGAACTACCGAAATTAAAAAAATTTGACAAACCCTTAAAAGAGATGCGAGACGTCCATTGCACTGCAAATATTTTAGCGCAATACTACAGGCGTTCTTCTCAAACAAACCGCATCAGTATGCGTCGATGAGTTCGCCACCTTAGCCGCCACTGCCACCGCCATCGCCACCGCGTTGGTTTGCGAACCGCTTGATGTTCTTCTATTTCGACCGACATCACTATAGTTTATCTTTTCGCCGCTATATCTACTCAGCGCCACTTGCTTATACAAACTATATTACGGCATAAATACTTATTCCAGTTGTTATAATTGTGAATATCTTCTATATAAAACACGAAATATTCTTCAAATTTATAGGTAGAATGTATAAATATGTACAGTATATAATAGTTATTACGTTTCAAAAAATAAACTTTATACACTTGCAAAAAAAAATAAAACAAAATATTTTATTTTTTTTTAACTATGTTCTCGAAGTTCATTTTTGGATTTTTTAAAATATGTTATATGTAATATGACTCCCCACAAGGCATTAAAGTTTAATTGAAAAAACACGTCTAGTATAGAAGAAAAAAATTAAAATGTATGGAAAAAGTAGGTTTTTTGCATTTTAAAAATAGTTCTCGAAGTTTAATTTTTTTTATTTTCACATATATTATAGATAATATTATTGGTAATATTTATTGTACATTTTAATAAAAAAACACGTTTAGTACTTAAATTACAGTTAAAATAATGTTTAAAATATATTTTTGGGTGTATAAATGAATGCAAATATTTAAAAAATAAATTTATTTGCATTGAAGAGTAGTATCTTCTTATTTATATATACATAGATAGCTTGTAACATTAAACAGTATTCAATAAAAAAATTAAATCTTTTATATTCATTTTGAACTTCGCGCGCATGGGTATCATTTAATCTTAATTCTGAACGAAATAGATGAAATAAATTTACCCCTTTTAGGCTGTGGATTAGATCGAATGGACTGGGCAAAAATAAAAGAAAAATTAGAAAAAATATTTATAGATACAAACATACAACTAATAATTTATAAATTAAAAGAAAATAATCACGTCTCAGAATCAATAAGTGATCATGACACAATTCACTCTGACCAGTCTAGTCCGGTAAATGGAATTCGCTATACTAATGACAGATTAAATATAGGAAATAATCAGATTATATTTAAACTACATGAACTTGAAACAACAATTGAAGTAACAAAATTATTTAGAAATCAAAAACAAAGATTCATTTGCAATTTCAATAACCAAACTTATCAAGAGGACATATTTAAATTCTTAAAAGATTATGTAGCTCCAAAAATTAGATATTTAATTATATTCGAAACAAAGAATTTAGATTTAGAAACTTCAAAAATTATTAAAGAAAAATTTAATATAAACACTATTAAATTAATTGCCTGTAATTCATTAGTAAAACACATTGAAAATGAAGAAGAACAGTTAGAAATAATAAGTGAATATCACAATGGTATTACTAATCACCGGGGAATAGTGGCTACAATCAACGCATTAAAGGAATTATATTTCTGGCCTAAGATGATTAAAGATATAACAGAATTTATAAATAGATGCGAGTTGTGCAAGCTAAATAAATATAATAGAAAACCAATTCCAGCTATCGACAACTTAACCCCAACACCAGAAAAACCATTCCAGACTATAAATTTAGATGTACTAACATTAGACCAAAAACAATTTTTAACAATTTATGACCAATTTTCAAAAATGTTACAAACATTCTATCTACCCGAAAAAACTGCAAAGAACATTTTAAATCATTTAATAAATTATTTTCAGACTTATCATATACCTGATAAAATAATCACAGACGCAGGTTCCGAATTTAAAAATAATCTATTAAAAGAATTATTCAAAATACATAAAATTAAGAGCCATATAATATGCATAAACAACCCCAAAAGTAATAGTATTGAAAGAGTACACTCTACTATTATTGAACATCTAAGACTAATAAACCAAAACGAAATATTTAAGAAAAAGAACTTATTCCAAAAAATTGTAATAGCCGTTCTAGCATATAACAATACGAAACACAGTATAACTAAATTTTCCCCAAACGAAATATTATATGGAAAAAACAATGACAAACCTTTTAAAATCATACCTTGGGTTAAAGAAGAAATAATTCAAAAATATATTTCAGAACAAAATGAATTGCAACAAATTATTAAAGATAGAATTTCAAAGGAAAAATTAAAAAGAATTAAAGAAAACGATAATCCCTTAGAAATCAAAAAGGAAGTTTTTATTAAAGAAGACACCCGTAGAATTGGTAAATTTAAGAAACCACTCTTTAAAAAGGTTACTGTCGAAAACTATAACCCTCTGTTAGGAAAAATAAAATATCAAGACATGCAAGGTTTCAAAAATGTAAGAATAGATAAAATAAAACAATAAAATAAACTATTGTTCCAGGTCCGTTCATGGACAACTGCAGAATATTACCGAGAATAATGGGATACACTTAGTAGAACTAGGAAAAAGTAAAATTAAAATAAATGAAAAATTCATATATTTTAATTATAATGTTACGAACTTATTATCTGAATTTAATAAATTAGAAATTGCAAAAACAACAATTATAGAAAACACCATACAATATAAAGAAGTATTTAAAACCCAAATAAATATCTTAAAATTTAACTTTGACGATCTAGAAGATCAAATACGAAAGATATTCCCTAATAAACGCAATAAAAGAGGATTAATTAACGCCTTAGGAGGCGTAATAAAAGTAATATCGGGCAATCTTGACGAAAGCGATAATGAAAGATATATGGAACTTTTTGAAAAAATTAAGAATAATGAAAGAATATTAAATGAGAATAATAATAAAAATTATTACTATTTAAAGAATGTAACTAGCCATTTTAATAGACAATTAGAAAAAATAGACTATAATGAAAATATACTAAATAAAGAAATCTCTTTAATAAAAGAAACTCTAAATAAAAATTCAGATTGGCAACAGATGATACACATTAATCAAAAATTTAATCAACTAACATTATTAATCTCAAATTTAAATAATTTGGTGAAACAATTGGAAAATACGTTAACTTTCTGTTCATTACATAAACTCGATACTACAATAATATCAAAAATTAATCTACAACAAATAGAAGAAGACGTTTTCAAATATAATGAGTTGATAGAAACACACTCAGTTAAACGAACAAACATTACACATAATAATTACAATCCCAATATTCAGTAAAGAAACATATCCCTTATTTCAAATAACACCTATACCCACAAAACTAAATAATAACCTAATAATAATCAATGAAGCTCAAACCCTCTACTTTACTCAAAATAATGACTATTTCCTTATTGATAGCTGTATTAGTAGTAATATGTATTTATGTACGTCACAATATTTTACTTTAAATAAATGTCTGACTGAATTAATTTCAAACCAAAGGATTGATGAATGTAAATATCACATATTAAAAACACCAACTAGCTTTGAAAGGATCTCTAATACTAATAGTTTAATTATTATTAGTCCAGAGAAACAAAAATTAAAAATTAATTGTAAGAATAAGAATATTCAAGAAAATATTATTGGAATATTTAAAATAGAATTAAGTGAAGATTGTAAAATTAATCAAAATATATTTAAAATAATTAACCAAGAATATAAAGAAATAGAGTTTAAAGATTTGGTTATTAAAGATAATAAATTAAATTTAACTAGTGAACTAAATTTACTAAAGATACAAAAATATAATAATACTTTTGAAAAACCAAAAGTCTTCAAAACTTTGGATTTTATGGATAATAACCACCATCTGTTTATAATTTATGCTGTAATAATATTAATTATAAGTATATTTATAGTTAAGTTAATTATTAAGTACCAATGTTGTATGAAAATATGTAAAAATAGTAATAAAATTAATAAAGAAGTTGAAAGAAACCCATTGTAGTCATCATGATGAAATCTTGATGGGGAGGAATTATGTACGGCTGTATCTCCTATTTCATCATTCTTACTCTGAGATTTTGAGATGTCAGCAGAAACTACTGTAACGTTCCGCTATAATATGAATACCTAAGATAGTTTATATAAGATAGTAAAAATATGTATCAGTACTCTGTATCATCATATCATTCGTGCTTGTCACTTGTAACAATCTGTAATATTTGTAAAACAGAAAAATAAAATCTTTTTTTATTAAATTCAAGTAAAAACTGAACGATATCTGGCTTATCGATAGTGGTGCGTCGAGGCACATAACCTATCATCGCGAGTGGTTGATCGATTATCAACCGATGAAAAATGCGGGTACAGTGGCTCTCGGTGACGGCGAGGAGTATACTATTGCCGGTGAAGGCTCAGTGCTCGTGCAAAAACTCGTCGACGGGCTGTGGTGCGATGCTCAAATAGACAATGTACTGTACATTCCGGGTTTGAAGAAAAATTTATTTTACGTGGGTGCGTGCGTGAAAAAAGGGTTCGAAGTGAATTTCAAAGATAATCTCGTAAGCTTGACGCGCGACGGAAAAATCGTCGCGTCGGGCGTGAGGCAGGCGAACGATTTATACCGAATGTTATTCTGCGTTGCAAAAACTCGTGAGGAGGAAGCGAATGTTGTGTCGTTTAATTTGCGTGTATGGCACGAGCGACTCGGCCATGTTGATAAACGCGCGATTCGCGAGCTCGTGAAGAAAGGGCTAGTTCGCGGAATAACGATGGCGGATACGAGTGACTTTGACTGTGAAACGTGCAAACTGGGGAAATCCCATCGGTTGCCGTTTAAGAAAAGTAAGAAGCGATCGTCGAAGCCGGGTGAGGTAATGCAGACTGATGTATGCGGCCCGATGTCGGTCGAAACGCCAGGAGGAGCAAGATATTTTTTGACATTCAAGGATGATGCGACGGACTATCTACACGTGTTTTTCTTACGTCATAAATCTGATGTGTTCGAGAAATTTAAAATCTTCGAAAAGACAATCGCGAATACGTTTGGGCGTCCGATAAAGGTCCTGCGATCGGACAACGGCTGTGAGTTCTGCAACAAACAAATGAGTGAGTATCTCGAATCTCGCGGGATAAAGAAGAATAATACGGCTCCGTATACTCCACAGCAAAACGGTAAAGCCGAGAGGGACAATCGAACGATCGTCGAAAGTGCGCGAATGATGATTCACGCAAAATCGCTTCCGCTAACCTTGTGGGCCGAGGCGGTCAACACAGCGATATACGTGCTCAATCGTACAGTGTCGTCGGGAGGAATCGCGACGCCATATGAGCTGTGGACGAAGAAGAAACCGAAAATGAATCACCTTCGAATTGTTGGTTCGGTTGCGTACGTTCACGTGCCAAGAAATTCGACCTTCGAGCAAGCAAGATGATCCTCGTAGGATAAGAGGGCGAATCCACGAATTATCGAGTGTACGATCCCGAAACGAGGCGCGTAACGGTTACGCGAGATGCGACGTTTCTCCAGCGAGTCGGGAAAATCGAAGCGGAAGAAGACGATGATTCATTCAGCGAGGAATTGGTGCCCCGAAAAGCGAAACGCGAAGTAGAAGACGAAGATGCCGGCGACGAATCTGGCAAACAGAACGAGGAAGAAGAAGAAAAGCCGGTGGCAACGCCTGGCCGAGGTCTCAGAGATCGGGCGTTGTTGAATCGTCCGGTGAGATTCGTCGTCGATGTAGCGGAATACATTACGCCGAACACGTACGAAGAAGCAACGAATGGCAGCGACGCCGTGCAGCGGGTGCGCGCCATCCAAGAAGAGTTGCAGGCTCACGAGACTAATAATACTTGGTCAATCGTGGAGAAGAAACCAGAGATGAAAATCATCGACTCGAAATGGGTTTTTCGAGTAAAAGCGGATCCGAACAACAAGACTCAACGATTCAAAGCGAGACTGTGTGCTCGCAGCTTCATGCAGCAGAGAGGGGTCCACTACACAGAGACGTTCGCTCCAGTCGTGCGATACGACTCACTTCGAGTGCTTCTGGCGATGGTAACCGAGAAGGATCTCGAGTTGCTCCAGTTCGATGTCCAGACGGCCTTCCTATATGGGAAACTAGAGGAGGATATCTTTATGGAGGTGCCTGAGGGTCTCGAAGTCGAAGCGGCGGTCGCAAGATCCGCGGTGTGTAAGTTGAACAAGTCGCTGTATGGCTTGAAACAGTCGCCGAGATGCTGGAATCAGAGATTCACGAGTTTCCTGAGTCAGTTCTTGTTCAAAAACGGGGAAGCGGATCCGTGTATTTTTGTTGGGGAATTTAATGAAGAGAAAGTATATTTAGCTTTATTCGTAGATGACGGTCTAGTCGCGGCAAAGTCAAAATCAACATTGAATCTCATAGCGAGTAAACTAAGAGAAGCGTTTAAAATACAAATCGGTGATTCGAGCTCATTCGTCGGGTTGCAAATCGAACGTGATAGAGTAAAGAAAACCCTAGTCATTCACCAAAGCGCTTACGTTGAGCGAATCATTGAAAAATTCGGAATGCGCGACGCGAAACCGACGAGCGTGCCGGCAGATCCTCATGTGATATTAGCTCCTGTTGAGTATAACGACGAGAAGTCGAGTAATGTGCCCTATCGGGAGGCGGTGGGATCGCTAGTCTTCCTCGCAACTGTGTCTCGTCCAGACATAGCCTTCGCGGTAAATTCTGTAAGCAAATTCCTAGAAAATCATAGTATAAATCACTGGAGAGCAGTAAAGAGGATTTTTGCGTACTTAAAAGGAACGATAGACTACGGCATAGAGTATCGAAGCGGCGGTAGCGAGCGAGAGCTTATCGGGTTCTCAGACGCGGATTACGCAAACGATGTCGAAACGCGACGTTCGACGACGGGATACGTTTTCTGTGTTGGAGGTGAGCCAGTGTCTTGGTCTTCTGAGAGGCAGAAACTCGTTGTGCTCAGCACGACGGAATCCGAGTACGTGGCGGCGGCAACAGCCACGAGAGAAGCGATGTGGCTTCGCAGGCTGCTCAAGGACATCGATTTTTCGAACGAGCAAGGAACAGAATTATTTGTTGATAATCAAAGTACGATATATTTAGCGAAAAATCCTGCGTTCCACAAACGTACCAAGCATATAGACATACGGTACCATTATATTCGGGAAAAATTTGAAAGCAAAGATATAATGGTAAAGTATGTTCCGACCGAGCTTCAGCGCGCGGACATTCTCACAAAAGTACTACCGAGAGATCGTCTAAGGAAATCATGCGAGATGCTAAAAAATAATTCACTTAGTGCGAGACGCTCAAACGGCGGTAGTATTGGAGCAGGTTAGTTTATCGCGTTCGCGGTCTTGAAGAGAAAATCGTATTGCGCTTGCGCGGAGTTGTGAGAACGTCGCGAGTGCAGCGCTCACGCTCGGCTATCCTCGGAAACAATCGGTCTTCGTTTTCAAGCAGTGCGATCGATGCTAGTGTGCGAGTTGGATCAAAATATCTTGTATCTCTATGTCAATAATAAAGAACAACTCAATTACAGTATCAGTGATTTTTATTGTGTGATTAACCCTCTCTTTTCCCGTTCAACATAACGCGAGTGATTCGCAAGACAGCTTTAACATACCATTTACAAAATTTTTATTTTAGTCAAACTTATCTAGATTTAAGAATATAATTTTTAGTTGAGTAGTCATAGCAAAAATACAACCAATTTCATTTGGCGGATGGAACAACCAGTAGGCAGAAAGAAAAAGTTTTTGAAAAATAGACAACACCTTTGGCCGTGTATACTCTACGCCGCGCCGTAGTGTAGAACTGTAGAGTCTACGGTCCCCCAACGTGTTATTGCACATCCAAGATCAGCGTCTACTACTGTACGCATGTCGCAAAATGATATGAACAGAAATAAAAATAAATATATCATCACGCCTTCTACCCATTACTGGGTGTGGCACTCTGCTAAAGCAGATCTCGGTAAGTGATATATTTTGCGTGTGAAGTGCGGTTACCAGTCGTCAAATCACGGCCCCCAAAGATGTTAGTGGTGGAGGAGCCACAGGGATAGCTTTTTCAAATTATGAAAATTTGTCGCCTGTGGGAATCGAACCAGGGATATTGAAAAACAAGTGTTACAATGACCCTTATTGTAATATGTGTTTTTCGTACTATTTTTCCTATATCGCATTTATTTACTTTTATTTCAAAATTATAATTAATAAAAATAATAATAAAATTCAAGGTTTAATACCGACAGATTCAATAAACATTTGAAATTTAATTTATCAAATACATAATTATCTAGATTACCTACGTTATCAAACCAAATACCTTTAATTTTTAATAAAGTACTGTTTTGCAGTTTAATATAATTATTTAATTATAAAAAAAATATATTAATAATAATTTTACATGAGCTGAACAATGACAGCTAAAGTGATAAATTTATATTTGACATTTTTACAACTGGACAATTCAACTCAACTTTGTAAACGCGAAATAGGAATAGTATATTGAAAAACAAGTGCTACAATTATCCTTATTCTATAGTGTATTCCGAAAATGAACCACATTAACCATGGTTAGGTTTTCAGTAACCGGTTTCATTACGGAACATGGTTTTTGAAATTTGTGGTTAGTTTTTAATAACCAAACTAACCGTGCTCGAACGGCGGTTAGTTTGGTAACTTCACAACTGTTGTTGACTCAGACAAAACATAACTAGACGGATAACAACGGCGTTTGTTGTGAAGCAGAAAGGGATAGAATAACTTGTGGGTGAGATGGGTGCACGGCAAGGAACGAGTACAAGTTGATGTTATGCAGGTTGCATTTATGTTGGTGACTGTTATCAAATGCGAACATTTTATTTATTTAAATACAAAAGTACGTATACAAAATATGTCAAAAACTAACCTTTATTTTGATGTATGATAAGTAAGTAATTGAGTATAAAAATAACTACACAAATGTTTGCAACTTGTATAACATCAAAGTGTACTCGCTCCTTGCCGCGCAACCGACGGACCAACAAGTTATTCCATTCCTTTCTGCTTCACAACACTGCATTGATTTGAATGCGGCATAATTTGTCTAGTATTATACGTCATTGGTTGTTGACAAATTTGAATCGTGTTTGGCGGCTTTTGTAGTGTTTGTGTATTTTTGTCTTATAAAACCACATTTTAATGACGACTAATATGTAAATATGTGATAGCTTAATGCATCAAAATATTCGCTTATATAAAAGGTTTTCTTGAGTAAGCTTCGAATAGTTGAGATAATTGAAATTGTTTAAAAACAAACAATCGCGTCGTTAACAAACTCAACATCATTTTACAATATGTTATCTACAGGAAATAGTAGTTTTTCTTGAGGGCGTTCCATACTAAAAAAATATTTCATGTTTGCTCCTTACTTGTATACATTTCAAGGGCGGATCCACGGGGGGTCATTTTTTGTAGTCGGGATTTTCTATAAATTTCATGATTATGTTCGACAAACCTTGAACTGTAGGAAAAAATGTAAATAGTGATAAATTTATTATTCTGACAGAACTGAGTGAAATTGAAATTCGATTGTAAAAATGAAATTATTTTATTTTATTTTGTTATCATTAGACGATTAGAGGCACGATTTCCCCTGCGTTATGTTTGTTTATTTCTACTGTTTACTTTTTGGTGTCCTTGTTGTAGAAAATCTGCATTCGCCACCGACAGGTTGATGTAAATTCTGATTTGTAAGAAAGAAAAATTTGAATTACGCACATTGTCAGTGGATATAGTTTTAAAATGCCAGGAAATATCTGTACGCGGTTGCCAACCCAAAGAAATTGTTATGTATATATTTGTTTAACAAGCGAAAATGTTTGTTTCTAAAGAAATATATTTGCTTCTGTTCGTATGTACATGTCGTTGAATCCCTTTCGCATGCGATTTATTGTTTGATCAAAAAAAAAAGGTCAATGGCCCTCCTCTTGGACAATTCCTGGATCCGCCCTTGATACATTTCCCAAAATCATAGAAGCATACTGGGTTGCAGAAGAAGAAAATAATTTTAGACAGGGAGAAACCATAAATCAAATAAAGGTCTTTTTATGACTGCTTAAACATGAAAGTTCTATTGAAACAGCAAATCTTTGTTCGTTTGAGATTCTCGGTCTTACTATGAGATGTCTTCTAAAAAATAAGTTCGACTGTTGAAGAACAGTTCAGATTTTTAATGGAAGTATAATATGTACTAATAGTATATTCCGAAAATGAACCACGATGCGGTTCAATTTTACCACGGTTACGGTTAGAATGACGTCATAACGGAACACTTTCACGATGACAGTTGTTACTTGACAGATGAGTTTCGAAATGTGAAATTTATTGAATATGGAAAAATGTTTATAATATAAAAATATTATATTCTGCATCACACCTGCTTTAACTTAAATATAGGGATATAAAAATAACACAAAGAAAAAAGTAAATATGAGCTTCAGAACAAGTAATAAATTCATCTAATATGAATATATACTGTTAAATAATAAAAATACATTTTGTATCACATGTTTATTTATCAGTCATCATAAAAATATAGTTTTATAAGACAAAAATCCACAAACACTGCAAAAGCCGCCAAACACGTTTCAAACTTGTCAACAACGGCTGTGAAGTATGAGGCGCCGTTTGCGACAATATACAGACTCGTAAATATACAATTCTTTTCACAATATATACTAAATTTTTGACAATATCACATAAAATGTTGTATATATATTAAATTTATTACAATATCACAAAAAATATTGTATATATACAAATTTTGTGTACTGTATTAAGAAAATCGGGTATATTATAAACCTGTATATTATGATATTTTTGTCGCGTTAAAAATATATACAGAATAGGATTGTGCCACTTATTCAGAGATGGCGCTGAATTTCAGGTAGTTCACGCTGCATTTTGGAGAGATAGTGCAACATTCGAACGAAATGGCGCTATGAAATGTACACCCAACGGGTGTACAAAATATTATTTTTAATCTTTTTCTCCAGATTTAAAATAACTATCTTAGATTTAGTTTAAGTAACATTAACAAAACTGGAATTTCTTTATAGCTAACGGAAATGAGATTACAATTTTTAAGTAACCTAAAAATAAATACTTCTAAATTTGTATGTTATGGAAAATTATATCATTGTTATGATAAATTCATATTACATAGAGACATTATAAATAGTTATTTGTTAAACTAGAGAAGAAAGTGCCTCTTTTTTCCACTCGCTCATGAGGCAATTCGAGCGAGAGTGGAAAAAACTGTTTCTTCTCGTGTTAGACACCACATTTTTTCACGACATGTTTCTAAAAACGATTGTCTCGAACCTTCAATACATTTTAAGAAAAGATTAGTAGAATAAGGGCCAGTTTTTCAGTCGCCGGTTTACGCTCGATTAATGTTAACCATGATTAAATAATAATGGAAACCATAGTTTCCATTATTATTTAATCATGGTTAACATTAATCGGTGATTGAAAAACTGGCCCTAAGGGTAATATTTTGTTTATTTGAATCAAAATAGTTTATATTGACATGACTAGTAGAATGAGGGTAATATTTTATTTATTTGAATCAAAATAGTTTATATTGACATTACAGTTAGTGCAATATCTGTTCTTGGATTTATCGGATAACAGTTTGTCATTAGTACCTTCTGCAATGTGTCTTATTTCGGGATGTGTATTTGGTTGTCTAATGTAGATAGATATTTCCTATATATATTTTTTAATGTAATGAAAAAAAACCCAACAAATACTCATGAATTTTTGAAAATTATTTCGTTGTTAGAAAACAGACACTAAAGTAGACTTATTTTTTCTAGTAGATAATTTTTGACAATAAAACAAATATGTATAAAATAAAATAGGTTATAAACTTACGTGAATTTGCTTCAGTATCCTCCCCGTACGTGAAACTCGTATCCTCCTAAAGCCCGTCTGACACGATCAATTTTAATGTACATTTTAATGTACATTTGTTACTTTTTAAAAAATTGAACGTATCATACATGCGCACGCACTTCAATGTTGCCTTCAATTTTAATGTACATGAAAAAATAGAACCTGTCCTATTTCCTTCAATGTTTTCGTCAATTAATTGCGCAAAGAAGCTGCGCGCAGCGCATGGCATTGTGTATTGTTAAAACGTCAAACATGAACCTCATTTTTTCTATTTGTATCATTATTTAATCAAAACATCGTAGTCTCGGCAACGTGTGTCCGTTTTAATAGACAAGTACAAAAATAAGCTTTGCTTGTATGCCACTACAACTGCCATATATAAATTTTAATTTTGATTCTGACACAAAGACCCTAATTCAATACCAACATATTTTCAAAACGGATCGAAATGCGCATGCGCATCTAGCAGAAAATTGACGTCGTTGCATACAGGAATTTTTGTCTTCAATTTTAATGTACATGGAAAATGTACATTAAAATTGAACTAAAAAATGTACATAGAAAATGTACATTAAAATTGATCGTGTCAGACGGGCTTAAATAGAAATTTCTGAACTTGACGCAAGCGCAGAACTCGCCCTATTTCTAAAAAAACAACAAAAAAAGATAAGTTTCTGACAATATTGTGGACATAATTTGTGTCTATGTTGCACTCTCATTTGAATTATTGTGAAAATATGTCTTTTCAGATAGTCTTCACCAACGACAGGTAAATTTATAACTTGGTTTAATTAAATAAAAGCATGTTGAATATGACAGCAATCCCAATTATTCCATTTGTAATTTTTATTTCGTTTTATTTATTTAAACAAGGTTAAAATGTAACTGTCGTTGGTGAAAACCACCCTCATTGTTTTAAAATTACTAGTAGCTAAATAATAATGGTAACCATAGTTTCCTATGGTATCGAGTAGGCCCGTGGATCCTAAGAATCCTGGTTCGATCCCCACAGCAGACAAAACATTTTCACAAATTTAAAATTACCCCTATGGCTCCCTCACCACTAACATCTTTGGGGACCGTGATTTAACGACTGGTAACCGCACTTCACGCGCAAAATATATCACTTACTGAGATCTGCTTCGACAGGGTGCCACACCCAGTAATGGGTAGAAGGCGTGGTGATATATTTATTTATTTTATTTATAGTTTCCATTATTATTTAAACATGATTAACATTAATCGGTGATTGACAAACTGGCCCTTAGAAAACTAAATCAACAATTAGTTTTCAATGAGTGTACATATACATCATTGTATAGATAAAACGAGCCAAAATATTGTAAAAAAATTACTTACCGTGCTAACACTTCACGTCGATGTTTCAATAGTTGATATCTGGACATATGTACAGTTTGTCGCTTCATATTTCACTCAAATCCCGAACACACAAACACAATATTTAAAATATTGGTGAAAAACTATTACACATCATACAAATATGACTTGTTTGAGTTGACACTGCAAAACAAAACTGAGACGGAATTGAAAAATGTTCCTAATTTATTTATTTACTACTTCCCGGAAAGTTTGCGATACATCAGTGCTCCCCAACCTTTTATTGAGTGAAGAACCCCTAAAACTACTTGTATCCAAACGGGAAACCGATGCAACAACTAAACTTTAGATGTTGCAGGAGTGCTTTATATTTTAAAAATTTTGAAATATTATCATATTAGTACCCATGTTTACATGGAAAATCGCTGTTGCGAACCGAAACCGGACTTACGGTATAACGACCACTTAGTACATATTATACTTCGATTAAAAATCTGAACTGTTCTTCAACAGTCGAACTTATTTTTTAGAAGACATCTCATAGTAAGATCGAGAATCTCAAACGAACAAAGATTTGATGTTTCAATAGAACTTTCATGTTTAAGCAGTCATAAAAAGACCTTTATTTGATTTATGGCTTATCCCTGTCTAAAATTATTTTCTTCTTCTGCAACCCAGTATGCTTCTATGATTTTGGGAAATGTATACAAGTAAGGAGCAAATATGAAATATTTTTTTAGTATGGAACGCCCTTAATATAAAACTATATACAAGAGGGTTTTTCGTTAAAATGCCGTGCTCAGCTGAAAACTTGTAAAATAATTTCAATATTTTGATTGATTTGCATTGAGTTTTAGCGCCTAACAGGAAATAGGATGCAGCCAGAATAACTTGTCGAGTACGCGCTAGCAGGTAGATATTTTCGGGTTTTACTGTTTTACTATTTCGGGGTGCGGGGTGCGGCACGGTGAAATCCAATCGAACACTATGGTACGTTTCTACAGTTTCATATTTTACGAATTAGAAAGGCACTTATACTGAAAAAATCAAATGCAGAACTATTCTCGGACATATATTCGATAATTTTAATTTTAGTTTTAAATTTGAACATATAAATAAATAAAGAAATTAATATCATCACGCCTTTTACTCATTATTGGGTGTGGCACTTTACCGAAGCAGATCTCGATAAATGATATATATTGTGCGTGAAGTGCGGTTACCAACCGTCAAATCACGGCCCCCCAAAGATATTAGTGGAGGAAAATCCACAAAGATTGTTTTTAATGTGGTGGAAATTTGTCGGTTGTTGGAATCGAACCAAGGTTCTAAGGATACTTTGAAATCAAAATATGTAGTATTACGTAAATTTATTTTTATTTTTATTAATTTATTTCAATATATTGTAGGTATATATTATGCAATATTTTTTTTATAAAGATAATTTGAATTGACATTGCTTATATTAAGAATAAGTAACATGTTAACAGTACTGTATATAGAAACAAGAAATATAACTAAAACAAAATAAATTTAAATAAAACAGGTAAAAATGAAATACATTAAATATAGATACACATAATATTTATATATGGCTACCATATTTTTTTTATAGTTTTTCTTTTTCGATACAATAAAAATACGAATAATTATTATTGTTTTCTAACGCATGTAAAACAATATTTGTTTTTGTCGCCCATATATAATACTTTCTTCGTTCATTATAATTGGATTTATAGGATCTCTTGCTCCATGCTCCATCAACAATTACCTCACCTTCTTATAATGCTAGTTGGTATTTTTCTTCATCAGCTTTTTTCATTTCTTCGTAAGCTAAATTTTTCATATCTTTTAAACTTCATTGTGATATCTAATAAATGTTTTATCTGACATAGAAGGTATGTCCAAAATGCCACAGATTTCAGCTAACAGAGTATATCCGCCACCTGTAGACATCATTGCGGAAACTGCTAATTTATTAATATTTGCCGATTTATCTTCTTCGGAGAATATAGTATTTTTAACACCGCATACATTACACTTGAACAAGAAACTACTTTTTAGCCCATTCCGCTTCGCCGATATCAAGTTTAAATTATAAAATGAGCAGTCAAATCCACTATGTTTTATATATTTTAATAAATTTAACAAACACATTATATCTACTATTCTTCTTCCAGATAACTGTACGGCGCAGTGTTCAAAAGTTTCCGCTTCAATTAAAAACGACTAATTTATTGGTACATTATCAACTATAACGAATAAATATAATATAAAAAGGGACATTCTTTATAGTCGAGGATCAACGCGATTATGAAATGAACTTGCATGATAAGTCGTCTTCTATAATTTCAATTTCGCTTGAATTTTCACGTTCGTCAATAGATGTTTCTGAAATCGAGAATCGTGCGGAATTTTTTCTGTTACTGAAAATAATATTTTTTATAAAAAATCTTATATGTTTAATAATTATTATTTATATGGTGGGATAATAGCTCCGTAGTAATATGTTGGAAGATAGAACTGAGAACTTCTGTTCACAGCGAACAGATAAATAATTTTTTACAACAAATTACTCCTATGGAATTAGTAAATGGAATAATAGTTTTTTTTTCTGAAAGCGGCAAGAAAATGTCTATTTTCCAGTCCAATTTTAGTATTCACAAGTAAAGCGCAAACACGAAAGGGCGTTCCGGACTAAAAATAATATTTCGTATTTGCGCCTTACTGTTATACATGTCCCAAAATCATGAGAACATACCGGGTTCCAGAACAAGAAAAAAATTTTAGACTGCTAAAACCCAGAAATCAAATAAAAGGGTCTATTTATGACTGCTATAAACATGAAAGTTGTATTGAAACAGCAAATCTTTGTTCGTTTGAGATACACGGTTCTACCCTTGATTATATAGTTTAACAGATAGGCAAGTAAATTGAATCCCAAGTTCCGATGTAAATTTGGTTGCATCCCTTAAAAATTTAGGCGTTTACGTTAAGGTTTGACTACTCGGATTCATTCGGTAATATTCGTTAGAAAAGCATTCGTATTTGGAACCACTTCACTCTGAGTTTAGTAAATTGGAGAGAATAAATGACCTGCGGTTCTCAATAAAAAACAAATCGTTATAATGGGCCTTTCAAGACTTTTTTGAATTTTTATATATTAATCTACGTAATAAAATAATTATACTCAAATTTTTTATTTTTTTTTAAACTTGTATTAAGTATGATAAAAATATTTAAACTTTCGAAACAAATGAATATGACGTAGTTGCATCTTAGCTTAAAGAGAGACAGATAAGACAGAGATAAATAACACGTAACTTGTCGTTGTCAGTAGAATCCTCAGACAAAACATAACTAGATGGATAACATCGTTGTTTGTTGTGAGTCAGAAAGGGATAGAATAACTGGTTGGTGAGGAGGGTGCGCGGCAAGGAGCAACTTGCATAACATCAAAGTGTACTCGCTCCTTGCCGCGCATCCGGCGGACCATCAAGTTATTCAATCTCTTTCTGCTACACAACACTGCATTAACTTGAATACGGCTTAATTCGTCTAGTATTATACGTCATTGGTAGAATCGTAGAATGCTGAATGCTTATTTCTTCTTCGTCTTCTTGAGCACCGACAAACGTTTCAGACAAAGCTCTGTGATTGGCTTAATGCAACTACGTCATTGCAATATGGCAGTGCGAACGTTTTAAATTATTCAACTTTAACTTTCATATTTCAGCAATAATGATATAATTTATGGTATGATTTTATATTGTATTAAATATGATGTACGGTCAAGAATTTATTTTAATAAATATATATTAAAAAGCTCTACCACTTGAATCCCCCCATTGTGAAAAAGTTATAATTTAATAAAAATTTAAATATTACAATTTATTTTGTAACGCTGACAAGTCATTTAAAAATATATATATAATTAGTATCAAATATTATTTACACGGCACTTTCTCTATTTTATTAATAATTTTTTGTTGACTTTACTGGATGTAAATATTGAATAACTTTAAAATATAGTATGCACTTAATTTTTTTTATAGATAAAAAACAAAAAGCAAATAAAAAGCTCATCAAAATAAAATGTTTGAGTGCCACTGTCTAATGCCGTCATAGATATTGTACTTTAAAAATTATAATATCCATTAATTTTGGGTATTTTGAAATCGGATTTTTATTAATAGTTACCTATATTATTTATCTTTTGAAATTTAATTAAAAATAGTTATTATGAAGCTAGTGCTTGAAATGCCTGCTTAGCGCTTCGAGAGTAAAACTTCAACAATGGGGGGTTCAATTGGTAGAGCTTTTTAATATATATATTTATTACAACAAATTTTTGACCGAACATCATATTTAATACAATATAAAATCATATCATAAATGATATCTTTATTGTTGAAATATGAAAGTAAAAGTTGAATAAATCAAAACGCTCATTTAAATTTCGCACTATCATACTGCAATTACGTAGTTGCATTAAGCCAATCACAGAGCTTTGTCTTAAACGTTTGTCGTTGCTTAACTTGACTGAGAAAAAGACGAAGAAGAAACAAGCATTCAGCATTCTGCGATTCTACTGGCAACGACACACGTTACGTGAAGTTACGAGTTATTTAAAAATTGGGTTTAATAATTTTATTACGTAGATTAATATATAAAAAGTTCAAAAAAGTCTTGAAGGGCCTATTGCTCGAACCTCATACTCACCGTACACCATTATGTCACCAATGTACCCTGTACTGTTGATCAAATTTCCAGAAAAATTCAAAGAACAGAAATTGCTTAGAATTTACCAAAGAATATGTGTGATTTTTTTTGAGACATTTAAAAATTTTCCTAAATATCCAAAAAAAAGAAACAACAAAAAATTAAAAACGTATCAAAAAATTCTGAAAAAATCGCACGTATTTGACGAATTCTAATATGTTTTTGTTACATAGAATTTTTTTGTAGGATGTCTTGTTTTCGAATAAAAAATTGATAGATGTCAAATATTAATTAATATTTTGACCCACTTTTTCTAAAGAAGGGTAACTTTTGGAGAAATTGACAAGTGACAAAATATTTCAGTTTGCCGACAGAAAATGAGATGCCGTCGTCAAAATAAAAAAAACCACTATAAAATCATAAAATTATCAATTTTTCCACTCATATTTGAAAACTAGATACTTTTTTCGATTTTTTCGTGGCCTTTAAAATTTATTTTGAGAACAAATTTATTGTATTTAGCAAAAATGAAAAAAATTGTGTTGTTAGAAGGGGGCCAGCCAACCAAACCTGCGGAGGAGCTCGATATTTCTAGCTACGCCATTGATTACCTTTAAGGGAAACCCTCCATAAAGGCTATTGATTACCTAATAAAGAAATCCTTCATTCTACTCATAATTGATAACAATGGTAGTAACAAACACTGAACTAGTGATTTGACAATCTCTCAAATATGTGTGAAAAGTAATTGTTTATGTTGCAGCGTGTGATAAAACGTTTAGTTGCTACGAAATTAAGATAAATATATATATATATACATATATATATATATATATATATATATATATATATAATCACGCCTTTTACCAATTATTGGGTGTGGCACTCTGCCGAAGCAGATCTCGGTAAGTGATATATTTACGCGCGTGGAGTGCGGTTACCAGCCGTCTAATCACGGCCCCCAAAGATGTTAGTGGGGGGGAGGCACAGGAGTAATTTTAATGTGGTGGAAATATTTGTCGGCTGTAGGAATCGAAGCAGGGTTCCCAAGATCCACAGGCCGGCTCGATAATACTGAGCCACCCACGTACCCCTTATATATAATTAACAAAATTAGTATAATTAGTTAAAGCTCAATCGTAAGATAAAATTTATATGCAACTCGTGTAAAAAGTGTCTGTATTGTCTATAGCTCATGTTGCAAGCTTAGCATTCATGCAAAAAGTCACACTTTTTACATTTGATGCATACATAACTATTTTATTTTCAGAAGAATAAAAGAATCTTTTATATGCTCTAAAAAAAATCCTAAATCCTGATCTGATCTAAAAAAAACAAGATCCATAAATAAAAATTAATCTACGAGCAGATCTAGTACATAATTATATCTTGATAATTTTTTAATGGACCTGTTAAAGCATTGTATGTATTTACGATATTATAACTTGATAACTGCATACCAAAAAAAAATTAAAATAGAAATACGAAAATATAAATCGCCTAATTCTACTACATAAACCAATAACTGAAAATTATGCATACTCCGACCGGATATATAGAATTCATTAGAGAAAAGTACTTCTCTGGAAAAGTCTACGTTGTTCAGGGCATGTTGCATGATTCACTAGAACACGATTCACTAAAATACAGTACCTTACTGGAGAAGTCGACGTTAGTCAGAGCTGGGTGCATGATGCTCTAGATCACTATCCGTTATAATACCGACTTCGAAACTTCCCGCGATTCGGCACTGATTAGCAAGTTTTTTCCAATCAGTAAATTAGATAGTACCGTTGATTTGTCGCAAATCGAAAATTGTTTGAAACAAACTCTACTTAATTTTACAATTCGAATCTACAATAAAAATTGAGGGGTCCCATTTTAGATTTCGAAGTCCCACTCCCAAGGAGTGATTGTAAGGGTTTGTGTTTGGTGTCATTGGATATATTTTTGAAAAGTATTAAACTGGTGTTTTTTTTATTTTTCGATTCTATGTGTATTTCTCGACATATTAGACAGTTTCCATACTTTTCTTCCAGAATCAGGGTAAAATTTATTTTTCCGATTACAGCGCTATCTGTCGCAAATCGAAAAAAAGTTTCAGATAAACCCTACTTAATTTTAGGAGTACAACCCGTATCTTCAATAAAAATTGGGGGTTCCTATTTAAGTTTTCAAAGTTGCCCCTCGTCGCACCACCAGGGGGTGAGGGTGGGAGGCCGTGTTTGGTGTCACTGATAGATTTTTGAAAAGTATTAAACACGTGTTTTTTTCGTTTTTCGATTCGATCTGTGTTTCTCAAGATAATTAACCGTCCCTGAACTTTTTGTACATCGTGTATAATCAAAGATACTGAGATGAAAACAGCAAATTATCTTCCCGATCGACCAATTTCATAATATTGCTAAATTAATTATATAATCAAAGGTAATGGCTCAGTTGTATCAAGTCGGCCTGTGGATCCTAAGAACGCTTGTTCGATCCCTACAGCCGACAAAACATTTTCACCAATTTAAAATTACCCCTGTGGCTCTCCCACCACTATCATCTTTGGGGGCCCCTCCTTAAAGCTGTTCCGTCTCGGAACAGAGGTTGATGGGTTTCGGAGAAGTTATGACGAAATCTGCAAGTCGAACCCTTAATGCATCCTGAGGTCTTAAAGAAGTGGCAATCCACAGTGCGATCTACTTTCGATCTTCCTTTGGGGTCAAAGCTGCAGACAAGAATTTCAATTCCGGTGCGGTGGAAGAGAACTTCTAACATATTCCTAATGGTTCTCCACTCCAACCCATCTAGTCCACAACCCAATTTTGGTACCGCCAGCTTCATGACATCGTTGTTTAAAAGATGTTCCCTCAAATCGATCAGTGCCTCCCATAAGGTGCAATAGGTGGGCTTCTGAGATGATCGTGCCTTGGTGACTAAATAGTAAAGGTACCGTTTGTGTTCTGAGTTGTCGCGCAGTTTTAGTGTTCTTCCAACAGATGGACGCTGATTGGCTAGGTCTTGTAGCCGTCCAAATTTCCTTTTAAATACTGTAGCAATTCCTCGAGACATGTTTAAGTCTTCCGCCACACAGTGGGCTATGGAATACTCCAAAGGCACCAAGAACAAATCTCGATGTTCTTCTTTTGTCACGCCGTACCGTGCTTTGTGACCGGTGGAATATTTCTTCATGAAGTCTCCAAATGTTAATTCATGTTCATGTTCTTGAACGCAGCGAACATTTGCTGCACGAACATCACTAACCTCATGGTTATTTCCAGAAAAAGGGGCCAGTCGGTTAAAATGGACTACTTGCGGCTTCCCAGTCGGTATTTTCCTAATTCGGTAGATAACGTCATTTATCCGCTTCATCACTTCGTAGGGTCCCTCCCAGCATGTTTGTAACTTCGGCGAGAGACCACGACGCTTCTGTGGGTTATATAACCATACCGACTCTCCAGTTCCATATCCTCCCTTTTCTGCCCTGATGTCATAATGATCTTTCATTCTGTCACTTGAAGTTTGGATGTTTGAACGAACTTGTTCGTGAATGTCGTTCATTCTTCTTCGTAAATCGGTGACGTAATCTTCCCCAGCTAGATCTTCTCCAGGTTTACATCCAAATTTCAAATCGCACGGTAACCGCAACTCACGTCCGAATACGAT
The DNA here is from genome assembly GCA_911728475.2 of Pterostichus madidus. Taxonomy (NCBI): domain Eukaryota; kingdom Metazoa; phylum Arthropoda; class Insecta; order Coleoptera; family Carabidae; genus Pterostichus; species Pterostichus madidus. The sequence goes on along the minus strand of OU452311.1, from coordinate 21,306,084 downwards.
ACTTGCGGGTGTCTGTCCTGTTGTTTCATGCACAGATGAACGATATGCCATCAGAAACATATGCAGATGACGATCCCAGTCCCTTTGGTGGTTAGAGACAACTTTCGACAGATATCTGTTGATCGTTCTATTCATTCGCTCAACCATGCCGTCCGACTGCGGATGTAATGCAGTCGTTCTTGTCTTACGAATGTCTAATATTTTGCAGATATTTTGGAACAAAAACGACTCGAAGTTTCTTCCCTGATCGGAGTGTATTTCGCGCGGTACTCCAAATCGGCAGATGCATTCCTTCACCAATACCTCAGCGACGGTGATTGCTTCTTGGTTGGGCAGGGGGTACGCTTCAACCCACTTGCTGAAGTAGTCCATGACGACTACTATATACTTGTTGCCATCATTAGTCTCGGGAAATGGTCCAGCCACGTCGATTGCAATGCGTTCAAATGGGCTTCCTACGTTGTACTGACGCATTGGGGCTCTACGTTTCCTATTTGGCCCATTACTTGCAGCGCAAACTACGCATTTCTTGCACCACTCTTTAACATCTTCCTTACAATTTAGCCAGTAAAATCGTTCCCGCAACTTCTCAGCAGTCTTGTTGACTCCAAGGTGTCCTCCAGCAGATCCGTCGTGGATCTCTTTCAACACTTCAGGTACCCTGTTCTTAGGTATTAGTAACTGAGTTCTCTGCTCTGTACCCTCCGCATTCTCCAAAACACGTTTTAGGAGACCCTCTTCAATTATTAAAGAGTCCCATTGCGCCCAGTACGATTTCACTTTTTGGGAGTATGGTGCAACATCTTGCCAAATCGGTTTATCCCCGTTTTTCTTCCAATTTATTACAATCTTCAGATCCGGATCATTTTCCTGATCTTTTTGCAATTCTTCCGGTTGCCATTTATCATCGACTACCGTTGTTCTTAACGCAGCAGCTTGCTTCTCTTCTACTCGGCAACAATGCTTGCATTCTTCGGAACATGGTCTCCTGGACAACGCGTCAGCGTTACGATGGCTAGTTCCCGCCCGATGTTCAATGGTAAAATCATATTCCTGCAACCTTTCGATCCACCTGGCTACCTGACCTTCTGGATTTTTGAATTGTAATAGCCATTTCAAGGCAGCATGATCGGTTCTTATCAGGAATCTTCTGCCATATAAATATTTGTAAAAATGCTCAGTGGACTTCACAATTGCCAATAGTTCTTTCCTGGTGACGCAATAGTTCCTTTCCGGTTTCGACAGTGTCTTACTGAAGTAGGCAATAACTTTTTCACGACCACCTTGCACTTGAGAGAGGGCGCCGCCAATCCCAACATTACTGGCATCGGTATCCAAAATGAATTTGCCTTCCGGCAGTGGATAACTTAAGATTGGCGCGGTGGTCAGAGAATCCTTCAATTTTTCAAATGCTGTTTGACAGTCGTTTTCCCAAACAAATCTTCTACCTTCTTCAGTAAGCCGTGTCAGTGGTTTAGCAATGTTGGCAAATCCTTGCACGTATCGCCGATAGTAAGTGCATAAACCAAGGAAACTTCTCAATTCATGCTTGTCCATTGGTACTGGCCAGTCCCTTACGGCTTTTATTTTGTCCTCATCCACTGCAATTCCCTTGCCAGAAACCACATGACCGAGATAATGCACTTTCTTCTGGAACAGATGACACTTCTTCGGGCTGAGCTTGAGATTTGCCTGTTTCAATCTTTGAAAAACTTCTTCCAAATTCTTCATGTGATCCTCGAACGTTTTTCCAACCACAATAATATCATCGAGGTACACCAAACAGGTTTTCCATGACAGCCCAGCTAACACGGTTTCCATAAGTCGTTCAAATGTTGCAGGAGCATTGCAAAGTCCAAATGGCATAACTGTGAATTGCCAAAGTCCTGTTCCGATGGTAAAAGCTGTCTTTTCACGGTCTTTCTGGTCCAAGTCAACTTGCCAGTATCCGCTTTTTAGGTCCAACGTAGAAAATATTTTTGACCCAGCCAACGTGTCCAGTGTATCGTATATTCGGGGAAGTGGATAACTATCCTTTTTCGTCACGTTGTTAAGTTGCCGGTAATCTACACAGAATCGGGTGGATCCATCCTTCTTCTTCACTAATACCACTGGTGAAGCCCATGGACTACTTGAAGGTTCAATCACGCCTTCTTTCTTCATTTCTTCTATTATCCTTTCAGCTTCTTCTCGCTTTGCCAGTGGTAATCGTCTTGCTCCTTGGCGGATGGGTCTTGCATCTCCAGTGTAGATTTTATGCCGGACAACGTTCGTTCGGCCCTTGGATTTCTTGTCATATTCGAAGACATCTTGATACTTGTGAATTAAATTCTTCGCTTTGATTTTCTCGTCAGATGTCAGTCCGTGAAAAGATGTTGATATTTGACTAAGCAGTGTATCCGGAATCGTGCTAGTTGGTGTTCTCTGAGTTACTATTGTTCTAATGATCGAAGATACGGATGAACATTCCCCTACTATAGTGCCTTGTTTAATTTTAACCGGATACTTATTTATGTTCATCATTCGAACTGGTATTATCTTGTTGGCCTTTACCAGTGATTTTCCAACTATCACTCCACGACCAGTTTCTTCATCATTATTTCGGGGTTCCAACATGGTAACATTTCCTGCACAAAATTTTCCTTCGAGTTGTGCTTCCACAATGGTCTCACTTCGCTCCGGAAATACTACATCTTCGGTTATTAAAGCACGTGCAACTTCGTCCTCTCGTGGATGCAGTACGATCTCTTCATCATTTACTACTATTACGCCGTGCTTGAGATCCAGTTTAAAACCATATTTTTCCATGACGTCCATTCCACGAATAAAGTCATCTTCGATTTCGGCTACCAACACACAATGTTTGAGGGAGGTGTTGCCGATGTTGATGGTCACATCTAACTCTCCTGACGATGTAGCTAGTTCTCCAGTTGCTGTACGTAATCGCCCCTTCGTCGGATATAATTGTGTTGGTTCAAACTTCTTAGTCAAGTCGGATCTTATTATTGTTTTTGTCGCACCCGTATCCAGCAACATTTTGAGTGGCCTTCCGTCAACAAGACCATCCACGAAAATGCTGTTGACTTGATGATGAAGAGAGGCGACATATCTGATGGAATGTGGGGCTACCAGAATACGGGTCGACGACTGCCCCCTCGCATCAACCCGACTTAGTTTTCCGACTCTTCATCTGTTTTCTTTTTAAGCGGCTTCCCGCAAAGTCTTCGCGGGTGTCCTAATTCACCGCAGTTCCAGCAACGAATTCTCTTCTTTCCTCCAAGTATTTCTGTAGCGATTCGTCGTACCTTCTCTTCTATATCTTCATTATCTTCGTTCTTAACGTCGCTGCTTATTGATCGTACTTTAGATTGGCTACGCGAAGCTAGTTTTGCAGCTTCTTGTTCTAAAGCAAGAGACAGTGCATCGGCTAATGTTTTTGGTCGAGCCAATCTTAATGCTTGTTGAATTTCGCCATCTCGGGTCCCATAAATAAATGTTTGGATAGCTAAGCACTCTAATACGCTGTCCGGGGCTGTAGGATGTGCGAGGCGAACCAAGTGAGCAACGTCAGCTTCAAATTCTTGGAGAGTTTCATTCGACCTCTGATATCGATTTCTTAATTGCGTTTGATACACTTGTTCTAGGTGCGCATTTCCATATCGCATATCTAAATGCTTAACCAGCTGGTCGTAGTCTTCTTGTTCTTCTTGCTTCAGTATCTGCAAGATATCGACGGCATTTCCACGCAACGCTACTGTCAATGAAATTGCTTTCTCTCTCGGTGACCATCCGTTAGCTTTTGCAGCAGCTTCAAATTGCCTCAAATAATTCGGCCACGATGTTTTTCCATCAAATTCCGGTGTTTTTATACGAATTGTTGATGCAGTCTCACCTTTTGCTATTTTTCTTTCACTTGCTGCTTCTGTTCCAGCCACACCAGGACATAAATTTGATGCTGCAGTTGCAGTGAGGAATTTATTTTCAAACTGTTCTATTTTCTTTCCATATTCGTTTTTCAATTCATTTAAATTCTCTTCTAGAATTCTAGAACGTTCTTCAGAATTTCTGGAATTTTCTTCTAACTTCTGTTCCAATTCTTCTTTTAAAATTCTAGAGTTTTCTTCGGATGTTCTAGAATATTCTTTTAACTTCTGCTCCAAAGTTCTAGAATTTTCTGCCAAATCTTCTTTTAGGATTCTGGAACTTTCTTCCAACTTCTGCTCCAATGTTCTAGAATTTTCCTCTAACTTCTGTTCCAAAGTTCTAGAATTTTCTGCTAATTCTTCTTTTAGGATTCTGGAACTTTCTGTTAATTCTTCTTTTAGAGTTCTAGAACTTTCTTCTATTTGATGTTGCACGGATCCGGTTAATTCTTCTTTTAAAGTTCTAGAACTTTCTTCCAACTGCTTTTGCAAAGTTCTGGAATTTTCTTCTAATTTCTCCAACATTTTACGATTGTCATTCGATCCAATTTCAAAAATATATTCCTCAGGATCCAGATTTGCCGCCACTAAAGCTTCTCGCAGACGTTGTTGTAACGTTGATTTTAACCCGGATGAGTCCAAATCTCGCTCCTCTAACTCCCTCTTTAGGTCCACCACTTTTAATTCACTTAGTTTTAAACCGAACGACGCCATTTTATTTATTTTTACTACACACTTCACTATTTAATAACCCCACACCTGACACCAATTGTAACGTTTTTCGTCTTTCTAGAAGTGTGTAGAATGTTTAAGGCACAAAAATGACTCACAACTATTTATGTTAAACGAAAATAAAAGTATTTATTTAACGAAGGAATATAAAAATAACAGATACTTATTTTAAACTAATTAACACTACTATAAATCTTAAACACTAATAATAAATATTTAAACACTAATATTATTTATATAACGGTCACTAACACTATTATTTATATTACGTACACTTGAGCTGTTATTTATTTCACCACATTTATATTACACGTTCGAAGTCTACTGTCAACTGTCAACTGTCCTCAGCCACTCGACCTCGGCTTATATACTCCTGTCCGTAGAACAGTTCTCGAACCTTCCAGGACGTCCTAGAATCTTCCAGAACGTCATAAAATATCCCGTCAAACCACACGTTCAGACATGCGAGCGAGCTCTATGCAAGTGAGGTCACGCTGCTACGCACTTGTTTCTCGAGAAGGTTTCTGGAATGTTCTCGACTTGTCTGGCTTTAAATTCGTTACAATATATATATATATATATATATATATATATATATATATATATATATATATATATATATATATATATCAGAGATCTTTTTTAAAATATCGGGAAACGTATCTAGTATTCAAATACGAGTGACAAAATTGATATTTTTCATGATTTTGAGATGTTTTGTACATTTTTTGGTCAAAGAATTTCAATTTTTCTAAAAAGTTACCCCTCTATAGCAAAAGTGGATCGAAAAAATAATTAATATTTGAAATATAACAATTTTTAATTCAAAAACAAAACATCCTACAAAATCGAAAAAATAATTAATATTTGAAATATAACAATTTTTAATTCAAAAACAAAACATCCTACAAAAAAATTCTATGTAACAAAAATGATTAGGACTCGTCAAAGAATACGTGTGAATTTTTTCAGAATTTTTTGAGAGAGTTGTAAGATTTTTGTTTTTTTGAGCAGGAGAATTTTAAGAAATCTATAAATTTTACTCAAATACAAAGCATCCTACGAAAAAAATTTATGAAACTAAAATGATTAGGATTTATCAAAGAATACGTGTGAATTTTTTCAGAATTTTCGGAGACATTTTTAAGATTTTTGTTTTTTTAAGCAGGTGAATTTTAAGAAATCTATCAATTTTACTCAAATACAAAGCATCCTACGAAAAAATTTTATGTAACAATATTGATTAGAATTCATCAAAGAATACGTGTGAATATTTTTCGAAATTTCGGAGACATTTATAAAATTTTTGTTTTTTAGGGCTGGAGAATTTTAAGAAATCTATCAATTTTACTCAAATACAAAACATCCTACGAAAAAATTTTATGTAACAAAAATGATTAGGATTCGTCAAAGAATACGTGTGATTTTTTTTAGAATTTTCGGAGACATTTTTAAGGTTTTTGTTTTTTTGAGCAAGAGAATTTTAAGAAATCTATCAAATTTTACTAAAATACAAAGCAACGTCCAAAATTTATGTAACAAAAATTATTAGAATTAATCAAAGAATACGTGTGAATTTTTTCAGAATTTTCGGAGACATTTTTAAGATTTTTGTCTTTTCGGGCTGGAGAATTTTAAAAAATCTATCAATTTTATTTAAAAAATAGGCGTCCTACGAAAAAATTTTATGCAACAAAAATGATTAGGATTCATCAAAGAATACGTGTAATTTTTTCCAGAAAAACGAGGCATCTACGAAAAAAATTTATATATATATATATATATATATATATATATATATATATATATAAAATTGTTGATTTGATTTCTTATGTTTATATATCAATATTTTTTTCTAATAACGAATCTGCATAGTTTGTTGATTGTTGATTTGATGTTCAATTGTTTCACTTTTGTGTTTGTGTAAGACTGATCATACGTCAAGAATGGAGTTGCTTCAAGCAGAATTAATTCATATTAAAAGTGAATTAGAACTTGAAAGACTTATTAATAAAGAACAAGAAACGAAATTTCTTGAAGAAAAGACAGTGTTGGAATCAAAGATAGATGAACTGAAGCAGCGAAATGACGAACTGTCAAAAATCGTTCGAGAAACACAGGTTTGAAAACAAATATTATATTGAACTGTATTTAATGTGATCTGATTAATTTATTGTAGAAATATATATATATATATATATATATATATATATATATATATATATATATATATATATATATATATATATATATATATATATATATATATATATATATATATATATATGTATATATATATATATATATATATATATATATATATATATATATTCTTCATCGAAATATTCTTTCCGAATATCGTCGTCTATCTTGATAGATGGCTAGCTCAGTGGTATGAAGTCGGCCTGTGGATCCTGAGGTCCCAGGTTCGATTCCCACAGGCGACAAATTTTCATAATTTGAAAAAGCTATCCCTGTGGCTCCTCTACCACTAACATGTTTGGGGGCCGTGATTTGACGACTGGTAACCGCACTTCACGCGCAAAATATATCACTTACCGAGATCTGCTTCAGCAGAGTGCCACACCCAGTAATGGGTAGAAGGCGTGATGATATATTTATTTATTTTTTATTTATCTTGATAGCTATTGTTCTATAGCCATTTATGTTTTTAATAGCAACTGTTGCATTATGTATAGGTTTCTTATTTAGTAAAATAGTATGTAACTTCAAATCCTTAGATTCTTCTGAAAATAAATACCAAATTTTCTTATCAGCGGAAATACGCTAAATCACGAAATCCTTCGCAGTTTTCTTTACAATTTGACAAAAAATTGGACCATCTTCTTACTAGCTGAGATCTTGTAATTTAATTTCTAAGATCGTTTTTTCTTTTAAACGTGATTTTATTCTGAATAAAGAATTAAATTACATAATTAAAACACAATACTAAAATATCAAACATACACAAATATCTACCTGAATAAAGAATTAAATTACACGTCCTTTCAACATAGTAAGTGACATATTAATACAATAAAATAAATAGACAAATAAACAAACACAGCAACCTAACCTAGTTAATAAACAGTGTATCAAAACTTGTCCAGTGGTTGTAGCAGTGTATACAAGTTTTACACCTCCCCCCCGCCCCTGTAAATGCTTGTTGCGGGGTAAAAGGAAAAAATTAGAAATATTATTTTTCTTTCCACTACCAACTTCATAAAATGACGGGGAAATCTGTCTGATGATTGGAAATGGTCCAATTCGAATTGGATCTAACTTTTTACGATTCAGTTTACTTCCGTTTTCAATATAAACTAATTCATCAACACTGAACGTATACTGGCGGCGCGGCGGTTCTTATCTACACGGTGTTTATTTGTTTTAAAATTTTTCATAGAATTTTTAAAAGCTATTTTGCGGTCTTCTTCAAGAGATGATTGGTCGTCTTCCTGAAGTGTTGATATCGAAGGCTCCTTTCCAAACAGTAAGTATGTTGGTGCAAACTTTGTGGAACTATGAATTGTATCATTATACTCGTTTACACATTCTTGTGCTAATGTTGACCATGCTCTATTATTATCATTATTTATTTTGCATCTTATGCGATTAACTAATGTTTGATTTAATCGTTCGTTAAGTCCATTTGATTCTGGATGATCAATGCATGTAAAAACGATCTGTATACCAGTTTTTTCTAAAAAGTTCTTGAAATCATTAGAATTGATACCTGTATACTGATCAGCTAGAAGGATCGAAATATTATTCTTTTTTGCAATTGGGTTAATTAAATTTATAAAATCTTGAGCGTTCTGATCCTTTGTTGTAGAGATCCACGCATATCTTGTGAAATGATCTACTAAGATCTGCATATATCTTTGGGTGATTTGTTTCCTCCAAAACCTCCTACACTATCGAGTGACATAATTTGAAATGGTTGTGTGGCAGGACCCAATTGTGAAAGTAGACCTATAGCGTGACTACGACGAACTTTGTTCTCTATACAAATCTTACAATTTTTACAGAATGTATGAATAGCTTTGTCGACGCCCTTAAAGTAGTAATATGGCCTGATTGTAGCAATCATCTGTGCTGAACCTATGTGCCCATAATGTAGATGTACAAGTTTAATTATTTCGTTTCCAAATGTTGGAGAAACAAAAATTCTTGATTTTTCTTTTAATTTCTTTAATATTATACCTTGTATATATTCTATCTGTTTTGCTGCTTTCATTTCAGAAAGATGATCAGATTGGTCTTTTAGTATAGCAGTTGAATCTATTAAATTTACAACCTGGATCACATCTTCATTCTCAAAGTATTCAAGTACGGGATTTCTTGACAAGAGGTCGGCGAGAATATTGTCTTTTCCTTTTTTATAAATGATATTGAAATTGAACTGTGGTAGATATAAAATTAGGTCTCCGAGTATTTCGTCACTTTTGGCTTTTGTTTTTAAATTTTCTAACGGCTTGTGATCACTACAGACCGTGAAGTAACGTCCAATTAAATAATATTGCCAAAATTTTATCGCGTCTTTGATGGCTTTGCATTCTAAATGAATAATTTTGAAACGTTTTTCACTATTTGATAGTTTTCGTGAATAATATGCAACAGGGTGTAGTATTCCGTCTTCTTGTGGCTGTTTCAGTGTAGCACCGATTCCTTTGTAACTGGCATCTGTCTCTATAAAGATTGGCTTCTTAATATCGTAAATTGCTAGGATCGGTTTAGAACACAAATAATCTTTGATCATATTGAAAGTTTGTTCACAATCATCTGTCCATTCAAATTTAACATCTTTTCTCAATAATCGATGTAGAGGTTCAAGTTTTTGACTACTATTTTCTATATACTTCAAATAAAAGTTTATTGATCCCAGAATACTACGTACATCAGACTTATCTGTTGGTATTTGAAGCTTTTTAATGGATATCAAATTTTCTTGAGCTGGTGAAACTCTGTTCTTCGAAATTGTATGTCCCAGATATTTGACTGATTTAGCTGCAAACGAACATTTAACTAGTTTTAATTTGAAACCTTCAGCGTTGGTGACTTTTAAGAATTTCTCTATGTGTTGAATATGATCATCCCATGTTCTCGAGAAGATCAAAATATCATCTATGTAATTAACACAGAAGTCATCTAAATTATTTCTTCGGATGATATTTGATAATATTCTCTGGAACGTTGCTGGAGCATTTTTAAAGCCAAATGGAAGAACTTTGAGCATGAACTTTCCATATTTTGTGACAAACGAAGTTTCTTCTCTATCTTGTAATTTCAGCGTGATACACCAGAACGCAGAATTAATATCTAATACTGTAAAATATTGACAATTTGCAACTTTATCAATCACATCTTGTATTGTAGGAAATGGAAAACATTCTGGGACTACCAATTTGTTTAATTTTCTGAAGTCAATACATAAGCGGGATTTTTTCCCTTCTTCTTTTTTGTAAGCTAGGGTTACAGGTGAAGCAAATGGAGAATCAGATTCTTTAATAATGCCAACTTGTAATAATTTCTTGATTTGATTTCTTATTTCTTCATCATCTGGAATTGAACATTTATATGGACGACAGGTTACATATTCGTCTCTTAGTAGTTTTATTTCCGCTTCTTTTGATTTCACTTTAACGATATCAAATTTATCTTTGGCAAACATGTGACTATATTTTTCAATCAGTTTTTAAATTATTTGTTTCTTCTCATCATTTTTAATATGTTGCAGATTAGCTTGAAATTCATTTATATTTAAATGTTCATTGAAATTTACCTCAATATATTCATCTCTATTTTTATTTTTTTCTGAAGTCTGTATCTGATCATAATTAGATCGGTCTTCCTTTAGATCTATTTCTTTCTTGCTAAGAGTGCGTTGATAAATCTTTAAATTTTCTTTCTGAATCAACCTAAATTTTTTAATAGCATCGATACCCAGTATTAGATCGTAGGAGAAATTATCATTCTTGACAACGTAAGTCGTTATGTAATCAGTAATGTGTCCAATTCGAAGTTTAAGGTGAACCATACGGGACGAAGATAACAACAGAACAGTGGTGGAACGACGATCTGCCTCGATCTATTTGAAATAAAATATCTTTTTTATTATATATGAAACATATTATTTATTGTACATATTCTTGTAGTCTAAGGTTTAAAGTTTTATAATAATATTACTAATTTGACATATCTTTTATATAATAAAAGAAAATAAATTATATATCACACCAAATTTAATTTGAATTTATTCAAATATGGGCTTTACGATATCAATATAAAAAATACAGTAAATTATAAATACGACAGACTAAGCCTGATGAAATTTTCAGCCAAATTAAACACGACAATTTTTAGCAAAAAAATAAAATAGGCAAAAATACCATGAAAAACAGAGTTTTTCTTTTTTTTCTCAAAAGTGTTGTGTTTAATTTGGCTGATTTTTTTTTTGTGTTATAGACTATCTTAATTTTAAATATACATATTTTTTTATTGAAAACGTAGGTCCCGATTTTGAGAAATTCTGACTCAAAATTGTGAATTTGGCTGCTTCATTTATATAATTTTTTTCATATATTTTCATGATTTATTTGCTCTTAAATAGTATTTATTCATGAACTACAATGTTATAAGAAAGTAATACACTGCTTTATATTTATCTATATAATGACATTCGTAAGAAATTAATTGTTGAAATTCAAATTTGCATAGATTTATTGTTGGTGTTCTTGAATCATCAGTTTTCGTTGTGTGATTCGGATTTTTGATGACGTTTGATGTACACTTAAGTATCGAAATTTCAGTCTAAATTAAATTTGGCTACCAGATATGTAAAAATGTTTTAAGATTGAGTATTAATGATAATAATAGTGAATATATTATATGTTGTTTGCAAAATAATCAAGTTTTACAAAATAATAAAGTAATAATAAAGTTTTTGGATATGGTTTTAACCTCAAACGTCAAATGTATGTAAGGTAAGTAGAATTGTATTTATAAGTGTTTATTTATTAATATTAAGGTTTTTATTTAACAGTTTTGAAGCGGACACTGCCTTAATAAGATTAGGCTGACAAAGTAAATACATCAGAACTATCGAAATATTGCCCAGGAATAAACTATACAGTCCATAAATGAAGTCTACTTTCGCTTTATTTATATTTTTATATTGCAAGTATTTTTTACCTAATTTTACTATAAATTAATAGCAATGTTAAGTGTAGATATCAACAAGCGCAATGAGATGGAAATAAAAATGCGTGGACAATCTGAAAACATGTTATGGATGGAGGAAAGGAAGCATAGATTAACCACTTCAAACTTTGGTGACGTGTGTAATTTTTTGTTCATAGTAACGACAAATTCATTTTTTGAAATCGCATTATACATTGAAATCGAATTATAAATTGAAATCGAATTATAAATTTAATTTTTTTAATGGATGCTAATAAAATGCTCGATATTTTATTGAACTTTATAAAATAAATAATAATAAAAATTTCTCGCTAAAAAATGTTAACGCAATATTGAAATGTTAATTTAATGTCAATTTAAGTAAGTTGTGCACGATAAAAATGATAAATGATCGATAAATTTTGCCGGATACATGAAATGATTTGTTCAATATGAATTTAAGAAATACGCAGAATTATTGCATTACGTTCGCTATTGCAATCTAAAATATAAAAACAGTTTCACGTTAGACAAACGGTTGTTAAGTGAAATGAAAAAATGCTATCACTAACTGTTTTATTGTATTAGTAGTGATTTTAAATACTGAGAAAGTGTATTGCCCACTCTAAAACGAAGAAAGAAAATTTAAAAAAGAATTTTTTAAAAATATTTTTGACACGAATGTTTACAATAAAATATACATTGTTCAGAATTTCATGTAAAACTCAAATTTTCAAAAATATAAATAAGAAAGTTGATGTCGTCTCCAACTAAACCGGAAGTAATATATATATATATATATATATATATATATATATATATATATATATATATATATATATACATACATATATATACATATATATATACATATATATATATATATATATATATATATATATATATATATATATATATATATATATATATATCACATCACGCATTTTACCCATTACTGGGTGTGGCATTCTGCCGAAGCAGATCTCGGTAAGTGATATATTTATGCACGTGGAGTGTGCTACCAGCCGTCAAATCACGGCAATCAAAGATGTTAGTGGTGCCACAGGGGTAATTTTAAATTGGTGAAAATGTTTTGTCGGCTGCGGGGATCGAACCAGGGTTCTTAGGATCCACATGCCGACTTGATACCACTGATCCATTACCCCATTATATATATATATATATATATATATATATTGTAACGTTTTTCGTCTTTCTGGAAGTGTGTAGATTGTTTAAGGCACAGAAATAACTCACAACTATTTATGTTAAACGAAAATAATAGTATTTATTTAATTAATGAATATAAAAATAACAGAAACTTATTTAAAACTAATTAACACTACAATAAATATTAAACACTACTAATAAATATTTAAACACTAATATTATTTATATAACGGTCACTAACACTATTATTTATATTACGTACACTTGAGCTGTTATTTATTTCACCACATTTATATTACACGTTCGAAGTCTACTGTCAACTGTTAACTGTCAACTCAGCCACTCGACCTCGGCTTATATACTCCCGTGCGTAGAACAGTTCTCGAATATTCCAGAATGTCCTAGAATATTCCGTCAAACCACACGCTCAGACACGCGAGCGAACTCAAGTGAGGTCACGCTGCTACGCACTTGTTTCTCGAGAAGATAATTGTAATGTTCTCGACTGTCTGACTTTAAATTCGTTACACTGCCCCCTCCTTAAAGCTGTTTCGTCTCGGAACAGAGGTTGATGGGTTTCGGAGAAGTTATGACGAAATCTGCAAGTTGAACCCTTAATGCATCCTGAGGTCTTAAAGAAGTGGCAATCCACAGTGCGATCTAATTTCGCTCTTCCTTTGGGGTCAAAGCTGCAGACAAGAATTTCAATTCCGGTGCGGTGGAAAAGAACTTCTAACATATTCCTAATTATTCTCCACTCTAACCCATCTAGTCCACAACCCAATTTTGGTACCGCCAGCTTCATGACATCGTTGTTTAAAAGATGTTCCGTCAAAGCGATCAGGTGCGATAGGTGGGCTTCTGAGATGATCGTGCCTTGGTGACCAAATAGTAAAGGTACCGTTTGTGTTCTGAGTTGTCGCGTAGTTTTAGTGTTCTTCCAACAGATGGACGCTGATTGGCTAGGTCTTGTAGCCGTCCAAATTTCCTTTTAAATACTGTAGCAATTCCTCGAGACATGTTTAAGTCTTCCGCCACACAGTGGGCTATGGAATACTCCAAAGGCACCAAGAACAAATCTCGATGTTCTTCTTTTGTCACGCCGTACCGTGCTTTGTGACTGGTGGAATATTTCTTCATGAAGTCTCCAAATGTTAATTCATGTTCATGTTCATGAACGCAGCGAACATTTGCTGCACGAACATCACTAACCTCATGGTTATTTCCAGAAAAAGGGGCCAGTCGATTAAAATGGATTACTCGCGGCTTCCCAGTCGGTATTTTCCTAATTCGGTAGATAACGTCATTTATCCGCTTCATCACTTCGTAGGGTCCCTCCCAGCATGTTTGTAACTTCGGCGAGAGACCACGACGCTTCTGTGGGTTATATAACCATACCGACTCTCCAGTTCCATATCCTCCCTTTTCTGCCCTGATGTCATAATAATCTTTCATTCTGTCACTTGAAGTTTGGATGTTTGAACGAACTTGTTCGTGAATGTCGTTCATTCTTCTTCGTAAATCGGTGACGTAATCTTCCCCAGCTAGATCTTCTCCAGGTTTACATCCAAATTTCAAATCGCACGGTAACCGCAACTCACGTCCGAATACGATATTTGCGGGTGTCTGTCCTGTTGTTTCATGCACAGATGAACGATATGCCATCAAAAACATATGCAGATGACGATCCCAGTCTCTTTGGTGGTTAGAGACAACTTTCGACAGATATCTGTTGATCGTTCTATTCATTCGCTCAACCATGCCGTCCGACTGCGGATGTAATGCAGTCGTTCTTGTATTACGGATGTCTAATATTTTGCAGATATCTTGGAACAAAAACGACTCGAAATTTCTTCCCTGATCGGAGTTTATTTCGCGCGGTACTCCAAATCGGCATATGCATTCCTTCACCAATACCTCAGCGACGGTGATTGCTTCTTGGTTGGGCAGGGGGTAAGCTTCAACCCACTTGCTGAAGTAGTCCATGACGACTACTATATACTTGTTGCCATCATTAGTCTCGGGAAATGGTCCAGCCACGTAGATTGCAATGCGTTCAAATGGGCTTCCTACGTTGTACTGACGCATTGGGGCTCTACGTTTCCTATTTGGCCCATTACTTGCAGCGCAAACTACGCATTTCTTGCACCACTCTTTAACGTCTTCCTTACAATTCAACCAGTAAAATCGTTCCCGCAACTTCTCAGCAGTCTTTTTGACTCCAAGGTGTCCTCCAGCAGATCCGTCGTGGATCTCTTTCAACACTTCAGGTACCCTGTTCTTAGGTATTAGTAACTGAGTCCTCTGCTCTGTACCTTCCGCATTTTCCAGAACACGTTTTAGGAGACCCTCTTCAATTATTAAAGAGTCCCATTGCGCCCAGTACGATTTCACTTTTTGGGAGTATGGTGCAACATCTTGCCAAATCGGTTTATCCCCGTTTCTCTTCCAATTTATTACAATCTTCAGATCCGGATTATTTTCCTGATCTTTCTGCAATTCTTCCGGTTGCCATTTATCATCGACTACCGTTGTTCTTAACGCAGCAGCTTGCTTCTCTTCTACTCGGCAACAATGCTTGCATTCTTCGGAACATGGTCTCCTGGACAACGCGTCTGCGTTACGTTGGCTAGTTCCCGCCCGATGTTCAATGGTAAAATCATATTCCTGCAACCTTTCGATCCACCTGGCTACCTGACCTTCTGGACTTTTGAATTGTAATAGCCATTTCAAGGCAGCATGATCAGGAATCTTCTGCCATATAAATATTAGTAAAAATGCTCAGTGGACTTCACAATTGCCAATAGTTCTTTCCTGGTGACGCAATAATTTCTTTCCGGTTTCGACAGTGTCTTACTGAAGTAGGCAATAACTTTTTCACGACCACCTTGTACTTGAGAGAGGACGCCGCCAATCTCAACATTGCTGGCATCGGTATCCAAAATGAATTTGCCTTCCGGAAGTGGATAACTTAAGATTGGCGCGGTTGTCAGAGAATCCTTCAATTTTTCAAATGCTGTTTGACAGTCGTTTTCCCAAACAAATATTCTACCTTCTTCAGTAAGCCGTGTCAGTGGTTTAGCAATGTTGGCAAATCCTTGCACGTATCGCCGATAGTAAGTGCATAAACCAAGGAAACTTCTCAATTCATGCTTGTCCATTGGTACTGGCCAGTCCCTTACGGCTTTTATTTTGTCCTCATCCACTGCAATTCCCTTGCCAGAAACCACATGTCCGAGATAATGCACTTTCTTCTGGAACTGATGACACTTCTTCGGGCTGAGCTTGAGATTTGCCTGTTTCAATCTTTGAAAAACTTCTTCCAAATTCTTCATGTGATCCTCGAACGTTTTTCCAACCACAATAATATCATCGAGGTACACCAAACAGCCCAGCTAACACGGTTTCCATAAGTCGTTCAAATGTTGCAGGAGCATTGCAAAGTCCAAATGGCATGACTGTGAATTGCCAAAGTCCTGTTCCGATGGTAAAAGCTGTCTTTTCACGGTCTTTCGGATCCAAGTCAACTTGCCAGTATCCGCTTTTTAGGTCCAACGTCGAAAATATTTTTGATCCAGCCAACGTGTCCAGTGTATCGTCTATTCGGGGAAGTGGATAACTATCCTTTTTCATCACGTTGTTAAGTTGACGGTAATCTACACAGAATCGGGTGGATCCATCCTTCTTCTTCACTAATACCACTGGTGAAGCCCATGGACTACTTGAAGGTTCAATCACGTCTTCTTTCTTCATTTCTTCAATTATCCTTTCAGCTTCTTCTCGCTTTGCCAGTGGTAATCGTCTTGCTCCTTGGCGGATGGGTCTTGCATCTCCAGTGTAGATTTTATGCCGGACAACGTTCGTTCGGCCCTTGGATTTCTTGTCATATTCGAAGACATCTTGATACTTGTGAATTAAATTCTTCGCTTTGATTTTCTCGTCAGATGTCAGTCCGTGAAAAGATGTTGATATTTGACTGAGCACTGTATCCGGAATCGTGCTAGTTGGAGTTTTCTGAGTTACCATTGTTCTAATGATCGAAGATACGGATGAACATTCCCCTACTATAGTGCCTTGTTTAATTTTAACCGGATACTTATTTATGTTCATCATTCGAACTGGTATTATCTTGTTGGCCTTTACCAGTGATTTTCCAACTATCGCTCCACGACCAGTTTCTTCATCATTATTTCGGGGTTCCAACATGGTAACATTTCCTGCACGAAATTTTCCGTCAAGTCGTGCTTCTACAATTGTCTCACTTCGCTCCGGAAGTACTACATCTTTTGTTACCAAAGCACGTGCAACTTCGTCGTCTCGTGGATGTAGTACGAGTTCTTCATCATTAACCACTATTACGCCGTACTTGAGATCCAGTTTAAAACCATATTTTTCCATGACGTCCATTCCAAGAATAAAGTCATCTTCGATTTCGGCTACCAACACACGATGTTTGAGGGAGGTGTTTCCGATGTTGATGGTCACATCTAACTCTCCTGACGATGTAGCTAGTTCTCCAGTTGCTGTACGTCGGATATAATTGTGTTGGTGCAAACTTCTTAGTCAAGTCGGATCTTATTATTGTTTTTGTCGCACCCGTATCCAGCAACATTTTGAGTGGCCTTCTGTCAACAAGACCATCCACGAAAATGCTGTTGACTTGATGATGAAGAGAGGCGACATATCCGATGAAATGTGGGGATACTAGAATACGGGTCGACGACTGCCCCTTCGCATCAACCCGACTTAGTTTTCCGACTTCTGCATCTGTTTTCTTTTTAAGCGGCTTCCCGCAAAGTCTTCGCGGGTGTCCTAATTCACCGCAGTTCCAGCAACGTATTCTCTTCTTGCCTCCAAGTATTTCCGTAGCGATTCGTCGTACTTTCTCTTCTATATCTTCATTATCTTCTGTCTTAAAGTCGCTGTTTATTGATCTTACTTTAGATTGGCTACGCGAAGCTAGTTTTGCAGCCTCTTGTTCTAAAGCAAGAGACAGTGCATCGGTTAACGTTTTTGGTCGAGACAATCTTAATGCTTGCTGAATTTCGCCATCTCGGATACCATAAATAAATGTTTGGATAGCTAAGCACTCTAATACGCTGTCCGGGGCTGTAGGATGTGCGAGGCGAACTAAGTGAGCAACGTCAGCTTCAAATTCTTGGAGAGTTTCATTCGACCTCTGATATCGATTTCTTAATTGCGTTTGATACACTTGTTCTAGGTGCGCATTTCCATATCGCATATCTAAATGCTTAACCAGCTGGTCGTAGTCTTCTTGTTCTTCTTGCTTCAGTATCTGCAAGATATCGACGGCATTTCCACGCAACGCTACTGTCAATGAAATTGCTTTCTCTCTCGGTGACCATCCGTTAGCTTTTGCAGCAGCTTCAAATTGCCTCAAATAATTCGGCCACGATGTTTTTCCATCAAATTCCGGTGTTTTTATACGAATTGTTGATGCAGTCTCACCTTTTGCTATTTTACTTTCACTTGCTGCTTCTGTTTCAGTCACATCAGGACATAACCTCGATGCTGCAGTTGCAGTGAGGAATTTATTTTCTAACTGCTCTATTTTCTTTTCATATTTATTTAAATCCTCTTCTAACTTTTGTTCTAAAATTCTAGAACGTTCCTCAGAATTTTTGGAATTTTCTTCTAACTTCTGTTCCAATTCTTCTTTAAAATTCTAGAATTTTCTGCTAATTCTTCTTTTAAAATTCTAGAATTGTCTTCGGATGTTCTAGAATATTCTTCTAACTTCTGCTCTAAAGTTCTAGAATTTTCTGCCAAATCTTCTTTTAGAGTTCTAGAACTTTCTGTTAATTCTTCTTTTAAAGTTCTAGAACTTTCTGTTAATTCTTCTTTTAGAGTTCTAGAACTTTCTGTTAATTCTTCTTTTAGAGTTCTAGAACTTTCTTCCAACTTCTGCTCCAATTTTCTAGAACTTTCTTCCAACTTCTGCTCCAATGTTCTAGAATTTTCTTCTAACTGTTGTTGCACAGATCCTGTTAATTCTTCTTTAAGAGTTCTAGAACTTTCTGTTAATTCTTCTTTAAGAGTTCTAGAACTTTCTGTTAATTCTTCTAATTTCTCCAACATTTTACGATTGTCATTCGAACCAATTTCAAAAATATGTTCCTCAGGATCCAGATTAGCCGCCACTAAAGCCTCTCGCAGACGTTGTTGTAACGTTGATTTTAACCCGGATGAGTCCAAATCTCGCTCCTCTAATTCCCTCTTTAGGTCCACAACTTTTAATTCACTTAGTTTTAAACCAAACGACGCCATTTTATTTATTTTTACTACACACTTCACTATTTAATAACCTCACACCTGACACCAATTGTAACGTTTTTCGTCTTTCTGGAAGTGTGTAGATTGTTTAAGGCACAGAAATAACTCACAACTATTTATGTTAAACGAAAATAAAAGTATTTATTTAATTAATGAATATAAAAATAACAGAAACTTATTTAAAACTAATTAACACTACAATAAATCTTAAACACTACTAATAAATATTTAAACACTAATATTATTTATATAACACTACGCACTTGTTTCTCGAGAAGGTAATTGTAATGTTCTCGACTGTCTGACTTTAAATTCGTTACAATATATATATATATATATATATATATATATATATATATATTGTAACGAATTTAAAGTCAGACATATATATATATATATATATATATATATATATATATATATATATATATATATATATATATATAAATATATAGGCCGACTTCATACCACTGTGCTAGCCATCCCATATATATATATATATATATATATATATATATATATATATATAGGCCGACTTCATACCACTGTGCTAGCCATCCCATATATATATATATATATATATATATATATATATATATATATATATATATATATATATATATATATATATATATATATATATATATATATGGGATGGCTAGCACAGTGGTATGAAGTCGGCCTATATATATATATATATATATATATATATATATATATATATATATATATATATATATATATATATATGGGATGGCTAGCACAGTGGTATGAAGTCGGCCTGTGGATCCTGAGGTCCCTGGTTCGTTTCCCACATGCGACAAATTTTCATAATTTTAAAAAGCTATCCCTGTGGCTCCTCCACCACTAACATGTTTGGGGGCCGTGATTTGACGACTGGTAACCGCACTTCACGCGCATAAATATATCACTTACCGAGATCTGCTTCAGCAGAGTGCCACATCCAGTAAGGGGTAGAAGGCGTGATGATATATTTATATATATATATATATATTTTTTTTTTGTGCCATATTGTCATGTTATTTCCGATGTATCATTTCTTATTATAAATTCCTCTGCCTGTGGGTTTTCTGTGGTTTCCCTCAGGTGTTAGGTGAATGCCAGAGGATTATGTATCTCCACAGCCGAAATAAATAATATTTAATCAGTTACAATGTTTAATTTCTCTACTTCCTCATAACGTATCACATCCACGTCTTCAAATTAAAGAATCTGGTCAATATAAAAATCAAATAAACACAACGTAAATCAAACACAACGTAACTTAATGGGTCCTAAATAATTGGAAATAATAAATTTTAATACTAGACGATTGCCGCGTCACAATATGAACTTATGACAGAATCATAAATTTTGCTATAAAAACCATATTTAATCACAGAAAACAACTTATAAATATAAACAAATGCTTACGGCACCTCAGCAAGATAATCGCGGGACAATAGAGTTCCGCGGGACCTCGGTTGGGAAACACTGATTTACGTGGAATGGGCCTTTCAAGACTTTTTTGAATTTTGTATATATTAATCTACGTAATAAAATTATTATACCCAAAATTTTTATTTTTTCTTAAACTTGTATTAAGCATGATAAAAATATTTAAACTTTCGAAACAAACGAATATGATATAGTTGCATCTTAGCTTAAAGAGAGACAGATAAGACAGAGATAAATAACACATAACTTCACGTAACGTGTGGCGTTGCCAGTAGAATCCTCAGACAAAACATAACTAGACGGATAACAACGGCGTTTGTTGTCAAGCAGAAAGGGATAGAATAACTGGTTGGAGAGGCGGGTGCGCGGCAAGGAGCAACTTGCATAACATCAAAGTGTATTCGCTCCTTGCCGCGCACCCGGAGGACCCAAAAGTTATTCCATCCCTTTCTGCTTCACAACGCTGCATTGACTTGAATACGGCATAATTCGTCTAGTATTATACGTCATTGGTAGAATCGTGGAATGCTGAATGCTTATTTCTTCTTCGTCTTCTTCTCAGTAAAATTGAGCACCGACAAACGTTTCAGACAAAGCTCTGTGATTGGCTTAATGCAACTACGTAATTACAATATGGCAGTGCGAAATTTAAATGAGCGTTTTAAATTATTCAACTTTAACTTTCATATTTCAGCAATAAAGATATCATTTATGGTATGATTTTATATTGTATTAAATATGATGTACGGTCAAGAGTTTATTTTAATAAATATATCTTAAAAAGCTCTACGACTTGAATTTACCCAAATTTGCAGTATTTACGATTTGATCTTACTATTCCCATTACTGATGAAATATAATAAATAGGTAAGTATGTAATTAATTGAAATAATAACACTCGGTTTAGTTTCACTAGAAAAGTATATTTTTTACTTGATTGTAAATGTTGAACTTAAATTTATTATTTATTGTATTTATTGTAATATCCAAAAAGTTGATAGATTTCTTTGCCTCTTTTTCAACTGTAAATTTTATATGTGGATTTAAATTGTTGATTAGAGTTAAAAAAATATTTAATTGTTTATCAGATCCAGAAAATAAACAAAGGATATCGTCAACATATCTGAACCAGAATTTTAAGTTCAGCATTTACCGTAAAGAACCGTTCACTGATGTAATTATACCTGCTAATTCTTTTTTGCATCTATTGAATTGTATAATTCTGCAGCGTTATTAGTAATATTTTCTATGAAACTATCAGATTTATTAGCTACATTCTGAACTGCCTGTAATATTTTCGCAAAAATATCTGTTGGAATGGTTGGTATCCGATTTGGTTCGGTATCTGTTCTGTTGACGACGGCATCTCATTTTCTGTTGGAAAACTGAAATATTTTGTCACTTGTCAATTTCTCCAAAAGTTACCCTTCTTTAGAAAAAGTGGGTCGAAATATTAATTAATATTTGACATCTATCAATTTTTTATTCGAAAACAAGACATCCTACAAAAAAATTCTATGCAACAAAAACATATTAGAATTCGTCAAATACGTGCGAATATTTTCAGAATTTGTTGATACTTTTTAATTTTGGTGACATAATGGTGTACAGTGAGTGTGAGGTTCGAGTAATAGGCCCTTCAAGAATATTTTGAACTTTTTATATATTAATCTACGTAATAAAATTATTAAAGCCAATTTTTATTTTTTTAAACTTGTATTATGCATGTTAAAAATATTTTAACTTTCGAAAAAAACGAATATGACGTAGTTGCATCTTGGATTAAAGAGAGACATATAAGACAGAGATAGTAACTTCACGTAACGTGTGTCGTTGCCAGTAGAATCGCAGAATGCTGAATGCTTGTTTCTTCTTCGTCTTTTTCTCAGTAAAATTAAGCAACGACAAACGTTTAAGACAGCTCTGTGATTGGCTTAATGCAACTACGTAATTGCAGTATGGTAGTGCAAAATTTAAATGAGCGTTTTGATTTATTCAACTTTTACTTTCATATTTTAACAATAAAGATATCATTTATGGTATGGTTTTATATTGTATTAAATATGATGTTCGGTCAAGAATTTATTGTAATAAATATATAAGTTAGAATCCACCATTCCTGCCAAATACACTAAAAGGCCACGCGCTTCCACCCAGACGCTGACGCCGCAGTATCATATTATTATTTAAGCTATATTATTTCATTTCCCACATTGTAACATTAAACTACCTTAATACTGAACTTGTAAACTTTAACATTGAACATAGTTAGTTAAGAACTGTCTCTTGTACTGATCACATCTAAATCTGAATAAAACTTTGTACTTCAAGATAACAAATAAAAATTTATTTTTATTTACGTTTCTAAATCAAGAAACATAACTGGCGCAGTCAATGGTAGGATTGTTTAAACGAAATATTAGTAATTTCGGTTCGTTTTAACGATTTATTAAACAACGAACAACATAGAAGATTTGTGCTCCATCATCAACCAGTGAACGTGTAAGAAGACAACTAGAGGCCGAGCGAACATCGTACTCTATTGTCCAGGCCCTGCTGAATACAGAGCTCTGCAATTGCCGTCCACTTCATCATCAGCGAATCGCCGCAGATCGACCGATGGACCAACTGATCTTCATGTTCTTGTAAGTACCTATGTCATTCAGAGATAATCATTCAATAAATTTAGATACCGATTCAGATACAGACTCAGATAGTTCCTCTGACTCACAATTAAATTATACTATAAATAGTGATCCTATAGATTTAATTCTTATAAATCAAAACAGTCAACTAAACTTAATCAAAATGACTGATACTACTCCCGTATTAAAACGAGAATATCTGGACATGATCCCAGAATTTTATGGTGATAACAAACTCTTGCCCCGCTTCGTGCAAGTATGTGAAAAGTTAGTAACCAAATTTTACAATACAACCGACACGAATGATTTTCAAAACGAATATTTGATGTCGAGTATAATGTCCAAAATTAAAGGCGAAGCAGCAACTAATATTGCTAGTTGCACAGTAAATACATGGGCAGACGTTAAAGCCGCTCTGCTCAACACTTATTCAGACAAAAGGGATTTATATACCCTAAACATTGAGTTAACAGAACTAAAGCAAAGTCAGAATGAATCTGCCTTTGACTTTTATAACAGAGTACAGGACGTACTCAATTTTATAACATCGTACATAATAAATCACACTGCTGCTGATAACGAAAATGAAGCGATAGTTTTAAATCAATTCTTTAAAAATCAGGCTCTCAAAAATTTATTACGCGGATTAAAAGAACCGATTGGTACTTTAAAGCGGACAAAACAACCACTAGATTTAAATAGCGCACTTAACATGCTCACTAATGACTTCCAGATTGACACTATTAACCAAAAACAATCAAACTTTCCACAAAAACCTAAAATTTCATTCCACCACATATAAACAGACACCAACAACCATAACTCAGATACACACCCACACCGCAATCAACATATTGACCTAATCAATATTTTCACAATCCAATAAATAAATCTTTTACTCAAACTCAAACGCCTACACAAAATGTCTTTAAACCAAATCTTCACGCACGGTTCCCAAAACCTACCCCAATGAGCACTAGTACTAGACAGTCATTTATGCCCAGACCAAACCAATCAAATTACAATAATCAACCTAGGCACAACAATACACACGATCATTTCAACAGACACAAACAAGACCGAACGAAGAATTGCATAATACAGAAATTACGGAATACAACGACGAGTCATATTACGATGGATATAATCCTTCTAAATTGAACAAGAACCGGCCTCGAATCATTTTTTAGAATTACTAGCCCCGGAAATGAATTTGAACTAATGAACTTAACTAACAACCTAAGCGAATTACCGTATATTATTTACCCTGAATACAATTTAAAAGTTTTGCTTGATACAGGCAGTACACGATCTTTTATTAAACCTAATATCGCATATAAATTCTTTAAGAACAAAATTTAAAATGATCCTTTTAAAATCAGTACCGCACATGGTACATCTACTGAAAATTTTAGTTTAATTCTACCCTGTTCAAAATTATTCGAAAAACGAAATATAATGCTTAATTCAATTTTACATTTTATTAGGACTTGACAATCTTAAAACAATAGAAGCAAACATTGACCTAGTAAACGATAAGATAACGACCCCAGCATGCGAGATAAGAATTCACTACCATCAGCTAAAGCCGCGTCCACACTACGTGAGCGTAGAACCGCAATCCGAGAAAATAATAAAGCTTCACACTAATTGCATTGACAATGGAGAAGTATTTATTCCAAAATCACAAATTTCTGACATTATAATACCAGAAGGTATTGCAAAAATTGTTAATAATTTCTTTTATTACCCAGTAATAAATCAGAATGAATCAGAGTCAATTATAAATACTATAGATAATAATATTCTAATCGAACCATTAGAACATTTCGAAACTAATAAATTAAATCTTAATTATCAAAACACAAAAACTCCTTTTGACATATCACTAATCAGAACTGAACATATGAACTCTGAAGAGAAATCTGCCATCACTAAATTAATAAAAGAACATGCTGACTTATTTCACACTGAAAACGATTCTTTATCATTCACTAACAACGTTAAACACCACATACGGACTAAGGACGAACTACCCATTTATACTAAAACATACAGATACCCCGAAATACACCGACAAGAGGTAAAAGAACAAATAGACAAAATGTTAAAACAGAATATTATAAGACCTTCACATTCACCCTGGTCCTCCCCCGCGTGGATCGTTCCGAAAAAATTAGACGCGTCCGGGAAGAAAAAATTGCGGATGGTCATCGACTACCGCAAGCTCAACGAAAAAACCGTTGACGAAAAATAACCCATTCCCAATATAACTACACTTTTAGACAAACTCGGCAAATGCCAATATTTTACGACTTTAGATCTGGCCTCTGGTTTCCACCAGATTGAAATGCATAACGATGACGTACAAAAAACTGCCTTTTCCGCCGAAAACGGACTTTATGAATTCCTACGAATGCCGTTTGGATTAAAAAACGCGCCCGCCACCTTCCAACATGTGATGGATAACGTGTTAAGAAATTTATTAAATAACATCTGTCTCGTTTATCTCGACGATGTAATTATCTTTAGTACGAGCCTGCAAGAACACCTTCAAAGGCTAACTTAAAGATTCAAATTGACAAGTCAGAATTCCTGTGCAAGGAAGTAGCGTACTTAGGTCACGTAGTCACCCCTGAAGGCGTCAAACCTAACCCCGATAAAATATTGGCAATAAAAAATTACCCGATACCCAAAACTACAAAACAAATTAAAGGTTTCCTTGGTTTGTTAGGTTATTACCGAAAATTTATTCAAAATTTCGCCAATATCACTAAACCCCTCACTAAATGTCTCAAAAAAGGAGCCGAAATAAATATTAAAGACCCCGAATATGTTGCATGTTTCAACACATGCAAAAATCTACTTGTTAATGAACCAATCATCCAATACCCAGATTTCACTAAACCCTTTAACCTTACGACGGATGCTAGTAATTATGCCATCGGTGCTGTGTTATCACAAGGACCTATCGGCTCAGATTTGCCTATCTCATATGCCAGTAGAACGCTTAACGAATCAGAACAAAATTATTCCACCATCGAAAAGGAATTACTTGCTATAGTTTGGGCAACCAAATATTTCAGGCCTTACCTATTTGGTAGAAAGTTTAAACCACTACAATGATTATTTTCACTTAAGGAACCAAATTCAAAATTAGTTCGATGGCGCTTGAGATTAGAAGAATACGATTACGAGATCATTTATAAAAAAGGTAAACTGAATACTAACGCAGATGCCGCATTCCACCATCCACTGAAAATTCTTTTCAAAATTCACCAAACCTCACTAACAAATCACCTGATAATGACGTATCTAATATCGAAAATAAACAAAAAGTTAATAAACCAAAAAAACGTTAAATATAAAAAAGAACACATTAAAACAATTAATAAAGATATAAAAACTGCAAATATTGTAACAGATCCCGAAGACAAAAAGCAACCCAAAATACACTTATCTAATATAAAGAGACCAAGAAAAAGAACTAAAGACCCTAATTTTCCAGGTCCTTCTACGTCACGTCCACCGTCGGACTAAACATAAAAGACATTACACACAACCCTGGACTACTGACACTCAATTTGGGACCAGTCAAATTACAAAAGACTAAACACACATTCCTTCATTATTATGATTTACAAATACTTTTCAAACAATATCATAGTTTGAATACACAGTACAATCAACTTAAACAAACAATCACAAATGACACAAAGAATGAGTTCGAAAACAACGATAAAATTATAAAATTTATCCAAAATTCAATTGATGACAAAATCAATCATTTAATTCTTAACCCCGAAAACTCACGTTACAAACGAGGTTTAGTAAACGGACTAGGATCTATAATAAAAGCAGTAACCGGTAACTTAGATGCTGAAGACGAAAAACGTTATTCAAAAATCCTATATCATTTACAAAATAATCAACAAAAAATAAACAACCAATTAAAGCAATAATATTCTGTCAATCAAAAGTTGACAGAGCAGTTTAACAAAACCCTAGATACAATTAAACAAAATGAAAACATTCTCAAATCAAAAATCGAGCAACTATTGCATATCGTTGTCAGCGGAGCCCTTAATCAAAATAAACTATTCATCCACGATATTTATACTGAATTCAACACGCTATTCACGATGACTTTAAATGTGTTACAAGATATAGAAAATTCACTAACTTTTTGCAAACTCCACGTTATGCACCCTAGTATAATTAAAACAAAAATTTATAAATTTTATAATAATGAACTACCCCTTGAACCAATTCCTAAAAATATGCCCGAATTAGAGAAAATGATAATCGTAAACTGTAAAATCGAATCAGATAAAATGAATTATTTGATCGAAATTCCTATTAATTACGAAACAGAATTCAACTTATTTCATATTTTACCTATCCCCACAAAATATCAATCTGAATTTGTAACAATAATTCCAAATAAAAACTATTTCTTAAAATCAGAAAAAATAAAATCTCTGAACGACTTATGTACAAAAGGGAACAACAATTATCAGTGTCCCAATAATATCAATGAAGTACCAGATGACTCTTGCGAAAGAAACATTATTTTGAAAAACGACAACAAATACTGTCAATATATTAAAATTAACATAAAAAGAAATCATATTGAAGTTTTAGAAGAAGCAAACCAATTCGTAGCCGTATTCCCGACATCCGGAACCATCAACGCGTATTGTAAACAAGGCGATGAAGTTAAACATTTACAAGGAATATTTCTCATTCAAGAAGACGATTGCAAATTAGAATTTCAAAATAAAAAATTAACATTCAACAACGAAACTTATGGCAAGCCGATCATCCTCGAAAACTATGATATTCAACTCAACATGTCACACGTACCAAAAATAACAATCCAAGAATTGAAACTCCCAATCAACAAATATGAAGACATCACTCAAGACGAAGTTACCAGCATCATAAACTACCCTATTATTATTATATATATATATATATATATATATATATATATATATATATATATATATATATATATATATATATATATATATATATATATATATATATATATATATATATATATATATATTCAAAGGTTACGTGTTATTTATCTCTGTCTTATCTGCCTCTCTTTAATCCAAGATGCAACTACGTCATATTCGTTTGTTTCGATAGTTTAAATATTTTTATCATGCAAGTTTAAAAAAAAAATAAAAAATTTTGGGTATAATAATTTTATTACGTAGATTAATATATAAAAAATTCTAAAAAGTCTTGAAAGGCCCATTAGTGCAAGAATGTAACAAGTATTGATTTTCTAAAATTCAGTTCCGAATTTGATTGATGTTGCTATCTATTAAAATATATGGTATTCTGAAACTATTCTCTTAGAAATACCTGCATTTTTAGGACTTTTTGGAAATATGATGGTTAAAAAAATGTAATTTTTATTGGAAGGATGAGTGCGGCCGAAGTATTATTAGTTTTTGAAGGTTTTTTTGGGGTACGTACATAAAGTTTCCAGAATTTTTTATTTATTAAATCGTTAATGGCAACCAATTTTTATGTCAAACATATAATTGAAATTATTTTAAATCAGTTTTTTTTCCTTCGCCACTCCGATCATAATGGCAAATTAACATGTAAAAATTTAACATTTTATCCCACAGCCAACAAACAATTTTCAGCATATTAAAATTACCCTAACTTACATCTTTGGGGGCCGTGATTCAACGGCTGTTAACCGCAGTTCATATGTATATATATATATATACAGCGTGTTAAAAAAGTTCCGGGACGGTGAATTATCTCGAGATATTTAACCGTCCCGGAACTTTTTTAACACGCTGTATATATATATATATATATATATATATATATATATATATATATATATATATATATATAATTTTCATTTTATTCTATAATCAGAGTAGGGTGAATATAGACATATTGACAAAGTTTGTAGTAGATTTGTTTATTATAATAGTTTGACACATCTCATGTTACAAAATTTGCTTTTGAAGTATTAAGTAATATTTGTTCTCACACCCTGTATACTGGGATTTTTTAACCGGAGAAACAATCCTTTTTAAAATTCAGGTTAAAAAATTACACATTAATATTACAATTAGTCTCCATTGGACCAGAAGAAATGAATTAGGCACTTGGTAGAATAACATCTCGAGACACCGCATCGGTAGTGCAGCGACTAGCGAGTGTGGTTCAGGTGGCTGTTAGGGCTAGGGCGAGGGCTGGTCGCATGGGGATGGCGCCCCCTACCGGTTGCTATAATTGTGGGTCCATGTTTTCTAGGGTGTCCGTGACTGAATGCTTAGCCGCTTGGTGCCGCTGACGCTCCTGCAGCAGCAGTTGATGCGCCGCCCGGTCCATCTCCTCCTGAGTCATGTCAAGAGCTTCCTGCATCTCCCTGGATGTATACCGCACAAAGTCTGGGTCGCAGTACTTGCCAAGACCTTGTTCAACCAGCACCTTGTGCAAAAGTACATCAGTCAATTAGTTCAAAGCAGTACTAGTTCATGCTCACCCTGCCCACGAGACTTTCCGCCGAGCCTATCACCTCAAACGAGTTGGGTCTGCGGTCAGCGGGGCTGCCAGGTAACGAATGTGCCAGCCTCATGGCTCCCGCATGACCATTCGGTTCACCGCTCACTACTGAAACTAAGCACATATGCAATACTTGGTTAGTCGACGGTGTTAGTATAGCATAGTATAGCTCTTCTCTGTTAGTTAGTGTTAGTGATTGATGTGAATGTGCTTGTGTCTGTATATGTTCAGTGAGTCTGTGTACAGAGTACATGCAAATACTCATGCTGGAAGTATTGAGGTATATGGGAACGTGTTAATAGGGCTGACCTCTGCCATGGAAAGAAGCCCTGTGATTAAGTAGAGAGCAACGCGCATGCCGACCGGTGTCTCCGTTCGCGTCGGTCTCGCAGTCAATGATCAGCGATGGCCAGTGCTGAGGTTCAGGCAGAAAGCCCGCGACGGCCATGGCTTGTGCTTGTGCAAGTTTCAGACCGCTCGCGATACGATTAAAGCTGGGTTGTACTTGTACATGGCGTACAGGTTGCGCCTGCGCCGGTGCTGCCGTCATGCACCCGCCCCCCAGACCGAGTCGAATGCGGCGTGGAGGTGGGGTCGGTGGCATCAGCTCTGAGCAGTACTCGCCCTGTAGACTGTAGCAGTTAACAGGTTAATACAAACACCATCGTCATCCACAGAGTGCACGACAAACAACAAACATTGTGTTATGTTATGTAAGCTTAGTTGTCAAGTCAAATCGGTTTACATATTACAAATATGTCTCATCAAAGCAACAAACAAGTCACACATCCTCCGGCCGCTTACCGTTGTAGTGTGGGTGCAGAAACGAACCAGATTTGCTGAAAGTTAACAAACACCGTTAACAAACTTTCTAAGGTGACTTGTGCGCTTGCTGCTCGTTTCAGTGATTATTTTATTCACAATTTACATATATGATCAATGATTCAGATTTTTGCACATATGAATTAGAATTATGAATGAACAACACGAAGTACACTTACTCTATAACTTGATAATTTTTCTCTGCATCCCCATTGAACATGTTGAGAGAACGCAGAGGAATTGCCTCTTCATCTGGCAGTCCATCTGTATTCGGGATGGTCTGGGTTCCAGTTCTGTTCTGTACGATTACATTTTTCGTCATGGTAGTAATATGGTTCATGCCTTCAGTGACTGCTTTTTGAAGAGAGTTGTATGGCATGTAGTCTACACTAGATGCTGGGGATATTTTTATTTGTGTAGAATTCATTTTCAGGGATCGCGCTCTGTTGAATCCACCGTGACCTCTCTTCATGGAAGACCATACACTTCCAAACAACGAGTGGTTGCGCTAGAATTCAATCATGTACCTGTTTGATATAATACTAGTAACTTTATAATCTGTGTGTAATACAACATGACTTAAATAATAATGCTGAATAACTAAAAGAGAAAAGTTAAAATAAATGAAAAAAAAAAGTTTTTGTCAATTTGTAAAAATACGGCAGCATTATTTGCTTACAAAATAAATGACAAAACATTAGAACATATCAAACAAAAGGACTTGGGCGTTATTTTCAACAATAAATTTAATTTCTCTAATCACAATGAGTATTTAGCAAATGATTGCAATAAGAAACTATATTTCCACTAGTAGTGACGTTACGATTATTTCATGAAGTCAAAGTTGGAATATGCATCAGTAGTGAAATATATCTTCTAGATATTTTAGAAGATATACAAAAACAATCATAATGCCGATATTTTCAATATGAGCAAAACAAATTTCTTAACTATGCTTAATGTAATTGTATTTGATAATCTATATTTTGTGCAGTATAAATAAAGTATGTCATTATTATTTTACTTACCCTATGCATCGGTTCTGGATTATCGTCAGCGAGTTCTTCAAGATTACCAGAAATGGCTCTCTTTAATTCTGGCCCAGCTTCATGTAAAGTACGTAGACCAGCTTGTAGGGTAACAGTGTTGTGATTATCTTTATTACCATCTTTAAGTTCTTGTTCTTTACGTTTTTTGAATCGTCGGAAATAGTCTTGTATAAGAAAAGTTGCATAGAATTTACCAACGGTAACTTCATCATCTACTCCTGGAGGTGGGACTACTTGATCTAATAATTTTGGACTTGTGCGTTTCCATATTTTCTTAATCACAGCTCGTAATTCAGAATTTGCATCATCTATATTTCCTTCTGTTTTTATTCTAAGCGACGTACGAACAACAGCAAACAATGTCGCGTTAAATAACACAGTTCCATCACTATTTAACGGCATATTCATAGAAACGAGTCGTTTACACGCTACTCTATGAGGACACAATTTTCCGAAACCAAGTGGTGGGGATATTTTTCTTAGTAAAGTAACAACATCCAAATGTTTGATTCTTCCTTTGGCATCGGGGTCATACTCACTCCATAATCTAATAAATTCGTCTAAATGATGGGGCCCTAATATAGACCAATCCCTTGTTAAGTAGTCGAAGTTGTCCATAATGACAGCGACAAATAAATTGATAATCTGAAATACAGTTCATTGGAATTATTTTCATATACTTGTGCATTAAAATATTGATGTAGTTTCTTACAAGAAAAGAACATAGAACATAGAATGAAATAAAGTATGGGAACGCTATGTCAGACCCACACGACCCTTCAGGTTTTTCAGTAGCCTCTGGATCACATTTTACTTCTAATCGTGCAGAACAATCCATCATGATGTCTTGCCATGCCTCACCTTTAATAATAATAATATTTTATTAATAGAAAAAATAATCATCTAAATACAACAAATTACCAGTGGCAGAACGAAATAGAACAAGAACTGCTTGTGGAAAAGTTTGAAAGTTATTATTTCTAGTGATGGCTGTTTCTACGTCTTTATTAATTTTACCAAATACCTACAAAGTTTACGAATGTTTTATTTTTTTTCAAACAATTTTTGAATAAATTCATGTAAAAACATACCTGCATGCCTATCACAGCGTATATAAAGAAAAGCATTACAATTAATAATGCTACGTATGGTAGAGCCTGAAATGATTTAATAAACGTCCATAATAGAGTTCGAATGCCTTCTCCTCTACTTAATAATTTTACTAAACGCATCACACGAAATAATCTAAAGAAGTTGATGGAAATAATATTTGATCCTGGCTGAAATTTTAAAAATATATTACAGAACATAAAATTATTTTTCAAAACTTATAAATAACTTACATTGACTTCAGAATAAACAATATCTATAAAACTGCCAAGTACAATAATAAAATCGAATACGTTCCAGGCATCTCCAAAGTAATTCTAAAATTATTGAATGAATTAATTAAAAGTTTTCCAATAATTGGAAAAATATTTACGTACTTTGAATCTAAAAGCGGCTAGTTTGAATACAAACTCAAGTGCAAATACGGCTGTAAATATCATGTTGAGATAATCCAAGGCTTCTGTATATTTTTCAGGTTGTCGATAAAATTTCATAGCCAGTGTTATAGTATTTATCATGATGAGTATGAATATAGTGTATTCAAAGGGTTGTGATGTCACAAACCACCATACCTTATATTGTATGCGATGTTTAGGAATGTATCGTCTTACTGGTTTCGCTTTTAAAGCAAACTCTATACAGTTACGCTGGTTTTTGTCTAATTCACAATTCTTATATTCTTGTTCACCCTCATTTTGGAATGTGACGATAACGAAACCAACAAATATATTAACCATAAAGAAGGCAATAATGATAATGTAAATAATATAGTACGCAGCAACGATGGGACGGAAATTGTGTATTGGTCCGTAGTTCTCCTTGTTCGAATCAATTGAAACGTAAAGAAGGCCAGGCCAACCCTCGAATGTGGATACGGTGAAGAGTGTAAGCATCGCTTTGGCCACATTGTCAAAGTGAAACCGATTGTTGGTCCAACTGCGAGGTTCTATCTTGGGATTGGCGATGTCCCCTCCCTCGTATATAAGGTATGTACCACTGAAAGTAAACGAAATCTGTGAAGCAAAGACTCGTACAGTTGTAGTGCAGGCCGTTTATCTCAATGCTTACTTGCACTCCAGTTCCGTCATCTTCGATTTGTCATTGCAGGAGGAGAACTTTCCCTACGCACGTAACGTATTATCATTGAAACCGTTACACTTATCTAGTGAGCAAGCATGCTTCGTGCTCATTTACAAATTCACTAAGCTCTATTATAATTATGTACATTCAATGCCACAGAAATAAATGTTATGTATTGGTGTAATTGACTGAAAATTCTCATGCAAACAGCATCAGCATGCACATGGATAAATAATCACTTGTAGTCATAACTAGTAATAAAACATGTACCTTTAAAAAATAACAATAGACATAACATGAACTGATATTAATCTACTACAGCTGCATCACGCTTATAGTTCTGTAATGTTAGAACTGTTGTTATCGCCAATGCCTACAAAATATAAACAGAGACAACGAAGCATAATAATTGTTGACTCCCTCTAGATGCAACATCGATGAGACTTCTAAGATTTACATCATTCACGTATTAGAGTGTGTGGTGTATGTGTATTTGAAGTGTATGTTGAAAAGGATCGAATGATCAACTACGAGCTACGAATACTATACTACTGGCGGCAACGACTAGCGAGCACGTGTAAGCAGCTACTAGAGTGATAGGTAACTAGAGAAAACGAATCTGTAGTGAACTAAACATAACGAATGATTTGTTTATGCATACTGGATGTGGCACTCTGCCGTAGTAAATCTCGGTAAATAATATATTTATGCACGTGAAATATGGTTACCAGTCGTCGGCTGTAAGAATTAAAATCGGGTCCTTAAATTCACAGGCCGACATGGTAGCACTGAGCTATCTACTCCATAGATTTAAATTTTTATTCCGTATAATATAATATGACAGTATAGTGGGACAATTTCCACTATCACTTCAAATCTTGTTCGAAATGTACAAATCGTTCGTAAATGTCTCATTGAATTAAAAGATTCGGTGTTCCTATCACTATAGGTAACTAACAATGTATAGGTAGCAAGGTAACAAGGTGGGATATGTATTGGAAAGTGGTGATTTCCGCTAGTGTCTACTGTGCTGCATCTGCATCTAAATGTTGTGTGTGGTTGGGGTGGAGTGGACGGATAGATTCAGGGTCGGATGCGCGTTGCGTTTGGTTGCGTTCACTCACGCGTGCACGTGCTGTACTCTACTTGTGTGTGTGACTGAAGCATGCAGCGGAACCTGCAGTCTCTAGTTATAGTATTACGGGAAGCTGCTACGGTAGTTACCTTGAACAACTGCACTCCAATGACAGCGAACATGAACTGCAGGAGGTAGGTTACCAGCATGATATTGCCGATGGTCTTAATGGCTACTATCACGCATTTCACTACATACTAGCCGTGAGGAGATGTAGCATGGAGGTAGCATAGAGGATGATGGAACAAACGAGAACACACAGATATATACGTATATATAAAAATCAAGTGTCAGTAATAGTAATAATACATGTGAAACAGTGGTAGTAGTGAATGAAGTAAGAATATGAAAATGCTGCTCAGTTCACGGCCTACCAGTCAGCCAGCCAGCAGCCAATGCACCCAAGGGTTTTCTTTCCATATCCCCTCTTTGATCTTATTCTCTCTGTTGATAAGCTCCACTATGCTCTCTTCTCGTTCTTGTTTGTCTGATCGATCGTCAGTAATTACTGACCACTGGTAACAAGGATTGGAAAGGACAAGTACACATTTAGGAAGATGGCTCTAGACGCTAGATATGACTACAAGTGTGTATTACACTCCGAGCACACGGGGATAACACACAGGTTGAACAAATGGAGGAACATGCGGGTTAGTGTGACCGCAGAAGCACAGAACACACACAGCACTGTGGACGTCATACAGTGGACAGCGTAGAATGGCTGGACTCCCGTCTCAGTTTCAACCTAATATATGTTGCATCGGAAGGCAGCATAAGATACCTTATAATAGTAATGGGCGTAACGGTATCTCAACACACATATAAGATAATTTGTTAATCTTGGTGATGTGTAAAACAGGGAGAACCAACAACTCAAAAGGATTATTAATGTTACATTGCGACAAGTACCCAAAGGTGCATTTGCTTAATAAACATACAACGGACTAACTGGTGGTGCCTACCTTAAACAACTGTACTCCGATTACTGCAAACATGAACTGAAGGAGGCAGGTGACCAGCACTATGTTTCCAATAGTCTTTACCGCGACTATCACGCACTGGACTACATGCTACGGGACAGATATATTGTCAACAAACCACGTAACAACGTTTTATCCCCTGCATTCCTCGCTCTAAACATCTAAGCCCACCCCGTCTCCTGCCTCCGGCCTTCTGTGCACAAACAATGTGCCACTTATCGAGTCCCTACCGTCTACCTAACCAATTCCTTACACTGCGTGTGCACCACCCAGGGCCAGTCATGTTGCAACTACGCCCGGAGTTGCGTCACGCGTGCGCTTACCTTCAAACCCTTAGCGCGGTTGATTGCCCTCAATGGACGCAATACTCTCAGCACTCGAAGGATCTTGACAACGGAAATGGCTCCATGACTGCAAATATACATACGTCAATCAACACACTTCCGTATAATGATATATACGACCATTTTCATACCTGAAGAATATGGAGATCAGTGACACACACACGACCACCAAATCCAGCACATTGAAGGCAGAACGAAGAAACGCTCCATCGTGAAGAATGAAACCGTAAGAGACCATTTTTAAGAATAACTCTGCGGTAAAGATAGCGGTAAAGAAGTAGTCAAATACAAGTAACACCTGTAAGAATCACGTTCATAGTAATTGTGCTTGTTGGTTGCTTTGTTTTATTTAAGTGTATACCTGATTGGTATATGACTTCGAATCGATTGGATCTTCTGCAGTTAGTAACGCTGATGAAATCATGATGCAGCCGAGAATAATGTTGCCAAAGTAACTGTGATTGCATAGCCAGTGACAGAATACACGGAACCTGTCGACACACGTGATGCGTAACAGCGACACGAAAGTTTGTAAAGCTGCATTCAGGCAAATTATATTGTACACAACATTCATTCATTCATATATAGGTATATCAGAGAACAATAGTGAAATACATTACATTATCATAATGCTATTACAAATCCCAAACAAGCAGCAGACCAGAGTAATGCTGAAAAGGAGAAGGCAAACATATCTACAGGACATCCTCTCTACGCAAGCGGGCCCAAATCTAAACAACGCCTGCACAGGAACAAACGCTAGCAGTTTCCAAACATCTACGCAGCATGTGGATAATATATATAATGATACATATACCTATACAAAAACGTATATGTATGTTATGAATACAGTAAAAATATGTAAATGAATCATTAGCAATCCTACGACACCAATCTCTATGACGGTTGGATGGTTCACCTGTTCGTAGGAGAGAAAATGAAGAATGACGATGCTTGTGGTATCGGCTGCTTCTTAGTGGCCATATTGAACTCGGAGAGACGACGAGGTCGCGCAGACACGCCTCCAATCTCACCATCCTCGATATCTGAAAGTGTCCCACACACCACACTCTGTTACACTATCTTACACGCAATGACATAGCTGCAATAGGCAACGTGCATCAACCAATATCAACACTATCTATATCTTAATCAAATCACATTAAATCAAATCATCAAAGTATGAGAATTAGAATACGTGAGGTTGTATACAAGGCGCAATGGAGTGAAATACAAGGACACCATCATCATCGTGTTGGCCACCAACTTCTTCACGACACGGAGGCTAGGGCACGAGGCACGGACTCACACTACGCAGTACGCAGTCTGCGCCGCCGGTACTGCACCGGCACAGAACCGGCTCCAGCACCGACTACTGCTACTGCAGCTATGTCCTTTTTCAGGGACCTACCTGTTGGTATGGGAAAAGATAAAGAAGGCACTCCCTACTGGGATAGGACGCGTAGTCTTTTTGATGCTAATTTCTGACAATCGGCGCGGACGTGCCGAGGTCACGTTCGCTTCGGCTTCTTCGTCTGAAAATTAGTGCCAACTGAATTGTTCTAACTAACACGGCTGAACTGAGATTATGGTGTTCGTTATTAGTTTCTAATTCTACTTATAAGTGATTGATTAACTACTTTGCACTTTGGCGCTAATGCTACCGCTAATGTTATTGTATTTTATAAAATAATACTTGAAGTTATATAAAATTAGTTCAATTGTTGTTTTTTTTGTATCTGTGAATTAATGTTTGTATAGAATACCCGTATAATTTCAACTAGTGGTAATTAATCGATTATGCTGTGCTTCTCTGCACTTACCCTGAATCTCCATCTGTTCTTCATAGTCGACATCATTTTCTAGTTGCATCTTGAGTTGAGATTCTGTCTCATCATCTCGTTCAGACCTAGCATAATACAAACATTTAAAAATTAATCTAACTAGATATAGGTTCAATGATCTTTTGAAACTATGTCAATTACCTCTCTGAGTCATACATCTGTCCGTCTTCTAGTTCTTCTTCGTCCATAATACTATGCTCATCTAGTTCCTGGTCATTTAAGTCGTCATGAGCGGGTGTAGGACTGTGAGATTTAGCCTGTTTCTCTGCCTATAAAAATAATATGTTACATAGCTTCATTACTTATTTCAAACTATTTATCTTTTACCTCTTCTTCGGCTTCTTTTTCGATAGCAGTTAGGGATTCGGCATCAGCCAAGTTATCGACGGCGATAGCCAAGAAAACGTTTAACAATATATCTATTCACTCAGAATTAAGGAAATATATTTTTATTAGGAAGTGATAGCAATTTTTATTCACTTCTAAGCAATGGAAAATTTCAATATAATGGGTACCAAATTGAAAATAAACAATGACGTACCGTCTAATCTGGGCACTACTTGAAGTAAAAATACTAGAAGTAATACCTTAAGTGTACTTAAAGTAATTTAAATACTAGTAATTTAAATAATAGTTACGAGTATTTGTGTACCTCGAGCAGAAAGTAATGTATTACCGCTCGGGCATAGATAGTGTTGATCGAGGCGTAACTGCGAGCAACAACCATGCAAGAGTGGCAAGGGAGAGAAAAATTAACGACGGAAAGTAATTATTTTGTCATATTTAAAAGATAAATGATTCAAACAGTGAAAACATTGCCGATTATTTAGCAATTATAATATCAATTTACCGAGCAATTTACTAAATTTAATGTCTACTTGCAATACTATTCTAAAATAAAAATTAAATTTTTTAAATGGAACTTATAGTAAAAGAAAAAGATGTAAAAAGTCTTATTTTTTTTCTGAATTTAACCAGGCCAATATTGCTTTGATGAAATTGTTATTTTCATAATATTACCTATTATGTTTTTATAATGAATTTTGTATTAAAATAATTTAATTGTTAATTTAACTTAGTATTTAGTACTGTAATTTGAATTTAAAAAGATATTTTAAGTAATATTGGTACTTAATATTTCAAATACTTTTTTGGAGTACTAGTTCCAACTTTGCATAGTATTATGAAAAAGGATACAATTACCACATATGAACAGTATAATGAAGTAAACACAGGCAAGCACACCGATAGATGAAACTCCACCGTATGCCCTAATGCCGTCATACATCACGGCGTTCCAGTCTTCACCAGTTAGAATCTACAAACCAAATGCAATTAGCAAAGTTTTTCTACTTTGAAGTACACACGTCTTGAATTAGATACCATAAATAAATAGAAAGAAAACACTTACTTGGAAAACAGTTAACAAACTTTGCCAAAAGCTATCAAAATTGGACCTCGGTTTATCTTGAGTGTTATCAAAGTTAAATTTACCACCGAACACTTGCATGCCTAGCAATGCAAATATTACAATGAATAAAAACAACAACAACAGAAGAGAAGCAATAGATTGTATAGAATTCAACAGTGAAGCAACAAGATTAGACAAAGACCGCCAGTATCTGAAACAAGAAACAATAATTAATGTACAACCTATTTAAATAGGTCGAAGAAACCAAGGAAGATACGTTACAAGAACTAGAACTGTGGTTGGTTAATGTCAGTTTTTTTCCAAATAAAAATTACATTATTTACTTTATTGTCTGCATGTCACTTTTGTACCAATATTATGTAGTATAGTTATTTACATACTAATAACTGAGAATCAAATCAAATTTTTACGATTAGTGCTATATTATTTTTTTTTTCTCTGAAAGATTGAGTATATTTGTATATGTTTCATTTTCAAAAAGGATTTAATATTTGTTTCTTTTTTTAAATTGACATTAATACATCAATAGGTATTTAACTATACAGAATGTACCATTTTTTACTTGTGCCACCATTGCTATCTCGAGAACTATAAGAGCTACAAGGTTGGTTAAATTAGCAAAGAAATACCATTTTCTAAGTGTGTTACAAAAGTTTTAACAAATTTTTTTTTCGACCAGTGGTTCTCAAAATACAGGGTACAACTTTCTTATTTTAAATAGGAACCAATTTTTTTTTTATTTACCTATTCGATACAGTATTTCTTCAGAATTCAAGGACTACAAATTTCAATATCCTCACTTTACAATTTTTTTTACAAGAATGCAAATTAAATTGACATTAATTTAATTAAAATCACATAGAATCAGCATGCTATGACAGAAACAAATGAACATATCATAATATTTATTTTTTGTTTGATTCATTATTTTACGTCAATACAATTATTTTCTGAAAAAATAAATAAATAAATTTTATTACTCATTTGCTTCTGTCATAGCACGCTAAGTCCTATGCGATTTTAATTAAATTAATGTCAATTTTTGTCAAAAATTTTGTAATGTGACGATACTGAATTTTCTAGTCGTTGAATTCAGAAAAAAAGAATGAATCAAATAAGCAAATAAAAAAAAGGTTCCTATTTAAAATAAGAAAGTTGGACCCCGTACTTTGAGAACCACTGGTCTAAAAAAAATGTTGTTAATAGTTTTGTTATAGACTTACAAAATGATATTTCTTTGCAAATTTAACCAACCTCGTAGCTCTTATAGTTCTCGACATTGCAATGGTGGCTAAACTATATTAAACACCCTGTATACATTTTAACTTGTTGATTCAACAGGAAGCAAGATAAATATTTTAATTCCTCG
This sequence comes from Pterostichus madidus, assembly GCA_911728475.2. Classification (NCBI taxonomy): domain Eukaryota; kingdom Metazoa; phylum Arthropoda; class Insecta; order Coleoptera; family Carabidae; genus Pterostichus; species Pterostichus madidus. The sequence continues at coordinate 21,264,966 of OU452311.1, read as the reverse complement.
AAAAAATATTATTATTTTGATAATCGATTAGAAAATTTAGAAGAAGAAAACTACATTTTTGATTCAAACGCACGTTGGAAGTGTATTGAGAGTTTTATTAATAAATTTAAAACTTCATTCAGTTAAATAACTAGTATAGTCCACTAAACCCAAAGGATTCTACTTTTAGAGTAACTTTAGACAAAATGAAATACGAGTAGTTTCTACATTTGTTCCTGAAACCAGAATGGAAGTGTTAATTTAATTTCTAGTTTTATAATGCACTGTCCTTGGTTTATTTATGCTAAGAGATTCATACTTGGTCACTTTGAATACGCGCAGCAATCGGACGCAACGTAACACAGAAACGCCCAACGGTGGCATGATTTCCGTGTTGGTCAGGATCATCTCCCCGATACTTCCTATCACTACGAAACAGTCAAAACGGTTGAACAAAGATACGAAATAACCCTAAAAACAATCTATATTAAACAAAGATCTAATAAAACTTTACGTAACAATTGACGTACCTGGAAACCTAAACTGTACATTTTTAAAAACATTTCCATGGTAAACAACGCCACGAAAAACATATTTGTAAACTCTGAAAACAAATATAAATTCATTTATATTATTTAATAAATATAATCAAATAGAAAATGTAGATAAAAAAATAAAATAAACTGAGGATAACTTTGTAAAATAAGTAGAAATTAACTGATTTTTTAAAGAGTACATTGAATGTCATATTAGGAAAAGCTAATTCAATTTTGACCAAAGCTCTTAAAATTTTAAACGAAATGAATGTTTACATAAAAGACATATTTTCATTTTTAGTAAAAAAATGTTCCACTATTTTCGAATTATATTAAATTTTTTAAATTGCTGTATATCACGCAACATATTGTACACAATTTTATTTATTTTAGGACACTGCAGGTACATAAAAAAGTATTTCGCAAATAATTTACAATTTTATATAGACTTTTTGTGGAACAGTCGTTTTTATTTAACGTACAAACTAAAACAAACAAAACGATAACGCACCGGGGACCAAATGACCTTTATCCATAATAGAATAACTATTGACATACCTTGAAAATCGTCCAACCACTCCGGCTGGCGGTGATGTTCTGTAGCCAATACTCCCGTATTGAGAAAAACTAACACTATAATCAACCAATAAAACGCTTGTGATTTCACAGCCTTGCGGCAAGCTCGTCTCATCCTCCTGTTTATCCTTTCCATACTTTTTTTCTTCTTCTTGAACCATGATTCCTGTTGAATCTCCCCCTCCTCTCCAAGTTGGTCTATGGATTCCATCTCGTTATTGACCTTGCCTTTACCGTCTTGGGTTATCTGGTCATCGCCCTCTGGTTCTATATCCTCAGCCTGAGTAATCCAATCCAAATACCCTCGAAGATCTTCTTCAATTTGTTGCTTTTCTCGCAATTTGTGGAAATCGCCTCTCGCTTTAGCCTTTTCTCTTTCTTTGGAGAACTCTCCGCTGAGGACACCAAGAATTAGATTCATGACGAAAAAGGCTCCAAGGATAACCATCGAAATGAAGTAAATCCATTGCCATGTGTTTCCCATCGCATCTTCAATCTGGAAAAACGTATCATTTGTATAAAGAATAAACTTTCATTTCAATGTTTAAGTGAAATGGAATAATTTTAAATATTAGGATCTACAACTATAGTGGCATTTATAGATACAAGAACTACATATAATCTTACAATTATATTATATTTTGGGTTTGAAATTAAATTATGCCTTGACGTAATCATTACCGACACCGTGGTAGGGGGAAAAATGCATATATCTTAATATGACTACAGGATAGGTCTATAACAATTTTTTTCTCTCCTCCTGTCAGTTCATCTCTAGTTAATTGCTCGCTATGATTACATCATATATTCTTTCTTCTAATATCGATGCAATAAAAAATAACTGAATATTATTTATGGGGTAGATGGCTCAGTGGTATTGCTATTTGAATGCATTTAGTTAGATGTCTCTATAAATTTTGTGTTTTGATGACTCACAGCAATACTTGCAGCACATGTCCAAGGACCAGTGCGACCTGACTCCAAATGAACAGCGAAAAACATTGTAAGCAAAATTAAATAAGTCAAATGAATAAATAAATTATTAAAACTAACGCCTTCTACCCATTACTGGGTGTGGTACTCTGCCAAAGCAGATTTCGGTAAGTGATATATTTATGCACGTGAAGTTGTCAAATCACGGCCCCCAAAGATGTTAGTCGAGGGGGAGCCAGAGGGGTAATTGATGTAAAAATTGTTTATCGGCTGTGAATATTGAACCTGAGTTCTCAAATCTACAGGCCGACTCGATACCACTGAACAACCTACGCAATAAAATTTTATTTATTTATTTAAAAATTCTACGTAATCCAATGAAATTTTACTGTCATCTACAATTTAACATTGATATGTATTTTTTAACAATATACCAGTAAATTTTCAATAAGGAATAAAAACTAGTATCGTTAGAGTCCATTATATTTGACATTACGTACTTCTCATGGAAAATAAAAAAAGAACATAAACTTTAATAAAAAAAATAACATAATAAATACATTAAAAATATATTACGAGTTAAATATAGAATGTAAAGGATTAATGAATCATAAGTGTCGTTGTTTACGGTGGGTGTTATGAAAGTAAATGCAAATGTACTTATTTTTTGAGAAAATTTGTTTTGTAAAACTGTGTTTATACCTCTTCAAAATTTTAAATGTATTCGGTAACATCAATAAAATTGATCATAGATCGAAAAAACGAAAAGCGAAATTTTCATTTTCATTATAAAAATATGTATAATTTATTAATTATAAATTAAATCTTCCTGATAATATAACAAAATGTAAACAGATTTTGTTTACACTAAGTGTAATTTTTTTATTATAAAGAAAATAGGAAATACTTTATTATATTATAATATTGTTTGTGTTTAAGAAATATTCTTATATCTAGTTATTTCACATTTAATGTACGAATGCAAAATATGCCTTGATGTCAGCGTATGAGCTATTAATTCATTTTGATTTTAAGAATATATATAATAAATTAAAGAAGATATATTTTGAAAATTACTTACATTATACAATACATCAGTCCAGCCTTCTAGTGTAACGCACTGAAATACTGTCAGCATAGATAATCCAAAATTATCGAAATTAGTAATACCAAAATTGGGACCATCCCAATACAACTTGCACACCATAATATCTTCACCTTCACTTAAATTATGGCACTGAAATCCACCATCACCACACGGATGAGGCTCATCCATCATTTCACCTGCTCACAAAACAATAAATCAATATTAATAAGTAAATCAAAACAAATGTGTGAAATACGGACCTGTTTTATTATTGAAACACGTTTTGTGCATTTCTCCTGAGAATAATTCTAATCCGATGATGGCATAAATTATTATTACAAACAACACCAAGAGAGCAATATGCAATAAAGGCACCATGGCACGTAGAATAGAATTCAACACAACCTGCAAACCTACATGGACGATAAAGATTAGATCCTACATTTCCATTTATTTATACAAAGTTACCATATTCCATTATCACAATAAATGTACACGAAAAAAATCTAAAATACAACTTTGCCGGGTGGTGCTTGGTAAGGGTGAATATAAAAAATTAACATGTAAAATCATAATGTTGTAATTTCCTACCTCCCTAATTATTTTAAGCAAAAAATCTTTAAATAACACTTTTAGGGCATAAAATTCTGCAGGTAAATCAATACACAAAATTAATTTTGCATGTTGTGTAACGGCAGAAATTAGATCTGCAAAAACGAAAATTTCCTCAAAACTATCGATAGACATGTAATTGTAAGAAAATTAAACAAATATTAAACGTTTTATCTGCCAAAACTGTCAACCAATTTCTGTATATTATTAGCTTAATTTATTTTGACAATGAGATCACAACAATAGTAACAGTAATAGTGTTGCTTTCGATTCACTTTGATAACATAATTAGTGATTCCAGCTCTTGAATACCTCGAAACTGAGTAAAATTTTTAAATTAGGCAGTTAAGCCAATTAATTTACTAAAACATTATTTTATTCCTTTGTAAACCAAACAAAAATTATATTGGACAAAATGACGGACACAAATGCTGGATGGATGGTCACTTTATTGTAGAGTATTAATATTCGAATTAGAAATATTCGCCCACCTCTCATAAATAGAATTGTATGTTTATCCCTGGTCTATCTAGTTTTTTACTTTTTTTTGTAACGAAAATGTACTACAAAAAGTATGCTAATTACGAACTCTGAACTCTTGAAAATTAACGTACCTACCAAACCAATTATTACAGTATGTTTTAGAGAAATTTATACGCAATGACAAATAGTGCCACGTTTATTTTTGTACCATAAATATATTTCTGATCAATTTTAGATGGCTTCATATTTTGCATAGTTCTCCGAAAAATCTATCACAAATTTAAACAAGCTAATGCAATATGTCGAATTTCTTTCTCACATAAGGAAAACGATTTATGTAAAATTTTGTTTATAGCTTTCACGTTTCTGTGGACTACATGACTGATTTTTCGTTCAATTTTTGGCCTGAATCGGCTCTATTATCTTGTTGTCAAGGATACATTGGGCATATCACAAAAGGCGGGCCATAGGCGTTTAACATCGGAAAACAGTTTTTCTGTGTGCATTGCTTCCCAAATTATTTTAGCTTAAAATTCTAAACCTAATTTTAATTCTTCGAACGGAAATAACAAACAAATACATTAAGTTTTTCTGTCAAACTTTCTAGTTTTCTAATTATTTAAATTTTTTTTCAAGTAAATAATTTCCCATTTTTAATAAATTTATAAAAATAATGTAAAATTTGCAGCAGATCAAAAACTTACTTTTAAACAACAATGCAAAACTTCAATGAGTCAAAATATTGACACAATTAAATCGCGCATTTGTTTGTTATTTTGTTTTAACACTATTAAAATGTAATTTTGCACATTTGCATATTTAAATTCTGGCGTTACAAAACAGAAAATAAATTTTGTTTACTGTTTTAGATACAGAAATTTAAACTCTAATACTTTTATTTGGAGCATTTTTGTCTCAAATAATTTGAGCAGTAATGCGCACGAAAATAATGTTTTCCCATGGTAAACGCATATGGCCAGCTTTTCGTGATACACCCTGTATAATAGTATAGCTGACTGCAGATCGCCGGACTAAAAAACCGAGAGATATCACGTTTAGTGTTTTTTTTATTTCGAGGGAAACTTAATTGACGCTAAACACGGTGGAAATGAAATGGAAGTATGATAACTCTTACAACTAATAAATGGAAAGATACTCACTAGGTACTCCCGAGACTAGCCTCAACGGTCGAAGTACCCTGAATGCCCTCAACGCCTTCACGTCGAAGCCCTCTTTCGAGAGGTTTGATAATACCGTACTAATCATACTAGAACCAGCAAACCACATTCATTACTCATTATTCAAATACTACCCAAAGCAATCAATCATTTACCCTATAACTACAATAGTAAAATCCAATAAATTCCATCCATTCCGAAGGTATGCACCTTGATGCATCATAAAACCATATGCAATAATTTTCATAACACATTCTACCGTGAATATCACTAAGAACACATATTCAATTTTTTCCTGAAAGAAAAATAGATTAGTAAATATTTAACATGCGAAAACATATTTCGCTTTTGAAATATTTTCACCGTCGGCTTCTTGACTGTATAGCAGTTTGTAGATAACAATTTGGACGGATCTTAAAGATTGAACAATCTATTTTATGCTATTATTTACCCATACCCATTAAAATACTCGCTGTTACTCAAATATTAAGGACGTATCAGTTTAATATTTTAAATATTATACATGTGTTAAACAGCCAAACTTTAAATTTGCATTTAAGACCTCAAAACTACATAAAAACGTCTAACTAAATGTATTAAAAATAGAAGCGTTTTTATCAATGAAATTTTTAGCGCTAATGTCGATTTAGTTCATGGATACTAAATTAGGGCGCTAATAGTTAAGGAATTATAATTCATTTTAAAACGAATACATTCACAATTCGAAATAAATTGTAAATACATAAGCCCTAATTTATCATTCATGAACTAATAACCGACATTAGCGCTACAATACAGACTTGTCCAAAACTACAAATGGGTGTTTAACATGGGAAAACAGTGTTTCTCAAACTATTTTAGACAAAAATGCTTCCAATAAAGTCTGTATTTAAATCAATAAGCTAAATTTATTTTCTATATTTTGTAACGGCAGAAATTAAATGTGAAAATTTACAAAATTACAATTTAATTAGTGTTAACCAAAGAATTAAAACAAAATAACAAACAAATGCATTTAATTTGTCTGTAAAATAGTGAATTAAGTAGCGCATTTGGTTGTTATTTTCTTTAACACTATTAAATTGTAATTTTGTAAATTTTCATATTTAATTTCTGTCGTTATAAAACATAAAAAATAAATTTAGTTTATTGATTTCAATGCAGAATTTGAAGCTCTACAATTTTTATTTGAAGCATTTTTGTCAAAAATAATTTAGGAAGCAATGCGCACAGAAAAATTGTATTACCATGTTAAACACCTATGGCCCGCTTTTAGCTATATACCCGCTATTTTGTTTGTGTTTAAACTGACTAATATATTTTCTGAACACAAATTCCGTAAATATTTATTATTTCGTAATGATATAATACTAGATACCTTTCAGTTAAATTATTTCGTGTACTGAGGAACCTATTCAATTACTGTAAATAATATTAATACGAGTTTAAAACATTTTCACTTAAAAATATCCTGAGAAAAAATAAAAGATAATGAATTAACAATAATTAATTTTTAATAAATAAATATATCGGATGTAAGAATATTAAGACTAATGTCAATATCGAAAACGAAGCATTTGAGTCTGTACCTCTAAACCTCGACCCCCTTGAAATATTTTCATGGCGGCCGCTGTGTTTAAATTATTATATTATTTTTTACAATTAGATATGTAATAAATAAATACATTTTCTTTAATAATAATTAAAATAACCCTAAATATAAGTATTATTATTATTAATGCAGCCCTTACTCATTTTTTATTTAAACAAATGGGCTCATTAGAGAAAAAGTTTGCCATTCACTGCTCTAGAAGGAACTTTTTTTTGTTTTTTTGAAGTCCTAAATTAATGTTTTAAGTTTGGTCGTTTCATCCAGGAACACTGTATCAAATTATAAATATTAATCGTCAGCTATTATTTATTTTATAAGACAGGATATCAAATCAACAAATTACAGTTAATATAGTTTTGCAATTTGTGTTAACTATTATTTTACTCTAGGATAAAAGCAAAATAATAGAACAATAAAAAATTGAAATAAACTGAACATTGTTGCCAATGTATACTTTTATTATTTTTTAATTTCGTTTTTGGTTAAAATTTAAATTCTAATCGTAAAACAGTTCCTAATGTTATTATTATCGTATATAATCTGGCATCAACTTATGGAAAAAGCTGATAAAATATGGGTCATTAAAAACAAATGTTATATAACATTATTTGTTATTACTCCTAACCAAACTGCAAAATACGAACCCTTTCAATTACTGTTGCTAATAAAATCAAGAAGGCAATGATGAGAATATTGTACAAAGCATTGTAGTAATTATATTTACCAAATATGTATTTGTAGTGTTTGAGTCGCCATTAGGGAAGGGAGTGTACACAGCTAAGGCAACACAGTTCGCAAAAATAGTCAATAAAATTAAGTATTCGAAGGGTCTAATTAGCTGTTAAGGAAATTCTTTTAAAAAATACACATGTTTTTATTATACTAATTATAGATTTCTTAAAGTTACCTATATTTTTTATTGCAAATATTTATTCTTTCTGTTATTGTTAATCATTAAAATTGTGATAATAATGAGATGAAAAACAAAGAAAAGAAATGAATTGGCATTTACTCCTTATCAGTTTTGTTCATATATTTATATTTTAGTTTCAACATAATAAATCTCATACATATTAATAAAGAGTACGGATGTCGATTTTTAATCAAAATGTCGAACGAACATTCGGTCAATCGAATATTCGTATCCGAATAGTTCGAATATTCATTAGTTTCCATATTCGTATCCAAATAGTTCAGATATTCGTTAGTATATCCGAAGAGATTGGATATTCGTTAGTATATCAGAATAGTTCGGATATTCATTAGTGTATCTGAATATTTCGGATCTTCGTTAGTGTACCCAAGTTATTCGAATTTTCGTTAGTCTCCATATACATATCCGAATAGTTGAGATATTCGTTAGTGTATCCGAATATTTCGGATATTCGTTAGTGTATCTGAATATTTCGGATATCCGTTAGTGTATCCGAATATTTCGGATATTCGTTAGTGTATCCTAATAGTAATAGTTCAGATATTCGTTAGTGTATCCCAATAGTAATAGTTTGGATATTCGTTAATGTATCCGAATATTTCAGATATTCGTTAGTGTATTCTAATAATTCGGATATTCGTTAGTCTCCATATTCGCATTCGAACAGTTCGGATATTTGTAGTCTCCCTATTCGTTGTTCGGATATTTAAAAATTATTCAGATATTCGAATAATTTGTGTAATTATAGAGCATATTATTGTATTTGATATTGAATAATAATATTAGAACAACAGTACGTAATCCTAAATATTTATCTAGAATACGAGTATGTTAATTTGAAAGTACGAAATACGCATTATTTTAATGTTCAAGGTATTTACTGTTTATTTATTAGTATGTCAGTGGCGTACCTAGAGGGGGTGGGTGCGGTCCGCACTGGGCGGCACATATTTGGGGGCGGAATTTTTTATATTTAGTTTTAGTTTAAGAAACAACTTGTTCACTTCATAAGTTTACTATTCGATTTCTACGAATTATGAATTACTAAATGATTTCGAATATTTTTCTTCATTGTCAAGTCAATGTAAGGTGGAAAATATTAGCTCGAAAAATTCCTTTATTACTGCCTAATTTAAATATGCCATCCATGTTTATTAATTTAATGGGGTAATGGCTCAGTGGTTTCGAGTTGGCCTCTGGATCCTGAGAACCCCGGTTCGATTCCCACAGCCAACAAACAATTTTCACCAAATTAAAATTACCCCTGTGACTCCCCCACCACTAAAATATTTGGGGCCATAAATTGACGGCTGGCAACCGTATTTCACGTACATAAATATATCACTTACCGAGATCTGCTTCGGCAGAGAGCCACACCCAGTAATGGGTAAGAGTCGTGATAATATATTTGTTTTATATTTATTTATTTAATTTATAAAAACCACCATTTGATTGACTCAGAAAGGGCGGCAAATTGGAGACCGCCCTGGGCGGCAAAAGTTCTAGGTACGCCACTGTAGAATGTGCAAAAATTTTACAGCTAAACTAAATATCTAAAGTATGTATATTAAGAACTATGGAATCCGAACTATTCGTTCATTGTTATTATTTGACTATTTGGCCTCATTAACTATTTAAATATTCAAACTATCCGTCACGTTAAATAAAAACAACATCCCTAGTAAAGAGTATCAGAATGATATTAATAGAGTAATAATAATCTTCTATCATCAAATTCTGAATATGTCGTTATTTCAATATGAAATAACGCATTTAGAATGTAATATTGCACATGCTGTGATCAAATTTAATAATTAAAATAATTTGTAGCTATTTATACATTTTTACTCGTAAATAGGTATTTGTTTCATTAGGTCTAAATATTCAAGTTTTCGGGTCGAGTAATAAAGGTTTCCGGAGTCTGGCAATATTACGAGACTCGAAATAGTATTTTTAGTCCGATTGAAACATATTTTTTTACCCACTTATTTAGAAAATTACGCAAATTAAAATTAAACAAATTAACAAAATTATTTTCAGCACCATGACAACTATAGTAAAAATGATATTTTTGGTCCTAAGACCAAAAAACGATGACGTATCCATACGTTCTTTTACTATTAAAAAAATTTAAATAATAGTGTGATATTGAAGTGGATGGAAAAAAAATTAAGCTGTATGCGTTTGCGTTTTCATTTTTTAATAGCTTTAAGTTCTAATACTTTTACAGATTTCAAAAAAGATATAATGAAACACCTTCATGTTCAAGTATGTAAGAATTTATAAAAATCATTAAATTAAATTATTGATGTACAAAATTTTATTCACTTTAAAAATTGCTGTAAAAGTTAAAACTGCAATGCAATACATTTATTGATTATACTTAAATTAAAAATTAAAGGATACTAATGGACATACCTTCATTGAAAAATAAAAATGAAATGCAGTATTTTTTAATTTCAATCGGATTAATCTAACATTAATTTTTCCTGCAAAATATTTGCACGTTTCCATATTAAAGCAAAGTGTTTAAAACAAAAATTGTGGAACAGCATTTTACTCGAAAATGTTAGTGCATTTAACAATTATTTTTGCACTTCACGCGCAAAAATATGTTAGCGATTCTGCTACATCTATTAATAGATAAATGATGTGATATATTTATTTTATTTATATAAAAACGTTCGTTCTCATAAAACGCCCCACTTTTATGTAGGTAAGTAAGTATATTTCCACTAGAGTATAAAAGTTGACGTTTAAATTATTTTATGGTTGTGATTTGCTATGATGAACTAGAATTGTAAGAAAACCAAAGATGGGTCATTGTAGTACCTGCAACAGATCCAAATAACAACACAGGAGAGTATTTAAAATTCTAATAGAATTTTTTTGATTTATCTTCATTATAATTGTGATACAAAATTTTACATATTTAAATCGTATATAGGACCGTCACGTGCTTCTCCTTCACAATCACTTGGCACCCACGGTCCTCACATTCTGATATTATTAATATTTTACGAAAACTACACAAATATGTGTCACAAGTAATCACTTTGACGAAACCGTAGGATATACTAATTATATTTCAGTAAATTATTGATTATTTATTACTAAGTACTGAACGGTACAAAAATTTTAAATATATCCCAGTGTTGTTATTCGGAGATTATAACTGTACTGCAGTGACCTATCTATTTCAAGCCTGACATGCTAATGTTTTTCTGGAATTTTCAAATGCAACGTTTGATTGGATACCTCAAAACACACCCATATTACCTATGAAAAGAAACTACAACCATAGAATATTTTAAACGTCAACTTTCATACTCTAGTGGAACTATATCTCTTTTCTCTGTTCCGTATTGAATGTGTACACGATTTATTTTTCAAAACGGAACACATAAAGAACTAAATTGCTTTAGAATATTTATGAAATGCGAATAAGACCCTAACAAAACTGAAAAACACAACAGATTTTCTAAAATTTCGAATGTAATCAAAATTTGCACCTGCACTTAGATAAAAATTGCAATTAGAAAATTGCCAATTAATTGTTACACGTATCAGAATATTAAAAAAAATACATTTCCCTTTGACATAGTTAATTAAAAAGTAAAAACAGGAAAAGTCTATCCTATTAACGTCAAAGAAAGCTTCATATTTTAAAACACGTTAATGCGTAACGTGCACCCTACAACAGCTGCTGCAAACTATTAAAATTAAACGAGATTAATAACTGTTTGTATGTATAGTACATCGATTTCTTTAAAAAATAATTACATTTCAGCAATGCGTTTTCAAATATTGAAATATGTGAAATTCATATTCATTCATTCTTTTTCTGTAGTTAGTCAGTCAGTGTTTTGCGTATTAAGTTAGTATTTAATTAACAACTTTCATTAGTTTGCTGCTTATCAAAATATTCTTAGAGTTTTCCAGCTAATGAATTGTGTCCACGTTTTTCTATATTGATTCGTTCCTAGAAAAATACAGATCATTATATCTTTTATTGTTTATTAGTATTAAAATTCTTATCGGCAACAAAAAAAGCCGTAGATTCAAATTTTTCCGTAATTATTATTTTTTTATTATTTTATGGAGTAGGTGGTTCAATGATATCGAGTCGCTCTGTGAAATTGAGAACCTTAATCCGATACCCACAGCTGACAAACAATTTTCACCATATCTTTGGGGGCCGTGATTTGACGGCTGATAACCGCATATCACGCGCAGAGTGCCACACCCAGAATAGGTAAAAGACGTTATGATATATTTATTTATTTATTCTATTTGAAATAATAAATTCCATAACAAATATTTTATTCTATGAAATTAATAAATAAATTTTCAACATTCTTCAATGAAATGTACACGTGGGAGAACAATGTTTGCATTTGCATTATTCGATAATAAATATATTTTTGCAAGAAACTCAAGCGAAAAATAATCTGAAATTAAATTCAAATTCAAATAAATATTGAACTGTCGAAGGATAACCGACAGAATATAATAATTTTCTATTACGAAAAAGCAATTTTCCACCTATATTACTACTGTAGTGTTTCCCAACCTATAACCGTAAAATTTTTCATGCTAGATCACCCTTTCCATCTTTAATCTAATAATAATAATAATAATAATAATAACAATATTTAATGTTAATATTTTTCATATGACTTCTCTAGTAATATCATTTTAAAGTAATTTTAAAACGGCATTCACTCATTGGTTAACATTTAAATATTTTTTTAAGGTATTACGTTGTTAAATATAAAATGGGGGTCCGCAATTTAAATAATATTTAAGAAAGTGGTCCTCTGTATTGAGAACCAATACTGAATAAAAGTTAATAATATATTAATAAAATAGAGATTAGTAGAATAAAAGTAAGGGTGATTCTTCCAATTCAATTTAGGGTTAGTTAACTAATGAAAAACCAAAATGGACTGACGGAAATAAAAAATTCATAGCAGGGTAACTTTCAGTCTAGGCCAATTTGCTTTGATTCGGTTATAATTAGAAACATTAGAAACGTATCTTGATTTGTTACATTTCATTGAATTTGGAAAAAACCTATGATTCTGTAATTTTCTAGAATACAAAGTCAACCAGTATAATGGTTTAAATAATTTGTTTTCGGAGCCATGACCCCATTGGAGGCAAAAATCACAAATAAATTCTTTCACAACCCCTTTACTTTTCATGTGATCAAAATTGCAGCTTGTAAAAGGCTGATTTAATAATGTAGGTATATTACAAATATACAACCACGATTTCAGATATTAGCAAAGGAAAAATTTCTCATTACGAACTGTGGTATAATTTCTTAAGAACTTTGATACATTGGTACGAGTATAATAGTTTGAAGAATTAAGTGTATTTTACAAACAAACTTGTAATAATTTTTTTGATGACCACTTGCGATGCCGTTACTTAAATTTTTATAATAAATTATCCTTAAATGAACAAGATTTTGTGGAGATGAACTATCAAATGAGTTATTTAGCATTGGAGTCAAACATTCGATTTGATATTTTTCATTCTTTCAAATTTAAGTGAAAGCATGCAACTTGAAGGATCCTTGGAAACATGTTTTGTAAACAGCATCTAACGACCCTCACCAATGTCTTCGTGACCCCCGAGGGGTCGTGACCCACACTTTGAAAACCATATTTATAGAAGTAATCAGTTCTTTTTGTATTATTAGATATTTTACTTAAGATACTGACTAGCATAATTTTTAATTCAGTATTTTATGATAGATAAAATTAGAAACATTTCTTTAAATTAAAAAATATATTTACAGGTATCTCTCCAAATTCGATACAGAAATTATCTTATTTATTAATTTAAGTGATTTTAGCCATATAATATGATTTATACTTAAATATAATTGTGTTGAATAAAAGTGGCTCATGTAAATATGTAATATGACTTCTGATTTCTGAGTGACTAATATTAAATTTTTAATAGGCTATTCCACAAAAACTTGATTATTTTATACGTTAAGCTACCTACGAAAATATTTTTTTCTGTTTTTTTTTATTATTTTGTTGTAAAGTTACTACTAACAGAGAAAAAAGTAATAAAGATTTATTAATTAATCGTGACGTAGCTCTTGGTGACAAAGATAGCATTAATATTAAGAGAGAAAGCATAATACTAAGAAAGAAGGCTTTCTTTTTTAAAAGAGATGGATATACTTTGACAAGAGTGCGAAACATTCACGGAACTAAGTTTACACTTGTCAACAGTTGTTTTTGCCAGTTTTTACTTATATCATACGAAATTTGTAAAGAATTATATTATATTAATCACGTTCCAACAGTTAATATTCAGGTAATAATAAAAATAACTATTATTCTATAAATTTAAGAAGTAAAAACATTTATGTATATTTTTTAGGTTAAATTAAAATGGAAGAATTTTAAATCATGTTATAATTAAATATTGTTTTGTTGTCAATTGCCATCTTGGTACGCATGCGCATTGCCTCACAATATATATATATATATATATATGGTGGCTTAACACCCCAAGTGGGGGTTGCACCGCTCATAGAGCTCTCTAGATCCTTTACGTTTTAGGGAGGATCAATCCCTTAATTTTCTTTTCATATCATCTTACTTATGCTTCTCCATAGTTTCCTATCATTTGTTTTCGTCTTCCAATTTGTAATTCCAGCGTTTTGAAGGTCCTCCTTTACTTCCTTGAGCCATGTTGACCTTGGTCTTCCTCTTCTCTTTGATCCAGGGTCCCATTGCAGTATGGAGTGTATCATTTCTTCTGTTCCAGCTCTCCATATGTGGCCTAACCATTTTACTCTTTGCTGCTTAATTGTTTTTACTATGTCTTCCCCATCTATTTCTTGTAATAATTCATAGTTCATTCGTGCCCGGTACTCATTTGTGTCCACTTTAATTGGGCCTAGTATATCCCTTAATATTTTTCTCTCTATTATTCTTAGTTGTTCTTCTTCTTTTTTTGTTATTGTTAATGTTTCTGCATCATACATCAATACTGGCTTTATTATTGTTTTGTAAATTTTCATTTTTGTCGTTCTTGTTAGCAATTTACTTTTTAATAGCTTTTTGTGCATGTGATATGCTTTATTTGTTGTAAATATTTTTTCTTTTATTTCTGTTTCTCTGTCTCCCTTGTTCGTAATCATGACACCTAAATATTTATATTTGTCTACTTCTTCAAATTCTATTCCTCCTATTTTTATCATTTCTTGTTGTGTTTGTTTTCCATATCTCATTATTTTTGTTTTATTTGCGTTTAGTTTTAATCCCACTTTCTCTCCTTCAATAACTATTTCCTGTACCATTTCTTCCATTATTTCTCTTCTTTTTGTAATTAATACTACATCGTCAGCATACGCTATTATTTGTCCACCGTTTATTCTTATTGACTTTTTGTTTATTTTCCTGGTTACATATTCCAGAGTTAAATTGAACAATGTTGCTGAGAGTGAATCACCTTGTCTTACGCATTTGTTTACTAAGAATTCGTTAGTGTCTCCTTTTCTTGTTTTTACGAATATTTTTGAGTTCTCCATGGTCATTTTTATTAATCTTCTTAATTCTGGCTCCACTTCTAAATTTCTTAGTATTTCATTTAGTTTCCCCCTTTTCACCGAGTCGAAAGCTTGCTGAAAGTCAATAAATAGTATATCTATATTTATTTTGGCTTTGTGTACTTTTTCTAGAATTTGCTTTAACGTATGGATAGCGTCTATTGTTGATTTCCCTTGTAGGAAACCACATTGGTACTGTCCGATTTTATGCCTTGTTGATGTAGCCAGTCTTTTTTGTATAATTGTCGCTAGTATCTTATATGCGTTATTTAATAATGTTATACCTCTGTAGTTTTTGCATTCCATAGGGTCTCCTTTTTTGTGTATTATGATCATCCGTCCTACCTCCCAATCCTTTGGCATCCGTTCTTCCTTCCATATTTTAATTATTAGTGCGTGTAATTGTTCGTATAATATCTTACCGCCATATTTTATAAGTTCCATGTCTATCCCATCCGCTCCTGGTGCCTTTCCGTTTTTGCTATTTTTTATTACATTTTTTATTTCTTCAAGTGTTGGTTCTCTTACATTTTGATTTTCGCTTTTGTCTTCTTTATTTCTTTCTTCCTTCTCATTTTCACTCTCATCAGTCTTTTCCTCTGTTAGTAGTTCCTTGAAGTATTTTTCCCAAACTAGTTTCAATTCTTGTTCATTTTCGGTTATTTTTCCGTTTTTATCTCTCATATTGTTTGTTTCCACTTTATGTTTGTGTTGTTGCTTCTTGATTCTTTGATAGAAACGTTTCGTATTTCTATTTTTTCTTTCATCTTCTATTCGTATTACGCTTTCCTCAATCCATTCTCTTTTATTTTGTCTTATTATTCTTTTACACTCTTTTCTTAATTTCTCATATTCTTCTTTATATTTTTCGTTCTTTGTTTGTATCCATTTACTTCTTGCTTTAGTTTTTTCCGCAGATATTTCTCTGCATTCTTCATTGAACCATTCTTTAGTGTGTTCTTTTTCTTGACTTCCTAACTCTTCTTTTGCTGCTTCTATTATGCTTGACCTTATTTTATTCCATTCATTGTCTATATTTTCTTCGTTCTTCTCTTTGTGCGATAGTTTCTCATCTACCGTTATTACGTATTCATTTCTTTTTTCTTCGTTGTTCAATTTTCTTTTGTTCCATGTTGTTATTTTGCTTGTAGTCTTTGCCGCCCTTCTTATTTTCTGCTTTACCGTGGCAGTTACCATGTAGTGATCAGTATCGGCACAGGCACCTCTGTACGTTCGTACGTCTCTTATTGATGTCTGCTTTCTTTGGTTTATTAATATATGATCTATTTGTGTGTAGTTTTTAAGATCTGCTGACACCCATGTTGCCTTGTGTTGCCATTGGTGTTCATGTCTCGTGCTACTTATGATCATATTGGTTTTGACTGCGAAATTGCATAATCTTTGACCGTTATTGTTTGTTTTATTGTGTATTGTGTGCTTGCCTGCTACTTCGCTGATGTAGTTTTCTTTTCCAACTTGAGCATTCATGTCTCCTAGTATCATTATTATATCCTCCTTAGCTATATCTTCTATTTCCATTGTGTCATAGAATTTTTCTTTTTCTTCGCTATTTGAGTTTTCTGTTGGGGCGTAGGCATTTATCAGAGATATGTTAAATGGTTTTGAAGCTATTCGTAGAGTTGCTAACCTTTCATTTATTGGTTTAAACTGAATTATATTTTCCTTCATTTCTCGCATTACCATGAAAGCTACCCCGTATTGCCCTTGTTTTTTATCGCCTGAATATAGCAATGTAAAGTTTTTATTGTTTATATGTCCATCTCCTTTCCATCTAGTTTCTTGCAATGCCGCTATTTGTATTCTATACTTTTCTAGTTCTAAATTAACTTCTATCATTTTACCTGCTGTTAGTAAAGTTCTTATATTCCACGTACTAATTCTAATATGTTTATTGCTTTTGTGTTTCCGTTTCGTTTTTTCCTTTGTTTTCTGTTTTGTGTTCTCGTTTTCTTCTAATAGTTTTTTGATGCATTACCTTTTTTTAGATTATTTGTGCCTGTGCACCACTCGTACCATTCATTGTCTATTTTGAGTATTCTGTATCCCATTTTTGTAATGCTATTATTCTCTTTTTCTTCTTTTGCCCTTTTAAGTATTTCTTTTTGAATTCTCATATCCTCCTTTGTTAAATCATTATCTATAAATATTTTTGTACCTATCAGCTTATTTTTTTTCATCATGATGTTCTTTTTATTTTCCCACGTGTCTATTGTTGCTACAGTATGTTGCCAGTCTTCATTTTTCCCTATCTTATATGTATTTGTGACTTTAATTTCCACTCCCAACTTGCTCAACAGGAACTTTTCTATCTCTTTATTATTGCCTCACAATGTGAAGTATTTTAATTGAACCACCTACGTCACAAGGACGTCAATGGCGATCGTTTTGAATAATTCACTTTTTAATTAAATATTTCAGATATTAATACATTACTTTTGATCATTTTTTAGCATTATTGTAACACATTTACAACTATTATAGATATGCGTGAAAAATTTCTTTAAACGCCTTATTGCTGAAATAGATTAGATTAGATTTAGATTAGATTTATTTAAATTCTTGCCTTTCGGCTTGGAATTCTACATATTAGTACAAAAATAAAAATTGATGGAGGTTAACTTGACATTTAACATTATATAAGTACAGTAACTAGGACAAAATTATGTCATTTTTTAAGTATTTGATTTTTCTCTTTTCTTGTGAACTCTTCTTGCTGAAATAGCATATTGTATTCAATAATTTTTAAAAACTACGTAAAATTTTTATATTAATAATTAGTATGATTGATTTTTATAAATACTTAAATAAATAACTATATCATCATGCCTTTTACCCATTACTGGATGTGGCACTCTGCTGAAGCAGATCTCGGTGATATATTTATGCGCGTGAAGTGCGATTACCAGCCGACAAATCACGGCTATCAAAGACGGTAGTCGAGGGGTAATTTTAATGTGGTGAAAATTGTTTGCCGGCTGTGGGAATCGAACCCGGATTCCCAAATCCACAGTCCGGCTTGATACCACTGAGCCACATACCTCATATTATAAATACTTATTTGAATTTAATCTTTAAATGATAAATACAGAAACGTGCCCAGGTTTTATCTGTTTACATGTGCTATAAAAGTTCAAATTTACAAGTATTAGAAATGGAAACGCAATTATTTATTTTTATATAATTTAAATCAACTTTAGGAATGAGAAATATATAGGTCTTCATTAATGAGATGATTAGCTATTAACTGGTATTGAATCGCATAGCACATGTAAATATTTCATTATAAAGCACTACTACTGCAGCACTGAAATACCAACATATTCAGTATTTGATGAAAGAGGATTATTACGAATTAAATTGCAAATTGTTCGTCTGAAGTGGACGTTATTTACTGCAAAAAATGTAATATAATACCTACTCAAAATAACTGAATTTCTGAGATTGCAGAACGCCTCCTCAATTTCATTTAATTACAAGTTATTGTCTTGTAACTTTATCACTAAGTAGATGAAATTCAGAAAATATTTTGTAAATAAAATAAGTATTAAACTTTCGTTTCCAAAAAGTAGCAATAGTTTTTAATAAAGTCCAAAATAACTCTTTATTATTTATACTATAATTGTTTTATTGCAAATTAAAGACTAAGCCATGAGAATTAATAATATAATAAAGTTAGAGAAGAGTAGCAGAAAATATAAATCTTGTACCTTCCAGAACTCGCGTTGTACCCCCAATGTGAGACAATTAATCAAAACATCAACAAATATACACTTTTAGCGAATGTACCCCTTTTGGAACAGCCTATATACAACATTATTAAAAATAATGTTCATAATAATGACAGGAACAAAAAAATCTTTAACAAAAAATACAGATAATTTTCAAAACATTACTTTAATGCATTTATGTTTTTTCTTTTTTTCATATGAGAATATTATAATGAAAATATACACATCGATAGAGTATTAAAATAAATAAATAAATAATGTTTCTAGTTATGTCTGGCTAATATTTGAATTATTTTAGTATGCTCCTGAAAAAAATCTAAAAAATATATTTTTTTTTCAAATTTTTCGTCTTGAATAATATTACACATATTTACTTGTTAATGTTAAATAAGATTTATTAATATACAAGAAACTAATAAAAAGTTAGTCAAAAAATCAAATATATCATCACATCTTTTACCCATTACTGGGTATGGCACTCTGCCGAAGCAGATCACGACTCCAAAAATGTTAGTGGTGGGGGAACCACAGGCGTAATTTAATTTGGTGAAAATATTTGTCGGCTGTGGGGATCGAACCAGGATTCTTGGTAAGTATATTTTAATGGATGTCATCAAAAATAAAATTCAATAATTACATCATTTTTTTTTTAAATGAACAAAAAATGATTTAATAAATTATATTGTCTCTTTAATTTCGTAAAAATCAACTAAATTTTTCATTTTATTAAAATATTTATTTATCTAACAGAGTACATATAAATATTTTGATTATATTTATTAAAATAAAATATAAGGATAGCAAAATGGAATACACCATTGTTTCCCAGAGCATTTAGTTTTAAATTCTAGAAAATTAAAATAAAAACTGATATAAATTCCATAATAATAAAGATGGCTATAAAAGTATTAATCCTCGAGATTACAGAGAAAATAGATATTAAACCGACCCATTTTATCAAAAAATGTAAACACAACTAACACTTCGAAATTTATTAATTCTATAAACTTAAATAAGTTATTAATTTGAATAGATATATATTATCGAATATTATCCCATTTGACGTCATTATATGTCACATTGTCGATACCAGTGATTTTCAAACTTTTCGAAGCCCCCTTTGAGATATTAATCACAAATAAATTCTTTCGCGATCCTCTTACTTCTTATGTGATCAAAATTGTAGTTTGTAAAAGGCTGATTTAATAGTGTACATTACAAATATAGAACCACAATTTCAGAAATCAGTATAGGAAAAATTTCTCATTAAGAACTGTTGTATAGTTTCTTGGGAACTTTGGTATGTTGATATAATAGTTAGAATAATTAATTGTATTTTACCATCAAGCTTGTATTAAATTCTTTGATAGCCAGTTGCGTCGCCGTTACTTCAACTTATGTAATACATTTTCCTCAAATGAATAAGATCTTGTCGAGATGAACTATCAAATGAGTTATTTAACATTGCTGTCCAACATTTGATTTGACACTTTTCATTAAAGTAATCCTTAAAATTTAAATATTTCAAAATAAATTTTACAAAATATTTTGACAACTTCTGTCTAATTTTGTCGAAGTCTCTTTTAGGAGACTTCCTGTGCATATATATATATACCGGATGTATCAAGAAAAGCGGGCCATAGGTGGTTAATATGGAAAAACAGTTTTCCGTGCACATTGCTTCTCAAACTATTTTAGATAAAAATGCTTCAATTTAGAGTTGTAGGGCTTAAAATTCTGTATCTAAATTTATTTTGTGTGTTTTGTAACGGCAGAAATTAAATATGAAAATTTACAAAGTTACAATTTAATTATGTTAGCCACGGAATTAAAACAAAATAACAAACAAATGCATTAAGTTTTCTGTCAAACTTTACCTTGAATAATGCTATTTAATTATTTGTAATTTTTCTTCATGTGAATAATTTTCCATTTTTTAAATTTAAAATAATAATGTAAAATTTACACAAATCTAAAATTTAATTTTAAACAATGCAAAACTTCTATGTGTCAAAATATTTGACAGAAGTAATGGATATTATGTCTTAACTAAAAGTAATATTTCGTTCATTATTTCATTCGTTTTCGATTAATTTTTTTAACAAAATATTTATGTGACAAAAAATTATTATTATTAATACAATAATAATTTGCTTGAATTCAATTGCATTTCTATGGTTACTCACCATTATTAAAACTAAATTTTTAATATCTTATTAATGAGCAAACTACAACTTTTTTTTAAAACATTTTTTTCATGTTAGCTGCCTATGATCCGCTTTTCGATGAACATTCTGTATAAAATAAAATGGATATTTTATTAAAGTTTGAATTGTAAAAATTAATATTTACGAACATTAAATATTAAATAATTAAGAACTTGATTTTAAATATGAACAATTGTTTTGCTAATAAAGAACTACTTAATTTTAAAATTACTTTTCAACTATCACTGCAATTCTAAAATTTTTTTTAGTTATGATAAGAGCTCAGAGACTTAGGTGGCTGGGTCACGTAGTTCGTATGCCGGAGGACAAAATAGTTAATAGATAAAATGTTTAAATAATTTATCAATAAAAATTCGTATTATATTATATTATTCTCATAAGAAAATATAATAGCTAATTTATAAATGCATAATAAATTTCATCGAAATGACGGTATTTAAGTTATATTTATGAAATTAATTTTAATGTCACAATATAAACTGAAAAACAAAGGATAGAAATTAAAACTATGAAACTTTGTTTAAAACAATAAAAGTCTCTATTTTTTATGAAACTATTTAGAAAAAAACACATCTAAAAAGACATATTATTTCGTAAAGTGAGTTGACCTCATTATGTCACTGTCAAATACATATATATCGGAATATCGGAATTACTGTTTATCCGTTATTGAAGCATGCGAATGACATTTATTCTAGAAAATCAATCATTGGCAGTATAATTTATAATTCGAACATCTTTAACTGATATGACAGTTCACGATTTCATATCTAATAATTGAGGCGTTTATATTATTCATTTCGAATCGGGAATTAGAAAAGATGACAATTCTTTTAAATACACATTGGAAATGAAAGCACATGTACACGAAAAAACTCTCAGAAATTGTGCTAAACGCTGAACTAAGACTTAATTAGTTTCGATTTCTAAAGTAAAATTATTTCTTAGCTCTACGGAATGCAATATGTACGAAGAACAAAATTAAAAAAATAATTATCTGTGAGAAATTTCAAACTTAATAAGAATTCTTAATCTGTATTTATTTGAAAGTTCACTTACTGCATCTGAAGACTGAAAGACAGAATTCAGTGTTTCGAACTGTCCATTTACGAACCTTACTTGTTCAAAAGTTTTCTCAAGTCCTAGATACCTAGATATTTATTTTACTTAATTCACTCAATTATTTACCGCATCAGATCTTATCAATAAAAACAAATTATGCAGTTTAACTTATAGCACAACGAATGACAGCATTCCTGTCAAAATTAAACTAAAGCTATCCCTGTGGCTCCTCCACCACTAACATGTTTGGGGGCCGTGATTTGACGACTGGTAACCGCACTTCACGCGCAAAATATATCAATTACCGAGATCTGCTTCAGCAGAGTGCCACACCCAGTGATGGGTAGAAGGCGTGATGATATATTTATTTATTTAAATACATACTTCACTAGTTTCATCAATGTTTAAAAATTATCTGTTTTTTCTCAATTACCGCATTTTAAATGTACACAATATTGGTAGGTGTAAGAGTAAATTGAAACGTTGATATAAATGTTACTGGCTTTAACCTGAGATAATAAAAGCTACAAAAATATTAAATGTTGCACAAAATATGAATAGATTCTAACATTTTAAAAATATACAGTGTGTGCAACGAAACACGAGAGATTTTAAATATTGGCTGAGCTGGATACTCGTAGTTTTAGAGCAGAAGTACACGAATAAAAAGTGTTTATAATTTAATTTTACATCTAAAATATTTAAATTTAACGTAATAGCATGTTTGTAGTACTAGATATTTAAGATCTAAATGTGACATCAAAAATATAAATAAAAAATATATCAAGATCAATAATACTTGAATATTTAATTCTGAATGGTAACTGTAGAAACAATGATTACAACAATTAAGAATAATACTGAACTTAACTATCATATTCAAATTTTGTTTCATTAGCTTTTTTGATTTTTACTTTCTTTCCTTTGTACTGTCATTGACATGAGAGTATGTCAAATTAAAAAATGTGAAATGATTACAGGATCTGTATAAAGCGACATTGCGATTAGAAATATTTTACTATTAGTGATATACGTAATACATGAACCGCTCTGCCGATCAATACTAACTGTAAGAGATCAGTGGAATAAATACATTTTCACAGTGACTTGATTAAGGGAATTATTCTCCCTTAGTCGTTTGGCATTCTCTCTTGGCAACAACAGTATACAGCGCACTATCAGTGAAGAAATTGCTTCATTCATTCTTTGTATTTTAACATTTTGATATCTATTATAAACATTGTAGATGAAACGTCATAAACCTATTTGCACAATTTATTTTAATTTTTTGTATATTATATTTATCATAATGGTAGACTCCGAATATCGTGTTTCATAACAAACAAATAAAAGATATAGTGATTTTTTTCAAAGAAATATTAAAAATTGAAAAAATACTAATGCAACCTTAATAAATAAAAATATCTTAACGGGAAAATATAGCAAAAAAATATTATTATTATTAATAGGCTATTCCACAAAAATTTGTTTATTTTATAGGTTAATCTACGTACAACAATAATTTTTCCCTGTTTTTAATTATTAATTCATCGTGACGTGACTTATTGGTGACAAAGATAGCATATATATTAAGAGAGAAAGCATAATGATGAGAAAGAACGTTTTTTTTTTTTGAGAGGGATGAGTATACTTTGACAAAAGCGTGAAATATTTCACGAAATCAAGTTCCCGTTTGTCAATACTTTTTTTGCCAGTTTTTACTTATATGAAAGTGAAGAACTATATTATATTAATCACGTTCGAACTGTTAATATTTATGTACATATAGGTTTTATTAAAATGGACGATTTATTATTTTAGTGTTGAAATGAAATATTGTTTTGTTTGGAATTGCCATCTCGTTGCACATGTGCATTGCCGTACTGTTGGAATAGCCTATCGAATGAATAATATATTGGTTGTGTTGTCGAGGCCCCTACAACTAGTATTTTGTGAAGTACTTTACCATATTCCGCTGGAGAAGATTCTAATGATAGAACACGTAGTAGCACTTGAACACAACACAGTTGATGATAAAAGGATACTTCCATTCCACAATGTCTATGCACAACTTCCGGACTGGATTCTTGAGCGGGAGACAGAAGAGCGCTCGCTGAGGGCGATCGGGTGGCGGTTTACCGCCGCGACGCACAGGCCGCTTGGGGGCGGGCGGCGTGCGAGCGCCTGCTGTGCCAGGACTGGTGACCCCCGTGGTTGTCGCACCGACGCCGCCGCCGGCGGCCGGTGCGCCCGCCACTGTGCTCATTGCTGTCGCAACCGCTGTCGCACCACTAAATGCGCCTGGGCTGCCCTGTCGCTGCCATGCAAACCGACTCTTGTCTCTGTCCCACGCCCGCTCTCGGTCAGCGGGACTGAACTCGGACGCGAAGCTGAAGCTACTCGCTGTCTCGAAGTACGGCACTGAATTAGAAGCGAACACACGTGGACACGGCACAGACCAATATCTGTTCTCGCTGCTATTTTCCTGTAATTCATGCTGCAGTCCTGTAACAATATAAATTACCATTTGAGAACAAACAATAGTTATTTGTATCACTAGGCCAAAAATTGTACAGTTTCTGGACGTATGATACACAAGAATTAAATGAAATTATTGATTAAAATTAGTAAAAATCTATAACCTCCAAGCACTCAACGCATGAAATTGACAGTCAGTCTCATTACATCGAAACAACTCCACTTTCACAAGTTGAATTTTGATCTCTATGGCGTATTATACTATAAATATGATTTATTAAAGATAGTTCAATTATCTGTATACATATTTTTTATTGGTTGTACACAAGAACAGCAAATTGAATTATAATTACTTACATTTGAGTTTACAATGAACAAATTAGCTCTAAAACTTGTAAAATATTTTAACTGCCAAACACTTACTGACATTGACAGCCAGCGGTGCCAATGCTAACATTACAGAAGTCCCAAGTTTTTACCGGACAGCGTTCGGTAAACACATAATTTCCGATCAATTTTGAGATATGTAAGAGTTAATGTCCGACGGAGGCGCGAAAATAATATTATTATCCCAAAATTAAATACATTTTGTCAAGGTTTTCTTTAATCAAACTTAACTATTCAAGAATGAATCACCTTTGGTAGGATTCGCTTCCATCAGATATGGTAACATTAACACTGCTTAAAGAACACATACTAGGCGACAAACGGACAAACTTAAACAGTTCAAATTAGTACAAACAAAAATGAAGTATATTCTAATCACAAAATCTATCACATAACTTTTTTCTAATAAAATTAATAAAGGCAAAATGTTCAAAGAGAATTAATTAAAGCCATATGCGAATAAAAAATTCAAAATGTAATATGCATTATTTTAATTTATTTGCTACTCTTGGACACTGTTGTAACTGTTATTATTATAAATTGTAATAAAAAGAGATTTAATTTCGCAAACGTGAACTCTTGTTCTGACTACCTAGGCACAACTGTCCATTATTATAATAACAATAACAGTAAATAGGAAATGTTGGAGGGAGTATACTATTTACATTTTTCAGTCCATATACTAAAAGCGTAAGAGGTATATTTGTATATGAGTATAGATTCATCACGGTCAATTGCTCACCTCTACAGCCTAGACGTTTTGTCCGATTAATTTGAATTTTTTTTTATTTGATAGAGTTCAACTTGAAAGATGACCTTTTTATAAATTCATAATTTTATTACGCATGATGTGCGAGAAATTTTGAAAAAACACGCACTTTTAACTAAGATTGTGGTGGCTTTGGTTTTTTTAAGAAGAACATCTACGGACGATTTGACCGTAAGCAGAAAAATTCATTGACATTACGTATGAAACTTTTTAATACAATTATATAAATTTCGAGACAAGTTAGAACAATTTTGTAAATATATTAAGGTATTATATGATTGAGGATATATGTTTGGATCAGTTTTCAACTGATTTCATGTTTGTATAAAAGTTTTTTAACAGAAAACTTCAATTTGACAAATCTGTAATTTAGGAACAATATTACCTCTCATATACAAGATCCAGGTTTTGAAATTCATAGATTTGAGAATTCACATTTGTCAGTGGACATGTCGCATTTTTAATTATAAATTACTTTAATAAGAAATTTCTGTGAGTAGTTTTGAAATATTTTACGCATATTGGGGAAATGAGGGGACGTTTTTATTATAATTACACATTTCAAATATGTGTATTTAAAAAGTAAATTTTTGACAGTTCACTATGAAGTTGGTTTAAACGTCAAAATGACAAGTTTTATAAAGTATACAGGTAAACCAAACCAAAATTGTCATCGGTAAAAATATATAGTAAACCTTAGCAAATATTGTTCACGGCAATGTAGATTAAAAATAATTTTATTATTATTTATTTAAAATTATTAGCGATATTTATTTTAAAACATATCGTATTTGGTATAAAATGAAAGTTTTGAAGGCCACGCATGAAGAATTAAGATTTTTTTCAATCAGCAATTGTTTTAGTGAAAGTATTCAAAACCTATCGTGTTTGGTATAAAATAAAAGGTCTTTGGAAGAGCTCGCGTACAAAATTGAATATTATTCGACCGGCAATTGTTTTAGTAAAAGTACATAAAAACCTATCGTGTTTGGTATCAAATAAAAGGTCTTTTGAAGAGCTCGCGTACAAAATTGAATATTATTCGATCGGCAATTGTTTTAGTAAAAATGCATCAAAACCTATCGTATTTGGTATCAAATGAAAGTTCTATAGAAGGCCTCGCGTACAAAATTGAATATTATTCGATCGACAATTGTTTTAGTAAAAATGCATCAAAACCTATCGTGTTTGGTATATAAATGAAAGGTCTATTGAAGGGCTCGCGTAGAAAATTAAATATTATTCGATCGGCAATTGTTTTAGTAAAAATGTATCAAAACCTATCGTGTTTGGTATCAAATGAAAGGTCTATTGAAAAGCTCGCGTAGAAAACTAAATATTATTCGATCAGCAGTTGTTTTAGTAAAAATGTATCAAAACCTATCCTGTTTGGTATCAAATTAAAGGTCGCTTAAAGAGTTCGTGTGCTGAATGGGCCTTTTTTTTATTGTCAATTTTGTAGTGCCAGAGCTTCGTAACCTATCGTGCTTGGATCAATTAAATGTATTTCAAAGGACAGACATGCAAAATTGAATACTTTTACTTCGGAAATAATTTGATTTATATAGTGTCAATTGTCTTACAGAAGTGAATCCTATTTCAGTGTCCGCGGTATCAAATGAAAGGTCTTTTGAAGGGCTCGCGTACAAAATTGAATATTATTCGATAGGCAATTGTTTTAGTAAGAGTGCATCAAAACCTATCGTGTTTGGTATCAAATGAAAGTTCTTTTAAAGAGTTTCACGTACAAAATTAAATATTATTCAATCGGCAATTGTTTTAGTAAGAGTGCATCAAAACCTATCGTGTTTGGTATCAAATGAAAAGTCTATTAAAGGGCGCGCGTGCAGAATTCGAATTTTTTCGATCGGCAATTGTTTTAGTGAAAGTACTTCAAAACATATCGTGTTTGGTATCAAATGAAAGGTCTTTTGAAGGGCTCGCGTACAAAATTCAATATTATCCGATCGGCAATTGTTTTAGTAAGAGTGCATCAAAACCTATCGTGTTTGGTATCAAATGAAAGTTCTTTTAAAGGACTCGCGTACAAAATGAAATATTATTCGATCGGCAATTGTTTTAGTAAGAGTGCATCAAAACCTATCGTGTTTAGTATCAAATGAAAGGTCTATTGAAGGGCTCGCGTGCAGAATTCGAATTTTTTCGATCGGCAATTGTTTTAGTGAAAGTGCTTCAAAACATATCGTGTTTGGTATCAAATGAAAGGTCGCTTAAAGAGTTCGTGTGCTAAATTGGATTTTTTTTATTGTCAATTTTGTAGTGCCACAGTTTCGTAACCTATCGTGTTTGGTACCAATTAAAGGTATTTTAAAGAACAGACTTGCTGAATTGAAAACTTTTACTTCGGAAATAATTTAATTTGTATAGTGTCAATTGTCTTACAGAGGTGAATCCTATTTCAGTGTCCGCGGAGCGTAGCGTGAAGGCCTGGCAAAGCCAGGCCGACTGCTAGTATAAAACTATTTTTAAAAGTTATATACGAGTATTGGTTGTATTTACTTGGCACTTAAATTAGTCAACTTTCATAGAACTCTAAATTAAGCGAAACGACTCAAGTTATTAAAGCTGTTTTTTACTAAACAAAAAGTACGCCTGCCCTATTTTGTCAAAGTTGAAGATAAATTTTTACTTTTATAAAAGACATCTAACAAGTCCACTGAAAAATATAGTTTTCAGATTTCCTGCTACTTTGAAAAAAATTCTGGAAGCACCATTCATATATTCTAGACATGTTGGTAGTTATTTAAGAATTAATTAATTAAAGAAAAGTGTACCATTCGAGATTTCCAATTTACTTAAAATATAGTAATTAAATCTTGAATATTTTTTATAATAAAGTACCTATATATTAATATTCCTATATGAATTTTATTCGGCGATTATAAAAATAATATTTTAGGTTATTTTTAAACCAAATTTTGCCAGTTCTATATGAATGCGCAACAAACTTTTCGTAGGTGTGCCCAAACAATTTTTGTATCTACTTACAAATTTAACATTTTTGTAAAAAAACAATTTTTTTGAATATGAAAGTCAATATTATACGAAAAAATATGCTATAACGGGTTTTAGCAGGACGGACTGGGCCGTCGGAAAATTGAGAATTTCCCGAGAGGCTGACGCTTGTGAAATTTAATTAAAGATTAAATGAGATAATATATTTTTTTAATTTGCGCACTTAAAAACGTAGAATTTTTTTTTTTTATTTATACAGAATGTTCAATTTAAGTGTGCCACCAATGCTATAAAAGCTACTAGGTTGGTTAAATTAGCAAAGAAATGCCATTTTCAAAGCCTATTACACAACTATTAATAAAAAAGTTTCTACCAGTGGTTCTTCAAATATGGGATAAAATTTTCTTATTTTAAATGAGAACATATTTGTTTTCTTTAACTTTAACTGAACTTTATATTTGTTGAATTTAGAACAAAATTCCATTACAAAAAACAACAGCAAATGCAAAAATGTTAATAATATTTTCTTGTATACAAATGGCAGTGGCGAAGCATGTTAAAAACATGTTATGAAAAACAGACATGAGACCAGTTTTGTATATGTTGAACTACATGAAATATGTTCATATGTATCAAAATTATTATTTTCATTTGTATATTTCTTTTCAAATAGATTCATACATCTACAGCCAGCCGAGCGTGCTGCGGCCTTTACAGCAGGTAGCTATGGTATTATACATCCAGAAACTGTTTTGCAAATACTCGTGCAGTTTCTTGACTAGTGATAATGACTAACAAATAACTATGTAATTGTTCAGTCAATTTTAACATTATAAGACCGTAGAAAGCATATCAAACTCAGCCATTATATTCCAATTTAAAATAAAGTAAAAAGTAAAATATTTTATACTGGGTACCCGTATTAATTTCTTTATTTATAAATATATATCTAACTAAAAATTTATATACGTAAATTTAACATATGTGGTATCATTTTTATGTATAAATGATAAACATATCACTTCCGATTGAACCGGAAGCGGCATCAACTTTTTTATTTTAAATAGTACAGCCTTTATAAAATTACATTTTTTTTAATTCTACGTTAAATTTTGAACACAATGGTGTAATATGGGGTAATGGTTCAGTGGTATTAAATCGGCCTGTGAATCCTAAGAACCCTGGTTCGATCCCCACATCCGACAAGCATTTTCATCAATTTAAAATTACCCCTGTGGCTTCCCCGCCACTAACATCTTTGGGGGCCGTGGTATGACGGCTGGTAATCGCACTTCACGCGCATAAATATATCTCTTACCGAGATTTGCTTCGGCAGAGTGCCACATCCAGTAATGGATAAAAGGCGTGATGATATATTTATTTTTATTTAAATTAATAATTAATCATAATTATTTCCATCCCTTTTATCCTTTCGAGTTTTTAGATGGCCGCAATGTGATTTGCCTACTTGAGTCATTGGACGGTCTTTCATCTAGGTGCTAACTGATGTGAAGCGTGCTTAACAATAGTAATCACAACGCTGTCACCTTAATTACACTGTCGTACCGCCAACTTATTAATATTTAATCGAACTTACAAAAATATTATGATTTGTCCATTTGTTTCTTTCATAGCACGGTGATACCTATGCGATTTGAATTAAATTTATGTCAATTTAATATGCGTTTTTCTCAGAAAAATTGTAATGTGAGGGTTTTGAACTTTATATTCGTTAAATTCAGAATAAAATTCCCTTCCTCACAAAAAAATAGAAAACATATATATTCTCATAAAAAATAAGAAAGTTGTATCTCATATTTGAAGAACCACTGGTCGAAAAAATTATTTGTTAATAATTTTATAATAGAATTATAAAATGGAATTTCTTTGCTAATTTAACTAACCTTGTAGCTCTTACGATATTAGTTCTCGATATAGCAATGGTGGCGTACTTAAATTGAACACTCAGTATACCTTTCCCATTTTAATTCGATATCATCGACATCTATTAATGAGAGTTATTTTCCACCTTAGAAGGTCCATCGCAAATATGTTCCATGGGGCATTAAATAAGAAAAAACGTTTCAAATGTTACTGTCATTATTATTTCATCTCATTAATTTTGTTATTTAGCCCGTCTTTGCTTATGTAATTTCCTCTTATTATAATGTAATTAAGTATTTACGTAATTTTTTATTGTTTATTAATACCGAGTCATCAGATTTCTTACGTTAGTTTCATTTTATCGTTTAAGGAGTAAGAGAGAATGAACAGCTGGTAATCGCACTTCACGCGCATAAATATATCACTTACCGAGATCTGCTTCGGCAGAGTGCCACACCCAGTAATGGGTAAAAAGGCATGATGATATATTTATATTTCTATTTTTAAGTTGATGCCACTTCCGGTTAAACTGGAAGTGATATGTATATCATTTATATATATATATATATATATATATATATATATATATATATATATATATATATATATATATATATATATATATATATATATATAAATGATCCACATATGTTAAGTTTACGCATATAGATTTCCAGTTAGATATCTTTATAAATAAAGAATTTAATAGGGAAGCTCCGCTTTTTGTGGACATCCAGTATAATGCCAGATAAATAACCTCGTTTGCTATTAGAACGACATCATTTTCAGCCAACAAAACTAATTTGAAGAGCAAAAGGGAATAACGAATATACCATATTTTCAAAATTTTGAAAAGTATTTTCCTATTTTGCTAATAATGTGAATTAATAATAACAAATTAGATCACTGTTGCTTATAATTATTCATATATATATTCAAATGTAATAAATATAAAATATTATTTCAAAAATAAAAACATCCGTAAACGAGTATTAAATGGTAATCCGCCATATACTCGTAATAGTAGCTTTCGATTTGCAAACAATCCCACCTCAATTCCTTTCAACTGAGTTGAGATTTTTTGAACTGAGATGAGATTTTTTGAAGAACAAATCGATATTGATATATTTTTTTTTTTAATGATAACAACACAAGAATATTTAAATTATAATGATATGTATCTGTAACGCTGGTGGTTCCACCATTAAGCTAACTATGTAATTTTAACTTTTAAAATGTATTGCTTTTTGTTCTTTCCGTGTAGTTGACCTGCTATACACAATTTATATTTATAACTCAGCCAACAATAAATAAATAAATAACATATATAGTTTTTTATACTACTCTCTAAACCAGTGGTTTTCAAACTGTGGATTATGATCCCTAGGGGGGGTCGCCGGATGCTATTTAGAAATTGTTAAAAAATGTATTCAAAGATTCGTTCAGTTGCACTGCGCTCACTTAAATTTAAAGAATTATTTAATGAGATGGCTAGCTCAGTGGTATGAAGTCGGCCTGTGGATCCTGAGGTCCCTGGTTCGATTCCCACAGGCGACAAATTTTCATAATTTGAAAAAGCTATCCCTGTGGCTCCTCCACCACTAACATGTTTGGGGGCCGTGATTTGACGACTGGTAACCGCACTTTACGCGCAAAATATATCACTTACCGAGATCTGCTTCAGCAGAGTGCCACACCCAGTAATGGGTAGAAGGCGTGATGATATATTATGATTATTATTTAAATGAAAAATATCTAATCAAATGTTTGACAGCAATATTAAATTACTCATTTGACAGTTCAAGATCTTGTTCATTTAAAGAAAACTTAAAATTTAAGTAACAGCGATGCAACTGACCATTAAAGAATTAATTACAAGTTTGACAGCAAAATACTATTAATTCTTTTGTTAAGAAACTATACAAAATTTCTTAAAGAGAGATTTTTCCTTTATTAATTTGTAAAAGCGTGGTTCTATTTTTGTAATGCACATTATTAAATCAGTCTTTGACAAACTGTAATTTTAATCCCATAAAAAGAAAGGGGGTCGCGAAAGAATTTATTTGTGATATTTGCCTCCAAGGGAATCATGGCTCCGAAAAGTTTGAAGCCCACTGATCTAAACGCTATAACAAAATTCATATTGTTTTCTATTAGATGGTGCCAAAATCTTATTTTTAAATTGTTCTTCGCCTGTGCCCCTCATCATTTTGTAACTGCATAAGTTCAGCTCATTCACCTTTTTGACATAAAAAATATTACAAATGAACGCTCATTAAACTGAAGACAAACTTTGTTAAGGAACTGCCGACAGTAAATTTATTGTTAAAAATTATGTAAGTGTTCCTACTGGAGAACGTGTATTTTGAAGTTTTGATGCCAATTTTAAAATGATAAGTTTTGGGTAAAATAAATAAAATTATAAACTTGTATTTGAATAGTTTTTAAAATATATTTATAGTCATTGTAACAAGTTACAAAAATTCAATTATATTTGACAATTAAATAATATTTTTATTTTTGTAATTCTGGTCATTAATAAGTGCACAAATCTTTGATACAATAATAATCACAAATAATGCTATATCTGAATATCTCTCAGACAGAAGTACCTTAAAAATTCACTCTTATTTCTTAAACGATAAAATCAAACTAACGTAAGAAATCTGATGACTCGCTATTAATATACAATCAAACATTACGTAAATACTTAGTTACGTTATAACAAGAGGAAATTACATAAGCAAAGACGGGCTAAATAACAAAATTAATGAGATGAAATAATAATGACTGTAATATTTGAAACATTTTTCCTTGTATGCAATTGTTTACAAAAGAAAAAATCGGCCAATATTCAATATTTCGTCATTATTTAATGCCCCATGGAACATATTTGCGATGGACCTTCTAAGGTGCAAAACAACTTTCATTAATAGATGTCGATGATAGCGAATTAAAATGGGAAAGGTATACCGAGTGTTCAATTGAAGTGCGCTACCATTGCTATCTCGAGAACTAATATCGTAAGAGCTACAAGGTTAGTTAAATTAGCAAAGAAATTCCATTTTATAATTCTATTACAAAATTATTAACAAATAATTTTTTCGACCAGTGGTTCTTCAAATATGAGATACAATTTTCTTATTTTTTATGAGAATATATATATTTTCTGTTTTTTTGTGAGGAACGGAATTTTTTTCTGAATTTAACGAATATAAAGTTCAGAACTCTCACATTACAATTCTTTTGAGAAAAACGCATATTAAACTGACATAAATTGAATTCAAATCGCATAGAAATCACCGTGCTATGAAAGAAACAAATGAACAAATCATAATATTTTCATAAGTTTGATTAAATATGAATAAGTTGGCGGTACGACAAATGAAAGACCGTCCAGTGACTCAAGTAGACAAACCACATTGCGGCTCGGTGACTTCAGCCATCTCGAAACTCGAAAGGATAAAAGAGATGGAAATGATTATGAATGAATGATTAATTATTAATTTAAATAAAAATAAATATATTATCACGCCTTTTACCCATTACTCGACGTGGCACTTTACCGAAGCAGATCTCGGTAAGTGATATATTTATGTGCGAGAAGTGCGGTTACCAGCCGTAAAATTACGCCCCCAAAGATGTTAGTGGTGGGAGAGCCACAGGTGTAAATTTAACGTTGTGAAAATGTTTATCAGCTGTGGGAATCGAACCTAGGATCTCAGGATCCACAGGCCACCTACCCCCATAATTAATTATTAAATGTGAACTAATTTGCGAAATAAATAAATAAACATTTTTGATATTAATTTGTACATCAATCCATAAGAAAATATCTTTAGCATATTGCATACAAAATACAATACCAAAAACAAATTATTGTTAATAAATAATAACCAAGCAAAATTCTGTTACCTCGCAATCCCTTTTTCTTTACGTCATCTCCCAATGTACTGCTAACTATATCATCATCCGGGTTGTACAATTCCGTATCTTACAATTATATTAAATAGACATGCTTGTACCTATTACAATTAGATCAAATAATCAATAAATAAATGTTTAAAATAATTGTCAACCTGTATCCAAAATGCAGCCACGGTCAGCCGCAATGTGTAGTCGACCCAGAGAAATAGAATAGTGGGAGAAGACTCTTGGACGAGTGCGCATCCAATTTTCAAGGAACGCTATGGGTTCGGCCATTTTTAAGGTTGTCACGCCAAAAAAGAACATCTCAAGAAACATTAGGTACTGTAAACTTTATTCTGTTCGTTGCAAAATGTCGTGTTCAGTGACAGGATGTTTTAATAGTAGAAGGTTTAAACCGAACGATATTCCTCTTTATACGTGTCTTGTTCCATAATAAAATATATCTATAATATTAAGGTTATTAATTAAAATGTGCTGAATTTTTAAATTTCCCGCATCAACCAACCTTAAAAATGGCGATCTTCAATTTTACAAGGTTCGCGCAGCTTCAAGCGTCTTCTCCCACTACTCTTTTTCTCTGGTTAAGACCAGACGAGTTTTCTGACCATTCCAACACTGTGATTTCATTTTCTTCGAAAATTTGTTTCACATTTTTCAAACATGATAAGGAGCGATATCCTGTTGAAAAATATCCCCAGTTAAGGTAGATTTCTGGAATCGTTTGGTCTAATTTATTAATCTGAGTTCATCATCCCGGTGATAGGTATGGCCAATATACAAGAATCCTCAGATAGTTTTCAGAAATAAAAAATATTACTAAAATTTTGTCTGTTCCAATTAATTTGCATGGTACTGTAGAAGGAGAAGGTAAAAGAGGCAGGAAATATAGGAAGATGGTAGACGACCTGAAAGAAGGAAGAAGTTACGAGTATGCAGAAATGAAGAGGCTGGCTATAAGTAGAAGAAATTGGAGAAGGCATATAGGACCTGCGTCAAGCAGATAACTATTGATGATAATTGTTTTATCATTGTTATTTAACTAATAATAAGCATTTTAATGATGATATTAATTAATTATAACATAAAAATCTGAAAATATGTAAAATAAGATGACAGCCATCTTGGTCATTGTTCCTTTAATATGTTGTTAACTAATAACGTAGTTAACATTGCTTTATGTAATCAGTGTTTCAATTTTTGTAATGCATTCAGAAAAAGAATCGAAAAATCTCATTATGATAAACTTTTAAATTAGATCTAATTATAACATTAAGGATTGCTCCTTCTTTAAAAAAATTCTGATAGCTCTTTCATGTTGGCGATCAGTGAATTTAATAATTATAAATAAAATTATCCATAATAAGTAAGCATCTTGACTGTGATAATAATGGAAGAATAAAAATGTTTACTGGAAATCAGTCAATTAATTGTTGAAAA
Organism: Pterostichus madidus; assembly: GCA_911728475.2. NCBI lineage: Eukaryota > Metazoa > Arthropoda > Insecta > Coleoptera > Carabidae > Pterostichus > Pterostichus madidus. Next base: position 21,228,554 of record OU452311.1, on the reverse strand, counting down.
AATTTACTCAACTTGTTTTGAACCCCACATGGGTCATCATTAGGAGCTCTAATAGTCCAAAAATTTACAAAAATGATGATAATAAATTGTTTTAACAATTTTTAACTTACGTAAAGTTAGAAATTAAAAATTATTACTTGTACATGTCTAATGGTATAATGTGACATCTTGGTATGTATTTAAAATAAATAAATAAATAATCATGTTATATAAAAATGATTGATCCACGCTTATGTAAAAATTATTTTTTACCAAAATTAATTCTCGTAAAACGAATATTATGTAAATGTAAATCTGATATGTATGACCTTGTATTTCTCGTTTACGAGTACAAATTTGGGTAAACAAAATTTTTACGTTAGCGAGGATCAATCATTTTATTTAACGTGATTTTGTATTTTTTTTTTTTTTAATTATACCAAGATGATACATTTTACCATTAGACATATAAATATTATAATTTTTAATTTCTCACTTCACGTAAGTTAAAAATTTGAAAAATAATATATTAGTTTAATTTTTGAAATTTTTTTGATTATTTATAGCTTCTGATGATGACCCATGTGGCGTTCGAAATCGGTTGAGTGAATCTTTTCCACAATACATTGATTGATTTCCAGTAAACATTTTTATTCTTCCAAAATTATCCATATTACCTATTGTATTTCACCATTTTCTTTATTTGTACAAATATTGCAAAACAAAAAAGTCATTAAAATTTAAATGTGTATTAAATACATATTTGTAGTTTACAAAATGTTTGTGCATAATTGATACATATCTTGGTTAGTATTAAATTATTTTTTATATTTTTCGCAATAATTTTTTAGATATTAATTTAACTAGCCCTGAATCTTAAAAACATAAGTCCGCCTCTGGCTGTCGATATGTTTCATTTAATTTATAAATAGTTTAGATTTACGAAAACAACAGTGACAGTGCTCATTGGATAGTTTCTTTATTAATTAAATATAAATTTACTTACTCTTTACGTCAGTAAAGCATCAGCAATATTAGAAATAATTTGTTACGGACGTGATAGATACTATAATTACGTAGATATCCATGCTGATTGAACTGTCAAGAACAATTCAATATCAGATATATATTTGCGTTATAATCAGCGCTCGACCAATTATAATTTTCCCCCTAGTCAATGTCTCGCGTTTACTTTGTTTTAAAACAGAATTACTTATACCATTTTCGTAATGCAGTACTTCATCTGCATTTACCTACATTGCATAGCAATAAATTATATGAAAGTACATATACATAAGAGTATTTAAAAATTATTTTTACTTTACTTAATCTTGAACTTTATTCATATTTTACAAAGCACAGATATCAAAATGTAATATTCAACAGACTGTAATGTACGCGAATCATTTCAGCATAAATTTGTAAATGAAATTCCTTTATATCACTAGATAAATTTCTTGGAAATAATATTACACGATTATTATATAAGTATGTATGTAAGTCCTAAATTAATAGTAGTTTATATAACAAAAGAGTAAGTTTGTCATAATTATGACGATTTACTCACGTGTTATATACGATATTTTATTTATAGAAAAATTCGTTATTTAAAAAAACAAACGGCTAACAGCATATAAAACTAGTTAGAATGAAGCACATTCCTAAAAACGGAAAATTATAATTTTTTTAATGTTGTTAACAAATATTAGAAATATTTTCATGTAAATAATTTCACAGAGAATTTTGGAAGTCTCTCTCTAACATGCGCAGAAGGGCAGTAAAAAAGGTCTACTGAATACTAAGAAATTTTTTTTTTTTAGGTGGCACTATCAATGACATTGAATCATTTTATTTTTCTAGGGCACTAGTTCCCAAACTGTGCGCCACGGCGCGCTTACAAAGGCGACGCGAATTATTCCAATATTTGGGATGTGCAATGAAAAACAGACTCACCCGTCTCACTAATTATAATATTGTTCTAAAAAAAAATAATTTAATATTTACACGTAAATATAAAATGTTTAAAGTTTGTAATTTTTTTTTAAATTAACCAATCTAATCTTTTCAAATGTGCACTGCAGCTATTTGCTCCTGAGGCGCCGTGAAAACATTCTGATACATTAAGGGAGAAGTGAACTGAAATAATTTGGGAACCACTAGGGAAATAAAAATGAACAAATCATAATATTTTGATATTTATTTGTTTGTTTCCTATGCGATTTGAATTAAATTAATGTCAATTAAATACGCATTTTTCTCAAAAATTTTGTAATGTAAGAGTACTGAACTATGTATTCATTGAATTCAGAATAAAATTTGCTTTTCCACAAAATAATAATAATAATAATAATATGTTCTCATTTAATATAAGAAAGTTGAGTCCCATATTTGGTGAACCAGTGGTCGAAATTTTTTTTGTTAATAGTTGCAAAGTGGTATTTCTTTGCTAATTTAACAAACCTTGTATCTCTCATAGTTCTCGAGATAGCAATGGCACACTTAAATTGAACACTGTATATATAAAAAAAGGATTCTTTATTTTCATTGGATTTTTTTGTTACTAACAATGCAAGCCATAATGAAAATTAATTGAATGTTATGATATATATCATTCGGTGGATTGCCTTGCATAAAATCTCTTAAATTTCCTTTATTTAAATTAACAGCGTTTTTTTACGACCACGTAGAACGTAGAATAATATTTTGCGTACAAATAAATAATAAACATTCCTTAATTTCATTTTATTATTGACCGTTCACAATTTGTTCTACACTTATATTTTGTTTCTTTAATTTTAAATAATTAACATATTTCACTGCACACATTTTATGTTGCACAGATTCATTATGTTTAACAACTCCTTTATTTGAATCACGTGCATCCCTTCCAGCTGCGAAATGCTTTTTACACAAAATTGCTAATTTAATTTATATACATGTTCTGAAAAATTCGGCAATACAAACAAAAAACAATTTATTTCAACCATGTTCGTCCACTTTGTCTTACTTTCGGGTATTACGATAACTTGGTTGAAGCGAACCTTCGTCTGAGGTTTGTGACAAGTCACTAGATCCAGGGGTAACAAACTATGTTTGTTATAGTTCATGTCTTACTGGTGATAAGACTATTATATCAGCAGTTCTTTTATCTTCTCTTGTTTTATTATCACTATTAGCTTTTAGACAGCGTAATATCTCACTTGTTCTTATTAAATTGTTACTACTTATATTTTTTGTACTATTTGTGTTCGTTGAAGGAAGTAATATTTTTAATATTTGCCAAGCGAATCATATTAGTGCACTACTATTTCTCTCTTCAAATACAAAATGACAGTGGGTATTTTTCAACTTCTGTATAATAAATATCGCCCTTCTATCGCATGTAGAGCTCGATAAACCAAAGTAAACCGTGACTGGATTGCGTTTTAACTCCACCCATTCAGGTATATAACGAATGGTGTGGCTCTACTTTGGCGCCAAAGTGAAATATACAGTCTCAGTCAAAACAAATAGCAGCCACGTCATGTATGATATGCGCATTTATACAAATTTATTAATGATATATTTATTTATTATTAATTCATCATAATTATTATTCTTTTGACATGCTATTTTTATAAATATAAAGAATTACATGCCGTCTTATTATTTCATAAATTCAAATAAACCGTAATTTTTAAATCCAATTTTTGACACTGAATGTACCGACGCTAGTAGCGAAGACATTCCTCTCTTGGCCGCAATTGCTAAATGATTATTATTATTTATTTGTAAATACGAGTATTTACATTGAAATTTGAATGTAAATTCATTCATTTTTTTTGTGAAAATATACAGGGGGCAGTTACAGGTCATTATGAGGGGAACCGCCGCTGGTGCCGCCTCTGTCTTCTGTAACCCATGAGGCAGAAGAGGGAGATAAAAGCGATGACACGCTAGTAGGTTAGTATACTTCAGAATTTACTAGCAAAATCCTTAAATTCCAAGATTCTACTGAAGGGTAAAATGGGTAACTTAACCGAAATACAACCAAAGTCTTCAGTCATATTAATTTCTTTCTGTAGTAAATAAAAGTTGCTTTCATTTATCCGTAAAAATACATATTATTAAGGATTTCATTGTCAAGCAATTTTATAAGCTGTATGGATTTTTAATATAACTACTAGTTTATAATTAGATCAGACTTTATGCGAAGCAATATAAATAGAAAAAATATTGACCTTTCCTGTCTCCAAAGTTCAGCACCCTAAAGTTTATACTATCTCATGTTGGCCGTCGCTTAGATAACAGACCGATAACGCTTAATACCTTCATGGTACAATATTACCGCATACTCTAATTGATGGTTATAGAAATTCATTAATTGTTAAATTATTTCTCAATAATTTATACAAAATATCAAAATATTTTAAATTAACATTTCTAATATTATTATATTACAGGCGACCTATACTTGCGTCTATCACGCAAATCTCGTCCACTTCGACTTATATCCAAAAAATATTATTGTGTCTGAGTGGTTCGGAATCTACTATAAGCTGAGGGCCCCCTGTATTTTATTGGGATTTTGTTCCAATTGTCCAAATAACTAATAATTAAAATAGACAATACATAAATTTAGTTGTAGCTTTATGTTTATATTACAAAAGTAAACAATGAAATAGTTATATATTTATTATTGAAAACTGTAATCTATATTGAATATTTGAAATCTTAAATAATACTTAAAAAACTGTAAAGTTCTTTTGTAAATATTTATGTGAAAGACAGTGATTGTTGTATATATATATATATATATATATATATATATATATATATATATATATATATATATATTACATATTCATGTAGTTTTCAATTAATATTAATTGACGTAGGTAAAGATCCATGATACGACGTAAGATACAGATGTTCGAGAATTTACACACATTTGCACAGAATCACGCAATAATCGTGACATCGGCACAGGATATAACAATTTATACTTTGAAGTTATAATACGGTAACCTACATTGTGAGTGAATATCGATTTGGGCGTGGTCTCTTCTGATGTGATTTTGGTCTACATATTTAAATATGTCAAAAAATACATATTTATTTTAAACATTATTGATAAAAGTTAGCGATAAGCGATATAAAGTCTGTTAAGTTGAATTTGCAATATGCTGTTAGGTGCCGCGTACCTATGACCCCTGTATTTCTGTTCATCGACCTACTGTATCACATGTAGGATACAATACACTGACAAGCACACTTCGAACAAAGTTAAACATTCTAATTACACTATTTCGTAAAAAACACATATATTGTACGTAGGTAGTTAAAATACTATTGAAAACATCAATTCCGGCAGCAGATGTACAAAACTACATTATACTTTTTTTGTCTATTGTATAGAAATGAAAAAAGCTCTTACCCATACAAAATACTGGTGGATCCATAATTGAATTCAAATATATTTGTCGTTTGATAAATAACAGCATCCATCATTCCCATTTTTGAAAAACTAACATCACATAATAATACTGTGTAAAAATCGGTTAAACACGAGCATGTATTACAGCTCACGAACCCATGTTTATTCCATTAGTTTTATTTCACAAAATCTTATTTATGCGAACTTCGCAATTCACACATGATTTTTACTAGTTTGCGTTTGTGGACGGCAAGACGTCAACCGACGGTACGATACACCACCCTTTCAACATCACCGTCACACTGGTTGCTACGTACGCTACCATCTGATAGCCGAATTACCAACTAAAATTCGACGCTTGTGCGGCGTTGCCAAATCTCGATTATTTAAGAAACTACTTTTAATACTTTAATCATTTACTTATTTCGGGCATAAATATTTAAATTTCCACTGTAACGACCGAATATTCATGTTTATAGCTGACAATTAATAAATGTTTTCTTTTAAAACCAGCAGATTTGTAAAAAAAATATATAATGCGTAAACGTATTAACTGTATTCTATTTCTGCATATTGTAAGTTTTTTAATATTAAGCGGTGTTTGTAAAGTTATTATAACTTAATAGTAAATTAGATAAAAGTTTAGGCACATAGATACGAATACAATGTCTTGTTCTTGTAATCATGTGTCTAATTTTCAATTATAAACAAACATTAGTCAAGTTACTTCAAAATGTAGACATAATACGGATTTTCGTTAGTTATTTGTTATTTCATATAAACGTACTCAAGGTAATAACAATAATTAATATTGTATTTTTTTAAGTAACATGAAGTAATTTCATATTTTGTCGTACGTTGTCAAGAGGTTGCTGTTAGTAAGGCTCATACAACGATTTTGTTAAACAAACGTGACAATTATTATATATATTTTTGCAAGAACCTTACCACCTTAGTAGAAACAGCATGGCGATTAACAATTTAAAAATAATATTCGCAATTAATAAAACTTATCCTGCACAACATAAACTTATATAACAGTGGGTTTATTTTGCACGAGAAAATATTAAATTATTTATACGGATAATCATTGAAAATGTGAAAAAATCATTTGAGAGTAATATTAATTCAGCTCGCGGTCTGAGTTGGTCGTGAGAGCTGTCCGTTGGAAATGTATCTAGAACGAAAATACAAATAGGTCCAGTGGCGTAACGTGACACTGGGTGCACTAGATTCGCACGTTCTTTCTACAGCTGGCGATAATCAGCTAGCGAATGAAAGAAATGTGGTGTGGTTACGCCACTGCGCGGGTGAGTCCACAAACACAGGGCACAGGGTTAGTGCGGCTGCGGCGCCACGAGCTACGAGCCCAGATGCGCGCTGCCGACCTGCTGCACGTTGTATCCTGCTCGTGCTCCCTGCTCTTGACGTCTTCGTCCAAACTAGTAGTCGACACATCATTCTATGATGATTCCACGGAACTGTACACGCATACGTCTAAAAATAACACGTGCAAGCTCAACACTCAGTATTCATTGTTCGCGAAACATTTTTCCCGCGTATTTCAATTATACAAAAAAATGTGTACATAAAGTAGAAACATTTATTTATCACATTCAGATCAGTTTTAATACATTAATAAATTACATATATATATGTACTTAAATTAGTTTATATATTACATATTGGAATACTGTAAATAAGTGGCTTGCGAAATCCAGCTGATGCCATTTTAAAAATACTTCAGATTCACTTTCATACACATCTGATGTGTTTTCGAGTAAACACCCTAAATACGCAAGGTGGAATACAGCTATTGCACTAAACATTAAATTTGTCATCAATACGTAGGTATGATTTTTATAAACATGTTCACATTTTTTGCACGGATTTGCACCAATACATGCATCAAATATTATGCTGAGTTTATATCTAAATTTATACTCTATATATGTATAAAAACCTAAAGACAATAATACTGCTGCCAATTTTAAATTAAAACCGTGCAGCAATGAAGAGATCATATATGTCATAATCACAGCGAAAAAATTATCCATGGGTTTGCATACTTGGAAAACATCTGTAAATAATCGGATATTTCAACACTATAGTCATTCAACTTTCTATAGAATTCGTCGGAAAGTAACGGAATTTAATAATCATGTTTGTAAACAAACAATATTATTTTATAAATGTATTTAGTAACTATAAATGCGCGACAAGAATTCTCACTAATTTCGAACATAAATGGTCGTTCTACTTTTCCATAAATCAATGTTTTTATTTTCCTTTACTTTCCTTTAACTTACAATTTTTCAACCACATATGCATTGGAATATTCCAGAATATAACAACTTGGACCAAAGATCTAGGGAATTCCATTGAAAGAGGCCGGGTAACTTCAAAACCCCAAGATGTTTCCTTTTTCTTTTTTACATTGACGTATCCAAAACCACCAACAAGCATAGCAGCTTCGGATAAGTACGAAATAAAATAATGGCTCGATCGAAATGAAAATGCTTCTTGATATGCTACAAGCCATCTAATAGCACAAATATTTCATTCAATTCAAATTATTTTTACAAAATATTTCGATACCTACCTCCAATTTTGGGGAATTAAATAATAAGCCCAACAATTCGATAAAGTTAGAAACGCTATTGATGTTAATGTAGTAATAATTACTTGCTTCAACCAATTAATGTCCTGAAATAATAATAAAACATAAATATATTATTTTCTGAATAACTTATTGAAAGTTTCTTACAAGTAAAGGAGACTGAGAATTGAATATAGCTTTATAAGTATTAAATGAAACCCAGGGTCCGAATAGAGCGTTACTTGGACAAAACATGTAACCGGCATATTCAATAGCACTTGGAATTAATTTAATTGTGCCCTTCTTCATATCAAAAGCAATTGATATTACTTTCATTGCAGCAATCATGTGCATTCCACGAGTCTCACTCCAAGCTTCTGCCAATGGAAAATAAAATTCGCTGCAAACGTACAAATTTTTAGTAATAATATATTATATTTGTCTTGAAACTACAAACCTAATTATCAAATATGTAGCACATAAAAAACTGAGATAGTATGGCCAGTTTTTCTGACTTAAATGGTATGTAACAGTACTCAAAACATAGCAAGACAAAATAAAAGAAGATATATAGAATATTGAGGATCTTATAATACAATTGACAACGATTACCCCACATATTGCAGAAAATGCATGGCAAAAGTACTTTGGTACTGGTCCTGTAAATTCAAATAAGAAAATAAGTACATTTATAGACTTGTAATTTGTATCATTATACTTGTCTGTGTGCCTAATCTAAATACTAGATTTATTAAAAGTAGTTTATATATATGGGGCAACACTTCGTACATTGTTGGTTCCAAACACAATTTATATATTTGGTAAAATGTAGTGATTTGTTGCTCAGTTTCATCTTCATATAAAATAGGATTATCCCAGTATCCAGAATATTCCTCCATTTTATTATTCCGTTACTTTTTCCACATTCTATGTTGTTTACTTTCGAAACTTGGTTTGATTCAAACCGGTATATCAATATCAAAATAACAAAAACATGACAGTTACAGGTTATGTATGGATTTGTCAGGGGAACCAACAATATAGGTCCGGACAGTCTGGTGCAAGGACGCTGGTTGGTGTAGCCGACTTCAATAAAACTTGACAACAGTGTATACAGCCGTTTAGTGTGCAACCTCAAATTTTTATTTTGACGTATGCTTTTTTTCTGGTGTATTATCGTTTATATATTTTTCTTGTTTTATTTGTTAGTCTTCCTTATTTGTTATAAACAATTTATGTTGCTAAATAGTACAAAAGATGAAAAATTTACATTATTTTCAACAACTGAAAAGAGCGCCCAAGAAAGCTTTCATTGGATATGGCGCTTCGATCAGATATTATAAATTTATTTTATTTTTATTTTGCACTGATCAGCAACAAAACATGTTTATAATAATTAAGAAAAATTGACAAATGAAAAGGCACAGCAAATAAAGCATAATATACTAAAAAAAAGAAAATGTCAAAGTTAAAATTTGACATTGCACACTAAACAGCTGTTTACGCTGTTGTCATTTTCTGTGAAGATTTCGTTTGTCACGTGACTGCCCCAGCCATGTAATAAATAAGTTTATTATAACGAAAAAATTAAATCTTAATTGATCTTCTTTTTTATATGCTTTTGTAATAATTTTATATCATTTTATGAATATTCACATATTTATTTTTATGAAATATTAAGTAACCTATCGTTAATGAATATGTCATGCAAAAAATAAGGAGCCCATTTCATATTCACAGATAAAAACATTTGCAATTTTTGATACCCGTACTTGACTATCAGCATATAAAATTCTGCTGTTATATAAGCACAACAGGTGAAGTAGAATATTTTTAGTACTCATGAACATAACCCAATTAGTATAATTTTTAGAACTAAATATTAAATAATGGAGAATAAAATTATATTTGATCCAACAAAACATGGGCTTGAGCAGTCCTTTCGCCTGACAAAATTCGCCGATCTTCGTGGATGAGGTTGTAAAATTCCCGCAGAGGTTTTAACGAACCTGTTAGCGGGAATTACAAACACTCCTCAGTGTGAAGGGGAAATAGGTAAATACACATTGATGAATTAAATTATAAATTTATTATGATAATATGAACAGATAATACGATATTTAAAATTAAAAAAATTTACAGGCATAGGATTAGATTCATGTTTGATACCATTAAATCGTCATCACAATCTTTCGTTATTACAAACTACAGATTTCTTTTATCCACTTATAGATGATCCATACATGATGGGTAATAATCTAACATAAATATGTACATTTAATTATAAAAACAAAATGATAAAACTAATATATGTACACAACTGTTTTTACAGGAAAAATAACTTGTGCAAATGTATTGAGCGATTTGTTCGCAATGGGTGTCGTAAACTGTGACAGTTTAATTATGCTGATTTCTGTATGCACACAAATGAATGAAACAGAAAGAAATGCAATAATGCCTCTAATAGTGCAAGGTTTCCAGGTAAGTGTACTGAACAAAATTATATATTGCGAATTAGCTAAAATCTGTTTCTTGGGTACCTGTACAGGACAATGCGGCTGTGGCCAACGTGAAGCCGATATGCCAGACTAGCGCCTTCAACCCTTGGTGTATTATAGGCGGTGCGGCGTCATCAGTATGCCAGCCTGACGAGTTCATCGTGTAAGTTAGTTACCTATAGTTGTATAGCTATATTTATCACGTGTTTAATTACAGACCATCTAAGGCGCAAATTGGTGATGCTATTGTTCTTACAAAACCAATAGGCGCGCAGATGGCATGCAATGCGCATAGATGGTCAGAGGATCAGACACGTTGGGACAAAATCAGCCGTGTTGTAAACAAAGAAGATGTAGACACAGCTTTTGAACATGCGGTGTTATCTATGGCTCGTTTAAACATAACAGGTAAACAACTAAAGTATACTAGCACATATTATAAATCTGTACTTACGACTTACTATAAATTATTTCCTGCTGATTTAATTTCGTTATATTTAGACCGTATTAATTTAGTTCTTGATTTAATCACTCTACCCTTCTACACATGTCTTTACAGAAAACAAAAAAAAAATCCACAGTAATAATTGTAAATTAATTTGAGCTTTTACAGTATCATTTATGCATGACATCACCTTTGATAATGCAATGAAACAAATGCAATTTCCTCCCTCAAGATACTAAAGTAATAAAGTCTTATAATGTAATGTCGTAAATGTAGATTTGTCACAAGTAATAGAAATTGGTGAATAATATACACAGGTGCTGAGCTTATGCATAAGTACAAAGCGCACGCTGCAACAGACGTTACTGGATTCGGATTGCTCGGACATGCCAATAATCTTGCAGAGAATCAAGAAGAAGATGTTCAGTTTGTTATACACATAATACCAGTTATAGCGAAGATGAGTGCAGTAGCTCAAATCCTCGGCAACAGTAAATTTTTAGCGGGTACAACACCGGAAACTTCGGGTATTTATTTAATTTATGCACAGACACAAACAAACATCAATTATATATATATATATATATATATATATATATATATATATATATATATATATATATAAAATAAATAAATATATACATATTATGTATCGTAGGGGGTCTACTGATTTGTTTACCGAACGAACATGCACAAGAATTCTGCGATGAAATCGAGAAGAAAGATGGTTGGCCAGCTTGGGTCGTAGGCGAAGTAATTAAGGGAGACAAGACAGCTAGGATGGTGGACAATCCAACAGTGATTGAAGTTACATTTAATAAGTTATAAATTTTAATTGCACTGTTTTCAGTAGTTTCCGCTAGTATGACAGAATTTGGATAAACTCCATTTGGAGGGCCAAATTTCTTGAAGTTGTGTCGTAATTACACCTATGAAACATGTGTTTTCCAATCTGTTATAACTGTACAAATTTAATAAATAGCTGTTTATTATAAGATATTATGTTTGACTGTTAGATACACCTCATATTCTGTAACTTTTCAGTACCATATTGGGTGCATGTGAATACCGCTGTCCAGTGATTATTATTAAGAGCTACTTGATGAGATATGACAGATATACATTTATTAATAATAATCTCAACATATTTGTTCCTTGATGACGGCACGATTGTCGTTGAATTTATTTCGTGTGCATTGCACATATAATATAGTGTCTACTTTATTTTCTTAATATTTACAGTTAAATCATAGAACATTTAAATAAAAGTTTTTGGACCAGGATTGTATTTACAATAAAATTATACAAATAGTTATAATTCAAAAAAATTCTTTGGCTTACTTGTTAATATGCTCACAGGCCCTGCTTTTAATGGTAAAACAATAAAAATCAGTCATTTATAATAATAATTCTGTCAAATTGATATGAAATATTTCTGAACAAATGACATACAATTAAATGAAATTTAGATAGCGAAGATATCTGCACCCGTAATAGTAGTTATTGTTATCAAAACATCTAGGAATAGCTCATTCAAATGGAAATCGTATCACTGCCATCTGTATAATAAACAAATGACCCATATACATTTGATCAGTAGTCACTGAAAATTGTACTTTTAGGATTTTGAGATCAACAAGGTCTGAATAGTATTGTAATCATACTGGTCGTGGTTACAATCCATTAGCCTTATTCACACATACAATACACCAAACAATCTGGAATACCAAATTCAGAATGTAGGTACATTCATAAAATATACTCTACTGAAATATAACACACACACACACTATTTTGAAACTTCTAAATTAATATCTATTGCAAATATTTACATTTTATTCCAATTTAATTTATTCATAATTTTACAATTAAAATAAAGTGTCAAAACATTGTGTGTACTATTTGACTTATCCATGAAAATCTAAATTAATGATAACAATTATTTCCACTAACATTCATATAAAAAGTTACAACGTACCAGAAATCATTTAGTAGTATCAGATGAGGAATTGTGCTTATGTGTACACGCAGTTTTGGATTTAATATTTCGCTGTTTGCTGAATGATGCGCGACCTAAAGACGTGCTGCTGCCACCTTCACAGTCCCGACTGATCATTTCCTTCTCTGTTGGCGAGCCTAGCGTGAGGCTGGACATGCTGGATGACAGGTTCATGTTCGAGCTGACGCTCAACATTGAAGGGTATTGCTGCATTTCGCCGTTTTCTCCCTCTGTCTCTTCAACTGGAAGGCAAGTTTCAACCATAGCCTCCAAACAATTTACGAATAATTCGCTGCTTTCCGCCGTACCATTATACTGAAATAATTGAACATAATAATTGAGTAAAATAAGTTGAACATAATGAAAGCTATGGATATCATCAAGCCTTTTACCCATTACTGGATGTGGCACTCTGCAGTAGCAGATCTCGCTAAGTGATATTTTCATGCGTATGAAGTGGTTACCGGCCTCCGAAAGTAATAGTAGAGGAGGAGAAACAGCAGTAATTTTAATGTTGTGAAAATTATTTATCGGCTTTGGAAATCGAACCCAGTTTAATTCGATATCACTGAGCCACCTACCCCACATAGTATACCTCAATAAATTTCTATTACATTTGAACTGTACAATTTTAAGGAAAAAATTAAAAGTGCGTTTTGGCTATTTTTTGCATCAAAATTATCAGGTTCAAATGAAATAAAATTTAATGATAATCACTATAAGTAATATACTAAACTTTTTATTACATTCCTCCAAACCGTTTTTCAGAAATAAAATAAAAATTTTGAACTTATTTTCCATTATTATTTGTTATAATACTTTCAATATTTAACTTGAAAAATATGTACTATACATAATATGTGTCATTTATAATAACAATTATATGATAGGTGATTCAATGGCATCGAGTCTGCCTGTGGATTTGAGAACCCGAGTGCGATTCCCACAGCCGACAATCAATGGCTACTTCTCTATTAACATCTTTGGCGGCCATGATTTGACGGCTGGTAACCGCACTTCATGCGCAAAATATATCACTTACCAAAATCTGTTAGGGCAGAGTGTCACACTCAGTAATGGGTAGAAGGCGTGATGACATATTTTATTTATTTATATTAACAATAATCTTGCATGATTAATTGAAGAGAAAATCTATCAAAAGTGACTAGCTCACTAGCAAATCTAACGGGAATAAAAGTGTGCTAAGATTAGCATTGCCTACCTTAGTGTATGGTCCAGCAAATCTCCACAATCCACCAAAACCACAACTTTGTAAATAATGTAACTGCTGCTGACTCGTATCTTCACACGCGATCATATTTTGTATAATAGTTTGTACTGCATTTAAAATCACTTGATCGTGACAAGTTGTCAATACATTGGTAATTTTCATATCTAGCAGATTATATCTGAAATAAGGCGTTATTCGATAAATATTAATTTTACTGACAAATGTCGTTTGACATACATGACTGGAAATACTTTTGGGAAAACAATGGCACCTTCAGCCAAATACTGATACAGAATGCGGGTTTCTGTTTCATCTGTACTGTATTTAACAAGTGTGGCGAGTACGGTGAGAACGAGAGCTTGAGTGGTGAAATCCGTGAGTACTTCTGGATCAAGTAGAATGTTGTTCTCATTGCTGACAGAAACGCGCGCACTTCGGTCCTGTAAACAGACGGCCGAGTAGCCACTTTAGGCAAGATTTGATCGAGACGTAAACAAACCACGTGGAGTCTAATATAAACACGCTCATTTATACAAAAAACATCAATGCAACCCAAACATAAAGAGTGATCGCGAACAGAATTTGACAAAAGCAGAAAGCAAAAGAGCAAACTCAACAGAACACACATCATGCTAGGTTCTAAGAAGTGCAAACATGAAAGTAGCCATTGATTGTGAACAGTTAGTAATCAAATGCAACTGAATTACATGAAAAGTTTACCTTGGACTCGGGTTCATCGAGAGATTTTTGTTCTTTGGTGGTTGGCACCGAAAATGAGCGCTGTGTTTTGAACAGGACGCGAGCGTTCTGGTGGTGGCCACCCCAGCCATTCAGGCAGAGCAGGCATACAAGACACAGGCAAGGATTCATTTCAAGTTAGTAAAACAATCAATCAGTCAGTCATCATACAAGACAATCAAAAAGTGTTATGTTACTGAAATTATATAGTTTGAGTATTAAGTATTACTAGATCGTTTGTAATATGATGGATGTAGTTATAAGTGTTGCAACCGACAGGCGTTAGCAAGAGCACATTCACAGAGTCACGTGAGAAAAACACGTATGTACGTAATATACGCAATACGAAAAGTAATATCATCTATTGCAGCTAACGTAATGTAACGTAACGTAACGAAACGAACGTAAGATGTAACGAGAGACAATAAACAGACAAGAACTGGAGACACAGAGATAAGACAGAACACGTGTACCTGTAAGTAAGAAGTAAGAGAAAAGTGAACGGAGTAATAGAGAAAAAGTAGAGAACAAGGAAGCGTCACGAGACGATAGGCGATAGGCGGAGTGCGGACAGGGCGATAGGCCGCACTGGCGTAGTTGAGAGTTGAACTGGTACCGTGCGTCGTGCACGTGCTGCATAGAGCGTTGCGCAGGATATGGAAATGGCATAAGGTAAGATGCAGCTGGCACTGAGCTGAGAAGTGGAGGAAAGCGAGTCTATGTGTCTTACTTTGGCGGCGGAGACAGGCGTACCAGGCTCGGGCCGGCTGTCTCCGACGTTATTTGAAACATGCTGTTGCGACTGTATTTGCGATTGGTTTTGTTGAACTGGCACTGAACTAGATCGCTGGGTACGAAACGAAGATCTGACGGTGGGGGGAGCCCCATTGGACTCCGAGCTCTGACTCTGACCTGGACTCAATGCTTGACTAATATTCACCCCGACACACTGATTGGGTGTTAAATCCAAACTCCGCCAGCCTTTATTTGTCGAGACTGTGGCTGTATTAGTGACGGATGTATCAACCTGGTTAGTTTATTTCAAATTACATATTCAACAGTTTCTCTTATCGTCAACTAAATGTAATAGAACTCAAAGTGATCAAGCACAATTCATGTTGAATGAACTGAAAGCTTGCAAGAAGCAAGGACGTTACTGTAACACTGACCCACCTGTTGTGTAGTTGCTTGCTTGTGTTGACGTGCCTGTGCGATGGCAGACTGGTCCAGAAGATCCCACGATTTTTGGCGCCGGTTAGTGGAGATAGTCGTACCACCGATTGTTCCAGAAGTTGAACCCGTCATCGATAGAGATGTCGGAGGAACAGTGGCTCCTAACGACACTGGAACGGTGGGTGTGGGCTGACTCTGCGGTACTAAGTTATCAGGAAGAAAATTCTCTTGTGATATGGAATCAGCAGTAAAACGCGGCAATGAATGTTTTATATGGCATCGACTTCTTACTTCTTCTGACACTGATACCAAAGCTAGAATAAATCATTTATAAATACATTTCAAATTTCAAATAGAAAAATAATCAATAACAACCTGTGAGATATGCCACACTTTCAGGTGTCACTTCGAATTTATCCCTTCGCTGCGGTTTAGCAACTATTGCTAATAACATAGTAAGAACTCGAGCTGTCCTTGAAACTGTTGTAGGGGTTGGATGTCGGAACCCTTTTAATAAATGTCCTACTAGAGCAAAATGGAAGTTTACTTTGAAACTGAGACCAACTGCATGATCCAGTTGTTTGAAATGCCATTCTAATGGTTCTCGAGTAGCCATCATTACTTGTTCCAAAGACTAAAATTAAATCAAAACAATACCTATTAATAATAATATTTAAATATATATATATATATATATATATATATATATATATATATATATATATATATATATATATATATATATAAATCACTGAAATATAAATATTAACTAGATTTAAACATGAAAAGTTAGAATAAAAATTCAAAGTACCAATTTTTCAAAAAATTCTTAAACTTTTTGTCTACACATACAAAATTTGTTTTCCATGTTTATAGTATACTACGAGAAAATATTCATTGAAATAAAAATAATGCATGTAAAAAAACATAAATAAGCTCTCAAATTAATTTATAATACAAGACAGTACTAGCAAGTTGAAATGAAAAACACAAAATGTGTTTTCAACTATTGCTAATCTATCAAGATGGCGAACTCCATGCACAGTACCCAGAATCAGAATTCCCTAATTTTAGTTTAGTTACATTAATATTACCTTTTCCTCGAATAGTCCTTGGGAATCCAAAGTATGTAAATTTTGTTCTAAAAGTGCTAAACCAACAGCATACAATGATGACTCATCCAACTGTAACACTGAAGTTCCAACCCAGAACAATGCTCTATGTATAGGTGATTCTGGTCTAAGTAAAGGTTGTAGTCTAGTTAAACACATAATCAATGCTTCTAGAAGAGTGATATCATTGAAACTTTCCAGCGCTTTCACAAGAATTCTCAATAGCTGTTTAATATCTTGATCAGTAATACTTTTACTTATGCAACCGAATACAATTAATGCTCTTGGCTGCAAAGCGGGATTAAAGCAAAATGCAAAACATTTCACCAATGATGTCCAATTGCTCAGCCAATCACACTCTGGTATATCGCGCATACATGCTTCCATAATTTCCAATAGAGCATCAGTTATAACTTCCAAAGAGCTGAGAGATAACCGTTCGCGATCTGCAGATGCCCCAGAAAAACTACGCTCATTGCCATACCTATAAAATAATGATCGTTATTTGCTACAATGTTATTATTTAGAGATGTAAATACCATCTTTCATTTGGATGTCGGTAACTGGACCTGAAGGCAGTTACCGCAGCCGATTTTACTTTACTAATACCAAACAGCAAATAAAATTTCGGCAATGAGAATTCATCTAATGATAATCGAAGTACGCGTTGTGTCTCCTCTGAAATAATCAAAATAGTTTTAAATGAAATAATTAAAAATTTAAAATAATATATACCGGAGAATGAAGGTTTGGTACAAGTGCATAAAGAATGAATTATGTTTATGACCAATCCGTGAGTAGAAGCTCGCATACTCAACGATCCTGAACAAACTAGAAAAGTTACTGTATGGAACAAATAGGGTAAATGTCTAGCCACGTCTAAGCAATTATTGAATGACAACATAAGTAAATATCGAGCTAATATCGCAATATCGTCCCACATCATGTGCTGTTCAAGAAGTTGTGTTGGCGACTGACATGTTTTGTCGACAACCTGAAACAAAAGTTATAGCAATAATTTAATTTTTATTTTTATTAGTTCCATCATTTTTACCCGACACAATCGGCCAATAACTTTTTTAGCAACTAACTGAACGTTAGCAGAAGCAAGAGCCACTGCAGTGTCAGCCATAATTTCAACCATTGAAGAACCTAGTCCAGAATTGACAGAACGATGGATAAAATTATCCAATACCATGTCTATAAGTTCTGGTACTTGTCCAATTGAACCCCAAATTTTAGCTTGAATTGAGGGATACATTTCAACTTCTTCAATAGTTAATATGATCAATTTTTCTAATATCTGAGCAACTTGTTTTTGTCGTTTATTCTCTTCAGATGGTTTACAAAATCTGTAATATAATATATGTTATAAAACAAAGATTTAAAATTATTATTGTACAATCATACCTGACCAAATTAGCAAGCCATGGAGTCATATATTCTAAACATAAATGTTTTAATTCAATACTAGATACCCTGAAACCTTGTATACATTCTTCTAAAAATTCTAATGTCAGATGAGGCTCATTTGTAGCTAGTTTTTCACTAACTGACTTGATAAAAATAGTATTGTTAGATGGTATGCAAAGTCCTAAATAATAATCAAAGTAAACCTATGTTTCAACATAATTTATTATTAACTAACCTGAAGTTTCCAAAAGTTGGCCCTCAATTTTTAAGTCAAATGTAGCAGTTAAAGCACAAAGTTGATTATAGGCAGCTGTTCTCAAATTTGGATCAGAAGAACCCAAATTCAACAGAGCCATATTTAGCAAAGTACCAGGTACATCTTTTGGACGAATTTTTTGATGAACTGTGACGGAATCCTTTGGAATACAATAATATCAATTATTTTCAAGCAAAGAATAATCGAACTTATTTTACATGATAATTAAAATTAATTCAGAATCTACAATCGAATAAACATACATTGCAATATACTTACAGGCTGACTAAGCTCCCATCGATTCCGTATGTGGATAATAGCTTGAACTATACTGTCACAGTCATTATGAATGAAGCTCAGCGGTCCACTTTCATTTGCAATTGTCAAAGTGAATTGATTATCGTCAACCAAACATACTTCTTCAATTTCTGAAGCATAGTAAACATCATTCAATAACACAGAATGGGATAAAACTTTTGTTTTCTCAGCAGATGTAATTTGTATAGCTGTTGGACCAACCTGCAATAACGAAATATTATAGTAAAAATTCTCAAATGGCACTCAAATATATTATACTTTAATTGCAACTTTTGTATCTTTGTGAGAAAGTTTTAATGCATTGTTGAAGACTTTCAAATCTTCGTCTAAGCTAAGAGTAGCACCAGGTAATTTTTGTTGATCAGGATCAATGCAATCATTCAGTCGTGCTGGATTATCAATGAAGACCAATTTTCTGTTACCCTAGAAACATAATTTATACATTAACAATAACAACAACAAAAAATGTTATAAAACTAACTCTTAAAGGTGCTACTATTCTATCATGAAATTTAGTATATTCTCGAACCCAGCTATTACAGTTGTAAATGTAAGCTGCATAAATATTTTCATATGCAACTTTAGGAAGTACATGAAACCATTTTTGCAAAAATTCTGTCCTGTAAACCGAAAAAAAAAATTAATAAGTATTTAAAAGTAAAAGTAATAGTAATAACATACCTAAATCTGTTATCGGAACAAGTGTGTGTAAAATCAACTACCACTTCAAATGGTGAGTGACAAAATGGTTTCAATGTGAGAAGAACATGATATATCAGTAAATCTCCATTTGTTTCTCCGATTCTATAAATATATATAGTTTTAAATTTAAATGTTATTAATTTTAAATAAATTTGAACATATACTTATATCGTCTTGCAATGTAATAGAACACAGGATATCCCAGTTTGCTAGTTCCGGCTTGGTAAAAAATATTCAACGTCTTTATAGATTTAAATTCTTCTTTTTCATGCATATTATGTTTAACCATAATTTCTTCAAAATTTGTTGATGACATGTCTATTGAGCTCCATCGAGCATACGATGAAAATAATAAGCTACAATAAAAAAATATTATATGTAGTTTGACCGAGTTTCCTTGTTATTAGAACATTAAATAATCATACGACGTACTGCGAATCAACGGGTTTATGTTCAGGTGGCCCCAAATAAGCTAACAGTGTAACCATTTTATCAAACGGTCTCCGCCCAACTGCTTTATGATCTCTACTGCTTGATAAATAATCTCCTATTCTTTCTTGATGATTCCACAATAATCGATGCAACGCCAAAACATTTGCATCACTAATAAACGACATTGAATGTGAAGCCTGATCAACTGTTTCACAATCTGATGCAATTTGAATAAAAAATCGTCTGCCAATCTCAAAATGGGCTCTAAGAAAATCATTAAATGGTAGCATGTGTTGTTCTTTGCTAAATTCAACATGATTTGCAATGTTTTGTAGAATTTTGGACATCAGCATTAGACCACGTTTAACTGTTGGTGGTACTTGCTTAGACACAATTCCCATTTCTTGTGGTGAGACGATAGCTGGGTTAATAAATCGTAGGAATATGACAGTACCTACTGCTCCAATGTTATTTTGCGGGAATTGAGGAAACCGTTTACTAAGGACTTGGTATAAACAGTGACACATTGATCTAAGTTGTGGTGGAAATTTATCTGCTGAACTAACTATTGCATCAAAGACTTTCTGAGTTAAGGCAATTAGATTGTGACGATTTTTCTCTATATCCTCATTTTCAATCCTAAAAAGAATTAATTTTAGTATAAGCTTGTAAAGTAAAGAAACTATAAACAAAGCTAAATAACAATTATAAAATTCATTGATTAAGGAAGATACATGTTTATTGAATTACATATAAATTGATATTTCGTTTAATGATATCAAATTTATTTTTTATATAATAATATGTCTTCGTGTTTACTCAACAATATTATCTCTATTTCTCTGTAAAACAGCAATTTTTTAATTATTTGAAAGAAAAATGGAAAAATCCTTTAAATAAAAGTAATAGCAAGATTTAATTATATACGTATTTTAAATAAATAAATAAATATATCATCACGCCTTCTACCCATTACTAGGTGTGGCACTCTGCTAAAGCAGATCTCGGTAAGTGATATATTTTTGCGCGTGAAGTGCGGTTACCAGTCGTCAAATCACGGCCCCCAAACATGTTAGTGGTGGAGGAGCCACAGGGATAGCTTTTTCAAATTATGAAAATTTGTCGCATGTGGGAATCGAACCAGGGACCTCAGGATCCACAGGCCGACTTCATACCACTGTGCTAGCCATCCCATATATATACGTATTTTATCTGAAATAATTTAGGAACAGCAGAAAATAAAAGTTAGTCAACTATTAGAGAAGCATCTTTCCTTAGTCAGCGTTCATACTAACGGATATTAATGCTGAACATAAACTCACCTTGCTGGATCAACTTCAAAACTACCACCGGGTTCATCCAATAAAGGATTAATAAGAGGCTCAAGTAAATTTTGTAGATATGAAGCTCCATATATTTTGAAACAAAACGCCATTATTTTACTACCCAATGAATTTCCCCGAAATAAAGTCTGCATACAATCGGAAACTTCTACTTCTCGATAAAACATATTCCATAATAGAGGTGAAAGTAAATGCTTAGCGTCAAATAAAGTGACGAAAACTCTCGCTAATTCGTCCATTTGCGAGGTAGTTACAACATTTGCTAACGCCATAGCTATTGGCAGTTCACCTTTATCACTTATCATAGTAACTAATTGCACTAATTGTTCAAATCTATCTGCTAAGACAGTTTCGGCCAGCGTATCAAATTCGGTACCTTGTTGTAAGATTTTTGTAAGAACTTCCATGAAAGCTGCTCTTGTTTGTAAATCGCGGTTGTATCCCAAATCTAAAGAATAAAATTAGTACAAAATTGTTACTCTTTATTTAAATGGCAGATGCAAAGGTCGGTTATCTATTTAAAATTACTACAACTTTTGTAAATGTTAAAATAAATTTTAAAAACTCAAACTATCAAATTGAACAGCTCTGCACTGATGGCCATGATTTAACTAACGGCTGGGGATCCCTCTACAATAGCAATTACCAGAGAAATGGGTAAAATGTGACAATTTGAAAATTTGTTAGAAAATTCTAAAATAACATCTGTATGTTGATAATACCATTGTACATTCAGATTGTAATAAATTTATTCCAACTTTGCTTAACATGAAATAAATCTCAAATATAGTACAGGACACCTACAATTTATGGAGAAATCAGAACCACTCAGACGCAATTAAAGTCAGCGAAGATTGAATCCGCGAACTCTCAATTATGAAGAGAGAATGCACCCATACGTGTATAACTGCCCGTAAAAGCAATTTCGATCTGAATAAAGTTATGAAGTTTCTTTTATAAAGCAAGATTTGTTTTTTGTCACCATTTGCTCGTCAATTTAATTTATAGAAAAGTGCTTCAAATAAAAGTTGTAGAGATTTAAATTCTTCATTTAAATCAATAAAGAAATTATGTTTTCAACAATTTATTAGTTCAAAAATTAAGTATAAAAGTTTCAAAAAAAGGTGATGTTTTTAATTATTTTCCCATGGAACTTGAAATGTAGAACGTTTTTGCTGTTTAATATTTCTTACAAACATACATATCATACATATATGTCTTCACGCTATATTCCATCAAATGTGGTAGCACGAGCCCTAAAATCACTCATAAAATATTCACTCATTACATTCATCAAATAATCAGCCCTCGTCAAACATTCTCATCCAAACACATCACCCTCACTTAAACCAAATTAATAGATTACTCCATATGAACTCATTTATTTATTACACTCGAAATTATTTATCTCACACAACAAACCTTCAATCACATCTATCCAATCATTTCTATTCACTTATCATTCATCTTCTTTCTTCGAAGTACATAACGTATGCATAAAACATCTCAAATTACTCATGCTTACTCCTAACAACGAATCTACAAAGATTAGAAAAGATGAAAGCGATAGCCTGCACTTATATATGAAAGAAATGTCCACACAATGTAGTAACTGAAAATGAAACAAAAAGATAAGAAAGGAAGAAAGTGTCGCTCTACGCTTGTTTTTTAAAGTGAATTCCACACAATTGCAGTTAAACACTCAATGTAAGATCAGAAAACGAATAAAAAAGATAAGAAACGAAGGAAATGTTGTCTCTGCGCTTGTTTTTGAAAGTGAATTTCACACAATTGCAGGTAAACATTCTAATCAAATTACTAAATAACAAAACTAAAATCAAAAATCCTGCACTTTTCTTAAATCATCAGATTCATTCCGCAATTAATCTTCGCCAAACGATCCTATCCTGACACACCACTTTAGATTCAACCACTTTCATAATTCCTTTCATACAACCACGTTTGTCCCTTATACTAGGAAAATTTCGTTCACGCAACAATCCTTCAATTATATTCATCCATTTATTCATAGATAGCCCACGCAATCTTTCACCCTAACTACATTCTTCTCAATTTCACACTCATCATACACCAATGTATTCCGGACACGATCTCTTCTAGTATAACCACACGCACCCCGCAAATACATCACTTCCACAGTAGTTATAAGACGTTCATGTTTCTTCATCCACACCCAACATTCACTACCATACATCAATGTTGGCACTAAAACACCATTATACACATTCAATCGAGCATATCTGGATACATTCACAATTCGAGCAAAAGTTCCCAGGGCACCCAATACCTTGCATCCTGCAGATACTCTTCTTTCAATCTCATTGTCAATACGTCCATCCCTAGAAAACATACTACCCAAATATAAAAACTCATTCACTTGACCCAATCTCACACCATTCAATGAAACATTGCAATCAGTCACCAAATCGCTCTTCTCAAACACTAATACTTTACATTTATCAACATTTAATAACAGATTTAAATCTTTTCTTCATTTATATTTAGAATCATTCGTCTCAATTGCTCTTCAGATTCACCCATAACAACAATATAATCCGCATTCGCTAATGCAGGCACTATACTACCACCAATATGTACACAATCCGCCCCATTCAACGTCGTTCGTAACAACACATCCATGTACAAATTAAAGAGCCACGGAGACATTCCACAACTTTGTTTCACGCCAATATCTATACAAAACCAATCACTCAAACTACCATTAACTCTCACCGCAGCCTCACTATCCTCATACAGCGCACACATTGCCCCCAACAAATTACCATTTATACCGTACTGTAGAAGTACATTCCATAATGTCTCGCGATGAACACTATCATATGCTTTTTAAGATCGAAAAAGCCACAGAACACCTTCATCTTCATAGCAAGTGACATTTCAACAATCATATGAAGAGAAAACATTTGATCCACACACCCTCTCTCAGGCAAAAAACCACCTTGCATATCGCTTAACTTAGAGATTGTTAAGAATATTCCCGTACAACTTCCCTACCACATTCAGCAAACTTATCGCACGGAAATTAGTACATTCACTCGAACTACCTTTACCTTTAAATAAAGGACAAATGATAGCACGTTTCCAATCATCAGGAGCCACACACCGTTTTAAACAAAATCTAAACAAATAAACTAACCAATCAAATAACCTCTCGCCTCCATACTTCAACAACTCATTCAATATACCATCCAAACCGGGATCCTTACCATTCTTCAGACGCATCAGTGCAAAACTAACATCACTCTCATCTATATTCCATTCATCACCACTAACATTTTCACTAGAACCATTCGATCTATTAATGCTACCATATAAAGCCCTAAAGTACTCACTCATCTATTCGTAACATCTGATTCATTCCACAATAACTCAATACCATCAAATAATAGTCATTCGTACCCAATTCAGCACTACGCTTCACAATTACATTTCTCAATCGTTCATCATATAAAATAAAATCAATCATACTCCGTCTATTCTCACTCACATTCTCCCATGTATACAAATGAGCTAATTTATGTTTAAAGACAGAGTTGGAAACAAAGAGATCACGCTCCTAACAGAAAGAAACTATTTTCCTACCGTTTTCATTCACTCTCGCATCACCAAACTTACCCAATACATTCCCAGATATGCTTCTCTTAACTCCCACCCAGCCATTTAAATCACCACAAACAATAACTTTCTCACCTAAATCACATGAATCAATAACACTATCTAACAAATTCCAAAATCTATCGTTTTCAAGATCATTTTCGGATTCAGTTGGGCCATAAACCGACAGAACGAAGATTCTATGAAAGCCTACCTTTAATCTCAGCCAAAGAATTCTCGATGAAGTACAACCATAATCCCTCACAAACGGTTTCATTCTTTCACTAACAAGCACACCCACACCATGCTTCGCATGTTCATTCTTAGTAACACCCGACCACAAGCAAAACATTCCATCCACCTCTTCTTCACTACATCCTTTCCTTTTATTCTCACTGACACATAAAACATCAACATTATACACACGCATTACATTCATCAATTTATTTTCTTTACCAATTATACATCTAACATTCCACGTACCAAACTTACATTAATCAAATTTCACCCATTTATTCTTCATTCAAAGAAATAAAAAAGGGTTCTCTCGGTAGAAGAGAAGAGGTTAAGGTAGATTATCAGGTTTATCCTTAACTATAAATGAAAATAGAAATCAGTTACATTCACACAACTGTCAAACGTCAATCACATCTAAAAACAAAACATAACTCAGCGTTTCTATGCACGTAACCAATATAAACAAATAACGATATGAAAGAAAATATAAACATACTATAAAAAAAACTAAACTACTATAAAAATGTAAGATAACACTTATCTTAGTAAAACGATATTCAAAAAGTCCGGTGACAAACAGTATATTTAAATTCAACTCCAAAAATCCAGTCAAAAACCCAAATAAATTTCTCACTTGACGGGCGAGTGCTATTTATTCTGTTGTCTAGGGAATGAATATTTCTTAAGTAAGGATAATTAAAATTTGATTAAAATAGTAATTTTCTAAAATATGTTATAATTAATAATCATAAATTGGTTCGATTCCCACAGCCGACAATTTTCACCATATTCAAACTATCCCTGTGGGCCGTTATCTGACGGCTGGTAACCGCACTTCACGCGCAAAATATATCACGTACCGAGATCTGTTACGGTAGAGTGCCATATCCAGTAGTGGGTAGGTGTGAGAAATATTTATTTTTTATTTTATTTATGAATTTAAAAATTATAACAATGTTTAAAAATAAAATATTTCATCAAGTAAAACATCAAATATCTTTTCAAACTTTCACAGTTAAATGAGTAAAATTAATTCTATTAAATGGCTTGGATGCAGAATTTTAATATGTAAAACTGTTACTTGGAGCTATTCTCTCTAAAATAATTTGGCGAGCAATGCCAACGGAAAAACTTACATCTCATGTTAAATGCATATGACCTGCTTTTTATGCTTAAAAGAATTATATAATTTCGACTTTTAAACTGGGATAACATAGACACCACTGAAGGTCAATTATATATCTGTATACAGTTCAATGGATATAATATATCTTTCTGATGTATGTTATGTCAAATTTTGCAAGGTGAAGCGCGAAGCTAATATTTTCGAATTATACTTATAAAAAATGGCGCAGGTAGTCCTCCTTTAATTTTAACACATGATTAGTTCTTTCTTGTGATCATCTCAATATCAAAAAATCTGATGTGGCACCACACGACTTTCTTATACACAGCATATTTAATATTCAGAATATATAATACTAGCGATCGGCCTGGCTTTGCCAGGCCTTCACGCTATGCTCCGCGGACACTGAAATAGGATTCACTTCTGTAAGACAATTGACACTATATAAATCAAATTATTAGGTTTTGATGCATTTTTACTAAAACAATTGCCGATCGAATAATATTTAATTTTCTACGCAAGCCCTTCAATAGACCTTTCATTTGATACCAAACACGATAGGTTTTGATGCGTTTTTACTAAAACAATTGCCGATCGAATAATATTTAATTTTCTACGAAAGCCCTTCAATAGACCTTTCATTTGATACCAAACACGATAGGTTTTGATGCATTTTTACTAAAACAATTGCCGATCGAATAATATTTAATTTTCTACGCAAGCCCTTCAATAGACCTTTCATTTGATACCAAACACGATAGCTTTTGATACGTTTTTACTAAAACAATTGCCGATCGAATAATATTTAATTTTCTACGCAAGCCCTTCAATAGACCTTTCATTTGATACCAAACACGATAGGTTTTGATGCATTTTTACTAAAACAATTGCCGATCGAATAATATTTAATTTTCTATGCGAGCCCTTCAATAGACCTTTCATTTGATACCAAACACGATAAGTTTTGATGCACTCTTACTAAAACAATTGCCGATCGAATAATATTTAATTTTGTACGCGAGCCCTTCAAAAGATCTTTCATTTGATGCTAAACACGATATGTTTTGAAGCAATTTAACTAAAACAATTGCCCATCGAAAAAAATTGAATTCTCCATGCGAGCCCTTCAAAGGACCTTTTGCTTGATACCAAACACAATAGGTTTTGAAGCACTTTCACTAAAACAATTACTGATTGAAAAAATCTCATTTCTACACGCGTGACCTTCAAAACTTTCGTATTATACCATATACGATAAATTTCGAATTTTGATAATAAATTTAAATAAATAATAATAAAATTGTATGTAATGTACATTGCCGTGAACAATATTTGCTTAGTTTTACTATATATTTTTACCGAGAACAATTTTGGTTTGGTTTACCTGTATACTTTATATAACTTGTCAATTTGACGTTTAAACCAACTTCATAGTGAACTGTTAAAAATTTACTTTTTAAATATACATATTTGAAATGTGTAATTATAATAAAAACGTCCCCTCATTTCCCCAATATGTGTAAAATATTTCCAAACTACTCACAGATATTTCATATTTACGTAATTTATAATTAAAAATGCGACATGTCCACTGACAAACGTCAAAGTGACGTTTGATCTTCTTAAAAATTTCAAAGCCTCCACACTCTTAGTTGATTTTGCCCCAAAAAAGCATGTTTTTTCAAGTTTTCTCACACATCTTGTGTAGGAAAAAATCTAAGACTAACAAAAGGCATCCCCCATGATTGACCTCTATCAAATAAAAAAAGTTTCAAATTAATCGGACAAACCGTCTAGGCTGTAGAGGTGAGCAATTGACCGTGATGAATCCTTATATATATAGATATGCCCCTTACGCTTTTAGTATTAGGACTAGCGGTCAGCCTGGCTTCGCCAGGCCTTCACGCTATGCTCCGCAGACACTGAAATAGGATTCACTTCTGTAAGACAATTGACACTATATAAATCAAATTATTTCCGAAGTAAAAGTTTTCAATTTTGCATGTCTGTCCTTTGAAATACATTTAATTGATCCAAGCACGATAGGTTACGAAGCTCTGGCACTACAAAATTGACAATAAAAAAAAGGCCCATTCAGCACACGAACTCTTTAAGCGACCTTTCATTTGATACCAAACACGATAGGTTTTGATGCAATCTTACTAAAACAATTGCCGATCGGATAATATTTAATTTTGTACGCGAGCTCTTCAAAAGATCTTTCATTTGATACCAAACACGATAGATTTTGATGCAACCTTACTAAAACAATTGCCGATCGAATAATATTTAATTTTGTACGCGAGCTCTTCAAAAGATCTTTCATATGATACCAAACACGGTAGGTTTTGATGTACTCTTACTAAAACAATTGCCGATTGAATAATATTAAATTTTCTACGCTAGCCCTGCAATAGACCTTTCATTTGATACCAAACACGATAGGTTTTGATATATTGTTACTAAAACAATTGCCGATCGAATAATATTTAATTTTGTAGGCGAGCCCTTTAAAAGATCTTTCATTTGATACCAAACACGATAGGTTTTGATGCAACCTTACTAAAACAATTGCCGATCGAATAATATTTAATTTTGCATGCGAGCCCTTCAAATGACCTTTCATTTGATACCAAACAAGATAGGTTTTGATGCATTTTTACTAAAACAATTGCCGATCGAATAATATTTAATTTTGCACGCGAGCCCTTCAAAAGACCTTTCATTTGATACCAAACACGATATGTTTTGAAGCACTTTCACTAAAACAATTGCCGATCGGATAATATTTAATTTTGTGCGCGAGCCCTTCAAAAGACCTTTCATTTGATACCAAACACGATCAGTTTTGATGCACTCTTACTAAAACAATTGCCGATCGAATAATATTTAATTTTGCATGCGAGCCCTTCAAATGACCTTTTATTTGATACCAAACACGATATGTTTTGAAGCACTTTAACTAAAACAATTGCCGATCGAAAAAATTCGAATTCTGTATGAGAGCCCTTCAAAGGACCTTTTATTTGATACCAAACACGATAGGTTTTGAAGCACTTTCACTAAAACAATTATTGATTGAAAAAATCTCATTTCTACATGCGTGACCTTCAAAACTTTGGTATTATACCATATACGATAAATTTTGAATTTTGATAAATTTAAATAAATAATAATAAAATTGTATTTAATGTAGATTGCCATGAACAATATTTGCTTAGTTTCACTATATATTTTTACCGAGGACAATTTTGGTTTGGTTTACCTGTATACTTTATATTACTTGTCAATTTGACGTTTAAACCAACTTCACAGTGAACTGTTAAAAATTTACTTTTTAAATATACATATTTGAAATGTGTAATTATAATAAAAACGTCCCCTCATTTCCCCAATATGTGTAAAATATTTCAAAACTACTCACAGATATTTCATATTTAAGTAATTTATCATTAAAAATGCGACATGTCCACTGACAAACGTCAAAGTGACGTTTGATCTTCTTCTTAAAAATTTCAAAGCCTCCACACTCTTAGTTGATTTTGCCCCAAAAACGCAGGTTTTTTCAATTTTTCTCGCACATCATGCGTAATAAAATTATGAATTTATAAAAAGGTCACATTTCAAGTTGGTCTCTATCAAATAAAAAAAGTTTCAAATTAATCGGACAAACCGTCTAGGCTGTAGAGGTGAGCAATTGACCGTGGTGAATCTATACAAATATACTGATATACAAATATACCTCTACGGCTTTTAGTATATGGACTAGCGGTCAGCCTGGCTTCGCCAGGCCTTCACGCTAGGCTCCGCGAACACTGAAATAGGATTCACTTCTGCAAGACAATTGACACTATATAAATCAAATTATTTCCGAAGTAAAAGTTCTTAATTTTGCATGTCTGTCCTTTAAAATACATTTAATTGATACCAACCACAATAGGTTAGGAAACTCTGGCACTACAAAATTGACAATAAAAAAAAAGTCCAATTCAGCACACGAACTCTTTAAGCAACCTTTCATTTGATACCAAAGACGATAGGTTTTGATACATTTTTACTAAAACAATTGCCGATCGAATAATATTTAGTTTTCTACGCGAGCTCTTCAATAGACCTTTCATTTGATACCAAACACGATAGGTTTTGATACATTTTTGCTAAAACAATTGCCGATCGAATAATATTTAACTTTCTACCCGAGCCCTTCAATAGACCTTTCATTTGATACCAAACACGATAGGTTTTGATGCATTTTTGCTAAAACAATTGCCGATCGAATAATATTTCATTTTCTACGCGAGCCCTTTTATAGACCTTTCATTTGATACGAAACACGATAGGTTTTGATGCATTTTTACTAAAACAATTGCCGATTGAATAATATTTCATTTTCTACGCGAACCCTTCTATAGACCTTTCATTTGATACCAAACACGATAGGTTTTGATGCACTCTTAATAAAACAATTGCCGATCGGATAATATTTAATTTTGTACGCGAGCCCTTCAAAAGACCTTTCATTTGATACCAAACACGATAAGTTTTGATACACTCTTACTAAAACAATTGCCGATCGAATAATATTTAATTTTGCATGCGAGCCCTTCAAAAGACCTTTCATTTGATACCAAACACGATAGGTTTTGATGCATTTTTACTAAAACAATTGCCGATCGAATAATATTTAATTTTGTACGCGAGCCCTTCAATAGACCTTTCATTTGATACCAAACACGATAGGTTTTGATGCATTTTTACTAAAACAATTGCCGATTGAATAATATTTCATTTTCTACGCGAACCCTTCTATAGACCTTTCATTTGATACCAAACACGATAGGTTTTGATGCACTCTTAATAAAACAATTGCCGATCGGATAATATTTAATTTTGTACGCGAGCCCTTCAAAAGACCTTTCATTTGATACCAAACACGATAAGTTTTGATACACTCTTACTAAAACAATTGCCGATCGAATAATATTTAATTTTGCATGCGAGCCCTTCAAAAGACCTTTCATTTGATACCAAACACGATAGGTTTTGATGCATTTTTACTAAAACAATTGCCGATCGAATAATATTTAATTTTGTACGCGAGCCCTTCAATAGACCTTTCATTTGATACCAAACACGATAGGTTTTGATGCATTTTTACTAAAACAATTGCCGATTGAATAATATTTCATTTTCTACGCGAACCCTTCTATAGACCTTTCATTTGATACCAAACACGATAGGTTTTGATGCGTTTTTACTAAAACAATTGCCGATCAAATAATATTTAATTTTCTATGCGAGCCCTTCAATAGACCTTTCATTTGATACCAAACACGATAGGTTTTGATGCATTTTTACTAAAACAATTGCCGATCGAATAATATTTAATTTTGTACGCGAGCCCTTTAAAAGAACTTTCATTTGATACCAAACACGATAGGTTTTGATTCACTCTTACTAAAACAATTGCCGATCGAATAATATTTAATTTTGCACGCGAGCCCTTTAAAAGAACTTTCATTTGATACCAAACACGATAGGTTTTAATGTGCTTTTACTAAAACAATTTCCGATCGAATAATATTCAATTTTGTACGTGGGCCCTTCAACATACCTTTCATTTGATACCAAACACGATAGGTTTTGATGCACTCTTACTAAAACAATTGCCGATTGAATAATATTTAATTTTCTATGCGAGCCCTTCAATAGACCTTTCATTTGATACCAAACACGATAGGTTTTGATGCATTTTTACTAAAACAATTGCCGATCGAATAATATTTAATTTTGTACGCGAGCCCTTTAAAAGAACTTTCATTTGATACCAAACACGATAGGTTTTGATTCACTCTTACTAAAACAATTGCCGATCGAATAATATTTAATTTTGCACGCGAGCCCTTTAAAAGAACTTTCATTTGATACCAAACACGATAGGTTTTAATGTGCTTTTACTAAAACAATTGCCGATCGAATAATATTCAATTTTGTACGCGAGCCCTTCAATAGACCTTTCATTTGATACCAAACACGATAGGTTTTGATGCACTCTTACTAAAACAATTGCCGATTGAATAATATTTAATTTTGTACGCGAGCCCTTTAAAAGAACTTTCATTTGATACCAAACACGATAGGTTTTGATGCACTCTTACTAAAACAATTGCCGATTGAATAATATTTAATTTTGTACGCGAGCCCTTTAAAAGAACTTTCATTTGATACCAAACACGAAAGGTATTGATGCACTCTTACTAAAAAAATTGCCGATCGGTTAATATTTCATTTTGTACGCGAGCCCTTCAAAAGACCTTTCATTTGATACCAAACACGATAAGTTTTGATGCACTCTTACTAAAACAATTGCCGATCGAATAATATTTAATTTTGCACGCGAGCCCTTCAAAAGACCTTTCATTTGATACCAAACACGATATGTTTTGAAGCACTTTAACTAAAACAATTGCCGATCGAAAAAATTCGAATTCTGTATGCGAGCCCTTCAAAGGACCTTTTATTTGATACCAAACACGATAGGTTTTGAAGCACTTTCACTAAAACAATTACTGATTGAAAAAATCTCATTTCTACATGCGTGACCTTCAAAACTTTGGTATTATACCATATACGATAAATTTTGATAATAAATTTAAATAAATAATAATAAAATTGTATTTAATGTACATTGCCGTGAATAATATTTGCGTAGTTTTACTATATATTTTTACCGAGGACAATTTTGGTTTGGTTTACCTGTATACTTTATATAACTTGTCAATTTGACGTTTAAACCAACTTCAGAGTGAACTGTCAAAAATTTACTTTTTAAATACACATATTTGAAATGTGTAATTATAATAAAAACGTCCCCTCATTTCCCCAATATGTGTAAAATATTTCAAAACTACTCACAGATATTTCATATTTACGTAATTTATAATTAAAAATGCGACATGTCCACTGACAAATGTCAATTCTCAAATCTATGAATTTCAAAACCTGGATCTAGTATATGAGATGTAATATTGTTCCTAAATTATAGATTTGTCAAATTGAAATTTTGTGTTAAAAAACTTTTATATAATCATGAAATCAATTGAAAACAGTTCAAAACATATATCCTCAATCCTATAATATCTTAATATATTTACAAAATTGCTCTAACTTGTCTCGAAATTAATATAATTGTGTTAAAAAGTTTCATGCGTAACGTCAATGAATTTTTCTGCTTACGGTCAAATCGTCCGTAGATGTTCTTCTTAAAAAATGCAAAGCCAACACAATCTTAATGAAAAATGCGTGTTTTTTCAAGTTTTCTCGCACATCATGTGTAGGAAAAA
Source organism: Pterostichus madidus (assembly GCA_911728475.2). NCBI lineage: Eukaryota > Metazoa > Arthropoda > Insecta > Coleoptera > Carabidae > Pterostichus > Pterostichus madidus. The sequence goes on along the minus strand of OU452311.1, from coordinate 21,194,558 downwards.
TCTAAGACTAACAAAAGGCACTCCCCATGATTGACCTCTATCAAATAAAAAAAGTTTCAAATTAATCGGACAAACCGTCTAGGCTGTAGAGGTGAGCAATTGACCGTGTTGAATCTATACTCATATACCCCCTTACGCTAATAGTAGTTGGATTATTAAACATGTAATTTAGATTTTCAGTAATTCAGCATTTATCTGTTTGAAATATATAAAATATCAAATTTGTTTACGTATAATTTTTTAGTAATGTTGACTACTTTATGTCTAACTTTACTGATGAGGCATGTCCGTTTTTCGAGCCTAACCCTTGGTATCTCAAGAACCGTGAGATACGAAGTCGATTAAATTAAGCCAAAGTTGTCAAATTAGTTGATCATTTTAATGATGTATTTGTTTTTCCGAAAAAAGACATAGATAACTAGATAAAGCGAAAATTAAAATCTATGTTTTTTGTTTCTATTGCTACTATGATTATTCAATTATATTATTAAATATAAAAATTAGTTTTTCTCAAAATTAGACGCATATACCGAAAAATTGCAAATAACATTTTATGTTCAGAATATTTTTGCCGACATCTTTTATTTGAAACTTTTTTTCGTAACTGATTCCATTTTTAAAATAAACTTCCTCTTCCGGTTTTTCAATTTCATTCAAAATCAACTCAGCGTATTTTCATGAAACTTATAATTACCAAGTTTCGTTAAAAAATCTTATCTCGTTCATGAGATATTGCACACTCGGCACACATCCATCCATCCACACACACACACTCACACACAGACATCATTGAAAAAAATGATCAAAACGGATTCAGTGGACCTCAAAACACGTATTTCCGCGAAAATCTCGTCAACGATTTTTTTCACGATTCCAATACTTCCTTATAAGAAAGTAAAAACCTTAATTTTCAGTTTAGAAAAAAAAAAGACTCAACAAGTCAGAAACAGTAAAATTGAACGTGGGATATCAATCTTAAAATGGTTCTATATTGCAGTTGATGATTTTCAGACATTTCTGAAGAAATCGCGCATGTCCTAAAAACATAATTAGAAAAAACTCCTAAAATTATTTCAAATAGTTAAAAAGGCGCTAGGGCCTCTGTTTTAAATCATAAGTAGGCTGTTCACATACTACAAAATAAGGAAAAAATAAATCTATTGTTTTTATATCTCAATAAAAACAATAAATTGGATCATGCATCGAACCACTCGCTAACGTCAAAGGGAGGCACACAAAATTACTTCTCACCAAAGCAAGAGTCAATTTGAACAAAGAAATAAAATTATCTAAGAATTAAAGGAAGGTACAAAACAATCCAACGTAACAACAATTAGAGACTGTGTCAATCTTAGAAAGAAATTATATATAAGTTACAGTAATTTCAAAAGAGTAACCCAACCGACTTTTGTGTCACTTCTTTAGAAGTACTTTACCGATTGAGTGCATCAAGCCACTGTCAATATTAGCCGAAAGAAGATTAGACATTGCTTGTATGGTAGCATTACGCAGCGTGTTTAATTTTCCTGCAGCTACTCTCTGTCTAGATACTACATCTTTCTCTTCAGTAGCATCACTGCAGTCATTTAATAGGTTCATAAATAACGTAAAATATTTTAGGAAGAGTTGACTCTTTGCTTCCATGAGGTCACCTCTATCTGATTCTTCTGGTTGTAGTGGTAAGCCTCTTAGTAAAGCTGCTACTGCTTCCATACAAGCTTGATCCAAATCTCTAAAATTATATAGCAATCGCTTCAATCACCAATATTTGATGAAACATTTTTAATATCAAATATGACCATGTTTTGCATATTAAATTCATAATCAACTTGTCATTTTTCAAATTAAAATAAATTAGTTATTTAAATCATTACTTTTTATATTACTTTTAGCAAATAGTAAATTAATAAAATATTTTTTATTAACGATTTTACTTTTAAAAATATAGCACGATTAGGAGGAATAAACTAAAATTTTCTTACAAACAACTACCTCTAAGTCCCTCAATTAGAAAATTAAATTAGTTTTTTAGTATTAACTAAATTTCTCTAACTCAAAATTTTAAGATTCAGAATCTATAACTTTAAACGATTATGAAACTATAAAATCCTCATGTAAAAATCGGTGAGGATATTAAACGGATAGATATTTCATATAATTAAAATATTTCGCCAAGACCACATGATTTATGTTAATCTATTAACTGAAATGGTTATTTAATATAATACAGTAAGTGCCGTATATTATGCTCACTAAATAAATGATTTAGTAGATTATAAAAATTATCGCTCAAAGAGAACCAGTACAAATAATTAAAATATGTTACATTTTCATCATTTAATAGAGTCAACATCTCTATCTTGATACACTATTTGTGACCATTGGGTACATTTAAATTCATTTGATATTTTAATGGGGTTTTCGTTACTACTATGAAATTTAATTTGTTCTTTTAGTTTTATTCTGATAATTTGCTACAATAATATTTATTTTTGCTGACTAAATATTAAAGGTGAAGATAAAATGCAACATATGTATATCGTTTTGTTAGCTAAAGAGAAAATTTTCCTCATGTATTCATTTGGCAAGTGTGATCGTTATAATTAGTACTAATTATATTATGTTAAAATATTGTACTATGTCTAATCAAATGGCGTAACACGAATTCTTGACACATTAACTGAACATTAATTAATCAGATTCATCTTCACCAAATATTCCTATTTTGACTCATCACATTCGCTTCATGCACATTCATAATACCTTTGATAGAATCTCGTTTATTCCTCCCATTTTGTATTTTTTGTTTATCTTTATAATGTTAGTATTTAGGCAACACTATTTTATGTTTAATATACTATACCTAGTTAACGCAGTAACATCTGCTGAACTGGGAGGAGCAATTTGGTGAGATGTGCCCATTACCCAATCTGTCAAATATTCAACAAGTTTATTTCGGAACTTCATTTCTTGTCGAAATGCTAAATCATCTCTCCTCTTCATCATAGCTTCCACAAGTTGACATAGCTTCGTTTTTATGTGTATTGAGTGTACAGTCATATCTAAATGTCTCACATATCTAACAATGGCAAGCATCATTCCTTCAATACTTGTAACTCCTAAATGTTCAGACGGTTGATCATTTTTACTGCTATCCAACACATTCTTCATTATAAATATTATGTGTTCGATAAACTGAGTATTAATATCGGCAACAACGACTTGTCCTTGCTGATCAAAGAATTTCTCAACAATTGCTTTGATTTGGTCAAATAATATTGGATACAATGCTGAAGACATCTCGTGACCGACGAGTTCTTTAACATGTTTCTGAATTTGCGCGCCAAACTTTTCATTATTACAAACTAGTAAGCGTAATAGCAATCCCACGAATCTAACAAAATGAAATATTATGTTAAGTCCGTAATTTGTTTATAAAAATTAACTTCTTACTGTGTGACTGGGCAATATTGAACGTCTTGACTGTTGCTAGGAAGAACACTAGACTTTCTGCTATCAGATAGCGAAGACGCCATAGATGAGGTAGAGCTCATTGTAGAAAGATTGGGGTGTGATGTGGCAGATATTGTTGTAGGTCTAGATGGGGATTTTCGTTGTAAACACACGCCACCAAGTGCACACAAAAAACCGGTCATATTTGCCCATTCATTTATTTGATCCTAGAATAACATAACTGGATATTTTCTTCCTGTTTGTAGTATTGTAGTATATAAGATTGAAACGATTTTTATATTTAAAAACGATCAAAATCCAATTAATGAAAACAAAATTTGATTTTTTCAAGTGGACAAGCGACTGTGAAGCAGTGAATAAAATATAATGTAAATATACTTATGGCCGGAATGATCAAACTTATAAATGCGCATTAATCGTCAACTACAATTTAAATTTTGACAGCAATATTAATTTCCCATAAGTAATTCGCTGTTGTCTTTCTTAAACTAGATTTAAGAAATAAATGTAGTTGATAAAATCGGCCGTAAATGTTCTTCTTAAAAATGTCAAAGCCACCACACTCTTAGTGGATTTTGCTAAAAAATGCGTGTTTTTTTCAAGATTCAAGATATATATATATATACAACTGTTTCAGCTATAAGGTCGGCTAATTGGGCAATTTTGTAGAGAAAAATTTAAAATTTCGAACAGTTTGAAAAAAAAAGACTGAAAATCGTAAAAGGCAAATAACTCCCGAATTATAAAAGATACAAAAATGCAAATTTAAGCGTGATGACAAAATGAAATTAATTATGGCGGTTTCCAAGATATTGGATTTTCATATAGCTGAACAGAATGTTCTCTTTTCACAATGTGTAACGACATCTGTTTTAACTAAAATTTATAAAAAATATTAATCATTTTAATTTTAAAGTTCTATTATCGTATTATTTTACGTGTTAGTAAATATTGTAGAAGAATGAAAAAAAAATTGTTGTAAAGTATCCTTGCACAAAATAAAGTTTTATTAAAAAGTGTTATAAGAAGTAATAAAATATAGAAGCACTTACTTCTAACTCGTGTTCAGAATTTTGATGCGAAGCTCTCCGTTTACCTACAGAGCGATGAAATGGTTCTAGTTGGCCATCTTCCATTTTCGTTTTAGGAAATGAAGTTAACATCTTGGATGTTGAATCCCAGTTTCTAAATGTTTCGTCCCATGCTGGTTGAACACCATTCACACAATGCTCAATTTTGCGAAGTAAAACCATTATACGCTTTTGTAAAGCTGCCCGGCCTGTAACAAAGTATGTATAAATTATAAAGTCATAACTTTCTATACTGATGATTTTCTAACAGTCACTCACCCTGATTGTGATCGTGAAAACACATTCTAGAATCACCACTTGCAGCTTGTAAAATTAGTCAACAATTTAATTCACAGAATAATGGAAAAAGATCACATTTGCGCACAAATTTTAATACTACAGTATTATTTAGGAATATTTTATAAATATATTTTTAATCGCATAATTTTACACAATACATAAGCATTTAAAAAAGTTGTGTTATCACAAAAATAATATTGCTATTTTTATGTAAAATGGATTTTTTTTCTGTGATTGGTCAAGTTACAAGTTTCTTATAATAAAAATTGATATACAAACCCTACATTCAATCAGAGGTTCTCAAACGGTAGAACAAAAATGTATTTAATTTATTGTAAGGTAGTAATGGACAAAAGGCTTGAAGTTGTATATATATTTATTGAAGAATTACAACGACGTTTCGGCCAAGGTTATGGTATGGCCATCTTCAGGTCAAACAACGTTAAATAAAACGAAAAACAACAAACAAAGGTTGAGTGACAAATACTTATTTAGGGCGAACATATAACAAAAATGAAAAAATAAGTACGAAGCTACATTGTCAAAAAACATGAATTTAAATTTATATGTTTAATTTATGGTAATTTATATAATTTTTTTAGTCCATTACATAGAGAATTTTCTTTTGATTTTAATTATATAAATATTGTATAGGGTTGTACAATAATTACTTCGAGTAAAAAGGTATAGGCTTGGATTACATATAAAAATAGAAAATTCCCTTACCTGTTGTTAAAACGGTAGACGCTTGAGCTAATTCCTGATAAACGTGATAATTTGGAACAAGATATGTAACAGTAACTTCATCGGAACCACAGCGAATTTCAGCCTCTTGGCATAACAAGGCAAAACAACTCATTGCTACAAGAACTGCATCCATGTCGATGCTCCACAGGTACATAAAAAACACAACCTCCAATTTGATGTGAGCTTGTTTGCAAATAGCAATCTGACTTCCAAGATTTGCGTATTCTTTGTGTCTAGATAAGAATGCATTTCGACAAACTAGTATTTGTCTCAACCATTTTAAAATTTCTGTGTAGTTCATTATCTGATGTTGAATTAATTTCTGCGATATTGAAAATAGAACCTGTGAACTAAAAGCAAAACAAAATATTGTAATACCTAACTGAATTTTAAAATAAAATGTGGAATTACTTGCGAAAAATATTATATTTAAATTACCTGACATCCCAGAATGTATTAATCGGTGCTTCAGGATTCCATACTTCTATCTTTTCCGGATGGTGAAGTACTAACAGAGCTTCCATAGCTTCTTGAGCCACATCTGGCATAGTTGGTTGATGAACGAGTGATACCAAACCATTTATCAATTCTAACGTCGAACTTTGAATTTCATGTCCTGCTTTTCCTTGATTCTAAAACCAAATAATTCTATAAGTTCCCTTCAAATCAGAAATAAAATAGTAGTTATTACATGTAACATCAGCATCGGGTCAGCATGAATAAGACGAACCATGAACAGTAGTAAATTCCTATAGCCTGGAACTTCTTCAGCTCTTTCTTTGAATTTACTTTGAGAATCTTTTCCTTTCAAAGTTAAAGACTGAATCATTCGAAGAGGTGTGTGCGTTATATAACCCTGGGTTACTTTATTTAAAGTATCTGTAAACATGGCTCGTAATTCAGATGATTTACTGTACACCAAATCTATTTGAGGCCACCATTGTAGACGAGGTTGTGTTATAATTCTGAATAAAAAGAATGAAATGTAGAAATGTACTCATAAGAAATGTGTAAGGATCATTAAAAGTAACATTCTTTTTTCAACGAAGGTAGATGTAATTTAAAATCGATGTAAGAATTATAATTATAACTTGATCATTGAAAAAAATCTCATTCATAGTGACATTAATACTGAAATAGGCATCAGTTATAGTGATCATGTTTTTCTCATAAATTTTGATTTTTATAAACATAGAAAATTAGAATATCAAAAAATAATCTGTTTAAGATATGAAACTGAAAATTTTTGAAATATGAAAGCAGTAGTTATTTTTTTTTATTTTAGAAGTTCAATAAAAATATTGGAAATAATAAAACGGAAAAAGTGTATATAATTTGACAGACGGACTAAAAATATTTTACATTCCAACATGCCCGCGTTCTTCTTCAATACATTTCTGCACACGAAGTTTAATTATTATGGCGTAATATTTTTTTATTCTTCCTGAATTTTTCTGTTCTACTCTTATTTTGTTCATAATCGACCGAAAACAATTCATATTATTTACGAAATAAATAATAAATACAGCTAAAATTGCATGTAAATATTCCAATTATCTAAAATTAAACTATATATATTTATAATCACGTCATTTACCCATTACTGGGTGTGACACTCACTCACAACTTTTTTTAAATATACTCAGAACTGATTCTTATTATCGAAAATATAAAAAAATAAATAAAAATAAATATATCATCACGCCTTCTACCCATTACTGGGTGTGGCACTCTGCTGAAGCAGATCTCGGTAAGTGATATATTTTGCGCGTGAAGTGCGGTTACCAGTCGTCAAATCACGGCCCCCAAACATGTTAGTGGTGGAGGAGCCACAGGGATAGCTTTTTCAAATTATGAAAATTTGTCGCCTGTGGGAATCGAACCAGGGACCTCAGGATCCACAGGCCGACTTCATACCACTGAGCTAGCCATCGAAAATATAATTCTAATAAACGATGAATGTTTAGCAATTTTTAATTATTTATATTGGTTCTTTGAAATTTAATTTTTATAATGATCACTATAACCAGAGAGTACTATATTTCTATCGTTCGAAAACATTTTAATATATTTATGATGATGTACATATACATGTATGCATAATCAGAAAATATTACTTTTAAAAGATCCTATAATATTATAAACAACTTACTGATACAGGGATCTGACTAGAACAAAATGATATGTTGATGGGTAAATTAAATTAAGACAAACTTTTAAAGCTTCATTGTTGTGTGGTTTTATCCGAAAACATGATACAAAACAATCGATCATAAGATCAATGTCCTGATACACGTAATTTTGTCCTCGAGTAAACGGCTTCGAGGGGTTGAACAGTAAAGCCTAACAAAAAAAAGAAACCGATCAACTGCAGTTTTATTCAAAAACAAATTCTATCATTAAAACTTTACTTTTAGGCATTGCGCTAGTAATAATAGCAATAATTATCAACAACATGAGACAAAATGATGGTTATTTAAATAAAAACTCTCAATCTGTAATTTTCTTTATAAAAGATATTTTTCGTTTGCTCCTTACTCTTGCATACAATACAATTAAGCAACAAGTAGGTACTCATTAAATGCAGTTTTCAATTCTAAATATTTTTTGTATTTACACTTTTGGTCTAATTTAATTAGGGAAAGAACGATCATCAAAATAAAAAATACAATTGTATTACCTATGTTACATATTTCAATTCCATACCCGGTAAAAAAATATGTTTTATACATAATTTATTTTCTTGAATGAGTCTGTTTGGAATCATTATAGTAGATTTGTCAGAAACCGAATGTCCAAAATCAGTACTCCGGATATAGATTTTCGAATTTGTTAGAAGTCATTGAGAGTCATTAAATTACATCTGTAATAGTAAATTGTGTATACACAATTTATGCCATATTATATTGATATTGTCACTAGATCGGTTGCCAGTTAGTTCAGTTTTAATTGCTAATTTCTTACTTTTAAATCATTTATAACGCTCTGGACAAGTGTGAAGGCAACGTTATTAGAATCAAGTATGTTGATGTAGGTGGAAGCTTTACAAAGTTTCACACATGTAACTGCAGCTGCTTCTGTAAGTTGTTTGCTGGAGTTTCCGTGAGGCCCAACGCCACGTTTGATAGAATCAATAAACTGTTTCTTTTTACTGTGCCGTGGAGAACATGGAGCACCGCTATCAGCATTCACTATTTCTTCCAGAACTTTCTATTGTAAATAATAATAATAATTATCGTATATCTTTGTTCATATATACATGTTAATAAATTAAACAGCACTGCTGAATTATGATTCATAAATTGATTTATTTAGTCGTACAACTGGAAATAAGTTCCAATTACAAATCAGAATAGATCGAGATATTTATTTGCCCTCAGGTAATGTGAGTTATACGTTCACAGTATACAAGGAATCTACAGTTTATACTGGAGGGTACTTACAAAACGCGCTTCTTAACTGTCCAAATTTAAATACCATCATGCAAAATTACCTTTAATAGAATTGCCACCCCAAAAATAGGGAAAAGATGTGATATTAATATCTTTATTTATTAGTATGTATTTGTATGTATCCTAGTTTACTCCGAAGTAAATTAACTAACTCTCTCTTATGAAGTTTATGTACTATTCATCTTCACGAGAAGTATTCAAAATTCACAGTTTAAACTGTATATATGTCACCAGCTTAACATGCGCCTTTTCTTTTTTTCAGCTCTATTAAGTACTTCAGTAAATAAATACTTGTTTGACAATTGTTCTACAATTTTACATGCATTTTTAGCAGTTTACAAATTTAACGTTCTATATACTAAGATTCATCATGCATTAATTATTTTGTTATGTTTACATTTAATTCCATATATGACCATACTAAATATATTTAGTAGAAATATATTAGACAACTTTTATATTATTGATTGGTAAACTTACAGGTGATAACATCAAGAGCATTATTTGTAGAGGCCAGACAGCTGCTCTGCTTTTTTTATTTTCTGCGAAACTATCGAGAATATCAAAAAGTCCTTCACAACATTTTGATAAATCTTCATTTGGTTTCTTTTGTATGTCTGCAAATTCATGAGGATACGTATCCATCCAGTTCCAAATAGCTTTTTCTAATGAGTTCATCAACACCAAATGAGCAGATTTTTTTAATGATCGAAATTTTTGAATAGTTTCTACAAAACAAAAATTAATAAAGTATAAATAAAATAAATAATATTTTAACAAACCTGTTAATAATCTAGTAAGTCGATGAACATCAACATTTATATGTTGTATTAATTCAATATCACTGTAATCCGGATTCTCCTCCGAACAGACAGACAGTTCTTGAAGACGGGCAGAAATACGATTGAACACGGCATTAAAGAAATTTAAACTTAGCGCAAACAGAACTTTACTCGCAAGTAATTTTATTGCATGTGAATTATCCGTAGGAACATCTACAAAACAAACTAAAAATACGTACAGAAACTTCAAAATGCAAAACTAAAACACATCAAGTTCTTACCTATGAATTGACAGATCTCCCTCAAAAGTAATTTTACATTCATAGTTTCATCATGCTTCGTGGTGTCTTTTGGTTGATTGCTTAAACATTGTTCTAGTGTATCTAAAACTATATAAAGACTTTCATAATAATTTCTTTCATTTTCTGGACTATGCTGTCTGGGTGCACCACAAGCAGCTGGCTGAAACTGTTAAAATTATTTCTTAATTATTAGTTGCAAAATTAATTTATCAATATTATTACCGATTCGTTAACTCGCTGCAAAACTTTTGTCAATCCAGATATAACAAGGGAGAACCGATATCTTGAAATTTGAATAAGACAGTTTTTATTTTGCTCCACATTCATTCGTGAATGTGTAGTTTGAGGTCCCGTTCGACATGGCAACTGTAAAATAATTGTTTCTACTTGAATTCTATTTAAAAATAACACTTAAATACAATTTGTTTATAAATGTAAATATTGATCATAATATTGACGTCTGTTTTTACATATACAACAATATACATCACTAGCGTACCTGCTCTTCAAATCTGACAATTAAAGTATTTGTCCACTCTCCTGGTTTTTGTGCCATACTGACAAATTTGTTAATATCTTTATTTTTTTTACATTTTAGAATTTTGACATTAGAATTTACTTGATGGGTGCGCTGGGTGCGCTCATTTAAGCCTAAATTTGGCGCTGAGATCACACCAAGTACATCATTTTAGGGTTAGTTCACACATCACTTTTAATATAACTGAATCACAAAAACTGAATAAAGATATACTAAGGTAAATTTAACAATTGAAATAAATATATTATGATTTTTTTCAAATATGCATTTATTTTAATTAATTTTATTTGTTTACTTTTTGATCTGTCACTTTCAGCCATGTCAATTTGCATGTTACCAACATATTAGTAAAACTACAACTTTTATTTTTGTTTGTTTTTGCAATAACATATACTATTGACCAATATATTATTCATATATTATTAATTAGAGGTAAAAAGATAATTTACTTCATTCAAATAAAATATTTAAACATAAATAAAATCAAGAAATCCTTTTTTGATTTGACACCAAAACTAAGTTGGCTGTGTAGTTTGTTTTGATTCGTGTAACTTTTACTGACGTTTTGCTAGAAGCGCAGATCGTACATTGGTTTGAAGATGAAATATTTGATCTGTGATGAACAGTAATTTGTTGTGTTAGAAAAGTGTGTATATATTAATTAATTTTAAACCAATTAGTGTAAATAACAGTCATGTTCAATCGTGTTAAATCAGCAATTGTGAATGCTGTAAGCGGATTAGATCATTCCCAGAATCAGACAGATGGTAATGGAACACCACTAACCCCGAAATTTCCTTATAGTAGGCCTCATTTTTTAAATTTAAACGTTGCGGAAGAAGTTCCTCTTTCTGCGGATCATAGAGTTCGACCAATTATAGTACCGAGAGATAGAGATGCTTTGCCGTGGTGTGCAGGATATGCAGAATGTGTTAATAGTGGAAAGTCACAGAAAAATGAGGACCAGGCAACAGCATATCAGTTTGTTTTACCTGGGAGACGAGTTTGTGAGTGGGGACAACTAATGGATATTCCAGAAGATATTCAAGTTACATATTTTGGAATATTTGACGGTCATGCAGGTTATGGTGCTGCAGTATGTGCTGCAAGACAGCTACATTATATAATTGAAGTAATTGTATAAACTAAATATAATTGCACTTTAATAATATATTTATTTACATAGGAAAAATTACTAGATGTTCTCTCACAAATTTGGGAAGATATTCTAGGATTAAGTAGAAATAGAAAGAGGCATGGAAAGAGTGTTTATGTTAGTAAAGAGGATCTAGTGTATGGCGCCTTAGAACAATCATTTTTAGAAATGGTAAGATTGAATTTATTTAATTATTTGACAGTTGAGGGCTACACATCGACTCCACCAATCTGTAAATAAGTGATCATTGAACAATATATTAATTTTAGGATCAATTAATTGCTGAAGATAGAGATAAGTACCTGGCAGCAGGTGGCTGCACAGCACTAGTATTTCTTTTAATGTTAGATAAAGTGTATATAACAAATGCTGGTGACTCCCGTGCAGTCCACTGTAAAGGGCACCGGGCAATTCCTGTGTCTTTCGATATGACGCCAGAATCAGAAGATGTTAGAATTAGAAGATTAGCTGAATTGAAACCAGAACTTCTATGCGGTGAATACACCTGGCGCGAATATCAACGAGATCCAAAGTTTTTAGATTTAGGAAAACAAATCCTATATAAAGATGCTTTAACATATGGTTGGTCACCAAAAACCATAACTAAAGAAGACTTAAAACTGCCAATTATTAGTGGCGAGGGCAAAAGGGTACATATAAAAAATAGTTTCAATTGCAAATTATAATTATAATTATTTGTTTAGAGCCGCCTAATGAACACAATAGGAGTAACTCGTGGATTCGGAGACCATGATCTGAAAGCTATCAATTCAAAAATACCTATCAAGCCATTTTTAAGCGCACATCCGGAAGTATAAATTCTCCTAATCCAATAATGGTGCACAACTAACTACTTCTTGATACAGGTTAACATATTAGATCTGAGTCACATGACTCTAAACGAAGAGGATGTGTTGGTCATGGGTACAGACGGCCTATGGGACGTCACTTCCAACGAGAAAGCCGGTGAAGTAGTCCACCGCATTTTAACTCAATTCAGTCACGAGCGACACAAATACATATCAGCCGCTCAAGCGCTTGTTGCTAACGCCCGAGGCAAACCTTGGGGTGAGTGCTCTTGGAGAACATCCGAAGGTCGCGCAGCCACCGGAGATGATGTTTCTGTTTTCGTTATTCCTTTACTTTATCATTGGCAAATGTATGATGAATTCTCAGATAGGTTACGCAGTAAAATTGATACAATTCAAGGTGGAGAGCAGGCTGCCGAACCCGATATCGTTTTAGGTACAGAAAATAAAGTATCTATTAACGATGACTGACTCATTATTAAATATTAGATCATTATATATTTTGAAATTATTGTTCTTATTTTTTGTTATTTCGTCTTTTTTGCCTGAGATATGTTAGTATTGAAAAAATACTAATGTTCATTGTTCTTTTGTAACGGTAATCTTTCATTTTTGATAATTCTAAATATGTGCCGTTCAGTATTTCAATAATTTTAAGTTAGTTTATAAATTGTGATGATTACTTTTTAACTTGACAAGTAGTGATTCTAAACCAAAAGAAAATCTTGAATTGTATCAACAAACGATACTTTTTGCATTTTTATATAAAATGACCGAGATATTTTGTTCCGTACTTTTGTTAGTATGATTTGTTGTTTTAAAAAGTTGAACAAAATGCTCAAATTTTTAACTTGTGATGTTTGAGTACATTCCATTGTCTCATATTAAACTAGAGTAAATAACTAAACTGATCTCTGCGTTGAGAAATACGTGCAATAGATAAGTGATACCTAGTTTTTTTTTTATATATATTACTAAAATATTTATTTGATAGATATGCAATAAATGACCTTACAGTAAAATATATTTGTTTTATTTTTCGAAGAACGTACCTTACTGAAAGTTGGCGGCCGCGTTTTGCTACAAAAATTAAATTATGAACAATTTCTTCTGCAGGGCATTATTGATTCAGTTATTCTTTTATATTATTAAAATGTTTATTTGATTAACATGCAATAAATGATTTTAATAGCAAAATATATTTGTTTTATTTTTACTAAGTACGTATCTTATTGGAAGTTTGCTGTCGTGATTCACACGAATGAAATTGCAACAACATATTCCCTCTGCAGCACATTATTCATTTATTAAAAAATAATGGAAATGCCAATACACTTCAAATCGTTTCTGTTAATTTAAATATGTGTACTTTCACATAGCTATACTATAAATACATTTTAGAGTTCCGATATAGCACAACTCATTCCAGAAACTTTGTATTCACATTAACACACATAAATAATCTACAAGTAAATTTCACTTGTCGCTATATAAAAATATGCAGTCATAACATATTTGTACAAAGATTTAATCAATACAATTACAATAAACAAATTTTAAACGTATAGAACAAAAATAATTATAAACAAATGGACCTCAATAGTGACAATTTCTGATGCCAACTCGTATTCACAAATAAAATTCCATAACGACAAATAAAAAAAAATTCTGAATTGAATGAGAATGCCAAATGCAACAACAAATACATATATGTATATTTATATAAATATGATCCTCATGGGAAATGAATCGAGGTTCACACAGTTCAAGAGTATATTATTCTGTATGTACACTCTGCATAACATCTACAATATTTTGTATCATCTATTATTATTACTTATTATAATATAAAACATACCAGTGAAAATGTACATATTAATTAGCATTTATATCTTACAAAGAAAATCTGAATAAAGTAGCAAATACTATACAACATTGGCATTTTAAATTACAACGTGCTCGGCCAACAACAAATAATACTTGAAGGACGAGAGCTAATAATGAAGTCGATAAAAAAATGCAACGATTCTTATATTACATTACCATTCATATCTTGTAAAATGGATCATATACTGATACTCAAGAATAAGATAATAATAATTTTACATATTTGTACTAAAGTGCAGCTCAATTACAGGGTAGGAGGTGAGGAAGGTGAATGACACGACTCCGACTTCGACTCAATTCGCTTCTCGCACCAGACCAGCCCCACGGCTTGCTAGTTACATTCTTGACTAGAAGTCAAATAAGACATTAAAAACAATGTAGTAAACGTAGTACTGAAACAACTAACAAACGTATGACGTATTCGCTTTTACTTTCTCTCTTCATCATGCGCAAATGGATCTGCGACTTTCAATCACCACCCATCGTTTAATAAATTTCCATGTCCTATCAATCAATTTCAACTAAAAGTACACTAGACAGTAGACGTAGACTGCCGTCATCCAAATGCTACACTTGTAATTAATATCCGAATATCGTAATATCGTATAGAGGCAAAGAAAAGTAGAATCCAAATTATCATCTACCTCAAGATATAAAACTATCTTTTCTTAGCAAATTGTCCCTTTACTGCTAGTTTCTTTATGCTGCTGCCGGCCGTACGCTTCTTGGGTTTCTCTGGCGACGTGCAACACGGGCAGTTTTTTTTAAGCCTCTGTGTGGATCGCCGCGTACCCCGTCCAATGCTAAACGAGCCCAGCTCGCCGTCTGAAGGAGACAGCGGAGATGGCGGAGTACTATTCACCAGTGACGAGTCTAGCGTACATTCCGTTACACTGTTTTTTCGAATCTTGCCGGATGATTTCTGTTGATTCGCACAAGTGATCGGTTCCACCAGTTTTCCTACGGACAACTTTAGAATCTTGTTCGTGTTGTAAATGCTTTTATAACTCGGGCTATTGCTATCTTCGTCATCATGTTCGTCGTCTTCATCGTCCCAAGCTGGACTTGTCGCTCGCTTCCGGTCGCTGCTAGTCGGGCTCGGGCTCCCGGAAGCAGAACTTTTGACCCGTTCTGTTGTTGCACTATCACTACTGACATCGTCACTACTTAGAATTTCCACCACGTCGGAGTTGTGATGCCATGAATTGTCCATTTTCTCAGGTGATTTCGAGGGTGATGTATTCTGCACATTCATTAGTTTTTTTCGATTGCAATACTTAAATTTGTACTTATGAATTGGTGGAGGAGAATCCGAATGGATGTCATAATGGATTGGGGAACACACTTCCATTATACTTGCACAAGTTGTTAAAAGAGTATGTTCATCATATGAAGAGACTGAAAGACTTGTGCTACTCTGAAGGGTAATGCCATCTTTTGAACAATTCGTCATTTGTCGCATCTTCGGTCTTTCATCGTAATCAAATTCTACCTCACCACTCGGATAGTCCAAGTTCCCAAAAAGAAGATCAGTTCGAAGTGTGGAATTCGAGTTATCTTCATCACTAAATAAAGTTATGGTGGGTTCTTTTTCTTTTTGGTTACTGGATGTTAAATCTGAGATAGTTTCTGACGCTGTATGATGTTCTTCAGATACAGATGGCGATTCTTTAACTATGTTCGCGATTACCGTTTCTTCCTTTTTGTTCATAGTGCTGTTTGATCCATGCGGCTCAATGAGAAATGTATCGTTTTCTTTCGTCTCCAAAGTTTTTTTATAGTCTTCATCATTACTACTACATGAGGATTCAATCTGAAAATTTCCAGTTGTATATCTCTTGTCAGCATCTTGGGACAACTGGTCAAAAGATGGTGAATTATTGCTATCGAAGAGTAAATCTGCTTCCGGGAAAAGATCGCTTGTACTTGGTTCATCTACTCCTAGATCTTCGCATTCCTCGGAAAGCGACTTTTGAAGCTGAAGCTCACGTTCCACAGCGGCCTGTTTTCTCTGTTGGACCTGTTGCAACTCTTTCTCTGTACGTTGCGTAGCTTGAAGCTTTTTCTGCTTGTTATACGGGGCCGACATTGCAGTGCTATCCTCCTATAACACACGCGCGTACAAACCCACATACGTACACAAAATGACACAAACGGCAAGTTCAATAACCTGTATCAGTGACATATATACACACCTTTTCGTGTACATTTTCTTTGCCGGATTCGGTGATGATTACATCGCGATTTACGCCGGCATCTGCCTGGCCAAGCATTGGACCATTCGTGTTTGTTTGAGATTTCTTTTCACCAGCGTACACTGCAACATACAAACACATAAATCAATATATTCTTCCAGAATAAGTGGTGAGAATTTTACCTTTTGTAAAATGTTCGACAGATTCAATCTGTGAAAATGTAATATCACTGGAGGTAGCAATATTTTTGGCAGTAGTTTGATTTTCAATTACAGTTCGAACAACAGTGTGCTGAGATTTATCCCCAAGAGTAGGAAGACATGACCTGCTCATCTTCTTCTGCGAACTGTTATCTTGAATATTGGTTATATTTTTTTCTATAACTGATACTGTGGGCGAGGATTTTGTCGCAAAGTTCAATGAAAAAGATGTATTTTGAGTAATTATCTGCGATTTCTCGTTTGTTTTCGTCTCACCATCTTCCGGTGACATCGATTCTGAACACATGGGTAATACTTTGATTGACTGATCTAGCTGGCTGACAACGGATTCCACACCATTTTCGCAGTTTGTCAAATGCGAACAAATAGATGATTCACTGTTATGAGTTACTTCTTCCATTTTTATTTCGGTAATTTGTGATGTCATTGGCGTAATGTCATTTGAAGAACCGACATTTAACAATAGTTCACCAGTTGCGGATAAACAATCACTTTCGCTTGTAGTTGAATTATCGCTATTCGCATTTTTTAAAGTAATAGTTTGTGGTAAATTAGCCGAATCGGTACCAGAAGGTAAAACAACAGGTGGTTGAGCACTCACGCCAGTTAATGTTTGTGATGAAATCCCCTGAAGTGGCTGAATAGTAGAATATTTTATAGCTTTTATATTAGGATGCCCTGTACCAGGTTTACGGGCCTGATTTACAAAACTTTGAAAAAGCAACATATTAGATCCAGAACGAGCAGGTACAGTAGCTAAAATTTTACTGTTTCCTGAAACAACAGCTATATAATTCGCTGGGACAATGACTGCTGTATTTGAAATCTTTCCCAAAGCTTCATTAACAGTTGAATCTGCAATTATCACATTTCTAGATTGATTCGTACTGGAATCTGTAAAGATAAACTGCCGGCCAGAAGTGGGTAACTGATTTTCAATAACATCAGCTGTGGCGTCACTGGATTCATTCTGCTGAGTACGAATACTCGAGAAATCAGAAGATCCTTGTGTTGACTGATGATCTTCAGTACTAGGAGCACCTTGAGACGGTGAATCCTGTACAGATATCTGAACAACACCACAAGAACTATCTTCGCTGCCAATAGTACGTGGATCATCTGCTCCAGGACTTAGATCTGAAGTCATTGAATTACAATGACTATTAACAGTCTTCTTTGCACCAGAATTCTTTTTTCTTTTGGAATTTTGACTAGGATTTGTCGGTGGGTTAGATCTACGCCTGGGAGCTGGTTTGTTGTTTAGATCAGGTGAATTTCTCAATTGTTCTGCATACTCTGCCAATATATCAAAGATCCTTTGAGTTGTTTGTTCGTCTTCTTGGGGTTTCTGCTGAGGTTTGGGAACTGGAGATGCTTTAGATGTGTGAGTTGTAGTTGTTTTAACTGTTTTTGATTTTGGACTCTTGGCTGTTGCTTTTGGGACAGTTTTACCAATCGATCCACTGGATGAAGGTGCAGGTGTTACACAAGGACTCGAACTGCTTTGCGATGTTACACTTAAGGCGGGTGAAGCAGCGGGTTGTATATTACAATAACTTGTTACTACGACTACAGATGCACATGATGACACTTTCTGCGTGATTTGATTTTGATTTATGTACTGAACTCCAGAGATAACTTCTTGTAAATCCGATGACGATGATGTCTGATTTACAACACTTGTTACAGGCTTTTCTCCCTGCGCTTGTGTCTGAATTTGTGTCCGAGGAGTTGTTTGTCCAGATACAGGTTGTACAGTACTTCGTTCTTTAACTTGCTCTAAAACCAGATCAAATTCTCTGAGCTGCTCTAAAGTTGTTGAACTCACTAATGGCTCCATGCTGTTATGAGTCATTAAATTGTCTCCGATCGTCACCGATTGCGTTTGTGGTGTTCTTGTACTTGAGCTTGCAACAGGGACAGATTGTGCCGAAGTTAAAACAACTTGTTGTCTTACTGCTGTAGCTCCCCGAATCATAGCACCGGGAATTTGTAACACAGGCCGTACAATTCTAGTCCCTTGCATACCATTGGGTCCAGGCGTTCGCTGCATCATCGGCAACGTAATTCGCATCGGTGTTACTAACGTAGAAGTGGTATTCGTACTAGTACTAGTATGGCAACTATCATTCGAACTACTGTCAACTTCACATACTTCCGACTCAACTGTTGCTTCTTGCTGCTGACTCTGAGTAAATGCTACTGTAGTGTCAGTACTTGGGGATGGACTGCTGACCGTTGTTGTTGTAGTTGTTAATCCAGTAACAACACTGGAAGAAACACATCTGTTTGGAACTCCTGATTGTAAAGCTGCCGCTAGTAAAGCACTCATTTTACTACGAATCACTGTATCTTTCACCAAATTCATTTGATCACCAGTTGCTGATGTGATCCGAAAAACCTGATTCCTACTAACTCCAGATTGGGCTGCAGTTGCATTTGATATTAAATTAATAGTTTGTCCAGCACTAACTGCCAATGAAACTGGTACTTGTCGGGTGTAGATGACTCCACCCTGTATTGTCTGAACTCCTAGGGGTGGTACTGCACTTTTATTTGCGCCCACAATAGGAATTGCAGCCACAGCAGTAGCTGGAGTAGCTGTTGTAATATTATTAGCTTTTCCGATAAGAGATGTGTTTGTTAGTTGTAAATTTGCCAGTTGTGGGCACACAGTGATAGAGTTTGTACTCACTGAAGTGACAGTTGTTTGAGTAGAAGTTACAAGAGTCGTTCCAGTATGAAGACTTATAGAACTTGTGCTGTTTATGCCACCAGCAGGTAAAGTTACTACCGGATCTACTGTGCTGCTATTCTGATAAACTGTTTTACCAAACGCCTGTTGAAATTTTGGTAAGGAATTTGCTTGTTCATTACTAGAAGATTCACTACTCGCTGGACTTTCTTTAACTACAGTTTTAGCTGGTAATTTCGCAGCAGTTTGAATAAATTTTGCGTAATTTTCTTCATATCCTGATCTAACTGATATTGGAGGAGAAACTGGAGGAGATATAGATTGGGTTGCAACTTGTTTCCCACTCGATACAGTACTAGTCGAAGTTTTAACCAACTTTGAGGAGTCAATAGTTTGTAATTTAATGTTCGAATTGGCCGAATACGGTGTTAATTGTATCATTTTACCATCTGTTTTACACAAAAACTGAACTAATCTAGATGTATCTACCGATGATTGCGTATTGGTGATACCGGTAACAAGATTAACATTTTTTAAAACCTGATTATTATTTTTTCCCTGTGAGTTAAATAATTGTTGCAAGATCTGATGTTGCGAGCTACTAGTGGTAACTAACTTCAAACTATTCTGCGCCTGTGTTGTTACTGTTGTAGCAACCGATGTTGTGTTCGACAGCATGCTGTTTTGTAAACCGGAAGTAGATACACACACAATGGGAACAGATTGTGAAAGAGGCGGCCGAATGATTTGTTGCGAGAGAATGTTTATAAGTGTCGGGCTACGATTGGTAGATGTGTTTGCTTGGGCAGGCCGTATTATCTGCTGCGACAAAATGTTAACTAGTGTAGGAGTGGATTGAGAACAATGAGTGGCAGGTTTTGATACCGGCGGTGATGCTGAATCTGTCATCATTGCACTTACGGTTGTCACAGCTGAACTTACAGATGTATGTGCTTCGTTGCTATTTATTGCAATTGGAATAGAAACTGGTGTGGAGGTATTGTCGGTTTCAGTTTCTTCTGTTCTTGACACTTTATTTTCCTGAGGCCGAGGTTGACCAACTCTCTGGATATGGGCAGTTACGGGAGTACTAGTTATAGAGCCGCTGATTGTATTAGTAACATTAGAACTGCTGGCTGAAGTTTTCACAGTCCGCATTTGTTGGCTGCCGATTTGACTACTGGATAACTGAACTACTTGGACAGTTGGCTGAATAACTGCCGGTCTAATCATTTCTAAAGAGTTCATACCAGGTACATTGTCTAACATATCAAGTTTTCGTTTTTTTCTATCTCTAATTACGTCTGATATACTAGGTGGTTTTGTGTGTTTGGTACTTTTGTAAAAATTTTGGAGATCTTCGTATCTATTAAGTAAAACGCATGGATTCATATTGATTTTTGGAAAATTACTGTTGTTATTTAAGTGTTTATTTTCAGAAATCTCCACGTCTTTGTGGACTAAATCATCAATTTCTTGCTTTATAGACGATTTTAACGAATTCTTACTTGCAAAATGATTAAAATCGTGTCTGTCAAGAAGCACTCTTGGATTCATATGCGGCATATTTTTTAATTTGGTCAATTTTTCTGGTGAATTTAGGTCATCATTTTTGTTATTCCCGTTTTTTAAAGCGTCCTGTAGTCGTTTTTTAGATCTATACATTCTTAAATTTTTCAATACCTGAGGATCACTTGATCGTTTTTCTGGCAACATAAATGGCTGAAGATTCGGATTTACATACGAAGGTTTCGATATTGCAAGCGATTTATCCGGAGTTTCCAGTCTAGCAAATATTGATAGCATTTCTTCACTACTAAAATTTGATATTGAATCGGATTCATTATGTTGGTTCATGATCATTGCAAAATGAGGTATGTTGGTGTTTGAATTCTTCTTAGACTTTTTCGACACATGTTGAAGACCATCACTACCTAGACTATCAGCATCTTGTGATGCAGTGTCGATATCAGAACCATGACTGTCTACTTTTCGTTCCACTGAATCATATTCCGATTCTGAGCTGTATATCCTGCGAACTGTTTTACGTCGTCGACGACCTCGTACTGTGTTGGAACTGCTGTCTGAATCGTTACTTCGCCCGTACATCAAAGGATATTCAGACACTGTATCACTGTTTTCTTCATCGGCCCATTGTTCGTAACCTTTTTCAATGCCGCCATATTGTTGTCTTTCTTCATCGCTTGGCCAGTCTTTAAACTGATTATAGTCTATATTTAAGTATTTTAATTCTTTCACGGTATTTCGGGTACCTTTTGCATTCGACAAATATCTATCACAAGTGCTTTTTAGTTCGCTCCAGTCCAGAACCCAGCTTAACATCTGGTAACGAGGACTAGATAATACTACTGCTAGATCATCACACAGTTGCTCCGACAAGCCGAGGGCCTCAGCATCTAATACTTGATTTGGAGCAGACAGAACATCGTAGTTCTTAGAACCAGTCACTGCATCGCCTTTAATAAGAATTAGTGCATCTAAAGTTCGTTCTTTTGTCGGAGATTTATCGAGATCATTGGTGGTGCTTGAAGTCTGCGACCTCCAATCAGAGCCGCGTGCTATGGCGGAAGACTGAGAATCCTGTCCAGTATCTAGCAATGGTATACTATATACATGCAACGTATTTTTACTAGATGGAGAAAGACTTATGGATTCTTGACTGCTGCAATACGCGGAATCGTTGATGGGATCTTTTACTTCTTCTTGTTTTACTGAATTAGGAGCTTTTCCACATGCGATTGCTAGTTTTTCAATTCGCTCCATACACGTACGAGTTGGATTTAAACTAAATGATGTTAGCACACACTCACGACTTACTCCTAGGTGATCTTGCAACATATCTGCTAATGATAGAAATCCTTCTGATAGCCTTTTTGATGTTTCTTCTACTTTATCTGATTCGGAACGAGTTTTTTGTTTCTCCATTTCATTCATATCTGTTGTCAAAGCTCGGATGTACAATTCAATTGTGAATGATTTGATTTTAACGCCAAACTGTATGCATAAAAATTTTACAAATTAAAATTCCACTCATATATACAGATTATTTATGCAAAATAGCATAAACTAGTAAATAAAATAATTTTAATCAATAACTGACTAGAATTTTCATTATTTTTGAATACTACGTAATAATAATAAAGCGAATTAGTTAAATTTTCGTAAAATAAATGAAGTGCACTGGATAATTTTTTTAAAGTTATGCAAGAGACATGTATGCTTGTCTTCTGTGTGGTTGACCCACATGACTGTAATTACGAAAAATAAATATCTATCGCCTTTAAGAATCGTACTGTTTCGTTAAGATACACTAAAATTTAAATTAAAACGAAGTGATCGTCAAAAATTACACGCTAGTCAGCAAACATTAACAATTAGAGAGTAGGGATTATAATAAATCCCTTTTCAGTAGAATAAGTAGATTGAAACTATTGTTTAAATACTTTTAGAACAAAAAAGGTTTATTTATTCTCAAAATTTATTTATCCAGTAAAATTATTCACCTTTTTGTTCAGAACTTCACAGCAGATATAAATATGTGCAGCTGAATCTGCAGTTTGAATGATCCTCCTGATGATAGTCGGAATGGCGTAAATTCCTTCCAACTTATCGTTAAGAACCACCCAAGCGCTCAAAAGTTCGGTCAAAATACTTTCAATCTCGTTCACTGGCTTCGTCATTGCAGCCGTCATGAAGAACTGAGCCGCAAGCTCTGCGATGCGCGAACAGTGCTTCCATACTCGGGATAACTCCACTCGTTTGTTGGTGAATCGCTGGACCAGTTGCAGACCTTCTTCCAGGGTCAGATGCTTCAACTGAAAAATAATTCAAAATTTGATTCCAATTCCATTTCATTTATTACATATTCGTAGAAGTGTTATATTATTAAAACCCCGTTTTATAAAATTGCTGTTCAGCAGTTTATATTTAAACAGTCAACTCCACTAACCAATCAAGAGGATTAAGAATTATATCCAAATACACAATTACATTCCCACAATTTAGCTAATATTTCTTTAAATAAGTAACATTTAAGCAATAATGTAGCAAGAGCAAAACTTTGAAACATGTTAATTACCTCATTAATAATATCATGCGTGCGTTTATATTTGTGTAACAGAGCTATGTATATATCTAAAATGTATCGTTTCTGATCTTCTGTAGTGATAACGAGAAAGTGTTGACTTTCTGGTAATCGGAGACATCGTAAGCAAGCGTTAGCAAACCGTAGAGCGAGATCTTCGCAGTGCGAATCACACAACTTTTTCAATCGCATTGCGACTAAGTAACCATGCTCCGATGAGAAATATGTCAATTCTGAAATTGCAACATAAACATATTAGTGAATAGTGTTATTTAAAATAGTAATTGTACAATTTACCTTCTTCTTTAGTACATTTGTCAGGATCATTGAGTATTTTGCAGAGTGTTTTATCTCCCCAAGGATCTCTTACAACCTCAATAAGCTTCTTACATCTTCTAGATGTTAAGTTCTCGTAGGAAGCAAGGGCATTATCAAAGTCTTCAACGGCTACATAAAGTTTATTTTTAAGTTCCTCGGATTGTGATGTCCAGTCCCCGTGGAGAACCAAATTCAGCGTATGACTTTGTGCCCATTCTATTACTCTATCGAGACATTTTGATTGAGAATTACGTAAAAGTTCTTTAAGTCGTAACCAAACAGTTACTAATGTAGGAATTTTATGATCGAAGCTTGTTGATTTATCAGTTAGTATATCTTCGAGTTTCTGTAAAATAATTCAAATTAATACGAGCGAACAAAAATAATTTCAAAATAAAAATAATAATGATAAAAAAATAATAAAAGTAAATGTCAACCAACCATTTTGATATTATGCAGAAACACATAACCAAGATATATTTGCTTGTATAATTATGATCATAAGAAACAATTTTATGAAAGGAAACTTTATAAATTTATTATCGTATTAGTTCATAATTTAATAGATCCACTGAAAAAAGAAAACAAAATAAGATAAAAGTAAACAGCAATATTTTTAGAATGTTATGCTACAAAGAAACAGACAGAAAATTAATTTAAAGTACATTGTGTCCACTGTATGTTTCATAAACTATGAGGTTAATTATTAGCGAAGAATTTTAATCAGGAAGCATAACATTCTCAAAATAATTACTTATAACAATAGGATTTATACAAACATATAAAATTATAATATTACAACTGTCGAACTGTCTGAAATCCTGCAATTTCAGAAAAAATGACATAATGTAATAAATTTAATCATACATGTATATGTACGTCCAATTTTAACACTATTGAAATGCATGAATTAGTATAGTTTTGACATGACATGAAATATACTTTGTTGATGATTATTTGTATGGCAATAATGTTAGTATGAGTTATTAAATTGTTTCTCACTTACAATTTTTGTTGTAAAATCAAATCAAATATACATTATTACAGATCTAACAAATATAAACAAAAAATAAAACATTCAGCAGTAAAAATAATGACACTTTTTACGTAGTAATGAACTGAGGCCAAACTGTTGCCCCTCGGTGGAGGAGACGATACAACTACAAAAATACTTCACTACACCGACAATCAAATCAATCATATCACCGCAAATAAACTAAACTTTTACAATATTGTTTATTAACACATTATCAAAGTTTGGCCTCCATTTAAATGCACTTGATACAATATAAAACTTGAAAGTGATACGCATGCATTTCAAAATACAATGCAAGTTCTATAATTATTAGAATATTAAATGCAGAAACAGTAGGATAAACGAACATTCGTGCAAAGAAATATTACCTACATATTAAAATGATAAGATAGGTACTCATATTCCAAGTTTAACAATCTAATTCATGCAAAACAAGTGTAATTTTACTTCTTACTGGCTAAAGATATAACCATGCAATCAACATTTTAAAGAAAAACATTGAAATGCCAACACTACAGAAATGTTATAATTACTGTAAATGTATTACAACTTTATCACAAACTACAATGTTTCTTCAAAACTCCGAAAACTAAACAAACATTAATTTTGTGATAGTTACGCCTACCGTTCAGGCAACAACACTAATACTTTGGTTGACACTTTTATTTTGCTTATTAAGTATTACACAAAATGCACAACACTAGAATTTAACATAACTATAATGCCAGCAGAACAGAAATGTTGAATAACAATGCCGTAAACTCACTATCCATGAACGAATGTAACATGGCGGAGAACTTGTCATATACATATTACACTTACGCACACAAACATTCTCACTGAAACTTCAACCAATTTTATAAGAGCACAGTTTTTAAAAACATCACCTTATAAACCGACAATAAATTTTTTCCTCCTTGAGAAGATGTGGACAAATCACTCTGTCGTTTGTTATCCTCCTCTATAGACGCCATCTTTTGACCACATACGTCACGCGAACGCCAACCGTGAGCTTCGGTTTTATATTTTCTTCCTTCACAATGAGCGCGTATTTAAAATTACTACAAATGTATTATTACGGATTTACAAGCCGTTTTATATATGAAATTTTACAAAATTTATAAATCGTAAGTTATAATAACAAACAAAAATATAAATCAGGAACATGAATGAAATAAATGAATTTCATTAGAATAGAAGTTTAAAAAGTTAAAACATTTCAATAATATTTATTAATTTATGTTATTTATTTACAAATATTTACGTATTTTTAAGCAAATATTCAATAAAGAAAGGAATTAGTTTAATATTTTACTGTAATAATATAACTAATTTTAAATATATCAAGTTGTTGCGTATGTGAATTTCTATATATTTTGAAAGTATTCTAGGAGCGAATGAACTTATCGAAAGTTCGAGGAAATTTTAGGCTTATAATCCTATTAACTCAAAGAGCATTTGCAAGCATTGTATTTATTTACAGTACAAAAATATATTTTTGTTATTGTGGTGAATACCGCATCATGGGGTACTATATCCCAATTATTATGATAATTGTTATATCTTTTTTCAGTAATTTCAGATGGGGGTACGAAATCCCTAAAATCCAAAATATGTTTTCATAATTAATTTATGGGGTAGTGGCTCATTGGTATCGAGTCGGCCTGTGGATCCTAAGAACCCTGGTTCGATTCCCACAGCCAACAAACATTTTCACCAATTTAAAAGTACCCCTGTGACTCTCCCACCACTAACATCTTTGGAGGCCGTGATTTGACGGCTGGTAACCGCCTTCACGCGCATATTACTTTCCGAGATATGCTTCGGCAGAGTGCCACATCCAGTAATGGGAAAAAGGCGTGATGATATATTTATTTATTTATGTTTTCATAATTAATTTTCAACCAGTTATTAATATAAAATAAAATTGTTGCGCGCGCAACTAAGCATTTTTGTTCGTGTAGTACGTAATAATTGTTAGTTCGTTGTTGAAATATCCAAAGTATTTCGATCAAGTTTCTTCATTTATATAAAGCTCCTAATTTTGAAAATTACCAATTTAGTTTTTACTTTACCACATTCTAAATATTTGAGCGAATATAATCTAATGTTTAATGAAACATATTAGATTTGAAAATGATTGAGGGTGAAATCAAATTGCAAATTGACTTGAATCAAGTTAAATTCATGATAACCCAGATTTTTTTTTAAATAGAGTTATCTATTGGCGAAAATAAAACAATTACTTACTACGAAAAATTAATACTGTTATTAGTGAATAAAATAAAAATTAGTTTTTCGTTTTAAGGAAACTTTATTAGGTACATTTCAGCAAGAACCAGAGTGGGAGTGACTAGTTATTAAAATATTTATGCTGTTCAATTTTATCTACATCTCAATAACATCGAAATAATTAAACAATAATTTAAATTATATTATCATATATTCTACTGGGAAATAAATATAAAATGTCATTTTTGTAAAATCTACAAGATACAAGCAGTATATTATTTGGATTAATTTCAACAAAATGCAATTGTTCTTCTGGATTGTGCAAGTAATAAGCTTATAAATATATTTTAAATTAAATATGTGATCACAAATTTACTTCTTCTTGGTTTTTGGTGAAGTGGACTGGAATACACTAGAAGCGGACATTAAATTTTCTATGTACTGACCTAGTACTTGATTCTCAGATCTTAATTTCAAGTTTTCTTCCTTGACACTATCCACACGTTGAGACAAATCTACACAGAATATTTATGCAAATATGTATAAAACAAAATAAAACGAGAGAAAAGTACCATCCAAGGTGTTTTGTAGTTCTAAAACCTGAGATATTAATCTTGCTTTTTCTTCTTGTTCATCAATATTTGCGTCGGCTTCAAGACTATGAGGCCCTAAAGACATATGCTGGGGACTTGAGCTCCCATTTGTAAAAGTTGATTGTATTGAATCCATACTGCGTCCATGAATCATACTTGACGCATTGCCGTCAGATAAGGAAGGCAATTCGGATTCATCGTGAATAATAGCTATAACAATATATTTATTACTCACTATAGATTTGATACAATTTTATTGTTTCAATTACCTTGCGGATCATCATCAGCTAAAGGAATATTGTTAATGTCATCTTGCAACTTAGTGTTCGATATTGCAGTCATCTGAAATGAAATATAATTAGCAATAACAATGAATTCTATTATATGTCAATATTATTATTTATGTTATTATTAAGTATTTTGCGTACTTTGTAACTGCCACACGGTTTGACAGTTCTACAAACAGGGGTTCGACTGCCAATCAATCAACAAGACGTGATATTCGTTCTAGCAACATGAAACAAAGTATTTAAATGTCAAATCAGTGGCGGTTCGTACATAATTTTATGATTGAAAATTTATTGTAAATCTTTATTCAGAGATATTTGCCTCATTTTTAAATATAATCAACTAATTGTTTGTATTGTACTTTAATTTACATTTTAAAATACAAAACTTGACTCAATAACAATTTATCATATAGAACATAATGTACTGAACGCATATGTTATGTTCCATTCATATATTTGTGTGATGACCTCAAATTTCACTGTTTTCTTAATTTTCTTGTTTCTACTTATGTCATGTTAAGAGAAATACTGTGGAACATTTTTTAATTATTTAGGTAATATAATTTTATTTTTAATATTTACGTGGCCAAAATAAAATAAGTGGAATATTAGTTGTTAATACTTAAAGTTACAGATATATGAACGCAAACAAAATTCCCAAATATATACTTTGTTCTTACTAATTCATCAAAATAAACAAAGAGCATGGCAGATTTTGATGCTATATATGAAGAGGAAGAGGAAAATGATGAAAATACAGAAATTGCAGCTATGACATTAGTCCCAGACCCCATCGTTATAAGAGGTGCAGGAAATATGACTGTGTAAGAAATGTATTACTTCTGATTTTAAATATTATTATTTATTTTTGTCTTTTCATTAGTTTCGGACTGAGTAATCGGTTCAGTACTGAGTTTCCAAGCGGGTTAGTTTCCAGAGTCGCCCCTGAAGAGTTTACAGAGACTTTGGCTCGAATAAACGGCATTTTAAAGAAGACATTACCTGTGAATGTAAAGTGGCTGTTTTGCGGTTGCATATGTTGTTGTTGCACGTTAGGATGTTCGTTATGGCCAGTTATATGCCTTAGTAAAAGAGTAAGTTGTTATTAGAAACATTTATTTAAATTCAGTTATTAATAAATTTTGTTAATTTAGACACAACATTCTATTAACAAGTTACTAGAATGGGAGAACAGTTACTTATATCACAAACTAGGCCTTCATTGGAGACTCGCCAAGCAACACAGTGACTCTTCATCAATGATGGAATACGTTATATTAGTAGAATTTATTCCAAAAATTCCTATTTATCGACCAGATTAGCATTAATAAACAGAGGAACAGACAAAATTTATTCTATATTTTAAATTATTTGCAATAGACTTGCGTTCATTATATTTGTAAATTTTGATTATTTTCGCAAAATTGAAATTCCAGTATGTTTGTTCAGTTGATTCAGAGTTACACTGTGATACCGAAGTATGAATTATTTACGAATTGTAAATATGGACATAAGTTGATTACCAGTCGTTGATGTGATATCTATTTCACATTATGTCTAGTTTCTGCCACTTGTACACAATAATTAATGCTGTACCACGTCAAAAAGCGCTACGTTCTGCATACAATCATATGTGCATTTGTTTATTTTCTCTACCAAATCGACAGTTTATTGAATAAAATTCTAGTTTCATATATTAATATAGACATTAAAATAAAAGTTGATTAATATTTTCGATTGGGAACTTTTAGAGTAATTCGTAAATATACCTATTATTTTTAAAGAATTGAGAAATTATGAAGCACCTATGATTTTTGCTACTTATGCATTTTGCCACAATATTGCTGATTCTGCAATAGTTACAAATAAATCATAAATTTAGCAAATTAGTTATATATAAGATGCTTTTTAAATTTTTAGTTTTGGAAAAGATGTCAACTTTTCCGTATATGTGTAAATATTTCATGTAAACACTTAAACATACAATATGCACAAAATTATTTGTTTAATAAAATGTTTTTAATATTTTATGTTTTTTTATATTATTATTCCTTGAATTGTAAAAATAACAAGTCTTTATTAGCAAAATATTTTCAAATATACATAAAACATGTGTAAAAATACTGGCTACATCACAATGGGAGTGTACATAGCGTTTGCATTTGAGCTAAACAGTGGTTAACAAATTAAAATGAGAACACTATTTACTACATTATAATTTCATACTTATTTTTATGGAAAAAATGCTTACAATGTAACAAAAATAAATTCATAGCCTAGAGTAATTCGTGAGTAATATCAGTATCAATTCCAAAATGCACATTACAGACACTTAAATATACACAGACTGTACATGTTGCAGTATCATTGGTAAATAACAAAAGTGTAAATGGTTAAAACATAAAATTCGAAATTAATATTAAAGGGCGATAATTATTATTTATTACTCAGACCCTGAATACCACGGAATATTATATGTTAACAAGACCAAAATAAACCTAGAGATATTAAAACCATATATAACCCTGTATTAAATAATACAAATCATTCTAAAGGGGGCGCGCGTAGTAGTGTCATATATTGGCTGGAATATGATCCACAAAATTTGATGGAAACTGACCAAAATTTCCGTTTGATTCTCCGTACAACCAGTCTTGTGAAACTCTCTTGAGAACTTTTATTTTCTGTCCAGGCTTTAACAGAAAATAAGATTTAATATAACATATTTGTCATTACTTTAGAATGACAAGAAAACAGCAAGAGGTGTGTACTAAACTACTGTCACAA
The DNA here is from genome assembly GCA_911728475.2 of Pterostichus madidus. Taxonomy (NCBI): domain Eukaryota; kingdom Metazoa; phylum Arthropoda; class Insecta; order Coleoptera; family Carabidae; genus Pterostichus; species Pterostichus madidus. The sequence continues at coordinate 21,163,569 of OU452311.1, read as the reverse complement.
TAATGTTAATTTACAATTGTGGTCGTAGAAAAAGTTTTTTATTTATAGAAATTAATGTTTTTCGTTGGGAGTCTGAAAAAAATATGTAATTTAAATACATACCATTAATTTTAAATCTTCACGAGTTTCTGCATTGAATTCATACAATGCAATTACAAAATTATCATTGACGTCCGAAAGAGAAACACGAATGTTTATAAAATTTGCCGGAAACATTCCTTCTTTATTACCAACTCTTCCATAATACCATTCCTCATTTATCTCACGAAGTAAAATCACAACGTCACCAACCTGAAACAAAAATATATTAATAATAAATACTTACAATAACTAAAAACATAAACAAACCTGTAAAGGAAGATCATCCTTGTGCGACGCTGTGTAACTATACAAGGCAATTCCGTGCGGTAAACTGTCGTTAAAAGATGCCTGATTATCATAAACATACTTTGGTGGACTAGGCGGCGGAATGGTAGGCATTGGCGGTGAATAATTATAAGTTTCTATGTCCCTCCTACTAACATCATTTGCTTGAAATCCAGAAAAATCTCTCTTTGCTTTTGGCTGAGCTCGAATTATGGTTGGCGCAACAATATTTGTTTTAGGTCCTGCTGCTTCCCATATATTTGATGAACTTGTCCCATTCGCTAAATCCGAATGATTTATACTATTTCCAAAAAATGAGGAGTTTCCAACAGCGAAGTTGTTAGTCAAGGACGGTGGTGGTTTTCGTTTAAAAAAATCATCATTGTTTGTCGATTTAGATTTAAAAAAATCATCATTGCCGTTTGATTTAAGCTTAAAATAATCATTACTACTGCTGGATATAGGTTTATAACAATCATCGTTTGTGCTAGATTTGAATTTAAAAAAATCGTCGTTGCTCAATGGTTTGAATAAATCTTGATTTGTATTTGCAGCATCTAAGTAATCTTCGAGTGGTGCACTTAGATCAATTAAAGAAGTCGTAAAATCTGGTTTTCTGTTATTAAATTTCGGAGGTGGTGGTCTTGGGGGTGGTTTCTTTTTAGGTTTAACTTGTCCAACAGGTTTACTTTAAACAAACAACAAAAACACTAGGAATTATAAAACTATTATATACAAATGATTAAACTTACTTGGATTGATAGAAATTCTCCCTAGAAGGCTCCCCTCGAGGCACGGACGGTGCTGGTCGTGTTGGTATTTTCATTTTTGTATTAAAAGACAACGTAATTTTTCACGTAAGGAATTTCCAGAGATGATACAATTTATATCGCCGAACGTAATTAACTTATTTAAATTCAATATGAGCAATTTAACAAGAAAACAATAGAAACAAATTTATAATAGGAGTTAAGGCTTAATAAAGGAAATAAAGAAAATCTCATAAGACTAGCAAACTGTAATTGAAGAATTTGACAGCCCAGAATAGCCAACTTTAGAAAACTGAAGAAATATGTACTCGTTATGTTTATTCGGAACTGTCTATATATACGTTTCACATAAAATACAACACAATTGTTATTCCAAGAATGCGATTTATTAGTTTGCAAATATTCAAAAATATTTTTCGGTAAAAGTGCAGTATACGGCCTTGCCCAGTTTGTTATTTTGTTGATAGATGGCAGCATAGTGGTCTGTAATAACAAAATGAAAGATTTACAGTGGCTCCAAAGCAATGGTATAAGTAAATAAATTATTCACGGATATTGAAGGAATATCTCACTAGCCAATTCTCTCTATTTTTATTACTTCTAGATCCTGACCCTAGTATCATTTTATTTTAAATAACTCAACTTTGATCATTATTTTTTAGGTTAGCCCGCTTCACTCGCATTTTTATCAAACAAACCCTAAGGCCATAGAACGCACGCTCAACAGAAACAAGCCATTATGTTCGATATTGGTGGAAGAACTAATTTGTTAGGTTAGCTCGCTTCGCTCGCACTTTTAACAAACAAGCCCTAAGCCCGTAGAACTCACGCCCAACAGGACCAAGCCATTATATTCGATCTTCGTGGATTTTATTTTTTAGGTTAGCTCGCTTCGCTCGCACTTTTAATAAACAAACCCTAAGCCCATAGAACTCAAGCCCAACAGAAACAAGCCATTATATTTGATCTTAATGGAACTCATTTTTTAGGTTAGCTCGCTTCGCTCGCATTTTAAACAAACAAACCCTAAGCCCGTAAAACTCACACTCAACAGAAAATACGTTTTCCGTTTTGAGGAACCAACCTGTCGTTTTATTTCAAAACGTAGAATCAAACTTGTTTTAGAATCGCTGATTCATGAAATTTAGCGCATGCGCAACAAAGCAGACTAAGTGGACGTAACAAACAAGGCCGTATACTGCATTTAAGCCTATTTTTCTATTGGTTCTATAGGATGCGGGCACTCACGTGATATTGTGACGTAAAAACAGCTGTCCCGTGAAAGATCACTGCGCCACCTACAAAAATGAACTATTTTTTGGGATGAGATTTGAAAAGAACCAGGTTCTTTTCAAACCTCGTCCCAAAAAATAATTTATTTTTTAGGTGGCGCAGTGATTTTTCACGGGACAGCTGTTTTTACGTCACAATATCACGTGAGTGCCCGCATCCTATTGATAACCTATCTTTTTGTGACGACACTGTACTACGCGCAGGAATTTAAACCACAGCTGTAATTAAAAATAAAGATAAGGATAGTTTTATTTTTATGAAAGCAAACAAGGATTAGTGTTAATATTTTTATTTATAACATAATTTAATCCAAATATTGAATAAATATATATACAAATTAACACTCAATATGAGTTACACTTCTCTACCCGTATGATACAATTATGAGTAAAATATGCATTTAATCTAAAGTCAGTGATATAATATTTTGAATATGAACATTTACTTGTAACTGATTTAAAATGATTAAATGTTATCAATTTTAATTAGTAGTCCTTAAAATATATGAATGTAATATTTTGACAGTAGTTTTAAGTAAAAATGCAATGAATATAAAATAAATATACAGAAAGAAACACTGGGACAGTAAAAATGTGATTCACATAGATAAAACTAATCAAAGATCCGATAGCAATCTAATAGTATTTATCAAGCACTTCCGGATCATTTTTAGTATGTCCATTATTCAAACTATGCGAATTTCTTTTTATTGTTGCTGTGTCATAATCACCCATTGACTTTGAATACAGTTTTAATGTTCCTGTATTATTACCAGGACTGTGCATTATAATGGAACCATTACTACTACTGGATGGCGAACCATACGCATGGCGCTTGGAAGGAACTTCTTGTAGCGGTACGGTAATGTACGGATTTTGTTTGGACGGTAAATAGTGCGGTGAGCTCGGCAATCGTGGCCGTTTCCGGCGCATGTAGAAGAAGAACAGGAAGCAAGCGAAGGCTAAACCGACAATGAAGCCGGCGAAACAGTATGCGAGTACTACTCCTGTTGACACAGAAGCTGCATGTATACTCTTGTCGTATTGTACACCCATAGCACTCAGATCTGAAAATTAAAATTCAGTTTAAATACATAATGACTAATTGTAGATTAATGTTACACAAATTCGATCATTTATCATCTATTTTCTAAATATAAATGATGTTTTTTACAACCACGTAAATGTTATGCAAAAAGTAATAAGCACAAATTAAATATATATAATGTAAAATGCTTTATTCGTATTCTTATTAAAACCACATTTCACAACTAGAGCTTGTTGAGGTTGAGTTTTGTCATTTAGTTTGGAAATTTGATTGATTTACCATATGACCTTTCTTAAAATGTAGTTTATTTTAAAATTAAAAACATACAATTTACTTTTGGCTATTTAAATATATTGTGAGTAACATAATACATGTTCAGAAAAAAGGAAGCAATATATGTTCAATATTATTTGTTTAATTTATTAATACAAATGCTTCTTTTTTTAAAATAAATAATATTGAGTACTTTTACTTATAATGAATATACATAAATAAATAAAATTATATATATATATATATATATATATATATATATATATATATATATATATATATATATATATATATATATATATATATATATATATATATATTTTAATATTATTTTTCTTCGGTACAAAAAATTTTGAAAATAAAATTTATTGATATATCGATATGAAAGAAACAATTTTCAAATTTTTATTTCTGTATCTATATATTTACATAGTCAAACATGGAGAATGAACAGATTTCATATTATTTTCAACTATGCCAGTGCGTTCAATGTTTTATAAAGATCGTTGGCACGAGAGTATTTATCGTATAACGTCCAATGAAGCAGTAAACATGCCAATAAATAATGTATACAAGGCTAAAATGTGGCAATAGTTACGGTGCTTTAACATTGAAATTTCTCAGTGATAAGAGATGAGCATTGCAAAGTTTCGAGGGTCAGATTGTAGTATTATTTGGTATTGATCAAAAACCGAACAAAAAAGGACGTCTGAAAATTTTTCAAATTAGATTTTCTACTTTTCGTGTTTAGAATTTTAATGTAAAATATTTCTTTTTTGAAAATAAAATTTTATTATATTATATTTTGTATTATTCGAGAAAGAAGTCCTTTATTGAACTTACTTTGAAATTTTTCCAGCAAAATTAGAATGCAATAAACCGCTTTTGTATTTTATACTTCTTATGCCTTTTATTAATTTCAATATGCTATACGTAAACTACTTTGTCAGATAACTAAACAGGTACATTTAGTTACAACCTTTTTTTTCCAATTTTTATTTGTAACACTGTCCATGTATTAACATATTCATGATGCAATTATTATTCTAAATATTTATAATGACTTTTATAAGCTTTTGTAATCTGAACTCTCGAAATATTTCTATTCTAATACGAAGGGAATGTATTTAGAAACTGTGTTTCGATGAGTTAATACTTGTTTCTTTTCTTTGTACTTACCGTTAGATTGATCTAGAAGGCACATTCTAGTTTCTACACTATCGCCCTGGCAAAGATGCGGTCCAGGATTTGAAGTTCTACATTTTCTTTTACGATGTTGTTCGTTGTTTTCATCGCAGAGAGACCATGACGTCCATTTCTCCCATCCTAATAAAGCTGTAAACAAATACGCAAGTTCATTCATCTCAATTTAGAAGCTGATTTTTGTAATTTATTAACGCAATGACTATAATGAAATATAGACAAGAATGAAGAAGAATAATTTTTATTCGATTTAAGTTTATGCCTAATTCGAAATTAAATAAATATTGATTTAATTCTCAATACTGAGTGTCTTTTTAAAGCCTGCTTAGGACATATAATCGATAAACCTGTAAAGTGTTCTAAAGTAATATTTAATAATAATTACAGTAAGTAATATGATTGTGGGCTCTAGTAACATTTCTTAGTAATAAGCATTTGCAGAGTTAGCTCATTCAGAATTGGATAAAAGATATGATGAGGTGATATAATTTATTTTAAGTAACAAAAACTTACAGGCACATGAAGGCATTTCACAAGACTCTTCTTGAAAATTAATTCCCTCACAATTAGTTCCCTGCATTTCCTTATTCTTCCCACTAAGACAAGTTCTCTTCCTATGTTTATTTCCAATACCACACGTCACTGAACACGAAGACCATTCGGTCCAACAACTCCACTCTCCTCTGCAACGATGGGAGTTACAGCTTCTGGACATGTACGACGGCCCTACGCACTCATCTTGGCGGCCCTCGCACTGTCGCGTGCGGAACTGAAAGCCTCCGCCGCATGGCGAAGAGCACTCGGACCAACTACTCCAATCCGACCACTTGTGCTCGGAGTCATCGTGGTCGCGCCGAGTACAGCTGCCGTCGTTGCGGCAGAAACGTTCTTCCTCCTTCGCTATGCTGACTTTGATGAGGGACACGTCAGGAGCCTGCGCCCGGCAAGCGCAGCGGAAACGCTTTTCGATGTAGCCGTCAGATAGGCTGGTACCTTTGTGATTATAAAAAATGGTGTGAATGTAGCACAATATTCCATTACGGTATCTAATAGTGTAAAGTCTTAGTTACTGGACTGAAATAACTATTGTAAACATGGAAATACATCACAGTAAGAAATGAAGTTATTTATCAGACATTGAATACTTATTCTATGTATCGAAATAGATGAATGTGTATAAAATAATTAAGTTATCTGAAAATAACTTACCATTAGAAGAAATCATCCAGAGCGACCAAGGACTCATCTTCTTATATTCTGGGCAGGGATCTGTATTACATAATTCATAGTCTACATGACTTCCTTGACACTCTTGTCCTCCTCCTTGCGGAGGTGGGCTATCACATCTTCTTCTTCTAATTCTGTAGCCGCCGTTACAGGTCGCTGAGCACTCATCCCAGGAAGACCAGGGGCTCCACTGGCCGTCCCTCGGAGGCTGTTGATGTGCCGGGCAGGGAGGCGAGTTCGTGCAATAGATCTCTGAGTAATCCTGCCCGACACAAACTCTACCACCGTGTGCAGGAGCGGGATTAGCACAAGTACGACGGCGGGTTTTCACGGCCATACCGCAAGTTTGGCTGCAGGCGGACCACGCAGACCACGGGGTCCAACCACCGTGAACGGTGCAGTTGGTTACCATGATGGAGACACCCATGCAAGAGGTACCACCATTTTGAGGAGCAGGATTATTGCACTGTCTAGTTCGGCATAAACACTGATCACGATCAGATGAGTCAATGTCACTACTATTTTTTTGGTCACAAGTAAACCACTCCGACCAATTACTCCAACTACCATCCACTGAAATTAAATTATAGATTGAAAGATTGATAAACACAAAATAATTTTTTTATAATTCATCTTTTAGATGTTGAATGACGGAATATTCATTTTTCACAATGCAGTGATTTAACTTCACATTTCTTGCAAAACGTATACCGTTAAACCAGGGCCGCGGAATCGATAAAAGACATTCGACTCCAACTACGACCCCTGATAATTTTAGTAATCTGACAAAATTAAATATATATTTTTATGGTGTGAAGAAAAAATTATACCGGGTGTAGAATTGAAATATGTAATATAGGAAATACAATGTTATTGTTTTAATATGGTGATTCTTATTCCCTAATTCAATTATAGGTACCAATAGTGTAAATGCAAAATTGGGATCTTTTAACTATGGTCAAATGTTTTAAATCAAGTGAACTACAGTTGCCATGTAATTCAAATCTAATTTTATCCCAATTTATCTCTATTAAAATATATATAAAATGTATAAGAACTCGAGCCGATTGAATTACAAAATAAATATAAAAAATAAATAATATGTACTTCATTATTGTTTAATAAATACCAAACGTTTTCCATAGACTATCTACTTTCTTAAATCGTCAGCGAACATTAATCTTTAAAGTTAGCATTAATAAATAACTAGTTTATTTTACAATTTACATTATGTGACTATTTATTTATTTATGTTATTTTATACAACAGGAACCTAATCCCAATTACAGTATAGGATCCGAACTCACCGAGCCGTGGTGTGATATATATATATATATATATATATATATATATATAAAACAAATTAAAACGTTGGTTCAAACACAATATAGTTTATCATTTACCTCAAATAATTGATTTTCTTAACTGTAATCTAAAAATGATGAATATACAAGAAGTATATGAATGTACTGACCTGGGGCGTCAAGAATGGGACACGAAGTAACACTCTGCGTCCAGAACCGAGCGAGAGGATCTCCATCCGGAGCAGGAGTGCAGAGTTCCTGGAGTTCGTTCCAACCGCAGTATGGATCCATCGCATGTATGCAGCTACTTCGGGATACATGCCTTCTGCAGTGTTGCGCATCAATGCGCAGTAAATGGTGATCCGATCCGATGTAAACGGAATTCTATATAACACATATAATATTGTTTTTTTCGTAAGGATATTCATTTAAATTTTGCATTTACATTACTTGATTCATTTAAAATTTAATAATGAATTTGTCATTAATCATTTTTTAAATCAAAATTAAATTGAAACAACATACTACTTGAATATGACACTATTATTTCCACATTTTCAATAGTAGAAGAACGCTATTTCAGGGATGTTTACGTTACCGTGGGTACGTCATCGTTTTTTTGGTCCTAGGACCAAAAATAGCAATTTTTTCTACAGTTGTCATGGTGACAAAAATAATTTTGTCAATTTGTTTCATTTTAATTTGAATAAATTTTTAAAATAAGTAAAATAATATGTTTCCATCGAACAAAAAATACTATTTCGAGTCTTACTTTTATTAATCGATCTGAATACTTGTATTTTTAGTTCTAATGAAACAAATAACTATTGGTGCAAGTTTCTAAGTTCTTTTAATTGGTGATCGATTGATGAAACGTTACAACACTTTTTTGTCCGTTGTGATCCTTTTAAAGGGTTTAATAAATAATAAAATTCTAGTGACTTACCGTATCCTTAAGATATCGTAGCGTGTTAATCGAACCCGGTGCATCGAATGGAACAGGACTCCAAACTTCAACAACACAAGTTTCTTGAGTTCTCGGTAGAACTGTAATTTTCTTTACCAACCCGGAAAGAGTTGCAACGTACATAACATGCACGGCAGTGTGTAATTTGGTTGCCAACACGTCAATGGTGATATGTGTGAATCTTTCGAGTTCTGCCACATGCAAAGGATTCAGAGATGTGGATTGTACGGCGTTGTTCATCAGTTGGTAACGAGAACTGTCTACCAGGTGATTGCTTCTACGAATCCAAAGTAAAATAGTTTCAACTAACTTGGAATCGTTTTGTCATATTACGATTTATTATAAGAAACTCATTTAGCATTTCAAAATTGTATCGTAAGACTGCCACCATGAATATTTCGATTATTTTGAGAGACACAAAAAATGTTATCAAGAAAAGTTAAACTAAATAAAAAGATAATAGTAACAAGTGTCACTTTCGGTTTTAACGGAAATAGAGTTAACTTTAAATCTAGCATAGGGAAAAATGTTTCGTTGTTTTAAAATGCTGAAACATGTTGAATAGAGAAAATAAGTATAATTTTGTTTTAATAGATCACATCACTACGCTACTAAAATCAAGTAATTTATAAAGATATGTATTTTTTAATTCTGTTCTAATTATGACAAACTAGGTTAGTTGTGCATTAAACAATTTAAATTAAGAATAACGACTTCACAAAGTATTAGATATGGATGATGAATATTAACGTCTGACTAACTACAACTACAATAATTTTGATGTTTATGGGCTATAAATGAGTGTTAATGAAAACTATTAAATTTTAACAGATTAATTACTGTGCCATGCATACAAAATTCCATTAGGATTCAATCACAGGGAAACAGATTGGCAGTCATATTTTAAATTTTCCACACGTTTATTACAAAACCGGATAACGAAATAATAAATATTCCACCGCGGAAAACGCACCACCGACGGAAATATTAACTTGATTATTTTTATCGATGAGAATCAATTTTATTTCCTCACTCAACAATATTGAACTGAAGCGAATGAAAACATGCATTAATTATGAGATATATTTTTAATAAAATGAGATAAATATAGTAAAAGTATAATTTTATTAATGCCGTCTGCCGTCAATAAAAACAATATCATTATATTATTTTACGCAATCATATTGTGAAAGTGCAGGAAAACAGCAATTATGAAGAAGTAGAAAGAAAACACAAATTCTTATTAAGTTGATTACGTTTTCGCGAAATATACCAGCAATATTAAAGTGATATATGTAGCTCAAAGATGATAGATATTATTAATACATTATAAATAAATAAAAATTAAAATATCTTACTGAATAATTTAAGTTTGAATAATCTGTATAATGTTTATAAATATTTTGTAAAATACTACAGAAAGCTTTATCAGTTTTTAGACTTTTGCATATGTAATTATAATAATGTATTAAAGAGAAACGTAGAACTTTTCATTAATTACAATTTTTACATAATATCTAGCAGTGAATATTCTCTTAGGAATAAACTTATGGGAGCAGCAAATTCGACATGAAATGAACAATTTATTAAAAAAAAATAGTTGAAAATTAAAAGCATTGAATTTTACGAACTTCATATTATTTTAAATAGAATTTTATAAATCCTAATATTTTGTATGGAACTATAATAATTAAAAATTGCAAAATGAATAAAATGGTTACAGAAATAATTTTTGACAAAGCTATGAGCATTCGTCGAGATGTGAACCCAGACCCTTTAAAACGCTAGTTCACTACTCTAACCAATTGGCCAATATACTATTAATTATAAAAATTATTACAAAACAGTCGCTAATAATGGAATCCAAACCATTCAAATTCAGACAACCTACAAATCCGAAACACGTAGAAAATTATATAATTTAACAATGTAAGGGTGTGTAAACAAAAAAACCATTAGAAAGAGCTAAAGGTAGTGGTAGAGGAGTCAGAAAAACGAATAAAAACAAGAAAATGAAGCTTCTGACAGAATCTGTTTTGAAAGTTGGACATCTTTAAAAAAAAATTAGGCAGAACATAAAAAATTTCACATGTATATGTAAGCAATATATTAAAATAAAATAATGTCTTTTGGCCAGACATGGCAATATCCCATTACGGTGTAGTCGCAATTTCACGTACAGAAAATATGCCTAATGGCTTTAGGAATGGGATCAGAATTAAAAAAAAACTTCGCCACTTTAAAAGCGACAATTTTACGGCATTATTAGTAGAGTTTCAACGAAAGTGAGATTTAGCGGCGTACTTTATGGGATGGCTAGCACAGTGGTATGAAGTCGGCCTGTGGATCCTAAGGTCCCTGGTTCGATTCCCACACGCGACAAATTTTCATAATTTGAAAAAGCTATCCCTGTGGCTCCTCCACCACTAACATGTTTGGGGGCCGTGATTTGACGACTGGTAACCGCACTTCACGCGCAAAATATATCACTTACCGAGATCTGCTTTAGCAGAGTGCCACACCCAGCAATGGGTAGAAGGCGTGATGATATATTTATTTATTTATTTATTTATTTTACTTTGGTGCAGAGTTATTTTAATTTGTTCGTTTTTGTAAGTTGACTGATTTCGCAAATCGATAAATATATACACAGATACAAGCGACAGCAAGATATCTAGACAATAAATGTATAGATAGAGAAATGCTAAAGAAATTTCAAGAATATAGATTTGAAATCTGCATAGTGCGAGCATTTTGAAGTACGTTGGTATTTAACGTAGTACGTGTGTTTGTCGAGGGAAGTGGTAGGTGCATATTGCAGGTGACTGGCGAGCTGTGACTTACCGCTGCGAATCGGCCTTGCACTCGAAGTGTCGCTGATGCGGTGAAGTGTGTTGTTCCCAGGTGCTTCCTGGGTGCTCCTGGTGTTTGAAGGGTCCACGGAACGCTTCGTTGATGGCACTCATGTTGAAGGCACAGATGGCGGAACCAGCAATACCGTTCAATGGCGTGGCGAACGTTGCATACATAATATTTTCTTCCTCGATGTACGACATTCCTTGAATCTCATTAAAGTAAAAAGGATAGTCACTGTTAATGGAACAGTTCAATCGCGCTTTTACAAACGTTGTCCAGTTGTCTTTCAGCATCACTTGACCGCCAGAGTCGTTTTTACACACTCGGGCTATGCGCGAATAAATTATCTGCAATCATCCACAAATATTTTAGATTCTTCCGCTTAATTACCCACTTTACGAGGAGAAAATCCTTATTTATTTACGATTTTCACAGAACGTTCTAATAGTTATTTCGAAGTAAGTATTCCTCAGAAAACAATTCAGAATAAGTATTAAAGTAGTCAAATTTGTTCATGTTCCTTTTTTTAACTGTACGAACATTTTCGGCAATTACTCAATTCTGTTAAATTACTCACAGTATAAAATCAGTGTTGTAAATATAATCGATAGGGTCACATATCTATACAAAATTTATTTTTCACACTTCCAGGACCTACTTTATTCTTCCTTTTCGAGGACTGAAATGACACTTTGAATCTCGAAAGGATTCAATTTAAAATGTAATTCCCCGGGGATTAAATTGACAGGTAAACAAGCATTACCGTTGCAACAAATATATTATAAAACTTAAAATAATTAACTTAGTTTAAGTTACCTAAAGTAACTTAAAGGTTGTATAATGCTGTCATTGTAAATTATGTGTTAAATCAATATAAAAATTAATCAATAATTCTAAATATGTGGCTGGAAGTGCGAAAAGTAGTGTATATACGAGCAAGTGCAAGTCAACCGGTCCCGGTCTTTTAACCGGTTCTTTAATTTAGGAAAGATCGAAAAGATCAGTCTTTTTAACTAGTTTTTTCTTGGTCTTTTAACAAGTCTTTAACCGGACTTTAACCACTTGGTTAATCCGGTCTTTTTTTAAAACAACACTAGTATATACCACAGGACTAAAATGCATTTATCCCTCAAGTGATTATTTCCCTCGGTTGCGGCTCGTGAAATAAACTTCACTCTCAGGATTAAATTATTTACTTTAGTCCCTTGGTATATAATATGCTATTATATTGATTTAATTTTCATAGTTTAGTATCGTCGGGCTAGATATAAAATCAATTTACTAATAAAGAATGATTAATCTTAATGAACCGCCATAATAACACTGAAAGTAAATTAAATCTATGAAAGAAACAATGCACAATAAACATACTTTTCCGCAATTAATGTATTCAACAGCAGCTTCTCGGAAAACGAAGTAAACAAATTTATCTGTTTCGAATGACCCAACGAACTGCGGTTCGTTCAACCATTTGCTATTGTATTGGTTGGTGCGAAGTACGTGACGTTTGTCAGCGCCGATCCCCAAGTTGCTACGATAGATGGCAGCATCGGAGCCCGAGAAGTCTGTTGGGCCCCCGACATAGTACTCCCCTACACGGGACACCAAAGCTGTGATGTTTGCATGTGGATTGTATGGACTTTTCGCGATCCCGTCCACCCATTCCGTCACTTCACTTATATTTTCAATCTATAAAATACCACAGTTTGTTTATTTGATAAACATGGAATGGAGCAGTAGAGATAGACTTGTCCAATCTGATACAGAGGAACTATTCTTACAGATTATGCAAGGAAGAATCACTAAATACTGTTTTGCCAGACAAATTATCCTGGATTAGATATTCTAAATTCTATCTCGTATATGTATATATATATATTATATGTTTGACATAAAAATTAGTTTCAGAATATCATATATTTTAATAGATAGCAGCAGCAATCAAATTCGGAACTGAATTTTAGAAAATCAATACTTGTTACATTCTTGAACTAATGGGCCTTTCAAGACTTTTTAGAATTTTTTATATATTAATCTACGTAATATATATATATATATATATATATATATATATATATATATATATATATATATATATATATATATATATATGTGTGTATATATATATATATATATATATATATATATATATATATATATATGTTTGACAGTAATAGATATATATATATATATATATATATATATATATATATATATACCTCTGCACGAAACTTTAATGACATATATAATTTGATATACTGATTATAGAACAAAAAGAAATTTTTTAAATTCGCAAAAATTAGAGTATTTCGTTCCTAGCGAACAATTTTAGTGTCACTGACTTAATAGTACATTTAATTATTTACAATTATGTTACTAATGAAATAAAAGTATAAACACTGCCTACAAATAATCATTTATTAATTAGTTATTATGTAGGTGCCTCGTGTAATACCTTATTTTTATTTTTATTTGAGTACATAGTCTGATTTCGTATATGGTATTGAAAGGGTATGTTGTTGTGGGAGAAATTTGAGAAAAATCTATAGCAACAGTGAATTAGTGGCTATGCTGTTAGTGTATGGAGAAGCAGCGCAAAATTCCGAATTAGCAGCGCGAATTTATGCACAGCGTTATCCTCAAAGATATCATCCCCATCGCCAGATGTTTGTGAGGATCACACAACGTCTTTGTGATGAGGGAATCTTACAGAGAAATGCGGGACGAGGTGGAGGCGGCCAAAGATTACGCAACAATGCTGAAAATGAAGTTTTGGAAATTGTGGCCGCTGAACCTACAGTCAGTACGCGAAGAATATCTCGTGTTATGGGTGGAGAGTCTTATTGTTCAGTTTGGAGAATTCTTAGAGATTATAATTTTCATCCCTTTCATTTCCAAAGAGATCATGCACTATTTCCACGAGATCATCCTCTCAGAGTGACATTTTGTGAGTGGTTGTTAAAACAACAAGCTTTAAATGCAAATATTACGTCAAAAATAATATTTAGTGATGAGGAAATTTGTACAAGAACTGGAATTCACAATATTCATAATGCTCATTATTGGTCACAAGAAAATCCGTATGTTGTTGTGAGAAGTACTTTTCAACATAGATTTTCTTTAAATGTCTGGGGAAGAATAGTAAATGGTACATTAATTGGATCCTATATACTACCAAACAGAATGAACGGAAATAATTGTTTACATTTTCTTCAAAATAATTTATCGGAATTATTGGAAGATGTTCCTTTAAATGTGCGTCAACAAGCTTGGTTCATGCATGACGGTGCACCATCGCATTTTACAAGAAATGTTCGGCAACATTTGAATGAAGTGTTTGAAGGTAGATGGATAGGTCGTGGTGGAACTGTATCATGGCCTCCTAGGTCACCAGATCTTAATCCATTGAATTTTTATTTATGGATAAATTTAAAATCTCTAGTCTATGACAATCAAAATGAACCAGAAACAGTCGCAGAATTGCGGCAACGTATTGAGAACTGTGCGGAAATAATAAGGCAACAAAATTCATTGCATCGGACGTGTAGTGTGTGTTTGATACAACGTGTTGCATTTTGTATAGCTGCAGGAGGAGATAATTTTGAATAATTTTTGTAGCAATGTGTTGTTATAGTTTATTCTGATATGAAATTAAAAAAAATATATCATCATTTTTTGTTTTTTTCCTTGACCTACCTAAACAACCAAAACATTCACTTGTTACTGAAAATTACATAATACCTTTAATTTTATTAGTTTTGTTTACTTTATTTCATTAGTAACATAATTATAAATAATTAAATGTATTATTAAACCAGTGACATTAAAAATGTTCGCTAGGAATGAAATACACTAATTTTTGCGAATTTAAAAAAAAATATTTTTGTTCTATAATCAGTATATCAAATTATATGTCATTAAAATTTCGTGCAGATGTACCTATAGAAACACCCTGTGTATATATAGTTCTTATTGTACAACTAAAGTATTTTAGTATTTAAAATGTAATAAATAGGTAGTTAACTAAAAATAAAATGAAAATTATATTGCGAAATATCTAGTATGTGATTTGTCCTTATTAATAATCATAAGATATAGTAGCAAAATCTGTGAAAAATAATTAATTAATGATAATAATTTTTGCACACTATACAGGTTAAGACAAGTTTATCTCTGTCATATTGTCGTACCCCTCTCCATGAGCACTGTGGCGAAAATGCATTAGTACCACAAGCGAATATTTTCTTTCCGTGCGATAAAAGGACTTTTATGTAATTGTGACAGTTTTGTTCCGATTGGCCTTTGACTAGGCACAGGGATGTTTTGTTTTCTGGTGATGGCCACATGGCTTTCTCCAACAGCTTCAAATTTTGTACACGTAATCGGTACAACGCGTCTCTGATAAATAAAGAACAAAAAACGAAAAAAAATTAAACATTTATTTTTAGACAGAAACATGCCATTTCATCAACATAAAAATACTAATAAAAACATTTTTTTTGTCATCCATTTTAATATGACAACTTTTTCAATAGTAAAAGAACACTACTAGGAATGTTTACGTTACCATGGAAACGTCATTGTATTATACTATAAGTGAAAGAAGTTGAAGAATACTTGAATTTTAAAAATTAAAGCAAAAACTTGACGTGCATATATATATATATATATGCACGTCAAGTTTTTGCTTTAATTTTTAAAATTCAAGTATTCTTCAACTTCTTTCACTTATAGTATAATACAATGACGTTTGAGAAAAAATATATATATATATATATATATATATATATATATATAAAATAATGGTCCCTAGAATCTTACAAATAAATAATAAATTCACTTCCTAAACGATCTTTATAGCAAACAAATAAAAAAAAACTTACCTGGCACCAACCAATACTTGACTTCCAGCAACATCGAACAACAGTTGAGAGTAAGAAATGACACCAGGCTCGGAGAAACGATCAAACGATAACTGCAAGTCTACAATGAAGATAAAGATACAGTTTCACAAATGTATTTCTGGTGGTTACTCAGCTATTTTTATCAAATATTTCATTAATTTTATTCATTTCAATGACAATCATGTAAATTGTTTATTACAGATTCCATTGTTTCGGTTGTTTATACTTTGCAATTATTGTTGTCCTATTAAATTATTATTATTTATATTAGTTTACTATTTTATTGAACAAAAAATTGGGTTACAACAATAAAAAAGTAAGATGCAATGCGTCCGAAGAATCAGAAAAACGCAAAACAAACAAATCGAAACGTAATTTATATCTACGGCTCTTGTATTACAGAAATGTAAACAGAGACGACAAACACGACAGAACGTAATAATTACGTAGAGATGATAGAGCAACAGAACAGAATTCTCGATAAAAATAATGAAATTTGAATCCCACCACAGAGATATGCATGATTTGTTTTGTTATCTTCTTCAAATTCATCGATTTTCAATAAATGCTTTTAGCTTTTATTCATATAGCGAATTCAAACTTTTATGTTTACTTTTATAAATATTTGTTCAATTTTCAATTAATGGAAGTCATATTCAAATAACAAATAGTGTTGTTTAATAAAAATAAAATAAATATTTCATCAAGCTTTTTACCATTTATTCAATTTTAGAACAAACCAAATTCAGATCTAGGTCAATAAAGTATTTATCTTATTTTTTCTACGGTCGTGTTAAAAAGTCACCATATCAACATTCAACATGAGTGTGGCAAGTATCAGTGCGGCAAGAAATCGTTTATGTAGTTTCCACGACAACCATTGTGGAACAATCTTTTTAATTGAATTAATGTGAAATATAACAGTAAATGGCAGATGTTAAATATGGATTTTAAGAAATAAAAATTCACGACCGTATGTAACATAGTGTGGCAACAGCCATTGCAAAACTCGTACTCTTATGATTGGGAAAACTCATTAACGATCGTGTACCACCTTTCATACTTGTTTTACAATGAACGCCTTGCCACACTTGTATTACAATGTACTATATTAATATGTATTGTCAGTACTTTAATGACACTCATTACGATACAGATATTCATGCCGATACGGATTTTCATTATGATACAGATTATTAACCAATAACTGCACAGCATTGGCTGTTTTCATGATTTCTATAATTTCCTCAATAAAATAGTAAGCTTTTTGTTTTTTTAAGTCATTCAAAGGTGACATTTGTTTTAATAAATTTTTATGTTGAATTTGGTTGTAGAAAAATAGTATGTGCAACTCGTGTATAATGGCTATTATGAACATACTATTTACGAACATTTAGTTAATTTAATCAAAATTAGAGTCAAATTTCATTAGTTATTAATTCGATTCTGAGATTTTATTTTAAAATTATGGTGAGCTAAAATTTATAGCCTTATATCTATATTTTATCTATTCTCCGAACTTCTTGAAAAGGTCAAGCAGTTTCTGCTACTTTGTTTCAAGATGACGATAAGCTAAAATTAAAAACTATATGAAATTGCACATAGATC
The DNA here is from genome assembly GCA_911728475.2 of Pterostichus madidus. NCBI lineage: Eukaryota > Metazoa > Arthropoda > Insecta > Coleoptera > Carabidae > Pterostichus > Pterostichus madidus. The sequence goes on along the minus strand of OU452311.1, from coordinate 21,145,751 downwards.
GAAATATCCTCTAATGAAAAATGGCTAAGCCATTTTTGTATGATGCTCAAACACATGTTACAAATTAGAAGAAATAGAATTTTATTTTTAAAGAAGTTGGAGAAATTATTTCACAAAAATAAATGGTTGATGCATTTTGAAAGTACAATACTTATGTATAAAAATTGAGTTACACATTAGTGATCATTTTACAAATTTTTACGGTTTGATAAGTTGTTATATTTTTAACAAAATTAATGCGCCCAACTATCTATCCTATTTATTTAATGTCCCCGTATTATAATATAAATATAGAACAAGTTGTGTGCAATAAAAATAAAAGATTCCACTTCATATACGAAAACATGTCATATGTATAAAGATAACACGGTAACGCTTAAGAAGAAATCGCATTCTTTAATAACATCGCAATAATTCTTAGAATACTTGTTAGAATCCATACCTGTGAATAATATGCAATGCTATGTTTACATTCATCTCTTGAACAATTTATGTATATTCTTTGTAACACTTTTTTGCTGTTTACAAAATAAAAATGAGAATACCGGCTACTTGGAAGCGAAACTGCTATAGAGGTTTATCATAGAAAATACTATTTGTCAGATTTTATCTGTGTGACGGAAAGTATGTATGTCATGTTGTACATACATTTTCTACCTTTACATTTACATAAACTATCAATAAATATATTAAATAATTTTACATATTTCGCTAATAGGGCATATAACACAGTAGAATCACATCGGACTGTTGATTTGAGAACCTGAGATCGATTCCCGTAGGCGACAAATTTTACCCACCAGTAACATTTTGGAGCAGTGATACCGGTTGGCAACTGCACTGCAAGCGCATAAATTTATCATTTACCGAGATCAACACCCAGGAATGGGTAAAAACTGTGATTATCATCACGCCTTACTGAGAGGGTGGGATGCGCAGAACACCAAATTGAGACTTTATCCCTACTCAAGAGTGCTACGCACAAAATTATGTAAAGGTAAGTGGCGTTGCATAGTTAAGTAGTATTTAAATTTCTTTGATGTAATTAGATTTAACTTACTGTTTTTTAAAGTTTTGTAAAAATGTCTAGTTCAAGTAAGAGTGTTATTCATAGTCAATCTCGTGAAATTATTTATCGTGTGTTTAATTATTTTAAGAACAAAAAAAGTGATTCGGACATCTTGCAAGATATAAAGAATAAAACAGCAGAAGCTACAGGTTTTTCTACAAGAAGTATTGAGAGAATAGTGAAGGAGGGTGATTGTACAGCGTTAAATTTCGGCGAAGCTAAGTTTTCAACTCCGAGAAAGAAATGTCTAAGAACATGTAGTGCTACTGAAGTGCCAGAGTACCAGTTATGTAATATTCGTCATATAGTTAATGATTTTCATAAAACTGAAAAGTGCCGCATTTCAATAGATAAATTATATAAGAAATTAAAGGAAGATTTGGACTGGACTGGATCAAACTCATCCCTTGGCAGACTTATGAATAAAATAGGATTTAAAAAATATATTGCTAATGAAATCATAATTGACATGGACAACGAATTTAAAAAAAATATAATTATATTATTTATATATATATATATATATATATATATATATATATATATATATATATATATATATATATGGATCCTGAGAACCCTGGTTCGATTTCCACAGGCGACAAACAATTTTCATAATTTCAAAAAACTACCCCTGTGGCTCCCCCGTGATTTGACGACTGGTAACCGCACTTCAAGCGCAAAATATATCACTTACCGAGATCTGCTTCGGCAGAGTGCCACACCCAATAATGGGTAGAAGGCGTGATGATATATTTATTTTATTTTATTAATATATATATATATATATATATATATATATATATATATATATATATATATATATATTATATTACATTTTATACGCTTGAAGTTCGGTTACCCAAAGATGTCAGCGGAGAGGAAACCACAGGGGTAGTTTTAATGTGGTGAAAATTGTTTGTCGGTTGTCGGAAGGATTCTCAGATCCACATTTCGACTCGATAAAAGAATAATCTGAATTATTAATACTACTTTTAATGTACATTTTAATTCGTCTTCTGATTAACAAAAACATTTACTAATGGCACTCGGCATGAAGGTAGAAAGAATACTCTCTAAATTTACATTTGAAGAATTAGGGGTATGCGGTAATATAAAATTAACCACAAATTTATTTCATTTCATGAATAGATCCTAACAATAATTTTAATCCGAAATAAGGAATTAGTCCTCGTTATTAGTTTGTTTATTAATATTTATAGTTATAATTCGTTTATTAAAAGTCTTAATAATAGTAAATTATTTATGAATAAAGTTAAATAACTGAGTTGTTATTATTAAACTACAGATTACCATGAATAATGCATAGTATGTATAAACTTCTAATTTTTTAAAATAATAAATAATCTGTAGTTCATATTTATGAAATTTAGAGGTTAGATTCTATTTAAACAATCAATAATAGCATTAAAGAGTAACACTACAATAAACTGTTAAGTATATGAATAATTTTTAATTGGGTATTGTTCTTCTTGAGTCTACTGAGTTGATAACATCTGAAATTAAAAATATCTCATGTAAACACGCGTGTGATTATATGCTTCTATAAGCAGATAGATTAGATATAATACTTTAAAGAGAAATAATATAAACAACATTATATAAATTGGGTTAATAATATGTGTTATCACATTTGGGAAAATCCATTTTTCATAACACCCATTTCTTGTAGTGGCACTTTGCTAACGTAGATATCGGTACTTATTATGCCCCCCATAATATTAGCGTGAATTCAGTTATTGACTATGACAGTGGTTTCCAAACTTTTCGGATCCATGATCTCCTTGGAGGCAAAAAATACAAATAAATTCTTTCGCGACCCCTTTATAATTAATGTGATCAAAATTGCAGTTTATAGAAAGCTAATAATGTACATTACAAAGATAGAAGCACAATTTCAGAAGTTAGTAAAGGTAAAATTTCTCATTAAGAACTGTGGTATAGTTTCTTAGGAACTTTGATATACTTGTATTAGTATAATAGTTTGAAGAATTATTGTATTTTACTATCAAGCTTGTAATAAATTCTTTGATGGTCAGATGCGCTCCCATTACTCAAATTTTTATAATAACATTTCTGTAAATTAACAAGATCTTGTCGAGATGAACTATCAAATGAGTTATTTAATATTGCTGTCAAACATTCAACTTATATATTTTTCATTTAAGTTAATGCGTGCAATTGAATGGATCTCTGAAAACATATTTTCTAAAATTTATAAATAGTATCTGACGAACCACCAATGTCTTCGCGACCCCCTTCATCCGTCAAACGATTACATTTCTCATTTCTCGGGCTTCGTCCTCAGGGTTCAATCTTTCCTCTCGATAAATAATGACGAACATTATTTCCTTGTTATTATAAAACCAGTGGTTTTCAAACTTTTCGGAGCCATGACCCCTTTGGAGATAAAAATCACAAATATATTCTTTCGCGACCTCCTTACTTTTTATGTGATCAAAATTGCAGTTTGTAAAAGACTGATTTAATAATATGCATTATAAAAACAGAACCACAATTTTAGAAATTTGTAAAAATAAAACATCTCATTAAGAACTTTAATATAGTTTTTTTAAAAAAAAAAAGAAGTAATAGTATTTTGCTATCAAGCTTGTAACTATTTCTTAAATGGCCAGTTGCATCGCTGTCACTTAAAATTTAAGTTTTCATTAAATATACAAGATCTTATCAAGATGAACTGTCAAATAAATAATTTTACATTTCTGTCAAACATTTACTTCGATATGTTTCATTAAAGTAACAGAGACACGGGGTTTTGAAAATTTGTGGGGGTTCTAACTCACAGTCCACAAACAGGGGGAGGGAAGGCTGTTTGCATGGGCGTCCACAGACATTTTTCCAGGGGGAGCGGGTCGCAAAAAACTCTCAGATATACATAAATTTCTAAAATATTTTTTTTACATAACATAAATACAAATATACATAACAAATAGATACAAAAATATTTAAATATGTGAAATAAATTACTAGTCTTTATCGTCTGGGTTTGAATTGAAGAGGAAGGACAATTTTCTAATAACTCTTCCATAAATTAACACAATTTCTTCAATAAATTCCGATTTAGCAGTTTTACAGTTTTTATTTCCTAATATTTTGTGTCTGTGTATACTTAATAAACTTAGATTACTCAATCGTTACAATAGGAAACATGTCGCTGGCTGGAAATTCAGTTTCAGCTTTAATTTGTTATCTTTAAACATGTAATTTAATTTAAATTTAATTTAATTTAATTTAATTTAATTTAATTTAATTTAATTTAATTTAATTTAATTTAATTTAATTTAATTTAATTTAATTTAATTTAATTTAATTTAATTTAATTTAATTTAATTTAATTTAATTTAATTTAATTTAATTTAATTTATATATATATATATATATATATATATATATATATATATATATATATATATATTTATATATATATATATATATATATATATATATATATATATATATATATATATATATATATATATTTGTATAGGACTTTAACATGTAAAATCATACTGTTTTAATCTGCTTCCTAATTATTTAAAAGAAAAAAGCTTCAAATAAAAGTTTTGGGGCATCAAATACGAAATTAATTTTACATGCTTTGTTTGGCACTAATTAAATCTGAAAATGACTAAATTTGTCTCAAAACAATCGATAGCTATGAAATTGAAACAAAATTATACAAACGTTTGACGTTCAATCTGTCAAAACTGTCAAAATAAATTCTTTATTTATTATTTCATTTATTTTGACAGATAAAACGTCAAACATTTGTTTAATTTTGTTTCAATTTCATGCCTATCGATAGTTTTGTAATTTGTGTCGTTACAAAGTATACAAAATTAATTTTGTTTATTGGTTCAGATGCAGAATTTTATGCCCTAAAACTTATTTATTTAACTTTTCAAGCTCTTTTGCTTAAAATATTTAGGGAAGCAGGAAATTACAAAATTATAATTTTACATGTTAACGTCCTATGTTCGAGAGTTGTGGTCACCACTCTAGTTAATAACCGGGAGGAGAAGGCATGCGCCCCTGCTTGCTCCCCAACTGCGGACGCTCGTGGCTGTTTGTATTATGTATTTTTTTCCATAATATTGAGTGAATATAAATAAAAGGTTTACAGTTGTTGTTAAATCTTTAATAGTGTAATTAATGATGAAAAACGTAAGAAATATTACCTTTTACATATATGTGGATTAGATTATATTATTCTTTTGTATTCTTTTTTGTGAATTAGTGTCTAATTAGTGATTTTGAGATAAAAAAATTTAACCACTTATCAGTAATACCTAATCTAACTACCAACAGAAGAATCAAGTGTATAAAATTTAAGACTCTTTGATCTATTATATTATGTTAGAAGTTTTCGTTTTGATATTTTTTGCTCGTTTGGGCCTTGGCCGATTAGGTTATGTTGAGATAAGTTTTTTTTTATTTTGAGCCATATTTTCTTTCTTTTTCTTTTCCTCTATTTTTTTGTCTTTTTTATTTTTCTTCTCTTCAGTATCCCCATAAAAAGAGGAGTGCTCGAGCACCGGAGCACCCATGGAGACCATGGGCACCTCTGTTAAGTAATCCTTAAAATTTAAGTGATCGCAGTGAAACTGAAATGCATGCTTTTTGCAATTTCTAAATAGCATTCGGTGATCCTCCCAAAGGGAAGGTCCTGTCACGCACTTTTAAAACAACTGATATAAACTACTATTAGGTTAATTTATTTTTTTTTAATCTGAGAAATCAACATTTTATCGTGTGACATACCTTGAAACGAAATAAATCGGAAGTCGTTTTCCGGAGCTGCGTTGCAGACGGCCACAGTCAGCAGAAACAGCACACAGGCACGACATGCCGAGGACATCTTTGTCGATGAATCTGCAAGAACAAGAATTCACATACACATGAATACATGATAGTACGAACACGCACTTTGGTTCCAATTACATTTCCTGCAAGTTAGTGGTTTTGCTGTTGCCAATGAAATATACGTATACATTGCTGAAGCAACACTGTTTTTGTTTTTATTTATCCAAGAGGTTTGATTTTAATTATAAATGAGTTAGAAATCCATCATAGCAAACTGATAATACATGGAAGAATTAAAATTGGGTTTATTTTTATAAATAGTTCATTTATTTGGTATCATTGAGAAGCTTATTTAAAATACTTGCAGAAAAAAATATAAATTATTGAAATTGTTTCCGGTGAAACCGGAAGTGAGATTCAGAAACTTTATACACCTAAAAGTAGCATGTATTTTTGTACACAACTTTGTAATTTAAACTAAAGGTTTCAAAATAAAGAAATTAGCTATTTGCCTCTACTTTTTTCAATCAGCCTGTACACAAAAAGTTTCATTACTGATTTATATTTGATAGATTGATTAATTTGAAAGGTTTTATTTCTTCTTTTACTGTGTAACAGTATAGGCTATAACACACAAATTTAATTACATATTTTATATGTTAATCTATGTACAAAAATATTTTTCCATGTTTTTTATAATGTTGTAAAGTTTCTAAAGTTTGTAAAGGAAGAAAAAATAATAAAGATTTATTAATTAATCGTGACGTAGCTAGCTCTTGGTGACAAAGATAGCATTAATATTAAGAGAGAAAGCATAATAATGATAAAGAAGGCTTTCTTTTTTGAGAGAAATGGGTATAATTTAACAAGAGCGCTAAACATCTCACGGAACTAATTTCATGGTTGTCAACGCTTGCTTTGGCCAGTTTTTACTTACTCGTATATTATACGAAATTTGTGAAGAACTATATTATATTAATCACGTTCCAACTGTTAATAATTAGGTAATAATAAAAATAATTATTATTCTACAAATTTAAGAATTAAACATTTATGCACATCTTTTAGGTTAAATTAAAATGGAAGAATTTGATGTACTAGATTACTGTGGTATTCTAACATTTATTGTTTTAATTATTGTTATAATAATATATTGTTTTGTTTCGAACTGCACCCGCGTAATGTCTCACAATGTGAAGTTGCAGTTTAATTCAGCCACCTACGTCACAAGAACACCAATGGCGATCGTTTTCAATAATGCACTTTTTAATTAAATATTTTAGATATTAATACGTTAATTTAGTTTATTTTTATAGCATTATTGTAACACATTTACCACTAAAATGTATATGCGTTAAATATTTCTTTAAACGCCGTACTGTTGGAATAGCCTATTAAATGAGTAATAAACAGAACAAAATATAATATTACTGTTTTATATATGAATGTTTGTCGAAAAAGCAATAGGATCATCTTTACTGACATTGTAATTTTCAAGTGACTAAGTATCTAGCTAACGTTTTAAGTTTTAACCACGTATTATAAAATAACATTCTGTAAAGTGTTTTTAGCAATGATGCTATTTTTTCAGAGTGACTATTACACTGAAGTGAAGTGCGTCACAGGAAACGAATTCTACTTTCTCACATAATTGCTATACATAAATGATCAAATTGTGATAATTATTTTTTGTTTGCTTTACATACTAATTCTATACAATTATGTCTAAATGTAATTAATATTAAAAGCATTATATAACACATTATTGAAGAACATTGTAAGTAGGTACATGTAAATAAATAAATATATCATAACGCATTTTACCCATTACTGAGTGTGGCAGTCTGCTGAAGGAGATCTTTGTAAGTGATATATTTATGCGCGTGAAGTGCGGTTCCAGCAGTCAAATCACGGCCCCCAAAGCTGTTAATGGTGGGGGAGCCACAGGGGTAATTTTAATGTGTTGAAAATTGTTAGTTGGCTGTGGAAAATTACGTCGCAATATTTATCAATATAAGTCGTAACTAAACAAACTTTTCATAATTTTTCCTTTACTACTAGCAATAGTAGTTTTTAAAGAAGTTTATATTTTTAAATAAATTTAATATATCTATATTTATTTATGTATTTATTGCAACTCTGTACAACAGGAATTTAATCTCAATTACAGTACAGGGTTCGGTCTCACCGAACCGCAATGTAGTAGTTCATATATATTTTAGCATCAGTGGGATTCGAATACCGTAACGCTAACCACAGCACTGTATAGTAAATGAGCTTATTGTAATAATGTATTTGACGTTAGGAAAGATGTTAAGTAATTAAGATTAAGTTATCAATATAGAAGGTTTGTAATCTGTTTTAAATAAACTAAAACTACATCACGATTTATGAATAATTAAGAAACATTTTAAATTGTAATAAAATAATCAAAAGAGCAATAAAAATATTGTTTAATGTAATAAGTTTACTAAATAAACAATAATGGCAGTTATATTATGAATAAATTATTATTTGTTTAATATTCGTAATAATAAAGGCATATAATTAGCCCGCCAATATTTAAATCAAATATAAATTATTCTATACACAGAATGTCTATTGTAAGTAGCCCATTACTAACGTTTTTGTTTGAAGAAATAGATTTCCGACAAATTTAATCATGGAAAATTCAAAGCAATTGAATATCAATTATAAATAAAATAATACGATAGCTTTCTTGAACTTAACAAAAAAGTTTATAAACACCATGTTGTTACAGTTAATAAGAATCAATGGAAGTAATGTTAAAATACAGGTAAGAACAAATAATAATTTTAATTTCGCAAATAAATGAAATAGCTTGTCTATAGGCCGTGTTAGATGAGAAGACAATAGGTTATTCCAGGAATATTTGATTATTTTATATGATAATCTACGTATAAAATAATTTTTCCTGTTTTTTATTTTGTTGCAAAGTTTCTACTAAGGGAGAAAAAAACATCAAGATATATTAATTAATCGTGACAAAGATAACATTAATATTAAGAGAGAAAGCATAATAATGAGAAACACATCAATTGCGATCGTTTTGAATAATTCAATTTTTAATTAAATATTTTAGATAGTAATACCGTACTTTTGATTATTTCTTTAGCATTATTGTTACATATTTACAACTAAAATTTATATGTGTTAAAAATTTATTTGAACGACGTACTGTTGGAATAGCCTATTATGTATTTCTGTAATTTATATACTTAATATATTTGAGGAAAACGTCATAATTTCCATTTTTGGATATGTCAATGGCTTCTCAATTTCAGGGAATCCAATTTCAAATTTGCAAAATTCAAGCTATTAAACTACTGAACCTTTACGGAAAGAGGTTATATATTCTGTTGTGTGTATAAATGTGTAAGATAAGTTAGAATTGTGAATAAAAATGGAGAACACAAAAGTAGAATATCTTAAATAAATACCGTTATATAAATAAAATAATCATGCCTCTAACGATAAATATAATTTTGTATATTCTTATAAATATATAATTCGATAAGATTTTATATATAAATATATCTCATATTTATTTCTTCTATACAGAGTGTTTTATACAGGAAAAACATTTAAGCGTATGTTTATATGACGTACTCACCAAAATATTTTTTCAATATTCGCAAAATTCAGGGTGGTTTACTTTAAATAAACATTTTTAGTATCATTAATTTGATAATTATTTAAATAAATAAATATATCATCACACCCTTTACGCATTACTGGGTGTGGCACTCTGCCGGAGCAAATCTCGGTTATATATATATATATATATATTGCACTTGAAGTGCGGTCACGAGCCGTCAAATCACGCCCTCAAGGGTGTTAGTATAGGGGTAGCTACAAGTGTATTTTTAATGTGGTAAAAATTGTTTGTCGGCTATGGGAATCGAATCCAGGTTCTCAAATCAATGGGTGTAGCACTATGTCGTAGCAGATCTCAGTAATTAATATATATTGCAGGTGAACTGTGGTTACCAGCCATCAAATCACGGCTCCCAAGGATGTTAGTGGAACGGAAACCACAAGGGAAGGTTTTAATGTGGTGAAAATTGTTTGCCGGATATGGAAATCGAACCCGGGTTCTCAAATCAATGGGTGTGGCACCCTGCCGTAGTAGATATCAGTAAGTGATATATTTTGCGCGTGAAGTGCGGTTACCATTCGTCAAATCACGGCCCCCAAAGATGCTAGTGGAGCGCAAGCCACAGGGGTAGTTTTAATGAGATGAAAATTGTTTGTCGGCTATGGGAATCGAACCTAGGTTCTCATATGTTTAAATTTTCATTTATATTGTGGTAAGTATTTTGTTTTTTGTATTTTGTGTATTTGTTCCTGCCCACTTATTAGGCCTTTGGGCAGTGTATTCAAATAAATAAATAAATATATTTGTTTAATTGAAACGCGTCTGTAATTTAGTAGAATAGTACATCATTTTGCAAAGCTCAAGAGATATTAACCTCGTAACCACAATGTGTGGTTTTAAGAGACTTCACTTTATTATTAACTTCCGTATATCTTCATTTTGGTGTTAGTTTTGGAGTTAATTTCACATTGTTTTAGATTTCTATTTTACAACTCCATTTTCAACCTTATTTGCGTGCTTAAAGGTAATTTTCAGAACAATTTGTGTGTTTGTAAATACCATTAAAAACACTAAATTACTAAATGTTACGATTATGTTTACCTCTAAATTAAAAAGTAAAACACTTGTTGATATTTTAATAAACATACTAAATAACGAATAAATAATTAGGTTGTTTTTTTATTGTATAATAAAACTGCATGAAAATATTTACAAAAAGCTGTACTGTTCTAAGAACTATTCTTTATTTTGAATATGAGTGGGCGGTAAGCATATGATTTTTTCAACATGTTTATCGTAGCATAAAGAAATAGAAAATGTGTAGTAGTTATCACGTTAACATTTGATTGCATGTAATGATCATATTTTCAGTTTTCTGCGACAAATTTCCGCTGATCAGGAGCACAGTTATCGAGCAACGAATAAAACGAAGGAAAAGCAAAACGGGTACAAGTAAACGAAAGACAATCTGAACTAAGGTAGCAGTAAATGACTTCGCTAGCAGATATGACCAACTCTACTATTATCGTATCTGCCAGTTTGTCAAAAATTGATTTCGAATAAAATTGTAACTACCGCCTAGCCCCAACATATTCATATGCATATATTTGTAGAATTTGACAATTATTTATTTAATACTGAGATGTTTGCCTCAATCAAGTTATAGAGATAACAACGAACGAATGTCAGTGTTTTAATATTCACATGAAATACTTGGTACGAGATAAGAAAACGAAGTATTAAATAGCTCGGCAAAGATGAATCTATTGTATATGCAGTAAAATTTAATAATTATGCAGTTACATACCAAGTAAAATTAGTAGCACGTAGCAACATTATGCCCACAGTTGAATCCACAGTTAAACCACTTTCTCGTCAAATCGCACAAATATGTTTTGAAAATCTTAATAATCACGCACATTTCGCTATGATCACCCCGAAAATTGACAGCAGTGTTTCACATTCGATGTGAACAAGGCAACAGACATTTAAAATCGCACAGATATTTGTAAATACGAGTGTTTGAGTGTTTTCAGTGAACGACCTTGGCTGTACGGTGTGTAGTGAAATAAGGTTGTGGGTACGACTACACGCACACACTGACAACTTAAGTCAAGTCGGAGAGGTTAGGACTGAGCACTGGACAGCGAATACGCTGAATGCTGAGCAAAGCCCGGCTCGGTAGGTCGCGTAGCGTACGATGGAGTTAGATATACACCATTCCAGTTGCTATTGGTAGCAGTACTAGTGGTATAGTATAGGACATCTAAAATTATAGTGAAGCAGAAGTTGTGCTTTAAAAAAACAGACACATATTCTGATATTTATAAAATACGATATTTACAGGAACTTAACCCCAACAGGCTATTCTTTAAAGTAATATTTAACGCATATCAATTTTAGTTGTAAATGTGTTATAATAATGCTAAAAAAATGATCAAAACTAACTTATTAATATCTAAAACATTTAATGAAAAAGTGAATTATTCTGGCTCAATTAAACTGCAACTTCACATTGTGAGGCAATGCGCATGTGCACCGAAATGGCAATTCGGAACAAAACAATATTTTATTACGACAATAACGTAGTACATAAAATTCTTCCATTTCAATTTAACCTAACAATGTGCATAAATGTTTACTTCTTAAATTTGTAGAATAATAATGATTTTTATTATTATCTGAATATTAACAGTTGGAACCTGATTAATATAATTGAGTTATTCACAAATTTCGTATAATATAAGTAAATACTAGCAAAAACAAGTGCTGATAAGCGTTAACATATTTGCGTGAGAGTTTTCGCGCTCTTATCTAAGTATTATTGGACAACATCGCATCCCATGACGTCATCCGACTGGTTTTTATTCCTAGCATTTCCTAGCCATCACATATTTTGTTTAGAGTAAAATATAAATGTAAGAACAAATTGTACCCAATTTATCTATTTTGTTTATTAATCACAATAGCGTTACAGTCTATCTCTTCACTATTATTTTAGTCGCAGTATAGCATCAGCGCGAAAACATCAATGCATCAACATTTAATCATTTCAGATTACGAGTGCTTATCATATCAGCTACGCGCTTTTTATATATCTGATTCATTTATTGTGTAAACACTGGTAAGAAATTAACAAAACATGTTGTTTCTTAAATTATTTAAAACTTTACAGTTTAATTTATGTAATCATTAAATCATATCATAATTATCATGTACAATTTATATTCATATATTTTTAATTTTAATGTTTAATTTACTATTAAAATCCCAATCCTGCAGTTCCAATTCATTTGTACATAAAATCTCAAAAAAAAAAAAACAATATTAGTGAAAAATATAATTTTAATTGCATTACATATCGCATTCTTGGAAATATTATTTAAGTAAATACAGAATCAATTGTATATATATAAATATTTTAATTTAATATAGAAATATAAAAGATTTATGAAAAGATAATAATAGATCATTTTATTAAATTTCAATTTCATAAATAGATTTTTTTACGATCGTTAAATGATTTGAATTTTTGAGGATAGTTTACTAGCAAAATTGTAGTTAATATAAAATAATTAATAAATATTTGTACGTTTGAATATTTATTTAAGATACATTAGATCAATTTTACTTCTATCGAATGTTTAAATTAGAATTTGAACATTTATCAATACGTGAAAATTTAGAAAAAGGAACATACAAACTAAATAATTATTGCGCCTAATACAAATGAATATTGAATTAAAACAATAATTAGGATGGACCAAAACAATCTAGCTAGGAAAATTATAGAATGGGAAACATTGATAAAAGAAAGGAAACAGGAAAACTGAGGAAAACATGGGAAGTAAGAATAGTAGAAACAGGAAAAGATAGAGGAAAAAATATAGAAGAAATATAAAAGATGGCAAAAAATACAAATGAATGGATAAAAACTTAACAATAAAGAGAGGAAATCCGACATCTAACTGGGGTATAAGAATAATGGAGAAGGAGAAGAAGCAGAAGAGGAATAAAAAGAGATGAAGAAGAAGAGAAGAAGAAGAGAAGAGGAAGAAGATGAAGAGGAAAAACAAGAAGAGGAGGAAGAATAAAAGGAAACAGATGTGAAAACGATTATAATAATTGAAGATGGAAATTATGAGTCTATAATGAAAATGGTGTAGAAATGATTGGTTGAGATTAACAGAACACATGAAAAAAAAATTAAAAAGTACATCTAAAATTCTAATTTCAAATATAGGAAATTGTAATTTAAAATCAGTTTCTTTTACGTACTCAACAAATATCTTACTTCTTATATCACTGCTATTATCTAACACTACTAAATCAATTGTCAATGCACCATAGCACCGATGGAACCAGTAGGATGGCACAGCATGGAGCACAGCAAGCACGGTTAACGCGCAGAGGCGCCGACTTTAACAAATTTTGTGGGGTGCACATTCATTCATGTAAAATAAATAATAATAATTTATATATTTATACCAGGTGGTGCTTGGTATATATATATATATATATATATATATATATATATATATATATATATATATATATATATATATATATATATATATATTATTTTAAGTAAGAAAGCTTCAAATAAAAATCTGCATCTAAATCGTTTTACTGTTAAAACTGTTATATATATATGTATATATATATATATATATATATATATATATATATATATATATATATATATATATATATATATATATATATATATATATATATATATATATATGGAAAGAGAGAGAGAAAACAACCTGTTTAAGCAGAAAAATGTTTTCCCGCTTAAATATATAGATTAGTTCTTAACTAAAGTTTATCACTAATATCACGGTGTATACATATTTTTAAAGTGAAATGTACCCTGAATGGTCTAATAGTTGTCCTGACTTGATCAATTTGAAACAAAATATTGGTGTTAGTGTTCTTTAAAATTTATAAAATCCTTTTCAAAATTTTGTGGATTGCTTTGCATCCATGCACCCCACGTTTCGGCGCCTATGCTAGCATGGGTAGTAGTAGAGGTACAGGCACACGAACCACGAACGTAACCGAGAGCCGACAACCGACGGCAGCGGACAACCAATTGTCCATGAGGAGGCTGTTGCAGACCTGTGTTGTTGAGATGCAAGAGTTGAGGCGAGGGTACTACGCCGATCCGTATTCCTACGTTGCATGAAAGTTGCCGTGTCTTGCCTTGCTATCAAATGCAGTGGCGTAGACCGATAAATTTATGAGGGACGTGTTTTATTCGTGACAAACAGATACTGTCACTATATATTAGGCTGTAGTTGGTTAGCGAAATTTGAACTATTATTATATCATACTCGTATTCAATTCCCACAGCCAACAAACATCTTTGGGGGCCGTGATTTGACGACTGGTAACCGAATTTCACGCGCATAAATATATCACTTACCGAGATCTGTTTCGGCAGAATGCTACACCCAGTAGTGGGTAAAAGGCATAATGATATATTTTTTATGTTTTTATATATTACTTCATATTTATTGCACGAGTAGTTTGTGGGATAAATAGCGGCACAAAGTGTCACAAAATGAAAATAAATTTAAGAGATTCTTCAGTAAGGGCAGAGTGCAATAGTGTAGGTTTTCTCATTGACGTACCTTTTAATATTTACTAGGAAATAGTAATATTGCTCAACCATATATTCAATCCATCTTCGTCCTCCTGCCTTTTTTACCTTCTCCTTCTACCGTCCCTTCTAGTACGTCCTTCATTAGAGTATTCCTTCTCAACGCCTGGGCCAACCACATTCTCTTTCTTTTCAAAATAGTCTCAGACAGTGTCCTTTTTTCTCTTATTCTTTCCAACACTTGTTCGTTGCTAACTCTATCAGACCATATCCACATTTCCATGGCATCAAACCTTTTCCTATCTTTATTTTTTTTTAAATTGTCTATGTCTTACACCCGTACAATATAACACTTCATATAAAACATTTCGCTATTTGTTTTCCATAGTTTTAGATCTAAATTTCCACTCAATATTTTACTTTTCTTTCTAAACGTTTCTTTTGTAAATTCCAATACTCAACTTTATTTCTATTTAGCTTCTCCAGTCATCTTTTAAATCTCTTCCTAGATATTTACAGCGTCCAATCTGAAGGAGTTAAGAAGTTATGTAGAAATAAAGAGACAAGCCAGAAGTAGAAGAATTTGGAGAAGAAAGAAGCATATACAAACAAATGAACAAATCATAATATTTTTGTTTGATTGATTCATTATTGTATGACAATATAACTATTTTGTGAAAAAATAAATAAATATACTTTATTAGTCATCTGTATCGTTTATAGCACGCTGATTCATATGCAATTTTAATTAAATTAATGTCAATTTAATATGTATTTTTGTGAAAAAAATTGTAATGTGAGGGTACTGAACTTTGTAGTCGTTCAATTCAGAAAAAAATACTGAATCGAATAAGCAAATAAAAAATAGGCACTTATTTAAAATAAGAAATTTGCACCCCGTATTTTGAGAACCACTGGTCGAAAGTTTTTTTGTTAATAGTTTTGTAATACATTTAGAAAATGGTATTTCTTTGCTAATTCAACTAACCTTGTAACTCTTATAGTTCTCGAGATAGCAATGGTGGCACAACTAAATTGAACACTCGTGTATATATATATATATATATATATATATATATATATATATATATATATATATATATATATATATATATATATATATACATATATATATAATTAAATTAAAGGGAAAATATTGTTTTATTTCCTCTTGTCAGTTTCATATTCTATTGTTATTTATTATATATATATAATAAATAACAATAGAATATGAAACTGACAAGAGGAAATAAAACAATATTTTCCCTTTAATTTAATTTTTTTTACTTAGGAGAACAAAATACAATAAATACAAAATTAATGTATTAAATATTGGACATATCTAACTATAAAATAAAATAAAAATGATTGGAAGTATAAAATAAGCACAATTTTTATTAATGAATATGGGAGTCGTAAAGGCTTTTATCAAATTAAAAAATGGTATATACCGTAATAATTTATTAAATAATAAATGTCGCCCAGAAGAATAATATTGGGTACACCCATGCCGAAAGATTCTTGGACTTCACCGGCGTCTGTCTAGTGGCGAGTGCGGTACCAAGAACGTCGTCGTCACAAGTTAGCGGTAGAAAAAAAACATAGGTTCAACCGCATTTAGATTTAGCTGAACCAAACCAAACCAAACGGTTCATTTAGGTGAGGTTACGGTTACACCACAAGTGTAAGGTGTGGTCAAATAAAAAAAAACAACACAAACATCAACAGACTTTCGCAAAAATTTCCCTGATCAGCTCGACCACAGACAAATCAACTGAATACGGAATGCAAAAGTCAAATAGAGAATTGGTTATCGTGAGTAGCCAAGTACCGAATAAAAGTGTTTGTTTCAATTCAGGTCCAAAAAAACAAAATGAAAACATCGAGACTGGTATCAATGTTGTTGAATATAATAAGATCAAAAGCCTATGTTTCGCACGCCCACAAATTTTATGCCTCGCGTGCTCGCACGTCGCGGTTATTTCGCCTCAAATTCTGGGAAAACTCAACCGAATACCTTCAAAGACCACTGTAACTGATTCTTTACGGTGAACTTTATCTAATAAACGAGTATTTAGGGCTTTAAATAACGGGAAAAAGATGTTAGGTGAAATAAATGTACCATGTGTATGCCGATGGTGCCTTGAATCGTACGTGGGTTTAGAAAAAACGAACTGGTTACATAGAAATAAAGAAATGGCTACATATATGAAGTACAAAATATCTACTGAGATACTGCTAAACTGCTTCAAACTATTTCGATTGATTGGTTAAAATTAGTCCGATTGATAATTATTTTTTGTTTGTTTGTGTACTGCTTCTTAATCATTATTAATAAAGATGTTTAAACTCGTTTTATGCTGCGACTTTTATTATCGTTCGAAATTTCACAACTGAAATATTTTTATGGATATATTCGAGTTTTTTTATAAAGCCTTATTTCATAATTAATACATTTTAAAATGTGACAAACACAAAAAATATGAAAATATAGATCAACTTTTAGAGTAAGGACGTTTTTGTAACCGGGAAACCAATATTGTTCAATGTTTTGATTATTTTGAATTACGCATGTTTGAAATTTCTGAACGATTATTAAAATTTATCGTTGTATATTGTACCTATTTATGATGCTGAAGCATGAAAATATTATAAACAAAACTTTTAAACAAGTGTATGAAATAAGAGTTACTCGTTATTATTTGTATTTGCAATATCAATGTTGTTGCAGCTGAGCATTTCATTAACAAACAACAGTATGTTATCTAGTAGAAATATTTATAATTACGATTCGTTTTCCGACGCGCGAATCGTGAATATTTTTGAAAGATAATGTATACTTGATATAAAAAAGTTGTTTGCCAATGCCAATAGCTTTTTGAAATGAATATTTTAATTCCGGAAACAGTTGTTAATGATGTAGTAATGGCCTTTTTGTTTACGTTTTTAGTATACATTCTGCAAATTTCAAAATAATTGCTTTTATTTATTATATAATATATTGAAATAGAGCTCATGGACAATGAAGTCTTCGTCGGCGCAAAAAGCGCACAATGACATTTATAAATTGACAATAATTCCAGTTTATGCTTTCTGAATTATTTAATATTGTAAATAAAATGGTTTTTGAAAAGAATAATTTATAACATTTACTTTTGCATATTATTAATATTAAATAATTCACTCTATTAAACTGTTATAATTAATATAATTTCTGTAGAAAAAAGTAAATATTTATGTCACCATAATGGTACATTTTATTTTAAATTATGCAATATTAATATAAAAATTAATAGAACACGTGCTAATAAACATAAATTAAAAACATTCGTAGTTTTAATGTTATTAGTTTATTATGCTCAGTGGCATCGAGTAAGCCTATGGATTTGAGAATCTGGGTTCGATTCCCGCAGCCGACAAACAATTTTCAACACATTAAAACAACCCCTGTAGCTCCCCTACCACTAACATTCTTGGGGGCCGTTGATTTGACGGCTGATAGCCATAATTCACGTGCAAAATATATCACTTACCGAGATCTGCTATGGCAGGATGCCACATCCAGTAATGGGTAGAATGCGTGATATATTTATTTCTTGTTTTTAAAATTAAGCCAAATTAAAAATTACTTTTTAATTGTAAGCAACAGTTCACAATTTTACAGTCTAGTGTACAGATATTTTTTTTGTGTATCTCATTTAGTAACACACAAAAATAAAGCAGAAAAACATAATTTTTTTGTTACCGTGTTTATGTTAACAACACTTTTGACGGCAAGTGTCCGCTACAATATTTTCGTACACCTCACTGATAGATTAAAAATAATAACTAGATAGGTGAACGCAAAGTAAGGGTCTATTAATATTTCTTACAATATGCGTGTCATTTATTTTTGGCATCTCTCCCACGATATAATAAATGCAGATTCGGTTTAAAATATAAAATAACACCACTCAATGAACGAACATCTGGCAAAGAAGGCTGTATGTTTATCTGTACATAAATCCAGATCGAAGCTATGCATAAAAGTGTGGTATTGCCGCGTACAGGTTACAGTTGTTTATTCGTTAGCACGTACCTGTGCTCGTGGAATGTTAGACAAATGGATACGAATTGTATTTGAGATATTGTCTTGTTAATGCGATATTGTTTTGTAGGTTGTTTACTGTTTTTAATTTCTATTTTCTTGTTGTGATACAGAAACATATGAAACTGCACAGCATTTGATACTATTTTTTTAGGATACGGTTATGATTTTAACAAACTAGATTACCATTTTGTTAAAAATGGAACAATGGAAACTAAATTTGAAACTATGAAAATGAGTAAATTATGTGTATAATTTTGATCATTTTCATTTCGACAAAAAACTAATAAAAACTAATAAAATAAGTTTCCTACAAAAAAAGTTATAATTTAAAAATAACAAAATATTTTTCTGTATATTTATGGTATTGACAAGTTACATTTTGCTACAAATAGAAATTATAAATAAAAATAAGAAAAATGTACAAATAAAAAGATTCATTTTATTTCAAAAGATGATGTTTTTTGTTTTTTTATATCATTCGCCTTTGTGCACAGTTTGATTGGATGCCCTTCACCTCATTTTACTTGTATTTTTAGTATAATTATTATGTGTTATGTAGCAGTATAATATAATAATAATAAAAAATATATATCATGACGCCTTTTCTCTATGACTGTTTGTGTGTCACTCTTCTGTAGCAGATATCGGTAAGTGATATATTTATGCGCGTGAGGTGCGGTTATCAGATGTCAAATCACGGGCCCCAAAGATGTTAGTGTAAGGAGAGTCACAGGGGTAATTTTAATGTGGTAAAAATTGTTTGGCGGCTGTGGGAATCGAACCCGGGTTCTCAAATCCACAGGCCGATTCAATGTAAGTTGCGATTTTGTTTCTATGTAGGTAGTTATTATTTTTACATATAAGTTAAATAAAAATAATGATTGAAAATAACCTTCAGAATAGTTAAATAATATATTTATTTCTTTGTCATTAACTTGATAAAGATAGTACAAACACTATACCTACCAAATAATTATTTAATTAAAAAATATATATTTTGTTTATAATTAAAATTTAAAATGCGACTATAATAGAGCATGTATATTAGTTGAAACAATAGAATCTATATTTGAAAACTAATATTTTACGTTAAATTTTAGTTTATAAGATAATTTATTCACTCATCATGATTTTTAATCAAGTTTTCAACATTTTCAGAGAGCCATTTAAGAGCATAGTCCAAAATATAACACGGATGTCTCAAATTCTTATAAGAAATAATCTTTATACACTTTCTTTAATATATACTGCCGCGACCCCGTAACCTTATTTTGCGTTAAATGGACATTTCGCGCATTTCAATCTCTTTGAATCTGTCTAATCTCACAAATAAAAAAGGAATTAGATATTTTGAAATCTATGTTCAGTTTGATACAACTGTCCGAAAATTTTCTAGTTCCTATTCTGATTTCTAAAACTTTCAAGTGACACATTTATATATGCATAGTGGGAGAAAAAAATTAAATATTTATAGTAATTAATTTTAATCTTTATAAATGTTAACGAAGTTATTTATTGAAACTTGAAATGTAGGTACTCGATAAGGCCAATGCATTTTTTATAGTTAATATATATATATATATTATTAGTACTTTAAATAATCTTATTAGGAAAACCATATAGTAAGACAGGATAAATATTTTATGAAACAGAATTTATAAAATGTTTTTTATCAGGGGCATTTCTAGGATTTTACGGGTGGGTGTAGTTAGAAATTTATACAATTCAGAGTAAAATAAATGTTATAAATAAATATTAGTAAAATCTTATATTCTGACAGAATGTTCATAGTGTTATAACGTTTTTATGTGACAATATAAGTAGTTTTTTAAAATTTATATTAAATATAGAAATATATTATAATTTTACCTACATAAAATTATTGAAGCAAAACTATCCAATTTTAAATACTACCTCTCAACATCATTTTTATTTTTTTTGCCAAATATAATTATAAATATAAAATAAATAAATATATCATCATGCCTTCTACTCATTACTAGGTGTGGCCGTAGCAGATCTCAGTAAGTTATATATTTATGCGCGTAAAGTGCGGTTACCAGGCATTAAATCACGACCATAAAAGATGTTGGTGGACGGAGAGCCACAGGGGTAATTTTAATGTGGTGAAAATTGTTGTCGGCTGTGAGAATCTAACCCGGGTTCTCATATCCACTATGCCGCCTACCCCATATAATTATAATTATTATATGAATAACATAAATTATGAATGAAATGTTAGTATTTTTTTACTATATTAGGGAGGAAAAGATTGAATATGTATTTATATTGTAATGAAACATAATTAAATAAAAGAAAATATGTATTTTTTTATTAAGTGTATTGTAATAAGTTTATAATTCCTGGTAAATCAACAAAGTTTGTTTTAAAATCTGAAAACTGTGTTAAATACACTTTTTTATCATTTTTCGAAGGAAGTAAAAGATGATTTCATATCAACAACAGAAGATAAATATTTTTACGTAATTTTTTTCACAGTGTTCATTCAAAATTGTTCCATGTAACACGTTAAAATGTATTTCAAAATATTTTTGTTATTATTTTTTGCAATTTCAGTGGTCAGATCCATACAAGCAGAAACTGGTGAGTCATTTTCTGTGTCAAGCGATAAATATCTTTCAGAGCCGCAATTAATTATTTGTAATTAAAGCACGCATTTTAATTAACATTTAGTTGAATTTTTGTATGTGACAGATCACATTTTAAAGTAGAGTTAATAGATTGGAACAAATTATTTTTGTAAACTTAAAAATGATAAGAGTTATCTACACATTATATTTATTTATGAAAATTCAATATTGAAGTATTTATAATGGAATACGAGATGTGATAGCATACGATAAAAAATCTGGTGTGGACACCACACGACTTTCTTATACACAGCATATTTAATATTTAGAATATATGAATTTTATATAATATTATTAAACATGTAATTTACGTTTTCAGTAATTCAGCATTTATCTGTTTGAAACATATAAATATTTAAATTTGTGTACGTATAACTTTTTCTTGCGTTTGACAATTATTATTTGGCATATAAATGTTAAACATGTTTGTTTTTTGTTTCTATTGCTCTATGATTATTAGAATATATTATTAAACATAATGGGGTGGCTAGCTCAGTGGTATGAAGTCGGCCTGTGGATCTTGAGAACCCTGGTTCGATTCCCACAGGCGACAAACAATTTTCATAACTTTTATTAAATATATAAATTAGTTCCAAATATATTTGCTAACATCTTTTATTTGAAACTTTTTTCGTAACTGATTTCATTTTTGAAATAAATGGAATTTATTGTTTTGTGTGTCCAGTAAACCTCCTCTTCCGGTTTTTCAATTTAATTCAAAATCAATTCAGCTCATCGTATTTTCATGAAACTTATAAT
The DNA here is from genome assembly GCA_911728475.2 of Pterostichus madidus. NCBI lineage: Eukaryota > Metazoa > Arthropoda > Insecta > Coleoptera > Carabidae > Pterostichus > Pterostichus madidus. The sequence goes on along the minus strand of OU452311.1, from coordinate 21,123,110 downwards.
TACCAAGTTTCGTTAACAAATCTTATCTCGTTCATGAGATATTGCACACTCGGACACATATCCATCCATCCATCCATCCACACACACACACATACAGACAGACATCATTGAGAAAATGATCAAAACGGATTCAGTAGACCTCAAAACATATATGTCCGCGAAAATCTCGTCAACGATTGTTTTCACGATTCCAATACTGTGTATAAGAAAGTAAAAATAGTAAATTTTTGAATAAATTTTCTTATTTCTTATAAACGTCGGAGATTATTTGAAAATAAAAAATGAATATAGTATTGAATAAAAACAGAACGAAATGAAAAATACTATACAGGATGTTCAATTTAAGTGTGCCACCATTGCTATCTCGAGAACTATTAGTGCTACAAGGTTATGGTTAAATTAGCAAAGAAATACCATTTTGCAAGCCAATTACAAAACTATTAACAAAAAAAAATTTCGACCAGTGGTTTTCAAATTACGGGGTGCAACTTTTTTATTTTAATTGGGAACCTATTTTTTTATTTGCTTATTCGATTCTGTATTTTTTTTAATTCAACAACTATAAAGTTCAGTACCCTCACAATACAATTTTTTTGACTAAAATGCATATTAAATTGACATTAATTTAATTCAAGTCGGATAGGAATCAGCGTGCTATGAAAGAAAGAAATAACTAATAAAATTTATTTACTTATTTTTGCACAAAATAGTCGTATTAATATTTAATAATAAATCAAATTAACAAAAATATTATGATTTGTTAATTTGTTTCTTTCATAGCACGCTGATTCCTCTGCGATTTGAATTATATTATATATATATATATATATATATATATATATATATATATATATATATATATATATATATATATATGGTGGCTTGACACCCCTTGCAGGGGTTGCGCCGCTTCATGGAAGCTCTCTAGATCCTATTTATAGGGGGATCTGCCCTTTCCCTTTAATTTTTATATTTTCTTGCAAATTTCGCTCCATTTTCTCCTATTCTTCGTTTCTTCCTTCCATTTATCAATTCCTACTTTGTGCAAATCTTCTTTAACTTCCTTAATCCAGGTTGACCGTGGCCTTCCTCTTCTTCTGTAACCTGGGTCCCATTCTAGCGTTATAGATATTGGTGTTTTTGTATCAGCTCTCATTACATGCCCTAGCCATTTCGCTCTTTGTTGTTTTATTTTCTTGGTGATATCTTCACCTTCTAGCTCCTGTAGTATTTCTGTATTCATTCTTATTCTGTACTCATCATCTCCTATTTTAATTCCTCCTAGGATTGATCTTAAAATTTTCCTTTCTGCTATTCTGAGCTGTTCTTCCTCTCTTTGTGTCATTGTTAGTGTCTCAGCGCCAATTTGAATTATATTAATGTGAATTTAATATGCATTTTTGTCAAAAAAATTTATAATGTGATGATGGTATCGAATTTTATAGTTATACGATACTGAACTGTGAAGTCGTTGAATTCAGAAAAAAATATTGAATCGATAAATAGGCTCCCATTTAAAATAAAAAATTTGCACCCACTAAGCGTAAAAAAAATGTATTAATAGTTTTGTAATAGATTTGAAAAATAATATATCTTTGCTAATTTGACAAATCTTGTACCTCTTATAGTTCTTGAGATAGCAATGGTGGCAACCTCAAATTGAACATTATGTATATTAAAGGTCGGCAAAAATTTCTGATAACCGAATCCGATTCGATCCGATTTGAAGTCAGATTTCGGATCATATCGGTTTAAAACTCGAACTCTCTCGGAATAGATTAGATGGTATCCCATCCAAAGATCAGATTTTGGCCGTATTTGTTTGAAAACTTTGGGCTCAACCCTGAACTGACCTAGAACTAACTCGTGTTGCTTTCAAATAAATGATGCATCTAGTATCAGTTGTAAACATTTGCGGTAAATTAAAAACCCGAATGCATGTTCGAAGCTTTGTTTGTGTGTTAAATTGCGCTTTTAATTGGATGTTTTAAATCATCTTCATATTTTTAAATATAGTCAAAAAGCAAATAACGTCAGAAAGAAACACATACTGCATATCGCTCTTCCATCACCTGCATAAATAATAGTATTGTATATTTTTTCAAAAAATTATTATAAAATTACTTACGTTTTTTTTATAAAAATAGCTTCTAACCTCTCTATACTATTACAAATCGCGATGCTGCCACGAATAACAAGGAATAGAAGTTGATAAGAAAGAGATAGCAAAAGGGTTGAATCTGCCAACCCGCTAAAATAGCTGGGGCAGTAAGGTCAGTTCAGGAACTGTTCTAGATTACTTAAAGCGTGCCAATTAACAAAAGTAACCTACCTGGTTACTTTAAAAATCCCAAATAAATACGGCCAATATATCCGATACGAAAGATGCATAAAAAATACGATCCGAAGTTCCGATAAAACATCCGATTCCGGATTGGATGTCGGATCGAATTTCGGATCGGATCGGATATCAAAATTTTCGAAATGCTGATCTCTTAATTTATATAGTATTTGCTAATTATACAAAACAATATAATAAACATTGAAGAATTACTATTCAGATAGAAAATAAAATGTAATAAATGGTCTAAGTTTAATTATAATTTCAACGTAGGTAGAACTACAGTAAAATGAAAATCTATAAAACAATAGCACGAAGCAGTTTCTTTATATATCATTTAACCGGTACCGAGACGTATCAGATTTTTATGAATAAAGCTTGGTTTATGACCGGTTTCGTGAAATATGTATACATTTATGATTAAATACTTTTGTTTTGATTCCTAGTAACATTTCATTCCTCTTTTTATTCATATTTTTTAAATTAATTGTTAATAATCTCTAATTAGTATTTGTATCTCAGTTGTATCGAGTAGGCCTGTGGATTTGAGAACCCAGATTCGATTTCCACAGGCGACAAACAATTTTCACCACATTCAATCTACGACTGTGGCTCTCCCTCCACTAACTCTTTGGGGGCCGTAATTGGACGGCTGGTAGCCGCGTTTCACGCGTAAAATATATATTTTTTATTTCAATATACATATGTACAGATAAAGAATTTTTAGTTTTTGATGACTAAATAAGATTCGCGAGGAAAAAAAAACTTGATGTAAGTAATCTTTTGAAGATGCCCTAAGAAGTTGAAATCGGTGAAGAATTTTAATAAATTTTACTAAATAATATAGTTTATATGTTATAATTATTTCATGCATAAGAATTCTTATATTTTGTATTTTTCTAACATATTTATATGTAAATAAATTTTATATTTTGTAAAAATACGTTTTAGAAAAAACTATTAGCAGTAATGTACCAGGAACGAAGATTATTAATGAAAATAATAGACTTAGGAATAAAAGACAACTCAGTAATCTGTTTCTAAATATTAAGGTATGTAAATATATATTGTTCATTATTTCTCGCAACACTAAATGTGTACCTATACCAATATTGTTGCACTCACTTGTCGTAATAATAAAACGCTTTAAGCATATGCAACCAGACTTACGGCAATGTTTGTTTTTGATGCTATTAAAAATTAATTGTATTATTTGTATTATAATTACATACAATGGGGTAGCAAGCCCAGTGGTATCAAGTCGGCCTGTGGATCCTGAGAACCCTGGTTCGATTCCCACACGCGACAAACAATTTTCATAATTTCAAAAACTACCCCTGTGGCTCCTCCACCACTAACATCTTTGGGGGCCGTGATTTGACGACTGGTAACCGCACTTCACGCGCAAAATATATCACTTACCGAGATCTGCTTCGGCAGAGTGCCACGCCCAGTAATGGGTAGAAGGCGTGATCATATATTTATATTTTTTTATTTTACAATGACAGGTATTTATTTCATAATTAAATTAGATATATATATATATATATATATATATATATATATATATATTTAACAATAGACAATTATTTAAATTTTTTCATGGAAGCCTTTACTTTTGCTCTCTGATGAAATACACAAATAGAATGTTTTTATATAAATATATATATATATATATATATATATATATATATAAATAAATAAATATTTATATATAAATTTTTATATATATATATATATATATATATATATAAATATTTATGTGTAAATAGCTTAATAAGCAATACCAATCCTGTACTGCTCCTGGTGATAGAAAAGGTCATTGCAGACATCTTCGCTTCTGTCCTATGGAAGGATGGATAAAGAATTTTAGATTTGTGGATTATTTATGCGTTATACAAAATTCGTAAGTATCAGCATTGATTTATAAGTAAATTTGAAAACCTTTCGTTATTCAGATAATGCATTTTGTTTCTTTCCTTAATTTTTTATTAAAATAATTGAACGATAGCGAACCATATAACTAAGCGCAACAAGAATACTTGCAATAAATGAAAACTTTTTTTTCAACTTAAATGTATAAATATACATTGAAAGCACTTCCTATTGATTTATTTAATTTAACCTATATTACAAATATGTATTAAATGTCAAATTACAGAACATGTTATTTATAAACCACTTGGCGCATAGGGTCAAGTTAATCCGGTCCAGATCCCAAATATTAAAAACCTCTGTAGTTTGAGTGTCTAATTATTTTACAGGATGGTAGGGGTTTGCTGCCCTGATGATCTAATAATAGGAGCACCTTCTGCCGGCGCCAATATTGTACCTAATCTACCCGCTGATGGATATGAAACCGCGAACGGTGAAATCGCCACGGGAAAGCCACAGCAGAGAGGTACGTACAACATATAATAAATAATATAGATCAGTGATTTTCAAATTGTGGGTCGCGATGACATTAGTGGGACGCTATTAACAAATTTTGAAAAGCATGTGTCCAAAAATCCATCCCGTTATACGCTTTCATTGAAATTTTAAGAATTACTTAAATAAAAAATATCAAATCGAATGTTTGACAGCAATATTATATAACTCATTTGATAGTTCATCACGACAAGATCTTGTTCATCTAAGGAAAACTTATCATAAAAAAGTAAGTAACGGCTTGATAGTAGAATACAAATTATTGTACTAATATATACTTAATGAGAAATATTTCCATGACTAATTTCTATGTTTATAATGTAAATTATTAAATTAGTCTTTTACAAACTGCAATTTTGGTCACATTCCAATTAAGGGGGTCGTGAAAGTATTTATTTGTGATTTTTGCCTGCAAGAGGAAAAGTTTGAAAACCACTGATATAGATACATGATCAAGGCTGTCGGTCGCACGACTTTAATATGTAAAATTATACTTTCGTAATTATTTTGGGCAAGAAAGCTTTAAATATAACTTTTGGGCCATCATTTCTGCATTTAAGTCAATGAACAATATTATTTATATAAATAAATAAAAATAAATATATCATCACGCCTGCTACCCATTACTGGGCGTGACAATCTACCGTAGCAGATCTCGGTTGTGATATATTCTTAACATGAAGTGCGTTTACTAGCCGTAAAATCACGGTCCCCAAAGATGTTAGTGGAGGAGGAGTCGCAGCGGTAGTTTTAATGTGGTTAAAATTGTTTATCGGCTGTGGTAATCGAAACCGGGTTCAATATAGAGTTACGAGGTGTGGCTATTAAATAACGAGACTGATGCTGTTTGAACATTTAATTTTGATTCCATACCTATTTACTTATTATCATTTTCAATATAAATCCCTCCTCTATCCCTACAATGCTCCATGCGAATCTTCCATTGTTCGAAACAGTGCTGGAAGTCTTCTTCTGTCAGCTCCTTCAGAACGCGTGCCGATTTCTCGTTCAAAGCTCAAATCTTGTTGCTATTAAGGCAAATTTCACCTTAGGAAACAGATAGAAGTCGCACTTTGCAAGATCTGGCGTAATGAGCCAGCACATTGTTTTGATAGAGAAACCATGACTTCTCCTACCACAATTTGGGTACTTTTTTCAATAAATTATAAGTTTTAGTAGCAGTTTTGCCAAGTTTCATATGAAATTTCACAACAGTTCATTGCTCTAATGTTGCATTTAACATTTTTTCGGCGAAACAAAAAACAACTCTAATTAGAACGAACGCTACGGCTATACGGATTTGTTTACAGAAGCGAGAGGTAATGCATTCGAAAGAGAAAGCTTCACGCTAAAAAACTGACGGTCGCTGGTGTTATTTAATAGCCACACCTCGTATATTATTATTTATATACAACAGCTAAATAATGTTAACTTTATTCATATCGAAATCATAACTTAATGTGCTTAATGTGTATTCAATAATCCGTCTTCATTGCTCTTGTGCGTATGTCCAAACTTCTATGTTTATATGAAAATATTTGTAATATTTGTTATTACTATAAAGAAATAAATAATCATAATAATAATAAAATAATAATCATTTTATTTAGCAAAAGTTCAGTTGAAGCTGTTCTTATACTTAACTTTTCCAATTAAAATAATAAAGTACAGTGTAATAATTTAAATAACATGCAATAGTAGCATAAATAAATATCGTACAGAAGTATAACAAGAAATAATAGATAATACCAACTTAGCATAAATTTCAGATAAATAATTCATATAAGATATATAATTTATGAAACAGCAAATAATACTAGTAATAATAATAATTAAAATAAAGTAGAAATATCGATATTAACCATTGAAATATAAATTACTCAATAAAACAAATTAATGAAAATTATCTAGCAGACATTTCTTCCAGTGTTTGGAAAACAATTGATTACTTAATAGCTTGAATTCGGTAGGTACCAGATTGAAAATTAATGTACACATATAACTGAAGCTACGTTTGAACTGAGAAGTGTGGTGAACAGGAATGTGGATTTTTAATGTGTTTGCCTAAAATTCTATTGCGTAATAGCGTACGATAAGATATTTTACTGAATAAGTACAGGGAAACATTAGATACCATGACACGATGTACCAAACAAGCAAAATGTTGTACTCTGCGTTGATTCGTTTAACCATTTTAAGTAGGATAACACCGTATTGTCGGGGTAATATATTTTTTAAATTGAATGCGAATATGACACAGCTGTTTTGTACTTTCTGCATTCGTTTTTTTGTCACGTGCAGATGGACTAGGACAATAGACAATATCACAGTAATGGGGGATTCAAGTTGTAGAGCTTTTTAATATATATTTATTAAAATAAATTCTTGACCGTACATCATATTTAATACAATATAAAATCATACCATAAATGATATCTTTATTGCTGAAATATGAAAGTTAAAGTTGAATAATTCAAATCGCTCATTTGTATTTCGCACTGCCATATTGCAATTACGTAGTTGCATTAAGCCAATCACAGAACTTTGTCTGAAACGTTTGTCGGTGCTCAATTTTACTGAGAGGAAGACGAAGAAGAAATAAGCATTCAGCATTCTACGATTCTACCAATGACGTATAATACTAGACGAATTATGCCGTATTCAAGTCAATGCAGTGTTGTGAAGCAGAGAGGAATGAAATAACTTTTGGGTCCGCCGGATGCGCGGCAAGGAGCGAGTACACTTTGATGTTATGCAAGTTGCTCCTTGCCGCGCACCCGCCTCACCCACCTGTTATTCTATCCCTTTCTGCTTTACAACAAACGCCGTTGTTATCCGTCTAGTTATGTTTTGTCTGAAGATTCTATGACAACGACACACGTTACGTGAAGTTACGTGTTATTTATCTCTGTCTTATCTGTCTCTCTTTAAGCTAAGATGCAACTACGTCATATTCGTTTGTTTCGAAAGTTTAAATATTTTTATCATGCTTAATACAAGTTTAAAAAACAATAAAAAATTTTGGGTATAATAATTTTATTACGTAGATTAATATATAAAAAATTCCATAAAGTCTTGAAAGGCCCATTGAAAATAGAGTACAAGAGAATCTACTAAAATTAATTTATGTTTAGTAGAGATGACAAAACGATTAATTGTCAAATTTTTAACGCCTAGGTAAGCTTTCCTAAATAAAAGTGTAATATGTTCAGAAAATTGCAATTCAGTGTCTATAATTAGACCTAAATTTTTATGGTTACTTTTGATGTTTATTTTGACATTATTTATACTATTATTATCTATAAACTGCTGTCGAATATTTTTATTGCCGAACAGCATAGCTGCAGACTTACTTTCATTAATAAGCAAGAAATTATTTCTAGCGTAAGACGCAATTTGTTCCAAATCATTATTGACCGAAGACATAACAGAATCATAATCACTTGGATCAAATGGAAAATATATCTGTGTATCATCAGCATATATGTGTATATTGTATGCAGAAATGGTTTTATTTATGCCGAAGGTATACAAAGAGAAGAACAAAGATACACAAATTGATCCCTGTGCTACGCCCTTTGAAATATATATATATATATATATATATATATATATATATATATATATATATATATATATATATATATATATATATATACACTCAGAAACATTGTCATTGATCGCTACTTTTTGATAATAATTATGGAAATAATCTTGAATCAAATATAAACTCCCATAATCAAAACCAAAAATTTAAGTTTTGCAATAAACAGTTCATGTGAGATAGTATCAACTGAAATCTAGAAAAACAAATAGAACCATTTTCTTATTATCTATGTAATAGTTTTCCGTTTATAGAAATGTATTTCATAAATTCAATCTTTTCTCTCGACAAATAATAACGAACTTGATTCATTTGAAATATAAACTACTATTATATCCAGAATGAAAATTGGCTACAATAATAATACACACAAAAATGCATTGAAAAGAAAACACAACCAACAACTTTAACGAGTTCTCTACTACAATTACCGTCAAGCACATCATAGAAAAATGCACAAAATATACAGCCCACTAACAATAACGTAGGAAGTATTGTACAACAACCCAGAGAAATGAACTAAATAATGTTTATTTTTCTACTAATATAAGGAATGTTTTAGTCAGTGAATAAACTACATCCTATTAATATAATAATTACAAACCCTATTGCTAAATGTTAAAAATTCTATTTCCATTGTTTAATAATTTGGTATATTTTAAAATCAGATCGTGTTCCGACAGGTTGCGGTATCGTGACCAACGCACAACGGCGTCACTCGGGTAGCCGACAAACCGATCCTAACGAGTGGCCGTGGATGGCTGCACTTATGGAAAACAACAAGCTCTTCTGCGGTGGAGTGTTGGTCACCGATCAGCATGTGTTAACAGCTGCGCATTGTACTAATAGGTAAGTGCGAATAAATATATATATATATATATATATATATATATATATATATATATATATATATATATATATAACGCATAGAAGAGATTGAAAGTGTAGCTAGGGAAACCCAAAATAATGTCTTTTCCTTAATAAACTTGTATTAAAAAAATTTATAGCAAATAAAACTTCTTTTAAATTAACGCCCTCTAATTAAAATAATAGGGAAGAATTAGTTCTCGTTTCACAAAAATATATTTCCTTCATTCAGTACGTTTTCTTCAGCAGATCCATAAATAATAATCATAACAATGTATTCCTCGATATTGTTTAATAATTTTCCACTAAACATTTAAATAAATTACGACAACTTGTTTTCTGGTTGTGTTATTGTTATTAAGTGTTTCTTAATAATGCAGACAGCAATTTTTTAGTAATAAAAGAAAAAAATAAATAGCATTAACTTTTATGATAGTACATTACTATTTTTTTTTTAACTAAACACTGTTCAATTAACTTTCAAATATTCCAAATTTATATTTAAAGCATAATTCTCTACTGCTAGGACATAAGGTTATAACTAAAAAAAACTGTATTTCAAGTTACACGCAATTTAAGAAAAGTTCTACATTAATTATATATTTTTTTCATAAGAATGTATTAATAGATATTTGAAATAATAATTTTGAGGATAATATACAGATTTACTATTACAAATATAAACAAGTAACTTATTAACTGCTATAGTTTGTAACGTCTACTTAGTCATTGATTAAACTTTAATTTGTTTTTTTGGTATTGAGTTTTTGTGAAAAGTTTATTAAGGAAAATTCATTCTTTCTTGTGGTCCTAAGATAGTAGTAAACTATAACAAAATATTGATTGAAATATTGGCACACGTTTTATTGTTAACACCAATTTAAGAATGCAATTTTAAATCCATACATAAATTCATGAATAGAAAAAGTTTTGCTCTTAAAACCTATATACCAAATATGAAATCATATTTTTCACAGTCAGGTGTTCAATAATAACAATTTTTGAAATTCGAATCCGGAGATCCTGAGTTCGAATTCCACTAAAGCTAAAAATATATGAACTATCACACTACGGCTCGATGAATTCGAACCCTGTACTATTCGATTTAAGTTGCTGTTGTACAGAGTAGCATAATTAAAATCAAGAGTAAAGTATCCAAATTATTAGATATAGATAAAAATTTAATTTAACTTAAATGTTTGTAAACATGCCCTAAACTAATTTTTGAAATATGAAAGCGGTCGCCAAGAGGCGAGAAAAGTGTATTTAATTTTAGATAGTAGGTAATAAAATTAGTATTAACAAATAGATTAGACGTGCTACAGCACAGTCCATGGGTAAATAAAATAATAGTAGGAGTAGTAACTAGGTAAAGCAAATAAAGTACTACCCAAACGCTTGGATAGCTTGGTTTTCAATATAATTATTTTCTTTTCTATTACATAAAGAGTGACAACGTTTCGAGATTATGGTTCTCATTTTCAAGTCAATTAAATAAAAAGTTTACTTACAACCATTGTTAACAATGTTTCAATTATATAAGTGAAAGTCAAAAAATAAAATTTTAAACAAGAACAACATGTTAAAATCAAAGTGGTGAACAACATCAGAGTCAAAAAATGGCGCCAGTCGTTTTTAGACTCTGGTGTTGTTCATCACTTTAGTACTTTATGTGTATTATCTAATTACTATTTCAATTATTCGTCAATACGTCAGTTTGACATAAAAATTGATTGCCATTAACGATTTAACACAAATTTAGCCTAAAATTAAATTTATTTTTATAGCGTAACTTTTTTGATGTATAATTAAAATTGTGACAAATTTATGCGCATAAAGTGCGGTTACCAGTCGTCAAATCGTGGCCCTCAAAGATGTTAGTGGAGGGAAAGCAACAGGGGTAATTTTAATGTGCTAAAAATTGTTCGTCGACTATGAGAATCGAATCCGGTTTCTCAAATTCTCAGTCCAAGTCGATACCAAAATATGTTAATGCACTAATCTGTAAAATCTTGGTCCCATACTAAAGTTATTATAATGTAAACACTGTTTTGTTATTTTCCTCAATTCATTTTGCACATAATCATATTTACTGAAGTATGCGAAAATGTTTCGTGCTGTCGATGAAATTAGCATTTCATTTTGACTTGAATGCAAATAAGTTTTAAATTCAGTTAAGAAAGTTTACGTATAACTTTATGAGGTGGATGCAAGAGCTTTGGCATGTCGGTTCTCCATCTCTTGTTAAAAGTTAACGGTTATTTAAAAATTCCTTGTTTCTTCTTCTACGTTGCAATGTTTTACTTTATATTCGTTCAGGTATTTCGTACACAAACATTGATGTTACGTGCGAGCTTTATATTTTTTTAGTTATATAAAATAAAAATATCATCTTCTTCTTCCAATTGCGCTACAGCCCAAATCTACCTGTTTCTTGTTTTATTCTTCCATTTATAGATTCCTGCCTTTCTTAAATCTTCTTCTAATTCCCGTAACCATGTCGATCTGAGTCTGCCCTTGCTCCTTCTTCCTCCTGGTTACCATTCGACTATTGCTTTAATTGTGTCCTTTTCTTCCGCTCTCCATACATGTCCAAACCATCTGGCTCTCTGTTGCTTTACCTTCTTCACTATATTTTCTCCTCCCAATGCTTGCTCTATTTCATAGTTCATACGTTGTCTATATTCGTTTTCTGCTATCTTTATTGGGCCTTGAATTGTTCTCATTATCTTTCTTTCCATTACATTTAGATTTTCTTCATCTTTCTTTGTCATTGTCATTGCTTCTGCAGCGTACAGTGTTATTGGTTTTATAATCATTCTATATATTTTCATTTTAGATGCATGTGTAAGTATTTTGCTTTTAAGTAGTTTTTTGTTGGCGTAAATAGCTCTATTTGTAGCTATTATCTTGTCTTTAATTTCTATCTCTCTTTCTTCCGAACTTATATTGTTATTCCTAAATATTTGAATTTGTCAACCTGTTAAAAATTGCATTCACCTATCTTTATATCCCTGTTCTCAGCTTTTTTCCTAATATCATTATTTTAGTCTTAGACTCGTTTATTTTGAATCTCATTTTGCTGCCCTCATCTATTAATTCTCGTAATATTTCGATCATTATCTTCCTGTTTTTTGTAATTATTGTTATATCATCTGCATATGCGATTAACTGTCCTCCTCTTGTTCTAAGTGTTCCTTCTTTATTTATTTTCCTCATTACGAATTCCAAAGCCAAATTAAACAGTGCAGCTGATAGTGCATCGGCTTGCCTAACTCCTTTATTTATTTCTATCTCTTCTGTTTCATCTTTTTGTGTTTTTACTGTGATTTTGGGTTTTCTCATTGTCATCATTATTATACGTCTTAACTTCGCTGATATTCCTAGTTCTTTCAAAGCTAACAGTAATCTTTCTCTTTTGATAGAGTCAAAAGATTGTTTAAAGTCTATAAAAAGCATTTCAGTGTTTATATTGTGCTCAAGAGTTTTTTCTAGTATTTGTTTTACTATACATGTAACTGTACTTTTATATTTTACTACAAATCACACTTTGTTATGAGGCGCCGTTTGCGACAAAACGTTTTGAATATTTCATGTAAATTAAAACAATATATTCTATGATTAAACGTATATACAAGATTTATGTAGTAAAATATTACACATTTTGAGGAAATATACTAAATAAATTGAAAAATAGCAACTGTGTAAAATATTACCTCTTGCATTTTGTCGTACTTCAAATGCGTATATCAGACATAATTCTAGAATACAGACTAGGATTAGAACATTTGCCGCAAGATGGCTCTGCTTATTACAGTGTTCTGTAGCAATTTAAATTAATTTCCTACTTTACCAATAGTGTAAAAATCAAGGATGACCAAAGTTTTAGTGAGTAAATGGTTGCCTATTTCATTGACGCCAACAAATATTTTTAATTAAACAATAAATAGGTACAGTTTTCTATTCTAATGTCCCAAGACAAGAGAAAACAAATATTTGACTAATAAATGACAAAACTTTTACAAATAAATTATTACTTTTTATTTCACAACTTAGCCAAATAAGTTTTATGTACTATATCTTGAATACTCAAGGTATTAAGCAGCTCCACCGGCTATAAATTTAAAAATAATTTTTTGCGTAGCCGTTGTGTCCCAATAAAGTTTAAAGAGAAAATATTCAAATAAAAATTGTAGATATTTCAATATTGCATATGTTTAGTTAACATTTCTTGTTTTACTTGATTAGTTACTGTAAAAACTAGATTAAAATTGACTAAGTATGTGGAAGATGATCGAAATGCGAACAAATAAAAATTTTAAATGTAGAAGATGTCAATGAATAACACCGATTAATAAACAACGTAGATAAACAATAGATTTGCATAAGTTATCCCGGTACTCCTTTTTATGAGTACTTATGTGATTTATTTGCCTCGATTGATTACAAACACAAAGTTTAACTTCTGTCTATGTACACAAATAATAATTATTATTAATGCAAAGTATCTTTGGTCTCAACTAAAATTATTGTTTTTTTTTTGGTAATGGCGTCATTTTTGAAACATGTATTATAAATTTATGTTTACTTTTTGGTTTTTTTTATTTTCGGAATATTTTGTTGTTATTCACAAGACTACTACTTTATTTTAATATTTGGAACAATTGCTTTGCAATAATTATTGGTTACCACATTTTTTTTTTATTTACTCTTTATTCCCTAGTTAAATAAATAATCATCACACCTTTTACCGATTTCCATGTGTGGCAGTCTGCCGGGACAGATCTTGATAAGTGATTTATTTATACGCGTGAAGTGCGGTTACCAGCCATCAAATTACAGTCTTCCAGAGATGTAAGTGGTGAGGGAGCCACAGGGATAATTTTAAATGTGGTGAAAATCAGTTGTCGGCTATGGGAATTGAACTCGGATTCTAATTTCCACAACCCGGCTAGCTACCATTGTGTCATAAGTTGATAAGTAGCCCATAATAAATAATAGTCAAATGTTCAGAAAAAACTGAATAAAAAATCGGAGAAATTATAAATTTACTATAAATGGCTCAAATATTAAATAAAACATAAATAATAAATATATTTGGGGATGTAACTATGACTATAACAACAACGAAAGTAAAAAATATTTGTAAAAGAAATGAAGAGAACATTTTTTTCATTACATTAAAAAATATGTATAGGAAATATCTATCTACATTAGACAACCAAATACACATCCCGAAATAAGACACATTGCAGAAGGTACTAATGACAATCTGTTACCCGATAAATCCAAGAACAGATATTGCACTAACTGTAATGTCAATATAAACTATTTTGATTCAAGTAAATAAAATATTACCCTCATTCTACTAATCATGTCAATATAAACTATTTTGATTCAAATAAACAAAATATTTCCCTTAGGGCCAGTTTTTCAATCACCGATTAATGTTAACCATGATTAAATAATAATAGAAACTATGGTTTCCATTATTATTTAATCATGGTTAACATTAATCGAGCGTAAACCGGCGATTGAAAAACTGGCCCTTATTCTACTAATCTTTTCTTAAAATGTATTGAAGGTTCGAGACAATCGTTTTTAGAAACATGTCGTGAAAAAAATGTGGTGGCTAACACGAGAAGAAAGAGTTTTTTCCACTCTCGCTCGAATTTCCTCATGAGCGAGTGGAAAAAAGAGGCACTTTCTTCTCTAGTTTAACAAATAACTATTTATAATGTCTCTATGTAATATGAATTTATCATAACAATGATATAATTTTCCATAACATACAAATTTAGAAGTATTTATTTTTAGGTTACTTAAAAATTGTAATCTCATTTCCGTTAGCTATAAAGAAATTCCAGTTTTGTTAATGTTACTTAAACTAAACCTAAGATAGTTATTTTAAATCCGGAGAAAAAGATTAAAAATAATATTTTGTACACCCCTCGGGTGTACATTTCATAGCGCCATTTCATTCGAATGTTGCACTATCTCTCCAAAATGCTGCTTCAACTACCTGAAATTCAGCGCCATCTCTGAATAAGTGGCACAATCCTGTTCTGTATATTTTTTTAACGCGACAAAAATATCACAATATACAGGTTTATAATATACCCGATTTTCTTAATACAGTACACAAAATTTGTATATATACAATATTTTTTGTGATATTGTAATAAATTTAATATATATACAATATTTTACGTGATATTGTCAAAAATTTAGTATATATTGTGAAAAGAATTGTATATTTACGAGTCTGTATATTGTCGCAAACGGCGCCTCATACTTTGTCGACAGGCGTATTCGAACTAACGAACCTTGGTTTGGGTGACGTCACAGTATGTTAAGGGATGTGTCTTAACATGCCCGGCCACCGCGCCTAACGAAATATAACATTATCCCCTTTTATTACTTTTTTTTTCCTTTCAGTCGGAAAAATGAAAACATCCGCATCCGGTTGGGCGAATACGACTTCAACCAAAGATTTGAAACTCGCGCTGTTGACTTCACCGTTTCTCAACTCAACCAACACGTCGAATTCGACCCCATCACCTACGCGAATGACATCGCCATGATCAAGCTCAACAGGCGCACAACATTCAACTCGTACATCTGGCCGATCTGTCTACCTCCACCTGATATGGACTTCGTGAATGTTACGGTCACGGTGACGGGTTGGGGGCACCAGGAGTTCGGGAGCTCCACCACTAGCAATGTGCTGATGGAGGTATCCATGCCGGTTTGGGATAATAAGAGATGTCAGAAGAGTTTCACGCAGACCATCACGGCTAAGGTTATGTGTGCGGCAGGATATGAAGGTGGGAAGGATTCTTGTCAGGTGAGATATTTATTTATTTATTAAGGAAATTGCAGTATAATTTATAGTAGAATCGGAAATAGTATTGTTAGTGTTATTTATTTATTATGGGGAGGTGGCTCAGTGGTATTGAGTCGGCCTGTGGATTTGAGAACCCTGGTTCGATTCCCACAGCCGACAAACTATTTTCACCGCATTAATTACTCCTGTGACTCCCTTTTCACTAAAACCGTTGGGGGCTGTGATTTGACGACTTGTAACCGCACTTCACGCGCATAAATATATCATTTACCGAGATCTGTCACGCCAGAGTGTCACACTCAGTAATGGATAAAAGGCGTGATGATATATTTATTTTATTTATTTATTTGTTATTCTGCACAACAGGAACTTAATCCCAATTACGGTACAGGGGGCTTACAGTTTATAGTGGAATCCAAACCACTCGGACACAATTGTATGATTTAAGTACAAGTCAGTGAGATTTGAACGCATGACATCTTTCTTGCTAATAGGTACTTATAATTTTGACGTCATATGCAGCAGACCCTGCTACGGGTCTGCTGCATACAATTTTGTGTGAAACAACAAATTTGTAGAAAGAGCGAGGTGACACCATGCCGAGTCGATCAATTGCTTTCTCCTTTCAGCACTACTCCCGTAGATCATCATATTTGTTTGACGCATATACTTAATAGATAAATGATCTATTATGTATATGGTTTGACGTGTAACGTTTGAATCACGTGATAAACGTCAAACTGTAAAGCAATATCATGGTCGCTACATAACAAATTATTAAATTCTATTTTACTCACTAGATGGCAACCGAAAAATTTGAATTGTATAAGTCCCTATTAAGAAACGGATTAGTTCTTTAAGGCCCGATTTGTTACTTTCATAGTACATTGATTTGTAAAATAAATAAATATAAATTTATCATCACGCCTATTACCCATTACTGGGTGAAGCACTCTGCCGAAGCAAATCTCGGTAAGTGATATATTTATGCGCGTGAATTGCGATTACCAGCCTCCAAAGATGATAGTGGTGGGGGAGCCACAGGGGTAATTTTAAATTGGAGAAAATTTTTGTCGGCTGTGGGGATCGGACCAGGGTTCTTAGGATCCACAGGCCGACTCGATACCACCGAGCCATTAGCCCATACTTGATTTGTATGCAATTTAAATTAAATTAATGTCAATTTAGTATGATTTTTTCTCAGAAATTTTGTAATGTGAGGGTACTGAACTTTGTCTTTGAATTCAGAATAAAATTCCTTTCCGTGAAATAACAATAAAAAAATATGTTCTTATTTAAAATAAGAAGTTGTGTCCCATATTTAGACATTCTTTGATCGAAAAAAAAATTGTTAATAGTTTTATAATAGGCTAGGAAAATGGTATTTCTTTGCTAATTTAACCAAACTTGTAGCTTTTATAGTTCTCCAAATAGTAATGGTGGCACACTTAAACTGAACATCCTATATAATTTGAAAGATGTGTACTCAGACAAGGTTTTTGAAAAAAAATCATTGTTCAGTATTCTATATTTACTATGTATTTTCATATTTTATTGCTATGTACCTACTTATTTTTGAATTATTTTATATTTGTTGCGGTGGTTAAATAAATATTATTATTGTTATTATTATGGTATTGCGTCGAGCTATGGATTTGAGAATCTGGGTTCGATTCCCCAGCCGATAATTTTCACCACATTAAAATTACCCCTGTGACTCCCCCACCACTAATACCTTTGGAGGCCGTAATTTGGCGACTGATAACCGCACTTCACGCGCACAAATATATGACTTACCGAGATCTCCTTCGGCAGAGTGCCACACTCATTGATGGGTAAATGGCGTGTTGATATATTTATTTTATTTTATATTCTCGATTTTTTTATGGAGTAGACGGCACAGTGGTATCGTGTCGGCCTGTGGATCCTGAGAACCCTGGTTCGATTCCCACTGCCGACAAACATTTTCATCACATTATATTACTCCTGTGGCTCCAGGGTTGTTATAAAAAGCAATTTTTTTATTTTGACCAGGATACTGGTCAAAACTGGTTTTAACCGTCCTAAACTGGTTTAAACCATACATAATTTAAAGTAATAATTATTAAAATTTTACTATGCGTTTTTAAAACCGACATATAAATACTCGAAAAATATTTTATTTATAAGCAATATTTTAAAACTTACTTCTTGTTTTTCATC
The DNA here is from genome assembly GCA_911728475.2 of Pterostichus madidus. NCBI lineage: Eukaryota > Metazoa > Arthropoda > Insecta > Coleoptera > Carabidae > Pterostichus > Pterostichus madidus. Next base: position 21,104,819 of record OU452311.1, on the reverse strand, counting down.
TATTTTTACTGAAATGTAACATGAAAGTTCGTTCGTCGTGTTGTGCAAGTTGAAACATGAATACAAGGTGCGTGTATGAACGAGCTAACAAGATCTTTCGTGCATTATTGTGCTCTGTGTGATCGGTGTACAAGTTAACACTTGTAAGTTTACTATTTCTATAAAAGGGAAGTATATTTTAACTGCAGTTCAGTCGACTAAATATTTCAAAGCAAGAAGTCTGAGCTCTGGCGTTGGAAGTTTAATATTTTCAGGTATGCAAGATGATTGTATATTTTTGTAATAATTATTTTTTAAATTAGTGTGGATCATACAAATTAGTTTATGCTACCGTAAATATAATCCTAATTTTTATTTTTGCAGAGTTATGTATTCATCAGGAAATAAGATCCTTGGAGGTCGACACAAGGATCCTATTTGGGGTTTTTTTTATTGAAATATCCAGTGAAAGTGGAAAAATTACTGGACAGAAGTGCAAGGAATGCTGACAAATTGTAAGCAGCAAAGCTCTGCGAATGAAAAACACAGACAAACTTGTAGCGTAATACAATCTAAAGCTGAAGCTAGTAAACGCGTATTGTCTTCTGACTCTGAAGATGACGTTCCTCTTCAACAACACATCATCCGCAGCCGCAGCTCCTCTACAACTTCAGCATCTCCTAGTACTAGCAGTATAAGTATAAAAAAACAGATAAGTATTCCTAGTACGTCAGGAAGTAAAAATTTCTCGCAGTCCAAAATATTATGACATGTTTTTACTACAACAACACAAGCTGATCAATTAGATTTAGACGTTGCTCGCTATATGTTTTCATGTAATGTACTATTTAGTCACGTTAGAAAATTTTATTTTCAAAAACTGTTAAATAACTTACGATCCGGATATAAAGCACCAACGAGACAGAAACTTGCAACCAAATTATTAGATACTATTCATAATGAAGTTGTTACAGAAACTTCAAATTATTTATCAGGAAAAATGGTCACTCTTGTTCAGGATGGTTGGTCAACCATTCGCAATGATCCCGTCGTAGCTAATTGTATTTCTACGGTCGATAAAACTTTTGTCTTATCTGCCATTGATACAGGAACAAATCATAAAACTTCTGAATATTGCCTAACATTAGCTCTTGATGCCATCAAGGAAGCAAAAATAAAATTTAATTGTAGTGTGGGAAGTTTCGTTAGTGACAATGAAAATAAAATGGTTAAAATGCGCGATTTATTAAAAAATGAATTGTCGGAATTACAAGACTGTGATTTTTTTATAGCTTACGGTTGCGCGGCACATTACCTGAATCTTTTAGGCACGGACATATCAAAATTATATTCCACAAATAAATTAATCAACCAAATAATAGAGGTGCAGATGTATTTTCAAAATCACCACGTAGCTAAGGGATATTTAAAAGAATGTGATGGGTCCGTAATTCCGCAATTACCCGGTGAACCGAGGTGGAATAGTCAACTTGTTTGTATACAAACGTACCTACGCAATAGAGAGTACTTTATAAAAATTTGCGACAAATATGAACAAGAAATAGATAATAAAATAAGCTCTATTATAAATAACGTAGTTATTTATAAAGAAATAAAAAATTTGGAAAAACAATTAAAACCAATCTCGGCTTCTTTAGACCGACTACAAGCTGATCATGCATTATTAGCAGATGTAGTTCGTGAATTTATTATATTGGAGACTGAAGACAATTTAAAGCCACATAAAAAACTAATTCTGCAGAGAAAATTAAATTGTGTTACTCCTGCACATTATTGTGCATATATATTACATCCCAAATATATGGGTGAAAATTTAAAAGCTGAAGAGGAGGAGCTAGCTCGACAATGGATAATAAATGAAATAGACGAAAATTTTTTTATTTTAATAATTAATTTTAAAGCACGTTGACCCATTCCCAAAATCATATTTTCTTGAATCAGTAAGAACCAGTGTTAAACCATATGTTTGGTGGTCGTCACTGACTGGCGTTGATAAAAAATTTACTACTTTTGCAAGCCATCTACAAACTTGCGTTGCCTCTTCTGCCGGAATCGAGCGATTTTTTTCAAATTTTAGTTTTGTACAAACCAAACTACGAAATAGATTAGGCCTACAAACAGCCTCCAAATTAGTAACATGTTACAAAATGTTAAATTTCAAAACTAAACAGGATGATAAGGTTGCTATTGCTAGTGACGAAGAATGTTAATGTATAATTTTACTTATCATTATTATTATATATTTATGTATGAATTTTAACAATCGATACAGAATGTATTTTCTTTAATGTATGTTTTTCCTATTTTCATATTTTACTACGCAATGTTAATGTTGTTTAAGTTTATTTCATATATTATATCTTGTAATAATCTTTATATTCTGTGATTATTTACAATAAAAAACATATAAATACAATTCAATGCTTAACTTTTTCTCACCAACAATTACAGTAAATAAATCAATATATTATGTTCCTACTTGTGAATTCATGTCGTCGACAGTCACTCGATAAAAACCACTGGTCAAAATCACATAAAAACCAGGACGATTTTAACCGGTTTAAACCGGTGGTTAAAACCATAGTGGAAGAAACCGAACAACCCTGTGTGGCTCCCCCTCCACTAACATCTTTGGGGGCCGTGATTTGACGGCTGGTAACCGCACTTCATCCGCATAAATATATCACATACCGAAATCTGCTTAGGCAGAGTGCCATAGCCAGTGATGGGTAAATGGCGTGTTGATATATTTATTTTATATTCTCGATTTAGTTTCGACCATATTTTTAACCAAGCACATACGACTAAACCTACCTTTAGTTATTCTTCTTCCAGGGCGACTCAGGGGGGCCTCTGCAGTACCAGCTTGATAACGGTCGTTGGGTGAATATCGGCATCGTGTCCTGGGGGATCCGCTGCGGAGAACCCGGTCGGCCTGGCGTGTACACTCGGGTGAATAAATACCTCAGTTGGATTGTGGACAACACTGTCATGTAAATGTTGTACGTTCTATGTAGTTGAGCATTACTGCGGTGGATTATTAAGACATATAGATTAGATTATGGATTTTAGGAATTCAACTATGAATGTTGTAATTATTAATGGTGAATACTGGATATTCTATAGATGTTACACAGTTTATGGATTGAAAGTAATTTTATAGTTTAGTGTTAGGTAATGATTTCAAAGCTGGAAATTATACTTTAATGGGGACTTACAATTTTGACGTCACATTCAGCAGACCTCCTCCACACAATTTTATATGAAACAATAAATTTGTAGAAAAAACGAGGTGATAAACCATTGCCGAGTTGATCAACTGCTTTTCACTTCAGCACTTCTTCCCACAGATATCATCATGTGTTATTCAGACAACACATATTTGAATGTTTGATGTCTAGTTAATGATTATATCTTATCTTTTTTATGATCTATTTTCAGTATAGAAATGAATTTAACAAGATATTTGTAAAATAGTTAATGGATCGTGTCACGTGTTAATTGATAAGGAAAGCATAGTCGGAAATCGGACAAAAATAATGAAAAGTCATGATATTTTGTTAACGTTTTGGTTAATAGTTAACCATCCTCAGAATTGGAAGAGGAAAACAGTTTTTATTACAATAATATTTCTAAATATCTGAATTTAAATAATAAAAAGAAAAAATATACATACCTAATAAATATGAAATCTTTTTTTTTTTGAAATTATTAAACAGCAATATATTGATGAGGTACCAAAATTGTACATATTCTAATAACATTCCAGTTGAATTATATTACAATGTATTAACATTGTAATATAATTTGATATTTGTTAGGTATGTATATTTCTTCTTTTTATTGTTTAAATTAAGATATTTAGAAATATTATTGTAATAAACAAAATTTCCTCTTCCAGTTCCGAGGATGGTTAAATATTAACCGAAACATTAATAAATCATGACTTCTTGATTATTTTTGTCCGACTTCCAACTATCTTTTCCTTATACTAGATATTTCTATTCTTAAGAGTTCAGTTTTAGACATGTTTGCATATTTTATGAACAGTTGTTGTGATCACGTGATAAACGTCAAATTGTAAAGCTATACCATGTTCGCCACATAACAAATAATTAATTTCTATTCTACTCACTAGATAGCAACCGAAAAATTTTAATTGTATAAGTCTCCATTACAAACGTTATTTTGACGGGTTATGTTTATCCATTATAATATAAACTAAATTAAAACAAAATATGTATTTAAATTTGAAAGACATGTTTAATATTCGATTATGTAACAGATTTATTATACATAGGGTCGGTTGCACCAATATTAATAAAAAAAATTTCATTTAAAACAGGATATTCTTGCAAAAAAATAAAAAGAGATGAAATTTGTATTTAAAAATATTTTTTATATTCACAGGAAAAAAATTAATATTTCACAGAAATACATACATACATAACATCACGCTATATCCCATCAAATAGCGTAGCAGGAACCCTAGAATCATTCATAAAATATTCACTCATCAGATTCATCAAATAATCAGTCCTCGCTTCAACTATATTTATTGTAGAGATGAATGAGAGTGCGCTGGATTAATAATTGAGAGATTACTGAAAACAACTGTTTATTACTTAAACTCTTATTACAATAAAAAATGATATCTCGTAGTCCTATTTCCAGCCGGGTCGACTTAATTGCTTCAATCAATGAACTTTAAAGAAATAAATAAGGCTAAACTCCACTATATCTTCTTTTCGACTGACAGTAGTTTGACGCATGCGCTAGATTAGAAATTTTATATGATACGATCGGTTCTAAAACAGTGAATAGTCCTAGTCCATTAGTTGACAGGTGGACTGTCGTTGTTATTACAATGGAGAATAAATCAGATGGTTAGATTAGGTTTGGTTAGGGGTTAGCGGGAGCGAAGCGAGCTAATCTAAAATCGGAATAAGAAACCGCCCGAAAGGTAATGGTAAATAATTGTTTTAGAGTCAATGGAAATATGAACTTCTCCTATATAGTGCTATCTTTTGGCAAAATATCAAAATAAGGCAAGAGGGTATACAGGAGTTTTACCATAAATAATATGAGTGAAACTAACTCCTTGAGAAATCCATGTAGAATCATCAATTAACAGCAAATATCATATTTAGTTAAGTTCAGTAACAACTGGTCATTCACACACATCAGCAGTATAATCGCACAATCGGGATATCTCAATAAACACACTCAGAAATGATGGCCCTTACCCCACAGTGTCGTCAGAGACAATCTGTGCACCTGGACTTATGACACATGAATGGACAAGAAACTCGCCACTGCGAACTTGACATCTTCCACGGAGTGAAATTACGAGTCCTTGAGAAAGGATTGAAAGCAGAGTCTGAAATCACGATGTTGACCATCATCAGCACTCGAAGATGCAAGCGAAAGTTGGGCTCCTCCGGAATTAAACATTATAGATGGCGGGAAGGCACCGGTAGTACAAGGTTAGCAGGTCGTACTTCGATGGATGCATAACTCGGCTGGTCCCCCCACCGTAGCGGATTACAGGTGACAGCGGATCACATTAGGATATTACAGGATCACGCATCGTCCATACAAGCACAATATTCTCAACAATCTCATTCTCCAACAATAGTTAAACTCATCTATAATTTTAATCACGGATAACTCACCACAGTACAACTACAGGATTCTAAATTACTCACTGTACCAAATAATAAATCCAACCTTTCTCGGCGACCTATGAAAGCAAACTGAAAGTATTAGTGGTTAAATAAACCAAGCGGCAGGGTTGCTATATGATCACAGGCCTGGTTGTCGACCTAGTTAGATAAATATAAATTAGGATTACACAATACCACCTCATAAAAAACAAACCTTCAATCTTTAATCTTTCTTCGGCGTATGTTACAAATACTCAAAACATCTCAAATTACTAACACTAACAACGAATCTACAAAAAGTGGGAAGGAAGAGAGCGACAACAATTTATTTAAATTTTGATTAAACTATATACTGCAAATAAATGAAGCTAAATTCTGTGCAAATCATGAAAGATTCCCCTTATTGCGGCCCTGAATAGCATTCTCTATTGATTTTCAAGTAATAATATACCTAGTCTATAGTTTACATAGACATAAGTTACTGATGTTACTATAAGCGTTTATGGATAAATATATAATGACAATACATTTTGCTTTTGTTATTTATTATATTTGTATCTCTATCACCTTACAAACTTTAATAAAAATAATATACCAAAAGTTTCAATTTTAACCATCGAAAAATAACACAAACTTATATATTATATATATATATATATATATATATATATATATATATATATATAAATTATTACAGTTCAGTCAGAAGGTACAGATTTTTGCCCATTAACAACATAATAATATTCATCAACAAATATATATTTTATGTAATTATATATATATATATATATATATATATATATATATATATATATATATATATATATATATATATATATATATATATATATATATATATATATATATATATATATATATTAGGGTGTCCGTTATTTTGGCAAAGTCGGAAATTTGTTGCTCTCCACCTCTAAAACTAATCAGAAAAAATAAAAAAAAAATTGAGTCATCATCGCAGGTCCGAAAAATGACGTTAACACGTGCCTGTAGAGGGGTCAAAATTTACATGTAGTTTAAATGGCGAAAATGCCATTTTTGATACTTTTATGTATAACTTTTTATATGTTCAAGCTAAAAATATTTCAAGATAACTACCGGAAAGTTAATAAAATAAGCTTTCAAGCAGACTAAAATTCAATTCATTTTAGTAAAAATTGACGGCCTATATAAACGTTTTTGTCGTTTATTTACTTCAAAGTTAGTATTACTCAAATTGACGCTGCGCCGTCAATTTTTATTCAAATGACTTGCATTTTAGTCTATTTGAAAGCTTACTTTATTAGCTTTCCGGTAGTTATCTTGAAATATTTTTAGCTGGAACATATAAAAAGTTATACATAAAAGTATCAAAAATGGCATTTTCCACATTTAAACTACATGTAAATTTTGACCCCTCTACAGGCACGTGTTAACGTCATTTTTCGGACCTGCGATGATGACTCAATTTTTTTTTTATTTTTTCTGATTAGTTTTAGAGGTGGAGAGCAACAAATTTCCGACTTTGCCAAAATAACGGACACCCTAATATATATATATATATATATATTATTTATCTAATATTTCAATATCAGTATATGGTCGTTTTGTGTGAGCTCACATTTTAAACAAAGTATCTAATATTATTTGCTATTGTTGTATTTTGATTTGTATTATAAATTTTGCTTTTTGTTTTTTTGTTTGTGAATTTTTGTTAAATATAATTTATAATATTATAGGTTTTCTTAATTTCCTAAGTTATAAAATTCTTTTGATTTTATAGACGTTGCACTTCATATTTTCAAAGGTATACTTAATTTTCATTCAAAACCAGAATGTGAAGTATACAATTGTTAAAGATGTCAATAATTTGATTAGCTCATTTTTGAAAAAAATCTATATCGTCTTTATGAAATAAATAAAACTAGTTATTACATAGGAGTAAGTTATTTAAAATATTTAATATATAAAATGTAATACAAATAAACACTTTCTTTTATCTCGTCTCAAATACCAATATGTTCACTAACTCACTGAAACATACTACATATTAAATATTTTAAATCTGAAGAAATAGTAAATAATTACTTAATATCACAGAAGTAATTTGTAACACTGGCATAAAATAGAAGAACAATGTAAAAATAATACTTCATCCAACTTGTGTTCGCTTTTAATCCAACATTTATATCCACATAACAATAAACATTGTCTACACTGCAATATGGATGAACAGTCAACAAATAAGAATTAACATAGGCGAAACTACAAGTGTCCAAATCAGGAACCTGAATCACAAAAATACGATTCAAGATTGAACTTATGTGTTTAGACTGTTTTTTTTTTGTTCGGATCGCGAATCATTTAAATTTGGGTAATTTTTTAAAATTTTTTCAATAAGAAATGCATACACATAGACTCCATGAAATAATTTAAATTTCTTGTAGATTTTCTAAAAATACAAAGTATTGCTACTACAAAAAGGAAAGTAAATATGGTTATAATAATATATCCGACAAAAAACATACACATCCATAATCAAAATACAACTGCGTCATATGCTCTTTATAAATGCACCAGACTCTAAACTTGAATTGAACTGAACCATTTTTGAAACCAGTTCACCGAACCGGTTTCGGTTCTTGCTCTTGAATATTGTAGGAAAAGGTTCAATCCGGTTTCGGTTTGGTTCAAATCCCTGAGTCAAAATTATATTAAAATTATTAACGAACATTAATTTTTCTCTAATCAACCAACAATCAATCAATGATTGTTTTACGTATCAAAAAAAGACAAAATTTCATTTGTAGATGTAGTGTAGCCTTTGTTAATTCTGCTGGTTAAAATGAACGAGAAAGAATGGCAGAAATATTGCCAAGAAAAGAAGTGGATGAAATCTTACATTAGAGAACAGTAACATATTCAACAGAAATGTAACAATTAGACATTTTTTATGTGATAATGGTAACAGGGCACATTTAGCTATTTATTTGCTAAGTTATCTGAAAATCAATAACATCGATGAAAAATAAAACTCACGTAACAATAAAAATTTTAAAATAAGTTCCATTTTAACGATGCCCAACATAAAGAAAATTAACCTCATTAAATAATTTTACTAAATAGTTAAAATAATTAAATATATAAATCTTGAAAATTCTTAGAAAATACAAAATATGCAGGAACATTTGCAGTAAAATTCACTAGGCACAAAATGATTTAAATGAAAGGTTTTCAAAGTGTGGGTCGCGAACTTTCGGAGGGGACCGCGAAGACATTGAAGAAGGAAACTATTATAAAATTTTAAAAACATATTTTCAAAGGTCCATCCTGTGACACACTTTCACTTAAATTTTAAGGATTAGTTAAAAGAAAAATATCAAATCTAATGTTTGACAGCAATGTTAAATTATTCATTTGATAGCTCATCTCGGCAAGATCTTGTTCATTTAAGGAAAATTTATTATAAAAATTAAAGTAACGGCAGAGTAATTGACCATCAACGAATTTATTATAAGTTTGATACTAAATACAATTATTTCTTTAAACTATTATACCAACATATCAAAGAAAGTATACCACAGCTCTTAATGATAAATTTTTTTAACGTACATTATTAAATAAGTATTTTACAAACTGTAATTTTGATCAAATGAATAGTACGGGGGGATCGTAAAAGAATTTATTTGTGATTTTACATGTAAGGGTGTCATGGTATCGAAAAGTTTCAAAACCACTGATTTAAATGTTATGCAATTCTTTGATTGTGATTTTAATACGTAATGTCGGTTGAGACCCACACTTATACGATTTTATTATAGTATAGAGAAGATGAAATTGACTTTTTGAGTTATCATGACGTATTTTAAAAAACATAATTTAAAAATTTGTATTTACGTATTTTCATTTGGAAAGAATAATAAGTAAACATATTATAAAAATATAAAATAAAAAAATAAAAATAGATAAATAGTAAAAACTATTTATATTTATGTTACTAATTTGTATAAACATTATTTAAGAGTTTAAAAAATAAATATTCCATATTTCAATCTTACAACATTCTAAAAAAATAAATAAGAAATATTCGAAAATACCTTCTAACACTGAAGAAAACACAAGAATATTGTTTGTATACAAGTCTACTTGGTCAGGTTATATATACATAAATATTCACACAATTTAGCAACTTCAACTTCATGTTGCCTTCAACTTCACACAAATACAGTCTCATATACGAGGGATGCATGCATACACTTAGATTAGAATCGCTTTGTTCTGCACTACATTCAGTCACTTTGTGTAAGCAGCTTAAGTTACTTTTTATTTCAATAGTGCCGTTGGAACTTCGTCAACATATGTGTGCTATACTACGTATTACCATTGCTCGACTAGCAAGCATTGTACTTAGACTTTACTATTATGTGAAATCAATAGAATGTACCGCAGTACAAAGGTCAAATCCAATTTAATATTTCTTCATATACAAGAACGTAGCCAGAATTCACATAAAAAGGTAAGAAGTAAAAACAAAAGCATATAATATTGAAATAAAGTTGCAACATTCTTGGGTGTAAAGTAAATTCTGAAATTCGATTTAAAACTTGTTGAGATATAATTATATAACGTACGACATGATTTGAACAAATTGATCATTTTAAATAATATTCTTTGAGATTAAAAGTTTATTAACCATACATAAAATGTTTCTATCAATGTGTCAATTTACTTTATTTTAAAGTTGGGCTGTTAGGTATTGTGTTCATGAGCGAAATAAACTCTGATTTGATGTTTATGTAAATTACATTCTTTACAGTTTATTATAGTTAAATAATCAAAAATACAACAATTATAGTTTATACATATTGTTGGAAATTATATTTCCGACAATTATAGTAAGAGCACATTGGTACGAACCACTATTCACTGCTTAATATTTATTTAATATTTTTGCCATTTAAATTGGCAAAACCAGCCTTAATTGTTTTTTTGTTGTTGTTGTTATTTCTTGAAAATTAATTCAATAACTGGAAAATTCTCAATATATTTCTCCACGAAAAATTACTTTACGATACAAAAATCAACAAATATGAAACAATTAATATACATTTTTCGTTAAAAAGAAAAATTCGGATGTAGAAGTTGAAAAATAAGTTTCTGATTGAGGTTAAGTTTCAACGCACGAACTATTGAAATAACTTGAACTAATTTATTTTTATTGGTTGACGAATGTACAGAACGCAGCTAATACGGAGATCTGTAACAGCACAACAAGCGGTACTACGTGATATTGTTGATACTTAATAGTAAAATACTGTTAACGGTAAGGAACACGCGGTAAGTACTGAATACGTTTACAAAGTCATTATGTCTATCTCGAGCTTTTCGCCCTCGTTTTTGTGTTTGTGTCTTGTGCCTCATTTGTTGCGAAAACGCAAAAAGTAATCAGTAAATACGCCAGTATTCTTCACTATACCAACCATTTTCTTTCATTCTGATTCGGAAGTTATTGTAGATATTTGAAAGAAATTATTTTTTAAAATGTTAACAAAAATGGCGGTTTTTGACAATACAGCTGATTTTTAATTTGCATTTACAGTTTATTAAAATTTTTAATCCCAAATAGGTACAATTAAGTTAATTTATGTAAAAACCTTGTCATTTTTTATTAAGTAGTGAACATAACAGCGGTTTAATATTATATTAAAAGCTAAAACTGGACCGCATCATGGTATTTCAGTTTATGATTACTTTTAGCAGAATAAAGTATTAATATTAAAACGACGTTCTTATTTAGATAGCTGTATTCATGGAAATAAATAAGTTTATTATTACCTGTATTTTTAAATTTGGACTAAAATGTATGGGAAAAACTACAGAATCTGATAATGGCCGTATTTGTTTGGGAAATTTTGATCCAACCCTGAACTGACCTAGAACTAACTCGTGTTACTTCCAAATAAATGATGCATCTCAAGTGTCAGTTGTAAATATTAGCGGTAAATTTAAAATCTGAATGCATGTTCGAAGCGACATCTGCTTAGTTTTGTTTGTGTGTTAAATTGCGCTTTTAATTGGATGTTTTGAGTCATCTTTATATTTTTATATGTAGTCAAAAAGCAAATAACGTCAGGATCTGTTTTTTTTTTATAATTTTGTCATCAGCACTATCAAAATAATGAATTTCGGAGTCGTAATAATGTGTCGTAATATTATCCTCTGTGACTTATATTGCAAGAAGCACATAATGCATATTGCTCTTCCATCATCTGCATAAATAATAGTTTAGTATATTTTTTCAAAATATTATTATAAAATTATTTACATTTTTCATAAAAATAACTCCTAACCTCTCTATACTATTACAAATCGCGATGCCGCCACGAATAACAAGGAACACAAGTTGATTAGATAGAGATAGTAAACGGGTTGAATCTACCAACCCTCTAAAATAGCTGGGGCAGTAGGGTCAGTTTAAGATTAGTTCCAGGTTACTTAAAGTGTGCCAAGTAGCCTGCAGGTTACTTTAAAAATCCCAAATAAATACGGCCTATGATGTATATTAATAATAATAAAAACTGTTTGATTTCAAGGATGCGGATCAATTAAATAATAACAGTTCAGCTGTTTTATTAACAGTACTGAATATTAAGCAGAATTATAATGCGAGTTAAAAAAATAAATAAAAATAAATATATCTTCACACCTTCTACCCATTACTGGGAATGGTACTCTTCCACAGCAGATCACGGCCTTCAAGGATGTTAGTGGGGAGGGGGAGCCACAGGGGTAGTTTTAATATGGAGAAAACTGAGCCACTTAACCCATCAATGGGAGTTGGAGTCACATATCAAAATTTCCACTTTAAGCAGATTAAAGAAGTGGATTAAATTTGTTGCTAACTTCGACCATACAAAGTAGACAACCCATAATACGAAAACTTGTATTTCTAGTCCTAATGAAACAAATAACTATTATATTTGGAATAAATGTCGATATTTATTGCATCTGCATCTTAGAAACCAAATTAATTAGCGAGATAAATAATGAAAGTTGAATCATAATGACATAAGCTTACGTATTCAGTTTATGAGTCTTTTTCAGAAGAAGCATCAGAAGTTATAGACAATAAGGGTACTGTAGCGCTGGTTGCACTGGACACATCTTCGTCCAAATACAAAGGGTTATTAAATTTAGAGATTAGATTACCGTTTTTCTGTCTGTCGACGGTTTTAGGTGAGGACTGAGCGCTGTGGAAACTCGCATTTAATGGGGAACTAGAGACTGACGCCACAGATACATGCACAGGGGAAGAATACGAAGAAGATGATGTATTTGTAGCTGTCGTAACCATGGTTAATGGTTTTCTTGAAGGTATTTCTGTTAGCGGTTGAGGTGGCAGTTTTGGTTGTACAGCTGGTTTCTCACCGTTCAACCAATACGTTACCATCTTGCCTTTGCCCTGAGAATGGAGAAAAATATGGTATATATGGTAAATAACGATAACGACGAGTTATACAATTAATATAATGTCGGGGAGAGATGGAAGGGAACCAAAAGAAAGAGACAATTCGCACTATTGGGAGAGTTAGTTGACAAGACTATGATTAACCAGAGCATAATTTTAACATACGGTGCAGATTAAATAGCATGTTAAAAATATGTTCTAGTTGATCATGGTCTGTCAACAAGCTCTCTCACTAATACGAGATATCTCTTTCTTTTTTGTTCCCTTCCATCTCTGCCCGGCGTGACGTAAGAATTTTTAATGAATAACTGGGGCGTTATTTTTTCTAGTATTATATATTCTTCTTCCAATGGCGCTACAGCCCAAATCGAGTCTGGGCAACCGAGTACACCGACCCGCAGTTTTTACGCTCCGTACTGCCGGTTTTCGTAGTCGATGTTAATGAGGAGTGTTTCTTTGGACTGTGATTCGTAATCAAAGTGATCAAACTTGACATGATCAATAATAATAATTTTGTGATCATGACACGACAATCGCCTTACCCTTCTGAATCACATTTTTTCTATAATTCATAATTCGTATCAAAAATTTAAAAATGGCATCTGAAAATAAATACGAGTGTTCCATTTGTGAAATTAAAGGGAATAATAAATTAAATTACAGGGAAAATATAAATAAATTGAATTCATTTTATAAATAAATAAATATATTATGGAACTAGTTATTCTGTCCCTTTATAATACTGGGCATTAAATAAATATATTCTTCACACTCTTCACAAAGAACTTTTTTTCTGCTTCAACACGATCACGGTCCATTTTTAAATGGTATACACGAACACTCATTTATGAAATTTTAAAATAGGTTAGTTTATGTATTTGACGATTGTAGATATTTTAACGTTCATACTGCAGGGTCGCGTCGATCGGGTAGAATTATTATTATTATTCATGTTTGATGTTTTCGTCAGTATCATATTTAATCATGATTCAACGCAATCACGATCAAAGGAATCATAATTTAGAAAATCACAATCACAGTCCAAAGAAAGACGCCTATTTTAAGGTGTATAAGCGACAAGCTTATAACGTCCGAGTGTGATTAACATATGTAACTGTATTTTTATTTTACGACAAATCAACTTTGTTGACAGGCATATTCAAACTGATGAACCTTGGTTCGGGTGGCATCACAGTAGGTATCTTAAGAAATGTGTATTAACACACTCGGCCAACGCACCTGTATTAATTTGTACTACATATGGTGTGTATATAAATATTGTTTCGTGTGTATAAAAATTGTAGTATTAAAGTAACAACAAATGTGTACTGTGGAAAATTTCATGGTGCACATATAAATCAATACCTTCTTCATCTTATCGTAATAATTCAGGTGTGTATATGCAAATGATCGCAGGAAATGCGTGCAAGGTCACGTAAAGGCCTTTCGTTACCATATTTAATTACACGTTTCATAATTACAAAATGTAATAAACGATTTTCGCTTATGAAGGAAATATAAATCTTGGAATAATCAGTGCAATTTCAACGTAATGTGTCCGCAATAATGATAATAATATTGATTTTACATAAGATAAAATACAATTTAATTATTTGAACTTTGATGTAAAATCATTAAATGGTTACAATGTTGAAATTTTGGTTACACCCAAGTGTGAAAATTATTAATAGAAAACTATAAAGGAGAATGAACAAAAACAGATCTTTGTGTCTTAATTCAGACTGTTCTTGTGTATTAAATTATTTTACATATGAGACAGAACAGTAAAGTTTTAGTCTTGTACCTAAACAACCTGAAAATAAAGATGATTTTTCTTTGCTATTTAATTTTACATTTATAGTCTATTATTACCGTAATGTTAGGAAAAGAAAAGTTGAAAATTTAAACGGGAATCATATTATACTTGTATTTCTTAACCGGGTTTGACGTACATGTATTGAAAATGGGACAAATTGTTAAGGTTTTGGCTACATTCTATTATAGATGCAGATTAGGTTAGTAACAGGTTCAGGCGATAATTTTAAAATTGCCAAGTTAGTAAATAATTTTGTTGTATAAATGTAATTTACATCATTTGTGTACTACGTGATACAACAAGCACCGGTTATTTTATGCTATATTAGGCAAAATCTGAATTTTTACTTGACAGATGACAAGAATTCTATTGTGGCAAATATAATTCTATATAGTACGATTAATTTACATTTTAAAATAAATTGTAAATACATAAGCCCAAATTCTTTCATGAACAAATAATCGACATTATCGCTGTAATGCAGACTCGTCTAGAACTACAAATTTCATTAATAAAAAGCGTTGCATTTAAATACATTTAGTCAGACGTGAATTACCGCACTGCGGATCGGTGAGTCCAGACCCTGTACAGTAATAGGCTATTCCACAAAAATTTAATATTTTATATGTTAAGCTACGTACAAAAATAATTTTTTCCTTTTTTTTTGTAGTAAAGTTCCTACTAAGGGAGCAAAAACAGATTTATTAATTAATCGTGACGTAGGCAGCTCTTGGTGACAAATATAGCATTAATAATAAGACAGAAAGCATAATAATGAAAAAGAAGGCTTTCTTTTTTGAGAAAGATGGGTATACTTTGATAAGAGTACATCTCACGGAACTAAGTTCATGATTGTTAACATTTGTTTTTGCCTGTTTTTATTTATATTACACAAAATTTGCAAAGAACTATATTATATTAATCACGTTTTAACTGTTAATATTCTAGTAATAATAAAAATAATAATTATTAAACAAATTTAAGAAATAAACATTTATGTACATTTTTTACGTTTAATTAAAATGGAAGAATTTGATGTACTAGGTTATTGTGCTATTTTAATATTTATTGTTTTAATTATTGTTGTAATTAAATATTGTTCTGTTCTCGGTGCACATGCGCGTTGCCTCACAATATGAAGTTGCAGTTTAATTCAGCCACCTACGTTACAAGGACATCAATGGCGTTCGTTTTGAGATATTAATACGTTACTTTTGATCACTTATTTTTTAGCATTATTATAACACATTTACAACTAAAATTGATATGCGTTAAATATTTCTTTAAACGCCGTACTGTTGGAATAGCCTATTGGGATCAACTTTCTGTTATATAAATTAGCATAAATAAATAAATAAATAAACGTTATATATAGAAAGCATTAGCAATCTTACCGCGTAACAAACTTCTAAAACATCGACAAAATACAAAACTTACCTTTAACTCAACCTCTCCACGTTCCTCCAATTCGAAACAACCGAAGTAGTCCAACAATTCCTTTGTAGTCGGGCTAACATGTATCCTTTGTGATGCTCCGTTGGACTCCATCCTGGACGCTGTGTTGACCGTGTCCCCGAACAGGCAGTAGCGAGGCATCTGCAGTCCCACGACGCCAGCTACGCAGGGGCCCGTGTGCATTCCAATGCGGAGTTTGAGCTGGTCGTCCGGTCGATGTCTGATCTTGAAGGTGTGCACGTTCTCAAGAAGGGCAAGTCCCATGCGGGCGATCTCGCGAGCGTGGAGTTTGTCGTTACGAACTGGGAGCCCTGAGACTACCATATAAGCGTCTCCGATTGTTTCCACCTGGAGGAAAAAATGGAAGAATGTAATTTTTATTAAAACGTCTTAGAAATATTTGTGTTTATCTGCTTATTGTTAGGGTCAGTGGCGGCGCCAGAAGAAAATATTTGGGTGGGCACACCAAAATGAATTGGTTTTTCGGTAGGGCATCTATTTAATTTATAGTTACATAAAATTAACATAATTATTTAAAAAACTAAATTTTAATAAAAGAAAACTAATTATGTTACATATAGCAAAAACAATTAAAGAGTTAAATTAAACTTATCCTACAATTTTTATGTTTAATAGCAAAATCATTTACAATATTATCTAAATCTAATCATTTTGTAATTTTCCTTTCAATATTATAATAAGAAAAAAATAAAACGATAATAATATACAATACAAATTTATAAATTATATTTATTAATAATAAAACTTTGTTATTAGCAACATTCACTAATGTTACAATTAATTAAAATTTATAAAGCCAATACGAATAGAAGAAGAATAATTTTTATTTAATAAACGCAAGAAATATCGAAAAATAAATAAATTAACAATAAACACATTCAATTGCAGAGGGGAATTCTGCTATTCTGTAAAATTCTTGTCTGATTTTCGATAAATTGTCCAATTTGTCGAAATGAAAATGTGATATCGGCACCACATGGGTACAAGTTTCTTATAATTCAAATGCATTTTTTAACATTATTCTAAAATAGTTGGTTGGGCATATAATAGGACACAGGCCGTAACAGGGTGGGCTCGTACCCACTCTGACTCCGCCCTGGCGCCGCCACTGATTAGTGTGAGTAAACAAAAAATCCGTACAAAGTGTACTTCATTTATATTTTGTAAATCGTAGTAGCCTATAGAGAAACAATAGTTTTCTTTTGTAGTTGAAGTTAAGTTAAATGTCAATTAGTAAGTTTTTCCCCTTAGTTCTTTAGAAAAACTAGAATGAATACCATGAAAGTAAATGATTGAAGGCGAGTTATTGGCGAGTTTTATTTAAAACGTAGTTTAAAGGATAAAGTTTTCACTGTTAAATATTTTATTCCAATGAGAATATCGCGACAGACTATGTATGATATAATTAAAAGAGTTGACAACGAAAAATCATTAGAAAAAGCTAAAGGTAGTGGTAGAGAAGCCAGAAAAATGAATAAAAAGAAGAAAAGGAATCTGTTGGGAAAGTTGGACAATCTTTTAGAACAGTGGTTTTCAAAGTGTGGGTCGCCGATTACTATTTTTCTTCTTTCAATGGCGCTACAGCCCAAATCGGGCCTTGGCCTCCACCATTCTCCTCTTCCATTCCTCCCTATCCAGAGCCGCAATCTTCCAATTTCTTATTCCTATTTCCCTCGTATCCTCTGCAACACTGTCCTCCCACCTCTTCTTTGGGCGGCCGGCTGGTCTTGTCCCGCTCCATTTCCGGTTGAGCACTTGCCTGGGGATCCTGCCTTCGTCCATCCTTACGATATGTCCCGCCCATCTTAACCGTTGTAATCTTACATATCCGGATGCTGATGCTTCATCGTAGAATTCATAGAGTTCATTATTGTATCTACTTCTCCATCCTTCTTGTTCTTCGATTGGTCCTAATATTCTCCTTAATATTTTCCTCTCAAATCTATCAATTTGTTCTTTGGATTCCTGTGTCAGCGTCCACACTTCACTACCGTAACACAGTATAGGTTTTATAATTGTCCTGTATATTTTTAGTTTTGTTTTTCTATGCACGTTGTTTGACTTGAAAGTTTGCAGTAACGCGAAATATGCTTTATTTGCTAGGCCAATTCGTCTCTGAATCTCCGGCTTTTCTGAGCCGTTGTTCTCTATATTGACTCCAAGATATGTAAAATTTTATACTGTTTCGATACTTTCGTCCCCTATCTTTAAGTTTGTTACTGGTCTCCTCTTCCTTGACTGTGTGCATGCCTTTGTCTTCTCTGTGCTTATCGTAAGCCCTACTTCTGCTGCTGCTCCTTTTAGTTCCGTATATACTTCTTTTATATCTGATATCCTTCTTGCCATGATAGCTATATCATCTGCATAGGCCGCTATCTGCGTTGCTTTATTAACCAATAAATTAGCACTGTTTTCGGAGAGGTGTCTAATAGCGTATTCCAGTGCTATATTAAACAGCGTTGGGGCCAGCCCATCGCCTTGTTTTAGTCCTCTTGTTATTTTTATTGGCTCTGTTAATTGATTTTGCACTCGCACTTGTGCCTCTGTTTCCTTCATAGTTAGCCTTATTAAGTTGATTAGCTTGTTCGGTACTTCGAAGTGACGCAGTATTTCATATAGTTTTTCCCTGTTTATAGAGTCGTAGGCTTGGCGGAAATCTATGTAGATTTGGTGGATATCTATATTGTACTCCCATCCCTTGCTTAGCGTTTGTTTAACCACGAACAGTTGGTCTATGGTAGATCTGCCTGGTCTGAAACCCGCCTGGTATTCTTGTATTATGTTCTCCGCTATCGGTCTTATTCTTCTATTTAGGATATGTGTGAATAAGTACCGAATGGATACCACTAGGTAAGAAAAGAAAAGTAGGAAAACAGAAGATTCGTTGGGAAGACGACATTAAGAAGGTAGCAGGAACAGCTTGGGAAGTAAAAGGTAGAAATAGAGAAGAGTGGCATATACTAGGAGAAATTTACGAAAAATAGGATTAAGTAATACAGGAAAAAAGGGGAGGCCTCGGTCCAAATAGGGCGTAATCCAATACTTAATATAAAATTGTATTATTTTTTTATCGGTGTAAATTAGTGGATTAATAAAGGGCTATAATAATAATAAAAATGTGTGAATACTTTGTATGCTGTACAGAGCAATGATATTCCTCTGTGATTTTTACACTCGAGTTTATCTCCCTTCTTGTATATTGGGCATATTATGCTTTTGCTCCACTCTCTTGGCATGCTCTCTTGCTGCCAGATTTCTGTTATGAGGGAGTGTAGTGTTAGTATTATGTCATGTCCTCCATATTTGAATAATTCTGCGGGAACGTTGTCTATTCCTGGGGCTTTATTGTTTTTTAACGCTTTAATTGCATCTTTGATGTCCTGTAGGGTTGGTACCTTCGTTTCTATTTCTGTTTGTTCTTCGTCCCTCTCTCCTTCTCCTCTCTCTAGTTGTGTGGGATCGACCTGCGTGTGTTTGTTGTTCTGTTTGCCTAATAGTTCTTCGAAATATTATTTCCACACAGATTTGGTCTTTTCTATCTCGTTTATCAATTTGCCATTTTTGTCTTTGCACAGAGTTGTTGCTGGCTTGAACCCCCTTCTTAGTTTTTTAATGTAACTATATGCTTTTCTCGTTTGCACTTCTTTGAACTCCTCTTCCATTTTGAGTAGCCGTTCGTTTTCTTGAGCTCTTTTCTTCATCCTGCATAGTCTTCCTGCCATTCTTCTGAATTTGTTATATTCCTCCTTTCTTTCCCTCGTCCTGCGATGAATGTATTTTCTGTATGCTTCGTTCCTCTTATCAACGGCTTCTTTACACTCTTCGTCGAACCACTCATTTCTTTTACATCTTTCTCTTACTCCTAGTATTTCTTTTCCTACCCTCAATAAGGTATCCTTTACTTCGTTCCACTTTTCTTCTATTGTTGTTGAAGCTGATGTCTTTGATAGGTTTTCGCTGAGCTTAGCTTGTAGTTTTTCTTCTAATTCTGGGTTCTTTAACTTCTCTATGTCTATTCTTTCTTCTCTGGAGGGTTTACCGTTTGTTCTTTGTCTTGTGATTTTGCACCTAAATTTCGCTTGGACAAGGAAATGATCAGTTCCTATTGAGGCCCCTCTTCTCGATATTACGTCTAGTATGCTACTCGCTGCCCGTTTCTCTATTAATATATGGTCTATCTGGTTCACAGTCCTGCCATCTGGCGCTATCCATGTGCCCTTATGTATGTTTCGGTGTTCGAAGTAAGTTGAGCTAATAATCATATTTTTACTGATTGCAAAATCTATTAGCCTTTCTCCGTTCTTGTTTGTTTCCCTATGCAGGCTATGTTTTCCTATTGTGCCTGCGTACATATGCTCTGTTCCTAACTTCGCATTCATGTCCCCAATTACCATTTTTATATCGTTCTTTGGGCTGCTGTCGATCACTCTCTCAAGTTTATGATAGAACTCTGTTTTTATCTCTTCATCTTTATCTTCAGTTGGGCAGTGGACGTTTATTATCGTTAGATTGAAGAATTTTGTGGCCATTCTCATTTTGCATATTCTTTCATTAATTGGCTGGAAGTCTATTATGTAATCCTTCAGCCTCTTATCGATGATGAAGGCTGTTCCTAGCTCCCTTTTTCCCTTATCCTTCCCGGGATACAGTATCGTGTGTGATTTTCCGTCCTTTATCCCGTTCCCTGGCCATTTTGTTTCTTGTATGGCTGCTACTCCTATATTGTATGCTTTAAGTTGTTCCATTAACTCTGTTTGTGCTCCCGGTCTGAGCAGTGTCCTTACGTTCCAAGTTCCGAATGTGAGTTCCATATTTCTTCGCTTTAGTCGTCTCCGGTAGTTCATTCCTTTCCGAGGCTCGTTTGGTGGCTTCGTAACAATTAGCTTTTTCCAGGAGAGGGTCGTTAGCCCTCCGCCCAACCCCCAACCTGGAGGACCAGTCCAGTTTTTGTTTCACTATTTGTTACTATTTTTACTTATATATAAATTTTTGTTTGTACAAAAATTGTTTATCATCAATTGATTTTCATGTTTAAAAAACAATTTAATTTAACACCAAAAGAGAAATAAGAATTGCGCAACGTCACTATTTTTATAGTTAAATTATACATAAAGTCTTTGTTCACTGCGTCTTTTGCCATTTTAAGTCCGTACAATGATTTAAAATTCTTGCATAGTTTGATTGATTTCAAGCAAGAGAATAAAATGATTGCTTCTGCAGCTCTCTCGAAATTCGCGAGTCATTTGTGATACCTGGCTGACGAAATAATTGGATTGACATTGTTTGATCCAAATATTTCGCACGAGGACAAAAGGGAAATCGTATATGCGTTACAAAATGTAATAATATAAGATCTGCCGACTAAACGAATGAAAGAAAATTTGCATTTCAGTAGTGAATTAAAAATATGGCGTAATTGAAAAATTCACGAATTAGTTTCCCAGCACTCAAATACGAGTAATAATCTTTTCTCATTTTGATATAGACAATGATTTTATAAACATTGATCCACAATCGTGGGAACCGAATGAATCGTATTAAATAGCGAAATAGTTATTTTTGTATTAAGTGCGCAAAATGAGTGTTTTTTTTGTTGTTGCGCGAGAGAATGTCACTTTTGGTGGAGACCGTCAGGTCGTGACAAAAAAAGTCATTCGAACGCGCCAAAAAACATGAATTTCGCTCACGAAATACAAACAACATTTTTTCTACAATTGTCAAAAAGAATAATACAATAATTATTAATTTATTTAATAGTGAGGTTAAATTTATTTAAGTAAATTTAATGGGAAAATTCAAAAATAATATAAATTAAAAAAAATATATATATCATCACGCCTTCTACCCATTACTGGATGTGGCACTCTGCCGAAGCAGATCTCGGTAAGTGATATATTTTGCGCGTGAAGTGGGGTTACCAGTCGTCAAATCGCGGCCTCCAAAGATGTTAGTGGTGGAGGAGCCACAGGGGTAGTTTTTTTTGAAATTATGAAAATTGTTTGTCGCGTGTGGGAATCGAACCAGAGTTCTCAGGATCCACAGGCCGACTTCATACCACTGAGCTAGCCACCCCATATAATATAAATTTGATGTATTGTAACCAAGGAAACGTGAAAATGTTTGATAAATCATTTTTTAAAAGTGTCTAAGATTATGAAATTTGACTTTTCAGTGAAAAAAAAAGTAATTTTTTCACTGCATTGTGTGACTTTTCTTTCATATACAATTGCAGGCTATAACTTTCATCTTTTCTAATCTTTGTAGATTCGTTGTTAGGAGTAAGCGCGGGTATTTTGAAATGTTTTATGCATGTGTTATGTACGTTGAAGGAAGAAGAGGAATGATGGGTGAAAAGGAGTAATTGGATGGATGTGAATGAGGGTTTGTTATGTAAGAATGATTTCGAGTGTGATAAATGAATGAGTTTATATGGAGGGATCTATGAATGTGGTTGAAGTGACGGTGGTGTATTTGGATGATAATGTTTGACGTGGGTTGATTGTTTGATGAATGTTATGAGTGAATGTTTTATGAGTGTTTTTAGGGTTCGTGCTACCCCATTTGATGGGATATAGCGTGAAGATATGTATGTATATAAAAAAAATCATTATTTTTTCACATGTGAAAAAACACAAATTTCGCGTATTCATAGCAATGTAAAAATGTCATGTTTTTTTGACAGTTGTAGAAAAAAGTATTTTTCTTATTTAAAAGTCAGGAATGATTGTGCTGAGAGGGGTGTAACTTTCATTCAAAAATTACACGAGATGAAGAGCAAAAGCAATATTATTAACTAAGAATATATAAATTAACTATCAGTAATCACTCTAAATGATCATTTTTGAAATAAGGAACGATATAAAAACGAATATAGTCATTAAAAAGATTGTATTCATGTTGAAAACAATTCTTAAGTCTAGATTATCTGAAAACGTCCCTAAGAGCACTCATAAAAAGTGCATAAATTTTTGATTGACAGGTACTTGTAATTGAAACTAATGCCTAAAAATACTTTATTAGGGTTGTAGCGGCGCACTAGCCGGCCAATGAGCGCTGAGCATAACCCCCACTAGCCACAGCGCGAGCCGACCAATGAGCGCGGAGAATAATCCCCACCTGCAGAAATCAGTCAGTCTACGACAGCCGAACAGGCCTAGTAGACTGGTCTCATCCGCACGACAGCCGAATAGGCCTAACGCACAAGACTTTTCAGGTTCATTCCAAAACAACGATCTACGCATACGACAGCCGAACAGGCCTAGTGTTTCAACACACACGAATTCCTACTACGAGCACGCACGATAGCCGAACAGGCCTGTGTTACGACGCTCTCGAATTCCGACTACGAGCACGCACGACAGCCGAACAGGCCTAGTGTTACGTCGCGCTTGTTTCAGAGTTACCAATAGACCGTTGGGAACGTCGACGACGACAACCTAGATTCAGTCTTGAAGACCACCACGTGACACGACATCAGCAGCCGGTTTCTCGCGACCGTGACCACGACGAGTCCATGCTGCACGCCCTGGTACGACCCGCTCATCACGCAGCACGTTCCGTACGAACAGTATCACCTCTTCTGATAACGCCCAAGAAGAAGTCCCGGAGTACATCATCCACGCCTGACATTCCGTGCACCAAGTAGCCACTGTGGACGATCCGACCTAACTACAAGACGTCTCCGACCATCGCATCGTCTAGCAACATGCTGTGAACATTGAACCCGTGCTGCAAACATTCAACAAACTTTATGTGATTTTAATTTGTGAATAAATAACATTCAAACTGTTTCAGCTGTATCATTCAGAAAACACACCTTATCCCACTGCTTCAAAACAGTTGGTAATCGGGCACAGCACGACACACCCGAACCCAACAGGGTGTTATCAATTGTGCCAGGAGGTTATAATAGTATAATATGCACCAAGGAAGAAAAACGTAGTTTTACTCTCCAAGGTGCATACGATATTTTTCGTTACTAATGGTCGAGGTTTTAAAAGTTTTACTCCCTTCAATATATTTTTTAAATGGTCCTCAGAATACTCTTGGGCGTTCATTTTAACGTTAAACCATGCCCCACTTCACTTTTGTGTTATTTAATTGTCCTTTTTTCTTGACAATTGGGAGAAATTCATTTCAACGCGACTGGTTTGTATTTACTAGGTTTGATTTGATCCAAAATAATTCAGAAAGATCTACAAATGTTTGTTATGTTATTATAAAACCTTCACTTCGCTTTTGTGCTATTTGAGTCGTTTTGAATTAAATCAAGCCCATTAAATACAAAGCAACCTAGTTTAAATGAATTTATTCGAGGTTTCAAAGAGAGCGGCTATTAAATAAATAAATAAATAAATACATTCTTTTATTATCGAATGGCGAAGGTCAGCTAAAGCTGTTCTTACACTTAACCATTATTGATGAAAATAACAATATACATACGGAAGCACATGGTAAATAATTTTAAGATAAAAGTTAATATTTAACGTTAAACTATTTTATATTATTATTTTTGAAGTTGTTCGTTTCATTGCTCAAAGCACGTTTGAACATAGACAAATTTAAAATCTTTTTGAGGTTATCAGATATATAATTTGTATAATTTGGGGGCAGCATAAGAGAAACTAGATTTGAAACGAGACGTAGAGAACTTGGGAACATGTAAATTTGATCTAAATCGAGTATTGAGGGAATGTAATGAACCACGATGCTTAAGATGATGAAAAAGATATTTAGGAATATTTGTGACTAATATTTTCTGCATGAAACACAAGAAATGCCACTTCAATTCAACCAGTGAAGTTGATGCAATTTCTGAGTAACACGGTCGCACTTACGCCATCCAAAAATGAAGCAAACACAAGCACTCTGCACTTTCTGAAGTCTATGACATTGACTTTGATCTAAGAAAGAACCGTAAACTACGTCACAATAATCAATTCTAGAAAGAATTGAAGAGTTGACCAGAATAGCTTTAAAATGTTTTGATAAATAATCTTTATGTTGCCAAAGGGATTTAAGGATCAGTTGCTGATACTATATCATTTGTTAGATGAGTTAGAGCTGATGACGTGCTAAACCCTTTTCTGAAACCAGATTGTGTGTCTGGTAAAAATGGTTCACAATGTAATTTTAAACGTATACATATCAGTTTCTCGAATATTTTAGAAAATACAGGAAGGATACTAATAGGTCGAAGATCTTGAAAAGATGATAGATTTTTATTTTTAACAATTGGTATAATAAGAGAAATTTACCATGATGTAGGTACAATAGAATGAAGGATACAGTAATTGAAAATATGAACAAGAAATGGAGTAATATAAGCAGTGCACAAAATGATTATTGTAATTCAAATGCCATCTATTCCGACAGCTTTACTTTTAATTGACCTAATAATTTTATTCACTTCTTCAGACATATCATATGTTAGTTATTGTATTTCGAGTTTTTGTAGAAATGGAACAAAAGTGAATTGGGGCCTGTTTTAACGTTAAAATAAAGGTCGTAAAATATTATAGCAAATATTTGTGAATCATTCCGGGTGATTTTTAGATCTAATCAAACCCAGTAAATACATAGCAAATGAGTTTTAATTAATTTTGTCCATTTTTTCAGGAAAAAACATTCAAACAGCAAAAAAGTGAAGTGAGGTACAGTTTTACGGTGAATTAAAGGTCTTATAATGATATAAGAAACATTTGTGGATCATTCTAAATGATTTTGGATTAAATGAAATCTAGTAAATTTAAACCAGCCGCGTTAAAATGAATTTCTCCCAATTTACAAGAAAAAAAAGTTAATTAAATAACACAAAAGTGAAGTGGGGCATGGTTTAACGTTAAAATAATCGCCCGAGAGTATTCTGGCGGCCAAAATATAGTTTTGTTGTTCTTATTTATTGTTTCTATTCAATTTTTTGTCTTTTTTCTAACTGCAGTATATGTCTGTGTCACTGTTTATATTCTGCAATGACAATATATTTATCATTTAAATCCGTGGAATAAAAATTTATTAAATATGATAAACGTTCTTCAGTTCCGGTATTATTTAAATCATTTATAAAGCCGGTTTCACACTATTGGTAATTATTCACAAGTATTCACAAATATCGACAATGACGAGTAGTCTGCGCTTGGAATTACTCGCATTCGCTTCTGCTGGTGCTTACTGGTACTGGTACTCGGCGTTTCTCATCAGTTGTCGGTAAATTTGACACGTCAAAAGAAAACAGCACTTGCTAATGTTTGCCTATCTTACTTGCTTAAGCTTCTAGACTACTCCCAGACTACATGTGAACTCCCTTCAATTTCTTCTCATTGTTCGTGTTAATTCGTTATATTTCTAATCAATGAAACAAAAAATAATGAATAATGTCAATTACTTGCTTCTGCTTTTATTAATAGAGAGCATTCAACATCTACTGTTGCGTATACTTTTTTATTTAATAATTTGTAGTAATGAAAATAGTATCGTCTGTTTCGTTGTTTATGATGCTGCTCACTAATTTAAAATTCCCGGGAATTAAATAACTATGCGACAAGTATTTACAAATATTGGCCAGATCGCACCATTATAAGTACATGCGAGTAATTTTGGAGTTCGGGCTGGTATTGGTACTTACACTTGAATACTTGTAGATATTTGTACAAGTACGCATGGCGAGTAGTGTGGGACTGGTTTTAGTAACTGGAATCCACCTAGTATAGTTTTATGGGACAAAAATCTATGGTCTATTTCTGTTATAAATGAATATAAACACAATATGAATATTGATGTTCTATAATAATCTTCTGAACAATTCGTTTGTATATTTAATCTATGAGTTTATCTCTTATTAGTTCGAGGCGTTTTTAATTCAAAGTCAAATTTTTCTGCTTATCCTTTAATATTTTGAAATAACTCATAAAATTGAGTGTCTGCCTCTTTTCTAATTTGAATAATCTCATTCTTTACATGTTTATATATTGTTATCGTTTCCATGAGGTTTATATCTTGTTTTTGGAGAATAATACTTAAATTGAAGGTATAGGAAAAAAGTGTTTAAGCCAATATAAAAGTCACAGCATTTTATGGAGCACAATAGTTGTCTTGCCCTACTTTATGAATCTTTGTCATTCCATTCAGAAATAGTAGTATTATATTTTCTAAATTGGTAAATGATTTTATAGCATCATACAGTTATAACCATCTAATGGGACAAAGTCGCATTAATTTGTTTGTATGTGTTCATAGCCCAATACATTTTGTCTTTTCGGGGTATTCATGAAAACATATGTACTTTCTATAATCAAAGGAACAGTGTAACAACTGGATATTGCCAAGTTTAAGTTGTGACTAGCACAATGAACATATAAAGCTGATTTGTAATGCTCATTGTTGAAGCCTCATTGTAGTCCTATCCTCGTAAAAAATCAACGTTCACGTCAAAAGATTGAAGATTTGGAACGATTCTGTCCACAAGAGCTTTACTTGTTACGTCAACAATTTCAACAAATTAAAAAACATATCCACAAATTTTCAATTGTTTTTCATTATAAAATCGTGCACTTAAGGAAAATTGTTCTTTTCCAGCTATATCGGTTGTTTCGTCTGCAAGAATCGTGAAACACCGAGATTTATTTACTTTTTCAACGACTGTTTTTAATATTATGTTATTACATGTAAATATGATTTCAATTTGAATATCTGGGCTACAGTATTGCATTGTTCTCGAATACTTATAAAATCTGAATTGGGATTATTTTCCGCAGCTATTTTTATACCAAAACGCAAAATTGATCTAAAATTACCGTCATTAAATTTAGGCTCCATATTTATATCAATCGATCCAGAATCACTGTGTCCTCTCAGGGCAAGACCTTGTCTACCACATAATAAAATTGTTTTAATTACAGGTAGGATTCATTTGCTATTCTGTAATCTTTATTCTCTTTCAATTTTGTTCAGTTGTAATGCTACGGAATCCACCTTATTAGAGATAACTGACTTTAAACCTTCAGCACTGAGAATACATTTTTTGTGATAATTAGTAGTATCATGATACTTAAATGTTAAAACGTCTTGCCAAAATAAAATAAAAAATAATAACTGTTATAAATACATCTAATCTACAGCGCCTTACTAATAACTGTTCTAAAGCCGGCCCACACTATTAGCAAATATTCAGAAATATTCACAAATATCGACAGTGATGAGTGGTGTGGGGCTGGAATTACTCGCACTCGGCTATACTGGTGCTCAGTAGAGATGCGCATTTTCTGTAAAAATGAAACCCGACCCGAACGGTAACACTCAATGAACTAACCCAACCCGACCCAACCCGACCGGTATCTGTTCCGAACCGACCCGACACGAAGTGAACAAGTCCGACCCTAACGGTCCCTGACCCGAACCCTACTCGACCCGAATTGAACCAACCCGACCCGAACTGAACCAACCCGAACTGAACCAACCCGACCTGAACGGTACCTGAACTGAACCGACCCGAACCCGACCCGAAGTGGAACAATCTTTTGTTTATCCAAACAAAAACTAATATCAATTTTAAACGACACGAGAAATACACCTATGGCTATAGTCTCACCACGCCAGAAATGAGTACTTACATGTTGAAGTCTGGTAAACGCCCGCACGGTAACATATCAATATTTTTAAAATTATAACTACGTATTTCAATTAACCTATTTCAGTAAATATTATAATACAATAATTGTTTTCGAAACTAAAATTTTGCCTTCTATCAGTAAAAATGAGTTTAAAAGGAAAATGTACGAACAACCTCGCAAGAAATTAAAGCAGGGACGTGATCCAAGTTTAGCAATTAAGCTTGAAGCCAAATAACCATTACCATTTAATATTTAATTTATTTGTGTCCTTTTTTTAAATCCAGCGTTATATTTCATACATAATTGTATTTCTCTATTACATACTTTCTTTTCTATTTTTCACACAAACGAACTATAGGTACATTAGATACTTCGCTTCAAAATGGGCTAGAATCATAAATCAGTCCGTCAAACATATTATTCCAGTGGCGCGTCAATAAATTGTTGTTTGCTGAGGATTCTCAAAAGGACTGAATTCGATAGAGATCGACCGTTTCAGTTCCCAATTATTTTTCGAGATCAGCGGAAGTCACTTTAAATTAAAATAAATATAAATTTTGATAATTTGCAGATAATGTAAATACATAAACAAATCTCCTTGAAAACTTCTCTCTACGGCTATGCAAGTCTTCAAAAGGGATTATCGAAAGTTTTAGTGAGGCCTTTCTATTGTTAGATATTGCTAGAGAAGTAAATTTTGTTCAGATACAAAGTGGGCGGCGCCCTAGTACAGTTATTTTTTTTTTTTTCCAATCTTATAGATATATATTAATATTAGGAAATCAATGAATTTGGGCATTTCTCCATAAATATTAAAATTAGTATAATTTCTTCAAAATATAGAGTCCATAAATTAGATTTTAATTTCAAACTCAACCGACTATAATTATTTCTCTGATAGTCGATGAAATATTTTTAACAAACATTGAATAAATATATATTCCTTATAATTTTAAATCGATATTCTTTTTCAAAGAACTCTTAATTTTACTTTTCCATTTTAGAGAGGTTTGAAATTTGAATGAACATCTGGTTGTCGTTCATGATCCCGTTATAGCCATTGGTATCATTCCAAGTATAATTCACAATTCCGGAAATATACCTGGGAATGGGAAAATTCTTTGATAGAACATAGAAGGATACCTGGTACTAAAATTACAAATTACACTTCCACCGTATTTGGTCATCTGGATGACATAAAATTTAATTATATTCTCTTCTTGCATGAATTGTATCATATGAACTGCCGTCCGCCTTCCGCACGATTATAGAAATGAACAGAGATGAACCAACCCGACCAGACACGAACCCGATCCGAACCCAAGCCGAACCCGGAGCTGAGAGAAACCGTAATGAACCAGTCCGATCCAAACTGAACCAACCCGACGCGAACGGTACCTGACCAGAATCAGACCCGGCCCGAACTGAACCAACCCGACCGGAAATGAATCAACCCAATCCGACCCGAACTGAACCAACCCGACCGGAATGAACCAACCCGACCTGAACGATACCTGTACTGTACCGACCCGAATCCGACCCGACCCGAACTAATCCAGCCCGACCCGGACTGAACCAGCTCGACCCGAACCCGACCCGAACGTTATATTTGAACATAAAATCAACCCGAAACCCGACGGTGGTTCGGTTTGAAATGCACATCTCTAGTGCTCAGTGGTACTAGTATTCGGAATTACCTATCGGTTAAATTTGGCACGAGTAGAGAAAAACAGCACTTGCTAATGCTTGCCTATCTTGCCGAAGATCCTAGACTACTCCCAGATTACATTCGGAATCCCTTCTTATTGGTCGTGTTAATTCGCTATATTTCTAATTATAGAAATCCAAAATATCGAAAAATATCAATTATCTACTTCTGCTTTTATTAATAGAGACCATTCAACATCTTCTGTATTAATGAAAATAGTTTCGTCTGTTTCGTTGTTTATGCTGCTGTTTACTGATTTAAAATTCGCGGAAAATAAATGACTATGCGACAAGTATTCACAAACGGCAAGATCGCACCATTACAAATGTTATAGTCATATTTATTGTATCTCATTAATTTTATTAGTTAGCCCGTCTTTGCTTATGTCATCTCCTTCTATTAACGCAACTAAGTATGTATTTATGTAATGTTTGATTGAGTATTTATTTACCGAGTTGTTGGATTTCTTACGTTAGTTTCAGTTCATCTTTTGACAAGTAAAATAGTAACGAGATAGTTAGATAATGTGTTAGTGCTTGATAGACTTTCGAGGAATATTCAGGATAGATTTAGATGTGAGTCCTTCTTCCGTATGTGAGTTGTGTTCTATGATGGTATTGTTGAGTTAGCGCAAGTGTGAGCGCTTGTTACTGCCGTGGCCGAGTGTGGTTGATTCCCGACGGTGCAGCGAGCAGTCTTGTGTGCTGTAGTAACTCTAACCAGGTGTACCAACGAGATACGAAAGGTTATCTAATCTTATGTAACATGTGGAATATATGTGAATGATTGGAGGTGTGTTTTCATTGAGCTTTAGTGCTTAATTAGTATATTTTTTCCAGATGCTAAACCGTGATTAAATATCTTTGAACTTTCTTTGGTCTGGTAATTCTTTCAGTATAGTGGGCTGCATTTTATGTAAGTACTGTTAATTAGATTAATTATAAATATCGCCCCTGCATTTCATTCGCCTAAAATCACATGTATACGCGACTAATTTTGGAAGTCTGGTTGGTATTGGCACTTGCACTTGAATACTTGCAGATACTTGTACAAGTACACAAAGCGTGTGGTGTGGGACCGGCATTACACTAGCGAGTAACAAACACAATTGAGACTTGAGAGAATGAGACATAGTGGATTCTTATTACAACAATCTAATCACTATATGGGTGACGTTGGAAGTTCTTTCTACTAATGGGACTAATTATTGCCACCCAGTGGCGTACTTAGGAGGGGGCGGTGGGTTTTAAAAAACAACTTGTTCACTTCATAAGTTTACTATTCGATTTCTACGAATTATGAATTACAATATGATTTCGAATATTTTTCTTCATCGTCAAGTCAATGTAGGGTTGAAAATATTATCTCGAAAAATTCCTTTATTACTGCCTAATTTAAATATGCCATCCAATGGTACAAAATTCCCCACTTATTGTTTGTCTCAATTACAATTATTTATTTATGTTTATTAATTTAATGGGGTAATGGCTCAGTGATTTGAAGTTGGCCTGTGGATCCTGAGGACCCCGGTTCGATTCCCACAGCCGACAAACAATTTTCACCAAATTAAAATTACCCCTGTGGCTCCCCCACCACTAACATCTTTGGAGGCCGTGATTTGACGGCTGGTAACCGCACTTCACTTACCGAGATCTGGTTCGGCAGAATGCCATACCCAGTAATGGGTAAAAGTCGTGATGATATATTTATTTTATATTTATTTTTGTAGTTTATAAAAACCGCCATTTGATTGACTTAAAAAGGGCGGCAAAAGTTCTAGGTACGCCACTGATGTTACCACTTAAATTAGTGGCTACTTTGACCACGGACTAACCTTTCTCTGGCACAGGTATTTTCCAATTTTAACATGAAATATAACTGTTTTTGATACAATATATTTTTAATTCTCAAAAATTTAATTCAGTCAATACAAATGGAATTTCTGTATTAGGAATATTTTATTTGAAAATTGTCAAGGGGATGTCCGGACCCGATCCGTCCCCCCCTCCATCCTGTCTTTGTCACTGATACAGTGTCGATTATAAGTAAAGCAGATGTTTTGTGATACGAGGTGTGGCTATTAAATAACGAGACTGACGCTGTTTTAACATTTTATTTTGATTCCATACCTATTTACTTATTATCACCTTCAATATATACCCCTCCTCTATCCCTATAACGCTCCATGCGAATATTCCATTGTGCTGGGAGTCTTCTTCTGTCAGCTCTTACGGGAAGCGTGCCGCTTTCTCTTTCACAGTTCAAAGCTTGTTCCATTTAAGGCAGATTTCGCAAGATCCGGCGAATAAGGCGGATGGTCCAACAGTGGGATGCTGTACTTGGCTAGAAACCTCTTAATAGACATTGCGGAATGAGCTGGCGCATGTTTTGATGGAGAACCCATGACTTGTATTTCCACAATTCGGGTACTCAATAAATGATAAATTTCAGTAGCATTTTTGCCAAGTTTCATATGAAACTTCACAATAATTCGTTGCTCTAATGCTGCACTTAACATTTTTTCGGCGAAAAAAAAAAACAACTCTAATGAGAACGAATGCTACGGCTATACGGATTTGTTTACAGAAGCGAGATGTACTGCATTCGAAAGAGAAAGCTTCACGCTGATGGTCGCTGGCGTTTGGAGCATGCGTACTTCTTCTGTAGCAGCGTCAGTCTCGTTATTTAATAGCCACACCTCGTAGATGTAAAAAAGAAACACTTCAAAATTTAACAAATTTAGCAAATGTTATTCATTTGCTTCTTATTCATTAAAAATCTCAAAATTTTATTCGTAATTATTATTAATATATCTGGCATGAATACTTACTTCACATACGTAACATTAAATTATAAATATTTTTACTCAAATTCAATTCAAAATTTTTCTTGCAGTATTTTAGATTATACGAAAACAATTATCGTCACTAAATAACTACAACTGCGCATGCTAATTTTATTGCAGACAAGCCCAACTAGATTGAATGAATTATGTCTAGATTTATTTAGCATCAGGGTATAAATTTGTCAATGAATTGAACATTTTAGTAGATCATGTCTAAATATGAACTGTTACAACAGTGTTCAAACCTGGGTACACCAATTTACTATGAATATGGTTGGATAAGTTTCTAATGATTTTTGGGAAAAACAATTGACAATCGGTCATAATTTTAGAGATTTTACTCGAAATCTTTTTTCCAAACTCATTAATTTGGTATCAAATACGATAGATTTTTTAATAACTTTTGGAAAAAATTAATAATTGGTTACAATTTTTAATTATATTACACGAATAATTTCTAACGATTTTTGGAAAAAACAATTTATAATTAGTCTGTATTTGTATATAGACAATTTCATGAATCACTGTCATTAATTTTAAAGTTACATGGGGAATATCTTAAAAACCAGAAGGCTTGTGCACTCAGGGATTTTACCATTGGATTCAACGGGTTTAAATACATATGTATGTAAATTTTCGTTACAATAATCGCACGAGAAAGAGTTTTAGAGTAAATTGCTGAAAATCGTAAAACACATAAGGGACAAATTTCCAAAAAATTAAAACGCCTCGAACAAAACATAACTTTTATTATTTTGGAATAAAAATTTGGTTTGATTTTATTTATCTTATATAATAGATTGCCGTTTATAACCTTAAAACATTGATGTTTATAAATAATTTATGAAAAACAAAACTGCTACAATTTAATAGAAATTTTGAAATTTAATTTTAAAGTTGCGGCTAAACCAGACCAAAAAATGTATTGATTGCATTTTACACTCTACAGTTTTTCTGTAAAATTAATAGGAGAGCAGGAAATTGCATCAAATTAATATTCCATGTTCGCACTACCCGGTATACATTACGAGGTTTGTTTAAAAAAGGTGACTTTTCAAATTTCGCGGTTACGTATACTAGATTCTCGATTTCTTTTGTTTGTTACGTTGGTACACATGTTCGCAACATATGTTGACATGATTAGCCATTTTGCATTTGTAGTTTGTTTTTGACAGATATGCTTGACGATTTTTTGCATTCGAAAAAAATTGATTGACTTAAGTGCTCCAACGCACTTGAAATGTTGACTGTGGCATTTGGCGATTCTACTTTGGGAAATCACCTAGACAACAGAATAAATAGAACTCACCCGTCAAGTGCGAAATTTATTTTGGTTTTTGACTGGGTTTTTGGAGTTGGAAAAAAATATACTGTTTGTCACTGGACTTCTCGAGTATCGTTTTATTAAGATAAGTGTTATCTTTCATTTTTATAGTAGTTTAGTTTTTTATATATATATTTTCTTTCATATCGTTATTTGTTTATATTGGTTACGTGTATAGAAACGCTGAGTTATGTTTTGTTTTTAGGTGTGATTGACGTTTGACAGTTGTGTAAATGTAACTGTTTTCTTTTTCTATTTATAGTTAAGGACAAGCCTAGTAAGCTACCTTAACTTCTACTCTTCTACCGAGAGAACCCTCCTTTTATTTCTTTTGGATAAATGAAAAATAAATGGGTGAAATTTGATGAATGTAAGTTTGGTACGTGGAATGTTAGGGGTTTAACTGGTAAAGAAAATGAATTGATGAATGTCATGCGTGTGTATAATGTAGATGTTTTGTGTGTCAGTGAGACTAAAAGGAAAGGATGTAGTGAGGAAGAAGTGGATGGATTGTTTTGCTTGTGGTCGGGTGTTGCTGAGAATGAACACGCGAAGCATGGTGTTGGTGTGCTTGTTAGTGAACGAATGAAACCGTTTGTGAGAGAATATGGTTGTACTTCATCGAGAATTCTTTGGCTGAGATTAAAGGTAGGCTTTCATAGAATCTTCGTTGTGTCAGTTTATGGTCCAACCGAATCCGAAAATGATCTTGAAAAAGATAGATTTTGGAATTTGTTAGATAGTGTTATTGATTCATGTGATTCAGGTGAGAAAGTTATTGTATGTGGTGATTTAAATGGTTGGGTGGGAGTTAAGAGAAGCATGTCTGGGAATGTATTGGGTAAGTTTGGTGATGCAAGAGTGAATGAAAACGGTAGGAAAATAGTTTCTTTCTGTTTGGAGCGTGATCTCTTTGTTTCCAACTCTATCTTTAAACATAAACTTGCTCATTTGTATACATGGGAGAATATTAGTGAAAATAGACGGAGTATGATTGATTTTATTTTGTATGATGAACGATTGAGAAGTTTAGTTGTAGATACGCGTGTGAAGCGTGGTGCTGAATTGGGTACGAATGACCATTATTTGGTGGTATCGCGTATACGTCTAGATAAATGTTGGAGAATGAGGGTGAAAAATACTAATAAAATGTTTCGTGTGAAATCCAGTGCACTGCAGAATGAGGATGTTAGAGATTTGTTTGTTGAGAAAATAAATGAATCTTTGCCTGTATGTGAACTTAATTTTGAATGCAGCATAAATGATGTTTGGTTCAAATTTAAGGATACAGTTCTTAAATGTGCAAAAGAAGTTTGTGGTGAATGTCGATTAGGTTCTTGTCCAAAAAATGCATGGTGGAATAAAGAAGTTAAAGAAGCGATTGAGGTGAAAAAGAGAGCATACTTGCGATTTCTAAATGTGAAAGATGTGCCTGGAAGTTTACGTGATGAATGCTTGCTGGAATACAAGAGGTTAAATAAATGTGTTAAGAGAGTAGTGAGAGAAAGCAAGGCGCGTTTTGATGATTTGATGAGTGAAAGATTAACTAATGATTTTAGTATGAATAAAAGAATGTTTTGGTTGAGAGTGAAGAGATTGAGAGGTGGTAATGTCAGGGCAGTGAAAGCGATTAAGAGTGCGGATGGTGAGTTATTGTGGAATGAATCAGATGTTACTAATAGATGGTGTGAGTACTTTAGGACTTTATATGGTAGCATTAGTAGACCGAATGGTTGTAGTGAAAATGTTAGCGAAAATGTTAGTGGCGATGAATGGGATATAGATGAGAGTGATGTTAGTTTCGCATTGATGCGTCTGAAGAATGGTAAGGCTCCTGGTTTGGATGGTATATCGAATGAGATGTTGAAGTATGGAGGCGAGAGGTTATTTGACTGGTTAGTTTATTTGTTTAGATTTTGTTTAAAACGGTGTGTGGCTCCTGATGATTGGAAATGTGCTATCATTTGTCCTTTATTTAAAGGTAAAGGTAGTTCGAGTGAATGTACTAATTTTCGTGCGAGAAGTTTGCTGAGTGTGGTAGGGAAGTTGTACGGGAAGATTCTTATTCATAAGGTACGAACCTTAACAATCTCCAAGTTAAGCGATATGCAAGGTGGTTTTTTGCCTGAGAGAGGATGTGTGGATCAATTGTTTTCTCTTCGTATGATTGTTGAAAAGTCACTTGCTAAGAACAAGAAGGTGTTCTGTGGCTTTCTCGATCTTAAAAAAGCATATGATAGTGTTCATCGTGAGACATTATGGAATGTACTGTTACAGTACGGTATAAATGGTAATTTGTTGGGGGCAATTCGTGCGTTGTATGAAGGTAGTGAGGCTGCGGTGAGAGTTAATGGTAGATTGAGTGATTGGTTTTGTATAGACATTGGCGTGAAACAAGGTTGTGGGATGTCTCCGTGGCTCTTTAATTTGTACATGGATGTATTGTTACGAACGGCGTTGAATGGGGTGGATGGTGTACATATTGGTGGTAATGTTGTGCCTGCGTTAGCATATGCGGATGATGTGGTTGTTATGGGTGAATCTGAAGAGCAATTGAGACGAATGATTCTAAATATAAATGAAGTAGGAAAAGATTTAAATTTATTATTAAATGTCGATAAATGTAAAGTGTTAGTGTTTGAAAAGAGCGATTTGGTGACTGATTGTAATGTTTCGGTGAATGGTGTGAGATTGGGTCAAGTGAATGAGTTTTTATATTTGGGTAGTATGTTTTCAAGGGATGGACGTATTGATTGTGAGATTGAAAGAAGAGTATCTGCGGGACGCAAGGTATTGGGTGCTCTGGGAACCTTTGCTCGAAATGTGAATGTATCCAGAGATGCTCGATTGAGTGTGTATAATGGTGTTTTAGTGCCTACATTGATGTATGGTAGTGAATGTTGGGTGTGGATGAAGAAACATGAACGTCGTATAACTGCTGTGGAAATGAGGTATTTGCGGGGTGTGTGTGGTTATACTAGAAGAGATCGTGTCCGGAATACATTGGTGTATGATGAGTGTGAAATTGAGAAGAATGTAGTTAGAAAAGTAGGTATAAGTCAGTTGAGATGGTTTGGGCATGTTGAATGTATGTCGAATGAGAGATTAGTGAAACAGGTATATGTTGGTGAAATTGAGGGTGAAAGATTGCGTGGGCGACCTATGAATAAATGGATGAATATGATAGAAGGATTGTTGCGTGAACGAAAGTTTCCGAGTACGAGGAACAAACGTGCTTGTATGAAAGGAATTATGAATGTGGATGAAGCAAAAGTGGTGTGTCAGGATAGGAACGTTTGGCGAAGATTAATTGCGGAATGAATCTGATGATTTCAGAAAAGCGTAGGGTTTTAGATTTTAGTTTCGTTGTTTAGTAATTTCATTAGAGTGTTTACCTGTAATTGTGTGAAATTCACTTTCAAAAACAAGCGCAGGGACGACACTCCCTTCGTTTCTTATCTTTTTTATTCTTTTCTGATCTTACATTGAGTGTTTAACTGCAATTGTGTGGAATTTACTTCCAAAAACAAGCGTAGAGCGACACTCCCTTCCTTTCTTATCTTTTAATTCGTTTTCAGTTATTACGTAGTGTTTAACTGCAATTGTGTGAAATTCACTTTCAAAAACAAGCGCAGGGCGACGCTCCCTCCCTTTCTTATCTTTTTGTTTCATTTTCAGATACTGCATTGTGTGGTCTTTTCTTTCATATATAAGTGCAGACTATCGCTTTCATCTTTTCTAATCTAGTAGATTCGTTGTTAGTTTCGTTATTAGATTCGTTGTTAGGAGTAAACGTGAGTAATTTGAGATTTTTTTTTTTTTTTTTTATGCATATGTTATGTACGTTGATGAAAGAAAATGAATGGTAAGTGAAAAGGAATGATGTGATTGAAGGTTTGTTGTGTGATAATAATTTCGAGTGTAATAAATGTATGAGTTTATATGGAGTGATCTATGAAAGTGGTTGAAGTGAGGGTGTTATGTTTGGATGAAAATGTTTGACGATGACTGGTTGTTTGATGGGTGTGATGAGTGAATGTTTTATGAGTGATTTTAGGGTTCGTGCTACCCCATTTGTTGGGATATAGCGTGAAGATATGTATGTATGTATGTATGTACTTTTTAGCAAAAAACTGTTTATCAGTGGTTCAAGCTCTTCACAGAAGGTCGAGAAGATGTTAATGACGATGCCCGGCCTGCATGTCAACAACCGATGAAAACGTGTGAAGCGGCGAAGAAAATTGTTATGGAGAATCGTCTAATCACTATTAGAGAAGTTGCTGAGGATGTCGGCATATTGGTTGGCTCATGCCATGCAATTTTTTCGGTTGTTTTGGGCATGAAACGTGTGACAACGAAGTTTGTTCCGAAATTGCTAAATTTTGACTAAAAGAACCATTGCATGAGCATCGCTCAGGAGCTGTTGAATTACGTCAACGAAGATCCAGATTTGCTCAAAAGGGTCATAACTGGTGACGAAACATGGGTATATGGTTCTGACGTCGAAACCAAAGCTCAATCATCCCAATAGAAGCAGCCAGAAGAGCCAAGACCGAAAAAAACACGCCAAGTTCGGTCAAATGTGAATGTTTTGCTCACTGTTTTCTTCGATTACAATGGCGTGGTGCATCATGAGTTCTTGTCAAAAAGTCGTACGATCAATAAAGAATATTACCTTCAAATTATGCGCTGTTTGATTGAAGCAATATGAAGAAAACGCCCGGATTTGTGGCAAAACAATTCATGGCTTTTGCATCACGATAATGCACCTGCTCACACATCGTTGCTTGTTCGTGATTTTTTTGGCCAAAAACAACACCGTTATCACGCCTTAGCCACCGTATTCACCAGACTTGGCACCCCGCGACTTTTTCGTGTTCCCAAAACTGAAAAAAACACATGAAAGGACGGCATTTTGCTACGATTGAGGAGATAAAGACCGCATCGCTGGAAGAGCTTAAGACCATATCAAAAAGCGCATATCAGAAGTGCTTCGAGAATTGGAAAAAACGCTGGCACAAGTGTATTATATCTAAGGGGGATTATTGTGCAGGGGACAAAATAAATATTGATAAATAAATATTTTTCGAGAAAAATAAAATGTCATCGTTTTTTTGAACAAACTTCGCACATTGAACATATTGTAACGAATTTAAAGCCAGACAAGTCGAGAACATTCCAGAAACCTTCTCGAGAACAATTGCGTAGCAGCGTGACATCATAAATGCATAGAGCTCGCTCGCATGTCACAGCGTGTGGTTTGACGGGATATTCTAGAACGTCCTGGAATATTCGAGAACTGTTCTACGGACGGGAGTATATAACCCGAGGCCGAGTGGCTGAGTTCAGTTGACAGTAGACTTCGAACGCGTAATATAAATGTGGTGAAATAAATAACAGCTCAAGTGTACGTAATATAAATAATAGTGTTAGTGACCGTTATATAAATAATATTAGTGTTTAAATATTTATTAGTAGTGTTTAAGATTTATTGTAGTGTTAATTAGTTTTAAATAAGTTTCTGTTATTTTTATATTCATTTATTAAATAAATACTTTTATTTTCGTTTAACATAAATAGTTGTGAGTTATTTTTGTGCCTTAAACATTCTACACACTTCCAGAAAGACGAAAAACGTTACAATATTTTGCAATGATTTTAAGGGCGCGCTTCGAAATTAAACTTTGCATAACAACCGCAGGACGCGCCACTTGTATTTCAGTTCTAATAGTTGTGAATCAATATTTACTTCCACTATCATAGAGAAGCACTCGGCTGTTTCCTATTACAATAACAGCGTGCGTGATACTTCTCTCTCTCAGCCGACAAAACGATGAACATTTTTACATTGCTCTTATAACCAAATTTCTGCACAAAATTTGAAAAAAATACGCAATCTACAATAAAAATTATTTCATATAATAAAAGAATATATATTTCTAATTGCCTTATTCTAAAAATTATTTCTATAAAATTAGCAAAATTCAAAAAACTAAGCATTTCAATTTCGTGAATTTCTCTCTCTCTTCCTACACTTCTACTGCAAATCTTGTTCATTTGCTAATATTCTTTTTTAGCATAGGGCAATCTAGAAACTATAACGATTCTATTTATATTTTATTTATGTGTATTCATTGTTCCGCTTTGCTTTGTGTAGAAAAATATATGAAAATGACCCGCTTAAAACGGTCTCGTGACGCGCCCTTACCGCTAATAAACAAGTAGCAACATCGTCGAAAAACGTTGGTTCGCGATAAACGAGGCTGGGTCAGTACAATGAAGGCTTAGTTATAACAGTGATGACAACGTTTTTTAAGCATTTTAGTGAATATTTTAATGTGTAAAATTACTTAAATTATGTGATATTGTGTGTATTTGTGTTTCTAGTGTCGTGTAAGTGATAATAAAGTGAAATAAACTGTGTGGGCAATGTGGGATGTGGCCGGTAGCTGAGTCCTGCTCGAAGTAAGAAATTATATTATTTTTATCAATCTTTGCTTTTTTAAATATTTTTTTAAAATATTCAAACATTTCTCATATATCTGCCTGTATTCCTATTTGCTATAGGTACCGTGCGCGAGTACAACTAGCGCAGCGCAACGGCAGTTTTATAAGTAGCAACGGGAGACCGCGAATTTACTGTGTGATGTGTTCGCGAAAGTAAACGTATTCATTATGGCAACTAAAGTTAATTGAAAAGTAAATAGTAATTATTGTGTTGTTGGGTGTAGCAATACCTATGATAATTCAGCGAGCAGTATTAGTTTTTATAATTTTCCACCAAATAATAATATAGGAAACATTCGACGTCAACAATGGATTGCTACTGTAAAACGCCAAAAGTAAGTAACTTTTCAATTTAATTACAAAATTTTATAAAATAAATAGGCGTAGGTATATTAATAATTATTATATTACATGCTCTATATTCATTGCCATCTTTAATTAAATAGAGGAAGACATAGTTAGGAAGATAAAGCAACAACGAGTAAAGTGGCTAGGACACGTATGGAGGGCAGGAAAAGAGGAAATGGTATACTCCATCCTAGAATGGGATCCAGGAAGGAAAATAAGAGGAAGACCGAGATCAACCTGGATGCGAGAAGTCCAGAAAGACCTACTCACTGCAGGAATTTATAACTGGAGAGCTAAAACATATAACAGGGAAATATGGAAGCAAATAAGCTCAAAAATATAAAAAAGAAATATATGTATGTATGTATATATATATGTATATGTGTGTATATGTATGTATATATATATATGTATTATGTGAAATCATATGAGATTATGAAATAACAAAGAGAGAGAAATAGGGAGTGATCCCCCCTAATAACAAAGGATTGAGAGGGCTTCGAGAGAAGTGGCTCAACCCCATCTTGGGGTGTTTAGCCAGTATATATATATATATTACATGCCGAGGTGGAAAGAGTTTCACTGTAGTCCAGGGTTAACATAGCTAAACCAAGAAACGAAGCTCCGAGGTTTAGCTATAATCCGAGGCGTAATGAAACTTTCCACCGAGGTTTGTATACTATTTTATTCACAATTAGAAATTAATCATAAAAAATGAATATATT
The DNA here is from genome assembly GCA_911728475.2 of Pterostichus madidus. NCBI lineage: Eukaryota > Metazoa > Arthropoda > Insecta > Coleoptera > Carabidae > Pterostichus > Pterostichus madidus. The sequence continues at coordinate 21,062,334 of OU452311.1, read as the reverse complement.
ATAAATAACATTAGTTTGTTTATTTCGACGAAATATTTGTATTTATTTTTTAGTACGTGATGAATTTGATATTTGTTTCTGGAACAAATTTCAGATTATCATTTTTCAACAATTATTAATAATAATAATAATAATAATAAAATGTTTATTTGCTTCATGCATAAGAGCATATACAAAGAGTGTTAGGCATGTTTTCTACAATTTGTGTTTATTTATTTTACATTCTGTTTATTGTATTTAATATTTTATTTTTCAATCGTCTCCTCCTAGGTGTTTCATCCTTCCTGGAAAAAGGCTCTGAGTTTTACCGCATTTATTGTGTAATAGTAAATTTTTTTGATTATATTTTCGTCCTGTCCTGAGAAGAGAACTTTATAAATATTGTCTTTGTTGATATTCATGTTTGGTATGAAGTCCAGGTAGTGTTGTCTAATAGGCGCTAGTATCGGGCAGGCGGTGTAGAAATGGTAGAGATCATCTTCTTGTAGTTTGTTACATATCGTACAGATGTTTGTCGCACTGAATTTTATTTTATTTTCTTTTATATAGAGTGTGGTGTCACTAGTGTTCGCTACGCGTATTTGTGAAAAAAGTTTTGTTATTTGGTAATTATTGTTATATATTAAGTTTCTACTTTTTTTGTTTATTTGAATATCTTTATATGCCCTTGTGTATTTTGAGATTTTTATTCTATTTGAGTCTATGTTGTATAGTTGGCACCTGTAGGTCCATATAATGAAGTCCATGTTTTGTTTTACATTTTCCGCACTTTGCTTATTCCACGTGTTCTGGAACCCTAGCTCAATTAATAGTGTTTTTAGTGTGTTTGCCCAGTTATATTTGTTTTGATTATCCAGTTTGTTTATGTTTTTTATTTTGTTGTAGCATTTTTTCGGGTATCTGTCATCTCTCATCTTCAGTAATTTCATCCACCATTTTAGTGTTTGTTCTAGGATTTTTGCCGAAAGGTTACATACTCCTGCTTCCCTTCGCACTATGTAGTTGGGTGTTGTTGTTGGCCACTGGAACATTTTTTTGAAAAAGTTTGTTTGTACTTTTTCAATTTCTTCTACGTGTATTAGTCCCCAGATTTCACTAGCATATAGTGCTGTTGGTATTGTTGTTGTATGATATAGCTTTACTCTTGCTTCCCAGTTTTCCATTCTTGCCGTAATCATCAATCTTCTGTTATTTGCAGAGGTTACGTTGGCTTTGCTAATTCTTTCTTTGCATGTTTTGTTGTGTAGTCCCGATGAAGTAAAAGTGGTTCCTAGGTATTTGTATTCTTTTACTGTTTCTATATTTTCTCCTTGACATCTGAATGTTCTTGTTTGTTTTGGCGTTCTTCCTCGGTGAAATAGTAATATTTTTGTTTTGTCTGTGTTAATTTTTAAATCGTTGTCTCTCGAATATTGTTCTAAAGCGTTTAATTTGTTTTGTACGTCAACTTGGAAGTTCGCTAAGATGACTATATCGTCCGCGTATTGTAGTGTCATTATGTCAGTATTGTTGGTTAGTGATGTTCCATAAAGTCCCTTCTTTCTTAGGCTGTTCTCAAAGTCATTTATGAATAAAATAAATAATATAGGGCTGAGTGAGTCCCCCTGTAATACTCCTCTATTTATTTTATTATCTTGTCATATCTTTTTATTTAACAGTAAAAATTTTAAAAAAAGGACCAATTCTGACACTGAATATGAAAATTTATATGTTAGTTTCTAATTATTTATAATCAAAATAGAATTAAATAACTTTTGACTGTCAGTTTTATTTCATAATTTAAAATCAAAGGTGCAATATTTTCCTAGGTCAGAAAGTTGCCACTTTTCGACCGGGTGGAAAGTAAAAGTCAACAACAGCTAACTTTCCAACTTCTTAAAAGTCGGAACATGATAAATTACTAACTGGTTGTGAATAATATAATATACCTACTTCTTCATAATGTATTAATTTACTTTTATTTTATGTTTTTGTTTATGCAGTTTTTATTTACAGGGTACATGGTACACCGTGGATTTCAACAAAATATTCACTAATTTGTAGCAAACATTTTTTGGAGGAAAAAAGCTCAGCATCCAAATTATTCTGCTTACAATCCAACAATATGAAGAAAATACAGCAAGTGATTCACGATTTCAAAGAAATAAAAAAAAAGTCACGAGTTACAAAATATTCCAAGGCAAATAAGTGCAAATAATTTGTCAGTGTAAATATGAAACTGTACAATGTGTGCAATAAAAAAGAAATTGTTTGTCAAACCGATGACATAAATTATCAAATATTTTCAAATGAAATTATTGAAAAAACTTTTAACTATTGCACTGATATGAAGGAAAATTCTTCTAATATTGAATGTGCATGTCAGATATCAGTTAAACGAAAAGAGCGTACACCAGTTCTCCCGTCGCTTAGTCGTGTTTTTGCCGCTAGATTATGTAGGTGCCTTATTTTTATTTTTATTTGAGTACCTAGTCTGACTTCGTATACGGTATTAAAAGGGTAAGTTGTTGTGGGAGAAATTTGAGAAAAATGTATGGAACAGTGAATTAGTGGATATGCTGTTAGTGTATGAAGAAGCGGCGCAAAATTCCGAATTAGCAGCGCGAATCTATGCACAGCGTTATCCTCAAAGACATCATCCTCATCGCCAGATATTTGTGAGGATCACACAACGTTTTTGTGATGAGGGAATCTTACAGAGAAATGCGGGACGAGGTGAAGGCCGCCAAAGATTACGCAACAATGCTGAAAATGAAGTTTTGGAAATTGTGGCCGCTGAACCTACAGTCAGTACGCAAAGAATATCTTGTGTTATGGGTGGAGTGTCTCATTATTCTCATAAATCTTTTCCTATAATCAGTCATCTAATATTGTGTAAGTTATAAATTTATTTAATTTGGATACTTTTAGAAATAAAATAAATATATCGTGACGCATTCTACCCATTACTGGGTGTGGCACTCTGCCATAGCAGATCTGCAAAATGCTGTGCGATAAATAAACACCGTTTGCAAGTACATAACTTATTTTTTCGTACAATTGTAAAAAAAACGAATATAAAAGCATCTTTCAATTTTTTACTTAATAATAAGTAATATTTTTCTAGAAAAAAATGGACGAATAATGTGCTTTTTCAATTAAAAAAAGACAAGGACAGAAAGAGCTCAAAAAAAGGATTGTCCTTTTGATAAAAGAACGGCAACCCCATTGTTAAATATAATATTAAAGTGAAGTATAAGTTTTTCCTTGAGGTAAATAAATATTTTGATAACCAGTGACGAATTTTCATGCGAAACCCTAACAAAACGGTTTTCCAGTTAAATGAAAAATCAATTTGCTTCCGATTTAAGCTTTGGGGTGAAAATTTCGGTCTGTATAGATAGGTATACTTATACACTCGAATTGCTACCAGTATCCAATAAACATTACATTTTCGAAAACTTTATGGATTATATTTTAACAGGTCATTTACGCTTTAATAAGTAGATTAATAAGCTATTTTAAAATATGATACAATAAAGTATTTTGCCTTTATTGAGGAATAAATTGCCAAATATTTTAAAACTACTAATTATTAATAACTTATTAGTTGCACAAAAAAATTAGTGTTGCTAAAATATTCATACATAGGTTACTTACATTAAAAATAAATGCCTTGTATAAAGTTATGTGTTCTTCAAAAAAATTCTTGCAATTTTAAATCTTATTGCAGTTTTCTTAATATCAAAAGAAACATATCATCACACCATTTTACCCATTACTGGCGTATCAAATTTCAATAAGTAATATATTTTTGCTCATAAATTAAGGTAACTAAATGTCAAATCACAGCCTTCTTCTAAGTGGAGAAAGAAATAGAGGGGTACCTAATTTTAATGCGGTCATTTATCGGCTTTAAGAATCGAACTCGGGTTTTAATTTTTACAACCTGATACGTTGCCATTTAAAAGTAAAGTAACATGAATGCACAATTTCACGAATTATTTTTTTCTGAAACCTGCAAGAAAGTGCCTACTTTCCTAATCAATTTCGGTATGGACAGTAGATTTTTATCAAAACAGTCAAGTACGTATCCAAGGTAACAACAAAAATAAATAAATAAATATAAAAATAAATATATCATCACGCCTTTTACCTATTGCTGGGTGTGGCACTCTGCCGAAGCAGATCTCGGTAAGTGATATATTTATACCCGTGAAGTGCGGTTACCAGCCGTCAAATTACGACCCCCAAAGATGTTAATGGTGGGGGAGCCACAGGAGTAATTTTAATGTGCTGAAAATGTTTGTCGGCTGTGGGAATCTAACCAGGGTTCTCAGAATCCACAGGCCGACTCGATACCGCTGAGCCACCTACCCTATCAACAAATAACTGTTTGGTAAAGTACAAAACAGTCTAGTAAAGACTTTACCTGCCTATTTTGTATTTTACCGGACTGTTTTTTTTTTGTAGTAACCTTGGATATGTAGTCTGCTGTCAATACAATTCATATAAAAAAAATTAAACATTTTCAATTATTAATTATTTTATTATTATTATTATTATTATTATTATTATTATTATTATTATTATTATTATTATTATTATTATTATTATTATTATTATTAATTATTCATTAAATTAAATGGTTTCAGTAAAAATAGTATACATAATACGTCAGGAAAGTGATATTTTTCTTGAAGCGGTTCAAGTGTCCTCGTATTTTAATCCGCTGAGTACGCAAGGGGATGTTAAAGGGGATAGATCTAGATAAACGTTTAGTATAAATTTGAAAACTTTTAAAATATGCAGTTATTAATGTTTTGAGGGAGAGCCACAGGGGTGATTTTAATGTGGTGAAAATTGTTTGTCAACTGTGGACGTCGAACCCGGGTAAACAAACTGCCAATTAATTTACCTCCATCAAGATACGAATATGGAACTATAAAACATATTATGAAATCTTACCTTATAGACGTCGAAGTTCACAATGATGGAATCAAAACAGGTGTAGAGATCATTTAAAAACTCAACTACTTCTAATGGTGCGCTCACAGCAGACAGAGAAGTGAAGCCCACAATATCGCTGAAGTATATTGTCACTTGGTCGTAGGTTTCAGCGATCACAGATTTGCCATTAATTAACTGCGATGCAACTGACCTGTAACAAACAATAGTTACAGAATTTATACACGTGAATTATTCTGTTTTATTTTGTGTGTGGTTACGCGACTTGTATGTGGCATGATAATTTTCCCTAATGCAATGTCCAGAATGTTTTTTTTTTCAGAATGACCGTTTCCCTGAATTATAATTTTCCCGCATGATTATTTCCTGAATGTATTTTTCCGGAATTTTCATTTTCTTGAATAATAGTTTCCCCGAATGCCTTTTTCCCGTATGCTACTTTCTTATATTTTCCGATTCATAATTTTTCAGAATAACAATTTTGCATCTATATCATTTCTCGAATAATTATTTGCCCGAACGTAGATTTTTCCGAATGCATTACCGTATATTTTCTCGTTTAATTTTTTTTTCAGAATAATTTTTTCCGGAATGACCGTTTCCCTGAATTATAATTTTTCCGCATGATTATTGCCTGAAAGTCTTTTTTCAGAATTTACATAAAAATGTTACAAAGTTAATTTACTCTTTAATAATACAATAAGCATTATAAAAAAAATAATCTAGGAATTTAAACAAATTAAATTCGGGAAAATTGCATACGTCTGATTAGCATGTGGGAAAATTATCATTTTGTTAAATTATCATTTAGGAAATTTGTATTCTAGTTATTCAGGAAAACGATTATTTTCGAAATTTGTTTCGAGATATTACATTTTTGTAATCTGCGTTCGTCAAATTGCAATCGGGAAATTGTTATTCTTTAAAATTTTCTTTCGCAATAATTGTCGTTCAGAAAATTGTTTCTTTTTAAAATAGTCAATTGTTGAAATTGTAATTCAAGAATTTGAATTCGAGAAAATGAACATTAACCCATGATTTTATAAATCAAGTATTTATTGTGACTGTTTCATAATAGGATTTGTTTTCTACACAGTGAAGAAATTAAACGACATTTGCTTTCAGCACTAACGGTAGTGGAGAGAATAATGCGAGTTTCATAGACTCAAGATACATTTACATGAATATTATGTACGTACTTGGGTAGCAGCTGATACAGCAGTTCCTCGCATTTCCTTTTCTCGTCCAAGTAATCGGCGGTTCTCTCTTCAACCAGTGTTTCCAGGTTGTTGGCATACTGTTCTAACCTCGACAACAGATTGTCCAATATGTTCCCGCTGTCATGCTTCCTGCGAACAAAGTTTTGTCAATCTATGAATTTTCATTGACACGATAGACATTCGTGAGATCATGAAACGCGAACAACTGTTCCAAACTTGTTGGTTTAAAATGCTGTTTCTACAAGATATTCAGTGACTCTAAAGTGTCGCCCATATCTATTATCTATTATTGGAAATAGTTAAATGTCTTAAAATACATCCAAGTTGAGTTCATGAGATTGATGGTGCTAAATATACCTTTATCGGTTTCGTCAGTTTCTGTCCTCCGAAGGGAAATTACGATTGATAAATTCACGTCTTTAACCTTCTGCAGACTGATAGAAAAATAATTATATTTTTTTTAATTTGCTGCCAATGAACTGTTTATGGTGTTCAAAAGCATAACCACATATTTAATTATCGAATTTTAGCAAATATGCAGCAAGTTTATGACAGTTCATATATATATATATATATATATATATATATATATTTTAGTGTACCACCATTGCTATCTCGAGAACTCTAAGAGCTACGAGGTTGGTTAAATTAGCAAAGAAATACCATTTTGCAATTCTAGTACAAAACAATTAACAAAAAAATTTCGACTAGTGGTTTTCAAAATACGGGATGCAACTTTCTTATTTTAAATGGGATCTGAACTTCATAGTAGTTGAAAAAAATAACCAATGAAAACGCTTCTATATTTTTAATCGCTTATATCTAATAGTTATAATTCAATATATATTTTATATTTTTATCATTAATACTTGTTATTTCAATTATGATTATAAACTACTCATATTAAAGTATAAATAAAAAAAAAATTCGTTTACTGTACACATAAAGCGTGAAGGGATGCGTTAACTAACTTCGGTAAACTCCAGCAGAGTTCGTTCGGATCGTTCGCCTTTAAATTGTTTTTACAGCGATTTTCGGCAATGGTAGAGCGAATCTTCAAGACGAGAAACAAGGGGTGCACAAACCGCTTTTACGGTACCCTGCTTTTGATTGGACGAAATTATCAGGAAGAAAATTAGTGACGAGTGATCGGTAGAGTGCGAACGAAATGATGTGGATTTTCTTTGTGGCGAAAATAGCAGTAAGGTGAAGAACGATGAATGATGTTTAGTTACTTGCGTGAATTAGATTTTTTAAAATTTGGACGCGGAACATGTTATCGATTTATAAAAATATAGGATTCATCCAGCGCCGTATTTCTATCAATTTATAATTAATTTTAGGTGATCATTCGCACTTCTAGAATGATATTAACTTCAAATAATTTAAAAAAAGATATAATTTTTCTAGAGCAAATAATTGAACGAATTAGGTACCTATATCCATTGGCGATTTAATCACATTGGGGGAAGGCGAATTCAATTTAATTTTGAGGCCCCTTGTTTCTGAATACATCCTTTGCAATTTTCCCTACCTATCTTACAATTAAGGGGTTATACTATTCAGCTAATTTTTTTTCCATTTTTTTGTTATTGCCCTAAATGGTGGATGAACTATTTGAAAATGATATTCAAAAACTATTTTGGGAGACAAGCTATGAAAAACAATTTTTAGAGCTTATTTTTTGAGACGCCTTTAAGCGATCTGAAACGTTTGAAAAGGCCGCTCAGCATCGATTTATCAGAAACACGCTCGGGAAGACCTTATGTCGCTTATAAAAGAGGCTGTAGAGCGAAATGCATGCTTGGAAGGCCAGTATGGTGCTGGGATAGTAGAGTAAAGGAAAAAAAATACCATGCTTATATTTTGAATATTTCATATAGTAACGCGTTTTTCTCGAAACTATGTTTTTCAAATTGGCGTGCAGCGTAGTTCGCTCAATTTTTATCGGATTTACTTGTACTGTAGCTTCCTAGCTAGAGTATCTTTCGAAATACACACGATTTTTAAGAATGATAAATAATTACATTTGCAATAAACAATCTAAGTTCGTTTTAGGCCACAAAATTAATTTAAAAAAATTGACGACAATTTGTGAATTTTCAAAAAAAAAATTATAATCTTGGGTACTTTCAAAGAAAAACTAACGTAGATTAAGGAAAAATGTATTTTTTTTGCTCTAAATGGTGTACGAAGACTGATACAGTGCACGCCGATTTCCTCATAAAAAAATCATTTGTTCAAGTTACCTAGTTCCAGGACGCCATTTTGTATCGTAAATTTAAATAAAAAGTATTTTTATATACCTTAATAAATGTATAATGAAGTCTCAAAATTTCATTTGAATCTATTGATTACTAATCGAGAAAAAAATTCCCAAAAAAAGGTTCAGTTTTCAGTGCGCCTGGGTAGTATAGCAATGTAACAATATGAGCTATCTCATTATTGTTTGTTGCTTTAGATAAAAGCTTGGCTTCGTGTAATTTGACACTCGTGGACACATGGCCTTTTGTGAGAATGCGAAAACTTTAGGTTTTCAAAGATAGGACATCTAACTTATAAAAGTGACAGATATTAGTTGATTTACTAAGAATTCTAGAATCTTTTCGTGTTCACCAAAGATCGGCACTGCCTTTGTGTCAGATTACACAGCTCCAAACACTTGAGGCATCTGTGGAAATGGATTCCAGATGTGGGTAGTTTTACCCAGAGGATGTCAAGTGTTTGGGATAGCCAAGTCAGTCAAGAACAGCGACTCTACGTGTAAAGATGGGCGGTCATCCTCATATGAGACGCGATGTACGCGAATTCACCTAAGTTTTATTTAATTTGTGCAACTTAAATTCATAATAAACCTGTTTTCACCATTTCATCATTTATAACGTTTCACCAATTGTACAATCGTGTTACAATTGGCGCAGTCCGGTAAGATTGGCAAAAAGATTTAATTAATTCAATGAATTAAATCTATTCTAGCGTCGCGTAGTTAGAAATTTTATTTTTTTTGTTTAACTATTGAGACGTGAGCCATTCTTCTACGAATCTTTTATGAGTGTTTAAGTTGAAATTTGGTATATTGTTTGATATGTTTTGTTGCAAATTTGGTTTTGTGAATTTTTAAGTTTTATTAAAGTTTGAGAATTTTTGAAAATTTAGTTTTGGTTGAGTAAAGTTTTAATTGAATGTCATTAAATGTTTTAATCTTAAAATATTTTGATATAAATAGTTTTCAATTTTGATATTTAATTTTCATATTTGATATTTAGTGGTTTTAGTATTTTTTCCGATTTTTGAAAAATGTTAATGTTTTATTTTGAACATTTGGTTCAATTTATGATTAAAGTGTGTGAAAACAGAAGTGTAAAGGTAAATTCAGTGAACCCGCGTTAGTAAAAAAAGTTAATATGTATCCGTACGTTCCGACGACGTACCCGCCGCCATCTGGATATCCATCGGGAGTACCTGGCTCCTGGTTTCCAGTGACATCGCCGTGGGGTACGATTCCAGCATCGTATCCACCAGCGGCAGTGAAATATGGCTTGCCACAAAAGCCTTCGCTACCTGTGCCAAGGCCATATCACGTGCCGCCGCAGCAGCTGACAGCACCGTGGAGTACGAGTCCATCACCGTATCCACCGATGGCCATGCAGTATGGCGTACCAAAGCCATACCCCGTGCTACCTCAGCAGCTGACATCCATGCCAGCTACCTGTATACAGCCGTTAGTTTACGCACCTTTACCGAATATGTTGCCTTTCGTTCTTCAGTCTGACACTCAGCCTTTGCAAGTTGCAAAAATTACTGCGGCTGAGTTTGCATCGTTATTGCAGGCTGAAGAACGTATTTTAGTGGACATTCCACGTCCAAAGGAAGACAACATTGAAATCGTGGCTGTAGCAGAGGTAGCTGAGGTCGAGAAGAAAGAAAATGAAGAGGTAAGTGCTTTAACTTGCAATGTAGTATGTATTGAAGTTGATAAAATGGACAGCGATGAAATAAGTAATGAAACAACTTTAGTAAAAGATGGCAAGCTTTCAGGAGAAAATAATCTTGACATGGGCATGGAACAAGTTCCTTGTAGCGTACTTGTTTCCAGTGTTGAGCTGTGTGTTCTATGGGTAGAACACACAAGTTTTGAGCGATCGAGAACTTCTGATAAGTTAAGATCATTGAATTGGAGCAAGTCCAATTCATTTAGTGCGCCCATGAGATCAAGATTTTTTCTCAATAAGTATAAGATAATTAGCAGCTTTAAGTCCATCGTAGCAAGTGCTCTGTCCATTGAAATCGTCGACAGTACATTGCAAGTTAGGCATTACCTGAAGGAAACAGACCCCCCGCAAGTACAACGACCGCATCTACAGCTGGACATCTGGTTCGACCATCAGCTGATCTCCGGCCAGTATCAAGAACCCCAGTTCAAGGAAGAACCACCCCCTTGCCCCTCAGTGAACTTTTGTACAATTGTGTGTAGTGGTAGTGAAAGTGTGGTGCACACCCCGCGTACCCTTTGCAACCCTACAACCCAGGATATGACCCAGTGACAATTGACAATGGTTTTGTTTTTTCGGAACAATAGTGTTTAAGTGCATGTTAGATTTAGTTTAGTTTAATTATGTAATTATATGTATTACAAGAAAGATTCTTTGTTTTAGTTGTGGTACAAATTTCAGATGTTGGAATTAGAGAATTCCATTGGTTTAGGAACATATGTTCATTTGTGGCACTGAATTTGTACCAGCTGCAAGAATTATGTGTAATAATATATGTGTATATTTTAATCGTTGGTGTTAAGTGAAATTTGATAATTTCAGTTGTACGAATGTACTCGTACAAGCAGGTTCAATTTAATTGTATTGTTTTGTTTTACATTTACATGCGAATAGTCTTTCGTTTAGTAATTGGATTTTAGTTTAGCGATTTGTTTTATTTGAGCAATTTTATTTTTGTAATAATGTGTATTTAAATTTTTGTTTGGTGAAATTTGATAATTTCAAGTATGAGTAAGTTCGACTTAAAAGTTTTACTTTTTTGTAGAATGCACGACGTGAGAGTAATCTTATGTTTAGTAATTTTAGTGACCTTATTTTGTGATCACTATTATTTTGCATCGTTTGAAATTTGACAATTTCAATTATGAAATAGTATGTACGCTTAAGATGCTACCTGAGAGTAGACTGCAATCAAGCAATTGTTTTGTTTAGTATTTTATTTATGATTGCTAGTTTAGCAACTGATTTTAGTTTTATTTCATATTTGCTATTTAAGCAATTGGTTTACTTTTTCAATTTGTATTTGCTAGTTTAGCAATTGTTTTAGTTTTTCAAGTTTTGTGTTTACTAATTTGATTTTAGATTAGCGATATGTTTTACTTTAGCAACTGATTTTTGATTTATTTTGTATTTGCTATTTAAGCAATTGGTTTAGTTTCTACAAGTTGTGTTTGCTAGTTCAGTAATTGATTTGATTTTTTTTTCAATTTGTGTTTGCTTGTTTAGCAGTTGGTTTAGTTTTAGCAATCTGTGTTTGCTAAGCAATTGATTTAATTCGATTTTTTCTAGTTTTTCAACAGCAAATTAAGTTACTTAATTTGTTTATAACTGTAGAATCATTGGTAATTTTGAGAAATATGTTTAGTTATCTGTAGGATAACCATTTTGTATTTTTGGGTAATGTTTTAGTTTTGTCAAAATTGGTTTTGATTTCTGCTGCGTATTTTAAAGAATACCCAGTTGGAAATCTGTAATTTGGTTTAAATTCAGTTTAGATCAGTATTGCAGCATTCAGGAATGTAATAGTTCACCCAGTTACCGGTAAAATAAATACATCGAGGTCACCGATATATTTATGTTTTAACGTGGGGATAATGTAACAATATGAGCTATCTCATTATTGTTTGTTGCTTTAGATAAAAGCTTGGCTTCGTGTAATTTGACACTCGTGGACACATGGCCTTTCGTGTGAATGCGAAAACTTTAGGTTTTCAAAGATAGGACATCTAACTTATAAAAGTGACAGATATTAGTTGATTTACTAAGAATTCTAGAATCTTTTCGTGTTCACCAAAGAACGGCACTGCCTTTGTGTCAGATTACACAGCCCCAAACACTTGAGGCATCTGTGGAAATGGATTCCAGATGTGGGTAGTTTTACCCAGAGGATGTCAAGTGTTTGGGATAGCCAAGTCAGTCAGAACCACCGACTCGAAGCGTGAGGATGGGCGGTCATCCTCATATGAGACGCGACGTGCGCGAATTTATTTAGTGTTTTTGTAATTAATGTAACTTAAAATTAAATCTGTTTTCACCATTAGTTTATTCATAATGTTCTACCAATTGTACAATCGTGTTACAATATTTTATAATATCTTATATGTCTAAAGATCAAAGCTCATTTTATTAACCCTTCCAATTAACTGAGTGTTCATCAGTTCTCAAATAGGTGATTTGTGTGTTCTAACTGGCAACGATTTGCCAGTCCCTAGTTTTAGTTCACAACAAGAAAGGAAATTCACAGAACAAGTAAGTAGCAATCACATCAAATTAATTATTAATATCAGATTTTAACTTATTCGCTCTGTACGCTCAACGAGCTCGTGTTACAGCACCTTAATTAGAGGTATATAGCAAAAATTTGTTTTATAACGGCTTCAATCATATAAAATAGACAAACCATACGGACATTTGTTGTCCTAAATTGGGAGAAAGGAAATGGCCCATATGACTTCGAGAGGTAGTGGTGCACACATTTAACAGTATTCATCAAATTACACTGCGAACAGTAACTGGCAGTGTTGCAAAATGTACTAGATTATGTCTAGTTAATAATGGCTAGCATTGTGAGCATTTGTTATAATTTATTGTTTTTTTTTGTGCAGTAAGTGCTTTAGTAGTGTTGTTACACATTGTTGAAAAGAGAAAAAAACTGCAATTCAACCAAGTAAACGTCCAATATAGCGCATATTTAAAATAAGAAAGTGACTATTAATATCTTACAAACCACCATCTTTAATTATATTCCGACCTCACGATTAAGTTTGCATCATCAAATCATGAAACTTTTATATGAACCATTTTCTTATATTGTTTGTAAATTTAAATTGCGATTTTCAGTTGTAACCTCAGACTAACCATACCTTAGACAAAGTCTGTCGTATTCAAGTCAATGCAGTGTTATGAAGTAGAGAGAGTTAAAGTAAGTTGTGGGTGAGGCGGGTGCGCGGCAAGGAGCGAGTATCCTTTGATGTTATGCGAGTTGCAAACATTTGTATAGTTATTCTTATATTCAATTACTTACTGTTTATACATCAAAGTAAAGGTTAGTTTTTGACATATTAAGTGTTTTGTATACGTACTTTTGTGTTTAAATAAATAAAATGCTCGTGTCTAATAACTGTCATCAACAAAAATGCAACCCGCATAACACCAAGGGATACTAGCTCTTTGCCGCGCACCCGTCTCACCCACAACTTACTTTAACTCTTTTTACTTCACAACAAACGCCGTTGTTCTCCGTCTAAGGTATGGTTAGTCTGAGGTTGTAACATATAGTTTCCCAGATCCCAATGGTAACCCACATAATTTTGTATTTATGCGCATGAAGTGAGGTTACTAGAGGTCAAATCAAAGACCGTAAATATGTTAGTGGAGGGGGAGTCACAGAAGTTTGATTTCAACCTGTGACTAAGGACCTATGAACTCCTGGCATTCCAATTTTTCTCTCTATAATTAAATTTGATTTCATCAAGTATTTACTTAAAAAACACTAATTAATACCCATAGTTTTAAATGAGAACAGTTTTGGAATTATTTGAGATATGTATTATTACGTACTTATGACTGCACTACATTTTTTAGCGATAACTTTTACCCCATAACATTGTATTAAAAAGATATTTTTGTTCTAACGTTAATATTTCTTTAACAAATTCTCTATTTTGAACAATACCTTGCTACCTTATGTTAATAAGAATTACTTTTTACATTTAATCATTTGTCAATATTTCAAAGTTAACTAAAATAAGATTTGATTCATTATCGTAACTGTTTTATTAGTACGAGAAAATACGAAAAAACGTTATAATAAAAGAACCTTTCATTACCTAAAAATTTTATTAACTGAAATATGCGTTTTAAATCAAGCAAAATTTTTTCTTAACTTAGCTTTTTTTTGTAAAATAAAAAATAAATATTTTTCTCCTCTTGTTAACTCAATCCGGAGACATACGGTATAAAGGCGAATTAATTTATTATTTTTGAACGTAAACAATCTCATATCAAATCATTTTTCTTAGAGCGTCTATTACATTTGCATGTGAAAGAGACAGAAACGTAATCATTGATGAATACCCTGTTATACAATACGAGGGTGGTCCGATAAGTACTTAGCCTACAAAAGAATAACAAAAATTTTGGAAAAGTGGCGATTTATTTTTCAACATAATCTCTTTTGAGTTCGATACACTCGATCCAGCGATGCTCCAACTTCTTTAACCCGTCTGAAAAATACGTTTTCTGGAGGTCTGCAAAGTAGGCCTCCGTGGCGGCGATAACTGCCTCATTTGACTCAAATTTCTGCCCGGCGAGAGACTTTTTCAAATTTGGAAACAAAAAAAAGTCGCACGGGGCCAAATCCGGAGAATACGGTGGATGGGGCAGCAGTGCGTAGCCTAATTCTATCAATTTGGCCGTGGCGACGGCGGAGGTGTGTGCCGCAGCATTGTCTTCGCCAAATGGGGCAGTTTTTTCTGCAATTCGGCATCGAATCGGCCCAATAATTCGGCATAGTAGAGCCCTGTGATCGTTTTGCCCTTCTCCAGGTAGTCGATGTAGATCACACCTTTTGAATCCCAGAAAACGGTGGCCATCAGCTTTCCGGCCGATAGGACAGTCTTCGCCTTCTTTGGAGCAAGTTCGCCGGGTGAAGTCCACTGTTTCGACTGTTCCTTGGTCTCTGTACCAGTGTACCCATGTTTCGTCGACGGTCACGAAACGACGCAGAAACTCCTTCGGATTGAGCCTAAACATCGTCAAACTCTGCTCTGAAGTAACCTCACGGATGCGCTTGTTGTCCGGAGTGAGCAAACGCGGCACCCATCGCGCCGACAGTTTTTTCATGTCCAATAATTCATGCAGGATATGTCTACTGTCTCAGCTATCTCGCGCACCTTCAATCGGCGGTCTGCCAATACGAGATCGTGGATTTTTGTTAGGTTATCCTCCGTGGTAGCCGTTTTCGGGGCACCTGGGCGTGGCTCATCAAAAACCGACGTGCGACCACGTTGAAACTCGTTAAACCAATTTTTGACGGTCGCCATCGAAGGAGAAGAGTCCCCGTACACAGCATCCAAGCGTTCTTTGATTTCGCTGCGCGATTTCCCTTCCAAAAACAAGAATCGAATCACCGACCGATATTGTTCTTTTTCCATTTTTCTCAAATCTGCGGACACGCTCGCTTCCACACGAGGTCAAAACAAAACTACGCGTCCGATTCGGCTGAAAATTTAACAGTAGCTATCTACGAGAATCGATACTAAATTGCTCTTGCGATAGTGGTGCTATCTGGCGGTGAGGCTAAGTACTTATCGGACCGCCCTCGTTTATTCAGGGCTGTTGACTACATGAATGTATGTATGGATGTGAAAGCATTGCACATCAAAAATTATTATATACAATTGTATAGCAATATTTAGGAGTTTCGTGACCCTTTGAAAATTGTTTCACGATCCATTGGTGGATCGCAAGCCATAGTTTTGTAACAAAACGGATAATTCAGAATTTGGTTTTGTTTATAAATTATGATATTTCACTATCAACTCAGCTTCGAAAGATACAGACGAATTAAGCGTTATCTTAAGTATCTTACTAAAGTTGACTTCACAGAGTTTATTTTGTTTATAAAATTTATTAGTGCATATGTTATAACTTCAGTATTCTGTAGATCATTATTTATCAAGTTTATAGCTTTTCTGAATTGTCGCGTCTGGTTACACGGGATGTGATGACATATCTGGGTAAATTATAGCTAGGCATGGGGTCGAATAGATTTAACCTCGTCTGGGTTTTTATGTAAACACATATGTGAAAATCGCTATCTCGACCAAAGCGACGATACCACGCCTTACCCTTTGCAGAACATCTCATGGAATACAACAATGATTAGTTAGTGGTAGTTTGGCTTCTGACGAGACGAGTCATATGTTGTCGTTGTTGTTTCCATTGCCGGATAATTTGTTTAATTACATTATTAACTTTAGTCTTTTTACAGTTTATAACTTCTGTAAATTTTACGTTATATTTTTATATATTTCATTTTTATGTTTTATTAAATATATATTTTTACTAGAAGTTCGTCTTATTTCGCTTTATATTTTATCGTTTATTAATTTTGACAACTAATTGAATTGCAGCTTTCAATTCTTTTACAGTTTGAAGACCATTGTTCTATATTGTACTTACTACGAGTCAAAACCTAAATGCATGACAGTCAAATACAAAACGTACAATTATTTAATTATATATGTATTATAAATTTTGACGTGGAAATAATAAACATATTCTCATATATTCAACATTAATATTATTATTCCCAAATTATTTTTAATCAGGTTAATTTTCAAAATGTTATTTTTATTTATAATTCGCACATGTGAAATGTGCTGTGTATTTCGTTTACTATTTAAATTTGTATGAAATCAGATTTGTCTATTTAGTTTAGTTTTGTTTTTTGAATTAAATATGGTAAAATAAAATATTCCACATTTGCATTAATAAAATTAAATGCATCCACAACGAAATTTAATTTTGTTCATTTAAACATGGTCGTTCTAATTACACGCAAAATAAGTTCATTCGTTTAATGCCTTAAATTCATGGATGGGTAACAAATCTATACATAAATAAAAAATAAAAATATATCATCACTCTGCGTAGCAGATCTCTCTAAGGCCCGGTTGTACAATATAGGTTCAGTGTGAGTTCAGTATTGAACTTACAATGAGATGACAGATTGCGTTGTACAAACCTGGTTCAAATAATGAGCTTGGTTAAAAGTGCGGTTGAACTGAGCGGCCGAATTCTGCAGTTCAACAACAGTTCAATGAACAAAATAACATCATGTGTCAATTTGATTAACGAGACAGTTATTATTTTAAAATTATGAATAAATTAATAGATATATTTTAACTGATGATGAAGATATATTAGAATTAATAAATATATTAGAACGGCGTAGAGCTGAAAAAAATGTAGAAAAGGCGAAGATAATTTTAAAAAATGGAAGGATAAAGAATTTAGTACGAGATTCTGTTTGTCGAAAGCTGCTGTAAAATATATAATAGAACAAATTAGAGATGAAGTTTGTTCTTCCACATAGAGATAAGTACTAAAGTAACAGCTATACTTGAAGATTAGCATTTAAATTTTCTGTACAGAATAAATAATTTATTTAAGAAACAACACCGTATTGCCGGAAAATAAGGTGCTAGTGACTCTGTGCTTTTCTGCAACAATTTTAATTATGGTACTGACATCATTATTTGTTTACGTACTGTTTTTTTAGATTTTAAAATCTTAATAATATGTTTATTTTATTATTTTAAATATATAAACATAATTTAGCGTAACTTTAAAGTTTATCTTCATTTTCAATCATTACAGAGCTGTACAAACATCGTTTTTTTATTAGTTACAAATAAATCGAATTTAATTTCAATCTAAAAACTGTTGGTATTATTAAATAAGAATTCCAGATAATTTAATTTATTTATTCCCTCCGAACATTAAAAATGAGTCATTGATTTTAAACATAAAATACTGAAACATTAATAGACAATTATAAAATTTATCGATGAGTATAAATTAAAATGACGATCTGAATAGAGAAGATACGCCGAAGTAAATAGCATTTTTTGTCTGGGCAATAGTTCAGGGTTCAGTGAGTCGTCGCCTCTGGCTTGGTGAGGACCTAAAAAATTCAGAAATCGATAAATTTGAGAGAGTCAATGTGAGTTCGCCAACCCTGGCTGTCGGCAGAGCTGGCATCCTGACAGAGTAAAATGCTGGTCAACGCTCTGCAGCTCTTTCTGCAGAAAAGGATACTGAATTTTTGCGCGTACGACGTAAGGGTACATACCCTTTAATAACAATTGATTTAAAAACTTTAATATAATTTTACCATACCGGGTTGCGCTGGGTAAGAGCGAACATATGGATTTAACATGTACAATCAAAATGTTGTAATTTCCTGTTTTCCTAATTATTTTAAGCGAAAAAGCTTCAAAGAAAACTTTTAGGGCATAAAATTCTGCAGCTAAATCAATACAAAATTAAATAAGAAAATAACAGGATAAATTTTCTTATTTCATTAAGACTCAATTCCACATCGCAATTGACAATTTGTCTTTGTATTTTGCATGCAGTGTAACGGCACAAATTGAATCTAAAAATGGCAAAAATTGCCTTAAAGCTATTGATAGCCATGAAATTGAAACAAAATTAAACAAATGTTTGACGTTTTATCTGTCAAAAACTGACAAAATAAAAAAGGTAATAATATAAAGAAGTTTTGACAGATAAAACGTCAAACATTTGTTTATTTTTGTTTCAATTCCATAGCTATCGACAGTTTTGAGGCAATTTTCTTCGTTTTCAGATCTAATTTGCGCCGTTACACAGCATGCAAAATTTTGTGCATTGGTTTAGCTGCAGAATTTTATGCCCTAAATGTTTTATTTGTTTAAAATAATTAGGGAAGCAGGAAATTACAACATTATGACATCCCTATATTCACCCTTACCAAGCATTATCCGGCATACCTATTTACCCAGTTTTAATTCTTTATGAGTGAACCGATTTATATATTTGTAGGTTACCTAAAAAAGTCTTAACAAGTGAATATTTATTTATCTATTAATTATAAAATTTAATAGAAATTTTATGCGATTCAAGTTTCATTAGTACTACGTATGTTAAATTCGTACATAATGCATATTTTTAACAGTTAATCTATGAAATTAATTAACTCGTTTTATTCCACCTGATTTTGTTTGGCTTTTCAATGGTAAATTAATTTATTACGATAGCAATATAACATTCATTACTTGTAGTTTATAAGTAAAAATAAAAATATAAATATATAAAAATAAATAAATATATCATCACGCCTTCTACCCATTACTGGGTGTGGCACTTTGCTGAAGCAGATCTCGGTAAGTGATATATTTTGCGCGTGAAGTGCGGTTACCAGTCGTCAAATCACGGCCCCCAAACATGTTAGTGGTGGAGGAGCCACAGGGATAGCTTTTCCAAATTATGAAAATTCATAAATATATCATCACGCCTTTTACCCATTACTAGGTGTGGCACTCTGCCGAAGCAGATCTCGGTAAGTGATATATTTATGCGCGTGAAATACGGATACCAGCCGTCAAATCACGGCCCCCAAAGATGTTAGTGGTGGGGGAGCCACAGAGGTAATTTTAAATTGGTGAAAATGTTTATCGCCTATTGGGATCGAACCAGGGTTCATAGGCCGACTTGATACCACTGAGCCATTTAAGTAAAATAAAATATATTGTTCATATGACATGTTATACTCAAAAAAACCTTTTCTATACAAAAATAGCTATACATAAATAAATAAAATAATAAATATATCATCACACCTTTTACCCATTCCAGGGTGTGGCACTCTGCCGTAGCAAATCTCGGTAAGCGAATATATTTATGCGCGTGAAGTGCGGTTTTCAGTCGTTAAATTAAGGCCCGCAAAGATGTTAGTGGAAGGAGAGCCACGGAGGTAATTTTAAATTGGTGAAAATGTTTGTCGCCTGTGGGGATCGAACCAGAGTTTTTAGAATTCATAGGCCGACTTGATACCACTGAGCCATTTAAGTAAAATAAAATATATTGTTCATATGACATTTTATACTCAAAAAAACCTTTTCAATAGTAAAATAGCTATACATAAATAAATAAAATAATAAATATATCATCACGCCTTTTACCCATTCCTGGGTGTGGCACTCTGCCGTAGCAGATCTCGGTAAGCGAATATATTTATGCGCGTGTAGTGCGGTTTTCAGTCTTTAAATTAAGGCCCCCAAAGATGTTAGTGGAAGGAGAGCCACAGGGGTAGTTTAAATGTGGTGAAAATTGTTTGTCAGTTGTGGGAATCGGACCGAGGTTCTCAAATGCATAGGCCGACTCAATACCACTGAGCCACCTACGCCATAACGTAAATAAATATCAACAAAAATAACTACATATGAAATTCTGGAATGTGCATATATAATTACAGTTTTTAATTAGTAACTGTTTGCAATACGAGTTTAAATTATACACTTTTGTAATAATATTGATATAACTATTCTGTTTCATGTTACGGAAAAAAGTGTTTTCATTACCAGTAAAATGTCAATACGAGCATTGTTTATTTATTTATATATTTTCTAACTACCAGGAATATATGATTTAATTTATTCTTATTTTTCGACTGAAAAACCAGTGCTGAGATGTCATAGTTAGTTACGTTCTACTCCGCATATATGTCTTATTTACCGCGCCTTGTGATGTCACACCATTTTTAATCGGTTGTATCTCTGATGCAAAACATTATTTTTAACTATTTTTTCACTAATAGCTGTTATTCAATACATATTTTATGTTTTTATCCTTTATTCTTGTTATTTCGATTATAGTTCAGGAGCCTATTGCGGTGAAAATTTGTCGGCTGTGGGAATCGAACCCAGCTTCTCAAATCCACAGGTCGCCTCGACACCACTGAGTCACCTACCCCCTATACTATTATTGAATTAGGCATACCAGTATACAAGTATATATGTACATAAATTTAACCGTGTCATATATATATATATATATATATATATATATATATATATATATATATATATATATATATATATATATATATATATATATATATATATATATATATATATATTACAAAATTAAGATTATTAAATTGAAAGTAGTATATCTAGACAGGATCTTTTTTTGTTATTTTGGGGTTAAAAATTCTAAATTCAATACACAGATGTTGAAATGCACAAGAATTACAAACATATCACTGAAAACGTTTTTAGACTTCAAATAAATATCTTTAATCTGTTCTTTACTTCTCTTGCTCTACTTTTCCTAGAAGATCATGATTGTACGATCCTTTCAAAAGACGGATCTGAGTTTAATCTTGAAGGCAAATACATGATTTTCAATCTCAACTTATGTTCAATATGGTATTCAAATCGTGTATATTTTTGAGCTTAAACCAAAGTATTACAAGATCTTATGTAACATGTACAAGTAGTTCTGATATAAATAGCGCGAATATATTTTAAATTTGAAAAATTCAAAATAAGTTATTTTAAAAATAATTCTTGATGTTATGAAGGTGTTATGAAGGAATGGGCTCCTGTGCCATAATCTAAATAACAAGAATGAAGAATAAAAATATAAAATATGTATTAAATAATAGCGACTAGTGAAAAAATTAATTAAAAATAATGTTTAACATCAGAGATATAAGCGATTATAAATATAGGGACATCACATGTCCGAAGGTTCTCATTGGCTACAAGTATTTTCGCGCGGTAAATAAGAGACAAATGCGGAATAGAACGTAACTAAATATGACATCTCAGCACTGGTTTTTCAAACTGTTCGCCGTTTCCTGATGTGTACGTGCTCAACATGTTGTATATTTATTACTATAATTTAATTTCATGTTCTTGGGCGTGCAACTTCTATATATGATTTTCAACTTAGTAAGATTATTTTTCAAAAATTCAATCGTATATTATTTGCATTCTTTGAACGAAATAAGTTATGTACCACCGAATCGAACTTGGGACGTCACAACTTCTACAAAAAAATTTTAAAAACCATATATCTTCAATTTTCAACCCGCGTTTTCACTGATTGTCATAGTTTATCAAGTAGTCTCATATTTTTTTTTTAAATAGGTACAGGTGCCCGTTGATTTTATTTTAAACAAAACAACAATTATTTTTAATTTATTTAATTTTAATTCAATTGTAAAATTCTTGAAGTTTATTGTATATATGGGACTGTCAGAAATAAGGGTTTCAAAAAATGCACACATCTACTTTAATATATTGCGAATATAAAGCATTTTACAAATTCATTTGGCACTTCTTCTATATTTGGTATCTTCGCGATGCACATAATGTATATCTAAATGGTTTAAACGTTTTTGTGGCATCGTTGTGCGGATGTATGTTTTTAGTCGTCAAATACACGAAAAAGATCTTTCAGCAGGGCATGTCGAAGTAGTGATGGTTAATAAACAACATTAAATAAAACAATTTAGGGCTTTTCCGCTGTATAAATATATTGGCAATACGGTAGTGTGATTAGCGTTACGGAATTCGAATCCGGAGATCCCGAGTCCGAATCCCACTCAAGCTTAAAATATATGAACACCCACACTGCGGTTTGGTGAGTGTGGACCCTGTACTGTAAGTAGGATTAAGTTCCTGTTGTACAGAGTAGCATAAATAAAAAAATATATAAATATGCGCAAAGAAAATGTTTCCTTAGGGGGCATAATCTCAAAATTAATTTTCATTGGGGTTACGAGCCTTAATGCCCCCGTGTAATTGGCGCCCATGCTTGGAACACGCTACATATATTTTTACTATAATTTTTACTGTGACTTTTACTTTTTTTTTATGGCTTTCTGGCGGACCAACTGCTAAGATCATATGCCGCCATTATGCCCTGATTCTGCGTTTTAGGTCTTATAGTCACAGCAACGCGGATTTTTCTGGACGGTCACCCATCCAAGTACTGCCTGCGCGCAATGTTACTTAACTCGTGTTATCGCATAGATCAGTTCCAACGAGTGCAGCCATGGCCATTGACTTTTATTATTATTATTATTATTATTAATAAGCGGTTTTTCGAACTGTTTTAAATAATTTGTCTAATTTATGGGGCTAAAATGAGGATTTTTGAAATTAAATAAAGTATATTTAGTGTAACCATTTAAAATATGCTACCATAATTGCTTACTGGATCCTTTTGTTTTGCAAAAATTTGATTTTTCATATTATTTCTTTATGCTAACATTTTCTGTACATATTTTTATTACTTTATACGAATTCTGTATATCTAAGGACTACGGGTTTTAAAAAAAAATATGATTGAATTAGCAACAAAAAAGTTGACTACATTTAACTAAAAGCATTTACAGAGAATGAAAGACGACAGATGTACAAAACGCATAACCAACTGGGTACCAACAGATAAAAAGAGAAGAAGAGAAAGTTAAAAGATGGGAAGACGACATATGATAATAATAATAATAATAAATGGTTTATTTTCTTTAAATACATTACAGACATGTATAGAAAACGTCAACAACATACATACAGTATAAATATAATTTTTTTATTTAAAATATACAAAATTTATTGTAATCAGACATCCCAATAGAAATAACGGCAAAGGAAAAGGTTACTTTTTCAGATATAGTAAATTCACTTCTGGGTAAAATAAGCCGATAATTTATTACCCTCAATATCAATTTAACAAATCATTAACTACTAATTTGGGCCTTTGTCAAACAAGCGGAGATCAGTTGTAAATATGATGTTGTTTAAGAATTATATTCAGTTCGTTTTGATACATGCGTGGGGAATTTTTAAATATATTTCCATGTTTGTAATTTTAAAGCATTAAGATGACAAAATTGTAAATGGAAAGGTGCTTTTATTTGAGAGACCTATAATCGCAGATTGCGCATACACATTGAAATTGTGGACAACATCTGGATAGTTGCAGGAAACACAAGCACTTATTTCTTTTATTTTTTTTCATCCAAATAATATTGTATTTTATTTTAAATAAAACCTTAGAATACTATAAATGAAAAACTTTAAGTTAATTTTATTTGCGTATTGAGCTTTGTAATACTTATTTAATGCCCCATGCACACGAGGAAAGTTTTCTGTGAATCTTTATAGAAATAAGAAGACTTCGAGAAAGTTTCTTAAAAATTAGCGGCGCCTCTATTGCGAGAAAGAGTTTGTGGAAAGTAATTAATTTCATGCTTATGGCATTTCATATCAAAGCGTAACTGACAGATTTTCAAGAAACTATTTTAACTTCTTCTGTCTAAAAAGTTTCTCAGAAAACTTTCCCTCTATGCACGGGGCATTAGAAGATAAGGAGAACTAGTAGTTTAGACAATATACTACAAAATTGGCACGACATGCCAATAAAGTTGAAAAGAGCTTAAATGATTTTAAAATTACGTTTTCCGCATGTTTCATCTCTTAACACACATAAATGCATACATACATACAAACATACATAACATTACGTTATATACCATCAAATGAGGTAGCACGAACCCTAAAATCATTCATTTACTCATTAAATTCATCAAATAATCAGTCCTCGTCAAATATTCTCATCCTAACACATCACCATCATTTCAACCACATTCATAGATCCTTCCATACAAGTTCATCCACTTATCACATTCGAAATCTCCTATTCACTTTTCATTCATCTTTCTTCGACGTAGGTACATAAAATATGTGCAAAACATTTTAAATTATTCACACTAACTCCTCTAACCACGAATCTAATACCGAATCTACAAAGATTAGAAAAGATGAAAGCGCTTGTGTTTGAAAGAAAATGCAATAACTAAAAATAAAACAAAAATATAAGAAAGAAAAGGAGTATCACCCTGCGCTTGTTTTTGAAAGTGAATTTCATTCTAATGAAATTACAGAATAACAAAACTAGAATCAAGAATCGTGCACTTGTCTAAATCATCAGATTCATCCCGCAATTAATCTTCGCTAAATGTTCTTATCCTGACACACCATTTTAGCTTCAACCACATTCATAATTCCTTTCATACAAGCTCGTTTTTTTCTCATAGCCGGCAACTTTCGTTCACGCAACAACTCCTCAATCATATTCATCCATTTATTCGTAGATCGTCCACGCGATATTTCACCCTTAATTTCACTAACGTACACCTGTTTCACCAATCTCTCATTCGACATGCGTTCTACATTCCCAAACCATCTCAACTGACCCAGTTTTCTAACTACATTCTTCTCAATCTCACACTCATCATACAACAATGTATTCCGGATACGATTTCTTCTAGTATATCCATACATACCCCGCAAATACCTCATTTCCACAGCAGTTATACGGTGTTCATGTTTCCTCATCCACGCCCAACATTTACTACCATACATAAATGTAGGTACGAAAACACCATCTCTTAACCACATTAATTGGGATTAAGTTCCTGTTGTACAGAGTAGCATAAATAAATAAATGAATAAAAATATCTACCGCACGTCCATTTTGTCGTCTGTTGTGATATATGAAGGTTATGTTACTCTTCACAGGCTTAAGTGACAAAAAATCTTACAATTACTAATCAAAAATAGATGTTAAAAGATCTTACTTGTTTAGTTTGCGGATAGTATTCTTCAAGGCGGGAAAGTCGGGTCTATCAGCAGCATCTTCGGCCCAGCACCTGCGCATGAGATCCGCAACCTCCTTGTCGCCGGAGGATTCATCAATTCGAGGTCGCATGGAACCGTTTTTCACTGACTCTACTATATCTGCAATCAAACAAAAACTCCTGTCGTTAGTTCGCTACAACCAAATGATCTTATGCCCCGTGCGCACGGGGAAAGTTTTCTGAGTAACTTTTTAGGAAGAAGAAATAAAAAAAAATCTTGATAATCTGTCTGACACGGTCAATTATTTTGTACATTTTCCATGTACATTTTCATTGAAGATAAAACAACGTTAATTTTCACTTTAAAGGTGGTTGTTCGTATCGCTCAAGTTAGAGTTTGTAGAAAAAAAGCTGTAGATAATGAAATAATAAATAACTTTTATGTAACAAAATATCAACATTATTTTATTTATAAAAACTATTATTTGCAAAAATAATTATACTTTGTTTTTGACAATAAATATTGTTTGTAATTTTAATGATCTTGTTGTACTTTTATTTTATCAATTTTTGATAGCGCTTAAAGCACTTGTTGGCAGTTAGAAATTACTCGGTTCCAGTAGTTTGAAAAGTAATGTTATTATGAAATAAATGTGTCAAACAAAAATAGTATATTTAAATATATTTTATAAAATAAAAAATCTAAAATTATAAATGATTTTAATTAATAACCTTAATATTATAGATATATTTTATTATGGAATAAGACACGTACAAAAAGGAATATCTTTTGGTTTACACCTTCTACTATTAAAACGCCCTGTCACTGAACACGACATTTTGTAACGAACAGAATAAAGTTTACAGTACCTAATGTTTCTCGATATGTTCACTATTGGCATAACAACCTTAAAAATGGCCGAACCCATAGCGTTCCTTGAAAATTGGATGCGCACTCATTCAAGAGTCTTCTCCCAGTAGTGGGATTTCTCTGCTTTCAACACAATATACCATCCGTGCGTTGCGCGCAACTTATTAGCGCATTTCATTGAATGGAACATTGAAGAAAATAGGACCGGTTCAATTTTTTCATTGCCATTAAATATTAAGTAAAACATTGAAGTACGTACCATGTATGAAACGAAAAATTTTTGAATTTTCAAAAAAATTGACATTAAAAATGTTCAAAATAATTGATCGTGTCAGATGGGCCTTTTGATATGAAATGAGTAAAGTACTGTGCCATAAGCATGAGGTTAGTTACTTTTCACAAAATCTTTCTCGCGATAGAAGCGCCGCTATAATTTTCAAGAAATGTTCTTGATTGCTCATAAAACTTTTCCCGTGTGCACGAAGCAACTGACACATGCGTTTTTAAGCGAATATGAGCTTAATCTGAGTACTGAGCTTCAGGTTTAGAAAAAAAAATTTGGCGAATGTTTTACACATAACACATATTCTTACTTTCCCATTTTGAGTTTTTCTAACAAAACTGATGCCTGGTTTTGGAGCACAGCTCAAATACAATCGAATCTATACTATAATGTTCCATTGTTTTTAAACGGTACAATAGAAAAGAGAAGAGAAGGTTATTGCCAGGAAAATAAGTACATTAATATTGACACTATTAGTACCATTGTGTATTCCGAATATAGCGTATATAATATATTTTATGACATATATAAAATAAATTGAATATACTTTTATTTGGTCGGAATCAATTCTGAGTACGGCTCTGACGTATTACCTCCTATGTGGAGCGCGCGAAACTTGCCTGAGTGAAGGGGGTACGCTGTCGCCGATAAAGGGTTTACTTATGGGATACTAGGCACTGTACTACACTTCAAAGTTGAAGTGTTATAAGCGCGAATTTTTCGCCTTTAATACAAAATCAACTAATTCTTGACGACCTTTAAAAATGACCAGCAGTTAGGCACACGCAAACTGTTATATTTCAATAGTTTCTTCACTTCGTTATTTCTGACCCAGAAAAATGTTCATTATTAGTTTTTTAATTTTTTTTACAATTTCCGCAGGGCCCCCAATGCTATAATCCAGCACTGAATTTAACGCATATCAATTTTAGTTGTAAATGTGTTACATTATGCTAAAAACACAATCAATAGTAACGTATTCATATCTAAAATATTCAATTAAAAAGTGAATCATTCAAAACGATATCCATTGATGTACTTGTGACATGAGTGGCTCAATCAAAATGCTATTTCACATTGTGAGACAATGCGCATACGCACCGGAATGGCAATTTGGAACAAAACAATATTTAATTACAACAATAATTAAAACAATAACTGTTAGAACAGCACAGTAATGTAGTACATGAAATTGTTCCATTTTAATTGAACCTAAAATCATTACATAAATGTTTGCTTCTTAAATTTGCAGAATAATAATAATTTTTATTATTAACTGAATATTAACAGCTGGAACGTAATTAATATAATATAGTTCACCACAAATTTTGTATAATATAAGTAAAAACTGGAAAAAACAAGTTTTGAAAGCGTGAACTTTGTTTCGTGAGATGTTCCGCGCACTTGTCAAAGTATACCCAGCTCTGTCAAAAAAGAAAGCCTTCTTTCTCATTATTATGCTTTATCTCTTAATCTAATACTATCTTTGTCACCAAGAGCTAGGCTACGTCACGATTAATTAATAAATCTTTATTATTGTTTTTCTCCCTTGGTAGAAATTTTACAACAAAATAGAAAAAAAACATTGAAAAATTATTTTTGCACGTAGATTAACATATAAAATGATCAATTTTTTGTGGAATAGTCTATTGCACATCGAAATTCTCCTAATTCAAATAATGTCTCCCTCCATTTAATTTCATTCGCATAATTTTTTTAAATGATCTTGATTTTCCGTTATGTTGCTATCGCTGGCTTTATATATTTTTGCCCTCGTGAAAAGTTTGAATGAAATTAATTAATTTAATATATAATTTTTTTTTAATAATTTAATAAATAAAATATTTGAATGGAGAATCAGTAAAGGATATAGGATTAACTTGTTAATCATTTATTGAAGATGTGTTGACAACGTTTCGGTTAAGGTTATAGCCATCTTAAGGTCTAAATATAAAACAATATCGTAACAATTAAAGAATTGTTGGTCACTAAATAATTGAAGAATTAACTCAACAAATGTGTAGATGTTAATAACAAAAAAACAAAAAAATTAAAATCGAAGTTCAGGGTAAGCACGTGAAAATTAAAAAAGTAGTGAAGGTAAAAAACAGTTATGAATGATATATTTATTTATTACTAATCCATCTTAATTATTATTCTTTCCATATGCTATTTTTATAAATGAAAAAAATTGCAATCTGATTTATAATTTCTCAAATTCATATAAACCGCCATTTTTAGCATACAACTTTTAACACTAAATGGACCGACGATATTAGCGACCTTCGATGACAGGCTTCTCAGGGTTATAAATCCCTTTGTCCATGTTTAATTACAGTTCAGGGTCTCGACTCACCAAGTCGCAGTGTAGTAGTTCATTTACATATTTTTAGCTTGAGCTTCAGACTGCCGAAATTAGGCTATTCTACAATTTGATTATTTAATATTTTAATCTACGTACAAAAATAATTTTTCTCAATTTTTTTCATTTTGTTGTAAAGTTCCGACTAGAAAAAAATAATAAAGATTTATTAATTAATCAGGATGTTGCTAGCTCTTGGTGACAAAGATAGCATTAATAATAAGAGAGAAAGCATAATAATGAGAAAGATAACTTTCTTTTTGAGAGAGATGAATATACTTTGACAAGAGCGCGATACATCTCACGAAACTAAATTCACGCTTATCAAGATATGTTTTTATTATAATTTTTATTCTACAAATTGAAGAAGTAAACATTTATTTACATTTTTTAAGTTCAATTAAAATGGATTGCTTTGATATACTAGATTACTGTGCTATTTTAACATTTATTATTTTAATTATTGTTGTAATTAAATATTGTTCTGTGCCGAATTGCTATCTCGGTGACAAATGCGCATTACTTCACAATGTGAAGTTGCAGTTTAAGGTGAACCACGCGATCTGAAGATAACAACAGAACAGTGGTGAAACGACGATCTGTCTTGATCTATTTGAAATAAAATATCTTTTTTATTATAAATGAAACATATTATTTATTGTACATATTCTTGTAGTCAAAGGTTTAAAGTTTTATAATAATATTACTAATTTGAAATATCTTTCATATAATAAAAGAAAATAAATTATATATTACACCAAATTTAATTTTAATTTATTTAAAAATGGGCCCTACGATATCAATATAAAAAATACAGTAAATTATAAATACGACAGACTAAGCCTGATGAAATTTTCAGCCAAATTAAACACAATTTTTAGCAAAAAAATAAAATAGGCCAAAATACCATGAAAAACAGAGTTTTTCTTTTTTTTCTCAAAAGTGTTGTGTTTAATTTGGCTGATTTTTTTTGTGTTATAGACTATCTTAATTTTAAATATACGTATTTTTTTTATTAAAAACGTAGGGCCGAATTTTGAGAAAATCTGAGTCAAAATTGTGAATTTGGCTGCTTCATTTATATAATTTTTTTCATATATTTTCATGATTTATTTGCTCTTGAATAGTATTTATTCATGAACTACAATGTTATACGAAAGTAATACACTGTTTTATATTTATCTATATAATGACATTTGTAAGAAATTAAATGTTGAAATTCAAATTTGCATAGATTTATTGTTGGTGCTCTTGAATCATGAGTTTTCGTTGTGTGATTCGGATTTTTGATGACGTATGACGTACACTCAAGTATAGAAGTTTTATTCAAAATTCAATTTGGCTGACAGATATGTAAAAATGATTGACTAATAATGATAACAATAATGAATATATTATATGTGGTTTACAAAATAATAAAGTAATAATACAATTTTTGGATATGGTTTTAACCTCAAACGTCAAATGTATGTAAGGTAAGTACATAGATTTGTATTTATTTATTGATATTAAAGTTTTTATTTAACAGTTTTGAAGTGGACACTGCCTTAACAAGATTAGGCTGACAAAGTAAATACATCAGAACTATCGAAATGTTGTCCAGGAATAAACTATACATTCCATAAATGAAGTCTACTTTCGCTTTATTTATATTTTTATATTGCAAGTATTTTGTACCTAATTATATTATAAATCAGATTATGGTACTTAAACGGAAATAATAGTTTAATAACTAAATCAGAAGATTCCAAATTCGGTTCAAAATTATAAACTTCTTGAAGGATGACAGTTTTAAAGAATTCAGGCTATCACGAAAACTTCCAGCGGGACCACTTGTGGAAAGAATGCTTTACGCTCGAAATATTACAACTGCAGCAACTGATTGGGGTAAAACTAGATGATCTGTGGCAATACACGTTTGTGAGCAGGTAACTGGAGTTACAGTAAAACTATGTGGTTTATTTGTAAATTTAGAACGTAATGCAGGATATTTAGCTGCTTCGCCAGATGGTTTAGTTGATGAAAATAAGATAATTGAAGTGAAATGTCCATATACAGCCCGACATTTGTCACCAAAAGAAGCTGCTGTGAAAATAAAAAACTTCTGTTCTGTTTTAGATGGTGATAAGTTAAAATTATAGACGAATCACAATTATTATTACCAAGTACAAGGCCAGTTGTTCATAACAGGACGAAAAGAATGTGATTTTATTATTTGGACACACATACATGTTCAAGTAAATAGTTGATTGTCCTTCAAACTATTATTTTAAAGAACAATACATTGGATGAATTCATTGAGAAGATATATTTGATGTCTGTGTTCATTTAAACATATCTCATTTTATATGTCGTATTTAGTGGCTACATAACATTCGCCTGCAACATTGTTTTCGGAGCGCAAAATATATGACTATTTGCTGCAATAGTTGCATTCAACAAGTGCGTTGATGAATTTAAAGCCGCCGTATTCTGGAACATAAACCACTTGCAATAGTGGCATAAGCTCAAGCTGTAACGGTGTGCTGATTCCATCCAATGAAGCGGATTAAGCAACCTGGCACATCTTTACCCAGTGAGAAGATTTTCAAGATACCATTCTTTCAATATTACTGTACATCATCTACAACGCCGATATTTGAAAACCACTCTACTCTGTACAACAGGAACTTAATCCCAATTACAGTACAGGATTCCGACCCACCTAGTCGCAGTGTGATAGCTCATAGACAGTTACATGCAATTGAATCAAACAGTTACCGTGATTCAATAGTATATTTAGGTGAAGTGAATACATCGCGAGAAACTAAATGTGACATGTTTCGCTACCGATGCTTAAGCGACAACATAATTATAATTATCTTATGAGGTAGAACTTTACGTACGTTTCTCATATTATATACTTAGATAAGATATTAAAATGTCACACAGTACCAGATTTCATATCGTATTTTTGACTGTCTGAAAGTTAATGTTTCATTTACGATACGACTCAGTGAATAAAACAAGACATTTTTAAAATGAAGTAAAAGTAACATATTGGAATTTGACTTAGTGTAGACCTGACATACGTGTTCTGTAATGGGCAGAATACGTCACAGTGCTGTTCTATCAAGTGTCTTCTGCGTAACCACCAACAGCTCTAACTGAGATGTACGATCTGTAAAATTAAGTACAAGTAACATTTTACGGTGTCTAATTACCAAAGCAAGTAGATGTCAACTTCGGCGACTAGTATCAAATAGATTTCTTTCAATTTGACTTAGTGTAGACCTGACATACGTGTTCTGTATTGGGCAGAATACGTCACAGTGCCGTTCTATCAAGTGTATTCTGCGTTACTACCGACAGCTTTAACTAAGATGTACGATCTGTTTATGATTACATAAACGATCTATTTAATAACTATTGTCAACGGCTTTGGTTGGTACTGATCTAAGCGATAACGTGAGTTAAGCAATGTTGCGCACGGGAAGTATTTGGATGACTGACCGTCCACTGAAACACGCGTTGCTGTTGACAAATAACACCTAAAAGCGGATCAAGGCGTAATGGCGGCATATGACCTGAGTTGTTGGTTCGCCAAGAAGTTACATACAAAAAATAACTATTTGTGTACCAAGATGAAAATAATTGTTACACAAGGACGAAAAATGCAGTTTTTCGAACGAATGCAGGAAATTTCCGGACGAGACGAAGTCTAGTATGAGTATGTACGTAACACATCCTGAAAGTGTCTTTACTGGGCTTTCAAGCTTACAAAGCTCGCCTACGGTTCACGCTGGAATATACTTGCTCTCGCCCAGTATAATATCACATTCAGTTTTGTAACAAATAACTATTACAGATGATAAAATAATATTACCTACCAATAAGTGTCAAAATTAATGTGTTTTAGTCATGAAAATCGAGCGTAAACACTTGTTTTTGGCCCTAAAGCCATAATAAAATAATTTCCGAGGGATGCATAAATAAAGTAGCAAGTTTTGTTTATTGTAAATACTTGATTTTGCAAAATGTAATTTTCACATACACCTGTATCAATCTTTTAAATATAAAAATTAAATGTTCTTCTGTTGTGCATAAAATACTGTGTACCACGGGTGAAATTATGATTTTTTTATTTTGAGCATGTTATTAGCACGAGGCGAAAAACGCCGGGTGCTAATAATAATGCCACAGGCCGAAAATATACTGTTTGGGTATCCATAGAATACTGTATTTTTTTTGTCTGACTTATCCTATATCATTGTATATGATCGATGGAAATAAATTTATTATTATTATTATATGATTATGTATAACTGAAATAAAATTGTAAGTAAAATTTTTTATTTTTATATTATATCAAATAAAATACTATATTTTATTAAATTTTAGATTTTATTGTGGTGACATGTGGTTTAAAATCATTTTCTTGAAGATCTTCAAGTTTGTTTAGCTTTTAAACGCGCGCCAATACCCCTTCCACTATTCTATAAAGAATATTCCTGATTTTCTGTGATAGGTCAGATCCACATTTTTGTTAGGACCACAGGAAACCCCACTTACGCAATAACAAATTCAGGGCGAATGTTTCACCTTAATTGAGCCTATGTTACAAGGACATCAATGGCGATCACATTTACAACTAAAATTGATATGCGTCTTTAAACAACGTACTGTTGGAATACAGCATTTACATGTTATAAATGATTCAAATAGAGCCTATTCTAAGTACTCTATTCTAATAAATAGCTTAACAATAAGGTTACCCTATTTCCCAGCACAATAGAGCAATATTATGAACGCTTTATAATAGGGATCGAGTAATTGTTGTTAGTCGTATTAATCTGTTAATTAATTCCACATAATACCAATTGATTTCGCAGCAATATAGGATCTACATTACTGATTGTATTAATACATTATTGTTCTCCGAAATTGGGTCGGCTTTACTTTTTAACATATATTAGAATGTTAAAGCATAGAGAAAATATATGCAGACTAAATATATTTAAATGTCAACACTTTTTATCAATAAAATTTGTAGTTCTGAATAGAGATGTGAGCTAAGAATATTCTCCAAAGAATATTCTTAAGAACGAGAATATTGTAACAATATGAGCTATTTTATTGTTGTTATGACGCAATAGATAAAAGCTTGGCTTCGTGTAATTTGACACTCGTGGCCACATGTCTTTTTATGTGAATGTGAAAACTTTCGGTTTTCCAATATAGGATATTTACTTATAAACGTGACAGTTATTAGTTAATATTCTTATAATTTTAGAATTCTAACAAGTTGTTGTGTTCGCATCATCGGCAATGCCTTTGTGTCAGATTACACTTGAGACATATGTGTCCACCCGAGGGATGAATTCCAGATGTGGGTATTGTACCCAAGATATCAAGTGTTTGGGAATAGTCAAGTCAGTCAGAAAGAGCGACTCAACTTGTAAAGATGTATGGCGGTCCTCACACGATGCGGTGGCGCGAATTAACTTAAGTATTTTAATCAGTGTAATTTATAAGGTAACCTGTTTTCATCACATTAGTTTATTTGTAATGTCATGTATTTTATTTCTATTCATTTACAATATTTTGTTGAATTATCAAAGTTCGATTAATTAATCCTTTAATTAATTCATTAGTCATTAATTCTTAACAAAAAGATGTGTGTCCTGACTGGCAACGATTTGTCAGTCAATATAAGTAGTTCTTCCTCGCAACAAAGGAAATAATTCACAGAACAAGTAGCAATCGCATCGAATAAATCATATTATTCTTATTTTAACTTATTCATCTTACGCTCAGCTTGCTTTGTTACAATATTCTCAAGAATATTCGGTATAAAAATTATTATTATTTTCCATTTTGTACTGCAAATAGCTTGATTCTGAACTTAATAATAATTGTTAGTGTAATTGTGTACATTTAAAA
Source organism: Pterostichus madidus (assembly GCA_911728475.2). Lineage (NCBI taxonomy): Eukaryota > Metazoa > Arthropoda > Insecta > Coleoptera > Carabidae > Pterostichus > Pterostichus madidus. Next base: position 21,027,250 of record OU452311.1, on the reverse strand, counting down.
CATGGCAAACTCGAAAGCAACGTGTGGAAATTCTATTCTCAAAAAAATTTCAATAATAAAACAATGTATATGTGCAGTTTCTGTTACAAAGGTTATGTCAAAAATGCAACTAGAATGGTGAAACACAATGTGTCAAATGTCCTGATATTATAAAGAGTAAATTTAATATAAAACTTATTGACTCTAAGGTCACTTCTTTAGACACTGAGACTGGTAAGAATTTATTTCTTTTAATTTCTTTCACAGCAATAAATTCTGTATTAATAGGTAGTGCATCAACTTCGAAATTTAATTAAGATAACTTTGTTGACGTGATATCAAAAACAGATCAAAGTTCATTAGAAGAGCTTTTCGCTAGAGCAGTTTTTGCATCTAATACTTCGCTGACTACAATTGAAAATCCGCATTGGAAATTATTTTTAAAACAATTGAGACCTTTTATTCTGCCCTCGCGTTATACGAGTACTTAAGCTAACAAGTTGTTGAATGCAGAATTTTAAAATCAGTTTCTGATATAATTAAAATAGAAACAGCACTGGCTCATGAATGTGATGGTTGGAGCAACAACAGAAATTAATCTATTATAAATTTTATTATAACCACTCTAAAGCCAATATTTTTTAAAACAATAGTGACAGCCACCGACAAACATACGAGAGTATAGATGGCAGAAAAAATGGAAGAAGTATTAAAAGAACTAGGATATGAAAGATTTTAAGCTATAGTTACTGGTGGAGCCGCAGCGATGGTAAAAGCAAGAAATATGTTACAGAAAAATATCCGCACATTAAATTTATGAATAAGTAATCTCTTAAAATTAAAATCTGTATCCAGCTTAGAATCGGAAGGAAAACAAATTGTTAAAGAAATTAATAATTCTCATATTCTTCGAGCAAAATTTATGGCCATTCAAAAAGAAAGAAAAAATACTGCAGAATATCTTTAAAATTGCCGGTAAAAATCCGTTGGGTTCATTTCTTTTTTGTATAAAGAGTTTATTGGATACTAAATATGCATTGAAAGCTCTGGAAATTATTGAAGAAATCTAAGACAAATTAGATTAAAATGTTAGTAAACTAATTAAAATTTCAAAAATACATTATTGTATGGTACCTGAAGCATTAATTGAAATAGTTAATTTTGTGGAAACAAAACTTCCATTTTGTCCATTAACAAAAATCAAAGCCACTAACATTAAAGAGTCTATAAACAAATACTTGTTCCAATTCATTTCGCCACAAATATTTTGTATCCACACTTTATTGGTGTAAATTTGTCTCGTGATGAGTGAATTATCGGCATTGAATATATTGATTTATTAATTGCAATTAAATTTGGAACTAATGCAAATGAAGTATTAGCGGAATTAGCTGCATATAGATCAAGAGAAGGATTTTACGGAAAAGAATATGTAATAAAATCGATAGAAAAATTAGAAGCACCAATATGGCGGAAGGGAACGTGCTTTGTTCCAAATTAGATCAAATTGCTATGAATATTAGGTTGTAATTAAATTTAATCTAATTTTAAAACACAAAATATTAAAAAAAAATCTAATTATAATTTTTTCTAATTTCCATTATAGTTAATATTGGAATCTAAAAAACTTCTTACTAAAATCATTGAACTAATATCATTTAGAACATTTATATGTAAATATTAATAATTATCAAGAAAAAGAATTTTTCTAGATTGTTCTAGAATATTCTCCGATAATATTCTCGAAAAGGTCATTCTCGAGAATTTTCCATTATTAGTTGTGAACGACATTAGCGCTGCAATACGGCGGTGTGGGTAGCGTTAGGAAATTTAAGTTCGAATCCCACTCAAGCTAAAAATATACTGCCACTCGGTGAGTCCGGACAATATACTGTAATTGGGATTAAATTCCTGTGGTACAGACTAGTATAAATAATAAAATACATACTTGTCCAGAACTACAAATTGTATTCATAAAAGCACTGCTATTTAGTTAGACGTCTGTATATATTTTGTCTGTGGTTAAAATTTAATAAACGGTGAATTGGGAATAATTTTGTAATTTAATTTTCAAAGTTTTAACACTATTACTAAATTGTTAATATGAAATGTTGTTAGAAATTATGTTTCATATAATGACCGACACAGAGAGATATGAAATATGAATAAAATTTAAAAAGAATAATATGGAAATAAAATAAAAAATCGCCTGTTCGTAAGAAATTATTTATTTATATAATAATTATGTTTCAATTGTATTACCATATTTGAATGTTATTTAAACAGGTTAAAATATTATAAAATTACACAATAAAAACCAATATAATTCGATAAAAGTTTTATATTTACTTTGGAAAAATTACTGTTACCCAAATAATGACTTTAGATGCGAGAGATTCTTAATCATACATATATTTTACATATCCGTAAGCATATTTCTACATATTAATCAAATTCATAGTTCGCATACGTAAAATACAAAGCAATAAATATGAATTTAGTGCAAGTATCTGAAAAATTAATAATGTTCCGATAAAACCGGTAGGTCTATAACAGCTTCCATAAAACATAATACAACATAAATATTCTCTTTTGTACAGTGTAAAATATTTTATAGCAAAGAGTAATACGATTCCAACTACGTATATAATTTAATTCGTATCAGACATCTCTACTAATTAAATAAATAAATAAATATATCATCACGCCTTCTACCCATTACTGGGTGTGGCACTCTGCTGAACCAGATCTCGGTAAGTGATATATTTTGCGCGTGAAGTGCGGTTACCAGTCGTCAAATCACGGCCCCCAAACATGTTAGTGGTGGAGGAGCCACAGGGATAGCTTTTTTCAAATTATGAAAATTTGTCGCCTGTGGGAATCGAACCAGGGACCTCAGGATCCACAGGCCGACTTCATACCACTGAGCTAGCCATCCCATAAAAAAATAGTAAACGACAATTGAAATATGCATTTTTTTTTAAATATTTCGTTTTTTTAGTTGAAATTTCAACATTTATGTAGTATTTGTTAATTGCTATAATTGACAACACATTCTTAATGTTTTGCCATATCGCTATGTGTTTTTGTATTTTCTCTGCAGCAACCGAACGGTCGTTTAAATGTTTCAGCTATATTCACAATAAAAAAAAAAGAAACGTTTAACCAGGGGCGTTCTTAGGTAATTGGCTACCTTTGTGCAATAGAAAAATGGCCGCTTTCTGATTTTAATAATAAAATAATTATAATAATAGTAGGCAGATACATAATTTTAATGTTTAATTGCCAAGGGAAATAAAAGATTAGATATGGTCCGTTTATTTTTAAAGTGGTGTAAATCCATTTTCTCTTGTTTCGAGAAAATTAAAGGTTAACATATCTATCAATAAAAAAATATAGGTTAATTGTATCAAGTCTGGCAATGTTTCTACTGATTTATCAATATGTAATTTTATTAATCCTGAGAACCCTGTAGTCCAGTCATTTGGTAGTTTTACCTTACAAGTTTTATGGGAGTTTTGAAAATTGGCATATTTATAGATTTCGACGTGCTCTTTTCGAATTTCTATTTTGCCACCTTCTATTTTTTCCGGAAGTAGCCGCCATATTGGAAAAATGGCGCTACAAAACAGTTTTTCGACGATATTTCCTCTCCGACTCACTTTACGGGAAAAATAATTATGTAATAAATTAAACTAGAGAATATTTCCTATAATTTATGTTCTAAACTTTTTTTTGTGAAATGAATAGTTTCGGCGTATGAGCGTCGCGAAGTATACTCCAACGCGCGTATTTCGTATATCAACGAAAAATATTTTACTACGCGTTGAAAAACCGGCCTACTATGGCCTGTACGGTCAGTCGCAGGTATAAAGGGACACTCCCCTTTAACCTTGGGATCCCTTCTACGGAACATCTGCCAACAGAGCTCAAATATTTTGCCTGAAAATCAGTACGAGTGCGTCGTTCGCATTTTCAGAGTCATGTCTTCCGAGGAAGGGAACTGTTTCATTTATGAAAATCCATTGCAAGAAAGTAAGGTGATTGTGGTGAAGGAAAAAGGATTGGAGACATTTCGTAAGTCAAGTATCAAAAGGAAGGACAAGAGGAGATTCTTGGTGGGACTGAAATCGGTAGTGGTTCACGACGTGTGTCGAAAACGCTACAACAATGAGAAACTAATCTCTGCATTTTTACGTAGAGGAGATGATGTCGCATCTGTGCATCCACAACTGCGATCCAGTACTACCTCAACATTCTCATTCAAAGATCATTGTTTCTTGTGCGCCGTTAAGATAACAGCAGAGTTTATAGCGAAACAGAAACGGGCGCGTTCGCGCGATCGTATTATTGTGTATAGCGTGCGTAAATTAGGAATGAAAGACAGCATTTCAAGAATTGCTAAAGCCCGTAATGATGATGCACAGTATCACAACTTATACATGAGAAAATTGTACCAAGCACCAAGGACGAGAAATTTAAAAAGAAGAGGTTCGTTTGAAAACGAGATTGATACTGCAATGCAGTATATTTACTCTTACCTCGAAGAAAATTCTGAAGAGTGTCAGTTTTCTCTGGATGAACTGATGACCAAAATTGAATGCGATTACCGCCCAGACATACGAACCGTGCAGGCACAACTCTTAAAAAAATACGGTGACGATATTTTAATCGCCCTCACTGCCAATAAGGCTCCTGTGGTTTGCTTCAGAAACACAGGGTATAAATTACTGACGGATGCCTGGTACAACCAACGAGACGAAGACAAGACTGAAGAACGTCGGCGTATTGTAAAGACAGCCGCAGCAATCATTATAGAGGATATTCGCTCCACGGTTTACCAGACAACACATTATCCTGCATCAGATAATTTTTTGGAAAACATGAGTCTGATCTACCTGAGACTTCAAGCGTTCTCCTGGACGATGTGATATTGAAGAACAAACGCGCGTCTCTTGAGAAATGGAAGAAAAAAAGTATTGCGCTTGCCCATTGCATAATTGCCGCAGCAAGGCCGAAATCATTTCTGTCGCCTATGCAAATCGGAGTAGCAGCATTTTTGTTTCAAAAGTATGGATCTCGGCGACTAATAGATACATTGTCATCTTTTGGATTTTGCTCCTCGTACACCGAAGCGACGCTTTTTCAAGTTTCGGCTATAATGCGCTCACCGTTGGATATCGATAATGACGCATTTTCGCAATTTGTTTTCGACAACGCTGATTTCAATACACAGACATTAGATGGTCATAACACTTTTCATGCCATGGGCAGTATCCATTGTATAACACCTAGAAATGCTATTAATCCCGATCAACAAATTGAACGATTGAAGCAAATAAGTTTGTTGGCCAATACGCGCGTTGGAGTATACTTCGCGGCGCTCGTACGCCGAAACTATTCATTTCACAAAAAAAAAGTTTAGAACATAAATTATAGGAAATATTCTCTAGTTTAATTTATTACATAACTATTTTTCCCGTAAAGTGAGTCGGAAAGGAAATATCGTCGAAAAACTGTTTTGTAGCGCCATTTTTCCAATATGGCGGCTACTTCCGGAAAAAATAGAAGGTGGCAAAATAGAAATTCGAAAAGAGCACGTCGAAATCTATAAATATGCCAATTTTCAAAACTCCCATAAAACTTGTAAGGTAACCCTCTTTTTAAGCACCAAATGACTGGAGTACTGGTTCGATTCCCACAGGCGACAAACAATTTTCATAATTTCAAAAGTTACCCCTGTGGCTCCTCCATCACTAACATCTTTGGGGGCCGTTATTTGACGACTGGTAACCGCACTTCACGCGCAAAATATGTCACTTACCGAGATCTGCTTCAGCAGAGTGCCACACCCAGTAATGGGTAGAAGGCGTGATGATATATTTATTTATATTTATTTAATTATATAAATTTGTTATAGGCGAATTTAATTAAAATAATGTATATTTACAGGCTGCAAGTGGACTTACACCACTTTCAAAATTAGTCAATTGTAAAAATCGATTAATTTCTATTTAAAAAAATCAAATGTCACTTAAAATTTATTTCATATAAATCCAACCTTGTTTACAAATAATAACAAGATATAAAAAAGTAGTATTTTTTATTTTAACAGTTAATTATATTGTTAAAATGAACATAAGATATTGGTAGTATTTATTAATGCTCTTGATGTGGCAGTGTTTTGAAATAGTCGTGATGTACAGGAGGTATATATGGTAATAACTGTTCCATATCCTTATATTTTTCGTGATACAAAGGCGCCAGAGTGATTTTTTTCAAATTTTGACGGTCTTCCCGGACATGTAGGTAATAAATTTAAAGCCTTAAATTCTTTGTCCTCCATCTCTTTTTTATATAAAATAGTATATGGTCACTTTGGAGAAACCTCATCCAACATATTTGCAACCAATTTACCTTTACTCCATTAGTGTTTTTTCTTATATGTTTTTTGTTCAAACGAAATTCTCTCGTTTCATTACATGTAAAATGAATTTATTATGTTGTCTATATTGTTTTATGACATCATAATAATCCTATGGTATATATAGGAAATTGGAAATTGGACTTACACCACTTTCATAATTAATTGTTACGCAAATTTTTTTATCGGCCAATTTTAAACTGGTCAAAGTATGGGCATTTTTAAGAAATTAAATACTAACTAATTATAAATAAAAAGTTTACACTAAATGAGGCAATAAATTACGTGATCATTTAACTCATTTAAAAAAAAAAAATGGACTTACACCACTTTCGAAATAAACGGTCCATATATTATTTATTATAATAAATACATGGTATATTTTATATCCTTCCGTATCATAATAACAACATTTTAATCCTCAATTTGAGTATTAATAATGACTTTTAGTATAATCCAAGGACTATAATGAGATTATCAACACATTACCATAGCTTATTACTAGGTAAACATTGAAAATAGGATACCTGATTTTTTCATAATAACTGGTTTTTGTTAAATGTCAAATAATTTATTTTATATTTTTCACTAATTTACGTTAGCATATAAAATTGTGTATGCAATACGGGTCAAAATAAGCTAGAGAAATGTCATCTTTATTTTCTTTACACATGAGGGCGAAAATTGATCGGCACAGTATTATACAACCATAGAGCTAAGAAAAGAAATCTAAGGAGTGTGCCACTTGTATATGAATTTTAATTTCATTTCATTTTATGATCTTTAAATTAAACATTAAAAATTATTCAAATTTAGGGCGTTATTGTTATTATAACTTATTTATTTATAACAGTAGCCTTTTAGCTTTGGCCGCCTTTTAATTTTGGCCGCCTTTGTTCGAGACACAACTTCCACATCTAGTCAGGGCGTTCCTGCATTTAACTACGGACAGAGCTAGTAAGCTGATTTAGATATCACACAAGAAAATTATTGGGGACAGATCAACAGTGATTACATTAAATTAAGATGTAGTTATTGAAAATATGGATAGTTCTGAGTCTACACGTAAATTAAGCGAAAGTAGGATAATTTTCGTTTTTTTATTTAACTATTCATTTACCTAGTTAAATAAATAAACTAAATTATCCCTATTGAAACTGAATATTTTACTGAGTAATGGTTTTAGCTTATACCGTTTCCCGCGAAGAATCAGATTCATCAGATTCAGATTCAATTAGAACACTTTTAAGAAGAGAGTCAGAGCTTATCAAATATACTAAAACTAAATAGCCTCTTACAATTTAGTTTCAATATTACTGTATTATTTACATTCAACTATACAACATACAATTTATTTGGCAATAATGTTCTTTTTTTCAATATTTACAATGTTTCCAAAAATTTCCAATATTTCAAAAAATATATATTTCCGGATATTTTATATCTCTACTTAGGTGGTTCAGTGGTATCGAGTCGGCCTATGAATTTGAGAATCCGAGTTCGATTCTCACAGTCGACAAACAATTTTCTCCACATTAAACTTACTCCTGTGGCTCTCCCTCTACTAACATCTATGGAAGCCGTAATTTGACGACTAGTAACCACACTACACGCGCATAAATATATCTCTTACCGAGATATGCTACGGCAGAATGCCACATATTTATTTTATTTACATCAGTTGATGTAGAAAGTAGCTTTACATTTAAAGAAACACATAATTGATAATATTTATATTTCTGTAGCGAGTTCAAATATTATTTTTTAAAACTTATATTCAATAGTTTAGCTTAGTTTATTTAAATTTTATTTTTATATTGTTATGTAAAATTAATGCACTTCTTTTACTTATTTTGTTAAAAAAAATATTGTTTGTCTATAATTAAAATTTATAATCGTCGAATAAAAAATCGAGAAATAAATATACTCACACAACGTAATTAAACATTTTACATTATTTAGAATATTTCTGCTTATTTTCATAGAATCTAGAGCGTATTATGCATGCACATAATACGTAATTTTGAGTTCATATAATTCCTAGCTCTACTAATAACAGTTAATGCACTAAATTAAACAGCAATGACATCATTATTTGAAATATAGGGACATAAGTATTAGGACTTCACAGGGCCCTAACGCATCAAATATTAATGACGTCTGGCCATTTCTAATTATTGTGAGAACAACGAATTTTGTATAATAATAATATTATATATCTTCTGCGTTCTTTATTTGTAAGTATGTGAATATAAGAAATATTTACTTTTCTAGTCAAAGCCTTTTTAGTAAGGTTATGTATTTGAATTCAAGAAAAATCAGAAGTTATAAATTAAATTGTTCTACATTGCATGCAATATCGCTTTAAAAAATAATTCTATAATAAATAGGGCATAGAATTGACTGCATATTGCAGCATAATAAGAGACAGCATTACCACAGCTAACTCTCTTATACAGAACAACAACGAAAGACTAAAGTATGAAGTTTGCAAACTTTGTGTTTGTGCGCTACGGCAAAGAAAACGACTAAAGACTAAAACAGTAGCTGGAAACGCTTACCTGTATTCATATATGACAAACAGGGTTGTATTTAGGCCCGGGCCTAAGGCGGAAAACTTTAGGGGCGGAAAATTTTAAAAACAAAATATAAATAATTCATTAGATCAGGGATCGAAAAACTTGAGAGGCAGAAGATCCAAACATGTCCCTCACAATGATTTACAATTTTCAAGGGCCATAAATATATTTTTACAAATAAGTATCATCTACTGTTTTTTTTTTGTAGTCATGATGAAATGCACGTTAAACAATATCTAAAATATAATAAGACGAATATTATTGTTATTATGTGATATTAAAATAATTATAATAATATATGAGATTAACTTAAGCTCGAGAAATAGCAGATTGGGATTACTCGTATTTGTTACCTTACAAACTATGTGCGCAATTCAACTCTCGCGCAGGCTTACCGCGCATCGTGTTCTACCTTGTAGGAGCGATAATTCTAAATTTTAAATTAAATCAATTATTCTGTGAATAAATCGCATGAAATTAAATAAAAATGAAAATATAGTGCTGTTATCTCAATTTTTAACTTTATTTTCAAAGAACCGCATGTGGCTCGCGAATCGCAGTTTGCCGATTCCTGCATTAGATAATTTTATTTAAAGCTTTTTGTTTTGAATGTTAAATATACTGTTTTAATTATGTAGTTAATTAATTAAAAATATTGTTTAATGTGTGTCATTAATCTTATTAATATGTTGTTTATACTAATTACTATGAAACACTTATTCATTATTAATGTTATTCATTACATATGAGTAAATATAATTTTGTTGTAACTAGCTTAAAGCTAAATAAAATAAATAATATATAATATAAATAATTGAATAAAATACCTCTGCACATAATAAAATTCAAACATAGGAAAAAGGGCGCTATATAGCGTTGGGCTTAGAGCGCAATTTTATTTAAATCCGGCCCTGATGACAAACTCTCAAGGCTATGTCGAAAACAAAAACAAAGAAAAGGCTGGAAACGTAGTTTTACTGTTATATTTATATACTTTGTAATTTACATTTAATATATGAAAAGTTTATTAAAACTAATGAATATTTAATAAATACGCGCAGTTTCTTTACAATACGTGGTAATACTATGTTTTAATGTGAATGTCAATAAAATGTAAGAATATCTACTATATACTTGATTAAAACAAAGATATATTTATAAATTTGTATTTAAGAACTAACTTTCTATCATTTCAAATAATAAAGGTCTTTTAGAGAAGTTTGCGCCCATTCTGTTCAAATCTATGATTTTCTAACTGCAATTGAAAAAAACTTTGATATTATTAATAGGTGCACCTTACTAATGAAAAAAAAAACTTACAAACTAGAAAAACACCATTTTTCTTTTATCGGTTTTTTCCAAGAATTGTTTCCAATTTGAAGCAGTATATGTTATTATTTCACGACGTCATTTAATAATGAATTTCTTACGTGCTGAAATGCACTCAGTTGTGTTTCCGCTTCATAAAAACGTACTTCCTCTACAAATTATTTCAAAATTAGAAGTTAATTAAAATCGGATAATGACTAGCAAAAATCTAAAATAGAAATAAAAACATAATGTTATCACACTTAGGTATTCAAATGTTTTTAATTTAAAAGAAATTATGCACTTATAATTAAGTGTAAGGAAAGTTGTAACTATAATGTTATTATTAAATTGATTGAGCAGATTAGATCATTTGAAATTGGCAGATTCATTATTTATTATGTTTCGAAAAATGTTTGAAAGAAAAGATGAGATATTCTGAGAATGCCATACACTTTTTTACATTTACAACAAACACATACCGTAAACCGGGGCTACTCTAACATTGTTTGGAAGGTGTTTATAATGTAACTTGTTTTTTGTTTGTTTTATTAATTTCGCATTGAGAGCATCCTTCCAATTAGTCCTTTAGCTACAAGTTTCTATTTATCCCCCTAATTAATATATATATATATATATATATATATATATATATATATATATATATATATATATAACGCTAATGCCGGCGGTAAAATGATGTTCCTTTACGTCAATGGTAAAAAATTACTGGTTTTAATCCTCCGCCATCTATCGCAAATCGATAAAAAATGTTCAGACAAAACTTACTTATTTTTATGTGTAGAATCCAAATATGAAACAAAAAGTGGGGGTCCGTATTTAAAATTTCAAAGTTACACCCCTCCCCGACCCCGTGGGGGTGAGGGAAGGAGAAATTATTACAGCATCGGGTGGCCTCCTCAAAACCAATACACTTTTGTTTGAAATATTTTTTTGTCTGATGCATATTTTTCAAGATATTCCAGTGGATTATTTAAAATGGGTTACCCGGTATATATATATATATATATATATATATATATATATATATATATATATATATATATATATATATATATATATATATATATATATATATATATTAATTTCATGTCAAAGTAGTCTCATGCGTAAAGCTATTTTAACATGTATGTATTTTCAGTTATGTAAAAGAAACACGTATAAGGAGTTTCTTGAACACCGTTTTATCAATATTTCATCAATTTTAAATAATAATATTGCATGAAATTAGTGAAAAAATACAAACAATTACTATCAAAATATGTTTATTCTCAAATTAAATAATCGTACAATTTTTGCTTATATATAACTCAAAAATAAAACAATTCTAACAAAAACATAAAATATCAAAAGAAACTTTGGAAGATACAATATAATTTAAATATATAAAAGAAAAAATACATACTTACATAATATCATGCTATATCCCATCAAAATAAAATAATTCATAAAACATTTTCCCATCACATTAATCAAATAATCAGTCCTCGTCATACATTCTCATCCTAATACACCACCCTCACTTCAACTATATTCATAGATCCCTCCATATAAGCTCATATACTCATCACACAACAAATCTTCAATCACATCCGTCCAATCACTTCTATTCACTTTTCATTCATCTTTCCTGAAATTAATGACGCTGGCTCCTCTAACAATAAATTATAAAGAATAAAAGAGATGAGACTGATAATCTGCACTTGTATTATAAAGAAAATTCAACATAACTCCATTCAACATGAATCGCAATGAATAGTCTTACTAAAAGATACAATTCTAATATAACAAATAAAATTATTGCAGGTGTTGATAATATACATACATACATACATACAAAACATTACGCTATATCCCATGAAATGGGGTAGCACGAACCCCAAAATCATTCATAAAACATTTATGAGTACCCATCAGATTAATCAAATAATCAGACCTTGTATACATACTCATCTTAACACATCACTCTCGCGTCAACCACATTCATATATCCCTCCATATAAGCTCATTTACACATCACACAACAAACCTTCAATCACATCCATCCAATCACTCTTATTCACTTTTCATTCATTTTCTTCGACGTACCTAATATATGCACAAAATATCTAAAATTACTCACGCTTACTTCTCTAACCACGAATCTAATAATGAATATAAAAACGATTCTCATTCACGTTCCAACCACAGTAGTGGACGGACGTGCTTACAACTCTCCCCAGTGGTGATCTAACACAGTGATAGTGATTAGTGTCAGTTAAGTGTATAATAACCAAGCCTCGTGCTATTACACAACACAAACAAATTCTATTTAGTAGAAATAACAACAAGAATACAACAAATAAAATAAAAGAAACCCACAAGTGGGTGCCTCTCCTAGAGAGCACCCACTTCAACACAACATGACAGAAAACGGAAATAATCCTGCAAATAACAACACGTCAACTGCTCTCCGAAAACGCCTAGCAGAAAACCAAATATCACCCACAGGTAAAAGGTATCAATATTCCATTCCAACAAAAAACAAATATGACATACTACAAACACAATTGGATAACACAGGCACAAATGCTGCTACTTCCGATAATAAAAAAATCCCACCGATATTCCTAACCACAAACAAGGAAAACAGCAATTATATGGAAATCCTCAAAGACTTAAAAACTGAAATCGGAGCTAACAATTTCACTACGAGACAGATTGGCCCCAACACCGTCAAAATTAATACAACAACTATCGAACACTACAGAAAACTAACAACATATTACGATCTTAACCAGCTTAGCTATTACTCTTTTAAACTTCCCGATAACAAAACATTTCAAGTCGTGATGAAAAACATACCAATTTCTATCACCGAAGAAGAAATTTTAAATGAACTAAAAGACAAAGATCGTCAGATTACTAAACAAATATAAAGATCCACTACCCGTTTGCGTACTGGACCTAACCAAAAGCGAAGAGGCAAACGAAATTTTCAACCTGAAACACATCTTCAATTGCATAATTAACATAGAACTGAGACACAAAACCCAAGGTATCCCACAATGCACCAACTGTCAAAACTATGGCCACAGAAAAAATTATTGTAAATTGCCATCAAGATGCCACAAATGCTCTAAAAACCATCACTACTCAAAGTGCACAAAATCCAAGCAAGAGCCAGCAACATGTTTACATTGCGGAGAAAACCACCCCGCAAACTACAGAGGCTGTAGTCACTACCAAAAACTACTAGAAAAAAGCCAAAAACAACAAACTCATCAATCCCGAAATACGGTACCAAACTCAACTACACAAACGAACCACTTACGTACCCACGCAACAGCAACAAACAATAATCCAACCCCACCATCCCCTCCTATAGATGATTCCTCAACTATTGTCACTCAAATCACAAAATATATCCTAGAACTCATCAAACCACACATAGAAACAATAAAGTCCTTCATATCCACACTACTAACCACCCTATTTAAATAAAATGTCCAATATAATACAAATTAAGCAGCTCAAATTCCTAAACTGGAATGCAGATGGTATAAAATCAAAACGACCAACATTTATAGACTTCTTAAATAGACATAATATCGATGTAGCATGCATATCCGAAACACACTTAATCCCAGAAGAAACTTTCAACATACCAAAATATGCAACTTACAGATACGACAGAAAAGCACTCTGGGCATCAGGCGGAGCTGCAATTATAATAAGAAAAACAATAAAACACCACGAAATTCTCCTTCCAAACCTCGCAAAACTAGAAGCAATATGAATCATAATTGAATTAATGAACAATGAAAAACTAAAAATCATATCAGCGTGCCAACAACCGAACAAAAGACTAAACGAGGATGATATAGCTTCAATATTTGAAGACAATATACAAACGCTACTACTAGGCGACCTAAACAGCAAAAATACACACTGGGGCTGCAAAAAAAACAACCCGAAAGGTATTCAACTGGAAGAAATCATAAGAAATCATTCGATACAACTTAGAGCACCAGAAGAACCAACGCACTATCCCTATAGAGTCGATCATCAGCCAGATATCCTAGACGTCATACTCCAAAAAAATATCAATCAAACTATCAATCAACAAGTTATACTAGAGCTCGACTCCGATCACGTCCCAGTCATAGCCACATTTCAAGTTCTCCCCAAATACTCAACCAATACAAAAAATATCGGAAAAATAAACTGGGATAAATTCCAACAAGAACTGCAGAATACATTAAAACCACCATACCCACTTAACACAAAAGCTGACATAGACGAGGCTATTAAAAACTTTACAACATCAATAATTACTGCAACTAAAGCCGCTACGTCAACGAGGAGAAGAAACGTAACCCCATACCACATACCGGAAAACATACTAAAACTTATTAACCTAAAAAACAAAGCGCGTAGATTATGGCAACAAACACACAATAGATTCTATAAACAGGACCTAAATAGGCTAACGCACCAAGTCCATAATGAATTGCACAATAATCGAATCAACAAATATCAGAACTACCTCTCCGACATCGCCCCTGGTGACCACCAAATGTGGAGAGCAACAAAAAGGATACTGCAAAAACCTACAGTAATACCCCCCCTTAAAATCAATCATATCAAATACGAATCAGACGAAGAAAAGTGCAACATTTTTGCCAATTTCTACGAAGAAACCTTCACACATGACTCAACGGATGATGAAACAACAAACGATGCTTATATCGAACCAATAAATACACCATCAGAGCTAAAGACAACCAGCCCTGCAGAAATAAAAAAAGAAATTAACAAACTAATCAACAGAAAAGCTCCAGGACATGATGATATATCAAATATTATTCTAAAAGACTTAAATAAAAAAGCACTAAGCTACTTAGCATCAATTCTCAACGCATGCCTAACAAAAGGACACTTTCCGCAATCATGGAAACACGCCCACATCATTGTTTTCCATAAACCGAACAAAATTAAAACCGATCCTGCAAGCTATAGGCCAATAAGCCTCTTACCAACCTTAGCAAAATTGTTCGAAAAAATAATCAAATCCCGCTTAGAGGCACACCTAACATCACAACAAACAATACCAAATCACCAATTTGGCTTCCGAAAAAACCACTCAACGAACCACCAACTGTTAAGAATAGTCGAATACATCGCAAAAGGATACGAGGACAAAAAATACACAGTGGCGGCCTTCTTAGACCTAGCGCAGGCATTCGATAAAGTCTGGCATGAGGGACTCTTAATTAAAATCAAAAAACTAAAACTTCCCCCTTACCTATACCACATCATTAAATCATTCTTACAGAAAAGGACATTCCAAGTCAAGATTAATCAATCTCTATCTCAAGAAAAACAAGTTAAAGGAGGGGTACCTCAAGGAAGCATACTAGGGCCGATATTATTCAACATCTACGTACACGACATACCAACAATAGAAGACTCAGACCTAGCAATGTTCGCAGACGACACGGCTATACTATCGCAGCACGAAGACCTCCAAATATCAATAAATCAGGCCCAAGCGGCTATTAATAAAATCACAAACTGGTTGAAAAAGTGGAAGCTTTCCCTAAACGAAGGGAAATGTGAAGCAAAAATTTTCACCCTCAGAAAAATCCAAAATCCAGACCGACTACAAATTAACAACACAATAATAGACTGGAATGACAAAAAAAAGGCGTAAAGTACCTAGGACTACACTTAGACACAAGACTCTCATGGAACATCCATATATCTACAAAAATCAAAGAAGCAAACAAAAGACTAGGCATGCTTTACCCCATAATCAATAAAAAATCACTACTGAAACCAACATCAGACCACTGATTACATATGCATGCCCAATATGGGGAGCAGCCTCCAAGAATAACATACAAAAACTACAAAAATTCCAGAACAAAGTCCTACGAATAGCCCTCAATGCACCCTGGTACGTGAGAAACATCCAAATACACAAAGAACTAAAAACGAACCCAATACAAGAATTCATAAAGAAAACAGCCAGAAAATTTTTCGAGAATCTTTCCTCATGCTCCAGCGCAGAACACTACAACCTAGGAAAAAGATCCGGACCAAGGAGACTAAAACGAAGACTACCCCAGGACTTACTCCTGTCAGAAACAGAAGAAGAAGGAATAGACTAACATGAACCCCAAAAGAATTCACCGAGTAATAACAAATCAGGAACACAATTAATTTAGCGCCAAGGAGGAGCCACTGCTCCGACCCTTCTCTTGTGATGTAAATTAACAATACTATGTATAACAGATGTCATTTGTTGGTCTAGTAAAGCTTATATTAAACAAAAAAAAAACGAATCTACAAAAATTAGAAAAAAATTAAAGCGATTGCCTATGCTTGTATATGGAAAAAAATTCCATACAATGCAGTAACTAAAAATGTCCCGTGCTTGTTTTTGAAAGTTAATTCCACACAATTGCAGTTAAACACTGTATGTAAGAACTGAAAACAAATTGAAAGATAAGATAATATGTATTCATAATTGGAAGATGTAAAAGTAACGAGATTACTGAAATATATACTACCCAGAATGAAGGCCTATTGAACAGAATACAAGACTGGCTGGTGTCTATCGGATATCTTCGTTGGGATGAAATTGAAATGAAATTTATAGATTTATTTTGTATCCGAAGTATATTTGTTTAAAATTTCATAGTTTATTATTATATTTTAAACGTATAAATCTTATCACAAAATTTTTATTTCAAACTTGCTCTATGATCAAGGAATGAAATAATGATTGAATTGTGCCGAATACCTCTCGAACACTCACGAAATGAGCCGATTGCTCCCAACTGTAGCCATTCAATCGGTCTTCTTTTTTAAAATATACATGCTAGTTCCAGGTAGTGTACATTCCAGTGATCGAGTTATAGCGAGGCGAATGATTTGCTTTTTATATTTTGATTTTCATGCTCAATCGAGATATCAAATGTCAAATGAAATTAATTTCTGTTGAAAAGTGTGGGAGTTGAATTGGTTATAGCGCGCCTATTTCTGGTATTTATGGTAGATCGAAGTTGAGAACTTTAGAAGATAGAAACGTTTGCTGCCGTTATAAAACGTATTTAGTTTTACGGCTTCCCGAAATGTCAAAGGTCGGCGCTTATTATTTCATAAATTAGAATTTACTGCACTCAAAATAGATGTAATAATCAATTAAATTAAATCAATTATTACATAATATTTATGACATATTAGCATGTCTTTTCAAATTAAAATTTTAAAATCATATCGGACTACCAGATATTTTATTTCGATACGACATTAAAATTACATTTTAGTATAAACGCTGCAGAGAAAAATGACGGATGTAACTGCAGGATGGTAAAAATTTTATTACATATGTTGTTAAGTATTCATAATCATAATTCAATTCAATCATAATTCACCCTCCGCATAGCGAAAATATAATTTTATCTTAAAAATTTGAAAATATACATAAAATGAAAACGTAATCTTGTAACTATATCATTCTCACATCGAATTAACATTTTTCGCGTAAAAATATAGTTTTAATTGTGCTTCTCAAATATCAAATAAAATTAATTTCAAAGTGAAAAGTTTATACTAATTACGAAAACAATTTAATTACCTAATAAAAACTATCTGCTCAGATATTACAAAAAATAGTAAGTTTAAAATATTAGTTTTTATAGACTTAACGTTATTTTATTCGATTCACGTCAAAGTTAAATCAGACAATTTAATAAGTAAAAAAAGAAAAAGTACAAGATACAAGAACAACTGTTTGAAAAGACTTATGAGATAATAATGAGCATAAAAGAAAAATAAACAACAAAAAAATGTACATCTGTTAAATTTATATATTGTTTTTACAAAGCAAAGTTAAATAAAAGTAAAAGTAAGCATTCCTGGTATATTTGATTCAAATTGAATATTTTGTATCAAGATTGTTCTTTGAGAAACGTTGCATTTATTTAAATTTATAAAAAGTATGCGGACTTCACTTGAAATAAACTATTTTTAATTAAAAACAAATAGATTTGTTAGAGTTATAAGGAACAATAAAAATTCAGTTAAATTTGTGAGGAAATTTGTACTACAGGTTTTGTAGTAACATATTTATTTTATTGTTTGACCAGCAAGACTGATGTGCATGTTTGTCATTTTTTACGTTATATTAGTGTAACTATATTCATGAATAATATTTTAACTTGTTGACGATTATCTTTACCCCTGATGAAGCCAAGAATGTTGGCGAAACGTTGAACTTACATAAACGAAAAATAAAATAAATATTTGACTGCAAAACCTGTACATTTATTATTAGTTATTAGAAATATCTAAACGTTATAATTTTGAAATTCATACAAGAAATAATATAATGGATAATGCAAAAAGTTGATTGTAACTATACTGAAATCTTTCCTCAAAGTAGCAGCAATTAATTAACGGCTAAGAAATGAAGTAACCAGCAAACATCAAATACCGACGGACAAAGTGTCATTCTTGTGACTTCTTCCTTAAAAGACCACTCAGCAGCAGTCATACAACAAAGAAACAATCAACAACACTTACTGGAATGCTTAAATCGGTTTTCCAAGATATAGTTACAGTGGTCACAATTTAATGTACAATAAGGTCTTCGCACTTCGAGCAAAGGGCTTATTGCCCTCCGCGGCGATGGGGAATTGCCGTCTTGTCTACTGGTGCCGCCGTCGGAGCTGGGTAAACTTAGCGACATGGTGAGCGATGAAAGATTTAAATTGTTCGACATGTCCATACAAAATCGAATTGGTCCCAAATTTCCAAAATTTATTTAGAAAATAAATAACCGAAACAAACACTCAGAGCATACATGTTACAACGAATTAAACTCAAGATTTAATTGAATTTTTCATAACCCATCATGCTGTCGCGTCTGTTAGCACGTGTAATGTGGACACGAAGCACTGCACTAGTATCGAGCTGTAGGGCAGATCGATGTGAGTTGCTCGCGCTTTGACTCACGAATGCCGACGACGGCCAGTAGCGAATAGGGTCGTCGCGATGCCGATGCTAGCGACACCCGGGCATGACGCAGGGCTTACAAATTAAAGCTAGGGTTGGGAACCAGGAACACTTGTCTTCCCAATCCAAGGGATAATTATTGCGAATTACAGAGATCTGCTTTTTATAGACTAAGATTGAAAGATCATTTATTACTTGATTGAGACGTGATTTTCTCATTTGTACAGGATGTTAGTTTTACAACGTTCAAGAAATTTGGAAATTTCTTTTACTTTTTTAATATGAATCGAATTACTATTAGTGTACGCTGGAAAGTACTGATTAAAAATGATGTTAGTTAAACGTTTCTATTATGCTTGTTGTCGTTGGGTCAATTATTTCACAATTTTTGTTCTAACTGTAAAAATACTGTAGAACCAAAAATTCTATGTGTATATTAGTTAGTTACTTATTTATGTATTCATGCTACTTAAAGCTACAAAGTAATATTCTACGTTTTATATAATTGATGAGGACTTCGAAGGACCACCGTGTGTGATCACACGGAAATAATTATGTTCTCTGTATGCTTAACTACTTTATTTACATTCACACAGATGATACAGTTTACGGATATGAATCAGTGATGGTTACTGTACGACAGTTGATGACAGAGTGTTTGCATTCTTAAAAACTAAAACTGAAAACCTTACATAGTAGAGGGTGGTGAAAATAATGGTAGGGGTAGTTGGTGGTAGGGGGTGCATTTTATGAAATGGCGGTAAATACTGAACATCCCGGCCAGCGTTGAAGCTCCGGTTCAACTTAGATTAAATTATGCTGATAATGACAAATAACTAAAATACATCTACATTTACATAACAAATTAAAATAGAACTTAATAATAATACGGTTAGGTTATTGTTATTACTCATTTACACTTGGCACCTCCACTGGCACTACACATATGTTTCGCACTGCTCGTTTGAAGATGCCGTGCTCAGTACGCACGGTGACGACACGCACGATGCCGTCAGCACCTAGATGCATCTCTATGATGCGCCCGTACTTCCAGTTGAGGGGGAAGGCGGTTGCCTCCTTGAGGACGACAAGGGCCCCTGGTTGAATGAGTGCCATTGCCGTCTGCTTCCTCCTTGATCGAGACTGCATTTGCGACAAATATTCGCATATCCAGCGCTTCCAAAAATGTTGATGAAGCTGTTCAACATATTGCCAGCGCGATAAATGGTTTTGTTGAAGATGCAACAAATTAGATTCAGGCATGGTCTTCAATAGTCGGCCAATTAAAAAGTGGCCTGGTGTCAATGCAGTGAAGTCATTCGGATCGTCTGATAATGGCAGCAGCGGCCGCGAATTCAGACAGGACTCAATACATGTTAATAATGTGTACAATTCCTCAAACGTGAGCAATGCGTTGCCTATAACTCGTTTCAAATGATTTTTTACCTGTTTAACTCCCGCTTCCCAAAGCACTCCGAAATGAGGTGAGCGCGCAGGTATAAAATGCCACGTTATCTTGTCTGTCGCTAATTTGTTTATGATTTTCTCTTTAAATTGTTGAGAGTTAAACAATTCTGATAATGAATTTAATTCTTTGTTAGCACCTACAAAGTTTGTAGCATTATCCGAATGTATGTGTTTGTTTAAACCGCGTCGAGAAATAAATCGCTTTAATGCATTTAAAAAACAATCTGATGTTAAATCACTAACCAACTCCAAATGCAGTGCCTTTGTTGCGAAGCAAATGAAAACGCAGATATATGATTTCAATTTTCTTTTACCACGACCGCGACCTTCCTTGATAGTGATTGGTCCAGCATAATCAACGCCACAATTCATGAATGGATAACTATATTCGCATCTCGAAGCAGGTAGATCACCCATTGGTGGGTTCACCACCTGCGGTTTTACCCGAAAACATGCTATACATTTACGTAAGTTTTTGCGTTGAATGCGTCCTGCTATCGGCCAATAATTTTCACGAATTGCCGCCAAAGTGCCTAAATGTCCCGCATGCAATCGGGCCTCATGTGTATGTTTTATGATTAAATTAGTTACATGATGTTTGGGCAAAACTATTGGGTATTTTTGATCGTATGCAATGACGGCATGACGTAATCTACCTCCTACTCTGATTAATCCATCAGCACCAAGAAATGGATTTAGTGTTTTCAATCTACTTTTATTGTTTATGTCCCGTTTTAATTGTAATTATTTAAGCTCAGATGCAAAGGCTAATTTTTGCACTAACTTAAGAATACATGTGGTTGCCTTTTGTATCTCATGTGTCGACAATTCATCTTTTACGCAATTATGTTTATTTCGAAGATATTCTATGAATCGCAACAAATAGGCAGTAGCTCGTTGTAATCTAACAAACTTTGAATAATTGTACAACCAGTTATTTTCAGATATAATTGCTGTATGGACGTGTGTGCGCAGTTCTGGAATTTTTCAACAACAACTTCCTTACAAACTGTGAGCCAATGACATTGATTGGTTCGTAACCACAATGGTCCGTGAAACCAAACTGTATTACTAATTAAATCGTTCGGTGAGCTCTCACGAGTTATTAAGTCAGCTGGGTTATCTGTTGTTTTTATATGCTTCCAGCTACCTACATCAGTGAGGGATTGAATTTTCGCTACTCTGGTTGCAACGAATGTTTTTAGTGTATTTGGTGACGTAGCTAACCATGCCAACACAATTGTGGAATCTGTCCAATAAATGATGTTATTAATATAAATTTTTAACGATTCAGCGGTTACGTTAATTAACTTGGACAGTAGTAACGCGCTGCATAGTTCTAATCGCGGAATAGTTTGTACTTTTAACGGAGCAACGCGTGATTTCGCACAAATTAAATGCGACGATATTTGACCGCAAGTACTGATCGACTGGAGATAGATGCATGCACCGTACGCCTTCTCGGAAGCGTCTGAGAATCCGTGGAGTTCAATTAATTTAGTAGGATAAAAATCGATTATTTTTCGCGGAATTTGTATGTTACGGATGTTGCTGATTTGATTTATGATTTCTACCCATGCATCATTATAGATTTCCGGTAATGGATCGTCCCACTTTTGTTTGATTTGCCACAAATTTTAAATAATTAATTTCGCTTTAATAATGATGGGACACAATAATCCTAATGGATCGAAGAGTTTCGATATTTGTGGCAAAATCGAGCGTTTAGTGTATATATTATTTGATTTGATAATTTCATTAACTGTGTAGTTCAATTGATCGCGGTTATAATTCCACCCTAAGCCTAATAATTTAGTATTACCGTCCCCTTCCAGGTTGATCATATGTGATGTGTCTATGTCTTGAGTAATTGATGGTAAAAGAGTCGGTTCGTTGGATGTCCATTTCCTAAGAGTAAATCCTCCGCGATTTAATAAAGATTGCAGTTCATGTTGTAATTTCAACGCATCGTTAAATTCGTTAGTATCTGTCAATAAATCATCCACATAAAAGTCAATAGCAAGAATTTTTGAGGCAACTGGGAAGTTTTGTTTCTCGTCTGCAGCTAATTGTTGCAAACATTGAACTGCTATGAATGGCGCACATGCTGTACCATAAGTTACCGTGTTTAATTGATAAGTGGAAATTTGATCAGATTGATTGTACCTCCAAACAATTTTTTGATACGCCCTATCTTGTTCAGCTACTAGAATTTGTCGATATATTTTGTTTATGTCAGCGGATAGAACATATTGATATGTGCGAAATCTAATAAGAATCGTGAAAAGGTCATCTTGCAATTTAGAACCGATCATAAGTGTATCATTGAGACTAAAACCCGTTTCACTTTTAGCGGATGCATCGAATACAACGCGCAGTTTTGATGTTGTGCTTAATTCTTTTGTTACGGCGTGATGCGGCAAGTAACAATGATTGGTTACGTTTCATACTCAGACATAAATGTATCGTAATTAGATTTTAATTTCGGCTCCCGATTAAGTTTTCTCTCTAAATAATGTAAACGATTGATTGCTATGTGTTTTGACTCTCCTAACTTGGAAATTGTGTTTTTGAAGGGTAATCGAACAATGAAACGACCTTCGTCATTTCGTTTATGAGTTTGTTTAAAGTGTTCCAGATAGTCTAATTCTTCTGTTGAGTATTTGTCTGTTTCTTGTCTCGGGCACTCTTCAATTTCCCAGAATTTTGACATCTGGTGTTCTAGTGTGCTTAAGTGGCAAGATGTGTTTATGTTGTGAGAGTTTGAAACTATATTGCCCCCAATAACCCAACCAAGGAAGGTCTCTTGCAAATGAGGTTTTTCTTTGTGTTTGTGGAATTTGACCTGCTCGCAGAAAATCCCGGCACCCAAAAGGATGTCGATTTTATTACTTTCGTTGAAAGTTGGGTCTGCTAACGGTAAATTTGTTGGAATGTGCATTTGCTTTGTTGTAAATGGCACTGATGGTAAATCGCTTGTAATTGTTGGTAAAACTAAACATTTAATTTGTTATGTTCAACAATACTAGTCGCTTCATTTACGCCATTTATTGGAATGTTTACATTAAGAAGAGGAAGATTTAAACTATCACTTGCATACTTGGTGATAAAATTTGATTGCGCTCCTATATCTAATAAAGCCCTGCATCTAATATAATTGCCTGCATTATTTTTTACTAATACTTGCGCTGTACATAAGAGTACTTGACTATGCATATTATAATTATGTTGAGTATGAGCGATAACTGGGCTGTGTGTAGCTGCTAATGCTGATTCAGCTACATGTAGTAATGTGTTATGTTTGATGTTACATATCCTACATGCGCCTGATTTACAATTTGCTAATATATGATTGCCACGAAAATAATTGGAACAGATTTTTAACTCATCTACCTTTTTTATTCTATCATTGATTGATAAATCTAAAAATTGTTGACATTTGAATAAAAAGTGATTATTTTGACATAGCGGGCATTTGATATTATTTGTCACGAGACAATTAGTGTGCTTAGGTTTATTAGTATGATAATTATTTATTAATTTACTTGAAGCTGGCGCATTTATCTTAATTTGATTGGAATTATGCTGTTTGTTTGAAGCATTCAACGACTCTAAGATTAAGCATCGTTTTTCTATGAACGCAATAATGTTATTTACTGATGGTACATCTGACGTAAGTGTACTCTCCCAATCTTTTCTAGTTAAAAAATCAAACTTTAAAACAATAATGGGTACGAGAAGCGCATCCCATTGCTCTACTGGCTGATTTAATACTTTTAATCCAGCAACATTGATAGTAATGTCGTCCACTAACTGTCTCATTGCCAAATATGATCCCTTCTGAATTGACGGTGAATTTAAAATTGCAAAAACGTGTTCCGGAATGATAAGTCTAGTGTTTTTATAACGTTTATTGAGAGTGTCCCATGCTACTTGATAATTTGTGTTTGATACGGTTACTGATTCAATGGCTTTATACGCATCGCCTTTCAAGCAGGAACGCAAATAATAAAAATTTTCAATATTACTGTATAGCGTGCTTCCGTGTATGAGTGCATTAAAAGTATCATGAAATGACATCCAAGTTGTGCAATTACCTTCAAATACCGGTAAATTTAGTTGTGGTAAACGAACATTGCTTATTGTTTGCGTATCATTTGCTTGACTACTCGATGATCTGCTAGTACAAAGGTTCGCATTATGTTCATCTATAAATGTTAAAATTTGTGACTCAATATCATAATATTTGTTCTCGAACTCTTCGCGTTCTTTTGTGTGTTGCTTTTTGTTTTCGGTGTCGATTAATTCTAACTGATTTTGAATACGATCGAACTCGGTAAATGTTGATTTTAAAGTAGGTAATCGAGCTTTTAATTGATTAATGTTGTCGGTATGTATTTGAAATTTATCTACCGCGTTTTTGATACGTGTTAGTGCTTTTTTGGGTAATCCGCGTTCATCTTTTAAAGATTTGATCTCTTCGGCTGACATTTTAACGTGTATGAGTATGTAGCGCTTCCGAATTGCTCACGAAATAACGAATGTACACAATACACAACAATGTTTGAGCCTACCTTAATGCGCTGTTGTTCTTAATGATGAATGTTGATTGTTGCTGATGCTGCTGGTTGTTGCTGGTAACGATTGTTGAGCGTCTTTGATTGTTATCCGGCTCGAATGGACCAGAATTATGATGAGGACTTCGAAGGACCACCGTGTGTGATCACACGGAAATAATTATGTTCTCTGTATGCTTAACCACTTTATTTACATTCACACAGATGATACAGTTTACGGATATGAATCAGTGATGGTTACTGTACGACAGTTGATGACAGAGTGTTTGCGTTCTTAAAAACTAAAACTGAAAACCTTACATAGTAGAGGGTGGTGAAAATAATGGTAGGGGGTGCATTTTATGAAATGGCGGTAAATTCTGAACAATAATATTGATTTTCCTTACTTACAGTATTTATTTAAAAAATATATAATAAATGTCCGTTAATATTGATATGTTCCCCTTGAGAATAGTCCCCATTGGATATAATGCACCGTTTGATTAACTCTGACCTGGGTCTCATCCCTAACAATAAATTGTTTGCTTTCTTAGGTAATTAGTTTTGTAAGTTGACTCAAGCTTCATGCTTATTGGTTCCTTAGACACGGCTTATTGCTAGGTATGTACCCTTTCGGCAAGATGGATTCAACCTTGACCACTAGCTTGGTTCAGAAGTCGTGTAATCTTGGTTATTCCCCTTGCTTCGTCTACTGATGATGAGAACTTAGTTCTCGAAATACGTATTTAGATTTATTTTTATATTGATTAAGGCGTAGAGGTTAAATTTATTTTTAGTTATTTCTTAGCCTTATTACTTTTTATTTTATTTTTTCAATCCTAAAAACACTTCTAAAGCACACTTTTTTGTATGGTCTTCAACTTGTTTCGCATTTTTTTCTTTATCTTCTCTATAGTTGCAAAACGTTGTCCTTTGAGGATTATTTTCATCAACAGTCGCAGGGGGCTATGTCCGGCGAATAAAGTGGCTCAGGCATCACTACAATATTGTTTTTTTGCCAAAAATTCACTAACAACTAATGAAGTGTGAGCTCGTGCATTATTGTGGTGCAATTTCCGCGGGTGGATTTTCAACAGTACTGGTTTTATTTTTCGGACTGCTTTATACAAACGGCATACTCCTTATTGACCGTATAATCTAGTACTAAGAATGTTATAATCAAAGAAATGAAGATCTTGACATTCAAATAAGCTTTTTTTGGTTTTGGCTCTTCAGGTTGATTCCATTGGAACAATTGGGTCTTTGTTTCGATACACTTAAGATTCGTCACCTGTTATAACACGACGAAGTTATTCTAGGTGGACATCGACATCATTCAACAATTATTTAGCCATTTATTTACGATTTTATTTTTGTTGAAAATTTGACAATTTTGAGACAAATTTGGCTGTCATTCGTTTCATGCTCAAATTGTTGGTAAAAATTGCTTCGCATGATCTGTATGAGATGTCAATTTCTTCGGAAATCTCCCTAATAGTAATTCGACGATTATCAAGAATAACTTTCTTAGTTTTTTTTACGTTTTCATTGGGAGTTGATGTGTTAGATCGTTCAACTACTCTTTTTCATCTTCAACGTCTTCACACTCCTCTTCGAAACCTTTGTACCATTTATAAACATTTGATTTTTCTTTTCATAGCAGACTTCCCAACTGTGTTCTCCAACATTTTCATCACTTCAGTGCACTCTATTTTATTTTTTACACAAAACAAAAATACGCATCCAATATGGTTGAAAATTAGAATGCAAGTCATACCTTGTATATATACATATATATATATATATATATATATATATATATATATATATATATATATATATATATATATATATATATTCGTAATCTGTAATTTTATTCTCTATAACTATTATTTGAAGTATTTTCCAATCAAATTAATTGGGAAGCAATGCGCACCAAAAAACTGATATCACATGTTATATGCCAATGTTCGGGTTTTGGATGAACATACTGTATATATATATATAAATAAATAATGATAGAAGAATTAAAATGTTTACTGGATATCAGTCAATTTATTGTAGGAAAATTCACTCAACCAGTTTCGAACCATACATGAGTCATCAGGAGGTGATCTCAGAAATTAAAAATTATAACATTTATATGTCTAATAGTAAAATGTAACATCTTGACCTATATTTAAAAAAAAATAAAAATCACGTTAAACAAAATGATTGATCTAAGCTAAAGATGGTGAAGTGGTAGTATTACAGAATTCGAATCCGGAGATCCCAAGTTCGAATCCCACTCAAAATAAATATATATGAACTACCACACTGCGTCTCGATGAGTTCGGACCCTTCATTGTAATTGGGATAAGATCCTATTGTACAGTGTAGCATAAATAAGTAAATAAATTACTGTTATTTGTCAAGTATAAACAAATAAATTCAATCCTAGTGAAAATATATAAAAATTATAGATACAATTTTTAAGTATAGAATATATAATATATCCGTTTTACATCCTAATTTGCTTAAATGAATGTACAATTGTTTTTACCGAATTTTTCTGTTTATCATATTATTAACGAAGTGTAAAAATTAAGTGTAAACGATTAATAAAAACGACTTACCTTTTGCTGACAGAGTACAATTTTCTCCAAGATAAAATGGTCCTTTTCGTTCCATAATTTCATGAAAAATAATAGCGAACGAATACACATCTCCACTTTGTGTACCTTCTTTAGGTGGATTCTCGTCTCGTAGCAGTTCTGGAGCAGTCCAGAGTTTCTCTATACAAAAATAAACATATTTTACATGATACTCTATGAACCAAGTCATGTTGTTACTTCTCCAATAGGATTCATCCTCCAAACTGCCGGTGGTGTCGTACAAAAAATATAATCCAAAATCTGTAATTTTTACCACTAATCTACTATCCACGACACAATTCGATGATGATAATGATCCATGAGATTTTATTTCACTACTTTGTAGGTAGTCCATTCCCTAATGACAAAAATTATCACTAATACAGGTGAATTATAAACAAATTCTTTAATTGAAAGGCACATTTACGAAAGGAAACATTTTAGTGCTATTGTGTACTCTCTGCAAACTTTACAAATTAAAATATGACAATTAAGTCAAAGTCGAAAATGTTAATAAAATTATTATATGTGTGTCAGAATAAATACAAACCAAGTTCTTCAAAATTAAAAAACCTACATATTTGAAATTTAATTTCAAATTTTATAATTACCTTTATGATATCCAGAATAAAAGACATAGTAATTAACTTGGACGTTCTCTCATTCATTTTAAAAGTTTTGAGTATATCTTGCAGGCTTCCTCTTGCGGCATATTCAATTAATACAAATCTTGTTGGTTCTTCACAAATTCCATAGAATTTTATCAGATTGTCATGTTGTAAATCCAACATCTAGTAATGAATTTAAATATTAATTATTATTAAATAATATATGGGCACGTGGCTTAGTGGTATATAGTCGGCATATGGAGTTTGAGAACTCGGGTTCGATTCCCACAGCTGGCAAACAATTTTCACCAAATTAAAACTACCCCTGTGGCTCCTCCTCCACTAACATACTTGGGACCGTGATTTTACAGCTGGTAACCGCACTTTACTTGCGAAATATATCACTTACTGAGATCTGCAATGGCAGAGTACCATACTCAGTAATGGGTAGAAGGCGTGATGATATGTTTATTTTATTTTTTTATTTTATTTAATATATAGGGGGTGGAGTAGGTGGCTCAGTGGTATCGAATAGGCCTGTGGATTTGAAAATCTGGGTTCGATTCCCACAGCTGATAAGCAATTTTCACCACATTAAAACTACCCCTGCGGCTCCATTATCATCCTTGGGAGGCGTGATTTGACGGCCGGTAACAGCACTTCACGCACAAAATAGATCACCGAGGTCTGCTACGGCAGAGTGCCATATCCAGTAATGGGTAAAAGGCGTGATGATATATTTTTAATTTTTTGTAATTAAATAATAAAGTCAAAAACCAAAACTGAGCGATATAGAAGCCCTGAAACATTTAATATTTTCTTTTGTAGCATAATTATGTTGGGATTAAATATATACCCTACTATTTTAATTATCTATTCGGAAAAGAATATGACAGGTAGGTAATTATTGTAGTGGGTACTATGCAAGAATGAATCATTTTAATTTATAAAATAATAATAATACGATTCAATTTCGCTTGCAATGCTCAGTTTTGCTCGTCTTATAACTACGTATACCTTGGCATAGCATATGAAGCCCTGAGAAATATGTCGCTACCTTGCTACTATCCGATATTGTTATGCAAATTCCAATTTATACGAAACAATATTACATTATTAAATAATTTTATAAATATACTTAAACAATCGAAAGAAAAAAAATACTTGATGTGAGTTTCACAAGTTTATTAAAATTCTTTATCGTTTTCTGTTTCTTAAGCCATCTTTAGAAGACTGATGAAGATGGCCTAAGACGCCGAATCGAGAAAGAATTTTAATAAACTTGTAAAACTTACACCAAGTGTTTTTTTTTCTCTCGATTGTTCTGTTTCATTACGTGTCTACAGCTGAATCTACTAATTTTATATTTAAACACTTTTCTGTTAAGGGCGCATATTCCTTTGCAAAGATATATTATAAACTTAACTTACTTGCTTTAATCTAAGCCAGTGTGTATGCTTGTGCAAATCCACTGCATTATTAGTTATACTTTTTGCAGCTACTTTAATGTTTTTATAAATATAAATTGGCATATACTGCTGATTTTCTACTCCAGAAAGAATAGACTAAAATAAAACAGAAATACGTAGATACATTCATTTGAGAACTTGTTTTTCTATATTTCGTACACTTGACATCAAAAATATTTACCGCTACAGAAGCGTTGTCAACAGTGTTTTCATCTGGTTTATCTAAAATGTGAATTTCGTGTGACTTTATTCGCCAATTTCTGGCATTAACGTCATTGTTTTCACTGGTACGTCTTAAAAGAAAAATATAATAGAGAAAAGTTACTGATATCAGCTATCTCAGTGGTTTTCAAACTGTGGGTCGCGAAGACATTGAAGGCGGGTCGCCGAATGCTATTTAGAAATTGTAAAAAAACATTTATTCAAAAATTCATTTAGTTGCACCGCGTTCAATTAAATTTTAAGGATTACTTAAATGAAAAGTATCGAATCAAATGTTTGACAGGAAACTTAAATTACTCATTAGACAGTTCATTTCGATAAGATCTTAGTCATTTAAAGAAAACTTAAAATTTGTAACAGCGGTGCAACTGGACATTAAAGAATTCATTACAAGCATGATAGCAAAATAATATTTATTTTTTTCTAAGAAAAGTATACTGAAGATTTAATGAGAAGTTTTCCCTTTACTAATTTCTAAAATCGTGGTTTAACTTTTGTAATGCACAATATTAAATCAGTCTTTTACAAACTGAAATTTTGATCACATGAAAAGTAAAGGGTCGCGAAATAATTTATTTGTAATTTTTGCCTCCAAGGGAACCATTGCTCTTAAAAGTTTGAAAACCACTGAGCTATCTCATTAAATACTAACTGTGGACTACAGTATCTTATTCTAATAATAAATAAAATTGTTTGATATTGACACCAAAGAAGGGCGGGCATATTTACATGTTTCACAAGACAAAATATTTTAAATTATCTTTCATAGCATGCTGATTCCTATGCGATTTTAATAAAATAATGTCATTTTAATATGCATTTTATATTCGTTGAATTCAGAATAAAAAAAAATTTCGCACAAAAGAATAGAAAAATATATGTTCTCATTTAAAATATGTAAGTTGTAATTCATATTTAGAGAACCACTGGTCGAAATTTTTTTTATAATAGACTTACAAAATGGTATTTCTTTGATAATTTAACCAGCCTTGTAGATATTATAATTCTCGATATAGCAATAGTAGCACACTTAAATTGAACAGCCTATATACTCGTACGTTACAATTGCCGGATCGAATCGCATTTCAAATCGATGCTAATGCTAATTTATATGATTAATTTCTGTTGGTGGAACATTATACAAATTTACATTTAATGAGTTTCTAATTGATTTGATTAATCTGGATCATTTAATTTCTCGTATTATATTTATGATACGTAAGAAAATTTTCTTATTTTCATGAATCTCTTCAAGTGTAGAATAAATAAACAGATAAAAGAAAATTAAAATACTAATATTTATAAAAAGTGGTTTACACTGTTCTTTACATCTCACTCTTGCAATAATACGTATAAATACAAATAAATTAATGACACATTATATCAAAATAAAAACAAATATTAAAAAAGATACTGACACCACAATAAGCATTATTATTAAAATTACACTACTTACTTGTAAATGTAAGCAAAAACGATAACTACAATAATTAATATCACAGTTAAAATTCCACTAAGTAGACTATGTGGAAACGAATCTGAAAATTAATTATGAAAAAAGTGAATTATTATTACACATTATGGTTATGCGAACAGAGGGATTTAACATAGGATATTAGTTTTATGCAATTTGCTGTTCTCCTAATTAATTTTACCAAAAAAACTGTAGAATACAAAGATGTTCAGAATTAAAAGATGCGTAGAAAACTGTTTTTACATTTTTTTATTACGTGTCTGGATTAGCCGCAACTTTGACAATAAATTTCAAAATTTCTAATTTCTAATAAAAAGAACTAAATATTTTTTTGAAAATTCGCAATATTAAGAACATTGTTCTTGAAGTGTCCATTTTCAGTGTATTATTTTAGAGGTCGACAAAATATCCAATATCCGAATTCGATCCGATCCGAAGTAGGTTTTCGAATAGAATCGGATCGGATCGGATCCGACACAAACGTCGAATAAAACATCCGATCCGTAGTTTGGATAAAATATCCGGATAAATCATCTGATCCTAAATTTACATTCCCTGCGTTTAGGTATCCAATCTGAGTAAAAAACGTATAAAATTCCAATTCCACTCTACAGAAACGATAACGCTACACAAAATTTATCAGTAGTTATGTACTATGACACAAAATCATTAAATAACGTTATAACAAAACATGTCGTTTTAGTTTTTCACAACAAAAGTTTCGTCTATAACGGTTATTTTTGTTTTATATATATATATGGAATGGCTAGCTCAGTGGTATGAAGTCGGCCTGTGGATCCTGAGGTCCCTGGTTCGATTCCCACAGGCGACAAATTTTCATAATTTGAAAAAGCTATCCCTGTGGCTCCTCCACCACTAACATGTTTGGGGGCCGTGATTTGACGACTGGTAACCGCACTTCACGCGCAAAATATATCACTTACCGAGATCTGCTTCAGCAGAGTGCCACACCCAGTAATGGGTAGAAGGCGTGATGATATATTTATTTATTTTATTTATTTATATATATATATAAGAAAAACTGTACGAATCTATGATTTACGATACTATTATTCAATAACAATTTTAACTTAATTAGAAGCTATGCTGAATTCATACTAATCTGACAAAAACATGTTTATTTTCTTTAGGTTAATACAGCGTTTCTTAACTTTTTCTTTATGAAGGACTTTTTTTTATGAATTTTGCCTGAGCTAATGTTTTGCAAAAAATAATGCACTGTTGTTTCGCCCATTGTGGTCTTATAAAATCATCACTTACTAGAGTTAAATAAATCACTTTATGGACATGAATAATTTTGAAGAATATTGTCAAAGAAATACATATCACACAGGAGTTAACAGATCAAGAAAATGTAACGAAAATACAAGACGCCGGAGTAGTGAAAGACATTTAAACCAAGAAGAAATAGAATGTGAAGAAGAACAAACAATAACATCAGCACAAGCTTTAAAGTACACTAGACACTACTATCGTTATTTTCAGTCCGAAGGAGCAAATAAAGATATCTCCATTTAAATAAATTAGAAATGACGTTGCTAAATAACTTTCTGAAAAAGGCAAAGGTTCAATTGAAAATTAAATTAAAGAATGAAGTAAGTTTTCTTTTATTTATTTAGTTATTTCACAAGACGATGAAATTAGTAGGGCAATTCTTTCTATTGGAATATTGGAAATAATCAATTATTAATAATATTATACCATGAATGTGTAGAATAATTAAATCACAATACATTTGTACATACAAATGCTTTAATAACAAATATAAATGAAACCCATGTCAAGTAGATTTAGAAAACAAATGAACTCCCAAAACTAAGTAAACGCGAATGGAACAATCCGCGAATTACCTAACGCGAGCGTAATCCACTTAATGCCTATAAGAACTAAACCGTAAGTAACAAACTCAATGAGGAGACAATCTACCAAAACCTAATCATCATTCATTCATAAGGGCGATCCAGAACACCCGTAGGCTGTCAGGTCACTATAGCATACAGTGCTGCAAACGAGGGCAAGCACAGAACAATCTGTGGCCACTATAGCAGTCGGCTGCTGTCGTGAGCAGCTATAGAATTATTTGTACCACTACAGTTCACGGGACTGCTCGTTGGCGACTTCGTACGCCAGAAGGCCACCTGAAGATTAGCCAAGTCATTACAGCATTCAGCACTGCTACCTTAGCCAACCATATAACTATCTGTGGCCACTACCGTAGCCGGCTGTTGCCGTGAGCAGCTATAGAACTGTCTGTAGTCACTACAGATATACTTTATAGTATATATGTACATATTTTAAAAATTTAAACAATCTTTTATTTAAAAAATAATAATTAGTTTATTTTGTTTATTTATTTTTCGTTTGCTTCTTACTCTTGTATAAAAAACAAATGAGCAACAAGTAGGTACTCATAAGATGCCGTTTTTAATGCTATATATTTTCTTTGTATTTACACTTTTGGTCTAATTTAATCAGAAAAGCAACAATCACCATATAAAAAAATCTGGTGTGGTCACCACACGACTTTCTTATACACAACATATTTAATATCAAAAACGCTGAATTGAACACTTATGACTGACTCCTTGCGTTTGACAATTATTATTTGACGTATAAATATTAAACATGATTATGTTTTTTGATTCTATTGTTACTATGATTATTGGAATATATTATTAAATATATAAATTGGTTTTTCTCAAAATTAGACGCATATACAGGAAAATTGCAAATAATATTTTATGTTCCAAATATTTTTGCTAACATCTTTTATTTGAAACTTTTTTCATAACTGATTCCATTTTTGAAATAAATGAAATTTATAGTTTTCGGTGAGAAAATGATCAAAACGGATTCAGTGGACCTCA
Organism: Pterostichus madidus; assembly: GCA_911728475.2. Classification (NCBI taxonomy): domain Eukaryota; kingdom Metazoa; phylum Arthropoda; class Insecta; order Coleoptera; family Carabidae; genus Pterostichus; species Pterostichus madidus. Next base: position 20,992,616 of record OU452311.1, on the reverse strand, counting down.
AAACACGTATTTCCGCGAAAATCTCGTCAACGATTTTTTTCACAAGTCCAATACTTCCTTATACTGTGTATAAGAAAGTAAAAATACCAATGTATTTCCTATGTTACATATTATTCTACACCCGGAAGTAATATCATATATTTTGTAGATGACAAAATAATTAAAAAAACAAATATTTTATTGAGATATTCAATCAGATTTTCACAAGAGTACATTTTGTTATGTTTTCATGCATAAAATGACTAATTTTATAAAATTAATTGCTTAATAAACGTCTAAAAATTTTGAATTAAAATTTTGCAGTTTCTCAATGAATAACCGGGGAAAAATAATATCCAGTCTGTCCCTTCTAGTCTGTTTGATAAAAACAATGAATAGAACATATTTTTTTGAAGCCCCTGTCACAACTGCACGGTATGAAACAGCAAATATCTCGTTTATTTATTGATTTAGCAATTTATTTCATATAACTTTACACTATAACATGAAGTACAAATTATGGGGAATATAAATTTATGTCACTTCATGCTACTTCTTCTGCGGTAGGACAGCTTGCACATGATTTTCTGTGCCTTACAGTAATAACCAGGTAAGTACATTTATAAAGATTTCGAGAAAAACTAAATAATTATAACAATTTGAATCTACGAAGATATACACGAGTTAAAAAGGCATGATATGTATAAAATATTAATTTCTCAAATTTTTCCGATGTTATAATTATTAAGATTTTATGACTATTGTGAACTAATTCGAAAAGGAACTGTTTTATTTGAATATAAATCATTAAATACAACGTTTATTGTTCAGGTTTATATCGTTTGTTTTAACGAAATATGCCAAAAATATCTGGTTTTTACTGTTTTATTGTTACTTACCTGGTTGTTACTGTTTTTTCTTTAAATGAACGATAATTTCTGAGAGCTGTCAAAAGAAAATGGTAATACTTTTCCAGGTGTAATGTACAAAAAATTGCGATATTTATGTAGTAATATCTAATTTTTTTCAAAATGTATACGTATCATAGTTATTACCGGAAGCAAATGAATATAACCATGTAAAACATTACAAAAATGTTTCATACAATTATGAGACGATTATTTTTATGGCAATGACACGTTTGACAAAATCAGAAGCAAACAAATGTGACCGGAACTTTAATGTCTACACTAAACACAAAACACTAATAAAAGTAAATCATTTGCTCACCGAGACATTTGGAAAAGTCATATCCACAAGTAGGGGTATCTTCTTTTGGAACTCTCCAAAAAATCTCTTTCCCTTCAATAAAAGTGAAATTTTGTTGATCCTTTGTATAATTAGCAACTACCTGTTTAATAAACAAATACACCTGTACATTCATTATATACCTCTAGAATAAAATATGGTTTATTGTAAAATTAACCATTTCTTAATTTTCATTTTGATTATCACTAGCGTAACTAGCAAAATAGACCTCAATGCAAAAATAGTTTACTTTCTATACAAATAAAAATAATTAACAATATGTTTATTTATAAATGAATCATGTGTCAAAACATACAGAAGTCTGATAAACGTCATTAAATATCTTACATTCTGATTTTTTAATTTCCATATTCTAATCGTACTATTTTAATTAACCATACCAAATTCACAATACAGTGAATTCAAGTGAATATAGCATATGACGGAGATGAAAAGTAAGTGACACTAAGAACAAAAATATGTAATTTAGATAACTCTATTGACACATTAGAGCTGCGACTGAATAATTGTAGTTCTCAACTTCCACAGATATAACATAGAGTGTTTTCATACTTCGGGAAAATAGTTGAAGTGTATATAGGTATTATATATGAAGTACTGTCCATAGAACAAAAAGATTTTTCTTTTATCGCTAATTTAAGGGTGATTTACATAAAGTGAACATTTTTAGGACCACTGGCATATTTAATTGAAAGCAACATTATTGAAGTTAATTATTAAAATTACATTACGTAATACTCATAATGATCGGTTTTCAGATCAGATCTATTTGAGTCGGATCGGATCGAATACAAAATTTTCGAAAATACTGATCTCTAAACAGAATTTTCATGTCCCACCACGAGTCCTTCTTTTATTAGATTCGTTATTAGATTCATTGTTAGAGGATTAAGCGTGAGTAATTTGAGATGTTTTGCGCTTATGTTGTGTACGTCGAAGAAAGCTGAATAAAAAGTGAATAGGTGTGATTGAATAGATATGATTGAAGGTTTGTTGTGTGATGAGTAAATGAGATTATATGGAGGGATCTATGAATGTGGTTGAAGTGAGGGTGGTATGTTAGGATGAGAATGTTTGACGAAGACTGATTATTTAATTAATTTAATGAAAAAATGTTTAATGGATGATTTTAGGGTTCCTGTTACCCCATTTGATAGAATATAGCGTGATGTTATGGATGTATGTATGTATTTAAATTTAACGTTTAATAAGTTATGACAATTTGTTTTCTAGTGTTTTTGTTATTAACCATGTAGACAGCAATACGTATGTATGTATGTACTCGTATGTACTCTTCTTGTCTGGTTCTTCTGTAAATGTTCGTCTAAGTCTTCAATGAATAGAGCAAATAATATAGGGCTTAGTGGCCATCCTTATCTTAGTTCCTTGTAACAAAGTGAAATAATTCAGAATTTGGTTTTGTTACTATTAGTATTTTCACTATCAACTCAGTTTCGAGAGATACAAATTATTTATATGTTTTCTTAAATATCTTTTCTAAAGTTAACTTGACAGAGTTTGTTTTGTTTATCAAATTTATTTGCGCATATGTTATAATAACTTCAGTATTTCTTTTATCATTATTATAACATTTGGTTAGCAACAGAATAAACAACACTCATCCGTCAATTTTGTGTTTCATTTCGTCTTTTGACTGGTTATTTGGAGTTGGATTTATATAGACTGTTTTCCACCGGATTGCTAGCATATAATTTTACTAAGATAAGTGTTATCTTTTCTTTTTATAATAATTTAGATTTTTGTAGTATATTTTCTTTTCATTTCGTTATTTGTTTATATTAGTTACGTACTTAGAAACGCTAAGTTATGTTTTGTTCTTGTATGATTGACGGTTGACAGGTGTCAACGTAATTTATTTATTTCTTTTTATTTCTATTTTCCTTTATAGTTAACGATAAGTTTGGTAAGCTACCTTAACTTCTACCCTATTACCGAGAGAACCTTTCTTTTACTATCTTTTGTTTAAATGAGGAATAAATGGGAAAAATTTGATGAATGTAAGTTTGGTACGTGGAATGTTCGTGGTATAACTGGGAAAGAAATTGAATTGATGAATGCAATGCGTGTGTATAATGTAGATGTTTTGTGTGTAAGTGAGACTAAGAGGAAAGGCTGTAGTGAGGAAGAGGTGGATGGAATGTTTTGCTTGTGGTCGGGTGTATCTCAGAATGAACGTGCAAAGCATGGAGTAGGTGTGCTTGTTAGTGAAAGAATGAAACCGTTTGTAAGGGATTATGACTGTATTTCATCTAGAATTCTTTGGCTGAGATTAAAGGTAGGCTTTCATAGAATCTTCGTTGTGTCAGTTTATGGCCCAACTGAATCTGAAAATGATCTCGAAAAAGATCGGTTTTGGAATTTGTTAGATAGTGTGACTGATTTGTGTGATCCAGGTGAGAAAGTTATCGTATGTGGTGATTTAAATGGTTGGGTGGAAGTAAAGAGAAGCATGTCTGGAAATGTTTTGGGTAAGTTTGGTGATGTGAGAGAGAATGAAAATGGTAGGAAAATAGTATCTTTCTGTTTGGAGCGTAATCTCTTTGTTTCCAACTCTGTTTTTAAACATAAATTAGCTCATTTGTATACATGGGAGAATATGCGTGAGAATAGACGAAGTCTAATTGATTTTATTTTGTACGATGAACGATTGAGAAGTTTAGTTATAGATACGCGTGTGAAGCGTGGTGCTGAATTGGGTACGAATGACCATTATTTGGTGGTATCGCGTATACGTTTGGATAAATGTTGGCGGATGAGGGTGAAAGGTATCGAAAAAATGTTTCGTGTGAAATCCAGTGTACTGCAGAATGAGGATGTTAGAGATAGGTTTGTTGAGAAAATTTATGAATCTTTGCCTGTATGTGAGCTTAATTTTGAATGCAGCATAAATGATGTGTGGTTGAAATTTAAGGATACAGTTCTTAATTGTGCAAAAGAAGTTTGTGGTGAATGTAGATTAGGCTCTTGCCCAAAGAATGCATGGTGGAATGATGAAGTAAAAGAGGCGATTGAGGAGAAAAAGAGAGCATATTTGCGTTTTCTAAATGTAAAAGATGTACCTGGAAGTTTACGAGATGAATGCTTACTAGAATACAAGAGGTTAAATAAATGTGTTAAGAGAATTGTGAGAGAAAGTAAGGCACGTTTTGATGACTTGATGAGTGAAAGATTGACAAATGATTTTAGTATGAATAAAAGAATGTTTTGGTTGAGTGTGAAGAGATTGAGAGGTGGTAATTTAAGGGCAGTGAAAGCGATTAAAAGTGCTGATGGTGAGTTATTGTGGAATGAGTCAGATGTTAGGAATAGATGGTGTGAGTATTTTAGGGCTTTATATGGTAGCATAAATGGAGGGAATGGTAGTAGTGAAAATGTTAGAGAAAATGTTAGTGGTGATGATTAGGATATAGATGAGAGTGATGTTAGTTTTGCATTGATGCGTCTGAAGAATGGTAAGGCTCCTGGTTTGGATGGTATATCGAATGAGATGTTGAAATATGGAGGTGAGAGGTTATTTGACTGGTTAGTTTATTTGTTTAGATTTTGTTTAAAACGGTGTGTGGCTCCTGATGATTGGAAACGTGCTGTCATTTGTCCTTTATTTAAAAGCAAAGGTAGTTCGAGTGAATGTACTAATTTTCGTGCGATAAGTTTGCTGAGTGTGGTAGGGAAGTTGTACGGGAAGATTCTTATTCAAAAGGTACGAACCTTAACCATTTCCAAGATAAGCGATATGCAAGGTGGTTTTTTGCCTGAGAGAGGGTGTGTGGATCAATTATTTTCTCTTCGTATGATTGTTGAGAAGTCACTTGCTAAGAACAAAAAGGTGTTCTGTGGCTTTCTCGATCTTAAAAAAGCATATGATAGTGTTCATCGCGAGACTTTGTGGGATGTACTTCTACAGTACGGTATAAACGGGAATTTGTTGGGGGCAATTCGTGCGTTGTATGATGGTAGCGAGGCTGCGGTGAGAGTTGATGGTAGATTGAGTGATTGGTTTTGTATAGATGTTGGTGTGAAACAAGGTTGTGGGATGTCTCCGTGGCTGTTTAATTTGTATATGGATGTGTTGTTACGAACGGCGCTGAATGGGGTGGATGGTGTACATATTGGTGGTAGTGTTGTGCCTGCGTTAGCGTATGCGGATGATGTTGTTGTTATGGGTGAATCTGAAGAGCAATTGAGAAGAATGATTCTAAGTATAAATGAAGTAGGAAAAGGTTTAAATCTGTTATTAAATGTTGATAAATGTAAAGTGTTAGTGTTTGAGAAGAGTGATTTGGTGACCAACTGCAATGTTTCGGTGAATGGTGTGAGATTGGGTCAAGTGAATGAGTTTTTATATTTGGGTAGTGTGTTTTCGAGGGATGGACGTATTGATTGTGAGATTGAAAGAAGAGTATCTGCGGGATGCAAGGTATTGGGTGCTCTGGGAACCTTTGCTAGAAATGTGAATGTATCCAGAGATGCTCGATTGAGTGTGTATAATGGTGTTTTAGTGCCTTCATTGATGTATGGTAGTGAATGTTGGGTGTGGATGAAGAAACATGAACGTCGTATAACTGCTGTGGAAATGAGGTATTTGCGGGGTGTGTGTGGTTATACTAGAAGAGATCGTGTCCGGAATACATTGGTGTATGATGAGTGTGAAATTGAGAAGAATGTAGTTAGAAAAGTAGGTATAAGTCAGTTAAGATGGTTTGGGCATGTTGAACGTATGTCGAATGAGAGATTAGTGAAACAGGTATATGTTGGTGAAATTGAGGGTGAACGATTGCGTGTTCGACCTATGAATAAATGGATGAATATGATAGAAAAATTGTTGCGTGAACCAAAGTTTCCGAGTACGAGGAATAAACGTGCTTGTATGAAAGGAATTATGAATGTGGATGAAGCAAAAGTGGTGTGTCAGGATAGGAACGTTTGGCGAAGATTAATTGCGGAATGAATCTGATGATTTCAGAAAAGCGCAGGGTTTTAGATTTTAGTTTCGTTGTTTAGTAATTTCATTAGAGTGTTTACCTGTAATTGTGTGAAATTCACTTTCAAAAACAAGCTCAGGGACTACACTCCCTTCGTTTCTTATCTTTTTTATTCGTTTTCTGATCTTACATTGAGTGTTTAACTGCAATTGTGTGGAATTCACTTCCAAAAATAAGCGTAGAGCGACACTCCCTTCCTTTCTTATCTTTTAATTCGTTTTCAGTTATTACGTAGAGTGTTTAACTGCAATTGTGTGAAATTCACTTTCAAAAACATGCGTAGGGCGACGCTCCCTCCCTTTCTTATCTTTTTGTTTCATTTTCTGTGACTGCATTGTGTGGTCTTTTCTTTCATATACAAGTGTAGACTATCGCTTTCATCTTTTCTAATCTTGTAGATTCGTTGTTAGTTTCGTTATTAGATTCGTTGTTAGGAGTAAATGTGAGTAATTTGAGATTTTTTTATGCATATGTTATGTACGTTGAGGAAGGAAAATGAATGGTAAGAGAATAGGAATGATGTGATTGAAAGTTTGTTGTGTGATAATGTTTTCGAGCGAAATAAATGAATGAGTTTATATGGAGTGATCTATAAATGTGGTTGAAGTGAGGGTGGTGTGTTTGGATGAAAATGTTTGGTGATGGCTGGTTGTTTGATGGGTGTGATGAGTGAATGTTTTATGAGTGATTTTAGGGTTCGTGCTACCCCATTTGTTGGGATATAGCGTGAAGATATGTATGTATGTATGTATGTATTATTTATTGAGCTTATGGCTTCTCTGAATTATCTCGCTATGTTGGGGGTTGTGATGACATATCTGGGTAAATTACTAGATGAATGTTCGTCTGGGATATATTTGACCTTTATATCTCATCCCTCGCAAGCGTCAGCGTTTTTGTGTAAACTTGGGCATGTGAACTGTTATTTGTGATTCAACGCAACGATATCACCCTTTTATCCCTTGTCCACACATTCCATGGAAAACAACAATTAGTTAGTGGTTCTTTGGCATTTATCGAGACAAGTTTTCTCTCGTTTACATGTACAAGATGTAGTCTGGCCAAGTAATTTATATAAACTATAAGTAATACTTTTATTCATACGTTGTTGTTGTTTGCCATTGTCGATCAATTTGTTTAACTTTAAAATTCGTTTGTAAATTTTATTATTTCATTTCATGTTTTAAATTTATATTTTTACACAAGTTTGTCCATTTATTTCATCGACTAATTAACTTTATTTAATAAAATCATAATCAATCTAAATGGTTTTACATTGCCTATCGATTTGAGAATATAATAACGCGAAGCTCTATTTGGCGTTATACCCTTCGTCGTCCAAACATTATCAGTTTCTCCCGATTCCATTTCACATTATTCGATGCCTTCGACTTTTTTGTCGTAACATAATTAGCAGTTCTTCAAGGTCTACTTTGTCAAATGCAGCTTTTAAATCCAAAGAACATATAATTTTCCTCTTTCTTTAGCGATTTCTCGTTCAATTATGCGACCATCGCCAATATTTTCTTTATTAATATAATTACAAAAAAAAACTACAGATCAAAACTTATTTTATGCTTTCAAGATATGGCTCTGACAGCTTAATACAAGATATTTTAAGTGTTCTAGACCCAGTTTTGTATAATTCCAGTTATAAGTTGGTAGTTATCATGTTATGATGGAGCAGCAGTTAGAAAGATGTCTATTTACTAATTTTGTATACTGCTCTGCTCATCAATTCGCGTAGTTTATTTTTGTTTTTTTGGAAATTTTCAAAAAGTTCTAGATTTTTTCAAAAATGCTTCAAAATGTATTGCAGTCCTGGACAAAATTATTCAAAGAAAAAATTTCTCATGGTACCGCAACTCGTTGCAATATTAATATTCGAATCATTAATGTTTCATATGAATATAGATAATCCCATTTGTCTGTTTTGGTTAACTTTTTAATGACGTAATACCACATGTAGATATTTCATTCAACCAATTATAGGTCAAAACTGATCCGTTAGTCTAACACAAAATTAAGTGGATCACCATCAAGAAAGCAAGAAATTTGTGCACTTCATCATCATTTAAGAAAATACGTAAAAATGATAACGAAATAAACCATCGTGCCGCAGCAATAAGAGTGTGTAAACAAAAAATCCGTACAAACTTTATAACTTTATTATTTAACTTACAAAAAGCAAGAAATTAAAACAACTTTATCATTGTATAAAATACAATGCACCAAAGTACGCCGTTAATCTCACTTTCGTTGAAAATCTAGTTAATAATGCCGCAAAATTCTCTTTTTTAAAGTGGCGAAGTTTATTTTAATTCCTGAGTAGTTTTGGCTTCCTAACGCTCTTCGTAAACCTTTTGTTTAAATAGGTACCAAAATATTGTACTAAATTGTATTAACCCGTAAATGGTAATATACGTCTGTGGGACGGATAGTTTTAAACTTTTTACGCTAATTGTCGCTAATTGTCGCTTTGAAACCTCCTTCTTCCAGCTATGCTTCAGTTGATCATAACCTTGGTGGTGTTTGTTTATCTTTGACGATAGTTACCTGTTTCACTATAAATTTAGCATTTGGAAATAAGTCATCCTGCTTTACATCTAATTGCTTGAAGTGTTCCAAAAAAATCTGTGTGTGTAAAATTTGCAAATTTGTTTGATTTTTAATTAATATTGATCATGTGTATATTATTTATTCTTTAATTTTTATTTTATTACATTTTTTTAATGTTCAAAAATTTTAATTATATTATTTTTATTTATGTAATAATATTGACATTCTTTACTAAATAAAAATTATAATCATGTTATACTAAACAAAAATACCCTAAATACAGAACCACAATCTAATTAGCATAGAAAATTGATGTTTGTAAGTAATAAGAACAATAAAAAAAACCTTAGTCTTATAGACGAATTTTACTGGGAGTGTGTGTCAGGGAGATGTTACCATTTACGGGTTAAGCCGAAAAAATGGATAGAGCTAATTAATGGACAAGGGCTTAAGTTGTAAAAAATTCTTTTATTGAAGAATGGACAAAATGGACAAAAGAATGGCCAAAACGTTGTCCATTCTTCTAAAAGAATGTTTTACAACTTAAGTCCTTGTCCATTAATTACTTCGGTACCAAAATCATTCAATAGGCTTTAATTGGAGAACATTAAGCAGCACTGTAATGGAACGTTGCCATTTCGGCCATCATCATAATACTTTCGGTTTCTTATTAATACGTTACTTTCCTTTAATATATTGCTTACATATACATGTGAAATTTTGAAACTGTAATTTTTAAAATTCACTCAAACTAACGCGCCAAAACAAAATGAGTATCAGTCGCAATCAAACAGAATTTTTAGCTGCGCTTCTATATGGACTTGAGAATTGCAGTTCAGACATTCTCAGCGCTGGTGTGTCTCTAGAGTTGTACACCAGTGGTTTTCAAAATGTTGGTCGCGACCCCTTGGGGATCGCGAAAACATTGAAGGAGAGTCGTCGGATGCTATTTAGTAATTGTAAAAAAACATTTATTCAAAGATTCATCCAGTTGCACCGCGTTTACTTAAATTTTAAATGAAAAATGTCACATGTTTAACAGCACTGTTAATTTGACAGTTCATCTTAATAAAAATGTTGTTCATTAAAAGAAAACGAAATATTTTATATAATAATAATAATATATTTTTTTAAGAACTATACTAAAATTCTTAATGAAAAGTTTTATCTTTACTAATTTCTAAAATTGTTTTTCTATTTTTGTAATACATATTATTAAATCAGCCTTTTACAAATTGCAATTTTGATCACATAAAAAGTAGGAGGTCGTGAAAGAATTTATTTGTGATTTTTGTCTCCAAGGGAGTCATGGTTCCGAATAGTTTGAAAACCAATGGTTTAAAGCATATGACCGATGTTCATAGGTCCCAGGTTCAAATCCTGGCGGTATCCCAATTTTGCTCTGTATAATTAAATTAGATTTCATCAATCGTTTACTTAAAATGCTAACTAAATATCAATTGGTAAATATTCTCCTCCTTAAATAACTGTGTCATTACAGACGACGCTTGTGTCAAGTCTTTCAGTACATGAAAGAGTCACAGGATCGAGGCTGGCTATGACACATAACAAAATAGAGAGAAGAACTGAAATAAGGAGCATCAAAGAGCGTCGAGGAACTCATCGATGAAACAACAGAATGCATCCTGACTGATAAAATAAACAAACACGAACGATTAGCACAAAGCAAAACCAAAATGACAGCCCACGCTAACATGAAATGAGACACAATACTACGTGTGAAATGAGACACAATAATACGTGCGAAATGAGACACAATCGTTTTATCGAGGAACACCTCGATGGAAATAGAGGAGCCTTTATTTTTCATCGATGACGGGTGCGTTCTGTTGTTTCATCGATGAGCTCCTCGACGCTCATTGACGCTCCTCGACCAGTGTGCCATTGGCATAACTGATTATGTGATCAAAATTGCAGTTTGTAAAAGGCTGATTTAATCATGTACATTACAAACATAGAACCACAATTTCATAAATTAGAAAAAGAAAAAATTCTCATTAAGAATATTGGTATAGTTTCTTAGGAACTTTGATATGCTGGTATAATAGTTTGAAGAATTAATTGTATTTTACTATCAAGCTTGTAATCAATTATTGCCAGTTGCATCGCCGTTACTAAAATTTTTATAAGTTTTCCTTAAATGAACAAGATCTTGCCGAGATGAACTATCAAATTAATTATTTAACATTGCTGTCAAACATTTGATTTGATATTTTTCATTTAAGTAATCCCTAAAATTTAAATAAAAGTGTGCAATGAAATAAATCTTTGGAAACATGTATAAATTTGTAATTAGCGTCTGGCGACCCCCCTTCAATGTCTTGGTGGCCCACAGTTTGAAAATCACTGGTTTAAAGCATATGACCGGAGTTCATAGGTCCCAGGTTCTAATCCTGGCGGTATCCCAATTTTTATATTTATAAATTAATTTGATTTCAACAATTGTTAAATATTTACTTAAAATACTAATTAAATTTAGAAAATATATCTACAGATACTTGTTACAAATATTTAACTTAGCACTGCATGATACGACATAATGAAATCAATATTCTCAGAAATAACAAATGCAAAATATGCTTACATCAAATTTACCCCTATTTGAGTTGTAACTGAGCAAGGAATAATGAGTCTTTCTGTCGCCATTCTCGTTCATCTCAACGACCACGTCGTTTAAGCCTGAAACAAACACGAATCACTTTATGTCACCATGGTCTACTGTACCGTAATTGCACAGCTCTCGAAATGCCTGATTCCGTTATCCCTAATTATGATGGATAGGAATGCAAATATTTATTTTAACCGAGGAATTATTCAGTCCCTACCAGATTCGCAATTATGTGAGTGGTTTTTCGAAAACAAAACTTATCATAAATGAACAACGGAAATTACTTACTTCTGCTGTAATTAATTTTGAAAAATACTGTCTCTTTAACAAAATGAATTATTTCAACATTTTTATTATGATACTTATGATCTATGTGATATGATTCGGTTGAATCATTTTAAAATATCACTAGATCTCATGTTTCAAATTATATATTTGTTATTATCTTTAACTATGTTTTTATCTATAATACAATGATTAATTAACAAGTAAATTAAAAAATCGAGTAAATAGTTAACAAATACATTCACAAATTAAGTTAAATTTGATTCAGATAATATTCTTCATAATTCAGGTTCAAATAAACATCTTTCAGGTATTAGAGAGAGAATGAAAAATAAAATGGAAAGTGTTTTACATATAACACTCGGCAGGAAGTCAATAAAAATTGATCGCATATTGTTGGTCGGCTATGATTATGTACAAAAACTTGTAAGGTTATATGAAGAAATACGAACAGTACTAGCTTTTTTATGGCATATATGTGAGGTTTTCTTTCGCGAATTTTCAACTAAAAAGCACTTCTAGCGAAGGGAGGTGTAATTACGGAATAAATCATATTCATTTTTGTTTACTGTCAGAACAAAATATAAGTTTAATTAATTAATTAAAACCGTTAAATGAAAGAAAATAAAAATCAGATAGCATTAATTAAATAATAAAGTTGAATAATAAAAATTTTACAGACAGGAACAAATTTATTCATCGATATAATAACTAGAGATGGGCGAATATCACCCGCGAATATTTGAATACCTCGAATACTGAAAGAATTCGATATTCGAAAACATTCGAATACCTCGAATATCGTGTACTTCAAATTAAAACAGCGCTGCTTTCAATACTTTAATGAACTCAGTTGACAGTTGTACAGTTGCCACTTGACAGCTAAAGAAAACTAGCTTTGTTTTAGGTTCATGTTTACTTATTTACTTTATTTCAGTCATTGCATAATTCATAATAATAATGATAATTTAATTATGGGGTAGGTGGCTCAGTGGTATCGAGTCGGTCTGTGGATCTTGAGAATCCTGGTTCGATTACCACAACTAGGGGTGTTCGATTATTGTTTTCAATAATCGATTATCGATTACTCTCAAATAATCAATATTTCGATTAATCTATAATCGAAACTTTGATAATCGATTAATCGATATATAGAATATGTTTTATTAATTGATACTTCGGTCCAGTGAAGTCGTCTGTTAATTCATGACAACAGAACTTATTATTAATGAAATTACATGTAAAAGAATTTTCAATAAATAAGAAAAATCTAAGAAAAGAGTGTTTTGATTGAACTGGTCTTTCGATAATAAGTTTTGTAGTATATGAAAGAGAGTATAATAGTTTCTTCTTCAATGAACGCTCGATATCATTACAACAGCTGCTTATAATGAAATAATTAGGAAAAACACACAATTCGAATTTTCAACTCATTTTCAAATATGCAGACGCCGAATTTTCTTAGTGGTCTTTTGAATTTCGTAGAATTCCAGGAAATTCATTTTGATCCTTTGTTGATGTTGATAATATACAGGAGTTTTACACTTTGCAAATAAAATATCCTTCATAGTTTATAAACAGCTGGGCAATTAAGAAACACAAATTTCCAATAGCAGTCGAACAGTGCCATTAAGCAAGTAATTCTACAATTTATGTTATGACCTCTGACAAATGGACGCTCTAATTGTTTTTTACCTTGGCTTTTTTACTGAAAAATAATTCGACTAAACGACAAATCTATAATCGGAATATGTTCGACTAATCGAAAAATTGATAATCGATTAATCGAAAAATCAATAATTGGTAAAAATTGATAATCAATAATCGGAATATAATCGATTAATCGATAATCGGAGTATAATCGATTAATCGATTATTTGCCGATAAATCGATTATTTCGCACAGCTCTAACCACAACCGACAAACAATATTCACAACATTGAAATTACTCCTGTAACTCCTCCTCCACTAACATCTTTGATGGCTGGTAACCACATTTCACGTGCATAAATATCACATACCAAGTGCCACACCCAGTTATGGGTAAAAGGCGTTATGATATATTTATTTATTTTATTTTATTTATAATTTAATCAATATTTATTTATTATTATTTACAATTATAAATTTCATTTGTATATATCTTTTTTTAGCCCTTTTACTAGATTTTCTGTTGGGCAATAATGTATTATTATTATTATTATTATTATTATTATTTTTAAATTTTAAAATAAATAACTATTCGGAGTATTCGAGTATTCGAATATTCGCGATTTGATTAATTCCAGAAATTTTATATTCGCTCGCCTCTACTAATACAAACAAGTAAAAAATTGCTTGCTGAACGAAAACAAAATTGGAAATCATTATAGTAGTATAGTATACAAAAAACAGAACTTCAAAATAGTCCATTACAATACAAGATCGGTAAGTGCTATGAGACCCGTAGAGTCGAGTTTTTCTAATTTTCGATTCCTGCTATCAACAACTTAACGATCAAGTGTTGTATACAAATTTTTGCGCTACCGATATTATTTAAAAATAACAATGTATTTAAATATTTTAATCTGTCAGAATTTTGACAGAGGGCACACGATTATTATTTATGTAGTGACCAAACAACGACAGTTAAATAAGAACTATCTACCAGTAGGGTACTGCAATGAACCAGAACAGGGTTTTTTGCATTGTTTCCATAACAGTAAATAGATACCATGGCAGATAACAGTGCGGGAAACAAGCAAAAATAGATTGGTAGCGCAAAAATTGTTTGTAAATCAGTGTTAAAACTATATTCTACTGAATAAATTTGGAGAAAAATAAAAATAGCAAATCCGTAAAAATATATAAATATCTAAAAATATAACTGACAGTAATAATGCAATCAGCGCTATCTCTTAGCAGATAAAAATTCCAAAAACATCCTGGATATTAAAGTTGACTTCACATATAAACTAAGAAATAAACACACTCTTCGATGTAATAATAACATTACCTACCTCTAAAGGTTTTATTATACATTTTGCATACCAACGAATATCCATTGATGGTGGTATTGGTATTTGCTTCAGGTCCGCCATCTTGTATGAAATCTTTCAGTACAGTTAAGTAAAGTATCATGGCGTCATAAAATCCAGAAGAATAGTTGGACTTCACATTTATTTCTGTTAAATTCGAATTGGTGTTATTTTTCTCTTCAGATAAACCAGTTAATGTGATTACGTTTTTATACGCATCTTTCAATTGTTGGGTTACAGTATGATTGTATTTATTGTTTCTCCATGGTTCATCTAGATATGGTGCTCTAAGAATTAAATGATTTCAAAAAATATGAATAAGAAATAGCAATGCCGCCGAGACGAGATTTTTTCCTCAATCGCGTCTCGTATCGAGTTATTATTCGAGATCGAGTTTAAGATAAAATCTCGAGGTCAAATTCTTGCTCGAGACGAGATTATGGTCTCAAATTCGAGACAAGATAGACGAAATCTGAAATCTCGACTTTTTTTAACAATTTAATTTAAAAAATGAAAAAAAAATACAAAAAACAAATATACTGTTTAAATTACTGACATTGCGACATTGCTGCTTTTTAAAACAAATATTGAACTATTACAGGTTTACCTGCAAATTTTATATGTTACGGATGTTTATAAGGTACCTTACAGAAATTATAAATCAATTGAAAAGTCTTAAGTGATTTAATTTAGTTATTATAGTATGTATAAAAAATTGTTTCTCTTTTTGTAATCATACATATCTATATGAATATAACAAAAAGAAATTGAATTTATATTTATAACTAAACATACAAATAATTGTGTGTGTATTGCATATAAATAAGATATAAGCTTCTTATTAGATTTGAAGAAGAGGCCTTTTAGAAATTATTAACTAATAAAGTTTCTGGTAATCTCACAGATTTTAGAGATTTATGGCTACGAAGAAGAACTTGATATAATGAAATAATACATTGTATTATTTGTTGAACGCAATTGTTTTAATTAGTATGTACGAATATGAACAAGTTATATTGTAACAATATATTTCATTTATTTATAGTTAAAAATAAAACTAATATAATTTTTGATATATCAACAAGAGATTATCGAGATTTCGATTTCGAGATCGAGATTTATTTTGAATCTCGCATGTCAAGATCAAGATCAAAATAAATCTCGAAAATAAAAAATGATCGAGATCGAGATTAACCAAATTTTCGACAAATCTCGTCTCGTGGCAATACTAGTAATAAAACATAAGAACAATTCACTTAAAATAGGGCAGTTACTGATTACGAATCTGATTTGTGACTTCATAATGTTAATAAAACTAATGTCCGACAGTTAGTTCAAAGTATACACAGTTATATCTATTAATTTTAAATTTTTATGGAGTAAGTGGCTCAGTGGTATCGAGTTTGACTGTGAATTTGAGAACCCGGGTTCGATTTCCACAGCCGACAAGCAATTTTCACCACATTAAAATTACCCCTAACTAACATCTTTGGAAGGCGTGATTTGACGACTGATAACCGCACTTCATATACTTCAGTAAATCACTTACCGAGATCGGGTGGTGCTTGGTAAGCGTGGCCATAGGGATTTAACATCTAAAATCATAATGTTGTAATTTCCTGCTTCCCTAACGTTTTTGGGCAAAAAAATCTTGAAATAAACTTTTAGGGCATAACATTCTGCAGCTAATTCAATTCACAAAACTAATTTTGTGATGATACAAATTAGATCTGAAAATGCCTCGAAACTATCGATAGCCATGGAATTGTAACAAAATAACAAATTAATTTCTTCATATTGTTATCTTCATTCATTTCAACAATTTTAAGAGAAAACATCAAACATTTGTTTAATTTTGTTTCAAGTATTTTTGCATAAAATAATTAGGAAAACAGGAAATTATAACATTATGATTCTACATGTTAAATCCCCATATTCACCCTCACCAAGCACCACCCGGTATATATTTTTTACATATCAATGTAGGTACAAATAATGCTACAGAGGGAAAAATCATCACCAGTAATTAAATAAGATATTTTGTTTCTTTTATGTTCGTATTTTGTATGAAGATTGCAATATTTTTTTCTATATAGTACGGAATAAGATATAAGATTCAACCATATTATAAGAATAATTTGTTGTTTATTCATTCCTAAATATCAGTACTTTGCCACTATTTTCAATGAATTTCAAATAGAAATTCGTCATATCTTACGTGCTATCTAATTCAATGTTGAAAAATACATATTCGCCTCCGTACATCATAGAATCCAAAGATAATGCTGCCAATAAAATTTTATGTACCCTTTCTCGAGATGCGCACATCACTATAACTGAAATTTAATTCACAATCAGTAAGTTATCAATCATTTTTCTGTCTTTGTTAGTCAAAATAATCATACATTACAAGTAAAATGTTTTTATTTTGTATCTATAAATTTATTACTTATAGACCTATTACTATTTTTAAACTATAATAGTTATTTATGACACGCTGAAATAAGCAGCTTTTCAGAGGAATACAAGAAATTACCGGACAAGTCAAAGTCGAGCTCGGCAATTGCATGTGTACGAAAAGATTTTTCGTCCGCGTGTCATTCATTAGTTTTTATTCGGTTGTAAGGAATTTGTTTATGAATTTTCTTAAATTGTATTATTTTAGTGACCGAAAAGTCCAAGACCGAAATAGTATATTTTTCACCAAGGGAGAGAAGTATAATTGAAGCACGAAGCTACATTACACCGAAGTAAAAACACTTCTCGCACGAGATGTATACTATTTTTTCCACGACCCCAGTATTTAAAATGAATATTTATTCTTATGAACAATAAAAAATTTATAAATAAATCAATACACAATTTAAATTTGTTTAATTTTTTTTTCTTACCTTAACAACGGGAGTAAAATATTCTTCGCAACGGGACTAAAATACACTTTTTCTCCCGTCGTTATTGGCAACGGGAGAAAAGCATACTTTCTCTCCCGTTGTTATTAGCAACGTCATGATTTTGATGCCATTGAAACCGACTTTTACATCCGGTCGTGGAAAAAGTACTTTTCGCCTTAGACCGAAAAGTATTTTACGGACGCTAAAATAATATCACCTAGCAACCACAGTAAACATTAATACTTCACTGAAAATTTATCTTTTCGTACTAATTAATATTCTAACCATAAAACGTCACTTTTTGTCAAAAACGAATATCTTCAATTCTTATCAGAAAGTTAATTGTTATTAATATCGTCCGTAAACATTGCATTATTATGGTTGAATGGAATTATAAAATTCTCGTTTATATATTTGTAACACTTTTATGTAAGAGAAACAAGTTGTATGACAATAAATAATTGTATAAACAAAAATGAATAAATTATTGAAGTTTCAAATAAAAGCTGAGATCAAAGTAATATATGTTGCCATCAGAATAAATGAAAATGTTTTACAAATAAATAAAATTGTAACTAAGAAATAAATAAACATTTGTAGATTAATTTTCAAACAAAGGCAAGTTTAATTCAATACTGTCCTGTCTCGATTGATAATGTACCTATTTTTTTTTTCATGAACATGAGCAATATTTATCAATATTTTAGCAATTTTAATTATTCCTTTTTTATAAAAGCCTAATATTCACTTGAATCAAACAGAAGGAAGTAATTGTTTATTCTCTTTGATTTTTGAAAAATGGTTAATACGATAGTTAATATTATTTCTACTTGTGTTTTGTTCGTAAGGCAGCAATTATAGGTTTTTTTTATTGTATTTATATTCAATCGTCTACCTCATAAATGTCTGATTATGGTACTTCGTAAAGAAAACAATATTTTATATACAACCAGTAATAGTTATTTACGATATAAGTATCTTAATGTGTTGTATTACGAAACGAGATAGGAAAATTATCCAACGAGTTCGCAAGTCGAGTTGGAAAACCAATACATTACGATACGAATATCGTGCCACGTTTTTTCTACTATCGTGAATTTTATTCAAAAATATAATCAAAATTAATATTTTGACGTTTCATAAATAAAAACGTTAATGAAATTACAAAAAAAAACAGTTGCCATGAATTTTGATTCTTATGTTTATTAATGGATATATATATATATATATATATATATATATATATATATATATATATATATATATATATACTTTACCGCAGTAATGCGGCAAAATGTGTAATTACGACAATCAAAATAGTTAGATAATTTTGATATATGGAAAGTAGCCCTAGTGAAACCTCTGGCAAAATGCAAAAATCCAGTGGGCTATAATGATCTCAGACCTATTAGCATCCTACCAACTCTATCAAAGATCTTAGAGAAAATTGTAGTTCGA
The DNA here is from genome assembly GCA_911728475.2 of Pterostichus madidus. NCBI lineage: Eukaryota > Metazoa > Arthropoda > Insecta > Coleoptera > Carabidae > Pterostichus > Pterostichus madidus. The sequence goes on along the minus strand of OU452311.1, from coordinate 20,973,526 downwards.
CAAGTGAATTTACATTTAACGAACTGCAAAATTCTTCCCGACATTCAGTCAGGGTTTAGGAAAGGTTTCAGTACTACTACTGCTCTTATAATATAATAAAATTTGAAAATAGATAGTTTTTCATTTATAGAAATGGGCTTTATTCTTACTACTTTTACATGTTAGTAGTTTCTTTTGTTAAAAACAATTTTTTTCCGTTTGTATATAAATTATCGTATATAATACGTGAGTAAAGTGTCATTATTTGCCTCAAGCGATTGCATCAATCTTCACTCTCGACAAATAATGACGGAGTTTACCCCCTTGTTATGTAAACTACTATTATTTACATTTAAATAGGTAATATTTTATAATTTTGTGATTACTATTTCAAGATGACATGGTAAATAAAAAGGCTAAAACAAGTCAATATTTATTCTATTCTGATCTCGAGGCCAAGTAATGATATCTCGAGAGCTAGTACAGGTATGTTACAGCTAAATTAATAGACAAACGTCGCCGGAAGTAGACCATTTTCACACTGTTCTTGCTTTTCGAAAACATACGATACATAGGTTACTGGATATAGTGAAAGCTGATTTTGGTAGATTTATCTGTTTCAAATAATTTCTGAATAATCGCATGCCAAGAGAAATGTTTTGAATAAAATATTGTTGCACAAAACTAGAGTTATTCATTAGTAATTTTTTAAATAAATATGACTTCATAAACAAAACAAACAAAAATCATCCATTCGCAGGATAAAGCAATACTCGACGTCTCTAGATTTGTTTGTTTCATGAATTAATTATTCCAAGTTGAAAGAATATACAGGGTGTTATGTAAGCATACCGCCAACGCTTAACTGCTAAGTCAGAAGGGCAAAAGAAGCCGTAATTCACTATTGTTTCTTTTCTGCAGTCTTTCGTTTAATTGCAGGAGGTCTTTTAATTCGTCCAATTAAATCACTACTTTTATTTAAGAATCAAATCAGATACCAAGTTACATCTTTATTGTCGATTGTATTATTTGTCAAATTTGATGTTTAGATCAGTGGCTTAACATATTAGTCAAACAAGTTAAGAAGAGACAGATTTATTAAAAAAAACTTAACGTGAAATTACAACAGATATTTTAAAAAATCAGCGTTTTGATGCACATATAATCTCACACGACGCTCTAATAATCTTTATGTGTCCATTCTTTCAAAATTATGACAATTTTTGATACGCTGGACATTACTGCTTAGAAAAGTCACAATTGACATTGAGAATTGCACTGAAAATGAGCTGCGATTGGTCCTTTTAATATCTCTTTTGCGAGTTAATGGAACCTCAGCGGAAGATACAAAAACATATTTGATACTCCTTCAATCCTCCTTATTTACCATGTAAAGCGTTGGCGGTACATTTTCATAACATCCTGTACAAGCTTGATGAGACAAAATGCAGACGACGGATTAAATGAAATTGGTAAGCCAGGATAGAAATCTTTGACGATGTTGGCTTGTTTAAAGTTTTGTTATTGTATATTTATACCACAGAGAAGTTGTGTTTATAGAAATTTGATTTCTGGATATTTTTAATGGGCCGAATGACATTATTTTAAACTTTTATAATTAGATTTCCTAGCTAAAAAAAAATTCAGTTGCAAAAGTTAAATTGTACGACTTTTCAGCCAATAGTTATAATAATAATTTTCTATTATTTTACTGAGCATCCCATATATAAACCTAGTGCCTATTATTTCTACAGAACATTTTTAAATTTATTACTAGGAGAAATTATTATTGACTCAGCAAAACATAAAGTAACCTAGAAAGCGAATTAATTACTATGTCAAATATTTAAATACATAGTAATAGAATTACTTACCAAGATAAAATTTTTTACTTAGCGTATCTAATTTCAACATAACAATATTTTTTTATACTTAATATTGTCATTTTACAAAAAAAATTATAATACTGTGCGAATAAATTGTTGCGAGTACAAAACCGGTCAACAAAGAAATTAAAACGTTGGTTTAAAGACTTGCAAAATGATATTTCTTTGATAATTTAACCAACCTTGTACCTGCCATCATTTGCCATCATTTGTATCGGAGAGAATACAACTGTTGTTATTGTTGAATTCCTAATACTTGCTTTTCCGCGAGTGGACCAAAAACGATTGGCCCCCTCTGATCTGACAAAATATCCTTTACCGCTGCCACCAATTTGTAAGCCTCCCTTATTTAAAAGGAGAATTAACAAATAATTTATATGGGTTCTTGTCAGACCGGAGAAAGGACAAGTACTAGGTTTTTGTAAATAAGTTTGTACTTACAATTTGGTTCAACAAATAACAAAGATTTATTCACACTTACTACATGGTTGGTGTTGTCAAGTTCCTACTGAACTCTCGTATTGACTATCTGACTATCGACTATACTGAGTGACTGTACTCACTGTGTGACTACTCTCGTTATAACTAACCTAACGCTACTATATATCTAATTACAAAAGTACTAAGTCAGCAAATAGTTAGCTACTTACGTCAATGAATATTATTTAGAATACTTGACCTCATTACAACATGCTCTACTTTACTTAATTGTATTCACTAAGAATGTGCTGACTTTGACTTGTTACATTCCTCCCTTTTTTAAACAATTTGCTTCCTGCAAAGGGGCACAATTTACATATTACACAAAACATCATTTAACTATTATTTCCTTGTTACATACCCTTTTTTATACCTTAATTTTTACTAATTTTAAATTAAATATACATAAACACAAAACACTTTTATCACTTGTACCATCCATAAAATAGTCCAAATAAACACCACCATCGTCTTATGTTTATTTTATAACGCACAACACTAGAATAAAATTGAAGTTTATACCTCGTATCTCGTTCTTTCTTGTGGTTATTTGTGAATGTCGAATTTGGTTTGAATTTCTTCTTGTAGTACTGCTGGTGTCGTCTAAATCTCGAATCTCGTTTGCTCGTACTTCTTTTCTTCTTTCGGCCATCTGTTGTGGAGTTCTTCAATTGATGTGGATTCTTCCTATCGTACTGTTTTCTTTGTTCTTTATTTCTCTGAAACTGTTTGCTGCTTTCGAACTTAATGCTGATCTGTCCAACTTCGTCATTTCCTACATTAACCGCTTGTGAAATTTCCTCAATACCCGTACCCTCTATTAAGCCATCATTTTTAACCCCTGATGCTTCTTTTTCCTCCCTATTTACCTCGTAAATTTCCGGAGCTTCTTCGGTAACGGCGTCATTAGGTCTCTCTTCACTGCTACGGTCTTCTTCTGAACTCACTTGTTGGGAATCATCCTCATTCTCGTCTATTTCAGCAATATTTTCTCTTTCTCTTTCTTTAATTTCTTTACAAAGACAGTACTTTTTCTTAGGCATCTTACATCCAAAACATCTTAATACTCCATCGTCCATCGGAATGCCATCTAAATGGTCATAAATCATAAGAGCTGCCTCTTGGTCACCGGATATTTCCGCCATTCTTAACATATTAAAGAACCACGTAATTTCCTTCACCTCTTTTAATTCTTCCGCGTCTATTTCTTCTGTATTTTTCTTGGTTTGGCCTGTTGTTTCTGCTTCTCGTCTGTTATACTGTGTATCATTTTCAATGTCTTCTTCATTATGATTATCATAAAAATTTGACTGCTGACGCTGATACTTATGCTGACGCTGATCCTTATGCTGACGCTCACGTTGACAATGCCTGGCGTAATGGTTGCCATTGCAATTATAACACTGAACTCGGTTTCTTCTATAATGAGTGTCGTCATCTTCTCTCTGGTAGTCGTAGTAATCGCCTCTCTGATCATTGTAGTTTTCTTCATCCTGGTAATTGTATTTTTCTTCCCTCTGATAATGGTTATTTTCTTCCCTCTGATAATGGTAATTTTCTTCTCTCTGGTAATTGTAATTTTCTTTCCTCGGATAATTGTAATTTTCTTCCCTCTGGTAGTTGTAATTTTCTTCCCTCGGATGATTGTAATTTTCTTCCCTCTGGTAGTTGTAATTTTCTTCCCTCGGATAGTAGTAATTTTCTTCTCTCTTGTGGTAGTAATTTTCTTCCCTCTGGTGGTAGTAATTTTCTTCCCTCGGATAATTGTAATTTTCTTCCCTCTGGTAGTTGTAATTTTCTTGCCTTGGATGGTAGTAATTTTCTTCCCTATGATAATGGTAATTTTCTTCTCTTGGATAGTAATTCGCTCGTTGACGCTGATGCTGTTGCTGACACTGCCTGGCATAGTGGTTGCCATTGCAAATGTAACATTGTACAGAGCGTCTTCTCTCGTTGTAATTTGATCTTCTTTGGCCGTACATCTTTCTTGAGTCACTTACTTGCTTGTTGTCATTGAATCCATGCTTCTCAATTTACCAAACATTTAGTTCGTGTAGTTTGGAAAAAAAAAATTCGCAAATCGCTGCCATCATTTGTATCGGAGAGAATACAACTGTTGTTATTGTTGAATTCCTAATACTTGCTTTTCCGCGAGTGGACCAAAAACGATTGGCCCCCTCTGATCTGACAAAATATCCTTTACCGCTGCCACCAATTTGTAAGCCTCCCTTATTTAAAAGGAGAATTAACAAATAATTTATATGGGTTCTTGTCAGACCGGAGAAAGGACAAGTACTAGGTTTTTGTAAATAAGTTTGTACTTACAATTTGGTTCAACAAATAACAAAGATTTATTCACACTTACTACATGGTTGGTGTTGTCGAGTTCCTACTGAACTCTCGTATTGACTATCTGACTATCGACTATACTGAGTGACTGTACTCACTGTGTGACTACTCTCGTTATAACTAACCTAACGCTACTATATATCTAATTACAAAAGTACTAAGTCAGCAAATAGTTAGCTACTTACGTCAATGAATATTATTTAGAATACTTGACCTCATTACAACATGCTCTACTTTACTTAATTGTATTCACTAAGAATGTGCTGACTTTGACTTGTTACACCTTTTATAGTTCTTGTGATAGCAATGGTGGAACACATAAATTGAACATCCTGTATATTTTATCATTTCACCCAAAAAAAGTAACCGCTGGGCGAATTATCATTCAATATATGTGAAATTTAACTTTTGTAACTATATTTTTTACCTAAAGTCATTATAAAAGTTTAAAAAACAATAATTTCTATTGACTGATTTAATACTTACTACCATAATTGACTCCAATATCTTTCTTCAAGAATTCTTCGATACTAAATGTAGATAAACCTAAATCACCATCCTTATATTGGAATTCTTGAGCTATAGTTTCCATAGTATTTTTGAGTTCTTGAGCCAAAGTTTGCATCATGAATGAGCATGTGCTCATGCCAGCCACTTGTTTTTGACCTTCTTTGTCGTATAAAAATGCTACTTTATGCCAGTTATAACTAAAATCGTAATTAGTTTAACGCACAAAAGTTATGTGGTGTTTCAATTTACCTCAATGCTATTTTTGTAAAGAACTGTGATAATCCTTTGGAAGATAACAAGCCAGTTCTAACTAACATATAATATTCATCTTCACATTTCGTTTTGTCTTTGTCGAAATCGCTGGAAAATCCTCCTGCTGTTAATAGGGGTGTACCGAAAAACTGTACGATACGACTGACTGTTGCTACAATAAAAATGTAAACATTAGCTCAGTGGCAATGCGTCGGACAGCGGATTTGAGAATACGAGTTCGATTCCCGCAGCCGACACACTGACTTTCATCACTTTAAAATAAGCCCTGTGATTCTCGTGCATAATAGTATATTAAAATACAAGCTACAGAAGGCCACTTATTCTAGCAAAAGTTCAAACGAACGAGTACTACAATTACCTTCTGTGTTTTGTACTATTTTCTCTGTTTCGGCTTTTATTTATACAATTTCTTTATAAAATTGTTGCCATTTTTCATTAAGAGAAATTTTTGCTAGAATAGTTAAGTTGGTGACAAAAGGTGTATTTCATTTGTCACTTGCTTCACTTAAATTAGTTCAGATAAATTAGACAACATGACTAAATTACTGAATTAAGCACATTGATGCACTTATTGGGATGTATTACTATCAGTTATATCTGAGTGAGTAAATCTAGTACTAGAAATAAAGTGAACGAAGTAACCTAGTGAAATAAATAAGTGATTTGGTTCAGTAAGTGTAAGCTAGATCTGATACAAATGACAAATGGAATACGCCTAATGATATTTGTATAAATTGTATTTTTTTTATTTTGTCTGTTGCCTAGGTATTTTATGTGTTTAATGCAGTTATACCAATGTATGATAACAATATGTCACCAAAAATAGTGTAAGAATGAAGCTCATTCTAATGCCGAAACAGAGAAATATATGACTTACCGAGATCTGCTATAGCAGAGTGCCACACCTAGTAATAGGTAAGAGGCGTGATGATATATTTTTTTTAACTTGTTAACAATTTAACAAGTCAATACTTTATCTCCAGAGTCTTATTGAATAATAATTGAACCATACTTAGTAATGCATATTAGGTACATATTGTTAACTAATTGTAAGTAGAAACTAAAAAAATTTTCTATTTGGGCGGGGGAAAGGGCATATATATATATATATATATATATATATATATATATATATATATATATATATATATATATATATATATATATATATATGCCTGTGAATCCTGAGAACCGTGGTCCGATTCCCACTGGCGACAAACATTTTCACCACATTAATACAACTCCTGTGGCTCCCCCTCCACTAACATCTTTGGGGGCCGTGATTTGACGGCTGGTAACCGCACTTCACGCGCAAAAATATATCACTTACCGAGATCTGCTTCAGCAGAGTGCCACACCCAGTAATGGGTAGAAGGCGTGATCATATGTTTATTTATTTATTTTATATATATATATATATATATATATATATATATATATATATATATATATATATAAAATTGAGATCAAGTGATTGTCAATTGTTTTTTTCTAAATGTCACTAGAAATTAAATTCTCTGTAAGTTTGTTGCGTTTTATTGATTTATAATTATACGATATAAGTATTCTATAAATGTGGAGGAACCGAATGGCATTTGATAAAAATGTATTTATTATTTCGGTACCCTAAATTTCTTTTATATTTGTTGTGTTTATTTAATACAAATAAAACCGACTGTAATCTGAATCTATACATACGATTTTCCAGGAAACATAAAACATTATTTCTGACATTTATATCTAATGCAGAATAAACAAAATTTAAAATTGGAATACCGTTTGAAGCAGAAAACTTCATTCACTAATTACATAAAATTGGATGTGTAATATATTTAGAATTTTGTGAATTGCGATGCTGAGACAATCTGCTTTGTCATTTTACGGTGAGCAGAAGATAGTACTTGAGTCCCTAGTATATATTGTACACTGTTAAGTATATAAAATTTATCTAGTGAAGTTCAGATTAAAATAAAACACTTGTTTTTATATCATGTAAAATGTCAGGGAGAGTGTCACAAAGTCTACATAGAATTTTATCAATTTATCTAATCTATCAATGCTGATAAAATAATCTATTATTAGAATGATTACACATGCACAGATACAATGACATATTTATTAATATTGAAAAACAGGTACATATCTGTAGATTTACTGTTTTATCTTTCAAAATTAATTGGTTAGGTTTTACCTCGATTTAAATAAACACTGAAGATATTTCAAGTGTTACTTCAAATAATTTTGGGCACTAAAACACTACACATTCAATCTTTATTTTTATAACAATGCATTAACGAATTACATGCAGTGAAAAACTAAAATGCATAATAACAGATAATATATGAAATGAGATTTACTAAACAAAAACTAATTTCTTGATGATAAGGTTAGACATCTGGCGTAAAAGCTTCTTTATTTATTTCCATTTTTAATTTGGATATCTAATATAAAAGCTAAAGCATATCTTGGTACGTGATATATTTAGACATGTGAAGTGCGGTTATCAACCGTCAAATCACGGTCCCCAAAGATGTTAGTTATGAGAGAGCCACAGGGGTAATTTTAATGTGGTGAAAATTACTTGTCTACTGTGGTTTTCAAATCAACTTTTCGACTCGATATCACTGAGCCACCCACCCCACAAAAATTAAAATTGAATATATATTACTTTGTACACTTTGAATTAACTATCGGACATTAGTTTTATTAACATTATGAAGTGAAGTGTGGTTACCAGCTGTCAAATCAAGGCCCCTTAAGATGTTAGCAGAGCGGAAACCACATTGGTAATTTTAATGTGGTGAAAATTATAAGAATCGTACCTAAATTCTCAAATTCACAGTCCGACTCAATATTTTGACAGTTGGTAAGCGCACTTTAGCACAAAAATATATTACTTATCGAAATATACGTTATGAAAAATCATCACACTCCATAATGGGTAAAATGGTGTGACGATTTATTTATTATTTTTAATAAATAAATTTAACAGTATTGTTTCTTAAGATAATAATAGCGATTAATTATTCTTTTATTTCTACCGTACTTTGTGCTACAGAAAGATAAGTTCATTATACAATAGGATATTGAATGACTGAGTGAACCTTTCTCTACTCAGGTTCATTTATACCGAAGCTACTTTGGTGGATTAAATCGTATCGTATTCATTTTCCATCTATATATTTCATTAAATTTATATTTTAGGAATTGAGAAAAATATCTTCAATACAACTGCTATCCTATCAAAATAAAAATTCAATAATCAGAAAAATAAAATTGTAAAGAAACAATTAAGCTCTACTTTCTCTGTTTCTGTTTCTACTTATTCATCGAAAATTTCAGAGTATTATTCATTTGAAAAATCAACCAAATGAAGAGAGATATCTCAAGTTCAAAGTGAAATATAAGACAAATTGATAAAAACACGACATTCCTACTTAAAATATAATTATACTTTAATAAATACTTTAAAAGCAATCAGAAACAGTTATTCTGTTAAGTAGTACAGTAGTTTTCAAATTGTGGGTAGTGAAGACATTGACGGGAGGTCGCCAGATTTTAGTTACAAATTTTAAAAATCATGTAGTCAAAGATTCATCTAGTTGAACGCTTTCACTTAACTTTTAAAGATTACCGAATGAAAAATATTAAGTCGAATGTTTGACAGCAATGTTAAATTACTCATTTGATAGTTCATTTCGACAATATCTTGTTCATTTCAGGAAAACTTATTATAATAAGTAACGGCGGTGCAACTGGCCACCAAAGAGTTTATTACAAAATTGATAGTAAAATACAGTTAATTCTTCAAACTACTATATATATATATCAAAATTTCTAACAAACTGTACTAAAGATCTTAATAAAAAAAATTTCCTTTACTAGCTTCTGAAACCGTGGTTCTAGGTTAGTAATGTACATTATCAAATCAGCTTATTACAAACTGCAATTTTGATCATATATAAAGAATATATTTGTGATTTTTGCCTCCAAGGGTGACAGGCACTGAAAAGTTTGAAAACCACGGAAGAAGTATATTCGTAGATGTCCCTAGAATGTGATATGAAAATAATTTTAATATATTTACAAACAATTTTCATCACATTAAAACTATCCCTGTGGCCCTCCCTCCACTAACATCTTTGTGGGCCGCGATATGACGGCTGATAACCGCACTTCACGCGCAAAATATATCACTTACTGAGATCTGCTACAGCAGAGGGCCATACCCAGTAATGGGAAGAAGACTTTCAGTTCTTTCGAGAACAAATTGTGCATACTAATTATTTTTAGCTCTGCATAACAGGAACTTAATTCTAATTACAGTTAGAGGACCTACAGTTTATAGTGAATTTCGAATCACACACACACAATCGTATTTTTTTTCGGATAGTTGAAGTCAACGAAATCTTGTTTGAAACGCAAGTTTTATCTCGGTTTTATCCACTTGGCTAGGATTGCTTGTAGATAGATATTAAAATAATAAATATTAAATGAACTTCAAAATATTCATTCATCTATTTTACAATAAATTAGGATAAGTAATAGGTAAAAAAATAAATAAAAATATGCTACTCATCTGTTTGGATAATTTGGCTTGGTATAATTAAAAGTTTACAAACGCACGATGAGTGACGACGTTTCGAGACTTTTGGTTTGTCTCATTCTCAAGTATTTTTTTTTTAATAAAACAGTTTACTACCATGGTAACAAAACTTTTCAATAAGAAGCAAAGGTTACTATGGTTGGAAATTGTTTTATTTAAAAAAAATATTTGACTTGAGAATGAGAAAAACCAAAAGTCTCGAAACGTCGTCACTCATCATGCGTTTATAAACTTTTAATTTTACTAAGCCAAGTTATCCAAACAGTTGGGTAGTATATTTTTATATTTTTTACCTATTACTACTCTTAATTTATCTATAAAAAATTACGGCTTAATAAAACAAAATCTCAATTTTGAGATTATATAAATTATCAATTTTACATAGACATCTAAATTACTCATTAAATGAACAATTAAAAGCATTATTAAGCTTCAGAAAATGTTTTATTACTTACCTAGACAATAATCACATACCGGTCCAAAGATTACATGAGTGCAATTTTCAGCATTTTCAGCATTGCGGAAGGATTCAATTGTTGCAATTTGAGCGTAGCTAGCTTTACATTGGTCATCTTTAGGAATCAATGTTATGTTTAACCAAGGTGGTATTAGTATATTATTTCTCGCATCATTGATTGCAAGATTCAGAAGATCTTGGACCTATTAACAAAAAAATTATATCTTAGAAAGTGTTCACTTCATTTCACGTTATATCTTGTCAAGTGCGGTAGGACATTCAGTAAACATTTATTCATCCTGCAATTAATTTTATACTGCACTAGGATATTCCAGTGTTTTTCAAAGTGTGGGTCATGAAGCGATCCAAAGGGGGTCGCGACTAGGGCTGAGCAAAAAATCGGTTGATCAATATAAGTTACCGATTTTTTAACGTTCTTTTTATCATAAATATGTTCATTTAATATAGATTTTTTTCAATCTCGTTTACAATATTTAAAATGTTATTAATATTGATTTTAAAGCGCAACTAACTAATGAAATTGCGACATGATACGCGATGATTGTGGTCTGAAAGTGAACTGCATCTCTATTAATAACCTGAACCTGATTGGTATGATATAAATGTTGTCTGCATTTTTCTGTTACACTTATTATATATTTTAAATAAAAAAAATTAAATCAAATAGATTTCTTGTGTTTCGATTTTGTTTAAATACATCGATAAGAACGATCTTTTGATCATATTTTTAAAATAAAACTGATCGTTTAACAAAACTGATAATTCTAATTCTTGATCTTTTTGATCATATTCGATTTCAAAATTTGCAATAAATCAATCGCGATAAAACGATTTCATTTCCCGAGTGCTTCAGTGTTAGGCTTTACTGACAATAATTGCGCGTACTCGTATTGCAGTTAATAATTAGATAGGTAAATACTCATTTGTTTGTATTTCTGTCGGTTATTGTCGTCGTTCGTCGTCATCGTGCGTCACCGCAATTAACTGCCCGCGCATCAACCGTTTCATTTCCTCGTAATGCCCGGGAAATATTTCACTATCACTGCGCGTAGAAATACTTACCTTCATTATTTAATTAATAAATCAAAAATATAAAGTTCGCATTTATTAAGAAGGACTTGGAAGGCAATACGAATATGCAATTCAGAGCAAAACAATATTTTATTACAACAATAATTAAAACAATAAATGTTAGTATAGCACAGTAACCTAGTAACATAACTAGTGTTGACAAGCGTGAAGTTAGTTCTGTGAGATGTTTCGCGCTTTTGTCAAAGTATACTCATCCCTCTCAAAAAATAAAGCCTTCTTTCTCATTATCAGACTTTCTCTCTTAATATTAGTGCTATATTTGTCACCAAGAAGCCACGTCACGTTTAATTTTTTTTTCTTCTCTCGTAGTAGAAACTTTACAACAAAATAAAAAAAAGGAAAAAATTAGTTTTGTACGGAGCTTAACAAAAAATAATAAGATTTTTGTGGAATAGCTTATCCACGTTTATAATTCCTTTCATATAAGCTCGTTTGTTCCTCACATTCGGAACCTTTCGTTCACGCGACAAACTTTCAATCATATTCATCCATTTATTCTTAGGTTGTTCACGCAATCTCAATTTTACCTATAATTAAGATTACTTTCTTTAGTATACATACACTATGGTTTTTTGTTACATTAGATAGTAACTACTAATTTTGTAATGTAACGTTTTTTATTTTGTAAATTATCATATACCTCGACACTCAAAAGGGTAAAAGAAATGTACCTAAATGATTACTGTTGCTTCACTACTTAAATTTTGATGAAAAGTGTAAATACAAAAAAATATTTAGAATTAAAAACTGTATCTAATGGACACCTACTTGTTGTTCAATTGTTTTTTATGCAAGAGTAAGAAATAAACGAAAAATTACTTATAAAAAAATTACTGATCGTGAGTGCTGTAACTAAAAATTTATTTATTTTTCGGACCGTACAACATTCGGAAGAAAAATGATAGAAATATCAGTTCAGCTCGACAATTAAGATAAGAAATTCTTGACTGAGCTGAGCTGTCAAAAAGAGATTTTGTTTAATTTGTTTTTTATTGTCATAGCTATCTGATTTTTGACAAAAATATCACATTTTATTTTTCAAATGTCTTGTATTATAAACAAATTTAAACTTTTTAAACGTAAAATTTAATTTTAAACAATTTTTTATTCTTGTACTTTTGCTCTAAAATGTATAGTATTTCTGTGCACATGCTCCGTATATATATATATATATATATATATATATATATATATATATATATATATATATATATATATATATATATATATATATATTTATATATATATATATCTATATATATATATATCATCACGTCGTGTACCCATTACTGGGTGTGGCACTCTGCCGAAGCAGATCTCGGTAAGTGATATATTAATGCGCGTGAAATCGAGGCCCTCAAAAATGTTAGTGGAGGGAGAACCACAGGGATAATTATATATATATATATATCATCACGCCTTTTACCCATAACTGGATATCTGCGGAAGCAGAACTCGGTAAGTGATATATTTATGCGCGTGAAGTGCGGTTACCAGTCGACAAATCACCGCCCCCAAAGATGTTATTAGTGGAGGAGCCACAGGGATATATATATATATATATATATATATATATATATATATATATATATATATATATATATATATCATCACATCTTCTACCCAGTACTGGGTGTGGTACTCTGCCGTAGCAGATATTAGTAACTGATATATTATGCGTGTTAAGTACGGTTACTAGCAGTCATATCACAAAATGTATTAAGTTGCTGTATTCATTAATACAATAGGTAATTGGCTTTGAATAGAATAACAATTATGAGTTTTAAATTGTTCAAAAACATACATTAAAAATAAATTTAAATGCATTTTTAACGATTAATTCTTATATTATCGTATATAGAGCTCTTGAAAATGTACAGTATTGTGCGGCAGGACTATTCTCGTATTATAACCATAATTCTAGTTGAACTTGAAATGATAAAAGTAAATGTATAAAGATTGCAAAGGTAAAATTTCAAGTTTGAAGAAAAGATGTTTACAGTAATCTCGTGAATGAACATTACGTGAATATCTTTTGATCAGGATTTAGAAAAAGCTAATACTCGTAAAAGACTGTATTAATAGTACTCTGCTCTTTATTAAATATAGAGGAACAGATTATGCTATATTTTTGTGAAATATTCTTAATTTGTCTTTTATTTTATTTGATATATAAGCGCAGTTGTCGCTCCCTTCCTTTCTATTATTCGTAGATTCGTTGTTACAGGAGTGAGCGTGAGTAATTTGAGATGTGTTGAACATGTGAAAAGTACGTCGAAAGAAATAATTATGATAGATATTTACGAGTGATTGAATGGATGTAATTGAAGGTTTATTGCGTGATCAGTAAATGAGCTTGTATGGAAGTAACTATGAATTTGAGATTGAAGCGAGGATGGTGAGTTAAAATGAGAATGTTTGACAAGGACTGATATGTAAAAAATCTGATGAGTGAATGTTTTATGAATGATTTTGTAGTTCGTACTACTCAATTTAATGTGACATAGCTTGATATTTTGTTTGTATTAAAAAAACTGCAAAATTTAGTACAGCTTTTAATTTAAAAATCATTTTGCATATAAATATTATTCTGTAACCAAGGAAATGGAAACCTTGTTTGACATTTATTTCCCTCAACTGTTTGGTATTTTAGCAGTTGCCAATAGCGATGTCCGATAAAATTGTTTTAACGGACGCTGCTATTGACAAAATGCGATAAAGTAGTATTATACAAAAATGATGAACTTCGTAGATAAAATAATGTAAGTTAATGTTAACTTTTGTCACAGTTGCATAATAAATAATTTAAGAGCGATTAATAGTGAATGTACCAATTTCTCTTAAAATAATAGACAATTTTTAACGTTTATGACCAAATTTTTTAAGAGGATCGCGTGATATCATAAAATTCTAAGCCGAACTTAGAAAATGTTGACAAGCACTGCGCTAGCGACATGAAAAATGTATTTATACTTAAATATCAGCCATTGAGCAATCTATGTATTAAACAGTAATTCAATAGTAAAGTACATTTTCAAATATAGTAATATATCTAATATCTTTGTTTTATTATTAAACTGTAATTAATACTATTACACTCGTGTATATTATTATGGTGGTATACAAGATTTTTCGTCTTCAGCAACCAAAAAAAATAATAAATAAATATATCATCACGCCTTTTATCCATTACTGGGTGTGGCACTCTCCGAGGCAGATCTCGGTAAGTGGTATATTTATGTGCATGCCACATGGGTAATTTTAATGTGGTGAAAATTGTCAGCTGTAGGAATCTAACCGAGGTTCGCAAATCCACAGGCCGACTCGATACTACTAAGGAAATAATTAAATAGTTGATTTTCACCATATCTCTGAAGTTACTATTAAGAAATAGGTTCATGTGACGTCGTAAATATTAGTTTTTGAGATTCTAATGCTGAGCTTGGAATAGGAAAGATCCTTTATTCTTTTTTGGTATAAATTAATTTATTGAATTATGTATTTCAAAGCTAATTTTAGTAAATCATGCATTAAATTATGTAAACTAAAGAAAACAAACTATAAAACTTTATAATACATTTTAAAGCAAGTGAATGTGTTCAATTTACTTTGAATGAAATATAAAGATACCGCTCCATTTTCATGATTAAAAATTGTTTTTTTATGTAATAGATTGAAAGAAAGATTTACTGAAGGTTTATTTGCATGGAAATCGAAATAAATCTATAATTTCAAAATGTCATGTCATGGCAGTTTATTAATCATATTGAAAAAAAGTACTAGGTTTTATTTTTGATTAAATTGCTAATTTTGTATTTGATGTTAATTTCTAACAATAAATGAATAATTATATTATGACTGAAATAAACGTAATGAAAATATTAATTTAAATTTTATTCTGAATGCGCCCTGAAATTTATTAACTTAATTATATATTTCATATAACAAGGCACTTTTTATATCGAGCTAAATGCAATAATCACTAGAAATTTCCCTCCGAATTTAGACTATTTCAAGGTTTAAATATCAGGTGTGTCTCACTTTATATAACACGCCATCAAAAGAGCAGTATACTCTAAAAAATTGCTTGAATTTTAATTTAGTTTCGTATCATGTTACAACATCTTTTATCATACAGATAATATTTGCACTTGCATATATTCCTCAGAAAAGATAAAATACACATTTTTAATTTTATATAGACATTCAATTATTATTTGATTACGATACGATTCTTATTATAATAGAATGATATCAACTAATAGATGCATAAGATTTAAGGTCTAAATTTTAACAATTAAAATAATGATTATAATAATTGTTTTTTAGTTTTACATTAGAATTATGAAAGAGACTTAAAACTGATAATACAAAAAATGATAATAGCTAATAGATAAACAAATATGAATGAAATAGAATTGAAAGATTATTATAAGGAAAAATTTCTAATTTAGTACGAATTGACTAAGACACATGAATTAAATGTCATTAATTATAATAATTATGAATCTAAAATAAATCACTGAATTGACAGTAATTTATAATTTTTTATCATTTAGATTAAGCGGATAGTTAAATTGCATAGTAAATGAGTAAATTGTAATATTTATGAATTAAGTAAACTTACTACAGATAGAGAAGCGATGTGTGTTTCAGTATCATTAGGTAAAATAATCGCAGCTCGAATTTCACACTTTCCTTTTTCGCACAGTTTATTACAAATTTTCCTTTCACCCCGGATGTCGCACGCATTATTGCAACACACTGTAGATAGAAACAAAGCCGCACAAAACACGACCAACAGTGTAGAAAGCATTGTTCTGTTAAGCTCTATGAAAAACGCGCGACTGTAACATTTTAAACGTTTTAACGAATCGACGAGCCGCAGAATTGTGACCGGCCAACGTCAGAACGCCTGGAGTTATCGCGCATCATGTTCTGATAACGAATAAGATGTTGAGATAGTTTATTTCGATACCGCTTGACGTTTTCGAAATACGTATCAGTAGGATTTTCCCCCCCAGTGGAGGGTAACCAACGAGTTTCTTGTATCACTGGTGTAAAAAGGTGTGTATAGAAAATAATGCACTTTTTTCAACAATGAACTTTCGCAGGTAACTTGTTATGCACAATAATTACTTCTATGGGCTAAGTGGTTTAGTGATATCGAGTCGGCCTGTGGATTTAAGAACCTCGGTTAGATTACCGCAGCCGACAAACAATTTTCTCCACATTAAAATAATCCCTGTGGTTCACCCTCCACTACCATTTTTGACGGCCGTGATTTCATGCGCATTAATATATCACTTACCGAAATCTGCTTATTATGATTATTCGGTGACAATTTTCTGAAATTTGATTTATTATTATTATGGGGTAGGTGGCTCAGTGGTATCGAGACGGCCTGTGGATTTGGGAGCCTCGATTCGATTCCCGCAGCCGACAAACAATTTTCACTACATTAAAATTACCCTTGTGCCCCCTCCCCACCACAAATATCTATGGGGACCGTGATTTGACGCCTAGTAACCGTATTTAAATTTAAATTATTTTATGGTTGTGGTCTCTTTTCAAAGATTTGCGCTATGAAAAACGTTTTAAAAAAATATGGCCTTTATGTATTTTGCTATGAAGAATTAGAATTGTAAGATACTCAAAGATTGGTCATTGTAGTACCTAGTACGTGCAAAATATCCAAATAACACACATTAGAGTATTTACAATTTTAATAGAATTTTTTTCATTTATCTTGATTATAATTGTGATACATTATTTTACATATTTAAATCGTATTTAGGACCTCACGTGCTTTTTCTTCAAAATTACTTGACACCCACAGTTCTCACATTCTAATATTAATAATATTTTAGGAAAGATGCTCAAATATTTGTTACAAGTTATCACTTTGAGGAGAACTTAGGATAGGATAATTATTATATTTCCGTAGTTTAGCTTTTATACTATATTTCATAGCAGTTCCAAGAAATTATAGATTTATACTAAATACTTATTGCACTGCACTGCAGTGACCCATCTATTTTAAGCCAGGCATGCTAATGTTTTTCTGGAATTTTCAAATGCAACATTTGACTGGGTACCTGAAAACAGACCCTTGGTTTTTATGAAAAGAAACCACAATAATAGTATCATTTAAACGACAATTTTCATACTCTAATGGAACTATACCGAAATCTGCTACGGCAGAGTACCACACCTAGTAATGGGTAGAGGCTTGATGATGTATTTATTTATTTAATTTTTATATAACTTCTACAAAAATAAATACATCATCACGCCGTTTACCCATTACTGGGTGTGGCACTCTGCCGAAGCAGATTTCGGTAAGTGATATATTTATGCGCGTCAAATCACGGCCCCCAAAGATGTTAGTGGTGGGCGATTTACAGGGGTAATTTTAAATTTGTGAAAATGTTTTGTCGGCTGTGGGGATCGAACCATGGTTCTTAGGATCCACAGGCCGACTTGATACCATTGAGCCATTACCCCATTATATATTATATTACTTTTATATTACATTACTTCTAGAAATATGTAATAAGCACAATACCTAAAGACATCTACTCAAAGTTAAATGCAACGAACAACATAATTATCCGATGATGTATAGACATTTTCCTGAAATTTGTACCTACTCGTATTATTATTATTGATATATACAGGATGTTTTTATAGATCGGGAAATAAATTAAAGGATATATATTATATAACGTACTGATCATAAAACAAAAATTCGCAAAACTAAGGATGATTTACCTTAAGTAAACATTTTTAGTACCACTGGTTTGATAATGATTTCTAATACATATATTAATAATTAAATTATAATTATATATAATACAAGTCAATTTAATCATTATGAAATATTATGCCCCGGGGAAAGTTTTTTGAGAAACATTTTAGAAAGAAGAACTCTTGAAAATATAGCGGCGCCTCTATCGCGAAAAAGATTTTGTGAAAAGTAACTAACTTCATGCTTCTGGCACAGATTTTCAAGAAACTTTCATTAAAAAAACTGGTGCAATATTTAAATATTTAAAAAAAATAGAATTGAAATACAAATCTTATATAAGAATATTGAATAATAGTTATATTTACTATCGATTCATGTATTGAAAATAATTCTTTTTCATTTATAATAATTATTTTATATTTTGCACGTTCACAAGACACACAATTTCTATCTATATCGAGTTGTCATTGATCTGTCAGATTCGTAATCTATTGTTTCAAAATATCTGTTTAAGGACTTTGACTTTGACCTATAGTATTTTTTAAAAGCTATTTTATATCAATAACGAGGGAAAGAAATTTGTCAAAGGAATGTCAATTGCTGATTCTAAATTTAATAATTTATTTCGAGCGAGAGTACGCAAATAGTGGACAGATTTTACTCTTAAGTGCTGTACGAAAGGTAAATTAGTATATATTTCATTAATTTTCATTATTAATTTAAAATTTATTGGAGAATACCGAACACACTTAAAGTTAGTATATCCACGGTCTCTAAAATATTTGCGAAGTCAAAGAAAAATGATATCTTGTGATCTCCAAAAAAGCAACGAGTAATAAAATTTAAAACCGATTACATGTAAACGTAGCAGCACCCTATGTCATTCATCTAGTTATATTTTTTGTTGACGGCAGTCGATTTTTATAACGATTTCAGTATACTCGATTATTTTAAGTATTACTTTTGATTATACGAGGGTGTAACAATATGAGCTATCTCATTATTGTATGTTGCTTTAGATAAAAGCTTGGCTTCGTGTAATTTGACACTCGTGGACACATGGCCTTTCGTGTGAATGTGAAAACTTTAGGTTTTCAAATATGGGACTTTAACTTATAAAAGTGACAGTTATTAGTTAATTTACCAAGAATTCAAGAAACTTTTCGTGTTTGCCGGGACGGCAGTGCCTTTGTGTCAGATTACACAGCCCCAAGCACTTGAGACATCTGTGGAAATGAATTCCAGATGTGGGTAGTTTTACCCAGAGGATATCAAGTGTTTGGGATAGCCAAGTCAGTCAGAAACAGCGACTCTACGGGTAAAGATGTGCGGACATCTTTACAAGATGCGATGGCGCGAATTCACCTAAGTTTTATTAGTGCAACTTAAGTACATAAACCAAACTGTTTTCACACATATTAGTATGTTCAAGTGTTTTATATTTTATCCTTACCTATTTTATTATATTTCAATACGTCTAAATATCAAAGTTCGTTTAATTAACCCTTTCAATTAACTAAATGTTCATCAGTTCTCAAATAAGTGATTTGTGTGTTCTAACTGGCAAACGATTTGCCAGTCCATAGTTTTAGTTCACAACGAGAAGGAAAATTCACAGAACAAGTAAGTAACAATCACATCAAATTTATATTATTATCAGATTTTAACTTATTCGCTCTGTACGCTCGACGAGCTCGTGTTACAAGGTTAAGGTGAAAAGTTCTCGGCCGGACTATGAAAGACTGCGATTTTCAGTTAAAAAATGTTTTTATTTTTCTACATACTCTCCCTTGACTTCAACACACTTGGTCCAGCGTTTCTCCAACATCAATATTCCTTCTCGGAAGTGAGAGTCTGAAGGCTGTGAAAATATTTATCTACGGCCCTCTTAACTTCTTTATTGGACGCAAAACACTTCCCAGAAACAAATTTCTTCGTTTGGGAACAGATAGAAGGCTGAGGGTGCCAAATCCGGAAAATATGGGAGATGGCCGAGCAAATCATACCACAAATCCCGCACTTTTCCCATCGCCAACGGTCAAGAAGATTGGAGTAATATTCGCCTGTAATTGTTCTGCCTTTTTCAAGGTAATCAATTAACAGGATCCCTTTCGCATCCCAAAACACGCTGGCCATGTCATTTCAGGCAGATGTGATCGACTTCGTTTTATTTGGCGCTAAACCACCGGCTTCCACCCACTGCTTGGACTGCTGTTTCGTTTCTTACGTGTAGTGGTGGACCCATGTCTCATCCATGGTGACAAATCTCCGCACAAAATCGGTCGGATCCCTATTGAATCTGTCCAAAAATTGTTTGAGCATTTGCTTTTGATCGGCATTCAGCAAATGCGGCACCCATCTTGCGCAAAGCTTTCGCATGTCTAATTCTTTGTGCAAGATGTTTCGCACCGTTTCTTCCGATATCCCCACAGCCTCAGCTATCTCACTCACTTTCACTCGTCTATCGTCCAACACGATATCATGCACTTTTCCGATGGTTTCCGGTGTGGTGGCGGTTTCTTGCCATTCTTCATGTGGGTCATCTTCGAGGGACGTGGGACCACGTTTAAATTTAGCTGCCCACTTTTTAACGGTTGACATGGAAGAAGCAGAGTACCCGTAAACTTTTGTCAACTTTGTATGAATTTCCTTAGGGTTTAATCCATCCAAAACGAAGAATTTTATGACCGCACGATATTCAAGTTTATCCATTTTAATGAAGAACACGCAAGACGTCTACTTCAAAAATTCGTGTAAACAAACTACTTAAAAGAACAAGTTGAAACTTCTCATAGGAACTAATGACACGTGCATCCAGGCAGGAAATACAAATTTTCACCTTACCCTCGTACAGTATTATTAGTCAATACAGTATTATTAGTCAATCAACGGTATTACTGAAAATTTTAAATTAAAATGGCCCCAAATTTTCGCTATAAGTTTTTCTACCGGGTGTGCCATTTTCGCGCATTGTTATGCAAGTTTATATTTTTTGATGGAATATCCTATATATTTTCGTAAAATTAAAAAAAAATTGTTTCTCTTTAAAACACTGGCCTGCAAGATCACCATTAGATTTCTTCTTGTGGTGATATGTAAAAGACAAAGACTGGTATCATGAGATTGGTTTTTGCCTGTTTTAAGAGCAGTGTATTTGGGTTTTTCATCTATCTATTTATTTATTCTACTCTGTACAACAAGAACTTAATCCCAATTACAATACAGAATCCGGACTCACCGATCCGTAGTGTGGTAGTTCATCTTTAACATGTTAAATCAGTGCTCTTAAAACACCCAAAAACAGAGCTTGTAGTACCAGTCATAGTGTATAAAGAAATTCCAACTACAATTGAAGACATGTAAAACAAAATACCAATAGCATTTTCATTATAAGAACATGCTTCATGCAGTTAGACACATTTTTTTCACAGAGTGCAAAAATGTATTGATGTTTCATCTTTTAATCTTTTATAAATTTATTTATTGTTCTAAATTTTACGGCATACTTCCTGTGTATGATTATTTATTTAAAAAAAAGTAATCAGTGTAAGACTATGTATATCCTTACGCTGATTAATACGAAATAATTTTTAGTTTAAAATAGTATAATGGGTTGATAGTTCTTGAGTTATTGAAGAAAATAATAGAATGTTTTTTTTACAATAAATGCCTTGGAAACAAAATTACTAATTATTAAATTTGACAGGAATGTTGGTTCGCATTGTTTTCGCTTACATACTACCTACAAAGTTTGTATTGAGTAATTACAAGAGCTGAGCAAGCTACTTAAAAAAGTAGCTAAGCTACAGCTACAGCTATACTTTAAAAAAGTAGCTGAACTACAGCTATAAGCTACATTTTGTAAAATAAAGCTAAACTACAGCTAAAAGCTTTCATTAAAGTAGCTGTTAAATTTTAAAGCTACTTTTTCAATTATTGTGAATGATTAAATTTGCCATTGTCATATGATCTGTTGATCAGTCTTTTGTTATAATGACTGTTAATTTACTATTATGTACATAAAAATAAAAAATCGCAAATGGACAAATGTACTGTTAATGTATTATGCTATAATTATTATTTATTTCGGAATAAATTAACAGTCACATTAACAGAAGAATCCTAAACAGTTAAGGTTTAGTTCATCTAATATTTAATACAAAACTAGGAACAAGTGAAAAATAAAATATGTTAATAGATTTTACACTATATAATTCTTTGTTATCCTACAGTTATAGAAAACAATAAAGAAGGTACAATTCAAATACAAAACAAATATTAATAATAAAATAAATATTTAACTCACATCAATTTTAGATGCAAATGTATTACAATAATGCTAAAAATATGTTCAAAAGTAATGCATTAATAACTAAAATATTTAATTAAAAAGTGAATTATTCAAAACGATAGACATTAATATTCATGTGACGGTAGGTGACTCAATTAATTGCAACTTCACATTCTGAGGCAATGCGCATGTGCACCGAGATGGAAATTCGGCAAAGCAATATTTAATTACAACAATAATTAAAACAATAAATGTTGAAATAGCACAGTAACCTAGTTCAAAAAATTCTTCCATTTTAATTTAACCTAAAAAATGTACATAAATGTTTAATTCTTACATTGGTAGAATAATAATTATTTTTATTATTACCTGAATATTAACAGTTGAAACGTGTTTAATATAATATAGTTCTTCACAAATTTCGTATAATAAAGTAAAAACTGGCAAAAACTATTGTGAAGTCAGTCTTATCAAAGTATAGGCACCCATCTTTCTCAAAAAAGAAAGCCTTGTTTCGTATTATTATGCGTTCTCTCTTAATATTAATACTATGTTTGTCACCAAGACTAACTAATAATTTTTTTCTCCCTTAGTAGGATTTTTACAACATAATAAAAAAGGGAAAATTATTTTTGTACATAGAATAATATATAAAATAATCTTTTTTTTTCTGGAATAGCCTATTATAGAAGCTGCACATTTCAAGGATCTTAAGATTTTGAAAAAGCATTATCTTCATCCTGGAGATGATATGAGAAGACTTCAATTTTATAATAATTTTATTCATAAAAATATCGTAAATCCAAATATTTTAAATAAAGTGTTATGGATCGGTGAATGTAATATTTCTAATAATAGCAAAGTACAGGGTAAAATCCACGTGAAATATTTAATTCAAATTTTCAAATAACTTTTTCGGTTATTATTATTATGATGCAGCTTTAGTAATAATATTATTTTGGGTCTACATTTTAATAAAGGCATCTTAACATCATAAAAATATTTCAAATTCGTTAAAAAGGCTTTATTTGACCCCTTTGGAGACAAAAATCGCAACCAAATTCTTTTCCATCTCTCTTGCTTTTTATGTAATCAAAATTTCATTTGAAAAAGGTTGATTTAATAATGTACATTATAAACATTTGAAGAATTAATTGTATTTTACTATCAAGCTTGTAATAAAGTCTTTGATGACCAGTTGCATCACCGTTACTTAAACTTTTATAATAAGTTTTCCTTAAATGAATAAGATTTTGTCGAGATGAACTTTCAAATGAATTATATACGAGTAACATTGATGTCAAACATTCGATATTATATTTTTCATTTAGGTAACCCTTAAAATTTAACTGAAAGCGTTCAACTGGATGTAAATATAGATGGATCTTTGAATACATGTTTTTTAAAATCTGTAAATAGCATCCGACGACCCGCCGTTTATTGTCTTCGCGACCCCTCGGGGGATCCACAATCAAATAGAATTTTTTTAAATTCACAAAATTAAGGATAGGCGCAATAAGCTTCTTGAAATGATCATTAATCATGTAACCAATGTTAAATAACAAAATAATAGTGATGGGCATTTAGCGGTTAATTATAATTACGTTAATTAACCGGTTAAATATTAAAATTATGAATATTTTACAGAGCTGGTTAGTAACTAGCTACTTTTATAGCTTAGCTACGTTTACTTTAGCTTAGCTAAATGTGAAAAAATATAGCTGTAGCTTATAGCGAGCTATGTTTTTTTTTCTATACATACATACATATCTTCACGCTATATCCCAACAAATGGGGTAGCACGAACCCTAAAATCACTCATAAAACATTCACTCATCACACTCATTAAACAACCAGCCCTCGTCAAACATTTTCATTCAAACAAACCACCCTCACTTCAACCACATTCATAGATCACTCCATATAAACTCATTAATTTAATACACTCGAAATCATTATCACACAACAAACCTTCAATCACATCATTCCTATTCACTTATCATTCATTTGCTTTCTTCAAAGTACATAACATATGCATAAAACATCTCAAATTACTCACGTTTACTCCTAACAACGAATCTATTAACGAAACTAACAACGAATCTACAAGATTATAAAAGATGAAAGCGATAACCTGCACTTGTATATGAAAGAAAAGGCCACACAATGCAGTAACTGAAAATGAAACAAAAAGATAATAAAGGGAGGGAGCGTCGCCCTGCGCTTGTTTTTGAAAGTGAATTTCACACAATTGCAGATAAACACTCTAATGAAATTGCTAAACAACAAAACTAAAATCTAAAATCCTGCGCTTTTCTGAAATCATCACATTCATTCCGCAATTAATCTTCGCCAAACGTTTCTGTCCTGATACACCACTTTAGCTTCATCCACATTCATAATTCCTTTCATAAAAGCACGTTTGTTCCTCATACTTGGAAACTTTCGTTCACGCAACAATCCTTCAATCATATTCATCCATTTATTCAAAGGTCGCCCACGCAATCCTTCACCCTCAATTTCACCAACATAGGTATACCTGTTTCACTAATCTCTCATTCGACATGCGTTCTACATGCCCAAATCATCTCAACTGACTTATACCTACTTTTCTTACTACATTCTTCTCAATTTCACACTCATCATACACCAATGTATTCTGGACACGATCTCTTCTAGTATAACCACACACACCCCGCAAATACCTCATTTTCACAGCAGTTATACAACGTTCATGTTTCTTCATCCACACCCAACATTCACTACCATACATCAATGTAGGCACTAAAACACCATTAAACACACTCAATCGAGTATCTCTGAATACATTCACATTTCGAAAGCAAAATACTGAGCTGTTTCAAGAGAATTATCAACGATCGCAAAATGAGCAAGCGCTGTTCAATAGTTGGAAGTTATCGGAAGCAGAAAAGGCCAATGCCAAGGCCAATGCCAAGGCCAATGCCAAGGCCAATGCCAAGGCCAATGCCAAGGCCAATGCCAAGGCCAATGCCAAGGCCAATGCCAAGGCCAATGCCAAGGCCAATGCCAAGGCCAATGCCAAGGCCAATGCCAAGGCCAATTCCAAGGCCAATGCCAAGGCCAATGCCAAGGCCAATGCCAAGGCCAAGGCCAATGCCAAGGCCAATGCCAAGGCCAATGCCAAGGCCAATGCCAAGGCCAATGCCAATTCCAAGGCCAATGCCAATGCCAAGGCCAATGCCAAGGCCAAGGCCAAGGCCAATGCCAAGGCCAAGGCCAATGCCAAGGCCAATGCCAAGGCCAATGCCAAGGCCAAGGCCAATTCCAAGGCCAATTCCAAGGCCAATGCCAAGGCCAATGCCAAGGCCAATGCCAAGGCCAATGCCAAGGCCAATGCCAAGGCCAATGCCAAGGCCAATGCCAAGGCCAATGCCAAGGCCAATGCCATGGCCAATGCCAAGGCCAATGCCAAGGCCAATGCCAATGCCAAGGCCAATGCCAATGCCAATGCCAATGCCAATGCCAATGCCAATGCCAATGCCAATGCCAATGCCAATGCCAATGCCAATGCCAATGCCAATGCCAAGGCCAATGCCAAGGCCAATGCCAAGGCCAATGCCAAGGCCAAGGCCAATGCCAAGGCCAATGCCAAGGCCAATGCCAAGGCCAATGCCAATGCCAAGGCCAATGCCAAGGCCAATGCCAAGGCCAATGCCAAGGCCAAAGCCGACCAACTAGAACTCCAGCTTAAAGAAATAAAAATATTGTACGACGAGTTAGCTTTAAAATGTAAAGAGTTGGAAAATAAACTACCTAATACCATTATAAATAAGGCAGTAGAGTATCATATGGATGAGGATGAGTTAGCACATGAAACAGAGTGGATTCGTATAAAGCAAAATAGAAAGAAGAGGAAATTAAATACTTCTCTAACACCACCGCAAAAAGAACAACAGAACACAATGGGTGTGATTAGTAATGAAAAAATTAAAAAGCCTCCACCCATCGTAGTGAAAAATATTCAAAATTTTATCACATTACATGAGATGGTAAAAGTGTATCCTAATGCAATAATTAAATTAATTAATGATAAAACAATTAAAATCAATGTGCAAAATGAAAATGATTACAAATCACTATCCGCACTACTAAACGACCATGATTATTTCTGGCATACATATGAATATAAGCAGAATAGACCCATTAAAGTTATGGTTAATAAACTGCATCACTCAGTAAATCCAGACCAAATTATCCAGGAGATGATAAGACGTGGCTACAAGCTCATTGAGGCCACTGTTAAATTAAAATACAAAACGAAACAACCTTTAAATATGTTCATGCTCTCATTTAGACATGATGAAAGTGTTGATAAAATTTACGAAATACATGATATACTTGGATGTAGAGTAGAAATTCTACCGTTAAGAAAATCCAGGCTTGTGCCACAATGTAAAAAGTGTCAAGCATATGGTCACACGCAAAAGTATTGTGCCATGGAACCACGCTGTGTAAGATGTACTGGTAAGCACCTGACAATTAACTGTGATAAACCAAAGACTGCTCAACCAAAATGTGTTCACTGTGGTGAAGGACATCCAGCCAACTATAGAGGGTGCATGGTTGCAAAATAAATGCAAAAACTAAAGGAAAATCGCACTAAGAAAACAACTCTTCCGAAGCAGCCGCAGAGGAACTACCATCAAATTCAAGTACCCAATTCAAGGGGAGAGGAAAAATTATATAGCCAAGTAGCCTCTGATAAGCCAGAAATTAACAAAAGTCAGATCCAGAAACAAAGCCAAAACGATCAAATACAAAATTCTCTTCAGCAAATAATGCTGAAATTAACAAAAATGGATGAGCGTATTAACAGATTAGAATATAGCGGTAAAGGAGCTATTCCAAAAAATCATAATGTCAACTAACATTAGGATTATGGAGTGGAATGCCAATGGACTATTGCAGTATCAGCAAGAATTGCAAGTAGTCCTAGATATAGAAAATATTGATATATGTCTTGTCTCAGAGACCCATTTTACTAATGAATCATTTATTAAGTTTAAGGGATATAAAGTATACAATACTACACATCCTGACAATGCAACCAAAGGTGGTAGTGCCATAGTAATAAAGGAATCAATTAGGCACCATCAGGAGATAGGATATAGAGCTACCACTGTAAATGTTAAAACTAAAATATACGAGATTATCGTCTCTGCAGTGTATAGTCCACCTAGACATGCTATAAAGAAAGACCAATATTTAGACTTCCTAAATAATCATGGATATAGATTCATTATTGGAGGTAATTACAATGCCAAGCACGTACAATGGGGATCTAGGCTTACAACTACAAAAGGAAAAGAACTTCTGCAAGCAGTCAAACAGCTAAAATGTGAAACATTATCAACTGGTAAACCGACATACTGGTCTACAGACGCCAATAAAATCCCAGACCTAATTGACTTCTTCATAACGCGAAATGTGTCTACAAACTTTATGCATGCAGAGGAGGCTTGGGATATGAACTCAGACCATTCTCTCATTCTTCTGATCCTGAGTGATAGGATCATAAAAAAGGAAATACCTCTCAGGCTAACTAACAGATTTACTGATTGGCAAAGCTTCAAACTGCAATTAGAAGAAGCAATAAATTTCTCAGTCTCACTAAGAAATGAGTATCAGTTAGATAATGAAGCGGAAACATTTGTCAAAGACATACAACAAGCTGCATGGGATAATACTCATAACATTATCCCACAAAATAAAGGTAATAGGTACCCCAGAGAAATTAGAGCACTTATTACCGAAAAAAGAAAACTCAGAAAAATTTGGCATCAATCTAGAGCGCCGACAGACAAAACTATATTAAATAATGCCACACAAAAACTCAAAAAAGAAATTCAAAACATAAAAAATAACTTTATCAACAAATACCTAGTTAAACTAACAAATGACAGTAAAACAGAATACTCACTCAGGAGAGCCACCAAAATCCTAAATAGACCAATCGTACAAAATCCACCAATTAAAAATGAAGATGGAACATGGGCAAAAAGTAACTTACAAAAGGCTAATAGATTTGCAGAATATCTTGAAAGGACTTTTCAGCCGAATAAGGGTGTTGACGCTCTTGACTGGGAAAACATTATCCAAGAAGAAGATGATATTAGGCACACTACACCAAGAGAAGTAGCTACAGAAATTATATTAAATATCAACCCAAAAAAAGCTCCAGGGTACGATCTAATTACGGGGGAAATTCTCAAACAGCTCCCCCGGAAAGCAATCGTAAAACTCACCTATCTTATTAATGCATCCTTCAGACTAAAATATGTTCCAAAGATATGGAAAATAGCAGAAGTGATAATGATTGCTAAACCAGGAAAACCACCAAATGAAGTCTCGTCTTACAGGTCAATCTTCTTACTCCCTGTGATTTCGAAACTGTATGAAAAGATACTTCTCAAAAGATTGAAACCTATTATCGACGATAGAAATATTATCCCAGCGCATCAGTTTGGCTTCATAAAGAGTCACTCAACCATAGATCAAGTCCATAGGATTACAAATATAATAGAGAAGTCGTTGGAAGAAAGAAAAGTCTGTTCTACTGTCTTCCTAGATGTAGCACAGGCTTTTGATAAGGTGTGGCAAGTCGTATAAGTTATATATATCAAAATATTAGAATTATCTAGTAGATGATTTCATTCCTTTGTTCTCTAATCTTAAGCTGAGCTTGCATTTCCTTTGTTTATGATAAGTTATAAAAAGAGTAAGAGTGTTAGATAAGAGTTAGTTCGTAAGCTGCTTCCCGTATGTTATAACATTGTATTCTGATATATTTAAGTTGCTAATTGTCAAAATAAATCTTTTTTAAAAACAAAATAATCGATTTATTTTATTTAATTGGCGCAGTCGTGACGGATCCGTAAACAGTGCATTTTTGGTCGAAAACTCGTAAAAAAGTTTAATTCGTTTACACCATAACTGTTTCGTTTTTACGATTTATTACGGTACGTGAATCTACAAGAAACCTACAGAGCTGCTGAAAGCAGTGCCCAGGTCTTGACAATATTAGCAACATCAGAAGAAGAAACCTACAGAGCCGCTACACGCAGTGCCCAGGTCCCCGCAACACCGGCAAGCTACGAAACTCCGTACCTCAGAGCCCGCAGCGCGAGCACCAGGTTCGTCAATTCGGACACTCCCAATTCTGCACCACATCATCAACTCCACACAGAGCCTGTATTCCAAGAGCCAGTGAGTTTAGTGAAAAGTGCAAATGAAGATTACAACATTATTAAGTATAATTTTATTGTAAGTACAATATTGATTAACAATTACTAATAAACATATCACACAGGGATTTCTGGAACGGCTAACGCTGTTAGGAAAGAAATCGAGCTCCGACACAGAGCCACAAACACACTAAAACACATTGTACTATTATTAACATTATTAAATTTTATATTTCAACCTATATTAATAATTATTCAATCTGGATAATAATCAAGAATTAATACAAGCATTGTTAGAAATCGAAAAACGAAAATAATATAATGGCTGATAAATTACAAAAATAAATTTCGCATTAAACTCTGTGCCCACTTACAATGGCGACACAAATAAACTGAGCAATTTCATAAACGCTGTGAACACCGTTCATAACCTCCTTAGTACACTGAATCCACCATTAGATGAATTTGAAACAGCTCTCACTCTCTTAAACATAAAAAGTAAAATAAAAGAACGAGCTCTAGATAGTATTAAAGATCTTGAATTTAACAATTGGAATGAATTACGAGCTCATTTAGTAAATACTTTTGGTGACAAAACTAATTCAGTGACAATACTAAATGAATTGTTAAAAATACAAAACATCAAAAACCCATACAAATTATTAGAAATAACGAAAGAAAAGTTTCTTAATTTCAAATCTAAAGTGAGTATCGAGGAAAATGATCCCGGTACAAAGATAGTAATGAACAGACTTGCAGAAAAATTAATAATTAATAACTTTATATCAACAATTAATGACCCATTTAGAAATAACCTTGCCACAAGAAATCCAAAAACCTTAAGTGAAGTAGAAACACTTTTACAAAATGATTTTCAATATTTAAAACCAAATATGAATTTTAACCCAAAACCTATCATCAGACAATTACCAGATATTCCACCTCAAAAATTCCCTGGTACAAGATTCCCTACCGGACCAGTGAATTTTCAAAATAAAAACTTTAATAACCAACGATTTGCTCCTAGACAACAAGTCAAAAACGCACAAAATATAAAACCAACTCCCATGTCTATAAAAACAAGACAAACATTCCAACCTAAACCAGGTCCATCAAGACCAAACAATTACTTTGTACAACAAAACAGACAATTAGGTACATATCAACCAAATTACATAGCAGAAGAAATTAACCATACAGAAGTTCTTGACGAAAATTCATACCCTGAAACTCAAAATTTCAATGAAGAAGAAGAAGATAGTTACACTTATAATGATAATATTGTAGATGATGATTCTTTTTTAGAGATGACTCCAAATATCCAAGAGAAATCTTGAATATATTCCAAAATTCGCGATTACCCTTTTTAAAAATAAAAGATTATTATATGTTAATCGATACAGGATCAACTATTAATTTGATAAGTAAGACATATGTTTATAAAAATTTATATAAATTCAAAATTCATAAAGAAAAATTTAATTTTAAAACAGCAATTGGAGAACATAATGGCGATGAATATGTAATCATACAATTTGAAGGTAAAGATTTAAAGTTTTATTTACATAATTTTCATAATCAATTCAATCTATTATTAAGCTTACCAGCAATGATTGAAATGAATGTTAAAATTAATTTCAGCGATAATATAATTACTATTCAGAATAAAAATTATAAAATACAATATTTCAAAAATCAAAATTCTATTAATAATATAGAAAAGATTCAAATTAGAGCAGAACACTTAAATCTAGAAGAAAAAAGAGAACTTTTTAAAGAATACGAAAGTATTTTTCCAAAAAAAGAAGAAATGTTAACACACACAGACGTAATCCAACATAAAATAATAACTAAAGACGATATTCCTATATACACTAGATCATATAGATATTCCGAGATATATCAAAATGAAAATAATAAATTATTACAAATCACTCCAATACCAAATGTTAGTAAAAAACAGATGTTTGTTATAAATGAGGAGAAAGAATTGTTAATTTTAAGTGAAAATAAAATATACAAGACACATGATTGTAATAAAATAAATAATAGTTATTTTTGTAAATCAAATTATATAGAAACTAGTAAATGTATTAAGAATATTATTTTGAAGCATAATAATGAGGATTGTGAATATCATAAAATTAATGATGGATTTTTGATTATGGAAATAGAAAATGAAAACCTAGCAATAATAGCTAGTACTGAAAATAAAAATATAGAAATAAAGTGTGAAAACAAAATTAAACATCAACAAATTAAAGGAGTTTATAAATTTCGAACTAATGAAAATTGTAAAGTAGATAATTATAATCTGGGAAAAAGAATAACTAATGTAAAAGAAATAGTTTTTGAAAATATAAAATTTAATATAAAAGAAAATCAATATAGTAATAAAACCTTGGAATTGAAACAAATTAATAAAGAAAATATTATTGCTAATGAAGTCCTCAAAATAGAAGAAATTGAAATAAAAGAAAATTATCATAACCATATTAACTCTTTTGTTATAATTATATTTGTTATTATTGTATTGTTAAGTATAACTTATAAATGTAAAGATAAAGTAAAATGTAGAAAAAATCGCAGAATAAAACAACAAAATAATGATGTCGAATTAACTGAGACTGTAATCCAAAATAGATATCCTTTTTAAGAAAGATGAAATCCTCTTTTAAGGATGGAGGAGTTATATATATATCAAAATATTAGAATTATCTAGTAGATGATTTCATTCCTTTGTTCTCTAATCTTAAGCTGAGCGTGCATTTCCTTTGTTTATGATAAGTTATAAAAAGAGTAAGAGTGTTAGATAAGAGTTAGTTCGTAAGCTGCTTCCCGTATGTTATAACATTGTATTCTGATATATTTAAGTTGCTAATTGTCAAAATAAATCTTTTTTAAAAACAAAATAATCGATTTATTTGATTTAATTTATACTTCAGAAAGAGCTTTCAGAATTAAGCAAGAAAATGAGAATTCTGAAATAAAGGCAATTAATGCAGGAGTTCCACAGGGCAGTGTACTAGGGCCAGTCCTTTACCTATTGTACACCAGTGATATTCCTGAAATAGAGCATGATACTATAGCCACCTTCGCCGACGATACTGCAATAATGACGATAGGCAAAGACCACAGCGAAGCAGCAATAAAACTACAAGCAGCTCTTACCAAAATAAATAACTGGACTAAGCTTTGGCGAATCAAACTAAATGAGAACAAATCTGTCCATGTCAATTTCACGAACAAAAAAACTCAATATATTCCTGTAAGTATAAATAATCGACCAGTACCCTACGCTAATACAGCAAAATATTTGGGTATGACTCTGGATGCAAAGCTCCGCTGGAGAGCCCATATCAAAAAGAAAAAAGAAGAATTAAATATCAAATTTAGAAAAATGTACTGGTTGTTAGGAAAGAATTCTGCTCTGACAATATATAATAAAGTACTTTTGCATAACCAGATACTTAAGCCTATATAGCTGTGGGGTTGTGCCAAAAAGAGCAATCTAGAAATAATACAGCGAATACAAAACAAAGTACTTAGGAGCATTGTTAATGCCCCCTGGTACCTTAGAAACAGTGACCTCCATAGGGACTTGGAAATGGACACCGTTACTCAGACCATCAGTAAATTCGCAAGAAGTCATAAACAGCGACTCCTCCATCACGTAAATGTTGAGGCCATCCAGCTCCTTGACAATACCAATCAGAATAGAAGACTCAAGAGAACCAAACCTCTGGAGCTAATTTAATATCATGTTAGTGAAAAAGCAGAGCACAGTGCGCGTTTACATGTTAATACTTGTGTAATAATGTTGTTATAAACTAAGGAATACTAATGAGTAAATCTTTAGTCTAAGTTTTGTAGTATTAGATTAAGTTTGCACAATATTACTTATTGATCAAGTTGATCAGATTGTATTTTTTCAAAAAATACCTTGGGGTATTTTAATAAATAATAAAAAAAAAATGTTTCTTCATCCACACCCAACATTCACTACCATAAATCAATGTAGGCACTAAAACACCATTAAACACACTCAATCGAGCATCTCTGGATACAGTCACATTTCGAGCAAAGGTTCCCAAAGCACCCAATACCTTGCATCCCGCAGATACTCTTCTTTCAATCTCACAATCAATACGTCCATCCCTCGAGAACATACTACCCAAATATAAAAACGAATTCACTTGACCCAATCTCACACCATTCACCGAAACATTACAGTCAGTCACCAAATCGCTCTTTTCAAACACTAACACTTTACATTTATCAACATTTAATAACAAATTTAAATCTTTTCCTACTTCATTTATACTTAGAATCATTCGTCTCAATTGCTCTTCAGATTCACCCATAATAACAACATCATCCGCATACGTTAACGCAGACACAACACTACCAACAATATGTATACCATGCACCCCATTCAACGCCGTTCGTAACAATTTCCATGTACAAATTAAAGAGCCACGGAGACATCCCACAACCTTGTTTCACGCCAATATCTATACAAAACCAATCACTCAAGCTGCTATTAACTCTCACCGCAGCCTCACTACCTTCATACAACGCACGAATTGCCCCCAAAAAATTACCATTTATACCGTACTGTAGCAGTACATTCCATAATGTCTCGCGATGAACACTATCATATGCTTTTTTAAGATCGAGAAAGCCACAGAACACCTTCTTGTTCTTAGCAAGGGACTTTTCAACAATCATACGGAGAGAAAACAATTGATCACACACCCTCTCTCAGGCAAAAAACCACCTTGCATATCGCTTAACTTGGAGATTGTTAAGGTTCGTACCTTATGAATAAGAATTCACCGTTTTAAACAAAATCTAAACAAATAAACTAACAGTCAAATAACCTCTCGCCTCCATACTTCAACATCTCATTCGATATACCATCCAAACCGGGAGCCTTACCATTCTTCACACGCATCAATGCGAAACTAACATCACTCTCATCTATATCACATTCATCACCACTAACATTTTCTCTAACATTTTCACTACAACCATTCGGTCTATTAATGCTACCATATAAAGTCCTAAAGTACTCGCACCATCTATTAGTAACATCTGATTCATTCCACAATAACTCACCATCCGCACTCTTAATCGCTTTCACTGCCCTTACATTACCACCTCTCAATCTCTTCAATCTCAACCAAAACATTATTTTATTCATACTAAAATCATTAGCCAATCT
This sequence comes from Pterostichus madidus, assembly GCA_911728475.2. Lineage (NCBI taxonomy): Eukaryota > Metazoa > Arthropoda > Insecta > Coleoptera > Carabidae > Pterostichus > Pterostichus madidus. The sequence goes on along the minus strand of OU452311.1, from coordinate 20,938,378 downwards.
TTCACTCATCAAATTATCAAAACGCACCTTGCTTTCTCTCACTACTCTCTTAACACATTTATTTAACCTCTTGTATGCCAACAAGCATTCATCACGAAAACTTCCAGGCACATCTTTCACATTTAGAAATCGCAAATATGCTCTCTTTTTCACCTTAATCGCCTCTTTTACTTCTTCATTCTACCATGCATTCTTTGGACAAGAGCCTAAACTACATTCATCTCAAACTTCTTTTGCACATTTAGGAACTGTATCCTTAAATGTCAACCAAACATCATTTATGCTGCATTCAAAATTAAGCTCACATACAGGCAAAGATTCATTTATTTTCTCAACAAACAAATCTCTAACATCCTCATTATGCAGCGCACTGGATTTCACACGAAACATTTTTTTGGTATACGCGATACCACCAAATAATGGTCATTCGTACTCAATTCAGCATCACGCTTCACACGCGTATCTAAAACTAAACTTCTCAATCGTTCATCATACAAAATAAAATCAATCATACACCGTCTATTTTCACTAACATTCTCCCATGTATACAAATGAGCTAGATTATGTTTAAAGACAAAGTTGGAAACAAAGAGATCACGCTCCAAACAGAAAGAAACTATTTTCCTACTGTTTTCATTCACTCTTGCATCACCAAACTTACCCAATACATTCCCAGGCATGCTTCTCTTACCTCCCACGCAGCCATTTAAATCAACATATATAATAACTTTCTCACCTGAATCACATGAATCAATAATACTATCTAACAAATTCCAAAATCTATCTTTTTCAAGATCTTTTCGGATTCGGTTGGGCCATAAATTGACACAACGAAGATTCTATGAAAGCCTACCTTTAATCTCAGCCAAAGAATTCTCGATGAAGTACAACCATATTCTCTCACAAATGGTTTCATTCGTTCACTAACAAGCACACACACACCATTCTTCGCGTGTTCATTCTCAGCAACACCCGACCACAAGCAAAACATTCCATCCACCTCTTCCTCACTACATCCTTTCCTTTTAGTCTCACTGACACACAAAACATCAACATTATACACACACATTACATTCATCGGTCCATTTTCTTTACCAGTTATACCCCTAACATTCCACGTACCAAACTTACATTCATCAAATTTCACCCATTTATTCTTCATTTATCCAAAAGAAATAAAAGAAGGGTTCTCTCGGTAAAAGAGTAGAAGTTTAGGTAGCTTACCAGGCTTATCCTTAACTATAAATGAAAATAGAACTCAGTTACATTCACACAACCGTCAAACAACTGTAAAACGTCAATCACACCTAAAAACAAAACATAACTCAGCGTTTCTATACACGTAACCAATATAAACAAATAACGATATGAAATAAAATATATTACAAAAAAACTAAACTACTATAAAAATTAAAGACAACACTTACCTTAATAAAACGATACTCGAGAAGTCCAGTGACAAACAGTATATTTTAATCCAACTCCAAAAACTCAGTCAAAAACCCAAATAAATTTCTCATTTGACGGACGAGTTCTATTTATTCTGTTGTGTTAAGATAAGAGATTTATAGTGAATGAAATGCAGCGCCGATACTTATACTTAATCTATATAACCGTACTTACATAAAATGCAGCCCAAATATACGGAGAGAATACCTGTCCTAAGAAAGCCCTAAGATATCTATTCACGGTTTAGCATCTGGAAAGAATATACTAAATAAGCATTAAAGCTCAGTGAGAACACACCTCCAATCATTAATCTCAACTACTCCACATCAAGTACTGTCTATGCTGTTAATACCATTCTCTTCATAAAGTTATGTTGTTTACCACATTTGTCTTACGAATTCGTCGATATCTCTCATGACAGTGTTATTTGGTGTGCGTTGGTTATACAGACAAGTCAAATATTAAACTATTTTCTTGTAAACTTGATCACGCTGATAGTGCCTTATATAATGATTTCATAATTCATGATGCATTCATTATCTACGTAGATGTTCTCATCACTGAAATCTTTGTCAAGCTTTAAATAGTTTCTCAGTTTGTTTCGTATGTACCTCAGTACTTTATCGCAAACTATATTAAGAAAGATCGTAAATCCTTTGGCTTCTTGTTCTACAATCCAATGCAGTAGTACAAATATTGATGTCTGAGATTCCTCCTAAGCTGTATTATATCGCATTCTCAAATACTTTTTAGGTCCATGTTCAAGGTCACTATTTTGTTCATAGAAACACTTCACCATCATCGACTCGCACGAGTCATTTGCTGTAGATTTCAGTAGTAGTTTATATCTTGATGTGAAAACGCTTCGAATAACTCCGTTTCTGATTTCAAAATAATCCGTTGCTATCTGAATTCCTGTATTACGTTTTCCATACATCCACTTATTTGCGATGATCAAATTAGGTACCTAATCGTTGACTTATTCCTGTTACGAAGTGTATGCATCTCCTTTAATTTATGCAATAACTCCTGTATTTCCTGCGTGCAGTCTCCCGGTCAAATTGTGAATTGCTTCACGCGTTTTTAATTGTACTGGATACTTGATAGAATGTTGTTAAACTTCCTCTTAATTCGCCTTACATCGTCGATCATTTGCAGAATCTTATTGTCCTATGCGTCCCTCGACGAGTTATCACACAGCAGAGTTCGTCTGTGACTATTAAGTGTCGATTTACTAAAGTTGTAATTGACGTTCGCAATCCTATTTTTGTAGATATATATTCCAACCAACTCAGAATTCCCAATGTTCAGAGTCCTAACATTAAAGATGCTGATCCTAATCACCGATTCCTGATATTCGCTATGCAACTTAACACGTTGTCCTGATCCCACTTCTGAATTGTTAAGATAAGAGATTTATAGCGAATGAAATGCAGCGCCGATACTTATACTTAATCTATATAACCGTACTTACATAAAATGCAGCCCAAATATACTGAGAGAATATCTGTCCTAAGAAAGCCCTAAGATATCTATTCACGGTTTAGCATCTGGAAAGAATATACTAAATAAGCATTAAAGCTCAGTGAGAACACACCTCCAATCATTCATCTCAACTACTCCACATCAAGTACTCCACAGGTCAAACTGACCAGGTCATATAACATTCACATACTTGGCCAAGTCACACAACATTCGCTAACCTTTCGTATCTCGTTGTTAAACCGGGTTAGGGTTACTACAGCTCACAAGACTGCTCGCTGTACGGTGGCGGCCTGACTAGGGTTCCGCTACAGCCCAAGCTGCTTGCTACACATTGGCGGCCAGTCACGGTTCCGCTACAGCCCAAAGCTGCTCGCTTACGTTGGGAGCCAACCACGGATCTCAATATGACCACACTCGGCCACAGCCGTAACATGCGCTAACACTTGCGCTAACTCAACAATACTATCAACCAACTCAACTCGCATACGGAAGGAGGACTCACCTCTAAACCTGTCCTGAATATCCTCGAAACTCTATCAGGCACTTAACACAATATCTAACCATCTCAATACTACTTTACTTGTCAAACGATGAACTGTAACTAACGTAAGCCATCCGACGATTCGGTTAATAAATATTCAATTAAACATTACATAATTACCTAGTTGCGTTAATAAAAGGAGATGACATAAGCAAAGACGAGCTAACTAATAAAATTAATGAGATGAAATAAATATGATTGTGACATTCGGCCAACCTGACTAATCCTCGTCCTCGAGGATACCGCATATCTCTCGGGAATCCACAACTGATGTATCAGTTTGCGAACTAGCTGATAATTATCGTCCTTGTATCTATAGTTTTATACTATCAAATGTAGCTGCGAGTATATTTCAATACTGTTTTCTTTAACTTTATTTAATTTCCTTGCATATCTTTGATTGCATGTCTATCATTGAAGTAACTTTCTCAGCTCGAAATAAACTATTAGATATTGGTAGTTCATAGCTTCCCTATGTATATCCTTAAATGGTTGAATTCGTTTCATTATTAATGTCAAGTTTCATTCTCTGTACTCTTCCGGTGCCTTTCCTTTCTCGTTTTTTTTTGCTCTTGTTCTTTATCTTCAGCAGGCGGGTTAACACATCAAATAAATTCTATAACAAAGCTCCGAATGTAAATTTTCATTTCTGTAAATTGTTTTATGTTTTAAACTACAATTACATAGAATAACGATTATATTGCTATAACAGTACACGTCTAGTGTAACCAATGCGTGAACGTAGAGTGTCAATCTAATTCCCGATTAGTCAAGCAAGCGGGAACACTGACTCAGCCCTCTCGCAGTTCGGCAGACAGGAGTGCTGACTCTGCCACCTTGCAATTCTGGAGTGACCCTGATCCTAGATTCCAGCTATGTCTTACATTTCTATCAAAAGATTCAATTTGGTGGATATTTCCTCGTTAACAATCAAATGTAAATTGCCAATTGTTAATTTTAAAAAAGGTCCTGAGTTATCTATCGGTGTTATCCTTTTTGATTTCCCAAAGTTTTCTTATATAGAAACATTATATCTAGCACTTTACGTGCTTCTTCACATACTGTCGCATCTGAGGGGAGTCGTAAGTTTCACATAGTTTTTCCAGTGATTTCTATAATCAAGAATGCTCGAAACCGTCGTATGCAATTTTAACTATAACTCTTTTCATTCCTCCTGTTACAACTCACTGATGATCGCTAACTGTGATCCTGTACACCTTACCGCCCTTTAAACAACAGTCCTTAGTAGTCCCTTGTAATTCGTATGTATGTTGGTTTTGACAAAACATCCAGAATTAGATTCCAATTTTCATCCATTAAAGGGCTAACACCAAATTAGTCATTCGAGTTTGCAGTTGCTCTTCACTTTCGATTTAAATCTGGCTCCTGAATCTGCGAATGCAAAGCGTGTCCTCGATCTAAATTCGTTGTTAGATTCGTTATAAGATTCGTTGTTAGGAATAAACGTGAATAATATGAGATGTTTTGTGCATATGTTATGTACGTTGAAGAAAGAAGATGAATGAAAAGTGAATAGGAATGATTGGATAGATATGATTGAAGATTTGCTGTGTGATAAGTAAATGAGCTTATATGGAGTGATCTATGAATATTTTTGAAGTGCGGGTGGTGTGTTAGGATGAGAATGTTTGCCGAATTTGATGAATTTAATGAGTGAATGTTTTATAAATGATTTTATGGTTCGTGGTACCCCATTTGATGGAATATAGCGCAATGTTATGTACGTATGTATGTATGAAAAGTAAAATTAACCGGTACATTGAGACCAAAATTAACTCGGTTTATTAACGTCAATTACGATTATTAACCTTTCGGTTAAGTATCCTTGCCCATTATTATAAAATAATAACAAATGAGGAGACACTTACAAATATAATATTTACGGTTGCCATTTAACGGAACTTTTACGAAGTTATAGGTTACCGCAACACAAACAAATATGTATAACGTCAATCTACAGAATACGAGAAGAAGTTTATATACGGGTTATAAACAAATTATAAATAAAAAATAAAATAAATATATCATCACGCCGTCTACTACTACTGGGTGTGGCAGTCTGCCGAAGCAGATCTCGGTAAGTGATATATTTATGCGCGTGAAGTGCGGTTACCATCCGTCAAATCACGGCCCCCCAAAGTTGTTAGTGGTGGAGGAGCCACAGGGGTAATTTTTAAATTGGTGAAAATGTTTTATCGGCTGTGGGGATCAAACCAGGGTTCTTTGAATCCACAGGCTGACTTGATACCACAGTGCTATTAGCCCTATATTTAAACAAATTATGCTCGGTACAAATATAAAGATGCTACAAAAAATATTAGGTTTTTTTGCTTGTTCAACTACTTAAAGTTAAAAAATAAGTACTCATAAAAACCAAAAAGAATTTATGACAGTTTTTAAAAGCGTGGACTAAAGAGCGTGAGTGAGTTTGTTTGTACGGAATTTTTTTTTTCTTATTTTCACTACATCACCCTTGCACGTGACGTCAATCCTGTAAGTGTCAATTGATTCATTACCTTGCCATATCTTGCCAGGATTTTTATGGCGTTTGTATTTAAAGCAATAGGGAACTTTATTCGATGAAAGGGTTGGGTAACTGTCAAATGATTTCTAACATTCACAATTAATCTTAATTATTATATTTTTTGCAGCCCATTTTATTCCGGGAATTTTTCTACTTATTTACAACTGGGTGCAATGTTACTCTCGCTATACTTTTATCTCCCTCTTGCTTGGGTTAAATGGGGTGTACAGGATTACGCAATTTCGCAGGCACATTATATGGAATTATGAATTGTGCAGCTTCTACTACTAGTTTTATTATCCATATTTTGGCTGGGTATCATGTAAGTTAAATATATGTAACAGCAAATCGTAAAATTTGATTAAATTTTAAAATATTGTAACGAATTTAAAGCCAGACAAGTCGAGAACATTCCAGAAACCTTCTCGAGAACAAATGCGTAGCAGCGTGACATCATAAATGCATAGAGCTCGCTCGCATGTCTGAGCGTGTGGTTTGACGAGATATTCTAGAACGTCCTGGAATATTCGAGAACTGTTCTACGGACGGGAGTATATAAGCCGAGGCCGAGTGGCTGAGTTCAGTGAACAGTAGACTTCGAACGCGTAATATAAATGTGGTGAAATAAATAACAGCTCAAGTGTACGTAATATAAATAATAGTGTTAGTGACCGTTATATAAATAATATTAGTGTTTAAATATTTATTAGTAGTGTTTAAGATTTATTGTAGTGTTAATTAGTTTTAAATAAGTTTCTGTTATTTTTATATTCATTTATTAAATAAATACTTTTATTTTCGTTTAACATAAATAGTTGTGAGTTATTTTTGTGCCTTAAACATTCTACACACTTCCAGAAAGACGAAAAACGTTACAATATATTTGTTTTTAGAATTGACTGAATGAATGGTGCTTCTTTATATTGGCCGTATTTATTTGGCATTTATAAAGAAACCTGTTAGGTTACTTTTGTTTCATTTGCACGTTTTAAGTAACCCAGAACAGTTCTTGAACTACGAGGGTAAGGTGAAAAGTTGTCGGCCTCACACAGAGATGGCACTCCAATCAGCAAAAATTTGTGTTTCCTGCCTGGGTGCACGTGTCATTAGTTCGTATGACAAGTTTCAACTTGATCTCTCAAGTAGTTTGTTTACACGAATTTTCGAAGTAGACGTCTTGCGTGTTTTTTGTTAAAATGGATAAACTTGAATATCGTGCGGTCATCAAATTCTCCGTTTTGGATGGATTAACCCCAAAGGAAATTCATCCGAAGTTGACAAAAGTCTACGGAGACTCTGCTCCTTCCATGTCAACCGTTAAATAGAGGGCAGCTGAATTTAAACGTGGTCGCACGTCCCTCGAAGATGACCCACGTGAAGGACGGCCAAAAACCGCCACGACGCCAGAAATAATCGAAAAAGTGCATAATATCATGTTGGACGATGAACGAGTGAAGGTGAGTGAGATAGCTGAGGCTGTGTGGATATCGGAAGAAAAGGTGCGAAACATCTTGCACAAAGAATTAGACATGCGAAAGCTTTGCGCAAGATGGGTGCCGCATTTCCTGAATGCCGATCAAAAGCAAATGCGCAAACGATCTTTGCAGCAATGGTTGGACCGATTCAATAGGGATCCGACCGATTTTGTGCGGCGATTTGTCACCATGGATGAGGCATGGGTTCACCACTACACGCCAGAAACGAAACAGCAGTCCAAGCAGTGGGTGAAAGCCGGTGGTTTAGCGCCAAAGAAAGCGAAGTCGATCGCATTTTCCGGAAAGACATGGCCAGCGTGTTTTGGGATGCGAAAGGGATCCTGTTAATTGATTACCTTGAAACAAGCAGAACAATTACAGGCGAATTTTACTTCAACCTTCTTGACCAGCTGGATGCCAAAATTCGCGAGAAGAGGCCTGGCTTGCAGAAGAAAAAATCATATTTCACCAGGACAACGCACCTTCACACAAGGGTGTGTTGGCGATGGGAAACCTGCGGAATTTGGGGTTCGATTTGCTCGGCCATCCCCCATATTCTCCTGATTTGGCGCCCTCAGACTTCTATCTGTTCCCAAACTTGAAGAAATTTGTTTTTGGGAAGCGTTTTGCGTCCAATAAAGAAGTTGAGAGGGCCGTAGATGAATATTTTCACAGCCTTCCAGCCTCTCACTTCCGGGAACGAATATTGATGTTGGAGAAACACTGGACTATGTGTGTTGAAGTCAAGGGAGAGTATGTAGAAAATAATTTTTTAACTGAAAATTGCAGTCTTTCATTGTCAGGCCTAGAACTTTTCACCTTACCCTCGTGAACCTACTGCCCTAGCTATTTTGGTGGGTTGGCAGGTTGAACCCGTTTTCTATCTCTTTCTAATCAACTTGTGCTCCTTGTTTTCCGTTTTGAATTGGTGGCATTGCAATTTGTATTTAAGCAGATACTTAAAACGTGCATTCTGAATTTAAATTTATCGCTAATTTTTACAACTAACACTAGATGCATCATTTATTTGGAAGTAACACGAGTTAGTTCTAGATCAGTTCAGAATTAAACTCAAAGTTCCTAAACAAATACGGCCATTGTAAGCGGTGTAGTTGTTTCTATATTTGGATCAGGCGTTCAGGAGATGTTCAGCCCTGATATGAAATAAAAAACGTTGATGACTCCACTTCTTCAGTTAGTTGGGAATAAGAAAACAAATGGTTTGACCAATCAGATGAATCCAACAGAAATATAAATGATGTTAAAGATATTATTCAAAATACAAAAGTATAAATACGTTTATTTATCAATACAATTTGTATAAATAAATCTATTCATCTATTTATTGTCGATAATTGAAATGAAAAAATAAATTATTAGTCGCCGGCGTTCAACATTTATCGACACGAATGTACGTGGTCCAGAAAAATATAAATTTTGCTTCTGATCAAAAATGCTTCAAATAACTTATGTAGAAAAGACATTGGAAAGTATTTTCTTTTATTATTTTTTTTTGTGAAATTACCGATAAAGCCAGAAATCGGAAAATATGTTTACGGCAAAAATATGAGACTGCTGGAGCCATCTCTTGGTATTTGAAAGAACGTGGATGAATATATTAGAACTGGGGGATTAATTCTCAAAATTCTTCAAATAAATATTATAGAAAATTAAAATATTACGAAATTTAGTTTGAAACATTTTTCAATTATCGATTAATTAAAGAAATATTTGCAACTTTATTTATCAAGCAAATGCATCTTTATTTTAAATATGAGAGCGTTAATCAAAAATATATTAAAATTAAAATATCCAGGTTATAACAAAATGAAACTTTTTTATTTGAAACATTTTTTGATTTGATGTAAAATAGGTTTCACCGCAAAAATTGTGCTCGCTTTATCGGTCATTGAAGACGCCGTTGCCCGCCATTTATGGACATGAATGTGCGGAGTCCACAAAAAATACTAATTTTGCTTCTACTTAAATAAAATGTTTCAAATAACTTAAGTAGAGAAAACGGTGAATATCTCGAAACTACAATAATAAATTACAAAATGGAATAGATAAAATTTGTAAGGCCCCAATGGATCATTTTTTATTTAAAACCCTTTAAAGCTTAGTGGTTCCACGGTGGAACCACACATATATGAATTTTTCTTTAGTTTCCTGGTAGTCTTCAGCACAGACCATACAAATTTCAGTTGGAGCGTTGGAGCCACCACCGACACTCAGTTATATTATATGCGCGCCTACACTAGAATACTGCACTTGCGCTGTACTACGAATTTGTTTGTATGTACGGAGCAGTTCGAGACTTATCGTATTGTCAGGTGGTTTTCTTGTTGTTGTTTTGTGGTTTAGTGAAATATTATCAACAATATTTGGTAAATACAGTATTAATTTATTCACTTTCTAATAAGCATTAATCCGTAAGTAAAGCGTGAAATATATTTTTTTAATGATATTTCATTGACTTTGTATTATGTGGTTCCAAACAGTACCACTAGCATTTACAAGTTGATATTATGTGTTTTTTTTTGTAAATATCGAAGATTAGTAGAAAACTTGCACTAAATAAACTGGCCAGCGATGAGGTGTTTAGGCTTTTAGACGACATTCCTTCGGACGGATCTAAAATATCGGACAGCGAAAATGAGCAAATTATTAGAGATCGTTGAAGAAGAATACGAAACGAGATCTCTCTGATTGGAGGATGTGTAAAGATAGTATACTGGCACTGAAATGACGTAAAAATTCATGTTCCGTTGGAACAAAGAACGGATAAATTAGCTCACTGGGAGCAAAGTTAGGTGTGCTAATTGTAGGTAGAAGCCTAATCCTCATCGAACAAGATGGCTTTACAAGTCTTGTCATAAAGGATTATGTCTTAGTGATAAACAAAATTGTATCACGAAATTTCATTAAAAATATTATTTTTTGCCTATTGGCCTAGTGGTACCCAAATGGAACCACGTGTTATTGTAAATATTAATAACAATTAATCTTAGTTTTTCAATCATTTGTGTTTCGTATACTTAGTTCATACTATAAATCCCAAAAATAATCAATTATTCAATAAAATAATACACCCGTCCTGAAAGGGTTAAATTTAAATATTTATTAACTAAATATGTTTTAAAGGTTTATTTTACTAAACATTTTATTTATTATATTTGCTTCATCTGTTGATATTATCATTAAAAAATAATTAAATTTACGAAATGTCATTTATTTCGACAGTTGTGTGATTCTTTAAATATTTTTTAACAGTTTAAGAGAAAAATTATATTTCAAGGTATTTTAAGGGTCACTAAGGGTGGCTAAAAAGTCTGGGAGCAGCTGAAATACTTATCAGCTTCATCGAAATTGTTATCATCATGGACATCGTCACCTGAGTCATTGACTTCTCTTGCAACAGCTTAGAAGTTGGCAGCAACATCAGCAATTCCGAGATCAACATCAAGTCTGCTGCTCGATACATCATTGTAAGAAAATTATGATTTTAAAATTATTTGGGTATTAAAAACAATAATAAATATGTTTTGTTTTAAATTTATATTTTACAATAACTATCTTTAAAGCATATTTATTTTAAGAACTAATAAATAACCGATTAAGGGTGATTAATTATATTTTTCATTGTCAAAACATTCTGAAATTATTTCAGAGTAAAATATTTGAAATCAAAAACGGATATAAATAAATTTGTATCATTTTTATTTGAAGTATTTTTCTCTACTATAATTTATGACCGGTTCAAAGCAGGAAAATAAACTTAATCACCCTTAATCATCTGTTATTATATTTCGTAACTTAAGATAATGAAATACTTTTACCCACAATAATTGTTTCCACTATTAAAATATGTGTTCGAAAAGTTTTTCTTTTTTTACAATATAAAAAGTATGGAAACTGACAGAATTAATATTTAATCATTTGAATAATTACCTAATCTACACAGTGTGTTTGAAAAGTGGACACACTGGACACATCCGTTTTTCTCAGTTATTATGGCAGTTGCGCAATAATTCTGATTTAACTGGCGGAAAATTATAATTGTAGAAATTCCGGTTAAATAAGTAGTGACATAACCTATACAAAAATATAATTTTTTTTGTATATGTTCGGATTGCATTTTCTATTCTCTTTTCGGTGATAACTAATTTATATTAACGTTATTCATTTGTTAAAATTAATTATTTTTCTTCCTAAATTTATATCATTAAGAGATGTAATCTGATATGTAAGAAGGCTAAGATAGTAATTGTTTTCGTGATATTATGTTAAATAAATTCATTTATTTTAAATTTTATTGCAGTAACAAAACATTTATTCAACATGTCCTCCATTAAGCAATTTAAATAGTGTAAAATATGCTGTTAATTATGAAGGCATATTCTATACTTTCAGAATGCTTTAAAAGTCTGTAGTAAAGTTTATTTTGCGTGAAAAAACATTTAACAACTAATTATTTAAAAACTGTTACAATAATTGAAATTGACACGCTAACGCCATCTGTCAGAGAACAACTGATCAGCAAATCCTGCTTACGCTACCTAAATATATATATTTTTGGAATTTTTCTCTAAATGCACTTTAAAACGACAATATATTAATTAATTAGTAAATAATAATTTCAGTTTGAATGAATTTCAATTAATTTAACTGTAAAAAGAAAGTAATTTTATATCAAATATTTTTCGTGCAGTGTAAGCAGGACTTGGTGTTCAACGATTGTCCGAGAGATGGTAGTGGCGCTGGTTGTCATTTTGACAATAACAATAACATTTAAATTTTGTTTCATTTTAAGGAAATCTTTAATTATATTTATATGTAGAGTAATTTTAAAGCGTATCTAGCATAATTAGAACGCTAGAAATTGTTTTATTTGTCATTATAGGATTTGACACCAAAAATCCATAACCCAGCTACAGAACTAAACAACACAACGTTACTACGGTAAGAAAACAGCATTTTCAGTACAAATTGTGATGAAATATTGATTGCAAATCAAATTATAAAGTTTTGAAATAATGTATAATATTTTAAGCTAATACAATCGAGTCAACTAAAGCTTGAACTTGAACTAACGACGTAAGCTTTTTTAGGATCATTTGACTGGTCCAGGAGGACTTTCTAGATCCAGACATACAGTTTTTTTTTGGAAAGATGACTTTATCGGAAGGGACGCGTTGATGAGACAGAGAACTGAAGGTGTAAGACGAATGTACACCAAGCCGCTGTTAAATGAAATGAAAACTTTGCCGGTGACACATATACAGGTTAGACTCCGAGTCTTCCATTTGACTGCCAAAAATAGAAATGTCTCTATTTTGAGCAGTCAGACTGCCGAAAATCAACTTCATAGTGATGTTGGCTTGTTTGCTATTTTCACTTTGTTGTTGGACGTATGAATGATTATTGTTTATGACTTTGTTTGATATTTTGTATATTTTTATAGTTAAATTCATTTACTTTATACATAGTTAAATACTTCTCAGTTTTTTTTATTTCATTTATAGTTCATGTCATTCTTTTTTTAATTTAATATTTTGTTTCGTATATCCTAATTTATAGGTTTTATATTTCTTAATAGTCGATAAATATTTTAAATAATACAAATTAACAAAAAAGAGGTTGAAATTAACAAATATTTATATCTGACTGTCAGAAACATAGACTTTCTTTCACCTGTTTTGGACGTGGCTCTCAGTTTTGTTTGTAGCAAACTCGAAATTTAAACTCTATATGTGTCACGGGCATTAGACGTGGAACGAAAAACCTATTTATACCTTCAAGAAACAGGTAGAAATATATACTAGCATATCCAAAAAAATCAGTTTTGAAAAAAAGAATTCACTCAATAAAATAATAATGCAATCATTAAAAAAAAAAATACAAGTGAGTAGTTTCAGAATTGGCTTAGGAATATTATTCCTTATATTGTCGTGGAAATTGGTAGCGCTTATATATGATCAGCCTCGACATTTTGGAAAACTTAAAATTTATGTCTGATTTGAATAAATAAAAACAAACAAAGTAAATTCTAAAACATTTGATAAAATATTAATCAGTTTTTGTCAAACTTAAAATTTAAGTTTCATTGATGCAAACGGGCAATAAAAATCATTTTAAAGACATTACAATAAAATGTATTTGTTTACTTTGTATCCTTTGCATGAACCATACGGGCTGAAGTTAGTATCAGAACGTTGATTTGCCTTGATCTCTTTGAAACGAAATATTATTCTTATTATGAATGAAACTTATTAAGTATTGTATACAATTTTGAAGGCAAAACTTCAAAGTATGGTAATAAACTAGATACGACTAATGTTATGTACAAATATTGAAAGAAATTACACTCAAAATTTGAATTTATTTCTCAAAAATGCTAGGAACGATTTTATTTTTAAAAATCTGTATTGTTAAGAATGTGGTCCTCTATAACTCAGAAAATTTTTATCCAATTTGAATTTACAGTTTTGAAGAAAAAAAATAAAATATGCGAAAAAAGGTTCAAAACGGCACTTTTTCGTGTATTTTTTGTTATTTCTCCAAAACTGTAAATTCAAATAGGATAAAAAATTTTGAGTTATAGAAGACCATATTTTTAAATATACTAAATTTTTTTATTAAAATCGTTCCTAGCATATTTGAGAAAATCAGATCTAAAATTTTTATATCATGCTCTCCTACACTTCAATTTCAATTTATTTGTATTATAAAGATTAAATATTCTTGTTCACACACATAACAAAAAGCTGAATGTTCAAAGATTATGTAGTACTACTTGTTTCTTCATTTGGATGAGATTGAATATATAAAATATTTTTTTGAAATTTGAATTTATTGTTGCTTCTTCGCGAAATTCTTATTTTCTACATGTGATGTGGGCTTCGACGTACACTCAGCGTTAAAATGATCTGGAAGAATGACAGCTGTCATAATCATGTGTGTCAAGATGTACTTCATAGAGATATATATGAAAATTATAAGCATTTCATAATTTGTGGTTTGAAATATGTCTAGTTTTGTTTTCGTGTTATATTATATTATAATATTCTAAGTTATGGGTTTTTTTTTATAATAAAATATTTCATCAGTTCTAGATGAGCATACTACTGGAACAGGATAATTTGAAGTACTGGAATGTATTATTTATCTTTAAATACAGGATATTTTCAACATAAAAGTTTTTAATTGTACAATTACATAAAATAATTCACTTCTAACCTCAAATATTTCATCAAAATAAAATGCTAATAAAATATCTGTTATATTGTTTACAGTTTATGGTTTATGAGATAAACTTTAAAAGAAAACAATATATTTGATACAACGAAAGTATGTTTCTAAAATTAGAACGTTCCAGTGCCCTTATTTTTATTTATCTCCGGATAAAGTTCCTGATAACTATCAGAAGGATAATTGAAATATATCGCGTTAGAAAATGACATTCAGTATAATAATTTCCATTAGTGCTATGATTTCGATGCGATATATTTTTTTTTTACCTCACAGGTAGTTAATGGGAACTTTATGCAGAGATGGAAAATCGAGTCTTCATGTGATCAAATTTTTGATATTACTCTTTTTTACGTGCATATCTTATCATATTTTTATACATTACATTTTTAAACGCGCGCCAATACCTTTTGCACTATTCTATACAGATCCACATTTTTGTCAGAACCGCAAAAAACCCTACATACACGATAACAAATTGTTGGTTAACGAATTTCAGCCCGTATGTTTCACCTGTAGGTGTGTACTGTCATTAAATTAATTTCCTGTTGGTAGCGGAGCAAATAAATAATGAAATAAACAGAATAAGTTATTGTACTTGTTTAAATAAAATGATATTGGTTCAAGCAAAAATCGTTAATAACTATTTTTATAACATATTTGAGAACTAATAATTCACCGATTAAGGGTGATTAACTATATTTTTCATTATTTAAAACGTTCTGGGATTATTTCAGAGTAAAATATTTGAAATAAAAGATGGATATAAATTTATTTCAAGTATTTTCCTCTACTATAATTTATGACCGGTTCAAAGCAGGAAAATTAAGTTAATCGCCCTTATCTGTTATTATATTTTGTAAATTAAGATATTTTACACATAATAATAGTTTCCGATATTGAACTATGAGTTTTAAAAGTATTTTTTAAATATTAAAATTGATTTTATTTTAAAAATAAAAAAAATGGCAAAATAATATTTAATCATTTGAATAATAATAATTATTATTTCTTACAATACATTTTTTTATAAATACTTACGAGTATGTATTACATTGAATTATTTGGTGGCTAATTGTACATGTCTTTAAAATATTAAAATCCTTCCTCTTAATACACACAAACAACTTATTAAACCAGCCATTTAAACTATTTGCTATTTAAATTCTCTTTTAAATACAAATAGGTAATTATTAAAATGATTAAATTTTAATTCTGTCAGTTTAAAAAAAAAATTAATTTAAATATTGTAAAAAAAACTTTTACATATTTTTAAATTGAAAACAATTAATGTAGTCAAAGGATGTCATTATCCTAATTTACAAAATATAATAGCAAATAGGAGTGATTAACTTTATTTTCTTGCTTTGAACTGGTCATAAATTATAGTAGAGAAAAATATTTGAAATAAAAATAACACAAATCTATTTATATCCGTCTTTTATTTCAAATATTTTACTTTGAAATAATCCCAGAAATTTCTGACAGTATAAAATATAGTAACACCATTAGGGCCGGTTTTTTCATCTCCGGATAAAGTTCCCGATAAATATTGACAGAATAATTGAAAAAATATCGCATCAGAAAATGACAATCAGTATAATTTTTACCAATTTTTTCTAAGCGATATTTTATATTTATCCCGCTGATACTTTTGGACATTTTATGGGAAAAACCGGTCCTAAATCGGTTAATTATTAGTTCTTAAAATAAATATCTTGTAAAAATAATTATTGTAAAATATAAATTTAAAACAAAACATATTTTTATCCAAATAATTTAAAAATCATAATTTTCTTACACTGTTGTTGCAAACAGCGCACTTGATGTTCGATCTCGGTATTGCTGATATTGCTGCCAAGCTTCTGAGATGTTGCAAGAGAAGACATTGACTCAAGTGACGATATCCACGATGATAGTTCCGTTGACGCTGATAAAATTTCAGCTTCTCCCAGATGATGATTGCAGGTTCCATGATGTCTCTATAAACATTAAAACAATGTTTTAGTAATATAGAATATCCGGAAATATTAGAGAAAAAAAACATACATAAAGACATTTTGATTACTGTTAAATCTAAAACAGAAACTCAGAACAAAAAGCAGTAAAATAGAACAAAACAGACAAGTTATGATAAATCAGTATACAGCATTCTATTGTAACGAATTTAAAGCCAGACAAGTCGAGAACATTCCAGAAACCTTCTCGAGAACAAGTGCGTAGCAGCGTGACATCATAAATGCATAGAGCTCGCTCGCATGTCGGAGCGTGTGGTTTGACGGGATATTCTAGAACATCCTGGAATATTCGAGAACTGTTCTACGGACGGGAGTATATAAGCCGAGGCCGAGTGGCTGAGTTCAGTTGACAGTAGACTTCGAACGTGTAATATAAATGTGGTGAAATAAATAATAGCTCTAATGTACGTAATATAAATAGTAGTGTTAGTGACCGTTATATAAATAATATTAGTGTTTAAATATTTATTAGTAGTGTTTAAGATTTATTGTAGTGTTAATTAATTCTAAATAAGTTTCTGTTATTTTTATATTCATTTATTAAATAAATACTTTTATTTTCGTTTAACATAAATAGTTGTGAGTCATTTCTGTGCCTTAAACATTCTACACACTTCCAGAAAGACGAAAAACGTTACACTATTATAACAGTTGATTTTTTAATATAGTTTATTCAGTATCGATCAGTGTTACATAATCTAAAGATATAACAATAATGAAACTCTTTTGAAGAAAAAGTTGTAACAAAAAACATGAAAATTATATGGTAACTAAATATTCGGACGTTTAATAATTAATTTTGTTTAAAACAGAATGCTATCATTTAAACAAAATATATATATATATATATATATATATATATATATATATATATATATATAGTTGTTTGTTATTGTTTTATTTATTGAAAAATATTAATACAACAATTACGGTTCGTGGCAAAGCAACAATGCAAAAGATTCTGAAGAAAATTTTCACAAAATACCTTAAAGGTTAATCAATGCTTAAAATAGTGAAAATTTAATATGGCGAAATCTATGATAGTACTAATTGTTCATTATACTGAAATATAAGAAAAAAATGTACTGTTAGCATTAATGTCGCTGGAAACAGTACCAGGAGACTTCAAATAATAACACTTTGATACTTTGAAATAGAAGACTTTTAATTAAAATTTGCAAGAATTCTAGGTGGTCCACATTAAATGAGATTACCGCTCGTTGGAAATCGGAATCAGGTATGCATATTTCTCGAGAATTCTGTAGGAAGTGAATTCATAAGTCTGGATTTAATTTTTGTAAGGTACGCTATATTCACTGACAGCATAGTTTGAATATTGAAATAGAGTTTCCGTAGGCCAAGAAAAACCCACTATTAACAGGTAGACAAAAGATGAAACGCTTGACTTGGGGCAAAGAAAGGATTTTCTGGACAAAAAACGACTGGAATAAAGTCATTTTTAGTGACGAATTAAAGTTTGATGTGTATGTAGGAGATTATCGGAGATGAGTAATAATATTAAAAACTGAAGTATTTCACAAGATTGTCTCAAGCGAACTATAAAATTTGCAAAAGTGCTGATGGGTTGGGACTGTATGTCAGCAAACAGATTGGGAACTTTACACTTCATTGACGAAACAGTGAACTCAGAGAAATATTAACAGATTTTAGAAAATAACTTATTTCCCACCACACCAGATCTATCCAGAAAATAATTTTTATTTTTCAACTGGATGGCGCATCTTGCCATATAGTAAAATCAATAGAAAATGGTTCGCAAATCACAATATTGACGTCTTGGATTGACCTTCAAGCAGTCCTGACTCCAATGTTATAGAGACATTAGAGCACGACATGAAATAGCGCTTGAGAGAAGATCCACAACTTAAGATTTCATAACTTCGAAATTTCAAAAAATGTTGTATTTATTTTCAGTGCAAATATGTCAAAAGCTTTTTATAATGATGCCATCAAAAATTGAAGCTGTTATTAAAGCAAAGGAAGATGTTATTCCTGACTAATACATTAAAAACTGCTTTCGTCCGAACATTTATTTGCCAGACGTAAATATTGAATATTTAAGTCCTAAGTTATATCTACATAATATTAGAAAATGTCACATTTATATATATATTATGAAGTCGGCCTGTGGATCCTGAGAACCCTGGGATTCAAGTGGTAGAGCTTTTTAATATATATTTATTATAGTAAATTCTTGACCGTACATCATATTTAATACGATATAAAACCATACCATAAATGATATCTTTATTGCTGAAATATGAAAATTAAAGTTGAATAATTCAAAACGATCATTTAAATTTCGCACTGCCATATTGCATTACGTAGTTGCATTAAGCCAATCACAGAGCTTTGTCTGAAACGTTTGTCGGTGCTCAATTTTACTGAGAAGAAGACGAAGAAGAAACAAGCATTCAGCATTCTACGATTCTACCAGAGAAATAGAGTAGTGGGAGAAGACGCTTGAAGCTGCGCGAACCTTGTAAAATTGAAGACCGCCATTTTTAAGGTAGGTTGATGCGCGAAATTTAAAAATTCAACACGGCTAAGCCTCATGAGCCGCGAAAAATATTCTAAATAAATAACAAATAACTTTTCTAAAGTTATTGTGTAATATATTAATAATAAATACATAAAATGGCAAATTTTACTTAATATAATCATGGCTATGTTGGAAAATATTTCACTTTAAAGATGGTTGTTCATATCTCTGAAGTTAGAGGCAGTTTGAAATTACTCGGTTCCACTAGTTTGAAAAGTAATGTTATTATGAAATATATGAGTCAAACAAAAATAGTATATTTTATAAAATAAAAACCTAAAATTATAAATTATTTTAATTAATAACCTTAATATTATTTTATTAGGGAATAAGACACGTATAAAAAGGAATATCTTTTGATTTAAACCTACTATTAAAACACCCTGTCACTAAACAACGAACAGAATAAAGTTTACAGTACATAATGTTTCTCGAGATGTTCACTTTTGGCATGACAACCTTAAAAATGGCCGAACCCATAGCGTTCCTTGAAAATTGGATGCGCACTCGTCCAAGAGTCTTCTCCCACTACTCTATTTCTCTGGATTCTACTGACAACGACACACGTTAAGTGAAATTGTCTCTGTCTTATCTGTCTCTCTTTGCAACTAAGTCATATTCGTTTGTTTCGAAAGTTTAAATATTTGTATCATGCTTAATACAAGTTTTAAAAAAAATACAAAAATTTGGGTATAATAATTTGATTACGTAGATTAATAAATACAAATTTCAAAAAAGTCTTGAAAGACCCATTCCCACAGGCGAAAAACAATTTTCATGATTTCAAAAACTACCCCTGTGGCTCCTCCATCACTAACATCTTTGGGGGCCGTGATTTGACGACTAGTAACCGCACTTCACGCGCAAAATATATCACTTACCGAGATCTGCTTCGGCAGAGTGCCACACCCAGTAATGGGTAGAAGGCGTGATGATATATTTATTTATTTATTTTATATATATATATATATATATATATATATATATATATATATATATATATATATATATATATTGTTTTCTATATTTTAAAAATATTTACAGAGAAAACAAGAATAGTGGAATAGTCACCATTGCAGCCGTCCCAAAGTAATGGTCGACTGCCCTATAATATATGTATGTATTTCCATAAAAGGAGTACTGGACCCGCACGCAAATTCCTGCTGATAAATACCGACAATGGTAACTTCGATGGCCGATGTAGAAAGTACAATTTTTGGCGGTTATTTTAAAAAATATTCAAATAAAATATTGTAAATATTCGAAATTCTACATATTTACATGATGTATTAAATAATAAATATTTTAATATCTTAGGGTTGAATCGAAGAGGGTTTTAAATAAAATATCTTTATATTATTATTTTCTACATCCTTTGATTGAAACTTTTTTCGGTGTTTATTTAGGAGCCTTTAAAATCAACTCGGTCAGCTTTCCTGCATTAGCTCTGGTCTAGGAATCTTCTTCTGCGTCCTCTTCACATCCGGTGTTCTATCTTCAAGTTCACTTTATAATTTACTAGTTTAAATTCCATAATTGTAGAATACCATTCACTAGAGGTCGACATTTTTGAAAATTTTGATATCCGAGATCCGATCCGAAATCAGATCAGGCGTATCATTAAATCCGTACAGTTTTTCCTATTTATATTTAACCAATGGGCCTTTCAAGACTTTTTTGAATTTTTTATATATTAATCTACGTAATAAAATAATTATACCCAAATTTTTTATTTTTTAAAAAAACTTGTATTAAGCATGATAAAAATATTTAAACTTTCGAAACAAATGAATATGACGTAGTTTCATCTTAGCTTAAAGAGAGACAGATAAATAACACGTAACTTGTCGTTGTCAGTAGAATCATCAGACAAAACATAACTAGACGGATAACATCGGCGTTTGTTGTGAGTCAGAAAGGGATAGAATAACTGGTGGGTGAGGCGGGTGCGCGGCAAGGAGCAACTTGCATAACATCAAAGTGTACTCGCTCCTTGCCGCGCATCCGGCGGACCCTCAAGTTATTCCATTCCTCTCTGCTTCACAACACTGCATTGACTTGAATACGGCATAATTCGTCTAGTATTATACGTCATTGGTAGAATCGTAGAATGCTGAATGCTTATTTCTTCTTCGTCTTCTTGAGCACCGACAAACGTTTCAGACAAAGCTCTGTGATTGGCTTAATGCAACTACGTCATTGCAATATGGCAGTGCGAACGTTTTAAATTATTCAACTTTAACTTTCATATTTCAGCAATAAAGATATAATTTATGCTATGATTTTATATTGTATTAAATATGATGTACGGTCAAGAATTTATTTTAATAAATATATATTAAAAAGCTCTACCACTTGAATCCCCCATTGTAACGCTGCATAATCGAAACAAATATAACCGTTACTTAATAAATAATTTAGTTGTGAAAACTAAACAGATATTTTGTTCTAATGTTATTGAATCATTTTTTATCATAGAACATAAATGCTTATAAATTTTACGTAGCGTTACATTTCTTTAAAGTGGAATTAGAATTTATGTTTTTTACTCAGAGTGCATACCTAAAAGTTGCGAATCGGATGTTTTATCCGACTTTCGGATTGGATATTTTATCCGACATTCGGATCGGATATTGTATCCGACTTTCGGATCGGATGTTTTATCCGACTTTCGGATCGAATATTTTATCTGACTTGAATTGGATATTTTATCCAACTTTCGGATCGGATATTGTACCCGTTTTCCGGATTGGATATTTTATCCGAGGTTTGGATCTGATCGGATATTTTTGTCGACCTCTACCATTCACATTCTTAGTTTGATAAAATCTCAAAAACTGTTAAATTTTTCACTTCAAATGTTATAAATATGGATTCTGTGAATCATTTACCACTGGCAAATATTAAATTTGGTTGCATTTAAATTATATTTACTGGTTTTATGACATATTTAAAAATAAATGCCATGCTGTCGAAATAAAAAATTAGATTTTGCTAAAATCTCCAACAAATGTTACAAATATAGCTCCTGCGAGTCATTTAACATGAGAAAGTATAAGATTTGTTAATATTTTTTGGTTTTATTTCTTATTTTAAAATGACCGTTATCTGTCGAAATAATAAATTTTATTTTACCAAAATCTCAAAAACTGTTAAAGTTATCTCTTCAAATATTACCAATATGAATCCTTTAGCTTAGTAAATATTAAATTTGTTTACATTTTAATTATATTTAACGGTTTTATGACATATTTAATAATGACCGCCATGATGTCGAAACAGAAAATATTATTTTGCTAAAATGTCAAAGACTGTATATGTTATCGCTTCAAATGTTGCAAATATAGAAATAAGCATAAGTATTTGCTATATTTGTTAATTAATCGTTGTTACTCAAAAAGTTATTAATGATTTACAATTGAACGATTGTATATGCAATGTACCTATTTTATTATTAAATATGTATTATTATGTATTTTGTAAAATAAAATTGTTTAACAAGCAATGTTTGTGTTGTTAGGGATGTTGATTTTATTCGAATATTCAAATATTCGGATATTTACATAAGGGATATTTAATTTTGCTATCCGAATAGTTCTAATATGAAAATAGCTCGAATATCTGAACTGAACAACATTCGATTAACCGAACAGTCCGAATAGTTCGAATATTCAAATAGTTAATGAGACTGAATAGTCAAATAAAAACAATGAACGAATAGTTCGGACTGCGCTAAAAGATTGCTAATAAATCAATTCGAACATGGGGAAATCAAGGCCGTTGAGCGCATCTTCATATCTTATTTAGTTATTAAGATCTATCCTCTGGAAAATTTCAATTTTCCAAAAAAAATTACCTCATCTTATTTTCGACTTTTCCGAGGCTATATCTCAAAAACTAAACAAGATATAACGATGCTTTTGACGGTATTGCATTTCTTGTGCTTTAATTGACTTGTAAACAAATTTTCAGCAATTTTTATTTTTGTAAACGCTTTTCATTGAGCAGTTTTTGAACAATATCTCAAAAACTAGAAAACAAATGCATTTGGGAATTTTACCACTGGATTCCGCGCGTAAAACTACATATGTGTGTAAATTTTCGTTAAAATATTCTTACGAGGAAGAATTTTAGAGCAAACAGTCAGCACATAGAGTGAAATCGAAAAAAATCCAAGAAATTATAAAAAAATAAAAATCGCTAAAAAACTGCTCGGATACGAGGAATTCAATGCCGTTGAGTGCATTTTCATATCTTCTTAAGTTTTAAGATATAACCTCCGGAAAAATTCAATTTTCCAAAAAAAATTACCTCGTCATAATTTTGACCTTCCCGAGGCTCTATCACAAAAACTAAACAAGATATGAAGATGCGCTCAACGGCATAACCTGTGGGTCCTAAGAACCCTGGTTCGATCTCCACAGCCGACAAACATTTTCACCAATTTAAAAATTACCCCTGTGGCTCCTCCCACTACTAATATTTTTGGAGGGCCTTGATTTGACGGCTGGTAACCGCACTTTACGCGCATAAATATATCACTTACCGAGATCTGCTTCGGCAGAGAGCAACATCCAGTAATGGGTAAAAGGCGTGATGATATATTTATTTTATATTTTTATCTTATACAGGATGTTTCTATACCTCTGCACGAAACTTTGATGACATATATAATTTAATACACTGATTATAGGACAAAAAGAATTTTTTGAAAATTCGCAAAAATTAGGGTATTTCATTCCTATCGAACATTTTTAGTGTCACTGGTTTAATAGTACATTTAATAATTTATAATTATGTTACTAATGAAATAAAGTAAACAAAACTAATCAAATTAAAGGTATTATGTAATTTTCAGTAACAAGTGAATGTTTTGATTGTTTAGGTAGGTCAAGGAAAAAACAAAAAATGAGGTTATATTCTTTTTAATTTCATATCAGAATAAACTGTAACAACTCATTGCTACAAAAATTATTCTAAATTTTGTCCTCCTGCAGCTATACAAAATGCAGCACGTTGTATCAAACAGACACTACACGCCCGATGCAATGAATTTTGTTGCCTTATTATTTCCGCACAGTTCTCAATACGTTGCAGCAATTCTGCGACTGTTTCTGGTTCATTTTGATTGTCACAGACTAGAGATTTTAAATTTCTCTATAAATAAAAATCCAATGGATTAAGATCTGGTGACCTAGGAGGCCATGATATAGGTCCACCACGACCTATCCATCTACCTTCAAACACTTCATTCAAATGTTGCCAAACATTTCTTGTAAAATGCGATGGTGCACCGTCATGCATGAACCAAGCTTGTTGACGCACATTTAATAATATTATTTTGAAGAAAATGTGAATAATTATTTCCGTTCATTCTGTTTGATAGTATGTAGGGTTCAATTAATGTACCATTTACCATTCCTGCCCAGAAATTTAAAGAAAATCTATGGTGAAAAGTACTTCTCACAACAACATGCGGATTTTCTTGAGACCAATAATGAGCATTATGAATATTGTGAATTCTAGTTCTTGTAAAAATTGCCTCATCACTAAATATTATTTTTGACGTAAAATTAGCATTTAAAGTTTGTTGTTCTAACAACCAATCACAAAATGTCACTCTGAGAGGATGATCTCGTGGAATTAGTGCATGAAGTCTTTGGAAATGAAAGGGATAAAAATTATAATCTCTAAGAATTCTCCAAACTGAACAATAAGACACACCACCCATAATACGAGATATTCTTCGCGTACTGACTGTAGGTTCAGTGGCCACAATTTCCAAAACTTCATTTTCATAATTGTTGCGTAATCTTTGGCGGCCTCCACCTCGTCCCGCATTTCTCTGTAAGATTCCCTCATCACGAAGACGTTATGTGATCCTCACAAACATCTGGCGATGGGGATGATTTCTTTGAGGATAACGCTGTGCATAGATTCGCGCTGCTAATTCGGAATTTTTCGCCGCTTCTTCATACACTAACAGCATATCCACTAATTCACTGTTCCATACATTTTTCTCAAATTTCTCCCACAACTTAAGCCCCTGGCACATATAGCGTCAAGACTCCGAGTCTACCATTTGACTGCCAAAAATAGAAACGCCTCTATTTTCAGCAGTCACGACTGCCGAAAACCAACTTCATTATGATGCTGGTTTTTTCGCTATCTTCCTTTGTTGTTTGACGTATGAATTATTATTGTTTATGTTCTTGTTTGATTTTTGTACATTTTTATAGTTAAATTCATTTACTTTATACATAGTTAGATACTTTTAAGTTTTCGTATTTCATTTATAGTTCATGTCAATTTTTTTGAATTTAATTTATTGTTTTATTAATTCTACTTTATAGTTTTTATATTTCTTAATAGTCTATAAATATTTTAAATAATACATTTAAGTTTTTATATTTCACTTATAGTTCATATAATTTTTTTTAATTTAATTTTTTGTTTTATATTTCGTAGTTTATAGTTTTTATATTTGTTAATAGTCGATAAATATTTTAAATAATACAAATTAACAAATGACACGTTAAAATTAACAAATATTTAATTCTGACTGTCAAAAACACCGACTTTATATGTGTCACCCGTTTTGGACGTGACTCTCAGTTTTTCAGCTGTTTGTAGCAGACTCGGAGTTTTGACGCTATATGTGCCAGGGGCTTAACTGGTGACTTGTGCACAGAATAGCCCTAAGCTTCACCTTAATACCGTATATGAAATCAGACTAGATACTCAAATAAAAATAAAAATAAGGCATTACACCAGGCACCTACATAATAACTAATTAATAAATGATTATTCGTAGGCAGTGTTTATACTTTTATTTCACTAGTAACATAATTATAAATAATTAAATGTACTATTAAACCAGACACTAAAAATTTTCGCTAGGAATGAAATACCCTAATTTTTCTTCTATAATCAGTATATCAAATTATATATGTCATTAAAGTTTCGTGCAGAGGTATAGAAACATCATGTATATCATCGTTGATTGACTAGTAATCTGATCTGATTTCATTATCATATCTTATCATTACTTTTTTAAAGGAATTATTGTTTTTATTACCAGCTGATGTTTATTCTTTCTTCTTATCCTTTCAATATGTTATTTATTGCATCGCGTTGTTCTTTAGTGCATTTTTAGTGTTTATTTTTGTTTGTATTCAGTACATTGTACAATAATATGTTCCACTGTAATTGCATGTGTATGTGCTACCTATAATATTTTGGTTGTGTTTTTATAGAAAGTCTAGTTTTAAATTCGTGATAATATAAATTATTGAACCTATATTTTGCTTATTAAACAAAATTATAACACGAGTTATTTCCAGGGGGTGTAGAGTCGGAGTCGTGAAGTTGGTTATTTTTAGTGGACTTGGAGTAGGAATCGGAAAAATTTATGTAGACTCCGACTCCCAGTTAACCTGTTTGAACTTGTCTATAGTAAGTACTTTCAGTTTTTGTTTTTTTTACTATGTTATGTTATTATTAATAGCATAATTTTTTATTACCATTGTTATTGTATGATGAAAAAATAAAAAGGAAAAAGAAAAAAAATACTATTTTCATTTAAAAATTAAAATTTTGAGAACTGTTCTATTATTCACACGTAAGTCATTTAAACTATGAGCTATGATTGTTTGAATTGGAATAAGTAATTGTACTTATTAATTTGAGTGGGAGTCGGACATCTAAATTTTTTTGGAGTCGGAGTCGGAATCCTAGTTTTATTTTTTTGCCGACTCCAGAACCCTGGTTATTTCAGAAGTTAATTTGTTGAGGTTGAAGAAGGAAGAATTGAAATTTTCTTGGAGTTTGAGGAAACTGATTGAAATATATTGTGGGGATTATTGGTAAGAATGTGGCTGGCTTCGTATAGGATGAGTTTTGGTGCGCAGCGAACACCGTGAAGTGAATAGCTAAAGCATCAGCAAGCAGCGTGAAACGGAGACCAGAGAAGCAAGAGCCGCAGGGAGCAAACACTGAACAGAACAACTAACGACCACGGACCACGACCAGCACTAGCAAGCCCACCAAGATTCCACGAGCAGCGGACTCAGAGCCCAAGAACGACACAGCAACAGCATAGCGGAGTGGTGCGGGGATCGGGGAACGACAGCCTTTCCTGTCTCCGCTGTCCTGTCCGCTATTCAGTCATCTCTGGTTGTTGTTCCTAGCTGCAGTGTAACGCGGCGGACACGACACCATCACGCTAAAAAATACCGAAACATATTGTAGTCAATAACAATTGACAAAACAGAAGCTATGGTGTGATAAGTGTTTGTAATGAGTATGTGCCGTGTCGTGTTTAGTTTGTGAACAGTGACCAGTAGCCAGTGGATTAACATGTGTCACATCGAACTAGGTTAAGCCTAAAATGGATTATACTGCAGCCATTGTCATAAGGTGAGTCCAAGTCTGGTATTAAAATGAGAGAGTGAAGGTTCTTGTCGCGATTTCCCGTTGTAATCTCCGGAGACAGTGTTACGGCGGGTTGCGGGCCGCAATGGAATTTACTTGGAGCGCGTGTACTGTTTTAATTGAGAAGTGATTCGGTGCTAATATTGAATGCTGAACGTGCTGAATGACTCTATGCTATATCTGGGATAAACTAGATAAAGAGCACAGCGGCAGAGTGTGACAGAGTATGCAGTCTCAACGCATATTCACATACGTAGTCGGCGAAGGAATGTTGTCAGGGTTGTCAGTCAAGCGCGTTTAGCATTTGGAGTTGTCCAGTGTGCACGGCACGGCACGGCAAATGTTTGCGTAGAGCAGTTTAGTCGTTCAACCGTTCAGCATTTAGGTTTACAAGGGCTAACTTTCTCTTTGTCCTCGTCGATGTCGTGTTGCCTTCTTACTGTGCACCATACGCTGTGCACTGCAATGCGATGATAACATTATTTTTGCGTGAACGTTGTCCGAAGCTGAAGTAAGGCAAAGACAGAAGATTCTTGGTACTCGCACAGCGCACACGATATCTGTTTTGTACGCTTAAAGCGTTTAAGTAGTGAGCCGAATGCCGAGAACCGAGTGCTGAGAGTTGTGTGCAGTGTTCAGCTCAACGGAGCCTTAGAAACACGACAAAAACCTGCCGCACGATGCTGGGGTCAACGTACTAATCCAATCTGATCCAACCAAATGTACTACCTGTATTACTTCAGTTGGAAATGTTACACGCATACACTTACTTGCACACTCTCTGCAAACTATAATAATTATTTTTTATTTGTGTTAAATCTATTTGTCACATAATTAACTTTCCTCACTTAATTACAGCATTTATATAATTAGTAAATTGTGAAATATCACACGACAGCCTTATTACTACGTACTCGAAATAACAGAGTACACTCCAATTTTCTTATAATTGACTAATCTAGAATGAAATTATATCATTTAGTAAATGTCTACTGTTACGTCTACCACTTACCCACGGACGTATTTGTACACAATAGCGTACGTATTCTGTAAAACATGAATTAATTGTAATAATTTGTAAAGATATCATTCACAGCGCTTTGTAATTATTTATAAAACATTTATTTAGCATAAATTAACAACGTATTCCTTCTATAGAGAAAATATGCACTTAAATAAAACCATTCACTTGTAACATTTACAATAGTAAAAATTAAATTAGTACTAGAATGTATTCAAATAGTACATATACAAGATGATGTATCATGTGGGATCTCAAAAATTGTAACTTTGGTTAAATTAGACAAAAATTGTCACATTACTAGGTCAATTTAATTATGTTTAAATCTTTCAAAAAAAAAATTAGTGACTAGATATGAGTAAGAATGTGAGAATTACGATTTTTTTTCAAATAATTTTAATTAAAAAATAGTAGTAGATATAGAGAAAAGTTTTTATTAAAAATTGTCTATTTATTTGCAGTAAAGCATTAATAAGTTTTAGGTGTAGTAGTTGCTTAAAGGTCGCAAATAAAATAAATAAAACACAATAAATTCAAACACGTTGTTCTTTTATGAAAATTCTTTCTGACTACAGTTCCACGTGTTCTGTTTTTTTGTTATATATTATTTATTGACTACAGCTATTTTGTTAGCTACGTTTTGTTTTATATTTACTTGTTGAACAAGGTTTGTCAGTTGTTGATGTTGTTAAATATTTTTTGTAAATATTTTGTTTTTTCTAGTCACTGAGGAAGGCTGCATTTCGTTGGCCGAAACGTTTGACTTACATAATAATAAACACCATTTTACATTGTGTTTTATTTATTTTATTTGCGACCTTTAAGCAACTACTACACCTAAAACTATTCATAACTAAGGTCAACCACATCAAGTTTACAGTAAAGCATTAAAATTATTTTTTTAGTCGCCCTTTAATGAGATATGACATAAAGTTACATTTTTAAAAAATGGTGAATAGTTGAAAATTACATATTTTAAAAACCTATTTTTTTCCTCTTGCTTGCATTAGTTAACATGATCAGTAAATATAAATGGTTTATCCCTAATTAAGTAGCTTATAAATCTGATTTTTCTTTGCTCATGTAAATAAAGTATGATAAATTCATATATCATAAAAAAATAAGGCTGATAGGATATTTAATAAATTTTAATCAAAATTTGTTGAATTACAATAAAACATATTTACTAACGAATAAATAAAATAAAATAAAAAAAAACACAAAGCAAGCTAATCATCATTGACATGGAAAAAAGTATGCCATTTAAAATTTATTTTTCACCGAGATCTGCTTCGGCAGAGTGCCACACCCAGTAATGGGTAAAAGGCGTGATGATATATTTATTTAATATTTATTATTTTTACTAATCCGTTCCAATTTAAAAATGTGATTTTATATCTTAGCTCAAAATGGATGGCCGAAAGAATTATATTCCAGTGAAAAGAAAGCTTTAGTAACTACAATTTGTATTTTTTATGGGGTAGGTGGGTGTCTTAGTGGCATCAAGTCGGCCAGTGAATTGAGAACGTCGATTCGATTCCCACAGCTGATAAACAATTTTCACCACATTAAAAAAATTACTCCTGTGCTTCCCCCTCCACTAAGATCTTTGGGAGTCGTGATTTGACGTCTGATAACTGCACTTCACGCGCATAAATATATTACTTATTGAGATCTTTTACGGCAGAGTGTCACACCCAGTAATGGGTAAAATGCATGAAGATATATTTATTTATTTTCATTTGAAAATACTTAGTAACCCAATTTAATATTATAGAAAGATATGTTTCATATATGGGATGGCTAGCACAGTGGTATGAAGTCGGCCTGTGGATCCTGAGGTCCCTGGTTCGATTCCCACAGGCGACAAATTTTCATAATTTGAAAAAGCTATCCCTGTGGCTCCTCCACCACTAACATGTTTGGGGGCCGTGATTTGACGACTGGTAACCGCACTTCACGCGCAAAATATATCACTTACCGAGACCTGCTTTAGCAGAGTGCCACACCCAGTAATGGGTAGAAGGCGTGATGATGATGATATATATTTATTTATATATATATATATATATATATATATATATATATATATATATATATGAAACATATCTTTCTATAATATTAAATTGGGTTACTAAGTTAATCGAAATAGTTCTCGAGATACCAATAGTGGCCCGCGTACAGAAAACATCTTGTATATTTTGAAATTTTAATTAATAATGCTGTCATATATATTTACGATAATTACTAGTTTGCCACATAAATTTTATTATCGGATTTTGTAGGAAACCTTGTGAATAAAATTTGTGTAATTCGTCTAGACCGTAAATTAACATTTGTCCTTGTCATTGGCACATCCTGTTTACAAATTTTGAAAAATCTTGCCAAATCAACCATTTACCTTACATGGTATCGACTGTAAAACATTTGTAAGATTAGAAGGCCGCGGACGATTAAAAATGCCGATTACAACAACCCGGAAGGAATTGTTCATGTAATTGAATGTTTGGTTTGGTTCGTAGGTGGGCCCTGCAATGAGCCTCCCTTCCTCGAGTCTGCTAGATCGGCTGTCTCCCATGTCGATGGTGTGTCCACTCGTCAAGTTGGGCAGAACATCCCCGCCGACGGCAGACCAGGGCTATCACACCGCGCTAGAGACACAGGGTTGTCATCACACCGGCAATGAATCCGCAGAGGACTTCAACATTCTCCGAACCGAGCAAAATTACCATGTTGCTGATAACTCGTACTCAAAACACTCTACTAAAAAACACTTATACGGAGACATTTATTCCGAGCTTAAGAGCGACCCATTAATCGACAAAAGATGTAAACCACAAGCTGAAAATGTTTACCAACATAAAAATAGACCCGCTTTTGTCGGGGAGTATGAGTCGCGTAAGAATTCTTCTACCATGTACAACAGTCAAGGAATTTACCACAATCAGCACCGAATTGAAAATATTTGTCCCCATCAGTTAACAAATCAGTCAATAGAGCAATTGCAACAATATTGTCCAATATGTGAACAGTCATCAAATCACTCCAGTTCGTCGTTAGATTGCGAACAACCTTGCCAACAAAAAGTGAATTATTATCCAGGTGTGAATTACTATCAAAACAAAACAGTGTTAGAATTGTCCTCGCTTTCAGTTAGCGACAGATACTGGAATCAAAAGTCTTCCGAACAGTGCCAAACAGAAAATATGTGTCGACACAATGGCATTTCTCAAGAATTTTACAATCGCAATGTTCAGCAAGAAAATAGAATTTCTTCTCCTACTCTATACTCCTGTAATTATTTAGTAGATAATTTTAACAAATTAGGTAAATCAAGTCCAAACTTAGATCAAGGATACCACACATTAGTTTCTCCGAGCCCTGGACCATCAATTTCTAACCCGTGGTCTGAAGGCAACATGAATGCAAATTTATTTAAGGGAAAAAAGACTCAGACCAAGAATAACTCTTTTGATAAATTATCAGATGACACAGTGCTGAAGATATTTTCATGGCTTCACAGCTATGAGTTAAGTATTTGTGCTCGTGTATGTAGGCGATTCGAAACACTCGCTTGGCGGCCATCTCTATGGCGAACCATTACTCTTTACGGGGAACATATTAGTGGCGATAAAGCGATCAGAGGTGTACTCAGACAACTATGTGGCCAGGGCCGAACTGGTGCTTGTCCTAGTATAGAGAAAGTTTATCTCAGCGATGGTGTCAAACTCACGGATCGAGGGTTGACTCTCATAGCAAGGCGATGTCCAGAATTAACTCATCTACAGACGCATGGCTGCACAGATATTACAAATTCGGCTCTGTATGAATTAGTCACCCGCTGCACCAATTTACAACATCTGGATATCACAGGTATGTTGCATAACTCAATCGAACGTACGTGTATTTGTCGCAATATTCAGCTTTCTCTTTTTATCTGTAAAATACCAGAACTTACATAAAAGGATCATCAGTTCCAATCCACTATTCAAACAATGTAAAATCATAAAATATGACTCTATTAAATTTCGCAATATGTAGAACCGTTAATATCGATCCTAATAAATAATTTAGTTTTTAAGTGGCACAGAAAGTTAATGTGGAAGTAAGTGCCGTTAAAAATGATTTAGTGTAGCTTGTAGAATTTGCTGTTTATTGCAGGTTGCACCAACATATCGTGTATCAGTGTGATACCAGGCCCTGAACCACCGAGGAGGTTGTTTCTGCAATACCTGGACTTGACCGACTGCTCAGGGATCGAAGATAATGGCTTAAGAGTTATTGTGAGGAATTGTCCGCAGCTTGTGTATCTGTATCTCAGGAGGTGCATTCAAATTACAGGTATAAATACCATTACTTTCCATTTAGTATTATCATATTTCATACCGGGTGTATCACGAAAAGCGGGCCATACGTGTTTAAAATGGGAAAGCAGTTTTTCCCAAATTACTACAAAAATGCTTCAAATAAAAGTTGTAGAGCTTCAAATTCTGTATCTAAATCAATCAACTAAATTAAATACGAAAATTTACAAAATTACAACTTAATAGTATTAAAATAAAATAACAAATGCAGGAATTATTTCTCTCTAATATTTTGAAGTTTTGCATTGTTTAAAAGTAAGTTTTTTATCTGTCAGTGAATTTTACATTATTTTTACAAATTTACTAAAAATGGAAAATTATGGGATGGCTAGCACAGTGGTATGAAGTCGGCCTGTGGATCCTGAGGTCCCTGGTTCGATTCCCACAGGCGACAAATTATCATAATTTGAAAAAGCTATCCCTGTGGCTCCTCCACCACTAACATGTTTGGGAGACGTGATTTGACGACTGGTAACCGCACTTCACGCGCAAAATATATCACTTACCGAGATCTGCTTTAGCAGAGTGCCACACCCAGTAATGGGTAGAAGGCGTGATGATATATTATTATTATTATTAAAAAGAAAATGACAAATAATTAAATAGCATCATCTATGGGAAAATTTTACAGAAAAACTTTATGTATTTGTTTGTTATTTCGTGTTTAACACTAATTAAATTGTAATTTTATAAATTTTCATATTTAATTTTTTTTATGGGGTAGGTGGCTCAGTGGTATCGAGTCGGACTGTGGATTTAAGAACCCCTGTTTGATTCCCACAACCGACAAACAATTTTCGCCACATTAAAATTACCCCTGTGGCTGCCCCTCCACTAACATCTTTCTGCTACAGCTAGTAATGGGTAGAAGGCGTGATGATTCTGCCGTTACAAAACATGGGAAATAAAATTAGTTTACTGATTTACATGCAGAATTTTAAGCTCTACAATTTATATTTGAAGCATTTTTGTCTTAAAATAATATCTAAAGCAATGTTCACGGAAAAAAAAAATTTCATGTTAAACATATGGCTGATTTATCGTGATACACCCAGTATAATATTAATTAATATTTATATATTTTTATCTCATGTTTTAGTACTGTACGCAGAAATTTGCGTGGGGTACAAAGGTTTAATGTTAATAGAATTACAAATTTGATATTATGCTAAATTTATAACTGGCAATTAATTGAAGTAAATTGATTTTAATATTAAATGAGAGAGTAATGAAAGCAGACATTAATAATTTGAAATTGTTCATAAAATATGCTCAAGCTCAGCAGCGAAAAGAGACTGAAATTTAAGGTTGTAGATCACAGTTTTACTCAGTCAAAAAGCTATCATTAAATCAGATTATTCTCTGAAAAGGAACAGTGTAGTTTACTTATGTTATTTTACAGATGCCGGTCTGAAGCATGTGCCAAGTTTCTGTCTGGGGCTGCGCGAACTTAGTGTGAGTGACTGCTCAAAAGTAACTGACTTTGGTTTGTACGAGCTAGCGAAATTGGGTGCTACGCTTCGCTACCTTTCTGTAGCAAAATGCGATCAAGTAAGCGACGCTGGTTTAAAAGTAATCGCTCGAAGATGTTACAAACTCCGATATCTCAACGCCAGAGGCTGCGAAGCTGTCTCCGATGATGCCATTACTGTGCTAGCGAGATCTTGTACCAGATTAAGAGCACTAGATATTGGCAAGTGTGATGTTAGTGATGCTGGACTCAGAGCTTTGGCAGAAAGTTGTCCAAATATTAAAAAGCTGAGTTTGAGAAACTGTGATTTAGTTACGGACAGAGGGGTGCAATGTATCGCGTATTATTGTAGAGGTCTGCAACAACTGAATATTCAGGATTGTCAGATTTCTTTGGAGGGTTATAGAGCAGTGAAAAAATACTGTAAACGGTGTATTATCGAACATACGAATCCAGGTTTCTTCTAGAATGTATTATCTTTAAGTATTTATTATGATGTATATATTGTACATGATATCGAAAATTCCTATTAAACTTATTAATTTTTTCTGATAATATATTACTGAATTAAAAATTCCCTTACATAACAAATATATATATATATATATATATATATATATATATATATATATATATATATATATATATATATATATATACAAACAGTTTAAAAGTTTGGGGCTTTTTTCAAAACAATGGGTAATAATCTGCATATTTCGTTCATTCTACTACAATTTTCGTAATAATATGATAATAAAAGATTACCTATTAAAAATTAGTTTGTCATGTAACAGATTTATATAACTAGTCGTACATAAAACAGATCATTGCGCACGACTAGTATTTAGCTACTTAAATATGTTACAGACTAGGAAAATTACGTACTATCATCAATTATTTTGAAAATATAATTTTAATACTAAATATGTTACGACCGTTTCGTAAAACATCTAATTCTGTTTATATAATTGGTTAAATGCAAAATTAGAATACAAAGATTTTTATTTTAAAAATTTTTTACAGATTTTTATTTTTATAAACGCATTATAAAATATATATTTAAATAAGTAACGTATTGAGCATACAGATCATTGAAAAGTAAGATTATAATGGATGACATAAATAAAAATTTCTTGCACGAAAAATTTAATAATATTGATTGTATTATGAACGTTGTCAATTATGTAAATGAAACAATGAACGCCAATTAATAATTTTTTGCGCTGTAAAATGTTTTCAAAATATTTTAAAGAAAACTCACCTGAAATAAAAGTGGTGAAAAATATAATTTTCTAGATCTTTGATTTGAAATATTTTTCTCTTAAATAAATTAAGAATATTTGACAGCGCAAATTAAATTTTGTAATTTCTTATCAACATTATATTAGCGGCTTGTTTTGGTAGGTTATACTGTTTCTGATACCATAACAAATAAAAACAATATGGAAATAAAATTTCTAGTCCATGTGTTTAAATCAGATCTGTGATATAAATATTCAAACCTAATAATAGTACAAATGAAAAATACTTTTAAATGTTTGAAATTATAACTAGTCAATTATCTACTAAGAAGCGTTTAGTTAAACATTTAAAACCATTTTGTCACTTGTAAAATTTTACAATTTTATTTTTGAAAAACTCATGAATTTAAATAAGTGAATAACAAGTCATATTATTATTAAAAGTACGGATAATTGTATCAAAAAGGCACAGTTTTCTAAAATACATCATTTAAATTCATGGTTTTTTAAAATGATGTGTTAAATCCCCAAAAACGAAAAAATCAAACATAAAAATGGTGAACTGAATATGGTTATTAATTAAAATTGATGATATGCCAAGTTACTTGGCATAATTCCGCAATCTTCGGCCAGATAGCGGAAAACAGGAGGACGAGCCTGACTTGGTGCCTAAATATCAATCATAAATGTTAATAATTAAACAAAATATTTAAGTGTAAATCTGTATTTTTTATGATTCAATAGTCTTTTCTACTTTTCTGACATTTTGAATTTTTTTTTAAAAATTTTTTCGTTGGAAGATTTTTATATTTTTATTATTAACGTGATGAAGACAGGACATTTTTACAAGTAAATTCGCAGCTAAATCCAAATAATTGTTTAATTATTAAAAAAATAGATTTCAAAATGTATTTGAATCATTATGAATTAAAATATATGATATATCTATGGGCAAAGAACATTGTAAACTTACCTCAATCATGCTTTTAATCTCGTCCCACATAAAAGCATACAAGTTTGTAGACTCACTCAGTGGGCCGAAGTCCCAAAGCAGGCAATTGGTCGGAGACATGTATATAATGTCGAAAACATCTGAAAACCACACAAAAATCGTTAAAATTAATTGGGATAGAGTAGTGTGACATTATGTAATTACTTCAGTATCAAATAAAACTTTTTATGCATATGATTGATTCATGGTGATATGTGGAACGGTAACGATTTATTAAGCGAAAGTTCATTAAATTTGTAAAAAAATTATTCTATTCGTTAACTTAAGATTTTTGATATGGTTATTTATTACATAAATTCTTATATTCTTATCAAATATTTACCTATATTTTTTAAAACTTACTATTTTCAAAATTCTCTCGTAACTCTTAGTTATTTTTAATATCAAAAAATGTTTCTGACTTTTCCGTTGGAATAGTAAGACACGATATAATTAAGCACAAAGGAAAATTATAAAAGGGAATTCAACGATCGACAAATAAATATTTTAAGTTATTTAGTCCGATAGTACGGCGGTGTAATTGGCGTTACGGCATTCGAACCCCACTCAAGCTAAAAACATGAACTACCATACTGTTTTTTGGTGAGTCCGGACGCTGTACTCCAATAAGGTCATTTTTTTTTTAAAGATTGAGTATATGTACATGTTTCATCTTCAAAAAATGTTTAATATTTGAAATATAAATTTTGAAAGTTGATAGTTCAAATCTTTCAAGCGTGATGTCAGCGAAAAATGTCACTTGTTAATACGACAAACACATGTTTACTAAATATTTTAAAGAAATATTATTTTTTATGTTATTGAAAGTTTTATAATTTACATTATCAAATGGGATGACTCCATTGGGATTGAGTTCCTATTGTATAGAGTGGCATAAATAAAGTAACAGGTTTTTTAGGAACACTTCAAATAAAATACTTAAATGCACTATCGTAAAAATATTAATGAAAAATCAATTTCATAAGATAGTATAATCATAAAAACAACTCAGTGCTAATAATATACAGGGTCCATATGATCTCTCTCAAAATGCAGTATAATTTTCCATTTCAATGCCAGTCTTTTTAACATCTTATATTTATTACAAATAATATACTTACAGGAATCTGCATGGAATTCAGGTTTTATGTAACTCTGGAACATCGCAGCCACAGTTTCAATTAATATTGGCATAATGTCTTTGTAATGAGCGTAATATTTTGGCCACTCGCGAGGAGTAATGCCTACCAGTTCTTTATGGACAACAATGCAACGAAATTCAGATGCTGGATGGATATCAATCCAAGGACGTACTGATATACAGAACAGCATACTTCCCAACTCCTTGTCAAAATCTCTCATCATAACATCGGAGTACATCATATAAGACAAGGCATCGCGGCTGTTAGTCACTTTCAGCAGATGGTTCAATGAAAACATTGATGCGTCCTAAAATTAAATCGATTTTTATTCTTTTAATTTAGGAACTGTTTGTATGGTTGACGCAGTGAGTTAAACC
This sequence comes from Pterostichus madidus, assembly GCA_911728475.2. Lineage (NCBI taxonomy): Eukaryota > Metazoa > Arthropoda > Insecta > Coleoptera > Carabidae > Pterostichus > Pterostichus madidus. Next base: position 20,900,011 of record OU452311.1, on the reverse strand, counting down.
CGAATAATTAACAAGTATAAACATGAATTTCTCAAAAAGGTTAGCAGTTTACGTTATCGCAAGTAGTCAGAGCTATGTAAAAAGAGGATTATTTTATTTTAGGTCGCCGCCGACATCTCCCATTGATTTGAATGTCGGCGTGATTTTAGACACTACCTATTTAATATTTAATTCTTTTTATTATTTAATATAACAACGAAAGGGCATAATTATTATTTTGATTAACTCTCATACTTCTAAAATATTATTTAAAACAATGATAAAGACAAGGAATTTTTTTTTTCTCAAATAAATTATTTGATAACTTTAAACATGAACAAAATTTGCTAAAATAATTGGAAGAGAAATATATTTATCATAATAAAAATCATTTGAATCTTTTCAATATTATTAATTTTCATGGTGTTTTTCGTTTGAAGATATGATTAATTGGATAAAGAAAACCGACACTTTATTTTTGTAAATAAAATGTTGGGAATGTTATCTTACTACTACAGGTAGACATCCAATGAAAAGTAAAATGATAAATATATTATTATTACGTCGAATGAAACTTGATACAAAGCTATTATAACACTGTAACTCAGCCTTGAATTTTTATAAATAATAACAAAAGATCAAGCAAATAACTATCAAACATAATTAATAAATTTCGCAATGATATTGCATTACCAATAATATATACAGTAATTTAACCGTTAATTTGTATAAATAATAGCACAAGATCAAGCAGATAAATATCAAACATTATTAATAATTTTTATGCTTTCGTTGCTATTGTGGACATTCTCATATTTTGAAAATAAACTGTTATTTCTTATTTCAGTCATAATATAAGCTATTGAAAATAAGATATCTTGAAAATTTTGAATTGTGATAATAAATAAAATATAAATTAAATACCTTAGGAGCATGCCAGTTATTTTTTATAAATGCTGTACCGCCCACTCTGGCAATTGCAATTTCCAGTTCTTCACAAAACTCATTCAATGGTGAAGAATCCTACAAGAAGGCAAATATTAAAAATACAATGAAGTTATAATTATAATTTTCGGGAATTTATTGCAAAATATTTGGAACTATATAAAATATTTAACGTAATATCAACTTTAATAACTAATTACTCCACTCTACTAGATTGTAAGTGACAATTCCACACCGTATTTACTCTTTTAAAACTAAATATTGAACAGATATATTATTTAAAAAATTACAATATTTTTTTGTAATACTATCGAAGAAAAAGTACAATCAGGCGAGTTTTAAATTGAATAACTCCTTAAAACAAAAACAAAAATTACGAAAATATGAAATGAACAAGAGTCAGTCATTAGAACATTTCTATTTTATAATTTTAAGTTTCAATTTTTAAATTTATTAGTACAAGAATGAATCAGTATTTCAACAAATTTTGAAAATGGTAATTTTTAGCTACGTGTGAAATCAATAAATCCAAATTTAATTATGTGTTTTAAAAATTATTCAGACGAAAGGAAAGAATGAAATTAATTCCTAGATTTATATTGGACTGTTTCGAACTGTACTGTAATGCTACAAGATTAAGTATAATAAGTACCTCTCTTCAAAACATTTAATTTAATACCAAACACACTATAGGTTTCTAATTAATTTTAGGAAATACAATTATTATTAATAAGTCTGCACAACTTTTAATTATTCTGCTCGAAATTTGTCGTTAGGTTTTAGCTGTAGCTTCGCTATATTTTTTACAAAATATAACTAGCAGCTGTAACTTCGCTACATTTTTATTACTGAATCTAAATCATTTCAAATAATAATTTCAACTGATTTCAAGCAAACGGATTTTAAATATTAAATATATAAAATAGACTTACAGTGATGTCAAGTATGTTGATATCTGATGTGAGCAATTCAGGAATTCCGGCCGGTATATCTATCAAATAAGTTTCAGGCATAATATTTTTAAATTTACTAATCCACGATGAAATGGAGTAAAAAACATGATCTAATTCCTGTAAAAGTATATCAACATTATAACTGCAATAATTATGATACATAGTTTAACAGGTACGTACCACCACTAACGAATCATCTCCTTCTGCGTTAATAAATTCTACTGGGCTGTCATTATCGTCTTCAGTTTCTTCGTCACTAGATTGATCTTGCTCTTGTATATCTTGTATGGTACCGTAAATATTATCCGGATTTGGTAAATACAACTTCATTTCTGAAAAATATCGAATAAGTTTAGTGCTGATAAATTCTACTAATGTACAATGGGATGAGAAATGATACAAACTGCACTTATTTAGTCTCTATACAAATTAATTGACGGTACTACAGAGGACTCACGACTGAAGACAGAGCAGACTGTACACTACTTACTCAGGATGTTTATATTCCTTTCGTTGATAAGATAGATATGTTTGGAATGCAAAATTGTTTTGGTTAAATGACTTGTTACGGTTAAAAAAGTAAGGTTAAGATTACATTATAATGTTATATAAGTATGTAGTAAGAAGTAAAATTATTCCAGTAAAAAAATAAGTTAATCAAATAATAAATAGATATAAAATTTATGTTTAATTCTTACTTAATTTCAAATTTCAAGACTCGTATCAAACTCACTGCTCTACAATTGAAAATTGCGCTTGGCAACCAACCCTATATCAGCAAATATTTTTGCTTTTTTTATTTTGAAAATTTACGTCTTGATTTATAATATTTATAATTTAACATTTGTATTGTATACAAAATTAATTATTGAGTTAATAAAATTAAACAGTACATATTCACATTTATTAAATTTGAAAATACGAGAATATAGAGTTGAACAAAGCAATGTAAAACCCTGAGAGCAAGTGTCTTTGTCGTTTCTATCGTGGATATAGTATCAAAGTTGGACTAGAAAAATGGCTGTTTATTGATTTTATGAAATAATAATTATGATGGATTAATAATAAATAAATATATCAATAATAAATATTGTACATGATGCCGCGGCCAAGTGTTTTCACACTTTCGCACCAAAATAGAGCTACAAGGCTACGGTCTGTCTCGATGTTTAATATTTGCTGTGAATCATTCGAACTGAAGACAGCATCAGAATTGGTGGAACAATGACAGCCGCGAGATCTACCTACACAAGTCACCATCCACATATAGCGTCAAGACTCGGAGTCTGCTACAAACTGCTGAAAAACTGAGTCACGTCCAAAACGGGTGACACATATAGAGTCGGTGTTTCTGACAGTCAGAAATAAATATTTGTTAATTTTAACGTGTTATTTGTTAATTTGTATTATTTAAAATATTTATCGACTATTAAGAAATATAAAACTGTAAACTACGAAATATAAAACAAAAAAATTAAATTAAAAAAAAATTACATGAACTATAACTGAAATATAAAAACTTAAATGTATTATTTAAAATATTTGTCGACTATTAAGAAATATAAAAACTATAAACTAGAATATATAAAACAAAAAATTTAATTAAAAAAAATTGACATGAACTATAAATGAAATATGAAAACGTATAAGTATCTAACTATGTATAAAGTAACTGAATTTAACTATAAAAATGTACAAAATATCAAACAAAATCATAAACAATAATAATTCATACGTTAAACAACAAAGGAAGATAGCGAAAAAACCAGCATCGCAATGAAGTTGGTTTTCGGCAGTCGTGACTGCTGACGCTATATGTGTCAGGGGCTTCAGGGGCATGGTGACAAAATTGATGACGGCAATAAACTGTATGCAATAAATGCAATATATACAATATATACGTATATATAAGTATATATAAGTATATAGTATATAGTATATATATATATATATATATATATATATATATATATATATATATATATATATATATATATATATATATATATATATATATATATATATATATATATATATATATATATATATATATGGGCTGGCTAGCACAGTGGTATGAAGTCGGCCTGTGGATCGGTCCCTGGTTCGGTTCCCACGGGTGACAAATTTTCATAATTTGAAAAAGCTATCCCTGTGGCTCCTCCACCACTAACATGTTTGGGGGCCGTGATTTGACGACTGGTAACCGCACTTCACGCGCAAAATATATCACTTACCGAGATCTGCTTTAGCAGAGTGCCACACCCAGTAATGGGTAGAAGGCGTGATGATATATTTATTTATTTATTTTATTTATATTATAAATGAAACATTATTTACTGTACATATTCTTGTAGTCAAAAGTTCAAAGTTTTATAACAATCACAAAAGAAAATTTCTCGGCGAACAAAGTAATTATAAGTAGATTACATTTCTGTCAGGGATTCATATCCGTTTGTAAATATATAGTAAACTGTCAAATAAAAATTCATATTATCTGTCAAGTTGACAACTTTACATCCATTTGTGATAAATGATAACTATTTCAAATGTTAATTTTGTGAATTATTTAATATGCAAATAGTAAATTATATTTGTGACGATATTGACATTAAAGTATGAATTATTTTATTTTTTTCAAGTATTTAAGAATTAATTTTCATTATATAAATTATATAGAAACCAGCAGGCCAATATTTGTTGTACGTCACGAAATATAAAATTATGTCAACAAATTCCATGTTTACTGAATTAAAACTATGACTTTTTAATGCATTAATATCTTTTAATATCCAAAAGGATTAATATGTTGATTAGAATATCAGAAGAAGGTATAATAAATTACAACTTTTAATTATTTCCGGACGCTATTGTTCATTTTATAACATGGGGACGAACGTCACCGAAATAAAAATCTGGTAAACTGTACAATATAAAATGAAATTCTAAAATTAATACTTTACTTCTTTTATAGTTTGTTAACCGTATCATCTGTTGTTGGTTTGTATCTTCTAAATAAGTTTTTCTTCAATAGTGACACATTACATGGTGTAGATCACGATTATGTTTGGTTTCTTCGGCTTTGTGTCAATATTTTTAGTTATTCGACAGTATTTGTACCAGGGTACTTAGTTTACAGATATATAAAACGAAGCAAATACCTAGATAATGCAAGTAAGACATACGATATGACTAAGAAATTATTTTAGAAATACTTTAACATTATTTTTTTAGATGGTGGTTGTTTTCCATCAGTTGTAAGGCTCTGTTTGGGAGAAAATGATGATGATTTATCTCAGAATCCGTTAGCATCATCTTCGGCAGCTGTTACTGGATACCAAAGATCTTCTGCCCAAGAGGCAGTTTTATTAATACTATGCTTTCTAGGCTTACAAGTGTCGTATTTATCTTGGGGTGTATTACAAGAAAAAGTAATGACACAGGTATGTTTTAAAAATAATATCTTACAATATTAAATTAATATTTTTATTGTCTTATATAGGAATATGTAAACGATAAAGGAGAAAGAAGCCATTTTAAAGATTCTCAGTTTCTTGTATTGGTAAATCGAATATTAGCATTTTGTATGGCTGGTACAGTGTTATTATTTACCAGGCAGCCTAGGCATAAGGCCCCTTTACATAAATATGTATTCTGTTCATTCTCCAATATACTCAGTTCTTGGTGTCAGTATGAAGCCCTGAAATATGTCTCATTTCCAAATCAGGTATTTTGTCTATAAAAATTTAGTTTTTGTGTTATACAATAATTTTGTTAGGTTTTAGCAAAAGCAGGAAAAGTTATTCCTGTCATGATAATGAGTAAAATAGTTTCTCGTACAAAATATGAATATTACGAATATGTTACAGCAGTAATTTTATCAGTTGGAATGGTATTTTTTATGCTTGATACTGGTGACGATAGAAAGGGTAAGAAAAACTAAGAGTGAATATATTTTTTGTATATAAAATAAAGTTTCAGGCTCATCGGTAACAACCGTTTCTGGATTAATTCTTTTGGCTTCTTATATCTTATTCGATAGTTTTACATCAAACTGGCAAAGTGCGCTTTTTAAATCTTATGGCATGAGTTCAGTTCAGATGATGTGTGCTGTAAACTTGTTTTCATGTCTCTTCACTGCTAGTTCTTTGCTACAACAGGATGGATTTGTAACTTCTATTCACTTTATGTTTAAGGTAATATGTAGTACATATAAAGTGACAGTTATGAGTAAAAGAAACTTTTTTTTTTAGTTTCCAAGATTCGTATTGGATTGTTTATTGCTATCGATGTGTTCGGCAGTAGGACAATTAGTAATATTTTACACCATTGCAACGTTTGGTGCTGTGGTATTTGTTATAATTATGACAATTAGACAAGGATTAGCAATTTTGCTATCTTGTTTGATATATCAGCATCATATCAGTGCGACAGGCATATTTGGTGTATGTTTAGTGTTTGTGGCTGTATTTTTACGTATTTACTGTAACCAACGTGTGAGGTGGAAAAGTAAAAAGAGGGCACAAATGGCTACTTCTATGAAAGTTTAATTAACTTTCTAATAACTTATTTTATTTTTCATTTTATGAATATTTTTATAAATAACTTTTATGACTTTAGTAAAAATTTTATAGCTTGCGACATAATTATTATTACAGTTTATTTTATTGAAGATATTTACTTCTATACTATAATCTACTATAAATATAAAAATTTGCAAAATTTGTATGATGGTGTAAATAAATTACGAAAAGAAAGTTGCGCATATTTATTAGGTTCCTATTGATTGTTCACTACGTGGTTAATTATAAATATTTACATTCGATCTGAAATTTGTTAAACAACAATTTCTTATCATGTAAATATGATTTCTTTTTTCTAACAGAGTTGTAATATATATATATATATATATATATATATATATATATATATATATATATATATATATATATATATATAAATATATAAATATATAATATATATATATATATATATATATATATATATATATATATATATAAATATATAAATATATATATATATATATATATATATATATATATATATATATATATATATATATATATATGGGATGGTTAGCACAGTGGTATGAAGTCGGCCTGTGGATCCTGAGGTCCCTGGTTCGATTCCCACAGGCGACAAATTTTCATAATCCCTGTGGCTCCTCCACCACTAACATGTTTGGGGGCCGTGATTTGACGACTGGTAACCGCACTTCACGCGCAAAATATATCACTTACCGAGATCTGCTTTAGCAGAGTGCCACACCCAGTAATGGGTAGAAGGCGTGATGATATATTTTATTTATTTATATATATATATATATATATATATATATATATATATATATATATATATATATATATAATAAAATATATCATCACGCCTTCTACCCATTATTGGATGTGGCACTCTGCCGAGGCAGATCTCGGTAAGTGATATATTTTGCGCGTGAAGTGCGGTTACCAGTCGTCAAATCACGGCTCCCAAAGATATTAGTGGTGGAGGAGCCACAGGGGTAATTTTTAAAATTATGAAAATTGTTTTGTCGCCTACCATTCTCTAAATTTATTGCATATGGTTAAAAAATTAAGTAACATGTAATGAAAAATATTGTTTATTAATTTTGAAATTAAATACAACTAAATTTTTTTTTAACATTTATATGAAATACAAATCAATGTGAAGTTTGTGCCTTCATGTCATCTACCCAGCTTTTAAAATTGGGAACATATTGTGATACAGCTAAGAGTAAAGAATCTGCTGTATACAAGTCAGTAAAAGTAGAACGATGTTTGGTTTTTGTTTGTTTTAAATACGAAAAAATCAATTCACACAGATGTATGGCACCGAAACAAGAATTTGTTGCTTTTTCTTTACATTTGGATACTTTTCGGGGCAAACCTATTTTCAAAAGTCTTTTTCTGGTGATCTGACTTTTAGAAAGATATCATTTCGCAATGTAATTATTTCATTTCTAAGTAATATCTTATTCATGTGAAAAATTTAAGCAAATTTACTTGCGATTTGCTTCAAATCTAAATCAACATTAAATGGATAAGAAATATATTGAACAATATCTTCAATTTTTTTTAAATCACTGAATCTACTTTCAGAACCATCCACAATATTCTCAATTTCAGAAACATATTTCGCGATATCAAATACACAACAGGATATTTTGCAATGACCTTGCAAATTAAAAAAAAAATGATCTAAATTTGTTTCTTTCAGATCCTTAGCCATTATAAAAAATTTCTATTTTTATGCGAAAATACTACTAATCTTGTCCACATTTCTATTTTTTCTTTGTAATTCCAAATTCATATTACTTATTTTACCGGTAAAAACTTCCAAAAAAGCCAGATCACACAACCACTCCGGATTTTGTAGCAGTTGAGAATCATCTCCCTTTTATTCAACAATTTTTTAAAATTTCATTTAATAAATTTCAAAGTCTTTGTAGGAATTTACACATTGCATTCTGAAAAAGAAATTTTCCTCTGATGGAATTTATAATTTTGAAAGCAATGGACCTTTCAAGACTTTTTTGAATTTTTTATATATTAATCTACGTAATAAAATAATTATACCCAAATTTTTTATTTTTTTAAAAAACTTGTATTAAGCATGATAAAAATATTTAAACTTTCAAAACAAATGAATATGACGTAGTTTCATCTTAGCTTAAAGAGAGACAGATAAGACAGAGATAAATAACACGTAACTTGTCGTTGTCAGTAGAATCCTCAGACAAAACATAACTAGACGGATAACATCGGCGTTTGTTGTGAGTCAGAAAGGGATAGAATAACTGGTGGGTGAGGCGGGTGCGCGGCAAGGAGCAACTTGCATAACATCAAAGTGTACTCGCCCCTTGCCGCGCATCCGGCGGACCCTCAAGTTATTCCATTCCTCTCTGCTTCACAACACTGCATTGACTTGAATACGGCATAATTCGTCTAGTATTATACGTCATTGGTAGAATCGTAGAATGCTGAATGCTTATTTCTTCTTCGTCTTCTTGAGCACCGACAAACGTTTCAGACAAAGCTCTGTGATTGGCTTAATGCAACTACGTCATTGCAATATGGCAGTGCGAACGTTTTAAATTATTCAACTTTAACTTTCATATTTCAGCAATAAAGATATAATTTATGCTATGATTTTATATTGTATTAAATATGATGTACGGTCAAGAATTTATTTTAATAAATATATATTAAAAAGCTCTACCACTTGAATCCCCCATTAGTATTTAGTCTTTTGCTGACTAACTCTTGTTGATGAATAATACAGTGGTAACTCAAAAAATCTGGGAATTCATCAACTTTTCGGCACAATGCGATAAATCCGTTAAGATGCCCCGTAATTGATTTAACTCCATCTGTTGTTATTGATACGAGTTTAAACAGTGGTAATTTAATTTTTATAAACAAATATATATTTTAACTAATTTGTTTTTATATTTAAAGTCATCGCGATCGACTGAAACTATAGCCGCGATCGACCGGTTGATCGCAATCGACTTGTTGGCCATTTCTGTTATATAGAATTGGACAGGCTAAATACGACCCTGAAAAAAGGTCGCTACTATCATCGGTACATTCGGTGTCAAAAGTTGACTGTAAAAAATGAGATTTATTTGAATTGTAATTCTTCATTAATTAATTAATTAATTAATAATAAACAAATATATCATTAATAAATTTGATTTTTACACACCTCTCAGGGATAAAATCTGTCCTACTGTAGAACTAGTACCTCCTAATACTAATAACTATCAATAACAAAATATACATAACTTTAAATAAAAACAAATAACATTGAGAATAAACCTCAAAACTTGCCTATATGAGTGGGAGTAAATGGCTTTAATTTAGATTCCATCTATAAATATCGTAGCAATCGTCATGTTACATTATTTACAAGTGTTTCTAACTTCACACGCGCGTAGTTTGTGATGAAATCATCCGTAGTGTGTGCGGATACCTACTAATACATATATGGGTGTGTGCTGCTATGTATCATACATACAGACCTTGTGTGTGTGTGCCGAATGCGCAATCGCCGTTTCCTGTGTTGGCGCTGTTTTCCGAAACAATCAATAACTTCATTTTTGACATCACTTTTCTACTCTTCGATGTAAACATTTATTTTCATGTTTTTTTCTCTCTACTGTCAAGAATTTTCAACTAAATTCAGTTAATATTATAAACACTAAATGGAGAAACCAAAAATAAAAGTTAGTGATGATATATTCAACATTCTGAAAGTGGTTAAGTTTTGGTGTTAAATACTTTTTTTTACAGAGAGTTCGTAAATCATCTCGAAATGAATCAGTGCAAGTGGTTGTGCGATGTCGGCCCATGAGTGAAAAAGAAAATGTTGCCGAGAATATTCGAGTGGTTGATGCCTGGCCTGCTAGAGGAGTGATTGAAATTACAAATCCTAAGGATAATGCCAGGGAAAACAAGAAAATGTTTACCTACGATGCAGTTTACGACTGGTTGTATGTGTCATTTAATTATTTATGCCTTAATATTCAAGTTATAGACATATAATTAACTTTAAATTCAATCTGGAAGTTGGAATGAAATCTTTCATTTTGAGTTTGTAGTAGCTATATGAATTTTAATTTGTTACTTTACATTGTGTAAATTGTTTGTTCAGTTCAACGCAGCAAAATTTGTACGATGAAACAATTAGGCCTTTAGTATCATCGGTCCTGGAAGGATTTAATGGTTGTGTGTTTGCATATGGACAAACTGGAACGGGTAAAACTCACACTATGGAAGGAATGAGAGGAAATCCAGAACAACTGGGAATGATTCCAAAAGCTTTTGAACAAATATGGACTCACATTAATCGAACAACAAATACCCAATTTCTTGTTAGTGCTAATTATTTAGAAATTTATATGGAAGAAATTAGGTGAGTCTGTGTATATTCCAATAACAAAAAGTAATCATTTCAATTATTTGTTCCTGTTTTAGAGATTTATTAAAAACTAAGCACACAAAGACCTTAGAACTTAGAGAAATCGATGGTCAGGGCGTTCATGTACCTAATTTACATACTATTAATTGTAAAAGTGCTGAAGATATGACTAAAGTAATGTCAATGGGAAATAAGAATCGCACAGTTGGTTACACTAACATGAATGACCACAGTTCCCGTTCACATGCAATTTTTCAAATCTCTATAGAAATGTGCAATACAGAGACAAATTTAGTACGTGTAGGAAAACTTAATTTAATTGATCTGGCAGGTAGCGAGCGGCAGTCTAAAACTGGAGCAACAGCAGATCGGCTCAAAGAAGCGAGCAAGATAAACAAAGCTTTGTCGTCATTGGGCAATGTGATATCGGCTTTAGCTGAATGTTCACCGCACATTCCATACCGTGATTCTAAGTTAACTAGATTATTACAAGATTCCTTAGGAGGCAACTCAAAAACGATTATGATAGCCAACATAGGTCCTGCTAGTTCTAATTACGAAGAAACTTTGACAACGCTGAGATATGCACACCGTGCCAAAGCTATCAATAATAAACCTGTTAAGAATGAAGATCCCAAGGATGCGAAATTACGTGAATATCAGCAAGAAATTGCACGACTGAAATGCTTAATCGCGGAAAGAAAGACCAAAGAAATTGGTAGTAAAGGTGGATCGGAGGCATCATCAGTTGGGTCCGAATCGGAAGATGATGAGACGTCTGATAACAACAGTACACAGGACCATAAAATGGAGCTGGAGAAGACAATAGAGTTAGAGAAAATGAAGACAGAAGAATTATCTAAAAAACTTAAAACCCTCGAAAAACAATTGGTGCGTGGTGGAAAAAATATTCTTGATTCTATGAACGAACGGCAGCTACAGATTGAACAGCAGATGATGGAAATCGCTGCAAGGAAGGTATGAAATTATGCTTACACTGAATGTTTATAATTCATTGATGTACAATATTTTTCACTAGAAACGGGAACGAGAGATGCAGCAACAATTAGAGTTAGAAGAAGAAACTACCTCAGGATTACGTGAGACCTTTAGTACACTCCAGCAAGAACTAGAATATAAAACCAACAAACTTAACAAATTCCATAATCGTTGGCTAGCACTTAAACAAGAGATTAAAGATGTTAAAGAAGAACATATTCGTGACAGACGTGAACTAGAAGCTACTCAGGAAGATCTCGTGAAGTATGGTGTCACTTACATTGACATATTGTATTTTATTGAGTTTTATTTGCAGACAATTAAGACTGAAGTGTATTCTTTTGGATAACTTCATTCCACCTGATATTCGTGTGAAACTGTTTGGTCAAGTAGAGTTTAATGAAAACCTTGATGACTGGATGTTATTGCCGAAATCTCCAAGTAAGCAAGATATGACCAGGTGTCTAGCAAAACCGCGGAATAGACGTGCTCTTACCGACTTCGCTATGAAGAAAGCTAGAGCCAGCAGCGGAATTCGTTATAGGGTATGTTCTCTTTATTTGTTCAATTTATTTATTAACTATTCTCAAACAAGCACAGGGATGATACTCCCTTCGTTTCTTATCTTTTTTATTCGTTTTCTGATCTAACATAGAGTGTTTAACTGCAATTGTGTGGAATTCACTTTCAAAAACAAACGTAGAGCGACACTCCCTTCTTTTCTTATCTTTAAATTTGTTTTCATTTCTTATATAGAATGTTTAACTGCAATTATATGGAACACACTTTTAAAAACACGAGCAGGGCAACACTCTTTTCCTTTATTATCTTTTAGTTTTATTTTCAGTTACTGCATTGTGTGGAATTTTCTTTCAAGCGCAGGCTATCGCTTTCGTCTTTTCTAATCTTTGTAGATTCTTTGTTAGATTCGTTGTTAGGAGTAAGCGTGGATAATTTGAGATGTTTCGCGCATGTTATGTACATCGAAAAAAGATTAATGAAAAGTGAATAGGGGTGATTGGATAGATGTGATTGAAGGTTTGTTGTATGAGGAATGATTTCGAGTGTGATAAGTAAATGAGCTAATATGGAAGGATCTATGAATGTGCTTGAAGTGAGGGTGGTGTGTTAGGATGAGAATGTTTGACGAGGACTGATTTTTTGATGAATTTAATGAGTAAATGTTTTATGAATGATTTTATGGTTCGTGCTACCCCATTTGATGGGATATAGGCTGATATTATATATGTTTGTATGTATGTATATACTATTCTCAAATTTAAAAATATTTAAAAATGTATCATCTATATTTTGCTATGTTTAATTCAATCTTGACTGACTTGGTTTTCAAATTGTGTAATCTTGGATTTTTTACAGTCTTACTGTTGAGAATTTAGTTCGCGAAATACGCGCTAGATTTTGTATTTATTCATTAAGGCTTAAGGATTTAATTTATTTTTAAGTTAATTCTTAAATTTAGATTTTTTACATTTATTTTATATATCATCTCATCCGTTTGTGGGTGTGGCACTAATACAACAAATCAATATGTGATATATTTTTGCGTGTTATATGCTTTTTTCAGCTGTCATATTTATATACATACGGTACCCTAAAGTTCATATAGCTGACAATAAATAAGTATACAAACAAATATATGTATATAACTACCGCAGGTAATAAATTAACAAAAAAAAAAACAAAAACTAAATAGTAATTTTCCAGAACTGAATCAGAATTTACATCATTTGTAGCATTTTTAAGAATTTTTTTTGCAGCTTCTTTATTTGATATGACCATACAACTTTTTCTATAATGTAAGTGAGTCCTTCGAGAGTATAAAATTTTTTTTTTTTGATTTTTATCCAATTTATAGATGATGTCAAAGTTGAGTACTTTAAAAATCCTTGTCCCTTGGCGGACAGTTAATCTCAGGATTGGCAAGTCAGAAACAAAAATATTCAAAAGGCATTTTAAAGAGGAAGGTGTCTCATACAATAATTCACCACCGTTAATGAAAAATCGGTAAAAGAAAAAAAGGCGGACTTTTAAAACAAAGTGTGAAAAATCTATCCTTTTTTTCATCCTTTTTTCTTGTGCCAAAATTTTATTTATTTATTATTTGGCCAAATTGTGGTGAATTATTGTGTAGAATAGTTTTAATAAACAAAAGGCGCTAAGATTTATGAAAATCGGTTCAGTAGATCCGGAGATTAACTGTCCGCCGTTTGAAAAAATGTAATTTCGAGAAAATTGCGTTTAAAGTTTTATCCGTATTATTCATTAAGTAAGATTTCTTAAACGACCAATTGGGCACTTAGAACATGTGAGGAAGCCAACAATACAATATTGTATAAAAAAACTGGTATTTTGGAAAAGAGATCCACGCAATCGACTGTAGGAACACCAGCGTGCGCACGAGCTCTTAAAGTTGTTCTATATTAAGTAAACTTACGAATTTCTCAAAAATATTTTAGGAGGTGACTTTAGAAGGTGTAGGGAGTTGAAAAATGTAACAAAAATAGATTTTTTAAAAATTCTGATAGGTACTAGTCCCCTTAAGTTACATTTAGGACGGTAAAAATGAGAACTCAAGTTTAAGTCCTACGGCTGACTGATCACATTAAAATGATCATGTGGCTCAGTTTAATAACATCCTTGGTGGTCGTGATTTAATGGCTGATACTTCACGTGATTTTCTACGAAGACTGCCACACCCAGTGATGTCTTCAAATGGCGTTTATTTCATTTATATTTACAGAAGAATTTTATGTTTCAGATAGAGAACGTAGTGGATTTAGAACTTGACAAACCTACTAGTATTATAACAAAATATTCTAGTCCAATTATTCCTCCAGTATACCGTGCCATAGTTGGAGCATATTTCAAGCACGAAAAGAAGAACAATCGTATTGAAGTTCACGAGCCTCCTCCTTCATTCCAGCCTAGAATGTTTCCAAGGAGAGAACTGGAAAAACGGTTCGAAAGAGCTTCGAGAACTCTTACAGATTTCCAGATAGATAAGTAAGTAATTTGTAGTTGAAAAATTTTATATTGATTGTAATGCCCTCTGTGTTACAGCAAAACGTTATCCCGCAAAGAACAACCAAAATCAGCAGCTGCGACCAAACATTTGCGAAAATGATTTTGAAGTTTGTTGTATAAACAAATTTTCATAAACCAAAATTCTTGTAGTCAAGCTTTTGTCAATATTGATAACTAGTCTAATATTTTGTTATTAGCAAAAATTGTTATGTTTTTTTTATTTATGTGATATTTATGTTTTTTCTAGTTACCAAAATTCTTGAGAATTTTTTGTTTTGTTTTGTTCAACACATTTAATATGTGCAATGGTTTAAAAATTAATAATAAATGTGTTTAACACAAAATTGCGATTCATAATTTTATTTTTTACTTCCTCATTTATTTATACAAAGTACAAAATTTAGTATAGATACTCATTATTAATAACAACTCGTAGAAGTATTACTAAATACTTGAGGAAGTATTTTGTTGTATTACTACAGTGACGGCGTAGAAATTTCCAATTTAATTCAAACCTTGACTATCCTTTTTGATTTGAATAAAAAATCTTAGTTTCAATGATGTGTCATACTTTTATTTAAAATTATAGAAGTAGATTTTTTTTTCAATACAATGTTTAACTGAAATTTAGTGTAGTTGAAACATGCGCTGCCACTGTTTTATAAACAATAATTATTGAATTGGTTGATGTGATATTATTTTTAATACTGTACTAACTGCTTGGATTTTTGTAAGAGACTAGGATTTACATTGTATTTGTAATTTACCTGGATAATTCGAAGAGGTGCTAAGTTTACAGTAAATTTACTGTAATATTATGTATATACAAAATGCATTTACTTACCATATTTTTTCAGATAACGAAAATTTGAGCTTTTCCACGTACATATAACATATTATCGGAACGTACACATTGTAATTGGCGTTACATAATCTAGGTTGATTTAAAAAATACATTTAATAGCAATACTTTTTTTAAGTATTATTAAATGTCTAGGGACTCATACCGTAAGAAAATAATGTTACGTCCCTGCATTAAAACTATAAGGTTCATATATTTGAATAATGATGTACTCTAAAAAATAATAAAAACTATAAAATAGACAATATCATTAACAGTGTTATATATCCTAAACTTTCACATGTGTATCGTCAAAAAATTTCAATTAAATGTATAAATTCGATATACCCATACTATTTAAGTTTTGCCTGAAAAATAGATAATCATTCCAGAATGTCGTCATGTTTGCTGAGCGACAAGAAAGCTAACATTTATAAGTTAGATCGTTGATTGACTAATAATAAGATAGGCAACCTTATGCACTTATATGTAACGCTGTTTTTGTACCAGATTTGAAAAAAAGCCACCTGTCCGTCAGTATCAAAAATTATTTCAATTTGGATTATTTAAGAAAAGTTTTAACACTTGGTATGGTTTCACAAAATTTTTATTTTAATAAAAACACGATGATCGTTTCGACCTTGCGGTCATCATCAGGTACATTGAAAATACATGTCAACTTACAACTATTTATACAAATTTGGTACAATAATATTAAGGAGGAGGAATTAAGGAACATATTAAATCGATTGAATATCGTAGAAATCATACAGGTTTTTCAGTTCATTGTATTGAGACGGATCACAAGTTTGATGGAAATTTGAAAGTGCTACATAAATGTGAGAAAGGTACACAGTTAAACCTCCTAGAATACTTAGAAATAAGGAAAGCGATTAATTCAAAGAAAAACATCCTGAATGAATAACTAGATGTAAGCAACCATCCCCTCCTTAGTATTATTGCATCAAATTTGTATAAATAGTTGTAAGTTTACATGTATTTTCAATGTACCTGATGATGACCGCAAGGTCGAAACGATCGTCGTGTTTTTAATGATAAAAATTTTGTGAAACCATTGTTAAAACTTTTCTTAAATAATCTATTTTAACATGTTGCACCAAGTGCAAACCAAGAATCAATTAACTTATTTCAATTTGAAGGCAGAAACCTGAAAATTTAATTGGCGGCAACTTCTTTTCCAGATTTTGCAGTGGAAACCAAGTACTTATCCATGCTCAAAAAATGAACCGAACTTGAAAACTTAAGAATTGCGTATTCTGGTAGACCTGGTTTTGGGAAATATTTTACATATTTGAAGTGCATTTGATATATGATTGTTGATGTTTCGTATTTTGTGACGTACTATTATAAGTGATTTACTATATATAAATATATATATATATATTTATTAGGGTGTCCGTTATTTTGGCAAAGTCGGAAATTTGATGCTCTCACCCTCTAAATCTACTCATAATAAATTTAAAAAAAATTGAGTTAAAATATAAATAATTGTAACATTTTCTAATACTAAATGTGGCCTAGAACCAAAATAATCAACATTTGAAGCAATAGTGGAAATAGTTTTTGAAATATATGCCAAATAAAATATTCCAGTATGATAGCATGGCGTATATTTATAAATATGTCATAAAATCATTAAAGATGAGTAAAATATATCATTGTTTAATACGAAATGTTCCTTAGGATCCATATAGGAAATAATTGAAGCAGTAACCTCAATAGTTTTAAAGATTTTAGTAAAATAAAATATTCAAGTTTGACAGCATATCATGAATTTTTACATGTTATCAAACCAATAAATATTTACAAAATATGAATAAAACTAACATTATTTAATACTAAATGTGCTATAGGTTCCATATTTATAACAATTGAAATGAAAGAAAAAATAGTATTCCGATTTTAGTCAAATAAAACATTTTAGTTTGACAGCTTGGCGTCATAAAACCAAAAATATTTATAAAATTTAAATAATACGAACATTTTCTAATGATAGGGCGCTTAATCTTATTATTTCAGCGTTGTGACCAGCTTTCAATTAACTGTGGGAGACTTCAACGATCAATCAACAAACGTAATATCATTTAACGTGATCTGTATTGGTTCCCGTAATCCTTCTAAATAAATTCGGTTCCGTGAATCCGCAAATATGGACAAAATATTAATCCTCGTAATCTACAAACTATACAAAAATCATTAAAAGGACTTTGCTATATCAGTTTTGAGTACAGTCATTATAATACAATAGGGTATTCCACAAAAATTTCATGATTTATATGTTAATCAACATATACAAATATTTCTCCCATTTTTTATTATTTTGTTATAAAGTTCCTAGCTATTGGAGAGAAGAGAGAAAGCATAATAATGAGAAAGAGGACTTTTTTTTTTAGTGAGATGGGTATACTTTGACAAGATCGCGAAACATCTCACGGAAGTAAGTTCGCGCTCGCCAACACTTATGTTTGCCAGTTTTTCTTATATTATACGAAATTTGTGAAGAACAATATTATATTACTCATGTTCCAACTGTTAATAAACACATGTAACATGTAAACATTTATGTATATTTTTTAGGTTCAATTAAAATGGAAGAATTTTATGTACTAGTTTACTATGCTATCTAACATTTATTGTTTTAATTATTGTTGTAATTAAATATTGTTTTGTTCCGAATTACCATTGCGGTGCACATGCGTATTGCCTCAAAATGTGAAGTTGCAGTTTAATTGAGCTACCGATGGCTAAGAATTTCAATAAAATGGAAAACTCCTAATTTGAAAATTCGGGTTATTATTTATAGGTACATTATGGTGAACGTGTACATCAATAAAATTAATTAACCTGCCACAAAGATATTCAGTGAATCATTCCCGCATGGCAAAGTTAATATATTTAGCTTTTGAAAAAAAAAAAACAACGGAATAACTAGTTTTGACATATTTTTCGAAAAATTTCGCAATTTAAAACATACAAAATACAGCTTTTTAAGTTTTCTCATTGTATATGTATTTTGTATTTATATGATTATTATTTTAAATAGTTGAGTACCTTTTTCTTACCAAAGAGCAATGATTTGGTTTTTGTTGTTATATTTATTTATGTTATGTTTCTTTTGTTAATAATTAAAAAACCAGATAAACAGTGTTCATATATTTATATGCTATATCTTATACCTTACAACCAAAAAAATATTTAAAAAATAATTGTTACCCCTTTAAATACAATGATTAAATATTCACATATAAAGGAAAATCCACTTGCAAATTTTTCACGTGCACTTTTTCTCTGCTCAGAAACAGTGCTAAATGCTAGAACGCTAGAAGGATTGTCGTTAACAGTCAATAATAAATAAAAAAGTAAACAATCCAATGCAATCATATTAATAAATATAAATAAAAATATATATATACAATATACATATATATATATATATATATATATATATATATATATATATATATATATATATATACTTATTTATATATATATATATATATATACTTATTTATATATATATATATATATATATATATATATATATATATATATACTTATTTATATATATATATATATATATATATATATATATATATATATATACTTATATATATATATATATACTTATTTATATATATATATATATATATATATACTTATTTATATATATATATATATATATATATATATATATATATATATATATATATATATATATATATATACTTATTTATATATATATATATATATACTTATTTATATATATATACTTATTTATATATATATACATATATATATATATATATATATATATATATATATATATATATATATATATATATATATATACTTATTTATATATATATATATATATATACTTATATATATATATATATATATATATATATATATATATATATATATACTTATTTATATATGTATATATATATATATATATATATATATATATATACTTATTTATATATATATATATATATATATATATATCGCCGTCGAGCAATTGTTTGTTCTCGTTCAGGTCTCACTGTTGGGGTATGTACGCCAGTTTCGTTACGTGGACGAGTAAGTAAAGTATAAAACAATCTTAACAAGTAATTACAAGTGCATCGGATTCGCACAATTAATTTGACAAGTTTGGACAAGTTCGGCAACGCGTTTATTATAACACCAATAATAATAATGGTTAAATGCAGATAGAGATTTTTAGATAAATGTGCATTGATGCAAAAAAAATTATACTGCATAACAATGTTATTTTTGTGTTTCGTTCAGTGTTTCTGTCTTTTTTAAATCTTTTAGATGTTAAAAGCAATATTACTAGCAAAAAATTTTAGATTGACACTAAAAGTCGGGGGGGCAACCAGGGGGCTACTGAAAATTTTAGGGGGGCAAGTGCCCCCTTAGACTCCCCGCTAGCGCCGCCACTGCTAAGGAATGAATAGTAAAAAGTTCCAAATAAAATATATTTATATCATTATTTTCTACAATAAAAAAAAATTTAACGTGCTTCGTCACTTGAGCCACTAATATCTTGGTACAATGAATATTTCACATATTAGATATTATGTATTGACTATATACAATTAAATGGGTTTGTTAATTTTAGGAAGTTTATAACTTTTGTGGTGTTGTTTGATAGAGCCTCGTTTAGTGTTACTGGTTTGTTAGTATGTTGTCTTTTGAGAGTATATTTGTTACATTCGATAATTATGTATTATGCTATTATTACTAGGGATGTCGATTTTGTAAAAAATTGTCGAACGAATAGTCGGTTAACCGAATATTCACATCCGAATAGTTCGGATATTCGTTAGTCTCCATATTAGAATATTCGGTTATTCGGATATTTGAATTGTTTGTGTGATTATGGAGCACATTACTGTATTTAATATTTAATAATAGAATTAAAACAACAGTACTCGTGAGTAAAATATCTGTGTTGAACTTGCATTGTCTTTATTAATTTGAACAAAAGTACAAAATTTTTTCACAACGTTTCGAGTGTTTGTAATCTACACTCGTCTTCAGGTGATACTAACTAAATTCTAAGTTACAAGATTATATATACAATGGGTGTTCACAGTTCATGACGGATTCAGTCGACCGTTGTAGTTTTGTTTCTGATCTCGACGCTTGGTTGGCTGAGGATACCTGAGTTCTGGGTGATGTAGATGGCTTCTTTGAATTTCCGCTTCCTCCAGTGTTCATCTTTATGTATTATTTCCGCTTCTGTCCACTTCATGTGATGTCCTGTCTCCCAGGCATGGCTGGCAGCACCTGACTTGGATATTTCTCCTTTTTGGGTATGTAGACGATGTTCTTTAACCCTAACTTCCATTGTTCTCTTTGTCTCGCCAATGTAGAGCTTACCGCATTCCCATGGAATTTTGTAGATGCAGTTTTTCGTGTCCTTGGCGTTAACTGGTTTGGTTCTAGTCAGAACACTGCGTAGTGTGGATTTGGCATTGAAGACGGTTTTTATATTGTACCGTTTGCCTAATCTTCTGATTTTCTCCGAGACTCCTTTGACATACAGAATGTTGAGTATTGGTTCTGATTTTTGGCCGTTATCGCGTTACGTGGTAGTGGTGCTTGATAAGCTGTTCAGAGCTTCGTTTATATATTTCCTCGTGTAACCATTCTTGCAGAGATTAGGCAAACGATATGAGGTGATCGGGTTATTAGTCGGAAATAAAACAAATGATTTTGGCGAGCGAGTCACAGAGACGAGTTGTTGCGAAGGCCGTAGGGAATGAACTGACCTGTTGTCGAGGGGAAGGTATTTGGTTTTTCCTCTAAACCTAACGGTATAGATCGGAATGTTGGAAGATCCAAGGACACGGTTTAGGGTAGTAAATACATAGGCGTGCGTTGGAAGAGGAAAAGGAACGGCGACTCGCATTCTATTTTGTTTCGTTGTTACTTACATATACACATACATTCATACAGATATTATTTACATTTACATTTACACATACAGATATTATCTACATTTGACATAGACATTTATATATATATATAAGTCGATTGGCACCCACAGTACCCCCCTTCCAGTGAGAGGAAACTCACGAGAAACCAGCTTGGAATGGCTCGGTAAACCGGACTCGTCTGCCCGATTTGGTGATGAAACGGTCTGGTGCTGGTGCCGGGTCGTGGATAACTTCGGGTTCTCTGGCGCGGTCGTCTTCCTCAAAGATGTTACTGTTAAGAACATATGCAAGTTTCCAGCGGTCGATGGAAACATTAACATCACGGCCGTTTACATTGACCGTAAATGTTTTGTCTCCCCGTGAAACCACTTGAAACGGTCCATCGTATGGGTGCTGCAGGTTCTTCTTCACCCCATCATGGCGGATGAACACATTCTCCGAGGTTGCCAGGTCTTTAAAGATAAAAGTCTTCTTCTCGCGGAGTTGGTTGAAGTGACGTCGTAGGTCGCGGATGAATTCCGCGGAGTTAGCATCATCATCGTATTCGACCGATCTCTCGACCAAGAACTCGCCAGGGAGGCGAAGTGGTTCGCCGTACACCAGCTCGGCTGCTGATGCCTTCACATCTTCCTTTACTGCCGAGCGGATGCCCAGCAGCACTGTAGGTAGAATCTCTGTCCACCTGGCGTTTAGGTGACAGCGTATTGCGGCTTTCAATTGACGGTGGAACCGTTCCACCATGCCGTTAGCAGCTGGATGGTAGGCAGTTGTACGTAAGTGAGTTGTACCTGTCAAGCGGTTCAAGTGCTTGAAGAGATACGACTCGAATTGTCTGCCTTGGTCCGTTGTCACTCGCAGTGGGATTCCGAAGCGGCAAATCCAGCTGCTGTAGAACGCCCGTGCGACGGTCTCTGCTTCCTGGTTCTCAAGTGGGATCGCCTCGGGCCAGCGCGTGTACCTGTCAACACACGTTAAGCAATATCGGAAACCTTCCGATGAAGGCATGACGATGATGTCCAGGTGCACATGCTGGAATCGAGCTGTCGGTGGTATGAAGTTTCCCACTGGAGCGGTAACGTGTCGTGTTACCTTCGAGCGTTGGCATTCGATGCAGGCGCGTGCTCACCGTCTGCAGTCGGCTTACACCGATGGCCAGACATATCGCTGAGCTACCGCCTTAGCTGTTGCTCTCACACCAGGATGTGACAGATGATGGATGGCATCAAATTCTGCTCTTCGAAATAGCGATGGAACGAAAGGTCTTGCAGTCGAATTGGAAATGTCGCAGTAGACCAATGTCTGCGAACCTGGAAGCTGAATCTTCTTCAGCTGGATGCTGGATTCGCCTCGCAGACACACCTGAAGATCGACATCGCTATCTTGAGCTGCCGCGAGTGCTTCGAAATCCATCGATGTACGTAGTGTCTCCACACGAGACAACGCATCGGCAACGACGTTGTCCTTTCCCGATATGGATGTCAGTGGAAAACTGACGTACGAAGTCCAAGTAGCGGAACTGGCGTGGAGAACATTGGTCTGACTTCTTGGCGAAGGCGTACGTTATCGGCTTATGGTCAGTGTATATCGTGAAGGATCTTCCTTCTACCATATGCCGAAAATACTTCACCGATTGGTAAATTGCCAGAAGTTCTCTGTCATATGCGCCATATTTCCGCTCTGCCGGACTGAGCTTCTTCGAATAGAAGGCCAGTGGTTCCCAGCTGTTGCAGATGCGGTGCTGGAGGACTGCGCCCACGGTGAAGTCGGATGCATCTGACACGATGGCAAGATGTGCGTCCATCTTCGGATGTGCCAGTAGCGTGGCTTGTGCGAGACTCTCTTTCGACATCTCGATAGCCTGCACAGCTTCAGCATTCCAGTCCACTGGTGTCTTGCCTTTGGCGTTGCCCTGGAGTAACTCGTTCAATGGCGCGTGTTGACCTGCAGCTCTAGGTATAAAACGTCTGTAAAAGTTTATCATACCTAGAAACTGCCGAAGTTGTTTGATTGTCGCTGGTAGTGGATACGATCGGATGGCCTCGACTTTCTCCGGTAATGGACGCGTGCCTTCACCAGACACCATGTATCCCAGGAACTTCACTTCCGATTGTCCGAAAACACACTTGGATGCGTTTACCACCACACCGTAGCTTTCCAGTCGCTGAAAGAGAATTTTGAGGTGAGACAGATGTTCTTCCGTTGACGATGATGCCACCAAGATATCGTCTATATAGGCATAACAAAAATTCAGACCCCTGAGCACTTCGTCTATGAACCGTTGAAATGTTTGCGCGGCGTTGCGCAAACCGAATGTCATAAACGGAAACTCGAAGAGTCCGAATGGCGTTGTGATGGCTGTCTTCGGAATATCATCTTCAGCGACTGGAATCTGGTTGAATGCACGCACCAGATCGAGTGTGGAAAAGACAGTTTTTCCATGCAAGGTGTGCGTGAAGTCCTGGATATGGCGCACTGGATACCGATCCGGACAGGTCCTCGCATTCAACCTGCGGTAATCGTCACAGGGTCGCCACTCATCCTTACTCTTGGCAATCATATGTAGCGGGGACGCCCAGCAACTCTCAGATGGTCGTGCTACACCCAGCTTCTGCATGAGTTCGAACTCATGCTTTGCCGCTCGAAGACGATCTGGTGCAAGTCTTCGCGGCTTCTCAGCTACCGGTGGGCCAGGTGTAGTGCGGATATGGTGTTGCGTCTTGTGCTTCATTATCTTCGGTGCGCCGCCCGGTCGCACAATTTCCGGAAACTGGTGCAGTAAATCATGATATTCTGACACACCAGATATAGTTTTTATAGAATTCACCGCGCACTTCACTACGTGTCCTTTTGAGCAGAGAGAGGTAGTTTGGTTGATTAGTCTTTTATACCGCACATCCACTAGTAGTCCATAAAAAGATAAAAAGTCTACACCGAGTATTGGCTTTTCGACGTCGGCCACTACAAAATCCCAAGTAAATTCCCGTCTTAGTCCTAAATTTAAACCTAACTTTATTGTTCCGTACGTCGCGAGTGACATGCCGTTTGCCGCGGTAAGTTCATACGACGTTTTCACTCGCGGTTGTCGCGTCAAACAACGGGGATACACGCACAAGTCGGCATCGGTATCAATCAAAAATTTAATACGCGTGGCTTTGTCCGTGACGAAAAGTCGGCGTGTTGTCGGGCTCGGATCGTTTGCCGCCATTAACGACTGCCCTGTTCGTTTCCCGATTGCTTAAAATTACACGGCGGTCTACACTTTGTCGCGTTGGTGCCAAAACGTTGATGGTACCAACAACTTCCGCTTTCTCTGCTGCGTGAGCGGTTACGAGAACGCGTACGTCTGTCAGATCGTATCCTGTCATGCGCAGTAACGCGTTCCACTTTTTCCGTTAGCGCGGCGATTTCTTTGCGCAGCAACGCGAGTTCATTGGCGGAAGAAGATGGCGGATCCTCAACTTCCGTGATGCCGGATGCTGGCCTCTTGGATTGAACAATGGCGTCCGCACGCTCGGCCACGTGATCCAATTCGGCGTCTTTTTGTGTTGCTAAAATGGCTTGGATGTTTTGTGGTAAGCGACTTGACCACATTTCCGGATCGTCTGCGACGAATGGAGGCAATTTTACCGCGACACGATTGATTTCCTCGGTGTTAGGCATTTTGTCTATCGTTGCACTCACACACACAAAAACACTTTTACTGACGCAACGCACAATCACCACACGGTAATTATAAATCACGCCGGGGTCACAAATTTGAGGTGATCGGGTTATTAGTCGGAAATAAAACAAATGATTTTGGCGAGCGAGTCACAGAGACGAGTTGTTGCGAAGGCCGTAGGGAATGAACTGACCTGTTGTCGAGGGGAAGGTATTTGGTTTTTCCTCTAAACCTAACGGTATAGATCGGAATGTTGGAAGATCCAAGGACACGGTTTAGGGTAGTAAATACATAGGCGTGCGTTGGAAGAGGAAAAGGAACGGCGACTCGCATTCTATTTTGTTTCGTTGTTACTTACATATACACATACATTCATACAGATATTATTTACATTTACATTGACACATACTGATATTATTTACATTTGACATAGACATTTATATATATATATAAGTCGATCGGCACCCACAGATACAATATAAAAACCGTCTTCAATGCCAAATCCACACTACGCAGTGTTCTGACTAGAACTAAACCAGTTAACGCCAAGGACACGAAAAACTGCATCTACAAAATTCCATGCGAATGCGGTAAGCTCTACATCGGTGAGACAAAGAGACCAATGGAAGTTAGGGTTAAAGAACATCGTCTACATACCCAAAAAGGTGAAATCTCCAAGTCAGGTGCTGCCTGCCATGCCTGGGAGGAAGGACATCACATGAAGTGGATAGAAGCGGAAATAATACATAAAGAAGAACACTGGAGGAAGCGGAAATTCAAAGAAGCCATATACATCACCCAGAACTCAGGTATCCTCAGCCAACCAAGCGTCGAGATCAGAAACATGTGGAAGCCGCTTATTGGTCGACTGGAAGAAATCAGGCTACCTGAAAACCAAAACTACAACGGTCGACTGAATACGTCATGAACTGTGAACACCCATTGTATATATAATCTTGTAGCTTAGAATTTAGTTAGTATCACCTGAAGACGAGTGTAGATTACAAACACTCGAAATGTTGTGAAAATTTGTTGTACTTCTGTTCAAATTAATAAAGACAATGCAAGTTCAACACAGATATTTTACTCAAAATACATAATTGTCTGCAAACTTCAAACAAACAACAGTACTCGTATGTAATTTTAACTTAATAGTAGCACTATTACCGTTGCCTTTACCCACAGATTCGTTAATTAAATGAGTTAAAATAACACTCAATGCATAACTATTTTTAAATATAATCATTGGTATTACAATTATTTTGAGACACATTGTTACGGGTTAATATATTCGGTATACATTCAGTAAAATAATTTAAAAAGATGTCACATACTTGATTAGGATTTGTTGCTATTTCATTATTATCAGTATTGCGTAATTCAATATTTTGTACTGTATGTGAGTGATTTTTAAGATTATTAATTGTATTCCAAATCTGTTTGGTTTTATTCTCTGAAGTTTGAATTAATGATTTGTAATATATTTTCTTAGATAATGCAATTGTTTTACTAAGTGTACTACAGTACTTCTTAACATATAAATTGAAAGCGATATTCTTATTATGTTTACAAAATAACAATAATTGGCGTTTATGAGTACATGAAATTCTTATTGCTTTAGTAATCCATGGTTTACTGTAAGATAATTTATTTCTGATTTTTTTAGCGGAAAATGTATTTCAAAGTAATCGTTAAGGATTTCAAAGAAATAATTGAATTTCATATTTACATCATTTGTATTGTATATACTTAGCCATGTCTCATTAAAAATTGCTGCGTGGAATTCATTAATTTGGTTTACAGAGAAAAATCTTTTATATTTACATCCTTTGTCAAATGAAAGATCATTTAACTCATATGGAAAAGATATTATTTGTGCTGAGTGATCAGATAGACCAGAAAATATAACATCCGTATCTGGTATACAAAAATTTGCGAACACAGTATCAATGCAAGTTGCTGTATTGTTAGTTATTCTCGTTGGTATGTTTATTAAGGAATTGAAACCAAAACTTGTCATTAATGAATTAAATGTAATAGCATATTTATTTATATTTAATAAATCAATATTTAAATCATCAAACAGTACTATTTGTTTATATTTAATTGTTATATGCGCCAACAATTGTTCTAGTTGTATTATAAATGTATCAAAGTTATCAATATATGGCGGACAGTAGATTGAGATAACAGCTGTTTCAAAATCTTTAATAAAAACACCAGCACATCAAAGCAATTCTCAAAAGATAGGTTAGCATTTGCAAGTTAATATAATTAGTGCCAAATCTGACAAAAATACCAGCTCCGCCGTGATTGCTGCTTTTGCAATACACTCGCCAAGGTGAATCCTTCCAGTAGTTCAAAAACAGTTTCAGCTTCGTTTAGTCAATGTTCGGTAACGCACACAACACGCATATCCTTTTTTAGTTCATCAATACAAAATTTTAGTTCACCAGTTTTATTACGAATACTACGAATGTTCTGATGAATCATAGGAATGATCCGTGATTGCTATTTTGAAATAAAGTTTATTTTTCGCTTTTGTTTTTCTACTATTCTCAAGTAAGAAGGACACTTGCTGTTTAATGCGCTGTGTTTGTAATTGATGTTTAAATTTAAGTTGTCAACAGCTGATTTACAAAATCTTTCTCGGTACAAGTGCACTCGGACAGTTTATGAGTATTTGAGCAATTAGGACAGGTAGGTGTTTTACTTTTGCAATCCTTAGAGATGTGACCGAATTTTGAACAATTAAAACATCTAACGTTGATATATGATTTTGAACACTGCATTTCTACCAACCAATATTAATTTTATTCTTATTCAATAAAACATTATGCACATTCAGATCTAATTCCAGTATAATATCATAACTACATCTATCTTTGTTTTCTTTTTTGAATATTATTCTCGATTTATCTTGTTTACGGATGCCGAAATATCGTTTGTGCAAATATTTTACTTACAAATTCTGCATCATTTTCAATGTCACATTTGTCAACATATTTAATTTTTAATACCTAATTTTCACCGATTTTTTCTGTAATGCTATCTTTAAGTTTTTGCAAATCATTACTGTTTTTACAGCCTATTATAACTGCACCTTCTTTACATTGTTTAAGAACTGAAACCCCCACAGAATTTTGTATAACTTTTTTAGTTTCAGCACTTACTTGTTTAAATTTAGGTTGGACCACTAATATTGAATCACTACTTGGTTTTATAATATCCGATTTTAGAGCACATGACCACGAATTATGTGAGTTCGACAAATTTGACGGACGACAGATCTTTGACAGTTGATCTTTAAGCTGCTGATTTTCAAGTTTTATATACTTCCGTTCATTCAAAATGTCACAGGCACGTATAGCTTTAATATTCTCTTTAAGGACAGCAATTTCTTCTTTCAAATCCTTTACAAGATTGAATACATCATCTATAGTTTGTTTATCTTCTTCAGTATTATTTCTTGTTTTAGGTGCCATAATGAAAATGTTTGAGAACCACAGCCATCACAAGATTTTATTCCGATGCTTTAATTTAGCTCTAATTTTACTTTCGTTGCACTTTTACAATTATAACAGCACTTTCACTGAAGAATTGAATTAGATTACAATTTGATAATTTTACATGCATTAATGCAGAAAACAGTACTCATAAACGGAGCTATACACGTCGTCTAACTCAGTTGACTTCACACACGAAGTTTTCGTTTATAAGTTAAATTTATTAATTTTTAAATAAGCAACTATTCAGAGTGTTGGAATATTGGAGATTAGTATACAAAAATAAATAAATAAATATATCATCATGCCTTCTACCCATTACTGGGTGTAGCACTCTGCTAAAGCAGATCTTGGTAAGTGATATATTTTGCGCGTGAAGTGCGGTTACCAGTCGTCAAATCACGGCCCCCAAACATGTTAGTGGTGGAGGAGCCACAGGGATAGTATATATAGGGATTAGTATACGAATTAGAGAAATTTGTTTGTTTATTAGAATGTTCTAAAATATTGCAGCTAAATTAAATATCTAAAGTATTTATTAAGAACTTTCAGCAATGCAAACTATTCGTTCATTATTATCGACTATTCGGATACTCTAAATCTTCGTATATTCGAATATTCAGATATCCGAATATTCAGGTATTCAAATATTCGAATATTAGGATATTCGGATATTCGGATAGGTATTCGAATATTCGGATATTTTGATATTCGGATATTCGAACTATTCGGATATTCGGATATTTGAACTATTCGGATAGCCAAAACCGATTATTTGTTACATAAATATCCGAATATTCGAATATACTGTGTAACAAAACGGACAATTCAGAATTTGGTTTTGTTTATAAATTATGATATTTCGCTGTCAACTCAGCTTCGAGAGATACAGACTAATTAAGCGTTATTTTAAGTATCTTTCTAAAGTTGACTTGATAGAGTTTATTTTGTTTATTACATTTATTAGAGCATATGTTATAATAACTTCAGTATTCCGTAGATCATTATTAAGCAAGTTTATAGCTTTTCTGAATTGTCGCGTCTGGTTATAAGGGATGTGATGACATATCTGGGTAATTATTAGCTATTCATTGGTCGGAGATAGAGTTAACCTTTGTAACTCACCCCGTCTAGGTTTTTTATATAAATGCATATGTGGGAACGGTTCCTCGACCAACGCGATGATACCATCCCCTTGCCCTTTGTCAGAATATTTCATGGAAACAACAATATTTAGTTAGTGGTAGATGGCTTCTGTCGAGACAACTTGGCTCTCGACTTCACGTGCAAAATGTAGTCTTGCCGTATGTAACTTAGTAACAATAATAATAGTTTATTCATACGTTGTGGTTCGCCGTTGTCAATTAATTTATCTAATTTGCAATACTTAATTTTGAACTTTGTAAATTTTATGCTTCATTTATATTTTGACTCAAATCAGTTCGGATTTAGTTGTTCATAAATTTATCCGCTGTTATCATTAAATAATAGCGCGCGATCTCGATTCAAATTCAACTACAACTGTATCTCCACTTCGGCGAGAAGTCGTTACATAGTAGTACCAAAATGGCATCTGTACATAGTAAAACTATTCGTAGTGGAGCGCGGGTATATTTTTGCAAATGTTATATAGATGTGCGATAATGAAGCACAAAATAAAGCACTAAAATTAAATTTATCAGCGAAAACTCAAGAAAAATAATTAAAATACTTCAACCGAGAATAGCAAATTGCACAGATGGTTTATTGTGTAACACCACTATTGAGTGGATTACTCTCCCTTGCCCCTTTGGCATTCTTTCTTGGCAAAGGCAGTACTTTGTTGTATGTTTTGCATATGTTGGGTTGTGTTTTTTGTAGTAAGTGGTTGTGTGTGAGGCGTAAGTGTCCAATTCGTAGTTTTGACGGTTTGTATTTTTCTGTCTTCAGGTACTGCCCTTTGTTGCACATCTTCTTTTATGTATCTTAGTTTGTTGCTGTCTCTTTCTCGCCAGTGCCGGCTTAAGACATTTTGCCGCCCAGGGCTAACTTTTAAAAACCGCCGTTCTTGACAAAGAAAAAATCGTTTTTCCAACATCAAACTGTTTTAAATTATAAAGGGTATATAAAGTCCACTAAGAAAAAGTGGATCTATAAATCATATTTTTCTAATAAAATTTTATAAAAATCATAATGAATAAGAAAATATGCAATAAGAAGAAAAACAAAACAAAACACTCGTAAAAATTCTTTAAAAAACTAAATAACAGGTCTCCTGCCTAATCATAAAAAAGTAAATTTTTGCTTCCCGGCTTTTAATTCCAAGAATATGTTAATTATTGTATCAATATTAATTTCTTCTAATTCGAAAATCAAATTTCTAACAGTAACTAAAATACATGAAATACAAAATTTTAAATTGCATCCAACCAAAAATTAAAGAATTAATAACTTAAATGTATATTATTTTACTGTGCAATCATTAATGTTATAAATTTATATATGTATAAAAAAACCTAACCTAGCAAACATTAATCACGAGCCTTTATTTAACAATGGATCAGTTAAAATAAAATTGTTATCCCTGCGCGTGCTGTGGATGTATGTGTTGTGTTCTGCGCATGCGTGAAATACAAGTATAGTATAGAGCAACGTTTTAGAAACAAGGAAATAATATTAAATTCAATTATTTTTCGACAAATTTCTATTATAATCAGTTTATAATTTATTCATTTCAAATTTTTTACTTTTGTGAAGTTATTTATTTTTGAGCATGTATAAAAAATATACATTTTATTTAAGAACTTACTCGGTGTACCGCCTTTTACGTATCCACCGCCAGGGGCTATAGAGCCCAAAAGCCCCACCCCCCGTTAAACCGACACTGTTTCTTGCCAATTTGCTTGCCATTTTTCTGTTGTTTTCTGTGTAATTATGGCTTTTAGGTCTTTTACTGGAATTGTGATGTACTTAGGTTCTCCAGTTGTGGTTGCTTCTTTTGCGGCTATGTTAGCTTTTTCGTTTCTGTCTAGCCCTGCGTGTGACGGGATCCATATAACTGTTATTTATATGCCTTTGTTGTTCGTGGCTTCGTGCATATTAGCTTTTTTTTGTATTTGCGTATATTTTGTGTGTGGGTTTGTTAACCTTTGTATTGCGCAGAATGAATCTGTCTAGATTACAAATTTGTTCGTCATTCGTCACTACATGTGAGTGGTAGCTGGAATTTCTGTGTAGTATCTTCAGTGACTATACTCTACTGGCTCTAGTCTTATTGTTCTGTCTGGATCCATCCTTGAATATGAAGTGGTGTTCTTAATGTTCATCAACGATGTTTTTAAAATAGTTTCGGTAGAGCTCTGGTGGTGTTTGGGATTTGGAATATTTTGAAAGGGAAGTTGTTTGTAGTAGGATAATTTTTCTGTAGGCAGGAGTTTATGTTTCGGTGTTTTGTTCGATTTCTGTTTGATTTTAAAATATTTTGTTGAATGCTGAATTATTGGGGTTGTTTGTGAGTGTAATTGCGTTAATTGTTGTCTTCTGTATTCTAGAAGTGGTTCTCCTGCTTCTACCAATATGCTGTCCACTGGGCTTGTTCTGAATGCTTCTGTGGCTATTCTGAGGGTAGTGTTGTGTATTGGATCTACGAGTAGTAATCTTAGTTTGGGTGGTCTCGCTGTTGAGTAGAATGTGCATGCACAGTCAATTTTAGATCTGATGACAGCTTTATATATGTTTTAAAATAGTAAATAAAAACACTTGGTTGTTTCAAAGAAAATATTTATTTTAATACTTGATGCGCATTTCGGCTCTTACACCATCATCAGAACTGACGAAAAGTTCAAAATCAATTCATTTATATACATACACATTGAGTACCTGCAAGTACATACAAACACTACAAAGATAGAAACAGTTTATTATATTTGTGAACAGGTCATTAAGAAATATTGAGAGACTGCCATTAATGGATTAAATATAATTTAGTAAAGGCGGATGAATGAGATCTAGTTGTTCATTCTTAAGATTTTTATTCTTCTTCAATGCTTTATTTATTTCAATCGCTTCCAAACAATTCATCTTTAATCCTTTCTTGGCAACATGTAAAACCCTTAAAGATTCTATTGTTATACAGTGGTTATTTTCTATGAGGTGCTTCGCGACATTAGAATCGGTTTTTCCTAATCTCCAAGAACTTACATGTTCTTAAATCTAATATTAAAACTACGGCTTGTCTGTCCGATGTAAATATAATCGCAGTCTTTACATTTAATTTCGTATATACCGCTATTGTTTAATTTATTATTAAATGTTATAAACTGTTTCTATCTTTGTAGTGTTTGTATTAAGACGGTACACCAAATATGGTATTATTATTTTTCATGTTTAACAATAGCGTAATCATAGTTAATTTTTTGAAATAATAAACTCAAAGCTTGTAGTGATCAATAATTTTTTTGGAAACAATTATTAACGCCGAAACTAATCGTCTGGTTTGAAATATAAACAAAACACGGGGGTTACGTGTCATAAATTAATACAACGACAGAGGTTGTGAAAAAACATTAACCAGCAGTCAAGAATGTCGAAGGCCAAGCGTCAAGTATCTAGCTAGCCGAGGGTAGTTAACAGGGGCGTATCGATAAATTTGTGTTCCTCGAAGTAAATTACTAGAAACCATCGTATGTAGATTGATACTCTCACCATATCAACAAGAATTCGATAAACTCCAAGAATCAATTTAGTTATAGCATCCCATTACCTTAGTAACATAGATTCCCATTTTTATTCATTGCCGATTACAAATAACGAGAAACCAACCCTGTTTGAAATTATGTTGTAAAGACGAGATCTGACAATACGGAAATATTAGTATCATCTTTCTTTAAGTACATCTCGCGGTGATTTAGTTATCCATATTATTATTATTAGTACATTTTGAAGAAATTATATACTCAATGTAGCATTTAGTAAAACTACAAGACGGTGTAAAAGGTAAAGCGATCTTGTTCTGTCTCTTTCTCACTCGCTAAGGGCAGACTATAGCTTACTCTGTCGAATTAGAACACAAACCAGAGCATCGGATGCATCACCACCATGGGTAGGAATTCCTATCAGAATCCAACGAACCAATCAACATGCATGAATTTCACCCCGCCAAGTCACTCCGAATATTTGGGAATTGCACGAATTAAATAATATAAATCGATTATTTTGTTTTAAAAAAAGATTTATTTTGACAATTAGCAACTTGAATATATCAGAATACAATGTTATAACATACGGGAAGCAGCTTACGAACTAACTCTTATCTAACACTCTTACTCTTTTTATAACTTATCATAAACAAAGGAAATGCAAGCTCAGCTTAAGATTAGAGAACAAAGGAATGAAATCATCTACTAGAATTCTAATATATTGATATATATATATATATATATATATATATATATATATATATATATATATATATAACTCACGCAACAAATAAGAGAGCCTGGAAGAACGGTTTTCTCACTTTGATACAAGCCAAATATGATTTTCTGTCCTTTAGTACGCCAAGACGGGGCTGACGAATAAGAGTAACATAAACAACTGCGTTTTCTCCGAAATATGTTGTGTTTTCTGTTTATCTTAGGAAAATGCCATCTCTGATCGCAGTTCAATCGAGGGTCAAGGGGCGGTGCTTACCTGGCCGTTTTTGACCAGGAACGGCACCTTGGTTTCGGCCAGGATCAGCTTCAGTTCAGTTTCAATTTGACTATTCGTGGTTGTTGCACGTTCTGTTGGTCATATCTCTCAAAGTTCAGTTGCGATTTGACTATTATTGGTTGTCGCACGTTCTGCGAGATTGCTGTTATCAACACAGGCTTTTGCAGTCCAGTTGCGATTTGACTAGTCTTGGTTGTCGCACGCTCTGTAGAAGTTCATAATTTGTATTATCAATGTATTATTATTACAAGTGTTACAAGACGATTTTTATTTAATTATATTCTTCTAGTTTTTAGTTTTCTGATTATTTAGTTTCGTTAAAAATACCAAACTTTCTCACGAAAGTTTGTGTGGGCTGTAGCGTCTGAAATCTGACCCAAGCCATAAAACCACTTGACTTAGGGATATTCACATGCAACCCAAGAGATAATGGCACACATGTGTTTATGTAAAACATTCCTAAGGGCTGCAAAGACGCACCCAGAACTATCCTGGCATTATTCGAAGTATTGGCCTTGCTTTGTACAGTTTAGTTGTGCAGTGCTGTGTTAGCTTTGATATAAAATTATGATTCAGTGTCTGATTAATCAATTAGTGTACTCTGGATTACCTGAGAGCTTCTATCTGTCGGTGAGTTTGTCATTCATTGAGTTTTACGTATCATGCATGAATTGTAATGTGAGCGTCACTGGAGGTGGCGTCACGCTGTGTGCATGATGTGTGTATGTACTGGGTCTCTACTTAAAACACTACCTAGAGAACTCAGTGCCACCGGACATAGAGCCCTGGAGGGGCTCATGTCACCTCAATTCGCTGTCTTGCGTCTGTGAGTCAACGGTGTTCTTAGTAAGCGACACGGAACCAACCCTTTCGGGGGGCTACGGTGCGTCATTATGATACTGGTACTATCATAGGTGTCGCCCTACGTGAGTTAACCCGCTGGCTTCCTGTACCTGGGGAAGGCTGGTAGCAACGCTGTGACAATATCCTGCCTTCTGGTAGCGATAGGTGTTGCCGAACTCTATATGAGTTGATCCGCTGGTTTTCCCATATATGGGGAAAACTGGTGGCAACGGTGTTACAATATCCTGTCGGTTAGACGGTGATAGGTGTAGCCAACCCATCGGTATTCACTACAGTTGGTAGTGAGCTGTGTCGGTGAACCCAACGGCCTATCTGTTAGCTCGAGTTCCTATCCTGCCTCTGGAGGAGGTATATCATTGATAATTTCAATCTAATTAACCTGCAGCGCCCCAATGGTGGGGATTGATGTGCGTGACTCTGCGATGACACTCTCACTGAGCTTTATGTCTCAAACTCACCTTTACTTACAGGAGACGGCTGATTAATTTACCTGAGTCACCTGACTCACCTGACGCGGCGTGTACACCTACATCTGGTTCACGCCATATCATCACATGCCCTGACTATACATATACAGTTTGTATGATTATTGTTTCACCCTCATTTAAATATATCATTTAACTGTACACTCTACCCACCGTTAATACAAGAGTGAAGATTCACGACCTTCTAACTTGTAGAAATTATATCACAATTGACAGGCTTAGTAAAGTGCAATAACGTCATATTGTGTATTTGGGGACTATTTACCCAGAAATTATCGAGTGACGAATTCTTTCGTCACTGGCATTTTAAGTGAGTAATATTTCCTCACTGACATATTTTTGACTGAGTAATATTTCCTCACTGACATATTTTTAGAGAGTAATATTTCCTCACTGGCATACTTTTCCCTCCGACTGTCACTCCGGTGGCACTCGGTGGTCTTCACGATGTCACCAGGCGAGCCGCTGACCCGCACGATCTGCACCGCGGCGCCGCCGTCACCGTTTTTGGCCGGCCACCAGGCAGACGACCAGCGTATCTGTTTTTCCACCGACCGACACCCGCCACGGCCAGCTATCGGCCGTCCGCCCAGTGCCCGCGCCGTTATTGCTCGCGCGAGGGGCGCGATATACCAGCCGTCACCTGAGGGTAATCACATGCCAGCATACACTTCATAACTCCGGGAGGAATTGTTACCTCCCTTGACATCACCTGCCGACTGTCATCGTGGTGGCAGTCTGTGCTCTTTGATTTAAGTTTCAGAAGTCCGACGTCGTTCGGCCTTTTCACACCGATACCGCGATAACCGACCGTCCGCCAAAGCCCGGCTGCTCGAGGATTCAGAGGCACCCTCCATACGTGTTCGTAAGTGCTGAGAGTCACCCGTCAAAGACTGAAACCGCAGTAGCAATGGTCATATCCATCCGCTCCAGCTGCTTGACCGATGCTTTATATATTTTTGTGTTATGTTGTCATGTTATGTCCGATTTATCATTTCTTAGTTAAAATTCCTCTGCCTGTGTGTTTTTCTGTGGTTTTCCCCAGGTGTTAGGTAAATGCCAGAGGATTATGCATCTCCACAGCCGAAATAAATAACATTTTATCAGTTACAATGTTTAATTTTTCTACTTCCTCATAACCTATCACATCTACGACGCCGGTCAATATAAAAATCAAATAAACACCACGTAAATCAAACACAATGTAACTTAATGGGTCCTAAATAATTTGAAATAATAAATTTTAATAATAGAAGATTGCCGCGGCACAGTATGTACTTGCAGGTACTCAATTTATATATATATATAAATTAATTGATTTTGAACTTTTCGTCAGTTCTGATGATGGTGTAAAAGCCGAAATGCGCATCAAGTATTAAAATAAATATTTTCTTTGAAACAACCAAGTGTTTTTATTTACTATTTTAAAATATTATCAACATGTTTCAACAAGTGCCAACAGTTTACTCAATTAATTATATTTATATATGTTGATTGTTTTTCTGTGTACGTTCCATTTTGTATACCCGATGGATTTTATAATGTTTAATTTTTATTTGTATTCCTTTTTCAGTTTTGCTCTATGCTATTTATTGTACTTTGTAGTTTTCTTTTATAGTATTCGCACTTTTTCCTTTGTGATAGATAGTTAGGTCATCTGCGTGTAGTGATATTTGGGCAGTGTTATCTATGTATTGTTTTATTTTATTCATAGCTATTAGAAATAGAGTAACGTTTAGTATCTCGCCCTGCGGTATATAATTTGTCCGTATTTTTTCTTTTGACATACAGCCATTGGTTTTAACTCTGAATCTGCAAGTAATTAAGAGCGTATACTTGTAATTGTGCGTCCTTACCAATGTTTGTGAATACTTGTCGCACTATTATTTATTTTCCACGAATTTTATAGCAGTAAACAGCAGTATGATTAACGAAACAGGCGAAACTCATTTCATTATTGCAGCATATATTGTTATGGATACATATTGAATAAAAAAATGTAGGCGCAACAGAAGATGGTGGATGCTCTCCATTAATAAAAGCAGAAGCACCGACACAGACGCACATAAAAAAGTAATTTTAACTGGACATCTAATGAAACTTGCTTTAGTATTTTTTTCCGCTGATCACGAATATGAGGTCAGAATAGGCGGTTAAAAACCCGGAAAACTGTTAAATATACGTTTTATTATGGTTATTGGGTGGTAAAATATGTATAAAGCGTGTTTTGATAGCCTGCATGTATTTTCTTATGTATTTTTTCCGCAGAACAAAAATCTATTGCCAGAAGCCAGGATTAGTGGTCAAAATATTTAGAAAAATTAAATAAACCGCAAATAATCGCGTTTTTCACGAATACTATGTATTTTTCATGGATATCACGTTTTTCATGAATACATAGCGTGTTCCAATAGTCTGCATACACCTTTTCTGTGTAATTATTTTCGCTGATCTCGAACCTGGAGTCAAATTTTGTGTTCAGTGATGAAAATACTGAAAAAAATTAGAAAAAGCTGTTACATGTTGTACCATTAAAACTGTTCTTGTAAAAATAAAATGTGTCCGAAGAAGAAAAATTCAATTTTTTTACAAGTGTGATTTTACCGTCAATTTGTTTGGGTATTAATATGTTGCAGTTGTCGAAAAAAAAAATTCCACTCCCCTGGTGTAAAGTGCTAACTTTACTGTTTCCATGCCAAACAAAGTTACCACTTTATTCCATCATACAATAGAAAAAAATGTTTACACTACTCGGCAGTAAACAATGAGAGCCTCAAGTCACATGGTTGTCATACTGTAACAAGTCAAAGTCAGCACATTCTTAGTGAATACGATTGAGAAAATTAGGATAAGTTGTAATAATATTAAGTATGCAAATTCATTGTGTTTGACGTAAGTAGCTAACTATTTGCTGACTTAGTACTTTGGAGCAATGTAATAAGTAGGCTAGTTTAGGAAGTAAGCAGGGCTGTTCAGGTCAGTCCAGATAGTTCACGAGAGGTTAGTTCAAGTTAGTTCAGAAGAGTTCAAGAGAGTTAGACAGTTCAAGTTGACGTAGAAAGATAGAGAATCTGTAATAGTGATTAGTGATATTTAAATAAATTTGTATTTTTATACCAAAAACTGTAAGTACCCATTTATTTTACAAACCCTAGTACTTGTCCTTTCTCCGGTCTGATAAGAACCCATTAAAATTATTTGTTAATTCTCCTTTGAATAAGGGCGGGTTACAAAACTTGGCTCCTTGCTAGATGCATAATATATAATGTCTTATTAGTTTTACTAATTCATTCTGAAAAACCTACTGCCACGAAGGATTCTGGCCACGATGACAACTGCTTTAGAAATAGGGATATATAGAATGATTCGTTGGTCCAGTCTTTTGAGGTAACGAAGCCAAACTTTGAAAAGTG
Organism: Pterostichus madidus; assembly: GCA_911728475.2. Lineage (NCBI taxonomy): Eukaryota > Metazoa > Arthropoda > Insecta > Coleoptera > Carabidae > Pterostichus > Pterostichus madidus. The sequence goes on along the minus strand of OU452311.1, from coordinate 20,860,699 downwards.
CTTGCCAACTTCACGCCCAGCAAACACTTATGAAGCACGATTTGTTGTCTATTCTTAACCGAAATCGTGAAAAATACGCAACCGCAAAATACTGAAATCGTAACGAAATCGAAATTTATAATAAAAAAAATTCAAAATTTTTCGGTTCGATTGAGTCAAATTTTTTAATTTAAGAGCGTGACCGTGAGCCTTAGTGAAATATGCGTGAGTACATAGGCATAAAGAAAAGAAACAGTTCGTCGAGCCCAATTTGCAATAAGAAATATAAAGGTTTGCGTGTATGATGCGTGCGTTCTTTGGGCTTGAGGTTTGTTTGTATAAAATATGGGCGAAGCGAGCCTTGCCAAAACACGATATATGTTAAATAAATGTATGCAATTATGAATAATTTAAGGAAATGTGAATGCCATGGACATTATATGCGGAACGATTTTATAGTATAAGCAGTGGAATTTCGGTAAGATGGACAACCACTTTTCAAAGTTCAATAACTTCTGGCCTATAGGGGGTTGCTGTGTTTTTACATGGATCACAAACAGTCACAAACGAAGCACAATCGGTTGGTATGCAACAAATCGTTTGTGCTTCATAAGTGTTTGCTGGGCGTGAAGTTGGCAACCACTTTTCAAAGTTCAATAACTTCCGGCCCCTAGGGGTTGCTATGTTTTTACATGGATCACAAACAGTCACAAACGAATCACAATCGTTTGGTATGCAACAAATCGTTTGTGCTTCATAAGTGTTTGCTGGGCGTGAAGTTGGCAACCACTTTTCAAAGTTCAATAACTTCCGGCCCCTAGGGGTTGCTATGTTTTTACATGGATCACAAACAGTCACAAATGAATCACAATCGTTTGGTATGCAACAAATCGTTTGTGCTTCATAAGTGTTTGCAGGGCGTGAAGTTGGCAAGCACTTTTCAAAGTTCAATAACTTTCGACCCCTAGGGGTTGCTATGTTTTTACATGGATCACAAACAGTCACAAACGAATCACAATCGTTTGGTATGCAACAAATCGTTTGTGCTTCGTAAGTGTTTGCTGGGCGTGAAGTTGGCAAGCACTTTTCAAAGTTCAATAACTTTCGACCCTTAGGGGTTGCTGTGTTTTTACATGGATCACAAACAGTCACAAACGAAGCACAAACGATTAATGTATATATAATTATTTGTGATTCGAAGTGGCTGCCAACTTCACGCACCTGCCAATTTCCATGAATCAGGAAATACACTTTCGAATAAACATGTGTTTATGATATGTGTTATGTATTTTAGGATGACAGGGAGAAATATTAAAATCATTTTACGTGATATGCCATCAATATCTGTAGCATCAGTTTTCAAACTATTTAAAATTTGTGTCACCATGTTGCTTTCCACACATTTAAAACTAAAATGCTCACTTGTATTTTCAGCAAACACATTATTACGGTAGTAGCGTTGATTGACTAATAACTAAACTGTATAATCAAGGGTAGTAGTTAACGGTAACAGGATTTACATTTGCGGTGCCAACTTTGTCTAATAGATGCTGACCATACTCTTGAGGTTTACAAAGAGATTAATTGATTTTATTAGAAACTGTTTTATTTACACCTACACGTTTCAGACTGTTCCATAGTTTACTGGGATCATTCATATTGTTGTAAATTTTATGGTTCAGAAATGCTTGCTTCTCTCTTCTGATAGCTGCAGTAGTAAAATTTCTTAACTGTTTGTGTTTTTTATTTTTTATAGTCCAAAAGAGCCTTATTTCGTTTTTTTTTGCATGATTTTTATGACAGGGGTAATCCAGGGAGAATATTGTTTGCTATGTGTAATAGTATTAATAGGGGCATGTTTGTTAAATAGAGTATTTATATTACGGTTAATAAATTTAACTTTATTATTTATGTTGTTCATATAAACAATATGATTCACAGTCGGTTATAAAATGGTCCATATCAAAGTATTTGAAATCTCTGAACGTATAAGTTTTTTTAGGTGTAGTTACCTTAGGTAAATTTAGTACACAGAATACACAGTCATGGTCAGAAAATTCACTACAATCCGGATCCAGAGTACCAGATTCTCCACAAATTTCTGTGCTAGATATTAATATAATATCAATTAGTGATTTTGAAACAGGTCGCGCGTATTTGTTAATTAGTTGATGCATATTGTTAGATGTAATTAATTTTTTTTTAAATTGTGCTCGTACATCATTTGATAAAAGATTAATATTAATATCATCAGTGCAAATGAGATAATCTGATTGTAAAGAAAATTTAATAAATATGGAATCAAGTAGCATCAAATCTTTGTATAATTCAGAATGTGGATTGTAAATGACACCAAGACACAATTTTAAGTCATGTGCGGTACACAGTATCCACAGATTTTCTACATTGTTATTAGCAAAAAAAGACGTATCTACGAGCCCGTTCCCACTTCAGTTGGCCCGAATTTAATTTTGTCGTTAAAAATTTAAATAATACTAAAAATCCAGCTATCTTATGTTTACTAAATTCTACAATTAATTTTCAACATTTTTATCTAAATTTAACATTAAATATATGTTAAACACAAAATGTGTAGCAGTATAACTCTCATTTGTTTTTCTTTACATAAACTAAATTAACACACAAATGAACTATCATGATTATTATCTTGTGGGCAGTTTGGCGGATTAAATTGAAGTTAATTATTATTTAAAACAAACTTTATTATTAAACAGTTTTTTAATAAAACATTTTTTTTTTAGTTAAAACAGAAATGTTTACTTCCTCTTTCAATGATGTATGGATCGATTGACTTAAAATTTTATCTGTGTTTTAGTATTAACATACTAGTATATGTCTCATTAAAATTTCATTTCATTTTCTTGCATACTACACGAGAAATAAAACTATAAAATATAAAATTTAGGTAAAGCAGATCCTATCAATATATTAAGGAAAAAGAGAATAGGTCTCAGGATCAAAAATTCCACAGAACTCAATCTAGCAATAGAATATAATTGGACGTTTCGTCCAGCGAACTGGACATCATCAGCACGAACGAAACAATAATGTTGTAACAAAATTGTAAAATCATTGTAAACAAATTTTACAAAGTCAAAACTATAAAAACTAAATAAATAAATATAGTCACAAATAAAGTAGTACAAAGCATGTCATAGACAATAGTCAAAATGGCCGAATAAAATTCTAACATAAAATATAACTTCAAACGAAAAAATAAAATTGGGCCAACTGAAGTGGGGCCGGGCTCGTAGTATTTTAAAATCTATACCATTACGAACATTAAACGCCACTCCTCTACCACGTCTATTTTGTCTTTCTAAACTTATTAGATCATAATTAGGAATATGAAACAAGTGTGAAGGAGCAGTTTCACCGATCTATGTTTCTGTGACCGCAACAATATCAAAATCATGTTCATTCATAAAATCCATGAATTTTAAAAAACAAGAATTGAGCGACCTAACATTAATCTGTTCAACTGTAAACATACTCATACTGATCTGTATAAATTTAGCAATCAGCTGATTTTGATATAAATTTAAGTTTTACACAGAACTAAACAAAAATAATTAATAAACAATCAAGGACAAATCACTTAAGATAAAGTAAGGCCGAGTTCATTGACCTTTTGCACGTTTTGGCAGTAGTGGCAGAGTAAATTGAAGTCGATTTACAAAATATAAAATTAAAAAGCATATTTAGTATAACAGAAAGATAACAAAGATTAAGACTTTATATTTTGTATATCTTTCAATGAACTTATAAAATATTTTTGAGATCTATTACCTCGCTTTTTAACATTCAAAAGGCATATGAGAAAATAAATTAAGTGAATTAAGTAGGTCAAACTCATTGTTGTAAGTCACTGTTATAAGTCATTATTATATTAGTTTGTAAAGAAAGTTAAGTAAATCATGTAATAGTAGTAAATCTATAAAAAAAAAAAATCTTCTGGGGAATCGAGCGCTCAACCTACCGTGTGAGTGACGTAATCACTTTATACCAAAATAAGCGACGCGTTAGCTGCATCAGCATTTTAATTTATTATATGCATCTGTCTGATAATTTATATTTCTTTCACGATTCGTATTGATATGTAAAGATTCATGGATAAGCCTATGGTCCTTTCTTTTAATATTGTCAACAATCATTGTTTCTTTAAAATTGAAAATGTGCCCAGTTTCTTGGTGATGTCGAGTGAGGGCACTATGGTCTGGATTTAAAAGCATATAATAAATTAAAATATGCTCGTAATTTTATTAAAAATTTTACTACTGTATAATCAAGTAACATTTTTTTGTATTGTTTTATTTTGACACCATTTTGAAATTTCGTTTTTTGTTTTATGACAATTTTAATTTTTATATCTGATAAATATTATATATTCTGTTTCTACTTTTTACTCTTCATTTTTTTTGGTAATTATTATTTATTATATATATATATATATATATATATATATATATATATATATATATAGTGGCTTAACACTCCTTAAGGAGTTGCGCCGCTTCTAACGAAGCTTTCTAGATCCTATTTTTGGAGTGGATCGATCTCCATTTATATTTTTAAATATTCTTGGCTATGTTTCTCCATTGTTCTCTGTCTCCTGTTTTATTTTTCCATTTTCTAATTCCCGCTGATTTTAAATCTTCTTCTACTTCTCTTATCCACGTTGATATTGGCCTTCCCCTTCTTCGTTTGCTACTAGGGCTCCAATGTAGTACTGACTTAATTGGTTCTTGTTCATTCATTCTCCATACGTGTCCGAGCCATTTTATTCTTTGTTGCTTAATTTTCTTTACTATGTCTTCTCCGTTTAGTTCCTGCTCAATCTCGTGATTCATCCATATTCTATATTCTGTATCAGATAGTTTCTTAGGTCCTAGTATTTTTCTTATTATTTTCCTTTCGGTTATTCTCAGTTGCTCTTCATCTTTCTTGGTCATTGTCATTGTTTCCGCTGCATATAATGTTACTGGTCTTATTATGGTTCTATATATTCTCATTTTTGTTGCTTTGGATAATATTTTGCTTTCTAGTAATTTTCTGTTAGCGTAGAACACTCTATTTGTTGCAGTTATTTTGTTTTTTATTTCTATTTCTCTCTCTCCTTTGTTTGTTAACATTACACCTAGATATTTAAATTTATCTACTTGTTCATATTCGAATTCCCCTACTTTAATTACTTTGTCTTTTATGTTTTCCCCAAGTATCATTATTTTGGTCTTCTTTTGGTTTATTTCTAGTCCTATTTGCCTTCCTTGCTTTATTATTTCCTCTAGCATTTCTTTCATTACCTTTCTGTTTTTTGCTGCGATCGCTATGTCATCTGCATATGCTATTATTTGTCCTCCTCTTGTTCTAAGTGTTTTCTTTATTAAATTTCTCATTGAGTATTCTAATGCTAAATTAAATAGGGTGGCTGACAGAGCGTCACCTTGTCTTACCCCTTTGTTTATTTCTATGTCATCAGTTTCTCCTTTTTGAGTTTTAATACTTATTTTTGTTCTTCTCTTAGTCATTGCTATTAATCTTCTCAATTTTCCTGGTATTTGCATGTCTTTTAAAGCTGTCGTTAATTTTCCTCTTTTAATTGAGTCAAACGCTTGTCTAAAGTCAATAAATAGTATCTCTGTGTTTAGATTATACTCCAATGTTTTTTCAATTATCTGCTTTATAGTGTGTATAGCGTCCGTAGTTGATTTTTCTTTTACGAATCCACATTGATATTGGCCGATGGTATCTCTTGTTACGTTTGTTAATCTTCTCTGAATTAATGTCGACATTATTTTGTAGGCTGTGTTCAACAGTGTGATTCCTCTATAATTTTGACAGACTTGTTGGTCGCCTTTCTTGTGTATTGTTATTATTTGACCTATTTCCCAGTATTTTGGCATTTCCTCTTTTCTCCATATTTCTAGTATAAGTTCATGTACGTGTTGCTGTATTAATTCGCCTCCATATTTTATTAATTCTATGTTAATTTCGTCTTTTCCCGGTGTTCTTCCGTTTTGATTGTTTTTTATTATTTCTCTTACTTCTTCTAAGGTAGGTTCTTCTAATTCTATTTCGTTTGCTTCTGGCATTTCATTTTTTAATTCTTGTCCTGGTTCTGTTAGCAGATCTTTAAAGTATTCAATCCACACTTGCCTGTATTGTTGATCACATTCTGTTGAAATACCATTCTTGTCCTTTATTCCGTATGTTTTGGCTTTATATGTCTTATTTTGTTCGTTTATTTCTTTATAAAATCTCTTTGTGTTTCTATTTAATCTTTCTTCTTCAATGACTGCTATTTTATTCTCTATCCATATTCTTTTATTTTTTCTGATATTTTTATTACATTTGTTTCTGAGTCTTTCATATTCATCCTTATCTTCTCCTTTATTTGTTGCTATAAATTTCAACCTTGCATGTTTCTTTTCTTCCACTGACTTTTTTATCTCTTCATCGAACCATGTTTTTTTATATTTCGCATTTTTGTTTTCTTTCCCTATCCACATTTGGGCCGCGTCATTTATGCATGTTTTTATCCGGTTCCATTTTTCCTCTATTCTCTCCTCTTTTTCGGCTTTCTTATTTAGATTTTTTTCTAATTCTTTGTTGTATTTCTCTTTTGTTTCTTCATTGTTCATGTTCATTATTTATTATATTACTATAATATTGTTACTTATAAAAGGCATAGAAAAAGACTTGATAACAAGGAATATAAAGTATAAAATTGATTTCAAACCTTGTCAACTCAATGCATGTTGCCTATTTCTTCTAAATTCTGTGCAAAACAATCTCTGTATTTATTTAATAATTTTAACAATTCTGACTTTGCGACTTAGTGAAAATTACGGGATTTACTTCGTCATTTTGAAACGGTTTTAGAATTTAAATATCGGTTTTCATAAGTTGAGAATTAGTCTCGGATTTTATAATTGTTTAGCATCGTGGTAAGCAATGTTCATTTCCTTGAAGTAATCTAATACTATTTTCAGTGGATATATCCTCAGCGTAATTACTAGAGACCGGATTTCTAAGTTTTATGCTTTCTCTTAATATTAAAAGCAATAACAATTAGTCTTAAAATGTTCACGTATTAGTATAAAACGTATCATTTGACATAAAGTTTATTATGCTTTTTTTACTTTTTTCTTAGTTTTATGCTTATTCAGAGCTTTATTTTAACTGTATTTGATATTATTAAATAGAATTTATAAAAATTATTTATTACGCAATGTTTAATGAAATGACGCATGCGCATATATATTTGTTCTTTGGGGTTTCTCGATTTCGTGATTCATGGATGCAGCATATCGGTCCCAGGTTGCGCCTTGTTTAGTTTTACTGTTTTCATTGCAAGTGTTATATCGTGTTAACTTCAATACAATAATTGTGAATTGTAAATTGTATATTGCATAATGCCGAAGCAAAAACCCACTGTTGAAGAATGGATACGAGCTTATCCTGAATTGAAATTTGAAAATAATAAAATATTTTGTCAAACTTGCACAAAAATAGTAATATTTTTTTTTAAATGTTTGTAAATAATGTACTGTAGCTTACGATTGAAAAAGGGCAAACAACAAACTATTAAAGAATCCATAGCCACATTTTCTACATGGAGCGAACAAAAACAATTTAATTACGATCTGTGCAAAACTATGATAAAATCAAATAATCCTTTAAACAAATTGCAAAATTCATCTTTTAAAACATTTTTGGATAAGTATTGTAAACGTCAAATTCCAGATGAAAGTAATCTCAGAAAAAAATACGCAAGCCTTATTTACGATGAAACAATGAAGGAAACAATTATATATGGATTTGTGTTGACGAAACTACAGACACGTGCGGTAGATACGTAGCTAATTTAATAATAGGGGTACTAAATAATGAAATTTCGTCGAAAGGTTTTTTTAATATGCTTTAAACAATTAAATAAAACTAACAGTAATACAATTTCAAATTTTATTGACGATGGATTAACAAATTTTTATTTGCCTGAGGAAGTTTTTTCTAAGAATGAGGGGTTTCAAAAATTATTAAAAATATCAAATAATTTAAACGGTAACATTGTTGATGATTTTGACCTGGATCCGACTTTAATACCTAATTTCAAATACGCACCCATAACAAGTGTAGATGTCGAGACAAGTTTCTCTGCGTATAAGAATATTTTATGCGAAAGAAGGCAAAAGTTTTCAATGGAGAATTTGGAACAACATTTAGTGATTAACTGTTTTCAACCGGAGTGATTCAAAGCTTCTATATATTTTATTTAGAGTGTTAAATATAAAATACGACTATGTTTAGATCTACAATATTTTGTACTTTATATACTATTACTATACAATATAAATATAATACAAGAATATAAAATATAATAATATAACTATATACACTAAAACATGTACCTATTTAATATATATAAATAAATATACTTTACGAAATTTATTTTGTTTTTTTTTTGCTTTTTTGTGCTTTTTTTTCCTACATTTTGTACTTTTTAAAGCGCTTTTTTTAGTTATTTTTTGTGCTTATAAATCCGGTCACTAGTAATTACTATTCTCTGCGTAATTATTATCTTCAGCGTAAACGACCACATATCCTATGTAATTAACCGGTACGATCGTATTTTCGCGTACGCATAAAAATATTTGATTTCGAGTCATATTATTGGTATCAATGTTATCACCACTCATGAGTCGCAATTATTAGTCTCTAATTTTTCAGTTCGCTGTTAAGTAAATAGTTGTTGATCAATTACGGAGATGTCTACAGTATATAGTACCTACGACATAGAATTTAACAGTGGCCGTAACTTTAACAAATTTATTTTTATTATAATTATTTTTTTGTTCTACTTTGGTTTCTCTCAATGTTGTTATTGCACCGAATCCGAGTCCTTCATAATTTTAAATTTAAATTTATCACGTATTAAATTTAATAATTTTAATACATACTCTGAACAGTCGTATATTTATTATTTCATTTTAAGGCATATTTATGATGCTATAGTTTCACACTTCATTTCACGCAGGGCTAACCTAAACATAACAAAAAATAGGCAGAATAGAAAAACGTAATTACCGCCGTCAGTCGCCCAGCGATAAGGGTACGTCGCTCGTCCGTGCACCTAGTACAGTCTGACTGAAAAGTTTGTCGATACAAAAACCAACATATGAACTGTATGTAAAATGTTTATTACAGATCTGTAACCAGGTTCAGATCCCACTTCTGAGATAAAAGGCATAGAAAAAGACTTGATTACAAGGAATATAAAGTATAAAATTGATTTCAAACCTTGTCAACTCAATGCGTGTATTAATTGGTACATACACGACATAAATTTTACATACAGAGTTCATAATGTGACATATAGTATGAACAGTGGTAATTGTGGCGTCATCGGTCTCTCGGCTTTGCTGGGTAACTCCATCTCTCGACCACCTCGTCTCGGTTATACCTGCATGACAAAATACAACATGTCATTCCATTCTCGGTCAACGTTCATTACGAGTTAAATTTCAATTAGTACAACAAAGTTACGATCGTAAGTACGAGACAGGTCCCTAACCTGAACATGTCCCAGACACACTATGGATTTTATATTCATCCGAGGTCCCTGACCTCATTGTTGCGAGAGTGTTTCATCTCAACCAGTGCCGGAAGGATAAGGTTCTAGGTACGACGCAGGTCCCTGACCTGAGAATGTACTAAACATTCTGTGGATCCCAGATCCACCCGAGATCCCTGACCTCATTGTTGCGAGTATTTAGACCCGAGGTCCCTGACCTTATTGTTGCGGGTATTTAGACCCGATTGTTGCGGCCGTGGATGTCCCAGACATCCGTGTGAATCCAATTCACACGAGGTCCCAGACCTCATCGCTGCTGGTATTTAGACCCGATCGCTGCGGGTATTTAGACCCGATAGTAGCAGGTCCCCGACCTGATCATTGGATCAGTACTGTCGTATGCGCTGAAGACCGCTAAACACAAAAGAGGAGGGACTTCAATTACAGATAGGTAAATTTACCCCTGTGGTTATTAGTAAGCAGCCAATGACGGATGCGCAGCTGGCTTCGCAGAGCCAGCGCGGAGAGCCCTCAGTACGGCCCTGTATTTCACCACCACCTGAGTTGTAATTGCAGTATGCTCTTGAATGCCGCAACCTGGCGAAGGGACTTCAGTACTGAGTTCTTAAGGAAGGCAAAGTGTGGAAACAGAACATAGCACATCGGTGCGGGTATTTAGACCCGATCGTGGCGGGTATTTAGACCTGATGGTAGCAGGTAGAGATGCGCATTTCAACCCGAACCCGAAACCCGACCCGACCCGACCCGAACCACCGTCGGGTTTCGGGTCGATTTTATATCCAAATATAAAGTTCGGGTCGGGTTCGGGTCAGGTACCATTCACGTCGGGTTGGTTCAGTTCGGGTCGGGCTGGATAAGTTCGGGCCGGGTCGGGTTCGGGTCGGTACAGTTCAGGTACCGTTCAGCTCGGGTTGGTTTATTTTTGAGCCGGGTTGGTTCAGTTCGGGTCAGGTACCGTTCACGTCGGGTTGGTTCAAATTCGAGTCGGGTCGGGTTCGGGTCAGGTACCGTTCACGTCGGGTTGGTTCCGGTCGAGTCGGGCTGGTTCAGTACGAGTTCTCTCAGCTCCGGGTTCGGCTCGGGTTCGGATCGGGTTCGTGTCTGGTCGGGTTGGTTCATCTCTGTTCATTTCTATAATCGTGCGGACGGCAGTTCATATGACACAATTCATGCAAGAAGAGATTATTATAAAATTTTATGTCATCCAGATGACCAAATACGGTGGAAGTGTAATTTCTAATTTTGGTACCAGGTATCCTTCTATGTTCTATCAAAGAATTTTCCCATTGCCGGAATTGCGAATTATATTTGAAATAATAACAATGGCTATAACGGGATAATAAACGACAACCAGATGTTCATTCATTTTCAAACCTCTCTAAAATGAAAAAGTAAAATCAAGAGTTCTTTGAAAAAGAATATATATTTATTGAATGTTTGTTCAAAATATTTCATTGGCTATCGAAGAAATAATTATAGTCGGTTGAGTTTGAAATTCAGACCTATTTACTTTACTCGATATTTTCCAGTTTTATTATATAATTTACCCAATCAAAGGTAATTTTTATCTCTGTCTTTGATTTGAATTTTGCATAATTTCTCATTGTACTTCGTTTCGAAATGAGCTGGTATAATATATCAAAATTTGTAATAATTTTATTGGATTTTTGTCAGGGATGCGGCAAGTAAACTCACTAAAAATATTAGATATAACTTTACTACGGCACCACCCATTTTGTATCTGAACAAAATTTACTTCTCTAGCTATATCTAACAATAGAAAGACCTCACTAAAACTTTCAATAATCCCTTTTGAAGACTTGCATAGCCGTAGAGAGAAGTTTTCATGGAGATTTGCTTATGTATTTACATTATCTGCAAATTTGCAAAATTTATATTTATTTTAATATAAAGTGACTTCAGCTGATCTCTAAAAAATAATTGGGAGCTGAAACGGTCGATCTCTATCGAATTCAGTTCTTTTGAGAATCATCAACAAACAAAAATTTATTGACGCGCCACTGGAATACTATGTTTGACGGACTGATTTATAATTCCAGCCCATTTTGAAGCGAAGTATAGTTCGTTTGTGTGAAAAACAGATAAGAAAGTATGTAATAGAGCAATAAAAATAACGCTGGATTTAAACAGAATTATACAAATAAATAAAATTTTAAATGGTAATGCTGATTTGGCTTCAAGCTTAATTGCTATACTTGAAACACGTCTCTGCTTTAATTTCTTGCGAGGTTGACCGTACATTTACCCTTTAAACTCATTTTTACTGATAGAAGACAAAATGTTAGTTTCAAAAACAGTTATTGTATTATAATATTTACTGAAACAGGTTCATTAAAATACGTAGTTATAATTTAAAAACTAATGATATGTTACCGTGCGGGTGTTTACCAGACGTCAACACGTAAGTAATCATTTCTGGCGTGGTAAGACTATAGACATAGGTGTATTTCTCGTGCCATTTAAAATTGATATTAGTTTTTGTTTAGGTAAACAAAGATTTTTTCACTTCGGGTCGAGTTCGGGTCGAGACAGTTCATTTCGGGTCGGTACCGTTCTAGTCGGGTTGGTTCATTTCGGGTTGAAACCGTTCAGGTCGGATTGGTTCATTTCGGGTCGGTACCGTTCAAGTCGGGTTGGTTCAGTTCGGGCTGGTTCAGTTCGGGCCAGGTACCGTTCGGGTCAGACTTGTTCATTTCGTGTCGGGTCGGGTCGGTTCGGAACAGATATCGGTCGGGTCGGGTCGGGTTCGGGTCGGTTCGGAACAGATACCGGTCGGGTCGGGTTGGGTTGGTTCATTGATGGTTACCGTTCGGGCCGGGTTTCATTTTTACAGAAAATGCGCATCTCTAGTAGCAGGTCCCTGACCTGATCATGGACTAGTATACAACATCTTATTAGACACATATATCCATAAATAAATACCACACTAAACATGAATATATTATCAATTAACGTGCCATACATAATAAACAACACACATGCACCATATTACTGCAGATCTCTGCATACGCTGCACCTAGACATAGAATGACAGTGAGATAACTCACCTTTAATTACTGCTAATCCAATATTGTATCCATTTATCAATGAATGTATAGCTCTACACCACTTGTTCACTTCTACCCCGAGTCGATCACAACCGCATACTGAGCGTCTTAGCGTTAACTACCCCCGCACGTCGCGTCACAGCATCTCTCGTTGACAGATATATGTCCACCAGCGCTTCCAAATAAGTGGATCGCGCTATTTTAAAACGTACATCTTATATATATATATATATATAAATTATATGAATATAAAATAGAATAAATAATAATAATAAATTAATATTATATGAACTCATTAATACAAAATGAGTTTAAATTAAAAATAATTTTCTGTTTAATAAAATGTATTTATATAAATTAGTAAATTTCTTTTCCTTGCATATATTTATAGGATTTTTAATAATTGTATTGTTTAAATATTTATTTATTTTATTATACTTACAAGGATCTTTGATATTATATTTTTTTAAATGAATAGACTTTGTTCCGTGTGAATTAAAAAAGGTCGATTTTTTTATATTTGGTTTAGTAACTTAGGTTTATTATAAATATTATTTTTAATTTTATGATGAGGCTTATTAGAATTGGATTTTGTTAAAATAGAACAGTCTGTGTCTTCATAAACATAATTGTTCAATGTTTTAAATTTATTTGACTTCAGATTATATTTAAAGGAATTAGAATTACAATATATGATTATTAGGAGAAGAGTCGGTGTCTTCGTGAACATTATTGTTTAATGTTTTAAATTTATTTGACTTAAGATTATACTTGTAGGAATTAGAATTACAATTATGTTTATTAGGAGAAGAGTCGGTGTCTTCATGCACATTATTGTTTAATGTTTTAAATTTATTTGACTTAAGATTATACTTGTAGGAATTAGAATTACAATTATGTTTATTAGGAGAAGAGTCGGTGTCTTCATGAACATTATTGTTTAATGTTTTAAATTTATTTGACTTAAGATTATACTTATAGGAATTAGAATAACAATTATGGTTATTAGGAGAAGAGTCTGTGTCTTCATGATTTGGAATCGATTGTGCAAAACAATAATTTGTTAAAATAAATTTAATTCCTGATTCTGGTAATGGAACTTCCGTGTTTGAATTTTTATGTTCTGAGAAATCATTACAATTTCGTATTGCTTTTATAGTAGTATTTACACATTCATTAGGCAATCATCGGGATAAGCCGTATTTATTCTACCTGGTTTAAATTTAATTTCGTATTCATATTCGATAAGTTTAAGTCGCCATCTAACTAATTTTGAATTTTGATTTTCGCAATTCGAAAGCCACTGAAGCGAACGATGGTCAGTGTAAATAAGAAACTTTTTTCCATATAAATAAAGCCTAAAATATTCAATAGAATTCAAAATGCTAATAGTTCTTTTTCTGTCGTGGAATAATTTAACTGGGATTTATTTAATGTTCGAGAATAATATGCAACTGGAAGAACTGCACTGTCTATTTTGGGAAAGAACGCCGCCAACTCGTACATTTGATGCATCGGTTGTTAAAATAAATTGGTCGTTGAAATTTGGATATTGTAAGATTGGGTTTTCAATTAAATTTCGTGGAGGAAATGGAAGTAGCAGTGGAAAATGAAATAGCGAGAAATAAATCATTTTATTTAGAGAAGAAAAATAATAAAATTCAGTTCCTGTTCAGTACCCCAGGTAAATATAGTATTTTTCTTTAATAAAACTGTTAAAGGCTTACTAATGGTAGAATAATTTTGTATAAATATCCTATAGTCCGGTTAATCTTAAAAACATTTTAATTTGTTTTTGATTATTTGGTTGTGTTGTGCAACCTTTTCAATACAACAAACTTTATTTGGTTTTGGCTGATAGTTTTTTAGAAGACGCCTGATTTTGCAAATATAATTTATAGTGAGGTTAAATTGGATCGAAAAATTCTTGTCAAATTTGACAAATGGCCTTGGGGATCCTCAAGATTGGAAAGGAAATAAATGACGTATTTATTTCATAACAATTATAATTTGAACGTTTCGGATCGATACTCGATCCATCATCAGCTGAATACAAAAACGATACAATTAATACATGACACATTAAAATATTAAAAACCATTCAAAAAGTCTTTTCAACTCACCAAAAAACAAACAAAGCTTGCAGATGTTATACGTATAAAATCATATAATAAGAGTAAAAAACTCACAATTATATATGCCAACAAAAACATGTCAAAGACATAAAAATAACAACATCTCCACATGGAGGTTGGAACAGTTCTGAAAAGCTATAACGGAAATACGACTTAGATGGAAAATGGCGAATCAACACCAACATAATAAAAAATCCAAATATAAGAATCAATTAAAAAACGATCAAGAAAAAAGAAGAAAAAATCAAATGAATTTAAGAACAAAATTTAAATATATTAACAATTTGAATTTAAGTATATTATTGAATTTAAATCGGTGAAATTTAATTATTTAAACCTATCAATGAAATTCTTGATATATTGTAAGTTACTTTTGTAATCGGTCTGTGAATTTACATATTTATTCTTGTCTAGATTAATGTGAAAAGTTTCTTTCAACAATCTGTTATTATAATTCGGTTCCGATTCGAGAATATCAACTTCAGTAAATTTAAACTGATGTCCAGTTTCAACAGAGTGCCTGGTAAGGGCACTATGATCTGGATTTAATCTTCTACAATGATAGGAATGTTAATAAACTCTTTTTCGTAAAGGTTGAATAGTTTCACCTATGTAAGATTTTTCACAAGCACCGCAATTAATCTTGTAAACTACATTTTTCTGGTCTTGTTTCTGGACCCGGTCTTTGAGATTAGTAAATAAAGGTGAGGTGGATGAGATCGAAGAATTTGCTACTTTGATGTTGCTCTCCTTAAACATGGTGTGAACTGCTCTATTAATCTCGAAATTATACGGGATTTTTGTATATATTGAAACGCTGTTCTTAATATCATTATCATTACTGTTTATGTCAATGTTTCTGTCTTTAGACAACAATGTATTTATTCTTTTGTGGAAGTATTTTTTTATGAATTGGTAAGGGTAACCATTTTGTGATAACAAATAAAATACATGACTAAAGTTTTTCTGATGGAATTTTTTATGTGACAGAAGATAAACCCTGTCAATTAAAGCGTTGATAACACTGACTTTATAACTAGTGTTAGTGTAAGAGAAAAAATTTAGATATCTACCGCTAGCAGTATTTTTTTGATACCAGTCTGTAATCAAGACATCATGTGATCTTATTAACGTTATGTCGAGATAATTAATTCTCCCTTCACTTTCATTCTCTAGTGTAAACTTTATCTTCGGATGAAAATTGTTGAAAGCATCAAAAATACAATCGATTTTATCTTTAGGAGCAATAACTAAATAATCGTCGACATAACGTCTATAATACTTGATGTCAAAACCCAAATCAGGTATGATCTTATTTTCCACTTTTTGTAAAATTAAATCTGCTAATGAACTAGATATACTAGATCTCATAGGTGACCCGTCGATCTGTTTATAAATTACATTATTATGAGAAAAGACAGAATTTTGAAAGCATAAATTAATCCCTTTGATAAAGAGTTCAAGACCAATATCTGTAAATTCTTCGATCTCACTCCACCTATCTTTTATACACTCCAACACAAGATCTTGAGGAATGCTAGGATACAAAGCAACAACATCCAAACTAAATACGGAGCACGACGGCGGAATGTGGATATTTTAAATTTCGTTTACAAAATCAAAAGAGTTACGAACAATATATTCAGATTTAGAGGTTACGTTAAAAAGAATTTGGTTCAAATATTTGGATAATTTATAAGTTGATGTATCAATCGTCGAAGTAATCTGTCTAAGTGGTATGTTCTCTTTGTGTATCTTTGGGTTCATGTACATCCTACCTATCTTTGGGTTTTGTACTACTAAATCCAGTTTGTCTATTTGTTTTAGATATTTTTTATAGGTGATGTCTAAATTATTAATTGGATTTTTATTTAATTTCTGGTATGTAGTATCGTCATCTAATATTTCAATTGCTTTTAAGTTGTAATCAGACCTCAGCATAATAACAGTTTTAGCACCTTTATCTGCTTTCGTTACAATGATTGTGTCTTTATTATTTTTCATGAATAATCTAGTTTTCCTAACCCATTTCATAAGTTCAATTTCAGAGAAAGATAATTTTTCACTCCTGAGGGATCTAAATTTGGAGTCTAGAAACTTGGAGATCTTAGTTTTCATTGCCTCTTTATCGGTGATGTTACTATTGTCAATGGCAAAAGTTAAATTCACAAAGGTGTCAAGAATCAATTTTTTTATGTGTGTTATATCCAAGGTTCTAAAACCAAACTTAGGTCCCAAAGCAAGAACTATAAGAACTTCTTCTTCGATTTCTAGATTAGTTAAATTAACTATCCAATTTTTGTATACAGATCTAAAAAACTTGCAAAAACTGTTATGTGCTGAGTTGATTTTTAAATTATCAATTTTTCTGTCTACTAAAACTTTTTTTAAATTTTTTGTTTTTAAATAATTACTGTTAGAGTTGTAAATAATGTAAAAATATATATCGATAGGAAAGATGTCCATGAACTCAATGATAAACTTTGTTTTAATATTATTTAAATGTTTCAAAATAGAGTAAGCATCTATAATTTCAAGATTCAAAAGTTTGTAACTAAATTTCTTTCTAATTTTATCAAATTTGTAATCGTTTTTATGTGAGTTAAACTGTTTTTTGAATTTACATGAATTTTTAATGAAGTTCGGTATTAAATTTAAAGATTTACAAGAGTTTAGGAAGTAAAGCCGATTTTCAGCAACAGCAACTTTGTTAACAATTGTGTTGTACCTTCTGATGTTATTGCAGGTATGTGTTCCGTAGGAAATGCTGATGTTGTGGAAAAATCCTTTATTGTGGTCCATGGTATAAAAGTTGATGAATGGTGTCTTGGAGAAACTGCGCCAAACTCCACGTGGAAATAGTGAGGTTAAATTGGATCCAAAAATTCTTGTGAAATTTGACAAATGGCCTTGGGGATCCTCAAGATTGGAAAGGAAATAAATGACGTATTTATTTCATAACAATAATAATTTGAACGTTTCGGATTGTGGAGATGTTGTTATTTTTATGTCTTTGACATGTTTTTGTTGGCATATATAATTGTGAGTTTTTTACTCTTATTATATGATTTTATACGTATAACATCTGCAAGCTTTGTTTGTTTTTTGGTGAGTTGATAAGACTTTTTGAATGGTTTTTAATATTTTAATGTGTCATGTATTAATTGTATCGTTTTTGTATTCAGCTGATGATGGATCGAGTATCGATCCGAAACGTTCAAATTATAATTGTTATGAAATAAATACGTCATTTATTTCCTTTCCAATCTTGAGGATCCAAAAAGGCCATTTGTCAAATTTCACAAAAATTATTTAGATATATTTTTTGAATGAGATTGAGATTTAGATTTTTGTTTAATTTTGTTTTCATTAGAAATTTTTATATGATTTGATAGTTTTTTAGAAGATGCCTGATTTTGCAAATATAATTTGGATATATTTTTTGAATGAGATTGAGATTTTTATTTTTGTTTAATTTTGTTTTCATTACAAATTTTTATATGATTTGATAGTTTTTTAGATGATGCGTGATTTTGCAAATATAATTAAGATATATTTTTTGAATGAGATTGAGATTTTGATTTTTATTCAATTTAATTTTCATTAGAAATGTTTATATTATTTGGTATATTTTTACAAGATGCGTGATTTTGCAAATAAAATTTAGATATATTTTTTGAATGAGATTGAGATTTTGATTTTTGTTTAATTTCATTTTCATTAGAAATATTTATATAATTTGGTATATTTTCAGAAGATGCGTGATTTTGCAAATAAAATTTAGACGTCTTTTGATTTTGTGAAGGTGGAATAATTAGATTTTCGAGACTTTGTGAAGTTATTTCGATTTAGTTCAAAATATCGACTGAATTTGATTGTGAATTGTTATTTTGAATTTTAAATTCTCTGATATTAGAATTTGAATTATTGTCATCATTTAAATTTTTAATTTGGTTAGTTTCATGTTTCAATTTTTCACAATATATTTCATTTTGTAGTGGCGTAATAGGTGAAATAATCTGATTTTCGAGGCTCTGTGAAGTTATTTCGATTGAGTTCGAAATATCGATAGAATTTGATTGTGAATTGTTATTTTGAATTTTAAGTTCTCTGATATTAGAGGGAGCGGTGACATCAGCCGGATGGGACATTACCCGAACGGAAAAACAGCCGACGGGACATGAGCCGAATGGGACAACAGCCGACGGGACATTGCCCGAAACGACAAACTTCGAATGATGACGTCACACATGGTTCGTGTCTAAGAGTAGTTCAGCTAGTGAAAGATAGATGGTACTTATAGACTACAGTGATTCACAAAATGTTTCTGTTATGTAGAATGTTTTGACATATAAGTTAACCTAAAAATCTATAATTGGTAATAATTAAATGTAACTGAACATTAACAACAACTTTATTATTATAATTACTCAATTGTGATGTAGATAAAAAATATTGCATCTTATTATCTTTAATTTAAGGTATGTCATTACTGAAATCGTAAAATATTTTAATTATTATTTGAACGTTTGGCGAAGATTAATTGCGGAATGAATCTGATGATTTAAGAAGTGCAGGAATTTTGATTTTAGTTTTGTTGTTTAGTAATTTCATTAGAGTGTTTATCTGCAATTGTGTGAAATTCACTTTCAAAAACAAGCGCAGGGACGACACTCCCTTCGTTTCTGATCTTTTCTATTCGTTTTCTGATCTTACATTGAGTGTTTAACTGCAATTGTGTGGAATTCACTTTCAAAAACAAGCGTAGAGCGACACTCCCTTCCTTTCTTATCTTTTAATTTGTTTTAAATTCTTACTTAGAGTGTTTAACTGAAATTGTGTGGAATTCACTTCCAAAAACAAGCGCAGGGCGACACTCCTTTCCTTTCTTCTCTTTTTGTTTCATTTTCAGTTACTGCATTATGTTGACTTTTCTTTCATATACAATTGCAGGCTATCACTTTCATCTTTTCTAATCTTTGTAGAATCGTTGTTAGATTCGTTATTAGATTTGTTGTTAGGAGTAAGCGTGGATAATTTCAGATGTTTTATGCATGTGTTATGTACGTTGAAGAAAGAAGATAATGATAAGTGAATAGGAGTGATTGGTGGATGTGATTGAGGGTTTTTTATGTAAGGAATGATTTCGAGTGTGATAAATAAATGAGTTTATATGGAGGGATCTATGAAAGTGGTTGAAGTGAGGGTGGTGGGTTTGAATGATAATGTTTGACGGGGGCTGATTATTTGATTATGTTATGAGTGAATGTTTTATGAGTGATTTTAGGGTTTGTGCTACCCCATTTGATGGGATATAGCGTGAAGATATGTAAGTATGTATGTATGTATGTATTATTTAAATTGATATTTTAGATTATTTTGTGCAAAGGTCCAAAATAAAAGTTGGAAGTGGATGAAGATAATAAATGAATACATGAAAATGACAGTAATTCATCATGTAGTGAATTGTTCGATGTAATAAAAGAATTTCTTCAACTCAGTAACATTGAAATTAATACCCATAAAAAATCTAATTTTTGTTTTGTCACTCAAAATAGTGCTAGTATAGTGTCAGTTACTAAAAAAGTATAATATTCATCTATTCGTAGATATTTTGATTTACTACAGTAACACCAGCCAAATTGAGTTATTTAATGTGGTTAATGTTTAATTAAAACTGGTGGAGCAATGGATGAATAAAAACAAATTAAAAGTGAACACTAAAACAATGATTTTCTCAACCGATAACAAATATGTAGACATTACAAATAATAATAAATACATAGGCGTTTTATTCACTGTAAAATATCTTTTTTAAGATTTTATTTTGAACTAAGGATTCTTGTGACAACAGAACGAGGCTTAATTAAAGAAGTCTTTCATTCTTAGTTATAAATATATTGAGTTATCACTCTGTACTATAACTTTTCTCACTATGAATGTTTTTCTAGCTTATATTGTATTTAATTATAGAAGTACACTACAAATTACGATTTGTAAATTTGTTTCCGAACAAGGAGTAAAATTTACATATTATCCTAATAAACTTAAATGTGTTTCATAAAAAAAGAGACAATTAATACTTTACATAACAAGGACACCGATACTGTTAGATTCAGTTCAACTTACTGCCATAATTCAATGGATATTTATTTCTTCAGACTATTAGAATATCTTCCTAATGATTCATTGCATGGTTAAACAGCTCTATACATAAATTAATAATTTGAAGTTTGGACTACTCTTTACTATATACTTTTCTATTAAGGGCGTTCCATACTAAAAAAATATTTCATGTTTGCTCCTTACTTGTATACATTTCCCAAAATCATAGAAGCATACTGGGTTGCAGAAGAAGAAAATAATTTTAGACAGGGATAAGCCATAAATCAAATGAAGGTCTTTTTATGACTGCTTAAACATGAAAGTTCTATTGAAACAGCAAATCTTTGTTCGTTTGAGATTCTTGGTCTTACTATGAGATGTCTTCTAAAAAATAAGTTCGACTGTTGAAGAACAGTTCAGATTTTTAATCGAAGTATAATATGTACTAAGTGGTCGTTATACCGTAAGTCCGGTTTCGGTTCGCAACAGCGATTTCCCATGTTAAATTTTCAATTATATTTTCTATCTCTACTATGTGTTTTATACAAAAATTATATTCATAAAAATTGTTCAGTATTGTAATCTCAACAAGGTATACCTAATTTGCAAAAATAAAAATAAAAACAAAATTGAAATATATCACACCTTTTATCCATTATTGGGTGTGGCACTAGGGCGAAGCAAATCTCTGGGATCGCCAAGGTTTTTTTAATAATTTTTTTTTTATTTGACCCGATATTTTTAAAACTGGTCGATAAGGTTCTTTAAATTTATGTGAATGCAAGCATGTGAATGCAAGCATTCTGAACATTGAGCTTCTACATTTTCTTTCACAACCAATTGTTTATCAATAAGCTCTTGCAAAGTAATGCTCTTACTACTATAATCACGTATTGGTATAATAATAAATACTAGCTGATTATTACAAATCTAAAACTTTGAAATTCTACACGTCTGTCCATCTATAAATCTTTTAATATATACTAAATATGATTGGTTTTGAATCACTTTCACTAAAACAACTGCCGATCAATAAAAATCCAATTCTGCAAGAAAGCCCTTCAAAAGACCTTTCATTTGAAACGGAGTAACGGTCTGTTTATGACTGTTGAAGGTACAACAATGTAAGTATTAGGATAGTAACTGTTATCTGTTGCTAAATGCTTGCAATATTCATTATGATGTTTAATTCCCTATTAAAATCATTGGGGTCCATGAGAATTTTCAGAAGACGATCAAGATAATTATGGAAAACTGAAAGTTTTATATTAAGCGGATGATTTGAATAAGCAGGTATAATTACATCAGTGAACGCCTCTTTACGGTAAATGCTGAACTTAAAATTCTGGTTCAGATATGTTGACGATATACCTTGTTTATTTTCTGGATCTGATAAACAATTAAATATTTTTTTAACTCTAATCAAAAATTTAAATCCACATATAAAATTTACAGTTGAAAAAGAGGCAAAGAAATCTATCAACTTTTTGGATATTACAATAAATACAATAAATAATAAATTTAAGTTCAACATTTATAATCAAGTGTTAAATATACTTTTCTAGTGAAACTAAACCGAGTGTTATTATTTTAATTAATTACATACTTACCTATTTATTATATTTCATCAGTAATGGGAATAATAAGATCAAATTGTAAATACTGCAAATTTGGGTAATTCCACGTAAATCAGTGTTTCCCAACCGAGGTCTCGCGGAACTCTATTGTCCCGCGTTTATCTAGCTGAGGTGCCGTAAGCATTTGTTTATATTTATAAGTTGTTTTCTGTGATTAAATATGGTTTTTATAGCACACTAAAATTTATGATTGTGTCAAAGTTCAAATGCTATAATTTAATGGTTGTCGGTTCAATGCGGCAGCTCTGAATGTTTAAATGTGTTAAACATTGATTTAGATTTTCTGCTCTTATTGCAATACAGAAAGGAAACGTCTTTTCTTAAATTACATAAGCCAAGCTCTATTTTGTAATAAATATCATTAACTTTGTGGGTACTAATATGATAATATTTCAATTTTTTAAAAATATAAAGCACTCCTGCAACATCTAAAGTTTAGTTGTTGCATCGGTTTCCCGTTTGGATACAAGTAGTTTTAGGGGTTCTTCACTCAATAAAAGGTTGGGGATCACTGATGTATCGCAAACTTACAAAATTCATATGAAACACGCTGTGACATGGCAGTCATATCCATGAATTCAAAAGAAGAATTTCATGAAATAATACAGTCAGGGTTGGGTCGAAAAATTGGAAAATATAGTTTAAAACACGCGGCAAAAATAAGAAACAAAATTAGATCCAGGCGAAACAGGGGTTATGGAAAGAGGAAAAATCGTACTATTAGTCATCAGGATAGTAATTATGGTCCATACGCGGAAAATCCCGAAGCAGATTTCAACAACGAAGATTTACAAAAGGCCAAAGAAGAATATTTAAACAAATTAAAAGAAGCAGATAAGAATTATATTCTTCAAAATACGCTTGGGCAGTTTACAGATCAACTATGGAAAGAGGAAAGAAGGAAACGAGTTACTGCCTCAAATTTCGGAAAGATTTGCAAAAAACGGAAAGGTACATCAACTGCAAATATAGTGAAAAATTTGCTTTATAGTTCATTCACTGGCAGTAAAGCTACAGAATATGGAATCAGAAATGAAAGCAAGGCTGTAGCGATACTAGAAGAAAAAATTAATAAAAAAATTAATAAAAGTGAATTTTATATTCATGAAGAGATACCATTTCTGGGTGCGTCACGAGATGGAATAATAGGAGATAACGAAATATGCGAAATAAAATGTCCATTCAGTGCCCAAAATATGACTATAAAATATGCAATAGAAAAAAAATTTATAAAATTTTTAGAATCAAAAGATGGTAAAATTTGTTTAAAAGCAAATGATAATTACATGTATCAGGTACAAGGACAATTAAATATTTGTAATAAAAATGCATGCTATTTTATGGTGTACACGAACATTGATATTTTCATTGAAAAAATTAATAGATCCAATTCATTTTGGCAAGATAAAATTATACCAAAAGTAACAAATTTTTATCTCAACTCACTTTTACCAGAAATGATTAATTCGAGGTATAGTCGCGGCTTACCTATTAGAGAAATTTTTTAATAAATTACTAATTTATGCCACGGTTATGTTTTTCTATGTTACTATTAATTATATTGATATATGTTGAATGGTCTTTAAATAAATGAGCATTTATTTTCATTTTATGTGTTTTTATGTCTTGACGACTAGTTTGTGTATTATAAAACCTGAATAAATATTATTATTATTACCTATATAATTACAATTTTTTGCGTCTATCTGCCCTTATTTTAAAAAACATTAAACTCTTAATCAAATACTTACATAACAATATTTAATTTACTTTTTTTATATATAAATACTTATACTAAATACTAAATTAAATATTAAATTTCTCGTAAGTATCTATAACATTTTCATGTCGAAATATCAGAATAGTAGTTCCGTGCACGATATGTCATCAGTTCATCACTATCGTCAGTTTACAGAGAAGCCTGTGCCTATGGGCATAAAAGTTTGCGATGTTTATTGTGAAACCGTCATAAAAAGTACCTGCTCTGAAATCCTTCAGACACCGCATCGTTCAGAGCAGACATTGCCATTTGGGTTGCATCGTTTTGTACGTCAGGCGTTAAATATGTGACATTTTGACACGAAATATCGAAAACAAATATATACTTTACTCAGAAATGCGAAACTTTAATGGAAATATTCGTATCAAGAAAGTTTTATTTTTGCAAAATCTTTCATTTCATATCTAATTTATATACCCAAGTACTTTCTAAACTGTTAAAATCGTGTATATGTCTTTACATATATATGCACTTAACTAACTTATTATTAAGTTTTACGAAATTATAAAGTGACAAAACTTAATATTTTATTATTATCTTCGTTCTAACAAAATTTGAACAAATTTATTTATCTAGAACTGGAAATAAAAGCATACAAATTTCAAGCTGTTTTACACTGAGTACGGAGCGGCCTTAAACTAATATTATACTGAGATTGTGAGACCGCTTTTTTCAGATTTAGATACTATGTTTCGTAAAGAATTATTGATATTTCTGGAGATAAGCATGTTTTTTCTTAATAATAATATTTAAATCTTAAAATATAGTAGTTAGTAATACTCAATATTACAGTCATTGTTATAATAAGTATATAAACAAATATCTGAGCACAACTAAAATAAAAGTTAAACAGGAAAAGTGTGTCTTTAAATTTTTAATATGTAAGGTGCTAGTCATGGCACTCATTATCATGTTGACACGATTTATATTATATTTAGTAATATAAAGTGGCCATAGTAATCCAATTTTATATTTTGAATAAATATCATTATCTATGAAACAAACGCAAATTTTATAAAGGTATCTGTTTCAATAACGTTTATTATAATTTAATAAAAGCAATAAATTTGAATAGTTTGTTTATTCATTTATGAAAAAATTCTCCAACTTTTGATAAAAACCACATGATGTATTACGAGTAGTATGCTTTTTTTATATGTAAAATCTTTCAGAAATTTAAATTAATTTGCTTGTTTGATATATCGAATAACTAAATGAATTTATAACATAAAGATAATACCACTTATTTGAGGTTTTATGTGGCGATCAAGAAATGATGACATTGAAATCTATATACTCCACATTTTAATTCTACCTAGTTCAATATCTATTTACCCTGAAAAAGTAGATAATTTAATTATAGCTGCTTGCCATCCTTTTTCTGAAAGTGTTCTGATATGTTTCGCCAACATTTGTCAATGATATTCAAATTTGAATATCCTGGTTTAGATTGATCATAAAGATCAGGATTATCTCTAACGAGGTTTATTAATATGTCAATTTCACTTGGGGTCCACTCTTTGTCAATAAATTTTGTTGATTCCATCTTTACAACATCAAATGACATAAATAATACTAAACAAATGCACTTAACCTGTCGAACTGACAGATCATGTGCATATGCGCATGCGCGAAGGCATCGAGTAAAATTCAAACCAACTCAGGAACATCAAATAGAGTTATCATTTTATTCACAAGAAAACAATAGCGTCTTGTAAATATCTGTTTGTTTCGATGTTTTGATTTTGCAATCACAGATTCCTGTAACATTATTGTGAATTGATTTATTATAGTTTCATATTTTTCATATAATTTATTAATTTACCTTTTGTTTCTCAGCTATTATTCCTTCTATCTACAAAATCACATCTCACAGTTCGTTTTTTGACAATTACTTGAAACCACGTGACAACTGTCACTTACACAGTAAACCATGGGCGTTGCATCTGTGCAATTTGCTACTTTCGGTTGAAGTATTTTAATTCTTTTTCGTGAATTTTCGCTGATAAATCTAACTTTAGCGTTTTATTTCGTGCATCTGTAACATTTGCAAAAATATCCCTTCACTCCATTACGAATGTTTTATCCTGCTCAGATTTCAGTTTGCAACGACTATGTGCTCGCTTGCCAATTGTACCTTGGTCATTAGCAAAGTATGATAAAAATATGCTCTAGTTAGTCGTGATCTGTCATATCTCTTTTTAGTCCTATTTTAAATGTAGAACTTCCCATTAAAACTAACATTAAATAAAATACAGTATTTTATTTATTATGATATAAAAATAAAATTTTTACTTACAATTTTATTGTTAATCGAATTAGAAATAGGGCATGACATGCGCACGAAATAGTTTTCATACTCATACGATTGTCGTATTGTCCGACAATTTCCTGCGTACGTCCGAAAACCTGCTTTTTTTGTCCTCAGGTCATAACTGTTATCATCTAGGTAAAAAAATTGTTATTAAATAGATTGTTCATGTAATCATAAACAAATCGTACATTTTAGTTAGAGCTAACGGTGGTGACGCAGAAGACATTTGATAGAATGACACTGTGACACTAAGTCATATAGTAAAGATGTGCCAGGTTGTTTAATCAGCTTCATTAGTTGGAATCAACATACCGAAGAGCTTGAGCAAATGCCACTATTGCAATCGGTTTATGTTCAAGAATACTGCGGCGCCATATGCTTCAATTTATTTGAATTATTTGTACCTCTGGAAGGGGATTGAAGGCATATAAATTTTAATGCTATTTTAAATGTGTTAGAAAAATGGAAAATGGATTAGAACATGGAATAAGACAGGTTGAGTAAAATAGTATAACCTGATTCAAAAGCAATGGAAATGAAGAAATAAGAAATAACTTGTTTAAGACGTTAATTTTAATCAAAGAACTGTAGATAATATTTGTATATATTCATATACTTTTACAGATTTTGCATTGAAAGTAAGTACCTAAATAGTGACTACATTTTTGTATGATCGTATAAAAAAGTAACTATGCGATAGAGAAAGGTACATAACCCTGTAATTTCTTTAAACATTACACACTGAAAGTCAAAAAAAAACTGTATTTAATATATTTTAGGAATGGAAAATTAGCTATTTTAAGCTGGCACTATTGTTAAATAAGAAAATAGCCAAACAACAGAATCATTGATGAAATTATTAAAACAAAAAGGAAGAAAGAATTAAATTAAATAAATTTTGAAAGAAAAAGAAAGGAAAATGGCTGAAGGCAGTGAAAAAGGATTTCTTGAAGATTAGTTCACTGCAACAATATTTTTTTATAAGTATTGTTGGTACGGGCGTATCGTGCGGTGCCCGTTACCAACTGTTTTTGAATCAGTGAAATAAGGAAGATAGCTGAAACAGTTTGAACGTTCTTTTATTTATAAATTAAAAATAACCTAAAGTTTGTTGAATGTTTATAGCACAGATTCAATGTTCACAGCATATGGCTAGCCGATGTAAAGGTTAAAGATGTCTTGTAGTTTAGGCTGGATAGCCTGCTGTGGCTACTTGGTGCATGGAATGTCAGACGTGGACGATGTGCTTCGGGACTTCTTCTTGTACGTTATCTGCAGTTGAGATACGGAGCGTGCTGCGTGTGGAGCGCGCCGTATGGACTCGTTGTGGTCAAGGTTGTGAGAAGTCGGCTGCTGGTGTTGTGACACTTGGTGGTCTTCAAGGCCGAATCCCGGTTGTCGTCGTCGACGTTCCCAACAGTCTATTGGTAACTCTGAAACATAGAGCTTCTTAACACTAGGCTTCTTCAGCTGTCGTGCATGCTCGTAGTAAGAATTCGTGAGTGTTGAAACACTAGGCTTGTTCAGCTGTCATGCGTGCTTGTAGTAAGAATGCGTGAGTGGTGAAAACACTAGGCCTCTTCGGCTGTCGTGCGTATGAGACCAGTGTACTAGGCCTCTTCGACTGTCGTAGACTGACTGACTTCTGCTGCTCGCGCGTCTTCTTTTATACTGATTGCTGAGCTAATAGGGATAATGCATCGCGCTCATTGGTCGACTCGTGTTTTGTTTGTTAGGGACAATGCTTCGTTCTTATTGGTCGGCTCGTGTTTTGTTTGGAAGGGATAATGCTTCGTTCTTATTGGCCGACAAGTGAACCGCTACAGTATATTAGGAAGATAGAGATAATTTATTGTATTTAATATGTACCTTGAATGGGTGGTAAGTTATTTTTTAAAAAATTATCCAGGAAATAGTATATTTATATAAATACATAAAATATATTTTGCTACGGCCGTATACTGTTACTGATCTGTTAATTTTTAACGACCACTTAAAAATTAACAAATATGTTACAGAATACTTCTATAAACATATTAATGGTGATATTCTATGATAAATCTGTTTATAGCTTCGTAAATAATGAACAAAATCACGTTAATATTTGTTGATAAATTGTAAATATGTCGTAAAGTTATGTGTCCTTGCGATTTTATTCATTATTTAGAGATTTATGGATTTTTATACGTACTTCTCGAAACATTGTTCGTTTATTTCTCCATGACGATTGACATATGCGCCAGGAAGGTCCAATACCCGACAGCCTACAAAAATATTGTGTAATAGTAGTGCTTTAATTGGTCGCCCAAAGTCTATTCTTTGACACGCTGTGAATTGATTTTGATTAACTTCCCTTTCCCTTTCCCCAACCACCTCCAAACGAGAACCACTTTTTTTCTAAAAAAAGGTGATATTCCAAGCTTTCTATGGGAATCATCAGCCGTCAATTGACAAATCTGTCATCAGATAATAAAAATATGGACATTTTTGTTACTGGGACGTAAAACAGCATCAAAATCGGATGACTGTAAAAAAAGTTATGATTTTTTGAAAAAAAAAGAGATTTGCAGAGGTTGGCATTCAATAGTACGTAGACACTCGAACACATAAGAACACTCAAACGCACGCACGCACACGCACGCAAGCACGCACACGCACGCACGCACGCAAAAGCACGCACACGCACGCACACACGCGCGCACACACACACACACACACACAGACAGACCACGCAAACGTGTTGGATGAGATTAGTTTTTCTTTGTTTTTAGCAGGTAAAAATCCGGCATATTGTTAAATACGGGCTTCTCAATGTCTTTGGAAGATTTTTACCTACCCTCGTAAAAAAACAAAAAAAGAACACAAAGTTTTTCAGTATGACGTGTACGTCGTCTGTGTGTGTGTGTGTGTATTTGTGTCCGTGTGCGTTTGCGTGTCCGTATGTGTTTGAGTGTCTACGTACTACGGACAATTAAATGCCAACCTCTGCAAATGTCTCTTTTTTTTCAAAAAATATAATATATATTTATAAATATCGATTATTGTCAAATAATCTTTTTATTCTAGCATCTCTGTATCATATGCCGGGATGCAGACGCAACATTTCTCTGTGTACCATGCGGGCACTACTGTCTGTGTATAAATTGTGGTGAACAATACTTACACCGACTCGAAGCCGAAGGAAGATGTACAACATGTAGAGAAGATTTAATGTTTATTATGAGAGTTTACGTAAGTATAATAAAACAATTTGTTTATTTTTTTTAGAATAATGTACTTTTTTTATTCCAGTAAATATGGATATAAATCTTGTTATTTAATAATCCTCGTGTCCGACATAGGATCGGTTTAAAATGTGGACTGCGACATTAAATATTGTTATAAATT
The DNA here is from genome assembly GCA_911728475.2 of Pterostichus madidus. Classification (NCBI taxonomy): domain Eukaryota; kingdom Metazoa; phylum Arthropoda; class Insecta; order Coleoptera; family Carabidae; genus Pterostichus; species Pterostichus madidus. The sequence continues at coordinate 20,830,678 of OU452311.1, read as the reverse complement.
TTTCCCTTTCAGATTCTTTAATAAATTTATACAATTATTTAATAGTCCTCGTGTCCGACATAAGATCGGTTTAAAACGTGGACTGCGACATTAAATATTGTTATAAATTTTTTTCCTTTCAGATTTTTTAATAAATTTATACAATTATTTAATAGTCCTCGAGTCCGACATAAGATCGGTTTAAAACGTGGACTGCGACATTAAATATTGTTATAAATTTTTCCCTTTCAGATTCTTTAATATATACAATTATTTAATAGTCCTCGTGTCCGACATAAGATCGGTTTAAAACGTGGACTGCGACATTAAATATTGTTATAAATTTTTCACTTTCAGATTCATTAATAAATTTATACAATTATTTAGTCCTCGTGTTCGATATAAGAGCAGTTTAAAACGTGGACTGCAACATTAAATATTGTTATAAATATTTCCCTTGCAGGACATGCTTAATATCAGTGCCGTTACGTGGCGAGCAGGCTTAATTAAAATATTAATTTAATCTTCAATCTGTAGTAATGTGTCCTATTCATGTTTAACAATTAAATACATCGAAGGAACATTAATATTTCTAAAACGAAACTGATATTTATTTTCGATAAACATTGAATAAATCGATAAATTTTCAAAATTTAAAAATTAATTTACAGAGTCAACTTACTACTAAATTGACATTTATTTTACATCGCACGATCTTTGCTGTCGGGTAGAACACCGAGCAACAGCATGCAAAAAACTGATTTGCCCTGTTAATCTCCTACCTTCAAGACAGATACTCGGTATACATCTAATTACGCCCAAGTAAAAAGAAACTATTACAACAATAACTGCCAGGGTTTAATTCTGGTACCGAAGAACGGAGTTCAACGCAGATAACAGAAGCTGTGGGCTGTGTGGCAAGGAAAAGATATTCAACATTTGAAGAAAAAAACAAAAAAACTACCACAAATAAACTCAAGCAAAGGGTAGAGTTAGATGACATAAAAACATGTTGAAGTTTTGTACACGGAAATTAACTATTACATTTTATACTTTAGATTATTATTATTATTATTACTATTATCTCAAATATCAACAAAAATGTAGTAAAAAAAGCAATAAACAATCAAAATAAGTTTTTAATTATAATAAGCGTTTATTATACAACATTATAAAGTTCCCATTACAGAATAACATAAATGAATAAACAACCTAATAGGATACGAAAATCAATCAAATCCTTAGTCACTTAGTACTTCCATTTTGGCCTGAAATTCATTAAAGAAATATTTGTTATCGTATACGTAGGATTTCTTGTTATTCTGACAAAAATGTAAACTTGGCTAAGCACAAACATGTATGGATATAACGGAACGGATACGTACTGATGCACGTTTTAAAATTGATATAAAATGATTCGGAAAAGTTTGATGGTAGAAAGTAAGTCTGCATTAATCGGGTTTTCACAGTTCCTATTTATTGTAAAAAAGTAATAACATTAAACTTCTATTTTTATTTAACACAAAAGAACTTTATATTTGTTTATGTCGGACTTTCATATTCATAGCGATTTAAGACATTTATTATGCAATTTGCCAACAAAACTTAAATTTTTAACTTGTTTTAAGTTAATAAAAGCTAACAGAAATTGTATATCACATGAAATAATTGATATTGCTGTCATATATTCGATATTTATTTAAACTATGTTTAAAATTTAAGATTTGGTGGTGCAACTGGCCATTAGAATAGGCAAATTCATAAAATAGATTAGTCAGTAAGACTAAAAAATGAATTTTGTTCTATATACCATAAATAGTTCACTAACACGTAATAAAAAATATTTTCATTCATTCGTAACCTACATTAGTTATCATGTTCCTTTTTGTAAGAAATATGATGTGTGCGAATATATACTGCAACTTGAATATTCTGTCTTTAGAATCGCAGTTCACATATATTTTATTATTTTTAGATACTCCAGCCCTAAAATGTGCTCAAAACTTGGAAAGGCTACTTATAAATTGATCAAAATATATGCAATATTGAACTTGATGTTAATTTATTCTCATAAGGAAATAATTTATTTCATACACAATTGTGACAAGAATAGATTTGCCATCGATGTCATATAACTCTTCCTTCGTTTTCTTTCATTATTTATCTTATGAACTGTAAGCAAAATAATAAATATTTAATATTATATCTGTATATGAATATTAAACTTTAGTTTTCTGTCAACTTTCGTATTAGTCTCAAAAACTTCATTTGAACTACTACCTCAAGTTTATTGACACCGGTAACAACAGATAAACTATTATTATTTGTAATGTCTACATATTTGTTATCGGTTGAGAAAATCATTGTTTTAGTGTTCACTTTTAATTTGTTTTTATTCATTCATTGCTCCACCAGTTTTAATTAAACATTAACCACATTAAATAATTCAATTTGGCTGGTGTTACTGTAGTAAATCAAAATATCGTCTATGAATAGATGAATATTATACTTTTTTAGTAACTGACACTATACTAGCACTATTATGAGTGACAAAACAAAAATTAGATTTTTTATGGGTATTAATTTCAATGTTACTGAGTTGAAGAAATTCTTTTATTACATCGAACAATTCACTACATGATGAATTACTGTCATTTTCATCTATTCATTTATTATCTTCATCCACTTCCAACTTTTATTTTGGACCTTTGCACAAAATAATCTAAAATATCAATTTAAATCATAATTAAAATATTTTACGATTTCAGTAATGACATACCTTAATTTAAAGATAATAAGATGTAATATTTTTTATCTACATCACAATTGAGTAATAATAATAATAAAGTTGTTGTTAATGTTCAGTTATATTTAATTATTACCAATTATAGATTTGTAGGTTAACTTATATGTCAAAACATTCAACATAACAGAAACATTTTGTGAATCATTGTAGTCTATAAGTACCATCTATCTTTCACTAGCTGAACTACTCTTAGACACGAACCATGTGTGACGTCATCATTCGAAGTTTGTCGTTTCGGGCAATGTCCAGTCGGCTGTTGTCCCATTCGGCTCATGTCCCGTCGGCTGTTTTTCCGTTCGGGTAATGTCCCATACGGCTGATGTCCATAGGCCCATATTAGAATTATAATTATTGTTGTCATTTAAATTTTTTATTTGGCTAGTTTCATGTTCCAATTTTTCACAATATATTTCATTTTGTAATGGCGTAATAGGTGAAATAATTTGATTTTCGAGGCTCTGTGAGGTTATTTTAATTGAGTTAGAAATATCAATATATTGTTGACATTAGAATTATGTTGATTTAAATTTTTAATTTTGTTTGTTTCTTGTTCTAATTTTTGTGAATTTGGATAAAAATTATTTTGTCTGTTTAAATTTGAATATGAATTATTTTGCCTTTGTGAATTTAAATTATAATTATTTTGTGACCTTTCTCTACACTTTTCTAAAGTGTGGCCCACATTTATGAAATACCTGTGTAATTAGATAGAGTCGCGATCTAATTCAAAATAAAATAAAACGAACTATAAAATGCGATTAAGACGCGATTAAATATAAAACGCGAAATAAGACAAACTTCTAGTAAAAATATATATTTAATAAAACATAAAAATTAAATATATAAAAATATAAATGCTTAAAATTTACAGAAGTTATAAACTATAAAAAGACTAAAGTTAATAATGTAATTAAACAAATTAACCGGCAATGGAAACAACAACAACAACGACAACGTATGATTAAACTAATTTTAAGTAACTAAATACTTAAATACATGGCAAGACCTACATCTTGCACAGACGAGACAACTCGTCTCGTCAGATGCCAAACTACCACTGACTAATTTTTGTTGTACCCCATGGGATGTTCTGACAGAGGGTAAGGGGGTAGTATCGTTCCGTTGGTCGAGATAACTCTCCACATATGTGTTTACATAAAAAACCCAGTGCAAAAGTTAAATCTATCCGACCCTACGCTTAGCTATAATTTACCCAGATATGTCATCACATCCCGTATAACCAGACGCCACAATTCAGAAAAGCTATAAACTTGATAAATAATGATCTAAAGAATACTGAAGTTATAACATATGCACAAATAAATTTGATAAACAAAATAAACTCTGTCAAGTCAACTTTAGAAAGATACGTAAGATAACACTTAATTAGTCTGTATCTTTCGAAGCTGAGTTGATAGTGAAATATCATAATTTATAAACAAAACCAAATTCTGAATTATCCGTTTTGTTACACCTGCAAATAAGAGTATTATTATTAAATTCAAATTGGATAAAAAAATTCTGAGTTATAGAGGACCATATTCTTAAAAATATAGAATTTTTCAATTAAAATCGTTCCTAGCATTTTTGAGAAATAAATTCAAATTTTAAGTGTAATTTCTTTCAATATTTGTACATAACATTAATGGTATCTAGTTTATTACCATACTTTGAAGTTTTGGCTTTAAAATTATATACAATACTTAAAAAGTTTCATTCATAATAAGAATAATATTTCGTTTCAAAGAGATCAAGGCAAATCATCGTTCTGATACTAACTTCAGCACGTATGTTTCACCTTAAATCGCGAGTTTTGCCAATAATTCTATTTTGTGTACAGTTTTAAATACTTCATTTGAATTGGATTAGATACTTCAAAAACATATTCAACTTGTCTTATGAATTCTGGCAATACGTCACTATCACCATCAAATTCTGGGATTAACTCCTTTAAGTAGTCTAACGTGAACATTTTATATATATTTTGAATGATATTTGAAGGAGTATAAGGGAAGAATTAGGGATTATGTAATTTCTAAATTAGCTTCAAGTTATACAGAAAACAAGACTCACTGCAAATGAGAGATCCTGGAGGCTTGGCAGATAATCTTTGGCTCGTGCTGGTACGGCAATGAAGTCGGAAAATTCCAAGTAGATGGATACCTCTGGGGCGTTGCTCGATAAAACATTAAAATTATATCCTTTTTTTCATCTGGATGGTTTCAAAAACGTCGAACAATCCTTACTTCTGACATAAAAAATTATGTTGTGTACTCGTGATGGCAAGGATTAATTTGCGCAATAAAACACAAGTACAAACTAAATATATATTTTATTTACGGTGGTTTTGTTTTCGTCGAACTTTACGCTGTATGTTTGGTGGTTGAGACTGGACTACTGGATGGTGAATAGTGAATAGTGAATGAGAGATGAGCAATGAGAAATGAGAGCGTCTTCTTGGACGGATGTGATTTTTATAGGGTTTTTAGTTAGAGTCAGGGGAAGAGGGTAGTTTAGAAAGTTTAGAGATAACATAATTAAGATGAATAATATATAACTAAACTTATATCTAACACGAATTAACTATTATATGAAACAAGAAAATAGATATACGAATAATTATAATTAAGTGGAATGCGAGGAACACAACAACATTATAAAAATAATTAATAAAGGCCTAAAAAAATTTTGTACGTAGATAGTGTTCTGGTACCGCCACAGCGCCACGGTAATGTGTATCCACGGTACTTCACCCAGGAAGATCCACGTAGCATCATCGCAGAGATTTTCGAAATCAATTATCTGTACACAGTATAATATGTAATAAATAAACTGCAATTTTAAATACAATTTACAAAATAGAAAACCATACTGGTACAATAACTAAATACAATATAAATATTAAATAAACGTACCATATTATCTGAAATTATATCAGAGTGGTATACTAGTTAAGCAAATTAATGTTATAAATTAATCTTACCAGGCGTGAACATTGCAGGAGAATGAGGTTGTATAATGACCGTTTTCTGATGTTGAAATGTATTTACACAGACTTTTATACCCCTGGTTGTGTACTAAGATTTGCCAACAAATGCAAAAAATATTTCTGTTGTTGCTAATTAATTTTAATGAGATAAAGAAACGGCTACTTCATTGAATTTGATGATTTAAATTATTTTTTTTTGTAAAATTTATTTATTGATTGAAAGTTAATGCGAAAATATTAAAAATTTTACTGAATTTGTATAGCGGTTGCTAAACGAATGGGGTTTTATTTAGTTGGTATTACGTCTGACACTTTCTTTATAGCCGTTTTGTGTACTAATATCCGACAACAAATACAGAATTTGTCCTACGCTATATATTGCGATCCGTCGTTATATAAATGAGACAAAAGTAAATAAAATATTTATAAAAATAAATAAATAAATATACATCACGCCTTCTACTTATTACTGGGTGTGGCACTCTGCCGAAGCAGATCTCGGTAAATGATATATTTTTGTGCGTGAAGTGCGGTTACCAGTCGTCAAATTACGGCCTCCAAAGATTTTAGTGGTGGAGGAGCCACATGGGTAGTTTTTGAAATTATGAAAATTGTTTGTCGCCTGTGGGAATCGAACCAGGGTTCTCAGGATCCACAGGCCGACTTCATACCACTGAGCTAGCCACCCCATAAAATATTTATGTTTCCGTTAATTAATTTTAATGAAATACTTGGGCGACTACTTAATTAATTTGTTGACTTAAGTTTTTGTTTTAAATAAAAACATAAATATTTTAAACATAATTTAGTATTTAACTTTTTTGTATCCAAACGGTGAAAAAACTACGTAAGCATAATTTTTAGCTCCACCACAGGCAAATTCTGTGATGCAACTTCTAGTACCATATTCAAGTAATTCGTCAGTCATGTCGCCCACACAATTTCCCAACTCAGGATCAATCTCCCCTGGTTTTGAAGCAAATATTACAGAGTCTGTATCATAATACAATACTCTTTCCCCCAGCTGTTCAAGATAACTGTACAGTTTTAAACGAGCCTGTGTTGTGGTATATGCCGCCAAACAAACATTTACTGTGAGTAGCACGTCAAAGCTATCTTCCGTGTGTTCGAAATTTACAACAAGCGTGCTACCATTAACTGGTAACATGCAGTTTATTATAATTGAGGGGTCATACATTATGGAAAAAATGCATCTGGTCTTTTAACAATTTTGGTTATAGGTTGGTTTTCCTGCTGCCGCAGCTTTCTGCAAAATGAATTTAAAATTAATTCCGACATAGCCCTCAACCCCGAATTTTGTAAAATTTCTGCGAAATCTGAACATATGCCTTCTGATTTAAAGAATTCGTCAATGTACTCATCTTTTTGTTCTTTTGTTGTGCAATTTTCAGGCCATCCCGATGCCTGTTGTTTTATTTTTAAGAAATCTGTACATCATTTCTGTAAAAACATATTTGTTTCCTAATTATATTGCTCAACATTATATTTCCACAATTCATAGGTTTCAAGTAACGTATGTCCCATTTCAAGGACTTTTTGAACTTCATCTATAACCTATGAACCGGTTATTGCCCGTTCTTTTTCGCCGTGCGTACACTCGTTAATATTTTGAGTTTCGGCACACAGTTTACACAGCGAAAACATTCATTTACGAGGGCAGGGTGAAAAGTCCCTGAAAAATGAAACAAGGAATGATTTATTTGGTTAAAACATATTTTATTTCTCAACATAATCTCCTTGTAGCTCGATACACTTCGTCCAACGTTTTTCTAATTTTTCGATCCCTTCCAAATAATAAGATTTTGGCAATCCTTCAAAATAGGCGTTTGTGTCAGCGATGACCTCATCGTTGGAGCCAAATCTCCTTCCGCCGAGCCATTTCTTCAAGTTTGGAAATAGATAAAAATCTCAAGGGGCCAAATCTGGAGAATATGGTGGATGACGAACCAATTCGTAGCGCAATTCATGCAATTTTGCCATTGCGACTGCGGACCTGTGCGCCGGTGCGTTGTCCACAATGTGGCACCCATCTGGCAGATAGCTTTCTCATATCCAAAAAATTATGCAAAACCCGTTCGGTTGAGATGCTCATAGCCTCAGCACGCTCGCCAATCGTCCAGTATCATACCATGGATTTTATCGACGATTACTGGCGTTGTAACCTCAATTGGACGACCAGAACACTCGGCGTCCTTTGTGGTCGTACTACCACAACGAAAATCAGTAAACCACTAGTGAATCGTTCCAATCGATGGTGAGGAGTCCCCATAATGTTTAACAAGCGATGCTTTGGTTTGCGTTGTTTTTTCCACGCAAGAAATAATGTTTAATCAAGATGCGAAATTCACTTTTTTGTCAAAACAGAACTGAATGACATATCACTCTAAAAATTTTAATGCGTTCTAGTTAAAGATGGTACATCACAAATGTCACATGAGATTTGCGATTGTGGCGCCAGCTGTTTTATTTTTCAGGGACTTTTCACCCTGCCCTCGTATTGTTGATTTTTGAGAGAATAACTGGGTGGTATAGGTCTTGTGGGGCCAACATAAACCACCGGGTGGCCCATGGGGTATTTGCCATATTTACTAACATAAGGATATAGCGAACAAATATCTACATACCTACTTTTTTCCCCTGGTTTACATTTATAATATGCTTCAGTGTTTCCCGTTCGTCCTCCATAAAACTCATCGCGCGGGTTTAGTGGCATGTTTATAATATACGGAGACGAGCTAGCATACCTAACAATTTCCGGGTTTAATTTTATTTGATGTCTAAAAACACACTCCCACTTTTCGATAACTTCATATCCGTGCGCTCTAAGCTTATCCAGTTTTGCTATTGTAGATTTGTACCGCTGATTTAGAGTTTCAGAGGGGTTGTCGTGTAACGCCATGTCTCTATTATATTTCTGGCACTCGGTGTGGCCGTGATAATAACACTCGTGAAATTCAAAAACTATGTTAATTTGTTCGCAGTAACCGTCAACTTTTAAACCGTCTAACCTTGTTTCTTTTTTGCTTTGCCGCGTGAATAATTTTTATGCCTCAAGTGTGTTCCTCCCAAATTAACCACTACACAGCAATTTTAGACTGGTTATCGCGCAAACGGAGGGCATGACGCGGGGTGCGTCAAAAACGTACATCATTTACATTCATAATTTATGGGTGGGGGCGCGCCCAACAAGTACAAGTCATGATATAGCATACACATTCATAATTTAGGAGTGGTGGGGGGCGCGCGGCGACGGCTGTGTACCCCTTAAACACAACTGCTGACGTAAGCACGGCCAATGACCTCAGAGATTTTGTAACGCGACAATTATCTAGTATGAATTAAAATATTTAATTACGGACCTAGGTTGTGTTTACCTACGTTGTGTTTTAAATATCGAAGAATGTAACCCTCAAAATGTTCGTAATACGAAGTAGCTGTTCAATGGTGGAGGAATATAGGACGGGTTCAATTAAATGAAAGAATTAAATTCCTTCCAAAAAACGTGACTGTGACGTCATACCTTGTGCATTTATTGAAACTCAAGTAATCGACAAAATATAATTTATCATATGAATTTTGAACGAACAGAGTGATTTGAACACAAAGTTCTGTCGTGAAATAAATATTAAAATAGCTCTCTGGTATTCACCTTACGTAAGTGGGAAAACACGACAAAAACCCCAAACAGAGAGAAAACCATCATCCAAATAAGATCAAAATAAATCAGAATGTTTCTTGTACAATCAAAGTTACATATTTTATATAATTCATTCAAAATATTGCAGAAGTAATACTTCCAGAATCATCACAATAATTTGTCAGTGAATCAATATCTTTGTTTCATGATTGTTAAATCGGTGTATCAGTATTATTGAAATTGTTGTAATGATAAGTTGGCCTGGAGGCAACGACGAATGAAGGCTTTTCTTTTAAAGATAACCAATGTTCATTCATGGGGAGTTTCCTTATAGGTAACCAATGCCCAATGTTGTGTCGTTTTTGTATAAACAATTATCAAGAAATACATGATCAGTAAAATTGCATTAATAATTCATATTTATATCATTGTGACTGTCTTTCAATATTAAATAATACTTAAATGCATTATTCAACATAGCAGCAGCTTTTGTAAGTATTTTAAGTAAAATTGTATTGTTCCTGCGACCAGTACCAATAACAATCTATTACTGATTTATATTATTAAGTCAGAAGTTCATTGAAATGTGTATTTGGTATGGTAAGTTTCACCAGCAGCCTGGCCGAGCCAAAAGCGCTTGGTAAGGGTGCGAAAATCCACCAGCAGCCTGGCCGAACCAAAAGCGCTTGGTGGAGGAAAAGAATGTTCACCAGCAGCCTGGCCGAGCCAAAAGCGCTTGGTGGAGGAAAGGAATCGAACTCTGGACTTACTAACATAGAGTCAGCGTGGAGACACCGGAGCGTCTCCTTTACATAGAGTCAGCGTGGAGACACCGAAGCGTCTCCTCGATTCAGGTAAAACTCGCAGCTTATATTCCAAGATTTCCCTCTTGTTCCTCCTGAAGAACTAGGGCTCCACGTGGACTCAGTTTCACCCCCTCTCGTCTGGTGATGTCGGCGGTGGGTGACCTGGTTGTTGAGACAAACATCTTGGAAATATTTATTACTTGATGACGTCGGCGTCTGGGCTCTAAAACAAAGAGTTCAGAACACATATGCACCTATGCAAGTGCGAAAATTCTTAAACACTGTATCGAGAAGTTTATTTAAAACCAACTATATCTAAATGTTTATGCTTATGTTAGCTAGGATACCTCAAATAGAAAGGGTAAAGACATGATCAAGGTCGTCGCCATTAGTCTGCCAAGAACATGTATAAGATATAGGCATAATACTAAATTGCTATTTTTTTAAAGTTTTTTTATAATAAATGACTATTTGACTATTACATTATTAAAATACATTAAATTAACATGAAACCATAAAAAATAAATGTTATTCAATATAAAATGTTTAAACTGATCTGAAAACAAAAAGTATATGATTTACCTTGTCATAAATTTGCTGCTACATTGTTTTCCAGTGTAAATTTTCTTTTTATCAGTAATTTTTAATCTTTATACTACAAATCTATTTACGATTTTGTTGTGAATGTTATAGCACGTATCTTTTAATTTTGTTTTAACTAAAGTTACAATTTTTTCAATAAACATTTTTTTTTAATAAAAATAAAAAAAAACATGTACAGTTTCCTTATTCTAATTGATCCAAGAGCAGATTTACAATTCTGACATGTTTTCGAATATTTAATAAATCTAGAAATTATATAATAAAATGATTTTTTCTCGCTATTATTTAAATTTTCTGGGATGTTTATAAGTCATAAGTCTGAATTGTTGTTTTTTCATCTTCATTGTAACTTCCGTTTGAGGTATCTTTTAAATATTGGGATAAGTAATTTTAAATTATTTTTAAACTGAAGGGCTGAAGGCTTTTCTTCTTTCGCGCGTACAGTACTAAATAAATTTTCAAGACAATCTTGTGTGAATCTTGAAGTTAATAAAAATTTGTAGTTTTTATTATTTTAAAAAAATCATCTTACAAATCTAAAATTGATTTAGTAGAAATTAATACACCCATTTGAGAAGGTTTCCATGACCTTTTAGCTCCTATATATAAATTCTGGGTAATGAATAAAAAAATTTTGTAAAAACGAAATATTTGCATTATACTGAGTTGCTGAAAATTAACTCAGTGCTAAAGTTGGGTGCCTAGATGTCTTTAAGGTAAACCATTTTTGTATAAGATTTATGTACTAACCTGTTGTTAAATATTCTGGCTTGTTAAGTTTATCTGACATAAGTTCTAAAGCACTACTAACATATTTACTTATTACATTACTTGATATAATATTAAATATTTTTCTTTATTCTCTATGTCTGCTACTTTTTTGTAATTTTAATTGCAAAGTCTTTGCTATCTCTTATTATTTCGTAATTTATTTAAAAAAAATCTTATTTCTTAAAATTAACTCCTTATTTTTCGTCTCCATGTTAACAAATTGTTGTTTTATATTATTATATATCTGATCATTATTATAATAAGATAATGTTCAAATGATAACATTTAGTCTAAATACCGATTATAGGTATAAATATTATGAAGTATTTAATCTTATAATAACATTTTTCAAATAAATGACTTCTCTCTTTAAACAAGATTCTTATTTAGTCGAATAAAAATATATGTATCTATATAATCTTAACACAAATGTTAAAATATGTTTAGAGAAGTATTTTAAAGATAAATTATACATAATTAAACAATAAAGTATGTAAATAGTTTAAAATAATAATATAATCCCATATAACGCAATGTAATCTAGCACTTGTTTGGCAGACTAATGGCGGCTAAAACGACCGCAAGTGAAATTCGACTTTATTGACGTTACCACATCATGGCAGTACCCTTCTATTTGAGGTACCCTAATGTTAGCTGATTAACGCGTCTCTTAGCTGCCGGCGTTGACCCACGTCTGCCGCTAAAATTCAATACGCTTCTTTATCAAACGAAATTTCATTATAACAATTACACAAAAATTCTAATATAGTTATGGTCATAACATTGTGCAATAATTAATAAATAAAATAATATTAATATATCAAGATCATTGACCCCACCGCAACCCGGAAGTAACATCAAAGGATGCCGACAATTCCCACGGTCAGCAATATTTTCCAAGGCTCAATCGCCCCAATACCTACTTAACTTCATTTTTAGATAATACTTTTTCAGCACTTGTTTAAGATCTTATACGGCCGTTTCCTTTTGAAGAAAATATTTCATTTTCTCCCTTTTCGGATGAATAATCTGATGTTTTATAACGGGATATTGTAACAATTCTTCGAGATTTTTGTTTTGTTGGTCATTATAAAACATCATCTGATAATATTGTAAAGGTATTGTAATTGATTAGGGTTTTCTTCATTTGTAATCACTTCTTGTTTCAGAAACACGAAATCTGAGTACATATCACACAAACGAAATATCGGGCGTTTCACTGAAACTTGTGTTGTTCATTCCCGGAGTTGTGTGTTTTAAAGTATTCTTTAGTTGATTTTTAAAACAACACTTCCGTTTACCGCCAAAAATAATTCTTTGTCTCACTTCCTACTATTATTTTATTATTTCCTTTCTCTTTTTTTTTGTTTTCGAGCTCGTGATATTTTTTCACCAATATGGCAGTTGAGTTTTGACTATTGAAAAATTAAGTTTTAGGCGTTAGGTGTGCGCTGGGTTTAAGCGCATGGGGGGTCGCGCTTCGGACAGTTCGGTGTGAGTCGTGTTGATTTATTCATACGATGTCGTGATAAAGTTCTGGCACACTGTGTGCTCAAGGTAAAAGTTGTTCGGCGGTTATTCATCCAGAGAATGATTAACGTATGTTGTCAGTAGTTGTATGTTATTGTTTAATCGTATTCTCATGTTTGTGATTTTCAATAATAAACAAATTGTCATAACTAGCTCTTGTCTGATTAGTGTTAACCTTTTGGTCTCTTCCTAGCAATCCGTCGATTTTTCAGGTTTAGATAACATCGTTGTCGCCTACTTTCCTTCAAAATTATGCTTGTTTGAGAGTACTTTTACAATTGTATGGCGTCCGTCTCTTTTCTGGAGCTCCACTGAGAAGTCGACACCTCACCCATACGGTAGGGAAAACCGTAACAACCATAAAACACGCCCCTCCCCCCACCACCACCATATATATATATATACATATAGGATGTACAAAAGGTTCCGGGATGGTCAAATATTTCGAGAAATACACATCGATTATATATGCATATATACAGTGGCGGCGCCAGCGGGGGGTCCAGGGGGTCCAGGAGGATGATTTACCCCCCTAAAATTTTCAGTAGCCCCCTGGTTGCCCCCCCGACTTTTAGTGTCAATCTAAAAATTTTTGCTAGTAATATTGCTTTTAACATCTTAACATTTAAAAAAGACAAAAACACTGAAAGAAACACAAAAAAAACATTGTTATACAGCATATTTTTTTTTGCATCAATGCACATGTATCTAAAAATCTCTATCTGCATTTAACCATGATTATTATTGGTGTTATAATAAACGCGCTGCCGAACTTGTCCAAACTTGTCAAATTAATTGTGCGAGTCCGGTAGCGACACAATGCACTTATAATTACTTGTTAAGATTGTTCTATACTTTACTTACTCATCCATGTGCATAGTTTAGCAAGTTCAAACATGTTTTACAAATTTTGGTATTTATACGAGTGATGAAAATTTCAATACTCATTCGTTATTTTGTGGTCAAAGAGTAAAGTAAAAATAAATATGAAGCGCACAAATAATATTAAAAATTATTTTTTATCAGAATCAGATAAAAAAATTGAAAACTCATACTTTCCTGCCTTCGACCAGTATCGGCAGTACAAGCAGTAATTTAGAAAATATATTAAAAACGAATGAAATGGTGACATCTTGTATCTTAAGTGCTACTGAAGAAAGTGATAGTAAGTCTAGGTCTTGTGAAAATAAAACTAGTGAGGATGATATAAGTGATGATAATGAAACTGGCGCACATACCCCAACAGTGAGACCTGAACCAGAACAAACAATTCTTACTGTTTCTGGACCTAGCGACTTGTCACAGACTCCTGAAGAAGGACCACGTCAGTCGATACTATCGCAGTATCCAAAAGTTAAACAAAGTGAAAGAATGAGAAGCTTTAAATCAACGTGGTTTAAAAAATTTACATGGTTGGAGTATAGTGTTTTAAAAGAAAGTGTTTTTTGTTTATACTGCCGATTTTTCCATGGTGTAAATCAAGCAAACATTTTTGTGAATGAAGGGTTTTGCAACTGGAAGAATGCACTTGATTCAAGTAAAGGACTAGTAAAACATGATAAATCTGAACAACATAAATTGTGTGTTATAAAATATGTAAATTATATGAAATTAAAGAAACAAAAAACAAATATTGAACAAATGGTGAATGATCAATATCAAAATAAAATTAAAGAAAACAGACACTACATCAAAACTTTATGTGAGTGTTTATTATTTACATGAACTCCTCCACCACTAACATCTCTGGGGGCCGTGATTTGACGACTGGTAACCGCACTTCACGCGCAAAATATATCACTTACCGAGATCTGCTTCGGCAGAGTGCCACACCCAGTAATGGGTAGAAGGCGTGATGATATATTTATTTATTTATTTACTCTTAATATCTTGTTGGATTCCCAATTCCAATTGTTCATAGCAAGTGAATATGAAAAGCACAAACTTTCAAAATTTGTATCTAAACAGCACAAACCTACTATCTTTTCATATAAAAAATATATTTTTTAAAGTAATTTTTTCTCTTAGCATCGTGCTCGATTCCTAATTCAATTGTTAATAACAAGTGTATATGATAATCACAAACTTTCAAAACTCCTCATATAAAATGATTTTAAAAAAGTAGGTAGATTATGTAGGTTCTCTCTTAACATCACGCTGGATTCCCCACGTCAACTGTAAATAACAAGCGTATATGGAAAGCTCAAACTTTCAAAATCCATATACTAAAAGAGTAAGAGGTATATTTGTATATTTGTATAGATTCAACACGCTCAATTGCTCACCTCTACAGCCTAGACGGTTTGTCCGATTAATTTGAAACTTTTTTTATTTGATAGAGGCCAACTTGAAATGTGACCTTTTTATAAATTCATAATTTTATTATGCATGATGTGTTTAAGAAGAAGATCTATTGTCACTTTGACGTTTGTCAGTGGACATGTCGCATTTTTAATTATAAATTACGTAAATATGAAATATCTGTGAGTAGTTTTGAAATATTTTACACATATCGGGGAAATGAGGGGACGTTTTTATTATAAATACACATTTCAAATATGTATATTTAAAAAGTAAATTTTTGACAGTTTACTGTGAAGTTGGTTTAAACGTCAAATTGACAAGGTATATAAAGTATACAGGTAAACCAAACCAAAATTGTCCTCAGTAAAAATATATAGTAAAACTAAGCAAATATTGTTCACGGCAATGTACATTAAATACAATTTTATTATTATTTATTTAAATTTATTATCAAAATTCGAAATTTATCGTATATGGTATAATACGAAAGTTTAGAAGGTCACGCATGTAGAAATGAGATTTTTTCAACCATTAATAGTTTTAGTGAAAGTACTTCAAAACCTATCGTGTTTGGTATCAAACAAAAGGTCCTTTGAAGGGCTCGCATGCAGAATTCAATTTTTTTCGATGGGCAATTGTTTTAGTTAAAGTGCTTCAAAACATATCGTGTTTAGCATCAAATGAAAGATCTTTTGAAGGGCTCGCGTACAAAAATAAATATTATTCGATCGGCAATTGTTTTAGTAAAAACGCATCAAAACCTATCGTGTTTGGTATCAAATGAAAGGTCTATTGAAGGGCTTGCGTAGAAAATTAAATATTATTCGATCGGCAATTGTTTTAGTACGAGTGCATCAAAACCTATCGTGTTGGTATCAAATGAAAGTTCTTTTATAGGGCTCGCGTACAAAATTAAATATGATTCAATCGGCAATTGTTTTAGTACGAGTGCTTCAAAACATATCGTGTTTGGTATCAAATGAAAGGTCTATTGAAGGGCTTGCGTAGAAAATTAAATATTATTCGATCGGCAATTGTTTTAGTAAAAACGCATCAAAACCTATTGTGTTTGGTATCAAATGAAAGGTCTATAGAAGGGCTCGCGTAGAAAATGAAATATTGTTCGATCGGCAATTGTTTTAGTAAAAACGCATCAAAACCTATCGTGTTTGGTATCAAATGACCGCTAGTCCATATACTAAAAGCGTAAGAGGTATATATGTTTGTATATTTGTATAGATTCAACACGGTCAATTGCTCACCTCTACAGCCTAGACGGTTTGTCCGATTAATTTGAAACTTTTTTTATTTGATAGAGGCCAACTAGAAATGTGACCTTTTTATAAATTCATAATTTTATTATGCATGATGTGCGAGAAAACTTGAAAAAACCTGCGTTTTTGGGGCAAAATCAACTAAGAGTGTGGAGGCTTTGAAATTTTTAAGAAGAAGATCAAACGTCACTTTGACGTTTGTCAGTGGACATGTCGCATTTTTAATTATAAATTACTTAAATATGAAATTTCTCTGAGTAGTTTTGAAATATTTTACACATATTGGGGAAATGAGGGGACGTTTTTATTATAATTACAAATTTCAAATATGTGTATTTAAAAAGTAAATTTTTGACAGTTCACTGTGAAGTTGGTTTAAACGTCAAATTGACAAGTTATATAAAGTGTACAGGTAAACCAAACCAAAATTGTCCTCGGTAATAATATATAGTAAAACTAAGCAAATATTGTTCACGACAATGTACATTAAATACAATATTATTATTATTTATTTAAATTTATTATCAAAATTCAAAATTAAGAAAATGTACATTAAATACAATTTTATTATTATTTATTTAAATTTATTATCAAAATTCAAAATTTATCGAATATGGTATAATACCAAAGTTTTGAAGGTCACGCATGTAGAAATGAGATTTTTTCAATCAGTAATTGTTTTAATGAAAGTGCTTCAAAACCTATCGTGTTTGGTATCAAATAAAAGGTCCTTTGAAGGGCTCTCATACAGAATTCGAATTTTTTCGATCGGAAATTGTTTTAGTTAAAGTGCTTCAAAACATATCGTGTTTGGTATCAAATAAAAGGTCTTTTGAAGGGATCGCATGCAAAATTAAATATTATTCGGTCGGCAATTGTTTTAGTAAAAGTGCATCAAAACCTATCGTGTTTGGTATCAAATGAATAGTCTGTTGAAGGGCCCACGTACAAAATTGAATATTATTCGATCGGAAATTGCTTTAGTAAAAGCACATTAAAACCTATCGTGTTTGGTATCAAATGAAAGGTCTTTTGAAGAGCTCGCGTACAAAATTAAATATTAACCGATCGCCAATTGTTTTAGTAAGAGTGCATCAAAACCTATCGTGTTTGGTATCAAATGAAAGGTCTATTGAAGGGCTTGCGTAGAAAATTAAATATTATTCGATCGGCAATTGTTTTAATAAGAGTGCATCAAAACTTATCGTATTTGGTATCAAATGAAAGGCCTTTCGAAGGGCTCGCGTACAAAATTAAATATTATCCGATCGGCAATTGTTTTAGTAAGAGTGCATCAATACCTTTCGTGTTTGGTATCAAATGAAAGTTCTTTTAAAGGGCTCGCGTACAAAATTAAATATTATTCAATCGGCAATTGTTTCAGTAAGAGTGCATCAAAACCTATCGTGTTTGGTATCAAATGAAAGTTCTTTTAAAGGGCTCGCGTACAAAATTAAATATTATTCAATCGGCAATTGTTTCAGTAAGAGTGCATCAAAACCTATCGTGTTTGGTATCAAATGAAAGGTCTTTTGAAGGGCTCGCATGCAAAATTAAATATTATTCGATCGGCAATTGTTTTAGTAAGAGTACATCAAAACTTATCGTGTTTATTATTAAATGAAAGGTCTTTTGAAGAGCTCGCGTACAAAATTAAATATTATCCGATCGGCAATTGTTTTAGTGAAAGTCCTTCAAAACATATCGTGTTTGGTATCAAATAAAAGGTCTTTTGAAGGGCTCACGTACAAAATTAAATATTATCCGATCGGCAATTGTTTTAGTAAGAGTGCATCAAAACCTATCGTATTTGGTATCAAATAAAAGGTCTATTGAAGGGCTCGCGTACAAAATTAAATATTATCCGATCGGCAATTGTTTTAGTAAGAATACATCAAAACCTATCGTGTTTGGTATCAAATGAAAGTTCTTTTAAAGGGCTCGCGTACAAAATTAAATATTATTCGATCGGCATTTGTTTTAGTAAAAGTGCATACAAACCTATCGTGTTTGGTATCATATGAAAGGTCTTTCGAAGGGCACGCGTACAAAACTGAATATTATTCGATCGGCAATTGTTTTAGTAAAAGTGCATAAAAACCTATCGTGTTTGGTATCATATGAAAGGTCTTTTGAAGGGCACGGGTACAAAATTGAATATTATTCGATCGGCAATTGTTTTAATAAAAGTACATATAAAAACCTATCGTGTTTGGTATCAAATAAAAGGTCTTTTGAAGGGCACGCGTACAAAATTGAATCTTATTCGATCGGCAATTGTTTTAGTAGAAGTGCATAAAAACCTATCGTGTTTAGTATCATATGAAAGGTCTTTTGAAGGGCTCACGTACAAAATTAAATATTATCCGATCGGCAATTGTTTTAGTAAGAGTGCATCAAAACCTATCGTGTTTGGTATCAAATGAAAGGTCTATTGGAGGGCTCGCGTGCAGAATTAGATTTTTTCGATCGGCAATTGTTTTAGTGAAAGGCAAAACATATCGTGTTTGCTATCAAATGAAAGGTCGCTTAAAGAGTTCGTGTGCTAAATTGGATTTATTTTATTGTCAATTTTGTAGTACCGGAGTTTCGTAACCTATCGTGCTTGGTATCAATTAAATGTATTTTAAAAAACAGACGTGCAGGATTGAAAACTTTTACTTCGGAATTAATTTGATTTATATAGTGTCAATTGTCTTACAGAAGTGAATCCTATTTCAGTGTCCGCGGAACGTAGCGTGAAGGCTGACCGCTAGTCCATATACTAAAAAAGTAAGAGGTATATTTGTTTGGATTCAACACGCTCAATTGCTCACCTCTACAGCCTAGACGGTTTGTCCGATTAATTTGAAACTTTTTTTATTTGATAGAGGCCAACTTGATATGTGACCTTTTTATAAATTCATAATTTTATTATGCATTATGTGCGAGAAAACTTGAAAAAACCTGCGTTTTTGGGGCAAAATCAACTAAGAGTGTGGAGGCTTTGAAATTTTTAAGAAGAAGATCTACTGTCACTTTGACGTTTGTCAGTGGACATGTCGCATTTTTAATTATAAATTACTTAAATATGAAATATCTGTGAGTAGTTTTGAAATATTTTACACATATTGGGGAAATGAGGGGACGTTTTTATTATAATTACAAATTTCAAATATGTATATTTAAAAAGTAAATTTTTGACAGTTCACTATGAAGTTGGTTTAAACATCAAATTGACAGGTTTTATAAAGTATACAGGTAAACCAAACCAAAATTGTCCTCGGTAATAATATATAGTAAAACTAAGCAAATATTGTTCACGGCAATGTACATTAAATACAATTTTATTATTATTTATTTAAATTTATTATCAAAATTCAAAATTTATCGTATATGGTATAATATCAAAGTTTAGAAGGTCACGCATGTAGAAATGAGATTTTTTCAATCAGTAATTGTTTTAGTGAAAGTACTTTAAAACCTATCGTGTTTGGTATCAAATAAAAGGTCCTTTGAAGGGCACGCATACAGAATTCGATTTTTTTCGATCGGCAATTGTTTTAGTTAAAGTGCTTCAAAACATATGGTGTTTGGTATCAAATGAAAGGTCTTTT
The DNA here is from genome assembly GCA_911728475.2 of Pterostichus madidus. Lineage (NCBI taxonomy): Eukaryota > Metazoa > Arthropoda > Insecta > Coleoptera > Carabidae > Pterostichus > Pterostichus madidus. The sequence goes on along the minus strand of OU452311.1, from coordinate 20,810,362 downwards.
GAAGGGCTCGCGTGCAAAATTAAATATTATTCGATCGGCAATTGTTTTAGTAAGAGTGCATCAAAACTTATCGTGTTTGGTTCAAATGAAAGGTCTTTTGAAGGGCTCGTATACAAAATTAAATATTATCCGATCGGCAATTGTTTTAGTAAGTGTGCATCAAAACCTATCGTGTTTGGTATCAAATGAAAGGTCTATAGAAGGGTTCGCGTAGAAAATGAAATATTATTCGATCGGCAATTGTTTCAGTAAAAATGCATCAAAACCTATCGTGTTTGGTATCAAATGAAAGGTCTATTGAAGGGCTCGCGTACAAAATTGAATATTATTCGATCGGCAATTGTTTTAGTAAGAGTGCATCAAAACCTATCGTGTTTGGTATCAAATGAAAGGTATGTTGAAGGGCCCACGTACAAAATTAAATATTATTCGATCGGAAATTGTTTTAGTAAAAGCACATTAAAACCTATCGTGTTTGGTATCAAATGAAAGGTCTTTTGAAGAGCTCGCGTACAAAATGAAATATTATCCGATCGGCAATTGTTTTAGTAAGAGTGCATCAAAACCTATCGTGTTTGGTATCAAATGAAAGTTTTTTTAAAGGGCACGCGTTCAAAATTAAATATTATTCGATCGGCAATTGTTTTAGTAACAATATAACAAAACCTATCGTGTTTGGTATCAAATGAAAGGTCTATTGAAGGGCTCGCGTAGAAAATTAAATATTATTCGATCGGCAATTGTTTTAGTAAAAATGCATCAAAACTTATCGCGTTTGGTATCAAATGAAAGGTCTATTGAAGGGCTTGCGTAGAAAATTAAATATTATTCGATCGGCAATTGTTTTAGTAAAAATGCATCAAAACCTATCGTATATGGTATCAAATGAAAGGTCTATTGAAGGGCTTGCGTAGAAAATTAAATATTATTCGATTGGCAATTGTTTTAGTAAGAATACATCAAAACCTATCGTGTTTGGTATCAGATGAAAGTTCTTTTAAAGGGCTCGCGTACAAAATTAAATATTATTCGATCGGCATTTGTTTTAGTAAAAGTGCATACAAACCTATCGTGTTTGGTATCATATGAAAGGTCTTTTGAAGGGCACGCGTACAAAACTGAATATTATTCGATCGGCAATTGTTTTAGTAAGAGTGCATAAAAACCTATCGTGTTTGGTATCATATGAAAGGTCTTTTGAAGGGCACGGGTTCAAAATTGAATATTATTAGATCGGCAATTGTTTTACTAAAAGTGCATAAAAACCTATCGTGTTTGGTATCATATGAAAGGTCTTTTGAAGGGCACGCGTACAAAATTGAATATTATTCGATCGGCAATTGTTTTAATAAAAGTACATAAAAACCTATCGTGTTTGGTATCAAATAAAAGGTCTTTTGAAGGGCACGCGTACAAAATTGAATCTTATTCGATCGGCAATTGTTTTAGTAAAAAGTGCATCAAAACCTATCGTGTTTGATATCAAATGAAAGGTCTTTTGAAGGGCTCAAGTACAAAATTCAATATTATCCGATCGGCAATTGTTTTAGTAAGAAGGCATCAAAACCTATCGTGTTTGGTATCAAATGAAAGTTCTTTTAAAGGGCACGCGTACAAAATTGAATATTATTCGATCGGCAATTGTTTAAGTAAAAATGCATCAAAACCTATCGTGTTTGGTATCAAATGAAAGGTCTATTGATGGGCTGGCGTGCAGAAGTCGAGTTTTTTCGATCGGCAATTGTTTTAGTGAAACTGCTTCAAAACATATCGTGTTTGGTATCAAATGAAAGGTCGTTTAAAGAGTTCGTTTACTGAATTGGATTTATTGTCAATTTTGTAGTGCCAGAGCTTCGTAACCTATTGTGCTTGGTATCAATTAAATGTTTTTTAAAAGACAGACGTGCTGAATTGAAAACTTTTACTTCGGAAATAATTTGATTTATATAGTTTCAATTATCTTAAAGAAGTGAATCCTATTTCAGTGTTCGCGGAGCATAGCGTGAAGGCCTGGCGTAACCAGGCCGACCGCTAGTGTATATCTAAACAACGCAAACCTAGTACTAACTCCTCAATTAAAAATATTTTTAAAAAAGTAAATAAATTATGTAGATTCTCTCTTAGTGTTACGCTGGATTCCCCAATTCAATTGTTAATAACAAGCGTATATAAAGCTGCACGATTTTAGCACTAACTTGTCATGTAAAAACATTTTAAAAAAGTAAATAGGTTATGTAAGTTCTATCTTAGCACAAATCAGCACAAACCTAGCACTAACTGTACACGAAATTTTGAAAAGATTTGAGATAGAGGGCCATACTCATATTTCTGTTGCATATATTTCATTTTGTGTCAATATGGCCATGCCTCCACTTGCGTTGTTTGGATTGTGTCTGTCCTTTCTAAATATTTTGTATCGTTTCAATGTGGCGTTTTGTGTGTGTTTAGGAGTGTGTTCTGATAGTAGTTTTTAATTTCACCTATATGGGCGTGCAGACTATTACAATTCCATTGTAAAACCATTGAGACAAGGATTTTCTGCTGGCGCATATCAGTAACTATTCTTTGCTTGAGTATCTAGTTTAGATTTAAGTTGTTTTCTCAATTTGTTATAAATTTGGCAAATTTTGTTTTCAATGCTCTGTCGACGACTTTGGGGTATATTGTGGGTATGATTTTTATTAATTTTGATATGTCTGATGTGTATTCTCTTTCGACACTTATTGGGTTTGGATTAGAGTAGGAGTTTCCAAGGAATTCTTTTAATTCTTCGTATTTTAGTACTTTAGTGAGGTCGCATGCTAGTAAGTATTTGTTGATAAAATAAAACACAATTGTTGTAACAACGAGATATATTTTGGTGATGAAATAAGATGAGCTGTTGTTCACTTGAAGATGCAAGATGGACTGGATGATTGTTCTGATGGAGGGTGCATTCTCAAGTCGGTAGAAGGGAAAGTTTCGGGTGACAGTGTTTAAAAATAGAATTTGTGGAATGTGGTTTATGACGGTAAGGAATTTTGGGTCGACGAGACAGAGGCTTCCAAGGAAACCGGTGGTCCGCGCACAGTCTTAATATGGTGTACCGTATTGTGTTTTGCTTCTTGCGGTGATCCTTCCGGCCGTGTGATTTCCGGGAATTTTCCAAGAAGCTGATGGTAGCGGGTTGAACCTGTGATTGTTTTCACACTTGGAACACAGCTTCCGGCGACTTCTCCTTGAACACTGATGCGAGTTAATGAATCTAACAGTTGTCTGTTGCGAACATCCACCAGTAGTCCGTAGAACGCCAGGAAATCAACGCCAATGATTGGTCTCGACACATCAGCAACGACGAATCTCCACGTGAATTCACGTCGAAGTCCGAGGTTAAGCGTCAAGGTAATGGTGCCGTAGGTGAGAATTGGCGTTCCGTTTGCCGCCGAGAGTTCATATGAAGATCTCTCTCGTGGACCACGGACGTAGCGTCGTGGGTATACACATAGATCGGCTCCTGTGTCGACTAGGAACTGGGTTCTTGTGGCGGCATCGGTGACAAAAATACGGCGTGATGTTGGAGGGCATGTGTCGTTTGCCGTCATTAACGACCGCCCGGCGCGTTTCCCTGGTTGTACGAACACGGCTGCGAACACTTGCGCGCTTCTGGCCCGTACTGCCAGTGGTATCAGCACAACCCGTTGGAGTTGTGTCCTCGTGAATGCGAACGTGATCGCGAATGGTCGCGTGACCTCTCTCGCTGACGTTCTCTGCTGCCCGATGCCTTGTACTCAGCCATTTCCCGCTTAAGTGATGCAATCTCCCCAGTCAGTGATGCCGTGAGATGCTTCATCTGCTCCACTAAAACTTCCACCATTGATGATGAGGTGGTAGCTTCTGCAACTGCAGCGCGAGGGCTGGACAACTCAATCACTGCGTCAGCCAGCTCGGCGGCTTTGTCCAGTGCCGAATCCCGTTGCGTAGCAAGAATGGTTTGCACATTTATGGGAAGACGGCTGATCCATAGTGTACGTAGCATAGAGTCGGGTACAGCTGTTCCTGCGAGGCTACGTAGATGGCAAAGAAACTGGGTTGGTTTACGATCGCCCAACTCCTCATGTTCCAGCAACTGGCGTGTTTTTTGCTCTTGTGACGCACTAAGTCTTTTTATTACTTCACTTTTTAATGTTTTATAAGCGTCTGTGGCTGGTGGATTCACGATAATATCGCGCACTTCTTTTGAATAACGCAGATCTAAAGCTCCGAGCACGTAACCGAACTTAGTGGAGTCTGTTGTCACTCCGGCTGACGCAAAACTACTCTCAACCATTGAAAACCACATTTACGGATTCGACGCACAAAACGATGGCATACGCACTGCCACGCGTTCAACCGCATGGTTGGTTTCTTCTAAGGTTGGCATGTCACAAGATTGAAATTAAAACAATGTTAAAGTTGATACACTAGCACACACTCACTAACACAGAATTCATTTAAAATCACGTCGGGGTCACCACTTTAGTGAGGTCGCATGCTAGTAAATATTTGTTGATAAAATAAAACACAATTGTTGTAACAACGAGATATATTTTGGTGATGAAATAAGATGAGCTGTTGTTCACTTGAAGATGCAAGATGGACTGGATGATTGTTCTGATGGAGTGTGCATTCTCAAGTCGGTAGAAGGGAAAGTTTCGGGTGACAGTGTTTAAAAATAGAATTTGTGGAATGTGGTTTATGACGGTAAGGAATTTTGGGTCGACAAGGCAGAGGCTTCCAAGGAAACAGAAACGACGGTATGAATGTTCAGAAATAACCATAAGTACAGTGATAACAAAAATGAAGAAAAACTAATTAATAAATAACGAATAACAATATGTCTTATGTATATATGTGTGTGTGTAATTTATACAAAATAGCAAATAATATGGTGTTATGTATGTTAGATTGTATGTGTATGTGTGTGTGTGTGTGTGTGTATCTGTCAGTGGTGTACGTGGTTTACACCCACAGTACATATTTTTTGCTGTTTGCTATCATTTCGTGGTTAATTGGTTCCAGTGATTTATCTAATTGTGATTGATCCCCTGGGGTTGAGTTTCTAGGTTTTGTTTGTTTTGTTGTTTTTGGATCTCTGTTTTGTAGGTTGCTTGTTCTGTTGATATTTTGTGATATTTCGGGGTAGGATCCAGTTTTGTTGTGTTGTTATTAGTGACGCGGTTCTTTTTACTGTTATGGCCTGTCTTTTTTTGCAGATAAAGCAGGTGACGCTATCTTCACTTATAAATAAATATTATGTAATCTATTTTTTCTTGTTTTATTATTGTGCTCTCTAGAATGTTCTGCTTTTCATGGGGCGATATACATATTTATCTTCTGAAGCTTAAGACATGTGCATAGTTTGTATATTGCATTCCTACGAGGAGAAAGTTTACGGGGGAAATTGTTTTAGTCCAATTTGTTTTAGATCTTCTTTTATGAAGTTGTGGGGAATTGCTAGACAAACATTGGACAGAATTAGTTTTTTGGATGGAGTAATTAATCGGCGCATGTTTATTTCGCTGTTTTCAATTGTTACAGTTTTTTTGATTTTTTAATTATATTTTCTAACATTTCTTTTGACTGTACGTAGATGCGGACTCTATTATTAGAGATTCGGGAGGCGAATAAGACTTTTTTGGTCTTACAATGTTTCCTTTGCAAATAATGTCATTTTAAATTTTTATGCCTTCTATTGATAACTCAAATCAACTATAAAAGCGCCGTGTCCGCCTAACTTTGATAGTATAAATGGTTTGTTTACATTAGAATACATATATTCATGAAGAGCTCGTTTCCCGAATTTTGACGATGAAATTAAGTATAATAAAAATTGTATATATATATTTTAATTCTGAATAAATCATGCAACTCGCGTATATTAGAAAATAAAAGCAGATTTTTTTCTCATGATCGCTTACTCTTTTCTTGAATAATATTATTTTCGCATAGATATACATTGATGAGAAAAAAAAATACAAAACACTTGAAATTCGTGACATTTTTCCAATTTTCAAACCGTCATAACTTGGCGAATTTTTGACTAATTTGGACGATTCTTTCAGAAAAAAATGGTTTTGTCTCTACTTTAAAGGGTTTTCCGCGAAATAAGGATTATTCCCTTTTGCATCCTTCAACCACGCCTCACCCCCCAACAAATAAACATTTTTAGGTCAAAAACCCCCAAATGCACATTAAACTTCATTATAATTTTCAGAATAGATGTAGAGCAGTTAGTGCTTATTTCTTCAACGGACTTGAAATGCCTGTGGATTCCAAAACACCAGCATTCAGAAACAAAATATGCTCCTATACTAATTCTAAATTTCGCATGTATTTATAAACCAGAATGTGCTTGAAGATGAATATATTGCAAGAGACAATGTTAAACAAAATTTGTTAATTGCATGTTCTGAAGATTTCGAATTACAATTATTTTCTACAGACCGACAGACAAAACTACAAGAACATGATTTAACTGACGAACATAAATTTAAATACGTATGAGAACTTAGCGATGCGTCACTCAGCGACGGAATGATATGGTCGTACCGTTTAACAAAATCACAGCCGATTGTTTTTAATGGGAAATCTTTAAATAACACAATACTTTGGGGTAAAATAACAGCCAATAGGGTAGTAAATGACACCCATAACCGTCCAGAGATGTAAAACTCTGACATACTCATTTGCTTAATCGCCTTTGTAACATATAATAAGTTACAACATAAGGGAAGAAATTCACCTGTTCTACTGGGTAGCAGGCAACAGCATCAAACTAGAGTTGTTCAGGGAGGGCGTTTACTTTCCCTTTCATAGAAATATTGAGTAGATAATTTAAATTAGCACCTTAAAAAAATTACGAAAATAAAATTTGCACTCTTGTTATACTAAGGGTTAAAATGCAAGTCTCCTACGGGGTACCTGACATCAACATTATATAAGGGTATTTAGGGAGGGTTTTTACTTACTATTTGGTAGAGAAACTGAGGAGACAATTTAAATTACCTTTTTTAAATAATAATGAAATTTAAATTTGCAGAGTTAGACTAAGGGTTAAAATGCAAGTCTCCTACGGGGTATCTGACATCAACATTATATAAGGGTTATTTAGGGAGGGTGTTTACTTACTATTTTATAGAGAAACTGAGGAGACAATTTAAATTAGCTTTTTTAAATAATAATGAAATTTAAATTTGCAGAGTTAGACTAAGGGTTAAAATGCAAGTCTCCTACGGGGTATCTGACATCAACATTATATAAGGGTTATTTAGGAAGGGTGTTTACTTACTATTTTATAGAGAAACTGAGGAGACAATTTAAATTAGCTTTTTTAAATAATAATGAAATTTAAATTTGCAGAGTTAGACTAAGGGTTAAAATGCAAGTCTCGTACGGGGCATCTGACATCAACATTATATAAGGGTTATTTAGGGAGAGTGTTTACTTACTATTTTATAGAGAAACTGAGGAGACAATTTAAATTAGCTTTTTTAAATAATAATGAAATTTAAATTTGCAGAGTTAGACTAAGGGTTAAAATACAAGTCTCCTACGGGGCATCTGACATCAACATTATATTAGGGGTATTGAGGGAGGGTATTTACTTACTATTTTATAGAGAAACTGAGGAGACAATTTAAATTAGCTTTTTTAAATAATAATGAAATTTAAATTTGCAGAGTTAGACTAAGGGTTAAAATGCAAGTCTCCTATAGGGTATCTGACATCAACATTATATAAGGGTTATTTAAGGAGGGTGTTTACTTACTATTTTATAGAGAAACTGAGGAGACAATTTAAATTAGCTCTTTTAAAAAATAATGAAATTTCAATTTGTCAAATTCCACTAAGGGTTAAAATGCAAGTTTCCTACGGGGTACCTGACATCAACATCATACTAGAGTTATTTGGGGAGGATGTTTACTCAATATTTTATAAAGAAAGTGAGGAGACAATTTAAATTAGCTTTCTTAAATAATAATGTAATAACAAAGAATTCTCCGTCAGAATTTACTTTGCTATAATATGAAACAAACTTAATTTTCTGTAAGACAAATACATACAAATACTTCACAGGTAGCTAAGCCAGATTTACATAAAATTGTCTTAATGCCTGTACTATTAAATAATCATTGGTGTTTAGGTATGGCAAATTGTGATAAAAAAGTATTTAATCTTTTTAATCCGATGGAAGTACTATCCGTCAAACAAAAAAGTATTTTGAAAAATTTATGGAATATTTTTCCTTTGATCATAGTGCTTGGAAATATGAATGTGATCCTAATCATCCATTACAAATAGATACCTATAACTGTGGTATTTTCGTAATTCAATTTACAGAAAAAATAGTTAATGTAAGTGATTGTATTGCACCAGAGGAATACAAAATATATATAAGATCGTCAGATGACATGAAAAATATTTGTCCATACTGCGGTCACTCTACGGATTCAATACCAGAATTCAAGTTTATGTTATATACAGAGTGACCCATTTTAAATAATCCATTGGAATATCTCGAAAAATATGCATCAGACAAAAAAATATTTCAAACAAAAGTGTATTGGTTTTGAGGGGGCCACCCGATGCTGTAATAATTTCTCCTTCCCCCACCCCCACGGGGTCGGGGAGGGGGGTAACTTTGAAATTTTAAATACGGACCCCCACTTTTTATTTCAGATTTGGATTCTACGCAAAAAATAATAAGTAAGTTTTGTCTGAACATTTTTTTTTCGATTTGCGATAGATGGCGGAGAATTAAAACCAGTAATTTTTTACCATTGACGTAAAGGAACATCATTTTACCGCCGGCATTAGCGTTACCCGATGTACACCACGAGGAGGTTGTACAGTCGCCCCATTTTCCTGTTAACACAGATGAGTTCGGCGTTTGAAGTTGTTCACGGTTGTCAAAAGAGTTGCACGTGGAATACTGTCGAAAGCTATTTGTATCTTTTGAAACGAAGTTAAACAGTTTAAGTACAATTTAAATCGGCTAGTAAAATCGGCTAGTATTATCGGTTTAAAATGTAGACCGATATTAGGTTTTACTGGCCGATTTCAATTCTAAAGTTTATACCAATAATTTTCAAAACCGACCGTGCAACCTCCTCGTGGTGTATAACGGGTAACGTTAATGCCGACGATAAAATGTTGTTCCTTTACGTCAATGGTAAAAAATCATTGGTTTCAATCCTCCTCCATAAAATACCAGAAAAAAATAACTTATCGAGAAAAAATCGAATTTCACCATTTGCAGCGCCATCTATCGCAAATCGAAAAAAAATGTTCAGACAAAACTTACTTATTTTTATGCGTAGAATCCAAATATAAAACAAAAAGTGGGGGTCCGTATTTAAAATTTCAAAGTTACACCCCTCCCCGACCCCGTGGGGGTGAAGGGAGGAGAAATTATTACAGCATCGGGTGGCCCCCTCAAAACCTATACACTTTTGTTTGAAATATTTTCTTGTCTGATGCATATTTTTCGAGATATTCCAGTGGATTATTTAAAATGGGTCACCCGGTATGTTTGAAATGGTGTCATGTAACCTGCGATATAAACATGAAAAATAATTCAGGAGTATTTTACTGTGAGTTATGTCTACTTTACAAAACTAACAATTAATACCTAAATTTTTCAAATATCTCTTTTTATCTTTTTGCCAGTAAAGGCTCGTAAATAGTTTGTGCGAAACTAATATAGAATATTATAATATTAAATATAATTTTTTTAATTACTTTGTCTTACTCCATTAACTACACTCATCTTCTTTAATGTGTTTTTTTTTTGTTATTTCTCTTCTTTAATCTTGTTATGTTATTTATTATCTTTAGAAAATTATAAGTAAACATTTTCTCTTAGCAATTCTAATATAATTATGTGGCCCGCAACCCCGTCCGTGTCTTCAATTTCAACTCTCAGTATACAATGCAAATTCGAATTTAGTTATTTCTTTAAAAGACTAATTTGATGGATATTGATATTGATAAATAAGACACAATATAAATTAAACGATATTTATATCAACGAAATGGAACAATATTTTATTACATTTACCATGAGACATATATTTCAATTACTTATTCAAAGCCAACTAAAAACTATTATGTTGTCATAATTCAACATAATTTAGATTGTCTACTCAATATCTCTATAAAATAGTAAGTAAACATCCTCCCTAAATACCCCTAATATAATGTTGATGTCAGATACCCCGTAGGAGACATGCATTTTAACCCTTAGTGGAATTTGACAAATTGAAATTTCATTATTTTTTAAAAGAGCTAATTTAAATTGTCTCCTCAATTTCTCTATAAAATAGTAAGTAAACACCCTCCCTAAATAACCCTTATATAATGTTGATGTCAGATACCCCGTAGGAGACTTGCATTTTAACCCTTAGTCTAACTCTGCAAATTTAAATTTCATTATTATTTAAAAAAGGTAATTTAAATTGTTTCCTCAGTTTCTCTACCAAATAGTAAGTAAACACCCTCCCTAAATAACCCTTATATAATGTTGATGTCAGGTACCCCGTAGGAGACTTGCATTTTAACCCTTAGTATAACAAGAGTGCAAATTTAATTTTCTTAATTTTTTTAAAGAGCTACTCTAAATTATCTACTCAATATCTCTATGAAAGGGAAAGTAAACGCCCTCCCCGAACAACTCTTGTGTGATGCTGTTGCCTGCTACCCCGTAGAACAGGTGAGTTTCATCCCTTATGTTGTAACTTATTATATGTTACTAAGGCGATTAAGCAAATGAGTGTCAGAGTTTTACAACTCTGGACGGTTATAGGTGTCATTTACTACCCTATTGGCTGTTATTTTACCCCAAAGTATTGTGTTATTTAAAGATTTTCCATTAAAAATAATCGGCTGTGACTTTATTAAACTGTACGACCATATCATTTCGTCGCTGAGCGACGCATCGCTAAGTTCACGCCGATAATTTAAATTACTTATTGACCAGTGCTAAGATAATTTATTAATGTTTGAAATTAGTAGTGTAATATTTGAGTTAAAAAATAGCTGCCGAAGCATGTATTACATATTACTGAGGACAATTCTTTTATCATATGTTGCAATAGTTTAGACTGATTTGCATCCGGAAAAGCAACAGTTCGTATTAGATTTTCGTTATAAAAACAGGTACTTTTTCTACACAAACATGTACAATAAATGAAACAGTTCCAACAAGAGTAGTTATTTTTTTACCGCTAGTCGGCGCTTGTTCTTTACTTGGGAAGGTCGCTGTAATTGGTTTGCGCGCAGCATTTGCGAACGTTTAATTTTGGTTTGTGCCTTGGCTGGTATTAATGATTCGGAAGTTTGTCGCTTGCATGTTTGGTTTAGTTTGATATTTGGTTTGTTGGTGTTTGTTACCGACCGCTGTAGTCAGCAGTGGTTAGACGAAATAATTAGTTCTACTGATCGATAGATGGATGTGATGGGGTAATGATTGATATTTCTTAATTTAAGTATTAAGCCCTAGAAGTTGCATGTAAAATTTTAGCGAAATCAAATATATCGTTATTAATGAACATAGTAAAGGTAAATTGTCTATTGTTTTATTTTACTGCTTTTTGTTCATAATTTCTATTTCAGGTTCATCAATCAACAAATGTCGTTATGTATGTTTTTTTCTAATGTTTCCAGCTATTCATTGTAATTAATACATTGTTTTTATGTTTATAGGAACAGCACGGGACTTGCAACCATTTAATGCGGCCCCAGCATTATCGTGGAACAGCTGGTGTTCTTACCAGCGTCATCGAAGCTGCCGCCATCCTGGACATCATCGTCGGTGCCTAGTATAATTATCTTGGAGCCACCATCGTAGACAAGATCAACGAAACTTGTATCATCATCTGAGACCAACTGAAATTCTTATCTGCGTCGTCGGACATCGTCAACTGAGTCATCGTCTTCTCTTGCAACATCTCAGAAGCTTGACAGCAACATCAGCAATGCCGATATCGAACAGCAAGTCCGCTGCTCGCAACATCATTGTAAGAAAATTATTATTTCAAAATTATTTGGGTAAAAGTGAAAAACAATAATAAATATGTTTTGTCTTAAATTTATAATTTACAATAACTATCGTTTAAGAACTAATAATAACTTATTAAGGGTGATTAACTATATTTTTCATTGTCAAAACTTTCTGGAATTATTTCAGAGTAAAATATTTGAAATAAAAGATGGATATAAATAAATTTGTATCACTTTTGTTTCATGTATTTTTCTCTACTATAATTTATGACCGGTTCAAAGTAGGAATATAAAGTTAATCACTGTTATTATATTTTGTAAATTAAGATTGTTTCTAATATTAAAATATGTGATTCAAAAGTTCTTTTTACAATATTTAAATAAATTGTATTTTAAAAATTGACAAAATTTATATTTAATCATTTAAATGATTACATAATTGTATTTCAAAGAGAATATACTTATAAAGAGAAAATAGTTTGAATGATTAGTATTGCAATATTTTTCGTCTTCTTTGGAAGTGTGTAGGTTTAAAAAATACAAAAATAACTCATAACTAATTATGATAAACGAAAATAAAAAGTAATTATTTGGTAAACAAATAATAATAATAAAGGAAATTTATTTAAAACTAATTAACACTGTATCACAACTTAAACACTAATTATTAATACACATACACTTATATTGGAGGAGGTGGCCCAGTGGTATCGTGGTATCCTCAGAACCCTGGTTCGATTCCCACTGCTGACAAACATTTTCACTATATTAATACTACTCCTGTGGCTTCCCTCCACTAACATATTTGGGGGCCGTGATTTGACGGCTGGTAACTGCACTTCACGCGCAAAAATACATCACTTATCGAGATCTGCTTCGGCAAAGTACCACACCCAGAAATGGGTGGAAGGCGTGATGATATATTTGTATTTATTTATATTTATATATACTAATATTATTTATATCAAGTTCATAAGAACTATTATTTATTATCACGATATATTTATCTAATCGAGTCTGAAGTCAACTATCAACTGTCCTTGGAGCAGTCAAGCGCTCGCTTTTATACAAAAGTCCGACATACTCGATCCGTCTAGAACGTTCCAGAATCTTCTTGAAGTTGCGCGTCCTAATCAGCGCGCTATGATTCATGCGTCCGACCGAGCTCGGTACGACCAAGGAGTTATAAGGAGAGAGCATATATGTTTCACCTTGTACCCAACCTTCAAATGACGTTTGATCGGACGTCATCTTGTTGTGACCAAAACATGTGTTTGTCATATGGTTCTTGTGGAGCTTATGTGAAATTTTTTGTTGTTTTACAGAGTTTTCAATGTAGAAAAAATGGTTAAAAAGACAGTTTTTGTTTTGTTATTGCCTGTAATTATTCTTATAATAATGAAGATGCTTTGCTTACCAGAATAATATAATAATTTATTGATAGTTTTGTGGTTATATTTGTGCGACTTTATATACTTTATTTGTGGATTATTGTGTGTACATTGAGATTTATATTTACAAAATTAACTTCTCGCGTGTTTATTGTTAATAATTATAGTTTCTTAACACTCCAGTGATCGGTGCAGTTATAAAAAGTCATACCGGACCCCTATTCTATAACTTATATCACCGGTGATACGCGTCACTGGGTGATATATTTTAGACTGCCATCTAGCGGATTATCTGCCGAACATGGCTATATGACGTCATACTTGGTGAAGACATATCACCTCCTAGAGAGGTGGTGTTATGTTTATATCACCGGTGATATTCTGACGTTTGAGTTTAGAGTAGCTGCTGACAAATTATATTTATGATAGTTGGACAATTTATTTTGTGTGAAATGATTTATTGTGAATTGTATTGTATTATTGAGCTGTTCATATAATTTTCATTTGTAAAATACATTCTTTTAAAATAAATCTGCTTAAAAAATATTAGATATTTGAAATGTAATGATGCTAATTATGCATTAACCTAAAAATATTTTAAGTGTTGAACAACATCAATTAACAAGTTAACTTTGAGTTATCATTTTAATGCATTTATTTGTATTTTATTAGACATGGCTCTCTTGTACGGTCAGTTAAGAATAGTAGAAACCTTAGACGACAAAGAGGCTGATCTGCCACTAGTTATTCTTCCCTCTGACCCCAACAATTTTACCCTGGCGAAATCCATGTGGCCGCTCATAAAATCTATTAATACATTTTTCAGCTTGGCAGTAACTTTCTCCGCTCGGTTAACCTCCATTTTCACAAATTCACATGTGTCAAAGTCGCTCTTTGTGTTTGTAAATAAAATTTAAATGCAATACCAACATAAATATACTTACCCGAAAACATAACGAAGGAAAAGTTACTAAAAATGTGACCTTCATCTATCACTGGTGAAAGGTGATATGACGTCAACAAAATATCACCGAAAATCGGTGTAAAGTTATAGAATAGGGGTCCCGGTGTGTGTAGCATTTGGATGTACAAATAGTTTTTCGAATAAATCGAAAGAATAACTGACTGTTGAATCTTCTGGCATCAAAATAACTTTTCATAGGTAATATCTATGGTCACTACAGCATTCGACTGCTGCTGTTGACAGTTACTGAACTATCTGTAGACACTACAGTCCTCTATTCAAAACATCATCCCTGTGATGGACAGACTGCTAGTACTCCAACTCAATTCAATCATACTCTCTCAAACGTGCTCTAGATTAACTAACTTAACTCGCTACCGTAACCACCTCTACACTAACCAAACACTATCCACCGCGACTTTACTCCTCAACTGACAAATATGAACTAACGGAAAAAATCTATTTACTGGAAAAGATCGGTCTTATTCCTTATATAAACCTTTATTAGTCTAACGTTCTGTAACAATTCGATAATTACAATGTACTACAGATGGATAGACATTTGTAGTTAGAGCGTACACTCAGATAAAAGCATTAATGTTACGTTATTGCAGGTTTTGACGGATAAATTAGTGAAAAGCACGTTCTAACTAAAGTTTATAAATATTATCTTGAACTATACAAGAATAGAAATATGCACTGCAAATACGATATTTATAATTTTATTTTTAATTTTACTATAAATAATCATTTTATTATTGCTATCTTTTGTTACAAACATATGTAAAATAACGGTAATATATGTATTATTTGTTTTTGAATACATTTCTGATAAAACGTGTAAATTATAATGTCTCTTTAATTAGCATTTACTTTTAAAACCGTAAATAAATATTTATCTTAATAAAAATACTCAACACAAAATAATATGTCACAGTCATATTTATTTCATCTCATTAATTTTATTAGTTAGCTCGTTTTTGCTTATGTCATCTCCTTTTATTTACGCAACTTGGTAATTATGTAATGTTTGATTGAATATTTATTAACCGAATCGGCGGATGGCTTACGTTAGTTACAGTTCATCGTTTGACAAGTAAAGTAGTATTGAGATGGTTAGATATTGTGTTAAGTGCCTGATAGAGTTTCGAGGATATTCAGGACAGGTTTAGAGGTGAGTCCTCCTTGCGTATGTGAGTTGAGTTGGTTGATGGTATTGTTGAGTTAGCGCAAGTGTGAGCGCTTGTTACGGCTGTGGCCGTGTGTGGTCATATGGAGATCCGTGGTTGGCTCCCAACGTACAGCGAGCAGCTTTGTGCTGTAGCGGAGCCGTGACTGGCCGCCAACGTGCAGCGAGCAGCTTTGGGCTGTAGCGGAGCCCTAGTCAGGCCGCCAACGTGCAGCGAGCAGCCTTGTGAGCTGTAGTAACCCTAACCCGGCTACCAACGAGATACGAAAGGTTAGCGAATGTTGTGTGACTTGGCCAAGTATGTGAATGTTATATGACCTGGTCAGTTTGACCTGTGGAGTACTTGTTGTGGAGTAGTTGAGATGAATGATTGGAGGTGTGTTCTCACTGAGCTTTAATGCTTATTTAGTATATTCTTTCCAGATGCTAAACCGTGAATAGATATCTTAGGGCTTTCGTAGGACAGGTATTCTCTCAGTATATTTGGGCTGCATTTTATGTAAGTACGGTTATATAGATTAAGTATAAATATCGCCGCTACGATTCTTTCGTTTGTAATCACCTATCGTAACAATTCAGAAGTGGGATTAGGACAACGTGTTAAGTTGCATAGCGAATATCAGGAATCGGTGAGGTAACGCGAGTGTATGATTAGGAACAGCATCTTTAATGTAAGGACTCTGGACATTGGGAATTCTGAGTTGGCTGGAATATGTATCTACAAAAATAGGATTGAGAACGTGAATTACAACTTTAGTAAATCGACACTTAATAGTCATAGACGAACTCTGCTGTGTGATAACTCGTCGAGGGACGCATAGGACAATAAGATTCTGCAAATGATCGACGATGTAAGGCGAATTAAGAGGAAATTAACAACATTCGATCAAGTATCCAGGACAATTAAAAACGCGTGAAGCAATTCACAATTTAACCGGGAGACTGCACGCAGGAAATACAGGAGTTATTACATAAATTAAAGGAGATGCATACACTTCGTAACAGGAATAAGTCAACGATTAGGTACCTAATTTGATCATCGCGAATAGTGGATGTATGGAAAACGTAGTACAGGAATTCAGATAGCATCGGATTATTTTGAAATCAGAAACGGAGTTATTAGAAGCGTTTTCACATCAAGATATAAACTACTACTTAAATCTACAGCAAATGACTCGTGCGAGTCGATGTTGGTGAAGTGTTTCTATTTACAAAATAGTGACCTTGAACATGGACATAAAAAGTATATTGAGAATGCGATATAATACAGCTTAGGATGAATCTCAGACATCAATATTTGTACTACTGCATTGGATTGTAGAACAAGAAGCAAAAGGATGTACGATCTCTCTTAATATAATTTGCGATGAAGTACGGAGGTACATACGAAACGAACTGAGAAACTATTTAAAGCTTGACAAAGATTTCAGTGATGAGAACATCTACGTAGATAATGAATGCATCATGAATTATGAAATCATTATATAAGGCACTATCAGCGTGATCAAGTTTACAAGAAAATAGTTTAATATTTGACTTGTCTGGATATCCAACGCACACCAAATAACACTGTCATGAGAGATATCGACGAATTCGTAAGACAAATATGGTAAACAACAGAACCGAGAGAACAGTAACATCAACATGTAATAAGACAAGAATTAGGATAAACAAACAGACATCGAGTTACGAGGCGCGTGCCACCAGGGTAAGAATCTACGATAACTAAATCTTTCTTGTCAGTGAATTGATGAGAGTGAACAGTTCACCTCAATTTGGATTCTTTTGAATTACTGTTACAGACGCGGAATTAAAATAAAACAAGTTATTGTGGAGTGCCACAGGAAAAAGAAAGGGGTAACGCGAGTGTATGAACAAAGGACAATGGAAACTTTGGACATTGGACATATTGTATATTGTATGGAGAGAACAGATGTTCATTCGTAAGACGGGAGTGTGAGACTAGATGAAGGAAGCGAGAACGTTAAAAACTTGAGATAGATGATAGCTACCGATGAAAATGTGTTCGTGTTACCCGACGTCTAACAGAGATATTTCCATTGAAAAAAAAAAGAAAAACTAACTGAGCTCTTGTGTGAGGATATAACTTGGATTACTACAAAGTTGGGACTGAAGTAAAGGAATGTTTAAGATTAGTAAAATCCTATTGAACGGAATCTCGAACGGGACCGGTCGAACCACAGTGAGCTAAGTGGAAACGGTGAGAGTGTAAAGCGAAAAGAATTTTGTGGGTACAAGTAGATCGAACTGAAACTCTCTCAACCAACAAGGATGACCTACATATCTCCGGATATGAATGCAGACAAGGGAGTAAAATAATGAAAATATATACACGAGCAAAGTTGGCATATATAGATATATTTGAAAATAAGGATTGAATGTGGAACAACGCAGCGAGTCGTCCGCTTTAAAACGTCGAGGAACGGACGGGATGCGTAGGAATAAGCACACGCACAGGATGCGAATTAGCCATGGCTGATCAGAGTTGTTTGCGTCGCACTAAGATAGTGAAATACTACCAACGGTAATAGTCATCAACTGCGATAGTACGAAGACATGATTGAAGAAAGGACTATCTAGAAGTAGGCAAAAAAGAAAATAAATAGAAAGGAGAGTCAGAGTGCGAAAATGTAAACGTAACAAGATGAAATATTGGAAAAGATCTTGATGAAAGTTAGAGATGACAAGTAATAAAGTTACTGAATAACTACACAGATTATTTTGATTTGCTGTGGAAAGAGAGAAAAATATGACAAAAATCTGTAGCGGGAATAACTTTTATAGAAGGATTTTAGATGACCACTCGACTGCTGACACAATTGACAAGGATATTACAAACTTGGAACTGGAATTCTAAACAGAATGACTTATATGAACATCTTAGACGAGAATCTGGCTCACGACTACAGCTAGCATTATGTACAATTCGAACGAGAAGACTGAGACACATTTAAATGCGAGCTAGACAGATCCGATAGGTTTTAAAATCAAAAGTAGTACAAGCTACAACTAGTTGAATAATCTGGTCGCCAAGTAATAAATAATAACACTCTTTCGAACTGGAGACGTTAGCAGTTATTAAAACATCAAACAAGTTTCTCGTTTATCTTCCAGGGATTGAGTTTAAGTTGATAACCGATTGTACGAGTGGGAAGCACAAAAGTGATCTATCACCTAGGATAGCACGTTCGTGATTGTACCTGCAAGAACTTTCTTTCACTGTAGAGTTTAGATCGAGGACACGTTTTGCATTCGCAGATTCAGGAGCCAGATTTAAATCGATAGTGAAGAGGCGCTGCTGCATACTCAAATGACTAATTTGGTGTTAACCATTTAATGGACAAAAATTGGAATCTAATTTTGAATGTTTTGTTAAAACCAACATACATACGAATTACAAGGGACTACTAAAGACTGTTGCATAACGGGCGGTAAGGTGTACAGAATCACAGTTAGCGATCATCAGTGAGTTGTACCAGGAGGAATGAAAAGAGTTATAGTTAAAATTGCATACAACGGTTTCGAGTATTCTTGATTACAAAAATCACTGGAAAAACTATGTGAAACTTACGACTTCTCTAAAATGCGACAGTATGTGAAGAAGCACGTAAAAGTGCTGGATATGATGTTTCTATATAAGAAAACTTTGGGGATTCAATAAGGATAATAACACAGATAGATAAACTCAGGACCTTTTCTAAAATCAACAATTGGCAATTTACATTTGAATGTTAACGAGGAAATATTCACCAAATTGAATCTATTGATAGAAATGTAAGACATAGCTGGAATCCAGGATCAGGGTCACTCCCGAATTGCGAGGTGGCAGAGGCAGCACTCCTGTCTGCCGAACTGCGAGAGGGCTGAGTCAGCGTTCCCGCCTGCTTGACAAATCTGGAGTTAGATATTGACACTCTACGTTCACACATTGATTACGCTAGACGTGTACTGATATAGCAATATAATCATTATTCTATTTAATTGTAGTTTAAAACTTTACAGAAATGAAAATTTACATTCGGAGCTTTGTTATAGAATTTGTTTGATGTGTTAACTCGCCTGCTGAAGATAAAGAACAAGAGAAACAACGAGAAAGGAAAAGCATCGGAAGAGTACAGAGAGTGAAACTTGACATTAATAATGAAACAAATTCAACCATTTACGGATATAAATAGGGAACTATGAACTACCAATATCTAATTGTTTATATCGAGTTGAGAAAGTTACTTCAATGATAGGCATGCAATCAAAGATATGCAAGGAAATTAAACAATGTTAAAGAAAACAGTATTGAAATATACTCGCAGTTACACTTGATAGTATAAAACGATAGATACAAGGACGTTAATATTCAGCTAGTTCGCAAACTGATACATCAGTTATAGATTCCCGAGAGATATGCGGTATCCTCGAGGACGAGGATTTAGTCAGGTTGGCCGAATGTCACAGTCATATTTATTTCATCTCATTAATTTTATTAGTTAGCTCGTTTTTGCTTATGTCATCTCCTTTTATTTACGCAACTTGGTAATTATGTAATGTTTGATTGAATATTTATTAACCGAATCGGCGGATGGCTTACGTTAGTTACAGTTCATCGTTTGACAAGTAAAGTAGTATTGAGATGGTTAGATATTGTGTTAAGTGCCTGATAGAGTTTCGAGGATATTCAGGACAGGTTTAGAGGTGAGTCCTCCTTGCGTATGTGAGTTGAGTTGGTTGATGGTATTGTTGAGTTAGCGCAAGTGTGAGCGCTTGTTACGGCTGTGGCCGTGTGTGGTCATATGGAGATCCGTGGTTGGCTCCCAACGTACAGCGAGCAGCTTTGTGCTGTAGCGGAGCCGTGACTGGCCGCCAACGTGCAGCGAGCAGCTTTGGGCTGTAGCGGAGCCCTAGTCAGGCCGCCAACGTGCAGCGAGCAGCCTTGTGAGCTGTAGTAACCCTAACCCGGCTACCAATGAGATACGAAAGGTTAGCGAATGTTGTGTGACTTGGCCAAGTATGTGAATGTTATATGACCTGGTCAGTTTGACCTGTGGAGTACTTGTTGTGGAGTAGTTGAGATGAATGATTGGGGGTGTGTTCTCGCTGAGCTTTAATGCTTATTTAGTATATTCTTTCCAGATGCTAAACCGTGAATAGATATCTTAGGGCTTTCGTAGGACAGGTATTCTCTCAGTATATTTGGGCTGCATTTTATGTAAGTACGGTTATATAGATTAAGTATAAATATCGCCGCTACGATTCTTTCGTTTGTAATCACCTATCGTAACAAATATTTCATCATTTAGGTCATTTATACATAATTACATTAAATTACTTTTACGAAAGACAGATGTACGGAGGAATTGCCATGGCCGTGTATGATAAAAATAAAAGTATGTATTATAACCAATTGCAAATATCACCCATCATTTTATCGAATTTATATAAAAATATTATTACATGTATTAGTTCTATTTAATAAATTTCTTTTAAAAGTAAATAAATATATCATCACGCCTTTTCCCTATTACTGGTATTGGCACTCTGCCGAAGCAGATCTCGGTAAATGATATATTTATGCGCGTTAAGTGCAGTTTCCAGCCGTCAAATCACGGCCCCCAAAGATGTTAGTGGTGAGGGAACCACAGGGATAATTTTAAATTGGTGAAAATGTTTTGTCGGCTGTGGAGATCGAACCAGGGTTAGGATCCACAGGCCGACTTGATACCACTGAGCCATTACCCCATAAAAGTAAAAGGTATAAAATATTATCTTTATTTATTTAAACTTAATTAAAAATGTAATTACAAATATACCAAGGAAATAAACAATAATATGTAGCAAATAATAGAATTATGTCATGAATCGTAAGAGCTAAAGCAAAATAAAAAATCACGTAAATGTACGATTATTTAGAATATGATGACCTCAACTAAATTGACTAGAAAATA
Source organism: Pterostichus madidus (assembly GCA_911728475.2). Lineage (NCBI taxonomy): Eukaryota > Metazoa > Arthropoda > Insecta > Coleoptera > Carabidae > Pterostichus > Pterostichus madidus. Next base: position 20,788,843 of record OU452311.1, on the reverse strand, counting down.
ATAAAATGAAACATTTATTGGAAACATTTTTTGATTTGGTGTTTGTTTCACCCGTTACCCGTAGTTGAAGCTGCCGGTGTCCGACATTTATCGCCAAGAATTTTCGGGGTCCAGAAAAAATAAATATTTAGCATCTATTCAAAAAATATGTCGAATAAGAGCTTCATTTTATTCATTTCTGGTCAATTTAATTAGAATATTTTTTATTAAGGCCCTCATATTCAAAATAATCATGCAATTGCTTATTGAAATCGTTGTGATTTTGAAATTGAAATTAAAATTAGTTTTCAAGATAAAATAATAATTCCGTCGTTTTGAATGATATCATTATACTTTATATTACATTAATTGATGATTATAATCAAGATAAATAAAAAAACTTTCATTATATGTATATTCCCTATTTAAAAAAATTGGATTTAGTTTTACATGGGATATATAGTTTAGTGGATTTGAGAATCCGTGTTCGATTCCCACAGCCGACTAACTTTTTTTCACATTCACATTACTCCTATGTTCTCCCTCCAATAACATATTGAACGGTCGTTATTTGACAGCTGGGAATCACACTTAACTCTCATAAATATATCACTTACCGAGATCTGCTTCGTCAGAGTGCTATACCCAGAAATGGGTATAAAGCGTGGTGATATATTTATATTTATTTATTCTAGATGAATCTAATACTGCAAATTATTTTATAATAATTTTATTTTAAAGTTAATTGTGGATTTATGTAAATAATGTTATACTGACGTAAAAATTAACGTTTCATTGTTTACAGTTTAAAATTATAATGAATATATAGTTTAGAGTTGTGTGAAGATAAATGTTTATAAACAGCACAATAATATTTTCTTCACACGGGACATTTTATTATACTAAATGTACATTTCGACTGCCATGCAGTCATCGTCAGAAGTACACTAACAAATGTGTACTACTGACGATGACTACATGGCAGTCGAAATATACATTTAGTATAATAACACTTCCGTTGTGAAGGAAATAATATTGTGTTGTTTATATTCAAATTAAAGTATGATTTTAATAGAATAAATATATAATTAAATATAAACTTACCTTATGTTATTTCTCTACACAAAATACACTGTCAACAACTAAACACTTCATAACTACTAAATATTAAAAATAATAATATTACAAGTACTAAATTGTAAATTATTTGAAATGTTATAGTATAAATTACTTTTTAAATTGAATAAATAAATAACAGCAGGTAAATAATACATTTTTTATTTTTTCAAGCTATCAGATCAACTTACAATAATTACAATGAATTTATCGGATTTTAGACAGTGGAAATTAAATATGAATTTTGATAAAATGGTGAAATATCAAAATTACTTTTAATAAAAAATGATTATGTAGATACCTATAACAACTGTATATTATATTACATCTACAACTATTTAAAAAATTTAATACATCAGGAGCGTACTGATTATAATGAATGAGGGTCTGTAATATTTTCTTACTAAAAATATTTGCCAATTCGCTCCTGGAATCATATGACATTTTCTTCTTTTTAGCGATATTTTGATGATGCAGCCATTTTATCAAAAAATAAAATATGAATGATAATGATTTTTATAGAACAAAATTCATTTGACTACTTTTTAGTACAAAAAAAATACTAATACAAACAAGGCAAACAATGTAGTCTAAAAGGAACATATCAATCCATTGAATGGTAATAAATAATGAATCTTCGATATCCTAAAAGAAATATATTTTCTACCGTTTAATAGGGAGAGGTATTTTACATGTACAGTTTTGAAAGGAATTCGAGATTTTCATGAGGGAAACAATTTGGAAGTAAGAGAGAGTTCAAGAGAGATCGAGGCTTATGATGACAAATAATGTTTAAGCTCGTTTACAATTTACTCGTGATCGTTAATAAGACGTGAACCGCCGAAGATCACAGGGTTTATAATATACACATTATCTGAGTCTGATATACGACGGTGGTGGGAGATCTCTTCTATTTCAAATAACTACAGATGTTTAACTGAAAATACATCAATAGTCGATTCCACATACATTAGATACACTACTAGAACGGTAATTAATGTTCATATTCATTCAAGTTATTTAAAACGTCATAATAATGAATATATAAAATATAGGTACTACGGATTTAAATGTGAGCTTCAGTTTTTCTGCTGCAATACTGGATCCAGTTGTATCTAATCTATGGTTCAATACCCTCATGTTCACGACTGGAAACTCTTTTCCTTTTAATTGTAATTACACGTTTGTCTCAAAACAAATGTAACGTGTGAATATAAAATAAAAAAGAATTTACAGGTGATGCGCGCACTTTCATTGATCATTTTATTGATGAGTATTTACTTAAAAATAAAAAATGCGGGTTGAAACGATGAACTTGTATGGGAATATGTAAATCTGAATAGTTTTTTTTTTTAACAAAATTATTTTCACGAGATATTTTGAATGCAAAACAATCGGCTGCGCGTATCATCTGTAATAAGATTTAACCAAACACTCTCCTTATTCTTTCGAAAATAATAACGTGTAATAATAAGCGTTACAATGAAAATTCGATGCGTCCTATTCTAAAACAAAGAGGTATATTAATATAACTATTTAACAATGTCTAATAATTAACTATCACATGTATGCAGACGCCGTTGAAATATAAAATGAGTCGCATGGGTTCAGTAAAATAGTAAATAGGAAAAATAGGACCGGGAAGAGAATGGATTTGGACAAACAGTAAAGAACAAAGCGAGATGTGGTAAAGCGCTGAAATTTCTAAGTACGTTAGGCGCCATACATGGGTTGTTGGCGTATTGGCCATTCCGAGAGGTCAATCGTATGATAATAATCATATACACAGTAGTAGATTTCAATATGTAAGGTAAGAAACATACCACAGTATTTTATACATTGATATTATTGAAGTTAATTTAATGATATGGAATAATTACCCTCGATTAAATAATATTTAGTGATAATGCCACAATGCATTCATTCTTAAATGGTAATTTACAATATTGCTCAGTGAAATCACTAACGGCGCGATCCTTTCATAAATAATATATTACACGCGAAATGCGAGACGGGAGCGAGACTTAGTCTATCACATACAACACCGTGCAGAATTGTCCATAGCGTGTTGCCTGCTCCATGTCATCGTCTCGAGATCAAAGCGTTTGAATTCACTATGAGTAATGGTATCATCGGTAATAGAGATCTGTGGATCTCTGTGTACTCAGTTCTCCGTCCTTCGCATCGACAGGAATCATATAAAATACTACGTAATGTAAGTACTACGGATGCTACCAGGTATCGCCGTTTCGCGGTTAAGTTACGGCGGGGCAGGGCGGGAGACGATCATATCAGTCTACAGCTAATACATAATCATATTTACATACATAAGTATATACTGTACAAATTCTACCATATCAGCAATATACACACTTATCTACTTGTCGTTGTGTCGCTTATTAACAACAAATCATCATTTATTATTTATATATTTATATTATGTATTCCGTATACTCGACCGGCCAGCCGATTCTCGATTAGAAAAATCACATCTATGGTGCGTCCAGAGCCGCATCTGAGTGATCCGTCACCATGGACAAGTCCTCGGCCACGTTATCGCCTGCTAGCCCGTACACTGACGGTTCCTGTTCCATGTCGTCATAATCGGCTACCGGGTGCTCGGGCATCTCGCGCTTGATGCTCGCTCCTCCTAGCTCCATGCTCGACACGCCATCGCCACTCAGTAAGTTTTCTTGTTTCACGTGTATACCCGTACCGTTCACTGGCAATCTTAAACACGAACAAAAAACAACACATGTGCATGCATTCTCAATGTGAAAAGTGTGAAATCTACCTGTGGTCGTTGGCACTGGGCGAATCGGGTCTCATGGTGAGCTTATCCGCCGATCGGGGCATTCCGATCCCGGCAGCGCCAAGCGGCATAAACGACAATCCGTTGTCCTCCATCAGGCCGGCCTGCGCACAGTCATCATGCGATAAACGTGAGTCCGGGTGGCTTCCGAATGCTCGTCGGGCAAGTGCTTCGATATGTACCTGCAAGTTTGCGCTCACTGCGTCGCCATAAATAGTTGGACTGTGCGTCAGAGTCGGGCTCTTGGAACTCGCACCTCTGTCAAAAACACACAACACCGCTATCAGTATATATTCCACCCATCTCCCATCATCTTTAATTTAAACATTCACATAAATACAGTGAAGATTTGGAGGAATTATAATAAATTTAATAATATTAATATATAAAAAAGAGATTTCGAAAAAAAATACGTTACCTTTACATATGGAAATACAAACCTATCGTTGCCATCTTGGATTTTTGAGATTATAATTGAAAAAGGGAATTAGAAAAGGGGTTCAAATTCTAATTTTGCGAAGCTTCGTTCCTGTATCACACTGTACTACCTGCATATGATGACCACTTCGACTGGAATTCTGACTGACTGACCGACTTATGAAATTGACTGACTATATGTCTGACTAACTCAAAAACGAGTAAAGAGAGATCTTTAAAAAATATTGAAAAATAAATTGAAAATATTTCGTGCGTACAGGAACTCGTATTAACCAACAATACAGAGAGAGACTGCATATTGATGTAGCATAGCGTTCTACAAACTACAAGTTTAAAGTGATAAAAATTGAGAAAAGAAGTAATACTAAGAAGATAGTGAGAGTTAGTGATGAAGGTATTAGTAGAAACAACAAAGGGTGAGAACAGTAACAGTATCGGAGGATTGATTTAGTAGTAGTTAGAACAATCGTTGTACCTGTGCCGATGAAATCAGGAAAGAGAGGTCGACGTATACGTAGCACGACGCACTGCACCACAGTTCAACAAGCATTCTACAGTCGCAACGCATCGCACCCACACGCGTGAAGCTCGCGGTAGCGGCCACTGGGCGCTGAACGCACTAACAAAGCCAAGCACTATTCGCTTAACGCCTACTGCAAGCCAAGCACGACGAGTTTACACCGACGATGGCAGTTGGCAGGACATAGATAGGATCGACATTGAGGTACGACGCATTAAATCAATGCACGCACAATTTGTACGCCTCACATTCTTCATTACTTACTAGACATGACTGAAGATTATTCAACAACAATTTCTAACGAAGAATGTTTGGTGTAAATTTTGTGACGAGATTTCGTTGGAATCCAAGCAAGCAAGCAAACGAATAAAGCACGAATAGGTTGGTAATTACTTTCTTTCAAGAGTTTAATTTTAACAGAAGATTTCAAATTAATATTTGAAATCAAAGAAAGAAATAATTGTCCGTGCAATAACTCGATGTTTGATAGATGTTTCTTCAAAATAATTGGATAGTTCGATTGAAGATACATCTGTAACGAGTTAGCAGTTAGCGAAAGCAGAAGCACAGAGAGGTAGTGACTAGTGGATAGTGGGGTTGTTTGGAGATAGAGCAGATTCACAATATGACATGAACTGATTTATGTTCTAGTCTTACTGTAAAGTTGCAGCGGAAGATGGTATGCATTTGGTTTGCGGGCGGTAAGAGCGGGCGGGCGAGCGCGCGACGCTGAGCTTTATCGCTAAAGAAGTCAAGTCGGTGCTTACTGTGCCGAGCTGGACAAGTGGGGTGGAGTGGGTGATGGGGTGGGGTCATATTTCCGTGGCCGACCACGAGAAAGATGGCGGCGCTTGACAAACTCGGCGTCGTCCACCATCCAGAATGAGCCAAAGTCGTCCTCGTAGCGCACAAAACACTTGTGCAGCGACAGATTGGTGCGGATCGCATTCTGTACACACGACCAAGACCCACCAAGAAAGAGAAAGATGATAAAAAAGAGAAAAAACAAAACTATTTAAAGTGAGAATCATTGCGTAATTGTGTCGATTTCATCACAATGAGAAATGGTTGGTGCGCTCGCGAACGTAACGTGAACTGGAGAGTTTTGGCTCTGGCTGGGCACGGATCAGATTGGTTCGGTGTGATACCTCGTGCTCGTGGTACTGCGTACTGGTCGTCGTAGTGTTAGTCGCCTGCAAGCCCCATGCTGTTATACCACTGGAGTCACCGTGTGTACCGCTCCGTTCTGCATACGCGATATACCTCATCCACACAGATACTCGTACACAAAACCCATACCATACGGATACATAACTACACTCTACTACAAATACAAGTATATATAGGTAAGTAAAAAAGTCTCACAAACACGCACTCATCACATCACATCACGCAAGCCACAACAAGACAGGAAATATATAAAAAGTAGCGTGACTATATATATAATAAGTAAATAGAAATACGAGTAAAAAGAGTAAAAAACAGACAGAGATATAAGAGATGTATAAAACCACACCACATACAATTGCACAATATAATATAAAATAGTAATAAGTAATGTGATAAATGTATAAAAGTAGTAAATATATAGAGAGCGTATTTATATATATAATGGAGTAAATGGTAGGACAAAAGAGACAAGAGAGAATGAGAATTGAATAAGAATCGTCGGCGCGACGTCGGCCGGCGGGCCTTGTGACGTACCCGGCCCCAGAGGCAACCTGGGCTAGCCCGGCCCCGATGGCTGCAGCCCCAGCTCCCGACGAGCATCGTTGCGGACGCCGTTTGTAAAACTCCACCTCGTCGACTGTCCACACGGCACCCTTAACGTTCTCCACGCGCATGAAACATTTGTGGAGAGACAGGTTGTGTCGCACTGCGTTCTACCAAACAAATCATATACACAAATCAAACCAACGGTACGCCTTAATAGTCCCGATTCGAACGGGGAACGGATTCGAAATCGAATTCAATGCATGCAAAGCAAAACGTAAAACGTCATCACACCAACCACCTACATCTACATGTTACACGTTACTCTGGTCAACGTCCAGCTGTGATATCAGATATCACCTTTTCGGACCAGACTCGATATTCCTGAAAATGACAATACATAATGAAACGCTACCGCTACCTAGAAGCAAGAACCGGTACCGGTCATGTGTTCGCATGTCCTGTGCTGTGTATCGCTGAAGCGCATCATGTTACAGTAAACTTTACTCAAAACAGGTATCAAATCAAAGCAAATATACGAGTACACTTGTATATTTTATGTTGCACAAGGCAAGTGTTCATGTTTTTCACATTTTATTAGTGTTTGGGCACTCTAATTTCAATGAAAATAGTTTAAGTATGAATTGTGTTTACAATACCTTCCATGTGGCCGCATTCCTACGGAAGTAGCAGAATGTATTTTGGAACCAGTTATAAATTTCGTTTAATGTGAGTTGTTTATCTGGTGACTCAATGATGGACTGAAAATGCAGAGAACACACAGATGAGAAACTATAGTTTACGTGGAGGCAGTGCTGTATCGCATTCCAGTTGCAGGACGTGCAATTTCTTATTACCTGTCTGATAAGCGAAGCATAAGTAAATGGTGGCCGAACGTCTGCATTCTTGTAAAACTCACGATTCCTCTGAATTTCTGTAAAAATACGCGCCAATCACTAACTTAGACAATATTTTCTTCGAGTAAAGTAGTTATGATACAACGTTTTATATGATAGGATTTTATCTCATTTAAGTTAATAAACTAATCAATTTTGCTTGTAGATACCTTTGTCCATAATACGACCCTGTTCATCAAAAGAAAAAAAAGATAAAAATGAACCAAAATTCCCAAAGCAATTTAGATATTATTTTAATAATATTGTCAATATTTTATTTTTGTATTATTTTAATGAAAACACATATTAATTATAACAATGTTTAATGTAGTTTTGTGAGTTGAGTTGAAATGAAACAAGTCAAAATGCAGTTTTTATTTATTGCATGACAGTGAGCAGAAAATTGTGTAAAGTCGTCGGAACATGGGTAACACCGCGATTGAGGCCGTATTGATGAAACAGAGTACAGGGTTCAGGTACTCGTACAACGTACAAGCCACATGTTATTATTTACCTTGTTGGACATCGAGTCCGGCTCGCTCCAGCATATACGGCAATCCTGTCAGCCGCACGGCAAACAGAAAACAAACGTACATACAAAACATACAACTCGCACACACTCTAACGAGTAACATCTCTGTCGCGTGTGTGTGTTACATTTACAGCTATCTTAACTGATGAAGCAATCTCGGCTTTTTTAATCAAAACTTTGCTGGGAAACATGTTGCTGATCAATGATCATTGATCATATTTTTAATTGACAAGTTGAAAATGTTTTTGTTGAAATTGAAAGTCATATTAATTTTTTACTAAGTGTGATAAAACAAAACTGAAATGAAATGAAAAAAAAGGAAGAACAATTAATCATGCCCGTAAACACAAGCATATAATATATAGATAGTTACAGTTAATTCGTTGTTTAAATTGGGAGTTTGTCTATGTTTTTATAGTTTAAATATACGAGATCTACAGTTTTTTTTTTTGTTAAGTATCCAAATATTTTCTATTTATATTCAATTTAATTATTCATTAAAATAATTTCATGAAAAGAAAAAATAAATGTAAAATATAAACTATATATTAGATGTACATACTCGTAGTGGTCATGATTGTTACCTATAAATTTAATTAGTAAGAATACTCGCTCATTCTATTAACACTCATGTCTTATCAGTGGTGCCATCAGGATGTTTGTTTACAAGGAGCGATACAGAATTATTTTATGTTTCTATCACAAATATCCCGCCATTTTAAGCAGATATCTTATTTCGCTCGTTTTAGAGGTGGACAACCTAGACATTTACCGGGGCGGAAAATCTAAAGGGCGGCATTTTGACTGCGAATGTGACAAAATATTGATATACTCAAATAATTGAAATTTATACTTGTCGATTTTTATCTTTGACTATTTACATTTCGAATGAATTGTTTTTGCCTAAAAGCTAAAAAATATATTTGTAATCCTTAATTCTGAAGAAAACAATCATAAAACAGCGGCATGTTTAATTAAATAATAAAAAAGGCTAGGAATTATGTCGCGCACCGCATAGAATAGAACATGCACCGGGTTAACAAATTATAACTAGGTATAGTACCACTAGAGTATGAAAGTTGATGTTTAAATTATTTTATGGTTGTGGTTTCTTTTCAAAGGCTTGCGTTATGATTTTTTTTAAAGAAATATGCCCTTTATGTATTTTGCTATGAAGAACTAGAATTGTAAAAAACTCAAAGATGGGTCATTGTAGTACCTACAAAACATCAAAATAACAAATATTTACAATTTTAATAGAAATTTTTGAATTAACTTGATTATAATTGTGATACAATATTTTACATATTTAAATCGTATTTGGGACCGTCACGTGCTTCTTCTTCAAAATCACTTGGCACCCACGGTCGTCACATTCAGATATTAAGAATATTTTACGAAAAATACTCAAATATTTGTCACAAGTTATCACTTGAATGATAACTAAGGATATGATAATTATATTTCAGTAGTTTAGGGTTTATACTATGTATATTTCATAGCAGTTCTAAGAAATTATTGATAGTTACTAAATACTTAACTGTATGAAAATTTTTAATACATCCCCGTATTGTTATTCGGGCATTATAACTATATTGCAGTGACCCATCTATTTTAAGCCAGACATGCTGTTTTTCTGGAATTTTTAAATACAACATTTGACTGGGTACTGGGTACCTAAAACAGAGCCTTGATCCCTCCTGGTTTTCGAAAAAAAAAACACAATAATGGTATAATTTAAACGTCAACTTTCATACGCTAGTGGTACTATACAAGTCTTTTTTAATTTTACTGTTTTGTACTTGGCTGTTAATTTTATGTTACATAAATTTTTCTAAATATACGTTTTTATAATAATTTAAAACCAGAGCTGGGCATGATTTAAATCAAAAGGAATTATAAATTGATTTAAATCATATTTCTTGATTTAAATCAAGTGAATTAAGCCTTTTTAAAAAATTCGCAAATCAGGCTTGCGATTTAAGACCTTTAAAGAAAGTGATTTGAGCTTGTGAATTGTTCTAGAGCTGAATAAAGGCTTAAATCATTTTTCTGGGCTTAATTCAAATGAAAGGGCTTAAATCAATTGACAGAGCTTAATTCAATTGAAATGACTTAATTCAATTAAAAGAACACATAAATTTGTTATCGTGCGTTATAAATAATATTTTTTCATATTTAACGGTTTGTTTATTTTTTGAATTATATAACAGTACATTATTTTTGTTATAGAGATTGGCAATGCTGGTGTACGATTAAATGTTACATTTCTGGCTGTAGCTGTCGATGATCTGTGAATTGATTCGTAATTGTGTTACACTAAACATTTATTTCAAATTGCTAGCCATTTTGTATATTTTTACAAAGAAAATTAGTATTTCTGAAGACTCTTAGTCTATAGTAGTTTTAAAAGCGAAACTGTTACAATGCAATACAATGTAAACCCAGGTACAGATTTCATGTAAACGTGTCATTCATTTAATTACATTTTTTGATGATGTAATTCAATCCTTTGAATAAGTCTACTTAAATTAGTTTTCATTCGGTTGTGCTCATATCTTTGGCATATTGCAATGCACCTAGTATTTTTCTAAAATAAATATTAAATAAATTGATAATATTTCTAAATGTGATTTAAGCCCCAAGCCCCAAGCCTCAAGCCCCAATTCACAAAAAGGCTTGTGATTTACAATTCACATAAATAAAGCACAAATCACTTTGATTTGCAAATTAATTCACTTTGAAAATGAAGTGGAATTGTGAATTGTCACAAAAAAATAATTGTTTGATTTGTGAATTGTGATTTAATTCCTTTTGTTCGTGATTTTGCCCAGCTCTGTTTAAAACCATTTGATTTTTATTTAAAATGAAAGATATGTATTTTTAAAATAAATATATATATATATATATATATATATATATATATATATATATATATATATATATATATATATATTTAACGGGGTGGCAGGACGCTGTTGCAATTTGATAAGTTTACCGAGAGCTACTATGGCAGACTCCTAATAATGGATAAAAGGCGTAATGATTAGAGATGAGCATTTCGGATCTTTTGACTTAGCGGGATCAGCGGATCTCGATCATGAAAAAGATCCGGCTCACTGCTCGGCTCTTCGAGACCCGGTACACTTTATAAATCCTTCTGAGCTTATTATATAATGAATTCCCATAAAATTAGCTCAATATGGAAATATTTTACTGACAATGATGTAAAATGTGAATATTGTTTCCAAATTATAAATGAACGAAAAAGGAACAGATTAAAGAGCAAAAAAAATCTGAAATATTAATAAACTCTATTGAAGAAGCTGTTGGCACTAGGTGAAACATTGTAGAATAAATTCAAAAATAACACTCGGTTTGTTTCACAAAATAAAAGAAAATTCTTTATTGTACAATTTCGGCTGTTAGGCCATCATCTGAAGAAATACAGAAAATTATTACAGGGACAGTGTATTTATACATCGATGGACGTGGATTTGCGTGGGAATTTGGAGATAATAGTATTCAAGAACGGAGAGTGAAAGCCGTCTAACTGTTCATTCATTAGGGGTGTATTTATAAAAAATGTAAAAGGATTCTCTTGAAACAATTTTATGCTCCCGGTTATATCAAGGATGCTAACACTGTTTACAGTAACCTTACTTACTTCAACCATACTAGTGAAAAGATTTCTTACGAACTCAAAAAACTAAATATTAACTCTGGTTTTTATAACAACAATAATTTGAAAAATCTACTGGTGAACAATAAAATTGTTTCAAAGGATCCATACAATTGTTCTGGTGTTTACAAAATTAACTGTAATAACTGTAATTTTATATATATAGGTCAAACTAGAAGGAATTTTCATACACGGTTTAAAGAACATATTAAAAGTTTCGAAAATTCAAAATTTAATTCCAATGTTGCAAAACATATGTTAGATTTTAGTCATACTTGTAACAAGAATAATTTATCAATTTTACATGTTGAAAGCAACTTTGCTAAATTGCTTCTCCTAGAAACCTACGAGATTAGGAAAGCCTAGTTTTATGATACACCCCTAATGAATGAACAGTTAGACAGCTTTAACTCTCCGTTCTTGAATACTATTATCCCCAAATTCCCACCCAAATCCACGTCCATCGATGTATAAATACACTGTCCCTGTAATAATTTTCTGTATTTCTTCTGATGATGGCCGAAATTGTACAATAAAGAATTTTCTTTTATTTTGTGAAACAAACCGAGTGTTATTTTTGAATTTATTCTGAAATATTATTTTTAAATAATAATTTGCCATAAAGTCTGAATAATCAGTATATTTTTTATTTTGTTTTGTACTTTGATTAATAATATAAATATGTTTTTGTGATATATTTAATTTGCCTAATTGAATTTAATTTCTGTTTTCAATCGAACTTTCTATCTTTCTATTTTGTAATTATTTATATTTAATTTTAAAATTTTGCTAAACTTATTTGATTTATTTTGACAAAGGTAGTTTACAGTTTATAATTTGTGATAATTTTTAACAGTGCCCGTCACTGCTTAGTCAAATCGGATTTATTCATATATTATCGGAAATAGGGACTTATAATTTTGACGTCATATGCAGCAGACCCGAAGCAAACCCCCTCCACACAATTTTGTGTGAAATAACAAATTTGGAAAAAGAGCGAGGTGACACCATGCCGAGTCGATCAACTGCTTTCTCCTTTCAGCACTTCTCTCCGCAGATCTCAACATTTGTTTGACGTTTAACGTTTGGATCACGTGATAAACGTCAAACTGTAAAGCTTTACTATGTTCGCTACATAACAAATTATTAAATTCTATTTTACTCACTAGGTGGCAATCGAAAAATTTGAATTGTATAAGTCCCTATTGACCGAGCTCTACGGAGTCGGAAGCATTCGGAGCATCTAGCAATGAAAACGGCGCGGCTCGCAGGTCTGCATCAGTCACAAAGCCGCGACCTGGATCTTTTTAATTTAGCGATCCATGTTACTTCGTTCACAGAACTGACCCGGCTCAATAGGCTATTCTACCAAAATTTGATTATTTTACATATTAATCTACGTACAAAAATAATTTTTAAATATTTTATTAAACGCCGTAATGTAGGAATAGCCAATTGAACGAATCGATCACGAACTACCCATCTCTAGTAATGATATATTTTGTGATCGATCACCCACTTGTCTCAGTTGCTTAACTGCTTTGAACGTCAGTGTTAGAAAAATAAAAATAATAAGTTAGCAAGTGTTGCATGTGACTTACCTCCTGCAAGGGATAGTGCAGACTTATCACTGATGCGTCGTCGTATAGGCCCGGGAAGGTTAGATGTGGGGGACTGGAGCACAGGAGATCGTACAGCAGCAGCAGCAGATACGAGCGCTGACATGGAAACTGGAGGCTGGGGAACCGACGCCGTGACCGGGCTGTTGACGAACGCAGGTACCTGAGACTGCGGAGCCGAACCCATCAGTTTACCACTCCCACTTAGCCCGGACTCGGTCTTCATCGGCTCAGGTGAACTCAACTGCTTGCTCATGTGCAGGTGGTGCATCATGGCTTGTAGTCGATCGCGTTCCTTCTGTAACTGCAGCTCTAACTGCGAGACCACCTGCATTTGAACTCGTGCTTGTGCCGTCGATCGGTCGTCCAGCGTGTGTTCTGTGTTCAGGTGCCTACCGACATGCAAGTTAACACGAAAACTTAGCATTTAACCGAAATTTGCGTTCATTTAGAAACGTTCAAATTGTTTTTCCTACAAATCAATAGAAACTATCGTGTTTGGTATCTAGGGATGTGGGTCATTTATTGTGACCGGAAAGGTTACTTATTTTGGTCACTTATTCATTACAAATGATCGGTAATTTTTTAAAATTACTACACATGTTTTTGGTATAAACTTACCTTCATTTAACTAAAATTTACAAAATCAAATACTGGTGAGATGCGAATGTGAAGTTGTGAATTATTAAAATTAATAAAATATAATTTTGTAAAATTATTAGTTTAAGTGTTATTTGTTTTTGAGTTTGTAATCGTAAAATTCTTAGAAATTCATACACTCGTTATTCGTTAGGGCAAATCAGTTACAGGGAACAAGTACCTACTCTTAACAAAAAGACTATAAAAACATTTCTTGGGACACGACACAACGCAAAAATAATATAGAAATAAAAAAGATGTTCGTTTATGCTTCATTAAAAAAAATACCGAGTAGTAAAAATTTTCTTCTATTACCCGGGTATCCGGTTCCGAGTAGAACCGGATTGAATTTTTAATCGGAGAATATTTACAAGATATATTTTTTTATAAAAAATACGAATGACAATGGTATTGTCTTTTATAATATATGTGACGTAAAGGGCTTTTGAACTAGAGTCGATTTTCGCGTCCCAAGTTTAGCAGGTAGTCGGGGTTCCGGAATATTTTTGCTGAATGCCCACTGGACGAAAGGCAATGCCTGCCGACTTCACAAGTACGTTGTGAAGAGTGAGCTTTTCGATTTCGCATTTCGCACACCTCGAAATACAATTCGCAACATGCCGGCGTTCGGCATTCGGAGTATAATTTGCATTTATACAGCTCGCCCTAATGGCGTTGCAATTAATATGTATGGCCGAGGCGGAGACGTGGCAATGCGACACTCTGACGATGCGGAGCAGAGAAGCCAGGGTACGGTCCGCAAACTGTCAAATTGCAATATTTCAGTCGCGCGATCACGGAAACCACAAAAGAAAGCCGAACTGAAATACAATTAACAGCTTTATCTACACAGAACCGGACTTTATTCATTCAACGCCAAAACAAATTAACTTAATATTATTGATGTTATTTACATATTCAAAAACGCTTCTTTTCTAAATTGTGTATTGTACTGGTAGAATGTTAACGACAAATGAAATATATATAATTAAACTATAAACAATCAATAATATTTTATTTTTATTGATACATTGTAGAATGGAAAATTGTTCTCAATTCAGAGCACGTGATTTAAATGTTATAGTGAAAACCATTGAATTGGAATACACTCGTACTTTTGATCAGTGTGGTTTTAATTTAATAATATCGAATTAAGAATAAATTCATTTAATTTTGGACAACAATTAAAATGATCAGGTGATATATGATTTACAAGTATAATCAAGCTTAAAAAAAAGATTTTATAAAAACTTTATATGTTTACAGAATAATTTATGTCACTTTTAGAAATATTCTTACGGGAAAATTTGTTTGGCGACAAAAGATAAACAATATTTAAATTTATAATTTTGTATGTTTAAGAAGTGGTTGAATATATTATACAAATGTAAAAGTATTTAAGAAGTTGAAAAAAGTTGAGTGCGGTCCTGGGAGGGGTCGCCTTGCAAAGGGCGCGCTCGGGCGCACATCGAATACAGGGGCGAGTCTCGCCCTTTCATTGAGAGCGGCGGCTGTCTTCGGCGCTTTCTTATCCCGCCGTCGTCGTCGGTTTAAAAACGTTAATTACGCGTTGTTTAATTAATATGCAAGCGTTTGATCGCGGAGTCGCGGACCCTAAATGTTAATCCCGTGACATGACTTTATTGCTTTCTTTAGTCCGTCACTAATCACAGTCAAGCCACAGCATTGGCGTTGGAGATGGCACGACAGAAATTCAACAAAATAAATGAATAACTGTTGACTTACTTGATGAAGGCCTGTAGGTCGTCGCAGATGATTTCGCAGCCTGGCCACTTGCAGACGCCGTGGCCGTAGAGGTGGTGTACTTTGTCGACACTACTGCTGCCATCTTGGAGCTTGTCGTCACATGAGGTTGGGTCATCACGGGATGATCGATTCATACCTAAACAATGAAATAATCACACCGGAATATTATACTATAAATACATATATCATTCTATTTATTTAAATAATAAAATATTCTAAATTTCAATTGTAATGAGTAATGAGAACTTTCTTAAAACAAAATTTAGTTTTTCAATTAATTTATCTTGCACACGATGAATTGTAGGTATCGAAAAATCTGTTTTGTTATATCGTAGAAACGTTAAGTTGATACCTCATGAAAATGTTGTCTGCGTGTCTACAGTTTCATTATGTAATTTTTTATTTTATTTTATTTGGTTTCATTTGTCTAAACAGCTAAGGGTGAAGTTCGGCTGGAGATTATTCTACCACCTAATCTTTACAACCATACCCTGGGCGAGATTCGAACCCACGACAAACGACGTCTAGTGACCAAGCAATCGTTGCGTTAACTACTGATCTACCATGACCGGTTATTTTGTTTCGTTTAGCAAATAACAAAAAAAAACATTAGTATCAAATTAAATTAAATTAGATCATTGATCTTTAAAAAAATTAAGACGTGCACAGGTTTCAAATCACATATTAAACAAGTGTCATTATGTACAAACCTACTAGCTTGTTGGAGGGATCAATTTTTATGTGTATGAATTTTAGCACGTCATAACTACTGATTTCAAAGGTATCATATTTTTAATGTTTTATATATAAAAAATTATTTAATCATTTGCCTATATTTTTTTAAATTTTTATATGAGAATATTTTTCACACAATGTAGTGTAAAGGTATAATCAAATCTGTATGATTTGTTCAGCAGATGATAGAAGTTTATTGTTATACAAAAAGTGACTGTCATAACTCTAATTCAAATGCATTTATAAACATTTTTTTTTATGACACAACATCCAACAGAACAATCATACAGATGTAATATTAGCTAAATGTAATGACATTTGTTTAGTGCAGTGCTTTTCAAACTCTTCGGAGCCAAAACCCCTATGGAGGAAAAAAATCACAAATACATTTTGTCGCGACCCCTCTTACTTTTTATATGACTAAAATTGCAGTTTGTAAAAGGTTGATTTAATAATTACATTACAAATATAGAACCACGATTTTAGAAATTAGGAACTTTGATATGTTGGAATAATAGTTTGAATAATTAATTGTATTTTACTATCAAGCTTGTAATAAACTCTTTGATGATCAGTTGCGCTGCCGTTACTTACATTTTTATAATACATAAAATGAACAAGATCTTGTTGAGATGAACTATCAAATCAAACATTCGATTTAATGTTATCATTTAAGTAATCCTTAAAATTTAAGTGAAAGTGTAGAACTGGATAGATTTTTGGAAACATATTTTTAAAAATTTGTAAATAGCATCCGAGGTCCTCCCCACAAATGTCTTCGCGACTCACAGTTTGAAAACCTCTGGTTTAATGTTTAATGAAATTGCGTACCATTTATGTCTGACTGCGCTTTTTGTACAACGGAATGATGTGAGTCTGTATTGGATTCTTTCCACGGGCTGAGGACATCACGCGAAGTGAGTCCAGCGACTGCTGCAGCTGCAACACCAACAGTCAACGCTATCAACATTAGCATGAGGTAGTTTGTACGCCGTGCGTAACGTCAGTGATGATGGGTGCTCCGCTCGCTTGCTACATTCAAGGTCGCCGAGTCACGTGTAGCAAAACTTGAGGCAGGCGGAGTCGTCGAGCGGTCGTTCCCGAGGCAGATTTCAGGATGGGAAAAGAAGGTACGGGATGTATAATGAGCAAGTGCCATAGTTTTATCTACACGTGAACGCCTAACGTCGAGCGAAGTGGAACACCCATCGAATTCTTCTGGATCAGGAAATACATTCCATTCCGTTTTTACATGCGTGTTGTACAGCTCTTCGAATCGAACTGCAACTATCTTATGACAACTATGTGCTCACAATTGTGGCATTGCCCAATACAGGTGGAAGATAAGATAAACACGACAGCCAAAAACAATCTGCTCTTCATTTAAATGTTTTAAACCAAGAAGAGATTTACTCGACGTAAATAATAATTTCATGAAAATTAATAAGATCTAAATTTCAGATAATTAAAGTATAACTAATAAAAGTTTCCTTATTAAAATAAATACAGGTTGATTTATATGAGTGTACGAATCTTTAATAGTTTGTTGGGGAAATTATTTTGAGTATATATCAAATATAGGCCCTATTTACGCAACTATAAGAAATATTGGAATAACGAGTTTAATGACAAGTTACTGTTGAGAAACAAAATAAAACAATAGAAAATTATGCACAAACTGTTTTAATCTGACATTTTTTAGTATACTTAATTAGTTGTTGGAAGAGAATGAATCGTTTTATTGCAGCCGAATATTCAGATGTGGTTTATCTTTACAGAGCTCACTTTGAATATTTGTTGTAAATTATTTTAATTTGTTTCTCAACTTGTTATCAAACTCTTATATTTACTATACCACCAATAAAACTTTTTGTAATTCCCAACTAGATAGAATAGAGCCTATATTTATGAAATTCTTGACTGGTGGTATCAGTGGTATCGAATTGAACTTTGAATTTGAGAACCTGAGTTCGATTCCCACAGCCGACAAACAATTTTCACAACACTAACAACTTTGGGAGCCGTGATTTGATGGCTGGTAACCGCACTTCACGCGCATAAATATATCACTTACCGAGATCTGCTACGGCAGAGCGCCACACCCAGTAATGGGTAAAAGGCGCGATGATATATTTATTTATATTTTATACTTTTCACTTGAAATGATCTTCCCCATAAACTGTTAAAGTTTGGACACTCGTTATAAATCAACCTATATAGTAGAAAAATAATTCTCTTCGTGGGTTAAAACGACAAATTGATAATGTCAGAAATTCATTGATGAAAAATTTGCAGGTTACTTTGGCTCACAGTGTAGATATCACTTAGCGTCAGAACGGACATGGGATGTATATTCACAGGATAGGACTATGGATACCTTAGTACGTACCTCACACTGGCCAGTCTCGACGACTCCTCTTCCTCAAATTTTACTTTTATTTATTCTCAAAATTCTTTAATAATTACTCATTACGTCATTACTAGATGCAAACAAAATTTATTTTCTACATTTACTTTAATTATTTCATATTTTTTTAAAAGTCATTGAATGTAGCAAATTTACTGCTTTCAAATAAAATTTCTTCTGTTATATCAAAAAAATCTTCTTATGAAATCTTGAATTTTCTATTAACTGCATTTACGTTAACATGGAATGTTTTAAAAGCAACAATGAAACTATTACAACAAATAAACAGCAAATAGAGTGAGATAGTTCTTGTTCAGTGGCGATGTTGTGGATCTTCCTACCTGCTCCTTGCGCTTGCGCTTGAGCTTGAGCTTGTGCTTGCACTTGAGCCTGCGCCA
The DNA here is from genome assembly GCA_911728475.2 of Pterostichus madidus. NCBI lineage: Eukaryota > Metazoa > Arthropoda > Insecta > Coleoptera > Carabidae > Pterostichus > Pterostichus madidus. Next base: position 20,769,590 of record OU452311.1, on the reverse strand, counting down.
GGATGATGGGTTGGATGCCCATGCCCTGATGCACTACATACTGGCGCTGCATAATTTGCAACTGCTGAATCAGCTGTTGTTGTTGTAACGCCAGTTGCTGAAGTGATCCCGACGCTTTTTTCTTGTCGCCGGATTGAAGAATGTGTGTTTGTTGTATTAAGTTTAACTGGATTTGTTCTTGTAGCTGTTGCATTGTTTGTTCTAGCTGCTTCTTGCCTATCTCTGCTAGATGATGTTGCTGTAAGGATAGGAACTAAAATAGAACATTTAGCGTATCACATTCATATAATAACATATTAATAAGAAAACTCCTTTTTCCAGAATCCGAGTTAGTCAAATACAATAATGAAAATAAAGAAAAATGTAAAATACTACCTAAATAATCTTAATTAATGCTATTTCTGTATACGAGTATATTTATACAAATATGAGAAAAAAGGCAAACATGATTTAGTTTAGTAAAAATTTGTTCTTCAACTTAAAAGAACGATAACTCAGGAGTACAACTTGTGATTAAAAAGAGGTGTATTCAGATGATTTTTTAAATTTTTACTTGATGTATCATCATCTGGTAAAAAGAATATGAAATAAGTTATCAAATTACAGAATGTAGAAAATTCGAAAAATGTTTAATAATGTTGCGGGCAAGTATTTTTTATTAAAGTGCTAATAAAGTGTGATCTGGGTTATACAGTGGCGCATCCAGGATTAATAATATTTATATTTGAAGAATAAAATTCAGTTTTTTTTTTATTTATAAAGCTCTAAATTACTTCAGTTGTGATACATTTGTATTTATTTTGTTAAAAACAAGTGTAAAGGTATGCGCACGTTCTACTGACGTAAAGTTTATTTGTTTAAAACGTAAGCGAAGCGAGTCTTACCAAGAACACGATCAATATTTAAATAAAGAATAATTAGTGTTAAAATCAAATATGACAGTTAGCATGAGTTCTAAGAACATAGGATTTGTTTGTTAATAGTCCGAGTTCACTTCAGCGAGCCATGTCATGGATACGTTCTAAAATAAAAAATAACTGGTAAATAATAATTTTGTTTCATTTGGAATTCTGTACCTTGTCTAAGCAATGTACATATTGTCTGAATTTTATATTTTCTAGTTTTTATTCTTCTGCTGTCCGCCTTGGCATCCTCTCTGGGTGCGCCACTATTATTAAATATTGTGTAATAAAAGCTGGATAATTCGTGCTTGTCTCACTTGGTGTTGGTGCTGGCTTTGCTGGAGGTACATGGAGTGCTGCTTCATGAGCGTCTGCAGCTGCGTGGGGGTCAGCACGTGCTGCTGCAGCAGCTGCTGCATGTGGTGCAGACTGGCGGACGGCGACGGCGATACCATCATCTGCGAAACGGGGGGAACCTGGGGCACCTGCGGTACCTGTGGCGACTGCGACACGGTGCCGGCGGCTGGAGTGGACGCGCCAGACGACTTGGGCGTCGTGGCCACGCCCACGTCCGGCGATGAAGGCATGCGCACCGGGGTAGATATAGGCGACATCGTGCCGCCGCCACCGCCTTCCACCATCCCTGGACTACTGCTGCCGGCATTGTTACCTAAGAGTATATCCCCAACACACATCATAATGCATATCCCAAATGTTGCCTGAACTGGATCACAAAATTTTAATTAATAACAAATATATGTATTTGATCTAGTTTTGGTGTTTATTTGTCGCGAGGATAGGAGATATGATATCGGTTAAATTAGTAAATAATTTCTATTTTATAAGACTACTTTAATGAGAGAAACAAGAATTTTTTTGGACCAGTGATTCTCAAAATACGGTGTGTAACTTTCTTATTTTAAATGGGAACCTATTACTTTTATTTGCTTATTTATTATATATTTGAGGCTACTGAACTTAGTATCCGTTGAAAAAATACTGAATCGAATAAAAAAATAGGTTTCCAATGAAAAGAAAAAAGTTGCAGCCATGTTTTGAGAACCACTGGTAAAAATAATTCTTGTTTCGCTCATTAAAGTAGTCTTATAAAATAAAAATTGTTTGCTAATTTAACAGACTTCGTAACTCTTATACTTCTCGAGATAGCAATGGTGCGCCACTGAAATTGAAAGTTTCATAACTTCGGTAACATACACTAAGGGTATGTATTATTTGTTACGCGGAACCTATGCTCATTTTTAGTACAACTGGATTCGCTTACTTTCCTATAAGAAATAAACAGTGTATGAGTAATTAACAATCTAAATTATACAAATAATATGTGAGAATCGAATCCGGATTCTCAAATCCACAGGTCGACTCGATCCCAGTCCACTATCTACCCCTATAAATTAAATTAAATTATTTTTTAATTAAACCGATTTATAATAATTTTCGTAATGCTTTCTATCCAATGGTACGAAAAATGTATGACTAGAAAATAGGAAAATTGATTTTTCGATTTTCACGTCTACATGACTGATTTTCCATAAAAAAAACTGTCTTGCTCATTTTAATAAACTAAGACAGTGGTTCTCAAATTTTCTTCATAAAGGCATCACTTTTCCAAGGCCCATTTGACTTGCGGATCACCATTTAAAATTCAATAGGGCAATACTTCAAATTAAAATCTTAAATGAATATGCTTATATTTAATACATAACTTGTTTGTGATAAAATTAACAACTTTTAAATAATATTATAAGATAATTTAAAGTAAAATTACTTTTAAAATAATTTTTACTTTTAATTAGTATTTTTAATAATATTTATTAATTAATAAAACGAAATTAAATTATAGAGAATAAAAAATTCTACATATAAATCAATATATTTCGTCTTCAGCAGTATATTACCACAAAAATGAATTAGAAATTGTTAAAATTGCTATTTTGTGTTACCTACCTACTTATTAGTACTTTAACGTGGAATTCGAAACAAAATATAAATAAGTTTTTAGCTATCAAACAAATATTTAATTAGAAGTTTAATCAAACAGTAGTGCTTTTATTTTGTTTAAAACATTCACTTGTATTTAGTTCCAATTTATCTATTATAAAAACATAGAAGCAATCACTTGTGAACAACATTTTCTGCGATCTGTACTTTAATATAATTTTTGTGCAACCGAATGCGAACTAAACATTTCTCAGATGCCACAGAGGCCGCGAAATTATTTCGCGGCCGTTGCTATAGTAACGTCCATTAAACTAAACGTCACTTTGACACTTGCGAAATGCTATGACAGTTAATAATAAGACAATGACAGTGACGTACACACTTCAATAAAAAAATACATGCTCCATAAACTTGAACTCTAAAAAAATATATTTTTTTCCATTAAATAAGAAAATAAAATGTTTGCCGATACAATTTTGCCATTATGCTTGTTGCACTAATCTTTAAAGTCACTGTAACATTTTTTATACTTCCGTTTAGATTTTTCAGATATTAAATTGGAAAACGCAGAATTTACAACAGTTTTTAACTCTGAAAGAAGTACGAGAAATTGAAATATCGCTATCACTGTGTCAGTATCCTCAGACTTTCATGATTTTTAATAAAACAATTGTTTTGATTACAATAAATTAACCTGTTTAAAAACAGTAAAATTGATAATTACATATTTATAAGGTTGAACAACAAATGTTGTGTACACCTTGTTCGCGAAATCCTTTAGCACCCTCGAAATTGTCCTGTCTGCGCGACAATGGTTTTCTAGGTACGCTAAAGAGAAATTTCGCGGCCTTGATATACAAATAACTATTGTAACGCAATTTCATTGGCAAAACTGATTTTATATGTTTAGCGTCCAGTGTTTTTCGCTTGCTTTCATATTACATTATAAGACGCCATGAAAATCATTATTTATATTATATGGTTTGATAATTATTAGTTCAATCTAAACTAATTGAATGTATATATATATATATATATATATATATTTTATAAAATAATATAATTGATAAATAATCATTGTTATAAATGACGTACCTGTAACTTTGCCGGAAATATCGCGATCTCGCTCCCGTTCTCTCTCCCGTTCTCTCTCCCTGCTGGCCTCGCGCAGAAGTTCGCGGTCGCGATCCCGCTCCCACGACCGTTCCAGGTCCAGGTGCTGCTGCTGTTGTTCCTTCAGGACTTTCTCCAGCGACCCGGCCTATTAACATTATATGCGGGCCATTACTTTACCTCAACCTTATACACTGTCCGCTAGCAGCTACAATGCTGGTAGCTGGTACATAAAAGTGCCCTTTTTGAAAATTAATCAACTTTATTGCATGCATGCTAAGCAGAATAACAAAGACATTATAGACGGATGAATTCAACCAACAGGCAATTCCTTTCAAGAATTGGTGTACAAGATATAAAATACCCACTTGCTCTCTTTTCTCCCCGTTTATTTATTTTTACTGCTAGATTAAAATTCACATCGCATACTTGTTTCAAATAAAACTGTAATCGCATACATATCTATCATTTTTATTGCGAAAACTACTTTATATTTTCAAGTATCTTGGATGTAGTAGCTACATTGAACGTTAGAATGTGCATTTTGACTGAAATATAAAATCAACGGCTTTTGATAGTTAATAATAAATAAGAAAATATAATTAAGAAGTGTTTTGCAACGCTGAATGAAATAAAAGCATTGTGATTCGCTAGTATGACTATCATATAGTGTCCAGAGCCAGATCGCTCGAGATGAAGACGTTCCGTTCTCTCCATTTCTTTTCTTGTTGAGTTTGTAATGAAGTAGAGCCAGACAGGCGATGCGATGACCTTATAACGAGACGAAAGCAAGGCCAGAGGCTAGGGTGGCAGGGTACAGGGTGGCTAGTGCATTGGCTCGATTCGCCTCGTTCGCGTTCTCGTCCCGTCTCGTCGAATCTTAATTCCGAGTCGTTCTTGCACGCTGGGAGGGAGTAGGAACAACAGCGCTTGCCGCGGCGGTCGGCAGAAACACAAGACCGACTGTTTTCCGTCTATTAATGATTCAATATCAATTAGTGGGCACGATGAATTATACAAGGGCCAATCTTCACTCCATATGCCAACAAGAAAAACTCCCTCGACGTACAGAAAACTCGATATAACAACGTAAACAAACAAATTCGTGAGCTCCGCAATTTTCATAAATATTCAAGGGAATGGTTTCCGTATGCGTATGCAAGATGGATATTGCTGTTCGCAAACAACTGCTATGGAGAAAGTTTTTGACTTTTTGACTGCAACATCAGTTACACGGATTAAGGGGTGATGCCTTCTTTCGCCTCTTACCGCGGGCGATGGCGCGGTGGAAGGGTTACAGATCTCTCTTGCGATCTGGCAATCAGGTTGCGAACTTGGTACACTGATTAACTCATTTTTCAGGCCAAATGCTGCGCTACCGCTCGCTGTACTGACTTGCAGAATGCGGATAAAAAATTTTACTGCCAGCATAGTCTAACATTTACTTCGGCCTCCGGTCTTCGAATAAACTGATAGCTGCTGTATACTCATCTGTCCGAGATTTTCCGCAAACTTTTAATAGCCTCATTAAGAATACCATCAAATATGATGCATCTTTAAGTTTACAAAAAGCATTCTATTTGGGCAGGCAATGTCGTTTTTCGTTCAGTGGGCATGGACATTTACGTGTGGTGATAGAAATATACGAGATTATTTACTTGTCACTTCTTGAATCGGACGTACAATAAACAAGGCAGCGACAAGATAAAAATAATGTATATTTTGGAAGAGGTTTTTTTAAAATATCCCTACAAATTCCATAGGGACGCTCATGATCGGTGTCGCTTTTCGTCAAACAGCACAAGTGCACAACATCGTCGGGGTCCCTAAGAGCTGTTAAATATTCCGACATTTACAATTCACAAATTTGTATCAAATTTGAATTTGCATTTTTAAATTTCATTAAAATCTTTCCCTGTGAAAACGAACACCGCGTTTGGCTCTCTGTCGCCGATCGCCGCCTGCAATGGCATTTGCCGGGTGTCGGCCGTAAACAATGACCCAGCGAAATTCTGCCCCCGCTTGCGCCTCCACATAACACTGATCCACCGTTGATTTAAATCTATCAGATCTTGCGCTTACTTGCAAAAATCAAGCGCTGAAAAAATATCACATCAACATTCTTTAGAATATTAGATATTTTCGAACGGTTTTCTCTATGGAGTCTTCGGACCTTAGTGCATTTGATTATTATTACTATCACATAAATTAATATGTTACTTCTTCTAATAAAGTTATTAATATTTAAAGAAGAAGTCATAGGTTATCATTACTTTAATTAGCATAAATATACATCTGTAAATTATCAATATTTTGCAAAGCATTTTAAACATGTATAAATATGATTTTTTGTTTGTTTTGATATTGCTATCAAACATAAAATGTGCTTTTACGTATTTAAACTAAGTTTAAAATTTAATTTTTATTGTTGCAACTAACTGCATTTTAATAATTTATCTTTTTCAAAGAATTAAAAACTTATTCATGTTTTCATCAAAATCCAGTTCAGTCTATTCTACTGCTCCCAGCTATTCTGATTCAGTTTACGAGATATTGGGCCATTATTGATTTTCAGTAACTTTAACATTCTTTTCATTTTTGTTGATGTTCAAATATATATATATATATATATATATATATATATATATATATATATATATATATATATATATATATATATATATATATATATATATATATATATATATATATAAATAAATAAATAAAATAAATATATCATCACGCCTTCTACCCATTACTGGGTGTGGCACTCAGATCTCGGTAAGTGATATATTTTGCGCGTGAAGTGCGGTTACCAGTCGTCAAATCACGGCCCCCAAACATGTTAGTGGTGGAGGAGCCACAGGGATAGCTTTTTCAAATTATGAAAATTTGTCGCCTATGGGAATCGAACCAGGGACCTCAGGATGCACAGGCCGACTTCATACCACTGAGCTCGCCATCCCATATATATATATATATATATATATAACTTCTCTGTACAAAATGGGACGTCATGAAATAGAACCCAAGAGACAAAACTCTAGCTGATATAACCTTAAACCTCGGACGATGTGCTGGGCTATGGCATACCCTGAGCAATGTAAATATACGAATTATGTAATTATTAACAGCTCTAATTGATCATATACTCGTATCTCAGTAGCTGTTCATTACTATTTATACTACAGGGTAGTCTCAAAAATTATTTGGGTATTACACACTCCACTTCACTTTTATTTAAATTCTTATTTTTATATATGTTTCTAGATTTCTTTTATGTAGTTACTTTCTCATAGTTTCTAGACAATTTTTACTTATTTTTGTTTTTACAGAATAATTATTTTCTATTTTATGTGACAATATACAAGACTGTAATTTTTAAATAATAATTTTGTAATACTTTTCTTATTTTCCTTATAAATCTGATACAACGGCTTGTATAAATATAACATTTGTTTTATTTCAATTTATATATAATAAAGTAATAAACTTGTTTAATATATATATATGAGAATTTTAGGCCGGATTATTAATAATATATACATATGTTCTGGTGTAAGTATATCATACCCCACCACACTGTTCACGTAACTATTTTCCAGCACACTGTCGAAAAGTTAAAATGTTAATTTTTAAAAATTTTCTTGCTTTGTTTGTTAAGCTGATATCCATTTAATAATTAAATATGGGAAATATAAATAGTCTTTAGAGGCGCAATGGCCGAGCTTGTTAATGGACATCTCTTAGCATACTGTGACGTCATCCGAACCAAGGTTCGTCAGTTCGAATCCGCCTGTCGACAAAGTATGATTTGTCGTTAAACAAAAAATATAGTTACTTGTATTAATCATACTCAGGTGTATAAGCTAGTCACTTATACATATGCTTTAAAAAAAAAAGTAACATCGACTACGGAAACCGGCAGTACGGCAGCGTAAAAACTGCGGCTCGGTGTGCCCGGTAGGCCCAGGCCCGATTCGGACTGTAGCGCCATTGAAGAAGAAGAAATATTAATAGTCACATGATGTCTAGAAAAACCAGTGGTATCAAATTAAGACCATGGGCCCAAATCCCTATATCATATCTGTATATTTTAAAAGACAACCCATTTATAATGGGATCTAAATTTTTCGAACACAGATGCATTGTTGATTAGGAAGTAATTGCCCTGTTTGTATTTAAAATTTGTAAAATAAATAAAAATATAATACTTTCTTTTGTAATTTTAATGCATAGGTGCAAAATCTTTTTCTCTGCTTGTTTCAAGCAAATGTTAATAAAATGAGAAATTATTTTTACCATTTAAAAATGAACATACGTACGAGTATGTAATGCCCCGTACATGAAGAAAGTTTTCGGAGATACATTTTAAAAAGAAGAAGTCAACAAAGTTTCTTTAAGCGGCGGCTCTATCGCGAGAAAGATTTTGTAGAAAGTAACTAACTTCATGCTTATGACACAGTAGTTTACTCATTTTACATCAAAGTGTAACTGATATTTTCAAGAAATATTTTTGACTTCTTTCTAAAAACAGTAAATACACGTCATTGTCTAAATATTTGATATCAAATCATTATGTGTTACTAAAGAAATATATAAAGTTGTAGGAATTGTGGTAAATGGTTGAATTAAATGTTTATGAAAAAAACAAAAATAAGTAATTCAATATAATGATTATGAAATAGCTACATCATTGTTTACAAAACAGAATGATATAGGGATGAGAGTACTATTTTTAGCTCGTTGAACATTTTATGGGGCGAGCTCGAGTGTTTGGTTCCATGTTAGGAATCTGCAATGTCATCAAAACAAAAAATCGATAAATACATTCCTTAGGGTGATTCTCCGTCATATTTACTAGTAGCTGCGATTCGATTATTAAATGGCATAAAAATTATAATTTCATACTATTATTTATTGCTATACTATTAATTATTCCGGATGGTGCATGGTAAGGGTGAACATAGGGATGTAACATGTAAAAACATAATGTTGTAATTTCCTGCTTCCCTCATTATTTTAAGCAAAAATGCTTCAAATAAAACTTTTAGGGCATAAGATTTTGCATCTAAATCAATACGCAAAATTAATTGTGGATTCTGTGTAGCACAAATTAAATCTGAAAATGACGAAAATTGCCTCAAAACTATCAATAGTCATGGAAATGAAACGAATGTTTGACGCATTATCTGTCAAAACTGTTAACTGTCTCTTTATATTATTACCTTCATTTGCTTTTTTGTTTAAAATAATTAGGGAAGCAGGAAATTATAACATTAAGATTTTACATCCCTATGTTCACCATTACCAAGCACCACGCGGTATATTATATAGTGAAAGATAGGGAAGAATGGTTAGATATGTTGAATGAGATGTAATAACAATAACAATTAAATTTAAGTGCGAAAGAACAATAAACTTTTCTGTCATTTTTATAAAGAAGATGCGCAAGACCCGCAACTTTACAAACTACTTGTTTTTAAAAGCAAAAAATATGATTGAAGGTCGAAAGTAATTGAAATTATTTTCTAATTTTCTTCATATTGTAAATTTTCACTTCCTCCAGGTCGTACTTTTAATTAGTATCACGCACATTTATAAAAGTCAAGAAATATTTTAGTTCATGAAATACTTTCATAAATATCGGGAAACCAGGTGAGAGTTACTCATATTATTGTTTTATTTCAAGGAGCAGCAATTGCGTAATAGAATTATAAATTAATTTTCCCGTGTTGATTGTGACACACAATAAATGACTGTTATTTAGAAGAAATTAAAAACAACACATTAATTCGTTTAGGTTGAGAGGGAATGAGAATAACGAAGTCGCACTCAAGCAGGGCGCAGGGCGCAGGGCGCAGGGCGACAGCGACGGCCGAAGCGATAAAAATCGGCGCCTCTGTCGAGGTGCGGAATTAGTATGCGTCGCGGTGCAGCGTGCCTAGTGCGAGCTGTGGAATCGTGTACCGTGGCTGTGGTTCGCGGCATCGTAGCATCGCGGCTCGCTGTTTCCTCGTTAATTCTTTCGAAATTGCGCGCGCACTCATACCTACAAACCATTGGTATTCACAATGAATCGCTCGCGCAAAAACTTCAAGTTGGTAGAAAAAAGCGCAGCGCCTTCGTTCATCCCCATCTCGCCCAGTTCGCCCCCTTATAACATATTTCATATGCGGAGGGCTGTTTTGCTTGCTATGAGCAATATTATTTCCATATTTTTCACATAATGCTATTCTGTGTATGGCTTTTATTTCATGTGACATCATGGTAATGCATTTTAACGTCTTATCATTCATTGCGGCATCTTCACAACTCTTTATGGCGCTAGCAGCCGGCGCTGTGCCCCGTGCCCCTTACTCCACCTGGCTTGCACACGTAAACATTTGTTCGCGGACATAACCACAGCTCCTTCCACACAGATGATGGTATTCGCCCACTCGCGAGGAATTCGCAACAGTTCATATTTTTGTGTTTGCTGATTTTATTATCTACTATGCTCATATCTTCACAAACAAAAAACAAAATTTTATTTACGAAACTTTTGCAATGAATGCTCAATAACTCTTTTATGAGATTTAATTTTCAATAAAGATTGTCATGTTAATAATTGTTTTTATTGGCCTTGCAAAAATGATATTTTTTATGGGGTAGGTTGGATTTGAGAACCTATGTTCGATTCCCGCAACCAACAAACAATTACAATTAAAATTATCCCTGTGGCTCCCCCACCATCAATAGAGGTCGTGATTTGATGATTGGTAACCGCACTTCACGAGCATAAATATATCACTTACCAAGATCAGCCACGGCAGAGTGCGACACCCAGTAATGGGCAAAAGGTGTAATAATATGTTTATATTTATTCATTTATCAATAAAAAAAAATTAAAGAATTTGATATGTAAATGATTCAATAGTGTAAGGAAAATATTTATACATGTGAAGTACGGTTATCAGTCGTCAAATTACATCCCCCACAGATAATAGTAAAGGGGAAGCCACAGGGGTAATTTTAATGTCAATTGTTTGTCGGCTGTGGGAACCGAACCGAAGTTCTCAAATCCATAGGCCGACCCGATACCACTGGGCCACCTACCCCATTAAATAAGTACATAATATTATTAATTTTTAATATGAATATGAATATTATTTTCTATTTGTTGGACATATTTTAAATAAATATATTAAAAATTTAATTTATGTATTTTCATCACATTAAAATTACCTCTACCTACCTCCATGGGGATTTACTGAAAGCTGCTATGGTAGAGTGCCACACCCAGTAATGGGTAAAATACGTGATTATATGTTTACATTTATTTATTTATTAATTAAAAAATTCAAGAATTATAAATGTGAATGATTCAATAGTGTGTATTGAAACTACTAGTTGATCGACGTAATAAAATTTTATTAGTCGACGTTTCGCCACCCCATATGGCTTTTCTGGACACTTATATATCTAATAATTACACATTAAAAGGATATAGTTACTAGAGGTCGGCAAAAATATTTGATATCAGAACTCTCTCGGATCGTATCCGATCCAAACGTCAAATAAAATATCCGATCTGAAATTCGAATAAACCATGCGATCCGAAATTTACATTCACACCTTTGAGGTATATACACTCTGAGTAAAAAGCATTTACATTCAAATTCCACTCTATAGAAATGATAATAATAAGTACTTATGTACTATGACAATATATTCCATTACTAGCATGCTGAAACAGTTTTTACTGTTAAAATTTAATTACAACCTTATCTATCTTGAGAAATAATATATTTTCTTTAAATTAAAAGAACTTAGTAAAAGATATAAATATAAATAATTAATTTAGTAATTAAACTTACCGTTTAAACACGAAATATTGAATAGTTAAACTTCATTTATGTTTTTATAAAATGAGAGGTGAAGTTGAAAGCAGTGTGCATGTTTGAAACGTAACGTATCATATATTTCCCCTTTTTCCCTTGGCGCCTTCAATTTGATAAAAGCAGTGATGATGAAATTGTGTGTGACGCTTTGACGGCTATACCTGTAAGCGCGTAAGCGGCGGGTAAATTGGTAACATGTTCCGTTTGTGTTTCACCGTTACGGCAACGGCAACAGATTATATAGCCATGGGATAAGGGCAAGAGTGTAGGGTTTTCGATAACAGCGCGACCATATGACGTTCCTAAGTATAAATCTCTAGCGAGTGGTATTTATAATGATTAAGCTGTCCGCTCGGACGCTATTAATATGTAATGGGTTCGGTCAACGTCTCAACCTCCTCACCGCCCCCCTGTGATTTGTTTAGAGCGGTAGCAGAGGCAGCGGAGGCAGTGGCGGTGGCACGATTAGCAGGGCGGACTGGGCAGGCTTTGTACATTTATAGCGTTCAACTTGAGAAAGTAACAAATGATAGCTGTCGGACGCACGCAGACTGACCCCCTGACCGCTGGCAGACGTTGGGGTGTGCGGGTGTTGCGGGGCTGCTGCTGCCACTTAGTGCACCCCGTGCTGCGGCAGATGGTGTCGGTAAATCGACAGCTCTCGCGCGACTCGTCATAAATTAACAGGAATGCGCTAAAGGCACATATGCGCTTTGGTCTGTGGTTATAATAATCAAATATGAATACATCTTTCTTACATTTTCTTATTTATATTCAATTGAAACAGTGGCGAGGCTTGAAACATTTCTGGCACAAATTATTTATTTATTCGTTTATTTATTTATTTGTTACTCTACACAACAAGAATGTAATCCCAATTACAGTACAGGAGGCCTACAGATTATAGTGGAATTCGAACCACTTGGACATATCGTATTTTTGGTTATAAGATTCTTGCTTGTTAATTAAGAATTACGATTGCCTGTAAAAACGTGTATACTGGCAGAATGCATAAATAGTAACTAAGAGTGTTTTTATATATTTGGACAAAATGTGAGGATATATATTATATGACACTAGCCTACACTACAAACAATCATTTACCTGTTGTTTTATAATGAATATTAATTATTAACTATCAAAATCAGTGGCAATAAAAAAGTTTACTTAAGATAAACCACTCTTAATTTTGCGAATTTTGTTCTATGACCAGTACGTCATATAATATATACCCTTAATTGTTTTTCCGAAATACAAAAATATCCATATATACATTTTCAGGATTTTTAAGGGAACAGTTTTGTGCCACTGTTTTCAAATGAAATTGTTACCGATCAATTTGATTAATTTAATTTGAAAAAGCTATCCCTGTGGCTCCTCCACCACTAACATGTTTGGGGGCCGTGATTTGACGACTGGTAACCGCACTTCACGCGCAAAAATATATCACTTACCGAGATCTGCTTTAGCAGAGTGCCACACCCAGCAATGGGTAGAAGGCGTGATGATATATTTATTTATTTATTATTTACAATTTGATTAATTTAATTAAATATTCTTTTGTGGGGTGGCTAGCTCAGTAGTATGAAGTCGGCCTGTGGATCATGAAAACCCTGGTTCGATTCCCACAAGCGACAAACAATTTTCATAATTTCAAAAACTACCCCTGTGGCTCCTCCTCCACTAACATATTTGGGGCCGTGATTTGACGACTGGTAACCACGCTTCACGCGCAAAATATATCACTTACCGAGATCTGCTTGATATATTTATTTTATTTAAATATTCTTTTGTCATACAATTTTAATTTCAGTGACACCAAAAATGTACTATTTTTGAAAACTACCTTTATTTTTAATATTTTTCCAAAACAAAAAAATTCTAAAAACGAAATGATATTCATTTTTATAAAAAAATATATATTTTGAATTTAAAATGTTATTGTACTGAACTAATACAGGTTGACTGTAATTATTTACTAGTTCCGCATTATTCAGTTATAACAAAAGAGTATTTAATATATTTAATTTTCAGTTTATAAGGCTTGTAAAGTTAATATATTGGAATATAAATTAATTTTAATTATTTGTGTCTATTTCACATGTTGCTAAAAATACCGTTCGGAGACTATGCTCAAATATAGGTAATTTTTTGTTAAAATTTGCTGATATTTTTATATTAATAAATATTAAAAAAATTAAACAAGGTTCTAAAATAAAAAAGTTCAAATTATTTATTCTTTTTATTTGAATTTTTTTGTTTTTTCTTTAAAGGAATTATTCAACTGCAAACATGATTGACTTTAATTCTGCATCAGATATTAGTTCCTGTTGATAGAATCCGTAACATAAAAATTAAGAAACAAAATAACATTTGAAATCATAATTCACTACTTTTGGTATCACTTAAAAAGTGTAAAATAATTTTTTTACTTATTAATTAAATAGCAATGCAGTTGAACTTGAAATATTAAAATGAAAATATTGTTGATAACATGTACTACAGCAGATTAAATTTACGCAAACTAATTTCTAATTAGATGTATGTGAGAAAAATTTTGTATTAAAAAAATTAATGTAATCACAGTTTATATCGTAAGTTCCCAAGCATAAAATAGCAGCTACGGAATTTTTATCAGAAAAATAAGAAAAGTTATGACGATTATGTATATAAAACAAAATAAATAAATTTATCATCACACCTTCTACCCATCACTCTGCCGTAGCAGATCACGGTAAGTGATATATTTTGCGCGTGAAGCACGGTTACCAGTTGTTACATCACAGCCCCCAGCCATGTTAGTGGAGGGGATGCCACAGGGGTATAGAAATCGTACCCGGGTTCTCAAATCCACAGGCCGACTCGATACCACTGAGCCACCTATCCCATTATATGTATATAAAGTATAATTTTGCCTGAGGCAAATTGAACCATAACAATACAATTAAGAATAGCGTGTAGCGTAATATTTGATGGGGTCAAACGAGGGGCACTTAATTTAAAAATAAGAGATATCAGCATTTCTTTATGATACAATAATAACCTTCTGAAAAATGAAACAATAAAAACGCAGTCAAGCTACATAAATGCAGAATCTTCAAAAAAAGAAAACTTTGTTGGTTAATTTATGAAACACTTTATATAGGGTGCGAGGCGATACGATCGGAGTTGAAGAAGACAAGAACGGAAAGAAGGAGACGCTGAATAAACAGCCAGTGCTTCGGTCTCAGAATGTTCATTATTGCACTTGCAACACGTCGTGAACTGATTCGCTCCGAATACAACTCTCTTTTATATTTAAATTGCCGGATAGTGGGCTCATGGGGGCCTGGGATGGAAGGAGAAGGAAAGAGGATCCGTCATGTAAATACCTCACAGCGGCTGGTCCTACGAAGAAACTCGCAGTAT
This sequence comes from Pterostichus madidus, assembly GCA_911728475.2. Lineage (NCBI taxonomy): Eukaryota > Metazoa > Arthropoda > Insecta > Coleoptera > Carabidae > Pterostichus > Pterostichus madidus. Next base: position 20,754,325 of record OU452311.1, on the reverse strand, counting down.
CGGCTTGAAATAAATCGAGCCAGATTTCGTCATCTTTCTCTTTCCTGAAGGTGTGATTATACTTTTCAACTTTAGAGTATTTAGGTACTATTTCTAGATTATATAGATTATATACAAGAGTTGAAAAAATAATACATTTCAAAATTTAAAATTACCTCTATGGCTGTATGGGAGGCCGTGATTTAACGGCTGATTTATTTATGGAACTTTTGTAATGAATACTCAATTGCTTCAATATATATATATATATATATATTGTCATATTATTATTTTTTATCAGTGGTATCGAGTCGGCCTGTGGATTTGAGAATTTTTGTTGGATTCCCACAGTCAACAAACAATTTTTAACACATTAAAATTAACCCTGTGGCTCCCCCTCTACTAATATGTTTGGAGGCCGTGATTTGCAGGCTGGTAACCGCACTTCACGCGCAAAATTATCACTGACCGAAATCTGCTAAACACCGAATAATGAGTAAAAGACGTGATGATATATTTATAATAAACATAAATTTTTGTAATTAAAAAATTATTCCTTCTTTTATTTTTTAAATATTATATATTATAATGGTGTCAGTAAGTAGGTCCAGTTTAAAAAATATTAAAATGTAGGTTAATTCCTACGAATATTTTATTTTATATATACAAATATGTCCCCATACCAATTTTCAAAAATCAGCATCTATGAATGATAATGCCCTTGGTGCATAAATGAATATTATGTCTTGACCATACAGGTAATTTGTACATAATATTGAAGGAATATTTGTAAAAAAATCTAAATAAACCGAGCTGATGATGTAAAAATTCTCTGTCTCGTTTACTGCTAATGTATGTATCATAAGTTTTGGTACAAATTTCAATAAAATATTTTTATTAAAAAAATATTACTTAATGTTTTGTAATAGATAATAATTAACTGATTTATAAGCAACAAAATTATAAACTTAAATTAAATCAAAAGGACCGTGGTCTCCCACGAGGTGCAACTTTCTGTGGACACCTAGCATTAGATTTTAGACATTTACATCGATTTCTCGGACTTTTCTGTATATTCTGGGTTGAAATTCTTTCTTATTTTGCTCTTTCTATCCTCCATCGTGAAGTTTTCGAGAAAAAAAACCCCAAAATTCTTCTAAAAGTCAAGCCTGGGGAAGGATAGGGGGATTGTCGTCATCCATAATTATTACTCGGTGATTAGCAAAATGTACCTTTCTAGGTGTACGGCAGCATATCGGGATTCTGGTTAGTTGGTTGGCTGTATATTTCGGGATTTTTCCTCTTTTTCTATATTTTTAACTTTCCTTGACAGTTCCCGCTATGTAGTGTTCTTAGATATTTAGTACTGGCATGCCAGTTTTTTTGCAGAAGTGCGAAGTGTATTTTTCGTTCTTCTTACCAGTGCTTTGGCTCTTGTTTTGGTAAAAATTCTAGGTCTTCCATTTTTTGGAAGGTTCGTACAAGAAATACCTTGCTCACTTTCAACAATTGTCCGATTAATGGTTCTACGGGATATATTTTAATTTTCAAAAGTGTGTACAATTTCGGCATTAGGGACTCGTCCAACTAAATTATAGATACTTTCTATTTTGTAAGACATACACTGAAAATATTGAGTTCAATTAAGATGTTAACAAATTTTTGTTGCCGTAGCAAATTTATGCCACAACTTATGTGACGTTAGAGATTTGATACTGCATAGAAGTCTATACGAATATACGATTCACGACAGTGCCACGCGGTATCTAGTTCTGTATTGAGTTTAGGTTGTTTTCATAGAAAAAACAACATTTCAAAAAAGAAAGCAAACATCGTTTGTGTGCAGTGTGAACAGACTGAACTGTACAGATACTTGTTTTGCTCAACACCACTCATAATTTTTTTATATCATTTTATAAAATTTTATTTTTGTTTTTTCATTGTTTTTTGTTAGATATTTTACGGAGCAAACTTTATTTCGTATTTCAATCTATTTTCTTGTTTTTCTAGTATAGCACACAAACTTCTTGCAGCTCAATGAAAAATTAAAAAAAAGAACATTAATTTTCAAACATTTGATGTAGTTTCAGAAAATTTATTTAGACAAAAAATATGACAAGATTGTTTAACGATTTCGGCTTATTGGGCCATCATCAGAATTTGTTTGTTTAAATAAATTTTGTGAAACTAAATCAAGTGTTTGATTAATTTATATAAAAATAAATAAATATATCATCACTCCTTCTACTCATTACTGGGTGTGGCATTGTGCCAAAGTAGATCTCGGCAAGTGATATATTTATATACGTGAAGTGCGGTTACCCACCATCAAATCACGGCCCCCAAAGATGTTAGTGAGGAGGAGCCTCAGGGGTAAGTTAAATGAGGTGAAAATTGTTTGTCGGTTGTGAGAATCGAACCGAAGTCCTGAAATCCATAGACCGATTCGATACCACTAAACACTACACCATTATATAAGTACATAATATTATTAATTTTTAATATGTACAACAAATAGTAAATTAGTAAATTCTTGAACCACTCTCTTGATCCATCGAGACCCGTCGTGAGTGATTGGGTGTGAGTCAAAGTTTAAAACTCGTGTGCGGGCGTAATCTTGAGCTGTAGTGAAATATAAGCGAATAAACGGGCGTGAAAAAACAGTTGACAGTTGAAAAATGAAATTAATAAATTGCAAATTAGTCTTATTTAATACAGTGATATTCTTTTAATTAGTATTAGAGAGTTTAAAGGATCTTAGTATGTGATATTGAATTAGTGTAATATATATTCGTATTATGTGATACGGATCTGCAAAGTTTCCCCTTGTTCCCTTTTGTACGGGCCGCTTCTCCACTGTTCATTCAACTTTATACAGATAGATATTTACTGAAGTGTATTTTCCTTCGTCGAATTATTCAGATGAATTTTTTTCTCAAAACCTCTCGTGTTCTAATTTCATTGTTCTTTCGCCCTTACGAGATGTTTTATGTTTCTTTTCGGGTTTTTATTTGACTGTGCGAAGGAATACAGCTAATCTGAAGTAAAGTTGACGTCGGAGTCCCGCCTGCCCTTGCGCACGTCATCACGACAACTGATTGCGACCGCCTCACACCGCCTTCGACCCTCAGCAGTATTTTATTCGCTCACTTGACTTTACGTCTAGAGCATATTGTGTCTACGAAGTACTTTGTATAGTTCGTTCACAGGAAACAAGACACGTTTAGTATTGGGCTTCCAAATTAAAGAGATGGCGTTGATCTCTATGCATGAAAGGTTCATTTCTTGCTGCTCTTTTATGGCGGATGTATGTTGTTAGTTTAGTAGTTTAGTAGTATTTTATGGAAGGTAAGTAGTTATTAACTGTAGAAGTAGTCTGTTGTAGTTAGGTTATATTAGTTTGTAAAATATAAAAAATATAAATATAAATATATACCGTGTGTCCCACGTAAATGTTGGCATAGGCAGTTAACATGTAAAATCAGTCTTTTGTAAATAAAAAGTTTCCGGCAAAAAATTATGGGACCAAATTTTATATAACAATACTTCCAATACTACTACATCTTATTTAATAGAGAATATTCCATTCCGATAGCGGAATTTAATGAAATTAATAAAAACAATTTCAATTTTTTTTAAAATTTGTTTTAAATATTTTAATCTGTCAATGAATATTTTAAAAATCGAGAACTGCGTAAATATTATTAGAATGTATTATGAGGGGAGCAGTACCAGACAAACATCTGTGTATTTCGTCAAAAATAGACAAATTAAAATATTTATAACGACACTGACAGATGACAGTGACAGATTAAAATATTTAAAACAAATTCCAAGTGCCCTATGTCAGTAGCAATAAAAGAGTAGGCGAAAGATAAGGAAATATTTGTATTAATATCATTAATTTATCAAAATTAAATAATCTGTATTACATAAGATGTAGGGATTTTGGCAGTGTTGTGATATAAAATTTGGTCGCATCATCACGTCTTCTACCCATTACTGGGCGTGGGATTCTGCCGTAACAGATCTCGATAAGTGATATATTTTGCGCGTGAAGTGCGGTTACCGGCCGCCAAGTCACAGCCCCCAAAGATATTAGTGGAGAGAGAGAGCTACAGGGGTAGTTTTAATGTTGTAAAAATTATTAGTCGGCGTATTTTAATTTTGGAAGCCCAATACAGTGTAGCAAAAGAAAGCTGAATAAGGTATCCACTGATGAATGCTAGAGTAGAATTAACACTTGTATTGGTTTTACTTTATAAATGTTAATTACAATAATACCAAAATAAAGTTAACCCATTTAAAATCATATCTGAATCTATATTTTAATTTCTCATTGTTCAGTGAATAAGGCAGTAAGTTTTTATTCGTCAACATAGATATAACAACCACTGTGGTTCTAGAGATTGGCATTTTCGAAAATTTTGATATACAAAATCCAATCCGATCAGATCCGACATCAGATCAGTGGTATCGAATCGGTCTGTGGATTTAAAAACCTCGATTCGATTCTCACAGCCGACAAACAATTTTCACCACAAATTACCCCTTTGGATCCCCCTCTTACATCTTTGGAGGTCGAGATTTGACGACTTTACGCGCAAAAATGTATCACTTACCGACATTTGCTAAGGTAGAGTGCCACTGCCACACCAAGTAATCGGTAAAAGGCGTGATGATATATTTTTATTTAATTGACAACAGCAATCACCTAATTAATTGTAATATTAACAATTATAATTTCATTTAAAATGTTTAAATAATAAATATAATTAAATAAAGATATCATCTTGCCTTCTACCCATTACTAGGTGTGGCACTCTGCTGTAGTAGATCTCGGTATTTTGTTCGTGTAATGCGGTTGCCAGCCGTCAAATCACGGCCCCCAAAGATGTTAATGGAGGGGGAATCACAGGGCTAGTTGGTGAAAATTTTTTGTCGCCTCTGGGAATCGAACCCGGGTTCTCAAATCCATAAGCCGACTCGATACCACCAGCCCACATACCCCATAATGAATTAATAAATCACTCAATAACGGCAAAATTTATATCAATCACGTATTCTCTAAAAAAAATTGTCGGTTGAGTATTAATATAATGGAAAATTTATGAATTTTTTACGCGCATGTTACCGAAACTGGTAAACTTACTACTTTTTTGTACTTGAATAACAAAATACATAAATCATATTTGCGTACGAAAGGACAGCAAAATGAAATGAAGCGAATATATGATTCCAAAAAGACAAAGACAACATGAAAGCGGAAGTAAAATTCTCGCACTCGTACGACCGCGACAACGAATACGAAAACGAATTGCCGAAATGCCGCTTCGTTTACTGCGTCCAACGGCCAAATACAGTTTCATGTGTGAAATTCGGGCTGCATTAAATTACATTCGTCGCCGGAACTGGAACTGTGTGTCCCTCACTGGATTAGCATCCGGGATTCAAACCCGCACTCGCAGTGGTTGCACGCAGGAAATAACATAAATAACGTATGCGCACCTAATGAATTTCTTCTTCTCCGATGGACTGATAAATATTATAATACCACAACGAAATAAATTACTGGTTACATTGGAACACATTTGAGTTTCCTTATTTATTCCACTCTTCATTAAACCATTTACTTGCACAATAGAGTATTTTCAGATTAATCGATTAGTCAGTAGCGAAATTATGAATTGCAAGCTGCTGATATCACTCATTCCCTTTTACATACTTTAAGTCTTCCAAATAACTCGTAAAACGTAGTACTGGGAATAATTTCGTCCAATATAATTATGAATACTCTAAATCTATCTCAAAACTTTGCAATGTATAATATAACGATATAATAATATATAGAGTATATATGGGGTAGGTGGCTCAGCGGTATCGAGGCGGCCTGTCAATTTAAGAACTCGTGTCCCATTCCCACAGCTGCAAACAATTTTCACCACATTAAAACTACCCCTGTGGTTCCCACACCACTAACATCTTTGGAGACCATGATTTGATGGCTGGTAACCGCACTCCACGCGCATAATATATCACTTACCGAAATCTGCTGTGGCAGAGTGCCACACCCAGTAATGGATATTTATTAATAATATATTTATTCACTGACAATTAATTCCTCACTGCGAATTAATTAGTATTCTGAGAAAAATTAAATATAATACAATAAATCAAGTTTAATCTTCAAAACTTTACGAAGAATAAACCAAAATAACCAATCGCTTAACCAAGATAATTGTCGAAACTCTCTGCAGAACAAAATCAAATGTTATCAACCGTGCAACGCGTATTTACACCACTGCGTTGTTTGGCGGTAGCGCTGGATATAGTGCGTAAAGGAGAACAAAACAGCGCTGCTGAAACTATGGCGCTTAAAAATGTTCATTATTTTATTTTGTATCGATCTAACATGGCATATCATTCCAAGTGTACCATGCTTACACTAGAAATATGTTAAGTACCGTGTGGTGCTTGGTAAGGGTGAACTAGAGATTTAACATGTAAAATCAACATGTTGTAATTTCCTGCTTCCCTAATTAAATTAAAAAAGCTTTAAATAAAACTTTTGCATTTAAATTAATACACAAAATTAATTAGATCTGAAAATGACGGAAATAGCCTTAGAACTATCGATAGCCAAGGAATTGAAACAAAATTAAACAAATGTTTGACGTTTTATCTGTCTATATTGTCAAAATAAATTAAGGTAATACTATAAAAAAATTATGTTGACAGTTTGTCAAATAAAACGTCAAACATTTGTTTAATTTTGTTTCAATGCCATGGCAACCGAATATTTTTCAGGCAATTTAAGTCATTTTCAGATCTTTGTACCGTTAAAATTTTTATTTGAAGCATTTTTGCTTAAAATAATTAGGACAGCAGGAAATTACATTATGATTTTACATATAGGGGTAATGGCTCAGTGATATCAAGTCGGCCTATGGATCCTGAGAACCCTGGTTCGATCCCCATAGCCGACAAACATTTACGCCAAATTAAAAATTACCCCTGTGGCTCCTCCACCACTAACATCTTATATATATATATATATATATGATTTTACATGTTAAATCCCTATGTTCACCTTTACCAAGCACCACCCGGTATATCTATGGTAACACAAATTTAGAAAATAGCAAAAGAACATTATAAGTCAAATCAATCCATATTATTCAAATTTTAATTTTTTTAAATTATCTGTATTTAGACAAATTGATATTAAATACTTGTAGAATATAGAAATCATTATACAACAAAATTAAGTTATTAACAATTATTTTTTTGATTGAATTACGAGATAATCGTGTCTCCTTATATTATAAATTTAGTAAATTTTTATTATTAATTTTATTATTTAATATATTTGCAATTTTATATGGTATTAAGTTGATATTATTCAGGTCGTAGTTTTCAACTCTAAAATGAAGAGCTGAGATAAGACTGGATTTTTTAGTGGCATCTACAAAGCATATTGTAAAATAAATCTCAATAGATAACAATTTTTTTTTCATCTTCCTACAGATTTTAATATCAAGTTAGTATCGAACTCCGCATTTCTAAACCGTAAGCCATTGCAATACCACACTCGGTTTCCAATTCATTGTTTAGATATGGATGTTAAAATTATTTAACAACAAACACAATTGGGATATCTTAATAACAATACGAACCTAATGGCGAAATTTGAAACTACGACAACAGAGCAATTTCATGAGATTTGTATATTGTTATATAGAACGCTACTGTTTCAATATTGTTTATGTATTTATTTTAAATATTTTCGATGAAAATTGAAATTAAATTTTATCCTTATACTTTCTTGCTTTTGTAAATACAAATTAATTGTAATTAGTAAATGTAGGTTATTTAAAAAATAAAATTTTCTCAAAACAAAAAACAAAAAAAACGGTAAAAAGTATTGTTGTGTATCTGAATGTAAATCTACTGCGAAGAACAATCGAACAGCTTGATTCCACAAATTATACTTACAATAAAGTTAACTACAAAGAAAACCTAACTAGTTACTTAATTATGTATCTAAACTGAAAAATGATAATTAATGTATTACTAAAAATTAACACAACAAGAAACACTGAACCATAATTTACGTAAATTAATAATAAAAACTTAGAAAATACTGAAAATTTAGGAATAAAACAAAGAAATACTATTGAAGTCAAATAAAAGTACCCCTTTGTTCAGCTTTTGACATATGAGTTTCAGCGCCATCGCTTATTAGTGAAATATTCCAATTATTGATTGATCGATTGATTTGTTACTCTACACAACAGGAATTTAAAGCCAATTACAGTACAGGGGGCCTACAGCTTATAGTGGAATCCGAACCACTCGGACACAATCGTATTTTTGGATATAAGTTGAAGTGAGATTTGAATGCACAACTTCTTGCTTGTTAATTAAGAAACGCAAGTTTTACCTCGCTTTTATCCACTTAGCTACGATTGCCATTATAAATGAAATACCTACCAATATATCTTATTTGTAATTCTACATATACTACTTGATTGAAGATGGTTAAATATTAACCGAAACGATAACAAAATATCATGAGTTCTTGATTATTTTTGTGCTATTTCCGACAATTTTTTCCTTAGCTCAATACGTGACACTTTACATTTATACTACCTGACTGTTAAATAAATTTAGATTTGATTTATTTTTTCACTTGCATCGTTTTTAAAATAACATAAACAACGAAAAAGTTTTGGGTGAACTGGCATAGGGGGTTCCTAGCGGGGGTGCGGAGCGGCGGCGGCGGACGGCAGACGCGCAGCGAGACGCGAGACAGCCGGCGAAACTGGGCCGATGTTTGTGCTGTTGTGTGAAGTTACGGACCTATATTATATAGATGTACAGCAGGGGAAGCAGAGGCCAGGGGTGCATGAAGGGCAGACGAGGTAGCGTCGCGACGCTACAGTCGGCAGTTGCGCCCTGGCGCTCGAGCCGTAAACACTGTGTAAATAAATACAACGCGCAACGCGGAAAACACGCGATCTGCTAGCGGCAAAACAACATCGGATAAAAATGTCCTTTTCAAAAAATCTTTCATATTTCTACATATGCAGTATTATTTATACATTTTCTTATAATTTCAATAATAAATAACAATTTATAATATTCTATCATGGTTGCAGTTCATTTGTTCATTTCTTAATAATATTATGAAAAAATTACATGATCACATTTCGAACCATGTTCAGTGCAAAAAATTAATGTATTCCCTGGGCTGCACAAGGGAATATTAATTTCATTTACAGCACCAGGGATCTATATCATAAGGAATGGAATGCCAATCACTCGAATGCAACATCATTTTGAATATAACATGAAATTAGCACAAGTTTGAACTATGACTCGTGATACTTTCTTAAATATTAATTTAAATAATATTTAAACAATTTCAATTAATAATTCAAAAACATTATAAAATAATCATTGTAACACAGGTATTTGTACAAAAGAAATTAAATACCTTTATTTTAAAGCACCTTCGTTGTTATTTGTTATTGTCATTCACATCAATATTTATATATTTCAGTATCAATATATTTAAAATTATAATGATTACGAAAACAGTATACAGTATTTAGGATATAAATATTATTATTGCAAACTTGAATATCACTACCAACCAATCGTCATTCATTCATCTGTCATCCTAAAGTCGCAAAACATCATTCGAAATATAAAAGTAACTTACCTAGGTACTTGTGACTTGTTACTCAAACTTTATCAACATAATTTTAAATTTGAATTAAAATAATGAAGTAATACAATTTAAGTTCATTGTTCAATTCGTGTATATTATTTTCTAGATTTTTTATTTGATTCATTTCTTGTATTTACAATCGTAAAAATTTGGATATAACCACCATTGTAGGCAGACAGCCAACATTTTACTTTCTAGAAATAGGAATTTTCGAAAATTTTGATATTCAATTCTATCCAAGACGATTCAAAATCCAATACGATCAAATTCGACATGTGATTCAGTCTGATATCCGATCTGAAATCCGACTGATATCCGCTCTGATCCGATATCCTGTCAGTGGTATCGAGTCGGCCTGTGGATTTGAGAACCCGGGTTCGATTCCTAGAGGCGATAAACAATTTTCACCACATTAATACTATCCCTGTCGTTCCCCCGCCAATAACATCTTTGTGGGTCGTTATTTGATAGTTGGTAATCGCACTTCACGCGCGTAAATATATTACTTCTGCTACGGCAGAGTGCCACACCCAGCAATCGGTAAAAGGCGTGATGATATATTTATTTTTTCATTATCATTTAATTTAATATATGTTCGCTTTACAGCTAAATCCAGCAGAAAGCATCAACGCCCACCATAGCGCTCCAAATTTTCAACGCCTTTGTGTTTAGAGCAATATTAACATTGAGTACGAAAGGTCCTAATGTAATTTCTTATAACCATTTGCACCAACATAACTTAAATTTTCAACTTAGTTTAAATACATAAAAACACATCAAATTTTTGACAGTAATATCAATAATTCGATGTCATGTAACTTCTATTTGCTTTTATAATTTAAACCAAGTTTAAATTTTTGTTGGTGCAACTGGCCATTAGTGAAACAAACGTTTTTATTTCGCATTTTCAACTGAAGTTATTGTTTCATTAACGAAACAAATTAATGAAATAAATTGAGAACCTAAACATATATTTGCCTGGATTATTACTAATATTTTAAACGTTGTTCGTTGTTGTTATGCTCAGCAATCAAAATTTGAAAATTTCAGTGTTTACTATAGAATCTAAATTCCACAATACTATTAACAATAAAAAATTATAACATTTTTGTTGATATAAGTAATTAATATCGTAATTTAAATGAATTATTGAGTGAGAGAATATTTGATTTATGAAGACAAAAGAATGAACAATATAAAATATTTTAATTTTTGGAAGGAAACAGTAAAATAAACGTAAAATAATCGGTATACATTATTCTGCTTCGTCAGGTTAGCCGTGTAAAGGCGGAGGAGAAATCTATATAAAAGATCTTTTAACAACACAAGCAAAATATTCACTCGTTAAACACACACCTCTTCTCTTTATGTTTTATATAAAATACTCTTACGACTCGTAGTCAAAATAAATATTATCAAATTTAATAATATTTTGTCTCCGTTTAATTTAAATTTTCGTTTAATATTATTGTTATTGAATTTTTATTAAAATTTGAAATTATACCTTATATGTACTTGGTTAATGGTAGTTTTATTTGTCTCTACTTAGTATGATAAGCAGATGTTTGTTGATGAAAATTCTGCAAACGGTAACCACGTCCGAGTGATTTTACATTTAGTACAAATATAGAAATTATAAGCATGAGTACTAATGAATAATAATTAAATTAATAAGTCGTAAATAATAAATAAGTTTCCTAAATATAAATAATTATTTAGAACACATATATCTTGTTTCTAATATAAAAGGTTAATTATATTTATTTTTGTTGGGTGGCTCAGTGGTATCGAGCCGGCCTGTGGATTTGAGAACCCGGATTCGATTCCTACAACCGACAAACAATTTTCACCACATTTAAATTACCCCTGTATCTTCTCCTCTACTAACATCTTTGGGGGCCGTGATTTGACGGCTGGTAACTACACTTCACGAATATAAATATTAGAGGTCGGCAAAAATATCCGAAATCCGAATTCGATCCGATCCGATCGGATCCGGATCGGATCCGATCCGAAAGTCGGATAAAAGATCCGATCCGAAAGTCGGATAAAAGATCCGATCCGAAAGTCGGATAAAATATCCGATCCGAAAGTCGGATAAAAGATGCGATCCGAAAGTCGGATAAAAGATCCGATCCGAAAGTAGGATAAAACATCCGATCCGAAATTTACATACAGAACATTTAGGTATCCACTCATAGTAGAAACATAAATTCCAATTCCTCTCTAAAGAAATATAACGCTACGTTATATTTATAAGCATTTATGTTCTGTGATAAAAATGATTAAATAGCGTTATAAAAAAATATGTCTGTTTAGTTTTTCAACACAAAATTATTTATTAAATTTCATCTATAACTGTTATTTTTGTTTCGAATATGCAACGTTAAAATTGGTTTAGTATAAATAGGAAAAACTGCACAGATTTAATGACACGTCTGGTCGGATCTCAGATCGGATTTCGGATCGGATCTCGGATCGGATTTCGAATCGGATTTCGGATCGGATTTCGGATCGGATCTCGGATCGGATCTCGGATCGGATCTCGGATCGGATCTTCGGATCGGATTTCGGATCGGATCTCGGATCGGATTTCGGATCGGATCTCGGATCGGATCTTCGGATCGGATCTCGGATCGGATTTCGGATCGGATCGGATCTCGGATAGAGTCGGATCGGATCGGATCGGATCTTGAATCAAGTCGGATCGGATCGGATATCAAAATTTTCAAATATGCCGACCTCTAATAAATATATCATTTACCGAAACATGCTACGACAGAGAGCCACATAAGGATGATATATTTATTTTATTCTTTTTATTTGATTTTCGATCTCAGATTCATAAAAAAATCTAAGTTTTAGAAAGTTCATGGGTATTATAGGTAGATTAAATTCTACGACTGTAACAATGTAAAACAAAGAAAATATTTTTTTATTTAAATTATGAGGATATATATATATTTGGCATTATTTTATACATTATTGAAATATTACAAATAATATTATAATATGTATTATATATTTCTGCGCGTGAAGTGCGATTACCAGCCACCAAATTATGGCCCTCAAAAATTGTTACTGGACGGGAAGCCACAGGGATAGTTTTAATGTGGTTAAATTTGTGTGTCGCGTGTGGGAATCGAACCAGAGTAAATGATTTTCTAAAATAAATAATGTTTCAAAAAATTTGAAGGCATATAAAACAGTATACTATGATGACATTGGTCCAAGTAGGTATTTGATTTACTGTAAAATAAAACTTAACTTTTAAATTGGGTGTGGAACTCTGCCGTATCAGATCTCGATAAGTAATGTATTTGTGCGCATGAAGTGCGATTACCAGCCGTTAAATCACGGCCCTCAAAGATGTTCGTGGGGGGGAGGGCGCCACAGGGGTAATTTTAATGTGATGAAAATTGTTTGTCAGCTGCGGGAATCGAACTCGGATTCTCAAATCCACAGATCGACTAGATACCACTGAGCTACCTAGCTCATTGTATTTATTTGTTTAAAGTTTGGTTTAATTTATATTATATTTATATTTATTTTGTATGTACTAAGGAATATTGTGTTTTGGACTAAGTGAAAATTTATTTTTAAAATATCTGGAGGAGGGAGGTGTGTGCATAGGTGGAGCCGGCACCTAAATTCTTATCACTACACTGATTATTATCTGCCATCATACCAAATTTCATGTCAATAGATTAGGCCAATTAATTCCTAGAGACAATAATAGCGGAAGCGATCTGATTCATTTCTTTCACATCGCGTAAAATTATCAGGTCCGATATTAAAATATTATTAGGAACTATACTACTTATCATAATTTATTATTTCATACTAAAAACATCATTCCTAGAAATAAGAAAAAGCTCTTCCAAAAATATTTTTATAGAAAATAAGTACATTTTAAATTTAATAAAGGTTATAATTGAAATAAAGTGAGTTGGGAAAGTTTTAATTAGTATTTAAATATCTTTATCATCTTTCAATCTCATTAATTCAATCACATAAAATACAATTACTTCGAAGAAATGATTTTGGCTAATGATGTTAGTTCGTGTCCTTTTAGTGACTTGCAGAACTTAATGATTTTTAAAACTTTTTGTAAATGGAAGCAGAAGCAAAAAACGAACGACCATATACAACGTGGGATAGAAGAAAAAGTCAAATCGGTTACTGGCGGGAAAAAAGGAAATATATCACACAATCGTAGAATCGAACTGTATGTTTACGCCAAATGAGAGACATCGATAATATGTGTTGAATATTGAGGATAGTGGATATCAAAACCCAAGACGATCAACAAATTAGAAGTTTATAACTTGCATAAATACATTTAACAAATAAATAAAGCTGCAAATAAAATAGTATATTATGTTACTAGCATGGTAAAACAGTTTTAATTGATCAAAAGAAGAAATGACGGTTAGCTGTCAATTTTACAAATTCATACAGAAGGACGTTGTAATAGTAATGCTTATGAGATATCATTTTGAACAATTTTTGACAGTTGTAAGTAAGATTTAATTATAATTTTAAATTTTGTTAACAAATGAGTAACAAATAAAATGTTGTACAATACAAGCAAGGTAACTGTTTTTACTGCCTCATGGAGATGACAGGACGCCAGCCTATCCTCCTTTTGGCAGTAAAAACTGTTTTGCCATGCTAGTATTATAAACTACTATTAATATTTGTCCGGCAGTACGGTGGAGTGGGTAGCGTTACGGAATTCGAATCCGGAGATCCCGAGTTCGATTCCCACTCAAGCTAGAAATTATAATTACAACCACTCTGCGACTCGGTGAGTTCGGACCCTGTACTGTAATTGGGAATAAATTCCTGTTGTACAGAGTAACATAAATAAATAAATAAATAAATAAATAAATACCTACTTCTAATTTTTGTGAATTTAATCTACATCTGTATAAAAAATTGCTAAATTGTTAATTCCAAATAAGTTTAGCAACAAGATATGGCATTTCACCATTTTATTTTAATGATGTTGAGATTCGAATACGGTATCCAAATTTTAATTTAGGATTGAAAAACCACACAAAAGTGCAAGAAATCTGGAATATACAGCAAAATTCCTCAAAACATTTTCAGCAGACAAAAAGCTAATAAAACTGACTAAGCAGTTTCCACACACGCAGATGCACGGGGGCGGATAGAGAAAGAAAATAAAATAAAATGCATGTCCGGCAGGGCAGAAGGCAGGGGTCTGCGTATATTATGAAGACGGTTAATCTTGTCGAAGTCCAGCGAGTCCAGTAATATCTCGCAACGGCAACGGCTGAGCCTCACGCATATAAGCAAATATCAGCCTGCTGCAGGCTGCGCCGAGTGTTAAGATTTATTATATATGGTTTTTACTACGACAATAGCTTATGGATATTCAAACATCAGGTGCTTCTCGCTCTTCGCTTCCTGCTCGGATGGCAGTCTGGCAGATGCGAACCCTTCGCTCGTCTATGTCTGCGATTCGCAATATTTTCTATAACCAATAACGTCGTTTTCTGGCCCTGGGCCCAGATCGTATAACCTTGGTTTACTCATACAAACGATTTCGGTTCAACTCGATTCCGATATATATATATATATATATATATATATATATATATATATATATATATATATATATATATATATATATATATATATATATATATATCGCCTTTTGCAGATCTCGGTAAGTGATATATTTATGCACGTGAAGTGCGGTTACCAGTCGTCAAATCACGGCCCCTAAAGATGTTATTGGTAATTTTTTTAATTTGTGAATTTGTTTGATATATATATATATATATATATATATATATATATATATATATATATGTATATATATATATATATATATATATATATATATATATGTATATATATATATATATATATATATATATATATATATATATATATATATATATATATATATATATATATATATTGACGACTGGTAACTGCATATCACGCGTATAAATATATCACTTACGAGATCTGCTATGGCACTATGGCTCCAAGTAATGGGCAAAAAGCATATTTATATATATATATATATATATATATATATATATATATATATATATATATATATATATATATATATATATATACCATGCCTTTCGCCCATTACTTAATCAAATCACGACCCCCAAAGAAGAAAGTGCGAGGGAGTCACAGGGGTAATTTAAATGTGGTGAAAATTGTTCGTCGGCTGTGGGAATAAATCGTGTTAATTGACAAACTAAATGATCAACGTTTTCCAAATAAAAACAAATTCTTTGTAGTAGTAGTCATATTATTTGACATATTGTATAATAATATAAACCTGTTATCAATCAACAAATTCAAACTAGTAATATTTGTTTTAAAGTCAAATTTAAGTTAACCAAACATCAGCCTTTGATCTTTTTCCTAGGGAATATTAAAATACTAACTGTATTGAAAAGACTATATAACCTATATGAAAAATGAATTAAAATGGATTATGGTAGGTAATGTTGAATTGTTTTGCGTATGAGATAGCGGTTTTGAAATTTTTTGGAAGCATGACCCTCTTGAAGACAAAAATCAGAAATAAATTCTTTCTCGAACTCCTTACTTTTTATATGACCAAAATTGCAGTTTTTAAAAAGACAGAATTAATAATGTACATTATAAACATAGAACCACGACTTCATAAATTAGTAAAGAAAAAATTCTCATTAAGAATTTTGGTGTAGTTTGTTATGAACTTTGATATGTTGATAAAATAGTTTAAAGAATTAATTGTATTTTATTACCAAGCTCGTAATAAATTCTTTGATGGCCAGTTGCAGCGTCGTTCATAAGTTTTCCTTAAATGAATAAAATCTTGTTGAGATGAATTCTCAAATGAGTTATTTAACATTGCTGTCAAACATTCGATTTGGTATTTGTCATTTAAGTAATCCTTAAAATTTAAGTGAAAGCGTGCAAGTGGATGTAACTGCAAATGAGTCTTTGAATATATGTTCAATGTCTTCGCGATTCCCCAAGGAGTTGCAACCTACAGTTTAAAAATCACTGAGATAAGATATCATTCCCGCCGATTTCCCAGAAGTAAAGGGATCAGCTTTTAGAAAACCCAAATATTGCGCAATAATACTCCCTATAACTTACACTCAACATTCAATTTCAATCCGAGCGGTCAAAAATATCGCGACATTATTTTTAGAAGAGTCGAGCATTGAGCGAGAATGAGACGAACGACGCGAACGCGTCGGAATCGAGAGCGAAAGATTGCGTGGGTGTGCCCAGCTTGATGCAAATGCGGCGAAGATTCTGCGCAATATTCACGACTCACTGAGCCAACAAATAATCGACAAGAGTGTCAACCAAGAAATAAAAGCAATTCCAGAGATACCGATCTTTTCATTTTTCTCTGAGAGCGTTTGTGACTTG
The DNA here is from genome assembly GCA_911728475.2 of Pterostichus madidus. Lineage (NCBI taxonomy): Eukaryota > Metazoa > Arthropoda > Insecta > Coleoptera > Carabidae > Pterostichus > Pterostichus madidus. The sequence goes on along the minus strand of OU452311.1, from coordinate 20,737,179 downwards.
GTGACTTGGACGTATTGTGGATACGGGTACAGGACATGGGATACGAATGTTGTTTCGTGATCTTTAGGTTAGATTGAACGCGTGAGATATTTGAGTGTCGGCGCAATGACAGGTAGCCATTTTCCTGGATAGAGGAACAAAAATAGGGTAAAAACACAGCACATTTTTCAAATTAAGATTTTACTCATCGGGACATGTATTTATAAGTTCACGTCTCATTTATATTCGTAATCAAGTATTACTAATATCAGTGGTTTTTCAACTATGGCTCGCGACCACTTGGGGGAGACATTGGACGGAAGTCATCGGACGCTATTTACAAATTTTAAAATACATGTTTCCTAAGATTCGTTTTATTTAAATTTTAATGATTACTTAAATGAAAAATATCAAATCGAATGTTTGACAGCAATAACTCATTTGATAGGTCATCTCGACAATATTTTGTTCAATTAAGGAAAATTTAAATTACGGCAAAGCAGCTGGCCAGTAAAGAATTTATTACAATCTGGATAGTAAAATACAATTAATTCTAGAAACTATTATACCAACATATCAAAATTCTTAAGAAGCTATACGAAAGTTCTTAATGAGAAATATTTTCCTTTATTAATTTCTGAAATCGTGATTCCATATTATCTTTTACAAACTGCAATTTTGATCACATAAAAAGTAAGGGTATCGTGAAAGAATTTATTTCCGATTTTTACTTCTAAGGGGATCATAGTTCAGAAAAGTTTGAAAACCACTGATTTAAATAATTATGATGATACTTCAAATATAATTTAGCAATTATTAATTAATTTGTCGATATGAAAGTAAAAAATGTAATTAAATACTGAATAATTTTATTTCATGTTAATTTTATGATAATTGAATTTTCTATCTTAACAGTTGATCTGTGATGCAATTTTTGATTTGGAAAGTGTGTAGATAGTTGCGAAAGCTGTAGGATGTTGTATAATTAACAGTAACATGAGTGCTTGCAGGTGAAGTGTTTGCGGGTACGGGTAAAGGATCAAGGAATGAGACAGCTGACGTTCTGGAGGTTACAGATCGGGGGTCGACCGGTCGGGAGTGAAATGACCGTAGCTGTGGTGTGTGGCGTAAAGATTGGCAGGCGTGGCAGATACTTGTGGTGACCGCAGTTCAGAAGCTGCCTTCGTGTCCTGTGGTGGCCGGCAGGCAGCAGGAGCGAGAGAGATGGCAGAGGGCAGGAGGAGCGTGCGGTCGCTAGATACGACGACAGACTTGCTGATTCGGCACGGCCCAAGCCAAATGGACAACGTACCCGGCTAATGGCTCAACGGGTGCCACTTATTCGACTTGAGCTAAATTGTTAAGGACGGCAAAAAGCATTGACCAAATGCCGATCTGCCGACCAAGCAAAGAAACCGAACCCGCAATGCTTTCATGGACAATCATTTGAATTTCGGTGCACTACATTTACTCATTATTCACTTCCAAACACAAACTCAACATGCAACTCGTACATACTCGTAACATATGTATAAATATAAATAATGAATATGTACCTACAATATATCATAAGATAATAATTACAGAAACTTGAATGTTAGAGTTCCTGCATAAAAAATAAGTATAATAAAGAATGAACCGACAAGATAAAAGAATGCAGGTGTTGGCATTTCGCGCTTTAGTGCGCCGACTTGAAAGAGTGTCGAGGGGACCGAGCGCAGAGTTGAACCGTAGCACATAACTAACAGCACTCTGCAGTCACACACGCAGTGAATTCATCAACATATCTTCCAGCTCTTTATTGATCCCGGGAATGACTGACGTTCCCGCAGCGCAAATCAAATTTTAATATTATTGGAGCGGTTGTGGCGGGCGGCATTCAGTATGAGGCACTGTATCTTCGCGAGCTCACAATTGCCCGACGTGGGCCGCAACGAAGCAACCACCACCATTTATATATATACAGGTTATGATGAACATACGGGGACAGAGTGAGAGCGAGTGTGAGTGCAAGTCTAGCAGTTGATGTCGGAAACGCGGTAGCGGCAGCATTATGGCGGAAGACAAATATTTGTCGAGGTAGGCGAGTCGCGCTATAGTGGCACGCGTGGTAAGACAATGCGGCAGTGGCAGTAGACGAAAGCCGAGAAACGAGAGAAATTCGTCTCGGCGTTTGCCTTCTCCTGAGTCAGTAAAGTTTGGTATTCTCGGTGGCGGTGGCGAGATGATGTGTATCTCATTTTTCGTTTGGCCGATTTCCGCGTAATCTATATTTACATCGGCCTGCAGAGATCTAATAATAACTCGAGGGAGACGAAGAATACTCCGGCCTGCTGTCGGTATGGTGGTTGTTCGTTGTTCCTCGCTTTCAGATACGTAGCGAGGCCGACGAGATTCTTCAATTAAAACTTGTGTTTATTTAGTATTCGTAGCGAGCGCAGCGGAATGTTTAACCGAAATAATGGCAGACAGTGACCGGAAACGCGAGCGTGTAACCATCGCAGCAAACATCGAACACCGACAATACTTTGTTCCGATAAATCAGCAATAAACCGCGTCCGTGTTCCATGTCCGTGTTCGGCCGGGGTGTTGCAGAGGGTGCGAATGCCAAGGGATGAGCGAATGAGAAGCTTGAAGATGCAATGCGCGACAGAGATAAACCCGGCTCTAGGCTGACGAGTGAGTGGCCGCGGGTCAAGAAAAAAAGATAAAGAAAAAGTATTCCAATAAAACAAGTGCGTAAGTCGAAAGCTCGAAACCGAAATACGAAAACGGCAAAAAGTCTAGAGACGAGATTTCAGATTGTCATCTGATTAATACCTGCCTGGCACTGGAGCCCTTTATCAATCGTAACTGTAACACCGTGGCTGCGTAGCAGCAGCAGTAGCAGTAGCAATGTAAAGGCTGTAGAGGATAAGAGGCTCATTTTTAATCGACGTTCGCATTCGGTGTTATCCTTGTGGCGTCACGGTGCGTTACTTCTGCTACTAACGACTAACGAGGAAACGATCCCCGATCCGACGTATTTGAGGCATGTGCTGCATGTGAAACTACGAGTGTGCCATCGTCACACCTGCGCTGCGGATAAGACAAATGACAAACGAACGATCCAAGTTCGTTCGCTTCGTTCGAGTCCCGCGCTGCCCGAGTCAACTGTCGAGTGTCGAGTGTCTATACCGTCAGTACCGACCAGCATAATTAAGTTTGAAGGAAACACATTTGCAATATTTGGCCAGCAATTCAGCGGACGATAGAAGGTAGGGATCGAAAGGGTGGGATGGGGGTCTGGAATGAACCGGACTGAGGACTGGAGAGGGTTCGATACGCCTCGGATGCTTTTCATATCGAGTCCGCCACACTTTTGGTAAACAATGCCCTATTTAATTGCTTTTACACTCGCCTGCACTCTTTTGCCAAAACACAGCCTGGGTTGGCATGGTAACGCTACGTAAATACACGGCGCCGACTAGCGACTGCAACTCGGTGCTCGATGCGATGCTGCGACGGATTTTTAAACACACGCGTTTCATTTGTTCCAGACAGTGGTGGACGGTGGCGGGCGGCGGCGGTGATGGTTCATCACGCTTCCTTCTCCCCTAGAATATAACTTTACGCTTCGTCTGTCGCCTGCCGTCTGTAGTCACTCTCGCATAATGACTCTTCACTTCTTCAATTGTTATACTTACATTGCTAATATATTTCCAACTCACAACATCCCACAGTTAACTTCAGTTTAAGTTTACTAATTTTAACTCACAATATGATATATTTTTTTAAAATAGCGATCTACATAAGTATTTGTTTTTCTCATAGTACAAAGATATTTTTATTTCAATGGAATCATAGTATTTCGGAGAAAGTAAAGAAGGATGAAACATTTTATTTAATGTTTCATCCTGAAGAAATAATGTCTGTATACCGATGATACATTTTATATTTCAAGTACGAAGTGATTAAAAATTCAAAAAATTAGCAATCGAAATGTTAGTTTCAATTCTGGGTCTGGACGAAATAACTGGAATGAAAAATACGTCACGTCAACAAATCCAGCCCTATCTCAAATCGGACCGGGGTCGGAATCGGAACGTTGGAACGCGGCAACGCTTAATGGTTAGCGTTCGTTAGCACAGTGAGGGGTGAGAAGTTCGAACTCGAAGCGAGAACGAGAACGAGAAGCGAGGAAGGAGGCGAAGAGGAACAAGCAATAGGAGGGTTCCGCGTAAACAAATAAATATTAAGAGGGTGTGCGCTTTCGTGTTGTGGTCACTGTAATTTCAGCTGCTGTAAACATCCGCTTGGCCGAGCCTTACTCGATTCGCGCTTGTTTTTTCACAAGTTGATCACCGTTCACGATGTCTGTGATTACCCGAGTGTACGAATGTTATTGTAACACCCCCTACGGCCACCGTTTTCGGATCTTCTATTTCTGTAAACAGGCCAACATTGCTACAAACCACTGCTGATCATGTATGTGTGTTAAGTTTGCACTTTTATTTGATTCTACTTTGTTTTATTTCTTAAATGAAAGGGAGGATATAAATCGGAAAGGATTGTTTTCCAGTTGAAAAAGTAGCAATTAATTATTAGATTAATTGAATAATTTATTAGTACTCAGCACAGAAAGAATGAATGTGAATGAATGTATAATTTTATAGTTTATAATAGTATTTAGTCTTCAATAAAAAAAATAACGTTATACAACCAGGAGATAGTAGTGTTAAAAATATAAGAATGTTTATGATATAGGAGATTATGTAGACAAAATAGTTGAAATAAAAAAGTATATAATATGAAAAGTTTAGTTTGAAACTTGTGTCATAAATTGTGTCGTAGTTTATGTGAAGACGGGCTTTATAATCAGATATAGTCTAGGCGCCGGTGTATTTGCACGTGTTCAGCAGCCCGTGCAATAAGACAGCCTGGCGGTTTTCTAATTACGGTTTATACGATAACAAAAAGACAATGAGGTTGCGGCAGGCGGCAGGAGCAGGAGCAGTAACAGTAACAGCAGCAGCAGTAGCAGCAATTGGCGGCAACGGCGACTGCGCGCTCGCCTCGACTGGCTGACAGCGCAGTATTTGTTTTGCAGATGGATTCTTGAAAATCCAAACACAAACAAAGGAAGGCGCAGCCCTAGCTTGGCCCGAGTTGCTGGGCTGGGAAATGTATAAATATGGCGAAGGGCGGCTCTGGCGAACTAACAAACTCTTTACAATGCGCTCAACTCGTCCGTACGCTCGACGCCCGCTCACTTATAAACTCACCCGTGATATTATTCATCCTCACGGTGAAAAGTATTCGATTAAATAAGAAAATATTTAGAATGCTTGTATTTAGATAAACAGCAACTTGGTACTTCAGGGCTTACCATCCATTCGACGAATCGATGTTCAACAACTCTTTTCAGAACGGAAATGGCCGGATGCTGAAATGCTTTCAATGAGAAAACAAACATAAATATAATTCTGCTACGAATAACAAGCTTCAATGAACTTATTGTTTTACTTATTTCGATCAACCCGTTTAAGATGTCTATAAATAATCAAGAACATTTTAATGAATTGCGACGCCAATGACAGAAAAATTATTTATCGCGTCGCCGTACGAAATTGCCAGATTTACACACCTCATAATCGTTCGGAAATCAAGTTTTTACCGGACGTCATTCGGAAATTATGTTTTAACCGAAAACTATGTGTTTACTGAACGCCGTTCGGTAAAAACTAGAAATTTTGTAAATTTCATGTGTTAGCAATTTTAAATCAATAATTTCATTCATCGGCGCGAAAAATCTTGTGTATCACGTGTCTACAAACTGTTTAGCGAGTACTCGCAAAAGTACAGTTTCCGACCTAGTGATACAAATAACTATTATAATATATTTTTAAAATTATCCCTGCGGCTCCCCCACCACTAACATCTTTGGAGGCCGTGATTTGACGGCTGATAACCGCACTTCACGCGCATAAATATATCACTTACCGAGATCTGCGTCAAATAAATAAAAATAAATAAATATATCATCACGCCTTTTACCCATTACTGGATGTGGCATTCTGCCGAAGCAGATCTCGGTAAAGGATATATTTATGCGCGTGAAGTGCGGTTACCAGCCGTCAAATCACGGCCCCCAAAGATGTTAGTGGTGGGGGAGCCACAGGGGTAATTTTAAATTGGTGAAAATGTTTTAACGGCTGTGGGCATCGAACCAGGGTTCTTAGGATCCGCAGACCAACTTGATACCACTGAGCCATTACCCCATAAAGTTATATGTTATAAGTTATAAGTTATTTGACATTTTATATTAGGCTGGTGGATAATTGAAATGTGCCGATTTAAATAAAATATTATTTCGTATTTTTTAGCCTAAAAATGGTGCGAATGCGATATAACATAGGGTAAATTCAAGGGGTGTATAAATTACCATATGAGTCTAATTTTACCTCTACGAAGCACGTGTGCACGAATGTATGTTCATCAATTTCATTCGGCAGAGTGAGAATTGCGAAGTGTAAGTAAACAGTTTGTAAGTAAGAGTACTGCGTCCCGTCGTCACGACATATGACATGGCGTGACGTAGTGTACCTTCAACGTCGTGTTTAGCTTGCATAATTTGCTTTATATCGATAGCACGCGACACAGTAGTAGTGTGGGACAGAATGGAATGTGTCTGTGTGCTTCCGCCTTGTTGTTTGTTCTCCTCCGGCGCCGATCCAGGCTCGTCGGCCAGGACAAGGTACCAGCGGATGGACATCGTCTAAAGTCGCTCACGGCCGTGACATGTTTTACTTTCTTTGATTTTGCAATGCGATGAGATTTTAAAGATAAATATTTGTAAAACGTATTCAATTTAATAGCAAGATTTTCAAAAACGTTTTTGCTAATCCTGAATTTTGGATTAATTAATCTTATGCCAGTCTGATTTAAAAAATTTAATTCAGTTCATTTTCCGAAAAGTAAATGGTAACAAGATTATATTAAAGTTTATTTAAACTTTTTTGGGAGCATGATTTAACTTAATTTTATAAAAATAATAATACTTTTTTAATAAGCGAGTTTAAAGACATGCATTTTACACACTTCGAGTTAAATTGAAAGAGAGTGGATGGGAAGAAGTCCGATAAAAATGCGAATAATAATAATAATTTATTTAATATTTTTAATATATTAATATATTAATATTAATAATTTATTATTATTAAGTTAAAGATTATCTTGTATAACATTGTAATAGTTGAAAAAAAATCTCATACTATAAATAATAATTAATAAATATATCATCACGCTTTCTACCCATTACTGGATGTGGTACTCTGCCGCAACAGATTTCGGTAAATGGTATATTTTACGCGTAAAGTGCGGTTACCAGCCGTCAAATCACGACTCCCTGGGATGTTAGGAAAGGGGGAATCACAGGGGTAGTTTTAATGTGATGAAAATTGTATGTCGGCTGTGGGAATCAAACCCAAGTTCTCAAATTCACAGGTCGACTCGAGATACTATTGAGCCACCAGAGAGTAATAATTTATTTATTTATTTATGTTACTCTGTACAACAGGAACTTCATCCCAATTACAGTATAGGGTCCGGACTCATCAAGCCGCAGTGTGATAGTTCATATATATTTTTGAGTGGGATTCGAACTCGGGATCTCCGGATACGAATGCCGTAACGCTACCCATGCTACAGTACTGCCGGATATATAAAATTAATATAAATTTACGAATAGACATGAATTTATTGGATTTGTTGAGTGATGAATTAAGAAAAGTATGTGGATCTGTCTACAGGAAGCTTTAGTCTGGTATAAGGTGAGTGGGTCGCATCTTAGACTTGGTGTCCAGCAAGCCCTAGCAGGCATAGAGGGCAGCAGGCGCATGGCGTTAGGCGTTACAGCGTTAACGTGAGCGTCGGCAGCGGCGGCAAGCAGCGGTCTTGCGGCGGCGGAGGCGAGGGAGTGGCTTGCTATTTCAAGCAGAATAAACACGTGCTGTTTTCTTTGTTCCGGCAAACTAAACAACCAACCAGGAATCTAAACAGCCCGGCGAAGTCCCAAATTGAATTTGGTCTTTGCATGACAGACCAATATCACGAAACGCCACATTCGTCGCTGCATACAATAATACCACAACGTGCTGCCTGCTGCTGCTCAGCTGCTGCTACTACGCTATCGACTTTTCCCTTCGAGCTCCGAAAGAAAACAAGCACAATCGTGTTTTCTTATACCACGTCACATTTCAATTACTGCCTACTGGTCAAGCATCCGACAACATCCTCTATGTCTGTACACCATATATCTCTATATCGACTCTGTATTTACCGACATCCTTCAAAGCTGAATAACCCACTTCTAAAGCTTTCAGATGAACACTAAATCCAGAACAAAATATTAAACTGTTTACAACTACTACATCATTTGTTCAAATTCATATCTGCATTTCTATACTCTCGGACGCAGTTGTATTTTAAACAACTTTTGCCCGTATCGTGTCAGTTTACAAACAGTGAGGTCCAGTGGCATAAAACGTTGTTAACTAGTTTAATTAGAATAAAAAAACGAATCTACGAATTGTGAAAACTTTAAAACATAATTTCTATAGCCTGCATTAAACATTAAACTAATAATTATTTGCTACTAATATTGTTGAACCATTGTTATTAAACTAACAATAAGCATGTTAATGCAGATATTAATTACTTATAATATAAAACTTAGAAAATACGTAAAATGTGGTGTCAGCCATCTTAGCCATTGTTAACTTTTAACATGTCGTTAACTAACATTGCTTTATGAAACCGGACCTAACAATTTAAAACAGAAAAATAATACAATATGAATTAATAGAAAATACAAAAGTATAGGGTAGGTGTATTTGAGAACCCTGGTTCGATTTCCACAGTCGAGCCCCGTAGCTCCCACTCCACTAACATCTTTAGGGACTGTAATTCGACGGCTGCTACTCGCTTAAATATATCACTTACCTAGATCTGTCTCGGCAGAGTACCACACACAGTAATGGGTAAAATTCGAGATGGTATATTTATTAATTTTGTTTAAATAAAAAAATAATAATTGAAATAAATTCAGACCAATTTTAACTTATTTATAATGATGTTAATATTTTCCATCGTATTGATCTCAAATCAACAATCTTGGATATCGGGACAATTTCCACCCCATAAAACTCACCCCAGTCTCCTCCGCAGAACGTAAAGCGGACGACGGACGTCTCTACAATACGTATAAATTATATGCTAATCCTCTCGTAGATAGGAAACATACACGGGTCTCACCGTTCATGGTCGCCACTCGCCAGGCGGCTGGGGTGAGCGCAGAGCACCAAGCAGAAGAGAACAGCGACTCTTATTGCAATCTATACAAATGTGTTGTCTACCAAATTGATAACACTATCCAAACTTGGAGTAAATATTTATTTGTTTATTTATTTATTACTCTGTAGAACAGGAATTTAATTTCATTTACAGTACAGGGGGCCTACAGCTTATAATGGAATCCGAACCACTCAGAAACAATTATATTTTTGGATATAAGTTGAATCAGTAAGTTGTGATGCTACCGAGACGAGATTTTTTCTCGATCTCCTCTTGTCTCGAGTCATTATTCGAGATCGAGATTAAGATTTCCAGGTCCAATTCTTGCTCGAGACGAGATTATAGTTTCAAAATCGAGACGAGAAAGACGAAATCTCGAATTTTTTTTATCAACAATTTAATTTAAAATATTTAAAAACCAACTTTAAAAATAAAAATACTGTTTAAATTATTCTCATTGCAGGATTGCTGCAATTTAAATAATATTGAACTATTTACCTGCAAGTTTTATATGTCACGGATGTTTATAAGGTACCTTACAGAAATTATAAATCAATTTATACGTATAAGTAATTTAATTTAGTTATTATAGCATGTGTAAAAAATGGTTTCTTTTTTCGCAAACAAACATATCTACATTAATATAACAAAAAGAAATAGAATTTATATTTATAACAAAGCATACCAATATTTATGTGTGTATTGCATATAAATAAGATATCATAATAAATATATTCTTTAAACCAAGGTTCTAATTAGATTTTATGAAGGGGTCTTTTAGAAATTATGAACTAATAAAGTTCCTGGTAATCTCACAGACATTTAGAGATTTATCTTTTTCTAAGAAGAAGAAATTTACATAATGAAATAATATACGAGTATTGTATTATTTTACAATATATTTTATTAGTATACTTAAAAATAAAATTCAAATATTATTTTTTATATATCAACTCGTGATTATCGTGATCTCGACTTTGAAATCGAAATTTATTTTGAATCTCGCATATCAGGATCGAGATGAATTTAAAATTTAAAAATGGTCGAGATCGAGATTAACCAAATTTTCGATAAATCTTGTTTCGCGGCAGCACTATACCAGACAGCATCATACATCTTGCCACAAATGTTGAATCAAAATGAATAAACGAGATAAACAATTATGAATCATTTTTATTTAAGGTTGTTCTAATAGTTGGCATTATAGCTGCATGCCGAAAACGTGAACTATGGCAAATGCAAATTAGTCATATTCATAATTTGGAAGCAGAAGTTCTTATATCAGTTACTGACTGGAAAACAAAAGTTCAAATGAAACTTTCAGGAACTGGTCTTTTTTATAACATTTTCAAAAAAAGAACCTGATATTTTGAGCTTTAAATGTGGAAACAAACCATTTATTCCTTTTTTCTATGAAACTACTTTCTAAACTATGACGATCAGTGAAAATGCAGATTAAAAATTCCTTACACTACAAGAAATATGATTTTTTAAAGTTTTGTATTGGGGTAGTAATGTCCCAAGTTCCTTTCAGGTGTACTTTAACTTGTTTCGTTCAAATTATTACTTCTAGTTATTTTACTTATTTCTTAAATTCAAGAAAACACTTGATGGGATGGCTAGCACAGTGGTATGAAGTCGGCCTGTGGATCCTGAGGTCCCTGGTTCGATTCCCACAGGCGACAAATTTTCATAATTTGAAAAAGCTATCCCTGTGGCTCCTCCACCACTAACATGTTTGGAGGCCGTGATTTGACGACTGGTAACCGCACTTCACGCGCAAAATATATCACTTACCGAGATCTGCTTTAGCAGAGTGCCACACCCAGTAATGGGTAGAAAGCGTGATGATATATTTATTTATTTATTTAAGAAACACTTGGGTTGTTTCACAAAATAAAAGAAAATTCTTTATTGTATAATTTGGGCTATTAAGCCATTATCAGAAGAATAATACAGAAAATTACAACGACGGTGTATTTATACATAAATTGATGGAAGAGAATTTGGGTGGGAATTTGGGGATAATGGTATCCAGGAACGGAGAGTGAAAGCCATGTAACTGTTCATTCATTAGGGATGTATCATTAAACTGGGCTTTCCTAATCTCGTAGTTTTCTAGGAGAAGCAATTTAGCAAAGTTACTTTCAAAATGTAAAATTTATAAATTATTCTTGTTACAAGTATGACTCAAATCTAACATATGTTTTGCGACATTGGAATTAAATTTTGCAATTTTCTGTATTATTCTTCTAATGATAACAGCCGAAATTGTACAATAAAGAATTTTCTTTTATTTTGTGAAACAAACAGAGTGTTTTCTTGAATTTATTCTACAATGTTTCACCTAGTGCCAACAGCTTCTTCAATAGAGTTTACTTATTTCTTAGTCAGAACAGGGAAGTAAAAAGTTACTTTATTATAACTCCTTTATTATTTTCAGCAACCATTTGTTTTGTTAGGTACTCTTCTAAAATAACTTGTAACTTGTATCTTTTTTTATAACTAAGTTACTGTCAACGAATTTATTATCAACTATTTGAAAATACAAAGCAATGAATAATTATATGTGATTGTCAATACTTATGTTTTATGTTACTAACTGGAATGAGTAAATGATTGTTTTGCTGTAGGTGCATATACGCAGATAGCGATACCACTCGATGGTAAATTACTTTTCAAAAGTAACTTAGTTGTACACCAAAGTTTTATTTTTTTCAATATAAAATATATTACCTACTTTGACACAGAAACAACTAAAAATAACTTAGATATTTTTTAATAGTAACTTTTCCTGCTTTGATGACAATATTTTTATTTATTCACTTGTATTATTTGTAATATTTTCCTAGAATATATACAGGTGTATGCCAAATCGCCGATATGAAAATGTAGCTATCTAAGCATTTCAAACAATATTGTAGTTGATTTTCTTAATTACATTTTTATTAGCTTCTACTCTATATATAGTAATTTAGCCAGCTATTGTTGACATCTTTACAAATACAACACAAACATCCATACCCTAGGCGGGATTCGAACCCGCGACCTACGGCGTGGCCGGTAATATTGTTAGAATTGCTACTTTGTCCATGTCATTTTAGTATTTTATTGTTTGCAAATATTTTTATTATAAAAATAAACTTACCAACACAACAATTTTATTCTCGGACTAAAGAGATTGAATCAAAATAAGAGATATTTTCGGGGACTACAACCACAAAATTCGTCGCCAATTACGAAAATTGTAGCAAAAACGTCAGAATTTTTTTTTCGTATAGCACTTGAGTTGAGTTGGAGCCGCTTAGTGTTCGGTGTTCAACATTCAAGTGTCTTAAATCTCGTCACTGTGACTGTGAAAAACTTTCCTCGGGCCTTTCATAATGATAGATGTATTCGATAAACTTTTTCTGCGTTTGGAAATTAAGATATTTGCACACTGTAATAATTAGAAATGAAGCTAATTTTACATTCTTTGTTTTCGGCATTTTCGCAGTACTTCAGCTGGTCTCGACTTTAATTAAAGACGAAGTAACAAATGCCAGGTGCCCTCTGGCTACGCCTCTGACCCTTACCGTACCTCCCAAGCCCTCTAACACTTCGTCGGCGGGCGCAGAATTAGCTTGCCTTCTTTTCGCACCTCTTATTATTAATGTTGAAATTAAAAAGCGGTTTTCCGTAAATTCAACGTGAATTCGGGGATGCTGCTGTCATCTTTAGCTGTCATTTGGATTTAAATTAAAAACGGAAAGTTGCGAATACCATTCGACAGACGAGAAAATAATGCTCTGAAATTTGTTAACAGATAAAAATACTTTTCAAATATTGGGTGATAGTAAAACGTTTTTAAATATAATTCAGAGCTTCACTCTATTGATTACAGTTTCATTTAAAAAAATGCCATAATAAGGTAAGTATACTTTCATTTAAAATGTTAATAAAAAATTACCATTTTGTAATCTATTGGCACTATATTATAATTTTATTTTTGTAATATTGTTGGTTTTCTAAATGATTGATAGTTTTCATACCTATTCTAAAATATCGATAATTCGTAATGGCAAATAAAAATTTTGAGCATATGCTGCTGATTTGTGCTGCAGCTAAAACGAGACAAGAATTCATTTTAATACGAGGCGAAATGCGTTCGAGGAAACGAGATTTCTCGAACTCAAAACGAAATAGCAGTACGCATGTATTGAGTTGAAATTAATTTTAAATTATGATCTATACCTTGGTAACATGACAGCGGTCACGTTAGCGATTTTAATCATATGACGGTCAGGTAAGATATATAAATGACGGAATATATTAACGTTTTAAAACTTCGCGCCAAATAATCAAACACTAACCATATTTATGTCGGTTTTATGTTCAAATAAGAAATTATTTTATTTATTAATACAATATAATTGTTTACATTTACAATTAAATGCGACTTCATTATGAAGAATCATAATTACTGCATACTTCTTGAGACCTTGAACAATATTGAAATGTTTATTTTATTTTCATAAAATAATTATTTAATACTTTTCTATACGTTTTAGGTATAAACATGATGTACAAATGATATGTCATCGATATGTGATGATTTTTCCAATATTTAAAAATTTCATATATAACCGGTCATATGACTAGTCATTTTACCATTTTTTAAATTACCGTCATTTTTCCAACCCTATCTATACCTATGTATTATAAAAATAAATAAAACCTGGCAATCATGAATTTGTTAGTAATTTTAATTAATAAAAAGCCTGATATTCTAAAAATATATATTTATATATAGAGAAACTAAGATAAGATGAAAATTGATTTCGAAACGAGAAATGTTTTAATAGCTTTGAGACGAGAAGAAAATTGGTGTTCTAATTTCGTTCCATCTTGCGGCATCAGTATACCGACTGAAAGATCAGTAAGAAAAGATATACCTATTTTTGAAAGTGCGACTGAGAATTGAGGATATATGTTACGTGGTCGTCCGAGGAGTAAATGGATAGTCGTGTCAGTATGTTTGTGTGAGTGATTCTTTAGTCCTTATTTCAGACAAATTCTGAATGTGAATAAAACGAAAGTCAAGCTTTATGATAAGAATACGTAGCGTAAGTCTCTTTAAAATAAAAAATCATTTTTATTATAAATAGTACATATTATTTATTATTTGTAGTAAAAAGTAAAAAGTTTTATAATTGTTATACAAATTTATAATATCTTTGTCTATTAACCGAAAATATATTATTTATTTCGATATAATTTTAATTTACTCAAAAATTAATCAAGCGATTTAAATGTTTTTTTAAAAAAACAGTATCATTACAAATAAGATAGGCTAAGCTAAATTATACAGATTATTTAGAAAAACAAATACAGTACGGCGGTGGGACTGGCGTTACGGAAATCGAATCCGAAAATATATGAACTACAACAGGGCGTCTAGGTGAGTCCGAACCCTGTACTGTAATTGGGATTATATTCCTGTTGTGCAGGGTAGCACAAATAAATAAAATATACAAAAATACCCTAAAATAACAACTTTTTTTTCAAAAGTGCTGCATTTAACACAATAAATATATACATAAACACGCGTTTACCCATTGCTGGGTCTGGTACTATTAAAAACATATGATCCATTTTGGAGTAAATCTGGTTAAAAATTTTGATATATCTTTTACTTGTACATTATTTGTATCTTATTAAAGAATTCGCTGTTCTGTCAGTCTACATATCCAAAAAGTAGAATGTATAAAGATTATGAGGGTAGTACTATTTGTTTATGTAGATGAGAATTAATATTTGAAATTCTTCTTCGAAATTTTAATTTCTTTTAGGTGTGTGCTAAATGGAAATATATTTTTTTTTTATTCAAATCTTCGATTTAAAACAATCTCAAAAAATAAAGCCTTATTTCTTATTATTATGCTTTCTTTCTTAATATTAATGCTACCTTTGTCACCTAGAGCTACCTACTTCACAATTAATTAATAAATTTTTATTAATTCTCTCTCCCTTAATAGGAACTTTACAACAAAATAATAAAAAAGCAAGGAAAAATTATTGTAAGTTAAACTTTGTTTAGTCCGAGTGCAGTATTTGTCTCAAGCAAAGGTAAATCATTGATTGCGACCCGTCTGTATTTTATGTTTCGATTCCTCGCTCGCAATAAATCAGTCATGGGAAGGGTGCCAGCATTGCTGTCAAGCGTCACTGGTGAAATCATAATAATACAATGCGCGTTACGTTTAAAAATACAAAGATTGTCTGTAGTTTTTATATTGGTGCCATCTGGTTCCAAAGAAACTCTTCCAATTAAGATGAAAAATCCGTGCTGGCGAAATGAATGCGAGAAACGGCGCAGGAAAGTTGGGGGCGGCAGCGGCAGAGGCACTTGATTGGAAAGGACAGCGGCATATCCGTTATCAATTTATTTCTAACCCCCAATTCCGATGTTCATATCCACGACACGGTAGCATTTCCGATGTGAATTTTAATATTTCGCAGACGAAAGGAGATTTACAACCACCGCATAGTTGAGAGACGCAGGACGGTGGGGAGTACAGGGTAGGGGGCAGGATATTACACGAACCCGGCGAAATTGTAACGATTCTGCTTCTGACCAAATACTATACAGCAGCCGAGGTAATAGCTTTTGTTTTAAAATGCTCTATTTTTTACTCCGCCTACCTTACTTGTTATTAATATCCTTCTCCATATTAAAATTCAAAATTTTTTTTTATTATCTCTTCGTTTGCAACTTTTTGCGAAATACAAAAATTTACAAAGGAATAGGCTATTCCACAAAAAAATAATTATTTTATATGTTAATGTAGGTACAAAAATAATTTTCCATATTTTTTTTTTATTTTGTGCAAAGTTCGTGTTAAGAGAGAAGAAAATAATAAAGATTTATTAATTAATCGTGACATATGTAGCTTTTGATGACAAATATAGCATTAGTATTAAGAGGGAAAGCATAATAATGAGAAAGACGGCTTTCTTTTTTAAGAGAGATGAATATATTTTGACAAGTGCGCGAAATATCTTACGGAACTAAGTTCACGCTTGTCAACACTTGTTTTTGTCAGTTTTTACTTATGTTATACGAAATTTGTGAAGAACTATATTATATTAATCACGTACCAGCTGTTATTAATCAGGTACTGATAAATTTAAGAAGTAAGAGTTTATGAATTTTTTTTAGATTCAATTAAACTGGATGAATTTTATAAACTAGATTACTGTGCTATTCTGAAAATTATTATTTTAATTATTGTTCTAATTAAATATTGTTTTGTGCCGAATTGTCATTTCGGTGAACATGCACATTGCCTCATAATGTGAAGTTGCAGTTTAATTGAACTACATACGTCACAAGAACTTCTATGACGGTCGTTTTGAATAATTCACTTTTTGATAAAATATGTTAGATATTAATACATAGCATACTTCTTTTCATTTTTTTAGCTTTCTAATAACATATTTATAAATAAAATTGATATGCGTTAAATATTTCTTTAAATGTCGTATTGTTGGTATAGCCCATTTTGCGTAATGTAATTAATGGGTATATTCGCACTAGAGTATGAAAGTTGGCGTTTACATTATTATATGGTTATGATTTCTTTTCATAGGAACCAAGGGACTGTATCCATGTACCCAATCAAATGTTTCATTTGAAAATTCCAGAAAAACATTAGTATTTCTGGCTTAAAATAGATGGTTCACTGCAGTACAGTTATAATCTCCGAATAACAACACAGGGATGTATTTCAAATTTTCATACCGTAAAGTACTTACTTAGTAATAATCAATAATTTCTTGGAACTGCTATCAAATATAGTATAAAACCTAAACTACTGAAATATAATGATCATATCCTAAGTATTCGTCAACGTGATAACATGTGACAAATATTTGTGTCTTTTTCATAAAATATTTAAGTGATATGAGAAGGGAAGTTAGTCAATTAATAATAAATTTAAACTCGGACGATTCTGGTAGTGATGATTCAGAATAGATGTATCTATTGTAATTTTTTTGTATATATATACGATTTAAAAATGTGTAATATTGTATCACAAAACTTCTATTAAAATTTAAAATGCACCTCTATGTTGTTATTTGAATAATTTTCAGGTACAGACATTAAATAGGTACTTAGGATTTCTTATAAGGCTAGTTCTTTATAGCAAAATACATAAAGATAATATTTCTTTCACGCAAACCTATGAAAACAAACCATAACCATACAATAATTTAAACGTCATCTTTCATACTCTAGTGGGACTATACCTGCTATAGAATATTTGGCTTTATAATATACCACATTTTAAACATATATTTTTTAATTTAAGCAAAAACTATAACTGTAATTAAAGATGATAAAAGGAGAATAATTCTAAATAAAACATAGTTAGCAATATTGTATCAGTTATTTAATTCATAAATTATAGTAACGATGCTAATAAAATACTCTATATTTTATTGAACTTTCGATGATAAATAATTATAAATTCTGGCTAATATTGAAATGTTCTATTTTTAAGTTATGTACAATAGAAATGTTAAATGATCGATATATTTGGCCGGACACATATAATTTGTTCAATATAAATTTAAGAAATTCGTAGTATTTTTCTTTATTCTTGTATGGTAAATTATTGCATTACGTTCGCTATTGCAATCTGTAAGATGCAAGCAGATTAATGTAGCGCTAGAGAAAAGAAAAATATGTAATCGTTAATAGTTTTATTGCGATAACAAAATAGTAGCAGTGATTATAAAGACCGAGAAAGTTCATTAGCCCCTTTGAAACGAAGAAAGAAAATTTTCGAAAATCGGAAGTAGTTATATTTTTATGTAGTATAACGCATATGTCGAAGTAGTTTATGAGTCTATAATATGAAAGTAATTATTTCAAAAACAATTTTTGGATGAACCATTTTTTGGAACATCTGGTATTATTTTTGAATTTTTCTATATTTATAATTTATTTAACATAAATAAAATAACTATATTATCTCGCATTCTCCCCATTACTGGGTGTGGTACTCTGCTGTAGCAGATTTCGGCTCGTGATATATTTTGCGAGTGAAATACGGTTACCAGCCATTAAATCAAGGCCCCCAAAGATTTTAGTAGAGCGAGAACCACAGGGATAATTTTAATGTGGTGAAAATTGTTAATTGGTTGTGAGAATCGAAACGAGGTTTTCAAATCCACAGGCCGACTAGATACTACTGTGCCACCTACCCCATACAGTTAATATATTAATAATAAATAATTTATGTTTTTTGTAATGCATTTTTTTTTATTTATTCAAATCGTACAGATCAGTAAAATAAAGTTATTTCAATAATATATTTGTTATTATTCTTATCCATTTTACAGGATAAGTAATATTTTTGTATAGCACATATTGTTTACTGACATTTTGTTTTCTTATAAAGAATTATTATTTTTGTTACCGAACACCAATTTTCACTGAGTATGTTTGATTTTTTTACCGAGCGTTCATAAATAGTTTGTAATAATTATTATTTTTATTAAATATATAGATTTGTTACTCAACGTTTACAAATTTTACTGATAATTGCAGGATTTTCAATAGTAGTCTCGGGATGACTGAATGTAGACGTCTGTCGAGGTCTGTCTTCTAAAATTCTTACTCCAGCGTTTCTACTGCTCATTTTAGTGAACGATATTATATCTGAAGGAATAGAGCAAATTTCTGCAACATTGCTTTAATGATAATTAGTAACGTTTGAATTAAATAATGGTGTCGTTGCTATAGTTGTAAATGGGAAAGTAGGTGAAATTGGTTTTGGGTGTCTTTTATTTCTTCTTATTACAGAACAATCTTCAATTTTAATCCAATATGAATCGGGTTCTTCTAATTTCAATATAATTCCTTTAATCCAATTTCGAATGCCGTTTTTAATTTATCTTCAATTTTGGAAGATCCTTAGTATCCCTGTTGTAGTATTTGCTTTGAATCTTTTGTTTCTTTCAAATTTAATGGTAATTTAAATAATGAAAAGTTTATTTTTAAATTTTAGATATAAATTGAATATTTGTTCTTCATTTTCGACCTACTAACATTTCGGTAAAAGAAGAAAGGTCCATTTTAGGAGCCGAATTTTAATTAGAATTTCAAATATTTTACGATTATGCTTTTTAAAACTAACTTTTAATAGTTTACATATGTCTCTCAATTATTTTATTCATTGCAAATGATTAGGACTGGAACTATCAAGACTAATATCAAATGGTTTTAAGAAATTTTTAAACTCGGTTCTGGCCATCCGTTTTTGATGTATGATGTATGATTAATATTTTGTCTGTTTTGTGGCCATTTTTACCAAGGGTGTATTTGCCTATCATATTTTTTAAATTGTAATCGAATCAAATACTTCGTTAGTAAAATGAGTAAATTATGGTCTAAACGTTAAATACTTTTTTATATATCTTGGGCTACAATGTAGTAAATACACCTCTATATTCTGTAACTGCATCATTATCTGTTAATGATCGATAAGTTAATGATAATTTTTATTTAAATCGTTATTTTATAGATGATCACAATTTTGATATGCTAAGATCAGCGCAATTTACCCTGACATTTTTATGTTATATTCATGTATTTCGTTTACTAATTTATTATTAAAAATAATATAATGACAGTTCACTGACAGTTCCATAAAAAGTGTGGTTAAAAATAATATTTTATTTTTATATTGGCAACTTCGTACGAGATTAAAATGCATACAAGTAGAATAGCAGTAACAGAATAAATAATTTTGATCACAGAATAACAAAATTGTGGTAATCTGCAGACTAATTATAAAAATTAAGGGTTAACATTAACTTATCGATCATTAACAAATAATTATCAAATTACTGAATAGAGTAGAATATTTTTAATGATATTAATTTTCCTACAGTCGGTATTTTAATCCAAAGAAAACTAATTATATATCCTAATATGGGTAAATAGCCGGATATTTACATCAGATATTTACCACTAAAAAGTGAAATACAGTTCTATAATTATCTTAATCCGTCTTTTCATTAAAAATTAGAGAAAAAAACTAAACACCGGGTATCAAAGGAACGGGGGTTCATTGGACCACCCTGCAGGCGCCCACGGGTAGCGTTTTTTATCAATGTTTGTAGTTCTGGACGATTCTGTATTGCAGCGCTAATGTCGATTATTTGTTCATGAAAGATAAATTACTCCTATATATTTGCAATTAAATTTGAATTGTGAATTAATTCCTTAGAATATATTGTGAATTACATATCCTTTATTTTAGTGTTTTAATTTCATTGTCCATAAAGTAAATAGGCATTATATTATATATATTTTATATATTATACCCAATTCTTTGAATTACAGTGAAAATTTATACTGCAAGCAAGGTAATATGATAGATGAAATACTACCTGATCTGAATCTTCGCAGTCAAGGCCGTCGTTGGGCGTGGTGGCAGCAGACGGTCGCTGTGACGTCGACAAGTTGATGGCACCGTCACCATCTATTTCCCGGTCCATGATGCCATCGTCCTGCGAAACAAAAAACACCAAATTACATCATTCCCGCGATTTACACCACTATCGCCACGCGTGACCACTACAGAGCTTCTTCATCCTTCGCCCCCGGCCGCCAAGGAATGACTCAGCAAAATACACCATAAGCGTACATGCAGGGGAACATTCTCTTAGAAAATAACACTAAAGTGTACGATTTTATTCCTCTGTCTTTATAGTTTGTTTATTTTTAATAAAAATGAAAGAATTCATGTCCGGGCTAAAACTGTAATAGGCTATTCAAACAGTACGGCGTTTAAATAAATATTTAACGCATATCAATTTTAGTTGTAAATATAGTACAATAATGCAAAAAAAAAGCTTACTAACTTCACATTGTGAGGAAATGCGCATGTGTACCGAAATGGCAATTCGACACAAAACAATATTTAATTACAACAATAATTAAAATAATAAATGTTAGAATAGCACAGTAACCTATTATATAAAATTATTCCATTTTAATTCAACCAAAAAAATGTACATAAATGTGTACTTCTTAATTTGTAGAATAATATTAATTTTTATTATTACCTGAATAGTAACAGTTGGAACGTGATTAATATAATATAATTCTTCACAAATTTCGTATAATATAAGTACATACTGATAAAAACAAGTATTGACAAGCTTGAACTTAGTTCCGTGAGACGTTTCGTACTCTTGTCAAAGAATACTCACCTCTCTCAAAAAAAAAGCCTTCTTTCTCATTATTATGCTTTCTCTCTTAATATTAATGCTATCACAAAGAGATAGCTAAGTCACGAGTAATTAATAAATATTTATTTTTCTTTTTGTCTCTTATTAGGAACTTTACGACAAAATAATAAAAGGAGAAAAATTATTTTTGTACATAGATTAATATATAAAATAATCAAATTTATGAAATAATCTATTATCACTCTTAAATTATTTCAGAGAAAAATATTTTAAATGATAGTTACACAGAACACGCAAATAAAGCACTATTATAACAATCAGTTATCAGACAAATATCCAACTCTCTTAAATATTTGACATGCAAAGAATAGCTCTAAATTCTCATATAGTTTCATTTTCTAAATATTTTTACATATACAGAAAAGATTTTTTATAAATATGTTGTGGTACCGACTTCTTGACTCAGTAAGAAAATTCTAGGGGAGAAATACTATTGTTCTCGTTCTCCTTACATGCATTTATATATGTTGTGCTCTTTTTCTCGTCTATATTAAATTTATTTGTATTTCTTTTTCTACAATCGAGCAGAAAATAGACTTTTCCAACTGTCAGTTGAAATAAGAAAGTTGACATTTACCGCTTGCCGAGCGGCAATAAGATATTATAAGAGTGTATCATCGTATCCATGGATATATGAAAACTGTCGCCCGAATTTCCAAACAGAAAAATGTTTAAAATTATTTTAAATTATTTTTCAAGCATCTCTAAATGTCCGTAGAGCAGAAAGTAGTTACTTTTCGCTCGCGCATGAAGATTGTTGATCGAGGCGTAGCCGAGAGCACCACCATGCAAGAGCGGCAAGAAACTACTTTCTACTCTAGGTACACAAATATCTATATTATTTAATCATATATTGTGCGTATCTCACAGGTAACAAAATAAGATAAAAATAGAAATAAATGTTTACATCTAAGAATAGCACTGGAAAATAAAACGAGTACAAAAAATTATGAGTAAGCTAACAGTGCATGATAATGTTTAGTGTGAATGTTGTGTCGCTGGTTGTGCGTTGTTAGCAAATCAGAATTTACGAGCAGTTCGCAGTCAATTATCCGCCCTCCAGACGAACGTCACTGGACCCCAAAGCATCGGTCGTTTGCGTCCGAAACCTAAAGGCTACGCACGCAGTTCGCCGTTCTGCCGTTCACCCTGCCTCGATCAAAACAACTAAAATACAGATTTTATCGGTCTCAGGACACTCGTCCATTTAGAATAAAGTAACACGGCACCCGCTAGAAAGTGTTACAATTCATAAACTCTTTTTGTGCGCCTTTTTTAGGGCGAAACTGGGGACCCCACTTTGTTATCATAATATAAATAGAAAGGAAATAGATAAGGTGTGAAAATGACACCTCGCGCGCAAATATAGGGTCCGGCAAGCAGCGGCCAGCGGCCAGCGGCGAGCGGCGAACGTCTGAGCGGTCGGTTGGTCATTCGTTTCGTTTAGGAGGATAAGCCGAGTAATGGCCCCGTTTATCTACTGCTGCTTTATGCAGTGTGGCTGGCGGCTGCGATGCTGCGACATAGGCGACGAAGGCCTAATCGTCTAAAGCCACTGTAGGTCCAGCGTGCGGTCCGGTAGCGCGCAACGCTAGCTTAGCCTAATACTGATTGCCGATTTCTGAAACATAGGCTGATATCGGCTCCGCCAACTGCGAGGGGAAGGACGAAAGATGGGGCTCATCAGCTACCATTCTTCACGCGTAATCTGGTTAGTACTTTTAGCTCTGGTTCCTGCTGGCTGTTGAGTTACCCCTAGTGTCAGTGTATGTATTCCGTTTAAAAATCAGAAAAGCCGGCATTTGAGAAAAAATAGTTATTGCTGTACAAAGTAACTAAATAGAGGATGTTCACGGTCTTATATTTTGTTAACGGGTGCTACTACAGGTCAAAAGAAAGCAAAAGAGATATTATTTGTTTTGTTTTTATAAGGGGGACGATAAATTAATGTTACAAAAGAACAAATGAAATTTGTTAGTTCGCAGGTTACTACAACTTTTTCAACATTAATTTAATATTTATTATAAAAACTAAACAAATTAATATCTTTATTATTATATAACTTTTACTAAGGTTTTTTTTACGTTTCTCGGTTTTTTTAAGCACCCTATCTATATATATAAAAATTAATGTTTGTTTGTCTGTTTGTTTGTTTGTCCCTTATGCGTTCCTATATCATTCATCCGATTGCGATGAAACTTTGCTAAGTTGTTGTGTGCACCCCCGAGAAGGTTTCTGACTTAGCACAAGTCCAATCCGCCATCTTGAAACAAAATGGCCGCTAGCTATCTTGAAAAGTACTACACTGATTCGATTCAAATTTGGTATAGACATAGACGGGAATCAACTTTAACATATAGGCATAATAAAGATTCAATCCGCCATCTTGAAACAAAATGGCCGCTAGCTATCTTGAAAAGTACTGCATTGATTCGATTAAAATTTGGTATAGACATAGACGGGAACCAATCTTAACATGCAGGTATAATAAAGCTTCAGTCCGCCATTTTGAAACAAAATGGCCGCTAGCTATCCTGAAAAGTACTGCACTGATTCGATTCAAATTTGGTATAGACATAGACGGGAACCAATATTAACATATAGGTATAATAAAGCTTCAGTCCGCCATCTTGAAATAAAATGGCCGCTAGCTATCTTAAAAAGTGCTGCACTGATTCGATTCAAATTTGGTACAGATATAGACGGGAACCAATCTTAACATACAGGTATAATAAAGCTTCAGTCCGTCATCTTGAAACAAAATGGCCGCAAGATATCCTGAAAAGTACTGCACTGATTCGATAAAAATTTGGTATAGGTACAGACGAGAACCAATCTGAAGAAATAGGTATAATAAAGCTTCATTCCGCCATCTTGAAACAAAATTGCCGCTAGCTATCTTGAAAAGTACTGCACTAATTCGATTCAAATTTGGTATAGTCAATTACGGGAACCAATCTTAATATATAGGTATAATAAAGCTTCATTCCGTCACCTTGAAACAAAATGGCCGCTAGCTATCTTGAAAAGTACTGCACTGATTCGATTCAAATTTGGTATAAGCATAGACGGGAGCCATTCTTAACATATAGGTATAATAAAGCTTCAGTCTGCAATCTTGAAACAAAATGGCCGCTAGCTATCTTGAAAAGTACTGCACTGATTCGATTCAAATTTGGTATAGACATAGACGGGAACCAATCTTAACATGCAGGTATAATAAAGCTTCAGTCCGCCATTTTGAAACAAAATGGTCGCTAGCTATCTTGAAAAGTACTGCACTGATTCGATTCAAATTTGGTATAGGTACAGACGAGAACCAATCTTAACATATAGGTATAATAAAGCTTCAGTCCGCCATCTTGAAACAAATTGGCCGCTAGCTATCCTAAAAAGTACTGCATTGATTCGATTCAAATTTTGTATAGACATAGACGGGAACCAATCTTAACATATAGGTATATTAAAGCTTATTCCGCCATCTTGAAACAAAATGGCTGCTAGCTATCCTGAAAAGTACTGCACTGAATAAATTCAAATTTCGTATAGGCATAAACGAGAATAAATCTTACCATACATGTATAATAAAACTTCAGTTTGCCATTTTAAAACAAAATGGCTGCTAGCTATCTTGAAAAGAACTGCACTGATTCAATTGAAATTTGGTATACGCATAGATGGGAACCAATCTTAACATATAGGTATAATAAATCTTGAGTCCGCCGTCTTGAAACAAAATGGCCGATAGCTATCCTGAAAAGTACTGCACTGATTTGATTCAAATTTGTTATAGACATAGACGGGAACCAATCTTAACATATAGGTATAATAAAGCTTCTGTCCTATGCCATTCGAATTCAGACGTTTGCAGTTTCTGGTACGACTCGCATTTGCAATGACCATCAACAAAGTACAGGGAGAATCGCTACAATTGTGTGGACTAAAATTGGAAAATCCATGCTTCTCACATGGACAGCTGTACACAAACACTTTCTTTGAGTTGCAATGCAACACATGTCGGGTACACGTATTAAATTGTAGACCACGCGAACGAAGTCGCGGGTAATAGCTAGTATACTTATATAAATATTTTGTGCATTAAACGTATCGATACTCGGCTTAAAAAATTGTAATTATCAATATAACACTATGTGCTCCTCGGCTGGTAACTGCACTTCACGTGTATAAATATATCACTTATCGAGATCTGCTACGGCAGAGTGACACACTCAGTAATGGATAAATATATCAATTACTGGTAACTGGTAAAATTACTCGTAGTACCATTTCGAACAAACCACATTATTTTTGTTTAACATTTAATCTTATTATGAACGAATGTAAAATTTTTTTTACTACAACCGAGTATAAACCAAATTTTTCCAACTGTCAGTTGAAGGCAGAAAGTTGACATTTATCGCTTGCCGAGCGGCAACATGATATTGCTTGCTCACCGAGCGGAAATATAAGAGCGTATCATCGTTTCCATGGATACATGTCGCCCAAATTGCCAAACAAACAAACTATCAAAAATTGTTTAAATTATTTTTCAAGCGTTTCTAAATGGTCATAGAAAAAATATTATATGCACCTCGAGCAGAAACTGTCCTTACCGCTCTTGCATGGTTGTTGATTGCGGCTACGTTATGCGCGATCGGCAATATTACGAAATTTTTGATGTTATCAATAATTTGTGTACATCTCGTGTAAATCTCATAAATGATTATTAGTTGATAATATTTATTTAAAAGTTAATTAAATTAACAAAATTACTACTTGCAAAAAATAGGTAATAATTCTGAATACATTCTGAAATAAATAATTTCTTTTACTTAAATTTTGATTTCTGTATATTGATGTTGTCATGGTTTAAAAAATGATGGTTTAAACAATGATAGCAATTGAAGAGTTAGATTTTATCAGTCGTAGAAAAAATATTGTATGCACCTCGAGCAGAAAGTGTCTTTGCTACTTTTGCATGATTGTTTCTCCCGATCGACAATAGAATACTTTCTGGTCTAAGTACATAAATAACTATTACGATAGTATTGAAATAATGTATAAATGGCCGCTGGACAATATATTTGATTGTGTAACGATTTAAAAGCCTTTGGTGGTACAGACAAATAAACAGGACGAGAAATCCAAAAGTCCCTAAAGGCAATTATCAATATAACAAGGAAGAACGTTGAGCGTTGTGGTGAAAAGCGCAAAACGACGGAACCCTACAGAGAGTAATAAAAGTGACCAGAGCGGCTGTTTACCTGCGGCGGCCACGGACCGCAGCCTCCCACCCAGGGACCCGCGCTTCACCGCGGAAAGCCTGGCTGCCTGCAGTTTAATACCCCACCGGATCTTTCAAATTGTTTCACGGCTTCGCACATTATACTTCCACTTCTTTCTTATATAGCCAATTTGGGAACATGCTCTTGACCTCTGTTGTATAAAAATACTTCTCGAATGTTGTGTGGCATTGCAAACAACTTGCTTTGCAATGATATACCTTGTAATAAAAAATAAATACTGCAACTAAATAAATATTATTATAAATTTTCTCTGCGCAAGTTAGAGCCGGTACTACATAAATTAGATTACCAGGCACATAAATTACTGACTACTTCGAGTGACTGGCAACAGATTCAACTGTCAAGTAACACATATAACGTCAAAAAGTTGCACAGTTTCATATTGCGAAACATAAATATTTTTTAACTGCGATAAATTTCGACATAGTCCATACATTATAAGACGATGATGGGGTAGGTGGCTCAGTGGTATTGAGAATCCAGGTTCAATTCCTACAGCCGACAAACAATTTTCACCATAATATAATTACTCCTGTGACTCCCCGAGGACTAACATCTTTGGAGGCCGTAATTTGACGACTGTTAACTGCACTTCACGCGCATTATTATATCACTTACCAAGATCTGCTACGGCAGAGTGGCACACCCAGTAAAGAAATCGTGGAGTATTATTATATTTTTCATAAATTTGCAAGCACTCTGCCAAGCAGTCTTGAATTTCTTGGATATGATAGCGAGATGGCCGGGTTGTATTCATGATAGTTTGATTTTTGATAATTCTGGATTCACTTCATTACTCCTATTAAATAAATTTTCAATTTTTAAGTCCTTTACTTTTTTGTCAGTTGGCTTATTTTCTATTACTAAATGTACTAGTAATTTAATTTCTTTGCTGTGAAATTAGCGTTTAATTTGATCTTCTTTCGCTCCAACATAAAACAAACCATCTATTCAAACTTGCACTAACTGCAACGGCTCGAGTGCTATACGGTAATTTAAAATGACTCATGTAATTTTTTATCTAAATTTGTATCTTCATTAATTTGATATTATTGACGTGATATTTAAAATAACATTGACATTACTGATTAATAGAAAATATGGAAACCAGATATTATTTCTTTTTTTATGTAAATAAAGTTAAACTATTTTTAAAAACATTGCCAAGATAAATTAATATTATTTATCTGTCAAGTAACTACTTACAAGTAAAACAGTCATTGGAGGATTATCTCCTTGGTAATTGTACCTGACTGGTAATTACATCACACATGTGTCAGGATATTGAAGTTCCAGCCCTTTCAAATGTACAAAAATTAACAAATACAAACAAACAAGAAGTGCAAAACATAACAAGATTTTAAACAAGACATCACACTAAATAGATGTGAGTCACCCCTCTGTCCTCCTACCAGGCCCTCCTCTGCCCTCCTCTGCCCTCCTCTGCCCTCCTATCGTAAGTGCCAACATGAAAATAATCTACTATGTCTAGAAGTAAGAAGTCATTGTTCATTAACAGTTACTGTATATTTAAAGAACATAAAAACAGTTCAATGTAAAAGCTATCATTATGGCATCCTACGTTAAAAAAAAGAAATAAACATTTGACTCTTTAAATGCACTTAGGGGAGAAGGGGGTACATTCACCCACTTTTTGCTTTAATGTCAACATCTTAAATTTGTTAGATATTTTTCAAAGTTTTAAAGCACAAATACTTAGTTTAGACTCTATACTATCGATTTATATTTCAAAAACAAAGACTAAAACTATATGATTATAGTTATGATTATTTTTAAAAAGTCCTGTAAATGGACGAATGTGCCCCTCAGGTGAGGTACTTTCGTCCATTGGGTGGGGTACTTTCGGCCAGTGATAAAATATGTACATATGTGACGATTCTTTTATAATTTATTGGTATAAAGGGTATAAAGGATATAAAATATATGTCTTATACAAAATAAAAACAAAAATAGCTTCTTTAAGTAAAACAATATAAAAAAGAAGTATATATTTTATTTCATATTAATAAAATCAAAATTCAAATTAAATTTGTAGACGGAAGATGTTCTTGCAGTTCTTTTTGTTTCGTAATCAAGTGGCTGCATTTTCGAAACAATGTCGGACTTATTTACAGTCGAAATGTCTTCTACTTGAGGAAATGTGAATGTTGAGCTTGATTCAAGTCTTCTCAAAAAACTTATTTCGAATTCTTCCTCGTTCAGTTCATTTATTACTCGACCAATATAATGCACAAGTGTTTTTTTAGTAGTAAATTTCACAAGTACAAAATCATCTTTATGAATTTGTGTGTCTACATCATTTTCTGGAAATTCTTCCCAAACTTCGCTATTGCTACTGTCATCTAGTTCTAATTCAACATCAGAATCACTTGAGCTCGATTGTATTATTTTTGTTGATTCCTTTTTTTCAGACGCAAAACTGCACAATGACTGCATTTCATTTTTTCTTTTTCTAAGCTCTATCAATTTTTGTTTATTAATTTTTTCATTCTCTAAAAATTCTAATCTTTCCTTCTCAGGAGTGCTTGTATAAATTCTTGATTTACATGTTCGTTTATTGGATCTCTTATTAGTTTTTGGGATTGCTTTCGGGAATGGTCTAACATCTACGGGGGTTATATTAATTTTGGTTTTCGCATATCATTCTCGCTAATATTCATTCTATTCGTTTTGGGGATGTACTTTCTAGGCATCTATAATAAAAATATAAATAATTATAATAAAATATTAAACGTGGGATACAATCGCCCACTGGCGAATGTAACCCTGTTTACTATGGCGAATATACCCCTCTTACCAACTTCGCAATGATGGTAGAATTTATCAAAAACATGAAAGGTTCAGGTTAAAATCATATGCGATTCAATAATTTCAATCAGTTATTAAAACGTAGTAACAGTAGTTAATAGTACTAATTCAGAAATATTTAGAAAGTTTATAGAATAAAAAAATACAAAAAACTTACCGTAAATAGCACTTTTTTAAAATTTATTGTTAAAGCCAACACAACTGACATTTCTTGTGAATATTTTTCACACATGAGTCAGAGAGTCATGCCGACCTGCATACAAAATAATAGGCGCTAAATATGAAATATACACGAAATAAACACGGTGGGCGAAAGTAACCGTCTGACGAAAGTACCCCCTTCTCCCCTACTTGAGCCTGATATTTTATGGATTTTTTTCGTTGCTATGACAGAATTTCAAACAGTTTCTTATTTTTATTTTGTTATAATCTGCTAAGATAACATTTTCTTTCGCTAATTGAAAGTTGATGACAACGTACAGCACATTTTTTATCATTGTTGTTTTCATTTCTCTTTTTTCAAGAGAATATTTTTTCTCTTAGTTTCATTTAATAGAATCTGCGTTTATAAGAATAAAAATTCGTCAGACATATAATCACTAAGTATATTTAGCGGTTACAATAGATAGTTTGAAAAATAAATCAACATACGATATAACATAAAACAACCGTGATTATGAATATTCTTCTAATGAAATTTCATTTCATTTGACGATTTCTGTAGTACTTATAATTTAAACTATGTTTTAAGTGCAATTACAGGCCATCAAGTCATGACAATTGCATCCAACTACTAGTACATCTAGCATGGTAGACAAGCAAACTGTAATAATTTTTCCAATTAAATTTCAATTCAACAAAATATTGCAATTTTAAAATAAAATTTTCAACCCGTAAACCAAATAAAAATAAGTAAAAAAGCTTCATTTAAGAAACGAATAAAAAGTAGAGAGGTCACATAAAAAGACACTCACAGTGAGTGAATTTTAATAAGTGCATGTATACGCAAGCGCTTAGATCTAGACCTCCGCTCTGCGAAGACATCCTTCTTAGACGTTGTGTAATTTCGGTTTAGAATGTCCGGTTCTTTGTTATTTGCCGCATTATTCTTGTAGGAAGCTCTGGCTTGTTTACTTCTAACCGAGGGTGCAGAGAAAGAACCGATCGCCAAAGAAATATTATTTGTAAACAATTCGTTCCTTGTTGCATTTAGGGGAGTTATTGATGATACAGATTCCCGGCGATTTTCTCCTTCGCTCCTCTACTTTGCGGGAGTTCGAGTCTCTCACCCTCGCACTTCCGATGTGTTTACAACTCGGATGCACCGGCGCATTTGATAACACTCGCCGACCATAATAATTCTTCCGCTTTTTTCGCCAGCCAAAATACACACTTCTGCTTTTTATCGTCTCATACATACACAAGAGAAAATGGGAAGAGAACTCACGAACTTGTAATTTATGATAATTATGGCTGGTGTCACATTTGTATGATCTGTTAGATGTCTTTTCATTTAAAAAAATTGTACAAGTACAATCATGAGAAACGAATCTACACAGAATTAAATTGTTGATGAAACTGTTTGAAATTGTCTCTGTTACAAGGTACAAAAAAGTTGCAAGTAATATATAAAAATAATCATATTTTTCCAAAACTGTAGGTACTCCAGTGATTTTCTAACTTTTCGGAGCCATGACCTTGGAGGCAAAAATTACAAATAAATTCTTTCGCGAGGCCTCTTACTTTTTATATGATCAAAATTGCAGTTTATAATAAGCTTTAATAATGTACATTACAAACACAGAACCAAGATTTCAAAAATTAGTAAAGGAAAAATTTCTCATTACGAACTTTGGTACGGTTTCTTAGAAACTTTGATATGTATGGTATAATATTTTGAAGAATTAACTGTATTTTACTATCACGCTTGTAATAAATTCTTCGATGACTAATTGACCCGGCGTTATTTAAATTTTTATAATGTTTTTCTTAAATGAACAAGATCTTGTCGAGATGAACTATCAAATTAATTATTTAACATTGCTTTCGAACATTCGAATTGATATTTTTCATTTAGGTAATCCTTAAAATTTAAGTGAAAGCATTCAACTGAATGGATCATTGAATACATGATTTTTTTAAATTTGTAAATAGAATTTTCAACGTCCCTCTTCCAATGTCTTCAGGACTCCCGGAGGTCGCGGTCCACAGCTTGAAAACCACTGCTGTACATAATGTATTTATGTTTTTAAGTCCCTGTATTTCCAACTCTAGTTAAAATTCTATATACGAGCTCTGCGTCACATTAGTTGGCCCCAATCTAATTCTTTCATTTGATATTTAATTTTCCAGTTTTATTTCTCGTGTAGTATGCAAGATAATTAATTGAAATTTTAATGAGAGATAAACTAGTATATTGTTAATATGCAGATAATATTTGAAGTCGATCGATACATACATCTTAGAATAGTAGCCATTGAAAGAGAAAGTTAAAATTTATGTATTAACTTAGATTTGTTCGTATTATTAAAAAACTGTATAATAATAGTTTGTTTGAAATAATAATGAACTATGATTTCTGCCGACAAGATAGTAATCACAGACATATTTATAAGTGTGCGCAGTGGGCGAAGGAGCAGAGCCCCGAACGATGAAGGAGCCCTGGGCAGCTTAAAAATGTATATTTTTATTTTATAAAGATTAATTCTTGTTTTTCGTATAAAAAGTATAACAATGTAGCAAATAATAATACGTTCCTTGTGTGTATTGCTACATTGTATATATTCATTACTTCATTAAATGGGGCCTCAAAAAAATGTTGCGCACAGGGCCTCGCTGACCTTAAATACGCTACTAATAATAATCATGACAGTCCATTTATGTATTCAATTAGTTTTTTGTAGAAAAATAATTGCTAGTAATACTGCTATACATTTTGTGTCTAAGGTATATTTAATTATAAATTTAGTGAAAAATCTTGCCAATTAATTGTAGAATATAGTAAATGTAAGATATCTGCGTTTTCAGTATATATATATATATATAAAAAATATTATTATGCCTTTTGCCCATTAGTGGATGTAGCACTCTGCCAGAGCAGATCTCAGTAAATGATATTTATGCGAGTGAAGTGCGGTTACCAGTCGTCACATCAGGGTCCCCGAAGATATTAGTGGAAGGGATACCACAGGGGTAATTTTAATGTGGTGAAAATTGTTTGTCGAACCGAGGTTCTCAAATCCACAGGCCTATTCGATACAATTAAGCCACTTAATCCATATTTTTAAACTTTTTAACAGAAAAAGAATTATGGGCCAAATAATGTTATATAGGGCTCATATTTCCCCAGTTCAAAATTTTATCCAAGATTAAATGTGTTATTTAAAGAATAAATATTAATATTAATCATAATTAATTTTAATCAATAAATGTATGATTAATTTTGAATATTAATATAATGGATTAAAGATACCTACATTTTAAATTGTAAAATCGTAGTTAACTAATTAATTTTATGAAATTTATTCATTAATCAATCATCGATAAAACAATTAAAGCGAATCTTTCCAGTTCTGAATATAATGAAAGTTTTTATACAATTTTGTTAGATATTTTTCCGTATCACAGAGTATTTCCCGAATATTATAATCACTGTATATAAGAATAAACTGCCTATACGAGTAAATGTTCTTGGTTTTTTGTTCAAATAAATTTTCATGTACCTCGCCTAAATGCTCGATATGGTAATATATATTTTCTACGATCGAGCAGAATTCCAATTGTCAGTTAAAAGCAAAATGTTGCCATTTGTAGCTTGCCGAGCGGTAATGTAATCATCGTATTCATGAATACATGAAAACTGTAAAAAAATATTTAAAATTATTTTTCAAGCGTTTCTAAATGGTCGTAGAAAAAAAGATTGTGTGCATCTCGAGCAGAAAATATCCTTGCCGCTCTCCGTGCGCGAGCGACAAGAAATTACTTTCTGTTCTAGGGACACAAATAACTATTACTGTCGATCTCAGTGATCTAATAAATAAATAAAATAAATATATCATCACGCCTTCTACCCTTTACTGGGTGTGGCACTCTGCTGAAGCAGATCTCGGTAAGTGATATATTTTGCGCGTGAAGTGCGGTTACCAGTCGTCAAATCACGGCCCCCAAACATGTTAGTGGTGGAGGAGCCACAGGGATAGCTTTTTCAAATTATGAAAATTTGTCGATTGCAGGAATAAATTCTGATCACATCTGGAAAATTTTTGTGGGTCATGAACTTCAAACATCTGTAAAGCAATGAACTCAAATAAACCTAATCAGGTAATTTTCTTTAATTTATCTGTACAAATATTTTTTTTGTTATATGAAAACAGATGATAACCCGCAATCAGAGGCGCGCCAAGGTGTATTGCCAGTTTTGTGTAAACTTATATACCTGTACTCACTTTTTTCTTAAAACAAACTTTTTGAATACATTTTTACGGCGAATTATATCTAAGTATAAGCAGTCCATAATTTGACTGGTTAAATAGGTCATATTTAAGTTCCGAATTACGTATAACTATAACTAAGGATCCTTAAATTATTAAGGATAACATAATTTAGAGAATTTTTAAAAAGTTCTCTTTTATTTAAAGAGAATAAAGCACAAAGATTAGGCAATTTAGGCTGTAATGCAATTTTCTGGATTTTTATATTTGGTTTCAGTTTTTATTGTTGTTTTAATACTTGTTGCCCTTAAATTTTTATCGGTCTGTTGTACCACGACCCTGCGTATAATTATAAAAATATAATTCCACATTATAATTTTTATTTGTCTGGCTCAATCAACAAACAATTTTCATCACATTAAAATTACTCCTGTATCTCCCCCTCCACTAACACCTTTATGGATCGTGATTTGACGGCTGGTAACCGCACTTCGCGTTCATAAATATATCACTTACCAAGATCTGCTACGGCCGTGTGCTATAACCAGTAGGCGTGATATATTTATATTTTTTTATTCTACGAATATTGTGGAATTTAGATTGTTAATTACTCATACACTGTTTATTTCAAATTTTCCTGCCTTTACCAGTATTCGATGTGAAATTTTCAACGCTTTGGACATTTGTATAACAATGCTGCAGCGAATTTAAACTTTTACTAATAAATTCTAGTTTCGTTTTTAAAGCAATGTTTTCCCCATTTCGATATTGATGGTGCTGCGACATTGGTTATTAATTTTCCGAATTAAGTTAATATATTTTCATGTTACACTTAAACAGAGTCACCACCTTTGTCATACCTATTCCTATTCCCATTTTTGTGATTTTCAGGTCTGCTAAAATTTCATGGCGCTCTCTTAATAATTTAATATCCAGCCTCGTCTGTAAATAAAATTTTGTCCAACCCCGATCGTACTGCGATTCGTGTTCTGCTCTACTTCAAGCTGCCGATTGCAGATCCTTAACTAGGTCGCACAAAACTGGGTTATAGTATAATAAAGAAATATTCTAATTATTATGAGTGTTTACGGTCTTCTTATATTTTTTTTAATGCCTGATACTACAGATCAAAATAAGACGAAAAACATGAAAACATCTTAGCAAAAGTTTTATAATAAAAGAGATATTTTTTATTTTAGTTTTTATAAGGGGGGCGATAAATTATTGTTGAAGAAATCTGCGAACTAACAAATTTAATTTGTTTTTTAAATTGTTTATCTGTTAGTTGTACTTTGTTATCATTTTATTGTACACTATCATTTCTTTATTGGTTATTAGTTGTGTAAAATGTAAAAGATGAACCATCGAAATTCTAATATTGAATTAGTTGACATGATGCTTATTTAAGGGGAAGTGTATCAAAATGATAACAAACTACAACTGATAGATAAACAAATATAAACAAAAGAAAAGAAATGAAATTTGTTGGTTCGCAGGCTACTACAACTTTTTTCAACATTAATTTATCGCCCTGATATACAAACTAAATAAATTATATCTCTTTTATTATAAAACTTTTACTAAGATTGATGGCAAAATACTATTAATTTTTTCGAAACTGTGTTCTTAATGATAAATTTTTCCTTTACTAATTTGTAAAATTGTGGTTCTTTTTTCGTTATACATATTATTAAATCAGCTTTTTAAAAACTGCAATTCTGATAACAAAAAGTTACCTCCAAGGAGGTCATGGCTCCGAAAAGATTGAATAGTTAAAAATGTAGAGAAAATGGATAATTTCTTATTATTACCTCATTTATTAATTAATCTAACAATTAAGTGATATATTTTGCGCGTGAAGTTCGGTTACCAGCTGTCAAATCACGGCTCACCAAAGATGGTAGTAAAGAGACAGCCGCAGGGGTACTTTTAAGGTGGAGTAAAATTTGTCGGCTGTGGGAATCAAACAAGTTTCCACTATCTGCCACATAATAAAGTCGTCACTGACTTGAACTTATACCCTATTCTGTACTTATGATTAAGTTCCTGGTGTAGAAATACAACAAAATAAAATTCCATCTTCGAATAATAGACGTTTGCACCAGGGGGCGGAGCGCTTCTTCTCTCGAGTACATGTGCGTGTGTTTATCCTCTCTAGTCAATACCACATCGTTGTACAATAGCAATAGTGCCCCATCAATGGAACAATCAGTATTTGTTTAGCAAAAATCGACGAAAGAAAATTCTGCATTCTTAAATTATCGATTCAGTGTTCGCGGGCCAACCAAACTACGGGTCATAGTCTCAAGCTGGAGGTAGACGGAGGATGGCGGCGAAGGGGCGATTACTGAACCCCTTCTCTTTGGACGAATCTGCAATTTCAAGATACGGCAGACGGACTAGTAGTCATTAATTATTTGTCACCAAAAGATAGGATAATTATCTTTGTTTTTGTTTCGAATGAATTGGCGTCAATTTTAACACTAATGTATTCCAAACTGTATTTGTTTACCACAAACATCTTAAATAATTCATTTTCAGAACCCTCATTCATTTTTCGCTCAAGTATTCAAGAATTTAGATTTGGTTCATACATTACCTTGTACAACATCATTTCAGTGAAGTCTTCTTTCAAAATACCTTCCAGAACTAAATTTAAAGATAACTTCAGTATTATACCTCAATTGATTTCTAAGGCTCTGACTTATGGGTGTTAATTATAGCATGTCATTTACACAGAATTATCACTAATTTAAATATTAGATAAAACTCTTTGTTGATTTCCGATTTTTTTGTAGAAATACCATTTTCAAACAGTCTTGGTACTGCCGTATGTGGGTACTTTGGTTAAGAGATTTTAATTGCGTGTACAGTATAATCCTGACGAATTAAAATTATACCAGAGACTAGTAAAACTACTCATTATAGTGTCAACAGCTAGAGCTAAATATTATTACACGGGTTAGAGTCCCAACAGAGTATAAAAGTTGACGTTTAAATTATTATATGGCTGCGATTTCTTTTCATAGGAACCAAGGGTCTGTTTCCAGATATCCAGTCAAATGTTTCATTTGAAAATTCCAGAAAAAATATGTTTGCCTTAAAAAATAGATGGTTCATTGCAGTACAGTTATAATCTCCGAATAATAACAAAAGGATGTATGATAATGTTCATACCATATTAGTATTTACTTAGCAATAATCAATAATTCCTTGGAACTGCTATTAAATATAAAGAGTTTCTTAATAAGGGCGGGTTGATATTGAAATGGAATAAAACAAGCTGTGTGTGAGGTGTTAATAATTTTTTTTTTTATTTGAAAAGCCCATGTATGCCATTATGTATGGAATATAACATCATTCAAATGTCCGCCGTGGCTTCTCACGGTGGCACGAATCCGAGTGGTCCAATTTTCAATTACTGTGCCACATAGATCCGGCTGAATTTGATCGATGGCATTGGATATGTTGACTTTAAAGTCATCGGTCGATTGCGGCCTATTGCCATAGAACTGCGACTTCAGGAAACCCACAAGAAAAAGTCTAAAGGGATCAAATCACATGATCTTGGTGGCCAATTCACGTCACCTCTGCGTGGCACGTAGCACCGTCCTGCTGGAACCACATGTCGTCTACGTACATATAGTTAAATTTGGGCCAAAATAAATCGGTTATCATTGTTCTGTAACGTTCTCCTTTGATGGTGATGTCCTCACCAACGTGGTTTCAAAAAAGTACGGACCAATGATGTCGCCGGCCCAAAATCCGCACCAAATAGTAACCTTTTATGAATGCATTGCCATCTGCTAAATCTCGTTTGGGTTAGCATCGTCCCATAAACGGCAATTATGCTTGTTAACATAGCAATTTTTCCGAAAATGCGCCTCGTCACTAAAGATGATTTTTCGGCCAAAATTAGGGTCCTCTTCCAAACGCTCTGAAGTCCAGGCAGCGAACAAATGGCGTTGTCTATGGTCATTAACTTTGAGCTCCTGGATCAGTTGGATCTTGTACGGGTGCAAAATTCGTCAAGTCGAAGTCTGTGAAAGACAGAGTTCTTGTGCACGGCGAGGAATTGACTGCCTCGGGTTCTCCTGCACACTTTCGTGGACCACGGCAATGTTCTCTGTCGATATGGCGTTCCTTTAACGAATGGATGTTGGCTGATTGTTTACCGAACCGATTGTCTCGAATTTGGCCACCAAACGTAGACTTTGAAAGGCCACCGCGTCTGTTATAAAATGGGCGCAATGCGCGCAACGTTTGCACTAATGAACACTCAGTTTGATAATAAAGTTTTATCATTTGGACATGCTGCTCAATCGTGTAACTTGCCATGGTGATCTGGCATCAATAACTGAATAATAAACACTAGATTTTACAGACGCCACAAAAACAACATGGCCGCCACAGCCTGCCAACATCGACCCGCCCTTATTGAAAAACCCGTTAGTATAAAAGCTAAACTACTGAAATGTAATTATCATATCCTAAGATTTTATCAAATATTTGTGTATTTTTCGTAAAATATTTAAGTGATATGAGTACGGTAATTACTCAACTAATAATAAATTTAAACTCGGACGATTCTGGTACTGATGATTTTGAATAGATGTATCTATTGCATTTTTTTTTTGTGTGATATATACATACGATTCAAATATGTAAAATATTGTATCACAATAATTCTATTAAAATTTAAAATACACCCCTGTGTTGTTATTTAAATAGATCTTCATATCAAAATAAATAAAGGTCTTTCAAACTTCTTTCGTACACAAACCTATAAAAAGAAACCACAACCGTATAATACTTTAAGCGTTAACATTCATACTATAGTGGCACTATATACAATAATATGGGAGAGGGCACTAAGCGATAGCCTGTACAGGATCGACAGATGGTATTATTATTTCAATGTTAAAAACCACCTGTGGTTGATCACTAATAGCAATAATAGATTACGTGATCCCTAGAACCCTGGTTCAATTCCCACAGCCGACAAACATTTTCATCACGTTAAAACTACCCCTGTGACTCCCCCTCGACAAATGTCTTAGGGGGCCGTAATTTGACGGCTGATAACCGCACTTCACTTGCAAAATATATCACTTACCGAGATCTGCTACACCCAGTAATGGGTAGCAGCCGTGATGATATATTTATTTATATTTCTTATCTAATTCGGTAGAAACAAAATTATTTTCTGAATGCATTTCTCAAATGCTATTCATTGTGATTTTTGCATATTTGCTTATATCAATCCGCTATTATACATACATACATACATACATATCTTCACGCTATATCCCATCAACTCATATTCACTTATCATTCATCATCTTCCTTCAACGTACATAACACATGCATAAAAAATCTCAAATTACCCGCGCTTACTCCTAACAACGAATCTAATAACAAATCTAACAACGAATCTACAAAGATTAGAAAAGATGAAAGTGATAGCCTGCAATTGTATATGAAA
Organism: Pterostichus madidus; assembly: GCA_911728475.2. Lineage (NCBI taxonomy): Eukaryota > Metazoa > Arthropoda > Insecta > Coleoptera > Carabidae > Pterostichus > Pterostichus madidus. Next base: position 20,697,508 of record OU452311.1, on the reverse strand, counting down.
GAAAAGTCCACACAATGCAGTAACTGAAAATGAAACAAAAAGATAAGAAAGGAATTGAGTGTCGCCCTGTGCATGTTTTTGGAAGTGAATTCCACACAATTGCAGTTAAACACTCTACGTAAGAACTGAAAACGAATTAAAAGATAAGAAAGGAAGGGAGTGCCGCTCTACGCTTGTTTTTGAAAGTGAATTCCACACAATTGCAGTTAAACACTCAATGTAAGATCAGAAAACGAATAAAAAAGATCAGAAACGAAGGGAGTGTCGTCCCTGCGCTTGTTTTTGAAAGTGAATTTCACACAATTGCAAATAAACACTCTAATGAAAAAACTAAACAACAAAACTAAAATCAAAATTCCTACACTTCTGAAATCATCAGATTCATTCCGCAATTAATCTTCGCCAAATGTTCCTATCTTGACACACCACTTTAGCTTCATCCACATTCATAATTCCTTTCATACAAGCACGTTTGTTTCTCGTACTCGGAAACTTACTTACTTATATATATATATATATATATATATATATATATATATATATATATATATATATATATATATATATATATTTGACGAGGGCTGTATATTTGATGAATGTAATGACTGAATACTTTATGAGTGATTTTAGGGTTCGTGCTACCCCATTTTATGGGATATAACGTGAAGATATATATATATATTTTCAAAAGCTACCCCTGTGGCTCCTCCACCACTAACATATGTGGGGGTCGTGATTTGACGACTGGTAACCGCACTTCCCGCGCAAAATATATCACTTACCGAGATCTGCTTCGGCAGAGTGCCACACCCAGTAATGGGTAGAAGGCGTGATGATATATTTATTTATTTATTTTATTTTATTATCATATCATATCTTCACGCTATATCCCATAAAATGGGGTAGCACGAACCCTAAAATCACTCATAAAGTATATATATATAATTATAAAATAGAAAATTGGAATACCGTCAGAATTTGAACCTGCGGGATCTAAGAACTCCGGTCATATACTAAGCCAACTGTTTTCAAACTTTTGAAAGCCGTGACCCCCTTAAAAAATCACAAATTCTTTCGCGACCTCCTTACTTTTTATGTAATCAAAAAGGTTGAGTTAATAATGCATATTATAAATATAGAACCACGATTTCAGGAATTAGTGAAGGAAAAAATTCTCATTAAGAACTGTGGTATAGTTTCTTAGGAACTTTGATATATTGATATAATAGTTTGAAGAATTTATTGTATTTTACTATCAAGCTTGTAATAAATTCTTTGATTGCCAGTTGCGCAGCCTTTACTTTTTTTTATAATAAATGAACAAGATTTTGAAGAGATAAACTATCAAATGAGTTATTTAACATTGCTGTCAAACATTCTATTTGATATTTTTCTTTTAAGTAATCCTTAAAATTGAAGTGAAAACGTGAAACGGGATGGATCTTTGGAAACATGTTTTCTAAAATTTGTAAATAACGTCCGACGACCCTCCCTTCAATGTCATCGCGACCCCCAGAAGGTTCACGACCCACATTTTGAAAACAACTGTACTAAGCTATGGGGACCATGTGATTTAAATATGATTATATTCCAATTTTTGTCTCTATTTTGTAATGTTTCATAAGCAACTTTGATTTCATCAATTATTAAGTATTTATTTTAAATATTAGTAAGATTTTAAGGAAAGCTATTCAGAAATGTTAATTTTTGTAGTTAGAATTATGGGCATTTGTGGCGCAGTGTAATACGTTTTTATGATCACTATAAACAATTATTAACTATATGTTTACGTACATTTTGTGTAGATAGTCCAAATAAATAATAAAAAAATTGTTAATTTAAAATGAACCACTTGTTATAAAGTAAATAAGAAAAATCTCACAAGCAGTTTTCCGGCATAGAATATAGTTGAAAAACGCTTGAAAAGGCGTTAAATGAGCAGGAGAAAAGATGAAAAGCCAATCTTTACCGGGGACCTGGAAGTTGCGTAACCGCGACCGTCGTCCGCACCTTTTCCAATCAGCGTTCAACGGCGGCGGTAGGCAGCTCTGCTTATTCATTATTTCGCCTGCGCCCTTACGCGGGGGCGGAAAGAGAAGGGTGGAAAAGATCCCTTCGTCGTGTCCCCTCGCGCGACGGCCTAAATTAGGGGATGATAGTGTGATTAGGACATTTTTCTACATGAAAACGACAGTGGATTTTTTATAAAAAAATGTTTTTTTACGTGGTTGGAATCGCTGAACGTAAACATAAGGTTTCGCTCGTAAATCGATGTGGTTTTTTTTAGATGTTTTGAAAAATGCTTTGTGTTTTCACTTCTACTGCGTGAATTATATTTTTAATGCACATTAGAGCTGGGACCAGTACTCAAGTACCAGTATTACTTAAAATACTTTTTTTAATTCAAATGTACTTACAGTACTAAATATTAAGTAAAATTATTAATTAAGTTATTTGATTACAAAATCCAATTTAAAAACAAAATAGGTATTTTTGCTTAAATTAAAGTAGTTTAAACAATTTTTATAATAATATAAAAGCACTAAAACAAGTTCAAATTTAGCAAAATTGCTCGGTAAATTGATCTTATGATAATGATTATCATTGAGCACATTATAAAATTCAAGTAAAATAACCGCTAAATCATCTGCAATTTTCACTGTTTGAATCATTTATTTTTTAAATATGACAAAATAATGATTTACCTTTCTTTATTTCTCTATAATAGTGAACTATATACTGGGACTGTAAAACACTAGCTGACAGTATTCGAACAGCACCAAAATTTTTAACAAAATTGCAGCAGCGTTTGAACCAATATAAGCTGAGCTCCCTTCACTCAAACTATGCACTTGCTATACCTTACGCTTACGAAAAGTATTTACTATTTACGTAAATTACAATATTTTAATTACTTTAAATACTTTTTTACTTACTTTAAATACTTTTGGAACTTTGAGTAGGTACATCAAAATATTTCAAGTACATTTGCATGGAAAAAAGTACTTAAAGTACAGTATTTAACACTATTTTTAATACGTATTTTTAGTAAAGTATTTTAAGTATGTGATAGACTTAAAATACTACTTCCAGTAGTTTTACTTCAAGCAGTTCCCAGCTCTGACGCACATGCTTTTTGACTTAATTTTACTTTAATTTTAAAGTAAAATTAACAAAATATTTAATTATTTAGTTTGAATTCTAATAAAGTTATTGACATAAAATTATAATAAAATACAGGTAACTCTAAAATATTGTCAAATGTAACATTCAAGTAATATTGTACACAATGTCAGTCAATGTCAATATAAACAACCGTTTTTCTCGCAGTTGGTACTGTACTATACGTTAAAACGTATAAACTAATATTTTTCATCGGAGATGTCGCATCAAACCTTATTACTTTTTTTTATCAATATTTTCTAAATTTTTACCATATTGCTATTAATCAATTCTGAGAATTTTATTAATCATTAAAGAGTTTTTGAGGAAAAAGGTTAGAAAACACTGGTATATACGAATAAGTTATGGTATGTATATATCCACTTGTAATAGTTTGTTGAATATTGTATGCCACTGTTTTCTTTTTTCTATAAGATTATAAAGAGAGAATGATTAAAGAACGTAATTTCAGGAATGTTTACGTTACCATGGATCCTCGCCGTTTTTTGATCTTAGAACCAAAAATAGCATTTTCACTACAGTTTTCATGGTGATAAAAATAATTGTCAGTTTTTTTTATGTTTGTTAATTTAAATGAATTTTCTAAATAAGTCAGTAAAAAAAAATATATGTTTCAATCGGACTTAAAATATTATTTTGAGTCTTGCAATATTACCAGACTCCGGCAACCTTTATTACTCGAGCCGAACACTTATATTTTAAGTCCTAATGAAACAAATAACTATTAAACGCATTTATTGTATAAGTAAATTGCATTTCTTCACAATTTTATTCAGATAGTGTCTAAATTTTATTAGATATCTGTATATATGTCATTAGTAATACCTTTTTAGCATACGCTTACATAAAATAAAGCTCCGTACCATAAAATTAATATGGTATCAGCATAGGGACTTTAAAAATTAATATAATTTTTGAGTTGATGAATCTGCGTAGGGTTAGTAAGTAAGTAGATACAGTCGATTCCGGTTACTTGAGTATAGGTTAATCGGATCATTATTTGGGACAAGAACATATACCTACCAATCGACAAAATAAATGGAATTTGTTCCGGTTATTTTGAACACCATGACGTTTAATTGCGACTAAAGCATTCATCCCAGGTAAGGGAAGAAAATTTTACTATTCGATATCAGGAAAATTCGCAATTTTTTATAATGAAATCTATACTATTACAAAACATTAACATAAGCGAACATCTGTTTTATTTGTATACTATTTTTGCTTTGTATTGTGTAAAAGAGGTTTTTTCCAAAAAAGGATTTTTATAGCCTTTCTGTTAAGAATAGGTACTGGTTCCCTGCACCTGACTTGTCCTAACAATCAATGACATTCTTAGAAATATGATACAAATTCAAAAACAAATAACACTTTCACTAATATTTTCAGAAAATTAAATTTACAAGATCACATTCGCATCTAACCAGTATTTGGTTTTGTAAATATTAATTAATTAAAGGTAAGTTATTACAAAAAACATGTCTAGTGCTGTAGTATAATTAAAATTTAATTAATTTATTACCGCGGTTCAATATGAAAGCAAAAAGATGATATGTTTGGAGTTTTTTCCAAAAAGAAAATTTGAATGTTATATGATTTGTTTTTTGTTATTAATTTTATAATATTTGATTTAAATGTACCTTGCGTTTCATATTACTTAATAAAATTTACCTAAAACAATAATTTTATTCATAGTAGCGCATAAAAAAATATATTTTTTTAAAATTTGGTAAATACTTTTTTTCCTCTTAACAGGTAGGTGCCCCAGTACTCGGCTAATATGCTTCTAGTTAGCCGAAGACCCGGGTAGTGAAATTTTCTGGGTAATTGACTCCTCTAATTGCGACAGTGAATATAAACACAATATACTATATATGTATCAAAAATGTACTTACTCAAAAAAAGTGCAGATTGAATAAAAGTGGATTTTTTACTGTAAATACATATTTTTTGTTCTTAAATATATTATAATTTTATATTTTAGTCCCGAAGTGTTCCAATTAACTGAAATCAATTCAGTCCAAACTGAGAATTTAGAAATTTACTTTCCTGAATTGACATTAATGGACTTGTTTTGAGAACGGTTTCAGAAATTTTATTTTATTTTGTCTCAAATTCTATCTACTCGTAAAATATTAAGAAACAATACGTATTATAATTAAATAATGTAGGTACGCTTTTTCTGAAAGTTAGTCCACTAAATTTATTTAACTCAACTTTGCACTAGTTTCGACAAAGCTTGATTCTTCATCAAGGGGTGCAAAAAAATATATATATTGTTTTAAATACAAAATTATTACATAGCTGTATATTAAAAAAACATAATACTACTATTATATAAAACATAATTTATTTAATTTAAAAACTGACGTGTACGAATTAAATAGATAATTATTACAAAATATTTAATGAATTTTGGTTAACTCAAGACAAACTTCCAGAAAAAGCGTACATTATTATACTTAAAATAGTCACCAAAAAAGATCCTACTTGTTTTCATAGAACAATTGACAGTTCAAACAGTAAAATCTGTTAGCATTATTGTTAAGGATTGACTAGGTTACCAAGGTTACTTAATCACATATTACTGTTACAGATTTTTCCTACAATTTCTTAATTTATCTATCTATTTATAATATAGAGAGATGAATGGGCGTACGCTGGACTACTACAATAAAAAAATGATATCTCTTAGATCTATTTCTAGCCGGGTCGTCTTAATAGTATCAATCAATGGACTGTAACGAAATTAATAAATATGAGTGACACGCACTCAGTGAGAAATCCATGTAGAATCAACAATTATCAGCAAATATCATATTTAGTTAAGTTCAGTGACAATTGGTCATTCACACACATCAACAGCATAATCGTATAATCAGGATATCTCAATAAACACACTCAGAAATGATGGCCATCACTCCACAGTGTTCTCAGAGACAATCTGTGCACCGTGAGGACTCCGGCACGCACACTATCCACCTACACTTATTGCATGTGGACGGACAAGAAACTTGCCACTGCGAATTTGACACCTTCCACAGAGTGGATCTACGGGTCCTTAAGAAAGGGTTGACAGCCAAGTCTGAAACTACGATCTTGACCACCATCAACACTCGAAGATGCAGCGAAATTTGGGCCCCTCCGGAATTAAACATTATAGATGGCGGGAAGAGCACCGGTGATACGATGTTACGGCTGACAGCGGATCATATTAGGATAGGACAGGATCACATGTCGTCAATACAAGCACAATATTCTCAACAATCTCATTCTCCAACAATAGTTAAACTCATCAATAATATTAATCATGGATAACTAACCATAGTAGAATCACTCGAATCTAAATCACTCAATGTACAAAATAATAAAACAAACCTTCCTCGTCGAATTATGAAATCAAACTTAAAGTTAAATTAATCAGGCAGGGTTGTATTGTGATCACAGGCCTAGCTATCAAGCTAGTTAGTTAAATATAAATTAGAATTACACAATACCACCTCATTAAAAAAATATCTGTGACATTTAGAAAACTGTAGTAGTACAGGTAAAACTATTTAGCTTCCAGATTTAACTCCAGAAATAAATAAATATCTTAAATGTCTTTAAGTTGAACATTAAATCAATTATTATAAGACTAAAATCCAGGTCTACTAAAAGAGAGAAATTCATCAACGTATTTAAAACTCGAGTCAATCGCAAGAGCGAAACCCATTTCAAAACTAGCACGGCATTAATATTCCTGATTCCTAACCACCGCGGCCCCAGCAGTAGTGTCACACGCGCAGCAGGAGGAAGAGAAACACAGGAGAAGCGGAGAAAAGAAGGAAAGCAAAAAGCAAGAAGGGAAATGATGGTGCCCGAGGTGAAGCAAAATATAATAAATTAAGGAAAACCAAATCGGTAGATTGGAAGGTTTTTACGTAATTTCGTATTCGTAGTAAGTCGTCAATGCGAAGAGAACTGCAATTACTACTTATCTGTGTAGGCGTTGCCTCCGGCCGATATGGGGTAGAATGATGCCCTACATAGACGTGCGTGGCGGGCAAAATTAAGGGCTGTGCTAACTAACTAATTTTTAGTAAATATTTACAAAAAACAAAAATTTTGCACGTCGCCGGGTTATATTCTTTAACTATGACCGAGCAGAAAAAAGACTTTTTCAACTGTCTGTTGAAAGCAAAACGTTGACATTTGTCGCTTGCCGAGCGGCAATGTAAGAGTGTATCATCGTATTCATGGATACATGCCCGAATTTCCAAGCAAAAAAACTGTCAAAAATTATTTTAAATTCTTTTTCAAGCGTTTCTAAATGGACGTAGATAAAATATTATGTGCACCTCGAGCAAAACGTGTCCTTGCCGCTCTAGGTATACAAATAACTATATTGCTATATAGACTAAATATTTGTCAATAAGTAAATAATAGTTTTAAACAATTTTTCGCAGCTAATTAGTAAAACAGTTCTTGTTCATGTAAATATTTGTAAATATAAAATTATTTATAAAATTAACAACTATGTATGTACATTGATAAACATATTTTTTTAATGTTTAAGGTTCAGGTACAACTTCATTTTAAGAATTAGAAACTACTCTTAATAACAAAAGTTTTTTTTTATAATTTTCTTATGTTTAAACAAAACATAGTGGAAAAATGATAGTTCTTGTTTTACGATAAAAACATGTCGATGAATAGTATTGTGCCCCGAGAAAAGAAAACTGAAACTATCTATGTACATCTCATTGTGGGGAGTGTAGCAGACACGGCCTAATACGACAGAGGGATTAGCGTAACAGACGTGTTCTGAGATTTCAGCAGTGTCTCATTGCTAATTATATTGCTTGCCGATATCGGCAACGAAGAAAAATTACCAGATAATCGTTGAATGCCTTCGAACTGATACGATACTAATCTTATGATTACAGAGAAGGAATAAACTGAATACATTAGGTATTGAGTGATCCAAAATAGAGTATTTCTCACTAAGGATATTGCTTTATTTAAATATTTAAGTTTTGTTAACCTAGATCAGTGATTTGATAATCAAGGACTAATTCATGAACGTAGACATAGAAACATATTAATATCATTTTATAAACGATTTGATATTCGAGTTGAGAAGATATTCGCTATTTTCAACAGGAACATAATCCTAATTACAGTACAGGGTCCTACGGAATCGAATTCCTTAACGTACTAAGTATAAAGTATATATCTCCATAAATATCCAGAGTTTGTATTTTTTTACGAGGTATTTTTATTCACCGTTATTTCAATCGTTAAATTGTTGCAGACGAAATAATAATAGGAGGAAAGTTTAAGGATGCATTAGCATTAACCGTGCAGTTGTTTTGAAAAGTGTAAAAACCGAGGGTGAGAATATAAGACGGAGTTGCTGGATGCAGGGGCTGCACGAGGGGCGAATGAGGTAGGTCAGGAGCAACATTGTGAAGGAATTGTGCGGTATCTGGGTAAATATTCGTTAGTTATCGATCGTGTTTGTGAGAAATTAGCAGTGGAGATGTCGCAGAGTCTGTCGCGCGTCGCCATGTATTCAGAGGGTGGTAGGCGGCGGCGGTAAAGGCATATAGCAGGACGCTGGCTACTGACGTCACGTTTTATATACCGTTGTTTTTTGCTTATTTTAGCGCACATTCGAACACAAAGGAAATACGAATTTCATTAGTGTCGAGCGCTGTATTGGTCGCGCGAGTTGGTGCCTCGCGCGCTGGGCAGGTCTTAAAGAATGCGCACAAACGCCAGCAACCGGCATCCGAATGCCGTCTGCCGCCTCCGTCCCGCCACCACCACCGCCACCACCACCGTCGCTGCGCGCAGCCAATACTAAGATGGCACAACAACGCTTTCGGAGAATACAACAAGAGAGATTTTTATTTTGTTATTTGGTTCTATGCGAAGCGAGGCACGAGGCGATGTGGTGGAGGCGAAGTGGCGGCGGCAGTGAGTGGCGGCGGTGGTGGAAGGAGCGCGCTCGTTGGTCTGGCGGCGGCGGCAGTGGTGGCGGCGGCGCGCTGCCGGCCGCAGTGGGGCGGCCGCTGGCACATCTCACGCCAACCAGGTGCTCCGTGCGCAACCTTACGACACGCCCATCGCTTGCACCGTCTCCACGCCGCTGTACGGCCGTACTGCCGCCGCCGCGCTGCCGCCTCCATCGCATCCACCGCCGTCGCCGCCGCCGTCGCCTCGCAGCATCCTCAGCATCGGCCCACCCAACTGCACCTGTACAACATATAACTCGCCCTCGTTAAATCCGCCTAATCTGCACCAGTTCCACTGCTCACGGCTCCTTTAATGTCTTATCAAACCGGACAGTATTAAGCTAATCAGTCGGACAACGTCGCCGAAATGACAATTAGCTAAATGCGATATATTCCGCAGATGTCGGAATACATTTAATTCTCCTATTTCTCTCTTCCTCTTTGCCTTGACTCATGCTGCTAGGGTCACTGGATAATGAAATTAAATAAATTTGTTTCGTGACTAATTGACAGAAAAACTGACGCACGTGACTACAATTAAAACAATACGCAGATGCGGACACCGGGACACCGGGACACCGGACATGAAAATGTTTTTCTCTTACAGCCAACATGTTTTAAGAAAAGTCACCCATTTATTGTTTCATTACTTTTATTACTGGTGCAATGAGTGTGGAATCTTTAGAATGTAATTGAAACTATATTTGTTTTAGAACGTGTAACGTGTTATCCACGTAACACGTACTGGGTCCGGGTAACGCCTCACGCCTCGGCAACGGTATAAACAGCGCAAGTGGCAACGGATATGTTTACAGCATGGCTGGTTCAATGCAAACAACAAAATATGAAACATTTGGAACTAAACCGACAGAACAAGCAAACACACACATGAAATTAGACAAACATGAAACGGGACGCACGACGCAGCGGTTGGCGTTGAACCTTTACCGCTTGGTTCGCTTACTCCCCTTGGCCGCTTGCTGTGCATACTGCACATAAGTAATTTCTTGCAAAATTATTCAATCTTACGCTTTTCAAATTTATATCAAACTTAACAATCTATAATTATTTTCAAACTCAAATCTTTCATATTATTTACCTGGCCCGGCAATATTGTCAAACTTTATTTTTTGAATGGCCAAATCAAGAAGTGATAGTTGGTAATGACTGGAATAATCAATAAATATATTTTCCACTTTCTGCGGTTTTTTTTTTTTCAAAGTCTTTTCGATGTCATTTGCTTTTTATTTCACCAAGTTCCATGACTGAATGGCGATTATTCGCACCAATGCATTTGCTTTCATTACTTTTCCTAATCGCTTAAAAAAAAGAACGAGTAATAATTACAGAACGCATTTTGGGATTAATTGTACATACATTTCCTAAAGAAACTAATTACTGTGATAATTATAATAATTTCATTTACTGTATTCAGAACGCTACATAATTCTAAAGTGAAAGAAAAATGTGTTTGATTATGAACACTCTTAAAATATAGGATTTCGTAAAATTTTACTGCACGTAAAACATCAGTAAAACTCGAATAAAAATGTCACTCAGTAAATTATAATTCAAATACATTTTTATTTATTGAACTCATCGCGTCAGTTTGCCAGTTTTATTGGTGAAATTTTCAAGGCATATAAAATTATTCACCGCAGTTTATGATACACAAATTTAATTTTACACCGATATTAAGGCGCTTAACTGTTAGTCAAAATATACAGACTATCCATACTCCAAACTGTAGAAACTTCATAAATCATTACATATTTTACTCTTTTATTTACGCTTTAGGAAATATTTCTAAAAAAAAAGATTGAACAGAATCTTCCACAACTTTTAAATCCCTTACTACTCGTATTAATTTCCAAAATAAATGTTTTTAAAAAATTATAACTTTAACTATAGTTTCATAATTTCGTATTATTCCTATATGCAGTTGATGGGTATATATTTGTACTACATTGGTGGTATTGCCACACCGTTTACAATTAACAATATCCATTCTTATATCATTTAAGTTTTCACTTATAAACTTAGTTACACAAACAAAATAACAAAAATATATCTGCCATATAATACGAAATACAATGTTGCCGTAGATTTTTCTCACTTATGAAAGATAAAAATATAAGCAGATGTTTCAATTCACGAAGTGTACCGTGGAAACCTAACGTACGGGAATCGAGTGGAAGATATTAACGTATGTCTCATAAGTTTTGGCACAAATTTCAGAGGATCTAAAATAGGCAATAAGTAAAAAATGGCAAGTTAATATAGAAATAAAAATTTGTTTAACATCCTTAGTATATTAAGTTATTTATTTCAATATTTCTTACAAATTAGAAACTCTGAAAAGTATCTATAATTTAGTTGGACGAGCCCCTAAAGCCGAAATTATACACATTTTTTAAAATCAAAATATATCTCGAAGAACCATTTATCGAGCAATTATTGAATGTGAGTAACGTATTCCTTATATAAACCATAAAAAAAGTGGAAGACCTAGAATATTTACTACAGCAAGGGTCGAAGCGCTGGTAAGAACAGTGAAAATACACTTGGTACACCAGTAAGAAAACTATCATGCCAATATCAAACTTTAAGAACACTAAATTGCGGAAACTGTCACGGAATGGTCAGAAATACAGAAAAAGAAGAAAAGCCCCAAAATATACAGCCAACCAACTAGTCAGAATCACGTATACTAAGAAGGGTATATTTTGCTATCTACCGGGTGATAATTATGGATGACAACAAATCCCCCTAAACTTCCCCGGGCTCGTCCCATAGAAGATTTTTGGGCTTTTTTATCTCGAAAAGTTTATGATAGAGGATCGGAAGCCCAAAATAAAGAAGAATTTCGAAGCAGAATTTACAGAAAAGTCTTAGAAATTGACGCCCAAAACCTTCTTTATTTAAATTAAATTTGTAAATTTGTTACTTATGAATCAGTTAATTATTATGTATTATATAACTTTAAATAAATGCATTTAAAAAAAAAATTGTTGAAATTTGTGCCAAAACTTATGGTACATAAGTTACTCCAATTATTTAGTTATGTATATGTTTCTATTGTCTATCGTATTACCGTCTCCATGTGAGCAAAACTAGGATTTCAGGAGGAAAACAAACTATTTTTTATTATCATCATAAAATATTATTTATATAAAGTCGGATGTATGTCATTTTTTAATACAAATAAAATAAGGAAATATAGTAGGAAATACAGAAAATCAAATACAGGACTCTTTTTTTAACTAAAGTGAAACTTCTAGAAATATAACAAAACAAACAAAAAAACTGATGTATCATGACAATAACCCAAAATAAGATTGTCATACATCCTGAATAGCAGAGATTGTTCCGATTTTGAGAAAGCTATTCTACCGAGTCGGAGTTAGAGTCGGAAAAAATTATGCCGATTCCGACTTCTAGTAGACGTGTTTGAACTTGTTTACTGCGTTGCATTTTTCACAAATTATATTAATTTAAAAGAATTTTTTATAAAGATCTCGAAGAAGTTGAGAAATTTGATCGCAGTTCTAATTTGCACGAATGCACGAATAGATAATAAATCATACTTATTAATTGGAGTCGGAGTTGGAGTCGGAGTCGGAGTCGGAGTCGGAGTGGGAGTTGGAGTCGGAATCGGAGTCGAACATTAAAATTTTTTTGGAGTCGTAGTTTTTTTTCTCTTTCCGACTCCGCAACCCTGGTCCTACCTAACAAAATGCTACTTTTTTGCACTGGTTGTATAAATAGCTACATCTGCGCATTCTGCATGTATCGGCTACGTTAGAACATTCTAACAATGAATAAAACATATCAACTAAATAAAATAAACATTAAGGGGGGCAGTACAATAAATTTAACAAAAGGTTCAATATATCCAATTTAGTTTTTTTGTTAATTAGGACATTTTAAACGACAGTATTTGTCTCAAATTTATGAATTTGATTAATACTTAATTAATGGGGTAGGTGGCTTAGTGGTATCGAGTCGCCCTGTGAATTTGTGAACCCGGGTTCAATTCCCACAGCCAACAAACAATTTTCACTACATTAAAAGTATCCCTGTGGCTTCCCCTCCACTAACATCCTTGAGAGCCGTGATTTGACGGCTAGTAATCGCACTTCACGCACAAAATATATCACTTACCGAGATCTGCTACAGCCGAGTGCCACACCAAATAATGGGTAGCAGCCACGATGATATATTTATTTATATTTCTTATCTAATTCGATACAAATCAAATGATTAATATATGCATTTTGTGAATGCAGTTCTCTAATGCTATTCCGAAATCTAATACCCTTCATTCTGATTTTTGCTGACTGTCCCTTTTTGTCCGCAATATAAAAATGCCATTATTTTAATCCACTATTAAATCAAAAATTTACTTAAATAAATAAATATATCATCATGCTTTCTACCCATTATTGGGTGTGGCACTCTGCCGAAGCAGATCTCGGTAAGTGATATATTTTGCGCGTGAAGTGCGGTTACCAGTCGTCAAATCACGGCCTCCAAAGATGTTAGTGGTGGAGGAGCCACAGGGGTAGCTTTTGAAATTATGAAAATTGTTCTCAGGATCCACAGGCCGACTTCATTTACTTAAACGCTAAAATCACTTCCGTGACTTTCCCCTTGATTAACATTCGGGATGTGATTAAACAATGATACAGTAGGTAGAGAATACGCAGATAAAAAATTGTTCCCTTTAGTACTCGTAATTACAGATTACAGAGCTAATATAAATAAGGCGTGGTAATTTAGTTTATTTGTACCAACTCAGTAAAATATATTCACACACATATAGTAAAATAAACAAACAAATAAATAAATGCATCCTCCCGTTATTTACCCATTAATGGATGTGGTCCTCCGCCGTAATAGATTTCCGTAAGTGACACGAGTACATTTTTGCACGTGAAGTGCGGTTATCAATCGACAAATCACGGTTCCCAAAGATATTAGTGGAAGAGGAGTCACAAGGGTGATTTTAATTGTTTGTCAACTGTGAGAATCGAACACAGGATCTTAAATTCACAGCCCGACGCGATACCACTGAGCCACCTTTCATAATGAGATTAAATATTAAACAAAAATAATGTGTGAAATGATACTACGACCAATTTTACTAGTTAGCAGTAATTGATATATTTATCCATTACTGGGTGTCACTTTGCCATAGCAAATCTCGGTAAGTGAAACATTTATGCGCAAGAAGTGCGGTTATCAGCCGACAAATCACGGATACCAAAGATGTTAGTGGAGGGGGACTCACAAGGGTAATATTAATGTGGTGAAAATTCTCGGCCGTGGGAACTGAACCCGGGATATCAAATCCACAGTCAAATCGACACCACTGAGCCACCTACCCCATTACACTTAGTGATTGTGAATATTTTTCTATGACTATTTAGAAACGCTCGAAAATTAATTTAAAATACTTTTTGACAGTTTGATTGTTTGAAAATTCGGGCGCCAGTTTTCATGGATACGATAATACACTCTTACATAGCGCTCAGCATGCGGCAAATATCAACTTTCTGCTTTCAACTGACAGCTGGAAAAGTCTATTTTCTTCTTGGTCGTAGAAAAAGAAATTTTACATTCTTTCATAAAGAGATCAAATGTTAAACAAAAATAATGTGGTTTGTTTGAAATGGTACTATGAGTAATTTTATCAGTTACCAGTAATTGATATATTTATCCGTTACTGAGTGTGTCACTCTGCCGTAGTAGATCTCGGTAAGTGATAATTTATGCGCATGAGATGCGGTTATCAGCCGACAAATCACGACCCCAAAGATATTAGTGGAGGGGAAGTCACAAGGATAATTTTAAAGTGGTGAAAATTGTTTGTCGGCTGTGGAAATCGAATCCGGGTTCTCAAATCCACAACCCGACTCGATACCACTAAACCATTATGCTTGGCGATTGTGAATATTTTTAATAGATTCTTTCATCAAATAACTGAAAATGTTATAGAAATTTAATAGATTTTTCAATAGTACAATATTTATTTTCTACACCTTCTTATGATTTATATGCCTAGTTTATACTTCTACAGACAATATATTACGGTACAAGTACGATTCGAAAATCTCATAAAACAGAATTTATTTTTGCGAACATAAACTGATTATTTTCAACCAACATACGTAACCCAAGTACAAGCAATAAACTAAAGCCATGTTTTGTTTAAATATTTATTTATGTTTGTCTGTATGCACATGCATATACTTACCCAAGCAGGTTGTGTGCATGTGTATGTGAGTGTAAATGAAGACGACGAACATTTAGAAAACATACACACAGCACACAACAAATGTTTGTTAAATATTTCCTGGAACAAGAACACAAAACGGTATTTCCTGTTATTTGATGTTTCATAAATGAAAAAAAAAAGCTTAGGTTGCCGCGAGACGCAGAACGACTCTGCAGAACCGGATTCAGACAATATTATACAAATTACATTATCCACTTTTATATTCCAAATTACGGTTTGTGATTTAAGAATTTAACATGTTTTCTTTATTTGGCTGTTAAAACAAGAACGAACTTAATATTTAATACAATGTACAAATAGAGTATCGTCAATTCAGTGAGCTTGATTTTAAAATATATAGATTAGTGAACATTACCAAATAAGTAAATAAATAAATATATCATGGGGTTATTTTATAAATATATCATCACGTCATATATTTTTACACTTAAAGGTCGCTTATTAGACGTAAAACAGATTCCCAAAAGTATAAATAAAAAAATAAATATGTAATAGTGGGTGTCGCACTCTGCCGTATCAGATCTCGGTAAGTGATATATTTTACGCGTGTAGTGCGGTTACGTCAAATCGCGGCCTCGAAATATGTTCGTAGAGGACGAGCCACAGGGGTAATTTTAATGTGGTGAAAATTGTTTGTCGACTGTGGTAATCGAACCCGGGTTCTTAAATCCATAGTTAGTGGAGGAGAAATATTCAGATTTTGTATTTGGACATTCCGAATGGAATCTCGTATAAGTAGATAATGATTTGATTTGTAGTAAAACTATTCTAATGTTCAAATAAGAATCAACTATTGCGTAGTTGTTAACGCTGTATCTTTATTGAAAGATTTAAACTCGATACCAGTATATCTTATTGTAGTACTATTTGTTGTACTTTTCTTACAATTATTTAAAAACTGAGAAATATAATATGTATATTGGGTAAAATATGATTGTGAATAAGGTATTCATTTATTTACTTATGCTATTTTAAAAATTCATTGTGTATTGATCTAACATTTTAACATTGTTCATATTTAACATTAATATATTTATTTTTCCCATTAGTAAAGTTACATATCCAATAGAAAGAGTAAAGTATAAAATGTAAAGTAGAAAATTAATTAATTTTTTTCTTGTAACAAAATGCATCCATGATTTGTGCTTGAATAGAGGATTCGACCTGAAATTTCTGAAGTTTATTTGTTTTACGAAAAAGACAAAACAATCAAATTACATTCGTGTATTCTGAACTTACGTAAAATTTACGTTAAACAAACTAAAAAATATTTGAACATTTGTTTGTTTGTACAGAAATTTTTTTTCATATATTTATTTTATAAAATTTGATTAGCAAATTCCGAGTTTCTCTAAAATCAACGGTCACACGCCTTACCGACTCGTAAATTAAAAAATAAATAAATAAACATTTGCGTCGGTCACAAAAACTCGCATTTATTTAATCATATTTGGTGGAGAATGGCGTTTTTATTTACATTATAAACAAGCAGATGTGTCCTTCGGATATTTTGTAAATACGAAATTACGAAACGGCGAATGTTAAGTTTACGTCATGAAATTTTATATCCATCCATTTCAATGTTCCAGTATCACAATTTGGCAACCATACTAACATCTCTGAATTGGGGACTGCATATACATCGAGAATAGTTATTTACGACACAATATCGAAAAATACAATATTTCCTACGAATAAAAGAAATCTTTTGTAAGAAATTTTTTAATTCAAATATTATTTTAGTGACCGAAAAGTACTTTTCGTCCTAGTCTCAAAAGTATTTTAAGGACGGTAAAATAATCAACATTTAGCATTCACAATAAATATTAATAATTCACTGAAAAGGTTAACTTTTCATTCAAATATCATATCCAAAACATCTTTTTTTGACATAATTGAATAAAAAATTGTATTATCTAAACTGCCTAAATAATAATAATTTAAAAATATAGTTTTTTGAAAAAGCAATCAGCATTCGTCGGTATTTGAACCCAGGATCTTTCATACGCTAGATGACTGCTCTAACCAATTGAGCGACAAACACTCGGAGAAATATTTATGCTTTTTCGTGCAATTTTTAGTTGAAGAATTGTAAAGTGACATGGGTTGCGTCAATTCGTTACAACCAACAACCTAGGATGCATGAGTACTTCGCCGAGTGTTTGTAGCTCAATTGGTTACAGCAGTCATTTAGCGTATGAAAGATTCTGGGTTCAAATCCTGACGAACGCTCATTACTAAAAAACTAGAACTTAAAAATTATTTTTAATTTAATATCTACAATCAGATATTTGTGTCGATAAACTAATCTTTATAAAAATATAGTTCATGGCTGCTAAATGTTTTAAAATTTGTGCATACGAGTTTAACGGAAATTGTATTACCAACATTTATTATTGTATTCATACAACTTTTTGCTGGTTCATGAAGAGTTTTTATCGAACTGAATTCTATTGGGTATGTGGGTGAACCTATTTAAAATTGGAGATTATTTCTGATATAAATATTTTGACATATAATAAGGTGTTAAAATGAATTTCGAGTGCATTTTCATCTGTACCTATTACAATGTAATAATTTATAATCTAATAAAATGACAGTTATTGTCTCCATGGCGTAGTTAGAAAAAAACAAAGTTAGTAGACAAATTTATAAATAAAATAAAATATAGGTAAATTAAATAAATATATCATCACACCTTTTACCCATTACTGGGTGTGGCACTCTGCCGAAGCAAATATCGGTAAGTAATATATTTATGCGCGTGAAGTGCGGTTACCAGCCGTCAAATCACGGCCACCAAAGATGTTAGTGGTGCGAGAACCACAAGGGTAATTTTAATTTTAGTAAAAATGCTTGTCGGCTGTGGGGATCGAACCAAGGTTCTCAGGATCCACAAGCCGACTCGATACCACTGAGCCATTTATTTAATTATTTTAATTAATTTCTCTATTTTGTGTCACTGAAATAAGGTAAATAAGAAGTATGGTTAGATCAAGTATTGTTGTACGCAGTTTTTTATCGAATTATTTGCCGAACACGTTTGATTTGTAAAAAACTAATTTACTATGTTAAACATTTCTTTCATATAATATAAAAACTAATTTAATTTATAGGGTAGGTGGCTCAGTGGTATAGTGTTGGTCTATGGATTTGAGAACCCGAATTCGATTCTAACAGGTTACAAACAATTTTCACCACATTAAATCTATCCCTCTGGCTCTCCCTACACTAATGTTGTCGGGACGGGGAACCCAGTGATATGTAGAAGTCGTGATGATATATATATATATATATATATATTTTTTTTTTTTATAAATACTAATCTAATTGTCTCTCTTGGGTTGCACTCTCATTTCACGTAAAGTAATTATTTTTTGTAAGAATTTTAGTTTTTTAAATTTTATATTATTCAAAAATTCCGGTGGAATATATTATTATTTATATTTATTAGTTATTCGACTATTTGCTTTAACAGCCATCATACCATTCACATCGAACGATTACGAACAAATAACATCCTAAAATATACCGAGAGTTCATTTGTACAATAGTGCTTGCTTGTGTTCTACTACGATACGTTCGTTTGTAGATGTTCGACTTTGTTCGCGGCTAATGCAAGCAAAGGGTTGATAGTTTGGGATAAACAATTATGTAGACTATATAAATTTTGTTTTGCTGTTTTATACTTCTAGATCTGGATATTAAATAATAGTTATGTACAATAATTAATATAACTTTACTTTGTCCGGTTCTATGAATTAATTAAGTCAACACTTGTATTGTAATTAAGCAGAGACAAATCATTCTTAACAGAAATATATGAAGCAATTTGCATGTTACCAGTGGCGGAGCACATTTCATAGTAAGACAAGCAATGATAAATAAGTGCTACGTAAGAAGAAAATTATGAAAAATATCGTTCATTCTATATAAAAAAATTTACAATACCTTATTCATAATTTTTTCGCGCCTCCGTCCGAGATTGACAGTTTTACATCTCAAATACATTCGGAATCTATGTGTTTACCAAACGTCGTTCGGAGACCAAGTTTTTACCGGATGCCGGTTGGTAACTTTATTTTTACCGAATGCCGGTCGGAAACTATATGCTTACCGTACGCCGTGCGGTAAAAACTATGCCTAGTTTTACCAAACGGCGTACGGTAAGTTTGGTAAAACTAGGCGTTTTAGTCAATTTGATGCGTTGAGTTTTTGGAGGTTAGAAATATTTTTAGCAATTTTAAATAAATAATTTCATTCATCGGCGCGAAAAATCTTGTGTATCGCCTAGAAACCTTTTTGTGAGTAATCGCGAAAGTACAATTTCAGTTATTTCATAATTCATAATCATAATGATAAATTAATTAATATTTGTTTATAATTATTTACAATTATAAATTTAATTTATATTTTATTTTTAAATAAATAACTATTCGAAATACTCGATAAATAATATAATTATATTTAAAAAAGAAATTAAAAGCTATAGAATACAAAGGTAAGCACTGCTTGCGATGGTTGCGCTGCGGGATGTCCTGAGCATCAATACGCTCAAAGACGTAGGAACTCAATACCTATTATATTTTATAATTTATTTGTCATTTTTATTAAATAGCATAAATTTATTATTTTACTAGTATTTACATATATCTAATAAAGAAATCATGATTTGCGAACTTGAGTTTCAGTTTTAATATATCATATCATCTATGCGCAACTCGTGGTCACCGTAGAACACGTACCTAATTTTTTTTAAATGAGAAATATTTGTTTGAATTCAGTTCCATTTCTAAGGTTGGTTACTCAAAATTAATACTTGTTATATTTGAATCAGCCTTTTTAATAGTAAATTAAATTAATGGATACAAATCTTCTCAACTTGTATATTATATATATATATATATATATATATATATATATATATATATATATATATATATATATATATATATATATATATATATGTATGTATATATATATATATATATATATATATATATATATATATATATATATATGTATGTATATATATATATATATATATATATATATATATATATATATATATATATATTATGTATGTATATATATATATATATATATATATATATATATGTATGTATATATATATATATATATATATATATATATATATATTTATATATATATATATATATATATATATATATATATATATTGTATATATATATATATATATATATATATATATATATATATATATATATATATATTGTATATATATATATTGTATATATATATATATATAATATGGGGTGGCTAGCTCAGTCGGCCTGCGGATCCTGAGAACCCTGGTTCGATTTCCACAGGCGACAAACATATATATGTTATATTTATATATATATATATATATATATATATATATATATATATATATATATATATATATATATATATATATGGGGTAGGTGGTCAGTGACATCGAGTCGGCCTGTAAATTTGAGATCCCGGCTTCGATTCCCAAAGCCGACAAACAATTTTCACCACATTAAAATTACTCCTGTGGCTCTCTCTCCACTAACCTCATTGGAGATTGTGATTTGACGGCTGGTCACCGTCCATACCCAGTAATGGGTAGATGATTTATTTTATTTAATTAAATATATAATTATAATTTCTTCAACCGCACAATGTAAAAATATATACATTGTAAATAAAAAATAAATAAATAAATATATCATCACGCTTTTTTACCCATTACTGGGAGTCGCACTCTACTGAAGCAGATCTCGGTAAGTGATATATTTATGCGTGTGAAACGCAATTACCACCTGTCAAATCATGGCCCCCAAAGATGTTAGTGGTAGAGAAGCCACAGGGGTTATTTTAATTTGGTGAAAATTGTTTGTCGGCTGTGGGAATCGAACCGGGGTTTTCAGGATCCACAGGCGGACTTGATATCACATTGTAATAATATTTTATCTAAGGCCGGATGATAAATGATTCTTATTGAATTCATTTCAAGTGAGATAAGTAGGTACTTTTGTTGTTGAAAATTTTACCGCACTAGTACTTTCATAAAATACTTATCGCACTCAAAATGATAGTTACCACGGTTTCATTTAATTTTTTTAAATGTCAAATAATTATGAGAATTGTCAATTCAAAATTATTTTTGTTTTAATTTTAATTTATTTAGTGGTCATAGATTTTGTACGATATACCTGTGATAATGCATCATGAAGATACTTCTGATACTGTGATTACACAACTTGATCGTCGCCTCGTTGTGCAAATTTCACACGCGTATCTTAATGATGCTCTTATCCCACTTACATCGTAAATTACTATTAAATTGAGAACTGGGTACCTATTATATTCCTTAAATATTATTTACCTACAATGTTGCACTTTTATCACGGATGAAGCGCATACAAAATACGTAAATATACGGAGTGTAATTTACTGTTAGTATAGTAGGTATATAATTTTTGATTTGTGAACATCGTGAAGATACCTATATACCTATATCTATTATTAAAATGTTAATGTAATTTTTGTTATAAATTTAAATAAATATAATTAACTTTACATATACTAATTCTATAAAATAATTGCACCACACCATATTCCAATCCCACCGCTCCCAACATAATAAATGGCCGACGGCATTTCCCATTATGTATTATATGCACAGTGCCTAAGAGCCTACGAAACTTTTGGGGCCTACCAGAGCTTACGAATGAAAAGAATTATAACTTTTTCCACAAAAAAATTCCACAAGATATTCTTCTGAAATATGAGTCGTATATTTAAAAAGTTTGAGGACTACTAACCTTTATATAATTTAAATTTATTATTATTTATAGTTCGTAAATCTTTTAAAATAATTGCAACATTTGTCTAAGTATAAGTATAAATCGCTGTTCAAACCTCAGCGATCTTTAAACCCCTATATGGTTGAACTTTCACATTCGATTTGACTAAACGGTGCTAGAATGAACAAAATTACATTTTGTTTGATCCTCTTATATCTGTCTCCATTACAGAGCGCACACTTTAACTTCTTTTACCCCCAAGTAAACTTACTGGGAAGATTTATATCGATTTAAATATATCGTACACAGCCATTTAACTACATATCCCTTTAGCATAAGAAACCAATGGCGTATTAATGTAACCATCGCTAAGAGAAAGATTTGAAAAACTGGGAAATTCAACACTTAAAATAAATACAAAAATTATTTCTTCTTAGAAATTATGTTTCAGAAATAAAAGATATATCTTATTACACATTTATTTTCGCTTAGGAGAGAAAATACTTTAGTATGCTACTGAAAAGTTCAGTTAAGACGAAAAAAAATTATGTTTACTACATTTGAAAACGGAATAAATACTTTCAATCACGATTCTCCTTGTAATTAGAACAATTAAACCAGTGGGTTTCAAACTGTGGGTAGCGAAAACATTGGAGAGGGGTCGTCGGATTCTATTTACAAATTTTAAAAATCCTATATTCAAAGATCCATCCAGTTGAACGCTTTCACTGAAATTTTCAGGATTATCTAAATGAAAAATATCTATTCGAATATTTGACAGCAATATTCAATAACTCATTTAATAGGTCATCTCAGCAAGATCTTGTTCATTTTATTATAAAAATTTAAGTAACGGCGATGCAATTGGCCATCAAAGAATTTATTACAAGCTTGATAGTAAAATACAGTTAATCCTTCAAACTATTATACCAACATATCGCAGTCCCTAAGAAACTGTTCCTAAGTTCTTCATGAAAAATGTTTCCTTTACTAATTTCTCAAATCGTGATTCTATGTTTATAATGTATATTATTAAATCAGTTTTTTAAAAACTGCAATTTTGATCACATAAAAAATAAGGGAGTTGCGTAATAATTTATTTGTGGTTTTTGCCTTTAAGGGGGTCATGGCAGCGAAAAGTTTGAAAACCACTGAATTAAATCATCAGTTCATTAAATTCATACTCAATAATCTCAAGCCGGTTTTAACATAAAGAAAAGGTACACAGCACTTTTAGTTAGGCCGATGGGAATCAGCCAGATACTGTATTGATCAGCACAGTTCGAAATGTTACTAAAACTTCGGCCATTGGCTAATTCATTTGATAGTAACATGAACATTTAATATGTCTTTTCAAACATGAGTTAGCAATTATTTTGTTCATTTACTAATTTAACAGTTTTGGCCTCATAAAGTGATTTATATGGGGAAGGTAGATCAGTGGAATCGGAATGTGGTTTGATTCCTATAGCCGAAATCTGCTATGGCAGTGTGCCACACCTAGTAATGGGTAAAAAATGTGATTATATATTTATTTAAAATGATTTATACTTAAACATGTAATTGTAAATTTGTGACATAACTTCGGATTACCGAGTAGTTTATATGTCAGCTGTAATATTTCAAATAGAACATATTATACTTTATTACAAATTTTAAATGTATATAAAATGTATTTTATAATAAAATAGAGCGGGAAAACATTAGCATTGTATTGGAGAAGTTGCTTTGTGTAAAAAATTTGATAGGAACGTTTATTCCACTTTCATCAAAAGTTTATAGGTATCGTACTTTAATGTTATAAGTGAGAAAACAAATAAAACAAAAATGAGATAATGTGTTTCTCACATATTTAGTACAATTTTATTTGACTCAACATAATTTATAATATATTAAAATTTTGTACTAAATTAATCACAAATGAACTTTTACAATGGCTACGAACATTACATGCTGAAGTATCAAATAAATAATTTGTGTGTTATAAATACACAAAATAATTAAAATTTGAATAAAATATAAGCTACGGTGTCTTCGGTATTGAAGAATATTTAACAATAAAATAATTATTTCCAGTATTTGTCACAAATAAAATAAGAAAATAATAAATTTCTTCGCTTACTGCCTTTGGCAAAATATCCTTGGCATATCCGCTACATTACTTTATATAAAATAAAAACGAGATTAAATTTATTACGACAGAAAATACATGTAATGAACAAAAGCATTGGAAAGAGAAAGTGACAAAGTAAGAAGAGATAAGTTAGAAGAAGACAGTCATATAGTTTTTTATAAACCTAAGACAAACACAGCTTTGAAAAACTAACATAAACAAAAACTAGCACGTAAACATCTAAAATAAGCAGCGTTGCCAAATGTTAGCAAGCCACAGTTCAAAAGGAATTTATAAATGTTCTCAACAATAAATTATTTTCAGGATCCGTACAGCAGGGGTTGTTTGTTTATAATTCGAACAGATGACTAATATCAAAACGTCGGCATATAAATGACGCAAATGTATAAAAATCAGAAAACATGTTTATGTTTATAAAGATAAGAAACTTTGTTTCACATACAATTTACAGAAATCAGAAGGTACACTTTTTATCTTTTATGTTTGAATGGAATGTGTGTACAGTTCGCATATCTGAAATCATGAAATCATTTATAAATTAGAAATTAACAATAAAATTTTATATTTCAATTAGGTACCTATATTTTATTCAACTGAATAGTATAACAATAACACAAAAATAAAACAATTGTTACGTCAATAAGACAATTGTACCTTAACATTTATCGCAAAATCAGTGAAAGTTTGGTTTAAAATTCACAAAAATTCATAAAAAAAAAAATAGGCACAGATTTTAACAATTATCTTATTCTTCTGTAATCATTATCTGATGATGGTCTAGTCGACCGAAATACGTATAGTGAATAAACTTATTTACTTTTTTGAAACCTACCTAGTGTTGATTTTTTAATTTTAATTATCATATAAGACATATAAGTCTTACGATTAGATGTCTGCTATCCATATTTAGATTTTTTTTAAATAAATTATTTAGTTGACAGATGAAAGTTAGGTGTATTTTAAACATTTTTTAGCAGTTATTAAATGATCCAAACAAAATTCTTTAGTGTTTCAGATGCAAAAACTTTTAATTGAAACATTTTTCAGGAATATACCCCGGATTGAGTTTACAAGAGGAAAAAAATAGTTATTTTTGATTTAACGAAAAAATGCCAAGTGAAGAAAAAAATTTTGATTTAAAACGCATATTTCAATTATTAAAACTTTTAATTAATGCAAGGTTCTTTTATTGTAATGTTTTTTTTTTTTGGTATTTTGTCTACCTAATAATATAGTTATTATAATGAAACAAACCTTATTTTAGTTAGCCTTGAAATATTGAAAAATATTGAAAATAATAATAATAATAAGGAAACTGATCTGCCACCTTCCATTACACGAAATGAACAAAAACATTAAACTTTCAACTGTGTTATTACAATTTTAAAATCAAAATAAATGTCAAAAATAATTCTTATTAAGTACATATGTAAGTATGTATTATTCAAAACAGGGAGAGTACTAGCGGTCGACCTGGCTTTGCCAGGCCTCTCGCTTGGCTCCGAGGACACTGAAGTAAGGTTCACTTCTGTATGACAATTGACAAAATATAAACTGAATTAATTCCAATCTAAAACATTTCAGTTCTGTACGTTTATTCATGCAAAGACCTATTAATTGATGCCAAACACAATAGATTTTAAATCTGTATCACTAAAACAATTGCCGCTCAAAAAAATCCATTTAATTCGCGTGCCCTTTAAAAGACATTTCATTTGATACCAAACACGATAAGTTTTAAAACACTTTCACGAAAACAATTGAAGATCTGAAAGTATTTAATTTTGTACGCGAGCTCTTCAAAAGTCCTTTCATTTTATATCAAACATGATTGGTTTTAAAGTACTTTCAGTGAAACAATTCTCGGTCGAAAAAATTACCAATTTTATATTCGAACCCTTCAAAGGCCTGTAATTTAATACCAAATATGATACGTTTTAAAACACATTTACTAAAACAATGGACGATCAAAACAAAAATTTAAAAGACCTTTCATTTGAAAACAAACACGATAGGTTTTGAAAAACTTTCACTAAAACAATTGACTATCGAAAAGTATTACATTTTGTGAGTGAGTCCTTCAAAAGATCTTTCATTTGATACCAAACACAATAGGTTTTGAAGCACTTTCACTAAAACAATTGCCGATCTAAAAGTATTTAATTTTGTACGCTTGCTCATCAAAAGACCTATCATTTTATATCAAATATGATTGGTTTTAAAGTACTTTCACTGAAACCCTTCAAAAGGCATGTCATTTAATATCAAATATGATTGCTTTTCAACACCATTACTAAAACAATAGACGATCAAAAAATAATAATTCATTTAACACGCGTGCCCTATAAAATACCTTTCATTTGAAACCAAACATGATGGGATTTGAAACACTTTTAGTAAAACAATTGACGATTGAAATGTATTAAGTTTTGTACGCGAGCCCTTCAAAAAACCTTTCATTTGATAGCAAACACGATAGGTTTTGAAGCACTTTCATTAAAACAATTGTCGATCGAATAAAATTTAATGCTGCACGCGAGTCCTTCAAAAGACCTTCCATTTGATATCAAACACGATAGGTTTTGATGTACTTTCACTAAAACAATTGACAAACGAAAATATTTTAATTTTTCATGCAAGAGACCTTTCATTTCATACCAAACACAATATGTTTTGAATCACTTTCACTAAAACTATTGCCGATCGAAAATATTTTAGTTTTGCACACATACCCTTTAAAAGAACTTTCATAATATACCAAATACGACTGGTTTGGAAGCACTTTCAGTTAAATAATTATCGATAGAAAATTTAGGAGTGCCCAAATGATTCTAATTCGAGTTATCTGGTTTTTCTAAATTGAACTTTGCCGTAGACAAAATTTGCTTGGTTTTACTGTATATTATTATCGAAATCATATGAGTTCACCTGTATAAATTATAAAACTTGTCAATTTGACGTTTTGTTTCGAAACCAAATTCATTGTGGACCGTCAAAAATTTACTTTTTAAATACACGTATTTGAAATGTGTAATTATAATAAAAACGTCCCCTCATTTCCACAATATGCGTAAAATATTTCAAAACTACTCAGAAAAATTTAATATTTAAGTAATTTATAATTAAAAATGCGACATGTCCACTGAGAAATGTCAAAATGACAGTAGATGTTGTTCTTAAAAATTCCAAAGCCACCATATTCTTTATACTTTATAAAACTTGTCAATTTGACGTTTTGCTTTAAAGTGTGAAAAATTTTCTTTAATTTATTTAAATAAATTTATTATTATTATTATTATAATTAAAATTGCAACATGTCCACTGACAAACGTAAAAGTGACAGTAGATCTTCTTCTTAAAAATTTCAAAGCCTCCACACTCTTAGTTGATTTTGCCCCAAAAACGCATGTTTTTTCAAGTTTTCTCGCACATCATGTGTACGAAAAATCTGAGACTATCAAAAGGCACTCCCCGTGATTGACCTCTATCAAATAAAAAAAGTTTGAAATAAATCGGATAAACCGTCTAGGCTGTAGCGATTTACAAATGGGCGTGATGAATCCATATAAATATATAAATATATAAATATACCTTATCAAAATAGTATATAGGACTAGCGGTCAGCCTGGCTTCGCCAGGCTTCACGCTAGGCTCCGCGGACACTGAAGTAAGGTTCACTTCTGTATGACAATTGACAAAATATAAACTGAATTAATTCCAATCTAAAACTTTTCAATTCTGTACGTTTATTCATGCAAAGACCTATTAATTGATGCCAAACACAATAGGTTTTAAATCAGTATCACTAATACAATTGCCGCTCAAAAAAACCAATTTAATTCGCGTGCCCTTTAAAAAACATTTCATTTAATACCAAACACGATAAGTTTTAAAACACTTTCACGAAAACAATTGAAGATCTGAATGTATTTAATTTTGTACGCGAGCTCTTCAAAAGACCTTTCATTTTATATCAAACATAATTGGTTTTAAAGCACTTTCACTAAAACAATTCTCGGTTGAAAAAAATACCAATTTTATATATGAACCCTTCAAAAGGCATTTCATTTAATATCAAATATGATAGCTTTTGAACACCATTACTGAAACAATAGACGATCAAAAAATAATAATTCATTTAACACGCGTGCCCTATAAAATACCTTTCGTTTGAAACCAAACACGATGGGATTTGAAATACTTTTAGTAAAACAATTGACAATTGAAATGTATTAAGTTTTGTACGCAAGCCCTTCAAAAGACCTTTCATTTGATAGTAAACACGATAGGTTTTGAAGCACTTTCATTAAAACAATTGTCGATCGAATAAAATTTAATGCGAGTCCTTCAAAAGACCTTCCATTTGATATCAAACACGAAAAGTTTTGATGCACTTTCACTAAAACAATTAACAAACGAAAATATTTCAATTTTTCATGTAAGCCCGTTAAGAGACCTTTCATTTCATACCAAACACAATATGCTTTAAAGCACTTTCACTAAAACAATTGCGAGCCCTTTAAAAGACCTTCTATTTGATACCAAACACGATAAGTTTTGAAGCAATTTTGAAACAATTGACATCGTAAGTTCTTTCAAAACTCTTTCATATGGCATTAAACAGGGCATTATTCCGAATACTTGAAATTTAAAACAATTGACGGTCACAATGTTTAATATTTTTTTATTTCGCGTAAAATTTCTTTTAAAGCCCTTTCATATGATATCAAACACGATATGATTCGGAACACTTTAAGTTTAAAACAATTGACTGTCGTAAAATTTCAATTAAATACGTGTTTTATTTCCGAAAACATTTTGCTAAACTAAAATAATGTTTAATTCATTATAATAACTTTATTATATATAATAATATTAGATGGACAAAATACGAAAAAACGGTATAATAAAAGAACCTTGCATTAACTAAAAGTTTTAATAATTAAAATTTGCGTTTTAAATCAAGTACAATTTTTTCTTCTCTTCGTATTTTTACGTAAAATCAGAAATATGAATTTTTTCCCTCTTGTAAAGTCAATCCGAGGACATACGATATATTGAATAGACACACGATGTTCAAATTTCCGTATTGTGGAGCATACATGCATGTGTAATCTTAAAATAGAACGTTTAAAAGATCCATGCACTTGTGACTACACTTTTTACCAGGGGAATCGGAACCGCTGTATCAATGGTACAGGGCCCCCAAGCTGATGGGGGCCCACCAGTCAACCGAAGTAAAAAATATATATTACAGTTTTGAAAATCTGTATTCTCTCATTTTTATAGGAATAATAGATAGGAAGAGTTTACATGAAGTGAATTGTTTAACTCCTTGACTAATTTATGACTGCTTCTAAATTGAACATTAATTGATCTTTACAGTAGATAGATTTTTTTTTTTAACTGCATGATAAACTATTACGTTCAGTGAAAACGCAGGTTGAAAATTTCTTATATTACAAGAGATATGATTTTTTGAAGTTTTGTATTGGGGTTATGACGTCCCCAGTTCATTTCAGCGATACTTAACTTGTTTCGTACAAAGAGTGCAAATAATATACGGTTGAATTCTTGAAAAATAATCTTACTATGTTGAAAATAAAATTTTATAGTAGTTGAAAGCCCAAGAAAACGATATTAAATTATTGTAATAAGTATACAACGTGTAGAACATGTACATACCAGTAATCGACGAACAGTTTGATAAAACAGTACTGAGATCTCACAATTAGTTACGTTCTACTCCGCACTCTACAGCGCGAAAATACTTATGGGCAGTGAGAACGCATCCGAACTTGTGATGTCACTATATTTTTAATGGCTTATATCTCTGACATACAACACTATTTTTTTCCCTAATAGCCAGTTTTCAATATATATTTTATGTTTTTATCTTTCATTCTTATTATTATTAATTATTTCTATTAATGGTATAGGAGCCCATTTCGCATGTACAACAGAAACTTCATTTCAATTACAGTATAGGATCCTGACTCACCAATCCAGTGTTATAATTCATATATTTTTAGCTTGAGTAGGATTCGAACTCGGGAACTTTGAATTCGAATACCGTAACACTACACACACTACCGAACTACCGAATGTTTATATTATAAGAATAATTATGCTTATGTAAATTTCAGAATATATACCGCATAATAAAATTTAAATAAGTAATAAAATTACAAAAAATTAATATTTTCAGGATAATAATAATAATGTGAATCCGAGATTTACATCTCATAATCGTTCGAAAACTATTTGTTTACTGAACGCCGCTTGAAAACCAAGTTTGTACCGAACGACGGCCGGAAACTATGTTTTTATCGAATGTCGTTCAGAAACTATGTATTTACCGTAGGTCGTTCGGTAAAACTATGTGTTTACCAAACGCCGTTCGATGAAAACTAGGAACTTTTGTCAATTTCATGGTTTGAGTGTTTGGAGGTTAGAAAGATTTTTACAATTTTAAATCAATAATTTCATTAATCAGCGCGAAAAATGTTGTGTATCACGCGTCTAGAAACTATTTTACGAGTATTCGTAATTTGCAAGTCTCTCCTGGCCTGTCAAAATATGCTCGCACTCACAAAAGTACAATTTCTAGCCTAGTGATACAAATAACTATTTAAAATTTTCATATTTTTTAATCGTATCACGAACGTGAGCCTCCGGCTTGAGTAAATAACGTTATTAGTGAGCGAGCGAGATCGTGAAATTTCTTTGAGTAACCGTTCGTGAATAGCCGTGATTATGAATAATTTTACAAGAGCATGCGTGATCATAGGCATAAATTTACTCAGGTGCCCACTTGTCACGTCTATCTCCTGTTTTGCTAAAAGATGCTGCAAATGTGTTTACAAGTTAATTTTGCTATAAATAACACAAAAATGCATACAAACAAATCAATAACATATATAATGTAGACAATTTCATAAATATTTAATCTTGCTTTTTTTTTCTTTTAATATTTGTATATAAATTTAATGATATTGGCTTCAAAATTATGTACAATTCATAATAAAAAATATATTTTATTTTAAAGAGATCAAGTGGTCAGCAGTTTACTTAAGATTCAATTAGATAGATGATTCACCATAGTTTACTTAATTACTAAGCGACGCAAAAGAAAGTTAATTACAATTACAGTGCGAGACAAAGGGACCTACAGCTTATAGTGGAATCCGAATTTCCAAAACAATATTATTCATACACAGTGGTATCGAGTCGGCCTGTAGATTTGAGATCCCCCGATCGATTCTCACGGCCGACAAATAATGTTCACTACATTAAATACTCGTGTGGCCCCCCCTTCACTAACATCCTTGGGGCCGTGATTTGACGGCTGATAACCGCACTTGCATCACTTACCGAGATTTGCCACACTTAGTAGAAGGCGTGACGATATATTTATTTTTCCATATTTATTGCAGCAACTATTTGTATTATCAGTTGTTATATTTATGAAAAAAACTAGAACCCCAATACTACATAACAATCTTTTCATGTTGCTGTACTTTTTTTCCCTACGTAAAAAGTGTAATCGACGCCTATAATATCAGCACGTGTTAGAAATGTTTATGGATATTATTAACGCTCGAGAAGACATGAGAACAATTAAAATCAGAAGGCAGACGCGGACGGCGGGAGCAATAACCAAGGATAAGCCGTCGGGATCGGTGCAACGGCTGTTTTTTCATAGCGAGATCGACAACATTCGATATTTTGATGAACACGAACTTGATACGTCAGCCAAACCATTTATCAAATTCAGGAAATGGAAGACGCTAGACGCAGGGAAGATTATGCAAGATGCTGTCGATAAAGATCAGACAACCAAGTAGTACCTTGCCAATATTGCATCTAAGTAAGCATTAAAAATATATTTTTAAGAACTTTAGAACTTTACTGATAAAATCTAACTCTTCAATTGTTATCATAATTTCTGAAAGATTCAGATATTATACTATATGCTCGGTAATTACGTACATCATTTTTTAAACCATGACAATATACAGAAATCAAAAGTTAAATAAAAGAAATTATTTATGTCACAAAATATTCAGAATTGTTATCTATTTTTTGCGAGTAGTAATTTTGTCAATTTAGTTAATCTTGGGCATAAATAAATATTATCGTCTAAGAATAATTTATCAGATTTTACAATATAATTACACAAATTATTGACTCCTCAAAATTTTATAATAATTATTTATGTACCTAGAGCAGAAAATAGTCTATTGCCGATCGCGCATGGCGTTATCTCGATCAACAAGCATGCAATAGCGGTAAGGAGAGTTTCTGCTCTAGGTACACACATAACTATTACAAAATTTTGAGGTATCAATAATTTGTGAATTTCTATTTTAAAATCTCACAAATTATTCTTAGATGATAATATTTATTTATGCCAAAACTTAACTAAATTAACAAAAGTACTATTTGCAAAAAATAGGTAATAATTTGTTGATCGAGAGCAACAATCATGCAATAGCGGCAAGGACACTTTCTTCTCGAGATGCACACAATGTTGTTTATACGATAATTTAGAAACGCATGAAAAATATTTTTTTTTTTACAGTTTTTCTGTTTGGAAATTCAGGCGATAGTTTTCACGTGTTCATGGATATGATGATACACTTTTACACTGTCACTCGGGGAGTAGCAATATTTTATTATTACCGTTTAGTAAGCGGCAAATGACAACTGACAGTTGAATATTTTTATTGGCAATTACCCCGTAAAGTAATTGTCCTTTACAAATTAGAATAACATAAAACTAAGGAACTTGTTACATAGTGCGTTGCCATATACCGGGTGATGAATGTAGACATTTAACATGTAAAATCAGAATATTCTAATTTCCTGCTTAGCTAATTATTTTAAGCAAAAAAGCTTCAAATAAAAGTTTTAGGGCAAATTCTGTATCTAAATCAATACACAAAATTAATTTTGTATGCTTTATAACGGCACAAATTAGATCTAAAAGTAACGAAAATTGCCTCAAAACGATCGATAGTCATGGAATTCAAACAAAATTAAACAAATGTTTGACGTTTTATAAAGAAATTATTTTGTCAGTTTTGACAAATAAAACGTCAAATATTTGTTTAATTTTGTTTGAAATTCCATGGTTTTCGATCATTTTGAGGCAATTTTGGTCATTTGTAGATCTAATTTGTCCCGTTACTAAGCAAGCAGAATTAATTTTTTATTCTGATTTAGCTGCAGGATTTTATGTCCTAAAAGTTTTATTTGAAGCTTTTTTGCTTAAAATATTTAGGGAAGCAGAAAATTACAACATTATGATTTTACATGTTAAATCCCTATGTTCACCCTTACCAAGCACTACTTGGTATAGTTTCCATGCTTTCGTCGTGGATACCAATTTATTGTCATCTCAATTCTTATTATTTCGTGCCATTTTCTTTAAAAAGTACTACTTGTGTCCAAATATGAAAGATTGTATGACATACGAATGTTTTGTTGTGCACAATTCGTTGCAAATTATATTCTTATAAATATTTATATTTATCAAAATTGTTTTCGAATTCCTGCAGCAAAAGTTAAAAGTTTCTCGTCTCAGCGACATCATTATAAAATTAGTGTTTAAGTTATTTTACTAGAAGTTGATATAAATACATGTAGTTCGTAAATATATTTAATAATACAAATATTATTAATAATAATAATAATAACAATAATAATAATAAATAATATTATACTTTGTTTTTAAACTACGGTAAAATTTTATTATTGTTTGGTAGATACTAAAAAAATATTAGGAAGGTATTAGATATTATATTACTAAGGTTTTTAGAAAGAAACATACACTAATATACATATATTCTAATATTTGTATTATTTTATAAATTTATAACCGAATAAAGAACTATTTATTGCAATATAAATAGCTAATTAGTAGGCACAAATGTATAAAAATTTCAAATATACGTTTAAATATTAAGTACATTATAATTTCGATAATCGGGACATGCGATTATTCGGACACTATCACAATCCGGATAGCTTTGTATTCATTTATCTCAATATAGTCCGATCACAGTTAAATAATTTCGGCCTGTGGATTCGAGAACCAGGAGTCGATTTCCACAGTCGACAAACAATTTTCACCACAATAAAACTACCCCCGTGGCTTCCCCTTCAGTAACATCCTTGGGAGCCTTGATTTGACGACTGGTAACCGCACTTTACGCGCAAAAATATATCACTTACCGAGATCTGTTACGACAGAGCGCCACACCCAGTAATGGGTGGACGGCGTGATGATGAACGAAAAATGTCTTGTATAAAAAAAATTACGAATAAACCGCATATATCTTACACGCTCATGATTTTGCTATCTTTTTAAATTTTTGTAATAAAAAATAAATCAAACATAAATACACAATAGTATTTAATTAAAAAATAGGTCGCAGTTCAAACAAACTCGATTACTTGGAGAAGCTAAAAACTATATCTGTTCAGATTACCGAGATTGTATGTAATTATAATTACAAATATGTACACTATACAGTGGATACTTTAATATACCTATTGGAATAAAACTTTAAATAAATTATTATAGGGTAGATCAGTGGTTTTCGAAGCCGGAGACCACTTAGGAATTAAAAAAAAAGAAAACATGTATTTAAAGAATTTATTACAAGCTTGAAAGCAAAATACAATTTATTCTACTACAAACTATTATACCAACGTACGAGTACCACAGTTCATGAGAAACTATACTAGTTCTAAAAAAAAGTTTATGCTTTTATTTTTGTGAAATAAATAAATATATCATCGCGCCTTTTACTCATTATTGGGTATGGCACTTTGCCGTAACAGATCTCGGTAAATGATATATTTATGCGCGTTAAGTGCGGTTACCAGCCATCAAATCATGCAAAGATGTTAGTAGTGGAGGAGCCATAGAGGTTATTTTTAATATTGTGAGAACTTGATTGTCGATTATGGGACTCGAATTCGAGTTCTCAAATCCGCAGTCCGACAAGATACCACTAAGCCACCTACCCCATTATTTTTGTACCTTACATAATTTTTACAAACTTCAATTTTGATCACACAAAAGTAAGGGGGTCACGAAATAATTTATTTGTGATTTTTGCCTCCAAGGGGGTCATGGCTCCGAAAAGTTGGAAAACCATTGGGGTAGATTTCGTGTCGGCCTAGCGATTTGAGAACCCGAGTTCGATTCCTGCAATCGATAAACTTTACTCCACATTAAAATTACCTCTGTAGCATTCACTCCACTAACATATTTGGGGGCGTTCATTGTCGGTTGGTAACCGCACTTCACGCGAAAAATATATCACTTATCTAGATTTGCTGCGGATGAATCACACCCATCAATGAATAAAAATCGAAATTCAATAATTCAAAGTTATTATTTATATGCAGTTGTACGAATCAAAAATTTATTAATTGTGGAATAATTATTTACATTCTCATAAAAACACGACATAAACTTACGTAGATTTTTAAAAGGCCAAAGGGCATGGGGGTGCTCGCAGGGGTGTCCAATGAGTCGATGGATCCCTGTTTTATGCCTGTAGTACATTTTTTTATCTGTTTTTAATTAAATAAGATTTTTTATTTTGAATGCTATGCATTTTGTTTTTATTTGATTTGTGCCAATAATAACAATTGTAATAAAAAAATAGTTTATATATATATAATAAATATATCATCACGCCTTCTACCCATTACTGGATGTGGCACTCTGCCGAAGCAGATCTCGGTAAGTGATATATTTTGCGCGTGAAGTGCGGTTACCAGCCGTCAAATCACGGCCCCTAAAGATGTTAGTGGTGGAGGAGCCACAGGGGTAGCTTTTGAAATTATGAAAATTGTTTGTCGCCTGTGGAAATCGAACCAGGGTTCTCAGGATCCGCAGGCCGACTGAGCTAGCCACCCCATATTATATATAAAAAATCACAAACAAATTCTTTCGCGACCCTCTTACTTTAGATATGATCAAAATTTCAGTATATAATGTACATTATAAACATAGAATCACGATTTCAGAAATTAATAAATGAAAAAATTATCATTAAGAACTGTGTTATAATTTCTTAGGAACTTTGATACGTTGGCATACTAATTTGAAGAATTACTTTTGTTTTACTATCAAGCTTATAATAATTTAATTGACGAATAACTGCATCGCTGTTACTTAAATTTTTATAACAAGTTTTCTTTAAATGAACAAAATCATGTCGAGATGAACTGTCAAATGAGTTATTTAATATTGCTGTCAAACATTCGATTTAATATTTTTCATTTATGTATTCCTTAAAAATTAAGTGAAAGCGTGCTACATGAAACATGTTTCTTAAAATTAGTAAATAGCGACGACCCACCCCAACTGTGGATCGTGACCCTCCGAGGGGTCACGACCCACAGTTTCGAAACCACTGATATATACAATAGTTATATAATTATTTAAAATTTCTTTATTTTATGTTTTGTTTTACATTCTTCAATGTTTAACAATTTATCATTTATACTATTATTAAAATATTTTAAAAATATATTTCAAAATACCAGATGCCAAATATTTAATATTATACATATTCATTTATGTTATGTTACGTATGAAGAATGTAAGAACGGTGTCTGTGTATTGTCAGCGGCAAAATAAGATAAGTTTTGTAAATTAACTTTATCCTGTTGCATCATGTTTTGTGTCCGTGAATACAACAAAAATAAACTGTCGGAATACTCTAATAAAATACATACATCATTATTAAATGCATGCTCTAATCTGTTGTAGGTTTCAATTAAATTAGACTAACTTCCTGTTGTTTAAAAAAAACCTACTTGTCCGATTGTGACACTTACCATAACCCTATTTATATACTGACACATTCGACTTTCATGTTTCTTAGTTGGTACGCTTGACTCGAAAGAGGAAAAGGCAAAATAATCATTATTTGTACTAAACTTGATTGTTATGACTATTAGTGTTAGCCAATAAATATTTACTATTATTATTCTAAACATAAATTGACGTCACGAGGGCATCTAAACATTCTTGCAAAACATCTTTAACCTGTAATAGAACATCACTGTCAAAAAAGTCAGATAAAAACTGATCCTAAAATAAAGTTATATAACTTAGTTGATCGTTTATTAATACAAAATAAACAAATCCTCTGAATCTTGTTCAACTATCTATCTAGCTGCCGCCGCTGATTCACAACGGTTGGTGCTTACATTACCGAACTCGAGCGAAGCAAAGCATTTATTATACATCGCAAGCGTCTGCCCACGCACGCAGTATTTATCATTGTTTATGAACTAATCACATAGTTCCTGTTTATAGTAAATGCACGATGTATGGCGCATGCGTACTGGACTAATGGCTATAATGGCTAAAGACCCGTTTATATTATTCTTTTTTCTTTTAAAGTGCTTACCAGTAAGTAACTTGATGCTCTGCTGTGGTACAGCTCAATTATGAATAAAAATAACAATTATAATAATATATCTAATATCATCGCGCCATTTTAAATCTGCTGTAGAATTTGGTTAACCTAAATCTTGACCATTTTTTATTTTCGAGATTTAAATTCATTTTGATCTTGACATACGACATTTAAAATAAATTTCGTTCTCAAAGTCGATAATCTCGAATTGATATATCAAAAATAATATAATAAAATAATTTCTTTATATCACCTTTCGGGTAAACATTTTAATAATTCCACAAATTGAATAAAATTTCAGATTAATAACATAAAATAATTATAAATAATGAATTTAATCGGTTTTTGCAGTAACTCGCCGATATTATTATGCCTGTTTTACACTGTGCAAGCGCTACCTGCAATTGCAACTTGCAAGTTTTACGTTCAACTAGTTGCACCAAAATGTTGCAGAGATATATTTTTCACTTTACATTCAGCAACTTGCAACTGCAATGTAATATTAATATATTTTAAAATTTTTGTCGTTACTAACTTCATATTATATCAGGTTAACCTCTTATATCACTTGTATTATTGACATTTGTTTCATATGCTATTTTGCATTGATATAAAAATGTATTCTTATAAGTATTTGCACAATTATTTGCGAATGCAGTAATAGTTAGAGAGCTATGGTGCAAAATGATGTCTCATTTATACCAGTGACAGAAATGAATTTTTTAATAGATTACGTCATGATGAACATGAAAAAAAGAAAATTAGATTTGGGAACGGGTGGCGACTATAGATGGCGTCGATGTGAATGCGCCGATTTTAAAGGTGGTTGTTGATCCCTGCACCAGTCCACTTTCAGAGATTCTGTCACCAATGAGCAACGAGCAATAATTTCTGTCAATAATTTTTTTGTCATGTATTCGTCGTGAACCAGTAGTAATATGTCACACGACACCATAAAAATTGCTTACTGTGAACGGTTTTGTCACGCATGCGTCATCGGCCAAAACTTCTGTCTTATTATTTTTTTACTTAATTATACCAAAGTCTATAATTTAAACTGAAAATTAGCCTTTAAAAAATTTGTCAACAACTACCCTTAAAATCAGCGCATTCACATCGGCGCCATCTATAGTTTCCACCCGTTCCCAAATCAAATTTTCTTTTTTTCATGTTTATCATGACATAATCCATTAAAAAATCCATTTCTGTCACTGGAATAAATGAGACATCAATATTGCTCAGTGTAAAACATGTTTTAGGTCTACTACATTTATTTGAAGCATTTTTGGAAAGCATTGTACACGGAAAAACTATTTTCCCATGTTAAACGCCAATGGTTTGCTTTTCGTTATACATCCGGTATATGTCTTATGTTGTAATGGATAACAAACTAGGTACGTGAATAAACGTATGAAGTCTGTGCGATTGTATAGGGGGGCAGCACACCACCTAACCTACTGCCGTTCCCCAGCAAACAATGGCGCTAAGTTCCTATTATGGCACGTAAGGAGTTTGTTGTAAGTTGTAACTCACATGAGACGGCGAGTATTAGACTTGGTTTTCAACAATGGTGTCGTAACAC
Source organism: Pterostichus madidus (assembly GCA_911728475.2). Taxonomy (NCBI): domain Eukaryota; kingdom Metazoa; phylum Arthropoda; class Insecta; order Coleoptera; family Carabidae; genus Pterostichus; species Pterostichus madidus. The sequence continues at coordinate 20,658,052 of OU452311.1, read as the reverse complement.
TGAGACATTAACGGTATTTTGTAAAGGGCGATAAATTCTAGCTATGTATTCCTCTTAAAAATTTCATCTATAAAATAGGCAGTTAGGAATTAAAATTTTAAAAAGGAAAGGAATCAAAATATTGATTTGTTTTTTTACGTGGGTACATAAAAAATAAATTTTGTAATATTTATTCGTGCTTATGAATTTTATGCCGAGTTGATATTGTATTGAGAATTTGATCGATTTAGAAAGAAATTTTACTTTTATTTATATATCCATGTAACTGACATTACTCAAATATAAACGTGCCATGTGTGACTCTTGTCTGTAATTATGCAGTTTAAATAAATAATCTGAGTATGTGATATATTTTGTGCTATAGAGTGCGATAACCAGTCGTCAATTCACGGCTCCCAAAGGTGTTAATAACCTACATAGTTCATGAATTAAAATACTAACATTTTAGTCACAAATTATTTATGTTCAAAATATTTTCTGTTCTTGATTGATTTATGAAAGCTACGACGATAGTTAGGTAGAACTTTACGTTCAATATTGGAAAACCATGTTAAATGAATTTTTTGTGAATCGAGCATGCCAATATATATTAGCGAAGGTTTAGATGAAGCAAACGGATGTTTTAGTAACAAATACTCGTATTTATAATGAATCAATTGTGGAGCTATGCTTTTGTGTATGTTTTAATTGACTATTATAAATTATATGAAAGTAATGGATTATATTTTTCAAGAATAGTTCCATACTGAAATTTTGTATTTATTGTCCACATGTTTGTAATGTATTATATATCAAAATTCTTGGAACATATTATGAATAATAATTATTAATACCACATAATTGCAAGTGTTTAGTTAGATAAAGTTACCATTGTTTTTGTAAGAAAAAAGTCTTTGACCCAATAAATAGCATGTGACACCACCTACACGTGCAACATAATAACTTCATAATAAAAAGAAAAACATAGTTAATTTCATATTAAATATCAAAGCGCAATTATTTTACTCCACCTGTTTACAGCGAATTCTGTATACACTGCATGTGCCTCATAAAAACATTCTTTTTTGCTTACGCTCTAAGCAGGTTCCGCTGATAATAATGAATCAGTTTAACATGTGTTTGCATTTTGCAACTAAACAATAATATAGTGTAAACAATAATTGCTTTATTATTCAAAACAATTTGTGATCTCACACACTTGTAAGTCAAAAGTCACGGTACTTGAGTTCACTCGTGACAAATACCGAAAAATATTGACATGTAATAAAATAATTTTGGTATTATTGTTTAATAAGAATCACCCATTGAATTACTAATGTTTAATTAGAACACACTTGCACATTCGCTTACAACACAAAGAGGTGTTAAACAAGTTTTCTTTCCGTCTTTGAACATTAAATATGAATTATATTGATAAGGACATAAAATTACTTTTTCTACGAACAAGCAGAAAATATACTTTTCCAAATGTCAGCTGAAACCAGAAAGTTGATATTTGCCGCTTGCCAAGCGGCAATAAGATAATCCCCTGTATTCTGTAACTGTATCATTATCTGATAATGATCGATAACTTAATGATAACTTTTATTTTTCACAGTTATTGTACAGATAATAAGAATTTCAGTATTCTGAGACCAGAATAATTTACCCAGACATTTTTTAGTTACATTCATGCATTTTGTTTACTAATATACATCGCTGTTATTATAAAAAATAATATAATGACAGCTCACTGACAGTTCCCAAAAAAGTGTTGTTTTATATAATATTATTTATAATTGGCAGTTTCGTATGAGAGCAAAATGTAGAAAAATAAAATAGAAGTAACAGAATAAATTATTTTGATCACAGAATGCCAAAATTGTAGTTATATGCAGATTAATCATAAAAAATAAAGGTTATCATTAACTTATCGATCATTAACAGATTATAATCGAGTTACAGAATAAAGGAGATTACCGCTCTCTGAGCGGCAATGTAAGAATGTATCATTATATCCATGGATATATGAAAACTGTCACCCAAATTTACAAACAGAAAAACTGTCAAAAATTTACATTTACATTTACATTATTTTTCAAACGTTTGTAAATGGCAGTAGAAAAAATATTGTATACATCTCGAGCAGATAGTGTCCTTGCCATTCTTGCATGGTTGTTGTTTTCGGCTACGCCTCGATCAACAATTTCCATGTGCGGGCGGTAATAGACTACTTTCTGCTCTAGGTACACGAATAACTATTATGTTTATTGTATGAATTAAAAATCTACTTTTAGTTGCACTTCGCACTGTATGAATAAAGTTTATTTAACTTTCTTAATTTTTTATATCAATTGAAACAACTTCCCAACAATTTACATAGGTGTTTGCAAATAATTAAACATATATTTCCAATGCAGAAGTTTTGTCAATTAATATTGAACTAGAACATATATTTTCACAAAATTATTTTTAGCTTGATTACAGCCATAACCATGGCCGAAACGTTGCAATTTCAAAGTTAAATAAACTTCATTCATCGTACGTAAAACTTGAAATTCTACCAAAAATAGATTTTTCAAATCCTACAAGGTTCCAAAACTAGATTTATACAATTTAATATTAGTTAATAAATAAATATATCATAAAGTTTTTAACCTATTACAAGGTGTGGCACTCTGTCGTAGCAAATTTCAGTTAGTGATATATTTTGCGTTTTAAGTGTGATTACCAGCAGTCAAATTACGATCGTCAAATATGTTCGTAATGGGACCATTTAAATGCGGTAAAAGTCAATTTGTCGGCTATGGGAATTGAACTCGAGTTTTCAAATCTACAGACCAGCGTTTTTCCACTGAGATATCGACTCCATAATTATAAAAATAATTACTATTATTTAATTAATAATGACGAATATTAGTTATCTATGCTGCTACTTATTTCTATTATTAAGTGATTATTCAAATTAAACTTTTTTTTCATTTAATATTAACAGAATCATTTAGTTTCTTTATGTTTGTTTAATATTTCTTCTAGAACTTAAAATATATTCTACATATTTTTACCAGCACCATCATGAGACAAAATGGTAACAAATTTCCTTAAAAATGAATTTACCTATACTTACGAAATTTTAAATATCCATGAAAATATAAAGAAAAGATTTTAGTTTACAATTTTAAAACAAAATGGCAGTAACTATATGTTAAATAGACTGGTCAATTTTGATAAAACTGATGAAGAATCTATATTAGGTCCGCTAATGGCCGCTAATAATGACATAAACTACCAACTTATTAAAGTAAAAAGTCAAAATCTAAGGCTAAGATATAACAAAGAATAAATTAAACCCCTAAGCATTAATAAATATAAAGTTAAATCTTTAGATTTATCTTTATATTTATTAAGGCTTAGGGGTTTAATTTATTCTTAGTTACCAACTTATTTATCTATGAAATAAATTTACCTACTAAATCAAGTTCTACTCAAGTGTTTTTAAGGGGTTATACTACCTAGGCGCACTGAAAAGTGAACCTTTTTTGGGAATTTTTTTCTGGATACTTACAATGGATTCAAATTAAATTTGGAGACTTTATTATACATGTATTAAGGTATATCAAAATATTTTTTATTTAAATTTACGATACAAAATGTCGTCCTGGCACTAGGTAACGTGAGGAGGAAATCGACGTGCACTGTATTAGTCTCCGTACACCACTTAGAGCAAAAAAATAAAGTTTTCCTTAATCTACATTAGTTTTTCTTTGAAAGTACCCAATATTATTTTTTTTTGAAAATTCACAAATTGGCTTCAATTTAATTTTTTTTTATTTTCTGGCAAAAAAACGAACTTATATTGTTTATTGCAAATGGAATTATTTATCGTTTTTAAAAATCGCGTGTACTTCGAAAGATACTCTAGCTCAGAAGCTACAGTTAAAATTTCAAGTAAGCTGCAAGCCATTTTGAAAAATATAGTTTCGCTAAAACGCGTTACTATATGAAATATTCAAAATACAGGAATGCTATTTTTTTACCTTTACTCTGCTATCCCAGCACCATACCTTCCAAGCATGCATTTCGCTCTTTAGCCTCTTTTCTAAGCGACGTAAGGTCTTCTCGAGCGATTTTCTGATGATTCGATGTTGAGCGGCCTTTTCAAACGTTTCAGAGCGCTTAAAATCGTCTCAAAAAATAAGCTACAAAAATTGTTTTTCATAGCTTGTCTCCCAATATAGTTTTTGAATAAAGAAAAATTAAAAAAAAAAAATTTTTTCAACTTTTACTGGGTCGTAAAACCCCTTAAACTAATATAGTAGATGACTCAATATCGAGTCGGACTGTGGATTTGAGAACCCGGGTTCGATTCCCACAGCCAACAAACAATTTTCACCACATTTAAATTACCCTTCTGGCTCCCACCCCATTAAAATTATTAGGGACAGTGATTTGACGACTGGTTTTTTTAATTCTCAATATTAAGTGCAGTTTACTGGAAGTACACATTTTTGCTACCATTGATATGAGTACGCTCGTTATTTCTAATAATATTTAATAATTAAATTATAATTATAAACATTACAAATAAATAGAAGTGACTTGATATTTTAGAACGAGGTTTAGAATTTATTTTCTGCTATCCGGCAGTACGGTAGGGTGGGTAGCGTTACGGAATTCGAATCCGGAAATCCCGAGTTCGATTCCCACTCAAGCTAGAAATTATAATTACAACCATTCTGCGGCTCGGTGAGTTCGGACCCTGTACTGTAATTGGGAATCAATTCCTGTTGGACAGAGTAACATAAATAACATAAATAACATAGTACAGGGTCCGAGCTCATTGAACCGCAGTGTGATAGTTCATATATTTGTAGCTTGAGTTGGATTCGAACCCGAGCTGTTAGGGTAACATAAAATCACCAGCACATAAAGATATGTTTAATTAAACAAATCGAAAGCAATGAACAATTTGAATGTTTGCAGTCGTTAGTGTGAGATTCTGTGAGAGATTGGCAACGCCAGCGCGCAATTGTACGCGTTTTTAATTCAATTCATTTTAAGAATAAACAACGGAAGACTATCCAAAAGAACAAAAAAATACGAGCGTGTTTTTACGTCGAACTTTTTTTCCGTTGGAATTATTTTCATTAACGGCCTTTCTGAAAACAAAGAGGGTAAATAACGCTCAAACTAAAAAATAAAATAAACATTCGAGGTGGTCCTATTTCCTCCAGCGTTCGCGCCGTCGCCGTGGCCGTCGCATGCGGCAACTTGCCATCTCGCGAATGCTGGAATATATTTCATGAGTCCGCGCGAAAGTTTATTAATTTAAGTACTCTAGAAAAATATGGGGGGGCAGAAGATACGTTTGTATAATGAAATGCGACAGGCGACGGGGCGACGAGTGTATCATACTGCTACTGCGGTTTCCCCGAATTTATGTTGCTGATTATTTGTGACTTGTGAGGATAACATCAACATTTTTTTTTCGAAACTTTTCCTTACTTGCTTATAAAATATCCCTGCATTATACAACTGTCGTCATATATATTCATTATTTGTTGGTTTTTGCCGGTTAAATAAGTTTTTCTAAAAAATACTTTTATGATAATATCCGTAAAAATTGTCAGTCCTGCAATAATTAAGTAGAATGTAATGGTAATGTGAGGCTTGTAAAACAGTTTCTGGACGTGTGATATACAAGATTTCAAATTGACAGTCAGTTTCATACCATCGTAATGTCCCTACTTTTATATGTTGGCTCAGCTGAATTTTCTCTACAGTGTTTTACACTATCAATATTATTTAAGATAGTTCAATTACCTGCATACATATTTTTATTGGTTGCACACAGCAACTGCAAACTGAATTGTAATTACTTACATGTGAGTTTATAATGCACAAATTAGCTCTAAAAGTGGTAAAAATTCTTAACTTCCGAGCGTTCACTGACATTGACAACCAGTGATGACAATGCTAACATTACAAAAATCCCTAGTTTTTACGGAACGGCGTTCGATAAACACATAGTTTCCGAACGATTTTGAGATATGTAAAACTGTCAATTTCAGAGGGAGGCACGACAACAAATTATTTGTTGATGTTTAAAAAAAAACAAATAATATATTTTTATTTAAAATTTGATTCAATTTATCATCTTTAAGAATATATGTAACTGAATTATTAGTGGAGGTGGGCGAATATAAAGTTTCTCGAATTCGAATATTAATCAGATCAGTAATATTTTAAAGGCCGAAATTTCTGACTAATTAAGGGACGTGGACGTGATAAATAATTTTATTTTTAAGTATTTTGCTAGCAGTGATTAAATTATTTGTGCATAAACATAAATTTAATTTTGAATGCAAAATTAATTTTCAGTAAAATATAGAGGTACATTGTTTTCCATAGCACTACGTTTTGGAATGGTATGCGCTCTAACTCACACGGGCTCGCCGGTATAAGAATGTATTATGTGTTTAATATTGCTTCATTAGATCACAACATTCTAAGGATGGTAAATCATATATGAATCATTTCAATAACCGAATCAGTCTTCTGTTTAGATAAAGATAATGAAAATAATAATAATAAAATATATTTAGCACCAAGAAACGAAATAATGACATACATAACAGTAGATCCACACCTTTCAACATATCACGTATGAATGTGTACGCACCAACATATAGCGCTGATATAATGAGAAAGAGGAATTGTACGAAAATCTAGAAGAAGAAATCAAGAAAATACAAAAAGAAGACTACCTAATGATAATACGAGACGGAGATATCGAGTTCGGATCCCACTCAAGCTATATATATATATATATATATATATATATATATATATATATATATAAAACGACTAATATGAACGGCACATGATGCATGATTAGAATCCTGGGCAGCTGTTGAATGAATCATTAGAATAAATTAATTCGAACTAATATTCCGCTCTATCCGTTTAATAATTCTGCATATAGGTAAATTTATAAAATATTTAGGCACAAAATTGTATGATTTTATATAAATTAAGTTTTGCTGATGCCTCTTAAATGCTAGGTGTACCCCTGATACTTAAGAGGTAGAATTTTTTGTAACCACGAAACAAAACTATCAGCTTCGTTTTCATCTCTTCACTTTATAATACAGTTTGGAGTTGTCGCTTCGACGCTTCCATAGCAAAAGCACAACTTACGAACCGAACGTCTAGCTGCACTGAATCAAAACAAAAAATATATCAGAGTTTTCCACGACTTCGCTTTCCTTGCAAGTCACGTTTGGCGTCTATTGCGCGATACCTAGCCTTAGAACCTGCGTCATCTTCGAGATGATTTGAATCTCGTGTTGTGCTCTGCGCAAGCACAGCTGAGCCATCGTGATGACAAGTGAATTTGGATTGGGGTGTTTTATGTGACTTGGAAATTAGAAACTGATGGTTTATATTATCTAAAGTCATTTTAAAATGGATAGTTCAAAAATTTTGTTTTAAAGAATTTATTTAAATATGTAAAGTACGTAAGAATTATGTTCATGGGGCTACAATCAGTTCCGAATTTTCCACAAGACTGAATAGGCAGTGGTTTTCAAACTTTTCATAGCCATGACTCCCTTGGAGGCAAAAATCACAAATAAATTCTTTCGCAGCTCCGTTACTTTTTATGTGATCAAAATAACAGTTGTGCAGTGTCTGTCCGAGTGCATTATCATGTAATAACGTACATGGTGCATACAAAATTTGATTTTTTTACTAGAAATTGTAAAATTAATTATAATTTATAATAATTATGATAATTATGCATATAAGAGTATTATTCAACTGTGGCGTTGCGTTAATAAGTCATAATAAATACGTAAATTTATATTGTCAGTCACTATAGTATATTTTTTTATAAACGTCATTAGTTGTGAAATGAAATTAGATGTCCTATTATAATAAAACAGACTGCGGTACTCGTAAGTATATTAAAAATAAAAAAGTAGATTTAATTGAATTACCTCATCATTCGTAAATTGAGTTGAAGATACCAATAGTAGAAAAAATGGCTACGAGTAAGAAACCATGCAATTATTGATTAAGAGCAACTAACTAATTATTTTTGAGAATAATGCATCAAATAAAACTGATACAGTTTGCTCAGTGTTTGTTTCTAAAATATTTTAGAAAAGTTTGACGGCAAACAATGAAATTAGCCAACAAATAGATAGTAGATTGTTTATACTAATGGTGTTAGTATATATGAGTTACCGTACTAAGTGGTATAATCCGCTAAACTATAGAAAAATCAGATTTCGTACTTACACTAAGTCTGGATTGTCGAACGGCATGCGGCCAGGGGGTGGCAGCGGCCGCAAAGTGCGTTTTGCTCCAGTCTGAAGCACTTTCAAATGGATTTTCCCCGAGATGGCCCTGAAACAAACACACTCAATAGTAACCGTACCATCATAAATATTGTAATATTGAAAATTAAAATGTCCAATATAAAATAATATCGTATATGAAACATACCTACATGAATGATAAGATTATAGTTTTTGTATCACAAGGCTGGAAACTGTACTTTTGCAAGTATTCGCAAAACAGTTTCTAGACGCATGAAACACAAGATTTTTAAAATTGCAAATAATCTCTAATCTCCAAACATTAACGCAAGAAATTGACCAAACTTGTATAACTAGTAGATTTTTCATATTGGTACAACTGAAGTGCATATATAGTTAGTGGGGTAGATGGCTCAGTGGTATCGAGTCAGTCTGTGGGTTTGAGAACCCCGGTTCGATTCCCACAGCCGACAATTTTCACCACATTAAAATTATCCTTCTAGCTTTCTCTCCACTGACATCTTTGGGGGCCATGATTTAACGGCTGCTGACCGCACGCGCAAAATATATAATTTACCGAGATCTGCCACGGCAGAGTGCCACACTAGTAATGGATAAAATGCGTGATGATATATATATTTTTATTTTTTTTATAGTTGTAGCGGAATTAAAGACATTTCTTAGCTTAGTGTAATATATCTGCATAGTATGTGGGGGCGAAGTCCTTTCTACAAGAGAGTGTTATGAAAGGGGGCAGAAAAATGAGTGCTCTAAGAGGCTTTCGGGGCAACGCGTAGCAAAGCACGCCACGCAAGTAAATAAAGGAAAAAATAAAATAAAAAAAGCGAAACGGCTCAAGTAAATTACGCTACAATCTCAATCTGAATGAAGAAAAAATGAAGGCAGCCGCAGCCATGAAGTCGAGGTTTATATTTTAAAATGTGGCAGAGTCGCGAAGCCGCAGGAAATTTATACGGGACATTGCATTTAGTTGAAAAAGATATTATAATTTCATTTGGCCCGTGCTAGTACTTATGCTTCCGCGGCAATAAAACATAGCTGCTTTCTTCCTGAACGTTTCGCGTTTCCGCTGCGACTCGCCACGGTTCGCGGCAGCCGGACAAGCGGAATCAGTCGCTGTAAACCGCCCCCAAGCCAAACCCTCCTAAACCACCGTTCAACTCACGCTATTACGCTTTCTCATCTTTATAACGGCCACGACTATGGAACTCAGCGAATTTTATACTTATCAATGGATTTTAAAACGACCAGCAAATTTTACGCCATTTTATTTTGTTTTTTTTTTCTTCGTTTCTTCTAAAGAAGTTAATTACACATGCAAAATTAAATGTCATATAATCAATCAAAATAATGATATGTAAAAAGAAAATAAACAATAATTTATTTACGATACGTATTTCAGTCGACTGGACCATCATTAGGTAAAATGTAGAGAAGATGCTGAAAAACATCAGATTCGAAAAATAATGTTATGAAAAATGTTATCCAATTATAATAATATAATATCCAATTTTAGAATTTAAATTGGTGAGAAACTATAGTTTTAAAACAAATATCGAAATCGATAAACAAATTTGTTATATTTTTTGATTTAATAAATTTTGTGAAACTACATCAAGTGTTTGATTATTTTATGTGTTTTAAAATGTTTCACCAAATGTCTATGGCTCAAACCATCGATGCTACTATAGTTTTAGTTATAATTTTAAAAGTTTCGCATGTCGGACAGTAACTTTACTTACTTTAATCATTACACCTTTCTACTTTAGTCTAACCAAGAAAATCAAACTATTTACAATGTTTATATAAAATAAATAAATATGATACGTAAAAATATGAAGATAATATATTAAAGTAGATACATGATTTAGTTCTGCCGAAACAGATCTCGGTAAGTGATATATTTTGCGTGTGAAGTACTGTTACCAGCCGTTAAATCACGGCTCCCATAGATGTTAGTGGTGAGGGAGCCACAGGGGTAGTTTTAAAATGGTGAAAATTGTTTGTCGCCTGTGGGAATCGAACCAGGGTTCTCAGGATCCACAGGCCGACTTTATACCACTGAGCTAGCTCCCCATATATTTACTGAATAGTAAAATAATAACTGAAAACATATCAGGACTAAGATTAAGAAAACGTAATTACAACTTTATGTAAGTAGCACGTATAGAGAATGTTCCGTAAGTTTTGGCACACATTTCTGAGGCCATAAAAGGAGTAATAAGAAAAAAATGGCAAGTTATTATAGAAACAAAAATTTTTGTCACATCTTAATTTAATTTTGATAGTTCAGTATTTTAACTCATTTATGCCGATATGGCTTATAAATTAGAAACTCGTAAAAGTATCTATAATTTAGTTGGACGATTCTCTAAAGCCGAAGTAATACGCATTTCTGAAAATCGAAATATAACCCGTAGAACCATTTATTTGTTAATTGTTGAATGTGAATAAAGTAGTCTTCATATGAACCTTCTAAAAAGTGGAAGACCTAGAATTTTTATCAAAGCAAGAGTTGAAGCATTGGTAAGAAGAGGGAAAAACACGCTTGAAACATGAGTAAGAAAACTGGCACGACAATATCGAACGTCTAAAACACCATATCGCGGAAACTGTCACAGAATGGTCAAAAATATAGAAAAAGAAAAGCACCTTAATATACCAACTAGTCTGAATCCTGATATGCTGCTGTACACTAAGAAGGTTACACTTTGTTAATAACCGGATAATAATTACGGATGAAGACAATCCCCCTAACCTCCCCAAGGCAAGCCCCGTAGATGATTTTTGAGCTCTATTATTTCGCAGATGTTTGCATTGCAGGATGAAAAGCCAAAAATGAGGAAGACTTTCGACGCAGAATATACAAAAATGTCCGAGAAATCGATGTAAATGCCGTCCAAATCTAATGTTAGGTGTTCGCAGAAAATTGCGCCTTGTGGAAGACCACCTCCTTATTTAATTTAAGTTCAAAACTTTAAGTAAATGCATATTTTTTTTTACAAAATTTTGTTCTTGAAATTTTGTACCAAATGTTATGGAACATACGTTGTTAGATATACAATCGTTGCAATTACTAAAGATTATTTGTATGCATATTTATATATTACTACTAAAAGTATTTTTGAGATTATTATTATTATCGATTAATTCTTAAACTTGAGATTTTAAATTTTTAATATAGTATATACAAATAAACATCAGAAACTGCCTTCTATGAAAAAATCAAACATAAAAAAATGTGTTTTAAAATCTTGCACTGTTCTGTTAGTAATAAAACAAAATGACGGAAATTTTAAACGCCTTTAAAAAGGGACCAGTTTTTCCTCAAATGAAACAGGAAACAAATTTAAGTGCAATGGTGTTGGTAAATAATAATGCGATATTCTAGTTGTTGGGTTGTAATATAATTACCCTCACTTTTGATAGTTAATTCTCGCTATTTCCCTTTGTGTTTTTATCTCTTGATCTCCGGCGTCGGCTTTCTGCTCGGAAGAAAGAGAAAGCGTTGCCCAAACGCGGGATGTGCCGATTTCAGCCGCAGGATTATGATACTGTTTTTGGAGACTGAGAGTCCCTGAGACTTACTTTGTAATGTCAAGATGAGATTTAAAAAGAATTGTATTGTTTCAAGTGATTTAGGAGTCGTTTCCGTTTTAGGGTTTCTAAATTGTTTATTTAAATCTATTTAGTGGTTAGGAAAAACTGTACAGAATCGTACTAGCACAAAAGTGAAACGCCGTTATTAGTTATTTGTATCACTAGGTCGGAAACTGGATTTTTGCGAGTACTCGTAAACCAGTTTCTATACAATTTTTAGCGTCGATTTAAATGAAATTATTGATTTAAAAATTGCTAAAAATCTCTAACCTCCAAGTACAACTGACAGTCAGTTTCATAATATCGTAATTTCCCTAGTTTCACATGTTGGACTCACCCAGCTGAATTTTCCCTGCGGCGTATTACACTGTAAATATTATTTCTTAAAGATAATTCAATTATCTGTATACATATTTTATGGGGTGGCTAGCTCAGTGATATAAAGTCGGCCTGTGGATCCTGAGAACCCTGGTTCGATTCCCACAGGCGACAAACAATTTTCACCATTTTAAAACTACCCCTGTGGCTCCCTCACCACTAACATCTATGGGAGCCGTGATTTAACGGCTGGTAACAGTACTTCACACGCAAAATATATCACTTACCGAGATCTGTTTCGGCAGAACTAAATCATGTATCTACTTTAATATATTATCTTCATATTTTTACGTATCATATTTATTTATTTTATATAAACATTGTAAATAGTTTGATTTTCTTGGTTAGACTTATACTAAAGTAGAAAGGTGTAATGATTAAAGTAAGTAAAGTTGCTGTCCGACATGCGAAACTTTTAAAATTATAACTAAAACTATAGTAGCATCGATGGTTTGAGCCATAGACATTTGGTGAAACATTTTAAAACACATAAAATAATCAAACACTTGATGTAGTTTCACAAAATTATTATTTTTTATTTTATATTTTTTATTGGTTGTACACATCAACTGCAAAATGAATTTTAATTACTTACATTTAAGTTTACAACCACAAATTAGCTCTAAAATTGGTAAAAAACCTTAAAAAATCTTAAATTTGTTTCAATCTAACGTCATTACTAAATTGTTAAATCTATTTTCTAGATAGAAATATTATATTACAATTGTTACAATAATTTGACCACGAAAAGTCGAGATTGGAGACCGAGACGACACTTGGGTAGTCGAGACCAGCTCGAGACCAGCTCGAGACCGAATCAAGACCGAAATAATAAATAAAATATATGAATTCAGTATTAAAGGGTGAAATTTCATTGTTATATAAACTATTGTATTTAGTTTACATATATATATATATATATATATATATATATATATATATATATATATATATATATATATATATTTAGAGGTTCACATTTCTTCTCGCGAGAAAAAAATCTAACTTGAAATTTAAATAATAGCAGTACAACTGGTCATAAAACAAAAAATATATTAGAATCTTTAATAAATATTCATTAAAAGAAGAAGCTAATACGAAAAGAAAATATTTAAATATCATTCTTATTAATCGCCAAGGACGATATTGGCGCTAAATAGATTTCGATTTGAATAAAAAGGAACAATTCTGAGTCTGATTACAGATTCACAATTTCTATTTTATTTGTGGAATAAGAGACAAGTAGATTCACAGACACTTTGCTCCAGTAGCAAATTATGTGAGGACTCACGATGACACATTTATGCACATAAATGTTCGCGTTTTGTAATAAAACGCCGCTATTTCAAATGTTTAAATGCATGCATGGCTATTCTCACACATAGTTAAATATGTAGTAAGTTAATGGTGTATTTTGTCTTAAATTCCAAATTAGAAACTGAATACTACATATTTAAAAACTATGTAGAAGGATTTACAGTTAAAATATGTTATCAAGCGCCTAACTGCTACAAGCCACAAAAATTAAAAATATTTATTTAAAGAAATCAAACATTTCGATATGAATCACAAGAGCTTATTCATCTATAGGAGTTTTGATCAACAATACTTTAGAAACTGTTGTAATTCTTTTTCAAATATATACATACATAATATCACGCTATAACCCATCAAATGGAGTAGCAAGAACCCTGAAATCATTCATAAAACATTTACTCATTAAATTCATCAAATAATCAGTCCTCATCAAATATTCCCATCCTAACACACCACCCTCACTTCAACCACATTCATAAATCCCTCCATATAAGCTCATTTACTCAACACACTCGAAATTATTCATCACACAACAAACCTTCAATCACATATATCCAATCACTCCTATTCATTTTCAATTCATATTCCTTCGACCGACATAACATATGCGCAAAAAATCTCAATTTACTTACACTTACTCCTCTAACAACTATTCTAATAACGAATCTAAATCTGCAAAGATGAGAAATGATGAGAACGATAGTCTGCGATTGTATGTGAAAGAAAATTCCACACAATGCAATAACTGAAAATGACACAAAAAGATAAGAAAGGAAGGAAGGGTCACCCTGCGGTTGTTTTTGAAAGTGAATTCTACACAATTGCAGTTAAACACTCTATATTACGACAGTATAAATATTTTTAAAATGGAAGCAGAGTACCTATAATTCAATAATCATTCTTCGCAACATATGCATTCATTGCCATTTTAATAAATAGTTTATTAAAGAACGAATTTTATAATTGTAACAACACACGAGCATAAAATAGATAATTCTGCACGAGATGCATACTACAATGTTTCTCGACCACACTTTTGTCAAGCTTTAATAATTATTCGTTTTTAACAAATTTATTTATTACTATTACAACTACTTTTAAAAGTAGCTGATACAGAAATATTATTATAATTTATTATTCGTTATTGACATCAAAAATTATTTCATTACTACTATTACAATATCTTTTTAAAATAGCTAATGCAAAAAGATTATAAATTATTTATAGTTCAAATTTATTGTAATGTTGTGATAATTCTTGAAGCGAATGTTGATTGTTTCGAAGAAAGATTTAATTTAATTTTTATACTGACATTCAATTCAATATATTGTTTCATATATTTTACGAGAAGTCTCCGATAAAAGATTTCAAGTGGTGTAGGTTGCCTTCACTGTGATGTCAGGTGGAATATTTTCTATTTCCATTTCGCTATCAATATTCACTTTCATTTATTTACTTTTATAACAAAAATACGAGTATATCACGTTATTATAACTTATACAAACAGTTAATATGAATTTAATAATGTTAAGCACTAACAGAAAGTACTCAAAATTACTCATTAGAAACAAATAATGGCGTCTCAAACTTTTTAACGTGTTTGAATACATGCATAGTGCAAGCTGTTAATCTATAAATTGTAATATCAGAAGACATATTATATTAAAAAATTATAACTTCATTCTAAATTTAGTATTGAAAACGAAGATTTATATAAACCCTGAAATTATTATTAATTATTATATAATATATAAATCAAAAATACTTGATTTAAATATTAACATTATAACACTTGCATGCGAAATAATTTTTCACATTATTTCACACGCTTATGTAAAATAAGCTACTTTCAAGCTTCGTTTAGTGTAAAAAAATGCAATTTTCTGTACTGGTCGTAGAAAACATGGTTAGAATTATCTAGCTGTTAACTATAGGAGAATACATATAATTTATATTGCTGTGAGTTAGCATTTACTTAACATCGAATAACAAATCGGTAACAGTAGTTGAGATAAATATTAATGAAAATTATTTTATATACCTATCTCAAAATCGTTCCGTCAGTGAGTGCTTGGAGGTTAAATTTTTACCAATTTTAGAGCTTATTTATGCATTGTAAACTCAAATGTAATTATAATTCAATTTACAGTTGCCGTGTACAACTAATGATAAATATGTGCACAGATAATTGAACTATCTTTAATAAATCATATTTATAGTGTAATAGGCCATAGCGAAAAATCAGTTGGACGAGTGATCTTACGATGTTTTGAAACTGATTGTCAATGTTGTACTGGAAGGTTAGAGAGTTTTATCAAATCAATAATTTCGTTTAAATCGACGTGAAAAATCTTGTATATCACACGTCCAGAAACTGTTTTACGAGTTCTCGTAATTTGCAAGCGATTCCTGCCTAGGAATACAAATAACTATTTCAGACGACCACTTCTGAAAGAAACTATAACAACATCATAAACTACTACCGGAAGTTGAAAATAACATACACTGATATATTAGTATAACGCACACTCCTAAAATATCAGGTGAAGTTCCACTAATTGACAACAATGAAAGAAAATAATAAGTGAAAAGAATTTGTATTATTATTTAAATCGAAGTTTTGGCAGATTTTTCGACACATTTGCACAGATAAATCTTATTTTTTTGAATTAATAATTACTTATTTACTAATATTTTAGCATTATTTAATATTTTGACATTACGGTTAGTACAGTTGGTATTACAATACCTAACCACAAACGTGAAACATCAACGCTTACCTTCAGAAACGCATCAGATGTCAAAGTGTAACAATATTGGTCTTGTAAACTTTTTTATAAATATTTTGTGGTTGTCTGAAAAATAGTGTACATAACAGTGCTCGTGTACTTAAAACAATTGGCGCTGCGCGCCTCGTTTTTAAATTTTGTACACTCGCACGTTATCTTACACTTTCGATGCTAATTAAGTTTGTATATACGGGACAGTTCGAGACAGTTCACTAATTTTACATCTGGAAGGAAATTTTAGTACACAAAGTGGGAGGAGGGAGAATTCATCTTCGGTCAACCCCTGAATTCAACAGTATTTACAGCACGTTTTTTGTTAAGAATAGTAATATTTGATATTTTATCTAGAGACAAAAAATCTCTTGAAGCAATTTCGACTTCTAACTAGTTCCACTGCAGTAAATGTAAAATCTAATGCAAACTAATAGTTATTTGTCAATAATTTCATTCATCGGCGCGAAAAATCTTATGCGTCTATAACCTGTTTGAGAGTACTTCGGCTTGTACTTGAAAAAGTACTGTTTTCAGCCTAGTGATAAGTACACAAGATTTTTCGCGCCGTTGAATGAAATTATTGACTTAATATTGCTAAAAATCTCTCTAAACTCCAAACACCCAACTCATGAAATTGACAAAAGTGCCTAATTTTTACTGAACGGCATTCGGTAAACACAATTTTTACCGAACGGCATATAGTAAACGCATAGTTTCTGAACGGCGTTCGGTAAAAACGTAGTTTCCGAACATCAGTCGGTAAAAACTTGGGTTCCATACGGCGGTAAACACATAGTTTTCGAACGATGATGAGATATGTAAAACCATTAATCTCGGACGTAGGCGCGAAAAAATTGTTTCTCGTTACAAGTCAGATATAAATATAGAACAACAGCATAAAAAATCAGACATTAAAGCATTGTTCTCACTCCAAATATTCATCTCACTCACAACGAATGAGTCGTCTTCGACGGGTTTCGAACCGAGGTAGCTCCAACGCGAGGGTGAAAAACGCTGAGCTGGGAGTAATTCCTCAATCAAGAAATGCAGCACCCGGCACCGCACACCAAGAGCAGGGCAAGGGGAGGCGAGGCGGAGCGTACTAGCGGCACCCTTGATCCTGTTTCGTTTCGATGGCCTTTGTAAAGTGTCAGAAGAAAACTGGGATGAAATTGATTTAAAACTGAACCTGATAAAATTTTAAGCTGGAATAAAAGACTGCGTTACTTTTGGTTAGATTTTAGTGGAAAAGTTCAAATTGCAGATTAAACGATGAGAATTTAGACTGTCCAACGTAGCTGAATTTCGCAAATACTTTCGTATTTTTAACTACTAAATACAAATAAATATTATGCCATTAAGTTATCGTATCCATTTTTGAATATGACAGGTTTTCTGAACCAGAGATTTTTGCACGTGAAGCGTTCAGCCATCAACAAGACCTGCAAATATATTAGTGCTGGTATTAACTTCAGTTGCAGGTCTCTAATTAGTCAGTTATACTACCAAATAACGAAACTATTTACCCCATTATAAAAGATAAGCATATTATTATAATGATTGTATTATTGATAGTAAGACCTACTTAACAATTAATGCGTATATTTGGAATTTTTGTTGTACAATTTAATTGCAATCTAAACAATTATTCAATAGGTATAGTAAAAATGCATACTTAGCACAGAAGTTTTAGAAAGAAATGTATTAAAGTACTTCCTTTAAATTTCTTACGTACTTACGCATATGTTGCGCAATAAAATATCATCGGTCATCAAAAAAATTTTATGTTACTTGAAATAAGAATGTCACTCAAAGTCGGAAATTGTAAATGTTAATCATAATAGAGCACAACATTATTTTTACACAACCTTATCACTACTAAAAAAATATATAATTTGTTTCTTAAAACAAGAACCAGTCGTACTATTGTATATTTAAGTATTATTTGTAATGTCTTGGTTTATGAATTTTTATATATAATATTACAGTGTTTATAAAATGAAAGAATTGGTTGTGATACCAGAATTTAATATTATGAATAAATAGAATAAGGGACAAGACACACTAAAAATTAAAAATCCGTATAGTTTAGTGGTCGCTATTTATCGTAGTGACTAGGCGACTGGGCGAATGCATAATTTCTCGTAGCATGAAATTTAATTTGGGCTTTTCTAGTCGGCTTGTCGCGAGCGTTGGTGGTGGCGGTGGGCAGGCGTTCACGCCTTTTCCGGCGTCGCACGGCGTCCGGCCCCGTCGAGACATAAATCAGAGCTGCGGCGGCGGCGGCAGCGGCGATACGACATTGCGCCACGACGCGCGGTAATGGGATGCGCTTTGTCTTACCGCTTACCCCCATTGCTCTCAGTGCTCTCAGTGCTTTCAGTTGCTCCCAATGCTGCTGTTGCAGCGCAACCAGGAATGGCCAATTATTTTGATAAGACCCGTTTACGGAATTGGTTTTGTCATTTTTTTCAACTCTACTAATAATTTTATCATAGGTAGCTATACCACAACTTATCCGAAATAATTATTTGTATCACTAGGTTGGAAACTGTACTTTTGCGAGTGCGAGCATATTTTTATAAACCGAGCTTAATGCGAGACTTGCAAATTGCGAGTACTCGCAAAATAGTTTCTAAACGCGTGAAACATAAGATTTTTTGCGCCGATGAATGAAATTACTGATAGAAACCTCCAAACACTCAACGTATTAAATTGACAAAATAAATATATTGTTTTTACCGAACGGCGTTCGGTAAAAACAGTTTCCAAACGGCGTTCGATAAAAACATAGTTTCCGAACGATTATAAAATAAATAAATAAATATAAATATATCATCACTCCTTTTACCCATTACTGGGTGCGGCACTCTCCCAAAGCAGATCTCGGTAAGTGATATATTTATGCGCGTGAAGTGCGGTTACCAGCCGTCAAATCACGGCCCCCAAAGATGTTAGTGGTGGGGGAGCCACAGGGGGTAATTTTAAATTGGTAATAATGTTTTGTCGACTGTGGGGATCGAACCAGGGTTCTTAGGATCCACCGGCCGACTTGATACCACTGAGTTACTATTTATTAGTATTTAAGCCGAAACATCTTTGTATAATTTTCAGTCGACGATTGCTTCTGATGGTGCAATAAGCCGAAATCGATAAACAATCTTGGTTTTATTTTTAATAAATTTTGTGAAACTACATTAAGTGTTTCATTATTTAATATGTATTTTAAAGTGTTTCACCAAGTACCTACGACTCAAACCTTCGATTCTGTTATTATTTGTTACTTTATAATTTTAGGATATGATTGAATACAATTGTTTTCTAATGTTACTAGAAAATATTGTACGAATACATACAGTAAGTAGCATACTTTATACACCTATTAAAAAAACGGAAATACTATGTGAATATTTCTAATTGTTCTAAGCGAAATTTTCCTCGATCCGTTCCTGGAGGAATGTTAAAAGGGGTACATTCACCAAGTTAGCGCAGGAGGGTAAAGGACGTAAGGCAAAGGCGCGATCTAGGATTGAGACAACAACCAACAGTCTAGGCTCGCGGTAAGTAAATAAATACCCATCTGGTCGAGAACTAAGAACCGACAACCGTTTTGGTTCGTTATTCGAACACACACAAACTCACGCAACGCAACGCAACGCAGCGCAGCACGCACAAACAAACACACAACAAGCAAACATACAAACGTAGGTACGCGCATAGCCATACCGCGGTGTACCGGGGTGTTTCTTCAGAACAGCGTTATATTTAGACGTGGATAACTTGAGTTCTGTTGAGACGCTTCGTAGTTCGTTCGCCGAGAACTCGACATCGGGAGATTTTAGTCTAATTAGTATACAACTTTATAGATATAACATTTACCCACGAATATTATGTTTTGTGATGTGCCATAATCAGTTACAACTACAAGTTGGCTCATTACTGTTGTTCTTAGAAATGCGAAATAGTTAAAATTGAAGATATTTATTATTCACACTTTTAAACTAAAGGTCTTGAGGAGGAAATATATTAAATAATTTGGATAATAGCAATGCGATTCTTTTGCATTGAGATAATTCGTATGTCTACAAGAGAGACTTAAAAGTATGATATAAATACTCCCTTATTTATTAATGCCAGATTTCTGCCATAAAACATGATTTATACCAGTGGTCTTCAAACTATGGGTCGCGAGAATGGAGAACTAGGTACCAATTATATTTCTGAAATATTATCTACCTACAATGTTGTACTTTTAGTAAGGTGGGGCGCATACAGAAGACGTAGTTCATTTACTGTTAGTACAGTAGGTATATAACTTTTTTTGTTATAAATAAATAAATAAAATAAATATATCATCACGCCTTCTACCCACTGCTAAAGCAGATCTCGGTAAGTGATATATTTTGCGCGTGAAGTGCGGTTACCAGTCGTCAAATCACGGTCCCCAAACATGTTAGTGGTGGAGGAGCCACAGGGATAGCTTTTTCAAATTATGAAAATTTGTCGCCTGTGGAAATCGAACCAGGGACCTCAGGATCCACAGGCCGACTTCATACCACTGTGCTAGCCATCCCAAATAAATAAATCTAAATAAATAAAATTATCCTTACATATACTTCGTTAATTCTGTAAAATAATTGCACCACACCACCTTCCAACCCCACCGGTCCCAACATAATAAATGGCCGACGAAACTTTAGATCAATTGACCAGTCAAAAGTTGTTAACTGACGGTCAATTTGACCGATGTTGAAATATTTGACCTAATCAATTTGACCAATTAAAAAAAATGAACTGCACAAATAATAGTTTATTGTATAAAAAAAAAATTTTCTCGAAAAAACAAAATACACAATATTTCTTTGGTAAAAAGAAAAAAAACTAATGCCAATTTAAATAGATAAATAATAAAAATTTAAAAAATAAACACGAAACATGTGCACGATTACCACAGCTGTATTATTAACACACCAATCCTCAAAAAATACGAACTGCACGCTGCAATTACTGCATCTCGTCGAACATGGGACACAAGCTACACAAAGAATGGGCTCCTGAATCTATTTTTTATTAAACTACATGATAAACTATGACGATCGGTGAAAACGCTGGTTGAAAATTCTTTATATTACAAGAGATATGATTCTTTTAAGTTTTGTGTTGAGATTGTGAAGTCCCAAGTTCGGTTCAGTGATAGGGGAGACTGGGTACGAATGTGACAATTTTGCTTTGATCGCCAATAATTTTGTTAATTTACTAGTTAGCTGCGAGAAAAGTAATTTAAATCTGAATTTGTACTTTTGTCTACGTAAAAATACCAAAATGTTGTCCCTAAATACGCTGTATGAGTTATAGCATCAAATTAAAAGAAAAAAGAGAAAGTGTCACAACCGACCACACCCCTAGGACGGTTGTGACAGTGGTTGGGGTCAGTAGTGACAGACATAATAATTACTTTTATTGTTAGAAATATGTAACATAACACAACATAACTGTCTTCTATAAAAAGTTAACATTCATAATTAAAGCAAATGAACTTAAATCTACGATCACTTCTATTCTTACAATTAATAATGCACTGCATCTAATGTTTATAACCAGGGTTGAGAGATTTCAATCAAATTGATTTAAATCATGATTTGTATACGTATAATATATGTCACAACCGTACCAACAACATTTGTCACAACCGTACCCAACGCATACTTTCGAAAACAAACAAACGCCATGACTGGGCCATGTAATCTACGTAAAAACTAATCACTCGTAATTAACTACTAATATTCAACTTATAACAAAAAAATATATGATATAATCTATCTGTATACAAATAACAGTAAATATTAAGAGAAATTAAACAAAAAAAATTACTTTTGACTGTTAAAAAGCAATGTAGACTCCTGCTTACGTTACCGTCGCGCGCTGGCTGACGTAACCTGGGGAACGCGTTTAGACATGCATGCCGCTTCTCCCTCCCCTTGCACCCTTTCCGCATTCCGTATAGTTTTGCTGTTATGACGACTGTCACTACCGTGACCTGTCACTACCGTAACCTGGCACAACCGTACCCAGTCTCCCCTACTTATTTCGTTCAAAGAGTGCAAATAATACACGATTAAATTCTTGAAAAATAATCTTTTTGAAAATGATGTTTTATGGAAGTAGCAAGTGCAACAAAATTAAATTAAATTATTTTAATAAATATACAACGTGTTGAACACGTCATACCAGTAAACGACGAACAGTTTTAAAAATGAGTGCTGAAATGTCATATTTAGTTACGTTCTACTCCGCATATGTCTCTTATTGACCGCGCGAAAATACTTATGGCCAATGAGAACCTTCCGAACATGTGATGTCACTATATTTATAATCACTTATGTCTTTGATGTAAAACATTATTTTTAACAATTTTTTTTTCACTAATAGCTATTATTCAAAACATATTTTGTTTTTATCCTTCATTCTTGTTATTTCGATTATGGTTCAGGAGCCCATTATGATACCGGCACGGTCCTCATTACATAAATATTCAACGCAAGTATTTTGACAAATGACCAGTCAAATACTAGGTCTATTGAACGACGAGTATTTGACCACTCAATTTCCATCTCTACTTTCAAGACCTACTAGAGCTTACGAATGAAGAAAATTGTAACTTTTTCGAAAAAGAAAACTCCACTCATTGGTTAGCAAAACATATTCTTCTGAAATATAGGTCGTATATTTAACAAGTTTGAAGATCACTGATTTATACAATAATATGTAGTGTAATGTAAAAATGAGCTACTGTAATATTGTTAAATGGAACATACTATATCTACTTCTTTTATAAATTCAAAAAGTACGAATTACAAATGTTATAGAAATAGAAAAAAACTCGTGGACACATACTAATATACAATAAAGAAAGCTACAATAGAAGATTCGAAGATTAAACTATTCTAAAAAACAGTAAACAACCTTTGAAACTTTTTGATTGAATTGATTTGTTTGTTTTATTTTTAATAATAATAGACTCCTACACATATTTAATTTTTTTAAAATTGTATGGTATACTCTGACGATCAGTGAAAACGCAGATTAAAAATGTCTTATGTTACAAGAGATATGATTTTTTAAATTTTGTGTTGGGGTAGTGACGTCCTAAGTTCGTTTCAATGGTACTTAACTTGTTTCATTCAAAGAGTGATATACGATTGATTGTTTGAAAAATAATGTTACTATGTTGAAAATCATATTTTATATAAAAAAAAATAAAAAATATATCATCACGCCTTCTACCCATTTCTGGGTGTGGCACTCTGCTAAAGCAGATCTCGGTAAGTGATATATTTTGCGCGTGAAGTGCGGTTACCAGTCGTCAAATCACGGCCCCCAAACATGTTAGTGGTGGAGGAGCCACAGGGATAGCTTTTTCAAATTATGAAAATTTGTCGCCTGTGGGAATCGAACCAGGGACCTCAGGATCCACAGGCCGACTTCATACCACTGTGCTAGCCATAGTAGTATATAGTAGTCGAAAGTCCAAGACAACGAAATTAAATTATTGTAATAAATATATAACGTATTATTATGTACATACATCACAGTTAGTTACGTTCTACTCCGTCTCTTTAACTAATTTTCTCACTAACAGCCATTAATCTATATATATATATATATATATATATATATATATATATATATATATATATATATATATATATATATATATATATATATATATATATAATGTTTTTATCCTTTATTCTTGCTCTTTTGATTATGGTACAGGAGTCCATTATGAAGTAAAAGATCGTTCACATTCACATGAAAATCCCCATTTTGATAACTTGTTGTGGGTGTGTACCGAAGCGAAGACGATGACATACGTAACGCACGAGAACAAAGATACATTAAAGCGGTATAAAGAGAGGCAAGGGGGTGCAAGTGTCCACGGTCCACCCTGAACTCTGAGTGTCCGAGTTAATTGTGTATTTAGGTTGACATTTTACACATTCGCTTTCGACCTTTAAAATAATGAAAGGTGAAACGATCTCGCGACAACCGTCAACAATAACAAACGCGTATTGGGAAACACGCTGTAAGAATTTCCCTGCCCTATACGGACGGACTACTTGCACGGTAAACACTTGCCATAGTTTACTCAAATATAGGATGATCAGAAGTAACTGTTTCAGATGACAATAAAAATATATTTTAAATCTGATATATAAACTTATTTCTTGTTGTTGACAGTCACATATGAAAATTAAAATTTAGTATATTTAATCTATTTTATTGAAATGATCTTTGCATAATACTTTTATCAATATCGCAGATTTTCTAAGTATTCCTATCATTCAAAATTCTATTAGCTGTCAGGCCCCTGACATAATCTATTTGTATTTATCTAAAAATGACATGCCAAATTGTATTTCTGTGGAATAAAAAGATCCCAAGAATTATATTGCTAACTGAAACAGGTATTTCTGAACAGCCTGTAATAGCTCATCTAACAAGAAATTGTGAATCTGCTTAAATGAAATTGTATTAGATTACTTATTTTCCACACTGTAAAAATTATGAAGAAAATTAAATATTTAATATTAATTAAATTTCCTGATAAATAGAAAACTTAAATCATAAATTTTGTAAGAAGCTATTACCGAAAATATAAATTATTGCTTATACATATATAGTGAAATTTGGAATTTTTACTTTACGTAAATAATTTTTATCTTCGCAAACATGAAAAAATTTGCTTGCAAGAAGCGCTACTATTTGTTAAATAAATGACACATAATTTGATAAATGTTAATATAATTTAACCTAGCTGAAAAATATTTGTTATTTTCAAATAATTTTCCTCTTCATAATATATTGTCGTTCGGAGTCAAGTATATGTTTCAAATTTGAATATTATAAAAAATAAATAAAAATATCACGCCTTCTACCCATTACTGGGTGTGGCACTCTGCCGAAGCAGATCTCGGTAAGTGATAAATTTTGCGCGTGAAGTATGGTTACCAGTCGTCAACTCACGGCCTCCATAGATGTTGGTGGTTGGGGAAGCCACAGGGGTAGTTTTAAAATGGTGAAAATTGTTTGTCGCCTGTGGGAAGCGAACCAAGGTTCTCAGGATCCACAGGCCGAATTGATACCACTGAGCTAGCTAGCCCACAGAATTTGAATCTAATATTATATATTTTTGTTTCATTATACATATCGAATTAAGTTTAAGATATTACCAAAACTGATTACTTTTTAAACATGTCAAAAAAAAAATCACTAGCATGTAGATGCAAATCTTGTTTACACGTTCCAGTCGGAATAATTTCTTTGCTATATGACTACGCTAGCAGTTTATAGACTTTTTTGACAGTTTGGCAAAAGAAATATATAAATATATATATATATATATATATATATATATATATATATATATATATATATATATATATATATATATATATATATATATAAATATATATTTGACTGTCAAAAAATCTATAAATAAATAAATAAATAAACTATTAGCGTAATCATATAGTAAAGAAATACTAACTATTATATATATATATATATATATATATATATATATATATATATATATATATATATATATAATCACGTCTTCTACCTATTGCTGGGTGTGGCATTCTGCCAAAGCAGATCCCGGTAAGTGATAAATTTTGCCCGTGAAGTACGATTAGCAGCTATCAAATCACAGCACTCAATGATGTTAATGGTGTGGGAGCCACAGGGGTAATTTAAATGTGGTGATAATTGTTTGTCGGCTGTGGGAATCGAACCAGGGCTCTCAAATCCACAGTCTGACTCCACATCACTGAGTCACCAACCCCATTAATTATGTCTAATTAAGCATTAATAAAGAATATAAAATTACTGAAAAAAATGATATTTCTTTTGCCCCTTCTCGCTCAGCATATTGCATTGAGAGGTACAAATACATTTCTAAAAATAATATGAGATTTATGTTGGTGAAACGTGATTATTCTTTAATAATATTTCTGGCTGACGCAAGTGAACGAACTATAGGTATTTACAAATCATAAGGGTTATGGGGGCGCAGAACAGCAGAACCTAACAGACAAGAGGCTGGTTGTTGACAGGACTCAGCAACTGTACAAACATCGAAATATCCGTCCGGCTGCTACACAACACAATAACGCGAGGTGAATAACATAAAAAATCAGGCTACATCCGTTAGCAGTAGATAAACCAACACATGTTTTTACGGCATCGGCCCTTTATCTGCACATAGTTCTAAGCACCTAGGGTACGAACTCATTAGTTATGATATTATTGCAAAAATACTCTAAATAAATGACATATTGCATGAAATTCAAAAATAATCATTCGCTGGTAAACAGATAATTTAAAAAATATAAAAGCAAGTAATAAAATATTTTATAACCGATAAGTTAATCGTCCAAAATATCGTAAAAAGAAATTTATTGGTAAAGCAAATGGTGCACTTCGGCAATTTAATAATAATATCACGATATAATTATTTTGTACATGTACTTCGAACTATTAACTCAAACTCAGGGCTCGAAATGAAAACTTTTGCCAACTGAAACACTACAAGAAAATGTGCTTCGGTTTAAAGATCAACCAATTTTTGTCATCCTGTTTTTCAAATAAAGATGGTATATTATTTTTTTGGATAAACCGAAATGAACCATAATTTTACGAACCGAAAGAATATCTACAATATTTCGAACCAAGCTGCGGCATATATTGAGCCTTGCTTAAACTGTAAAAAGTAAGAATTTTTTATGGCGGTATGAAACGTATTGGTTGTAGTAATATGAAGTGTTAGTGTTAATTAAATTTTAAAAAACCGATATTATAAAATTTTGAAACCTTGCGGTAAAGCATAACATGACGTAAATCAATCAATCAATACGTCGCTGTCAAAAGTTTGGTTTATTTTAACTTTAGCGCGTCGCAAAATTTAGTATTTATATTTATAATATCGGCTAATGGTGAGTTTATGCAGCAAACTAAATCTTCAAAACACTAAATAGTAAAATGTGACTTTTATGCACATATCCGTCAATCAATCATGTTAATTGCTGCATAAAATCAGCACACATATGAATTTAGTTTGTCTGCATAAACCTACCATAAGTGCAAATCCTAAGCGGCAAATGAACGTACCGGGCCAAGAAAATAATTACACTGCACTGCTATAATTGCACTAACACAACAACAGACACAAACGTAAACAGATTGAACAGAACACAGGACCAGCGTGCAGAGAACAACCGGTGAGCACAGAACATTTAGAAAGACGCGCACTGCACTGTGCGTTTTACTCAGCAGTAAGCGCTGACACACGTGTGAAGACCGAAGAACGAACGCGGGCGAAT
The DNA here is from genome assembly GCA_911728475.2 of Pterostichus madidus. Lineage (NCBI taxonomy): Eukaryota > Metazoa > Arthropoda > Insecta > Coleoptera > Carabidae > Pterostichus > Pterostichus madidus. The sequence continues at coordinate 20,630,266 of OU452311.1, read as the reverse complement.
GAGCAACGAGCGAGCGACCGAGCGACCGAGGCAAAGTTGTTTATTGCATAGACAACAGATACTGTTTACGTGTAAGCGTGTGGTGAGCGCAATGTTTGCGCTAGGTTATATTTAGAATTTAGAGAAATGCAAAGACAAAACTGCCACTTCTCTCTTGGTTGCTGGATTCTGAATGTTGGATGCTCTTGCTTGATGTTTACCGCTCGAACAAAATACTTTTAACATTCGTGTTTCACATGGTCGCGGATTCCAGAGCACGGGTTCACGAAAAATCTACACATTATGCCCAGTGCCCATGGGGAAAGTTTTCTGAGAAACTTTTTAGAAAGAAGAAGTCAATAAAAGTTTAATATCAAATGAGTAAACTACTGTGCCATAAGCATGAAGTTAGTTACTTGCCCCAAAATCTTTCTCGCGATAGACCCTATTATTTTCAAGAAACTTTCGTGACTTCTTTCCAAAAAGTTTCTCAGAAAATATATTGATATTTTCGATATACAGATATTTTTGATATATCCATGTTTTTTATATTTCGATATATCAATATTTTCAATAGCTCGATATTTTTGATATGTCGATATTATCAAATTTAAATAATAATGAATACATCACTATTGAGGCAATAAGGTTGAAGACATTATTTTGATAGTTCTAAACTATATTATCTACTTAAAGTTCACAAAACTTGTCTTAATTTTTAGCATCAATATATTCCAAGAGCATTGGTTAATTCGAAATAATTTTATCATAATCCAAAAACACGTTGCTTGATAACCACCAGATGATAACGAGATATCAAAATATGTCGATATAATAATATTCCTATATTTCGATATATCGATATTCTGATATATCGATATTTCGATGTATCGATAAATGTTGATAATTTGACGATATCTAATATCGATATTGAAATATCTAATATCAATATTGCAATATCTAATATCGATTTTGAAATTTCAATATTGCCCCACCCCTACTAATCGGAAACAATAAAAAATTATTTGCAATATTTGACAAGCAAAACATAATTGGTAAAATGTGTTGAAAGGGGACTTCTTGGATTCCTCATCCCGCGTAATTCCAGCACCGAGCGAGAATTTAGGGGTGGAGGTTGATGCGCCTTCATCCTCGAATTAAGCAGAATCAACGAACTTACCATCAATTTCAAAAGAAATTCATAATTATTCACTTCAATTTTTAAACACTTCCTTGCTATTAAAATTTCGTTATTAGTTGCACACCGCAGATGCACGTCTGCTTCATAAATAATTACTGGTTTTGAGACATTTGCTTTAAATATGGTAATCAAGATAGAGATAATAATAATTTACATCACAGCAAAGAAACTCGATAAAGTTCAATTAACCCTCGGACGTTGTGCTGGGGTATGACATACCCTGAGCAATGTAAATATACGAATTCTGTAATTATTAACAGCTCTAATTGATCATATACTCGTATCTCGGTAGCTCTTCATTATTACTTATACTACAGGAATGTACTCCCAGTGTCAATGTACTTGTGACTGTTGTAAAAACAGGTGGTCTCGAAAATTATTTGGGTATTACATACCCCACCACACTTTTATCGAAACTTTCTTTTTATATGTTATTAGTTTTTTATGTACTTACTTTCTTATAGTTTCTAGTAGTAGAGTTTTACTTATTTTTGAATAATTGTTTTTATATATATTTTATGTGATAATAAGCAAGATTGTATTTTTTAAACAATGACTTTGTAATACTTGTCTTATTTTCCTTATAAATCTAATACAACGGTTTATATAAATACAGCGGCGTTTTTTGTTTTATTTCCATTTATATAAATAAAAATAAATAAATGTATCATCATTCCTTTTACCCATTACTAGGTGTGGTACTCTTAAATTTGTTTAAAATGTATGAGAATTATAGTCTGCGTGATTAATAATATATACATATGTTCTGAGGTACCTTATACCCCACGACACTGTTCCACTATTTTCCAACACGCTGTCGAAAGGTTAATAATTTACTCAGTGGCAACATATAAGACTATGAAAATGAGAACCTGAGTTCCATTTTTACAGTCGACAACTGACTTTCAATTACCTCTGTGGCTCCCTTCAACTAATGTGTCATTTTCCGAGATATGCTGCAATAATAGTTAAAATCACGTAATAATAATAAATAAATTTATTAAAATTGTATAATTGCCTCACTTATACATTTAAAATTTTTGCTTTAATAGTACTGGAATATCTCGATAAAAATGGTTCGATTCCCACAGCCGACAAACAGTTTTTACCACGTGGCTCCCCCAACATGAACATCTCTGGAGGCCGTGAATTGACGACTGATATCAATTACCTAGATCTGATGCGGCACAGTGCCACACCCAGTAATGGGTAGAAGGCGTAATGATATTTTTACTTATTTTAATTTTATATGATATAGTTTCACAAAACTTATTTAAACAAAAATATGTAACAAGATTGTTTATCGATTTCGGCTTATTGGGCCATCTTCACTCGACGATTGCTTGTGATGATGGCCCAATATGCCGAAATCAACAAGTCTTGTTATATTTTTTGTTTAAATAAATTTGTGTTTGAATCATTTATATGTGAAAATTTAATTTAAATTTCATCCTTACACTTTCTTGCTTCTGTAGTCCAAATTAATTGTAAGTATATTGTATGCTTCATATGAAATAGAATAGTAACTATGTAATAATATTTGTAGGTTATTATGAAAAATGAAATTTTCTTCAGAAAAACATTAAAAAGTATAAAGTATTTACCACTAAAACAACAAAAACACTGCGTAAATTATTAATAAAAACTTGAAAAATATAAGAAAAAAAACTAAGAAATACTACAGCCTGCAATGTTACACTTACGGAAGATAAACAAGTTCTCCTTTGTTCAACTTTTGACATAAGAGTTCAGCGCCATTAATGAGATATCCCCATAGTGTCAGAAGTTGAAACTAACTTTGGGCGCTACTATGGGTTTCAGTAATTTCGGTTTTCTGATCTGCACAAAAATATAATTAATTATTTTATTATGTGCGATAACTGTTTAAGTAGTTACATATTTTTGGTTTTTGTTGTTCATTGTTAAATCTACTAAATGTAATAAAATTCGTAAATCATAATAAAAGGCAAAGAGGTACATAGAACAGTGCAAGAAGAATGACTTTTATCATTAATTTTTTTAAGTAAGCAACTTTTTATGACTGGCATCTGAATTAATTTTAAAATTACTCACAACATTTGTTGTTTTAACGAAACATAAACATAAACATAAACAGGAAATGAACAAAATAAGACATAACTGATGTAAAAAATAATAACAACATAAGCAGTTTAGAAATAATATAAGTCCAGATCTTATTATCATTATCAATCCAAATTCGAGCTAATAGCACCTGTCTTATAATTAATTGTTTGTATAATAATCTTTTAATCTATATATTCAAATAAGAATACCAATATATTTACGGAGCATTGTTTTGATGGTGACTAAGTAATTTCAGCCATTCCCATTTCGACAACTAAAAAAAAATTGTATTGTGCCACTATTTCTAATGCAACATTACAATATAAATTCATAATTAATACCAGTTTTGAAATTAATACTTTGTTGCCTATATATCGTATGTTTGATAACATGACAAGTTCGGGCTTGTTCGTTAGCAATAATTCAAGACAAGATAGAAGTATAATAGCGGTAGGCTACTAGAAGTTGCACACAGCACATCAATGAACAATTGAACTTATATATAAGTATTAAATATATATTTCATAATTTAATTAATAATATAATAGTTATTTATGCAACTAATGTTAAAAGTGTTACTTTATTGTACGAATGGGGAGCAAACACATGAGTGCCATAAACACACCTTTAACACGAGTTGCATACATATTTTTTTCTACGACCGAGTTTTAACTAATTATGTTAATCTAACTAATGACATTTCAAATGTCAAAAATATTTATTTTATAGGTTACGTAGTTAAGTTTGTTTCGTATCATCTATTTAATTACGATTTTTTACATGTAACTAATGGCAACGTGCAAAAAAATCACACCCTTTTGGCACTAGAAAGTATATAAAAATAATTTTTTTTTGACATAATGGAGTAGGTGGCACAGTGGTATTGTGTCGGCCTGTGGATCCTGAGAACCCTGGTTAGATTCCCACTGCCGACAAACATTTTCACCACATTGATACTACTCCTGTGGCTCCCCCTTCACTAACATCTTTGGGGACCGTGATTTGACGGCTGACAACTTTCTTATTTTAAAATGGGAACTTATTTTTTATATACTTATTCGATTCAGTATTTTTTTTTCTGAATTCAATAACTACAAAGTCCAGTACCCTCACATTACAAAATTTTTGTCAAAAATACGTATTAAATTGACATTCATTTAATTCAAATCGCATAGGAATCGGCGTGCTACGACAGAAACAAGCGAACAAATCATAATATTTTTATATATTTGATCCATTATTAAATATCAATACGACTATTTTGTGGAAAAAAAATTAATAAACTTTATTAGCCCTGATTAATACATATATTCTTACTTATGAAACACCTACATAAAGAAATCTTGCAAATCACTTGACAAAATTAAGATATTAAAACCTATTTTATAAAATATAATCATAGACTTCTGAGACTAATTAATGATTATTTGTTTCGTGTAACTCAGCCTATCATGAAATATCGAAAATAGGAAATTTAACACGTTCAAATTTCTTGTTTTGCTAACTTATTCTGATTCATATATTAGACATATATGTTAGAGATGTTGACTTTATCCGAATATACGAATACTCGGATATTTACATAACGGATATTCGATTTTGATTATCCGAATAGTTCGGCTATCCAGATAGCTTGGATATCTGAACTGATCAAATATTCGAATAACCGAACAGCCAAAATAATTCGAATATTAAAATAGTTAATGAGGCCGAATAGTCAAACAATAATTATGAACGAATAGTTCGGATTACCGAATAGTTCTTAATAAATACTTTAGGTGTTCAGTTTAGTTACAAAATTTTAGCACACTTTAATAAACAAACGAATTCAAAAGTCTCAACAGTAAACCCCTTAAACATAAAATAATGCGTATTTCACATTGTGTAATTAACATATTTTTGGTAAATGCAAACAGTTAGCCAAATCAAATAATTATAGACATTAACATCAGTAGGGATAGGTAACTCGTAACTCAGTGGTATCGAGTCAGCCTGTGGATTTAAGAACCTCGGTTCGTTTCCCACAGACGACAAACATTTTCACCACATTAAAATAACTCCTGTGGCTCCTGCAACAATAATTTCTTTGGGGGCGTGATTTGACGGCTGGTAACCGCATTTCACGCGCATAAATATATCACTAGCCGAGATCTGCTTCGACAGAGTGCCACACCCAGTAATGGGTAAAAGGCGTGATGATATATTTATTTATTTCATTTATTAATAACAATGCAGTGTAGAATTACGAACTGTTGTTCTAATTTTATTATTAAATATTAAATACAGTAATGTGCTCTATAATTACGCAAATTATTCGAAAATCCGAATAACGAACATGGAGACTAACGAATATCCGAGCTATTCGGATACAAATATGGAGATCAACGATTATTCAAACTTTTCGGATACACTAACAAATATCCGAACTATTGGAATACGAATATGGAAACTAACGAATATCTGAACTATTCGGATACGAATATTCGCTCGACCGAATACATATTATTAATACGTTCTAAAATTAAAATCATTCTATACTAGTCGGTAAGTTTATATCTCTTGAATATTTAAAAAAAAAAAAATTGGTCACACTGTACCATAACATACCTAGGCAAAAAAATATGCATCTCCGGTAGAAAAGTTGTCTATTTCGTCCACTCAAATATTACTGACGTTAACGTTCTAAAAAATTTGTAGCATTAAATAAAGTAGAAATCTATAATTATTTTCTGTTAGTTAAATACAGTCGAATCTCTATAACTCGAATATCAAGGGAAATCAAAATGTGGCGGTGACATTTTACCAACACTGTGCACTCGGTACCAGGTACATATATACTCTGAAGTAGCGGAGTAGATGGCTCAGTGGTATCGAGACGGCATGTGGATTCGAGAACCCGAGTTCGATTCCCACAGCAGACAAACAATTTTCACTACATTAAAATTATTCCTGTGGTTTCTCCTCCACTTGAAGGCCGTGATTTGACAAGATCTGCTATTGCAGAGTACCACTCCCAGTAATTGGTAGAAGGTGTAACTAAACTATATTTTTATTTATTATATTTTATTTAACCAGAAATCTGTACAAAGGTAGATCTCGTCGCCCTTCGGAAATTCTTAAAAATCTACGAAGATTGTACTGTCATGCGCGTTTATACAAAACTCAACCAATCTTGTATCGAAAGAGTTCATTTTTAATAGTTAAAAAATACAAAATAAAAACACTTTGTTGCTTCAAAGAAACTATTTATTTACCTAATACGTATTTCGGCTTTTACACCATCATCAGAAGTGTCGAAAAATTCAAAAACAATCTATCTATATAGTTACATTGAGTACCGCAAGTACATACAAATACAACAGAGATAGAAATAGTTGAACACATTTGGGAACAGGTCATTACAAGATTTTGAGAGACTGCCATTAAAGGATTAAATAGAATTTAGTAATGGGGACGAATGAGATCTAGTTGTTCGTTCGTAATATTTTTATTCTCCTTCAAGGCTTTGTTTATTTCAATCGCTTCCAAACAATTCATCTTTAATCCTTTCTTGGCAACATGTAAGACCCTTAGAGATTCTATTGTTATACAGTGGTGATTTTCTATAAGATGTTTCGCGACATTAGAATCAAACATGTTTCAACAAGTGCCAGCAGCTTACTCAATTAATTATAGTTCATTTTTACTGTGAAAATTCGACTTAAAGTGAATACTGTGTTATTGGCTTTGAATTGCAGAGATTTTCGAGTTATGGAAATTCTAGAGACAGAAAAATAAGTGGCAATTCTACAAAATTTACAGGGAATAATAGTAATTTTCGATTTAAGAAAAATTTCATTGGAAATTATATAACAGTATTTTCAAAAGCTGTATAAGCGATACTAGTCATACACTTCTCAAGTGTTCATATCTCTTTGACAACATTTATTACATAATAATTAATACTTGACAGAATGACAGCTACCTATTGATAAAATTTTACATATTTCGTCCTCTTTAGCTGAAGATGGTACTAATCAGTGCCATTAAACAAGTACTTAATAAATTTTTTCACCCCAAACCAACGAATTTAACTTTAAAAAAAATTTATATTCATCCATTATCAAATTAGAAATTAAGATCAATGATAAAAATTAAACAACCTTACTTTTAATCATATTATTTACATATCGCTATGAATTAGAACATGTCTTCTATACATTTTGCGTTTGGAATGGTTGACACGGAAATACATTGTTGTAGTGGCCGAGATTGGCCGTATTTATTTGGTGTTTAATTGTCACGTTTTAAGTAACCCAGAACAGTTCCTGAACTGATCTTACTGCCCCAGCTATTTTGGTGGGTTGGCAGATTTAACCCGTTACCTATCTCTTTCTAATCAGCTTGTGTTCCTTGTTATCCGTTTTAAATTGGTTGTATCGCAATTTGTATTAAAGCAGATGTCACTTAAAACGTGCATTCAGATTTTAAATTTATCGCTAATTTTTACAACTGACACTAGATTCATTATTTATTTGGAAGTAACACGAGTTAGTTTTAGATCAGTTCCAGGTTGAACCCAAAAGTCCCAAACAAATAAGGCCATTGTTGTAGTGGCCGAGATAGTACTAGTCACTGGCAACCACGAACTATTATACTGAAGGACAGGCGAGTCTTGCGGGTAAAGCATCCACAGAAATGTAGTGGAAAGAGAGCGCCAAAAAAGTGAGTGCGATAGGAAGAAGAGTCTGGCGAATGCATGGTACTTACGAGACTATTCATGTTTTTTTTACTTTATAGAACTAATTACTTTAAAAAATGTTATTTGCAATTATTTAAAATTAAAGACACATTTTTCTATAATTATATCAGGTTTAGCTTGACAAATATAAATATGTAAAACCATATATAAACACTTTTTTCTTGTAGTACATTTTTGCTATTTAATGACACCATGTCAAGTTACACAAATGTAAAATTGGCATAAATATTTTAATTTTAAAATACAAAATGGTAAAATTTATATAATGTAAATAGAACATTTTATTTAAAAAATAATAAAGAAAATAGATAGAACCGAATATTTAAATTTTTTCTTATTAATATTTTTGTACTTTTTACAATACATTTTATAATTTTATTATAATAAAAATAGATCGAACTGAATATTTCAATTCTTTCTTAATTTAGATTTTTCGATCTTTCGTACACTGAGATTTGACATTATTTTGATTCTGTTTAAAATAAATTCATGGACAAAAACAGATATTATTTCTTTCTTGTGATCTTGTGAAGAGAAAGAGAATGCATAATTTTCAATTACAGAATACACTGTTTCTTCATATACACGAAGTTTATCTATATATAATATTAATTTATCTTGAATATATTTGGATAATCTAAATATGTTTATATTTGGATGGATTAAAAAACCACGACTTTTATCATTTGTTAATTAAATATATATATATCTGCTCATATTACTACTTTGGAGCACGAAACAAAGATATTTTGTCATGATTTGAGTCATATCCGCTGGTACAATTGGGCGCAAAACACTTACAAAATAATTGTTATAACTATTTATCACCAAACAACACTAATGATTGAAAAAAGTAACCTGCGTTCATATGGCGTTGAGTAAATGCCAGCCTCTTTATGCTATCTCTCTCTTTCAAAGTCATGCGCGCGAATGACATAAAGCTGGACCTTTACTAACTGCGCTTATATACGAAGTTGCATAGGGCTGCTGGCAACTCATTATTGTGACACCAACAGATAGACCAGATTGCGATATGCGCCTGCGCCGCACACCACTGAGAATCCTAATCAGAGTCCAGGCGGCGGTGACGGCGGCGGTAGGCAGCGGCAGGCAGCAGGCGATAAGCGTGATAGGAGACAGCAATGCAGCAACTCGACCAGTTCGGACACAATCAACACGTAAACATTCCGTGCCGTTTTAAGTTTGGTTCTTACACAAATAGAAATAACGTTGTCAATGATAGAAACAACTTGCTATTTGCTATAAAATGAATTGATACGTGATATAAAAAATCTGTTATTAATATGTAAATTTAATTATACGAGTAATACTTGCTATATTTATAACGAGCGAGAATACATTCACTCATTATTGAGGTCTTGCACGATCTCTTTTCTATATTTTAAATGAATACTTAGTTAATATTTTTTTCTTTTTCGTTAAATTTAAATTTATATCGCATATAAATTTTAGTCATAATAAAGTAAAAATAATTGTCAACAATAATATTTGTATGAATAATAGTAAATTTGTTTCTTTACAGTCACGTGTCCTATGAAATACTAAACACAATTTTATACGCATACGCATACTGTGATTTGTATTAGTAAGATCCTTCGACCATACAAAATAGACAAACCATAGGGACATTTGTTTTGAAGCCAACACATAATAAAGTAGGGAAGAAAGATAGCCTATATAACTTTGCTTATAAATAAGTTTTTAAACAGAACAGCTTGTTTTTATAATAAAATTTAAATTTTATGTGACTATTATAAATTAATAATAATAAATACAAATTTGTAACGCATTGCATACTTAATAACATAAAAACATGAATTCATAATTTGTAATATTTATCGTAATATATTCAAAAATATTTTGGTATTATAAATAAATAGCGCGGGATTATAAAACTGTATTAATTATATTATACCACAACACAATTGTTAGAAAGAGGTAAACAAAAACATAGTTATATAGGCTAATCCCCTTACCTCACTACAACAGGTATTGGCTTCATAGAAATTATTCGTTTATTTTAGATGGTCTCACACCTCATTTCACTCAACAACAAATATCACGATAGAAATGTATATTTTTCACTATTAACACTACCTGGGTATACATCACGGCGACACACTGTGAAATAAAAACCCATTTTTGTGGAAAGTCGTTCCCTGGCTCAATTTGTATCCTATACTAAAGAATTTTTTTTAAAACACTTAGGAATTCTCAGGGTATATAATAAACTTGCACATTTATCACTTATAAAACATTTAAATTTAGGAAATCTATAAAGAATGTAGCAAATATCAATAAAAAATAAATACAATACACTAAATATGTTTTTAAAATATATTTTCAAATAATTTTATGTATTTAAAAAATGTATTATTGTGTTAATAAAGTATTATATCCCCGATCCAATCGACTGTGCCCTAACCTACAAAAAATACATTTACATGTCAAACACATAACTTTTTTAAGAAGTATAATTAAATTTTTGACTGAAATCTTCAGAAATCACCTCAGAGTTATACAACTTAATGTGTATAAAACAAATTTGATTTTCATTTTTAGATTACAATATTTTTCTAAACTAAAAAAATATCTTTCATGTATGAAAATTATATTTTATAATTGAAAAACGCGCAAGTTTATTAACTAATGATTTTAGTATGAATAAAAGAATGTTTTGGTTGAGAGTGAAGAGATTGAGAGGTGGTAATGTCAGGGCAGTGAAAGCGATTAAGAGTGCGGATGGTGAGTTATTGTGGAATGAATCAGATGTTACTAATAGATGGTGTGAGTACTTTAGGACTTTATATGGTAGCATTAATAGACCGAATGGTTGTAGTGAAAATGTTAGCGAAAATGTTAGTGGTGATGAATGGGATATAGATGAGAGTGATGTTAGTTTCGCATTGATGCGTCTGAAGAATGGTAAGGCTCCTGGTTTGGATGGTATATCGAATGAGATGTTGAAGTATGGAGGCGAGAGGTTATTTGACTGGTTAATTTATTTGTTTAGATTTTGTTTAAAACGGTGTGTGGCTCCTGATGATTGGAAATGTGCTATCATTTGTCCTTTATTTAAAGGTAAAGGTAGTTCGAGTGAATGTACTAATTTTCGTGCGATAAGTTTGCTGAGTGTGGTAGGGAAGTTGTACGGGAAGATTCTTATTCATAAGGTACGAACCTTAACAATCTCCAAGTTAAGCGATATGCAAGGTGGTTTTTTGCCTGAGAGAGGATGTGTGGATCAATTGTTTTCTCTTCGTATGATTGTTGAAAAGTCACTTGCTAAGAACAAGAAGGTGTTCTGTGGCTTTCTCGATCTTAAAAAAGCATATGATAGTGTTCATCGTGAGACATTATGGAATGTACTGTTACAGTACGGTATAAATGGTAATTTGTTGGGGGCAATTCGTGCGCTGTACGAAGGTAGTGAGGCTGCGGTGAGAGTTAATGGTAGATTGAGTGATTGGTTTTGTATAGACATTGGCGTGAAACAAGGTTGTGGGATGTCTCCGTGGCTCTTTAATTTGTACATGGATGTATTGTTACGAACGGCGTTGAATGGGGTGGATGGTGTACATATTGGTGGTAGTGTTGTGCCTGCGTTAGCGTATGCGGATGATGTGGTTGTTATGGGTGAATCTGAAGAGCAATTGAGACGAATGATTCTAAATATAAATGAAGTAGGAAAAGATTTAAATTTGTTATTAAATGTCGATAAATGTAAAGTGTTAGTGTTTGAAAAGAGCGATTTGGTGACTGATTGTAATGTTTCGGTGAATGGTGTGAGATTGGGTCAAGTGAATGAGTTTTTATATTTGGGTAGTATGTTTTCAAGGGATGGACGTATTGATTGTGAGATTGAAAGAAGAATATCTGCGGGACGCAAGGTATTGGGTGCTCTGGGAACCTTTGCTCGAAATGTGAATGTATCCAGAGATGCTCGATTGAGTGTGTATAATGGTGTTTTAGTGCCTACATTGATGTATGGTAGTGAATGTTGGGTGTGGATGAAGAAACATGAACGTCGTATAACTGCTGTGGAAATGAGGTATTTGCGGGGTGTGTGTGGTTATACTAGAAGAGATCGTGTCCGGAATACATGGGTGTATGATGAGTGTGAAATTGAGAAGAATGTAGTTAGAAAAGTAGGTATGAGTCAGTTGAGATGGTTTGGGCATGTTGAACGTATGTCGAATGAGAGATTAGTGAAACAGGTATATGTTGGTGAAATTGAGGGTGAAAGATTGCGTGGGCGACCTATGAATAAATGGATGAATATGATAGAAGGATTGTTGCGTGAACGAAAGTTTCCGAGTACGAGGAACAAACGTGCTTGTATGAAAGGAATTATGAATGTGGATGAAGCAAAAGTGGTGTGTCAGGATAGGAACGTTTGGCGAAGATTAATTGCGGAATGAATCTGATGATTTCAGAAAAGCGCAGGGTTTTAGATTTTAGTTTCGTTGTTTAGTAATTTCATTAGAGTGTTTACCTGTAATTGTGTGAAATTCACTTTCAAAAACAAGCGCAGGGACGACACTCCCTTCGTTTCTTATCTTTTTTATTCTTTTCTGATCTTACATTGAGTGTTTAACTGCAATTGTGTGGAATTTACTTCCAGAAACAAGCGTAGAGCGACACTCCCTTCCTTTCTTATCTTTTAATTCGTTTTCAGTTATTACGTAGTGTTTAACTGCAATTGTGTGAAATTCACTTTCAAAAACAAGCGCAGGGCGACGCTCTTTCTTATCTTTTTGTTTCATTTTCAGATACTGCATTGTGTGGTCTTTTCTTTCATATATAAGTGCAGACTATCGCTTTCATCTTTTCTAATCTTGTAGATTCGTTGTTAGTTTCGTTATTAGATTCGTTGTTAGGAGTAAACGTGAGTAATTTGAGATTTTTTTTTTTTTTTTTTTTTTTTTTTTTATGCATTCGTTATGTACGTTGAAGAAAGAAAATGAATGGTAAGTGAAAAGGAATGATGTGATTGAAGGTTTGTTGTGTGATAATAATTTCGTGTGTAATAAATGAATGAGTTTATATGGAGTGATCTATGAAAGTGGTTGAAGTGAGGGTGGTATGTTTGAATAAAAATGTTTGACGATGACTGGTTGTTTGATGGGTGTGATGAGTGAATGTTTTATGAGTGATTTTAGGGTTCGTGCTACCCCATTTGTTGGGATATAGCGTGAAGATATGTATGTATGTATGTATGTATGCAAGTTTATCCTAAACATTGAGAGTTCCTTAGTATTAAAAAAAATATATTAGTATAGGATAAAAATGAAGCCAGAGAACGACTTTTGTCTATAAAAATGAGTTTTTTCCCACTGCGCGACTTCAGGAGTTCCTCAAGAATCTAAGCTTGCATATCTTCTCTTTGCACTGTTTATTAACGACCTATGCAACAAATTACAATCGTACAAGCTACTCTTTGCCGATGAGTTAAAAATATTCGCTGTTGTTAATTCTCATAATGATTGTTTCACATTACAAAATGACCTAGATAATATTAATAATAGGTGTATTAGTAATAAGTTTTATTTAAACATAAGCAAATGTCAGATTATCTCATATAATTGTAATGAAACCGAAATCACTTACGATTATTTATGTATTTACTAACTACACAATAGATTTTGTTTTATTTTGTGAAATCATAGGTTTTCTGAACAAAATCTAAATTATAAGTAGCAGTATCTTCTATATCAGTAGATTTCAAAGTGTGAATCGAGACCCCTGGGGGTCGCCGTATACTATTTAGAAATTGTAAAAAACATGTATTCAAAGATTCATCATGTTACACAGCGTTCATTTAAATTTTAAGGAATCCTTAAATGAAAAATATCGAAACAAATGTTTGACAGAAACTATATTAAAAATCTTAATGATGTTTTCCTTTACTAATTTTTAAAATCTTGGTTCTATTTTTGTAAAGCATATTATTAAATCAGCTTTGTACAAACTGCAGTTTTGTTTACATAAAAAATAGGCACCGGAAAGTTTGAAAACCACTGTTCTATATTGTGAGCCTACAATATTTGATATAAAATTACAAAATTTAACCGGTTATTTTTAATTATTGTTTTGGATGCAACTTTTATAAAAAAAATTATTTTGTTCATAGTTTATCCAAAACAAAACATGAACAATTTATCCATAATAATTATAGATAATATATTACGTAAAGTCTATTTTGCTTCGTATTGAACTGGAAAATTAAAATATAAAATATTTGACAGCAAAGCAAAGCACGCAAAGAAAGTCATGTACTAATTTCAAAAGCCATTTAAAAGAACGACGAGCTTTCAAAAAAATTCTCTAAGCGTACGGTGAGTAAAATACTGCGAAATCTTCTTCCAGCAGCCAGCAGAAGTAAGCAAAGAAAGTAAAGATAAGAGGGAAAAGTGAAAGAATCGTTAAAACACAAACTGCGAATGGCATCAGTCGAATTCCGATATTCCGTTTCCCGATTCGTCCCTTGCGCCTCCCTTCCCTTAGCGCTTGGCGACCCCAACCTTCGACGGTTCGGCAAATCAGCATCCGTAATAAACTGTTCTCAATTCAAAGCACAACACGGACCAAGGTGCGGAAACTTATTATAAAAGTGTATTTCATGAAAAAAATCCCTCGTATTATGATACCCTTGATATTCGAATTTCGAATGATGCGAAGCGAATAAGCCCGTCGGCCTACGAGGAACGTTTGCTAATAAAAAGGAGCTGTCTTCGCTACCGACAACCCCCGCAGAAACTTTCATGGGCGTACGTATTATACAAATTCGCCTCTTTCAGTTATAATAATATTGTATTGTTTCATTAATGATATATTTATGTTAAAGAGGAACAACAAGTATCCTAAATGTGCTAAAAGTTCTATCTTATCCGTCAACTGAACATCAAAAGAATAAGCTAAATAAGCTCAGTAGGAAAACATTTTAAACAGGGACCGAAAACCGAACCGAATCCAAACCAAAACCAGTTTGTAAAAACTAAGTCAAGTGTTTGAGTATTTTATATGTGTCTGAAAATGTTTCACCACGTGAAAAGTCCCTGAAAAATTAAATAAGAAATGATGATGATTTATTTGGTCAAAACATATTTTATTTCTCAACATAATCTCCTTGTAGCTCGATACACTTCATCCAACGTTTTTCTAATTACCCACTTTGACCTTTTTCGGCTTCGATTCGCCAGGACAAGTCCACTGTTTCGACTGTTGTTTGGGCTCTGGTGTGTTGTGATGGATCCATATTTCATCCACGGTTACGAAACGGCGCAAAAAGTCCTTCTTATTGAGCTTGAACATCGCCAAACACTCGGTCGCGCTTGTTGTCAACAGAGAGCAAATGCGGCACCCATCTGGCAGATAGCTTTCTCATAGCCAAAAATTTAAGCAAAATGTTCCGTACCCGTTCGGTTGAGATGTTCATAGCCTCAGCAAGCTCATGCACTTTAACTCGCCGATCGTCCAATATCATACCATGGATTTTATCGACGATTTCTGGCGTTGTAACCTCAATTGGACGACCAGAACGTTCGGCGTCCTTTGTGGTCATACTACCACAACGAAAATCAGTAAACCACTTGTGAATCGTTGCAATCGATGGTGAGTCTCCATAATGTTTAACAAGCGATGCTTTGGTTTGCGTAATGTTTTTTCCACGCAAGAAATAATGTTTAATCAAGACGCGAAATCCACTTTTTTCCATATTTTCAAAAATCTTAGGTTGCTTGCTTTCGATGGGTGTCAAAATAGAAATGAATGACATATCAGTCTGAAAATTTTAATGCGGCTAGTTAAAGATGGTACATCACAAATGTCACATGAGATTTGCGATTGTGGCGCCATCTGTTTTATTTTTCAGGGACTTTTCACCCTGCCATCGTAGTAGTATTTTTCATTATACTAACTTTTAACCGTCTTCTTGTTTCCAATAAGGTACATATAAAACTGCAAGTCAGTGAGATTAGAATGCACGACCTCTTGCTTTTTAATTATGAAACACAAATTTTACTTCGCTTTTATCCACTGGGCTCCGATTGCCCAGAATTTGGTTGACGCAGTTCTTCGTACAGGACTACCGTGGTGCAGACGTTAACGCGTCTATACGGTAAGCCGAAGATCCTTGGTTCGAATCCAGGCGTCAACATTTTATATGAAATTAGAGCTGAGCGCGAGAATAAAAATTAGTCACGAACACGGCCACTCAACAAAAAAAAATATTTTTTTCACGTCCGTTCATTCACTTACATTTCACGCTCAATCACTCACGAGTTACGATGGGTCACAACGGTAATTCAAGAAGTATTACTGCTAATTTACTAATTTAAAAGGTCTAATATTTATATTATGTATAAATTAGAATAATATTACTCCAATTTATTATTTATTGACACTTAAAACCAAATAAATTCTGAAATTTGCAAAAAATTGTGTAATTTCCCTAAAGTGTACATTTTAGTACCAATGGATTTGTATCCTTTTTAAAATAATAACAATACAATTAACATAATCCAAATTACGTTACTTAATTGAGTATACCTATATTTTTATATTTTCTCTCTCACGAAAAAATAATATTCATGCCCGCTCACTCACGACATTTAAAAAAGACTCTCGCTCACTCACACTCACGATGTACAATGCTCACGATCACATGGGTCCCGACGTGACCCATCGTGACCCAATCAAAATTACGGTCCGCGCCCACCTCTATATTAATTTAACTTCTTCAACTCATCAAAAGTAAAATATTTCTTTTTGCGAAATCTGTTCATGCAATTCCAGTAATCTGCACTTACTTAAAAATTCCCCACAGCGTTTGTACACCGCTATTATTTCTTATTTTCAGTCACATTCTGAAGTAAATAGGTGGCACAAATTAGGTTCCCAATCCCTGAGTTCCAACTTGACATTTCTGCAAGACGCACGGTATGACATGCAGCGGTTTGTGGTGTGAAGCGGATTGAAGCTGCAACGCCCGATTTTGTTGACAAAAAGAATCAGCGTCTTCTAGAACCTCTGATAAGAATATGTAAGTCGTTCTGAGACGCATTCAATATTGCCCGACGCCTGCCAGTGGCGTGAGGGATTAGTATTCATTTTCCGGGCTATACAATTATTTATCTAGATCTCAAATATACTACATATTATATCGTATTTATATTTCCAACAAAATATATATACAGGCTGTGCACAGAAACGCGAAACATATAAATAAAAATATGCGGAAATTGGCTCTCCTGTACAGTTAAGATCAAAAGTATATATAAGAAAAAAACATTTTTTATGTCTATAGTACTAAATATTTGAAAATAAAATTTTTGTCGAAAATTAGGTAGCCACGAAAATAAAAAAACAAATAATACAAAATCTCATTCTATCAATTTAAGTCAACAATAGAGCATTTAAAAAAGTTCGCGACCCCTAGGTGTTTATTTTTTTGAATAATAACTTAGTGCCGCCACGTGGCGGCGAACGAGATATTTCAAAATGAATTTAAGTACAAAGTAAGTAAAATGTTTATAGTGAAAATGAAAACTTATTGTAGTATCAAAATAAATGATGTATATTCATCAGTTATTTATAAACTATGTTAATATGATAGATTTGGTATAATAACATATCCATTCTTTTCTTCTGTTCACCTTTTGAGGAAAAGAGTGAAATGAAATGTTTCTTGTTTTTTAAAATTATTATTACAACCCTGTAGAAAGCATATAGTACCCGTCATAATTACTATTATTAAATACTTTTCAATGAAGAAACAAATACTAACCAACAAAAATAATCGAACAGTCACTTGTCAAATCATAAACAAAGATGAGTATAGAGCACTAACTTTTTTATCTCCGTCTAACGTTTGCACATGCGTAATGAATTTTTAAAATGGTCTATTAAAGTTGGTATTTGTTCAATGAACTGTCAGAATAAAATTTTGTTTTATTTGTTTATTATTCTCATGGCTCATAGCTATCTTATTTTCCATAAAAATGTCAAATTTTATTTTTCTAAAAAATCTACAAAATAAATGTATCATCACGCTTTCTACCAATTACTGGGTGTAGCACTCTGCCGTGGCGGGTTTCGGTAAGTGATATATTTTGCGCGTAAAGTACGGTTGACCAGCCGTCAAATCAAGGCCCCGAAGGACGTAAGTGGAAGGGGAGTCACAAGAGTAGTTTTAATTTGGTGATAAATGTTTGGCGGCTGTGGGAATCGAACTTGGGTTTTCAAATCCAAAGGCCGACTCGATGCCTCTGAGCCACCTACCCCGTTATAGTATTACATAAAATTTAATTATAAACTATTTTTAATTCTTATACTTTTGTAAATTTCAATTCAAGACGCCCGGACTCAAACCGGGGACTTTCTGCTTGTCGAACAGATGTCTTACTACTAGACCACGGTTGATCTGTACGAGGTAAGGCGTCAACCGAATTCATAGTGTCCAAACACAGGCATCGATCCCAAGACTCCTATGTATCATAGGTATTGACAAGGTTTCCTCTGTAGAGACACATGTATGGCTTAAAGGAAATCATACCACAAAAAAAAATTCAATTTTTGTCATATGAATGACTTTGAAGTACTGTGACAATGATAATTTTAAAGTTATATTTATTACAGAAAAATTGAGCCGGTTATGTCCGGAATAAAGGAAAAACTTGTTATTAAAAACTTTAGTATAGTTTCTTAAGAAAATAATTAAGAGTATTTTACTGACAAGCTTGTAATGAATTCTTTAATGGCTAGTTGCATCGCTGTTACTTAAATTTTAAGTTTTCTTTAAATGAATAAGATCTTCTCGAGATAAACTGTTAAATAAGTAATTTCATATTGCGGTTAAAGATTTTTATACGATATTTTTCATTTAAGTAACCTTTAATTTTATATGAACGCTGTGCAACTGGTATGAAGTCGGCCTGTGGATCCTGAGAACCCTGGTTCGATTCCCACAGGCGACAAACAATTTCCATAATTTCAAAAGCTACCCCTGTGGCTCCTCCACCACTAACATCTTTGGTGGCCGTGATTTGACGACTGGTAACCGCACTTCACGTACAAAATATATCACTTACCGATATCTGCTTCGGCAGAGTGCCACACTCAGTAATGGGTAGAAGGCATGATGATATATATATATATATATATATATATATATATATATATATATATATATATATATATATATATATATATATATATATATATATATATCACTGCATTGTTATTAATAAGTGAAATAAATAAATAAATATATCATCACGTCTTTTACCCATTACTGAGTATGGCATTCTGCTAAAGCAGAGCTCGGTAAGTGATATATTTATGCGTGTGAAGTGCAGTTACCTGCCGTCAAATCACGGCCCTCAAAGATGTTATTGATGCAGGAGCCACAGGGGGTAATTTTCATGTGGTGAAAATGTTTATCGACTATGAGAATCGAACCTGTGTTCTCAGGATCCATAGACCGACTTGATACTACTGAATCACCACGAATGTAGATGAAACAAAAACCATGAACATTACGAAATCAATGAAACTTTTAAACCTTTCTTTTTACTTTGAATTATTTACTAAACGTACAAATAAAATGATATGCTTTATACAGCAAAAACAACAATAGCCAATTATAGACTGCAGTTGAATTCTATTGTCAGAAATCAATAATCTATCACAATTCAAGTACAAACAACACGATATTCTACATATACTTGAAATAAAAATCAAAGCTGGTAAAATAAACTTGTTTATTATTCATCTAAAACAGTGGTTTTCAATATTTTTACATCTGTGGAACAATAAGGTTTAAATATCATTGTTTTCTTCATTTTAATATCAAACGTTATAAAATAAAAAATAAAATGCATGCTATTAACCCTCGGACGGTGTGTGGGGTATGACATACCATGAGCAATGCAAATATACGAATTCTGTAATTATTAACAGCTCTAATTGCCCATATATCTCAGTATTACTACTTACATTACAGGAATGTAGTGCAACAATGCAAGTGTCAATGTACTTGTGACTGTTGTAAAAGCAGGTGGTCTCAAAAACTATTTGGGTATTACATACCCCACCACACTTTCATTGAACTTCATTTATATACATGTTTCTAGTTTTTATTTTGTTTTTAATGTACTTACTTTCTTATAGTTTCTGGAAGATTTTTACTAATTTTTGTTCTTACAGAACAATTATTTTTATTTTATGTGATAATAAGCAAAACTGTGTTTTCAAATAATAATTTTGTAATACTTGTCTTATTTTCCTTATAAATACAACAGCTTATAGAAATATGGCGTTTGTTTGATTTCAGTTTATATATAATAAAGTAATAAATTTGTTTAATAAATATATATATATATATATATATATATATATATAAGAATTCTATTGCGGGTCACTAATAATATATACTTATGTTCTGGAGTATGTCATACCCCAACACATTGTTCACGTAACTATTTTCCAGCACACTGTCGAAGGGTTAAATACTTTTAGGTAAGTTTTAAATGGTTTAGAATTTTTTTAACTATTCTGAATGTAAAATTTAAATTATAATATATCACGTATTTGATAATTTTAGTAGTAAATAATAATTAACTAAATTTAATAACATGGTTGCACCTGCTTCTTGCTACATAACTATTGTAAATCTGGCATAATTATTATAATTTGCAAACGCAAACGTATTTAGTTGTAGTACTAACGAAAGTCGAAAAAATTCGTTGTATGTAGAGTAACAAAAGACATAACAGTTTTTACTCTACGATAAGACAATTTCGGATATTCTTTCTTGAACTTTCAGCAAAAATAAAACAGTTTCTCTGGTTAAATTATAAGGTGTGATGATATATTTTATATATATTTTATATTAAAAAATAAAAACTTATGAATAGTTTATGTAGGTGTGCGGAAAGTGTTCATATATTTTATTCTCCGCCCCTGTTTCCAGATCCACGGTAGCCGCGAAGAAATCGACGCCGTATAAGTAATAGAGTTGAAAGTCGTCGACGGCAGTGCAAATCAGAGTTGAGCAAACATCGCGAAGTTGCCGCTACCTCTACGCGGCCGGCGCGGACCGGCGCGGCGCTCAGGTCAGCAGGATCACGGATTTGTTGATGAATGTATTCACCGGCGGGACGGGGCGGTCGAGCGGAAGAAACGAAAACGCTGAGCTCCTGATTGAGTGGACAGCGCGTCACAAGGAATGTTCAAGTGTCAAGACTGACTACGAAATTTTAAATTTACTTTTTTTACATTTGACTGTTTTATGATGTGATAGAATTGATTTTTTGTTTTTACATTTCAAATATATTTTTAAATTTGTTTAGATGGGAAAATAAGTATAGTCCTTTCAGAAACAAGAAATGACAATTGAATATGTCTCTTTCTTTGTTATATACATGTTTACACTTTCATAACGACTTTTTCCAGACCTATAACTTTTCAATTAAACTGTACAAATATCGGTATTAATGTGAGCATTTTGTTCCTATCATCGATACTAGTTTTAAAATCTTAAAAAAAAAAACAACAAAATTTTTAGTTTATTTATTGCGTTGCTAGATTTGTGCATGCAATAGTAGAAACGTTTCTCTCATTGTAAAATTTAAAAATTAGTTTGTACATATATTGCAAGAGCAAGGTTGAGATAGTCCTACGAAAGTTCAGTTATCAGGAGACTCAGGATCCAATTTCTGATTGCTAAAAATGTGAACTGAGATGTCAGAATGCCACTTTCGAATTTTCTGTGAGAATAGTAACAATTAACACTTTGCTAAAATAACGTTATGAGTATACTTGATAAGTTGTTATATAATTTAGAAAGAATAACAAGTGTAATTGAAATAAATAACCATATGACTAGTTTGAATTGTGATAGATTAGGAATGAAGACTGGTTAAGGTAAGACGTTAGGAAGGTAACAGCATGTTTTATGTGCCTAGGAACTCCCAGAGGGGCTTGCTAGTTGTACTCAGCGGTTGTATTTGTACTTTTCCATGACTAACTAACCACTCGCGGGCGCGGGCTGATGCTGGTGTTGTTCAACTAAGTTAGTACTAAGTTTACTGACTTGTCGTGTACCGTGTAGTCTGTACCGCCCGCCGCCGTGCAAACACTGCGGCATTGGAGACTAGAACGACTAGCAGCTACCTTGTATCCGGTTTAGTTTCGGTTTCCTTGAGGTTGCAGAATCGATCCTGCTGCATGCCGCCGGCGTGTGTGCTTACGCTGATTCTGCACGCATTAAACTTGAATTAACGCCACTACAGGACCGAACGACCGACGAACCCAAAACTGGTTGGCCACTTCCCACTTCCACTTCCCACTACCCACTACACGTTACCCTCTCGGAACGGAAAGACGAAGTTACTCGTGAATTTCCCTCCGCGCTATTCGTGTTTCTTATTTGATAATTAACCAGGTCCTTGTACTTACCTTTAATACAACTATGTTCCATAATAAATAAATTCATAATTTAGCTATAAGTCAACGGTAAACTGATGTGAATTTTACGTTTCACATTGCCTATTTATATTGCAATAGGCTACATAATTAATTAATAAATGAATTATTCAAAACGATCGCCAATGATTTCCTGGTGAAGTAGGTGGCACAATTAAACTGCAACTTCACAGTGTGAGACAATGCGCATGTGCAATTCAGGATAAAACAATATTTAATTACAATAATAATTAAAACAATGAATGTTAGAATAGCACATTAACCTAGTACATAAATTCTTCCATTTTAATTGAACCTAAAAAATGTACATAAATGTCTACTTCTTAAATTTGTAGAATAATACTTATTTTTAAATTTTATATTTTTAATATTAACAATGGAGTGGCTAGCTCACTGGTATGAAGTCGGCCTGTGGATCCTGAGAACCCTGGTTCGATTTCCACAGGCGACAAACAATTTTCATAATTTAAAAAACTACCCCTGTGGCTCCTCCACCACTAACATCTTTGGGGGCCATGATTTGACTACTGGTAACCGCACATCACGCGAAAAATATATCACTTACTGAGATCTGCTTCGGCAGAGTGCCACTCCCAGTAATGGGTAGAAGGCGTGATGAAATATTTTTTTTTATATATATACTAATATACTATAATTTCGTTTAATATAAGTAAAAACTGGCAAAAACAAGTGTTGACAAGCATAAATTTAGTTCCGTAAAATGTTTTCCGTTCTTTCCAAAGTATACCCATCTCACTAAAAAAAAAGAATTATTTCGTATGATTATGTTTTCCTTTTAATTCAATGCTATCTTTGTCCCCAAGAGATGAAACATTATGAATAATTAATTAATCTTTTTTTCTCCCTTAGTTTGAGCTTTACATCAAAATAAAAAAAAATAGGAAAATTTATTTTTGTACGTATAACATATATAATAACCAAATTTTTGTGGAACAGCATATTGTATTATTATAGGGTAGTTGTTAGATTTTGTCATTTTGTAATTTTGGTTATTTAAAAATTATTTATTGAAAAATAATAATAATAGTTACTATAAATAATTAGTTATTAATTGATAAAACATATTGCGACGTCACAAAAAATTTTCTTGAAAAACTTTCGCGATATTGTTATAATAAAGTCTTATTAAAAATAATAAAAATAAATTATGGGGTAGAACTCAATGGAATTGTATCAGCCTGTGAATTTGAGAACTCGAGTTCGAATCCCGCAGTCGACAAACTTTACACGGCATTAAAATTACCCCTGTGGCCACTTCCAGGAAGCATACAAACAGATGCACCTACAGGAATCATTTGTTTTAAACAAATTCTTTCCAAAATGTTTCTTTTCTGTAAGAACTCTTAAATGCATGCTGCAATTTAATACAATTTTTAAGATTAAGTCTTCTATTTTAATACTTTCAGTTTGATCTTTCACAATTATAAAAATAATAGCTTTTTAATTAATCTCTATAGAATGTTTTACAGCAAATATTATTTTTGTTGACAATTCTTCGGAAACTAAATTTGTCTATTTAAAATAAAAAATGATTTCGGTTGATTTCTTTGTTAAATAATTTCTAAACAATCGAGTATTGAGAAAAAATATTTCAAATAAAATGGATAGATATTTTTACTGTCTGGCCAGTGTTACAAAAATATTTTTTGCGGAGCAATTTCAAGATATGACATAAACATATCATTTTTAAATGGTAAAAAGTAAAAAAATTAATATTAAAAATAGGCTTACAGGTTTCCTGAATTTAGTTATACCAAGCTTGTTAACATAAAATTTATATTATCAGTAATATTAAATAAAATTTATGTTCAGGTAATAGTAATCTATGTATTGTAAAATATTTTTCCTGAAACCGGCAAGAAAGTGTCTACTTCCTGATAAATTTTTAGTATGAAAACTAGATTTTTTACCAGAACAATCAAGTAAAGTATGTATCCCAGGTTACAACAAAAATAACAGTCTGGTAAAGACTTTACCTGACTGTTTTGTTTTTTTGTTGTAACCTTGATTACGTATACAATTTATACCACAAAATTTAAACATTTCGAGTTATTTTTGATTAATTATTGATTAAATTAAACGGTTAAAAAAAATCATATACATAATACGTCAGGAAAGTATTTTTACTTAATTCGGCGGATTAAATTACTTGGCCTGCAGCGTATTTCAAGCAACCGCTTCCAGTAAAAGGTCACTTTTCTGACTTATTATGTAATATACTATTATTTTACAAAGAATATATAAATATATATATATATATATATATATATATATATATATATATATATATATATATAAATACTGGCAATCGTAGTCCAATTGATAAAACAGATATAAAATTTGCATTTATTAATTAACATGCAAAAGATCGTGGGTTTAAATCTCGCTTACATGAATTTATAAAAAAAAAATAGATTATGTCTAGTTGTCCCGAATGCGCAACTAAGTTGAAGGTCCACTGTACTGTAATTAGGATTAAGTTCCTGTTATGCAGAGTAACAAATAAATAAATAAGTTGGATCTGTAAATAACAATAATTCTTGAGCTTTAGAAGTATGAATCCTTGAATATTATTTCTTCTTATTGATCACCTACTCTCGCATTAAAGTCACCTCTTATTAACATTGCATGATGTCAATATTTTTCCGTTAAGTTGTCCAGTGTTTAAAAAAGATCTAACAGATTTAAATACTCATAACTGGGAGAAAAATATAAAGATCCAACCATTAATTTTTATTTCCAAAAAGATCCAAGAAGATTCTTGTTCTATTAGTGATATTTAAGTTTGAAATTTTGGTAATATTATTCGACCACCAATTGCCTGACTAGTTTTGTTCTCTTTACTCGCTTTCTGTTCAAAGTAATTATATTCCTTTAATAAATTTGGGTTTGCCTGTATATTAAAGTTATTTCCTGTTTCTGATCGACATATAATATCATGTTCTATTATAATCATTTTTTCATTTGCTAGTTTCAATAAAAATTTGTAGTCATTCATATTGTAAAAGATCATTTTGGGTGTCCCGAAGATCTGCAGGAAAGATTTTCTACATCTAATTTAGCCGAGTATATCTTCTGACATGTTTATCTTTGGACCTTATATAGAATTTTTGACTATATTATTAAATTTAAAAAAGGAATCAAATAAATGATCCAGGAGTATTGGATAAATGGCTTTATTGAAGTAGTTAAATTATTAATTAAATAATAATGACGACGTTATTTAATTAATAATTTAACTACTTCAATAAAGCCATTTATCCAATACTCCTGGATCATTTATTTGATTCCTTTTTTAAACAATATTTTCGGCTTAATAACTTCAAAATTTCTATATTATTAAATTGTATTGTTTTCCATTTTTCCTGTTCCTTATTCACACAGAAGTCTCTATTACATTCCTTTTATTATACAGATCTTCTTAAAGGAGTTGAGATTTCATTTCTTTTTAATGGAATTGAATTAGTGCCAGTGTTTTCTGTAGGTTGAGGAAGTTTTTCAATTGAGTACATTTCACTATTTCTAACAAGTTTATCGAATTTAAAGTATGGTTTATTTCCTTCTTCTCATGCTTTATTAAGGAGCTTCCTTAGTTATTTTCTCGTCTTTACAGTATGTCAAGGGTAATTTTATTTAATATATTTTCTAGTATTTTTTTAATAACTTGGCTTGTTCAAATTTTTTTTTTTCAAATCCTTGAAATTTAGCTCGATCAGTACTGCCTTTAAACTTTTAGAATTACTTGGTTTATATCATCTATTTTTTTCCGACGTTATTGTCTCTGTTTTTATTTTATTAGATAATATGGCTAGTACTTTATTTTCTAGATTTTCATTAACTTCATCTACAATCCCAAAAATTATTCTAATTATATTCAATTTTCCTTGTTTTGCAATTACTTTTCAAAAGTTCCACAGTTAATCTTGTTTTCGTTTACTGTTATATTAAAATTGTCAAATGATGATTGTTGTGATTTGAACTTGAAATTTATTTATTGAGTTTGTAAATAAGTTCGTACTCAGAATATAGTATAGATATAATATTTGGCAAAATTTTTAAGGATTAGCGCGTGCACGCTTGTCATTAATAAGACTTAAGTCATTTTGTTAAAGACATGCAAAGTACGTAATTAATGTGACCTTGGTTAACTGATAATCGTTGATCTCGATAGTTTACTTTAAAAACAATAAATTTATTACTTTATTTTTATTTCGTTTATAAGTAGATATTTAGGCAAATAAAAATCTTAATTCACCTAATAAAATTAGGAGATTCAGCTATAGGCACGTGATGAAATTTTATAACAATCGAAAGAAAAAATACTTGATGTAAGTTTCACAAGTTTATTAAAATTCTTAATCGATTTCGGCTTCTACGGTCATCTTCAGAAGACTGGTTTAGTCTTCAGAAGATGGTTTAAGAAGCGAAACTGGATAAGAATTTTAATAAACTTGTGAAATTTACATCAACTGGTTTTTTCTCTCGATTGTTAATTTCCTTTTATTATATTTGCCTAAATATTTACCATAAATGAAATAAAGATAAAGTGAATATGTCTGCACAATATTGTTTACAATTCTAAGAAATAGAAAATAAGTTAATTTAAAAAATATTTTCCCTGTTGTAAACATGAATCCATAGATATGAGGCTGTCGTCATAATTGCACATATGCCATCGATTTATTTCGCGCAAGTCATACGTTGTTTACACGCATAAATCATCTGAATGTCGCGACGCTCGCAGACGCTCCATGCTGCTTTCCGCCGACACCCGCGACGCCGCCGTCAAGGCTGTAATGCCAACATTCCTTCCCTAATTAAATGTTATTGTACTGTAAAGTTATTGTGGAGAATCTTGTGTAGCGCACATTAAAATTTACGATCGCGTTTCAAACCAATTTTGAGCGTCTTTAATAAAATTTCAACTGTCGTTAGCCGTGCGCGCACGCATGCTAAGGAAATTAACGCACGCGCCTGAGAAAATATTAATACGTCATATCTCTCATCAGTGAGACGCAAAATTTGTTTACTCCATTTATTTTCATTAACTTGACATGAACGAAACAAAAATATTTATTACTTTCTTTGTTGAAGGTAAACATATTTAAAAATAACAATCCTATGATGCTATTTAAAATATGTACAAACAATTTCGTTATTTAGATTTAGAAACTATTGTATACTTGTTTTTATAATATCACTTCTAGAATTTTTGACAGGTATAAATTTTAAGTACGTACTAATGCCATTTCCTATAAATTAATGAATTGGTGACGGTTCATACGTTGCTTTACATGTTAAATATTAAATTAATTTTAATTTTCATACGTACATATCACGTGATCGAAAAAATTTATAAAATAAGAATAAATAATTTGTTATCATTTTATTTATTTTACTGATTTCAGATGCAAGTTGATTTTGTAAGAGAGTTACTACGAAAAAAATTATTAAATACATCATTAAAGCACCTATGAGGTAGGTGATTCACTGGTATCTAGTCGGTCTGTGGATTTGAGAATCCCGGTTCGATTCCCACTGTTGACAAACAATTTTCACCACATTAAAATTACTCCTGTGGTTCTCACTCCACTAACATCTTTGGGGGCCATGAGCTGACGGCCGGTAACCGCACTTTACGCGCATAAATATATGACTTACCGGAAAGTATTTTTATTTGACTCAGCGGATTAAACAACCGCTTTATCTAGTAAAAACACTTTCCTGGCGTATTGTGTACTGTCGTTGACAAAATAGAATGCCAAAGGGGTAAGGGAGAGTAATCCACTTAATCGTGGTGTTATACAATAAACCATGGGCGTCGCATCTGTGCAATTTGCTACTCTCGATTGAAGTATTTTTATTCTGTTTCTTGAGTTTTCGCAGATAAATTTAATTTTACTGTTTTATTATCGCACATCTATATAAAATTTGCAAAAATATCCCCGCGCTCTAATACGAATAGTGTAATAGGTAACCGCACTTCACGTGCATAAATATATCACTTACCGAGATCTGCTATGGCAGAGTACCTCATCCAGTAATGGGTAGAAGGCGTGATGATATATTTGTTTATTTTTTATTTATTAAAGCACCCGATTAACAATGTTTGCTATCAAAATATTTACTGTCATTGCCAAGTAAGAATGCCAAAGGGGTAAGGGAGAATAATCCACTCAATCGTGGTGTTACACAATAAACCATAGGTGTCGCATTAGTGTAATTTGCGACTCTCGGCTGAAGTATTTTAATTCTTTTTCTTAAATTTTCGCTGATAAATTTAACTTTAGTGCTTTATTGTCACACATCTATATAAAATTTGCTAAAATATCCCCGCGCTCCACTACGAATAATGTTGCCCTGTGCAGGTTTCATTTTGCTACAATTATATTCTGCGCTTATCGCAGTTTCCAGACGAAGTGGGGATACAGTGGTGCAACTGTATTCTCGACAGAACGTCACTGTGAAATTGTATTTATTCCACTGTTCTATTGCAGTTAGTATTGGTCAGCAGAGCGGTACATGTATTACGTATAACACTAATAGTAAAATATTTCTAATCGCAGTACCGCTTTATACTGATCCTGCAATCATTTCATATTCCAGAACTTGGTACACTTTAGTGTCCATGACAGTAATTTTTAAAGAATCGGATTAATGGATAAGTTCGAAGAAAGCGAATTTCCTACAAGTTTTTAATACACCATTATATTAAAAAAATTAATACACCTACTCCAGAAAATTAAATCTATGCCATAACCCATATTTTACTAATTACTGCGTGTGCTATATTTTGACCATATCAGCTACATGTTATCCATTTCAGAGATGCCACTCTCAGAATTAGTTAAAGGACGTAATGCTACAATTACTTGGCTATTTATTTCTTTTATTTGGTTATAATTGATGCATAGTGACATTAAGTTGACGAAATAATTCGATATAATTTTGTCGTATTAGATACAGTAAAGAGTTTTTCAATAAGGGCGGGTCGATGTTGGCAGCCTATGGTGGCCAAGTTGTTTTTGTGGCGTCTGTCAAATCTATTGTTTATTATTCAGTTACTGATGCCAAATCACCATGGCAAGTTACACGATTGAGCAGCATGTCCAAATGATAAAACTTTATTATCAAAATGAGTGTTCATTAGTGCAAACGTTGCGCGCATTGCGCCCATTTTATGACAGATGCGGTAGCCCTTCAAAGTCAACTCTCCAACGTTCGGTAGTCAAATTCGAGACAACCGATTCGGTAAACAATCAGCCAACACCCTTTCTTCAAAGGAACGCCAGATCGACAGAGAACACTTCCGCGGTCCACGAAAGTGTGCAGGAGAACCCGAGGTAGTCAATTCCTCGCCGTGCACAAGAACTCGGCCTTTTGCAGACTTTGACTTGGGCCTGCACCCGTACAAGATCCAACTGACCCAAGAGCTCAATGTTAATGGACATAGACAACGCCGTTTGTTTGCTGACTGGGCTTCAGGGCGTTTGGAAGTGGACCCTAATCTTGGCCGAAAAATTATCTTTAGTGACGAGGCGCATTTTTTTATGAATGACTATGTTAACAATCATAATTGCTGTAAATGGGACGATGCCAAACCACACGAGGTTCACCAGGTGGCAATGCATCCACAAAAGGTTACTGTTTGGTGCGGATTTTAGGCCGGCGGCATCACTGGTCCGTACTTTTTTGAAAACAACGTTGGTGAGGCCATCACCATCAAAGGCGAGCGCTACAGAACAATGATAACCGATTTCTTTTGACTAAAATTGAACGATATGGAGGTAGACGACATGTGTTTCCAGCAGGACGGTGCTACGTGCCACACAGCGGACACCACGATGGACATTCTGTATGAACGATTTGAGGGTATGGTTATATCTTGCAGAGGTGACGTGGATTGGCCACCAAGATCATGTGATTTGACCCCACTAGACTTTTTCTTGTGGGGTTTCCTGAAGTCGCAGGTCTATGGCAATAGGCCGCAATCGACCGATGACCTTAAAGTCAACATAAACAATGCCATCGCTGAAATCCAGCCGGATCTATATTGCAGAGTCATTGAAAATTGGTCCATTCGGATCCGTGCCACCGTGAGAAGCCACGGCGGACATTTGAATGATGTTATATTCCATACATAATGGCATACATGGTGTTTTGAAAAAAAGTATTTTGTTAATACCTCACACACAGCTTGTTTTATTCCATTTGAACATCAGGCAATCATAGTTCAGTGGATAAAAGCGAGGTAAAACTTGCGTTTCTTAATTAGCAAGCAAGAGGTCGTGCGTTCAAATCTCACTGACTTCTACTTATATCCAAAAAATACGATTGTGTCTGAGTGATTCAGATTCCACTATAAGCTGTAAGACCCCTGTATTGTAATTGGGATTTACTTCCTGTTGTGCAGAGTAACAAAATAAATAAATAAATAAACATCAACCCGCCCTTATGAAAAACCCTTTATAATACTTATAATTTACAGATATTAGAGTTTAAAACTGAACTGACAAATTATGATGTACCGCGAACCGAAACCGAACTGATTTTTTTCAGCGGTTTGCAGCCCTGGCAAATGTAGATAAGAACTGAATCATATACTCTGTACTGTAACTGAGATTTAGTTTCTATTGTGCTGAGTAACAAATATCAGGATATAGGTATGACAGTATAACAGCCACATACGTTTCTGTAAAGTGATCCATAAATATATTTTTCCTGAAACCGGCAAGAAAATGCCTACTCTTTAGTATGGAAAGCAGATTTTTACTAAAACAGTCAAGTAAAGTACGAACCCAAGGTTACAACTAAAATGGCAGTCTGGTAAAGTACAAAAAAATCTGATAAAGACTTTACCTGATTGTTTTTTTTTTATTGTAACCTTTGATACATATTCTATTGTCAATACAATTCATATCAAAAAATTTAAACATTCTGAATTATTTATGATTTATTATTGATTGAATTAAACTGTTTCAGAAAAAATAGTATACTGTCATGGATCAATTTCTGGAATGTGAAATGATTGCAGGATCTGTACTGCGATTAGAAATATTTTACTTTTAGTGTTATTCGTAATACATGAACCGCTCTGCTAACCAATACTAACTGTAATAGACCAGTGGAATAAATACAATTTCACAGTGACGTTCTGTCGAGCGTACAGTTGCACCACTGTATCCCCACTTCGTTTGCACACTGCGATAAGCGCAGCACATAATTGTAGCAAAATAAAGTATGCACAGGGCAACACTATTCGTAGTGAAACGTGGGGATATTTTAGCAAATTTTATATATGTGTGATAATAAAGCACAAAATAAAGCACTAAAGTCAAATTTATCAGCGAAAATTTAAGAAAAAGAATTAAAATACTTTAGCCGAGAGTAGCAAATTACACAAATGCGACACCTATGGTTTATTGTGTAACACCACGGTTGACTGGATTACCCTCCATTACCCCTTTGGCATTCTTTCTTGGCAATGACAGTAAGTATTTTGATAGCAAACATTGTTAATCGGGTGCTTTAATAAATAAAAAATAAACAAATATATCATCACGCCTTCTACCCATTACTGGATGAGGTACTCTGCCATAGCAGATCTCGGTAAGTGATATATTTATGCACGTGAAGTGCGGTTACCTATTACACTATTCGTATTAGAGCGCGGGGATATTTTTGCAAATTTTATATAGATGTGCGATAATAAAACAGTAAAATTAAATTTATCTGCGAAAACTCAAGAAACAGAATAAAAATACTTCAATCGAGAGTAGCAAATTGCACAGATGCGACGCCCATGGTTTATTGTATAACACCACGATTAAGTGGATTACTCTCCCTTACCCCTTTGGCATTCTATTTTGTCAACGACAGTACACAATACGCCAGGAAAGTGTTTTTACTAGATAAAGCGGTTGTTTAATCCGCTGAGTCAAATAAAAATACTTTCCTGACGAATCATATAATGTACTATTATTTCATACTGTGCCGTATTTCCTTGTTTACAGTAGTGATTTCAGTCCGGGAAGTGAGACTGTACTATTACGGTATTGTATCATGAGGTTGCTAGGAAACAAATTGTTTTTGACATTTAATCATAATTAAATGCGACATAGTATGAAATAAAATGTTGTACGTCATATGTCCGTTAATTATTTTTTACTGGACTTATAATGTAAATAACTATATTTATCTATTGTAAAATTTGACAGAAATCTAAATCAGAAATGTAGCTCTAATTTTTCGCGAAGTATCAAAGGCTGTCTAATTTTATTTTAACAAGCTAGTATCTCACTTATTTACTGATTTAGCGATTTTAGTCATATAGCATGATATATACTGCATTATGTATAGTAAAAGAGGCTGGATATAAATTCTTGAGATCACTTCCTGTTTCCCAGTAAATTTCAAATATTATTTTTTTTTTACAAATTTGAAAAGTACGTCAACTTTCCTTTACAATTATGCTACATCCAACAATGGGTAGAAGGTGTTATGATTTCAGAACGCTGCAATTTGGTCATTATGATATTTTGAAAATTGAAAATAGCTTGGCAATCCGAAGGTTAAGAAATGCTTTTATAAATGGGTAGCGAATATACAATATGGTCGTGCAGTGTAGGGGAGTGCATGTGTCCGTGTTTATACTTATCTGGTGGGGTAATTCGGTGAAAAGTTCGCTGTCGTAAAATCCATTGAAGCAAAGCACGGTCCTGTGGAAGGAGGAGATAAATAGCGGCAGTCTGTTTGGTGGCCCGCAAGGCCCGCCAGCACGACGGGGAATTCGACATAATTTCCTTCATTTTCGTCTATAGAAAGTTTGGTGTGAGACATCATCGGCGGAGCGTGTCATTATAAAAACACGAAAGAACATTAAAGCGCGTTAGAAAGTTTCGGAGATGGTTACTTCATTAGGGCCGGGCGGTTTTAATCGCTGCGCGCCCCCACCGACGTTCTGAACGCTCGCCGCAATAACAATCTACACAAAGATTACAATAAGAACTTTGCTGCGCGCCGCCAAAAATGCTGAGCGGCTGTGGCTGCAGCGCTATCGGCCGCTATATCGACACGCCGCTAACTGCCGCTTTCCGCTTCCGACACTTGGCGCTCGACGCTCGACGCTCGACGCCAACCGTGATGCGATTACGCAACGAGTTAGCGCGGCGTCACGACGCACTCAGGTAATATATGCTACTACTCTACCGCCAAGTCGTGTCCGACTTCTAACCTTGTTTGCGTTTTCAAACTTTTACCATCTTTATTAAGTACCTACTTGCTTAATACCAAACTCGATTTATTAATAATTGTTCATTTTACGATCGACTATAAAACTCTTCAAAACTGTAAATAATTATGTTTCAAATGGTTCAGAATTACATCGGAATTTTCCTAAGTATATTTTATATGATTTACAGGCACACTACAAAGCACATTATTGTTGTTATTTGATGAAAATAAATGATTATATACAAAGGAGGCAATGTATCCACGTCCCACGTGCGTTTCAAAATTTTATTCATGTGTTCTTATTATTTGATATTTAAATATTATTGTTTTCAATTCCATATTCTGCTTATTCAAATGTCACGTATATATAGCTAAATAAATATAAGTTGTTATTAGAAAAGGAAACCTAGTCAAATGCGTGATCAACTAAACCTTCACTCACTTGTTTACTTTATTTGGTCACTAGCACTTGATTTTTACTAAATATTATTGTTAACAATAACCTAAACATAAGTGTCAGCATATCATCCATCCATTTATATCTTCTATGTTGATAATTACAATAAAAAACCCCGCATAGAATAAACACAGTACAGATAATTTTCACCTGTAGCTCGGCTGTCACAAAACGAAGCGAACTGATCAATGTTACAATAATCAAATATTTGGTTGACAACTAATAATGATGTCCGCGTGTACTTACAAACTCCGGCATTCCTGGTATTAGCGTTGTTGCGAAGCAAGCACTACATGAAGCACGGCGCACGGGATAATTGTAAACAGAAACACAATAATAAGCAACAAGCAATGACGACTTTGCGCGCGGCGCTTTAGCGCTTTCACCGAGGGGCAATACAACACATGCATTCACACACGTACGCAGCAACTGGAACTAAAGAGACTCAGTGGCGACGGACGAACTGCCGACTAGCGGCTACCGCTGCACTGCACTCTGCACTCTGCACACGGCACACGACACGCGAGTAGAGAAGAGCGAGTGCATGAATGGTGAATGACGTGCGCAACCCTTCGCAAAGTGCGAGTGTACGAGGTGACGAATGCACGCTGCACCCGTTCACTACTCGCTGTTGTTGTTTGTGTGCGTGAGTCGTGAGTCGGAGCGAATGTATCCATGTGTGTATGTGTGTATTTGTTTGCTTTTAAGTGCGAGGGGCAAGCGGTAAGGCGGCTGGCGGATAGCGCGAGGGGAAACGACGACGGCCGCCGATTCACGTAAACACAACCCGTTACAAATCATTCCGATTCGTATCATTTCATTTATTACAATCTAACTCATACTGTGCCAATCTCAGTATCTTCATTACAAAATTCATTATCTTTAATCTTAAACATTTCACATATTCCAGATTTGTTCGCTTCGTAAATAAATGTTTTGCAACTTAATTTTTCAAGAAAGTATAATAAGAATGTTAGAAAGAAAAATGAACAAAAGTGATTAAGAAATTTATAAAGAAAAGGGTGATTTGCTTTGCCTGTCTTAGCAACGACGTGAGTGGCGATGGCGGCGATGAGTCGTACAGTGGAAGCGGGGGCAATTGTTGCGACGGGAAAGAGAGGAAAACACAAACGAACGGCCAGTTATGGGATGGGGAAAATAAATCAATACTCTAGTATATTTGTACTAAAGCGGCAAGAAGACTGTGGGGTGTGGGGGCGGAGGCGGGGGGTGCATGCATGTTGTTTACTAGAGGGAAAGGAAAACAAACAAAAAATGTTAGCTAGTTGTGAGCGCAGCGGCAGCGGCTTTCGTCCGCTGCTATCTACGCGATACGTGGCTGCGGGAATCCCTTAGTGCATCTAGAATTGCCGGACGACGTACGCGCGTGCTTCCGACATCACATGGCCACTTGCATTCGCTTGACTTACTCGCATTGAACAATTATCGATCACTGTTTTTAAGCTTCGTACGATTTTTATTAATAAGCTAACGAGAATTGCACGATTCGCTTCACTTCTCCGATACCATGTTTACGGATCAAATTTTCCCAAACGACTCCAGACCCAGACACAGACTGCCTCATCCTCAGTCTAATAACTCAATCATATTTCGTGTACCAACACACACACGCGTTCTCAATTTTTTGTTCTCCAGATGTTTAAATACAAATCACAAACAATTTTAACAAAAATCTTGAAATTGAGGACGTTTTTGGTTCTATAATAAAATAACGATAACAGTTAATTATCAAAATAATCGTACTGTTCCATTTAGTATCTTTGTAATTGAAAAAAATCTATTATTACCTACATTGTAGCATGGAATCTTGATATAATGAAATATTTATGACTGCTAGTATGAATGTTTTAAATAAACAAAGTATAATATTTAGTTCTCTCTATCTTTTATTTTAAGCATTCTTTAAAATTATTTGGGAACATTAGACAACGAAAAATAAAGTAAAGTCTACTACTAATTAATCACCCTTAATCGCTTGTTCATACTAGCAATCAATGTGTTCTGATAACATCAATACTTTCTTAATCTACTTCAAATTACATTTCGTATTATTTTACTTGAATGAAATATTTGTCGACTTTTCTTCCCGTAACATTGAATCGAACATAAAATTCCCTCTAACGAAAGGCAAACCATAACATTCTGTCTCCTCCCAAACCGATTCAAATATTAGACAAGCTACAAGCTGAAATAATATTTTTTACATCAGCTTCGAGAACAAAAAATGCATCCAGAGTGCGGAATTATGTTACACTCTTTCACAGTTTGAACAGCGCCCCTCGTTCCTTTCGGTACACACTGAAACTACCCATTACTACCTGGTTCACTCATTGTATACATAACGACGAGGTGGTATTCGGCTATTCTTCCCCGAGCAGATTATATTTATACCCTGAGGTTACACGTACCCTGTCAAAACTTACATGCCGACTTTAAATACAACATTGTGATGATTATTCTCTTTTATTTCACAAAACATAAAACTTATTTAATTATATTGGATCAATTAAAATATGCCAATTTTTTACATAACGAAATACATCTGCAGATAAATTCTGGATGGATAATAAGAATTAATAAAAAAAACGTACATGTGGAAAAGAATTCAATTTTTCACAATAACCCCTCTTCGAGAATCGTTCGGAACAGTGTTTAGGATTTCCTTTGAAAATAACACGGTTACCCCTAGTGTAAAGTGAGGTTAGGTCTCACGCAGGAGCGAGCGATGTTGAGCTCTGAATCCCTTCCAAGTCCCGACAAGAAAAAAACGGGAGTAGTGTTTCTCAAACATTTTTCTTAAACAAAACTTTATAATATGCTAGTGTAAAAACCCAAATACTTAAAGTATATTATAAAGGTGAGTAGCGTTACGGTATTCAAATCCGGAGATCCCTCGTTCGAATCATAGCCAAGCTACAAATACGTAAACTACCACATTACGGATCTATAGTCCGGCATAAAAAAAATTTCAGGAATACTTTTAATTTTATAATTTAATCTAATCCAATATCCCACTGTATATCAAGAAATTTTGTTTAAGTGGTTTATACTGAAAAAATTTAATATTGGACAAATGCAGCGTAGGTGTATTGGAAATATTTTATACGATTTGTTTGTATTGTTAGCAGATTCTAACCCTCGAATGGCCTATAATA
Source organism: Pterostichus madidus (assembly GCA_911728475.2). Taxonomy (NCBI): domain Eukaryota; kingdom Metazoa; phylum Arthropoda; class Insecta; order Coleoptera; family Carabidae; genus Pterostichus; species Pterostichus madidus. The sequence continues at coordinate 20,592,866 of OU452311.1, read as the reverse complement.
AATTTAAAGATACGCGTTATAAAAAGAGACAGATGATGAGGACCTCGGAATTAGCTGATACAACTGTTTCATTTTGTTACTGATAATCAACTAAGTATTAATAACTGTCAACAATTTTTTGATATAGATAGGAAATTAATTAGTTTATTTATTTTGTTACTCAGCACAACAAGAACTTAATCACAATAACAGTACAGAGGGCCTACAGTTTATAGTGGAATCCGAATCACTCAGACGCAATCGTATTTTTGGATATAACGCACAACCTCTTGCTTGCTAATTAAGAAACGCAAGTTTTACCTCTCTTGTATTTATTGGGCTACGATTGCCTTCGAAATGTAATCGACAGATGGCATTCAGAAAATATGCTTTTAAATTTTATTTTAATGAAGTGAATTTATTCATATTTTGCAATATTAAGCAATACAATTTTTGAATATATTTGTAAGATTGGAGGACCAGCATTCTTTTACATTTGTAAAATCTGAGATGATTTGAGACGAATATAAAACCATCTTATAATTTTGAAAATGTTACCCCAGTTTGAGACACACTGCAGGAGAGAACGAGAACGACAAGAGAGAACGCAGGACGGAGAGACAGGCACAGAAAACAGCGTTCAGCGAGAGCAGGAGATGAGAGACGAGAATTCGCATCTCCCCTTGTATCGGTCAAATAAACATACACATGTGCTTTTGCTGTTGCTGTTGCTATTGCTGTTGCTGCTGCTGTCGCTATCGCTGACGCTGTGTATAGCTCCCAACCACCTGTTGATTATAAATATGTTTTTATTTTTCCAGAATGCGGCAGCCGCCCGCGATTCTCTTGTGTTCACGTGCTATTTATGTATTGCACAGTGTCATTGGCCGAGTTTTTTTTCGTAAACTTATTTCATTTTATTTTGACACTTTCCGTATGGAAAGTAAAGAAATATTTATGTTTATATGATGCCTATTATATCGACATTTAGCCTACCACGAGATTTATATTATAAATTTCAACAAAGCTAACTTTATTTCCTATTTACTTTCATGGAATTTTACATAGATAATATATAAAAAAATAAGGAAATAAAAGCAACTCTGCATCTTTAATCGGATATACATTTTATATATCGGCGTTAGGGAACTTTTAGGTAAACATCTATTTCCAGGAAGAATAAAAATGTTTACTGGAAATCAGTCAATTTATTGTTGTAAAAAGTCATAAATAGTCCAAAAATTTACAAAAATTAAAATAATAAATTATTTTAACAATATTTTATTTACTTTTTATTTCAATACGTACCAAGATGTTACATTTTACCATTAGACATATGAATGTTATAATTTTGTATTTCTGACTTCACGTAAGTTTAAATTGTTAAAATAATTTATTATTTTCATTTTTGTACCATTTATAGCTCCTGATGAAGACCCATGTGGGGTTGGAAACCAGTTGAGTGATTTTTTTCAACAACAAATTAACTGATTTTCGGTAAACATTTTTTATTCTTTTATTATTATCAAGAAGCTTACGTATTATCTATTTCCAGCTTTATAATATTATGATTTGCTAAATTAAAATTATCATTGGTTCTTATATAAACTTCAACATTAAATTTCTCGATTTATATTAACTTCAGCAACATTGGCTGATAGTAAGAGCTTGGTTCGAACTTGGTTTTTAGCTTAAACCAAGTAACGTAAATGTTCATGTTACAACATTGTTCATAAGGAAATACGAATAAGTTCACATTAATCAAAAGCATTTACCTTACTCAAAATTCATCCAAAATATATATATTTTTTACCAGTTTTACTACCGTATAATTAAGTCTTTCTTTATAGTTTTATTTTATAAACATAACAGATAATGTCAAATGAGTTTTATTTTGTTCGTAATCAAGTAGAATTATTTATAATTTTGTCACGAACTCTTACTACCAGCCATAATAATAATAACGAACTTTTGTATTAAACTAAAACAAGTTTCGGAGAGCATTATTTGGAATATGGTGTTCCATAAAAAAATATATATATATATTTTTAACTGTATCTCACTTAATTGATCTTGATTGAATTGTTTTGAATTTTACACCATTAAATGAGGTAGGTGGCTCAGTAGTATCGAGTCGGTAAGCGGATTTGAGAATCCGAATTCGATTCCAATAGCCGATTAAGCGTTATATTTTTCGCATCACATGTAATAAAAAGAGGTAGAAAAATATATGTGTTTCAAGTTTCAAGTATTTTATTTAGTTATTTATTTGTTACATCTTCCTTGCTAATTAAGAAACATAAATTTTACCTCACCTTTATCCACTGAGCTACGATTGCCTGTAAACATATTTCTACATGCTTGTATTTTAAATTTACTTTTGCGCCCAAATGCCTCTGAATTCAGTTGTATCTTGATGAATAACTAAAAATTATCTATAATCTACATAACAAAGTATTTCGAAAATAATTAGTAGACAAACTGCTTTACATATCTAATACTTCAGGTAAAAATTAAATATCTTTTTTCGAGCAAGTAATACGAAACTAGTTTGATGTACTTTTTATCTGCGAATACTTCAAATTATAATTTGTCCAATTAGTTTGTGATTGTTTAATTGTACTGCTTGAATAATAACGTAATATTTTGAATCCATATCACATACCGAGATCTGCTACGGTAGAGTGACACACATATGGGTGGAAAATGTGATAATATATATATATATATATATATATTTATTTTATTTTTTTCTACATTGTTTCACTTTTTAATGCTATTTTTAATTTGTTTACTTCATTTGGTCAATAAATTTATATTATTATTATTTTAGAATAAATTTATTTAAAAACATAGTGACGTACGACATAGAACAATATATATATATATATATATATATATATATATATATATATATATATATATATATATATATATATATATATATATATATATATATATATATATATATATATATTGTTCTATGATCAGTACGTCACGATGTTTTTAAATAAATTTATTCTAAAATAATTCTAAAACAATATATATATATATATATATATATATATATATATATATATATATATATATATTTAATTAACATAATTAGAGTGGTTTACCTTAAGTAAACATTTTTAGTACCTCTGGTTTCGTACATTATTTCTAATAAATATTAATCATTAAATTATAATTACAATAAACTATTTATTCATTTTACAACATCAGATAAATAACTTTTTGTAATGTCGGCCAGTGGCACTAAAAATGCACACTATATATATATATTTTTTTTTTTCTGAAGTATGAAAACAGCCTGTATATAGGTTTAAATTCTATTCTTTTCGCATTCTTCTGTATTTTCTGTACAAAATCAGGACTGAATATAAGTATTGTCTTGTGCACCTACAAATACGCTATGATATGTTGTCAGTGTCGTCAGTACACAAAAAGTTTTCATTTTATTTAGATGTAGCTTCATGATTGTAATGAAAAAGATATTTCACTATAATACAGAGCTGTATTTATCTGTCTTATTATTAATGTTATAAAATGTGTGTATAGAATAATTAAATCAAAATGCTTTAATAACAAATATAAATGAAACTCACCTCAAGTAGATTCTTAAAACAATTGCATGCGCTAGATTAGGTAAACGTGAAAAGAACAAAAGTATACCGTGAGTAACAAATTCAATAAAGAGTCAATCTACCAAATCCTAAATCATCATTTCTACATGGGTGCAACCCCGAGCACCCTTAGGCCAGCCAGATCGCTACAGCATCCAGCGATGCTAACGTGGGCAGCTACAGAGCTATCTGTAGCCACTACAATCCAATGTTCAAAACATCAACTCGTGATGGACAGCACTCTAATTCAACCACACTCTCTTAAACGTACTTTAGATTTGACAGAATAAAATATTTTACTATCATATATTATTTATTCACACAAAATTATTTATATGTTTTGTTATAAATATAAATTCAATTTCTTTTTGTTACATTAATGTAGATAATATATGTTTGTTTACGAAAAGAGAAACATTTTTTATACATACTATGATAAATAAATAAAATTACTTACATGTTTAAATTTATTTATGATTTATATAAGGTACCTGATAAACACCCGTGACAAATAAAATGTTCAGGCAAACCTATAAAAGTTTAACAATTGTCAAAAATGCAACAATGCCGTAATTTCGGTAAATGGTAAGTGAACAAAATATCCATTACAGTAATTACCAAATAATGACAGTATTTTTATCTTCTGATTAGATTTTTTAAATTAAATTATCAAAAAACCCGATATTCGAGATTTCGTCTATCGAATTTGGGATCATAAACTCGTTTCGAGCAAGAATTTCATCTCGAGATCTTATCTTAATCTCAATCTCGAATAATGACCCGAGACGAGACGAGATCGGTAAATAATCTAGTCTCAGCGGCATCATTAATTTTAATCCCAATTACAGCTCAGAGTCCGGTCTCACCGAGTCGCAGTGTGGTAGTTCCCATATTTTTTAGCTAGAGTGATATTCGAACTCAAGATCTTCTGATTCGAATTCCGTATTAAAATGAAAATAAAATTTGGCATAAAAAGGTCCCTGAATACTGCTCTGGCAACAGGCAACATCGTATGTTCATTTCTTGCGAGCATCAAAGCAAAAAACTGATTTTCTACATCAACATATAAGATGACTTGCGCATATTTATATCTGAGCATTGTAGTAATAATTACTAGTTGTTTACATGTTTACAATGAATTTTTAGGAATGTTCTTTGTACGTGACAGACCTCAGAGAGTCATTTGGAAATTCACACACACACACAGAAACATAAACACATAACGAGATGGACAAGAGGTGAGGGGAACTGCGCATGCGCAATCTGGACATGACATATGCACAGCACAAGATTTGTTTACTATTAAATGTGTTTACCAATACGGTTTTCAGGTAACATTCGTTTCATGTAGCACGAAGAACTGTGTTCATTTGAAAAACATAGTACAGATAGAATTCAATATTTAGTCGCTTGTTTGTATTATCATCTGTTTTCTAAATAGTACGATTAAAGTAACTACAGTTGAATTCAAAAATAAAATTAACGTTTATTCTAGAGTTCACTTTTCAAATTATTTAATTATTATGAATTTATGATAGGTATCACGCAATCACATTTTGGGTTTGTTTCTCTTTTAAATTACAGTAGATGTAACCAAAAATGTTTAAAGTTTTCATGTATTTTAATTTTTATACGGTAGGGAAAAAATTATCATACTTAATTAATTATTAAATATTATATTATACATTAAAAGACATCAGAAAAATCGGAAATAAACGGTTTATGAATTGTTATGAAAATCTAATCATCTCACATTATACACCAATCAGATTGAAAATATTATCGTGGACATAAAAATAATACCGTACATACTGTGTAATTTCATAAATAATAAATTTTATTATTGTTCAAGTGCTCAATACAGTCCTGTGTGTTTACAATGTTGTAATTCAACGACGCGCTGTGTACGATTGGAAATCATTTAAAAGTTTTCCTGTTTCCTCTCGACTAAATACAACGATTCCAAGTTGTTCGTTACAGCTATTGCGTTAGAGATTGGGCGATCGGAACCAAATCATTTAAAATCAGAAAAAAGAAGATCGCTCAGCCAAAACTTTATGTCCATAAAACGACGCGAAACACGAGTCGTCAGTCTTGAAGACTGCGTCGCAACTTGGAGTTGTTTAACCGACCGGGCAACGCGCTATACGGACGAAACAACCGACGCAGCACACTCCAACCACTAGAAAACTCCAGAACCGTATTTTCCTTATTTCGATATACAGAGTGATTGCAAGTGTACCTAGGTGGACCCACAATCATGTTTTTTCCTTCCTTTCCTCAATATCCAAAAAGTTACAGCAAATTAATGTTCTTTTAAGTTAACGCCTACTTATTGAATACCGCTGAAAATAATAGGGAAGAATTAGTTCTCGTTTCCATTGAAAAATATTTCTTACAAACTCTGATAATTTACTGTTCTTTTCATTTTAATTTATGCACCCAACAAAAAATGGCAAATGCTTTTGAAATACATACTGTAAGTATTAACCATATTGCACTTAAAATTTAACTTTTAACTTGGACTTTTAAATTAATTGACATTTAATAAATTTCAACGACAACTTCTTTTCTTGTTGTGTTTTTGTTATTAAGTGGCGCTCAAGCATGTGGACGGCAATTTTTTAGCAATAAAAGAAAAAATAAAATAGTAGTAACTTTTGTATACTACATTATTATTAAACTAAACATTGTCCAACAAATTTTCAGGAATTCCCAATTTTTATTTAAAACATTATTAATTACTGTAGTTTGTTACGTCTGCTTATTAATTGATTAAATTTTTATTTACTGTAACTTTTTGGGTTTTGAGTTTTTGTTAAAAGTTTATTAGGGAAAAGACATTTAGGACCCCCTAACTACTCTTTCAATCTTTTCCGTAAGTTATCCTGTATATTACACAGCAATTAATATCAAATAAAAATAAATATTTTCTTTCATAACATTATTTTTCTCGTAATGTATTTCGTACATAGGTAATAGGTATAGGTTATATAGTTCATCCGTTTATATTAGTAAGTAAAAAATAAGAATATTTCACAATAAATATGAACATCTGTTTGTCTTTATGTAATTAATTAATAAAATAAATATTTGCTTGATGCTAATTGTAATGATGGTAAAATATTTGTTACTTACATTTAAGTTTATAAGTTTTTTAAATGTAATTTAAAAAAAAAACTTAAAATCCGGGACATACTGACGCTGTCAGGACGCAAAGGCAGATAATTCGAGATTGTTCGGGTCAAACCGTAACGTATGGTTTTAAAAGCGTAAAATAGTTATTTGAATCACTAGGCTGGATACTGTACGTTTGCGAGTACTCAGAAAACAGTTTCCAGACGCGTGATACACAAGATTTTTCACGCCGACGAATGAAATTATTGATTTAAAATTGCCAAAAAATTCTCTAACTTCCAAACATCCAAATCATGAAATTGACAAAAGTTCTTAGTTTTTACCGAACAGTATTGGTAAAAACATAGTTTCCGAACAGCGTTCTTTAAAAACTCGGTTTCCGAAAGGCGTTCGATAAACATAGTTTTCGAACGATTATGAGATATGTAAAACTGTCAATCTCGGACGGAGGCGAAAATTAAATAAAATTTACTGATGTCTAAGTTGAAAAGATTAAAACTGTAATTTCTCTCCATCAGTTATCAAATCCTAAATATGAGTATCTATTAGATTTTCTTGTAATAGCTTCATGCATGAACACTTAAAAAAATATAAAACAGCATACCTACTCATATCTTAATTATCACAGAATCTTAGTTAAAGTAATGGTGACAATAATAACAACTAGTAACCCACATAGCTGTTACTTTTAATTTGAAATGAAAGCTAGATAAAATAATTTAGTATAAAATAATCCACTATAATCTTCAATTCTACGTTAATCCGTGCCTGGGGCAGGCAGCAGCCACACATAACCTAAACGGTGCGTGTAACAGCGAAGAGGCAGGAAGAACAAGAAGAAGAAAGAGAAGGGTTGGTCGCGTTCGTGTTAAATTCGTCTCACGCACGACGCACCTAGCCTTGCACATCCAGATAGCACAATATAATATATAATAAACGCCGGGTTTTAAATTCCTATTCAGGCTCGCGCCACCGGCAAAACACGCCAGACAGAGATAGCAACCCTTGCGATAGACAAGGACAGGGTCAGCAGCGGAGAACCCCTAACCACGCCGATATGAAATGAACCTTTTCGTTTATTATCACCGAGCAATTATACTTACCTACAATTACAGTCAAATTACAAACTACTACAAAGATTCGTGTTCTATGTTCGTGGAGAAAATAAGGGTGACGCTGCGCGTCGCTCTTTAGTGCCCCTAGAGCGCTGAGCGACGCAACATCTCGTCAAGAAAACATAAACTTTGCGCAACTTTCATCGTTTTCATCTACGAATAGCAGTTTTGATTTTCCATCTCTTAGTGCGCCCACAATTTACAACTTTACTAAATATTCATGTTTCAAATTTACAAATAAATCACTAAAATTAACTAGGCAGTTCAGACATCTATGAATTAGAATCGTATGTAATAGGCTATTGCACTAACACATTTACAACTAAAATTGATATGCGTTAAATATTTCTTTAAACTCCGTACTGTTGGAATAGCCTATTGCTTCTGAAATAATTATTATAAAACATTTTATTTATCTACAAAATAATTCTAGCATTAGTATACAGATATTAAATATTCATATTAAATGAAAAACAATGATAAAATAACGGAATATAATTTAGAAGATCCCAAGTTCAATTCCAGTATGCTACGGTACGATAATTTATTAGAGCGCTAAAATAATTTTTAATTTATCTTTTACTAAATTTGATGAATAGTTATTGCTTTTCATTATATGACATTTTCAAGATTTTCAGATACGATATAATAAAAAATTATATTAAAAAAAAAACTAATTAACAGAAAGACACGCAGACAAAAAAAATCAACTAAAATTAAATATTAATAACTTAAATTGAATAAAAAAGGAAACAGAATTAATTCTTACAAGCAAATTTGTAAAATCTTGAAAACCGTATTAAATGTTGTAGAATATTTTGCACCTGTTAAAGTTCTACTTTAAGATCGAAATGCTGTTTACAGTAAAAAAACGATTATTATGAATAATAATACCAATCAGAGAATAATCTTACCTCATTTTGCTTAGATACTATGATATGACTTTTTGTTTTACTTTAAAGTCAAATTTTTGTTATATTTTTATGTGAATATTTATTGCTTTTCCTAGCTTATATTTTATACACAATATTTATGAGCAAACTTAGACCTGTGCGCCGTGTGTGTTTGTGTTTTTTTTTATCGGTAGCGGCGCTTTCGCTGATCTAACAGAGGCGGCAGCGCGTCGATATCAAAACATTTAAAAACGTATTAAAATCATGATAAAATAATCGAATATTATACAACAACGCTATAATGAATGCTATTATTCCCGATGATGAAGTTCACTACATGAACGAGCAAAGCGAGTAAGGGTTATAATAATCGGAGGGAATAATAGCCATTATAGCGTGTTGTATACTATACTTTATCTACGACTAATGTATTACATAAGATTTTTATAATGTAACTATTGTGATAGAGAAATGTCATTTTGGTATGTAGAAATTTGCTCAGTGAAATTGATTCAGGTATACTATTTATGTGATTGATGGGATGTCTAGCACAGTGGTATGAAGTCGGCCTGTGGATCCTGAGGTCCCTGGTTCGATTCCCACAGGCGACAAATTTTCATAATTTGAAAAAGCTATCCCTGTGGCTCCTCCACCACTAACATGTTTGGGGGCCGTGATTTGACGACTGGTAACCGCATTTCACGCGCAAAATATATCACTTACCGAGATCTGCTTTAGCAGAGTGCCACACCCAGTAATGGGTAGAAGGCGTGATGATATATTTATTTTATTTTATTTATATTTATGTGATTGGTACAGAAGTGGTAATAATGACTATTATTCTCGCGCGGGAATAATACAAGGCATTATGTAGCAAAAATTACACATTTAATATGCATATAATACATGAGACGTAGATAAAATGTTATTATATTTCTTGCACTAATTACTTCATATTTTAATACAAAAGATACTTTAAAAAAATAATTAAACAATAAAGTAGCAGATCTCTAGGGGTACTTTTTGGCAGTGTTTAACACATTTTTACTGGTTGATTAAAATTAATATTAATTTTGCGATTATTTTAAATATTTAAAATGTTATCGGTATCATCGTAGTCGTTGTTATGCATTTGTTAAATAATAAAACCAAATTTGACTTTTACAATTTCATAAATGTCATTCGGCTTTTTGTGAATATTGTCAATCATACATCAAATGAGGTAGCACAAACCTTATAATCATTCATTCATCAGATTCATCAAATAATCAGTCCTCGTCTCAACCACTTTTATAGTTGCCTCCATTTTATTTCATTTATTTATTACACTCGGAATGTTTCATCAAGCAAAAAACCTTCAAACATATCCATTAAACTATATTAAACTATAAATTCGTGATCATTTTTGGATTAAATAAGTATATAATTAGTAGTTTTGTTTTTGATTAATATTTTTATTTATTTTAATAAAATAACTTTTTCGTGAATAATAGTTATTTACGTTACAAGAACTGAAAGTGAATCTTTATAGTACGAGCAGCGTACAATATTTTTTAGTAAATCGTACTATAAAAACTTATTTTTTGTTGTTACGTTGGTTACTACAACATTAATATTATAGTACGAATTTGTATGTCTTTTTTATACATAAAATGACTTTTTAATGCGTATTTCCTTAAGATTTAATGACATATTACGTGCATATTTTACAATTGTCAAATGTATCAGCTCTGGTAATAGTTAAATAATTTGAATAGGATGAATATTTTTGAAAATGTTGAACACTATGTAGTTAACTAACTTACTTTTCCAACAGTTTAAAAATTTCAATAGAATTTTATATGAATTATGGATTTATGAAAAATTTGTATTTTCGTATTGCAGTAGGTTAGTAGAAAATACTTGCAATTGACAATGACGCATATATTTTGAAATTTGTTAATTAATGAACCATGAAATGCAATAAATATTTACTGGCCAGAACAGCTATTTTATCACAAATTTATTCAATTACAGAAAACGCCATGTGAAATAAATTTTCTCTTGTAAGCAGACATTTGCGAGAAATAATAAAAATAAAAACTTATGATTGTGTCGCGAAGGTGGCACCCCTTTGCTCATAAAATAAAACTTCCTGTCATATCGTATTTTTAACAGGAATATCTACAATATTTTAGCTTATCGAAATTGTTTTGATAGAATTGGTTTCACGCAATTTATATGTTTAAAAAAAGTGAGACAATGTAGGGCTTTGCTTCCCCGTTGAAGATATAATAAATACACAAGGCCCCCTATCGCCATAAGATCGATTCGCGAAGGGGAGAGACACCCACCATCAACACTGGGGCGATCGCGTATGGCTATGTGTGTGTATGACGACACTGTAAACTGAGTTGTGTGAGTGTGCTTTAGATTACGTAGCAAATTTATTTCGACAAATTATGATGTACGTAAATTCCAAATGGGTTATAATCAAAAGTAGAAGTAATCATATTATGTAGTTCCAGTAACATATATAATCTAGCTTAATTAAACTAATCTAAAATTCAGGATTAGCTAAAATTATTTTGAGAAGTGGGCAACATATAACTTTCTTATTGATTAAATTTTCGTAAAGCCATATTTATTTCAGTTAAAGAAGATAAAATCTAGTAGATAGGTAATAGACAACAAGCTCAAATAAAAAAAAATAACAATGAATAGTTGACATGACAACAATGTTAACACCTATTCGATAATGTTTATTTTAAAAAACTAGTCATAGTTCTATCTGAAATTTACATTATAATACATGGTTTATTCTATGATTTGTTGATGTAAATGTGAATTAACAATCAATATAAATAATATATTCGTTTAATGGAAGGATAATTATAACATTAAATAACAGTAGAATGAAAAACTGAGCATACAATTTTGAAAATATGCTATACCAGAGCACGCTTCTGATAGCAGTAGTATAAAAGAAAAGAATTTGCTAAAACTATTTAGAGTAAGAAATAATAAACAAAATGCAGAGTTTATGCATTGTAATAATATAATTTAGCTCATAGCAAGTAGTTAATAATACAACGCAGGCGATGGTTGTTTACCTATGTCCAGGTAAAGCGAGGCTTGGCTGCAAACAGTGGAAGAGGTGTGTGGTATCAAGCAGTAAATAACCTATAATATAAACTGTCATTCGTTCGACGTCGGCTTATTGGTGTTGCTTGTTGTTTACTCTGCGACCAATAAAATATGCGAAAAATTATCGCGATTATTGGAATGTGTACCTAAACACTTAAGTGGAAATATACACATTTCTTTTTTCTATTATGTCTTTAATTTTTTACCGCATATTTAATCATCCTGAGTAATATGAAAATAATGAACAAACATGCTCTTAATGCCTTATATATATATATATATATATATATATATATATATATATATATATATATATATATATATATATATATATATATATATATATATATATATATATGGTTCAGTGGTAACGTATCAGACCGTAGAAATGAGGACCCGAATTCAATTTCCATAGTTCACATACATACATACATACATATCTTCACGCTATATCCCATCAAATGGGGTAGCACGAACCCTAAAATCACTCATAAAACATTCACTCATAACATAATCAAATAATCAGCCCCCGTCAAACATTATCATTCAAATACACCACCCTCACTTCAACCACTTTCATAGATCTCTCCATATAATCCCATTTATTTATCATACACGAAATCATTCCTTACGTAAAAAAACCCTCAATCACATTCATCCAATCATTTGTCAATCTTTCACTCATTAATTATTCACTTAGCATTTATCTTCTTTCTTCGACATGCATAAAACATCTCAAATTACCCACGCTTACTCCTAACAACGAATCTAATAACGAATCTAACAACAAATCTACAAAAATTAGAAAAGATGAAAGTGATAGCCTGCAATTGCATATGAAAGAAAAGTCCACACAATGCAGTAACTGAAAATGAAACAAAAAGATGAGAAAGGAAGGGAGTGTCGCCCTGCGCTTGTTTTTGGAAGTGAATTCCACACAATTGCAGTTAAACACTCTACATGAGAACTGAAAACGAATTAAAAGATAAGAAAGGAAGGGAGTGTCGCTCTACGCTTGTTTTTGAAAGTGAATTCCACACAATTGCAGTTAAACACCCAATATTAAATCAGAAAACGAATAAAAAGATCAGAAACGAAGGGAGTGTCGTCCCTGCGCTTGTTTTTGAAAGTGAATTTCAAACAATTGCAGATAAACACTCTAATGAAATTACTAAACAACAAAACTAAAATCTAAATTCTAAATTCCTGCACTTCTTAAATAATCAAATTCATTCCGCAATTAATCTTCGCCAAACGTTCCTATCTTGACACACCACTTTAGCTTCATCCACATTCATAATTCCCTTCATACAAGCACGTTTGTTTCTAGTACTCGGAAACTTTCTTTCACGCAACAATCCTTCAATCATATTCATCCATTTGTTCATAGGTCGCCCACGCAATCGTTCACCCTCAATTTCACCAACATATACCTGTTTCACTAATCTGTCATTCGACATACGTTCTACATGCCCAAACCATCTCAACTGACTTATGCCTGCTTTTCTAACTACATTCTTCTCAATTTCACACTCATCATACACCAATGTATTCCGGACACGATCTCTTCTAGTATAACCACACACACTCCGCAAATACCTCATTTCCACAGCAGTTATACGACGTTATTTTTCATACTTTGTAACGACACAAATTAGATTTGAAAATGACGACAGTTGCCTCAAAACTATCGATAGCCATGAAATTGAAACAAAATTAAACAAATGTTTGATGTTTTATCTGTTAAAATAAATGATATAATTGATAAAGAATTTATTTTGATAGTTTTGACAGATTTAACGCCAAACATTTGTTTAATTTTGTTTCAGTTTCATAGCTATCGATAGTTTTGAGACAATTTTAGTCATTTTCAGATCAAATTTGTGCAGTTACAACCCAAGCAAATTTAATTTCTTATTTTATGCCCTAAAACTTTTATTTAAAGCTTTTTTGTTTTAAATTATTAGAGAAGCAGGAAATTAAAACAATATAATTATACATGTTAAAGTCCTATGTTCGAAAGTCGCGGTCATCACCCAGTGGTGTAATAAAAATTAAATTATAAGTTTAAAGATAATCAATTCAAGCTGAATTTTTTTAGCAGTATTCTTGTGGCCAGCTAGCGACATGTTCCCTATCGTAACGATAGAGGAATGTAAGTTTATTAAGTATGCACAGACACAAAATATTAGAAAATAAAAATGGTAAAACTGCGAAATCGGCATTTATTGAAGAAATTGTGTCAATTTATGGAAGAGATATTCGAAGATTGTCTTTCGTCTTCAATTTAAACCCAAACGACAAGTAATTTATTTCACAAATTTAAATATTTTTTTGTGTATTTGTTATGTGTATTTGTATTTATGTTATATCAAAAAAATATTTTAGATATTTATCTGAGAGTTTTTTTGCAATTCTTAAAATGTTTCAACGAGAACCGACAGCAAAATCTATCAAATTAATCTATTTCAGTGTAATTTTTTAATAATTACTCAAATAAAAAAAAAATAGGTCCACATGGAAATACAGTAAGGAGATCTTGCCGGGTTTTTGTTATTTTTAATTATGTGTATGTGGCCCAAACCACAAACTTAATTACATTATTATTGAATGAATTACTCCAGCCCGAAACCGTAAGCAATGTGGATAAAACAGGGCCGCAGCAGTAATCGAATAATGAAAAGAAATATTGCGTAGTCGGCACTCGGCTCTTGGTAGTCGCTATCATGTTTTTGCTTCGTTCCCTTTCATCAGTTCTTTGTTATTGTTTTACGTTTTCGTGCGTTCATTGCGCGATTCAGACGCTCGCATTAGACTCGCGCCCGCGAAAACTGACAGATGTTTCGGCCGCACCCCTCCCGCTGGTTCGCTGGCCCGCTCACGGCTCACACCCTCACAAACTGTACTGTTTCACAGACATTCGATAGATTATTTTATATCTACCAGGTTTCGTAAGCTTCTGGTTTTAACTACCATTTATCTGTATTTATTCATTTCAATAAATATGCTGTGCAATTTTGATAAAAGCATTTTAGAGTTTATACTGTTCCGTTTTCTCAATAAAAAATTAATTCAGCAATATTAAATTAATAAAATAATTTATTTCGAAATAATTAAATAAGTATTTATTTAAATGTATGCTGTCATTTACTACCAAAATTTTATAAAGAACATCAAAAGCTATCTAATCTAAATTCTCAGAAATAATGCAGCATATATTGATATTTTCTAAATTTAAAATGTTAATATTCATAATTTTATATAATTCACTTAAAAATTGTTGTAAAATTTTTATATTGTTTATTTATTGTATTTTGTTATTAGGTTTTAAAAAACTGTGAAGCTCTAACAAATAATAATTGCCTTTTTTTTTTAGTCTTCCTTCACTCAATATAATTAGTAATAAAGCTTCAATTAGTTCAAATAACAATATAATATTACAATAACTCTGCGAATAATTTAAAATCGTACGTAAAATAATAAACCCAATGTAATATATAATAAAATTAAAGTACCTACAATAATAAAATAAAATAATTATATCATCACGCCTTCTACCCATTATTGAGAATGGCACTCTGTCGTATCATATCTTGGTAAGTGATATATTTCGCGCGTGAAGTACGATTACCAGTCGGAAAATCACGACCCCCAAAGATGTTAGCGGAGGAGAAGCCACAAGTGTAGTTTTGTGGTGGTGAAAATTGTTTGTCGGCTGTAGGAATCGAACCTGGGTTCTCAAATCCACAGACCGACTCGGTACCACTGAGCTATCTACCCCACACAATTAATACCCTATATGAATATTTCAATTGCAAATTTTATTTAAATAAAAATTATTACTTATTTTAACTGTATAGTATTCAGTTTTGTTACATATATTTGAATATTATTTTAAAAGCTGCATAAATTATTGGTCAACAAATATTGAGGAAGAGACTCCATTTTAAAACAAAATATTCAAATACTAATGAAACAAAAAGTATGAAATCTTAAAATCATTTAAGTAACATCCCCTTAGGCTTCGGGGTTAAGCACATCATCGAGATACCGCGTGGCGTACATTGCGACATCCGCTATCACAGCATAACATCGTTGTACGCGCGGTTGCCTACACGCACTTGGTGAGGGCGGTTGAGCGTTCTCATGCTCGGCAACTCGCGATAAACAATTTACAAGTGGAACCTCGGCCCATCCCCGCTTTGGCTTTGCCATCGCACTACCCGTCTTCCGCAATATAATGGGGATATAAATAAAGTCGTGCCGCACATACTAATTTTCAGCGGTCATATTTTCAAACCGAATGGATTCTTTTCGCTTTTCGTCTTTGCGCTTTTCGGCCGTTTGTACTGCATGATTTAGCAGTGCGTTCGCTACGTCGTATGTGCGTTGAGAACACTGAGGGTTAGCAAAACGAGAGGGGAGACTTGGCTTTTAATTCGTTTTAAGTGGACAGCTTGAGAGTCGGGCATTAGCACATTTTTTACGCTCCCCTTTTATATTTCCTGAAAATTTGCGCCATTCTTAAAAAGTTTCACCCGAGCGATGTGCGAATTATATTGCGGTATAAAACTGCATTCAGAAGGTGTTACGTATAGGTGAAAATAAGGACGTTTTACGCCAACACTATCTTTCACTAACTTTGATAACTCGCTATACGGGGTATTATAAAATTCTTTTCAATTGAGATATGCATAAAGAATATTCAATTTCATTCGGTAATAACCATTAATATTATATTATATACCAAGGGAATAAAGTGCATAATCACCTGAGGGATTAAATGCACTTTAGGTCTGTGGTATACACATTATTTTTTTGTATTTCCAGCCATATACTTGTTTAAAAACGTTATATTTAATTTATAAGTTAGTAATTAATTTGAAGTTATGTTATTTGTTCGTATTATATTAATTTATAATACAGATTTAATATAAGGAATTAGACCGACCTTACCCAGTCATCGGATTTCTTACGTGTGTTCCTGTTCGTCAGTGAGGAGTAAAGTTGTAGTGCGAGAGTTCACTCAGTAGTGTTGAGTTGGTTACGGTAACGAGGTGAGTTAGTTAATCTACATTACGTATGAGAGAGAGTATGGCAATCGAGTGAAGTCCATCACGGGTTGATGTTTTTAATAGCGGATTGTAGTGGCTACAGACAGTTCTGTAGCTGCCCACGGCAGCAGCCAGGTCTATAGTGGCCATGAATTGTTCTATGGTTGCTCACGATAGCAGCGCTGACGGCTGTAGCGATCTGGCTTTTTATAAACAAATGATTTATAGTTCACTTAATAGTCGTAGTACCATATAACATAACTATATACAATGTGTCCATCCAAAACCAGAACATAGGCTTAAAACATGTGATATCAGTTTTTTGGTGCGCATTGCTTCCCAATTAATTTTATAGGAAAATACTTCAAATAAAAGTTATAAAGAATAAAATTACGGATTTTTTTAATATAAAATACATTTCATTTGTGTATTTCATCACACCGCAAAAATTAATTAAATATTTGTAATATTCGTAAAAATAAAGGCTTCCATGAAATAATTAAAATAATTGGAATATTTTTTATGTAACTTTTACCACATAGGTCCATGTAATTATCTGCAGCTCTTCTTCGTGTGAGAAATCGTTATTTTTTTTAGGATTTTTTCTTCTTTGTCCGTGATTCAATATTAAAGTCAATTATTTTTAAGAATAACCCAAATAGTTTATTAATTTTTGCGCTTTCATGAAATACACAAATGAAATGTGTTTTATATTAAAAAATCCGTAATTTTATTTTCTACAACTTTCATTTGAAGTATTTTCTTGTAAAATTAATTGGGAAACAATGCGCACCAAAAAAACTGATATCATATGTTATAAGCCAATGTTCGTGTTTTGGATGGACACACTATACACTTTTACTATTCCTCAAATATTTTTGTATGTGATAAAAACTCTGTGCAAAATTTGAAAAAGAAACTTATTGTTTGTAGAATTTTAGGTTCGTTTGTTTTTCAATGAACTCTATTGTATTTAATATGTATTTGTATTGGATCTAGGTGCACAACAGACTCCAGAACCATAATCGAAATAACAAGAATGAAGGATAAAAATATAAAATATGTATTGAATAATAGCTATTAGTGAAAAAATTAGTTAAAAATAATATTTTACATCAGAGATATAAACGTTTAAAAATATAGTAACATCCGAAAGTCCGAAAGTTTCTCATTAGCTACAAGTATTTTCGCGCGGTAAATAAGAGACATATGCGGAGCAGAACGTAACTAACTATGACATCTCAGCACTGGTTTTTCAAACTGTTCGTCGTTTGCTGGTATATACATGTTGAACACGTTGTATATTTATTACTATAATTTAATTTCGTTTTCTTGGGCTTGCAACTTCCATAAAATATAATTTTCAACATAATATGATTATTTTTCAAGAATTCAATCGCATATTATTTGCACTCCTTGAACGGAACAAGTTAAGTACCACTGAAACGAACTTTGGACGTCACAACCTCAACATAAAACTTTAAAAATTCTATATCTCTTGTAATTTAAAGAATTTTCAACCAGCGTTTTCACTGATCATTATAGTTTATCATGTAGTTTAATAACAAAAATATAATAAAAAATAAGTTCAAGAGCCCATTTTTATTGTTCATATTATCGTATTAAGTGATTTATGCCATTTTAAAACAACCGAAGTTCTTTCGAATTTTGTCTTTTAAAGCACATATATTGAATATTTTAGGTCCGAAACTGCTTTCATTACATAATCATATCTAGTCCACTAAATCTTGAATGCAAAATATTAAGTAACATCAAAGTAACTTAACCTAATAAAAGATAAATTCACTACGTCAAGAATAAATCCATCAGCGTCAGCGTTCGAACCGAAAATCCCCGAATGACAAAAGACTGCATCCGGTATTCGGACTGCCGGTCCGAGCAGCGAAGATTTCACAGCATTCTCTCGATGGCCCGTTGTCGGACATGTGATGTTTACTCAATACACTCCGGGGAGAGGGAGGCTGGCCAGCTATTGATCGGTTGAGCTTTTGAGTGCATCGAAGATAAGTACTCCTCACGAAAAGTGATATGTTTCGCATACAATTCTCAACATGTGTAGCAGGCAGCAAGTAGATGACGTGCTACAAAACATGCGTGTAGTGTATTTTCGTTTTTGAGGAGAAGGCGCTATACTAGTTTGAAGGGCTATAAAACAATTTCGATTATAATATGCATCCGCAATTTAGGTAAAGTTGTTTTAATGTACCTGAATCGCTGATTTCAAGATTTATTCTCAAATTCAAGGGATATTCATGATTGCCAATTGACCAGTAATTTGTTTCTTTCATAGCACGCTAATTTCTTTGCGATTTTAATTAAACTAATGTCAAATTAATATGTATTTTAGTCAAAAAAATTGCAATGAGAGGATACTGAACTTTATACTGGTTGGTTTTAGAAAAAAATACTGAATCGAAATAGAAAACAAAAAAAAATGGTTCCCATTTAAAATCAAAAGTTACAACCCGTTTATATATATATATATATATATATATATATATATATATATATATATATAATATGCTATACTGGTTTAAGATGTAAAATCAGTTTTTCTTTGCGTAAAAGTCCCTATATTATTTTAGGCTAAAATGCTTCAAATAAATGTTATAGGGAGCGTGCGCGAGTACAACTAGCGCTACGCAACGGCAGTTTTGTAAGTAACGGCGGGAGGCCGCGAATCAACTGTATGATGTGTTCGCGAAAGTAAAGTATTTATTATGGCAACCACAGTTAATAGAAAAAGAAATAGCAATTATTGCGTTGTTGGGTGAAGTAATACCTATGGTAATTCAGCAAGCAGTATTAGTTTTTACAAATTTCCACCAAATAATAATGTAGAAAACATTCGACGTCAACAATGGATTCCTACTGTAAAACGCCAAAAGTAAGTAACTGTTTTCAATTTTATTACAAAATTTTAGTAGTAGTAGATATATTAAAAATTATACTCGTAGTATATTACATACCAAGATGGAAAGAGTTTCATTACAGCCGAAGTATAGCTATAACCCGAGGCGTAATGAAACTTTCCACCGAGGTTTGTATAGTATTTTATTCATAATCAGAAATTAATCATCGAAAATTAATATATTAAAAATAACACTAATTTGTTTATTTCGACAAAATATTTCTATTTATTTTTTTAGTAGATGATGAATATGATATTTGTTTCTGAAACAAATTTCAGAGTGTCATTTTTCAACAAATATTTTCTTGTCATCTTTTTATTAATCAGTAAAAAATCAAAACAGACCAATCATGACTCTGAAAATGAAAATTTATTTGTTATTTTCTAATTATTTATAATCAAAATAAAATTGAATATTTTTGACAGTGACAGTTTTATTTCGTAATTTAAATCAAAGATGCAATGTTTTCTCAGATCGGAAAGTTGCTACTTTCCGGTCGGTTGGAAAGTAAAAGTCAACAATAGCTAACTTCCCAACTTTTCAAAAATCAAAACATGACAAATTACTAACTGGTTGTAAATAAAATAATATATCTACTTCTTCATAATGCATTAATTTACTTTTATTTTATATTTTTATTTATGCATTTTTTACTTAGATGGTATACCGTGGATTTCAACAAAACATTCACTAATTTGTAGCAAACATTTTTTGGATGAAAAAAGCTCAGCATCCAAATTGTCCTGCTTACAATCCAACAATATGAAGGAAATATAGCAAATGATACACGATTTCAAAAAAATAAGAGGAAGCACGAGTTACAAAATTTTCAATGGCAAAGAAGTGCAAATAATTTACCGGTGTTAATACGAATGTATACAATGATGATGTGTGCGATAAAAAAGAAATTGCTTGTCAAACCGATCACATAAATGATCAAATATTTTCAAATGAAATTATTGGAAAAAATTTTATCTGCACTTATATGAAGGAAAATTCTTCTAATATTGAATGTGTATTTCAGATATCAATTATACGAAAAGAACATACACCATAATAAATGATAAAAAAAATTGACCCAATTTTAATTATCATTATTTATATACATAACCAAAGCTGCGATATGTTTGCATACTGCTTCAGCATCTGCGGGGCAATTACACGTGGCATTATTTACTACTCTTCCTTGATTCAACTAAAAAAAAGCATTAGAATAATATTTTGCTAAATGAAAATTATTTCATAATTATTCGTTAATATTTGTGGCGAGAAAATAATATAATAATGTTTATTTATGTTTTGTCTGATTACATTTGATGTTATAAATGTTTTATACGGATTAAGAGTTTCAATTACGGTCAGAACATCACCGCTTTCAAAAGGGTTTTTATCTTTTTTAAACTCGGTTCCGGTAATTTATCATAAAAAAAATATTCCAAAATCAACATTTAATTATTTTATAGTCTATTTCTCTTCTCGTTCACATAGAATAATTAGAAATCACTTCTCGAAAACTATTTTTCAATACAGTTGTAATGCTATCCGCGCGGCACGTCTCCCGTCGCTTAGTCGTGTTGTTGCCGCTAGAGCCGAATTTGGTGCTAGCGCTCTTTTCGCGCACGGTCTCTATAGAGAACTGAATTTTGCATTTAAGTTTATTAACAGATTTTATTTATGACATTTTATAACCGAGAAAATTAAAGTTAAATTTTATTGAAAATTTATTATATTATTATTTTCTACAACTGTGATTAATAAACTTTTTTTGACAGTTAAGATGTCATACAATTGTTTGTAATTCTGTTTGAGTTTCATGGCAATAGCTATAAATAATAAATTTAAAAAAAAAATTAATCTTGATTTTCTCGGTTATCAATTGTCAAAAATAAAATCTGTTAACATAATTAAATTCTTTATAACATTTATTTGAAGTAGATTTACTTAAATAATATGGTTGACTTTTACGCAAGGAAAAACTGATCTTACATGTTATACGCTTATGGCCCGTTTTTTATTTAACAGCCTCTAAAAATAAATAAATATATCATCACGTCTTTTATCCATTACTGGGTGTGATATATTTATACGCATCAGCCGACCCCAAATATACAAATTAGTTTGTTGAGAGCTTTGGAAAAGCTGTTTGATTGTTTAAACTGTTGTGTATTGAATAAATAATAAGGAAAAACCCCATGAAGGCATCATAAGTCACGAATGTCACATTACAAACTACATCACGCCATTCGTCATCTATCATCTACTCCAAACCCACTGCACTTATACATGAACACTGTACTGTACATACACTATAAACTGCGTCGCCGAAATTGCAAAGCACGAATTAGGAATGAAGTTGTTCAGCTGACAAGCACAGGGCGAAACGACGCCCAAATTAGCAAAGCGCGTCGCTTGTTCGTTGCTCAGTTAGTCTGTTAAGTTTTTGTTCTTGCCGTGTTAACGAAGTAAAGAAACAATTAGATAAACTTGTGGTTGACATTTACAGCGATCTGTTTAGAGATGAGTTTTAAGTGAATTAACTCGCACTGTTACCAAAACAAGAATTTCTGCTCCGTGTTTATTTATTTACGAAACCTCTGGAATTTCACATTTATCACTGATTTTAGAAAGAATGGATTTGTTGTACATATTTTTATTTAATCTGAATATATTCCTAATAAAAATAATAAATGAGATACATATGATCATATCTTCCTCAATACTTAGGATGGTGGTTCTACTAATACAAGATTTCACCAGAACATTAAATAACATATAATATGTCATCTAGTGCAGTTACTAGTCTTAAAATATAATCACACGGAAATTAGAAACATTGAATACGAACTTTACGAAAGTAATTTTTAAAACAATAAAACCTTTAAGTTTAGTTGTACACTAATTTTCATTCACGGTATGTAATATTTTAATTTAACTATTATTGTATTTTTAATTCCAGTTAATTCAAACAAAAAACATGTACACCTAACATATTTTTTATTTGAATTCTGTATTTTTCATTAAGTGTGTGGCAAATTTATAGAATAATTTAAAGCTATATGTAGCTATTAATATAACCCAAACCATATTTATTTCTTACGTATTATTTAATAGCGAACTATTTTGAAGGTTACATTATTAGTTAAAATGCTTTTAATCTATGAAAACATAGTCAAATAATCAAAAGCGTTGTTTGCAATTCTATTAGCATATAAGGAAAAGTCATAAACTTACATTTTATCACATTTCGTTTATGAATTCATGAGAACAATTTTTAAAACCACAGTTACAATTTCACTCGCATGAAACAAGCACATATGAACGCATATATGACATAATGCTACACATATGACGTGTCATACGCTTTTATCTTATTTATGGCGCTGTTTATTTAATGAATTATTCATAGTTTATTTATTTATTTATATGTTTGTTTGTTTATGTTGTTTATTCAATACTTCTGGAACACAGTTGAATGCTGATAAAACACTGTTTATATTCTGACGCAATCATTTTCATCAGATGAGAATTATTTTTAAGAGACATTATTATTATTTCCAGCGACGTATCACAGATTTTTTCAATTTAAACAGAGAATAGTTTATTTTAAGATATTTCACAAACATACTAACATACATAAATTTCACAATTATAAATAAATAAAATTAAGTGCCTATCTTTTGTATTATATGCGAACGATTTGACCCAATCAATTTTAAATTTAGATTTTAGTTCACTAATTTGAAGCTTGATGACGGTGACAGAGACAAGCTGTCTCTAAAACAATCGATTAATTAATTAATAGGTATACTATACTTAATACTAAACATAATAATCAAATATTTATTATGGACTGATAATACTGAACAAAAATAATTTTTCAAAATAAATTTAAAATTATATAATTTTTTTGCTAGTTTTATCATTTATATATATTTCTGCGATATTTAAAATAAACAATATTTTTAAAACGCAAAATAAATACTTGGCATGAAAATGTAGTGTTTACTTTTTTGTTTGTATTTTTATTTTATTAAATATATATTTTATAAAATATAAGCGACTATTTTAACTGGCTATACTAAATTTAAGTTAAAAATGTAGATAATTGAGTTTTATATTTCATGATGTTTATTTTTGTGAAGGGTTGATCGCGATGATTTATTTGTAGTCGTATGCTGTATAATGCCTATGTCACATCTCTATGATTCTCTACAGGGGCGCTCTTAGGTAGGTAATTGGCTGCACTTGTGCAACAGAAAAATAGCCGCCCTCTGACTACAATAATAAAATAATTATAATAATAGTAGGTAAATACCTATTGTTAATGTTTAATTTTTAAGGTTAATAAAAGCTAAATTAAAGATTAGATATATTATTTATATTAATCTAAATTCAAAACACAATTACATTGTAAAGAATTACGGCAAGAGTTCCGCAGCAGCGTTTTAATTAAAACTTAAAACATTTCCCAAATAAAAATGAGTGATATCATTTGTAAATAAGAAATAAATTTTGATAAATCAAAATGTCACGAACGTAATAAATTAAAATAAAATCGGACAAAATACAAAATTAAAAATATTTTTTTAAACTATCATGATTAAGTTATTGTTTCAGTAATATCTATCCCATCAAACCGTAACCATCTCAAATTGCATTGGTTGACAAGGTATCAAACGTGCACAACTTGAAATTAGTTAGTTTTGTTAAATACAGAAATAAAGGGTATGTTACAATAAAAAGCCCAAACAAATTTTAATAAAACAAAATTGGCGTGTCCATTTTTTACAGAACATTTAGAATAAAATGTATGTAATAGTGACGCCGAGTCCTCTTATCTAACGTATTATTACCTAAAATTAGTGGACTGATTAAGTTCGAAATATGAAGAAAAGATTTGTTAATTGTAAATGGACACGCCAATTTTGTTTTATTAAAATATGTTTGGGCTTTTTATTGTATCATACCCTTTATTTCTGTATTTAACAAAACTAACTAATTTCAAGTTGTGCACGTTTGATACCTTGTCAACCAATGCAATTTGAGATGGTTACGGTTTGATGGGATAGATATTACTGAAACAATAACTTAATCATGATAGTTTAAAAAAATATTTTTAATTTTGTATTCTGTCCGATTTTATTTTAATTTATTACGTTTGTGACATTTTGATTTATCAAAATTTATTTCTTGCTTACAAATGATATCACTCATTTTTATTTGGGAAATGTTTTAAGTTTTAATTAAAACGCTGCTGCGGAACTCTTGCAGTAATTCTTAACAATGTAATTGTGTTTTGAATTTAGATATCATTTATTTTTGTTGATACAAAAAATATTTATAGTGTAGTGTAGTCGAATATTACTAAGTAAACATTTTTGGAATTTCTCGGCCAACTTTTTTTGGCAATTGTAAAATCATTTGCTTCTATCCAAGATTTATTAATTAAATTAAAATTAAATTTCAAGTTTTGTCATATGAATGACTTTGAAGTACAGTGACAATGATAGATTTTTTTTTAATAAGCTGAAAGGATAATGATTTATTGTAATAGTGGATTACTAGGCTTTTCAATATATGTTACGAGTAAATCTTTATTTAAACGACGACGTTTCGACACTGATTAGTGTCATTATCAAGTCTTGTTATAAGTTTAAATTTACATGATAATATAATATTTTCCAACCGTAAGGTTGAAGTACAAATTTTTTTATTTCAATTTGTTGAACAGTATCATGTATTATCCGTAGAGTTGCAGAAGCTGTCGCTAAGTTAGCGCCGGAATACATACTACTTCCATCAACTCCCGATCAAATAAAAGACACTCAAAATTCTTTCTATGGCATTGCTTCATTTCCCAGAGTTGTAGGCGTAATAGGTTTGTTACATACAAAATCCACAGACCAATTCGATACCACTGAGCCACGAATCCCATTAATATATATGTAAGTAACGATTATTTTATTTTCACCTGGTAGAAATAAAGCTGAAATATATCGTAATAGGAAAGGCTATTTTTCTATTAACGTGCAGGCAGTAGGCAACGTTAATTACGAAATAACTAATTCAGTAGCACGTTGGCCAGGCTCAACATACAATTCCACAATTTTTAATGACAGTATATTAAGAAATTTTGAAAATAAGATGTATCCAAATTCAATATTGTTAGGTAGTTTTATTTGCTTTATTAATAATAAAATTTCAAATTTTAGGTGACAGTGAGAATGCGCGAAATTATTTGTTTACGCCATTATTAAATCCTGTATCTGATGCACAGTAGCTTTATAATCAATCCTTAATCCGAACACGAGCCAGAATAAAAAATTTGTTTGGAATCTGTAAACGACGATTTCCAATACTTGCTTACGGTTGTCGTTTAAAACTAGAGACAGTATTAATAATTATAGTTGCCACTGCAGTTTTGCTTAACGTAGCAAGAAAAAGTATGGAAGAAAATCCACCAGTTGAGCAGACGATCATATTTTGCAATTATTGACAAATGATGGGCAAATACCAATTACACCAAATGCACAAGATTATCGAGGAACAGGATTTGAATTCCGAAGGAACATAATTGATAACTTTTTTGCAAATCTAATATAATTATATTTGTAACTATTATACAGTTATAAAATAAAACATGTTTTCTGAAAATGGAATAAGAAAAAAAAAGTATTAAATCTATTCTAAGCCTAATTGTTTTTTTCTTAACTTAATATCGAACAATAATATTTCTTTTTTAACTAGTACTCTTCTTCCTCACGTTTACTTCGATTTTTATAGTCTTCGTCTCTTTTTCATTTTATAATTATTTCCTCATTTTGTGTTTTGTAAAATGCTAATTTTTCTTCTGCAATTTTACGATACAAATCTGTAAGTTCTCTTTTTTCTGTTGTCATTGTTGGGCATTTCTATTTTGTGCATTCTTTAATATTTTCTGAAGCATCTGTAGGAATTCTTTAATCTAATTTTTTACTTCTTCTGGTTTTGAAGATGAGTTGCGGTGTTTTTTTTTCAGGTTAAACTAGGGGTGTTTAATATAGTTGTCGCATGTGATGATAAAGGTGTGCTATTTTCAAGTAGACTTTCATGTACTTGTATAATAACATCTTGTTGTTGCAGAATGTTGCTACTTGTTTCTTGCATCATATTTCCAGTCAAAGTATTATTATGTGGTTCTTCATTATTTATATGATGGTCTATATAATTCGCAGCATTGTCATAATCAAATTTATAGTGCAATCAATAACCGATTTTTTCATTCAACAAGGATAATGTTAAAGCAAATTCTGGGTCCAAAACTTTCACTGTGCTTTCTAGAGGACCAGATCCTGTTTTCTTCATCTGCAGCATCCTTTTTAGTTTTTTAAAATATTATTAAAATAAGTTTTTAGTTGATCTGCAGATCGATATACACCTTAAAACAAATCGATATTTTCAAATAGTGTGGTATTAATGAAAAATTGTTATATTAACCAGTAGGAGATATTGCATTGAAATTTTTCTTAATATTTTCCCACGCTGTCTCTTTATATATTTCCATGTGGTATGATCAGTTTTTTTTATTTAAAATTATGGATTTGTATGATTCAATAATGTTTAATAATGTCATTTTTTCATCATTGATATAATTTGGTTGGCTTGATCTTTTTTTAGCCATCTATAAAAATATCTAAATTAATAAAACATACATTTTACATTACAGTTATTTTTGACTTACCATTTACAAAATATTTCTAATATATAACTTAAATAACATAACAAGAAAATATGATGAAACTTACGATTCTGACAGCTATTATGTAAATAACCTACAAGTAAAATCCGCGACTGACAGTGAAAATCACTAGATTCTATTAAATGTCACTAGAATTCATATGAATTTTTTTTAGTCATAAAATAATGAGTTCTAATATCCTAGAATTAACTAATAATGACCTAAAATTAATCTGTGCAACGAAAATAAAATTTAAGCAGTAGTTACGCTAAACTCACTGTTAACAAACAATTACTTCTAATTCAAACTCGTGACAATTAAATGGCCCGTCAGGTGCTGCCCTCCGCGGCGATTTTTGGTAACGGACAAAATCTGAAGACAAGCGAATTTGACAAAAACGGTTCCGCGCCCACGAAAATCATTGAAAAAACAAATAAAAACAACCGGACTCGCATCGTGACCTGGCTCATATGTTATGTGTATATCAAAACGAATTGAAAATACGGAGAACACACTTGAAAACCGAACGCAAGTAATACTTTCGGTTTGACGATTCAGGTTAGGTCTAATGTTAACTGTTAATAAGTAGTTCGGTCAGACAGATATTTTGACTCTTGCCGTCGTCGTGTCGACCGAACGACTTGATAAAGCACATACTATATTATACAGGTTGTTCAATTTAAGTGTAGGTACTATTTAGTGATAGGTAGCCGGAAACTTCCGGCAGAGAACTTTTTTCGTTCCCGGGAATTTCTCCGGTTCTCTTTTCGGGAAGAGTGGAAATTCTCGGAAATAAACGAAGAAATTCTCGGAAACAAAAGGGGAAATATTCTCGCAACTCCCACTCGCGCAGGCGCCACTGCAACGGACATTTTTTGACTTGAATCGAGGTAATGTTTTACGACGTTACATTTTACCATGAACTAATAGCTACTACTATGCAGTGTTATTTATGTTTTGTTTGGTAAAATTGCTCCGTTGAAATTGCTTATATATTAATTTTTAATAATGAGTGACAAGAAAAATTAAAAAATTATATTAAATCCATTTCCATCTTGTACATTGTTAAAAGTGTAGTAAGAATGACAAAACATCTACAAAGACAAAACAATAATATAGTTAATTATTTTGTATGTTTATTTTTATTTCTTAACCAATAACTAACAATATTTCTGAATTTATTGTTGAAAAAACTAAAATAAAATATTTTTTTTTCCTAAAATATTTTCTTTATAAATTTTCTCAGGAGATTCCCCGGTAAATTCCCAAGAAAATTTTGCGGACATAATACTGGGAAATTTTCCGAATTTTTCGTTGCGGGGAATTAACCTATCACTAGTGCCACCATTGCTATATCGAATAACGGTATTATTTAAATATCGATATTATCGAAATATAGATATTATCGATATTATCGAAATATCGACATTATCGAATTATCTATATTATCGATATCATCGATATATTCGATATTATCAATATTATCGATATTATCGATATTATTGATACTACCGATAATATCGATATAATCGATATTATTGATACTATCAATATTATCGATATTATTGATATATTTATATCTTCGCAAGTGAATATCATTATTACACCGAAAATAATAGTAAAATGTTGAGTAAAAAAAAATAAAATAGAGCGGAAAATAACCGTCTTTCCATTTACAAATAAATGTGTAATGTAATATTCAGTATTTTATTTTTTTATTCGGAGATACAAAAAGTACTAGGGTATTATATTATTATTACAAAACAATAGGGCGTCAAATAATAAGTCATTTATCGCATATGAAAAAATAATATATTTAAAAAAAGATGAAAACAAATTACATAAATATAATTTAAAGTTATATTCTACAAGACAAACTTGTATGTAAAGTTCAATGTATTTATTAAAATGATGTTGAAATTGGAACATATTGAATATTTTGCACTAAAAAGATTAGTTGTTCATGTTCACCCGTCAAGGAACATCTCGTCAGTTACGACTTTACCTCCTCTACTAAACACTCGTTCTGAAGGAACACTAGTTGCCAGAATACATAAATATTTACATATTTAGTATAATATTTTCTTATTTTAAAATTACGTCATGTATGTCTAGAGGGCTGGGCGATTTTGAATATTTAATATTGAATACCAATATAATTTTTTATCGAAATATCGATATTATCGTAATATCTTTATTATCGATATTATCGATATATAGGTATTTTCAAATGTGAATATCGTTATTCGATAATATCGATATTATCGATAATATCGATATATCGATATTTAGTCCCAGTGCTAATCTCAAGAACTGTAAGAAGTACATGGTTGGTTAAGTTGGCAAAGAAATAGGTACCATTTTGTATGTCTATTACAAAATTATTGACAAAAATATTTTCGTGGTTCTCAACATTCTTATTTTAAATGGGAACCAATTTTTTTGTTTGCTTATTCGATTCAGCATTTTTTTTCTGAATTCAACGACTTCAAACTTCAGTACCCTCACATAATTTTTTTTGACAAAAATTCATATTAAATTGACTTTAATTTAATTCAAATCGCTTAGAAATATCAGCGTGCTATGAAAGAAACAAATAAACATATCATAATATTTTGTTTGTTTGTTTCATTATTAAATGTCAATACGATTATTTTGTGAAAAAATTAATAAATACATTTTATTAGTCATTTGTTTAATGTAAATTTAATTTGCATTTTTGTTGAGAGGGTATTGAAATTTGTGATCGTTGGATTCGGAAAAAAAAAACTGAATCGAATAAGAAACTAATAAAATCGGTTCCCGTTTAAAATAAGAAAGGCGCTCCCTGTATTATGAGAATCATTGGTTGAAAAAAATTGTTATTATTAGTTTTTTTAACATACTTACAAAATGATATTTTTTTGCTATAACCAACTTTGTACCTCTTAAATTTCCGGGATAGCAATGATGACACACTTAAATTGAACACACTGTATATTATTTATATTAATAAAGTACAACACATTCAAATTATCACTAAATAAAATATACTTCATAATTTAATAGTAATGTTTAACATAAATAAAATCTGAATAAAATAAATATATTTTTATATACATACAACAAATTATAATTACATAATAGTTATAGTAATAATAAATTAGTTACATAATCTAAAAAGTGATAATATTTATAAAATTATATATACTACCCTTTTTATATTTCACAAAGTAGGTAGGTAAAATTGTCAGTTAACCTCTATATGAAATCAAAATGAGCTAGAGAAATTAAATATTTTTTACTTTACACAGTAGTATACCTAGTATACAACCGTATATAACTAAGAAAAGAAATCACACTATATGAACATTTGGCTTTAAATTTTAATAGAATTTCTTTTCATGATCTTGAAGAGTTCAAATTTAGGGCGTTCTTGTTATTATAACTTATTTATTTATAACGGTCGCCATTTAGATTTGGCCGTCTTTGTTCGAGGCACAACTCGCACACCTAATCAGTACATAAAATTTAGATTTTACAATTATAATTAGAAAAGAACTCATGTGGCACGATATCATTTATTTGGCAAATATGATTTTATGAAATTCTTATATTACCTTACATTTTGGAAGTAGTAATATTTTTAATTATATATATATATATATATATATAAATATATCACCACGCCTTCTACCCATTACTGGGTGTGGCACTCTGCCAAAGCAGATCTTGGTAAGTAATATATTTTGCGCGTGAAGTGCGGTTACCAGCCATCAAATCACGGCCTCCAAATATGTTAGTGGTGGGGGAATCGAACCAGGGTTCTCAGGATCCACAGGCCGACTTGATACCACTGTGCTGTGCTACCCCATTAGATATATATATATATATATATATATATATATATATATATATATATATATATATATATATATATATATATATATATATAATAATAATAATAATAATAATAATAATTATTATTATTATTAAAGCAAAATTCTATATCAATATAAAACAAGTAAATGTACAGGAATACACTTCATTACTACTATTATGAATTGTTATCCATGTTTAAATTATAATGTACAATAAACGTAATTTGAAATTGTATTTTTTCGCATGCAGGTGAATACAAAAAGGGCTTAAAAGACGTGACATTAAGCGTGGTCTGTATGCACAATGTAGAAAGCGGGAAAGATAAAGAAAGGCCATAGAAGTTGAGGGCAAATAACGAAATAACTTCCCAAGTAAATAAATTATGAAATCGGACGAGGAACGTGTAACGAGACAAGCGCAGCGCGGCACCGAGGTGATCAAGCGATTTACCTCGCGCTCTTCGGCATTCTTGACACGTACATCGAGAAAATTAACGAGATAAATACTTTTCGAGATGCTTTTGAGACGGTGGTGGCGAAGATGCAGATAGTAGCGGTGCCTGGTGGCTATTGTTCGACCCAAGGTACACTAATTTCTATGCGAACTTCGTCGCTGGCTCGAGCACCAGAGCACTGGAGAAAAGAGACGAGACCAGGACGAGGCTACCCCGCCACCCTGTCAAACGTAGGAAATAAATCAGCCCTTAATATGATGTTCTCTGCTTAATGGCCTTTATTTACAAACAACATGTATTTAAAATTTTTGGGAGTAATTAAGAACACTGTCAATAATTTCAACTCATTACTTTGCACTTTGCTGTAACAGACCTCGGTAAAATATATATTAATGTGCGTGAAATGCAGTTACCAGCCGCCAAATCACGGCCACCAAAGATGCTAGTGGCGGAGAAACTTCAGAATACTATGGCGTAAATCGATTTGTAGGATGTAGGAATCAATTTTAATCCGACGCATTGACACTGAGCTATAAATTTGTACTGAATATTCTTTGTTTCTTGGCAGCAAGAAAAATGTAAAGAAAATATTTAGTTTACAAAAATAAAGAACACTAATAATTTGTGCGAGATCTGTGGAATTAATCAATGTCGTATCCTTATGTACATTGAAACATACTATACAAACTGAAACTATGTAAATTTGTATCAGATTATTAATTACTAAAACGGAATACGTGTTTACAAAACAGATCCTGATTGTTATGTCTGGGTCGTGACGCCAAGGGGCGAGAGACCGTAGCTCGCTGCGCGGGGGCGCGACGAAGGGCTACGTAGGAAGCAGTCGTGAAAATGAAATTATAAACAACACAGGAAATTGTCGATATCGTTTTCCACTTCCGCTCGCGCGCATTTTCTTCTACAACTTTTCACTTGATTTGTTGCGATATATTTGTTGATCACGCTCGAGGCTCGACCATTATTTTAAACATTAAACATTATTTGTGTTTCCAAAAGATATAAGACATATGGGATCATGATTTTTATCTAAATATTTATATTTATATATTATTTTATATGTGAAGCATATGTTTTCTGTTTTTAAAATACCTACAGCAAAGTTTTTGGAATTATAAATATTTTTAATTTGAGTTTAAATTGAAGTTGTTTATTGTGATATTTAGTTACAATAAATTGCGGAAATGTATAATATCTATTATAAAGTTATGGAGTACGTGGTTCAGCCAACAAACACATTAAAAATTATCCCTGTGACTTCACTTCCACTAACATTTTTGGGGGTCGTGATTTGACGGATGGTAATCAGACTTCACACGCATAAATATATCACTTATCGAGATCTGCTACGGCAGGGTACCACACCCAGCAATGGGTCCGGTTATTTTAAGTTTAGTATTTAGTACGTTAAATGAAATGAAACAAATTGAAACCACAATTTACGTCATAATATATTATTAATAATCTGTTTATTTTTAATATCAATAAATCAGAAAGAACCTTGATTTTGAATTTATGGTTAAATATAAAATGTTAATTATTGTAAAGACGTAAAACAAAGATTAAAAATACACGTATTCCATAGATATATGTTATTCGACGATTTTTATGAATAATTATTTGATTTGTTTTTATGTACCTAAATTTTGTAAAAAAAACAGCAGATAAGACATAATTTGTTATAAAAAAAAGTAGTCAAGTAATTTCATAAAAAAGTATTGTAAACAGCTGTCAATAAAAATAAATAACGACAGATGTAATTGTAATTAAACGAAGGATTAATTATTATACTTGTTTACTGCACTCAATCTTTGCATTATTGAATTTTAACAAATTTACGGTGTACCTTCTGTACTGTATTATATAGGTACAGATATTTCTAATTTTTTTTAAATTATAGCAATGTAACATTAAAATATCTAGTTATAACAATAAAATACAAATATTATGTTATTAAGATTAAATTATGATTAGGACGTATGACACTATTTGTGTAAATACGAGGCATTTCGCAAAAAATCTAACTAAATGAATCCCACTCAAGCTAAAAATAAATGAACTACCACTCGCGGATGTTGTACAGTGTAGCATAAATAATTAAATAAATGAAATCAACATTAGACATTTATTTTGTAAATTAAATTAGTTATTATGTCATATAAGAAATTGATTTCATAAGTTTAATCTTAAAATAAAATAAATATATCATCACGCTTTCTACCCCTTACTGGGTGTGGCACTCTGCCGAAGCAGATCTCGGTAAGTGATATATATTGCGCGAGAAGTGCGGTTACCAGTCGTCAAATCACGGCCCTCAAAGGTGTTAGTGGTGGAGGAGCCACAGGGGTAGCTTTTGAAATTATGACAATTGTTTGTCGTCTGTGGGAATCGAACCAGGGTTCTCAGGATCCACAGGCCGACTTCATACCACTGAGCTAGCCACCCCATAAGTTTAATCTTAATAAGATAAAATTTGACTGTTATACCTACGATACATATTTTGCGCTATTGCAATTATAAAAATAAGAATATCTCAGAAATACACCATTTGTGGTCATTTGCTCAATTGAACTTTTTCTTTTATTTTTAAATGTGTAATTCATGGTATAAGTTTAGTGGTCTAAAACTGGGACAGTCTGTATACAATATATTTACACGTGATAAACTGATATTTTATAATTATTTACTTCATTCAGGAGTTATAAAATTGATGTAAATGGTTTATTGCCACTGAATCTATTTGTGTAAATGAGAAAATGTTGAATCTCTAAACTACTAAGAATTTTTTACGGAATTTATATCATATACCGTGTAACCCCAAATAAATAGAGACATAGGCGCATAATATGAGAAAACAGTTTTGTGAAAATCATAAGTGTCTTAGGAAATTAAGGTACCAAAATACAATTAGCAATACTAGACCTGTTCACACACTTTATTTAGTACATATTACTTCATTTTAATGCCATCAATAAAACAGTAGTTTGGATAATCGAGCCATAGAAGCACTCAATGTCAGATTTATTATAAATATTTTTTTTAAAATAGGTATTTTTATCGTGAAATTATTTAAAATATGTCGATAAAAACGCCTATTAATTTGTAATATTTGTAGCAAAGAGACGGTTGTCACAAAAAATCATAGGTAGTAGTATATTTTAAATAATTTCTGTAATTTGTGTCATTAAAATAAATGAATTTCTAGAAATAAGGTTTGTAGATATTATCATACTCGTTTGCAATTGGAAAAATAAAAGAAGTCTTAAAATCAACCTTTCATTTATTTTCCCAATTTCAACTCCTATCAACCAAATTTGAGAAACATTTGATCTTGTCATATGCAATTTGTTACCATATTGGTTCCTTACACACTTTTAATTTGAATAGCGGAGTATAATATTAACGAATATAGTACGGATCCCAAGAAAATTATAGATATGTCACTGGATATGACGTATTATAAACTTGTAGTTGCAATGTACAAATAATGCCACAGCCAGTAATTTGTGGAAGAAGAATAAATAATTGTTTCACTTCTCTCATTAATGATATTAGTTAAACTCAATATTTAGATCGTAATCTAACTGGGGGTGGGTAAACAACATGTTCATGGTAAATTTGTGTGGGCGGAGATGTATAAATGCGGACTCGAACTCATACAATATAAATTCTCCGAAACGCCAACAAAGACGCAAGAGGTAAGAGGATAAGGCCAGTTAGTGCAGATAGCGAATAGGCGTGTTTAGGACACCGTCACCCTATAATGCATTGCAATATAAGTGTATTATGGATAGCGACCCAACCGTCCCACAGGCCTGGGTCTATGTCCGAATCGAATTAATTCTGTGCTTCTGTGATTCATTTGGACTATATGCCGCCAAATATTTATATTATACAATGAGTACTGCGCCAATCATGCATTCACAGATTTGTAAAACAACAATTATCAACCTAGAAAATAATATAAAAGCACTTAACGAATAAGCGAATAGATAGTAAATATGTATACAGTATTTTATTACTACTATATACAATATATATATATATAAACATTTAATAATTTTACTACGTATTTCAATAATGACCCCTGTTGTTCCTATGATATTATATATTAAAAATGGAATTGTGTATCTCATGACAAAAAATGCGAACGTCTACAAATTACAGAAGTTGAATTTTCATGAATTGTGCTGCTATCAGCGGAATGTTTACGCTGGAATATTTATTAAAATAAAAGTGAACTGGGATAAATCCAGAATATACAGGATGATTCATAACGTACGGAAAAGATTAAAAGTGTAGCTAGGGGCCCGAAATAATGTCTTTTCCTTAATAACTTTTGACAAAAACTCAACACCCAAAAAGGCAAAGCAAATTAAAGTTGAATCAATTAATATGCAATTGTTACAAACTGTAGTAGTTAATTACGTTTTAAATAAAAATTGGGAATACTTGAGAGTTCGCTTTTTTCTTTTATTGCTCAAAAATTACTACCCACATGGTTGAGAGCCACTTAACAACAAAAACACAACTATAAAACAAAGCTGTTGAAATTTATTTTAATGTCAATTCATTTAAATATCAAAGTGAAATGTTAAGTGCAAAATGGTTAATACTTGGAGTAACGAGGAATACAGAGCAAGGGCGGATGCACGGAGGGGGCCATGGGGGCCAATTACAAAATTGTTTGTCAGTATTATATGTTGAAAATGTTCTAGATCCGTCCCTTGATACATAACCATAATTATGGTTTAAGAAACTGCTGAAGAAAAAGCAGCAAGGCATATGTATTTCGAAAGATTTCTAAATTGACAAATTAAACTAACACCAAATTATCAAATCTTGTCAGAAATATGTTTCTATGGAAACGGGACCATTCTTCCCTATTATTTTCAGCGGTATTCAATAAGTGGGTGTTAATTTGTAAGAACTTTATTTTGATGTAACTTTTTGGGTATTGAGTTTTTGTCAAAAGATATTATTTTCGGTCCCCCTGGCTGCATTTTTTTTTGTACGTTATGAATCAGCTAGCGCATGCCAACATCCTAACGCGCTGGGTTATTAATTTCATAGAATTTGGTCTAATACGACGTAGCACGGAGACAAATTTCGGTTATGGTACAGTTTTTGTGAAACACCTTTTTATTACTTTGTATACTTTAGTTCCACTAACTAAACTAACAATAAACATTTCTTTGACTGATTTAAATGAGACCAAGTAATGATTATATATGACAAATAAATCAATATAAAAACGAATTGAACAGATTTTCATAGGTTAAGTGTCAAGCTGCCAAGCAGGAGCAAAACTGTCTAACGCTTTTATTTACGTATATTTGTCTTCGTATTCAAAAAATCAATTCATTATCATAAATCACTTAAAATTAGTTCGATTAATCGTAAGTCCAGCACAGGTGTCGCGCCTGCACATATAGCGCGAGGCTGTCGACCTCACGGCACCTTCTCAATTAATCCCGTCATTTTTCTATCCAACAACCGAATAAGTTGTAATGTTTTTAAAAAATTTCATGTCATATTAGGATTACTTCGATTTTAAACCAAACAATCAAATATTTCATTCAATAAGTTTTAGATAAATTTAATTTAGAAACGTTCTGTCATATTAGTTTTAAGTCAAAGATTTATAAATATTATTTCATATTTGTTCTTAGTTATCTCTCAAAAAAGCAACACCAGTGGCATTTCGTGAAAAATGTACTTGAAAAAACTGTATTGTATTATTTACGCACCTTATTTTTTATATCAGTTCAATTCTACAAATCTTTTTCAAAGCAAATTTATTATTAACTTTATTAATAAAAACTCAAGTGTTTTTCAACAGTTAGCACTGAGAACGCATTTAAACGTTCTTCGGATCTATCAGACTTATTCTGTCCTCGCAGTGCTAATTCGAGCACACCACAAATTTGAAACAATTTAAAATTTGTAATAGACATATCTGTTTTTGGTAACATTTTTATTATATTTTTTTAAATATTTATCCAGTATGTGGAATTCAACTGCTCCTGAATATTCACCGTGTCCAACACTAGCAATTACATTTGATTAAATAAATGTTTAGAATTTTCATGTTATTTGATTTTTTTGTTTTATTTATAAAAATATCATACTTCGGTCTACCTTGTCTACTAGTTAAAAATAAGTTTTCTTTTCTGAAGTTTTTCGCTACACAATTGTGGTTTTGGTTATTGCTAATAGGCCTTATCTAGATTTAGATTTAGACAGACATTTTCAAAATAATAAAATTGGTTAATGAACACTGCTTTTAAAATACTAATTAGTGCTTAGTTACCTTAAAAAGTTTAAATGAAATACCTACGTTCTATAATAAAATTCCTGTGCACCTCCAAGAGCGAAAAAATGCTGGTAGTACGAAATGAAAGTTGTTTTACAAGCAGTAATACTAAGAAAAACTCTCCTCATAATGGGTAATGAATTTTATTTAGCATTTAAGATGCTAATTATTCCAATGTATCTTGCAATTTTCACGTCGACTTAGTGAAGTGAACAAGCGTAAGTAGATTACAAGTCGCAAGAGCGTCGTTTATTTAGTGCATTGTGAAAAAGGTGAGAATGAAAGTGAGCTGAAGAGGTCTTTAGTTGGGAATGAATAGGAAACGGTAAACGGTGTGCTCAGGAAGGCAGCAAGGCAAGTTACGTTCCTTTCTGTAGTCTGTGCAGGGTGACACAGACACTCAGATACTCGACGCGACGTCGGGGAAAACCAAGAACGTGACAACAGTATGAAACAGTCCACGAAAAGTGACGCGCGTTGGCTCATTCAAACACTATTTTGTGTTACGTGATGGCTGATGCGCAACAATAAATCTATACATACATAATAACCTTATGGGGTATGTGGAATGCGGATTTGAGAATCCGTGTTTGATTCCCACAGCCGACAAACAATTTTCACCTCATTCAAAATACTCCTGTGGCTCTCTCTCCACTAATATCTTTGGGGACCGTGATTTGTCGCCTGGTAACTACATTTCACGCGCACAAATATATCACGTACCGAGATCTGCTACGGCAGAGTGCCACGCCCAGTAAAGGGTAAAAGGCATGATATATATTTTTTATTTATTTACCTTGTAAAAAATAATAATTAGATAAATTTAAAAAAGAAATTTAAATGTAAGCACTACGTCATTATAGTGAAACTGATGAGTAGGAATCTTGGGCTCTGTTAACTCCCGTGTTAATAAGGGTATGTAGAACAACACCTCTTGTGCGCATAAACACGTACTAATCTTAGTTGACAGTACGGCGCTGACATAACAAACAAAGACAAGAAAAAGAAAGCTAAACAGAGGCTCAAAATGAAAAATCTAAATCTAACATAACCTAATCGACCGAAGCCCAAACTAGCAAAAAGATTCAAAACGAAAACTCCTAACATAACCAAATCATAATAATAATAATCATTACATAACCAAGGTTCAAATGAACAGAAAATGATAACTTTAAACATAATAAGATTTCAAGCAATAAATAAATTTCACCGGGGTCTTGATGAATGGGAACAATTAAATTTTAGTTTTAACCCTTTCTGCTCATTTGGGCCTCACATGATTAAGTAAATTTAGAGACAAAGTTTTTTCTACCATTCCTGCTCGTATCGGCTTCGATTCTTCTGTCGGCAGTTAGGTAAGGTATTACTGACATTTAGGCCCGTATTTATGAACGCTCCTTAGGAGTTCCTTTACTTACGCTTAAGTGTACCTTTAATAAGGATCCCTTAAGAACTCCTTAAGGTTAAGGTTTCCTTAACTGAAATAGTATTTTATAAATCTTCCTTTACTTTATTAAAGGAAACCTTTATTAAGGTACGATAAAGGTGTCCTTTATAGAAAACGTCATAAGAACAACCAATAAGAATTATGAATTGTGTTGCTATGGAAATTTACCTATACCTGACAGTATCTGTCAAACTATTTTTACGCATTATCACTGTCATTATATTCTATAAATGGAAGATAAAAATAGAAAACAAACATCATCTTTCAGTTTACTAGAAAAAGAATATTTAAAAGAATTATATAAAATAATATAGAAAATAAAAAGACAGACAATGGTACCATTCAAAATAAAAATAAAGCATGGATTTAAATTACCACCAAATTTAATTCTATTCCAGAACATCAAGCTGTAAGTACTCAATAAATAGTAATAATATATTATACAACAAATATATCGCACGAATTTATATTTAATTTTAACGAACAGAAAACCATTTTAGGAAATTGTGGGACAATTTAAAATCTGAGCGCCAAAAGAGACATTGCATCTGTCCAAAAATACGTTTTACGTACAGCTGGAGGACCAGCACCAAAAGAAATATCTACTGATATTACAGACCTTGTTAATAGATAATAATAGAAGGTGTATTAGATAGCGATATGGTCAGTCTAAGCGAGGCAGGACAAAGTGAATTTTATATTTTGAAAGATAAAATGTCGAATCCTATAATAAAATGTTGTGTATAATAATTTTAATTTATTTGTTTTTCCTTTTAATATTTTTAAAGAAAATACTACTACTAATATTGAATGAAATGTGGAAGGTGAAATAATACCAGAAAATAAAGAAAGTGAAGTAGTTAGTCTAAAAAAAGAAATAGATATATGGGGTTAAATGGATAGAATGCCAAATTAAAGAAGGTGAGAAAATTTCCATGCTATTGGAGGAAGAAGCTAAGTGGAAAGTCGAAGGTGCTAAAGAAATTTATAAGGAAAAAGTTCTAAGGCGTGAACAGGCCGAAATTGAATTAGAAATTAAGAAAATAGAATTCGAAAATATTTTAAAATGATATGATTTAAATTAGATTGTTTTTTATTATTTGAATTCCCCTTAATAAATTACTTAAATTTTGAAATATTTTATTGTTTTGATGTACGAAAGAAATTTGAATTTGTGTTTTGGCGAGTATGCAATATGTGATTTTGTAATACATTTTTGATTGTAACACCAATTTTCGAATATGTGGAATGTAAATTTAAACTTAACTATTTTATATACAAAAATTTTACAAATAAGTTTAATAATTTTATTAAAAATGTTGAGCAATAAATGCTCTTTTAGGTACTCTCTGAGAAATTTCAGCCATATATTGCAAAATGTGTAAAAAATCGTCGCTGTTATTCTATTTAATGTTATAAAATTAACTGCTAAGGTTGATAGAAACCTACCTTGACGTTAAGGAAGGATAGAAGTGTCAAATTTAAGGAATTCCTAAGGGATTCCTTAGAAAAACAACTAAGGAAGGTTCATAAATACGAATTTGGTTAAGGAATGGTAACTAAGGAAACCTTAAGTTAAGGAACTCCTAAGGAGCGTTCATAAATACGGGCCTTAGTTAAGTTTTTAATTTCAAAATCATTAGTTAGACCCTAATTCACAAAAATTAAAAATTCAAAAATATAATCTAATCCACATTACCTTCACTCTAAACCTTTTATTTATACTCACACAATATTATGAAAAAAATACATAATACAAACACCAGTCCCTCTCTTTCATTTTTGGACTGTGACTTAGAGCACCCTCACTAATTTCCAAAATCCGGCGCTTCTGATAGATCCATCATTAGAACAAACCTCACCGGTAAACTTAACTAAAAAAAAAACATTGTGTACAAGTATATAGTAAATGATGAATTTATAAAGACAATGAATGAAGGTAAAGTACAGTGCGTGAAGAAGAAAGTAAGGAGAATACAGTAGCCAATATCTCAGGTGACATCTCCTCCAATTCCACCTTCATCTTCACCTCCGAAAACGAAACGCGAAATGCGAAACTCAACAACTCAGGACGTCGTTATTCGGCGCTCATTTCACGTGTCGCTCATTACTGGGTCCGTATATCAAGGTGTTTCACGGAATGCAGTTAGAGAAAGAGACAGGTGAAGGTGACGGACGAGCACAGGCACAAGCGGCAAGCAGCAAGCAGCAAGAAGCAAGCGCCTAGCATCGTGGCAATATCGCGAGATATTGAGTGTGGCGAATCTTCAGGGAGTGCGACATGCGAAACGCGCAACTAGAATTAATGAGATCGTCAATCCACGCCTTGACGCTGTTTACGGCGGCACGGACGATGTGACACGGCCACTACACAGAATAGCGGCCGCACAATCAACAAATATAGAGGGGGATTCATTATATTTCCTATTTGTCTTAAGACAGTAACTACCAAATACTTATACTTCATTTCTTATTGTGTCACGATATTTTAAATGAAATTACTGCAA
This sequence comes from Pterostichus madidus, assembly GCA_911728475.2. Classification (NCBI taxonomy): domain Eukaryota; kingdom Metazoa; phylum Arthropoda; class Insecta; order Coleoptera; family Carabidae; genus Pterostichus; species Pterostichus madidus. The sequence goes on along the minus strand of OU452311.1, from coordinate 20,550,682 downwards.
CTCATTTTATATCAAAGAGTAACTGACAGATTTTCAAGAAACTTTCTTGATTTCTTCTTCTTTCTAAAAAGTTTCTCAGAAAACTTTACCCGTGTGGTCTATTGATTTGCTAATTCGAATTCGATTCCCGCAGTCAAGAATCTATAATCATATTAAAATTACCTACCGCTTTTGCTCACCTTCCAACTAATATCTATGGAATATAGACAATCGTAGCCCAGTGGATAAGAGCGAGTTAAAACTTGCGTTTCTTAATTAACTAACAAGAGGTCGTGCGTTCAAATCTTCTTGACTTCAACTTAGGTCCTAAAAATGCGATTGTGTCTGAATGGTTCGAATTCCACTATAAGCTGTCCCTGTATTGTAATTGGGTTTAAGTTCCTGTTGTGCAAAGTAACAAATAAATAAATGATGATAATAGCACTATCGAGATCTGCTACGAAAAACTGCAATCATAACTAATAAATATTATTTTTATTCATGAAATGTCCAAACAATATTGCGCCTAGAGTCATAAAAAGTTTTAATCCGCCACTGCATCCATTAGTGTCATTAGCAGTATCCAATAAGAACGCTTCTTTTAAAACTAAATAGGTGTATACATTACAGTATCTTTAATCATCGTCATAATTTAATATGTAATTTATGTTTCCATTACTAATTTATTATTTTTCAATGCAAGAAAAGATTGTTTCATAAATGAAAAATAAAATGCGTTTAATACGGTGCTGGGAAGAAAACAATCGGCGAAACAGAAAAAAAACTACGAAAGGGGAAACAGCATATGTTGATAATGAAATCAACAATATCATATCAACAAGACTATTAAACTAATGTCACGCTCTCCGTTTCGTTCTCAGTTTCTCCGCTGTACCTTCTGGGAAATAAATCACTTTTTCTTTTTGTTTTCCGTTGTTCTGCGTGCACGTTGTAGCACGATTATGCAGACAAGGTGGCAGGTGTTGGCTTTATTGACTGGATATTTGTTTGCGTAGCTTATCTTGTTGTGCTAAACCGAAGCGATATTATGATACTTATTATTGCTACGTCTACACAGGCTGATGTTTCATTATGGAATTCATTGTAAACATATTTTATAAAAATTATAATCACGTAATACGGAGCATGAACATGTGGGTACCTATTTGTTACTATTGTGATTTCATTATTGATTATATCTAAAATGTACAAATTGGGAAAATATGAAATTTGTTAGTTGTCTGAAATTTTCTATATATGTATTTATAATGTATCACAGTAAATACAAAATAACATTTAACACAGGTAACATCAGTACAAATATTGCGCGGTATGCAAACAAATTATTATACGTGTTAAACAATTTATTTAAAATAAGCGGCGTTTTTACTATAAATATCATTTATACCAGTTGACAAATACCAGCTATACGAATTTTTAAATTATTTGTAGATATTACAACATTGTTTTATTTGGACTACAAGACAAGAGAGCAAATGATCATATATTTTGCATTAAATTGATTTACGTTAAATGGCAGTTTTACACAGATTACTTCTCTTGACAAAAAAAGGAAAGAAGCTGAATTAATATTAAAAATATATTTTAAAAATAAATTATAGATTGACAGGACGGGTCTCATATATTTGTACTAGAGATTTTTTTCTGATAACATAATTTATCTAAAAACTTGTAAGGTACAAAATAGGCGTAGGCAAAAGTTACATATGAATTCCAGATTCTGGGTGGTTAATACCAACTTTCAAATTTCAAATATAATAAATATTTTTATTTATTTGAAAAGTACATAAGATTTGCGACCAATTGAATAATGACATTTTTCTACTTTGCGTCTAGAATAAATCAATTATAGCACCCAAAATAGCTTATTCGAGTGCATTTTATACTTGGTTGGTAATTCTGCTGAAATGTCATAATGTCAAAAAAGATGAGACTTGCACGTATTTACTTTAAGTAAGTTGATAATTTTCAAATTCGATCAATTGCATTTTCAAACGTCACATCAGTACCACCAGCTAAATAAAATAACAATTATGAAACTACTTTTTTAATATACTAAATAAATAAATATATCATCACGCCTTCTACCCATTACTGGGTGTGGCACTCTGCTGAAGCAGATCTCGGTAAGTGATATATTTTGCGCGTGAAGTGCGGTTACCAGTCGTCAAATCACGGCCCCCAAACATGTTAGTGGTCGAGGAGCCATAGGGATAGCTTTTTCAAATTATGAAAATTTGTCGCCTGTGGGAATCGAACCAGGGACCTCAGGATCCACAGGCCGACTTCATACCACTGTGCTAGCCATCCCACTTTTAATATACTATCTTAACTTAAAAGTTGATGGCGATGCTATAAAACAACTATTAAAACGGTAGATAGTCTAAATATTATAAATTTAAGTAAAATTAATTAACATATATCAATGTGGTTAAACTTGCTAAAATTAATAAATTTTTTACCGTTTTTACAATTATTTTATTGCTTCATCTGCTATTTTTGCATTTAAAATATTATACTTCAAATGACGGTAATTTTTTTCTTATAAAATAAATAAATATATGATCACGTTTTTTACCCATTACTAGGTGTGGCACTCTGCCATAGCAAATCTCAGTAAGTGATATATTTATGCGTATGAAGTGCAGTTACCAGCCGTCAAATCACGGCCCCGAAAAATGTTAATGGAGGGAGAGCCAAAGGAGTAATTTTAATGTAGTGAAAATTATTTGTCGGCTGTGGTATTCGTACCGTGGTTTTCAAGTCCACGGACCGACTCGATACCATTGAGCCACCTACCCCATAAACTTGTTTCTTAATGTAGCATAGTGACTTTTTTTTTAAATGCGTCGTAAAGCAAATTGGTGTATTCTATTTGAAACTTGAAAGTTTGTATTCAGTTTAATTTAAGTTCTTTAAGAAAAGTCGCTATTTCTATTAAATTTCTGAAAGTAAATAAAATATATATACCTATCAAGTATTCCGTTTTCCTCTTTTGTAAGTGAAAACTTCTTAATTGGAATTGTTACAATAAAAAGCTAAAGAAAAACATCAATATTAGAATTATGTATCAGGATCCAGTCAGCAACCCTTAAAAGAGGGGTAAATCACACCTTATTCCAGCTTGCATCATTCACCGACGAACATATATACCTCAGTAACTTTAGGACGTAGAACGCGATAGACCGAAGGAGTAAATCTAAACATCGCGGCCGCTTGCAAAACAAATATTTGTGGAGGGTGACGTGGCCGAGCGCGCACCCCTCGGCATAAAATACACCAACATACCGCCGGTCACGAAGACAATAGAATATACAGGTTTCATTTCATATGGCAATGGCCAACGTGAGTTGAGTTGAAGTTGATCGTTGGTCGTTGCCATGTGATCAACAGAATGTCGACCGATGCTTACTATCATAAAAATGAGACTCTGGGGACCAGGACCATCAATATGTGGAAGCTTTTCAAATATGTAGAATAAAATAAATATACTTGACTTCCTGCCATTTTACTCATTATTGTAAACAGTATGAGCTATCTCATTTATGTCATGTTACGTTGGTTTCGTGTAATTTGACATTCGTGCCCAAGGACGTTGAAAGGAGGGGATATGGCATTAAAGTCAAGACTGTGAGGCTCGGCAGATTCACAGAGATAGAAGTATTATTTTCTATACCGTGCTTAGCCTGCTATTGCGCAAGTGTTATAAAGAGATTTGAAATTTAAATACGACAAAACAGAATCATTCTCCCTAAAAGAGAATAAAGTTTTACAAGGAAACTGAAATTATCAACGTTTATTATTAATATGATCTATCGATTAATATTTGTAATTGTAATTGTTGAACAATATTTACTATTTATAATAAATATAAAATCTGTTAATATGAAGAGGAAGTTTGAGAATGAATATCAAATTTATGTTTTTAAACAAATCAAAACTACAATTACTTCAACAAACATAAGTGTAAGGAGTTAAAAAAAACATACATACATAAAAATATTTTTATTTATTTCTAAATAGAGTTAGTTTATTTAATTTTATTCTTTTTGTTATTTTATTTTGAGTTAGTTGGGTCGCAGCAAATTTTAATCTAGTATCAATATACACATTCAAAATTAAACCTATTAATTGCTTTGTCTTTTATAAACTAAACACTGTTACCATGTTATCAACAAAAAAATATGTCCAATTCCATACGACACAATTGAAACACAACAACGCCCCCTGACAACGTCTAAACGCCACTTTTCTAACAGTAAAATTCAAAATATTTGGAAGAAGAAGAGATTTGGCTAAGCATTGTGCAGAAAAATTATTGTTGTCTCTTTCCCTTGCCCAAGCCCCACTTCAAGCAATGCTACAGTATCGTAATGCCATATCCCCTCCTTTCAACGTCCTTTTTCGTGCCCACATGCGCCGGATTTCAAGTATAGAGCATTAAATCACAATAATGACAGTTAAATAAATATGCTTTCGTTTGCTAAAAAATTCTTATAAGTTACTAGATTACGACAAAAAACTTAAATTGATCGATTTTTTCATTCTCCATAACTTCTAAACTACGAATCGAACTGCGAATCGAAGAAAATGTTTTACACAAAAAATAATAATATTTTTCTACTCTCTATAATCAATGGCATAATCAATTTTTTTTTCTGGGCTCCAATTTCGAGATATGACATTTAACTTCAATCCATATTTTAAAATACTATAGTAAAATTGCTTATTTTTGTCCCTTTTTCAGACCAAGTACATAATGGTTAATATATTAAAAAAAAAAACAGAAATTATTATAATTAGTCAAAATTTTTATTAATTAACAAAACCGTTTATTAGTTACTTGAAAATTATATATTTAGTAGAACAAGTTGTTGGTTACATTAAAAAAAAAGTAACGAAATTAAATTTAAAAAAATTCTTTACTTACAAATATTAGGTTCTCAAAAATCGTAGTAGAAACAATGTTATTGTTCTGTAGTTTTGACACCTTAAGTGGTCTTACTAAATTGTTGTAAAAAGTATTATTGCAATTTAAATCCCTGTTTAATTGAAAATGGACATTTCAAATGAAGGAAAGATATATGTATAATGTATACTTTAAGTGTTTTAAATATTTTACAAACACTTTACAATATTTGTATCTGTATCATGCAAGACAATCAATCGACAAAAGTTTCAGAAGATTGGACCAAAATTTTAGACAATACGGTGTTACTAATAACTTTCTTTTGCAAGTAATTTTCAACTCTTATATTGACATTTATAAAGAGAAAAATTTGACTATCGTCATCATTATTTAGTAATAAATTAAGGGTACTAGTGCAAATATTACTTTAAAAAAATATTGTATTAGTTGAGATATTCCCCTCCCCCCATTTTGTAACTAGATCATTACTGTTAATGATCGATAAGTTAATAGCGACCTCTATTTTTTATGATTAATCTGCAGATTTATTCTTTTATTTCTACTTGACTTCTACACATTTTGCTCTCGTACAAAACTACCAGTATAATATATATTATTTTTAACCTCACTTTTTACGAAACTGCCAATGAGCTGTCATTATATATTTTTTTATAACAACAGCTAAATATATCAGTAAATAAAATGCATGTACATAACATAAAAATATCAGGGTAAATTATTCTGGTCTCAGAAAACCGAAATTGTGATCATCTGTAAAATAACGATGAAAAATAAAACTTATTATTAACTATCGATCATTAAGAGATAATGATACAGTTACAGAATATAGGGATTTATTCATGCTGAGAATTTAAAAAGTCACAATTATTGTACAACTGAACACTGTTCGCAGTGAATTATATACATCTTGAGTCTCTTGCGTACAATAAATAATGAGTTCAGTCCAGACCCCCAGCGTATAGTGAAACCCAGGAGTATAAGTGTAATATCAGTTAGATATATACAAATAACTGTAAGTTTCTGGACGAAGGCAAGTGTCGATTGGATAACGACGTGCCTTACACGTAAATCCACACAGTTCCTAGTTCTTTGTGTGCAAATACCGTCGCAACGCACCGTTCCGCTCTGCACCGCTCAACACGGGGTGAATGTGTCCACATTAACGTTGACATATAGGATGTCGTTATGCACCTTCATCTTGTCGACGATGTTCTTACGACTGCTTCACTGGCGCGCACCACATACAAATTGTCCTCTGTCGAACTTGGAACTACTTGCCGGCTTGCATCTCTATATTGGAATTACATTATTGGACCCTGTGCTTTGGATATGTGTATTATTTTTTATTTGCAGGTCATTTGAAAAATGAAAAGTGATGCTACGTTCTCGTGAATTACTATTTTGTGTTCTGTTATATTTCACTATCTCTTTATTATTTAGTTTAATCTTGTAAGGAATATATCATCCAATAGGCTATTCCAATAGTACAGCGTTTAAAGAAATATTTAACGCAAATCAATTTTAGTTGTAAATGTGTTAATTATCGAAAGTAACGTATTAGTAAAATATTTAAGGGCGTTCCATACTAAAAAAATATTTCATGTTTGCTCCTTACTTGTATACATTTCCCAAAATCATAGAAGCATACTGGGTTGCAGAAGAAGAAAATAATTTTAGACAGGAATAAGCCATAAATCAAATAAAGGTCTTTTTATGACTGCTTAAACATGAAAGTTCTATTGAAACAGCAAATCTTTGTTCGTTTGAGATTCTCGGTCTTACTATGAGATGTCTTCTAAAAAATAAGTTCGACTGTTGAAGAACAGTTCAGATTTTTAATCGAAGTATAATATGTACTAAGTGGTCGTTATACCGTAAGTCCGGTTTCGGTTCGCAACAGCGATTTCCCATGTAAAATTTTCAATTATATTTTCTATCTCTACTATGCGTTTTAGACAAAAATTATATTGATAAAAATTGTTCAGTATTGTAATCTCAACAAGTTATACCTAATTTTGCAAAAATAAAAATAAAAACAAAATTGAAATATATCACACCTTATACCCATTATTGGGTGTGGCACTAGGGCGAAGCAAATCTCTGGAGTCGCCAAGGTTTTTTTAATAATTTTTTTTTATTTGACCCGATGTTTTTAAAACTGGTCGATAAGGTTTTTTAAATTTATGTGAATGCAAGCATGTGAATGCAAGCATTCTGAACATTGAGCTTCTACATTTTCTTTCACAACCAATTGTTTATCAATAAGCTCTTGCAAAGTAATGCTCTTACTACTACAATCACGTATTGGAATAATAATAAATACTAGCTGATTATTACAAATCTAAAACTTTGAAATTCTACACGTCTGTCCATCTATAAATCTTTTAATATATACTAAATAGGATTGGTTTTGAATCACTTTCACTAAAACAACTGCCGATCAATAAAGATCCAATTCTGCAAGAAAGCCCTTCAAAAGACCTTTCATTTAAACCGGAGTAACGGTCTGTTTATGACTGTTGTAGGTACAACAATGTAAGTATTAGGATAGTAACTGTTATCTGTTGCTAAATGCTTGCAATATTCATTATGATGTTTAATTCCCTATTAAAATCATTGGGGTCCATGAGGATTTTCAGAAGACGATCAAGATAATTATGGAAAACTGAAAGTTTTATATTAAGCGGATGATTTGAATAAGCACGTATAATTACATCAGTGAACGCCTCTTCACGGTAAATGCTGAACTTAAAATTCTGATTCAGATATGTTGACGATATCCCTTGTTTATTTTCTGGATCTGATAAACAATTAAATATTTTTTTAACTCTAATCAACAATTTAAATCCACATATAAAATTTATCAACTTTTTGGATATTACAATAAATACAATAAATAATCAATTTAAGTTCAACATTTACAATCAAGTGTTAAATATATTTTTCTAGTGAAGCTAAAGCGAGTGTTATTATTTTAATTAATTACATACTTACCTATTTATTATATTTCATCAGTAATGGGAATAATACGATCAAATCGTAAATACTGCAAATTTGGGTAATTTCACGTAAATCAGTGTTTCCCAACCGAGGTCCCGCGGAACTCTATTGTCCCGCGATTATCTTGCTGAGGTGCCGTAAGCATTTGTTTATATTTATAAGTTGTTTTCTGTGATTAAATATGGGTTTTATAGCACACTAAAATTTATGATTGATGCGGCAGCTCTGAATGTTTAAATGTGTTAAACATTGATTTAGATTTTCTGCTCTTATTGCAATACAGAAAGGAAACGTCTTTTCTTAAATTACATAAGCCAAGCTCTATTTTGTAATAAATATCATTAACTTTGTGTAATATGATAATATTTCAAAATTTTTAAAATATAAAGCACTCCTGCAACATCTAAAGTTTAGTTGTTGCATCGGTTTCCCGTTTGGATACAAGTAGTTTTAGGGGTTCTTCACTCAATAAAAGGTTGGGGAGCACTGATGTATCGCAAACTTTCCGGAAAGTAGATTCCTGAATGTATATAAATTAGGAACATTTTTCAATTCCTTCTCAGTTTTGTTTTGCAGTGTTAACTCAAACAAGTCATATTTGTATAACGTGTAATAGTTTTTCACCAATATTTTAAATATTGTATTTGTATGTTCGGGATTTGAGTGAAATATGAAGCGACAAACTGTACATATGTCCAGATATCAACTATTGAAACATCGACGTGAAGTGTTAGCACGGTAAGTAATTTTTTTACAATATTTTGGCTCGTTTTATCTATACAATGATGTACATGTACACTCATTGAAAACTAATTGTTGATTTAGTTTTCTAAGGGCCAGTTTGTCAATCCCCGATTAATGTTAATCATGTTTAAATAATAATGGAAACTATAAATAAAATAAATAAATATATCATCACGCCTTTTAATAATAGGAGATAAGGAAATATGCGAAATAAAATGTCCATTTTGTGCCCAAAATATGACTATAAAAGATGCAATAGAAAAAAAAGTTATAAAATTTTAAGATGGTAAAATTTGTTTAAAAGAAAATAATAATTACATGTATCAGGTACAAGGACAATTTGTAATAAAAATGCATGCTATTTTATGGTGTACACGAACATTGATATTTTCATTGAAAAAATTAATAGATCCAATTCATTTTGGCAAGATAAAATTATACCAAAAGTAACAAATTTTTATCTCAACTCACTTTTACCAGAAATGATTAAGTCGAGGTATAGTCGCGGCTTAACTATTAGATATGTCATCAGTTCATCACTATCGTTACAGAGAAGCCTGTGCCTGTGAGTACAAAAGTTTGCGATGTTTATTGTGAAACCGTAATAAAAAGTACCTGCTCTGAAATCCTTCAGACACCGCATCGTTCAGAGCAGACATTGTCAATTGGGTTGCATCGTTTTGTACATAAGGCGTTAAATATGTGACATTGTGACACGAAATATTGAAAACAAATATATACTTTACTCAGAAATGCGAAACTTTAATAAAAATATTCGTATCAAGAAAGTTTTATTTTTGCAAAATCTTTCATTTCATATCTAATTTATATACCCAAGTACTTTCTAAACTGTTAAAATCGTGTATATGTCTTTACATATATATGCACTTAACTAACTTATTATGGTAACAAATCAGGGTTTTAGGAAATTATAAAGAGACAAAACTTAATATTTTATTATTATCTTCATTATAACAAAATTTGAACAAATTATTTATCTAGAACTGGAAATAAAAGCATACAAATGTACACAAATGTTTACTTCTTAAATTTGTACAATAATAATATTTTTTTATTACCTGAAACATTAACAGTTGGAACGTAATTAATAGTAGTAAAAGTAAAAACTGGCAAAAATAAGTGTTGACAAGCGTGAATTTAGTTCCGTGAGATGTTTCGCGCTCCTCTTAAAGTATACCCACCTTTCTCAAAAAAAGTCTTCTTTCTCACTGTTATGCTTTCTCTCTTAATATTAATGCTATTTTTGTAACGATTAATTAAAAAATCTTTCTTTTTTTTGTCCCTTAGTAGGTACTTTATAACAAAAAAAAGAAAAACAGGGATAATTTATTTTTGTACGTAGATTAACATATAAAATATTGAAATTTTTGTGGAATAGCCTACTTTTGTCAATTGTGATGTGAGATGTATTAAAAGATCAAATATATCTTTATAATAAAACGTCATCTATAGCCTCTCTCCCGAACTGGACAGATATCTGTAGCTTATTTTGAAGGTAATGCATGAACGCTATTGGCAAAAGTGAGATGTCACAATGAAACTGAGCTAAATTAAGGCAGATAATAACGATTTTATGAGTATAACTGAAATGGGTTGAAACGAAACAAAATTTTGTCTAAAACGAATATAAAAGTATTAGAATTGCCTGCAAAAATCTGCAATTTTTGTTTTACTGTCGTACGTATATATATTTTAGTATTTCGTTTTTTATTTTATTACAAATACTTACTAAAAATTATATTCATTATTTTATATTTGAACTTCAATCCCTCCCAGCCCTCCGAAAAAATCCTAGATCCATCCCTGACGGTGTTAGAATAAACCATGAAATCGATTCTCTTTAGGTGTGGGCCTGATATTTCATTTCTTTCATTTTGTCGCGTAATGATTTTTTCACAATTTCAGAAATTAGTAAAGGAAAAAATTCTCATGAAGAACTCTGTAGTACTCGTATATAGTTTCTTAGTAACTTTGATATATTGGTATAATAGTTTAAAGAATTAACTTGTAATAAATTCTTTGATGGTCAGATGCGCAGTCATTTCTTAAATTTTTATAATAAATTTTCTTTAAATGAACAAGATCTTGTCGAGATGAACTATCAAATGAGTTATTTACTATTGCTGTCAAACATTCAATTTAATATTTTTCATTTAGGTAATCCTTAAAATTTAAGTGAAAGCGTACATTTGGATGTATCTCTGGAAACATGTTTTCTAAAATAAGTAAATAGTATCCCACGATCACCCCTCAATGTTTTCACGATTCCCGGAGGGGTCGCGATCCACAGTTTGAAAACCGCTGGTCTAGACATCTAAAATCAGCCCTGCTAAAACCTATAGACTCTTATTATAAGACCAGAAACTAAAATTCTACCTTGAATAAATTGAAAATAAATTACATTAAATTAAAACAATAGTCGGAACAGTTGTTGTTATGCTATAATATTTAGTCATTAGTAGCAAATTGTACATAAAATGTCCTAGATTCGATTTGAACCTACTCTAACGGCACAGCAAAAATTTCTTGATTTGACAACTGATAGCGATACACAGATCTACAATTAATTAAGAAATTTCGATAATATTAAACACGTCGCAGACTTCAATGGGATTTTATGTTATCTCAAATTACTGATAGTTCGTTCTAACTGAATAATTTTAAATAAACTTATTTTTAATCTTTACTCATGACTTGAATCCAGTATGAAATAATTAAATAAATGAACTCAACATTTGTATAAAAGAGAAATCAGATAATATTTAATATTTGGATCCCTTGTCCTGCGCTTATGACTTATCACCGGTCACAACACGAGCGTTCGTGTCACTGGTGCAAGAGAGATGGAAGCACAACGCGTAGGAAACAAAGCCGAACACACCGACATCATCAACGCGCGCGGATAAACAAATTCAACATAACAATCCGTATAGCCGGCTAATTTTATAGAGCGCAGTTTATACAATGCAAACACTGCGCTATAGAAAATATTAAATTATCTATAAATGTAGCAGCAGCGACGCGACATCGGCATTATTTGGCTAGGCGCTGTGCAGTAGGGTGACAGAGTGGCCAGTGGCACGGGCCTGCACCTAAAATAAGGACCTTGTCAGGGAAAATAAGGTGCTTGCTGATGATGTGATTATTTATTGTTTGGAATTGTTCGTTTTTTATTTTGAGCAAGATACATTTATACTTTTTATTATACGATGTGATTGATTTTATGAGCATCAATAGTTAATTTCTTTACTAAACTAAAGATAAAAAGATATATATTTACCGCATTTTGCTTGCTACGGGTGAACATAAGGATTTAATATGTAAAATCATAATTTTGTAATTTCCTGCTTCCCTAATTCTTTTAAACACATGACCTTCAAATAAAACTTTTAGGGCCCAAAATTCTGCATATACTCGTAAATCAATACATAAAATTAATCTTGCATGCTTTGTAACGGCATAAATTATATCTGAAAATGACGAAAATTGTCTCAAAACTATCGATAGCCATGGAATTCAAATAAAATTAAACAAATGTTTGACAGATAAAACGTCAAACATTTGTTTAATTTTGTTTCAATTCCATGGCTATCGATATATTTGAGGCAATTTTCGCCATTTTCAAATCTAATTTGCGCCGTCACACACCATGGAAAATTTATTTTGTATATTGATTTAAATGCAGAATTTTTTGCCCTAAAAGCTTTATTTGAAGCTACTTTGCTTAAAATAATTGTTCACCCTCACCAAGCATCATCCGAAATACATAGTATTTGAAAAAAAGTGTTAATATATGGGCAAAAGTTTAATATTGATTGAAGTATTGCTTCTCTTAAACCTATATGTCAATCATGAAATCGTATTTATCACATACCAGATGTTCAATATTTTTTTACTTTGCTGACAAGAGTAAAGTATTCAAATTCTAGAGCTTAACAAAAACTTTATTTGGAAGAAATATTTGTAATCATCAATCAATTTATAAAATATGAAATCGGTCGTCAAAAGTTTTTTATTTCACTATTAAATTCTGTTAAAATTATTCGTATATCTAAGCATATGACTGAATCTTACAGTGCGGCGTTTTAAATATTACGAATTGAGCTATTGAGCCGTAGTTAAATCCAGAAGTGAAAAATGAAGTTTTCAGTTTACGCCGTAAAATATGAAAATACGATATGTTATAAGTAAGTGTTACACAAGGAAATCATAAGCAGAGTTTAGTGATCGTCATGAGGACTGCGAGGACTGCAAGGATACTGAGGATATCCATAATGTCCAATGTCCAGTGGCAGTGTCCGACACCCGCCAGCGTGCAAGCGGAGAGCGTCCGTGTAAGCCGTATCGGCTTCACACTCCATTTAGCGCGCGACAATGATTTGACGACACAACTAATACAAACACAATGGCGAGCCACGAAGCACGAAGCGCAGCAGGCCGGCAAGCGTCGCCGGAGGGTAAGTGGCGAGTTTTGGTGGCGGTCAGCGAACAGCGATCGCCTTATCTGTTCCCAACCTACGCGTTGTCCTGCGAGAAAGGACATTTCTCACCGCAACCACACGCTGTTTAAAAGCACCGCTCAGCGCATTGACAAGACAACGAACATGCACAATGTTCTGCCATATATCTTTGTTCATTCGCCTTTCGTCTGATGGCAACGGTCACACGGAGGTTTGACCGCCAATCAATCGTTAAATATTCAGTCATATTTTCCGTTCTAACCCCAACAAAAGTTATGGACTAAATTCAATTTTTTTAATCCATTAATTCATAAAATCAGTATAAAATTTATACTATAAATACATTAGTAAATAAAAATGTTGCTCTGTCTTAGCAGATCTCAGTAAGTAATATATTTATGCGTGAAGTGCGGTTACCAGTCGTCATGTTGAATGTTAGGAAAATTGTTAGTCGGTTGTGGGAATCGTACAGGATTTGATATCACTGATCCAGCTACACCATAAAACTTAATTAGAAAACAAAATTAGATTTTGATAGTTAATTGTATAAATGCAAACAACACTGATTTACATCTAAGAAAAATAGTCAATGGTAGAAAAAAATTATAACTCCATAGTACATATAGAAAAGTAAGAAAAATGGGGCCTTAAATTAAAAAAAACCAACTAGGTAATAAAGAAGAATTTAATTAGTAAAAATTAAAAATTAAATAAATATATCATCACGCCTTCTACCCATTACTGGGTGTGGTACCCTGCCGAAGCAGATCTCAGTAAGTGATATATTTTGCGCGTGAAGTGCGGTTACCAGTCGTTAAATCACGGCCCCCAAAGATGTTAGTGGTGAGGGAGCCATAGGGGTAATTTTAAATTTGTGAAAATGTTTTGTCTTCTGTGGGAATCGAACAAGGGTTCTCAGGATCCACAGGCCGACTTGATACCACTGAGCTACCCTATATTAGTAAAAATTAATAAACCTTATTACAAAATATTAAATACATTTTCATACAAACGGAAGAAGGTGAAATTAAAACAAAATGGTATAAAAAGTCTACAATGAGTACTTGAATTTCAATTCAAAACATCCAAAATCTCAATTAGTAAACATAGCTAAAAAATTAATATTTAGAGCATTAAAGTTAACCTCATCAGAACACCACAACGATATAGTCACAATTCTACTGAAAGAAAATAAATGTCCAAAACGTACACGAATATAAAAATAAAAACGTTAAACAAAACAATGTAATCTCAAATAACAACATGCAGATAAAAAACGGTATATCAACTTTACCAACACTGTATTATTTGTCATCGTACATTGACAAATGTCAAATCGATCGAAGATTACCTTAAAAATTTCAAAGTCACCACACTCTTAGTTAATTTTGCTAAAAAAAAGGTACGTTTTTCAAGATTTCTCGCACATCATGTGCACGAAAAATCTGAAACTATCAAAAGGCATTGACCCATATCTCACGTAGTAAAAAAAATTACCGAGTTATTTGTTCTATTTTTTTTTTGTACTAACTTGTTAATTTTAAAGTCAAGATAAAATATAAATTAGTTATTTTCAGATTTTGATTTATTTACAAAAAAATTGTTTTACCCTATGAAATGATTTGTAAGTGTACTACAAGCAAACATTTTATAAATGTTTCATTCTTCCCGGGAACATTTCTACTTATATCTCAGTTAACATTTGTGATTGCTGATGGCGGGCCAGGCTGGCGTCTTGTACGAAACAAGTCCCACGGGGGCTTGTTACTCCTGCGACCCTCTTTCCTGTAGCACGTCCCCATTACCGGGGCACCGGCGTGTGAAGTCATCGTGCGTTGCGCGTTGTGAGTTAACTTTCGCGATTCGCGTTTTGCAGGTGTCACGCGCCGTTTCACCGTTTGCCTCCAAACTTGCGTCGTTTATTATGCGGCCGCGAATCGCGTTCTTGTGCTTCTTGGCCCGCCAGTCGAGCTCTCTCTGGACCCATATCGCGATACGCACGTGTGAAAGTCGCAAAGATTTCTGGCATGTGTTGCGACATAATATTCTTATAATATATAAAAAAAAAATGATTTTTTTATGTAGAAATTCGATTTGTGAATGAACCTTATTACTCGTAGTTATAGCAAAAAAATCCGATATCCGATATCTGATATCCGATATCCGATATTCGATATCCGATATCCGATATCCGAATCCGATCCGATCCATTTCTTTAGATTGATGTTGGAATTTATGTTTTTACTCAGAGTGGATACCTGTATATGTAAATTTCGGATCGGATGTTTTATCCGACTTTCGGATCGAATGTTTTATCCGACTTTCGGATCGGATCTTTTATCCGACTTTCGGATCGGATGTTCTATCCGACTTTCAGATTGGATATTTTATTCGACTTTCGGGTCGGATCGGAACTTTTATCCGACTTTTGGATCGGATAAAAATCCGAGAGAGTTGTGAATCGATCCGATCCGATCCGACCCGAAAGTCGAATAAAATATTCAATCTGAAAGTCGGATACAACATCCGATCCGAAATTTACATATACAGGTATCCACTCTGAGTAAAAACATAAATCCCAACATCAATCTAAAGAAATGTATCACTACGTTATATTTATAAGCATTTATGTTCTATGATAAAACATGATTAGTTTTTCACAACAAAAATATTTAGTTTCATCTATAACTGTTATTTTTCTTTTGAATTACCTTTGGTTTAATATAAAAACTGTACTAATCTAATGATATGCCTGGCCGGGCTTCGGATCGGATCTCTGATTGGATCTCGGATCGTATTTCGGATCGGATATCGGATCGAATCTCGGATCGGATTTCGGATCGGATCGGATCTCGGATTGAGTCGGATCGGATCGGATTGGATCTTTAATCACGTCGGATCGAATCGGATATCAAAATGTTTAAAAATGCCGACCTCTATAAAACAATTTAATGATCAGCGGTTGTTATGAATCAACGCCCGAATATTATGCTCCAGTCGGATTTGTTTATATACTTCGTTTCATACAATATACAATATTTATATACATATATATATATTAATTGAAAATATTTTTTAAATCGAAACTGACTCAGTGGTTTCGAGTCGGTCTCTCGATTTGAGAACCTCGGTTCGATTCCCACAGCCGACAAACAATTTTCACCACATTAAAATTACCCATGTGGCTCCCCCTCAACTAACATATTTGCAGGCCGTTATTTGACTGCAGGTGATTGCACTTAAAGCGCATAAAGATATCATTTACTGAAATCTGCTACGGCAGAGTACCACACTCAGTAATGGGTAAAAAGTGTGATGATATATTTATTTATTTTATAGAGAGAGTATTTTTATAAAAAATTTACTGTTTTACCCATACTTGCCAAATATGAAATGCACTTAGGTATATTAACTATCTATAATTAAATATTTTTGATACCTGATTTATATCGTGTATAACCTTTTCAAATTGTTTAGAAAACTAGAATTATGCGAATAAACATTAAAAAAATTCTATTATACATATTTATTAATTTATTTTAAGTCATGCTCTGCAATAGAGCGTCATTCTATTATCCACCCAATTATAGATTAATAGAATTATAATTATATTCATTAATGGTGTTTACTGTTAATACTATATGAGATTAATGCTTTAAGTTGTGTTTTAAACCTTGAACTCGATTCATCTAAAAAAAATGTAAATAAATAACAACATTTTGCCTTTGTTTTAATAACTGTTTATTGTTTATTTATTAGTTATTGTTTATCGCTAAACAAATTTTATATAATATACGACACTCTTATGTTAAGAATGATATCTAATAAGATTACAAAATAAAAATATGTTTTATTTTATACAAATGTATTAGTCAACAAAGATATAAAATTGCTAATTTTGCTATTTTTAACAAGAATAACATAAAAAATGTTCTTTTTATGATATTTTTAAGACCAATATGCTAATTGTCAGATACTTTAAAGAGTCTTGTTGAATTTACCATTTTAGTACCATAAAATTTATAAATTTTAATAACAATGTGAATTTATTTTAAAATGATGAACATATTTTTGTTCTGATAGGAAATTATACTCATTTATTTGTATACAGTATGTCCCGATTTCATAGAGTTGATATTGCTAACTGTGGGCGGTTACCATCCGTCAAATCATGGTCCCCAAAACGTGGAGTAAGAGCCACAGCGTTAATTTTAATGTTGTGAAATTGTTTGTTGGTTGTGCGTCAGGTTCTCAAATCCATAATTGGACTCGATACCACTGAGCTACCTACCTTAGGTTTAATATATTAATTATTAATAAACAGTAGGGTTGATCGATGTTCAATAAGGTTTAAAAAATGTTAGGGCCGATATTTCAATATCCTAATAAAGTTATTAATAAATGTATCTATCCAACAAATAAAAAATATCACGTCGAAATAATAGTTCAAATTATGAAAATTATATTAACTGCCTTGTTTTGATGTTCTATTTTATGTGTTTATTTCACAGATATATTTATTAGGAACTTAGGAGGTTTTTCATTTTGCACCTGCAACCTACTTACTTGTAGTTCAATGAATACAACTCTCAATCCAGAATTCACGAGTTCAAACTTTGCTTACTTCAACTTATTTTAAAATAATGTATGAATAATTCAAGTGCCCATTATTTTATTTTTTATTATTCTGCTGATATTATAATTAAATAAAAACAAAACTTTATAATTTTAACCAAATTTATCCTCATAAAAAGTTTGAACACATAATGAACTCAAGTCCGGTTGCACTACAGATCGATTCCATACACAACATTCCATGCACCATGCGGGACTTACACCACCACAACACGGCGTGTGTGTGATTCGTGCAGGACTATCTCAGCCCTAGCACCTGCCCAGGCACATCGCTTTACAGGATTCTCTTGCCCTCCCCCACCCCCATGTGTCTCCCTGCTCTGCTGTCTAGTTATCCTGATAGGCAATCGAAATACCGGATGTTTGCCGAATGCCTGTCAGCGATCGATCAAGACTGCGACGCGCAGACTAGGTAATTATGAGTTCAGTGATTATAGTTTTTTTGTTGTTGTAATTATGGCTACTTTCAATCATGAATATGCTGGGCTAGATTAAAATAATTTCTTTAATATATTATTATTGGGAATAACGAGGTGTAGCATGAATTACAAAAATAGGATTTTCAGTTTAACAAATTAGTATTTATTTGTCAGTTTAATAGTTTAGCCCTGTACAAATAGAGAAAAATGTATGCAAACGCAAGTTTAAAGTTGAATTTCAAAATAAAGTCGTTTAAATTTGTCACTGTCAAGTTACTATAATAATTTTAATAAAATATTTCTATTAAGTAAATTAATTAAATACATTAAAAATGCCAATAGATTAAAACAAATTCAAAATAAACTCATTAGCTATTGACAAAAACTATTTTAAATTATATTGCATCATTTTTATGAATTTTAAATTGAAATTATTATGTACTATATCCAGTCATCAGAATTCATTACTTGTATTTTTAGTAATAAAATTAAGAGCCGAATATATTTTAGTATTTTATTGGAGAGATTTTATATAAAAATTCTACTAATATTACCTACAATTTGTATTATAATAAGTTATATTTTGTAAAATAAATAAAATAAAATGAATATTAATATATCATCACGTCTTCTACCCATTATTGAGAGTGACACTCTGCCGTAGCAGATCTCTGTAAGTGATATATTTTGTGCGTCAAGGTCGGGATTAACCAAATTCTCGACAAATCTCATCTCGCGGCAACACTAGTCTGTTTTTGTGTGCAATTCATATCTAAGTTGTGCTTGCTATTCCAAAAGTTTTCATGTTTCTGGGAAAAAGCAACACATAATCAATATCGTCTTTCTATTTCTAAATGTATAAATGCAATTTACTTTTATCATATCAAGATTTTAAATTTTTTTCATATTTAATCACATATTCAATTTGTAGACAATACAATATTGTTTTGAACTGTCGATGGCACAAATTTAAAAATTTTATAGTTGCATTACTTATCATTAATAACAGCCAGTGCAATGGCAATGGCATCACAAATACAAATCAAAGACCAGTTCCCCTTTGGTACATCTGGAATAGGGCTCCAATAGCGCGTACCGGCATACCGACGTACCCGGAGTAGGGCTCCCGGAACATTCCACGGCCATGTTGATCCCTCGCGCTAGTCATTACTGGATGTTGATGCCCCGGCACAAGCGTGTGTTTACAGCTTGCACCTAGACTATAAAACAGAGATTAAGATATCCGTATACATAATCTCTGCCGCACTCTCATCCTGGATTTCGAATTTCATATTTCAGATTTCATCCGACCACTTGATATTGATGAAAATTAGCTCCACCTAGGCTACTACATTCGATTTATCCATAATTGCCATTAGCATTCTACAGTTGTGTACTAGGTAATTTTAACATTGCGTAAGTAAGTGTGTATATCACATGAAAACATTCATACTCGTTTTCACTAATGAAACATACTTTTTTTTCATTCAAGCTATGTGAACTAGATCTAACGAATAGTAAATTGGCCGAATACCGAATATCCAAATATTAGGTTACCTACAGATGGTTTTAAAATGAGTAATGCAGTTTTAAATGTAAAACATTTTAAGGACTGGCGTACTGGTAAGGCCATTGCTAATACTCTTAGCGAAATGCTAATTTATTGTATACTAAAAAATCTATTGGGTAATGGCTCAGTGGTATCAAGTCGACCTGTGGATCCTAAGAACCCTGGTCCGATCTCCACAGCCGACAAAACATTTTCACTAATTTAAAATTTCCCCTGTGGCTCCCCCACCACTAACATCTATGGGGGCCGTGATTTGACGACTGGTAACCGCACTTCACGCGCATAAATATATCACTTACCGAGATCTGCTTCGGCAGAGTGCCACATTCAGTAATGGGTAAAAGGCGTGATGATATATTTATTTATTTAAAAAAAGTAGGTCATATCGGGTCGGCCTCTGAATTTAAGAAACCGAGTTAGATTTCCATAGCCGATAAACTGTATAAATATATCACTTATCAAGATCTGCTTCAGCAGAGTAACACACCCAGTAATCGGTAAAAAGCATGACAATATATTTATTTATTTAATTAAAAAATCTAAAATCCATATTGTTTTACGTGATAATGGGCCTAATATAGTTGAAAAATAAAAAAGACAGATATAAGCAACTAAAAGTAATTTGATAAAAAAAATAGTAGTGAACAATGAGATTTGTTTCAATATTGCTTAAAATTATTACATTTTGATGAGTTTATAAGTTCCACAGAGTCGACTGAATCAGACATAATCCCAAGTGTTACCACACTTATTACATATTGCCTGGCATCAATCGAATATAAATGAAGTAATTATGAAAACAGTTTAAAAATAGGATTATTCGTAGAACAACGGCTTTTGAGTATTGAAACAACTATAAAATATTCGTTAGCTACATTACTTCATTCTCGTTATAAACAATTCCTTTTTAGTAGCATTAATGCCGAATCAGCGAAGCGAGCTCTACTACTAGAAGAACCTAGAAGAACCTAGAAGAATGCGATTTCGATGTTAGTTCTAGTAGTGCTGAATATAATATGAAAACTGAAGCGGACAGTTCAAATGGCCATAAAAAGAATTGTGGTTAAGGGCCCCGCTGTAAACTAAAATATAACCCATTAGTCCAGAGGCACGAACAATGGTTGCTTGAATAATTTGCAATTATTCTTGAGAATTTCTAAATAGGACATTATGTACCATGAACTGTAAGTGAAGTGAAGAATGTAGTTTCCGAAATCCAGGCTCATAAGGTCGAGGTTTCCTAAACATTCGAAACCTAAAAAATCACTTACAGTTCGAGGTTAGTAAGCTATTTTTTTACAATATCTGCACAAATAGAAGAAAACGAAGAATAGGTTGTAAAATTAACAACTGTCAAATTGTTGTCAAAATAAACAGAACTTTGATCTATGTCCATGGTGGATGGAAAGTAAATATTATAGTCCGGATGTAGCCATGGAAACCAATTGTGCAATAAAAGTTCCACTTATTGTATTTAAATTTTGTCACAAATGGATCACTTACAGTGCAGTTATTGTAAAAAAATATTTTTGTTTTGTAATCAGTACATCAAATAATATATACCCTTAAATTCGTTTGCAATAATTTTGAAACGTCCTGTACGTCATTTTATAAAAGTGGGACAAAAATATATAATTATTTTCTTCCGATCAGATAACAATCTGTGAATAACAAATTTTCCGTTTTGAATATCTGTGGCAGCTAATTTTCACATTTTCTGTGTTAATAAAATAGTCTGAATTTATTTTGCGTCTTTAAAAAGTTAAACATCTTTATGATAGAAAGTTATTTCATTATTTATAAATCAAACCAGCTTTTTTTTCTATCGGAAAATATTCGATGCAAAATTCAAATAAAATAATTCTGTATTATATAACAAGCAATCGCAGCCTAGCGGATAAAAGCGAAGTAAAACTAGCGTTTTTGAATTAACAAGCAAGAGGTTATGCTTTCAAATCTCATTGACTTCAAACTATATTTAAAAAATACGATTGTGTCTGAGTGGTTCGGATTCCACTATACGTAAGCTGTGGGTTCCCTGTACTATTGGGATTAAGTTCCTGATGTGCAACGTAACAAATAAGTAAATAAATATTTAATTATTTATTTGTTATTATATAATTAATCGTTTATTTTATGTATCGTTTCTAATCGATATAAATGGTCAATCTTGTTATATGCACGTTTATTATGGATGAGTAGAACTGTACTTTTTGTGCAAATTTACCAATCAATTCATCCCCTGTTTCTTTTCCAATCGAAACAAATTTACAAAACAATCCACATCTAAAAATCGAAATGACTTCTCCCTCGTTGATTGACACAGGGAGGTGATTAGCAAATTTACGGCGACGGTATGCTGTGCCTCTCCGGATACCCAATACGATTAGTCCGTCGCGACGTCGAGCTAGGCGCGCAAGACGTGGTATTATCTGCGCTACCGTCTGCCGTAATTAAGACTGCTGTGTGCTATTAAATATTCATCTACATCTGTGAAGTTAACAAACTTCAAAATGCGCGATGGTGCCGAGCACGGATTTCGTAAGGAGATTACAGGACAGAATACAGCGCCCCAGGTTCTTTGTACGGTTTATTCATTTTACACACTTATTGACATGTTGCTCGAAAAGCAATGAACGAATCGAATGAAAGACAATAATATTCAATTTGATTCTATATTATTCATTTAAAACAGTGATTCAACTGCTTGGTCAAAATTTATGAGAGTACTTAAGTCAAAGTGTAAATGGGAAAAGCATTAAAATAATGTAATGAAAACTTATAATTATTTTTCTGTCGTATCATAATTGAAATATTCTAATCATTCAGTTCTTACATGATTATGAAATAAGTATTTTAATGTAGTCATACAAAAATAACATACTAATAAAGAACTAGTGTTTATTTTGCAGACTGTATTTAAATAATCAACTATATTTTTCAGCTAAATGTGTTATTCGCTTATAATATGTTGTGTTCCAAAGAGAGAAACAGTTTGGTATTGTAAAGAATAAGACGTTAACATTAACTAGGGGCGTGGGAATTGTATCACCAACCATTTATAATTGTTTTGAAAATTATTATTCTCTATTTTATTTTTGAATAATTAATTTCAATTTTAATAACATTTAGTTTAGCAGTCAGGCTGATAAGACGAAAACCTGTAATTTTTACTTAATTTCGGAGAAGCACCATACCTTATTTTCATTCGTTTTCGCATAAGAATTTTTGTGTAATATATTAATAAATAAATAAAAATTAATTTGAATATTTTCTACTTTTAATTTGAAATACAAATTAGTCTATTTATTTATATACTTTATGTATGCCACCGGCAAAGTGTGAAATGCAATATAACACCAATTTTGCAAAAAAAAAATCTAATGCTTGCGTATTGTTTGTTAAAATGCGAGCTTTGTTATTTTTTTTTATGGATGAAGCCTCTATGGAAATGTTTGATACAGCGCTCACTAAATTAGAATAGACAATATCGCATATTTCTTATAACTGTATGCTTGCTCTACAATCTACAGCATGCAATCTACAAATCTTGATGCAGGCTTCAGGCAGGCACAAACGACACTCGGATTGGCTATCTACATTCAGCATTTCGTCTTGACACTAAGTACAGACAGAGAGAGCTCGCAGTGAGAACAAATACGGAACAGATGTAAATTAGCGCAGGTATACGGCATCGTCTCTCGCTGTGATTAACGGCACGCCGGTACAGAAACGAGACGTCCGATCAGTTTCACATCATTCTCCCCTTGTCCTGGCCAGCCGGAGGCGGCACTGGGAGATTTGCGTGCACATTGTGTGGAAGAACGGAAGTTTTTACGTGTCCGTGACACTGGAAGAAAGGAATTTCCGGATAGATTTTATTTTTCAAATGAATTCAAGATGTACTCTGGCTGTAGGAGCTTTCCTAACTGCTCGTATTGATTACATATTTAGCTCATTGTATTCTCCTTCTAAACAATCTTCTCAAAGGCATTAGTAAATTCAGATCAGTTGGTTTTAACCACTAGAAGTATATTATATATGTATATATATATATATATATATATATATATATATATATATATATATATATATATATATATATATATATATATATATATAGATATATATGTATATATATATATATATATATATATATATATATATATATATATATATATATATATATATATATATATATATATATATATATATATATATATATATATATATATATATATATATATATATATATATTACATGATTAAATCAAATTAAATTTTGCATTAAGACCTGAAAGATCTCAGTTAAAAAATTCCAACGTCAACGAATGTTTCTCTCAAAAATTAGAAAGTGATTAAATACCTTAAATTAGTTTTAAAGCAAAATTACTAAGATAACTTTTCAGCTCCCAGATCAGTAATACAATAATTTTGAATATTTCTTCTTCATGAAATAACATTTTGAAATGTTTCATAAATATCTTAGACAAGCTAAGAAGCTAATAATATTTAATCATTTATCTATTACAGGAAATATTCATGAAAAATTTACATCTCTAATAATTATTATTATTTTAATCTTAACGACATTATACGAGAATGTTAGTTACATGAAAGAAATCAATTAAGATATTATGAAATTTAATTATACGTAGACATTAGCAGGAGTAAATAAATTAACTTAAAAAAGCTGGAATTATGAGGGACAGATAGTTATCTCCCCCGGTTTCTAAATAAAAAAATCAAGAACAAAGAATCCTTGCAATCCTCTGCGCCTACGATTTATACCCGTTTAGCTAAACCGGCGTAAAACGTTTCCGTATAGGAGCAGGATAAAAGCCGACGTTGTTTCCGGCAGGTACACTGCACCCCACTTCTGCTGAGCTTCCTCATGTAATTTGCGTCTAATTTTACAGTAGGGTCCCTCATACGGGAAAAAACTCAGTACGTACGAATATTTATCTAACTATTTTGAATTTAATGTATGTTTCTCGGTTCATAAAAGATTTTTACTCATTCCTTCCCAGAAAAAAATACTAGATCCGCAGTTGTAGGTAAAATAGAATATGTAATTTTAATCCGTCTTAGATGTTTTTAAAATCTTAAAACATGTGTATTTTTCAGCGAGAAAATGAAAACTGTATATTCCGTGCTCCATAAAAGATTTTTATACATTACTTCCCAAAAAAAATGCTAGATGCGAACATTTTAGTAAAATATAATATATAAATTAAGTTCTTCTTAGATGTTTTTACCATTTTAAAATGTTTGTATTTTTAAGCGAGAAAATGAGAAAAATATTTTACTTCACTTTTTTTAAAATTATTATTCTGTTACCGATGAGAATATTTAAAAAATGTTATACAAGGTAGGTATTTGTTTATTTACGATTTGCAACAATTCTGTAAATATTTTGTAATATTTCTTGCATGATTTGTCAAAAAATAAATATTTACAGCGGTTTTCCCATGTTGAAGAATTGACGCATAAGGTATATTCGTTTATTCTATTTTTATAGCGATTGAATGAAATCACGCAATTCAAGCAAAGCGATAAAATGCTGCAAATTGCCAAAGCACCTTAAAACATAAAAAATAAATAAATAAATATATCATCACGCCTTCTATCCATTACAGGGTGTAGCACTCTGCCGAAGCAGATCTCGGTAAGTGATATATTTTGCGCGTGAAGTGCGGTTACCAGTCGTCAAATCACGGCCCTCAACGATGTTGTGGTGGAGGAGCCACAGGGGTAGTTTTTGAAATTATGAAAATTGTTTCTCGTCTGTGGGAATCGAACCAGAGTTCTTAGGATCCACAACCCGATTTCATACCACTATATATATATATATATATATATATATATATATATATATATATATATATATATATATTATATAGATATATATATATATATATATATATATATATACATATATATATATATATATATATATATATATATATATATATATGTATATATATATATATATATATATATATATATATATATATATATATATATATGTATATATATATATATATATATATATATATATATATATATATATATATATATATATATATCTATATATATATATATATATATATATATATATATATATATATATATATATATATATATTATAATGTGTATCCAGCATAAAACAGAATTTTATTTAGTTTCTCAGTTCATTGTTCTTGTAATCCAAATAAATATTTACTGGAAACAAATAAAAAGTCTTTAGTATGACAATAGACTCAAATGCTATATTGTTTTTCCGGAATGTACTTCTATTTCATTTCGGAAAAGTAATGGAACATGTGAAAATTTAACTCGTCCCTTAGCACTAAACTGTCATTCAAATTTTTAATATTTGTTAAGAAAACAACACTAGAAATCTATGCTCTCCGGAAAAGTACATTGGAATATAAAAATCGTAAATGTGTATACAGTAATTATCTGATATATTGAAATGCTAATGCCGTTACTTGCGATATCACGCAATTTCTGAATTAAAAAGTGCCTATCGTATCGTGATCAAAAATTTACGAGACTGATAGTATTGCTGGTGAACATATGATTGTGTTCAAATAGTACTGTAAACAATTTCTGGGCTATATTTGTCCAACATACTTTGAATTTTAAGTTTATACGTAGAAATATTGAATTCATTGCGACTGAAAATGGTATAACAATATTAATTTCTGCTGGAGTTAATAATACGTTAAAATAAAAATTAGAAAATAATTTTAAGAACATCTACTTACATTGTAGTAATAAAAAAAAAATCAATAATATTGAAAATTCGAGAATATTCAAATTTATAAAATTGGACAAATGGCTGTTGACTTTGAATTTGACCCAATGCTTCCTGTAAGCCAAAAATTGATGATATAATTTTAAGTAAAACATTAAGTTTTAATGTACATAATTAAATGACTTTTTAACGATTTTTTTAAGACAGAAACAAAATTGATTAACCTTCTAGTTTTACGGTGAATTCAGGATTACTACAGATCATTGGTTAATTATGCTTTGATTTGCATTTGCATTATTCTTAGTTTATGTGGGAAATTGAAAATGTAATACACTCCGAGGATATAACCATTGTAGTAGACTGTAGTATGAGGCGCCGTTTGCGACAATATACAGACTTGTAAATATACAATTCTTTTCAAAATATATACTAAATTGTATATATATATTAAATTTATTACAATATCACAAAAAATATTGTATATATACAAATTTTGTGTACTGTATTAAGAAAATCGGGTATATTATAAACCTGTATATTGTGATATTTTTGTCGCATTAAAAAAATATACAGAACAGGGTTGTGCTACTTATTCAGAGATGGCGTAGCATTTTGAAGATATGGTGCAACATTTGAATGAGATGACGATATGAAAATGTAGAGCCAAGGGGTGTACAAAATATGATTTGTAATCTTTTTCAATGGATTTAAAATAACTATCTTAGATTTAGCTTTTAGAAACATTAACAAAACTGGAATTTCTTTATAGCTATGGAAATTTTACTAGAAATACTGTTTTGACAATATGAGATTACAATTTTTAAGTAACCTAAAACTAAATACCTGTAAATTTGTATGTTATAGAAAATTATATCATTGTTATGATAAATTATTATTATATGGAGACATTATAAATAGTTATTTGTTAAACTAGTGTAGAAAATGCCTCTTTTTCGCACTCGCTCATGAGGCAATTCGAGCGAGAGTGGAAAAAGCTCTTTCTTCTCGTGTTAGACACCACATTTTTTTCACGACATGTTTCTAAAAACGATTGTCTCGAACCTTCAATTCATTTTAAGAAAAGATTAGTAGAATCAGGGTAATATTTTGTTTATTTGAATCAAAATAGTTTATATTGACATGACTAGTGATTGAGGGTAATATTTTATTTATTTGAATCAAAATAGTTTATATTGACAATATAGTTAGTGCAATATCTGTTCTTTACCGGGTAACAGATTGTGATTAGTACCTTCTGTAAATTGTCTTATTTCGGGAGGTGTATTTGGTTGTCTAATGTAGATAGGTACTTCCTATATATATATATATATATATATATATATATATATATATATATATATATATATATATATATATATATATATATATATATATATATATATATATATTTTGTAATTTGCTAAAAGATATGTTCTGTTCATTCTGTTTTTCTTTTACAAATATTTTTTGCTTTCGTTGTTCGTAGTTACATCCTCAAATATATTTATTATTTATGTTTTATTTAATATTTGAGCCATTTATAGTAAATTTAGAATTTTTCCGATTTTTTGTTCTGTTTTTTTCTGAAAATTTGACTATTATTTATTAAGGGCTACTTATCAACTTATGGCACAATGGTAGCTAGTCGGGTTGTGGAAATTAGAACCCGAGTTCAATTCCCATAGCCGGCAACTAATTTTCACCATATTTAAAATTATCCCTGTGGCTCCCTCACCACTTACATCTCTGGAAGACTATAATTTGACGGCTGGTAACTGCACTTCACGCGTATAAACAAATCACTTTTCAAGATCTGCCTCGGCAGACTGCCACACCTAGAAATGGGTAAAAGCCATGATGATATATTTATTTATTGAACTAGAACATAAATAGTTAATAAAAAAATATGTTGATCTCTAAGATAACCAATAATTTTAGCAAAGCAATTGTTCCAAATATTTAAATAAAGTAGTAGACTTGCGAATAACAGCAAAATATTCCGAAAATAAAAAACCAAAAAGTAAACATAAATTTATAATACATGATTCTAAAATGACACCATTACCAAAAAAAGTACAATAATTTTAGTTGAGACCAAAGATACTTTGCATTAATAATAGTTATTTGTGTACATAGACACAGAAGTTAAACTTTGTGTTTGTAATCAATCGAGGCAAATAAATTACATAAGTGCTAATAAAAAGGAGTATCCAGGTGCAGATGAGATAACTTTATTGATCAGTGTTGTTCATTGACATCCCCTACTTTTAAAAATTTTATTTGTTCGCATTTCGATCATCTTCCACATACTTAGTCAATTTTAATTTAGTTTTTACAGTAACTAATCAAATAAAACAAGAAATGTTAACTAAACATATGCAATATTTACATATCTACAATTTGTATTTGAATATTTTCTCTTTAAATTTTATTGCGCAAAAACTTATTTTTAAATTTATAGCCGGTGGAGCTGCTTAATACCTTGAATATTCAAGAAATAGTACATAAAACTTATTTGACTGAGTTGCAAAATAAAAAGTAATAATTTATTTGTAAAAGTTTTGTCATTTATTAGTCAAATATTTGTTTTCTCTTGTCTTGGGACAGTAGAATAGAAAACTATACCTATTTATTGTTATTTAAAAATATTTGTTGGCGTCAATGAAATAGGCAACCATTTACTCACTAAAACTTTGGTCATCCTTGATTTTTACACTATTGGTAAAGTAGGAAATTAATTTAAATTGCTACAGACCACTGTAATAAGCAGAGCCATCTTGCGGCAAATGTTGTAATCCTAGTCTGTATTTTAGAATTATGTCTGATATACGAATATGAAATAAGACATAATGCAAGAGCTAATATTTTACACAGTTGCTATTTTTAAATTTATTTAGTATATTTCCTTAAAATAAGTAATATTTTACGACATAACTCTTGTATATACGTTTAATCATAGAATATATTGTTTTAATTTACATGAAATATTCATAACGTTTTGTCGCAAACGGCGCCTCATACTGTAGACTGTTTCAACATTAGTGATGGAAGGCAGATTAAAATTATCATATGTTATCATAATTTGCCCAAATTGAAGAAAAAATCAGATTCTCTCTGGTATACATTTTTAAAATATAAATATATCATCACGCCGTTTACCCACTATTGGGCGAGTCACTCTGCCGTATGACATTTCGGTACCAGTCGTAAAATCACGTCCCCAAAGATGTTAGTGGTGAGGGAGCCACAGGGGTAATTTTAATGTAGAAAAAATTTGTCAGCTGCGTGAATCGAACTCAGGTTCTCAAATCTACAGGTCGCCGGGATACCCCATGTAAAAATAAAATAATATATTATACTTTCATTACACGCTTCATTTCTTGATCGTATTCTCTCCAAAGTAAATAATATACTGCGTTAGTACAACAATTATTTTTTATTTGTGCATCTCTAAAACTTGCATCGTTCCATCAGTCACTATCATATGTGATCTATTTTTTCATTTTAAATAAATAAACTACAACATATAACGACACATCTTCCTGAAAGCTTCACGAGCTTCACGCATTTCGCGTCCCGTTCTCTGTGAACGAAAAGTAGGAATATTGCTTTACGCGCGCTATTATAATAGAACGATGTACCTACTACGGCTTCAAACGAAAGCCCACCGCTAACGCAAAAGGGACTGAGTATAAATTATGCGAATAGTTTCGACACGAGATCTACCGATTTTACAATGAGTTATAAATTCTAAGAAAGATTGCATTTTACTGCTGCGAGGCAAAGACACGAGGAGAAAGACTTCAAAATCTATTTAACGGCGGATTTAAAACTTAAGGGTGTTTGTCTCTGTCAGCGAAGTGACTCTACGTGACACTACGCCATATGCAGCGTTACAGAAGGATGTGTAGGTATATTTTATGAGTGTCACAAATCTTTTCAAAATTTCTTAAACAGTTAGTGCTAGGTTTGTGCTGGTTTGTGCTTTTCATTTTCGCTTGTTATTAACAGATGATGTGGAAATTTCAGCGTGGCACTAAAATCTTATTCACAATACGAAATCAGTAGTTTAATAGTTATAGTCTGGCACGCGTAAGCGCAAAAATTATCTTTACTCTGTCCAGCGTTAATTTCAGTTAACTCAAGAGTTTGCAGTCTAATTTAGTCTAACTATCAATCAGAATCGAAAATGAATGTTGATGTTAATCCATGCTCTTGTGTGACTAGCAAAATGAATCTAAAAGAGAAATAATTGAAAAAAGAAACGAAAATATATCAGAAGATTGTGTATTTGTTCAATAAATAATAATAATCTTTTTCTAATATTTTTAAAGTCATACAAACTTTACATTTTTGAATCATATTAATAAATGCTGCTTCACCCAATAATGTCTAACAAACAAATAAATAATGTTACAATTGTCAAAAATACAAAAGATGAAACTGATATTTGGCGTTTCTTTCGAAACTAGTATTTATTTTATCAAAAACAGTATTCTACGTTAACGACCATTAATTTTTGCATTGTAAACGACAATACTAATTTCTACTACATAATTCATTTACGTTTTAATAAGTTTTAGTACTGAAATATTTTATGGAAGCAATATATTTTAGTTAGAGTCAAGTTCTTTTAACTGTTTATCATATTCGTATACTTCAAATATTTGCAATTAAGTTTCCAAAAATGCTTGCGTGTAGTTCTGTAGTGAATGTGATAGTGTACGAGCACTTTTTAAAATTAAATTAATAAGTTATTACGACAGATATACAGAGTGGTACTGAGCAAAATGTTACCGTGAGGCCGCGGGCCTTAAGCGAACAGAAACTTGGAATCAAGTTACACTAACGCTTTTTACTAGAAACGCAAAATAACTAACTAATGTTACATGATACCCCGGAAAAATGCATGATTTTAGGGAACATAAATATAATTAAAACAAAAAGAATTCTCATTCCACATTGTAAAAATTATATAGTCGACTCGGACAGAGGGACAGAAAAAACAAAAGGTTTTTATAGACAACATATCGACAGCGTTGTACATGCACGAAATTTCAGATGCTTCCATACTCGCAACAGTCTGCTACGAATATGTTAATCGACTAACCATTTTCTTCACATTTTCAATATTCATTATTTTAATGTAAAATAATGAAAAAAATAAGGAACATACAAAAAAATAATATTCATATAATTTAAATTAAATATATTATTGTTATGCGATTTGTGTACCAGATATAATAAGAGTAAGAGTAATTATTTAAACTATTGTCAAATAATAATTGTCAAATAATTATGATTTGTATACGCAGTGTTTCATAAAATATTAACAAAATTCATAAGAAAATTTGAGGATTTTTTTTTAACAATTATGCTGTAGGACTGACAGTACTAGAGGTAAGTGGAGTACATATTTTTTCTTTTGCAACTATTGGCGATGCCAAGATGCCAGTGCGGCAAATATTCGAACCATTCTATCCGATATTGTATGTTGTATGTTGTGCAAAAATAGAGTTCTGTCAACATTTTAATATTTTTTAACTTATTTCTAGTGTTATTATATTACAGCATTATTTTTTTTAGATTACACATTACTATATATAAGTTTAAGTTGTTTATTTTAATAATTAAAATAAATAAATTGTGTTTTATACATTTGCAGAAATTAACCATAAATTGTTTTAGAAAACATGAACTAAATAATAAAAGAAGGAAGAATTGCATATATTAAAAAGATTTAAAATTCATTTTAAATGTTAATCTTTCAATAACAGCTCAATTCTTAAAAAAAAATGAAGCTAATTCTACGTTTTGGATTCGCTAATCTTATTTTAGTCAGATTTGACAAAGTTAATCCAAATGGTCACAAGATTATATTACAGTTTATTAAAAAAAAATTGAGAATATGGTTTAGCTAAATCTAACTAATCCAAAATTCAGAATTAGCTAAAACTCTTTTAAGAATTGGGCTGTTAGGTATTTTATATAAAATAAAAAGAAAATACCGGCAATACTAGGAAAACGCAATGAGAACTGTGAAAGCAATATCTGGTAGAAAGGTTTCAACTGTATCCGCCAGATGACGAACGGTAAGTTGGCATCGCCAATATGAACATAATTATCTTTAGCGTATTCTTCGGTTTTTACCATATGTAATTTTTTTTTAGAATATACTGTCATGTCTTCATTATAATATGCTATTGAGAAAAGCATGTATAATATTTCCTATAAGACGATCTTTAGATTAATGACAAGTACAGAATTCAGCTCAATACATCAAAGTGTAGTGCAGGAAAGGTATTATTGTAACCATAAGACAAAAAGACAATAAGTCTATGTTAGACACGCGAAAACAGTGAACACAGGAAAGTTGCATACAAGACGTAAGACGGCAAGGCGCAGGTTTGAGATTCCAGAGACGCAAAGAAGGTGTAACGCTGCGACGGTCCCTAACCAATATCACACTAACAAATGTCTTTCTGACCAAACTACATAAATAATCTGGTATAAGGCAATTAAGATAAGAACGTGTTTAATATTTCAGAGAGACGCGAGTACTACATATTGGATCGAATGCGAAGGCGATGGCGAAAGCAAGGAGAAGGACGAAGGACGTGAAGCCGGTAACTTATGCAAGCGCGTGCGCTACAAGTAAGGTGTTAAGGCCTTCAGACATAACTAAATGTCCCCTACATTGCTAGTTTAATTAATTCTAGACGCTGGGCTTATTGCGTTGTATATACGACAACTGTTAACCCCGGATAGCGGATAGGGTAACGGCACGAACCGTTATTGTTTCTTGTTAAATCTCGGAACACCGAATTGTCTCTTCCTGTTCCTTACCTCTGTAACATTTACCTATATTGTAATTGCTCTTCATTTACAACTTATACTTTTCTTCAACAATATCATTAGTCCTTTCTTTACTTTACTCAATACACAAAGTAAACTGAAAACAACCTACTTTCAGTAAATATCAACACAATAAAAACCATATTTGATTCATCGATTACAACAGTTTTAAAGTTTAAGAATATCATAAAAATCCATATCGAAAATACAGAACCTCCCATAAATATAAATAATAAATTTCTCATAATAGCATAAAAGCCAAGATAACTTTTAAAATTTTATTAATCCAATAATTTGTACCCGTTTTACAAATATAATTTGAATGAATTTGAATATATTAACATATAAGTCAAAGATATTCTATTTTGTATAGTATACATAATTTGTTATTAATTAATGAAGTAATACTGAAAAATATATGACTCGCGTTAACAGGCAAAATGATGTAAACTTGTTAGTAATATTAATCTTTGTAACAAGCAAATATCGAAAAGTGCACGAAAGGTTGAAAACCGGAGGAAAATGTTCGTGTGCTTACATATAATGTAACTCTCAATACTGTGGATATATGTATGTATACAACGCTTGGCTCTAGAGATGGCCCGTTCTCCCCTGCTGCCAGCAGGAGTAGGAGTATAAACACACGCAAAAACAGACTCGGCGCGCCAGACAAATTAATGTTATCGTTTACACGTTGCAGGAATATTCCTTGACAAATTTATGATAGATTATGAAAGAGATAATAGTGTCATACTAAGTTTTCGAAAACTGGAACAATACGAACACTTCAAGTTTCCTCTACCATATTTTTAAAATAATATGTAATTTTCATTAATTCTTAAAGATCTTAATTCATAAGAAGTTAGACATTTTTGTCGTTTATGGAAAAATGTTATTATGCGCTAAATGGAATGTATGTGCATATATTTGTTTGTTGGATCTGTGCAATGTGGACAAAATATGAAATCCTGTAAAATCAATGGTAAAGGTATTGCATATCGAAATGTTCGACTGGTAACTGATATAGGCGTTCGGCACTTGCAATGGAGTTTCGTTTAGCGTTCGAATCGGGCGGCACGCGGGGCACTTATTCGTTTGACCGCTCGCTGTTGTAATGCCTTTGTTTCAATGCTTTCTGTCCAAGTGGCGAGTGGCCAGTGGCCAGTCAGGCTATCTCTGTTTACCCTTTAGTGAGATTTGATAACCTTGTTAGTAGAGAACGATGCTTGACGCTTAGCGTACTGGGCGTTGAGCGCTGAGCGAGTAGGCTAACGGCTCGCGCCGATTCAGTTAACGAAAGGGATTGCGTGATACTTCGTTCGCGGCAACTCACTCTATTCAAACACACTAACAAGGATGAATTTAGTATAAACGTCATTAAGTCCTGTTCAATTGTTTCCTTTCATTGGGTTGATTTTGACATTAGGAGTTTTAATAAATACAACTGATCATATCACACCCATACACAGTCATTTACTTTCCAAATTTATGTATTTAACAATTTTATAATAATAAACTAACAGATTCCTAAAGAAGATTAAATTTAGAGTTAACTAATTCTATTTTTATTTCGGACAAAAATTATTAGTATTAGAGCTAGCTATTCACAAAAAAGTAAGGTATGAATGGTAATGATTATTTGTTTTCTACAAAACAATTTGCCAGTATTCTTAGAAGATATTCCTCTTAATGTGTGTCAGTGTGGCAGCTCATTACAGAAAGAATGTTATACAGCTTTTAAATGAAGTATTTGGGGACCGGTGAATTGGTCCGAATGGGCATGTACCTCGGTCTCCTAAATCTCGTGATTTAAATTCTTTGGACTCATATTTTTGGAGATATTTCAAATTCTGCTTTCTTCAATGGCACTACAGCCCGATTCGGACCTGGGCCTACCGGGCACACCGAGCCGCAGTTTTTATACTGCCGTACTGCCGGTTTCCGTAGTCGATGTTACTTTTTAAGGCATATGTATAAGTGACTAAGCTTATAGCGCCCGAGTATGATTAATACAAGTAACTGTATTTTTTATTTTAACGACAAATCATACTTGGTCGACAGGCGGATTCAAACTGACGAACCTTGGTTCGGGTGACGTCACAGTATGTTAAGAGATGTGCATTAACACGCCTGTATTTCAAATTACTCGTGTACAAAATTGTACCTAAATCTATCGAAGAACTGAGGCAACAAATAGAAAATTGTGCTGAATTAGTCCGAAAAAAAAAATTCATTTAAAAGGACATGTACCATATCCTTTATTCAATCTCCTGTATTATGCGTAGCTGTGAATGCTGACAATTTTCAAATAATTTTTATAAAAAGTAGGTATTGTTTTATGTCCATACGTTTTTCCCAAAAGTACATCAACCTTGAATTTATAATGAAATGTCAATCAAATTTATAAAAAATATCACCTTTATTCAAAATATTGCATAATAAAATTAATTAACTTTATAACTGATTGACTTTGTTTATGCATTCTAAAGAAACTCGCAAATCCATTGGTACTCGAAATGCAGTCTTCGAGAAAAGTATACTTAATTATGTGAATTTTGAAAAAAAATTCGTATCATTATCTATATTTTAAATACTATATAGTATACATGATAAAAAGGCAAAAAACTGCCCTCATTTTCTAAATCTTTAATTTGATCCAATAAACAATTTTGATTGTATAGAGAAAAGTAAGATAAAGTAAGTAGATGGGTATATATGCATTTCTGAACACAAATCTAAGCAAATCCAATCCTGTATGAAAGAGCTGAAGTAGTGATTAAGAAGCGTAATTAAAAATAACACAAATAGAGTAGATAATGTGTGTCAAATACGTGATATCAGTCGCACTGGCTAGTGAGTGATATTTCTGTCTCGTCGTTGTCGGTCTCGTGAACCTGGTGCCGGTGATATACTGCAAACTCCGTGAACCGTACTCTGAGTGCGTACTGCGTATGGGAACGAACGAATGGTTTAAGTGTTTCTCTAAAACTGCTCACGTTGGAATTGTATCTTAAAACCTTGCATTCGCGTTCAGAACTCAAAAATAGACACAATATATCTCTAGAAAATTATAGAAACTAGAACACCTTTTAGGACATTTTTATCAATACTGAAATAAAGTGACAAAAAATGATCGCATCGAAATCACAGCATAAATTATACAAATTATTCTAAAATAAATAAATATATCATCACGCCTTCTACCCATTACTTTGTGTATCCCTTTAGCTAAAAAATAAAAACATTATATTTACCCTCATATACAGAATTTTACAGTAATACACAAAACTTTACTGTATGTTATTAGTTTTAAACGGCTCGAAGTTATTGTGTTTTGACACAATTTGCCAAAGGAACCACAAGTAAAACGTACTTTTCTAATACTTAAATGTCATCCAATTTTTCTTTGTTAAAATCTTACTCGTTCATTATGTTTGCTGTTTGAAATTTGATAATTTACAGTGTACTGAGCGAACGAAGCGAGCTTCGACAAAAATATAACGTACATATTTATGCTTTTTTCACTAATTTTTAACGAAAAAATAGATATTGATAATGAATTTAATTCTATTATACGATGGGAACTTCTAAAATTAGGCGTTTCTTGCGCATTATGTTAAAAGCGGCCCTAAAGTTATCTTTCATCATTATTAAAAGTGATTTCTGTTTTCTATAAGATAATATTATTTTACAATTAGAGTGCCTCTAAATACCACATAAAATAATGATTAGGTTATAATACAAAAAATACTTCATATTTAAAAAAAATTCAAATACTTGATTACATTTATAAAAGGTAATTACTACCACGAAAATTAATTAAATTTTCTTCTGAACCAATCAAATATACTAGAATATCAAGAAAATTATTTGAATATAAGTAAACTAAATTTTCTCGCTGTATTTGATATAATTTGATCATTTTGAAATCCAAATATACAGAAGGTAATCAAACCTATACGATTTATACAAATATTGGTACATAGAAACATGTCTATAAATCTAAAATTACTGTATATAAACAAATCCATTTAAAATTTATCGAGTCATTTATTGTTAACGACTAAAATAAATATTTCATAATATTTTCCCTCATTTTAGGAGAGTCATAGGTAACTAAATTTATATATAAAATACAGTGTGTTTTAAAGACCACTTTCTTTCGAATGACGATTACATCATAACAATGAAAAATTTGTTTGTTTTAAATTGCAAAAACAAAATGAATTAGCTACATATATCCTCTGTCTAACAAATAAATTCAATGACGTACGTATCTAATTTTGTTAATTATTTGTTTTCTTGTATCTACTTATTTATTTATGCTACTTTGGACAACATAAACTTAATTCCAATTACCGCACTCACCGAGCCGCAATGTGATAGTTTTTAGCTTGGGTGAGATTCGAACCAGGGATCTTCAGATTCAAATGCCGCAACGCTACCACATCACCGTGTTGCCTACTTATTATGTAAATCAAATATAAATTAAAATAAAATAAGAATTCGTGTTACTTTAGAGTTAGGTAAAATATCTGACTGTTTACATTTCAAAACATAATAAATAATTGCAAAGTCGACAATTTTCTAAAAACTTTTAATGAACAAGTTCAAACAGACTGAAGCAAAACAACCGATATTTAAAATGCAAGATTAATTACTTAAAACTGAATCAACAAAGAAATTCAATATCGCTTACAAATAAAACAAAAAAGCTCCTAACCTAACCGTCTTATATTAAATATAATTAATCGACAGTGTTTTATTTTTCCGCCTATTTTAATGGTAGGAGTAAACAAACCCCACGAATAAAACGATAATTGAATACACCAGTATCTATACATAGTCAAGTGCATTGCTCTCTCAACTCTACTAAGGCAAACGACGATATCTGTTTTGCTTAGGTGTTTGTAATTATTGACGATTTTCTAACTTATTGGTTTTCGAATAAGCATAGTCGTTTGTTTGTTCGCTGAAGACAAACGTAACAACCGTAGTGATTATTTACTGGCTTAACTACTGTTTTACTATAGACACAGTGTGTACAACAGGAACTTAATCCAGTACAGGGTCCGGACTCACCGAGTTGGATTCGAACTCGGGAACTTCGGATTCGAGTGCCGTAACGTTAATACACTAAAATTCCCCAGTTTTTATAATGAAATTCAAGTTACCCGACAAAATCAAATAGTTGTTATATTTTAACAAATGTATGCAACATAATCTCGGTTTTTAATATATTTTATAAATTTCAGCGATTAAAATTAAAGAATAATGATTTTGTTATCTGCATATTACAAATTAATATTATATGAAATACAATAATAATATAACTGAATATATAGAAATTGTTTGAAATCGAATATTTATTTATTTGTGTGTTTCTATTACTGTAACCAATATTAAAAAATTAACCATTTAAATTATAATTATTTGATGAAATATATTAGATGTACCTAGGATTAGATAATTTAAAGTAAATATTTTATGTTACATTAAAAAAATTATAAACAGATAATAGCATCATTTGTTGAGAACACCTTTTTTTTCAAAAGTTGTATTAGTTCTATCAGTTTCCATATTGTGCGAAGTTAAAACAAACATTAACATAACGATCCTCTAAACGGAAACATAACTGAGTACATCTCTAATTTAGTTACTTTGCTGATGGCATTGGCCTTTTGTTCAATTGATACCGTGATAAATACGATACAAAGCTCTTGAATCTTCTGAAAAAGCCTTTTGCATTTTATTTGCTGTTAGTATCGTGTATCTTGTAACTTGTTCACAATTTATAATATTATTGTCAGATTTTAACTTAAATCTTAGAGACATAATTTCATTAATCATGTGCTATATTAAGTATTTTTGTTTGTGTTATATGTAACTATTATAATATTTTTAGAATTTGAATCTGACTTCTTTGCTAATATATTATCCCAAATCATAATGATAACAGCATAACAATAAATTTTGTTTCATGTGAACAAAATTCAATAATTCAATTTGTACTATTGAATAATAAATTGTTAATAAATAATTAATAAACATCTAAAATATTTATCTATATGTTACTGTTAACTGATTTTAACATTACCGGAATGATGAATTTTAAAATAGCGCTATTTTTGCCTGCCCGGCAAAGGCCGCCGTAACCATGCTTGCCTCTCGGATGCCAATGAATGGTCCAAGTAAGTTAGAAATCCAGTGTGTATATAAAATCCTTCAAGCATGTTGCCGGCGGCAACTTGCGGTGCAGGCAAAAATAGTGCTATATTTAAATGTACTATAAGCTTTTATATTTTAAAAATATATTTAAATTTACTGAAAATATTAAATAAATATTTTAATAACGAACAATACGTTATGCGTTATATTTAAAAGTTAATAATAATAGATATTATAATTGAATCTATAGGTTTTTATTTATAGTTACCCTTAAATACAAAAAAAATATTTGGAATTAAAAACTTTATGTGATGGACTCATAAGTGATTAAATGGCTTTTTTTGCAAATATATATATATATATATATATAGTTATATATATATATATATATATAATATACTTCTAGTGGTTAAAACCAACTGATCTGAATTTACTAATGCCTTTGAGAAGATTGTTTAGAAGGAGAATACAATGAGCTAAATATATATATATATATATATATATATATATATATATATATATATATATATATATATATATATATATATATATATATACAAAAAAGAATTTAAAATAGTAAAATTTAGAAAAAATATTCAAATAGTTATTATATTAAACAGTCAACTTGCAACTTAAGCTGTTTAAAAATAAATAAATAATAGTGAATTTTAATTATTTTATTAACATTTCCTATCTTGAATTAATTTAGAAAATGGTAAATAGATCTTTATTAATAATAGATAATATAGTATTTAGAATAACTTCCGAATCTTAATAAAATATAATGCAGGTAAAAAATAAAAACTGTATGTAACATTCGAAATATAAATTTACAAATAATAGATTAAAAGATTAAATAACTAATAAAATTTGGTTAATGATGTTTAAAATAAACAACTACGTTTTTTGATAGAATTCAAGTGAAATATTTATCATTAACTATTATGCATTAATTTTTGCGAAACTTAGAATTAGAACAAAGTAACTAATGCTTATTTGTTACACAGATTTCAGAATTTACTCTCAAATGAATGATTAATGAAAGCTGTCAAAATTCGATTCGATATTTTAAATTTAAGTAATATTTAAATTTAAGCAACAGCCCTATTATTATTTATAGATGGATATATTAAACGAATAATAGCCGCAAATTCAGAAATAAATCGTAGAGATTTTCGCATCGCCGGCCGTACGCCGTCGGTCCGAAATACAAATCCCTGAAGCGGGTTAAATTTTTACGTTGTCGACCGTTGAACAGAAACTTCAAATTAAGCAAACATTACACACGTTAATAAATAATGATTGTCTACACAAAAACGTATTTCCACGATAGCCAGCTGCTTCGCTACATCAAAACAAACATATTTGTTAGAGCGAGCTGAGAGACAACGTGGAACACAAATTCAATTAGCACATCACTTTATGCGTGTACACAGCTTGGATGTAGCGTCACAACAACTCGAATCAAAAACAAATCTTACTAACATTTATAATGACATTGTTTCAACTTTATAACCTACATTTCATATTTAAATAGACATTTTAATAAATGTTACTTATTAAAATGTTTTATTACATATATTACATCACAATTTTATTGTATTAAATTCATCTAATCAAAGGCAATATTTAGATTCAGAAATCTCAAACTTTCTTCAATGCTATTTCATTGATATTTTTATTTGTAAATACCTAGACGTTATTGTCTCACTATTTTAAAAAAAATGTCCTAATTATTATTATATATATTAGTTGAAACTTAAGGGTAAATAATATATTTTTTCAACAAATACATAGATATGAATAAAATATGATTATTGGGAATTCAATGTTATTTAAAATAAGTTGCAAACTAAAATGAATGAATACCCAAAAAAAAACACATTCTTTTGAAATTTTTATCTTTAATATGTAGTTATTTAAATATGCACTTTTACATTTATCTATTTGTATTTTAAATGCAGCCCTGGTTAAGATAATAAGTTATATAAATATCGCTACTTTTGTACACAGCTGTAGTTGCTAAAATAAGGCTATAAGCGAATGATAGTGTATTTTATTAATTTCGTATTTGGCGCAAACATAAATAATATTTGTTTATTGTTGGATCGATTGTTCGATGTGTAAACAATACTAGATGTTATTTCACTGAAAACATGTCAAACCGTAATTTTTACATTTTTAATCATCATCATTTATTATTAGGTTTATTTATTTATTTATCACGTCGATAACAAACATGGTGACTGTTTACGCGTTACGGTCATGTACATAATAATTTTATTGCCATTTAATAGCAATTCAATATTTAGCGCGCGAAATTCGTTTTATTTATTTTATTTGCTTTTCCCCAGTGACGTAATAAAATTCAC
Source organism: Pterostichus madidus (assembly GCA_911728475.2). Lineage (NCBI taxonomy): Eukaryota > Metazoa > Arthropoda > Insecta > Coleoptera > Carabidae > Pterostichus > Pterostichus madidus. The sequence continues at coordinate 20,508,746 of OU452311.1, read as the reverse complement.
ATGCGGAAGATATATTTCATTATTCAAGCGCAAGCACGGCGCACATTCGAAGGAAAACTACACAAGATGTACGAGTATTTACAAGTAAATAGCCACTTGGATTATCAACAACAGGTACGGAATGTGCATATTTTTATTGTTAATTGAATTTTAATTTTTCTGCTTAATTCAACAGGGAATAGAAGTTCTGATACGCGAATTTTTTAAAACAATGCTTGACAAAGAAAATAATAAAATTATTTAAAGTTGATGGGGTACGCGAGAGTAACGGAGTGATGCCGTGACTGAGGAAAACCTGCGGCACGGAAGTCCCCAATCAGGGAAGGGGGAAGTCACAGTTTTATACACTTCTCGCGCAAAAGATAATAAATTAATCAATAATCATTAAAAAATGCTAACGAATGACAGCGCCGTCAAAGAACTGGCTGGTACGGTCAGGCCAGGGCGGGGTGACTGCACCGAGAGAAGCGAGAAGGGCATGGGTCCAGGGAGGTGGAGGCTGAGCGACGGAGACGGAACAATGCGCTCCGCTCACCAGGTAACGTTCGCTGGGTCGCCGAAGACATGTGACAAACATCAAACAAACTCGCTGGTAGCAGCGCGCAAGATACACGCGCGCAACGCGGCGGTGGTAAAGGCGGCGGCGGCTGTGACGGCGGAGGCACATCGGTGGGAGGAGTCTCGCTCTCGGAGAACCGGAGAACGGTCCAGAGAGCCGCATACAAGACGGCCGCGTTCCTCCTTAGAGGTCGAGCTGGCCTGACGTCAGACTAATGGGAGAAGTCGCCCCCTCTACCAACGAACCTATCCCACCCACCGACTCGCAACCCTTCCCATCCGCAACGCCCATACAACACCTTAAACACCTTACCAATACACACATACACCTTACACACATATATACAACGCCCTCACAAACAACGATACAATATGTCAAATAAGAAATGCACCGGCGGCAACAACGCGCACTGTCGCTGAGAAACGTAAACACAACAACACAATAAGCACAGGGTCTCAGTTTGGCGCGCTTTGAGACTGACGGCTGACGTTGGTCACGTGTCGACGAAGCGCGCGCAACACATAAACATAAACAACAACAAGAACATAAAACCGTAAGATGAAGTAGAAGAGTAAACAGTACCTGCACGGGTCTCCAGCGCGGCTCCAGCATTGTTAACAGGCGGAGGGCGACGGGCGACGGCGGCGGGCGGCGGGCGGCGGGCTGCTGACGGCCTGACGGCGACGCTGCTCTCAGGACTGCTGCGGCCTGCTTACAGTTGTGAGTGCTGTATCGGACTCACGCGCCAGTATAGCAATGCCGCTTGTCGCTGTCAGAGTTGTGTTGCCTTGCCTTGGTTCTGCCCTTCGCCTCCCCGCACCCTCAGCGCTGTTCACCGCGCGCGCTGTTAGTATATCTGTTGTCTCGCTTGTCCGCTCCTCTCCCCCACAGAGAGAGAGAGACGTTGCGAGACGAGAGGAGCGCGAGAGCATATCGCACCCGTACCAACAGCGCACTCACAGACCGATCGCAGTTGCGTCGCGACGCTTGCTTCGTTCACATCACAATACCAGCCCTTATTGTCTCAACACGACGTAAACACAACAACATCAAACTCGGACCCTCATCCCAATATACTTGTTGTTTACTTGGCTTGCACTGATCAATACAGCGCTCTATTTGCTATCATACATACATACATGTACGCTTAGCTCACGGACAGAGTTGAGAAAAGTAAATATCCGTCACTAGCACCGTCGTTCCTGCGCCGCCGCGCCACCGCGCTGCCACGAAAGGGAATGAATGCATGCACCCTGAGAGCCGAGAGCCGAGGTGATCCGACTGCTTCTGGCATCGTCATCATTTTTCTTTGAGTTAGATGAGCGGCGATGCACACCGACAATGGAGCGAGGTTAATTAATTATAATGTGCAGCTCGGCGAGCGTCGAGTACCGTACGACGGAACACGGACACAGAAAGAATTCATTGAGATTACGTCGCGTCCTGTACGGCCGACGGCCGCACGAATCATTTATTAGATTTTCATTATTTTTGAATTATCGCCTTACTTCCCGACTAAGCATATTCATAATATTAAATATAAAATTCCAAGTTTTCGCAGACCATTTTAATTGCAAATTAAAAATCTTAAATCACGTTTACCATCTCACTCTTCTGAACAACGAACAAAAGATAACAAAACCTAAACGATGTTAATAACGACTAATTAATAATTACTATTAATTATTATTTAAAACAGCACAGTCATAAATCGATACTTTTTAAATATGTAAAACATTTATTTTGCATTATTACTAAATTAGAGACGAAAGTGAATATCCACATTGGCGAGCGAAAGGAAACATTACGAGTATAATAGGTGGCCCCTCACCCTCGCTATACAAGGCAACGACAGCGGGACAAATATGGCTTCTTTTTAAAACTCTCGCTAAAGCGTCGGCTCTTATAGTTTTTCCAAAACAAGCAGTCCGCATTGTCCTGCCAAACTTTGAAATAGATGTGACACCTTTTATTGCCGGTTATAAATATTACCTCGTCATATATAAAACAAATGGCGGGCTGCTATGTAACACTATCCCGGGGCCAGAGCAGAGCAGGCTCTGGCCGGTCCAAAGCAGGAGTAGGAGCAGAAACTGTACCTGAACATAAAAGAATCGAGGTTATGAGATATGTCGCGAGCCGCCGGCCTTTTACTCATTCCGAATCTATTCTTCCAGCGAGATAAACGAGAGATGTCCCTGCCTACCGTACACCCCTCTTCCCTTGGCCGTTAGTCGACTCATGCGTTGCCCTTTGAATAATTTAATCGCAAACCTTACTCGATAAATCACTAAGCCAGATCATCTTTGGACAGAAAGACATATGAGTTTCCATCGTACATCTACCTGCACCCTTTTAACGTTCTAACAACCCTGAATCACCCCTAATTGCAAATTATTACTTTAATCTTCTTTCATTACTCATACAGAAATAAATCACAAAAATATAAACAAACCAAGGAACTTTAACAATTTATTATATAATGACGAATCAAACAACACTAATAAACAACGATAATTTAATTTTGATAGAGACATTTTTATTAGTGGCAGTTTAAGCACTGGGAAGTGAAATTCTAAAAATTCCAAATATTTTCCTACAACTATTAAAAGATAGCAAAAATTTCCAAGATAACAAATCATTGATATCTCCGAGTGGTTACGTCATTTGTAATAGTTACATAGTAAATAAAATAGCAACATTTTCAAATAACGATAATTTTTACTTGATTAATTTTAGAATAAAACTGTAATTATACAAAAAAATTTAATGAAAAACTGTCTTATATGTCTAAATTTTTTGAACAAATAAAAAACTGTTTTAATTTTCGTAGCAATATATAAGCATCCACAAATTCTCCTTTTTATTTTGCGTCTATTCCATAAATAAAACATATTTGATCGAAAAATTTAGACTATTAAATGCAGCTTTTGTATGTGCAATTTTGTTGAGTAGAAATTGCCAGCATATGAAAATTTACCGTTGCATTTTCTATTTTTGCCTACGCTGACGACGTTTCTATTTACCACAAACACCTATATAATTGTTAATATCAAATTTGAACTAAATTATGTACGACATTATGCACAAAAAATAGGAAGCAAAGCGTGAAAAAAATGATGACTTTACAGTATGTATTATTTTTAAGGCCCTTGAGATTCATGTGCTTTTTGTACCTGTGCGGCAATCCGCCACTGAATACTAATAGAGTGCAAAATGCAAATGTTTTCTTAAATAAATAAATATATCATCACGCCTTCTACCCATTACTGGGTGTGGCACTCTGCTGAAACAGATCTCGGTATGTGATATATTTTGCGCGTGAAGTGCGCTTATTGGTGGAGGAGCCACAGGGGTAGCTTTTGAAACTATGAAAACTGTTTGTCGCCTGTGGGAATCGAACCAGGGTTCTCAGGATCCACAAGCCGACTTCATACTACTGAGCTTGCCACCCCATGTTTTATTGTAATTTTTTTATTTGTGCTTTCGGTTTTGTATATCATCAAACCTCTATTATTCGAACTTCCACGACTCGAAATTTTCTTTAAATCAAATTTTACTGTTGTTCCCTGTTCATTTTATATAATTGCCTTGTATTTTTAAGGTGATTCTATCATGACAGTCTCATACAAAAGTATAGGTTACCTAAAAAGTTTATAAAAATAATTATTACATTTTTGTATGGTATAGGTTATTAACAGAATTAATATTTCGCTGCAAATATCGTACAATTAATAATAACATTGAATATATTAAATAAAACTATTTAACTAGTTTATGAAATTCAGTAACATACCAAAATTTTTGGAAGTGAATGTTTCATGCCAACCAATAGCAGTGTAAGATTTTACACAGCAGAAGCTATGACAACAAGGTTAGAACCACAAGCGGCATGATATTACCAGTCGGTACGAAACGTAACTGTATTATCGATACATCCTGTTGAGAGTTCATAAGAAAAATGAGAAAAATGCGCCAAAGCAATTATTATCAACTGTAACAACAAATAAATAAATATAAAATCAGTAATATTTTTTTTTGTATTAAAATTAATATATTTTACTGATCGAAATAATAACTTTCATAGTTCTTGCTTTGTTATTCGTTCGGCCATCTCTGTCTAGTGTCTACCTGTGCTGTGCAACGTTGCCAAGCATTTCTGACAGTTTTATTGATTATCATAGAATATCCAACTTTCATCGCCAATTTCTTTGAAACTAATCCGGTAAGGCATGGATTTTTTAATTCTCATACCTTTATCTTTACATGATGTATTGTGTGTTAGTTTTTTGTTAAAAAATAACTACAATATATGAATTTATTATGCAGTAAGTTGCCTCGCGAGATACAGTTCCTATAACGCCAATGCATTTTTGATCGACTTTAGTCGACTTTAACTTTACATTACTCAGTTCAACAACGGTAAACTTAAAAAAAAAATTGCATACTAGTGTAGAAACACATGAAAAATAACATATTTACATTTCATTATAAACCGGGTTAAAGGCTTCCATGATAGTACCACCTTAAATCTCTAACTCAAATTTCCGTAAATCGAAAATCTCTGTAATTCAAAGCCAATAACACAATATTCTCTATAAGTCGAATTTTCACGGTCAAAATTAATTCTTCGACACGATATTTGCATGTTATTTTCGTATACTATCTCCAAGATCCGTCGAGTTTTGTTTCACCGCGTACGAAGCATGCAATCTGCAATCTGGGTAGTTTTTTGGAATTACAGTATTGATAAAATGTCACTGCCATATTTGAAAATATTTTAGAATGTGTGTAATAGGTATACATATAAAATTTTGCCGAAGCAGACCCCCTCCACACAATTTTGTGTGAAACAACAAATTTGTAGAAAGAACAAGGTGACACCATACCGAGTCGATCAACTGCTTTCTTCTTTCAGCACCTCTCCCTGCAGACTACAACATGTGTTGTTCAGTCAACACAGGATGTTTGACGTTTAACGTTTGAATCACGCGATAAACGTCAAACTGTAAAGCTATACCATGTTCGCTACATAACAAATTATTAAATTCTATTTTACTCACTAGATGGCAACCGAAATATTTGAATTGTGTAAGTCCCTATTTTGCGGTTCCTTGATATTCGAGTTATAGAGGCTCGACTACGATGTTACCATGTATTTATATCTCTATAAAGGTTTCTATCACAACACCTATTCACTTATAATAATAATAAAACTAATATATTACGATCATTGGAATGTATACTACCTGGAACAATGGCGTTCTCCGCTATAGTCACAAAATTGTAAATTACTCAATTATATTAAGTCTAGACCCAAAAATTTCGTACCAGAGACGATCAAAGTTTCAAAAATTTTATTGGTTTTAAGATATTTGAATTCTTAATGCCATTAAGTCTGATGTCAAAGCATTGCAACCCTGTCTCTATCTCTTTCTAGTCCGATCGGAATTCTTTCTACATTCTAGGTCAACAGACTTCCTCTAACTTTTTACATGGTTATATATAAATTAAAAAGTATATTTTAGAAATATATCTAGTATATGATTTATTTCTTAACTAATGAATATATCTAGCTAGTAAAAATCGTCCCCGATTATTTTGCCAAATTCAATTTCCTGAATATTTTTTTTTCCGAAATGACCATTATCCTTTATTATAATTTTCCCGCATGAGTATTTGCTGAATGCCTATAATAATTTTCCTGATTGCATTTTTGCCATACGCTAGTTTATTGTAGATTATTTTCCGATTGACAATTTTCCCGAATGATAAATTTTCGTCTAAATAATTTTCTGAAAAAATATTTTCCGAACATAGTTTACCCGAATGCATTACCGTACAGTTTCTTGATTAAAATTTCCCGATTGCCAGTTTTACAGCATACCAATTTCCCGAATATTATTTTTCATCATGTTATATATTTTAGAAAAACAATTTTCAATACAATGAATTTTAAAATGCATTTTTAAATATGGCTAGTAAATAGATTTATAATTTTTGTACTCAAACATTATTTAAATCTTTTTAATACTACAATAAGCATTGTAAAAATAATAAATAAATAAAAACACATATATCATCACACTTTTTACCCATTACTGGGTGTGGCACTCTGCTGAAGTAGATCTCGGTAAGTGATATATTTATGCGCGTAAAGTGCAGCTACCAGCCGTCAAATCACGGACCCCAAAGATGTTAGTGGTGCAACAGGGGTTATTTTAATCGCGTGAAAATGTTTGACGACAGTGAGAATCGAAGCAGGGTTCTCAGGATACACAGGGCGACTCGATACTACAGAGCCACCTACCCCATTAAATAAAATAAAGAATATTTAAATGTGAGATAGTGCATTCGGGAAATTTGCATACGTGTAATTAGCATGCTAGAAAATAGTTATTTTGTTTAATGATCCTTCAAGAAATTTGTTTAGTTTAGTTATTCGAGAAAAAGGATATTTTGGAAATTTGCATTCAGGAAATTACATTCTGGAAATTAGCATACTGAAAATGGTCATTCGGAAAAATGGTTATTCCGGTAATTTGCCATTCGTGAAAATGCAATCTTGTAATCTGGATTCGTGAAAAGTTCATTCGGGAAATTGTTATTCTTAAAAAATTTTTTCGGTAAAATTTTCATTTGGGAAATAGTTTTTCTTTAAAATTGTGATTCGTTGAAATTGTCATTCAGGTAATTGTATTCGTGTAAATACATGGTAATCAGTAAAAATGATTGTTAAATATACTGCTTAGACCGAAACTTAGATTATGTGTGCACAAATCAATAAGGGGAAAGATATGCTGAATGCTTTATAGCAGTAAATTGTACCAGCGGAGATCAAATAACATTTTATCAAGATAATCTTACAGTTTTTGAAGTAACTGATATTCTTACTCGTTTTTAATTAATCACATTAGATTTTTTAAACTTTATATATTTTCTAAATGATAAAATAGATCATTTATGTAACTAGAATTATACCGCATATCCTTAAGTGTGGCGTCACAAATTTTTGTGTTCAAAAATTACTTCATTTAGTGGTCATGGTGCAAGTTTTAAATAAAAATTTCTTTATAATGGTCAGTAGAAAAGTGAAAAAATTAAGTGTACATGTATAAGACTTAATTCGCTAAGTTCGTCGTGATAGACACCATTGCTATTCAATTGGTCTTCAGTACAGATAGGATGCGGGTTCCGGATAGCATACAATTCAGTAATTCTATAATCTACATTAGTAGTCTTCAAACTTTTTAAATATACGTCCCATATTTTAGAAGAAAATGTGTTGAGACCCAATGAGTGTAACTTTTTTTGGAAAGAGTTATAATTTTCTTCATTCTTAGGCTCTGGTAGGCCATAAAAGTTTCGTAGGTTCTTAGGCACTGTGCCTATAAAACCTAATGGAAAAGTTATATTCTACTATAAATAAAATAAAATAAATATATCATCACGCTTTTTACCCATTACTTGTAACCTTGTAGGTAGACGATATTTAAGAAATATTATTGGTATCGAGTTCTCAATTTATAATTACAATGTACATATTTTTACAATAATATTTGTATTTTTCGAATAAACAGATGTAGCAATAGTTAGGAGATTCACGACCTTCTGAAAACTATGGGTCAGACCCACCTGTGAGTCACGACCCATAGTTTGAAGACCAATGTTCTACATAATATTATTTAATTATTGGAAAGGTCAAGTATAAGAACATCTGTATCTGTAAACAATTAAGATCTGTCATCTGTACTGACCTAAAATATAATGCTAATTTAGTCGTGCTGTTCACATACGTAAGATGGGCGATGGGATATAAAGAAACGGGGGCGTCGTAACTTATTATAAATAACTGGTGATCACTTACCGCTGCAGCGGTCAGAGAGCTAAGCAATGTGGTAGTGGTAGCGCGGTCATTTATTACATCAGCTTACTAATGTTGTCTGATTTGGCGATTTTCCCGTACGCATCCACGGTCCACGCGACTCAATATGTGTCGCACCTTCATCGTGTTTGAGTGCCGATGTCGCTCAAGAAACCCCGAACCTCCCTCCGCGTCGAACGTCGAGTGAACAGAGGCGTAGATCGAGGCAAAAAGAAAATCAAATACTCGGTTTCTATTTTAGTTGGGCGTATTTATAAGAAAGAATTTATTTGCCGTTATTTTGGTTTATTTTAATTTTTAACATACATTCGTAATGGGGTAGGTGGCACAGTGGTATCGAGTCGGCCTGTGGATCTGAGAACCCGGGTTCGAATCCCACAGCCGACAAACAATTTTCACCACATTAAAAAACTATCCCTTTGGCTCCTTCTCCATTAACATCTTTGACGGCTAGTAACCGCACTTCACGCGCAAAAATATATCACTTACCGTAGAAGGCATGATGATATATTTATTTTATTTTTGATTCATGAAACAAGTTTTTAATCGTTATTTTACAATAAAATAAATATAAATAAATATATCATCACGCCTTCTATCCATTACTGGGTGTGGTACTCTGCCGAAGCAGATCTCGGTAAGTGATGTCTTTCTGCGCGTCAAGTGCAGTTACCAGCCGTAAAATCACGACCCCAAAGATGTTAGTGGAGGGGAAGCCACAGGAATAGTATTAATGTGGTGAAAATGTTTGTCGCCCGTGGGATTCGAACCAGGGCTCTCAGGATTCACAGGCCGACTCGATACCACTGAGCTACCTATTCCATATTAACAATAATTATCAATATATAAATTATTATTATTTAGCACTTTAAATTTCTGCAAATCAAAACAAGTCGCAATGGGCTGCTCACAGAATATGAAAGATCTGTGAGCGAGCGGTACACAGCTCACGAGTAATGTTGCCGGTAAACACTATCAAATAGAGTGGGAGATATATTGCAAGAAAATATAAGTTTATTCTCGATTTGTTTCGAATATTCCAGATGATAAATATAGTTGTTCTCGTTTTTAATTTAAAGAATAGATGAAAAAATTTCTCACTTCAGTGACATATCTGTAAAAAAATAAATAGGTTTGTTTTCTACTGGTCTATTGGGCGTGAACATATTGGGATATTCAACTAGTGAGAAATGGCGTCAAACACGATATGTCAAACTCGAGACAATAGTACACTTTCAACTGGTCTCCATAAACTTTTCAACTTACCACTGCTCTCACTTGTATTTCTTTGTTTTTTCTTTTATTATGTGTTTGCTAGTAGTGTGTTCTAATTAATGGAATGTTTTCATTAGTTGGAGTTTTAGTATTAGTTTAATTTATCGTATAACTTTTAGGTATAAATTTAAGTAGTATATAAGTGCAATTTGATAAAGAGGAATATAAGCCAAAATAATATAATATTTCACATTACTATCTCATTTATGCACAAAACTTATTTTATTACTATTTGTAGATATTTATTTCATGAATATGGCATGGGTATATTTCTAATGACACATAAATTTAAGAGTTGATTTGCAATAAGTTAAACTGAAAATAATAATACAAAAAATTATGACAAAAAAGTGTAATACAATGTAAACAGTTGAAGTGGATGTAAAGGAATTTTTCTGAAACTGGCCAGAAATTACCTACTTTCTTGACCAATTTTAGTATGGAAAGTAGAATTTTACTAAAACAGTCAATTAAAGTACGTATCCCAGGTTATAACAAAAATAACAGTCTGACAAAGACTGTACTGTTTTGTATTTCACCTGACTGTTTTTTGTTGTAATATAGTCTGCTGTCAAAACAATTATTATCAAAAAAATTAAACATTTTTGAATTATTTATAATTAATTATTCATTAAATTAAACGGTTTCAGAAAAAAATGGTATACATAATAAGTCGGGAAAGTGGTTTTACTTTGCTCAGCATATTAAAATACTCGGCTTGCGGCCTCGTATTTCAGACAACCACTTCGTCAAATAAAATATCACTTTCCTGACTTACTTATATAATATGCTATTATTATAAATTACTACCTATGTTAGGTTAGGTAGGTACTAAATACCTATAAATATAAAATATAAATTAATACAACATTTACCAACTTTTGGAGGCATCAAATGAAGGCACCCATATAGATATATATATATATATATATATATATATATATATATATATATATATATATATATATATATATATATATATATATATGGGTGTGCCTTCATTTGATGCCTCCAAAAGTATATATATATATATATATATATATATATATATATATATATATATATATATATATATATATATATATATATATATAATTTATAGGAGAACAAGGGACGAAATGAAAAATCTATGAAAATTACCATTTTATTTAGAATGCCACTGCAGGAATGAATTATAGAACAATTCACGCGGACATTCACGCGGACACAGGATACCGCTACACGTGTAGTGTATCACTGCTTTTGCTGTGTTTGTGTTTGGGCGTACACATGTTTGACAATATGTTTTGTTTCGCCGTTTGTGGGATTCCAGCTATGTATAGTGTCGAGCCGTCGAGGTAAACAATTATTCCGTACCGTAATATCTCAGAATCGTGCAACGGTCTTTGGTAAACATGGCTAGACGGCTTTTGGGTTCGGTTCAGATTTGGTTCGGTTTTGTGTTCGGATTTAGATTCGGTTGGTGGTTGGTGTTGGCTTTTAGTTGACAGAAATTGTTATGAAGATATCACCGAGAAATTCGCAACATAATACATTCAATTATTTACTTACTTCTAATGATTTAGTCTACCTATGTCTATTAAAAAATCGCCAAAGTGATGTTTATATGTACTACAACTGGACAACATAAAATTAAAATTAAAACTATTTTATTTTTGTATTGGATGAAACTAATAAAATATTTAAAATATATCTTGTTACAGTTTCATGTTTAAATTAGTTAACTGTTTTTGTTTGTTTTCAAAGAAATCCTGGATTGTATGAAATACTACAAATAATATAGCTTAGTTATTCGTTTGTTGATTAATTCGACATAATGAGCAGAACCGGATCTATCATGGAAGCAAATGAAATAATTAATATATTCAGCTTACATTGTCAAATTGGGACCGAATTAATATATTCAGAGACTCCAAGTACAAAATATTAAAGTGCCTATAAATGGAATAATTTTATTTAAACAAGACAATACAAAAATATTTTAAAAACTATATTAAAGTTATAAATTAGAAACATTTCTCTTGTTATTTGCGACTTGCAAATTTTTTGTACGAGTCTAATGTTGTCAAAACTGATTCAAGGATACAAACTCGCTTTAATAAATTTTTTTTTTTTTAATCTGGATGTTTAGAATCGGTAACACTGTACCTCAATCTTATAGAAACCAAGTTTGTCTGTGTTTCAAATGTATAGTACATAGTAATACAACTGTAGGCTTCAAATACAATTTTATTAATACTGACAAATACGGTAGATTTTAGAGTCGACAAAATTTTGCATTTTTTATTAAATAAATGAAAAATTTAAATTGAAGAAAATTAAATTAACAAATTAGATTGCAAAGTTGCTATTCAAAATCATTTAAATTCATGGCCACATGAAACTGCAGGCCTTCGTAATGTCAACACAACATGTACGGTTCTTTTATATAAAAAGTTGAAAAAACTGTTTTAATTGTAATTTTAAATTTATTTTTCTTGTTTTGTTTCAAATATAAAAAATGGATTGTTTTAATTTGAATTTTATATTAATTGTTTTATTTTGTTATTATACAAAAACGTCCAATATTTTACAATATTTGTATATAATCAACAGAAAATATTCTGCAAATTTCTATTCTTCTTGTAAGGAAATACAATATAAAAGTTCAAGTTCAGGGCAGCAATATATAACATCAAAGAGGATATAATTCGAAATACTTTAAGTTTAAAACAATTGACTATCGTAAAATATATTTTTTATTATCTCATCTGAAAGTTCTTCTAAAGCCCTTTCATATGATATCAAACACGATATAATTCGGAACACTTTAAGTTTAAAACAATTGACGATCGTAAAATATATTTTTTATTATTTTATCTGAAAGTTCTTCTAAAGCCCGTTCATATGATATCAAACACGATATAATTCGAAACACTTTAAGTTTAAAACAATTGACGATCGTAAAATATATTTTTTATTATATCATCTGAAAGTTCTTCTAAAGCCCGTTCATATGATATCAAACACGATACAATTCGGTACACTTTAAGTTTAAAACAATTGTCGATCGTAAAACATATTTTTTAGTATTTCATCCGAAAGTTCTTCTAAAACCCTTTCGTATGATATTAAACACGATATAATTCGGAATACTTTAAGTATAAAACAATTGACGATCGTAATATATATATATATTTTTTATTTCATCTGAAAGTTCTTCTAAAGCCCTTTTTTATTATATCAAACACGATATAATTCGGAACGCTTTAAATTTAAAACAATTGACGATCGTAAAATATATTTTTATTATATCATCTGAAAGTTCTTCTAAAGCCCTTTTTTATTATATCAAACACGATATAATTCGGAATACTTTAAGTTTAAAACAATTGACGATCGTAATATATATATTTTTTTTATTTCATCTGAAAGTTCTTCTAAAGCCCTTTTTTATTATATCAAACACGATATAATTCGGAACGCTTTAAATTTAAAACAATTGACGATCGTAAAATATATTTTTATTATATCATCTGAAAGTTCTTCTAAAGCCCTTTTTTATTATATCAAACACGATATAATTCGGAATACTTTAAGTTTAAAACAATTGACGATCGTAATATATATATTTTTTTTATTTCATCTGAAAGTTCTTCTAAAGCCCTTTTTTATTATATCAAACACGATATAATTCGGAACGCTTTAAATTTAAAACAATTGACGATCGTAAAATATATCTTTATTATATCATCTGAAAGTTCTTCTAAAGCCCTTTTTTATTATATCAAACACGATATAATTCGGATTACTTTAAGTTTAAAACAATTGACGATCGTAAAATATATTTTTTATTGTATCATCTGAAAGTCCTTCTAAAGCCCTTTTATATGACATCAAAGAGGATATAATTCGGAACACTTTCAGTTTAAATAAATTGACTATCGTAAAATATATTTTTCATTATATCATCTGAAAGTTCTTCTAAAGCCCTTTCATATGATATCCTTTGAACGTCATTTTGGACAGTTCCACATTTATATTTTTTAAAGATCGGCATTTAAAACACCTTTTCTTGTTTTTCTCAAATCTATGAATTTAAAAACTTGGATCTAGTACTCGTATATGAGAGGTAATATTGTTCCTCATTTATAGATTTGTCAAATTGAAGTTTCCTGTTAAAAAACTTTTATACAAACATGAAATCAATTGAAAACAGATCAAAACATATATCCTCAATCCTATAATACCTTAATATATTTACAAAATTGCTCTAACGTGTCTCTAAATTAATATAATTGTGTTAAAAAGTTCCATGCGTAACGTCAATGAATTTTTCTGCTTACGGTCAAATCGTCCGTAGATGTTCTTCTTAAAAAATCCAAAGCCATCACAATCTTAGTTGAAAAATGCGTGTTTTTCACGATTTCTCGCACATCATGCATAAAAAAATTATGAATTTATAAAAAGCACGTGGACCCAATTGGACACTATCAAACAAAAAAAGTTTGAAATTAATCGGACAAACCGTCTACGCTGTGCAGGTGAGCAATTGACCGTGATGAATCCATACAAATATACTCATATACAAATATATATACCCCTCTTACGCTAATAGTATATGGATTAGCGGTCGGCCTTATAAAAAAGATGATATATATATGATATATATATATATATATATATATAAGTAAACTGTCTTAAGTCCAGAAAGCAACAATTAGAGAAAAACGCATTTAAAGTGTCAAGATATCATCTTTTTTATACCATATAAAAATCTAATATATATATATATATATCATCTTTTTTATACCATTGTAACAATTTATTACATATAACCATCAAATGGATTTTACAGACTTAGTGTCATCATTGTATATTAAAAATGATAAATTTTTATGTTTATCACTATTAGTATTTTTTTTTGTGGACTTAATATTGTTTGCCATATAAACAAATTATTTTTATTTGACTTAAAACAGACAAATATTTAAAAATTAAATTTAATAAAAAATACACTTTCGCTTAAACAATTGCCGATCGAAAAATTATAATTTTGCACGCAAGCTCTACAAAAGACCTTTCAATTGATACCAAACACGATGGATTTTGATGCACTTTCATTAAAACAATTGACGATCGAAAAGTATTAAATTTTGCACGCGAGCCCTTCAAAAGACCTTTCATTTGATGCCAAACACGATAGGTTTTGGAACACTTTCGCTAAAACATTTACCGATCGAAAAAAACCAATTCTGCATGTAAGTCCTTAAAAAGATCTTTCATTTGATACCAAACACGATAGGTTTTGGAACACTTTCGCTAAAATAATTGGCGATCGAAAGAAAGCCCTTCAAAAGACCTTTTAATTGATATCAAAAACGATGGATTTTGATGTCCTTTCATTAAAACAATTGACGATCGAAAAGTATTAATTTTATACGCGAGCCCTTCCAAAGATCTTTTATTTGATACCAAATACGATAGGTTTTGGAGTACTATCACTAAAACAATTGACAATCGAAAAGTATTAAATTTTGTACGCGAGCCCTTCCAAAGATCTTTCATTTGATACCAAACACGATAGGTTTCGGAACACTTTCGCTAAAACAATAGCCGATCGAAAAAATTCCAATTCTGCATGCAAGCCGTTAAAAAGACCTTTCATTTGATGCCAAACACGATAGGTTTTAAAGTACTTTCATTAAAACAATTGCCAATCGACAAAAATTCCAATTTTGCATGTAAGCCCTTCGAAAGACCTTTCAATTGATACCAAAGACGATGGGTTTTGAAGTACTTTCACTAAAACAATTGACGATCGAAAATTATTAAATTTTGCACGCGAGCCCTTCAAAACACTTTTCATTTGATACCAAACACGATAGGTTTTGGAATACTTTCGCTAAAACAATTGCCGATTGAAAGAAATCCAATTCTGCATGCAAGCCCTTAAAAAGACCTTTCATTTGATACCAAACACGATAGGTGTTGGAATACTTTCGCTAAAACAATTGCCGATTGAAAGAAATCCAATTCTGCATGCAAGCCCTTAAAAAGACCTTTCATTTGATACCAAACACGATAGGTGTTGGAATACTTTCGCTAAAACAATTGCCGATCGAAAAAAATCCAATTTTGCATATGAACTTTAAACATATATTTTACACAAATTTGATAACTCTCAATGTCAAAAGTCAATCAATTTTAGTTTTGTACTTCTGGTTTTGCATCAGTTTCCGATCGACAACGAAGCGAGCTCGAGAGCCGAAGTTGTCGAACTGAGCGTAAGGTGCTGCCGCCTGTCGGACAAGTCGCGAAAATAGTCTGGAAGAACGAAAAATTTATTGAAGAAAATCTTATATAGGGATAGCTTGTAAAGTAATAATTAATGCAAAAATTGTATCTAATACAAACAAGGGTGTTATGTAGTAAATTATCATATGTTTAACATGAGTAATTTATCGGTTAATAAAAAGATAAATGGAATTGCAATTTTCGAATGTTGGCTCAAAGTCTTCGTTTCTGTAATATAGACAGTCACTGTGTCGCCGTAGGCTGCTTGATATTGGCATCGACAACTAACGCCTGTCTTGATAATACGAAAGTTTTGAAGGTCACGCATGTAGAAATGAGATTTTTTCAATCAGTAATTGTTTTAGTGAAAGTGCTTCAAAACATATCGTGTTTGGTATCAAATAAAAGGTCCTTTGCAGGGCTCGCATGCAGAATTCGATTTTTTTCGATCGGCAATTGTTTTAGTAAGAGTGCATCAAAACCTATCGTGTTTGGTATCAAATGAAAGTTCTTTTAAAGGGCTCGCGTACAAAATTAAATATTATTCGATCGGCAATTGTTTTAGTGAAAGTGCTTCAAAACATATCGTGTTTGGTATCAAATGAAAGGTCTTTTGAAGGGCTCGCGTACAAAATTAAATATTATCCGGTCGGCAATTGTTTTAGTATGAGTGCATCAAAACCTATCGTGTTTGGTATCAAATGAATGTTCTTTTAAAGAGCTCGCGTACAAAATTAAATATTATTCGATCGGCAATTGTTTTAGTAAGAGTGCATCAAAACCTATCGTGTTTGGTATCAAATGAAAGGTCTATTGAAGGGCGCGCGTGCAGAATTCGAATTTTTTCGATCGGCAATTGTTTTAGTGAAAGTGCTTCAAAACATATCGTGTTTGGTATCAAATGAAAGGTCTTTTGAAGGGCTCGCGTACAAAATTAAATATTATTCGATCGGCAATTGTTTTAGTGAAAGTGCTTGAAAACATATCGTGTTTGGTATCAAATGAAAGGTCGCTTAAAGAGTTCATGTGCTAAATTGGATTTTTTTTTATTATTAATTTTGTAGTGCCAGAATTTCGTAACCTATCATGCTTGGTATCAATTAAATGTATTTTAAAAAACAGACATGCAGAATTGAAAACTTTTACTTCGGAAATAATTTGATTTTTATAGTGTCAATTGTCTTACAGAAGTGAACTCTATTTCAGTGTCCGCGGAGCTTAGCGTGAAGGCCTGGCGAAGCCATGCCGACCGCTAGTCCATATACTATTAGCGAAAGAGGGGTATATATATTTGTATATGAGTATATTTGTATGGATTCATCACGGTCAATTGCTCACCTCCACAGCGTAGACGGTTTGTCCGATTAATTTCAAACTTTTTTTGTTTGATAGTGTCCAATTGGGTCCACGTGCTTTTTATAAATTCATAATTTTTTTATGTATGATGTGCGAGAAATCGTGAAAAACACGCATTTTTCAACTAAGATTGTGATGGCTTTGGATTTTTTAAGAAGAACATCTACGGACGATTTGACCGTAAGCAGAAAAATTCATTGACATTACGTATGAAACTTTTTAACACAATTATATAAATTTCGAGACAAGTTAGAGCAATTTTGTAAATATATTAAGGTATTATATGATTGAGGATATATGTTTTGATCTGTTTTCAATCGATTTCATGTTTGTATAAAAGTTTTTTAACAGAAAACTTCAATTTGACAAATCTGTAATTTAGGAACTATATTACCTCTCATATACAAGATCCAGGTTTTGAAATTCATAGATTTGAGAAAAACAAGAAAAGGTGTTTTAAATGCCGATCTTTAAAAAATATAAATATGGAACTGTCCAAAATGACGTTCAAAGGACTCTTAACAGTTTAGCAAAATATTTTCGGAAATAAAACATGTATTTGATTGAAGTTTTACAATCGTCAATTGTTTTAAACTTAAAGTCATCCGAATTATATCGTGTTTGATATCATATGAAAGGGCTTTAGAAGAACTTTCAGATGATATAATGAAAAATATATTTTACGATAGTCAATTTATTTAAACTGAAAGTGTTCCGAATTATATCCTCTTTGATGTCATATAAAAGGGCTTTAGAAGGACTTTCAGATGATACAATAAAAAATATATTTTACGATCGTCAATTGTTTTAAACTTAAAGTATTCCGAATTATATCGTGTTTGATATAATAAAAAAGGGCTTTAGAAGAACTTTCAGATGATATAATAAAAATATATTTTACGATCGTCAATTGTTTTAAATTTAAAGCGTTCCGAATTATATCGTGTTTGATATAATAAAAAAGGGCTTTAGAAGAACTTTCAGACGAAATAAAAAAATATATATATATTACGATCGTCAATTGTTTTAAACTTAAAGTGTTCCGAATTATATCGTGTTTGATATCATATGAAAGGGCTTTAGAAGAACTTTCAGATGATATAATAAAAAATATATTTTACGATCGTTAATTGTTTTAAACTTAAAGTGTTCCGAATTATATCGTGTTTGGTATCGTATGAAAGGTCTTTTTAAGGGATTGCATGCAGAATTGGAATTTTTTCGATCGGCTATTGTTTTAGCGAAAGTATTCCAAAACCTATCGTGTTTGGTATCAAATAAAAGATCTTTTGAAGGGCTCGCGTAAGAAAATTAATACTTTTCGATCGTGCAGAAAATTTATTTTTTCGATTTTAAATTTTATATATTTCGAAACCTACATATTAGATTTGGTATCAAATGAAAAGTCGTTTGAAGAGCTCGCGTGCAGAATTGCAAAATTTTAGACAGCCAATTATTTTAGTGAAATTGTCTTTGAAGTTTTTAATAAGAAAATCTACTGCAATTTTGACATTTTTCTATGAACATGTCGCATTTTTATTTATAAATTATTTAAATATTAAAATTTTTGGAAGTAGGTTTTAAATATTTTTGCAAATTGGTGGAATGAGGAGAATTTTTTTATTATAATTACACATTTCAAATATGTATATTTCAAAAGCAAATTTTTGACAGTCCACTATGAAATTAGTTTTAATACAAAACGTCAAATTGACAAGTTTTAGAAGGTATATAGGTAAACCCAACCAAATTTGTCCTTGGTAATAATATATTCTAAAACTGAGCAAATTTGTTTCACGGCAATGTTCATTTAAAAAAAAAACAACATATAACTGGAATTAGAATCAATTTTGGCACTTCTACATTTTTTATCGGCAATTGTTTTATTGAAAGTGCTTCAAAACCTATTGTATTTGGTATAATATGAAAGTTCTTTTGACGGTCTTGGGTGAAGAATTGAGATTTTTTTTAATCAGCAATTGTTTTTGGAAAGTACTTCAAAACCTATTGCGTTTGGTATCAAATGCTATCTTTTGAAGGACTCGCGCATAAAATTAAATATTTTTCGATTATGAATTGGTTTAGTAAAAGTGCTTCAAAACGAACAATGCTTGATTTTAAATGAAAGGTCTTTTGAAAAGTTCATGTACAGAATTGGAATTTTATCGATCGGGCAATTGTTTTCATAAAAATACTTCAAAACCTATCGTGTTTGGTATCAAATGAATGGTCTTTTGAAGGGCTCGTGTGAAAAATTGATGTTTTTTAGATTGGCGATTGTTTTAATAAAAGTTCATCAAAATTTATCGTGTTTGACATCAAATGAAAGGTCTCTCTTGTTTAGTGAAAGATTTTTGAAACCTGTCGTATTTGGTATCAATTAAAAGGTTTTTAGAAGGACAGACGTGTAGAATTGAAAAGTTTGAGATTGGTAAAAATTCAATCTATATTCTGTCAATTGTCTTACAGGAATGGATCCTACTTCAGTGTCCGCGGAGCATACACTTATGAAACACAAACGATTTGTTGCATACCAAACGATTGTGCTTCGTTTGTGACTGTTTGTGATCCATGTAAAAACACAGCAACCCCTAATGGCCGGAAGTTATTGAACTTTGAAAAGTGGTTGCCAACTTTACGCCCAGCAAACACTTATGAAGCACAAACGATTTGTTGCATACCAAACGATTGTGCTTCGTTTGTGACTGTTTGTGATCTATGTAAAGACACAGCAACCCCTATAGGCCGGAAGTTATTGAACTTTGAAAAGTGGTTGTCCACCTACCGAAATTCCATTGCTTATACTATAAAATCGTTCCGCATATAATGTCCATGGCATTCACATGTCCTTAAATTATTCATAATTGCATGCATTTATTTAACATATATCATGTTTTGGCAAGGCTCGCTTCGCCCATATTTTATACAAACAAACCTCAAGCCCAAAGAACGCACGCATCATAAACGCAAACCTTTATATTTGTTATTGTAAATTGGTCTCGACGAACTGTTTCTTTTCTTTATGCCTATGTACTCACGCATATTTCACTAAGGCTCAGGGTCACGCTCTTGATTAAAAAATGTTGATTTTGATTTCGTTACGGTTTCAGTATTTTGCGGTTGCTGTTTTTTCACGATTTCGGTTAAGACATAAATATATATATATATATATATATATATATATATATATATATATATATATATATATATATATATATATATATATATATATATATATATATATATATATATATATATATTATTCATGCTCTTCTTCCTATTTACGCTTCAGTACAATACTTATAGGGGTTTAAAGTTTTAAATGTACGATTTTAGAAACTAAAAAACATCGGTTCGATTTGTGATATATCAAATGATTGTGCTTAGCATATCAACCCTAGTAGATCGAAAATTATTTAATTTTGGATAGTCGTTATCAACATCACGGCTAGCAACAATTTATTAAACACAAATGTCTACAAATAGTTCCTTGCCAACTACAATGGTCTGCAAACAATTTTGGCCTGCAATTGTTCACTTTTTGTCACCGAATGATGATCAAAAAGGCTACTTTTTTGCTGGTCGTACAATTTTTTTCCATTAGCATATAATTAGGGACAGAAATATAATCTTTATATTGCTGAGAAACAAATTTTCATTGCTAAATACCATAAACGCTTTGGCGGAAAAGAAAAACTTTACGCACTGCAAATTAAGCCGTTTCGTAACAACTAATGCATTTTTTTTTATATCGCTCGTTAAAAATATCTATTTCAAATGAGAGGACTGATTATGATATACTATATGTTAGTTCTCTCTTGATACTACGATAATATAATTACTGTATGATATACTTATTAAAATTTGGTCCTTTTAGAAATTGTTTGTACCATTTTTTTACTATACGAGTATAATATTTGTCAATTACAAGAAAGCATAATTTTTATTGATTATATTTACGTATTAAATCTAATTTCACTCTTAATTTTTCAATATTTTGTGAACTGTTATTAAATACGAGATAGACCTATATTTTGGATTTTTTATTAAAAGCTACGGAATTTTAAATAAAATAGTTGTAAACGAGATAATAATTATTATAAAATGATAACAAAGATTTGAAATTTATTTAATTTTTTTTTACTTAATTACATTATCAGTATGCAAAAGTCAGAATACTTACTGTTAAAACAAATACTTTTATATATTAAAAAATAAACAAAATAAAGTTGTATTCTACTAATGAAAGTTATATTGTAATAATGATATCATGAATATACTGAGAGAAATAATTATGTTTATTGTCTACCTCAAATAAATAAATTAAACAGCCTTTTACCAACCGGAAGTAGAAAATATAATTGTTGTTTGATATTTCATTTATTAATATACTCGTACGTGTATAGGTACTTATATAATAAATACGAAAATAGAATATTGGTATAATTTCTGTACAATTTTGATAACTTAATTAACTATAAATGATTATCCATAATACTCATTACAATGATAAATTTTTTATCTCTATGCCTAATGTGAGAAATACTTTAATGAGTGATCTTTCTGTAGAACCGTTTGCCATAATAAAAGAACGTTGCTTAGTGCAGCCCTAGCCTGATAGTGGGTTGCATAGATCAAGGTGTGCAGATATCGTAACTCATGCGAATATAATATAATTCTGAATAATAACAAGATAAATCATCAAGCGAACGTACCTGTCAGTGACCTTACCTGTCAGATTGCAGTCCGCGAATATTGGCGATAAAGGTAGGAATTTTCCTCTTACTTTAAATTTATTTGGGTTGTTAGGTGACACTAAGTCGTACTTAACGTCGATAATAGAAAATCTCGGCCAGAAAGGTGTTTTTTTGGCCTTTTTAGCAACTTTTTCCCTGCTTGTCGACGCCCACCTGAGGTGCGTTTTTTTGTCTCCATTTTTTTTCTAAATTTTTTTCTGTTATTTTTTTTTTTCTTTCTTTTTTGGGATAATATTATTTTAATTAATACTTTATATTGAGTGCTATTTTGAGTTGCGTTTTGCATTTATTGGTTTTATATATTTTATTTTATGGGAATAAAATTAAAAAATTTTCATCTTTAAATTTTCGAGTTTTGATTTCGTCTGGGGGCTTCGGCCCACCAGACTAAAAAATGGCACTGGACTCGGTTCCAGCTGCCGCACCGAGAGAGAAGAGGCAGAGAATATCCTCCGAGAACGATGATCCGTTACCATCGTTTCTTATTATGAAGCGAAGTGCTGGTGATTTTAATAGAGTTAGTCCATTTCTCATCTCTAAACTCCTAAAAGCTGTGGCTGGAGATCCTAAATCGGTAAGGAAAATAAGGGAAGGCTTACTTATTGAAACGAAAACAAATTTTCAGACTGAGAAACTATTAGCTCTACAATCGCTTGGTGAATTTGATGTTTCAGTGAGTGCTCATAGCACACTGAATACTAGCAAGGGCATTATTTATTCTCGTGATTTGATGAACTGCCAAACGGAGGAAATCCTCGCCGAACTCAAAGACCAGGGTGTTTATGAGGTTCGAAGGATTACATCTAAAAAGAACGGAGTAGTTGAAAACACGCCTTCACTTATTTTGTCGTTTAAGTCTCGTGATGTCCCTAAATATATTTTTGCAGCAATGTATCGACTTCCTGTTCGTGTGTATATTCCTAACCCTATGCGCTGTTTCAACTGTCAACGTTTTGGACACTCGTCCACTAGATGTACCTCTGATAAAATTTGTGTGTGTGGTAAACCTACCCATGAAGGAAAGGATTGTAGTAACGCTAAATGTATTAACTGCGAGGGTAACCATCCAGCGAGCTCGAGAAACTGCCCTAAGTTTAAGTTCGAATATTCGATCATAGAATATAAAACGTTAAACAAGTGCAGTTTCCCTGAAGCAAGAGATTACGTCACTAAGCTCAGTCCATCCTTAACCACATCATATGCAAGAGTTGCAACGAAACCAGCATCACATCCTCCTGTTAACGTGTCCGACATTGTAGCCCTGCTTATCCCCGAAATGACGACTCTGATTAAGACTTTATTTGCTGAATTCGCCACAATGATTAACCCACAAGCGCAATTTAAGACACCTACAGTTAATACCACACGACCTACTGAGAAAGTAAATGACATACCAACGCAGAGACCGATCACAGGGAATAAAACCCATGCACCCATAAAAAATGTACCATCTGAAGGGAATAGAACCCCTGTACTTTCAATTGCTAACGTCAGTGTAGAACAAATATCTCATCATGATATCAGTGACGAATCTGAAACAGGCAGTGTAACATCTGCAAGTGGTAGCACCACTGGCAATACCGACGTTAAGAAAAAAGGACGAGGCTGGATTAAAGGTAGGAGTAGGAGTAAGCATACTTAACCTGTCATTATTCTTTACGCGACTTCTCAGCTAATCCTCATAACAGATATACCATCTTTATATTTATAAAATTCATTATTCAATGGAATTGTAATGGCATCGTAAACCATCTACCAGAATTACGACTGTTATTAGCTGAGTACGGCCCTTGTTGTGTTTGCATCCAGGAAACTCACCTAAAAGCTCAGAATCTGTTCTCTCTACGTGGATATAACATCATTCGTC
This sequence comes from Pterostichus madidus, assembly GCA_911728475.2. Taxonomy (NCBI): domain Eukaryota; kingdom Metazoa; phylum Arthropoda; class Insecta; order Coleoptera; family Carabidae; genus Pterostichus; species Pterostichus madidus. The sequence goes on along the minus strand of OU452311.1, from coordinate 20,484,771 downwards.
ACGACGTCGTGCCCGACGGCCGTGCGCATGGAGGGGTGGCAATCCTGTTAAATTCACGAACACCATATAAGGTCTGTAATATTCAAACACAACTTCAGGCAATCGCTGTTCAAATATTTACACCGAGAAAAATAACTGTTTGCAATATTTATTTACCTAATTTTAATTGGACCCTTCACGATCTCGAAAATATTATTTCTCAACTTGAGCCACCTTTTCTATTCGTAGGTGATTTCAATGCTCATAACAGACTATGGGGTTCAGCCCATAATGACGGTAGAGGACAAATTATTGAAAATCTATTAGACACTAATGATGTTGTACTTTTGAACACAGGTGAGCCCACCTACATTAACCTACGCTCAAACACATTCTCGGCACTAGATTTGTCAATATGTTCACCTATTCTTGCACCTCATTTTTCATGGAAAGTTCTTGATGATGCACACTACAGTGATAATTTTCCTATTTTGATTTCTTGTCATATTCATTCTCCTACTCCATCGTCTATTAAAAGATGGAGATATGATACTGCTAATTGGACTGGCTTCGCTGATGATATTTCTATGCCGGACCCGTCAGATGATACCAACATATCCCTCCATGACATTAACGATTGTATTTTAACATCTGCTAAAAACAACATACGTATGACTTCCTCACGTCCATACAATCGAAAGGTCCCATGGTGGAATAATGAAGTTGCTAACGCTATAAAGGCAAAGAAACGTGCACTAAATAATTATCGTAGGAATGCCATACTCGATAATCAGATCATTTTCAAAAAGGCACGGGCACTAGCACGTCGAACAATACTACAGGCGAAAACAGCTTCCTGGAGAAATTATGTGGCATCCATTACGTCTGATCGGCCCCAAACTGAACTTTGGACAAAAATCCGATACATGTACGGTTACAAAAAGTTTAACATCGTGTCCATGCTCCAGGTCAATAATGAGATATACACTGAATGTGGGGATATGTCCGAATGCTTAGTTAACCATTTCGCAGCTGTCAGCAGCACAAATAATTACTGTCCTGAGTTCCTACGCATAAAGGATGACGTTGAAGTAGCTTTGGATTTTTCTACTGATGAAAACCAGGCATACAACCTCTTGTTTTCTATGGAGGAATTTGAAAATGCCCTTAGACACACAGGCAATACTTCAGTTGGCCCTGATGGCATTTCATATGCTATGATAAAACACTTGCCCCATGAAATGAAAACACACATCTTAAACTACTTCAACAAAATCTGGCACACTGGCGCATATCCTGAGAACTGGCGAGAAGCAGTAATTATTCCTGTACTCAAACCTGGCAAAGACTCTTCACAACCGACCAGCTATCGGCCCATCTCTCTAACATGCCATCTTGCTAAGTTATATGAGCGAATGATTAACTACAGGCTCGTTTGGTTCCTTGAAGTGAACCATCTTCTTGATTCATTTCAATGTGGTTCGCGAAAGCAGCATTCTACTTCAGACCTTCACACGTATCTCACAAATGCTATTCATTGCAATTTTCTTGCACGAAACCATCTTGTAGCTGTATTTTTTGACCTGGAAAAAGCATTTGATATGACTTGGAAACATGGTATTCTTAAGCAACTATATGACTGGGGAATGCGTGGTAACTTGCCGCTCTTCATCCAGAACTTTCTTAGTAACCGTACATGTAAAGTTCGAGTTGACGATACACACTCCACTACACGCCAACTGGAGAACGGTGTCCCACAAGGGTCGACCATTAGCGTAACATTGTTCATGATAGCTATTAATAACATCGCAAGTAACTTGCCGGCATCTGTGGACCATTGTTTGTATGTTGACGACTTGGCAATTTTTACTTCTGCACGTACCATGGATGAATGCGAAATTCGCTTACAACGGGCTATTGATGCTGTTTCTAGTACAGCTACTGCTCGAGGTTTTCGGTTCTCTGCCGAAAAAACCAAATGCATTGACTTTTGTCGTTTACGGATACCGCACAATAATCCTTCACTTCATCTATATGGTACTGCCATTCAATACGTAAGAGAAGTGAAATTTCTCGGCCTAACCTATGATTCAAGTCTCACATGGAAACCACAGATCCTATACCTTGCAGCGCAATGTCGTAAGACCCTAAATGCTATCAAGTGTCTAGCTAGTATTAACTGGGGCGCTGATGAGAAATGTCTTTCTCGTCTTTACAGTGCTTTAGTGTTGTCTAAATTGGATTACGGATCGATTGTCATTAACACGGCTAGCCAGCTCCATTTGAAAAAACTAGACGCTATACACAACGCTGGAATTCGTATAATTACAGGTGCATTTCGCACAAGCCCAGTGAATAGCCTTTATTGTGTATCTGGTATAGCTCCATTGCATATCCGTAGACTTAGGCAGAGTATGAAGTATGCAGTCGGCATCAGATCTAAACCTTGGCACTTTCTTTACAACATCCTTTACATAGACCAGCGCTCAAATGACCTTTTCCGTAATAGCAATACTTTTCTTTGCCCCCTTGCTGTTGCGCTAGTTCGAAGATTTGATTACTTAGAACAGAGATTTGAGGAAGTGCTACCACTGCAGATACCAGAGACGCCAACTTGGTGCCTGCAGCCCGTTTCAACTGACCTAAGCCTAGCAGTTTACAAAAAAGACGTCACTCCGCATGCTCTGTATGTTCAAGAGACTAATCGCCTCCTTCATCATTATAATGGGTATCAACACATATTCACTGATGGATCAAAAACAGACAACAATACTGGTTGCGCCTTCACCCTTAATGGTGAAACTCAAGCATTTCCACTCTCGCCCACGTGTTCAGTGTACTCTGCAGAACTGTACGCCATTTTCTTTGCTTTACAACACTTCTCTTCTGGTGTTGATGAGTTGCAAAATGTACTGCTATGCACTGATTCTTACAGTGCAATCCTCGGCATTTCAAACAACTTTAACTCGGACCCACTTGTCCAAGAAATTAAAAGAGTCATTTACAACCTTCAAACACGGAACATACAAACTACATTGTTGTGGATACCCGGACACGCGGGAATACAACAAAATCATATTGCTGACGAAGCTGCCCGTGAACGCGCTAGCCGACCATACGTAGATAAATATGCTGTTAGACCTGCCGATATGTTGATCACCATTTCAGAGTATTGTCACTTTCTGTGGCAATCTGAATGGTCCCGGTCAAATGACAAACTTCTTCAGATCAAACAATCCGTTCAGAAATGGAAGGATCCTATCCTCCTCACTCGGAAGGAACAAGTTGCCATCACACGTTTGCGATTAGGGCACATAAAGTCGACACACTTGCATCTGCTACTGGGACAACCTGCACCTTTATGCGAAACATGCAATGTTCATCAGTCTGTTATCCATATTTTAATACACTGCCCTAAATTCCAGGTTCAAAGGCACGTTGTAGGACTAGATGATACACTGGTATCGATATTGTCTAACGACAAAGATAAAATGACTAAGCTTCTAAAATTCCTAAACGCTACGCAGCTAATCAGTGAAATACTGTAAGACTTAATTTCATCTGTTATAAGAACAGATTATTTGCAGGTTATGTTACTACTACATAAATGTTATAAGAACATATTTATACGGTTAATCACCATCTGTAATAAAAATTCATTAACCAACAACACTTTATCTCCTGTATTACTTTCTTAACAATATCCTTCTCAAACTTATAAGTACGGATTAAATATGTATTTCTCGAATCTACTCTTTCACTTTTTATTTTCTTTCTCAAATCTTAAAGTATGGATTATGATATGTATTTCTTAAATCTAATTTTCATTATTTTCGAACGCCTTATATAAGGATTATGATATATATATCCCCTATTTCTACTCCTTCATTTTGTGGATAAGGCGGTAATGACCTTAGTAGTCGATCTGCCTTAATAAAAAAAAAAAAAAAAAAAAAAGATAAATTTGTCACAATGATTTGTTGATATTTGAACGAAATTAAATATTAAATAATGTTAATAAAAATTAAAAAAAAACCTATTTTAAAAAATGTAGATTATAATAAGAGGTAATAAGGGTCTTAATTAGAAAACTGGTAATAGGTGTTTAACATGGGAAATCAGTATTTCATTTCGCAAAATTTCCCAAATTACATCAAATAAATGTTGCAGAAAATTAAATTCTGCATCTAAGTAACAATCAATCAGACCCCTGGTAATGTTAATCTACAAATTTCCAAATGTAATTTTTTAATTATTTTTGTATATTAGGTCGACTTCTGGCGAAACTTGCTTCAGTCGCACTTCTTATAAACAAATCCTAAATCTGTAGAACACATGGCCCACACTTGTAAGCTGTTAAGTTCGATTTTAACTGAAATTATTTTGAGTTTCGTACATTTACTTAAATATTGAATGTGTACTTGACGAAGCTCGCTTGCTTGAATTTTAAACAAATAAACCTCAAGTCTATAAGAATGCGTGCTTCATATATCCAAGCATTTATATTTGGTAAAATTTATGATTTAATACAGCATTTCACAATTTGCCTGAATTTCACGCTTTATTGGTGATATATACACGTGCACGTAATATATGATGTTCGACGAGGATTGATTATTTTAAGAATTTGATGAGTGAATGTTTTATGAATGATTCTGGGGTTCGTGCTACCCCATTTGATGGGATATAATAAATGAAATATCAGAAATAGATATGATCAAGTGATGAATAATCTTATAAGGGACTTTAATATTAAAATAAATCAATTATTTTCTTCCAAGTTCATTATTGTTTATTAATACAGTGGGTACAAGGTACATTAGTTCGTAATACCCTAGGACAATATATGTTTTTAATATGCCCTAGGGCATTAAGTGTGACATTACTTTGGTAATACTGTTAAAACTGACATTTTTTCTATTCATTGTTGCCAGATAATACATTTATTATTTAGGTTATTAACAAAATACTAATGAGACATAGAAAATTGGATACATCATGAGCATTACTGGATATTAATACCCCTCGAGCATAAACATCTTCATAATAGCCGAGGTATATAAATATAAAAATAACTATTTTCTACCATTCATGTTGAAAACATGTAATTTTTAATTACTTTATAGTGTTAATAAACGTTAATTTTGCACGGCGTGTAATTTTTTGCACGTTTCCATTAGTTACCTGCAAAAAAAACATAATTAAATAGTGGCTACGAAATAAACATAACTACATAACTTAAAAAAAATAAATAAATTTCATTGGTTAAATTAGCATAATTAGTTAAAACTCGATCGTAGAAAAAATTATGTATGCAACTTCTTTACAAAAATTAAAAAAAGCAGAAAGAAACGCTGTACTAACAAATGATATTTTAAATATTTTATAATTTTAATATTGTTGCGCTAGGTGTGAAGGTGGCACGTCTCTAAAAAAATAAATTATTTCATAAACTGATAAATAAAACCAAAAACTAATGAAAGCACAAAGAACTAACTAATAGTATAAATTAGGACCGCGGATCTTAACGAAATCGTAACTAAAAACCGCATCGATATTTACCTTTTCATGAAACCGTAACCGAAAACTGAAACACTTTTTTTCGTGAAATATTAAAAACCGAAAACCGATACGAAAATTAAATTGATCCTGTAAGCGAACCGATGTTTTTGGATTCTAAAATCGTACATTTCAAACTTTAAACCTGTATAAATATCGTACTGAAGCGTAAATAGGAAGAAGAGGATAAATAATATAATAATATATATATATTTGTCTATTCTTAACCGAAATCGTGAAAAAACCGCAATCGCAAAATACTGAAATCGTAACGAAATCGAAATTTATAATAACAAAACTTCAACATTTTTCGGTTCGATTGGCTCAAATTTTTAAATTCAAGAGCGTAACCGTGAGCCCTAGTGAAATATGCGTGAATACATAGGCGTAAAGAAAAGAAACAGTACGTCGAGACCAATTTGCAAAAACAAATATAAAGGTTTGCGTGTATGATGCGTGCGTTCTTTGGGCTTGAGGTTTGTTTGTATAAAATATGGGCGAAGCGAGCCTTGCGAAACACGATATATGTTAAATAAATGTATGCAATTATGAATAATTTAAGGGCATGTGAATGCCATGGACATTATATGCGGAACGATTTTATAGTATAAGCAATGGAATTTCGGTAGCTGGACAACCACTTTTCAAAGTTCAATAACTTCCGGCCTATAGGGGTTGCTGTGTTTTTACATGGATCACAAACAGTCACAAACGAAGCACAATCGTTTGGTATGCAACAAATCGTGTGTGCTTCATAAGTGTTTGCTGGGCGTGAAGTTGGCAACCACTTTTCAAAGTTTAATAACTTCCGGCCCTTAGGGGTTGCTGTGTTTTTACATGGATCACAAACAATCACAAACGAAGCACAAACGAAGCACAAACGATTCATGTATATATAATTATTTGTGCTTCAAAGTGGCTGCCAACTTCACGCACCTACATTCATCGCATGTGTCATTATTAGGCGCTTGAAAAGAATAATTAAATTCTTTATTGAAAATATCATTATATAACCATGATTTGGCAATTTCTTGTTCTTATTAGGCGGTTCAACACCACCAATTTTCCTTTTTTGCAATGCTGTTGAAACATATGATTGCGAAATATCCAAAGTGTTTAAAAAAAAAGTTTTACATACGTTTACATGTTCCCCTTCAATAACTAAGAAGTAATGATTTGTAAATTGTGTTTTATCTCTCCTGTCTCCTGTCCTTTCTCAAGTTTTTTTTATTGGATCAATTTCAATAGACGAATCAACGAATTGACGTTTTTGATCAATAGATATCTCACTGGACCAAAACTCTTGAAATATTTTCAAACGATACTCTTTACTAATTTTTTCTGAGCATTTTAATCTAGATGTTTTCTTACAGGCTTGCTTCAGTTTTCTTTCTGCTACACGTTTCCCAGTTTTTGAAACATATTTTTTGCCCTCTGCTCTTCTTTTCTTCCGACTATTACATTTCCAGCTGTCAGTATGCTTTACACTCTTCCTAGTTTTTTTATGTTCTTTCACTTCCTCGCTATCGCTGGAATTACGAAGTTCTGCTTCCGAGGAGGAATAATTTTTATCTTCAATACTGTCATCGCTATCTTCAAATTCATTATGAGGCTATGATCCTATCACAAATTTCGTACGTCTCACACGTCACGGCGTTAAATTCATGATTTTTCAAAATTTCAAAATTAGTGAACAAATTCTAGCTCAGTGGCATGAAGTCGGCCTGTGGATCCTGAGAACTTTGGTTCGATTCCCACAGATGACAAACAATTTTCATAATTTCAAAAGCTACCCCTGTGGCTCCTCCACCACTAACATATTTGGGGGCCGTGATTTGACGACTGGTAATCGCACTTCACGCGCAAAATATATCACTTACCGAGATCTGCTTCGGCAGAGTGCCACACCCAGTAATGGGTAGAAGGCGTAATGATATATTTATTTATTTTTTATTAGTTAACAAATTTTCCGTCATTTTGGTAGGTACATCTATAAAGAAATATTAATACAAAATATATAATAATTATAATAATTAATCGTATAAATAAATACCTTCATTGTCTTTTGAATTTGAGGTTAGTTTAGAACCAACATATGTTGCACCAGCTAATTTGAACAGTTTCTTGGTTCTGTCACTCATGGTCATTCAATGCATAAACAATAACTTGTGTTTTTTTGCGTTTGGAAAGGGACCGATAGACAACTAAGCATGTTCCTCGAATTTATCAATAATATTAATGACAATATAAAGTTCACAATGGAAAAAGAACAAAATAATTCCATAAATTTTCTAGATCTAACTATAAGCAAATGTAATAATAAACTCAGTTATAAAATTTACAGGAATCCCACATTTACTAACTCAATAATTCCATATAGTTCAAATCAATCATTCTCTATTAAAATGTCAGCATTCCATAGTATGATACATAGATTGACTTCAATTCCGCTGAGTAACACTGATTATAAAACTATAGCTACAAATAACGGATATAATTCAAATATTATTGACAAATTAATTAAGAGGAAAAACAACAAGGTAATAACTTCGAAAATATAATGTGATTCCAAAAAAAAATTAGCCTAATCCTAAATGGTATTTTATAAATTTCATTCCTGAGCTAAATAACAAAATTCTGCATACATTGAATAAATATCACATCAAAACTATTTCGGCTAATAAAAATAATTTAGGTTCAATATTATCAAATAATAAAGACAAAATATCAAAATTTGAACTTAACGGTTAACAAAATTACGTGTGAAGACTGCGATGCAATATACATCGGCCAAACAGGACGCAGGTTCAATAATAGGATTAAAGAACATCAGAATGCAATTAAGAAGCAGATATGTACGACGGGTTTTTCCGAACACTGCATTACAAATAAACATACACATAAATGAAAAAGGACTAAGGCTAAATCTTTTGGAAAGTTTAGAAATAAGGAAGGCGAATAATTCTAAGAAATACATTGTAAATGACCAATTAGATGTCTGTAACTCACCCCTACTCAACATAAGTAAACTTATATAAACCGTCTTCTTGTTTGAATACTACTGTATCTAATGATGACTGCAAAGTCGAAACGATCGTTATATATTTAATAAATATTATATCTGTGGGCAAATGAAGTGTTTTTATTCTAACTTTATTATTATAAAATGTTCCACCAAGAACCGACTACACGTTCTCTTACTTATATATATATATATATATATATATATATATATATATATATATATATATTTTATAGTAACTTGGATCATGATGAATATTTTTCATTTCAATCATCTGTAGCCAGATTTATAATACGATTATTCATACCAATTTAAATTTGTTTTTTATTTCATATTATATTCTCTGGAAACTGAAAAGTTTCAACTGCTTTCGATATTTCATTTGATACCTTACACATTAGTATGATTAGTAATTCCAGTTCAAATATATATATATATATATATATATATATATATATATATATATATATATATATATATATATATATATATATATATAAAATCTAAAGTGGTATGAATAATCGTATTATAAATCGGGCTACAAATGATTGTAATGAAAAATATTCATAATGAACTAAGTAACTACAAAAATTGCTATGACAAGAGATTAATCACTGCAATTTTAACGTACGTTAACAAAAAAAGAAACAATTCGTTCATATAGTCATGTTTTTGCCTTATGTCGTCTCACGTCAGAAAAATGCTAATGTAGGTCAAGCCTTAAAACTACTCAAAAATTAATGACAGTATTCCTGCTTCGAATTTTGTTTCATATACTAAAATCACATTTCGTGTAGTTCCTTTCCAATTTATCACAATGACAGCTACGTATTAATTTGTCTTTCTTTATGTAATTAGTTAGCAACCATCTAATACCTTAAATCCGTAAAGCTAGCTCACATTTCGTACGCAAAAAAAACGGATATATATTAAATAAACCTAGAGTAAACACAAGAACAAAGGAATGTTTAACTTTCCGAACCCAAACCAATCACTGATCAGAACTTTCAGGCTACAATCTTTTCCAAAACGTATTATGACGTATTCTCGTGCCGCTTGCTAGTTATTCCTGCTTCCTGATCTCCTGTCTGTTGTTGAATTCTCTCGTCTCTCATCCTAGGCTCGCACTTCACATCACTTGGTTTCATTCAGTGGCGGTTTTTCAGATGAAGCAACTAAGGCACCGCCTCATACGTTTGAAACAATAATAAAAATATTTTTAGTTTTGTAAGTACAATAAATTAAGTTGTTTTAACAATATTCAAATTTATTGTAAATAAAATGCCTAAAATTTGTGTGGCGACAGCGCGCAGGCTAAACGCTGCTCTAGTGTGTCATCCGTCTGTTGACTGATGGTACGACTACAGTCTCCGCTTCACTAGGCACATTTCTCTATGCTGAATTGGATAGCTCGAGCTGTCTGGCGCATGTGCATTTCTATATTCTTCTGTAATCAGGTAGATGTGAGGGAGGAAGAGAGGCCAAGGAAAAACCCCACATGTACCTTTTGTGGGTTGCGGGTGGGGGCGTATCGGATATTGGTACTCACCCGTGCCGGACCTTAGCGATGTCTTCTTGATGAATATTATGTGGTTATACAATTGGCAGCAATAAAACTACATTTTCATAATTAATACCGCATTGAATAAATTTTGACACCAAGAGATTATCTAAATGACCGTGTAATGTTGCTGATAGTTCTACTTCTTACATTTAATTTGGCAACAATGCCTACTTCTAATCCAGGTAAGTCTAATTTTCGATAACGATAAACCCTCCTGCAACGGCACTGGTGTGAGAGTGCATTTTACAGCGTTAAATTATTTGCGTAACCGCCACTAAACACGAAAACACATGCACTTGTAACAATTGCACTCTTTATTGTCCACAAACGAATTATTGCGAGGATCAAGATACGGCTTCACATTCACTAACGACACTCGCGTAAACTCCGTTTCTTCATCTTCACAGTCGTACCCAGTTAAATTTACGTCGACGATGTTGCGACATGTGTTACTACGAAAAATACCAGGAACAGGAACTTCGCGTATTCTAACTACGCCCACTGTGAACCCATGGTTGTTGCGATTACGCGTTTGATAACGCGCGGCTGGCGATGGCGGCGTTGACTCACTCGTGGATGGTGAGTACTGCTGTGAGGTAGACATGTTGCTTCCAGCTTACGATGATAGTAAATTTAGCGTCTGGAGTGGCGATGCCGTTGCTTCGTCTGTCGGGCACGGGCTCGACATTAGGTTAGTCAGCATTTCAACAGGATCTAATTCATGGAATATTGGAAGAATGTATGGCCAAATATTAAGAACGTTGTAAATTTTTTTAGTTTTTCGAATATTTGTTCTACTTCCGGCGTACATATTATCAAGCGAAAAATTTCTTTAAATTTACGAATCGACTTGTACTTGCCACTAGCCCATCAAGTTTTGTAAAGCGCGGTGCTTTACTAAGTTGATCAAGCGTTTTCTGAAGATTGGGTATGGAGAACAAGTCGCGTTCAATTACTGCGTTTCAAATTTCTCCGAAACAGAACCGATAATATCTCGTACTAACTCAGCGTTTTTATAAATTAAGCACTTATGCCGATACCTACACGTGGTTCAATAATATATGAACAAGGTTCAATGCGTGCACTCACGTGTGCGTTACTAACTACTAAATTACGTGGCGAAAAGAACTAATTTCTTAGGGTTCTTATCTAAATGGATGCAGTTGTTGATGTTTTGTTTTGCGATTTAACAGACATATTTCTTCTAATTTCATTACACGATTTATCTTTGATTACACATTATTTTCTTTAGCTGATAAATTTATTACGCGAACCAAATGTTTAATTGCGCCAGGTCGAGTTTCTTTGTATAAATGGCCTAAAATTCTTTCGGAATTTTCCTCCACAGTATCAAATTTCTTAAATCTGAATTGCGAAATATATGTAGCGGTTTGAGTTGTAGTTGTCGTGATAGTTGGCGATGTAATCGTGACATTTGTTTAGTCCTGCATGTTGCCCACTTACAAATATACACGTTTCGTAAAATTCTTGAATGGTTATAGATTAATAAGCGTTAAAATTTTAAATAATCAACAATTCTATACGGCTGCGCCAATTGTAACCATTCTACCGGTTACGACAATGTAGTCATACTATCGGCTACGATAAATGATAACGTTTCTATTGGCTGGGCCAAATGTAATCATTCTACTATATGCGACAATTTAACCATCCTACCGGTTACGAAAATTATAACCATTTTACCGACTGCGACAAATGTAATGAGGTAGATGTGAGGGAGAAAGAGAGGCCGAAGAAAAACTCCACATGTACCTTTTGCGGGTTGCGGATGGGAGCGTATCGGGTATTGCTACTCACCCGTGCCAGAGCTTAGCGATGTCTTCTTGATGATTATAATGTGGTTATTCATTAAAAAAAACACACACTTAATTTATTTTTGATAAATAAAATAATTTTATTATAATTAAATAAAACGATAAGCAGTGTACAGTTAACTCAGCAAAGGACAACTCCCGACTGACTGCTCTTGGTGCCTGGATCGGTGATCTCGCCTTATCACTCCATAGTGAATCATTTTTAGCGAGAATCACCGGCACACACACCGTACTGTTACACTTCCTATATTCTGATTATAATGTGAGGCCGATGCTTTTGTTGTCTCTCCGGTATGTTTAATATTAGCGCTCTGAACTAAACGCATATTATGACGCGTGTCGTGTCATTAGTGGCGTTTTAGATTTTATGTGTCACTCACCTAGACCTTACATATGTAATTTAATAAATTTGCTAATTTAAAAGATAGAAGAATAGACCTAATTTATAAAAAAATAAGCTTTAATTTGGTTAGAATTTTATTTTATTCATTTTATATTTTTATGACAATAAATTATTTTTTGCTACAACTGTTTGATGTGTTGTAACTAAGGGAATGTGCCAATGTTTTATAAATAAATGAAAAAGTATCAACAATTTTTAAATTTGACCTACCAATAAAAAAAAACACTAATTTCGCGTATCCATAGCGATATAAAAATGTCGTGTTTTTTTACTGTTATAGAAAAAAAGTTATTTGTATTTCGTGGGCGAAATTCATAATTTTTGGCGCGTTCAAATGACTTTTTTTGTCTCGACCAAAAGTGATATTCTCACGCGCAATAAAGAAAAATTCATTTCGCGTACCTTACACAAAAATACTATTTATTTTTATTATTATTAATTTTTTTCTTTATTACGTACCGCACGGGGGTTGTAACAAAGATTACCTCACGGGGATGAGGCTGCCGGCTTCTCAGGGAAAAGGGAGTGGGTCGGCTTTGTAAAGGGCGCCACGTAATCTGTCTAGTGGTCCTCATCCGTTAGACTACGATAGGGCAAGGTAAAATACTCGAAGTTGACAGTACCTGCAAATTCGCTGAAAAACAGATCGGAGCAGTCAAAAGGAAAAACGATAATCCAACTTTATAACTAATTTTATTAACCAATAAATGAAACTGTAACAAATAAGATGATACAATAGATGTCCGCGACGCCGGAAAACTTAGCAGGGAGAAAACATTAACGCGGACACCAGCAACTATCTTGCCTCAAGACGACGCCCGATAAATGTGGGTACTACAAGGACCCTAATTGTCGATGCTGGCCAGTCGACTTACAAATAAAGCGAGTGTGGTCGCACAGAACTGTGGAAAACTCAGCGCAGGCGCAAACAATAATTTCAAGAAAATCAAAATGCGGAGATACAGAAAATAAGCTAAAAGAAAAATAATTGATTCAAACAAGATTTTGTCTAAAACAAGATTAAAAAAAATTAAAATGTGTACAATTTCAGAACAGAAAATATTACAAAATGTATTATTTAAGTTTATACATCAAGTGATATTGTAAAAGCCGCACAAAATGCTGAAGAAATGTAAGAATTGTTTTTATTAAAATGATAAATTTCTTATTTCGCAACTGGTTAATTACTTTTTATAAGGGTAAAAAAGAAGTAAATGATTATGTATGAATGATGAATAATAATAATAAATAATTGAGATGTTTGATTTTTTGCAGTACTCTTTCATTGTCTCATTGGTTCAAGGTTCTCAATCATAACAGAAATAAATACCTGTCATATGGAAAGCAAAGTAAATGTTTTAAATATTATTTATTATTTTCATGGATTAAATGTTTTGATGTGTGCTTTTTTCTTGTGTATTATCGTTTATAAATTCTTCTTTACTTATATGTTAGTTTTCGTTGTTAATTGTCCCAAAATGTCCCAGTTGGCTTAAAAATTTTCCATATTTCTTTTGCATATCAAACATCATTTTGACCAAATTTTTTCTAAGACAGTCCACAGTCATTTATCAATAACATGTCTAGCAAAAAGTCTCCTAAATTATCTTTAGAAATAGTATTTTTTTTCAAAATGCCTTCCAAATCCTCTCTAATACATTCATTTTTCCAAAAAGTCCTCCAAATCGTCTCTAAGACAGTAAATTTCCAACGAAATATCTCCAAAAATGTCAGGACTGTAATTTTTCTAAAATGTCTCTAAATTTTCTTTAATATAGTCATTTTGCCAAAGTGTCTCCCAAATCATCTCTAAGACAGTTAATTTTCAACAAAATATCTCAGAAATTGTCTCAAAGACAGTAATTTTCCTAAAATATCACAAAATTTTCTATAAAATAGTTATTTTTTACAATATCTCCCATGTCGTCTCTAAAGCATTTAATTTCCAACAAAATGTGTATCAAATCGTCTCTAAAACAATAATTTTCTAATAAAATGATTTGAATATCAATCATGTTTTTGGTAATTGACACATGAACGTCAAACATTTGATTAATTTTGTTTCAATTCCAAGGCCATCAATAGTTTTGAGGCAATTTTCGTCATTTTCAAATCTAATTTGTACCGTTACACAGCAAGTAAAATTAAGTTTGTTTAATGGTTTAGATGAAGAATTTTATGCCCTAAAACTTTAATTGAAGCTTTTTTGCTTAAAATAAATACTGAAACAGAAAATTACGAAATTATGATTTTACATATTAAAATCCTATGTTCGACAGTCACGGGCACCACAACTTGAGAATGATTTTACGCTTATTTTGTCCGCAGCGATCGCTGCAGTCGATTCGGTTGTCCCCACCATGACCTGCACCTAGCGAATATCTAATTTTTAGACACAGAAGTAAGAAAACGTAGGATTGAAAAGTTGTGATTCTTGGAAAAAAAAAGGTACAAGACAAATAGGAATGTAATATCTTTTTCGATTATTAGATTGGGTCAAGATAGAGTCACGAGTCACCACTGGTTTCATAGTGTTTAGAACTAAATTTAGGGCTGTTTTTATTTAGTGTAACTTTAAAGGGTTCGTCTACCCACTCATTTGAATTGTAAAATATGTTTGAAGATATTTTAATTACATAATTTTATATACAGTATAATGTATAATGAAAGAACTGTGTTTCTACGTTTTGAATTCGAAACAAAATAGATACAACTGTAATTAATTATAGAAATCATAGATTATAATGTAATATTAAAAAAAGATTTAATCCCAAAGATGTACTAGTTTTGTTTATGTGAGATTTTGTAAGTTATATCTGTATTTGCCATATATATTAGAAATTAAAACTGATTATTTGTTTCTTTCTTCATTTGAAAATAATAATCAATTACAATAATTCTTACGAAAAAGTGAATGTTTGTCGTAAGGTGATCGAGTATTTTATAATGTAAGTTACTGTTTGTTGCGGCGTAAAGACATCAGTGCAGTCCCGAGTATGCCATATTTTTTTTTAATTCTTGAGATTCGGGAGTAACTAATTTTCAAATTCCGGAGTTTTAATATAATGGAATCAAATTGAATTATATAAAGATTCTGTTTCATCAATTATTGTTAAGTACTTAAAAGAAAAAATACTAATTATATTTGCTTATACATTTTTATGTAATGAAATAGTATATCGGTTTTATTAACTCTGTATTTAAAGTCAATCAAAAAATTGTCGTTTTGTCGCAATATAGGTGACAGCATTGACAACCTATCTACTACAGATGATTATGAGCTGCAAAGCTGCATAAGTTAATTAAAATTTCTCTTAATACAGGTTTTCTCAAAATTACTAAATAATTCCTGAACCCCGAAAAATATTGAAAAAAATTCGGAATATAAGATTATAAAAATTCGTCATATTTCTTGGACAGTTCCAGAAGACATCTTACTTGTATAGTTCTGGGGTACGAGTCTGCCGGTCGACAATTGTGTATGTCTATAAAATGTCGCAATACCTGGTATTTAATTTAATCACACACTTTGTACTGTAATTGGGATTAAGTTCCTGTTGTGCAGAGTACCAAATAATATAAAAATAAATAATAGTTCGTGGGAAGCGTGGTATTGCTTAAAGTTTAACTTAGGTGAAAAATGAATATAACAAGAAAACATTTTATTCTTAAAAAATGTGTAGCCCAGAGGTTTGCGGGCCATAGTTTGAGAAACGGTGTTCTCGAAACAACATACATTCACAAATATTTTAGGTGTACCGTTTTCTTTAAAAAAGTGCTTAATATATGTTCGATTTTCATTGGTTACAAAATTTTATAATAGTTATTTCTTGTATATACATTTCGCGCACGATGTGCACACAATATTTTTTCGACGACCGGTTTTTTTTTATTATAAATACGTAGAAAAATAAGATTAATTTATTTATAAAACAAAACCTAAATGTCAATTTATTATAGTAACGGTTATATTGTTTGATATTGTTTGGTACTAGAAAAATATGCTTTTCCTGAGATTCTGTGTATAATTTCAAATAATAGATAATGAAAGCGAAGGCGAATTTATTAGCACACCGCGAGATATATCAGAAGCTTTAAATTTGATGATTTCAAATCTTCTGTCTATCAAATCGAAACTGCAGTATAAAAATGCATATAATCAGTTCAACGAATGGCATCATAAACAAATTTGGTGTGGGCACCACACGACTTTCTTATACACAGCATATTTCATATTAAAAACACTGAATTGAACACTTATGACTTGCTCCTTGCGTTTGACAATTATTATTTGACATATAAATATTAAACATGTTTTTGTTTTTTGTTTCTATTGCTACTATGATTATTGAAATATATTATTAAATATATAAATTAGTTTTTCTCAAAATTAGACGCATATACAGGAAAATTGCAAATAACATTTTATGTTCCAAATATTTTTGCTAACATCTTTTATTTGAAACTTTTTTTCGTAACTGATTCCATTTTTGAAATAAATGGAATTTATTGTTTTGTGTGTCCAGTAAACTTCCTCTTCCGGTTTTTCAATTTCATTCAAAATCAACTCAGCTCTTCGTATTTTCATGAAACTTATAATTACCAAGTTTCGTTAACAAATCTTATCTCGTTCATGAGATATTGCACGACCGGACACACATCCATCCATCCATCCATCCATCCATCCACACACACAGACATCATTGAGAAAATGATCAAAACAGATTCAGTGGACCTCAAAACATGTATTTCCGCGAAAATCTCGTCAACGATTTTTTTCACGATTCCAATACTTCCTTATACTACGTATAAGAAAGTAAAAAGTTAGGCCAGTTTCATTGGCATATTTTGAAGAGAAATCGAAAAAATAAAGACTTCAACTATGTCCAAACAATGCATCCACTACGCGTTTGTTTCTTAAATACAAAAATTGTAAATTCATTAACCAAGTTATTGGCCAAAATAAAATTGAATCAATTTCCAGTTTATAGCCAAGTTTCTTAAATTGCAAAATACTGAAACCTATACTGGTCATTACTATCGAAGAACGTCGGTCACGTTATTGGGTGATGCAGGAGCTGCTATCAGCAGTCTTAAACGCCACGAAGGAAGGAAATCTTCATTATGGTCGAAAAATATGTAGAAGACTCCATAAAGAACAAAATTTTAGATTGTGAACGTATAAATTTAAACGTCCAACTACTGAAATCAATTTCAGAAGACATAATAACAACTGCAATAGTAATTGTACTATAAATTGAAATATTGCTAATAATTAATATTTGTATATTTAAATGTAAAAACTAAACAGATTTTGTTTTTTTAATCTAATTTCACTTTGACTAGTTTGTCAAAGACACATAAACGATGACAAAATGACCTACTTTGCAAACTGATATTAGTGAAAAAAAGGGAACATTCTTTGACAGTTATAGAATAAAGATATTAAGAAAAAATACATGACTCATCTACTGATAGCATTTATTAATTATTTAAATGATATAAAACACAAGAATAATTTGCAAATGTTCAAAGTAATTGTTGAAAGTTCCCAAACCGGCCTACAATTTATTTTTAAATTCTCTTCTGAGGTCAAGTTCAAACAATTGTATACCATTGAAAATTGGACACATTTTTATTCAAAATAGTCCATGCTACTACTTTCTAAAATATTTACTATTTCTTCTGTAACACCCTGTATAGTTATTTAAACTACCGAATTATTATTTAATTAAAATAGGAAATATAAATACAGGGAATGGATCAAATATCTCTTTATTTAAATAACGATTTTCTAATCAGTCTACTTCAGTTTAGTTATAAAACTTTCATAGACGCACAAAGTTGATAAAAATTGCCGAATTTCAGCCATAAGTTAAATATTAAGCAATTTACCTCAACTTTGAAACTAATTAGAAACCTCTACCCCCACTATATAAAATTCCACCTCCGTCACTGTCCGAAAACTTCGATTGAGGGACATTGGGTGTTCGGAGCCAAACGTGCGTCGGAAGAGTGTTCGTGCGTAAATCTAGCTCTCAACTTAACAGAAAGAGACAGTTAAAAACCCCAATTGAGCGGTTAAAGTGTGCCCTGTTTCCCTACCATTCGCCGCCCCCGGTCGTGTCCTGCTTGATCCACGCGACTTCTGAATACCAAATGTTGGTATAGAGATACAAAAGCAAGGAAATTTCCAACTAGCTCTGCTTGCTCTGTCTCAATGCCGCTTGCATCTTGCCTCTTGCATCTTGCCTCTTGCTAGCTACTCGACTGTGCGAATGATATTGGAGAATTAGTATAATCGATTTCAACTTGTGTGGAGTTTTTCGCTTTCATTTCAACGAATGTATTAAATAAAAATAAAAATATTTAGAAATAATTAAAAATAATTCAAATCAACCTCAGGATAAAAAATTAATAATTAGGTCATTTAATGTAGCTAACAACATATACATTAATGAATTTGATAGGCCCATAATAAAACGTATATGGGGCGGTTGTAGACTCCAAAATGAAATAAGCGTATTCCAGAATGTGCATACGTAGAAACGTGTGAGTGAACTTGGAAACTAAAAAAAACTAGGAACTAAAACGAGTTCCAAAACACCATCATTATCCGCCAACTTGGAATAAAATGGCGGTCACAATACATCGCTTTCTAATCTATGCATCAATCGTGCATTTACACTATCTGTGATTCTATTAACTTATAGACTGGAATCTCATTTCAGTGTAAAAAGTATATCATCAATCAAAATCTGAATAAGTAGTATACTGATACATTTAAAAAGGAGTACTATTGAAATTTGTGTATCTACCAGAGATACAGAAATGGTTAGATGTAAGAAAAACATATAGTATTCAAGAAGTTTTTCTTAGATTAATTTTTTTTAAATCAATATTACAATATCATTAAAGTTCAAGACAAGTGACATATTTAATATAAAAAAATATGATAATTTACTTATATTTTTTTCTTATTGACCTTATCAATATATTTATATTAATCTAGTGAACAATTTCTATTTTGTAATATTTCTTTATTTATTGCATTATCTATATACGAGTATGTCAGCATACCACATTAAATAAAATGTTTTATTCATTCAAAAAGATTATAAAGTATGTATTAAATAATTTTCTCGATCAAAGTAATATACATTTAAACATAATCTTAAAGCGGCATTTACCTCCAAATTATAAAACAATAAGTCACGGAAAAGAGCAAAAATATCTTCCATAAAAAATTCCATCCCCAAAATGATATAAAACGAGGGAGTAAGTAGCTACACTTTTTTATAATTTGACAAATAATTTATGTGTATGGCGGTCGGTCATCCCGTGATAATTTCTTCTCTTGTGTTTCGCTACGTGCCCTCATCACTCACAATGACCCCCTGAGCGTTTATCTGCTGCCTCCGCCTGCGACGCCATGCGGCGACCCCTCAAGAAGCAGTGTAAAGCGGAACAGACCGAGATCTGGACATCGTTGAATAGTGACACCAGTGGTGGCGACAAAATCATTTTAGAAATTAATTTGTTAAGGTTTTTTTTTTCTATAAATAATAAATATAAATGTATCGTCACGCCTTCTCGGTTTTTTGCCGTTTTAAGGTACCGACTCTTTGGCTCAAATCGGCGAAAAACGCGAGAACCTTACTACAGTGATGAATAAGTTACAATTGGCTTCTAAACCACTCTCCATATAAATTTTGCAACTAAAATTTATCGTAAGCTTGTAGTTGCTAAATTCAGTACCTTAAATCGGCAAATATATATAGTCGAACCTCTATAGGTTTGTTACAGCCACCAATTTAAACCGTTCTAGAACTTATTACACTCGTTTTAACGTTACAATGTGATAATTCTGAACTAGTAGTTCCAAATTTTGTGTTCCAGCTCTAAAAATTACAGTAATATAAAGTACCAGGTTTAGAACTGTTCAAATAGTTCTTGCTTCTAAGCAAGAATTAGTAGTTCTAGATGCGCATTTTCATCAAGGTTGACAACTGAATTTTGAAATGATACGCGGGCATTATGTTGTATTTCTAATTTGTGTGACATGATACCGGATGTAATTAAAATAGAAAGTGATTTTTCTAGTTGTAACAGTAACAGGTGTGACAGTGATGGTGTCGAATATTTTGATTTATTGAATATGTTTTTTTTAAATACAGTGAACCCAAAAAATTAGAATTACACGAAGGAGGCAGTGTATTTTTATACTGATAAGCAATTTAAACAACAATAATAATAATATGCTTGTTGGTTGTTCACCGACAGTCAGTTTTCGGAATGTTGCTGACAGATTTGATATTACTATCAGTAGTTAATTTTTAGTTTACATCTTTAAATTAAACAGATCTGACATTTTTATATTAGATGACGTAACGAATACTACGAATGAAGATAGTTGCATTATAGTAGTTACATCCATTGAGAGCATCGCAAACTATTTTAGAAATATGTGTTCCAATTAAACAGCTCTAACGTCATAATAGAACCGAACTACTAGTAACTAGTTCAGGATTTCGAGCCGGAACACACCTTAAAACTCGAACCACTACAACTCTAAATTTTCCTGAAATCGAAATTTACTGTTGCTTCCTGTACATTTTGTAAAATTTTGATCTCTCTAACTAAAATTTCCGTAACTAGAAAATATCTGTAATTCGAAGTCAATAACACGTTTCAACAACACAGTATTCTCTATAAGTCGAATTTTCACGATCAAAACTCATATTTCGGGTGTAGAATTGAAATATGTAACGTAGGAAATACAATTATCGTAAATTTAAAAGAATACATGTTTAGAGAAAGATAGAAAAAAGTTTCGAATAAAAACTGTTATTCTTAATTAATATAATCTTTTCTGCTGCCCATTTTTGAGTTATGACTTGAAAATGACATGGCTCAACGATGTGACAACTTTTGTATAATTTAACCGAAGTCGTGGCTCTACTTTTACAGAGCCCAATGAGACAGCCTATATGTAATATTTCCTATACGAGGGCTCTATTGAGATCTCCGAAACTATAAGTACTACGACTTTATTTAGATAATAATAATAATAATTTTCATTCTAAAATAGTATGAGACATAAATTAAATAAATAAATTAAAATTGCAGATACTAAAGTTCTATTTACAAAAAAAAAGTTTGGATACTATTGTAGTAGTAACTGGTTTGATAGTTATTTCTATCAAACACTACATTCTTAATTTTGAATAATCTTGTGGCTCATATCTTGTCGTGTTCCAGTTAGAAAACCACCCTAGAACCCACATCCACCCACATCTCCGTTCGTCTTTGACCAGATGACACCTTAGCTTTCGATAATTACTCCAGAGACTCCTCGATGATTTGCGCTTAAACGATCAGAACTCGTGATGAAGTCGTGATTCGTGCTCCTGTCACGGATGCCGTAACAGTGAAGGCGCTATCTTCCGTACCAGGGCCGTGGGAAACGGTCACTGTTTGACCAGACACCGGACGTGAATACACTATCTCTTGGTCCTGGCTTCTAACGATTGTTATATAATCAACCGTAGATCGCGGTATTGTCTTCATTATGTCTTTGCGCTTCGGTTCACTGTTAACACTTGACATTGTTAGCTATCTTCAGTTTCGTAGGTACTGGTTAAGATGGGCTAAGGGTTTTTGGTTTATTTGTTTATTCGATTGGAGTTTGAGAAGAAAATGTCAATGTCACTAAAACTGATATTTCATGAAATATAAACGAGAATGTAGGAAATGTAAAACTCTAAGCAATTTGTTTATCATATGAACCTACCATATTTCCTTCAATTTTGTCCAATTTGATTTTTAATTTCTGATCATTTTGTTCTTTTAAAAGCTTTTCCAGCAAATTTATATTATTATCCTCTCATCTAACCACTTAACCCTTAAGAAGACAGGTCCAATTTCATTACGGAAGTATAGTTTTGCAGAGATCAAATAAACCCAATGCCAGAATTCAATTTACAAAATATTTTTTTGATAAATTCATTATTGATACTGTAAATTAAAAATGCCCCTGTGGCTCTGCCTCCACTAACATCTTTGGGGACCGTGATTTGACGACTGGTAACCGCACTTAACGCGCACAAGTATATCATTTATCGATATCTGTTACAGCCGAGTGTGCACATTTAGTAATGGGTAAAAGTGTGACCATACGCCACTGAATTTGAGAAGTAACTTAGGAGTACTTGCATACGTTTTAATGTATAAGTATATAATTGAAAAAATGATCTAAAAAGCTAAAAATTGTACTATTGCACTATTTAATTGTTCAGTATTATTAATAATATGATTCGTACACGAGCGTTTTATATGCTTGTTAGATATTTTATTAGATTTGATTTTATATCGTTTTTAAATGTGCAAATATAAAAATACACGTACTTGTATCATTTTACTTTAATAAGTACTTGAGTCAATCCGTGAATAAGAATGTGAAAGAATTCAGAAGATTTCTCACAACGAAGCAATAAGCTAGAACTTGTATTACATTCTTAATAATAAGAAACAAAAATCACGGAATATATTTTGCTGGAAGTGCGTAACGTAAGGATCTCGTAGCCTTAGGCCTTTCGGCACATGCGGGCTCGAGCCGTCGAGACATGTTCAAAGCTCAAAGGATTTGCACGTCACTAGCAGTGCTGCCATCTGATTGCGTGAATTGATACGACAGAGGAAAGGATGTAGTTCTCATTAACCGATTTGTGTTGTGATTTCCTTGTGTCACTAGCTACTGACGATATTCGCTAACTGCTAACCTAAAAGTGGAAACTAGTTCTGTAGATGAATCAGATAATTGAATTATATTTGGTCTAATGAATGCTATTGTTTTGTTATATTATATATATATATATATATATATATATATATATATATATATATATATATATATATATATATATATATGTACATATATATTATGGGTAAAAAAATGTTTTTCCCTTCTCACCCCTTAAATCGTCTCCAAATGTGTCAAAAAAAATGCTAAAAATACTCCCACATTTTTACTCGTTGGTTTAATGACCCCCCTAAGCCCATTTGTATTTTGATAATCGAACTTATGAATGAATATTTTCACGAAATTAGTTTTTCACTAAATAACGCCACAAAAAAAGGTATTTCACGTCGCTGAGTTCAAATCTGAGGTCAAATTTGAGTTTTAATCATTTCCAGATGACAAAAAATGAATATTTTCCGAATTGATTAATAATTCTCGTGAGGTACAGTACTTATAACGCCAATGCATTTTTGATCGACTTTGGTCGACTTTAACTTTACATTTCAGCTCAACAACGATAAACTTTTTTAACATATTTACATTTCATTATACTCCGGGTTAAAGGCTTCCATGATAGTACCACCTTAAATTACATATATATTTATATTAAATATACAAAGAACTTTTTCAGACATAAGAAAATTATTTTGAAAGCCTGAAAAACTCTCAGTAATGCAAATTTTATCCTGAAAAGTGTAAACGCGCAGAGCAGTGCCACTTACAAATGGTTGAAAATCCATTCTGACTTCAGATTTGATTTTAACGACCCCAAAATCCTATAAAATATATGGAATTATGAATCAATTCGGAAAATATTCATTTTTTGTCATAGTGGCGCCATCTGGAAATGATTAAAACTCATATTTATTGAAAATATTCATTCATAAGTTCGATTATCAAAATACAAATGGGCTTAGGGGGGTCACTAAACCAACGAGTAAAAATGTGGGAGTATTTTTAGCATTTTTTTTGACACATTTGGAGACGATTTAAGGGGTGAGAGGAGAAAAACATTTTTTTACCCATATTAAGGGACACCCTAATAAATATATATATATATATATAAAATAAATAAATAAATATATCATCACGCCTTCTACCCATTACTGGGTGTGGCACTCTGCTGAAGCAGATCTCGGTAAGTGATATATTTTGCGCGTGAAGTGCGGTTACCAGTCGTCAAGTCACGGCCCCCAAACATGTTAGTGGTGGAAGAGCCACAGGGATAGCTTTTTCAAATTTTGAAAATTTGTCGCCTGTGGGAATCGAACCAGGGACCTCAGGATCCACAGGCCGACTTCATACCACTGAGCTAGCCATCCCATATATATATATATATATATATATATATATATATATATATATATATATATATATATATATATATATTGTAACAAGCTATCTCATTATTGTATGTTGCTTTAGATAAAAGCTTGGCTTCGTGTAATTTGACACTCGTGGCCACATGGCCTTTCGTGTGAATGCGAAAACTTTAGGTTTTCAAATACAGGACATTTAACTTATAAAAGTGACAGTTATTAGTTGATTTACTAAGAATTCTAGAAACTTTCCGTGTTCACTAATATCGGCAGTGCCTTTGTGTCAGATTACACAGCCCCAAACACTTGAGGCATCTGTGGAAATGGATTCCAGATGTGGGTAGTTTTACCCAGAGGATGTCAAGTGTTTGGGATAGCCAAGTCAGTCAGAACCACCTACTCGAAGCGTGAGGATGGGCGGTCATCCTCATATGAGACGCGACGTGCGCGAATTTACTTAGTGTTTTTATAATTAATATAACTTAAAATTAAATCTATTTTCATCATTTATAACGTTTTACCAGTGTATCTTCGTGTTACAATACATTCAATATTTTATAATATCTTATATGTCTAAATATCAAAGCTCATTTTATTAACCCTTTCAATTAACTAAGTGTTCATCAGTTCTCAATAAGTGATTTGTGTGTTCGAACTGGCAACGATTTACCAGTCCAGAAAAGTAGTTCACAACCAGAAAATGAATTCACAGAACAAGTAAGTAACAATCACATCAAATTAATTATTAATATCAGATTTTAACTTATTCGCTCTGTACGCTCAACGAGCTCGTGTTACAATATATATATATATATATATATATATATATATATATATATATATACATATTATCATCAGTTGTGATATTTCAAGTAGTATTTTTCATTAAAGTTTTAAGAATTTATTTATAATTAAACTTTATATTTTTTATCTCCGGCTATACCTATGTGGAAAAAATAGTAATAGTAATAATAATTACCGTATTTAGTCTTTAAAAGAGAAACTTTTTACATAGGCATCTACGTTTTTTCTAAATCTGTCTTGCAACATATTTGATTACCACTATTTTGTAAGGCCACTGAGTCGGACTGTGAATTTAAGAACCAGTATTCGATTCCTGCAGCCGATAAACAATTTTTATCCTCCACTAACATCTGTCGGGCCCGTGATTTGACGATTGGTAACAGAATTTCACGAGCATAAATATATCATTTACTGCAACCAGATACGGCACAGTACCACATCCAGTAATGGATAAAAGGTGTATTGATATATATATATATATATATATATATATATATATATATATATATATATTTATTTTATAAGTGCCCTCTCTAAGACTTAAAGATTGCATCTCTACATTTATCATACTACATATTTTCAATTTAATATTGAAAATATTAGAATTTCCTTCACATTGGAAAATTATCAGAATATGTCCAGTATTTAAAAAAGGGGATTTCCCCCATGTCGAAAACTATCGACCAGTTCATTCCAAAGTATCGGTCGGCTATCTTCTACATAATTTCGTCGATATGAATTAAAATAAGTATTAGGTACCTTACTTTATTGTTTTGTGCAGCAGGGTGCCCTAAGACTTACTAAATTACGATAATGGTTTGCAGAATGCCTCCTCAAAATTTTCGAATACACAAGTAAGCTTATTCACAGAAAATTCGAATGGAAGTCCATTTGACAAATATTGATACATGGAAAAACCGAGATACAAAATAAACGTAAAGTTATAATTGGAAATACCTAATGAACTCTTAATTTGTACAATAATATCCTGCAATACGTTCTATCGCATATCTAATAACAATAATAATAATAATTCTAATCTTTCACTGTTTGTAAAATATGCCGGTCATTATTAATTAAATGTTTTATATGATTAATTTTAACAGATTTTTAGAAATAAAAATGTTCATATCAGAATTTTTTTATTATAACTTATAATGTTTTTTGTGTTGATAGGACGGAACTACATGTTAATACAGAAGCCAGAAATAGTGCTTGGTGAAGACGATTTTTTGATAAAACTATGAAATTAGATGAAAAATTATTACCTTGACGAGATATGAGTAAATTGTGGGGCATACAACTTCAAAAGTATAGAAAGACAAGTCAGCATTAATAGCAAGTTACGCCTTCTTCGATGATCTGTCTGTTCATGTAGGAAACAACACTGACTTCGTAGAAGATGGTTTGCTCCTTTTTTCAGTCTAACAGCAGGTGACTACCACGAGGAAAAGAATTCCGGCATGTGAGAAGTATTTTACCCCGAATAGAACCTGAATGAATCCTTTTGTGTTCGACCTAGGTTCACACGAATTCAAGAATCAAGCCCCAGTAGAACCTGTGTAAATTCTCGCTCTTCATAAAATTTTTTGTATTTTACAGTAAATAAAACTTGTTTTTAGAAATTTTTGTACTTTTATAAATCTATCTACAATTTGGTAGCAATACCTCATCAAAACGGCCCAAATTGAACCCTGACAGTGCACTCCCCATCAGACGACCAGATGATAAAAACATCCGAATGAATACTGGAACTGCCGTTAAAATCGCAGTAAAAACAATATTTTTACGACGTTGTACTGTAACACAAATATCTACGATGAGGGGAACTCTATACACAAATACGTGCCATGGGACAAAATTCTTGTAAACCGGTGTTTTTATCTGATATTTTGAATAATATATATGATCATAAAGTTTACAGTATCTATCTAAAAATAGTTATTTTGATATTGAAAACTCTCAAAGTTGCATAATGAGAAACTTTTATTTTACGTAAGAAGAAATAATGTTCAATTTCTGACAGAAATTGTATTTTGATAGATGCATCTGAACTATAAGACAATACCTATATTTATATGTATTTCTTCAAAAATAAATGAAATATTTTTGTGTACAACTGAGGGCCGGAGTTCGAACATCGCAAGAAAGTAAACTTTTATATTTCGTTGTTAAAATGCAGTAAATTTTCAGTTTACTCATCGTAAAGAATACATTTGCAGAATTCCGTATCGGTAAGAAAACGTGGCGCGTGTCGCGTCTCGGCGACAATAATCCACTAAAATCTTGTATAATTATAAGTCACTTTTAAGTGGCTGTAAAACTCGTTTCGCCGGGACATATTTTGCATAAAGCTATTAAATATGTTACACGGGGTGGAGTGGTGAACGTTCACCTTCACGTTGTGCGGTTTTAGTTTACGCTTTAAATGAGAATGATTGAATGAAGTAGGATGAAACGAGTCACGCGGGGGCAATCGCGTGATATTCGCATCGACGCGGCTAAGGCGGCGGTAGTCGAGGTGGCGCGGTATATTCAGCGATTAGAGAACTTTACTCCCGTACGCATCTCTTCCTGACGTTCTCTACGAATTTCATTCGCTTTTCGCTCTTTACTCGTTGCTCCTTAGAGGCGAAGGTTACGCTTACGCCTACTTACGACGAGGATGAGACGCACTTCAAACAGGAGAATAAAGACCAGGACCGGACTTCAATCTCGAAACATATAAACAGTCAAATATACGTACGTACACATTACACTGCAAATACTTAACATTTGATTTGAACCTGCAGTAAATGTTCTTATTCATATTCCTAATTTCTATCATATTCCTCCCACGCTCCTACCCGGAATCTCCAGCCATTTGTTTCTAGGTCACACATGTATATTATGTAGTTAATCAATGAAAATACAATCAAACAAAAACCAACATTTTAGTATATAAACAATCATACTAGAATGTATTATTACCCATAGAAATTATTAATTGATTTGTTCACAATAAACTTGGGTAAGAGTGTTTTAATACACATCATTTTACAAAAGAAAACGTTTAGAAAATTATAAAAGTACATATGGAATAATTTTAAGAACATTTTATATTTTCCTTTCTAAATATTATATTTTATATTTCAAAAGAAAATAGATTTTTTAAATGTGGACATTAAAAATTCCTTATTTGATCACGATATATGAAATAAAATGTATCTACAAAAATCTATATTCTCCAGATACATGGAATATATTAGATATAATAATTTAAACTATTCACAGTTTCAAAACTTTGTATCCAGCAATACATTGCTGTATCGCAGGTTATTGTAAGTTTATTACATACATCTTCATAAATTAAATATGTAATTCTTATTTTATTTTATATATGTTATTAACCACAATAACATACTTTCAACATATTACGTACTATTTTATTGTTTCAAAAGTTAATTTTAAATTTCTAACATTTTTTAGATATACGAAATAGTCCTGTACTGAGCAATACAATAGATTAATTGATTTAATTCAATCATTTTGAACTTAAATAAAAATAAAATTATTGATCTGTAAAATCGATGTTACCGATTTTTTTATCGTTTTTGTGATCATTGATATATTCAATGAAAAGAGATTTTTCAATCTCAATTTACAATATTTAATGTTGTTAATTTTTTATTTGAAAGCGCAACTTATTAAAGAAATTGCGGCATTTTCCAGTAAATAACCAAATATGGTTATTAATTGTTTTAGACTGATGAACACAAATCATGTGTTCATCATTTAATAAAGTCTTTCCTAATGTTTTAAAAGAACTACTTTTCGGCTTAATAACTTGAAATTTTCACTTGAAATTGCGGCGTGGTACGCGTTGTGTGTTATCGCTGTCTGAATTTAAACTGCATCATATTAAAATTTCTATTAATAATCTGAACCTTATTGGTATGATAAAAATATAATGTATAATTTCCTTTATATTTATTTAATACTTGATTTTCATATCGCATTCGATTTCAAAATTTGCAATAAATCGTTAGAATCGATCAGATCGGTTATTCGCGATAAAGCGATTGAATTTTATGATCAGAGATCAATTTCTAAATTAAAAAATCCTTTTTCTATCATAAACCATTCATACACTAAGAAGATACTCTATTTGATAAAGTGAAGTATGATTATCCTTAAGTAACGAGTTAATTACCGATAAACCAGATAAACAACGTTACCGATAGTCGGACAAGAGTAAATAAAATAAAATAAAAGAAAAACAATTAAATTGTATGAATAAAATATTTTAAAATATAAAGTATACCGTATTAAATATTATAAAAGTATTTACAAATTAATATTGCACGATAATGACAAACAAAAACGTATGAACAAAAATATGATTATAAAGTTACAAAATTACAATATGATTGTAGCAAGATTACATCTTGCACACTAACTAGACGACTTGGTTCGGTCAATACTAAGCTATCACTAACTAAAAGTTAGTTTCCTGAATAATGTGACGAGCAACAGGGTGATATTGTTGCGTTGGTTCAAAGATAACCGTTTTTATGTATGATTTTACATTAAAAACCTTGCAAGGGATGAAATTCAAAGGTTAAATCCATACCATCCATCCGACGCAGAGTTACTGAGTGCAACAATTCAGAGTAGCTATAAACTCGAATTAATAATCTAAGGATCACTAAAATTATTACAAACATATGTACCAATAAATTAGACGTCGGAATAAATATCTGATATCCGAATCCGATTCGATCCGATGCGAAGTCGGACTTCTTATCGGATCAGAACTCTCTCGAATCGGATTCGGATCAGAATCGACCCAAACGTCGAATAAAATATCCGTTGTGAAAGTCAGATGAAACATCGGATCCGAAATTTACATTCATAGCTTTTAGTTATAAAACATATAAATTCCAATTCCACTCTAAAGAAATGATAACGCTACGTAAACTTTATACTTATGTACTATGATACAAAATGATTACATAACGTTACAAAAAAATATGCCTCTTTAGTGTTTCATAACAAAATTATTAAAATAGTTTTATCTAAAATGGTTATTTTTCGTTCGTGCAACGTTCAACTGGTTAACTGTAAATAGGAAAAACTGTACGGATCTAATGGTACTGCTGGTCGGATGTCAGATCGGATCACAGACTGACCGGATGTCGAATCAAAATTGGGATCGAATTGGATCGGATCTCGGATTGAATTTCGGATCGGATGTCGGATCATAAAATAAAATAAAATAAATATATCATCACGCCTTCTACCCATTACTGGGTGTGGCACTCTGCCGAAGCAGATCTCGGTAAGTGATACATTTTGCGCGTGAAGTGCGGTTACCAGTCGTCAAATCACGGCCCCCAAATATGTTATGTCGGATCATGAAACAAATATATCAAATAGAGTTCCAGTTCAAATTGTTATTTGATTAAAAATGTATGCCAGCCCTGTCTCTTCATACAAAGGCGATGTTGATAGCGAACAAAATGCAAGTGCAAAGGTACGATCATACCAAACTCCGTAAAATATACTTACGAAACAAAACCATTAGGGTTTAAGGCAATGTTAATTCTAGCGCGAAATCACAGTGCGGCGGCTCTTGGGTTCAAGTATTTCAGTGCGACAGGCGTCCCGGCGTTCCGGCGTTCCGGCGTTTCGGCATCCCGGCCGAGTTCGTATTCTTTAGCACATGTCTCTTGGGAATGGGACACGTATTACTTGTAGCGATATTGAGATAATATGTGTTATGAGACCTGAGAATTTGGTTTCAAATTTCAATTATATGTATTAATATTTGGAAAATCGGAATTATCTATGTTTTTATTTTTCGTAATGCTAATTCTGAAATATACATATAAAAAGTGTAGAAACATTTTCACTACATTAAAATTACCCCTGTGGCTCCTCCACCACTGACATGTTTGGAGGCCGTGATTTGACATCTGGTAACCGCACTTCATGCGCATAAATATATCACATACCGAGATCTGCTTCGGCAAAGTGCCACACCCAGTAATGAGTAAAAGGCATGATGAGATATTTATTTATTTATTTCATATAAAAAAGTTGTTAAAAACAATAATAATGATTTTAAAAATATGTTTTATTTCTGAAAAATGTAATTGCAATGAAATTATATTTTATTATTTCATACCAAATTTTGTCTTACGTTATATATTTATAAAAAATGAGAATGCATATTACAATATAAGCGTCTACTCGAAGGCGCCAAGTATTTTTGAGTCCCCCAAATAATTAACAGAGACGTGTTCGGCCTCTTCAATTACAGAACTGAAAATTTTAATATACTTTATGCTTTTCATACAAAACATATATTTAGTTTCTATTTAAATTATTCATATCTGATGATAAAATATTTCAGTTTATATTACTGGAAATTTAAGAGAAATATTAAGCTAGTTAGGTAGCTGGCTCAGTGGTATCTAGTTAAACTAGGGATTTAAGAACTCTGACAACCAATTTTCGCCATATTAAAATACTCCTGTGGCTCTCCTTTCACTAGCATCTTAACAAGATCTGCTACGGCAGAGTGCCACATTCTATAATTGGTATAGGCGTAATGATATGTTTATTTACTTACATATTTATTATTAAGCCCGTTAATCTAGTTCATTAAATTGAAATATTTCTAATGACCTAAGTTTAACAAGTATACGGAAAAGTTCTGTCTCGAAATAACTTTAAATCAGTATAATTTCGCTTCAACCGCGTGCGTTAAAAGCCACAAAATATTCATTCTGTATATCGGCTATCGACTCGAAGCTTGCCTATAAACTTCAATAGATGCCAAGTTGTTGTACAAGTATTTATGGCCATATCACATACACATGTGAGGTCAAAGTGGTTATTAATTATTCTTAGTATGAATATCTCATATGCCTTATTTTAAAATAATTATTAATAATGAAAATAAAGGTACTTTCTCAAGCGCTAAATAAATTATCTTAAAATATTAGTATGAAATGAACCTATCAATAGATAGATTTTTAAATTAGTAAAAACTTGTTATAATTTAAATGAATTTTTAAATAATGTATGTATAGTACTAATATAGAAATGTTAAATTTTATAAGACCTAATTCCATGCTTCAAAATTTAAATAACACAGTAACTTGGCGGGTTTAATGTAATATCGGTCTTAATTATAGTAATGGAGTGGTATCGTGTCGACCTGAGGATCCTGAGAACCTTGGTTCGATTCCCACTGCCGACAAACATTTTCACTACATTAATTCTACTCCTGTGGTTTATCCTCCACTGTCATCTTTGGGGGTCGTGATTTGACGGCTGGTAACCGCACTTCACTCGCAAAAATATATTACTTACCGAGATCTGCTTCGGCAGCGTGCCACACCCAGTAATGGATAGAAGACGTGAAAATATATTTATATTTATAGTGATAATCGTATATGAGAGTATACCGATATTTTAACAATTAATAGGTAAAATATTTCTAATAAGTAACAAAAAACACTAACCGAGCCCTCCCAAAGGTCTGGGGAATAGGGCAGAGGAAATTAAAAAGTAACATTAAATTAAGATTGTTAATTTTCAACATTGATAGATAGCATCATGATGTACGGTGCGAAAATCTGGGATTGAAAAATGCGAATTATAGTAGAAACTAAGAAGAACGCCTCGGAAAGAACTAGTATATGACTGCTGTAATAGTTGGAACAATTACAACGAATGTAGCAAGAAAAACAGTTAATTTGTTAGTTAGTTCTTGTATCTATTTATAATGATAAATACCGAAAATGATTATGTTATTTACAAAAATGGGTATGTTTTGTATATTTAATTCTCTTAAATAAAATTTTCGCAGTTATAAAATGTAAATTTCTAATTCTGGTGCGGTACGCAAATACTATTTCTCTTTAAGTATGAAAATAAATAAATAAAAGATAGAATAATAATTTAAAAAGGTGAGTTCAACAAACTGATTTTAATTTCGTCCGTAAGTATAAGACAGAGCAAGGGTCATTCACAATCTATACGTTTTTTCGCAAGGGAATTACAGCACGTTAAGTGTGAGAGAGTCAATATTTACAATCTTCAAACAGCGCATTTCGGTGAGAGAAAAATCGTCTCTTCTTTAATTACGTCCTGATATTCGTGCGGTGAAAAGTGGAATGGAACAGAATACATGATAGCTTCGGTTGTCGGTCGCGGCAATAGCGGGACGGGGGCGGTATTGGTACACGGGGCAGAACCGGCAGACACGGCGAAGCGTCGCGGCATCGCCCCTGAGGTGATAAATTCATTTCCTGAATCTGGAAATATCGACTGAAGCGCCCTTAAATAGAGGAAGTTAAACACAATGCCCGAATCGGTAAACCCAATGAAATCAGCGACGCCAAAACTACACCAATATCATGTCATCTTTATTTATCTATTGTCAATTATTGGAAAAATAAATATCATTATTGATCGTGCTCTTATGTAAAACAAGTTATGCAAACTTTCTTTATTCTGTCACGTATAATTTGGGCAAATGCATACAAAGTAAAATAAATTAACATGTAAGATGATTACAAGATAAAACAGTACTTGAAATAAATCAAATAACAGCTAATTATTTGAATCATGTACTGAACAGTAAGTATGAATAGAACATAATGGCATAAAATGAAACAATATACGGAATGTTCAATGAAAACTGCTTTATAGTTGAATAAAATGAAAAATTAATGAAGTTACCAGTATTTTCCTAGTTATGTTACAGAAAAAATTCAAATAAAAGTCTAAAAAAAAATAAGTATAAATATTTTATTTTATTTATTTAAATACTGTTGAAATCAAGTATATTATATATATGTGACAATTAAACGGCACTAATTTGTTTTTGGCAATTTTTTAAATAATTTTTAACAGTAATGAAGTACAATGAACTGTGTAATTAATTTAGGTACAGAATGTATTTCGTGTTTATATGTGTGTGCTGTGGATAAGATGTGACAATAAGTTATACGGTACCATTTATTCATGTTTATATTTTACTATCAGACTATCACAATGCTATAAATAGTTTTAATATTTAGGAAATCTCATTTGCTTACCAACTTAACGACTGTGTACTGCGGTACAACTCGAGAACAAATTTTCAAGCCGTACACCTTCAACTGCATTCATTGCCGAAACTAACAAGAACACTTCCATAAGCGTTCAGGAATTCCGATGTAATTTGGTATGAGTGTGTAAGTTTTCACATAAACAGGAGCTTCGGGACATCAAGCATCGTGCCATCTCTGTCTAGCGAATTCTCTAATATCATTCTGCCTTCCTCTAGGGCTGTTTTTGTTCGTGATTATCGTATTTACTTCTGTTTGGATGGTAAACAGGTTATGTTTTTAACTTTGTTGAGATGTAATCAGTTGTATGTATATATGATTTTGTTGTTACTTTTGTAAATAATATATTTCAAAGAATTTTTACCTATTAACTAATATAATACACCGTTATTATTTATTTATAAATTTATAATAACGAAAAATTGTACCCGTCCCTGCGTTAAAAATTAGATAAATGTATTGAAGACTGTGCTAACTCTTCAATGAATATTAAAGAATTATTTTTTGTAATTACAAATAAAAATATGAAGACGAAAGCTGAAATGAAGAGAGAACAATTTTGCACACAGTTAACATTAAAGATTAAATAAAATTATATTGAAACATAACATTTTTGCTGTAAAAATATTTCGTGTACTTTATAGATTATTTTGTTTATATATTTACATATGAATTGACAGAGACACATTTGTCGGTTTGAATTTTAGTTTCAATCAATATTAAGATACATACACGACATCGCGTAACTATTTAAATGCCAATCTTACAAAACTTGAAACATACATAGTATCTAGTCACTAAAACTTTAATCACACTTCAGTTTTACGACTAGAGAAAAGTCAACAAGCAGTGGGATTAGATACAGGCACGGGTCCCGGAAACCTAACCTAACCAATATGTCGCTATAACGGCGAGAACCGCTCGGCAATTTGGTTATGTTTCGTTCCCCTGAAATAAGTTGATTAGGCCGTACTGCCGCGTAACAACGCAGGTACGAAGGTGTAATGGTTTCTTAACCCTGCGTGAATTGGCAGATGAATATCCAGAACCGGATTGGCTAATTTTCCAGACGTTGCGTTTCTAGTGTGAGTTGCGAGTTCAAATTTAATATTCATTTAGAATTAGAATTCATTTCATGAAAACAACTTTATACATATCTTTTTATTAATATTTAAAATCAGCTTTCGGTAAACCATTTCACTGATTTTATGGTATCATTAGTTTTTCACTTCATTTTTGAGAACACTAATTGAAAATAATTATGTAATGTAATTATAAATGTCTCAAATTTTTCATTTACAGTTTTTAATTTATAAATACCAGTCCATATATCTCTAGAGGGTCTTTAATAATTGATAAATAGCCGACACCATCATACTACTTTGTGTTTACCATACTTGTGTAAAAAAATATTTAAACAATTATAATCTCGTAGCAGATAATCTATCGCGAATTTTAAATGACCGGCTCCTAATTATCTAAAGTGAATTTAAGTTTAGAGGAAAGTAAAATGAACTAGAATAGAATTTATAGTGCGTGTAGCAACGTATCGTCCGATATTATTTAATATTTCAGATTCCCGACGCGCGGCCCAACTTATTAAATTTAGAATTAAATGTGATTTTATTCTCTATTTATTAACTTAAAAGTCACAAAAAATATATGATTGACTTGCAGGTAAACATTTCCGACTATGAGTGTATTTGGGACATTACTAAATGTTTATTTAATTGATCAATTTGTTTAAATATAATTGAACATCGCTATAGATTTAAAATCACATTTAATAAGTGTGAAATATTTAATTATGAATAAGTACATAGTACACTCATGTATACAAGCTGATTTACAGTAGGCTGGAAAGACACATGTAATAGTTACTGACCTTACCTCCTTTAAGTTTTCCAGAACCTGCAACAATTGGAAAACTGTATTAGCACACTAAAAAATAAACCAGAGCAGTTACAATAGAAAAAAATAGTGAACGAAATAGCTCAAATATGCTTTAAAAATGAACCTACCATTTTGAAGGCTTTAGAGAATCATCAGCAACTGCCAACAGGAACCAGCAATCATCTCTGGACACACCTCCCACAAAACACTTAACCTTGATTTAACTGCACAATACTGCAAATATGGTTTAAAGCCGACACGACTTTTGCACTTGATTAAACTAACGCACTTCATTTAACCAAACTCGAAGTTTAAATCCTGCGTTGACTACAAAATGTCAGACTTGTTGATAGAAAACTAATAAGAATACATTGCTACAACAGCAAACAAAAAAATATTTAACATTGATTTTAAACCAATCAAATTCATTTTTGCACTACTTTTAGGTACTAGAAATTGCGTGCCGGAAAGTTCACCGAAAACAATTCACCGAAGTAACAATTCACCGAACAAACAATTCACCGAAATACAATTCATCGAAAAACATATTCATCGAAATGATAATTAAATTTTAGTATTTTTAATGTTCCTTAAAACTGGTAGAAAAATGCAGGCATTTAGGAAAGGATACTTACCGTAAATTCCGAATCTTTTGAATATTATCCATTCCGTTAAATATCGTTAATTATTGCAGAGTTAATGTAATTATTATTGAATCGGCTAAAATTTGTTTAAGCTGGGACAGTTTCTAATGACATTACTGCACTCCCGCATGTATAGTACTAATAATAGCATCGCTGCCAATATGTTATTAAGATTTATTCAAATAGAGCAGTACGTGTGTGGCCAAGACGGCGCACCGATGCATAAAAAGTACAGAGACTGTGCTATGAGGACAGAGCATCTAGTTCAAAATTACAACAAGAATTACATACATGAGTATTTACGAGGAAACGCAGATAATTTATGTTAATAATGTAAAATATATAGTTTTATAAAAATGAAATGAGACATGACAAATAAATAAATAAATAAATATATCATCACGCCTTCTACCCATTACTGAGTGTGGCACTCTGCTGAAGCAGATCTCGGTAAGTGATATATTTTGCGCGTGAAGTGCGGTTACCAGTCGTCAAATCACGGCCCCCAAACATGTTAGTGGTGGAGGAGACATGACAAAGGAATCAATTTTCTATTTTTAAATACGCCTGCATTTTGTTGCCATTCATAAGCCTGGATAAAGTGTAAAGGAAAATTCATTAGCATTTCGGTGAATCATATTTCAGTGAACTGTCTTTCGGTGAATTGTATTTCGGTGAATTGTATTCGGTGAATTGAATTCGATGAATTGTTTTCGGTGAACTTTCCTAGACCCCTAGAAATTATATTTTAGAGACAAATATCTATCAAAAACGTTAAAATAATATTTAAATTTACTATTTACCCAATATTTTATTATAAATTACGATCATTTTGTCTAGCAACATCCAACAATACACAGCATCGTCCAGAAAAGACTCGTTTTCTGTAGCAAATTTATCTTTTGAATAGACGGAATATTTTAATAAATTTATGTAGAATGATGCAAATGCATTAAAAATCATTACTTTTACTCATTTCAGTACATAGAAAAAAATATTTAAATAGATAAATATAAATAAAAAATAAATAAATATATCATCAGGCCTTTTACCCATTGCTGGATGTGGCATTCTATCGAAGCATTCTGTCGAAGCAGTAAGTGATATATTTATGCGTGCGAAATACGGTTACGTCGTCAAATCACAACCACCAATTATGTTGGTGGTGAAGGAATCACAGGAGTAATTTTAATGTGGTGAAAATGTTTGTCAGTTGTAAGATTCGAACCAGGGTTCTCATTATCCACAGGCCAACTCAATACCACTGATCCACCTATCGCATAGATAAATAATAATATATAATACATATACTGTATGTTGTAATAAATAAATTATTTTGACTGTTAAAATATGAATATATGCAAAATATTTTTCCATATTTATTGAACATTATTTAAAAATTACCCTTAAGGCCGGTACTGTAAATGTAATGTTCGATGTCCAGAGCTGACAAACATTTTCACCAATTTAAAAATACCCCTGTGGCTCCCCGATCACTAACATCTTTGGGAGCCGTGATTTGACGGCTGATAACCGCACTTCACGCTCATAAATATATCACTTACCGAGATCTGTTTCGGCAAAGTGCCACACCCAGTAATGGGTAAAAGGCGTGATAATATATTTATGTAAGAAAATCAAACACACACTTGGTTTGTCCACTAAAATATTTATTTAAAACTTGTTACGTACGTTTCGTACTTTCGGATATCATCAGACACTTAAAATTAAATTACAAACATGGTCTTTATATAGTACACAAATTTAAGAGGGGAGAGTTAGATACATCTACCTGTTCGTTAACGATGCATGTTCCAGAATTGACTGCTTTCCTAATTTCTAAATTTTCTAAATAGTTCATCCGTAATCCCTTTTTATGTTTTTATTTATTTCAAATGCAATACGTAAGCAAATTTTGCTACATTTTTAAGTATCAAAAATTATATTTATAGATGAAATTTATATCAAAATGCTTAAAAGAACATCTATACTTACAAAATACGCTGTTTTATTAATATTTATTAATATTTGTACCCAAAAACTCTAAATTTTAACAACAATCTTAGCTGTCACTTAAAAGTTTAAATAATTACGGCGCATGCCCAGTCCGTCGATCAGGAGACCTATTCTAATTCGTTGACGACTGAATTTAGCGACCGTTTGACGTCATAGTTGGCGACTTTGATACTGGCGCCATCTGTTGGTATAGTTAAACAGTACAGTCCTGACGTCATTGTTGGCGACTGGTCGCTTAGGGAGTCGCGTATACAGGCGACTAGTACAAGCATATATATATATATATATATATATATATATATATATATATATATATATATATATATATATATATATATATATTAGGGTGACACAAAAAAATGCGAATTGCAGTTTTTATCGAACGTCCCTGTTGAAAACATTTAATAATGTATAAAAATGATTCCTTGAAAATTTCAGTAAAAAATATTAACTCTAAGTCGATGCCACTCTTCTTTTTTTAAAAATTAAAATACGTCAAATTTATTTAATAAATGAAGACTATATAAAGTAGCGGTGTAGAAGATCGTGAGCCTTCTGATAATATTTTGATACCCATACTTATATTTTCGGGTATGCTGAACATGATCCTGTACTTAGTTTATCTCTCTGGTCCATAGTTTTTGAGATACGGGTAAAACTATACGGTAAACCGTGAAAAGCAAAAGGAAATTTGATTTTCGAATACTAAATATTCACTGAAATCGGGGCTTAGTGGGACGCTGCAAGATCGGGACTTATGTTTTCGGGCATGCTGAACATTATCATGTACTTACTTTGGCTATATGGCCCATATTTTTTGATATGGGCCAAAATATAAAGAAATAAATAATTAAAAAAATACTGGAAATTGGATTTTTGTTTTAAATCTTTTTTGTTGTAATTTCAGTAAATAAACAAAACTTTATTATTTGTATTTATTAATATTATTTATTTATTTTGAAGAAATTCTATTCAATTCGCAAAGTTTTGACAATTTGTTCCTTCAAACATTTGTTGGGAAATAGTTTCCTATTTTCTATTACTGTTTGTAAAAGGTCCTGAAATTGGTCCTCATTTCTGGTTATTAAGCCATTGTAATTTTGCGCTAATGCAACTCCACGTTCGGCAAGGTCATTTGTCACTTGAAAACCACTGACTTTCTGCAGTCCTTTCTTGTAATTGCAATCATCACACCACAGCGATATATATATATATATATATATATATATATATATATATATATATATATATATATATATATATATATATATATATATATATATATATATATATATATATATATATATATTTGAAGGGCTTACATGCAAAATTGGAATTTTATCGATTGGCAATTGTTTTAATGAAAGTACTTCAAAACCTATCGTGTTTGATATCAAATGAAAGGTCTTTTTAAGGACTTGCATGCAGAAATGGATTTTTTCGATCGGCAATTGTTTTAACGAAGTGTTCCAAAACCTATCGTGTTTGGTATCAAATGAAAGATCTTTTTAAGGGTTTACATGCAGAATTGGAATTTTATCGATTGGCAATTGTTTTAATGAAAGTGCTTTAAAACCTATCGTGTTTGGCATCAAATGAAAGGTCATTTTAAGGGCTTGCATGCAAAATTGGAATTTTTTCGATCGGCTATTGTTTTAGCGAAAGTATTCCAAAACCTATCGTGTTTGGTATCAAATAAAAGATCTTTGGAAGGGCTCGCTTAAGAAAATTAATACTTTTCGATCGTCAATTGTTTTAATGAAAGTCCATCAAAATCCATCGTGTTTGGTATCAATTGAAAGGTCTTTTGAAGGGCTTGCGTGCAAAATTATATATATATATATATATATATATATATATATATATATATATATATATATATATATATATGGGTAATTCCAAGTCAAATCGGCCAAAATTTTCCCGACCCTTTCCGATCTGTCTGAAACTGCTTATACAGATTCATTTTCATCGAAAATCAAGTAGGAAGTTGCTCGTTTGGCTTATTGTATTGTATATTCCATTATATTCCATATATTAATATATGGTCATTTTTGCTCTCGCTTACAGAGCACTTGAATAAAAAATATATAATTATTCTAAAACGATTCCATTCGAAATAAGTTTATGATATTCTGAAAGAATAGACTCTCAGCTATCGATTTCAGCCAATAACAGCGATTTTGGTCAGAAATAAGGAGAGTTATGTGGTAAAATGTAAAAATGTTCTTTTTTTTCAAAAATTCATTTCTCAAATACTCCATCTCAGATTTTTTTCAAACTTAGCTAAATTGTAGAGGAGAAACCAAAGTTTTTTCTAGTAAAAAATTCGGTATGGATTATTTGATTGTTGCAAAAATATTTCACTTCAAAGTTGACATATGGTTTTTCCCGTATCAATTATGTGCAAAATACACATTTAATTGTTATGCGGAATTATAACGATATTGACTTGCACATTTGGCACACCTTTTGATTTTCTGGGGCAAAATTCTTGACTGAAGTCTGAAAAGCTTAATATATTCATAGATGGCGCCACGTGATGCGATATGATCATTTCATTCAATAAAAATATACAGGCCAAATAAGCACCAGACGATTTTAGATTTTTTTATAAAGTTGTTAATCAAGTTCGTTTTTCTTAAATTTGGGTAACTGAAAAGAAAAACCCAAATTTCAAACTGCGGAACAACTATTTTCGTGGGCTTCGTGCAATATAAGTGGAATTACTTTCGGGTTCGCCAAAAAAGGGATAAAATAACTGGTTGGTGAGGCGGGTGCGCGGCAAGGAGCAACTTGCATAACATCAAAGTGTACTTGCTCCTTGCCGCGCACCCGACGGACCCTAAAGTTATTCCATCCCTCTCTGCTTCACAACACTGCATTGACTTGAATACGGCATAATTCGTCTAGTATTATAAGTCATTGGTAGAATCGTAGAATGCTGAATGCTTATATCTTCTTCGTCTTCTTGAGCACCGACAAACGTTTCAGACAAAGCTCTGTGATTGGCTTAATGCAACTACGTCATTGCAATATGGCAGTGCGAATGTTTTAAATTATTCAACTTTAGTTTCATATTTCAGCAATAAAGATATCATTTATGGTATGATTTTATATTGTATTAAATATGATGTACGGTCAAGAATTTATTTTAATAAATATATATATATATTACAAAGTTCTACCACTTGAATCCCCCATTCGTAATTACCATGCTTGTATTCCACAAGCTGACGGAACTGCTGTTTTCGAAATGCACTCATTGTCTGAAGACTTAAAGACTATAAATATATTAGATGAATACAACAGAGATTGTACTACTGATACAATGCAAAACCTGAATACTGGATGAGATTACACATTGCTTATTAAACAATAGTTATAATAAGACATTACACAAATTCAAATTTTACTATTCTTTACAGTGTCACAAAAAGAAAGAAGACTCTGTAAAGTGTTAAAAAAGAACTGGGTGGAGGTCGGGCGACGATTCACAATTGCTGAATTTTAATTAATATAGAGTGGATACTATCTGTACAGCGTCAACAACTTTTAAATAAACTTGTTTAGTGTCAAAAAGTAATTAACTTGAACAAAATACGAGGTAGCATTCCAATTTTTGCAATTTGTTTTATTTAGGGAATATTTTTAACTATAAAATACTCAAAACTAGGATAAATGATAACATCATGTTGAGTCAACTTTAAAGTCGAATATCTTTTTTCAAACTCAACAATCCATCCTGAAAGTTTGCATGCCTTGAAATTTGGGTTTTTGTTTTCAGTTTACCCAAATTTAAGAAAAACGAACTTGATTAACAAGTTTATAAAAAAATCTAAAATCGTCTGGTAGATAGTCGTGCTTATTTGGCCTGTATATTTTTATTGCATGAAATGATCATATCGCACCACGTGGCGCCATCTATGAATATATTATGCTTTTCAGACTTCAGTAAAAAATCTTTCCCTAGAAAACCGAAAGGTGTGCAAGTCAATATCGTTATAATTCCGCATAACAATTAAATGTGTATTTTGCACATAATTGATACGGGAAAAAACCATATGTCAACTTTGAAGTGAAATATTTTTGCAACAATCAAATAATCCATAGCGAATTTTTTACTAAAAAAAACTTTGGTTTCTCCTCTACAATTTAGCTAAGTTTGAAAAAAATCTGAGATGGAGTATTTGAGAAATGAATTTTTGAAAAAAAAAGAACATTTTTACATTTTACCACATAACTCTCCTTATTTCTGACCAAAATCGCTGTTATTGGCTGAAATCGATAGCTGAGAGTCTATTCTTTCAGAATATCATAAACTTATTTCGAATGGTATCGTTTTAGAATAATTATATATTTTTTATTCAAGTGCTCTGTAAGCGAGAGCAAAAATGACCATATATTAATATATGGAATATAATGGAATATACAATACAATAAGCCAAACGAGCAACTTCCTACTTGATTTTCGATGAAAATGAATCAGTATAAGCAGTTTCAGACAGATCGGAAAGGGTCGGGAAAATTTTGGCCGATTTGACATGGAATTACCCATATATATATATATATATATATATATATATATATATATATATATATATATATATATATATATATATATATATATATATATATATATAGTACGTCATGCAAACAGTGGATTGTGCGTTCGATTCCCACAATACAAATAATAAAGCGCACGCGCACTGTAGCAAAATTACAATAGTAAGAGATGGATGTAATATATCGCGCTCTTAGTGTTCGACGTGCTCGCTACACATTGGTAAGATAGGGGTATCAGCAGTATATTATCTATTATGTATATGTGTACAAGGCTGTTGCGAAGTGTCATGGCGGCAGTCTCTTAGCATTTTTTGGTTGATTAGTTTCGAAGTTTTATATTTAATGTGCACTGTATATTATTATTATAAAATGTAAATACGAGTAGGATCAGCCAATTATTGAACAAAATCCAGCTGTAGATGTACATGACTGATAATTAGGACAACAATATCGTCGTTTACACATTAATAATAATTTTTAAATTAAAAATGTTTATTTAAGATTTTGTTTAGATTTATATTATTTATTTTTTAAATATTACCAATTGCTTGAAAATTACTAAAAATTCTATCAATTTGTGATATGTCAAGTTTAAGCAATAACATACAAATATTTGAGTTTAACAAAGAAAAACAAATATCAACAAATGGCTGTCAGAAATTATAAGTACCAACACAAAATACTCCGTGGTTCCGATTAATACCAACGTAAGAAATTAAAATCCCTATGACATTGATTGCTCCGTGACGTCATTGACTTAGCGACTGAAACTAGTCGCCAAGCTGTCGCTAAGAATTAGAATAGGTCTCCAGAGAGCAAACCAGTACCCATCAAAATGTTTTGCAATTTATTTTTATGCGAACATTATTTTAATAAAATAATTATGTTTTAATGGGTATCAAATGAAAAATTTTATATTTATTAAATATAGGTATATGAATTTTACTTCCCGATGCCGACCAGTGTTGCCAACCTCCTCTGTTAAAATATTAGAGGGGCGTGATTTAACACCGTACTTCATGCGCATAAATATTTCACTTACCGAGATCTGCTACGGTAGAGTTTACA
This sequence comes from Pterostichus madidus, assembly GCA_911728475.2. Taxonomy (NCBI): domain Eukaryota; kingdom Metazoa; phylum Arthropoda; class Insecta; order Coleoptera; family Carabidae; genus Pterostichus; species Pterostichus madidus. The sequence goes on along the minus strand of OU452311.1, from coordinate 20,440,191 downwards.
CCCAAGTAATGGGTAATAAGCGTGATGATACATTTATTTTTTATTTATAAATTTACTGGAATCTTATATTTTGAAATAGACTCCGAAGCATTCATGTTTTCTAAAAAATATTTTCAGATATAAGCAGCGTCTTCGAACAAATCCTAAAATATTAATAGTTTATAAATATGTGAGATGGATTCACACAACAATAAATGAAAGGCTTAAGGAATCCAATATTGATTTTTTAAAAATATTTATTTTGGACGTTTCGAACTAAAAATTAGCTTATCATCAGCAAATCTAAAATATTATACAATAATAATAATATAAAACTAATAAATAATACAAAATGTCAAACAAACCTCAATAAACGTAACATATAACATATATAAAATATGTGTCACCATCAAGAGACTGGCCACATTTTTGATTTCACACGGACTAAAATTTCCCCCACCACAATGTGCGTTCGGTATAAAACCGTTCTGTAAAAGATATCCTTGCATAGTTACGTTGTAAAAATGTTGTAAGTTTAATACATTTATTTGAATATCAATCATGTTCTTGGCAAGGCTCTCTTCGCTCGCATTTTAAACAAATTAAGCCTAAGCAAAGCTATTTGTGCTGAATGTACATTGTAGTGGGGTAAAGTTTAGGCTATATGACTTTTTGACGATGTGGATATTAGTCGAAGTGGCATGCTTTGCTACATTTTCGGAATTCGTGTCGTATTCGGACAATCACTGCTCAGAGCTCGGAGCATTACGTCGATTGCCGTTCAATTTGTTTATCGATGTTTTTGTTTCCACGCTCATTCTGCTTCGTCTAGCCTCGGCAACTCGACTACAAGCTACGACTAACTCCGAATGTAGAATTTTTTTATAGGTTTGTTTCTCTTTGTGAGGGACAGGTAATTGTCGGAGGACCACGCCAGTTCTCTTTTATTTTCTTTTTCATTCATGAGATTAGCTTCTGTCATTTAGTGTTGCTACGACGTCGACGAATGTTTGTTAGTTGGAAACTATGGCATCGTAAAAGCTTCAACTTTTTTCTCGCTTCGTTTCGCTTATTTGATCTCTCATCACTGATCACTGATCACTGTTCTCTGATCTCTAGCGTATTGGAATTTGAACACAGAACACAAGGCTTTGTTTATTACGCTCTAAATACCTACATCGTTACCTTTTTATTTCTTTACATCTTTAAATTAGGAAAATCAGCAATCTATTTCAATTATTTAATCTTCTATCTGCAATGTTCGTTGATAACATGTGTAAACTAATAACAGATAGTTTTTAAAAAAATATTTATTGAAAATTTTGGATTTGGACCATTACTTCAATCCCTTCCTAAAGATCTTATATTAAAATATAGTTAACTATGCATTTTTCTGGAAAAACAAAAAAAGCCATTAGAATAACCTGTCAATACGGTAACTTTTGTCCAATGGAGAGTTGTACAATTGACGTCACGCCAGGGAAAAATGGAAGGGAACCAAAAGAAAGGGACATCTCGCACTAGTGAGAGAGTTAGTTGACAGACCACGACTAACCAAAGCATAATTTTAACATACGATGCAGATTAAGTGGAATGTTAAAAATATGCTCTAGTTGATCATGGTCTGTCAACTAGGTCTCTCACTAATTTAAGATATGTCTTTTAGTTTCCATTTTTAAATGTATAACACGCCATTTAATAGTCGTAGTATTTAACAGACCAAGAGATCCCAATAGCCATGATTAACAAAAATTCTGTGTACTTAATATGCTTCATCTGTTTCTTATATCTCAATTTTAGATTTGGTAATCGTGATAATGCTTTTGTTACATATTACTTATATTTTAACATGGGACGTCGTAGTTTAGTTTACAGTTACTATAAATAAGATTAATAGTATAGTCCGAAAATGAACCACGGTGAGGTTCAATTTTACCACGGTTACGGTTAGAATGACGTCATAACGGAACACTTTCCCGATGACAGTTGTCACTTGACAGATGAGTTTCGAAATGTGAAATTTATTTAATATGGAAAATTGTTTATATTATAAAAATATTGTATTCTGCATCACACCTGTTTTAACTTAAATATAGGGATAAAAAAATAACACAAAGAAAAAAATAAATACGAGCTTCAGACCAAATAATAAATTCATCTAATATGAATATATACTGTTAAATAATAAAAATACATTTTGTATCACATGTTTATTTATCAGTCATCATAAAAATATAGTTTTATAAGACAAAAATCCACAAACACTGCAAAAGCCGCCAAACACGTTTCAAACTTGTCAACAACAGCTGTGAAGTAACCAAACTAACCACAATTTTCAAAAACCGTGTTCCTTAATGAAACCGGTTACTAAAAAAACTAACCGGTTCATTTTCGGAATACACTATAAGTTCCTTGTGGTCCTTGTTATTCGTGGCGGCATCACGATTTGTAATGGTATAGAGAGGTTAGGAGTTATTTTTATGAAAAACGTAAGCAATTTTATAATAATATTTTGAAAAAATATACTAAACTATTATTTATGCAGATGATAGAAGAGTAATATGCGTTATGTGTTTCTTGCAATATAAGTCACTGAGGATAATATTACGACACATAATTGCGACTCCGAAATTAATTATTGTGATACTGCTGATGACAAAATTATAAAAAAATGAACAGACTCTGACGTTATTTGCTTTTTGACTACATATAAAAAATATAAAGATGACTTAAAACATCCAATTAAAAGCGCAATTTAACACACAAACAAAACTAAGCAGATGTCGCTTCGAACATGCATTCAGATTTTAAATTTACCGCCAGTGTTTACAACTGACACTAGATCCATCATTTATTTGAAAGTAACATGAGTTAGTTCTAGGTCAGTTCAGGGTTGAATCCAAATTTCCCAAACAAATACGGCCAAAGTGTGCGTCGCGATCGCCTGGGCGTGTTGTAAAAAAGATGTATTCAAAGATTCTAATTGCACCTCGTTCACTTAAATTTTAAGAATTACTTAAATGAAAAATAACGAATCAAATATTACATTACTTATTTGACAGTTTATCTCAATAAGATCTTGGTCATTTAAAGAAAACTTAAAATTTAAGTAACAGCGTTGTAACTGGTTATTAAAGAATTCATTAAAAGCTTGATAGCAAAATAAGATTAATTCTTTTCTTAAGAAACTATACTAAAGTTCTCAATGAAAAGTTTTTCCTTTACTAATTTCTAAAATCGTGGTTCTTGTGATGCAAATTATTAAATCAGCATTTTATAAACTACAATTTAGACATAAAAAGTAATGGCGTCGCGAAAGAATTTATTTGTGATTTTTGCCTCCAAGGGGATCATGACTCCGAAAAGTTTGAAAACCACTGGTGTAGAGTAATTAAAATAAAATATCGCATTGTTTCATTGTACATATTAATCAATTTGGTACAATATTTATTACTAAATTAAATTAATTTGATGAATGTAATGAGTGTGTATTTTAATAGTGATTTTAGGGTTCGTGCTACCCCATTTGTTGGGATATAGCGTGAAGATATGTATGTATGTATGTAAATTAAACAAGTGCGATATGAATTTATATAACTATTAATTTTCATATTACAGTTAACTACAAACTACAAGCAAGCAAATGTGTTAATCAAAATTCTTTAACAAAATCTGTACTCAAAATTCATAATGCAAAACTGCTGACATGTTTGCAGTTCCGTCCATTAATATAAAATCCCTGTTTTTCGAAATTCGATAAATAACATCATCGGTAACAGCCGTCGAATACGAATTACGTTTCGTCGTTATAAGAAGCGCGTTTCGTTATCACAGATCAGTTGAAGCCTCCTGTGCCGTACTGCACCACGGCAAACGGGCCCGGTTTACAATAAACTGCCAGCATTTAAATCAGGGGATCGCAACACTTTTTCTATTGCTGATCTACCTCAGCGGCTCACGCTCACCAGTCGTAACTCGAAAGAAGTTAAAGAACAGTATTATGTGCCCCGTAACCCTCTTTCGCCCCACGTGACGCGAAGTGCTGGAAAGAGACACAAAAATTTCGGTGATTTTCGAGACATAAACGTACTACAAAAAATATTTGGGGTAAACGAACAAGTACTTCAGTGTATATTTTGATTAGGTGAACGTTAAAAGATTATCTTTTGATCTTTTTTAAACAAGATATAATTGTTATTATAAACAAATCACGAAGGTCATATATCGATCAAATATGTGCTCTAAGAATCATTGCAGAATAAATTACAGAAATGATAGATGTTTACATAAATATAATTGATTTTCAAAAAGCCTTCGATGATGGTAATAGAAGAAAAATGTGGCAGGTATCGAAGAATATGGAATACTGGAGAAATTTCTATAAAAAAATAAACTAATACCATAAGTATACATCCAATAAATTTATTTATTATTGAGTAATAAAATTCAAAACATAAAATTTATACGAAAATAATAACGAAAAGTTACATATTTAATTTGTAATCTATTATTGATCAATAAAATTCGTCTACATTGAGAAATTTAAAAGTTAGTTTTTGAAGTGTTTTTGTATATTTTAATTAAATAACATTAACAGTAATTTAACAAAAATACAAAAAATAAAATAAATACATCTTTTACCCTATAAGGTGTGGCATTCTGCCGTAGCAGATTTCGGTAGGTGATATATTAATGCGCATGAAGTGCGGTTACCAGCCGTAAAATGACAGCCCCCAAACATGTAAGTGGAGGGGAAGTCACAGGGGTAATTTTAATAGAGGGTAAGAATGGAACCCAGGTTCTCAAATCCACAGTTCGACTCGATACCACTGAGCCATCTGTCCCATTAAAAAATAAAATTAATTAATTAATTCAAAAATTTCAATTATTTATTTTATCTGCTAGATGTAGTTGACTGTTTTGATTATATATTGTTATAAAAAGTAAAAATGAAAATCTGAAATAAAATAAAATAATGATTACGCCCAAAGGAAAATTTTTAAGAACGCCTTTAGCAGATGTCGGTGGTGCTTGCCGAGTGTCAACGCGTTGAAAATGTAACATAATTTTACCACCGTTCCAAAATAAAATAATGTCTCAATTTCACATAACCTGCGTCGGAGCTTCGGCGAAGATAGTAATTTAAAAATTGGTCCGCGTCGCGTGCACCTCTCTCCCCTTCGGCACCCCTTCGCACGGGTTATTTTTATCTGCTCTCCAGTCTCATCTCGCGCCGAACTACTCAAATACGCAGTGAAGCTTATAAAGCCGGTAAAAAGCTTCTCAGCTTGGCATTCTGATTTAATGAGTTTAATGTCATTATGCCGCAATGATTTTCATCGGTGGGCCCCATTCGGTGCGTTGCGGCGGGCACTCGCAGTTAGAGGGGCATTGAAACCCAGCCAAGTGGAAGCGAACAGTCGGGCAGGAGGTGTGAGTAGCTTGATGTGACCTCTCTCACCGCTGCTGCTGCCGACGCCGACGCCGCTACACTCACCATCTATTGGCGGCTGATTGAACTGTGAGTGCGACGAGGTGAGACTGAGAACCGGGTTCTGACGCCTTGTGCCCTCTGTACCAAGAATCTATTTAAATGCAGCTGCAGGTGCGAAGTACTAAAGATGACTCAAGTGTTTTTATAAAAGGTGCGAGATTGTTTGTTTAGTAAAAGTCTTACTCCTTAAATATACTTAATTAGTGCCAAATACTATGAACTATTTATTATAATGCCGCAATAAATAGAATCCTAATACATTAAACATACACGGCTAATTGTTATTGAAATAACAACTGACTTGTAGTGGTAGTAAAAAATGTATACACGCCTAAAATATTTTTATTTATTATTACCATACTCATGCTGGGTTGCATAAAAAAGTTTTATCGGTTCATTAGCAACTAACGGGCCACTTAGTGTCAGAAATTCTTTAACTAAAGAACTCTTTATTTTTTTCGTGCACCCAAGAATTACCCTATAAATAATATTGATGTGAGGTTAATTGTCATAAATTCACAATATATTTATATAATTTTATGTTAAAAATGGTATTTCAGGATTAATTTTTTATTGAGTTAATACATTTTGAATAGTTATATATTGGCGCCTCCGCCTTATAATTCTGATGTTATTGATTCATTTATTAGTATTTTCTAAAAGTAAAAAAAGTTGCGGCACGCTTGAAAAATATGAATGCATGAATGAAAAGATAAAGAATAAAGAAGTAAATCCATGATTTGTGAAAAGTTACAGTGTTGGTGCGATAACAAATGATCTGAAGCAAAAGAAAGCGCGGAACAAATTCTCACATCAACCATCAACCACAACCAATAGGAATTCGTTGGTAAAGCGTTAATGCGTACAGACAGTCGCATACAAGCATCACCGTGAGCAATAAAATTAGTACAGTGTGCAAACGTCAGCTCGTTTCTCCCAACTTTTTTCTTTTGATAAAACCTTCGTCTTCGCCCTTGCAGACAATGCCAGCGCCCCTTGGTGAGCGGTAAACAACTACGAACTGCACAGGGCAATACTGGCCCCATTTAGGGATACAACGACTTGGGAATCGTAAAGTGTGTTTAGCGACAAACTAGTGGCGATTCTGATTGACTATTCGACACTTCTTTGCTTTACCGTGACCTGTACTTTAGTTCTTTTTCATATAGATATTAAAACTATATGTGAATGGTAGTTTAAGCTATTCAAAAATTAGTTTCACAATTTTTTAGAGCAAGTAGAGGAGACAAATTATTCGGGGTATGTTTGTTAAACTCAACAAATCTAGTATATGGAAATCTAATCATTCACTTGATTTTTCGTTGTTCTTAATAATTAATAACGAGTCACTCTGACAACTGATAACTAATTAACTAAAACATTATTTTGTTCTTTGGAAGACCGGAAAAAAATTAATGTTGGACAAAATTACGGAAACAAAATCATAAACACTTATAAATGCTGGATAGTTGGTCACTTTATTTTTTGAAAATTGCTTACATTGAAACATTAATGTTTACCAATGATATGTGGCGATAATAATGTAAAATATATTTATTTATTATTACTTAATAAAAAATATCTTTGTTGCAACAAATAAAAATTATTTAAAATACTAATTTTATTACAGTACAAAAAAAGATTGCTAGACTCATTAGTTTTTAGTTAAAGAAACAAAAAACATTTATTTTTAAAATCTTCATATCTATGTGAAATGAATAAGCTGTTATCAAATATCAGTATTTATATATCTCTACGAATTTAAAAAGGTGTCATGAATGTTGTCTGGGAAGTTAATCTATCAACTTGAAACTTTTGATAATTAAAAATTCTAAAGCATGCTTAAACTTTCTTTCCACTGATCATTACATTTTCTGGATTGTTTATGAGTTCCATAAATAAATACAAAATTCTCATAAACTAGAACTTATCGATCAACTTAATCCATAAAATCACATAGCATAGTTCACTTCTCCACAAAAAAGATTTTGGATGTAGAAAGTCGAATGATAACAGTTCCGGAACAATTCAGAATTCGACGCCAAGGGACGTCGAGTTTCGACGGCCGACACATGTGATGCGTGTATAGTCTGCGGCGAACGTAACGTAACGGCAAGCACGCAACGCAACGCAGCACAACGGTATCACATTGGAACAATCATCAATCGGTTCATTGCTTTAACGATCTCCGGCGATGGAAGCGATCGCCTTCCCAGGACGATACTTTGAGGCCCGTCGCCGTTATTGCTTTTCTTTTGTTACTAGGTATATATTCATTTATTTGCGTCTCACTTTTAATCTGAGCCTGGTCGTCGATATGCTCACGGTAACAATAGTCTGGGACGCCGGACAATGGGCAACGAACGACACATGTATTGATGGTTCTGTTTATAATTGTGCATGCGGCTGCTGTGGAATGATCACTATACTTCTCTAGCTTCTTTTCTTAAATGAAACATGGCTGAAGGGGAGCTAATCTTACAAAATACTTGGATGTTGTCAAGTGGCAAAAACCAATAGACCAATAGGCTATTCACATAGATTTGTTGCTTGTTTCGTTTATATTTTCTATAACATGTAATCAATGAAGATTGTACCTATATCTTAAGCCCGAACTGCTAACTGAGTAATACATAATATTTTCTTTAATATCTCAAAAACTATCAAATTTCAAAGGTAAAGACCCTTATACCCTTTTAAAGAAAATGAAATTTTCTAATAAATGGTATAATAATATACAGGATGTGTCATTTAAAAAAGTAGTAACCAGATTTATACAAAGCTCAATAGAGGTACAAACAAATTTATCTGGTTTTATTTTGGCCCGTTGATATTTTGTTTTTTCAGAATTCGAATGATAATCTCTAAATAATACAATAAGAAAATTGTTTGAGGGTGAAGTGAGCTAATAAATAAACTGACTTCATCAGTTTCAATGTAGTGTAAATCCGCTAAATCGGAGCGCGAACGGCGGGCGCTAGTCGCAAGAAAACCAGAGCAGAGCAGGTAAATCATTCTGTATCCATATTTTATTCTCATTACCATCTACCATCCAGCGAAGCTGAAGTCGCGCGAATCCAAAACAAAACATAACGGCGCGTTGCCGTTGCTTTTACCGTTGTGTTTCTCGTTCTCGTCTCGCGACGCTATCACGTACGCCGTGACGCCGAGTCTCTTTTAACGCAATGCAGATTATTGCGAAATTTATGATGAGTGCGGCGAAGGTACGAGCGCACGACTGTACCACACGGTAGAATACCAAATGCGAATTATATCATTGTTGGTTGACTACGGGTGAAATGCTGTGCCTTTTACACTGCATTTGCTCGATTTTTATCTCTTTATGGCTGCCCCGAATACTCATACTTCCTGTAGAGCCTTACCCGTGTCAGAAGCCAACGCTAATTTGATATCACTTTTATAATGATTTATTTACTAGTTTTACTGTTACATTCGTTATCTATAAAGACTTTATATTTATATGGAAGTGATTATAGGGATATATGGCTGAGTGACATCGTATCGGACTGTGGAAATAAAAATCGTTATTGAATTACTCGTAGACATATACAATTATATATCATCACGCCTTTTACCCGTTACTGGGTGTGGCACTCTGTCGTAGCAGATCTCGATAAGTCATACATTTATACCCATGAAGTATGGTTATCAGCCGCCAAATCACGCTCCCTAAAGAAGTTAGCGGATGGGGAGCCACAGGAGTAATTTTAATGTAGTGAAAATTGTTTGTCGATAGTGGAAATCGAACTGAAGTTCTCAAATTCACAGGCCGACCCCATACAATATTATATATATATATATATATACATATATTAAGGTACTAGTACCTATTAGAAGGTTAAATAAAAGCAAATTTTAAAGAATTTTTTTTGCAACTTGTTTATATGATATGACCGTACAACTTTTTCTATCATGTGAGTCCTTGGAGAGCACAAAAATTTTTTTTTATTTTTTTTATTTTTATCTTATTTATAGATTGCGCCAAAGTTGAGTCCTTGAATCGGTAAAAGTAAAAAATGGCGGACTTTTAAAACAAAGAGTGAAAAATCAATCAATTCATTCTTTTTCCATGCGTCAAAATTTTATTTGTAAATTTTTTGACCAAATTGTGGTGAATTATTGTGTAGAATAGTATAATACACAAAACGCGTCAAGATTTATGAAAATCGGTTCAGTAGATCCGGAGATTAGTCCGTTTGAAAAAATGTCCTTTCGAGAAAATCGCGTTTAAAACTTTATTCGTATTATTCGTGAAGTAAGCTTTCTTAAACGACCAATTGGGCACTTAGAACATTTGAGAAAGCCAACAATACAATATTGTATAAGAGAAACCGGTATTTTGGAGAAGAGATCCACATAGACGCCATGACACGCAACCGACTGTACGAACACCAGCGAGCGCGCCCGCGCATACTAATTTAACTTTCGAATTTCTAAAAAATATTTTAGGAGATGACTTTAGAAGGTGTAAGGAGTTGCAAAATGTAAAAAAAGTACTAGTCCCTTAAATCTAGACAAATTACGCGAAAACAAATTAAGAAAACATATATCGCTAGCTTATTTATTACATAATGAGAAACGGAATTTAATGCAGAATTAGTTTTATTAAAATATCGTTCTAATTCATTATACCTTTATTATAAATTAATATAATACTGACAAATATCATAATATCAAATAAATTACTAATTTATATAAATATTATTAAATTAAATCTAACGTTTTGTAACAATAAACATAATATTGAGAAGACAAACATACTACCACAAATTCGAATTGACTTCTTACTAAACTATAATATAACGACAAAAGCATAGAATTATTTTTAAAATTCTCACAGAATCTTTTTAGAAATCATAACATTTTATAAGTTTATTTTTACAATTTTAGCAACATGCCTATCTAGAATCTATTTATTAAAAATTATACTCAGATCTTTAACGAAGTTAATAGTTTTGAAATAAAATAATTTTCATAAACTTTTTGAAGAAAATTAACAGAAAAATGAAATGGAGCAAATATCTGCAAGAACAAGAATTGTATTTTTCCAGGAAGGGCGATTTGGGGTGCGAAGTTCGCGCCCATGTTCAAATCCAGTTAAATTAATTTGAAGATGACGCGTCATCAGGTAACGAGACACTAAGTGGAATAATTCGAAGCTTTTTATGCATCGTTTTCTTACCGAAAGGGTTATTAACAAATGGGGGCGGGGTGAAGACTGTCTCAAAAACTGTCACATCATGATTTTAAAATTTCATTTTAAAATTAAAATCTCAACGCTTAGGTTAGGTATTCTTTTATTTTTGAGTGCCTCGGCGTAATGCATATTTATATAATTTAGTTTGAAATAGGAGACAAATTACAAATTACTTTTCTAGTACGCACTATCACGTTTCATTTTTTGTTATTGCTTGTGTATTTGAATATTTCTATTTTAATGTAAGTATTTATATTTGTTCAACATGTGTATTAAAACATATTTATTATGATTATTATTTACCTTTACCATCATGTCTTGGTTACCGCTAAAATAATGTAAATAATACAGTAATGGCAAGACTAAATATACCTATTATATTAGATTCAAAGTAACATCGTAATTAACTACATATTGTAACAGCGAAACACAAAAACAGAATTTAACTGGTTGTACGAGTGCGGTTCTATAAAAATGAACTATAAAAACTAGGCGACGGAAACTTTGATATTAAGGCCGCATCTATCCTTACTGATAAAACAAAATTAATTATGTTTACTTTAATTTTTTCTGTAACGAACTGCAGAAATCATCTAAAAGTAATTTTTTAATATTTTTATCACTTATTTTATTATTTTATTTTTTTATTTACGCACATGACTATTAACAGCTTATGTCAAATGATAAATTCGTTTTTGTTCATTACTTTGAAAAAATATTTAACCTTATATGCTCGACAATAATTAAAACTTATGTTTAGAATAGTTCTATGCTTGTACTCGTATTATGCAGTCATTAAGTCATAACTTGAGTTCGATTGTCACCACATTCAAATTACTCCTGTGTTTCTTCATTCTGTAACATCTTTAGAGAACCGTGGTTTAACGGCTGGTAACCACAATGCACACGATTTGCTCTAGCAGAGTGTCACACTCATTAAAGGGTGAAAGGCGTGATGATATATTTATTATTTTTAATTATGAAGTTTGCGTTATAAATAAAAATTTTAATAAAGCTTTTCCTAAACTGTACTTAGAAAGAGTGTGTCACAACAACCCTTAATCTTAGGGGTAAGAATAAAAAAAATCAATAACAAACATAAATACGAACGTGGATATCCAGTATGGTATGAGTACGAGGGTGACACATTTCTTAGGATTCAGGGCATGCCAAGGGAGGGGGTGCGGTTGTTTTGATATCCCCTCGCCTAGCCGAATGTTTTAAAGTCCACAGTGTGCGCCATTTAACCCGAACTTCGCTGGATAATAATGGCGATATTGATTTTTCTATGTGTTATTTACATTTCGGCCTACGCAAACACTCCTTACTACCTAGAACTTTTGGGAAAATTTATTGTATTTTACGTTTCGGAAAGCTTGCAATTTTTAGTCCGTGCACAAACAAGCCTGCCGCAAATGTTTATACGATATACAGCATGTTTCGCAATAGTCCTTTCGTCCTATCCTTTTCTATAATCGTGGCAAGAAATTACCGTCTCAGCAGAAAAACCGTCTGCACTGTTTATCTACTGCTTGATTACTTTCGTTTTACTACCATTCCAAATTATTATAATGTTATGCCAAGTTCGTTTTTTGTTATTCTATAAAATGCGATTAAAAATATTTCTTCTAAAATAAATTTTAAACTTTGATAGCATTTTCCGAAATTGAGCCAAACGATAATACAATTATCAATAAATATAATTTCAGAATTGTGGTTTCTACAAATTTTCATTAATATACTATGATCACGATAATCAAAAATAATGTTTATTTATTTATTTTTTACTTTTTATATTGTAATAATTGATAACTCCCACATTAAAAAACAATTAAAAATAAGCGAAAGGCAAAAAAACGCAATATACAGAGCAGATACCGAAGAACCCAGGTTTTTAACAACTTTTATAGTTACTCATAATAGGGCCATTATTTTATTTTTTGATATTTTGTTTACATTATCATTTAGAAAAATATAAAAATGGAATTTAAATAACTACTATAGCAAATAATTACATCTAATCCAATTCGAAGTCGGATTTCGGATAACATCGTATTAAAACAATCTCGGATCAGATTTCGATCGGATTCCATTCAAGGACGGATAAAGTATTTGATCCGAAAGTCGGATAAAATATTCGATCCGAAATTTTTATTCACATCTTTTTGATTACACTCTGAGTAAAAAATACATAATTTCAAATATTACTCTATCGAAATGATATAGCTACGTAACATAATATAAAATAAATCTACAAACTGACAAAATAAAACGTATACCTGTATTATTTATTCGATCAAATTCGATATAACGAAGACACCATCAATTGCTGTTCAATAAGCCTTCAGTTCAATGTATGTAGACAAAGGGTATGCGGGTTCGGGTAATATATATTTCAGTGCAATTTAAATGTAGTGTCAATTATGTCATTTTTTAATGTACATACACGCATCTTTATTTTTTTAATTTTCTGGTTTGAAATTCTAATCATTGAAACAATAAAACAATTTGAGTGAGTATTTATGTTCCACTAGATATAAGGACGATACGTTTCAACCTGTGATTGAGGCAGATAGCCATAATTAAAGTAAAGTCGGTGCAACGACCTAAAAAATAGTAGAATGATCCGATCTAAAGATTACATCGGTGAACAACCTCAAAAGGTAGATACAGCTATACCCGATTAATAATATTTGGATCTAGCTTTTTGACTCCGTAATGAGCAGTTTTACCAGTCTCGCTAGGGGTGCTATTACCTGTTAGTCAGGGATGTATTTAGTACAATTTTAATTTGTCAGGATTATACAGTGCATGTTCAAAGTTCAAAGTTCAAAGACAGTTCGAAGAATGATGAAAATGGTGTTTCTACAAAAAAAGTAATAAGAGCAAACAAGAGTTTTTTTCTAATTTTGATGAAAAATAAAATGCACTGGTATTTAGAAATACGTATCTGTTATTTATTATATTTGTACCTGCTTAAATTCAGAAGTCAGAGCATTAGAAATAAAATCGGGGTATACGTTAAAACGTTGCAGGGTATTATTAAATTGTATTTGATGGCAACTTTCGTACAAAACATAATAATCTGTATCAAAAACTTTATAAATATATTATTACATTCATATATTTCAATTGTTTATAAAATAACTGACAAACCAAATAAAGTGAAACAAAGAAATTTTATGAAAAATACACATTTTTTATGTAGAACAGGAAAAATAGATCTATAATAAATTCGATGATGAAACACGAAAATGTTTAATTTATAAGCGAGCAGACAGCAGGTAAAAATGTAAAATACACATCAGTCTGTGCAGAGATGTAAACACCAATTGATTTTAATATTTCAGTCAAGTTTCCCAGCTTGCCTAGTATAAATCTTGCTCCGGTAACTTGAACTTACGTGACTCTTGCACTCGCCATTATACCATGGGCGGCTCGTTATTTCAATATAAGGGTTTATTAACGTATTAGTTTTTTTACTGTAACTTTTTATCTATTATTTTTTATTATTTGATAAGTACTCTGCAAAAAAGTAAAACAATCAATTTAATTACGATCTCGTATCAAAGAAGGCATTTAGAATTTAAATAAACTTCCAGAAAAATAAATGTATAATCGTATATATTTAAGAAATATTATTATTTGAGAAATACAACTATAAATATAATTCAATATTTTCATTTAATACGTATAAAAAAAGTTTGTCAACAACTATTGCAAAATGCCCAAAGCTAAAAATTGACTCATTTTAAAAGCATTTACTAATTATAATTTAATCTTTACTGTTTTGCCTTATAATATAATTGTCGAATATAACGACACATTCTGAATTGGATCCTAATCAGTAAAGAAATTCGGACCCAAAATTCCCTGCGTTATCCTCCGGTTTCTATTCACAACATTAAATGCTGGATTACAGGTAGTAGTAGTCCAGTGGATTAAACTTGCGTCTACCAAAAGTTCACGCGTTCAATTCTTGCTAACTTCTACTTATTACAAAAACTGTGGACTTCTTGTACTATAATGGGGTTTAGGTTTCTGTTGTTCAGAGCAGTGACATAAATAAGGATATGCAAGGTGTGCCGGTTCCATGCAGTAGAAACTCTTGAAATTAGACATGAACGAAGATACTGTTTATTTTTAATAACTGAACCCTTGTAATAAAACATTTTTATTATTCTGCAGAGGGGTGTGGTTAGGGAATGGGCCAGGACCTTCCCTGAAATACACTTGGCGTCGTCTTGGACTCCCAATGTAATTGTTTAATATACCGAATTAAATTTATGTTGAGTCATAGTTAATCGAATTCCAAAATCCATTATTATTCAAAAAGTTAGCTATTAGAACACTTGATATTTTTTCTTTCGAATTTCCTTTCTTTTAAGCGTTATAAATTAGAGGGGCCCAAGTATTCTAATTACGGCACTGGTGCAGACTGCAGAGTAGCAAATAAATAAATTGGATAAAAAAAATCTTCGTAGTCAAATAAATATTTATGCCATCTACTGAAATTTCTATTTACAGAAATAGAAAAACGCATATGATGATGTATTTATTTATTTACATTGATATTTTTATGATACAATCCGACGTGCCTCCATAGAAAAAATTCGCGGGTTCAGATCTAGTTGATATCAATTTATATGTGTACGAGTATATATAAATAAATATAAATAAATATATCAGTACGCCTTTTACCCATTACTGTGTATGGCACTCTGCTGAATCAGATATCGGTAAGTGATATATGTATGCGCGCGAAGTGCGGTTACCAGCCGTCAATTCACGGCCCCCAAAGATGTTTGTGGTAGGGAAGCCACAGGGGTAATTTTAATGTGATGAAAATGTTTGACGGCTGTGGGAATGAAACCAAGGTTCTCAGGATCCATAGGCCACTGTGCCACTTATCCCATATATCCCATATATATATATATATATATATATATACCAGGTGTAGAATTGAAATATGTAACATAGATAATAGACCAAAAGTACCAAAAGTACCAATATTTTGCATAATGAGTAACCATTTGTTGCTCAATTTTTTTTTTGTACAAGAATAAAAAGCAAATAAATAGTTAACTAAACGGGTTTTTTGAAATAATAAATAATAAGAAAATAAAGACTTTTCGGAATGCCGCCAATATAATTAATTTCTTTTAAAAATAACAATTCCGAAAATGATCCTTTTCGTTCTCTTCTGGAACGATCCGCCGCTGGTAGTTCCTTGAAGGAGTGATTTCCTCTAAGACGCTGTCCACGTACCTTGTTCCTGCCATCTTATATCCTGTGTATTGTACACCAACTATGTCGCATTCCGCCTTACCGTCGTACCAGTATCCGTTCTTAGCTAATAAGTTCGGCAGAAGCATGAGAGGAAATCATCATTTATCATCGTTATGCGTCGGCGATCTGTTACACTCACACATGGCCAAGTACCGATGCCGACGAAGCACGCCACGCGATCTAAACCCACTACACCAACATCCCATGGTGTCGACAATATTCACATCTTATAAACTGCCCATAAGTATAGAAAAAATCTAATAGATGGCACTAATTACTATTAGTAACCAAGAGTGCTACGCCAACTAAAACCACCCAAACTAATATCCACGCCATCGTAAAGTCATGCGGCCTAAACTTTCCTCAACTACAATGATCGTTCTGTATAGGTTTTAGAGGAACATTTGTAAATTTTGCCAAAAATAAGTATCGAGACTTAATTGTGGAGAGCGTGCATTTTGCGGATTAGCTATATTTAAAAATGAAGTAGCTATTCTAGGCAACTTTAAATCCAGTTACATTAAGATGAGACAGAATTTTATTCCCAACAACATTTATTTAAATTATTTTTTTCTAAAATAATTTGGGTTTTTGAAAAAATTATTAATTGAATTCACTAGAAAGCTGTACATGTCATTTTATTTAGTGCAGTAAACTATATTTGTTGCTGCACAAGTTATATAAGATTTAATATTTTTATATAAAACATTCAGAATGCAAACACTGTAATTAATTAATTATTATTTATCACTGTATGCTTCAATTGAAGTTCCATTTAATTTCTATACTCGTATATTTCAAATTTAGAAATAGATATTGAATCTATTAATGCTCGGTATTATAAACGACAAATAAGTTTACTTCCAAAGTAAATTAAATTTATTCATTCAAATGGCAGTTGAATTTTTGACAGTAATGATATATATGCAATAATATAAATAAAAGTAATTAGAATTTGTTGATTAAAGTAAATTTACTATAGAAGTAATTTTATTTCTGTCCTTTATAATACTGAGCATAAATGAAACATATTTCGCTCAATTTATATGGACAATAACTAAGTTAGATTTATAAAATAATTCATAATTTATTCTGTATTTATATGTCTCTAACAAACATGAACGCTTTCAATTATACTAGTATGTTACATAACACTCATAGAAAGTGAAAGATAACGTGCGAGTGTACAAATTGAAAAAAGAGTGATTTAAGTATACGAGCACAGTTATCACACTTTCAAGCGAGTTATATACATTATTTTTCAGATAACCACAAAAATATTTTTCAAAAAAGTTTACAAGAGAAATGTTGTTACACTTTAACAGCTGATGCGTTTTTAAAGGTAAGCGTTGACGTTTGACGTTTGAGGTTAGGTGTGGTGATGACAACTGTTCTATCCGTAATGTCTAAATATTAAATAATGCTAAAATATTTTAATTAATATTAATATATAAGTAATTATTAATTTAAAAAAATAAGATTTATCTATACAAATGTCTTGAAAAATCTGCCATAACTTCGATTTAAATAATAATACAAATTCTTTTCATTTATTTTATTATTTTCTTTCATCATAACGCCAACTGTTGTCAATCGGTGGAACTTCACCTGATATGTTAGAAGCGTGCGTTATAATAACTTATCAGTGCATGTTATTTTAAACTTTCCGTAGTAATTTATGATATTGTTATGGTTACTTTCATAATTGGTCGTCTGAAAAAAAAAATACAAACTTGTCTATGCATTTAGTTAATAGTAGTAATCAACGCTATCTATTAGAATTTTTTCTATACTTATTGACAGTGGGAACGGCAACGCAAAAGAAACTTATACGGACACAGTTTATGCACAATGAACATTGTGGCCTAGGCGTTGTCGACACCGTGGTTTTTCGATGCCATGGGATTTAGATGCTGTGGTTTTAGACGAAATAGCATATACTCGTTTCCGTCTACTGAACAGTAGCGACATCATTTAGCCAAGAAACGCATCATTGGTCGCCACTAATACTAGTTTAAGGTTAAACGCATTTGTCTTGTAAAAAGAGGACAGTTTGAGGTATGACAGCCCGAAGGGGTAACTAACTTAACCTCTTGCTCTTGGAATATGTTATAGAGTTATTAGAGCCCTTAGGTGGACGCTTATCTGATGTAAAGCCGGCCTTAGCTAGTCTGGTGCCCTGGGCGAGATTTAACGCCCCTCGTCCTCCAAGGAAGGATCATTATTTATTTGATTCAAATATATTTTTTACCGCTACCCCACCTGACCGGATACATAACATTGGCTCCCCTCCTGTAGTTGGTACTGATCTGATATTCCTTCTGGATTTGAGAGTCTGAGCTCGACAAACTGTACTCCACATTCGTATTACCTCTGTGGCTTCTCCTTTCCCCATTATATCTTTAGTGGCCGCGATAGAACGGTTGGTAACCGTATTTTACGCGTAAAATATATCTGTTATAGCAGAGTGCCAAATTTAGTAATGAATAAAAGGCGTGGTGATATATGCTTTTATTTTATACAATACAAGAGTTATACAATTTTTCTGGTAAAA
Source organism: Pterostichus madidus (assembly GCA_911728475.2). Classification (NCBI taxonomy): domain Eukaryota; kingdom Metazoa; phylum Arthropoda; class Insecta; order Coleoptera; family Carabidae; genus Pterostichus; species Pterostichus madidus. The sequence continues at coordinate 20,421,657 of OU452311.1, read as the reverse complement.
GGCTAGTATAAAGAAATAATTAAATAATTTAAATATAATTAATCCTGTACTTTTGAATCTATTATTATAACATGATCATTTGAGAATGGCAGTCATTCTTTTGTAGAATTTATCTATTGCAATAATTATGACTTCTAGAAAATGAATATTAAGTCGCCGTTAGACAAGTATACGGAACACTTATGAGAGACACATATGCACTTGTACATTCGCGGTACATTTATCTTGATACGTCAATCTTGATATACAGAGTTATGACACCATGCCAACGCTAAACCAATGGTTAAGCGTTTCGAACATTTTTTAAATGAAGAAAATTTTTAATTACGTTTTTTGGTTAAGTTATGTAAGAGAATAAAATTACAAATTTGAAATGAAATGTCAATATAAATTGATTATGAAATTATGGAGTGCTATCTCCAGAATATTATATTTAATTTTTATTCAGACAAGCTATATTCTATAGCAGACTTAAATTAGATGAAAGATACCACATGCAAGCGAGGTAGCAATGTTCCTGTTTTTTCTTTTTTAAATATTAAATATTAAAATTATGATTTTTTTTCTTTAATAGTATTTTTGACATACAAAAACATCACTATAGTGATAAACTAATATTGCATCTTTTATCTAATTTACCCAACTTTTAGGGTGGTTCTCACATTCGTTCCGTGCGTCTACGTACAGCTACATACGCGTGAGTGCTAATTAGTTTAATTTTAATTTTAATAGTCCATCACATGAGCACTGTGCATATTTATCAGCAGAAAGAAAAAAAATAATAAACAAAGACAAATTTTTGCCTTAAATACTACAAATCTCTTTTCACCAGTTTTATTTAAATTTTATACATTTAGGTTATATCAATGTCATTTACTATAAGTAACTCGCAAAATATATTACTGCTGCGGAAATGAGTAAAAGACATGATCACATATTTTTATATTTATTTATTTTATAATTTACTCTGTCTCTTAAATCTTTTCTTATAACGAAAAAAAAAACATTTAAACGGGTGACACATTTAAATGATTCAGTCAGAGGTATTTTATTAAATGAAAAATATTGTCGCATACAGAAAATATCTGTATATGATTTAATATAGAAAAAATACGCATATTTAATTTCAAATAGTAGATTCAAACAAAATGAAATATAATTTTATTTTTAGAGAGAAAAATTCGGGCAACACTAGTACTGAAATAAAATAAATAAATATATCATCACGCCTTCTATATTACTGGTTGTGGTACTCTGCCGTAGATCACGGTAAATTATGTATTTTTGCGCGTAAAGTGCGGTTGCAAGCCGTCAAATCAAGGCCCTCAAAGATGTTAATGGAGGGGGAAGCACAGGGGTAGTTTTAATGTGGATCGTAACCTGGATAATATGATCGAGGCTGTTTAAGACACATAACAAAATAGGGTGTAGGCATTTGCTCAGTGGCAGAACGTTTGACAAGAATTCCAAAAATCCTAGGTTCAAATCCCGGTATTATCCGAATTTTTATCTTTAAAATAAAATAATATTTCATCAATTATTAGGTATTTACTTTAAAAAAATAAGAATGAAAAAAAAAGAAACACAAATTTTTGTTAATTTTCTATAAAAATGCGAGACTCACACGAGATCTCGCGCGAGCTTCTCGCTCAAGCAACATTGCATCGATCTTGTATATATATATCACTAATTTTCAAGTATTGTTGTAAAATCTGTTTTATTACTTAAAGACTGGAAAAGCAATATACGACAAAGTTTGGAACGTAAATATAAACTACTTTCGAGCAATCTCATATTTTGAAATATTCATAAAATTTGGTGTTTTCCAACCACATTGTTTGCACACTATCCGCTTTTAATGAATCCAAATTCCACTTGGCTTATTTACAAACTTTATTGTTTAATTTTTCATAATGCTTCAGTGATCCAGTGGGCTTATTTTCGGACTTAACGAACCAACTTCGAAATAGAGAGGGTTGCGCCAAACAGAGCCAGCTTCCAGTTTCCGCTTTGCATCCTTGTCTGCAGCACGGTGGGCGCGCTGATATTTTGACGTGAATCTAATGAATTATATAAAGGTGATTACAAAAGGTATGGGTTTCCCAGCTAAGTTTGTCTGGGGCCCTTATTCGGACGCCTTATTGTACGTAATTAGATTTAGATTATTTGTAATTAGTGGAACTTGCTTCTGAAACAGATTTTCATTTCGCTTTGAACGTATGCTACGAGCTACGCTATTTCAAAATGTATTACGTTCATTTCGTCTTAGTTTGTTTGTCGCTAAAACTGTATTTTTATTACCCATTAATTACAGTTGTTTGTTTTTCATCCAGATATGTTCGCTTAGTTTGAGAATGTTACAATTTAATCATCTTTCTTCATAGTTGTGACCTGGGCCGTAGCGTCGGTGATACAAAGAAAATATGATTCGTTCTTAACTTTCAAATATTCGTCATTATTTAGGCAGTCTTGGATAATTATAAGTAAATTTTTATTTTGTTCTTATAAAAAGAATAGCAGCTTTTTCATAAATGTTATCGAAATTTGCTTTATTTATTTCAAACAAAATCACTCATCTTTCTTATTTAGTATTTAGAAGTTCTTAATAAAAAAACGAACATTGAAAAACTGACGTAATAAAAAAGAAAAGGAATTATACTGAATTGTCACAAAAGAAATAAAATACAGATACAAATTTGTTACTTACTTATTATTAGGAATATGTTATTTATTTCTTATAAAATTATATAAGACATTTCAAGAACTTTGAGATGCTAAAATAATTATATAATTTCAAAATAGCATTATAGACATCGTGGATCCTGAAGAAAATTACACATATAATAGTGCCTAGAACCGGTGGTGTGATATATGAAGTAAAGAAAAAGTCCAGATATGACGATAAAATCAATAGTACCAGTTTATGTCATATTCAATATTGAAGACAGCTACCACAATCTAAGTTGATTTGGCTCCAAAATGCATGCTTTTTTTAGTTTTCTTGCATATCATGTGCATAAAAAATCTAAGACTATCAGAAGGCACTCTTCATGATTGACCTCTAGTTAAAAATAGTTTCAAATTAATGGGACACTCCACCTAGGCTGTAGCAATTAATAATTAGGCATGATATATATATATATATATATATATATATAATAGCCTTTTAGTATATACAAAAATATATATAGAAAAACAACAATTTGATCGATATAAATATTTATGAAATTGAATGGCTTCTTGGAAATGCATTGGACTATAGAACAGAGAACAAGTAAGGTTATCTATTTAACTCATTAACTAGATTACCACTTGAAGTGTTTAGTCCACAACATTTAGTATCTACGTTTGTAGGTGTGTTGAGCTCTCCCTCGTGTTTCCCCTTTCCCAATGCGCCTTGCCATTATATAACAATACAGCTTACAACAGCTGACGCAGAAATATGTAGGGCGGTCGCTTCTCAGCACAGGGGAATAGATATGAATTAGAGAACCGACAAACAGAAGACAGACGATAATAGTTTCAAGATTTTGCCCTTAGGTTATCAAGTACAGTTAGGTGCATACTTAATAACTTGATTGTTTAATTGCCCTTTGAATATGTTGACTTGCATGTTTCCTGATTGTATTATTTGTTTGATTTGTTATATAAATATCAAGCATTGTGCTATACTGTAACTTATTACGTACATATTATACAAATATTGAAATGTAACAAGAAATTCAAGATAGGCAAATTTATGTTCTTTTCGGAATAAAATTAACTTAATTAATACATATTCGAAGTATATTACATTGTTTCACCAACACTCAGATAGTTAGGATTCGAGAAAGCAGTGTCTGTATTAGAAAATATTGAAAAATGTATATTTTTGTATGAAATTTATTAACATAAAATCAAATTGACATATTTACGACTATTCCAATCTGAAATTGTATCAGAGCATAAAAATGTAATAAATTACCTCAAGTAGTCATAAAAACCTCAGTTGCAAATGAGGAAAAGAGCAAATAGCCAAATTAAAAATAAAAGATCTCAACGAACGATTTCAATTAAATCTGGTGCTACTGAATTAGGCTCGTGATCACGGTCACAATTCGCACCGACAGAAGAGGGGTTCTCATTTAACGTTTTTATTTCAACAAAATCACCCTTGAGTGGAAGCCTGGATCGACGAGCACTGAACTGCTCTGTTGGAAAGCGTTTAAGGAATGCGAAGCCGACACGAGCGACACACCATTATAAAACATTGATAAGTTGACAGAATCGAGAACGACGGACACCTTTTATTATTCATCCTCTAGTAGTGTGCCTCCGCCCCTGGTTTAACTCGCCTACACAGGCCGTCGCGACGACCACAGCATGGAACAAGTATCGGAAAAATCGTGATTGATTGTTAGACAAAATCAAATATTTTCAAATAAAATTTAATCAGGTTTGATAACCTTTAGTACTAAATCAATCTTGTAATAGGCAAAAGAAATAATGACTATTAATTTATATATTAAAAATATACGAGTAGGTACTTGATTTGTTATGAATTGGATATCTGATCGCTCGTAGTTCTGGAGGTTCCATTTCTATTTATACAAATCTAAAATATAATGATAATTTTAACTCAGAATTAGTTTAATTCGTAAATGGCATGATATGTATTACTTTATTTTATAGATAAACAGCTATTTGTTTTATACTTGTAGTTACATTTATTCCTTTGAATAAAGTTAGATGCTATAGTGTCGTAACTAAATGTGAAACGTGTCCGAAATATAATAAAAACTGTGTAAATTTACCAAATGTTTTTATTCATCTATTATTTTAATATTTAGTTTGGCCATCTAAGCCATAAACAACTGTGCTATAATTTATACCTCATTACGTGTTTTATGCAAAAAAAGTATTTACTTTAGAAAATACTGATAATAAAATTTATCTTTATAATTTATCCTAGAATATGAAACAGATTTAGCTTAACAACTTTATTTGTGTCTTTATAACTTGTATGTACCTAAAGAAAACTTTAAAAGTAAAAATACAAATATTTTTTCAAATCTCGATTGCTGAATTATCACCATTAACCAAATGATAAATAACAGCTCCAAAGAACAAAAAACTGAAATAAAAATAATGGTCTTCAAACAAATGACAGTTTCTTACAGTATACAAGAATTCTTAAAAGCAGTAGCAAATTTAAAGTTTACGACGTAGAATACAAAAATCAATATCAGAGAAACTAGGCACTAGGTACTAAGCAGTAAAGCTAAGATTCGGTATCACCGGGAACGCATTCAGTCTCTTTCACTTCATTTAGAATCACATTTCCTTATCCGTTGTTGCGACCAAAGTGTATGGGAATAAATAAAAAGGCGCGCGAAGCGTAAATGGGTAATCTCCCCAAATTAGGTACATCCAATTCGCAATCACTATGGCACATCGTGAACCGCGATTTACGTTCACGGTTCACGTTAGCGTCGTAGGTACTTTCAGTTTGTAGCCAATTGACGAAAGCTGCTTTTCCATTTATAGATTTGAATACAATCATAGTTATAGCCCCCATTCGCTAAATACTTCTTGTTATTATTCTGGTCATTCACATTACTGCTGAACAGCAAAAAGAGTTTCAAATATGATTATCAAATATTCCATGTTTTAATGTATTGTTTATATTTACTTAATCATTCTACCTAGTGATGTGTTTTATTAAATATTTTAAATTTTAATTTTTTGGATTCTTATTTATTTATGGTACTCTGCACAACAGGAACTTAATACCAATTACAGTACATGGTTCGGATTCATCGAACCGCAGTGTAGTATAGTATACATTTTAGCTTGAATGGGATTCGAACTCGGGATCTCCGGATTTGAATTTCGTAACACGATCGTACAACCGGACTAACGTGCATTTACTGGTAGATCGTTTTAATTTTTTTTATTTTTCACTTAAACAGTATTAGATGTTTATTGCTATGATACGAAGTATATAAACGATTCTATAATGAACGGGCATAACATGCGGGCGTTATAATTCATAACGTCCGCTCGTCATTAACTTTGTATATAACTATTAGGGTTCATTCGTAAATCGAACACAATAAAAAAGAGTTATCAATGTCGTGTTTTTAAAAGTTTATTATTTACTAATTTAAAATTTCAACATAAAATAAAATAAATAAATATATCATCATGCCTTTTACCCATTACTGGGTGTGGCATTCAGACGAAGCAGACCTCGATAAGTGATATATTTATGCGAGTGAAGTGCGGATACCAGCCGTCAAATCACGGTTCCCAAGGATGTTAGTGGTGGGGTAGCTACAGGGGTAATTTTAATCAATAGCTGACAATTAGAATATTGAAGTTGCAAATGTGATAAGTCCGGTTCTGCGTTGACAATTCCTCGTAGCTATTCGTCTCATTATCAGCACGTTCAATACTGACGGTTTTTTTTCCTTTTGAGTCCGGTTCTATTGGATTGAGTCGTGATAGATGAAATTGTAAATAATGTAGATTGGCACAGGCTTGTCTGTCTACGAGCGCTCTCTGCCGTTGCTGCTGTCTGCTCGGTCAGTTTGCACTTTCTGCTTCTTTTTTCGCACCTAGAACTGCGGACAGCGGATAGTGAACAACGAGCCGGCAGAGCTGTGTCGGAGTATAGAGAGTAGTTCGTTGTACTTTGTTTTTGTGAAATTTAATTTTGGCGCATATATAGTTTGATTTCAGATTTGTCACGATTTTTTTGCCTAAAGAAATATTTATGTATGTATAATTGCGCCGACATATTTATTAGTTGCACTATGTAGAATAAAATATTCCAGAGACGGATTTATATACACTTCACCTCTCTTTGCTTTTAACTATTTTAACACAAACGAACAAGTATAATGTACTTCTTATTTTTAATCAAGTCTATGTACTCATTTATATAAAAGTCTGATATTTGAACACATATAACAAACAATGAAAATATTTATATGTATTAGATAGATTAATGTTAGATCATTGAAACTATCATTTTCTAACAGACTACTGGATCAAATAATGAGTCAACAACATAAAATGTGTGTGACAAAAACATAATAATATGAACGTTTCAGTCAACGTATCAACCATCATCAGTTACAATATTGTTTTACAAATAAACGTTGACTGAAACGTTCATATTATTATGTTTTTGTCACACACATTTTATGTTGTTGACTCATTATTTGATCCAGTAGTCTGTTAGACAATGATAGTTTCAATGATCTAACATTAATCTATCTAATACATATAAATATTTTCATTGTTTGTTATATGTGTTCAAATATCAGAATTTTATATAAATGAGTACATAGACTTGATTAAAAAAAAAAAATATATATATATATATATATATATATACGATTTACTTCAAGATCCCAAAAATCGGTACAAAAACATTCAAAATAAATTTACTGAATCAACATAAATATTGCTATACAACTTGTACGGCGTGTGATTTCTGCCATAGTGAGTTCGTACGGTCTTTAATGTGAATTTCTTGTTCTTCATATTCATATTTTCGTTGTTTTAAATATCATTTATAAAATGATAATTTGTGCCATAGTTGGTTGTTCTAACAATAACAAAAAATTGGAAGAACAACTAAAAGTGCCGTTCGTTGACATAGCAAGAGTAAATGGCGCCTGGAGACAAAGTAAAATGATACGCTCTTCTACGGGGTATTCTAGTTTTTATTTTTCACTTAGATATATGATTAAAGAATTCATATAGGTACTTCTTCACTGCAGATATATACCGTATGTCTTATTGAAAGTGTGCCATAGGCAATTATATGAGAAAATAGTTTTTCTTTGCACTTTGCTTCCAAAATTATTTAATAAAAAAAATTACAAATACCTAACTGTTTTAGAAAATTAAATACTGCATCTAAATTATTAAACAAAATTTCGATTTGTTGCTTCATAATGTTGAAAATGATATTTAAAGTTAATAAAAAATAAACTTTTATAGCGGTTAGCCATGGATTTCAAACAAAATTATAAGCCAACATCTTTGGGGGCACTTCAGAATTTGATTAACAAAATTCTATATAAGACTATAAGAATATAACTAATAACTGGATTATAAACATCAATAATGAGGAACCGTTGCAGCAGCAGCTATCGGCATAAAGCTTGGGATGGGCAAGATTTTCTCTTCTTGGGGCCAAATGCGTTACTTGGCTCTCCGCTCTCGCAAACAGCTACCCTAATTAACACAATGTAATTAAATCAATTAAAGCCACAGCGCGGCCGAGCGGAGGACGACGGCGGATGGCGAACGCTGAGATTTGTTTCTCAAGACGCAGGATGGCCGCAGCAGCAACAGCATTTACGAGTACACCACCGACGCCCGCACGCCGATGTGACTCGCATCACTGATTAAGCGGCAGACGCCAAATACCACTATCTCCGAAAACCTCTATCCTGTTACTGTGTCCGTGCTACAGATTATTTATTACACTGATATGCAATCATGAAATTACGGATGACAACAAGTTGCTTTTATCTGATCTTATACTCGTAAACGTGGTGTAGCTAAATATGCCCGTGATAAAAATTATGCAGCACATCTGTTAAATAGAAAAAAAAAATTATTATCGAAAATATATTATTTCATAGAATGTCCTAAAGTGAGTAGGATACATGGGTATTTGTATATGAAAATACGCTAAGTGAGTATTTATTTTTTAATGACTTATAGTTTTTACAATAATCAGTACAAATCAAAAATAAAATAATCAAAATGTTAATGAGCAAGTTTGACATGAAGGATTTAAGAGAAGCTAATTATATTTTAAGATGGGATATAACAAGGGACAAACATAATGGAAGTATTCAACATAAAAAAACTACGAAGCTGTTTCAACTCCGATAATTATAATAAACAATAATTATGAATCTTTCCCTGTTTTTCTCTTGCACGACACATTGTCTTTTTACAAAAATAATTCATAAGTATACAAATTCCAAATTTTCCTTTCAACTATCAAATGAAAAGGAAATATCCAATATCGTTCATTTCTTACGCTCTCAAGCAATGGGTTAAAACTAATATTACCGACTATGTTACCCCATTTAACGCATTTAATAGATTCTTGTTTAAATTTAAAAACACCACAAGTAATGGAGATCTACTTCCAATTAGCATTCTTCCTAGTCTGTCCAAAATCTTAGAGACATTTATGTACATGCAAACCTCTATATATAAATAAATAAAATAAATATATCATCACGCCTTTTATCCATTACTGGGTGTGGCACTCTGCCGAAGCAGATCTCGGTAAGTGATATATTTATACGCGTGAAGTGCGGTTACAAGCCGTCAAATCACGGCCCCCAAAGATGTTAGTGTTGGGGGAGCCACAGGAGTAATTTTAATGTGGTGAAAATGTTTGTCGGTTGTGGGAATCGAACCAGGGTTCTCAGAATCCACAGGCCGACTCAGTACCATTATTTGATTAAAGTGTCTATTGTACGAATGGGAAGCTTGCAGCACAAGTAAGTATGATCCATCTTTAACTTTTTAACTAGTACAATTTTTTTGTTTTGTTCTTTCTCGCAAATATATCCATGTTAATCGTTGGCCTAAGAGCTTTTCAAGATATCTTACTTCGGCTTTTGTCAGTAAGCTGTGATTGTTGTACGTATCTTTCGGGCAGGTAGATTGGTTAGTGGTGAATGTAATATTAGCAGACTTAGTGTCATTAATTTTATCCGAATTAATTATGAAATAAAAAAAAATTTGGTGTACACTGTGCAAGTACCCCGTTCGAATCGATCTGAATATTAATTAATTAATAAAACAACAGCGTGTTCTTTAATCAACATCGATTAAGTTTCAAGTTGATTAAAATTATTATTTACGAATACACGAACTTCGGAAAAAGAAGATAAAAAATTAATAACCGACGAGCGACGCGCAGCAGTCGAATTCGATAATAGAACAGCCCATTTCGGTTTAAATCAAGGGGAGGGCAGTAGGCAAAGTTCGAGTTCGCAGCACTGGCAACTTAAAAACTTTCAAGGGCATCGTCACTTTTTGCTCAAATGAAAAAATTAAAATTCATATTTAAAAGAATAAAGAATTAATTATTCCTACTTCGGGTATTTACATTAAAATTGCAAAACAAGAAAATAAATATTTGAAATTTAGTGAAAAGTCTCCATTATTTTTCATACAACTATTTCCTTTTTTGCCAGAGGAAACCCCGAACAAATATAAACTTCATAACTATTATTAAAACGACTTTACTTTACTTTTTAATTTATATTTTTTGTTAACATTTTGTTGAAACTTTAATATTTTCTCGTTTAGGAATTTGATAAATATACAATGAAAAATATTACATCAAATAACAACGAACTAAAGCTTAAATCTTATTTCTTTGCTCATAAGCTCGACTTATAAAAAATTAGTAAATAAATGTTTTATTAAACTGTAAACTGAAAAATCCGAATTCGATTCCAATGTCAACCCACATATTAAAATTGAATGAATACGAGGGCAGGGTGAAAAGTCCCTGAAAAATAAAACAGATGGCGCCACAATCGCAAATCTCATGTGACATTTGTGATGTACCATCTTTAACTAGAACGCATTAAAATTTTCAGACTGATATGTCATTCAGTTCTGTTTTGACACCCATCGAAAGCAAGCAACCTTGAAGTTTTTTGAAAACATAGAAAAAAGTGAATTTCGCGTCTTGATTAAACATTATTTCTTGCGTAGAAAAAACATTACGCAAACCAAAGCATCGCTTGTTAAACATTATGGGGACTCCTCACCATCGATTGGAACGATTCACAAGTGGTTTACTGTTTTTTGTTGTGGTAGCATGACCACAGAGGACGCCGAACGTTCTGGTCGTCCAATAGAGGTTACAACGCCAGAAATCGTCGATAAAATCCATGGTATTATATTGGACGATCGGCGAGTTAAAGTGCACGAGATTGCTGAGGCTATGAGCATCTCAACCGAATGGGTACGGGACATTTTGCATACATTTTTAGATATGAGAAAGCAATCTGCCAGATGGGTGCCGCATTGTGGATAACGCACCGGCGCACAGGTCCGCAGTCGCAATGGCAAAATTGCATGAACTGCGCTACGAATTGGTTCGTCATCCACCATATTCTCCAGATTTGGCCCCCTGCGATTTTTATCTATTTCCAAACTTGAAGAAATGGCTCGGCGGAAAGAGATTTGGCTCCAACGATGAGGTTATCGCTGAGACAAACGCCTATTTTGAAGGATTGCCAAAATCGTATTATTTGGAAGGAATCGAAAATTAGAAAAACGTTGGACGAAGTGTATCGAGCAAGGAGATTATGTTGAGAAATAAAATATGTTTTGACCAAATAAACCATTTCTTGTTTAATTTTTCAGGGACTTTTCACCCTGCCCCCGTACAAAACATCTGTGGCTCACCCTCTTTATTGATCGAGATCTGTAAAAAAATATTTCTATATACTACAACGATTACAATTCTTTATTAGAACTAAAGTTTTAGTGACTAACATTTACTAATCACGACATGGGTAAATATATAAAATATTGTTTTCATTATTAAAGTGTTGCTTATATTTTACATCTAAGGAAGTTATTCCTTACAATACGAGTACATTCTTATGATTTATTTAATAACGAGTATCATCATCTTCATAATCTTCTCCGATCGAATCAGAATTCTCTTGAATCGGATTCGGATCGGATTTGAATCAAACCTCGGATAAAATAACCGATCCGAAAGTCGGATAAAATATCCGATCCGAAAGTCGGATAAAACATCCGATCCAAAAGTGGGATAAAATATTCGATCCGAAAGTCGGATAAAATATCCGATCCGAAAGTCGGATTAAACATCCGAGCCGAAAGTCGGACAAAATATCCGATCCTAGAGTCGAATAAAATATCCGATCCTACAGTCGAATAAAATATCCGATCCGAAAGCCGGATAAAACATCCGAACAGAAAATAGGATAAAATATCCGATTCGTCAGTCGGATAAAATATTCGATCCGACAGTCGGATAAAATGTGCAACGTTACAATTGGGTAAACATAAATAGAAAAACCCGTACGGATCTAATGATACGCCTGGTCGGATTTCGGATCGAAGCTCGGAGAGAATTTCGGATTGGATACCGGATCGGTTTTCCGATAGAATTTCGGATTGGATACCGGATCGGTTTTCGGATCGAATTTCGGATCAGATTTCAGATCGGATGTCGGATCGGATGTCGAATCGAGTCGTGGTTCAGAACTCAGATCGAATTTCTGATCGGATTTCGGATCGGATTGAGTAGGATCAGATTGGATCGAATATTGAATCAAGTCAGATTGGATCGGATAAGATCGGGTATCAAAATTTTCGAAAATGCTAACCTCTAGTACTCATCTCTCTGGGGTTGTATTTCTCTCCGGTAATTATTTTCTCTCTGATAGTATTCGGATGTTGACGCTGACACTGCCGGGCAAATGTAACATTGTCTCGTTGTAATTTGCTCTTCATTGGCTGTACATTTTTTTAGATCTTCTTTATCCACTCACTTACTTGCCAGTTGTTTGATTCGTCTAGCTTGGCAAAAATCTGTAAACCACTGTCAACATTTGTAAAAGGACTTTCAAATTTTGATATTTTGTAAGTAAGCTTGTACATTATTTCGGATTCTTGCCATACGGAAGGAATAGGTGAGGCACAAGTAAGGAGATTTTGATGATGATGTATCGTTTTGTATTTTACATATTTACAGTATTATAACTTTACACTGCCACTACTATCTCGACTTTCTAAACTTGAACCTAACGCTACTATATACCTAATTACAAAAGTACTGTCAGCAAAAATTAGTGAATAACATAAAACAAATCTATTATGAATATTTGACGTCATATCAACATATGCTAATTACTTAATTGTATTATTCACTAGGAATGTGCTGTTACAAAATTGTTAGGTGTAATTACTAGTATATTAATATTACATTATATTTATACAAATTTAGTTCTGATAATTTCTCAAATGTTATCAAATAAGGGATCAATTAATATCCAAGCTTGGCGTCGACGACAGCGGAGAATTTCAGGAAGTTACCTTATTACCGCCTTCCTTGCCCTTCGTATTTGGAGTCAAGTCCTCTATTTGTAAGCTTTTTTATTAAATCCGCCGTCCGCTTGAAATTATGATAAATAAGGGGCGTAATAAGAATTTAATTATTAAGAATGACTTAGTGAATTGAAAGTAACCGTCTACGATTATCTGAAATTAACTTTATTACTTTCAAATATTTTTCATTAAATTAAAAAACTTTGATATGGAGTGGCAGTATCAGAAACCTGAAGTTTTGAAATTTTTAACTTGCAAAGACATTTATTTTGAAATCTGGAAAATAAGATAATTTTTCTTTCGAAATATCTTATATTTAATTAGCAAATATTACATTACAATTATTAGTTTTCTACCCACATATAGAATGTAGGTATTTTTTTATTTAAACAAAATGGCTACTTTATTCTGATTTGGTCAGTAAAAATTTAAAATGTATGTTGATAGTTCGTGACTAGATTTTTAGCAACTACAACTACATACTTAAGCAGTAAAGGTACATGAGAAAAATATCCAAAAAGTTACATATATTTCCATTTATACTCTATATTAAATGGATTGGACGTTTACGGAATTTTTAAATTATTATAATGCTACAACACACAAAATACGGTACTATTATCTTCATAAATATTGAAAAGTACTAAGTGAAAACAAAATTTAGTTTATATCACTTATAAATTCACAAACTTAACAGTTTGGTATTGTTTTTTACATTTTTGTATTTTATGAATATAACAATGGTTAAATTTAAAAATAGCTGCAGTTGAACTTCTTTATTGATTTATTTGCAAATGACATTTATTCTAATATCTCTAAAGACAATTATAGAAACATTTTAAATATTTCTTGACCCAAAAAATAGTTATAAATATTGTTTAATGCAGTGCTTTTCAAACTTTTTTGGATCTTCGTTCCGCTCCTCTTGGTTGTAGTTTTTAGTAGTAATGCTCCCTGTTCTGTGTATGTAGGAATTTCATCAGATAAAGTGAAGACTATTTTTAGTTCACCAATCAAGGTTCAAAGCAGAAAATTTCACAACGCCAATTTAAAATTATGATGCAGTTTAGTGGCTTTCAAATAATACATAGTATATTTTTTAAATGCTATATTCTCTTTTTGGACGAACCGGAATGGAGATATAAGGCTTTCAAAATATAAATCAAGTAAATAATTGTTTTTCATAACCAATATTAATAGTATTTTTTATGTATTGCAATATTAATTACATATGAACTCATATTTAACGTACCCCAGACACTCGCCTATATAAAAATAATATCCTGGAACACAATCTTACTGTACCCGTTTATAGCGAACGCTGGCATACAACAATCAAGTTCTCAGCCAAGATTGTTAAAATTATTTTGTAGCAATTATTTAAATCAATATAAATTCATCCAATCAGATATCATCATTTTCCATTGTTGTGCATTTTATATAAGTAATTAAAATGCACCCAACTCTTTAATTGCGATTAAATTGCAGCTAGCTTCTTTGTGGGAAATTTCGAGCTTCTTGAAAGCATATATGCTACATAAGTAGTCGCAGAAACAAGATACTTACATGTTTTTTATGTTTATTAATGTAATGTAGTTACCATTTATTTGACAGAAATAAAAAAAATTGCAAACGATTTTCTATGGTCGCAATGGTTACCTAACAATAAAATTATTTACTATGAATTCAAGACATAATCTTGACATATACCTCTCGTACTATAGAATTTAACCTATTAAATTTGACATGTCTGCATGGTTTATTTCTCATGATTTTATCAAATTATTATGTATTTGATCACTTTCTAAGCAAAACTTTGTGAATGAGCCAAACATGTCAAATTTAATCAATTAAAGTAGCACTCGGAATATAATGGCTGATATTTCATAAAAGTATCGATAATTTTTTGTCCAAATTGATTTATGTCAGAATATAGTGTAATTTTAAACAAAGAAATATATATTTAATACTGAATTTTTTTTTTGTTGATTCACAATAACTTTAAACAAATTAATTAACTTTATAAATTTATGTAAACATTTGTTTATAACCACTATAATTAAACAGAAGTTCTTAATGTAGTTCTTAATGAATTTTTCGTTTATAAACGTAACGGAATGAAAATTAGGATGGAAAACAGAATAGGCGGAACGCTATGGGGCAGACAGAGCGAATAATGTTAAGTACGGCTACATTTCTGTTTGGTGTGCCAAATGGCCGATTAGGTAAATGAAGATCAGCAAAGAAGGACCATCCCGAAACGTGTAGTCTATATCCCAGTCCTGAAGTTCGCGACCCGTTACAAGAAATCCTCGGCCCCAGTGTTTCCCCACCGCTGAGCCATGTTTCCAATGTCATCTTCGTGTATTTTCATTTCGGTCTTTCTCATCTCAAACATTCGTGAAATTTAGTTTTTACAAAGATCACAAAATTCGCAGAAGAAAAAATATAGTCAATGCCAGAGTAAATGGATACAGAAAATCCTTTAAAAATGTATTTATGTAATATTCTAAACTTAATATTTATTTTCATACAAAAAAATAAAATAAAAATACAAAACATACCTAGTTAAAATTATTTATATTGCAACTTTCAATCAAAGTAAAAAACAAATAAGGATAATATCTCGTTATAAGACGTCATCTTATTATATTGTTTATATGTTATTGCACAACAAATTTAACATACAGAATTTTTGATATGAGACGAAATTTCACAAACTTTTATATCTAATGAAAAATCTTTGCTATTATCTTTCTTAAGAAATGTCCGAAACTAAAATAGTTGTCACTAATGGAAGAAATGAGAATAGACGAAATGGGAAGACATTCATGCTCGTACTGTCCTTGCCGCCGGGCGCCCAGCGCAGACTGATAATAAATGATCGCGGGAGGGGTGGAACTGTTTTAATCCTGCGTACATGTCACACGTTTCTTAGTAAATAAATACCCAATTGCTCAGTAACTCCATCTACATCCTCTAGTCTGAAGTCTGAACCCCTTAATGCGCCAAGACAAACAAAGCCATCTATTTATCTCGTGTATTACAAGGTAATACGCTACAAGTGACACCAACTTAATTTTTTCTGCTCGCTTTCTTTGTTTAAATTTAAAAATTATCCTGGCGCATGCCAGCTGATAATTGCTATTAACTCTGATGAACACTACAACAATAAAAATTATAAAATGTGTTTCAATTTTTCACTACAATAATATGTAGATGAAAAATTGTACATGGTAACAAAAAAAGACATATTTTCTTAATTTTCTCACATTCACGATATAATAATTAATGACTTATGATGTACAATATCATGGGGTAGTGGCTCAGTGGTATCGAGTCGGCCTGTGGATCCTAAGAACCCCGGTTCGATCCCCACAGCCGACAAACATTTTAATCAATTTACAAAATTACCCCTGTGACTCCCCTACAACTAACATATTTGAAGGCCCTAATTTGACGGCTGGTAACCGCACTTCACGCGTATAAATATATCACTTACCGAGATCTGCTTCGGCAGAGTGCCACATCCAGTAATGGGTAAAAGGCGTGATGATATATTTATATTTATTTTTATTTTATGTACAATTTCACATTATACATGTTTATCGAACTTTTTTGCGTATGAAGAAACTTATTTCCCCTAATAAACTCTTACGGCAAACTTTTCGTAGGACACACTATACAAAATGTCCTACGAAAATGTTGGCATAAGCAGTGGCGTAGCAAGACCTTTGTGGGCCGGTGTGCCACTGGGATTAGGAGGCACCTCCTTACTCCTTGTATTATTTAAAATTTTAATGTTCTTTTGGCTCATTTTAGGTTCTAAATGTCATTTTAATTTTTAAAATTTATGTCTATTTGTGCCTTATTCGAAAAAATTTTTCAAATAAAAGTTTTATTTCTATGATAATCAAAATTAATTAAAATGATTTTTTGTTAAAATGCAATCTGTATTTTCAAAATTAATAAATGGAGCATGGATAATATTTTTTTCGTAGTATCATCGTTTGCAGTTTATCAGATTATAAATTTTGTTTATTTAATTATATTACTTAATACGATTATTTTAGTTAATTAATATACTTCTGTAGATAGTTACACAACCCATAATGATATAGGCATTTTATCCGATTGTTCCTTTTTCTCTACAGAGAGCGAGCGAATCTCAAAATGAATAAACATAAAAAAGAGCAGTAAATGAATACTTGTCCGTGTATATGTTCCATGTTCCTATTAAAAAGTGAGTTCTTAACAATCTTACATTTATTTAAGTAGTAATATTTAATAAGATTTTATGTTTATGGTGTGATCTTTCATACTCTTTAAACGATAACTGAAAACGACCAATGTATTACGCACAATGGGATTTTGCGAATCCCCACCATTCCGATCATACGGATCTATATCTTCACATTATGTGTAGTGATGCGAAATCATGAGGGTCAACACCGACTGTGATGCGTGTATTCATGTTACATATATTCTTTTGCAGCGTTTATGCAAGTGAATTCGCATTACCGAACGATTCTATTGCATATTACGTTAAATAAAGGCGTGTAAGCTAAGTTTCAGGTACGGTCGAGAAGGAATTGTCATAGTCGAGTCGCAGATTTATGGTTATACGGTTGTGATACGTAAGTTATCATTTACGATTCTAATTATTTAAAGAAGTATGATTTAACAAAATAATAGTAGTTTATAATCCACTCATATATTACCTGTATACTTTAAACCTGGAGTATTAATTTAACCTAGTGTAGTTTCATTTCGTTTTATAAAATCATATAAAATATGTTTACAAATTCGAAATGTATCTTCGTTCTTTCCTACCTATTTAGAATAATCTGCAAGAAAAGAATATTGATATTTAACTAAGCAACGCTTGTATAAAAATATCTGAAGTCACAGATTCTTAGACCGAATAAAAGTTCCATCTGTCAGTGTAGGACTGGCCAAGTAATCTGGTCGGAAAATATCATATTGTAAGATCCCTATCCAATGCAGATTCAGTTGTTTATTATTTTGAGATATTCATAGTTCACTACATATAGCACAGGGCTCATTAAAAAAAGGTGACTTTTCAAATTTCGCGGGCTACGTATATTAGATTCTCGATTTTTTTTGTTTGTTACGCTGGTACACATGTTCCTAACATATGTTGACATGATCAGCCATTTTGCATTTGTAGTTTGTTTTTAACAGATATAAAGGTTAGATGTATTTTGGTGTTCTTGGCGATATTTTTGCACTCGAAAAAATAAGATCAAAGAATCTGTATTAAATTTTGTGTGAAAAATAAAATTAAGTGCTCCAACGCACTTGAAATGTTGACTGTGGCATTTGGAAAGTCTACTTTGAGCAAAAAAACTGTTTAAGAGTGGTACAAGCTCTTCACAGAAGTTGTTAATGACGATGCCCGCCCTGGACGCCCCAGCATGTCAACAATCGATGAAAATGTTGGAGTGGTGAAGAAAATTGTTATGGAGAATCGTCGAATCACTATTAGAGGATGTCGGCATATCGGTTGGCTTATGCCATGCAATTTTGTCGGATGTTATGGGCATAAAACGTGAGGCAGCGAAGTTTGTTCCGAAATTGCTAAATTTTGACCAAAAGATCCGTCGCATGAGCATCGCTCAGGAGCTGTTGAATGACGTCAACGACGATCCAGATTTGCTCAAAAGGGTCATAACTGGTGACGAAACATGGATACTTATATGGTGAAGACGTCGAAGCCAAAGCTCAATCATCCCAATAGAAGCAGCCAGAAGAGCCAAGACCGAAAAAAGCACGCCAAGTTCTGCTCACTGTTTTCTTTGATTACAATAACATGGTGCATCATGAGTTCTTGCCAAAAGGTCGTACGGTCAATAAGGAATATTACCTTCAAATTATGCGACGTTTGCGTGAAGCAATAAGAATAAAAGGCCCAGATTTGTGGCAAAATAATTCATAGCTTTTGCATCACGATAATGCACCTGCTCACACATCGTTGCTTGTTCGTGATTTTTTAGCAAAAAACAACATTGTTATCGCGCATCAGCCATCGTATTCACCGGACTTGGCCCCCTGCGACTTTTTCCTGTTCCCAAAACTGAAAAGACCCATGAAAGGACGGCGTTTTGCCACGATTGAGGAGATAAAGACCGCATCGTTGGAAGAGCTTAAGGCCATACCAAAAGCGCTGGCACAAGTGTATTATATCTGAGGGGGATTACTTTAAAGGAGACAAAATAGATATTGATGAATAAATAAATATTTTTTGAGAAAAATCAAGTCACCTTTTTTAACAAACGTCGTATACAGGATCATTTTATTTCCAGTGTCCAGATGATATTTTGTAAATCAATAACGTAAAAGAAAAGATTTTCCATTTTTATATTTTTCAAATGGTAATCATTTTCAGAATTCTTCTTCTCCGTAATCCTTAATGCCCAAGTTGGGTGTCAGATTTCCTCTCTTGGAAATTCAGTTTCTATCCATTCTTTCCATTTATTTCTATTATTTGCCATGTTTTTTCCTTTCTTCTATATTTTTGCCTTTCTCTTTTCCTATTTCTGCTATTCTAACTTCTCATTTTTTCCTCGGTGTTCGCTTTTTGTTTCTCATATTCCTAATATTATTTTCCAGCATCCGATTTTTATAATATTCTATTCATTTTTATCCTTTTTCCTTGTCTGATCTGCTCTTGGCTCCTTATTTATTTATTTATTTATGTTACTCTATGCAACAGGAATTGAATCCCAATTACAGTACAGGGTCCGGACTCATCGAGCCGCAGAGTGGTTGTAATTATAATTTTTAGCTTAAGTTTACTAATGTGTCAGTTTCTGAATTCAACAATGTATAACTTGCATATTTTGCTATTTAATTTATTTAAAAAAAAGTTTTAATATCTTGATTTAAATTTTTTTTTCTCTAATTGTTATTAGTTTAAGAAATATCATCTTGACACTGGGAACCAAACCACCAAGTATAAATGAATTGCACGTTAAAAAGCATTCACGTATTTTAAACAAAACATAATATAGTTAAATTTATGCTTCTAAACCAATAAACTAAGTGTCATTTTCATAAGCGTGCTTATGCTTTTATCAGATAAAACCATAATATAACATTTCTGAAATTAGAATTTCCCTAATAATTTTCCGAAGATTAATAAAATTCTATTGAAATACGTCCCTGTGCTCAAAGGCTGCACGTAAATCGTCCCGTGCAACGTGCGTGACAGCATAAGACGAGCTCCTCCACACGCACGTGTGCGCGTGCAAATGTGATCGGGTTTTAATAACAGTCGAAGTGCGTTGGTACACCCGTCATTCCTTTCCTGCCTTCTTCCCCTTGGTTGCCGCTTCGATGTTCAAATGTTGAGCGCACCGCAATTTATGATTCCTAATTTGGAACTGTGACGTTAGATGAGAACCGCCTTTCTCCTTTCCTCGATTCCGTCACCCAATACCCGTAAGCTGCTGAGGAAGTTTCACCACCTTCAAGTAGGTTGTTTTCCCCTCTAAAACTTGGACAAGTTAATAGTGCTTCCGGTTTTCACAGGACCGGCATTCAATGTATAAGCCTTTGTTTTAAATGTAATGTCTTACATTTTCGACCACTCCAACTCCAATGTTACTCACTCACAATTTGTTTAGCTCATTCTACCAATAAGTTCACAAAAGTGAAAATATATGTGCAACAGTTTCAATTTTAGAAGAAATCAGTCATTATGGTTCTCGCAAAATTCACTAAAATAGAAGCATTAGTGCCTTTTGTTAAATAGAATAAATATATTATGTATATGTTATACAAAAAGCGGAAAAACAAATAAAAACAGTTTTACACTAGAGACAGAGAGAAAGAGAGTGAGTGAGTGAGAGAGAGAGAGATATTGGAAAGATAAATATATCGTTAGCACTTATATGGTAGTATAACTCAACTAATATATACAAAAAAAAAAACGAATGTATAAAATAATATAAAAATTCAATATTTGTATGTCAGTCAATGTGCTATAAGTTGAAATAATTTGTTGAAATTTGTATTATACAAATATAATTAATATGCCTATGTCACTAATATGATTCTGTACGATGTTTGATAAAACTCGTCCTGTACGAGAAAAACTAGAGCATTGGTGTCATGCTTGTATGATAAATATCGTATGAAAATATTGTCTTCTTTATATTATTCTATAGGTTTTACTCACAAACTAATTAACATACATAAAAATATGGAAATGTTTTGTAAAACTAGTAACAGCTATAGCTCGCTACGTCGCTAAAAAATAAATTAAATCATAATATAATTAATACATATTTAAAAAAAGAAATTATAAAAAAATTATGAAATGAAACTGAAAATATTAATTAAATAAAATGTAAGGAAATAATATTGCTAAATATTTATTAGGTACTTCGAAGAAAAAAATTACCAATGAAAACTATACGATTAAATAAAATAACACAAAATACATAACAGATTAAAATATATATATATATATATATATATATATATATATATATATATATATATATATATATATATAAGAAATATAAAACGTTCACAAAAACCATTCATTTAAAATTCTCTCAACAGCATTCAAACACATCCCTATGAAATGAGTAACAGTTCAAATGGTTCTGTACGACGGAAATAGAAGTGTTCCCGTTTTTCTATGTTTCTTCATACACAACAAGTTTCATCGTATATCGTACGGAATCATACAGGTGTAGCAAAGGTATGGATAAAATTCTATTTTTCTGAATACTTGGAAACGATCCAAACGTTACTTTTACTATCCACACAAAAATTTAAGTGTAGTTTTATTATATTGTAAGTTCATTTTTGTTTAGATTTAATTTACTAATGTGTTTTATGTTTTAAGCAGTATTTCGAGAATAAATATTAATAACGTAAAAGTTTGATATTTTAAACATCAAGTGGATGTATCCAAGTTTGCCACTTTCTCATTGGAACTTAGCCGCATTTTAAATGATTGAATTTTCAAAGATAAGTTTCTTATTAATTAAGACAAATATAAATTTTAAAAAATGCGAGTCAAATATATTTCTTATTCTTATTACCGAATTTCAATTTACAATTTTATAATACAAACAATTCTACAAATATTAACACAATCTAAAAATGTAATTAAATAAAAAACTTTTAAACGAAAATATAATTAAGTTAAGCAAGTT
Source organism: Pterostichus madidus (assembly GCA_911728475.2). Classification (NCBI taxonomy): domain Eukaryota; kingdom Metazoa; phylum Arthropoda; class Insecta; order Coleoptera; family Carabidae; genus Pterostichus; species Pterostichus madidus. The sequence goes on along the minus strand of OU452311.1, from coordinate 20,399,332 downwards.
ATTATATATATTTTTTAAGTATTCATCATGACAATAATTAATTGTTACCAGTTCTGAATTCCATATACCTACCTTTTCACCTTTTTTGAAAATTCTGTGTTATAATTGCAAATAAATAAAGTTTTAAATAATGGTACCCGCAGTAGAAAGCGTGTACAAAATACTATATAAGTCACATGTCAGGTTGCATTCATTCAACTATCAATCTCATTAATACAGTACCTGTTTCATTTCATATTATTCTGTTGAAACTAAATAAAGTAATTCATAAAATAATTTTTAAAATATCTAAATTTAATTATACGTAATTTAATTACACGATACGGCCCTGTTCTTAGATAAAAGACTGAGTATGCAGCCAGAACTACACCCGAGTATTGTGGCATTTTAACGGAATACACATTACTTGCTGATGCTTTCGGCCACCGTATCGTATTTTGCTAATAATGGTTTATTTGACTAACTTATTTTTTATTTTTTTCTTGGAAAATTGAGTTAAGGTATTAATTAAAAACGTTTATCAATTTTTTTAAAGAGTTGCGAACTGTGTTCAAGCGTAAATTTAATGATTCTGAATATAAACATCAGTCTAAGAAACCGAAAATTAATTTTATACCAAAATGTTACAAATGTGGTAAAACTGGGCACCGTCAGCATGAATGTCGCTCCGCTGGAATACCATCCAGATTCGACAAGAACCGAAAAGAACTTCGTTGTTACAAATGAAATAAATAAATAAATAAATAAATATTGATTTATTGGCAAATATTCAGCCTAAGCTGTTCTTCCATATTAACCTTTTAACAATTTAAACGAAAGGCAATATATACAGGTATGGCACAACAAACCACAAGAGCATTTAACATAAAATAAACATAGAAAATATTAACTAAAAGTAACAAAAACCAGTTCATTAACAAAGCAATATAGCATACACAATTCATAAAAAGTTACTACGTTAAAAGAGTGACGTAACACTATCCAGCAATAATTTTCTTATATTTTTACTGAATGCAGTAGACTGGAGGTAGATGAATGGAAAAGGAATGTTATTGAGCACAGTAGGAAATAAATAGCTAAAAGTACGTTTAAAGAGCGCAGATTGATACTTTGGGATGTGAAATCTAAGATTGTTTCTTAGATTACGGCTATGATGGTCAGTGCGAACAGATAATTTATCGTAAAGATAAGGAGGAGATTTATTTCGCAGAATACGATGAGCTGAACACGCAAAATGAAGCATTCTTGTCTGATCCATGTTTAACCATGCCAATTTATGCATATAAGGACTTACATGTTCTTTTCTACCCAAACCAAAGACAAATCTTACACAGCAGTTGTGTACCTTCTGAATCCTTTTAGCATCATAAATTGTAATGTGAGGACCATAAATAGTGTCACAATAGTTAAAGATAGAAAGTACCAAACTGCTAGATAAGACTATCTCATTCTTATTAGATAGAACAAATCTATTCATGTATTAAATTTTTTTAAAGCAAGGTAAGCTTTTCGTATTAGGAGTGAAACATGTTCTGAAAATCTGAGTCTGTGATCTAGCACTAACCCCAAGTTCTTACATTTGTTGGATATCTTGATATTAACATTGTTAATTCTAACACTAATGGCATTATTTGCAATGAGATATTTTCTGGTGTAATCATTTCTAAGCAACATCACCACCGATTTAGATTCATTTAGATGTAAACAGTGATCTAAACTATATTTCGACAATGCTTCTAAATCTTTATTCATATAATCTGTAGCAATGAGAGCCTCTAGAGGGTCGAAAGAAAGATAAATTTGCGTATCATCAGCGTACATGTGAGATTTACAAAATTTAAAACATTTAACCAGATCAAATATGTACACTGAAAATAGAAGCGGGCCTAAGATAGACCCTTGAGGCACACCCGTAGAAACAAAAGCTTGATTGGATGAAACATTATCTATCATAACCACCTGATGACGATTAGAGATGTAATTACGTATGAATTGTATACTATCAGAATTAAAACCAATATAATGCAACTTAGCGAGAAGAAGTTCATGATTGAGAGTGTCAAAGGCTTTACTAAAGTCTAAAAGAACTAAAAGTACCATACTTTTGTTATCGATGTCACCAACAATATCATCAATAATATGTTGCAAAGCTGTCGTCGTACTATAGCCTCGTCTAAAACCTGATTGAGTGTTCGGCAAAATATTATTAGCAGTAAGATAAGAAACGATTTGTTGATGGACGACTTTTTCAAGTATTTTGGATGCAGTAGGCAGTATGCTACTTGGTCTTATATCGTTAACAGTGGAAGAATTTTTACATTTCGCAATCGGTTTGACTACTGCGCGCTTCCAACAACCCGGGAAATTATTTTGAAGAAGACATTCATTAACAATATGCGTTAATTGCAAAGTAATAGTAGGAAAACTTATTTTTAGCATATGAAGATTAATTTGATCTTCCCCAGTAGAATTAGATTTTAAGGAATTAAAAATCTTTATTACTTCATCTTCAGAGACAAGGGAAAAGGAAAAATGAGGAGTACTTTGAAGAAGTCTATGGGAATTATAGAAGTGTAAAAGGACAGGATCAGGTTCAGACGACGGAATATAATTGATTAAATGCGAATTAAGCATATTGACATCAAATAAGTTAGCAGGTATGTTATTTAGCGGGACAGTATTGACACTAAATTCTTTCATGATCTTCCAGATATTGTTGCGATTGCTATTATTGATTTTGTACTCTATATAAGCTTTTTTTTCTCGTCTAATTGCTTCAGTGGTTAAATTGCTTAGTGACCTATAGTACTCCCAGTGCGAAACGGATCTAGTTTGTTTAAATTTAGAATAAGCATTATTCCTGAATTTTATCATTAATCTAGTGACATCAGTAACCCACGGAGATGGTGCATGACGCACTTTAAGCGTCTTTAATGGTGAAAATTCGGCGAATAATGCCAGAATTACACTATTAAAAAAATACAATTTTTCATTGATGTCAGCACAAGTGAAAAAGTAAAACCAATCTAAGTTATTCAGATTATCTGTTAGGCTGTTCATATTAATGTTTCTAAGATCTCTGTAGAGTTTCGTGTCAGATCTAGAGACTGTAAGTAGATCAATATCAATTTTACAAGAAATTGACCTATGATTAGATATTTGGAGCATGTCAGTTACTCGTACCTCGGAATAAATCTCACTACATGACGTAATTAGAACATCAATCAATGTTTCTGAATGTGGGGTTATACGTGTAGGCTCGGATATTAACTGTGTAAGATCAAATTCATCAAGAAGAGTAGAAAACAGATTAACATAATTACTATTTAAAGATAACAAATTAATGTTAATATCGCCTACACAAATAATTTGATCTGCTTCCGAAAATATTGACGAGATTGAAGATTCCAAACTATCAATGAACTCCACGTAAGACCCACTGGGGCGACGATAAATTACACCAACAATTACCCTCATCTTACAAACCAAAATTGTAATCCAGCACTGTTCTATATTATAACTATTGATATTAATATTTTCTAAGATTTCTACCTTATTTGTTATATTCATGTTCATATAAATCCGACTCCACCACCACGACCAGTCTGTCGATCATGTCTTATTAAATTATAACCATTAATACAAAAAGTATTGCTCTCAGTGTGCAACCACGTCTCGCTTAGTGCGTAAATGTCAAACTTCTGTCGTACAATGTAATCTTTAAGTTCATAAAAATGAGATGACAGCGATCTGATATTAACATGACCAACAATAAGCATACTTGAATTTTGAGATATTAAGCCGAAAATATTGTTTAAATAAGGAATCAAATAAATGATCTAGGAGTATTGGATAAAATGGCTTTATTAATGATGTTAAATTATTAATTTAATAATAAAGACGACGTTTCGAACATAAATCCATGTTCATTTTCAAGTCTATAAATAATTTAGAAATAAGTAAATTACAATAATAACAATTTAAAAATTAAATTCTTACCTACTAATAACCACATGTGGTTATTCACAAGAAGTAAGAAAAAAATAATTTACGTTAAGTTACATGTAGTAAAAAGTAAACTTGTGTCAGAGGACGACTTGTAGGCTGAAGTGAGGTTACAAAGGGAAGTTATGGATTTGAGGTCGTGTTGTAAATGTTTATAAAAGGGTAATGAAATGTATCTGGTTGCGTTGAAGGTGGTTGATTATTGGTAGAATTAGGAAATGAATTGTTAAGTTTATGTAACCTGTTTCTGATGGAAACTTCAATAAAACTGGGTGGATAATTATTACTAACCAAGGTGTTTTTTATGAGGGAAATATTAGCGGACTGAAATTTGGGATCGGATAATTTAATTGTTCTGTCAACCAAGCTAAAGATGACAGACCGTTTGTATTTGATCGGATAGTAAGAGTCAAAATTTAATTATCTACCTGACCAACTGTCCTTGTGGTACCAGTTGGTGATAAATTTGTTATTATGTTTGATGATGTTGATATCAAGAAAATTTATTTGATTGTTAAGTTCAACTTCCATTGTAAATTGAATGTGTGAATTGAAAGAATTAAAAATGTTACAAATGTTAGAGACTTGTTCGTTAGGGAGACAGACAAAGATGTCATCCACGTAACGGAAATAAAACAATAAGTTAAGTTGGGGGTTGTTCTGAATTACATTGGATTCTAAATGATATATAACTATTTCAGCTAAAATTTGGGATAACGAATTTCCCATCGGACAGCCAAGTATCTGTTGGAAAAAATCATTATTGAATTGAAGGTAGGAAGATTCTAAAATGAATTTTAAACAATCAAGAAAATCATCAAGAGATAAAGTATTATGAACGGTAATTTCATTTCACCGATCTCGATCTCGACACAAGTTTGCTTTTTACTAGGTTGAAAGCAAGAACTAAAAAAGAAAACAAAATTAACGTTGTTTATCAAATCGATTGTGCTGATTGTTATGCTTCGTACGTAGGTGAAACCAAACAATACGTCCACAGGAGACTTGGTCAACATTGTTATCACTTAAAGAATAAAAATTTGAATCACAGTGCAATTATAGAACATGCGTTAGAAAATAACCACAAACTGAATTTTGAAAACTTTAAGATCTTGCACCCTGAACCTAACAAATATAAAAGACTGTTCCTTGAAAGCTGTTACATCAATATGAATAAAAATATGACAATTGTCAGTTTTAATGTTATTAAAACTGAAAATTGTTCTTTTATCTCACATTACAACAACGTACTTTTGACAATTGTTCCAATTCAGATTTGGTTTTTCTTCTTCTTGTTGCTTATAGTTTATATTCTCACCACCAGGTTTTGTATCGTGCTCCTTGTAAACTAGTATTCAGTCACTGTTTTGACTCAGAGTAATGCTGACTGCATACTCTTTGTATAAATTTTATAATTTTTGTTCAACATGTAACTTAACGTAAATTAATTTTTTTTAAATTTTATTTCTTCTTGTGAATAACCACATGTGGTTATTAGTAGGTAAGAATTTAATTTTTAAATTGTTATTATTGTAATTTACTTATTTCTAAATTATTTATAGACTTGAAAATGAACATGGATTTATGTTCGAAACGTCGTCTTTATTATTAAATTAATAATTTAACATCATTAATAAAGCCATTTTATCCAATACTCCTGGATCATTTATTTGATTCCTTATTTAAATAAGCATACTTAAAAATAAAGTGCCATGTAAAACAAATATCGGACGAAGGTCGAATCAATTTGATAATACGTAAAGAAATTACAAGTTTATAGCAAAGAGAAAGAAAGATTTATCGAAAGAAATCTTTAAGAATTAAGGAATTAATTCGACTAGCATAGTTTATGTATATTACTTTATATATATATATATATAAAAAATAAATAAATAAATATATCATCACGCCTTCTACCCATTACTGGGTGTGGCACTCTGCTGAAGCAGATCTCGGTAAGTGATATATTTTGCGCGTGAAGTGCGGTTACCAGTCGTCAAATCACGGCCCCCAAACATGTTAGTGGTGGAGGAGCCACAGGGATAGCTTTTTCAAATTATGAAAATTTGTCGCCTGTGGGAATCGAACCAGGGACCTTAGGATCCACAGGCCGACTTCATACCACTGAGCTAGCCATCCCATATATATATATATATATATATATATATATATATATATATATATATATATAAAAAAATCAGAAACCATGTTGTACAAAACATAAAGAAGAAAACCGAATTTGACATGTCACAACAACGACCTATAGGTTAGTTTGTCAAACTCGCTAAACGTGGACAATTTGTGAATTGTATCACGAATTTTTATGCAGATGACCCCATCTCGCGATCAAGTGTTCCTAACACCGAATTTTTTCTTCGCCGCGTTAATAAGTTCCAGTCTCTTATGAGTTAGATCTTCACGTATAGTAACACCAGAACGAATTAATTTGCTTTTATTAGCAAACACAGTCGCGCAATCGTTATATCGGCTGAATTTAACAATAAGGGGTCTACAGTTATCTGGAGACGGCTTTCCAATTCGATGTGAGCAGTCGATGGCTGCAGGATCAAGGTGTATCATCAGCTTCGTCTTACACAGCTGTAGAAATACTTCATCTGTGGATTCGTTGCTCTTCTCCGGCACGCCGAACACGCGCAAACAGTTGCGCCTGCTGTACTTTTGCAACTTATCTAGTTCGTCAGCCATGGTTGCGATTTGTTGGTCCTTCTAATCCACTTGTTTGCGGAGCCTTTTTAATTCGCCTTTCAAGGAAGATAATTCTTCCTTGAACACTGCCTTTAGCCGTTCGGACACTTGAGTGACGATGTTATTAATGAAATCGACACCGTACTCTTCACTAATCACTTGTCTAACGGTCTGCATCGCTTCTTCTTTTTGAACTTGCGAGCGAGTACTCATTTTTATTTCAATATTTAAAATTAATGTAGGATTTGAAAATTTGACACTCGTTGCGAGAAATACTGAGGGCTGACGCACACACAATTCAACACGTCTAGTTGGCTTGAATGCTCATAAACCCAGTCACTACGCTAATGACTGCCGTAGTACTGCTGAAAAGAAATAATTCCAGACCAAGAGAATTAAGAATTAACATCTATACTGTTAAACCACCTCCTAGTGGTTAACTCGAGCATTAATGTGAGATCTTTCCTTTTATTTTCGACTCTGATAGATTCAGTCTGTTTAAAATGTAGTGCTCAAAGATTTCATAATACGGTTTCATTGACTGTCATTGGTATTTAGGCTGTTTTTCGTTTAAATTATGTATATAGTTTAGTGTCAGTTAATTTATAGTTATTGGTTTAGAAAATATTAAATATTGTGAGAATAAAATGTTTGGGATTGTGTTTGTTTTCAAAAACCAATAAATTATGGTCAAGTGTGCCCGGCTCCGTCTGAGTGACACCAGATGTAAAAATATGTTGGAATCGGTGAGGAATGAAGAGACATGTGTAAATGGTTAAGGGCGCATGTGATTTTATAGATAATTTTTAATATAGTATGTATCCGGCGATAGACGAGAAAGCTCGAAAGTAATTATTTGTAAATGTTTATTAAATAAAGCTGATGTACATATTCCCTGTACTTCGTCTATTGTTATCCTGACAAATACATGAATAGGAGAAGTGCAGAAGAAGCAGCAACAATCCGGAAAAAGTTACATCATATATATGACAATAATTATCAAAAGTGGGTTAGATTGTTATATAGGATTGCGACAATTATCAGAAGTGGGACAGAACTCAAAGTGCCTGAGATTGAACTCTAAGAGTGGGATTAAACTCAAAGTGTTTGAGATTGTACTCGTGTTTCTTGGATAATTAGTGCGTGTGTCAGTTTTATTTGCGTAAGTTAACTTTGTAATTAATTAATGATGGGTGCAAAACGTGGACAAACGAGTGCGGATATAGAGAGTTGCAGCAGTAGACGAAGCGGCACCTGCGTATATGCCAGGGGTGTACACCTAGGTGATTTACGTGATTTACTGCCGGTGTTCGATCCAGTAAAGGGTTGCGATATTGGGGAGTATATCGTCAAACTGGAAGAGTTTCAGTTCCTTTACCGATGGAACGACGTGAAGATTCGGCATTATACTCTGGGTAACTTAAGTGGAGTTGCAAGGAGCTAGCGAGACAGCGTCCCTGTAGGTGACCGGACCTGGAGCGAGTGGAAGATGCTTCTGCAGAAGACGTTTCCAATTCGACAGTCTGCGATGAGCTTGAGATTGGAAGCGCAAAACTATGGTCGGAGATATACTCAAGATGTACTCGAGTATGTGTACGAGAAGTTTGCACGCTGCAATCGTGCAAAAATGGAAGAATGTGTAACAATCGAGTGGATTGTTGATGGATTAGATAGTTTGAAGTATCGAGTGTTTCTTGGTACTCTGTTTCGGTATAAAACGGTGTATGAATTGATAGAGGCAATTCAAAGTGTTAAAGATTTCGGAAGTAATGTAAAAAGTGATAGAGACAGAGATAGTAACAATGAAGTTCATAAAATAAAAAATCAACAATTTGTGCATCACGGTCAAGAAATTAAAATTAGACAACGTAAACTTTGAAAAATCGTGTGTGAAATTCTAGAAACAGTGCCCGAAGAGAAATTGCGGAGGCGTCGAAAAACATAGTTTTTGAGTCACGATCGGTGGAAGTGCCGCTGATCAAGTGGCCGGCGAGGAGGCCGTCCGATCTTGATGTAGTTGGGCATCACTACTTAGCTTAGTGTGATGAGGTAGTGATTGATGCAGAAAGGACAGCATCGTCAGCAGAAGAGAAAATTGTTCCAACTGCCGAGTACGATGTTACCTGCAGAGAAAATAGCACTACGTGTGAGAACAGCGAGCTGAATTTTGGCGTCGTACCCGATGAGGTCGAGCGGAAAGACTTGCGAGGGTTTTCTGGTAATGGCACAGGGTCTAATGACGCCGACTACCAGAATGTCGTGTCCGAAGACATGGATGACGTGCCCTAGAGTATTAGCGACGAGGTGGTCGCAGCTGATAAGGCTACGAGTCACAATTTGAATGTCATTTGTGAAGATGTCGAGCGGAACGAATTCCTGAGGGTTTTACGGAGAAGACAGAGAGTCTGCTAGCATAGATTACCACAATGTCGTGTCTTTAGACGTGGATGACACTCCCAAAAATGTTGACAACGTAGTGGACGCTTTTGATGAGGAGGATGTCGTCGTTACGGATAATTTTTATGGAAGTAGAGACGTGGAAATTACATCGCCAGATGCTTGTGATGTGAGCGTCGCATCTAGTGATACTGATGACGTCGAAAATGTGTACGATGACTGTGAAATGAATAACGTGGACATGGACGATGCAGTCAGCAGCGCGGTGAACGAGGTCAACAATGAGTGTGGTGCAGCCCACGACGAGAATACATATCAAATCGAGATACAACGGTGTATTCGTATGTGAATTGTAGAGCGGATAATTTATTGAATAAAACGTTTATAGAGATTGATGTGGTGCGCGATTTTGTTATAAATTAGCTGAGAATAAAGTTTTCGTGAGAATTGATGAGTCAATGTTTGGAGTTGTGTTTGTTTTTAAACCAATAAATTATGGTCAAGTGTACCTGGGTCCGTTTGAGTGACGCCAGATGTGAGAATTTATTAGAATCGGTGAGGAATGAAGAGACATATGTAAATGGTTAACGGTGCATGTGCTTTTATAGATAGTTATTATCCTGACAAATACATAAATAGAGAAGTGCAGAAGGAGCAACATCAGATATACATATATATCGCGTTAATACTGGCACATTAGGAATTAGACTCAAAGATCTAAACAAAACCGTACAAAGATGTTCATATCGTATGAGTGAATGTGAGAAGGAAATAGTTCGTGTAAAAATTCAAGATCTATTGGATGTTACAATTATCCGGTCTAGTAGTTCATCATTTTTAAGCCCTATAATTTTGGTTCAAAAGAAAAATGGAACTATTCGAATGTGTGTTGACAATCGTGAATAAAATTCCAATGCATTTGCTGACAGATATCCATTACCAATGTGGTAATATTTCCGGTTGTCACATGTACATTAAGTATAAAAAAAATGTGAAACTAGTGACAGTATTGTGTTTAAAGTTAAGTATCATTATTAATTGCTAGGCTATTGTTTTTAAAATTATGTATGTTTCGTTTATTGGTAGTTATTTTATAGTCGTTGGTTTATAAAATATTAAGTATCGCGAGAATGACATGTTTAGGGTTGTGTTTGTGTTTTTAAACCAATAAATTATAGTCAAAGTGTGCCTGAGTCCGTCTAAGTGCGGCCAAATATAAGAATATGTTGGATGAATGAGGAATGAAAGGACATGTGTGGATGGTTAAGGGCGTATGAGTCGTTGTAGATAGTATTTATGATAGTGTGTATCCGGTAATAGAGGAGAAAGCTCGAAAGTAATTATTGTGTATGTTTATTAAATAAAACTTTTTAAAAAAATTTTTGATTTTATTATAATTTACAACTAGCCAATTAGGCCAACCAGCAATTGTGTTACAATATATAAGACATGCGGGAGGATCTCACCCATTAGTGATCCTTCTTAATAAATATATAATAAGTATGACATTTCAATTATTTTCATTTATGTATAATTAACTTAGATCTAGTGGCTTTTTTCATTTGGGTCGTCCTACCTCTTCTTCGTTTATCAGAAGGTTCAATGCTAGTTCGTTCGGGTAGTGGTTCAATCGTTTTTCGTATTTTGCTGAGTGGGTCTTGATTTGCTTGTCTATATATTTTATATTTAAGTCGGAGTGTAATGTTTTGTTGGAAACGTACCATGGGGCGTCAGCGAAGGTTCGTAATGTTTTACTTTGGTAGCGTTGTATTAGGTTAATATTACATTTTTTCGAGTGTAACAAATCAGGGTGGTCAAAATGAGAATGTCATATTCTCGGGATAGATACCCTCGAATATTCTTTTACTCAAGAATCATAACTATTGACTACTTACGTACTATCTACTATCTACGAACTGTGTGCTACTTTGTATACTATCTATATCTTAACTATCCTTAACTATGGCATTTATAGTAAATAAATGCTAGATCGCAAGAATTTCGCTCAATGTGACAAATGCCTCAAACGCTCGCGCGTGTTCCAAAAGGTGAATAACATGACATGTGTCTTAAAGACGCAATCTAATCAACAATTTTGAAAACGATTATTTCTTGTACATCCTGTTTGTTACATCTGCCACCCCTTAATAATAAAATTAAAATATATTTGAAGAATATATTTTAATTTTCAACCAAGTTATTACGATAACCATATCTACACTACCGCACTTAACTACAGAATTTCTACACTACACTCATCACGATTACATTGCACTGAACGTCACCAAAATTGGGGTCACAAATTGTTTTTGGCGGTTAAACAGTGGGGGCTCTTCACAGAGTTGTGAGAGACGGCTTTTGATGATAAACATCTGGGATCGCCAGCTGATCCGCGTCTGGACTTGAATTGTCGCTGACCATGCAAAGACGCGACTTCTCCGTGGCTGGAACTTGTAGCTGGAACGCTGCCGTTGTGGGCAGCCAAAGGTTCTTCGTTGTGAGAGGCTACAGCTCGGATGATGTGGCCGACCTCTCGGTGTTGACGCTTCCTTAACTCCGCACACGATATTTGTGCGAGTATTGTGTAATCTTAGGAACAGAGACGGATTCAGACTTTTGTAACTGGCTAGTTTTTGTTACATTCTCTTTGACTACTATTTCACTGAACTTCTTTGAAAACGGCACGAGCGTGGACGACCTCTACTGCTTCTTCGTTGACTTCAACTTCCTCGACTACTTCTACATTGACAACGCCGTGCCTCACTGCACGAACGATGTCCGTACGCTGCTCTGCCAGTAGCAACGCTACTGTCAGATTTGGAACGGATGTTGAAGTCGTAGCTTTGTCTTGCCCTCGCGTCAGTATCTCGATCATATTACGTTTGATGAAATAGTCTCTCGACCACGTAACTTCTGTTTCCTCTCGCCACGTACTTGATGTTATTAGTGCTGGTTCTTTCCTATGCCCTCTTGCCGCATCGGATCTCACTTCTTTAGTTTTACATACTGCACGATGACTGTCAGCAGCCGCACATTGTTCCGAATGGATCCCATAGTGGAGGTCGAATGCGTGACTATTACAAGGTACTACATAGTTACCATTCGCACTACCTCCCTTCTGCTGCTGACGTAAAACTAATGTTGAAGACTGGTAGTCCTTCGTCTTGAACCGACATGGTGCGCAACCCACGGCGTACTTCGTCCTCTGGAGTCGTAGTATATTAGCACCGGAATTATCGTACTCGTAACCACAAAGTGGAAACATCGTTACGAGCGGATGTGGCGAGACATACGGCACTTCTCGCGAATACATTTTTCGCGCACTACTGTCACTACTAGGGTGTCTACCGGATATGGTGAAATAATTTGTTATTTTTTTAAATTACGAAACGTTAACATTTTACATGATTGAAATATATACTTATTAAACAACTTCAAGCCGATTGTTCGTTGTTGGTAACTCAATTGCATAGTAAATCTTTTTATAAATAAAAAAAACAACTAGCAATTAACTAGCATTAGCAAATCCTGTTCACAGCGCCAATTGTAACAAGTCATGGTGGTCAAAATTAGAATTTATCTTGACCACTGATTGTCGACGTGCTGAAGTTGAATAATAAGTAATGAACGCTGCAAGTGCGAGTGGTAAATATTTTATTTAAACAACATAATAAAACTATGATAAAACAAAGATAATGAATGAATTAAATAACAAATAACAAATTTTTACTCAAGAATCATAACTATTGACTACTTACGTACTATCTACTATCTACGAACTGTGTGCCACATTGTATACTATATATATCTTAACTATCCTTAACTATGGCATTTATAGTAAATAAATGCTAGATCTCAATAATTTTGCTGAATGTGACGACAAATGCCTCAAACGCTCACGCGTGTTCCAAAAGGTGAATAATATGACATGTGTCTTAAAGACGCAATCTAATCAACAACTTTGCAAACGATTATTTCTTGTACATCCTGTCTGTTACACGAGCATCCGCATAATTGAATACCAGAGGTCCAGATTGGTGCAAGTATTTCTTTGTATATCAGAGTTTTGTTGTTTAGTGATAATTGAGAGTTTCACCCAGTTCATTCTTTTAGTTTTGATATCTAGTTCTTTCTTTTGGCAAGCATATGTTTTTTTATAATTTAGACTTCTATCGAGGTGCATTCCTAAGTAAGTAACTTATATTTTCGTTGGTAGAGTCTGATTATTATAAGTTACTTCTGGGCAGACGATCGTTTTGTGGTAAATGTTATATGCACTGATTTTGATTCGTTTATTTTGATACGTCATCTTTTTACCCATTTATGTACTGTATCAAGTGATTTTTGTAGGGATATTGATGCTTCTTCTGGGGTTTCAACTGTAGCAAGTAATGCAGTGTCATCCGCGTACGTTTCAGTGATTATATTATGCTCTTGGGGTAGATCGGCAGTATATATCTGATATTACAGTAGACCAAGGACACTTTCCTGTAGCACACTCGCGTTTATGTGGTATTTTTCCGAATAATTATCTTCGTATTTAACTTGGATGTTTCTGTTCGTTAAATAGGATTTTAGTAGTAAGTAGTACTCATGTGGTAAATTATATATAATTTTATATAGCAGACCCAAATGCCATACTCCATCAAATGCTTGACTAACGTCTAAGAAGGCTGCTGAGCAGTATTTTTTCTCTTCTATGTCTTTTTCTATTTCGCTAACTATTCTATGTATCTGTTCTATTGTGGAGTGTCGACTTCGAAATCTAAACTGATGAAAGGAAATTATATCATCTTCCATTATGGGTTTTAAGCGTTTTTGTATTAGTTTTTCGATTATTTTAGATAATATTGGGAGAAGAGATATGAGCCTGTAAGATGTTAGTTCGTGTATTGGTTTTCCAGGTTTATGTATGAGAATTATTTGTGAGAACTTCCAATCTTTGGGAAAATATTGAATTCTGTGTATTGTATTGAAGATCTGAGTGATGGGAACTATAGGTTTCTTTGGTACTCTTTTGAGAACTGTTGCTGTTATGTGATCGTGGCCAGAGGCCTTTTTATTATTTCGGAACTTAATTTCTTCTTTTCTCCTACTAAAATATGTTTTATAAGTAGTGATAATTGTAATGGAGCATTTAGGTAATCGTTTAGTTCTGTTTATTCTGCTATTGTTCCTTGTGCTGGGTGTAGCTGAAAGATATTTTCTAGATGTTCCGCAAATACTACTGCTTTATCTTTATCTGAACTTGCCCAAGTACTATTGGGTTTTCTATTAGGAGGAATTTGCTGTTTAGGTCTTTTAAATTGTTTTATCGCCATCCTAATGAATAGTCACTTCCAGCATCTGCTGACAGATTGTTGATGTAATCTTAGAAAGTTTCGTTTCTTATTTGGTATAATTGTGCTTTGAATTCTTTGTTTAAGTTATTCAGGTGCTTTTTGTCGTTTGAGTGCCTACTAAGTTGCCGTTTTTTCCTAGCTCTTCTTTTTTCGGTCATTTTATCTCAAGATTTTCGGATAGTTACTGACGTTATCATCATATTGTTTTATAGTAGGTGCTGCTTCTTGAATATTTTGAGTTAGTTGTTGATTTGCGTTATCAATGTCATCGTTAGTCTTTAGGGGTATTTGGAGATTTATGTTATCGTTTAAGTATTTATTAAATTGATCCCAGTTGGTTTTCATATTTGTTAGAAAGGCTCTTTTATGTTTTTCGATTATTGTTGAGCTCATTGTAATTATTATTGGTGAATGATCGGAAGACAGATCATAACATTCGTCAACTTTAATATAATTTAAAGATAGTCCTTTTGTAATAATAAAGTCACGGACGTCTGGGATTTTATTTGGGTCTGCTGGCCAATATGTGGATTTTCCTGTATTAGTTGTTCGTAGTTCCTCTTTCCTTTAGGATTGGTTAATCTTGAGCCCCATCGTGGATGTTTCGCGTTATAATCGCCTCCAGCTAGGAATCGTTGTCCTAGTGAACGAAAGTATTTCTCGAATTGATCCTTACTTATTAAATGCCTTGGTGGACAGTATACTGAGATATCAAATATAATTTTTTTTCTTTTCTTTTAACGTTTGTTGCTTTTAAGTATAACTCTTCATGTATGTTGATTTCAAAGTTTTTTGATTTTTTCTGAAATTATTACGGGAGTTTCTCCGTGAGTGGTGTCATCTGGATGGTTCGTAAAGTATGTTTTATATTCGTAGATATCGAAGTAATTTCCGTCCATGAAGTGATACTCCGATACTAGAAGGATATAAATTTTCTGTGTTTTGAGAAATGACTCAATTTCCTGTTTATGTTGGGTCAAGCCGTTGGCGTTCCATAGAGCTATTCTTATCGTGTTATCCATTGGGAGATTTGATTTTACTAGCAAGAATAACATATTTATAATCATGCTATTTTGATTCCTTAGCTGATTTATCAATGCTTCAAATTTACTTAGAAAATTTGATAGAGTGATTTA
The DNA here is from genome assembly GCA_911728475.2 of Pterostichus madidus. Classification (NCBI taxonomy): domain Eukaryota; kingdom Metazoa; phylum Arthropoda; class Insecta; order Coleoptera; family Carabidae; genus Pterostichus; species Pterostichus madidus. Next base: position 20,383,746 of record OU452311.1, on the reverse strand, counting down.
ATTTTCATTTGTGAGTGTTGATATTTTTTGTTATTTGCACATAATTATTTGTGCTTTGTACTAGAGGTTGGCATATTTGAAAATGTTGGTATCCGATCCGATCCGATCCGATCCGATCCGATCCGATCCGATCCGATCCGATCCGATCCGATCCGATCCGATCCGATCCGATCCGATCCGATCCGATCCGATCCGATCCGATCCGATCCGATCCGATCCGATCCGATCCGATCCGATCCGATCCGATCCGATCCGATCCGATCCGATCCGATCCGATCCGATCCGATCCGATCCGATCCGATCCGATCCGATCCGATCCGATCCGATCCGATCCGATCCGATCCGATCCGATCCGATCCGATCCGATCCGATCCGATCCGACTCTATCCGAGATCCGATCCGAAATCCGATTCAAGATCCGATCCGAATCCGATCCGAGAGAGTTCTGATCCGATCCGATCCGAATCTGACTTCGGATCGGATCGGATCGGATTCGGATATCGGATATTTTTGCCGACCTCTACTTTGTACCTCTCTGTATATACTTTTGTGATGATCGATGGGTATTATATTTCTTGTTTTATTATGATTTGTTGAATTCTGTCTTGGTTTTTAATTTCGATATAGATAGTATAGCCTTTATAGTTGACAGGGTGGGCAAATTATGTACTGTCATCTTATTTAATTTCCTTATAATATTAGTCATGTAACTATGAGGATAAATCTTATCATTATATTAGTCATATGACATTTAATTGTTTATTTATGTATTATAATATTAATCAGTTGACATTTGATTATCAACTGACGTAATATTAGTCATTGTATTACTATATAAGCATAACTTGATTATTTTGTATTACTCTGTTCTTATTCAAACATCATATAATAAACTTGTATAATATATTGTAACAAGTAAAAATAAAAATAAATTTATTTTTATTAAATACCGAAGAATCACGTATTTAATTGGAGCAGTCGGTAGGATTAGCATCGAAACACAAAAACAAATTGTGTGGTGGATTTTTTAATCCTTTACCTTGCAATCCTACAAATTTCAACATTGGCTAAACAGTGCCCATCAGACCGCAAAGGTACTTCACGTCGTTCAAACCATTCGTCTACACGGAAAACTTGCTGTTCTGGGATCGAACACGTTTTCCACACGAAGAACACCTGGAAGTCCTGAAAACCTGGTCCGTCTACACATCAACTACAGAAGACTTGCTGTTCCTTAAAGAAGGATCACGTCTTCATAAGAATAAAGAAACAGAATCCGGTGATGGCCGTAATTCATCTATTCTTAATATCGTTAATAACATTGTAAGTTAATAATACTTAATATTAATTACACAAAGGGATCAGTCTAGCATTAAGACTAGTAAAAAACTGATCGAGAGACCGGCACAGTCTCAATCACACAAAAATTAACGATACTTGTATATGTATAATAGTGATTCAGAATCAATAGATTCAATAAACGATAATTTAGAAGAAGAATTAATACTTCATAAATTCATTGTAAAACTTAAACCTAGTAAATTAAACTTTATAACAATGGCGACAACTACAATAAACGAATTAAAAGGACTATTAGAGATGGTTCCTTATTATGATGGAAATGTTAAAATATTAAACAATTTCATTAAAGTAGTAGATGATTTATATTCAGAATTAATTTCTGTAAATCTAGCACTATTCAAAGTAAATATATATTAAATATGATAAAAAATAAACTTACTCATTCAGCCGCAGCAATAATTTCTGAAAATAATTTTGAAAATTGGGAAGATTTAAAATTATATCTTAAACAAACTTTACAGATAAAAGCACACCTGAAACATTGCTAATGGAAATAATGGAATATAAATATAATTCAAGTTCAGAAAATACATTAAAACTAATTATGAATACATTTTCAAAATATAAATCAAAGATACTCCTAAAAGAGTATAGTCAAAATAAAAAAAAATGCTATAATTGCTGAAAATCAAAAACTAATTATAAATAAATTTTTTACATTGTTACCATTTTCAATCAGGGGATCGTTTATAGTAAAAAATCCACAAACACTAGAACAATCTGAACAATTACTCACGAACGAATTTGATTTGAAATCTCAATCTCCTATGTTGAGGCAATTCCCATCCTTACCAATTAAATTAACTAATGCAACTGGTCCACAAAAAACATTTGCTCCAAGACAAAATTTGAAAATTTTTTATGATACAAAGAGAAATTTCACACCAAACCCAATGACTCAACAAACTAGAGTAACTACACCTATGTCAACTCAGACAAATAATCAAAATTATAATGTAGAAGATTATAACAGATTGCGATACCGACGAAGAATTCTATAAAGAGGTAGTTCAGGAAAGTGAAAACGAATCTTTTTTAGAGTTAGAAACAGAGATAGAACCAACGAGTACGTAATGTCATCTATAACAAAAAATTTACCTATATTACAAAAAAGATATTTTAAAATTCTTTTGGATACGGCATCATCAATAAATTTTATTCACCCAAAATTAGTTCAGGATAAGGAATTAAAAACTTATGAAGAAAAATTAACTTTTAAAACAGTTAATGGAAAGTCGACATGTTCAAAATTTACAAAAATTTATTTTAATAAAAAATTAATAAAATGTTATATTTTTAATTTCCATAAAGAATATAATTTATTATTTGGAATAGAAGCTTTTAGAGATTTGGATATTCAATTAAAATTGAAAGAAAATAAAGTAAAAATTGATAATAAAGAATATAATTTATATTTACCACAAAAAAATAAAATAATGGAAATAAATAATATAGAAGTAAGGAATAATCATTTAGAATTAAAAGAAAGACAAGAGGTTAATAAATTATTAGAAAATTATAAAGACCTTTTTCCAAAATTAGGAGAAAAACTTAGTCATACTAATGTACTTAAACACAAAATTATTTTGTCAGAAAATACCCCCATCTATACAAAGAACTATAGATTACCTCAAATTTATGAATCCGATATAGAAGAACATATAAAAAAGTTATTAGAAGAAAAAGTAATTAGAAAATCACTTTCTCCTTGGTCAAGTCCTATTTGGATTGTACCTAAGAAATTAGACGCCTCAGGGAAAAGAAAAACACGTTTGGTAATTGATTTTCGAAAATTAAATTTATTAACGAAAGATGATAAATTCCCTATTCCTAATATAGACACATTATTGGATCCTATTGGTTATTCAAAATACTTTACAACACTTGACCTACATTCGGGATTCCATCAAATAGCAACGAACAATGAAGATATAGAAAAAACAGCGTTTTCAACCCCATCAGGACACTATGAATTTGTCAGAATGCCTTTTGGTTTAAAAAATGCACCCGCCACTTTCCAAAGAATGATGAATTTAGTGTTAGGGGAGTTAGTAAATAAAATATGTCTAGTCTATCTCGATGACATAATAATATTCGGAAAAACTTTAGAAGAACACATTCAAAATGTTAAGCTGGTATTTGAAAAATTAAAACAAGCTAAATTAAAAATACAGATTGATAAATCAGAATTCTTAAAAACTCAAACAAAATACTTAGGATATATCATAACACAAAACGGTATAAAAACAGACCCATCAAAAATAAATACAATTAGAAATTTAAATATTCCAAAAACAAAAAAGAAGATAAAATCTTTCCTAGGAACTATTGGATGGTATAGAAAATTTATTCCAAATTTCGCTAAATTAACTAAACCATTTACTTTATGCTTAAAAATGGTCAAAAAATTGATATATATATGATGAAAATTTTAGAAAATGTTTTAATGAGTGTAAAAATATATTAAGTGAATCACCTATATTACAATTTCCAAATTTTGAAAAAGAATTCATTTTGACAACTGACGCTTCAGATTTCGCCATAGGAGCCGTATTAATGCAAAAAAATGAAACAAATAAAGAAATGCCTATAGCTTATTTTTCCAAGACATTAAACACAGCTGAACAAAATTATAGTACGATAGAAAAAGAACTTTTGGCAATAGTTCAATCAATAAAAATTTTTAGACCTTATCTATATGGACGTAAATTTTTTGTAAACACTGATCATAGACCTTTAGTTTGGCTTTTCAACATGAGAAATCCAAATCAAAAACTAATGAGGTGGAAGATAGAATTGAATGAATATAATTTTGAAATTAACTACCTACAAGGAAAAATGAATATAATAGCGGATAATCTTTCTAGGCAAAAACCAAAAACACAAATTCATTTTAAAAGAGGCGACGTAACAGAAACAAAAGTATTCGCACATTGTATATCAAAAGATAATGAAATGAAACAAGGCTTAGCGAAACAAATTAGAGAAAAATTTAATAGTAAAAATTACTGTATCTCACAAAATTCTAATAATACTATTCTCTTTCAAAAAACAAATGATAAGGCAATTATTCATCTAATCACAAAAGATAAATATAATGATTTGCCTAATTTAAAAAGTTTAGATAAACCTTTAAAAGAATTAAGAGACTATTTATAAATGAAATAGATGAAATAAATTTACCAAAAATAGCGTGCGGATTAGATAGACAAAATTGGGATAAAGTAGAAGAAAAATTAATTAAAATATTCGGAGATAGTAATATACAAATTAACATTTTTACTCTACCAGAAAATAATAATATTTCTAGTGATTCCGATTCTGATAGAAATACAGTTCATTCGGATAAAGAAAATTACGTGAATGGACTAAAATTCATAGAAGATAGACTTAATATTGCTAATAATCAGTTAATTTTAGAGACACATGAAAAGGAAACAGAAATAAAAATAATTAAAATATTTAACAACTTAAAAATGAGAATCCACGTTAAGTTTAATAAAAATTTGTTAAGATAAGATATTATAAAATTTTTAAAAGAATATATAACACCAAAAATTAGATATTATCGTTACGGATATTGAAAATTTAGAACAACAATTAGAAATTATAAATGGCTATCATACAGGAATAACAAATCATAGAGGAATTATAGCTACATTAAATGCATTAAAAGAAAAATACTTTTGGCCTAATATGATTAAAGATATTACAGATTTTATTAATAAATGTGAATTATGTAAATTAAATAAATATGATAGAAAATCTATACCTGCTACAGATAATTTAACACCTACTCCAAAAAGACCATTTGAAATAATAAATGTAGATATTTTATCATTAAATAAAACATACTTTTTAACAATTTTTGATCAATTTTCTAAACATGCTCAAATATATTTTCTTGAAGAAAGAAATTCTAAACAAGTAGTTAAAAATTTAATTAAATATTTCCAAACATTTAAAATTCCGGAAAAAATAATTACTGACCCTGGAACTGAATTTACAAGTCAATTACTCGTAGTACAAGAATTATTAAAAATATATAATATTTTAAATCATACAACTTGTGTAGGAAATCCAAAAAGTAATGCTGTTGAGAGATTACACTCAACAGTAATAGAACATTTACGATTAATAAATAATAATATGAAATTTAATAAAAGAACTATTTTCGGAAAATTAGAATTAGTAATATTAGCTTATAATAATACTAAACAATCGATAACAAAGTTAACTCCTAATGAAATATTATTTGGAAAAAATAATGAAATACTTTTTAAGGAAATCCCTATAATTAGAGAAGAACTAATCCAACAACATAAAGAAACAAGAACAGTTATATAAAATTATTAATAATAAAATTCATGGGATGGCTAGCACAGTGGTATGAAGTCGGCCTGTGGATCCTGAGGTCCCTGGTTCGATTCCCACAGGCGACAAATTTTCATAATTTGAAAAGCTATCCCTGTGGCTCCTCCACCACTAACATGTTTGGGGGCCGTGATTTGACGACTAGTAACCGCACTTCACGCGCAAAATATATCACTTACCGAGATCAGCTTTAGCAGAGTGCCACACCCAGTAATGGGTAGAAGGCGTGATGATATATATATATATATATATATATATATATATATATATATATATATATATATATATATATATATATATATATATATATATATATATATATATACAGGTTGGTCCATTTAAAGTGTTATCAGGAAATATCTCGGAAACTATAAATTTTACGCAAAAATGACCTAGACGAAAAACAATCGTACAAAAGGGTGCCATAATAACGAAATATTGGTTTTGTCCTAGATGGCGCTGTTGTCGCTAAATCATGGTCAACTCAATTTTTTTAAATGAAAACCCCTATTTTTTATTAAAGAATCAGATTCCTCGTTAAAAAAAAGAAGAATTTATTTAGTTCACTTTTTCGTCAGCATGATAGATGACGCTGTAATCGCAAAAAATGATGTTGCTTTCGGACGTTCCTGTATTAGAGCTTATGCGCGCGGCTGTGTGTGTGTGTGTATTATTTGAGTTTGTGTGCGTGTGAGTTTGTTTATGAGTTTGTTAGTTTTTGTTTGTGTGCGTGCAAGCGCATCCACTAACACGCACATCTAAAATCACAAATAGTCTCATTACATTCAACTGCCATTTTTATAAAATATGGTTCATCTGATTGTTTACATTCTGTCTAAAATCATATGGTGTAAATTTAAATTGCATTTTATTTTAGATTTTAATTTTTGGAACACTTGAAAATAAATTAAAAAAATTAAATATGGTTCATCTGATTGTTTACATTCTGTCTAAAATCATATGGTGTAAATTTAAATTGCATTTTATTTTAGATTTTAATTTTTGGAACGCGTGAAAATAAGTTTAAAAAATAACAAACAAACTCACACGCATACAAACTCAAATAATACACACATAAACACACAGCCGCGCGCATAAGCTCTAATACAGGAACGTCCGAAAGCAACATCATTTTTCGCGATTACAGCGTCATCTATCATGCTGACGAAAAAGTGAACTAAATAAATTCTTCTTTTTTTTAACGAGGAATAGGGGGAAATAGGGGTTTTCATTTTAAAAAATTGAGTTGACCATGATTTAGCGACAACAGCGCCATCTAGGATAAAACCAATATTTCGTTATTATGGCCCCCTTTTGTACGATTGTTTTTCGTTTAGGTCATTTTTGCGTAAAATTTATAGTTTCCGAGATATTTCCTGATAACACTTTAAATGGACCATCCTGTATATGAGGAAAAATAAAAAAGATATAAAGAAAATAATAACCCACTAAAAATAAAAAAGAATGTGTTTATAAAAGAAAAACCTAGAAAAGTACAAAAGTTTAAAGAACCTTTATTTAAAAAAATAAAAGAAGAAAAATATGATCCCCTATTAGGAAAAATCATATTCCCAGATAAACAAGGTATAAAAGCTGTAAGAATAAATAAAATGAAACAATATTTTTTTTTATGCAACGGTCAACTATTAAACATCTCCATCAACAATGGATTTCATCTAGTCGAATTAGGGCAGTGCAAAATTAAAGATGTAGATAAAATAATATATTTTAACTATAATATAAGTTCTATATTTACAGAATTAAAAAAATTAACTAACGCTCGAGAACAAATAATGAATAATATATTTGAATATAAAAACTTATTTTCAAATCAAATTAATATATTGGAATATAATTATAATGAATTAAATGAGCAAATACAAAAATTATTCTTTCCCGATAAAAGAATAAAAAGAGGTTTAATTAATGGACTAGGCAGTATAATAAAAAGTATATCAGGAAATTTAGACTCCTCAGATGATGAAAGATATATGAGAATGTTTGAACAAATTAAACAAAATCAAAATACTTTGCAAAATGAAAATATAAAAAATTTTAAATATATAAAAAATGAAACTACTCATTTTTATTCACAGTTGGAAAAAATAGAACATAATGAAGAAAATTTAAAGAAAAGCTTAGAAATAATAATAAAAACATTAAAAACTAGAGCAAATTGGGAAAGTTTTGTAGATGCTAGAATACAAATCCAAGAGATAAATGCACTTATAACCAACCTGAATAATTTGGTTAGACAAGTAGAAAATAGCTTAACATTCTGCTCTTTACATAAATTAGACCCAAACATTATGTCAATAAACAATTTAAAACAAATCAGTCAAGATAAAGATTTATGGAACTTTAATGAATTAATTCAAACACATTGTAATTTTGAAATTAAAATTATACACTTTATTATAACACTACCTGTATTCTCAAGTAGAATGTATCCTATTTATCAGTTTACTCCTATTCCAACTTATAATAATGATAAATTGGCTATAATAAATGAACAACAAATGTTATATTTTAAAGAAGAAAATAATTATTTTATTATTAATGAGTGTGTAATTGTTAATAGTGTTTATTTATGTGAAACTCAATATTTGGAGATAAGTAATTGTTTAAATAATATAATTATGAAACAAAGAATTGATGATTGTAAGTACCATAGATTACAAATTGATAACACATTTGAACAAATCCATAATACTAATGATCTTATTATAATCAGCCCTAATAAACAACGAATACAAATAAATTGTAAAAATCAAAATATTTATGAAGAAATTCAAGGAATATATAAAATGAAAGTTAACAAAGATTGTCAAATAAATAAAAATATATTTAATATTATAAATCAAAATTATAAAGAATTACAATTTAAGAATATGAATCCTCATAAGAATCAAATTGAAATAAACGGTACTTTAAATTTAAATAAAATTCAAAAATATGAAGATAATTTTAAAGAATTACAAAAAATACATGAAATTAAAATAGAAAATAATAATCATCACTTCTATGTTATTTATATAATAATAAGTATATTAGTTTTAATACTAATTGTAAAATTATGTATAAAATATGTAAGTTGGTTTTCAAATAACTGATTTTATTAATTCTGTAAGAATAATAGTACAATAGATTAAGTATCAAGTATTTAAAAACACAATAACAATTAATACCTGTAAGAATAATTAAATTACACGTTATTAAATACCATAATGATTGTACTGTCAAATCTAATCAAATATAAATTATCAACTGACTGTTCAAAACAAATGACAACAAGATCATAGAGTGTTGTAATTTACATCTTCCCCCCCATTAGGTCACTTTTTCAGCAGAATAAAGTGACAACTTGCTACTGTGGAAGCAATTTGATTCCTTCTTTCTCTTTCCACAATCCACTTCATAAAAGGACGATGAAATCCTCTTCAAGATCTTGAAAGGTCCAATTCTTATTTTATCTGTCTTCTTTCTGTTTAGTTTACTTCCATTTTCAACATACACACGATCTCCAACTTTAAATTCATGAATTCTTCGCTGTTTATCTACTCTTGTTTTATTTGTATCAAAGCTTTTCATTGAATTAAAAAATGCTTTTTCTCTATCTTTAATAAGATCACGTTGGTGCTCTGTGTGAACTGGACAAATGGATGATAACTTTCCATAAAGTAAATATGCTGGTTCAAATTTTGTCGAACTATGAATTGTTTTATTGTATTCTGTAACACAGTCTTCCGCAATTTTTGACCAAGCACGTGTATCACCACTATTAATTTTACACCTTATTCTATTTACCAAAGTCTGATTTAATCTCTCATTTAATCCATTGGATTGTGGACAGTCTATAGAGGTAAAAATTAACTGAATATTCATTCTATTTAGATACTTCTTAAGTTCTGATGAATTCAATCCAGTATATTGATCCGCTAGAATTATTTTAATTTTATTCTTTTGTGCAATAGGATTGACAAGATTTATAAAATCTCTCGCACATTGACCTTTTGTAGTAGAAATCCAGGCATATCTACTGAAATGATCAACCAAAATGTGCATATATTTCTTTGGTGATCGATTTCCTCCAAAACCACCAACAGAATCGATTGACATGATTTCGTATGGTTTAACCGCTGGGCCCAGTTTTGACATTAAACCAATAGGTCTACTTTTGCGTACTTTATTTTCCCTGCAAATGAAACAGCGGTCACAATATTCATTAATTAATTTGTCTAGGTTCTTGAAATAGTAAAATGGACGTATTTTTTCTCGCATTTGTACAACCCCAATGTGACAATAATAAACATGTACTAATTTGATCAATCTTATGCCGAATTCTCTTGAAACAAAAATTCTAGATCTATCCCTTATATTTTTAAATACAATGTTATGACGTTTTTCAATTTTTTTAGCAGAATTTAATTCTTCACTGTTTTCTTCTTGATCCTTTATTATTTCACTTAACTCTATTAAATTTACTACTTTAATTGCGTCTTCATTTTGAAAATATTCTAAAACTGATTGTCTAGATAATAAATCTGCTAAAACATTTTCTTTTCCTTTCTTGTAAATAATTTTGAAATTAAATTGGGATAGATAATGAATCAAATCACCTAATATTTCATCTGTCCGAGATTTGGTTTTTAGATTTTCCAATGGTTTATGATCACTACATACCGTAAACTCTCGGCCAATTATATAATATTGCCAATATTTTATAGCATCTTTAATGGCTTTACATTCTAAATGAATAATTTCCATTTTTTTCTCTTTTTCAGACAGCTTTCTTGAAAAATAGGCGACCGGGTGCAACATACCATCAGTTTGTGGTTGTTTAAAAGTTGCTCCAATACCTTTGTAGCTAGCATCCGTTTCAATGTATATTTTTTTATCTATATCATATATTGCTAAAATTGGAGAAGAACATAGATATTCTTTGATTAAGTTGAAGCTTTTTTCACATTCATCTGTCCATTTAAATTCAACATTCTTTCTTAATAATTTGTGTAATGGTTCAAACTTTTCTGCACTGTTTTCGATATATTTTAAATAAAAATTAATTGATCCTAATATACTACGTACACTTGATTTATCTGTTGGTCTCTTTAAATTCTTGATTGCAACTAAATTCTCTTGTGCTGGTGATATTTTATTTTCTTGTATGTAGTGACCAAGATATTTGACCGAATTTGCAGCAAATATACATTTTACTAATTTTAGTTTAAAACCTTCTTCTTCAATGACCTGTAGTAGTCTTGCAATATGATTGATATGGTCTTTCCAAGTTTTAGAAAATAGTAAAATATCATCAATATAGTTTACACAAAACTGATCCATGTTATTTCTTCTTAATATGTTTGAGAGAATCCGTTGAAAAATTGCTGGTGCATTCTTTAGTCCAAAAGGAAGAACCTTAAACATAAATTTACCGTGTTTTGTGATAAACGATGTCTTTTCTCGATCTTCTTGTTTTATTATGATTGACCAAAACGCAGAATTTATATCAACAACTGTAAAGTACCTGCAATTTGAAACCTTATCTATTACATCATTTATTGTTGGAAATGGGTAACATTCTGGTATTATCAAGTTGTTTAGCTTTCTAAAATCGATACATAATCTTGTCCGACGACCATCGTCTTTTTTAAATGCCAGTGTTACCGGAGATGAGTAAGGTGAATCTGATTCTTCTATTAAATCTTCTTCTAGTAATTTTTTAATTTGTGTTGATATCTCCCTATCATCTGGTATAGTACATTTATAAGGGCGTGAGTTTACATATTCATCTTTTATCAACTTGATCTCTGCTTCTCGTGACCTCACTTTTCCAACATCGAACTTATTTTTTGCAAATATATGTTTATATTTTCTTATTAACTCTAAAATTTGTATTTTTTTGTATTCATCTTTTATATGATTCAAATTCACTTTAAATTCTGTAACATCTTTAGGTTCGTTGAAATTGACTTCAATATTATCATCTTTACCTTTTTTTACCATTTTCTTAAGTGTATCTTCTATAGTCGAACCCATCGAACCTCTATTTGATGTTTTCTCAATATCCTCTAATTTTAGTGTGTTATCTTTATCAATTCTTTGTAATATTTTCAGATTATCATCTTGAACAAGTTTAAATTTTTTAATGGCATCAAGACCCAGTAGTAAATCATATGAGAATTTATTATTCCTTACTACATAGGTGTTTATTTTATTTGTAAATTTACCAATTTTAAGAATGATATTTGCCTGGGCAGAACTGAAATTTAACCCATTGATAGTTCTTAAAACATTCTTGTGTTTTATTAGACTTGTTTTTAAAAGATCTACAACTCTTTGATTTATTAAACTTACATTTGAACCACTGTCATAAACAGCTTTAATGTTCATCTTATTATCAATAAGTACGTTAATCTTAATCAATGAGTTTAATTTCTCCGGGCCCTTTAGTTTAAAAACTTGTCAACTTTAATCTGCATCATTTCCTCTGTTTCGTGATTATCAACTTCCGTTAGATTGATTTGTTTTTTTGTTGCATATAAATTTTTATGTCTACATTCAGTAACGGAATGGTAACGGTTTGGCCATCTTAGATCTTCACACATAAAACAAGGTTTTTTAATAGTGTTGCTTGTTTTCTTCTTTTGTTCATCGTATTTTTCTTTAAATCTATCTTGCTTTTTATTTAAATTCAGTTCTGAATTAACTGTTTTCTTCTGTTTATTAAAAGTGTCATCTAATTTTCTTAATTTCGTAAACAATTTTTCTACAGTTGTAATTTCTTCGCGATCTAGTTCATTTTGAACTTCTAGCGGTAACCCAACTACAATCATGTTGATTCTTGATAATTCTGTACTGTAACTCTCAGCTTCTAAGCATAATCTTTCTTTTGCTAACGCATAATCAATCAATGAACCACCTAAATGTTTATAGTTGTATGCTTTCCTAATTTTACACCATCCTTTATCTACAAAAACATTTAAAAAGGAATGTTTCCATTCAGACCAATTATTCAGACCAATCTTCTTTAAATTTCCTTCATACCAATCCTTAGATGGACCTACTACAAAGAATCGAAGTGTTTCAATCTTTTTAATGTCATTTTCTACATGATGTCTTGTACACTCAGTTTCATATCGTATAAACCATTCTGTAGGATTCTGTGTTTTGTCAAATTTATCTAAGATAAATTTTTTTTCGATTTCATGAGGCTTCGTTAGACTTAATTTAGTTTCTAAATCTTCAATTTTCTTAATTAAAAAAAAATCCTCATCTAATTTGTTAGTTAAGTTGGATTCTTCTAATGGAATGTTCATATAACAAAGGTTATCATCTTCATCAAAATATTCTTTCTTTAAATTTTCGTCCATCTTCACACCCACTTTTCGATATCCATTTATTGGTCTTATTGCAGAAACAGCACATTTAATAGTTGATTTAGATAATAATATTTCATGATCTTTTAAACTCTTGTACTCCACAGGTAAGTTATACCATAATACTTTATCTTCAGATAAACCTGCCAACTCGTAATCCTCTTCGCTTCTTTTAATAATATGCACAAACAGTTTATCATTTTTCTTATTCATTTTCTTTTTTCTTAAATTAATAACTTTGTAATTTAATTTGTAAGTTGGTTTTCAAATAACTGATTTTATTAATTCTGTAAGAATAATAGTACAATAGATTAAGTATCAAGTATTTAAAAACACAATAACAATTAATACCTGTAAGAATAATTAAATTACACGTTATTAAATACCATAATGATTGTACTGTCAAATCTAATCAAATATAAATTATCAACTGACTGTTCAAAACAAATGACAACAAGATCATAGAGTGTTGTAATTTACAAATATATAAAATATCAGAGAAGTAATAATAAAAATAAAAAGGAAGATATAGAACTCTTACCCTTAACTTAAGATAAATATTATAATGAAATCTTGTAGGGGAGGAATTATGTACTGTCATCTTATTTAATTTCCTTATAATATTAGTCATGTAACTGTGAGGATAAATCTTATCATTATATTAGTCATATGACATTTAATTGTTTATTTATGTATTATAATATTAATCAGTTGACATTTGATTATCAACTGATGTAATATTAGTCATTGTATTACTATATAAGCATAACTTGATTATTTTGTATTACTCTGTTCTTATTCAAACATCATATAATAAACTTGTATAATATATTGTAACAAGTAAAAATAAAAATAAATTTATTTTTATTAAATACCGAAGAATTACGTATTTAATTGGCACCATTACACAATATACATTTTGCAGGAAAATTGTTATCTTTTTCGCATTGATTTGTTTGGTGATTTTCTGCACATTTTACGCAGTAATATGGTTTCGTACAATATGTTCTTGTGTGGCCGTACTCTTGACATCGCATGCATTGTGAAATGTTTGTCTTTTTTCTCGGTGATTCAATAGCGATTTTTGTTCCCAGTAAATATATATATATATATACGAGGGTGGTCCGATAAGTACTTAGCCTATAAATGAATAACAAAAATTTTGGAAAAGTGGCGATTTATTTTTCAACATAATCTCCTTTGAGTTCGATACACTTGATCCAGCGATGCTCCAACTTCTTTAACCCGTCTAAAAAATACGTTTTCTGGAGGTCTGCAAAGTAGGCCTCCGTGGCGGCGATAACTGCCTCATTCGACTCGATTTTCTGCCCGGCGAGAGCCTTTTTCAATTTTGGAAACAAGAACAAGGCCCGGGACCAAATCCGGAGAATACGGTGGATGGGGCAGCAGTTCGTAGCCTAATTCTATCAATTTGGCCGTGGCGACGGCGGGGGTGTGTGCATAGTGAAAGATCACTCTTTCCTTCGCCAAATGGGGCCGTTTTTTCTGCAATTTGGCGTCGAATCGGCCCAATAATTCGGCATAGTAGAGCCCTGTGATCGTTTTGCCCTTCTCTAGGTAGTCGATGTAGATCACCCCTTTTGAATCCCAGAAAACGGTGGTCATCAACTTTCCGGCCGATAGGACAGTCTTCGCCTTCTTTGGAGCACGTTCGCCGGGTGAAGTCCACTGCTTCGACTGTTCCTTGGTATCTGGTATGTACCAGTGTACCCATATTTCGTCAACGGTCACGAAACAACGCAGAAACTCTTTCGGATTGCGCCTAAACATCGTCAAACTCTGCTCTGAAGTAATCCCACGGATGCGCTTGTTGTCCGGAGTGAGCAAACGCGGCACCCATCGCGCCGACAGTTTTCTCATGCCCAATAATTCATGCAGGATATGACCCACGCGGTCTTTTGAGATGCCTACTGTCTCAGCTATCTCGCGCACCTTCAATCGGCGGTCTGCCAATACGAGAT
This sequence comes from Pterostichus madidus, assembly GCA_911728475.2. Lineage (NCBI taxonomy): Eukaryota > Metazoa > Arthropoda > Insecta > Coleoptera > Carabidae > Pterostichus > Pterostichus madidus. The sequence continues at coordinate 20,368,649 of OU452311.1, read as the reverse complement.
CGTGGATTTTTGTTACGTTATCCTCCGTGGTAGCCGTTTTCTGGGCACCTGGGCGTGACTCATGAAAAACCGACGTGCGACCACGTTGAAACTCGTTAAACCAATTTTTGACGGTCGCCATCGAAGGAGAAGAGTCCCCGTACACAGCATCCAAGCGTTCTTTGATTTCGCGGCGCGATTTCCCTTCCAAAAACAAGAATCGAATCATCGACCGATATTGTTCTTTTTCCATTTTTCTCAAATCTGCGGACACGCTCACTTCCACATGCGGTTAAAACAAAACTACGCGTCCGATTCGGCTGAAAATTTAACAGTAGCTGTCCACGAGAACTTTCTAATCAATACAAAATTGCTATTGCGATAGTGGTGCTATCTGGCGGTGAGGCTAAGTACTTATCGGACCGCCCTCGTATATCTTTATTATTTAAATTTGGTTTTTGGTCGATGAAATATAGTGGTAGTGGTTCTTCAGTTTGCCAACTACATATGTTAGATACGTTTCAAATTTTGAAACCTTTTGTGTAGTGCTTCTTTTATTTCATTGGTAGGTATTAAGGGATGTAGTTTTTTTAATACCACTCTATAAGCTCTCTCCAGTCTGAGTTGACATGTATGGTAGGTTCTTCATCCATTGCATTTACATTGTGTTCAGTTTGGAGTATAATAGGAGTTTGTATGGGTGAGACAATTGATTGTATTATTATTGGTCTAGGTTGCATATATGAAGTAACTTAAGTTGTTGTTATCACATTCACATAACTGGTTGTCGCGAAATTCACTCCTCCATTTGTTTCTGGCATGCTTGTTTTCATAATATTTTAGTTTTGCACACTAATGTAATATTCTTATTATTATATTAACTAATATTTGGTTTAGCACTGATAGAAACACGTCTATTCACTTCGGTGTCTCGGGACAGAATTCCTATATTAAATAAAACTGTTGATTTATTGACTCGTCCGAGGATTTGTTGTGAATAAAATATTCAGTTGAGTTTTGTAGATTGTTTTATTTGCTACCTAATACAAAGAGCGCCTGCGAAATTACAATAACGTGTGAATAATCGAACAAAAGAAAAGTAAACGTGTAAAGAAAAGGTTAACGACATAACCTCAAAAGTCGCGTGTTAAATTTTTGCGATGAATACAAAACAAATAAACTGACCTTATGTAGTTTTCGGCTGACACACGGCAGTGCGCAAGATATTTGCAGTCGATGCGCGACTTTTACCTGTTTTACAAGACGATTATGTTGGAGTAACATTTTACGTCGGCGAACAACAAATTTGACTCCTTTGATATTCACAGGCTTGGTACTAAAAATGGCGGTAAGCTGCCAACCTTGACATACATGGGGACTCTAATACTCCTCCTTGAGCAGTTTTCTCAGGTCCTCGAAGATCCTCCTGTTGAGCGGCTTCGTCAGAATGTTGGCGAATTGGTCTTCATTCCTGACGTATAGCGGCAGCACAGTGACTCTTACGTGCTCCTTAATGAATTTCCTTGCAGTGTCGATGTGTTTCTTCCCTTTAGTTATGCGACCTTCGCTTGTATTTTTCAACATGTTTACGGTTGACTGGTTGTCAATGTAAAGAGTCGTCGGCTTGTCCAGGTCGGCGAGTTTCAGCTCCTTCCCGATGCGGCGAACCCAACATACGTCGTCGATAGCCGACACTGCTGCCCGGTATTCGGCCTCAGCTGTGGAGGTAGCCACCAGTCTCTGTTTCTGCGTGCTCCACGTCACCGGTCCTCTCCGCATCATAAGTACACCACTCATTGAACATCCAGAGACGCTATCTCTCCCATAATCCGAGTCTATGTATATATACAGAGCGACGTCCCGGTTGAGTAATATACCCAAGTATGTAGTCCCTTTCACGTACTGGATTATATGTTTTACCATTTTCCAGTGACTTATCTTGGGCTGACTGTTAAATCTACTCAGGTAATTAACGGCGAAGCTCAGATCTGGTCGTAAGATGGTGCTCAAATACAATAAGCTTCCCACGGCTTCACGGTATGGGGTAGATTTCGGTGCTGGATCCGTAATTATACCTCGCTCTACTGGTATTGGGGCTGCGTTACAGTTGCTGAGGTTAAAACGCTTAACAATCTCGTTTGCGTACTTCCATTGATTCACGAAGATCCCGTCCTGCTGTTCCTCAATCTGCATTCCCAGATACGACAGTTTCTTCGGGAATGACTCGTCGAAAGTTATCTCTAACTTTTCGTTCAGCTTGGCCAGTAACTAGCGCATTTAATTTACATTTCTCGTTGCTATCAAGCCGTTGTCAACGAATAGCACAATCAGAATTGACCTGTCCTGGTTGTAGTAGATACAAGGGTCGTCGTCAGTACTCACAAGTGTTACGATAGGTGATTTATAAGTGAATTAAATGCAGCGGCGATATTTATAATTAATCTATACAACCGTACTTACTTAAAATGCAGCCCATTATACTGAAAGAATACCTCTCCCAAGAAAGTTCTAAGATATCTATTCACGGTTTAGCACCTGAAAGGTAAATAAATATTCAATCAAACATAAGCTAAGACGGGCTAACTAATAAAATTAATGAGATGAAATAAATATGACTCTAACACAAGGTTGAGTGACTCCAGGTATTTCAAGATCTTTTCATTCCAATTTTTGGGTTCATGTTCCATCATCAAAGTCCTCTGGCTGCTCCATGTATATCTTCTCTTTCAGGTCCCCGTACAGGAAGGCAGTCCTTACGTAAAAGTTAGCTAGCTTCATTCGGTCCGATGCGGCGATACTCAAGATCAGTCGGTTCGAGTCGTATCGAGCTACTGGACTGAAGGTTTCCGTGTAGTCGATACCTTCCTTCTGCTCGAATTCTCTAATGATCAATCTTGCCTTGTACCTGCAACCCTGCTTTTCTCGCAGGATCCAGCGACATGAGAGTGGTCGTGCGGATTCTGGCGGTCGCAGTAGTTTTCACGACTTCATTCTCATAAGCGATTTGAACGCGTCGTACATCGCTTCTGCCTACTTTCAGTCCTTCAGAAATTCTCTCACTGCTATGGACTGCACTTCACCGATGATGGCGGTGTCCTGTGGATGTCTTTCCTGTGACTCGTTTACCAGGTAGTCGTCGTAACGGCTTGGCATCCTCAGCTTCCTGTGATCACGCAGAATCCGTCGTCCAGTCTCCTCCGTCTGAGATTGCTCTGGTTTCCTACTGACTTCTACGGTATCATCGTATTCGGTGCTCGATGTGTCTTCATCCTCGTCCTGTTAGTGCCTATCCTGTCTAAGTTCCTCTTCTTCTGGATCGTCTGGCCTCTCGCAGTTGACTTCTATCCTGGAGTGGTATGGCCTAAGTACGTCGTCCTCGTCGAATAGAACGTCCACCGAGCTGACGACATCGCTTTGTTCCGGAAAGTAGACCCGAAAATAGGGAGAGTCTATGTCGTAGCCAACAAACAGACCCTTTTTCGCTTTATTTGACAGCTTTGTACGTTTGTGGTCCGAGGTAAGAACGTAGCAAGGACATCCGAACGTTTTCAGTTTGTTAAAGCCAACCTATCGCCCGAACCACAGTTCCGCAGGACTTTTCTCCTTCTAAGAACTTGTGTCCGTTTTATTTAGTGTAAACACTGCGTAATTAAAGGCTTCAGCCCACAGATTGTCGTTGATATTTCCCATGTGAATGGCTGATCTCGCGGCTTCCACGACAGTCCTTATTTCCCATTCTACGTGCCCGTTCTGTTGAGGTGAGTAGGCGCTTATCTTGCAGTGAAATATTCCTAGTTTGTCCAGAAGTCTCTTTGTGGTCGTAGTCTTTATCTCGGTTCCATTGTCTGACTTGAGACATTTCAGTGTTCTGCCAAATTGGTTCACGACTAGCCTGACAAATGTTTCCAGCTTTTCGGCGGCTTCGTCTTTGCTCTTCAGAAAATGTACGGTTCTAAAGTGAGAACAATCGTCCTTAAAAAGCAAAAAAATACTTTGCTCCTCCAAACGATTTGGTGGGCATTTCTCCTAGGTCAACGTGTTGTTTACCGTAGGAGCATCCTTCACAGACGTGCCCATTTCAGTCGTCGACGTAGTCGATGTTGTTTCGCTTTAGAATATTTCTGACGTATTTTACGTTCTGGTGTGCCAGCTTCTCATGCTAGGCACGAAGGGACTAAGTTGACAGGCAGATGTCGGGTTCGTCATGACGAAACAGCATCCTGTACAATTTTCCGTCACGTTCAGCTACCGCAACTCTTTCCTTTTTGTCCATTGTTTCAAAGATCGATCGAGTTCGGTCGGCTGACTGGACGTACCCCTTGTCGATTGTCTGTGTAACTGAAAAGAGGTTAAATTTGAGTTTTGGGACGTACAGGACATTGGTTAACTCTGCCTTTTGCCAATTTGATCCCTCGTGAGCTTCAAGCTTCACATTGCCCTCTTCGATGCCCCTCAGTCTGGTTGAGTCGCCGATGACAATGATGACTTCCTCCTTTAGTGTCGTGTAGTCTGACATCCAGTCTCTTCTGTCTGTCATGTGCTGTGTTGCTCCACTGTCCAGGAATCCTTGCTGTCCTCCTTCTAGCTGATGTCCTCGAGCGCGACAGACGACAGACTTGCTGTGATGAGTGCGCGGCGAGTCTTGACATCTTCCTTGATGCTGCGCTGACTAGAGTTCCTGTCAGAGCTTCCTCTTGGACAGTCTATAGCGAAGTGGCCCTTTTGGTTGCAGTTATTGCAAGCGTAATTGTTCTTGAGTAGTTGAGGTACTTTGTGCAAAGCTTGCCCTTGCAGTACTTCTTGACGTGGCCTTTCTTGCCACACTTGAAGCATTCGATGCTCAAGGTTCCTTGTGTGTCTACACTCGTCTTCCCGAGTTTGATGTGTGGCTTCGAGAGAAGTGCGATGTGCGTCGTGGGTTCTGCTGCTTGCTCGCAGTCATTCAGACGGTCTTCCTCCAGCCTGAGTCATTCGATCAGTTTGGATAATGTCTTTTCCTCTTGTATAACATTATCCCACGCTGTGTGGAAATGATATAGCCTCGGCGGTAGGGAGCCTAGGATGCGCGCCATGATCCAGCTCTCCTTAATTTCTTCGCCCGCTGCGGCTAGGTCCTCTGCATACTGTTGAATCTGCATACAATTTTCTATTACGGACTTACCACCATCGTACCTAAAGCCAAAGAATTGTCTCTGCAGGTTCTCGACCGACTATTCAGATTTCGTACAATACAATAAATTCAATTTGTTTAACATTTGCTTGCCGTTTGTACATTGCGAAATTTTCGTGGCGATGTTTCTATTTACATTTAAACCGATAAATATTAACGCTTCCAGGTCTTTCTTGACCCAGGCCTTTACACTATTTTCGGTTTCGGCCCCGGTAGGCCTCACTTTGACATCTATCGCAACGTCATATAAATATGTAGATTTTAGCGTTAAATCTAGCTTGAAACGCCATGACACGTTATTTACTTTTCCGTTCGCGTCTTCCAACAAACATTCCAACTGTGTCTTAATAGAATCCATGAAAAAATTTAATCACTAACTCAAAAAATTTATTGCTAAGTCTAAATTCGCAAATAAATTAGGGCACAATTTTATATAGCACTATAGTAGTAAATTACGGCATTGATCGCTCGCTATGATTTCTGGCGACGAGCGATGTTTCACTGAGTCGTGTCAACAGGCGATTCAGGATCTTTCGGCTCGACTTTTTCTGACCTGGTGCACGAAGCGTGCTGCAGGACTGACGATGATGATCGGACGTGGCGTCGACTCACGATCGTGTGCGGCTTGCGGCGGTCGGCTTTCGGCGATCGTCCGGTGACGGTCGGCTTTCGGCGATCGTCCGGTGACGGTCGGCTTTCGGCGATCGTCCGGTGACGGTCGGCTGACGGTGATCGCCTGGCGGCTGCCGGTCGATCTCTCTTGGTCACCTGTCCTGACTGGGCTCGACTGACCTCGGAAGTAGTGGCATTTGGCGGGGCAGGGCCCATAACCTGTTGATTTATTAACTCGTCCGAGGATTTGTTGTGAATAAAATATTCAGTTGAGTTTTGTAGATCGTTTTATTTGCTACCTAATACAAAAAGCGGCTGCGAAATTACAATAACGTGTGAATAATTCAACAAAAGAAAAGTAAACGTGCAAAGAAAAAGATTAACGACATAACCTCAAAAGTCGCGTGTTAAATTTTCGCGATGAATACAAAAAAAAAAAAAACTGACCTTATGTAGTTTTCGGCTGACACACGGTAGTGCGCAAAATATTTTCAGTCGATGCGCGACTTATACCTGTTTTACAAGACGATTATGTTGGAGTAACATTTTACGTCGGCGAGCGACATATTTGACTCCTTTGACATTCACAGGCTTGGTACTAAAAATGGCGGTACCTTGACATACATGGGGATTCGACGCTGGCGAGAAATGATCAAACTCTAACAAAAACTGATGTACATATTCACTGTTATAACACACATGGTGTGTGTTCCGCCAAGTATAGTTTCGCGGAAGAATGTTAGATTACATGCTGTGCGGTATCCAGCAAGATCTTTAGACATTTTTGTAACGCTTTCAAAATCGCTTTCGTATTGTGTTAAGAGTTTAGAAGTATTTTTGGGTAATTGTCTTTTAAAGTTATGTGACGTTTTGCTGCAGCTTGGATTTGAAAAGTAAAGAGTGACTTATTTATGGTTGTTTGTTAAGAAGCGAAGGCGATTTCGGCCGAGGTCAGTGTTCGTTAGATTACAAGGGTGGGCCTTTTCCAAGAACTAAAAATCCGTTGAAGATGACTTACGCAATTTCCGCACTCTTCAACTCCCGAAGTAATCTAGCAATCGCTTGACCAATAATTGTTGTGAAATTCGAATATCAACCAATGTAAAGTTAGTGTTAAGATGCTCAAGTGGGGGCTAGTGGGGGTGAATTCACCCGTCGAGGGCTGATGTGTGAATTCAGTTCGATAGTATAGTCACAGACATTGATCAAAACAGTTTTGCTAAGTTTGAGTTCGTCTTCAGCAGTCTTTAAAGTTGTGAGTTGTAAATTTGTACTAAGTCTTTATTGTTGGTCAGATCTAGTAAGATATTTTGAGTTGAGTTATTGAGATTAGTAAATTGATTTTGAGTTAAGAAGTTGAAGTATCGAGTTTATTTGAGTTGAAGTCTAAACTGAGTCTTTATTTTAATTGTTGAGTAATACGAGTTAAGTTGCGGATTCTAAGTTCGATTCATTTATATTGCTTAATTCTTTGTTAAAGTATCAGTGTTGTAAACCAGTGTCTACGCAAATGACGAGTAAGTAATTATATTTTACTGTATTTTATGGAGAAGAGAAAGTTAGTTCGAAACTATTATTATTAACTAATTGAGTTAGTTATTAGAGCAATCTGTTGTTGATCGTGTCCTTGAGAAAAAGTTAATTAGATTCATTTTGTAACCTATTAATTGGGATTTATTTTATTTTATTTATTTGTATTAAAATTGTTATTGTGGTGAGAATCTTGCGTGTCCTTTATTTCGTTAATTATCCTATCATTAAAGTTGTCTAAGCTGGTTGAGTTACGGTTTCAAATTAAACTCTTCAGAGCAGAGTTATAAAAGTTCTGTGGTGGCCAGCGGATTTACGCTACCCTTGGTCAATAATTTATTAATCATTTAATTTTTAGTTGATAATTTGGTTAAGTAAAATAAACACTTGTCAGTACTCATTGGCACTTAGTGCAGGGTAGCTGTTACACTTTGTGGTCGAACCTTATCAAACCAATCAGTCTTAGAAATTTTGTTAAGATAATTATCACTTAATTGATGGCAGCGGTGGCCGAACCTTCTCAATTCAGTCAGTCTTAGATTTTGTTAAGATAATTGTCACTTAATTGGCGGTAGCGGTGTGCGGACCTACTAAAACCAGTCGGTCTTAGATACTTAGATAGATATTGTTACGTAATTGGTGTCCAGTGGTAAATTGTTGTAATTTTGTCACTTAATTGATAGCAGTGGTGTGTGAACCTGCTCATACAGTCAGTCTTAGATTTTTTATTGTAATTGTTACATATTTGATAGCAGTGGTGTGCGAACCTGCTCTTAGATATTTTGTATAGATAATTGTTACATAAGTATTGCTAGCGGAAAGTGGAAAATTTTAAGTTGTTAAAGGCTCGTAAAAGTAAATAAAAAGTGTTGTTGTTTGATTGATAATAATTAATTGTGAATTGTAGTTGGAATTAAATAAGTAATAAACTAAAATGGCGTTGAATGAAGATCAATTATTCCAGACATTAGTTGCTATTACGTCAGTTTCGGGAATTAGTTCAAAAATTCCTCGTTTTTCAGGAAAAATTGGAGAAAGTATAGTAGATTTTATTGAAAAGATAGAAATATGTAGTGAAGTAGGAAATTGGAACGATAAAGTAAAAATTGGGAGCGAAAAGGTAAGTTTAGGCGGGGAAGCCTTGATGTATGTTAAAAATAATGAGAAAGTAAAGGATCGTTCAATAACTTGGAATGAATTTAAAGATTTATTATTGGAGAGATTTGCGCCTAGGCAAGATGGTAGAACTATATTAAAATATTTCAATACGTGTGTTCAGTTAAGAAATGAAACAATTTTAGCATATGCGGCGCATTTACAGAATATCGCTAATCAGTTAGTTGAAGGAACAAATGACGCAGCAACAAAAGCAGTAAACGATAAGTACATCGCAGTACAATTATTAAATCAGTTCACTACGGGTATATTGTCACATCTACAGCGAGACGTGTTATATGAAAATCCTAGAACATTCAATCAAGCGGTACAAATTGCTAAAAACTCAGAGTCGGTATTTGCTATGATGCGGAGAGACGAAGTAGAAGTCGTCAGTCAAGTTAACAGTTCAGAGAGTAATGATAATATAATGAATTCAATAAAGAAACATAAAAACGTGGAAGAAAAGCGGAATAATTACAGCCGTGCTAGTACAACGCCGCGGTACCCAAGTAATACACCGCGTTATAGTAACTGTAATAGAGAAAGAAATGATAATTATCAGTATAGATCACAGGATCAGAGAAATATATTATGTTTCAAATGTCAGAAATACGGACATATGGCACGAGATTGTAGTTTGAATATAATTAGAGAAAAAGTTTGTAAAAGATGTAATAAACAAGGACACACAATAACGCAATGTAGAGTTTACCTTCCGGATAAAGATAAAGAGCAGCGGCGTAGTTATCAGAACGGTAATTCGAGTCATTTAAACTCCAAAAGGCCGTAGATCAGAGTCCGAAATCTGACGGTCGAAAACATTTACCGTGTAAAGAACTAATACCGGCCGTAAATAGTAATAATCGACACAATAAAGTTAAGTTTAATTGTAATGGTAGAAATTATGAATTTTTAATTGATACTGGAGCCAATATTATTATTTTAAAGCGATATGTGGTAGAGGGACAGCGTTTATAAAAGATCGCGCGTAATCGATCAATAGTTGGCATTTCAGGCCAAGAGTTACCTGTAATTGGTTCAACGGAAGTTGAAATTAAAATTGGATTTAGAAATATTTGGCATAATTTTGTTGTATGTGATGAAAGATTAAGCTTAGCTACAGACGGATTAATTAGTTTAGACTTCCTTAGTGATTATAAAGCCGAGATTAATTATGCGCGTAATGAAATAAGTATCATTGGAGAAAGACTGACAATATCGACTATTACAGAGCACTTTAGAGATGCAGAAGATGTAAATTCCAGACAAAAAGAGTGGAGATCGCGATTATTTTCCTGTGAAACATAATTCGACTAATTCGCTATGTTTGAGTCGTATTAAGGGACACAGTGTAGATTATCAAAATTCAAAGCGAAATATGGTGAGTATTGATGAGGGACGTGTGGTTAGTGCACCTTTGGTTGCACATAGGAGATAGGTTGTTGGTTGTAATAATTGCCCTAAACAGCAATCGAAATTTTTATTGAATACTGCAGATGATCGTGTAACAAGAAGTTCGCTAGGTTCGGTTTGTGACAGGAGAAATCTCGGTATGCGTGAAAATAAGATCAGCTGTTGTGGACAATGTAGAGTTGTAGAAATTGAAAGTCCGGAAAATAATTGTGTAAAGAATGCTAAAGTTAAGGGTACAGAAAGTGTCGTAAAGAGTAATAAACAAATTGTAAATGAGAGTGTAGCTAGCTCGGTCAAGTTAGTCGAGAATAAAGAAAAAGCAGGTAGTGAAATTTTAAGCAAGTTCTGCGCGAAAGTCCCACAAAAATAAAGAAAGGTTTGAATATAGTTACTGAATCACCTAAAATTGTAAAAAGTAAGCCTAGTGTTATACAAAAAGTTGTGAATAGTGGAAGTGAAAAAGAGTTGCCATTTCAAAAAAATAGTGTTATAGAATAGAGTGTTAATAAAGTAAATAATATTGAAAACTCTGAGAGAATTGTTGAAGAAAGCCATAAAACAGTCAGTTCGCTATGTTCGGTCAGTAATATGGAAAACCAAAACATTTCTCAAAGTAATCAAGTAGTTAAAGAGAGTAAAGATGAAATTACGAATAATGAGAAGTGTAAAACAGTTAGTAAAGAGGTGAATGTTGAATTAGATATTAGTGATACACGTTCAATTCGTATTAAAGAAAGTGTAAATATTCCTCCGAGAACTGAAGCAGTGTATTTAGGTTATAGATAAAGTAAAGAAATTAAAAATGTTAGTATTTTGATTGAGCCAGTAGAGACGAATATTCATGGAATTATTACAGCTAGAGTTACTGTAAATGGTGATAAAAGAGAAGTACCAGTTAAAATTATGAATGTTAGTGAGCAAACATTAGATATACCAGCGAAAACAATAGTAGGCTATGAGGAAAATGTTAAATTACATATTGATAGCGGAAATGAGAAAGTAGAGTCAATTAGGAAAATTGAGGGAGTAGATTTTATGAGTTTATCCAAATTAGATCATCTTAATGAGTTTGATAAAAGTAAAATGCAAAAGTTATTAAAAAAATATAAAGATATTTTTATGAGTCCAGGTATAAAGTTAGGTTGTACTTCGAAAGTTAAGCATAAAATTATTACGGAAAACGTTCATCCAATCGCGTAGCGTATTATCAGAAAGATGTGTTAGAAGATCAAATTAAAGAATTGTTAAAAGATGGTATAATAGAAGAAAGTGATACACCTTGGTCAGCTCCTGTAGTGTTAGTAAATCGAGTTTTATCTGACGGATCAACAAAAGTTAGATTGTGTGTTGATTTTAGAGCGTTAAATAATATTACGAAAAAATATTTCTTACCTTTATCTAATTTGCAAGATACAATTTCTCAAATGAATGGAGCAGCTTTGTTTACAACGTTAGATTTAGCGTCAGGGTACCATCAGATAGAAATATAGTAGATTAGTTAATTGGTCATTGAAGTTATCAGAGTATGAGTTTGAAATAAATTATAAGCCAGGAAAACAGAATTATGTTGCAGATGCACTTTCGCGTGTATCAATTAATTGTGTTGATGAATTTGAACCAATATGGGATAGAGAGCATATGCAATTAGAGCAAGATAAAGATTTAGAAATTCAGAAGCTAGTTCACAGAGATATTTGTAAAAATGATGAATTTTATAAAGATAATGATGGTGTATTTTACAAGTTGAGAAATATTAATGAACGTGAAGATAGGTTAGTAGTTCCGTCAAATATGGTTAATAAAGTTTAAGAACGTATCATGATTTACTTCACTTGGGTCATGCAGGTTATGAAAAGACATATAATTTAATTAAGAAAAAGTTGTTTTGGAAAAATATGACATCACAGATAAAAGAGTATTGTTTACGTTGTCTATCGTATAATAAAAGAAAGACGTCGCCTCATTTAAGACCAGTACCGTTACAACAGTTCAGTGAAATTTCTAAACCATTTGAGCATACTTCAATGGATATTGTGGATCCGTTACCCATCACGAATAGTGGAAACAGGTATATTTTAACATTTATTGATGCTTTTACTCGATACCCAGAAGCTATAGCAATAGCAGACGAGTCAGCAGAGACAGTAGCAAATGCATTTATTACGCAGATACTTTTGAGACATGGTGTTCCTCGACAATTATTAACGGACAGAGCTTCAAATTTTACTCCTAATTTGTTTAAAAGCGTATGTAGATTATTTGGAATTAAAAAGTTGCAAACGACAGCGTATCACCCCATGGGAAATGGAGGTATAGAGCGATTTCATAGAACCTTTGCAGATAGTATGTCACATTATATAGCGAAAGATCATAAAGATTGGGACATGTGGATCCCATATGTTTTAATAGCGGTTAGGAATTCAGTGAATAATTCGACCGATGAAACACCATTTTTTTTAATGTATGGTCACGAGTTTGAAATACCATTTGATGATATAATAGCACCGTTGAGTAAAGAAAATAATACGGATTATAATGTAGAAATTCAAACAAGGTTAAAAGACGTTTATGAAATTGTTAAAGAGAGAATTAATAAAGGGCAGAGTAGAAATCAAATTCAGTATGACAAGAAATCAGCGCCGTGTAAAAGATTTAGTTTTATTGCATAATGAAGTTGTAAAGCAAGGGTTAAGAAAAAGTTTGTAAAACCGTATAGAAAGAATTGTTAAGCAAACGAGTGCAGTTAATTTTGTTATTAAAGATGTGTCAAGTAATAAAGAACAAGTAGTCAATGCTAATAGATTAAAATTGTATTTAGAGCCGATTAATGAAAATTAGAGCGACCGGATACTCCCATTCCAGTTTCAGGAAAGAGAAATGTTAAAAATTTGTTAGATTTTTTGTATGTACCACCTGTAATAAATTGTAATGAGCGTGTAAATGAAGATTTTGTAGCAACGCGAGAATTAAATAGTACTAGAGTAGAGTCAAATACGGAAGAAGAAGTTGAATGTGGTAATACAATAGTTGTTGAAGCGCAAATTCATAATAATCCGGAAATTGTAAATGATCAGACATCGAGTCATAGATATTTTTTAAGAAGTCGTGGTCCAGCACCGGACGTATCACGATTTTTGCGAAGTAGATTTTAAAAGAGTCGCGATAAGTACGAATTTTTTTCAGATTTCCAAGGGAGTAAGTAGTGTTTATAGTCATATGTTAATTAAAGTTTAGTTAGTTCGCAGAATGTCGTGTAGTTAGATGTTAGCTGAAGTGAATTGAGCCAGTGAGCCGCAGCAACCCAAGAATGAGTCAGAAAAGAAGATACCAGCAGGAAGTCCAGTGAGAAATAGTTTGTCACAACGGAAGAGAAGTTCGAGAAACTAAGTAAGTATTTAGTCATTTAGTCATCAAGGATCATCAGAAGCAGCCAGGTCAACGAGGACGTATGTCCAGTAGCAGTGAAGGCAGTGACTCTCTGCAGATTCCCTTGTTTTGTGTTCACTAAATACTTTTTATCTCCGGGTATTTGTTTTATAAATTATAAGTACTTCAGAACTATAATTTATCTTTAAGGGGTAAATCCGTTGAAGATGCCTTACGCAATTTCAGCACTCTTCAACTCCCGAAGTAATCTAGCAATCGCTTGACCAATAATAGTTGTGAAATTTGAATATCAACCAATGTAAAGTTAGTGTTAAGATGCTCAAGTGGGGGCTAGTGGGGGTGAATTCACTTGTCGAGGGCTGATGTGTGAATTCAGTTCGATAGTCTAGTTACAGACATTGATCAAAACAGTTTTGCTAAGTTTGAGTTCGTCTTCAGCAGTCTTTAAAGTTGTGAGTTGTAAATTTGTACTAAGTCTTTATTGTTGGTCAGATCTAGTAAGATATTTTGAGTTGAGTTATTGAGATTAGTAAATTGATTTTGAGTTGTTGAAGTATCGAGTTTATTTGAGTTGAAGTCTAAACTGAGTCTTTATTTTAATTGTTGAGTAATACGAGTTAAGTTGCGGATTCTAAGTTCGATTAATTTATATTGCTTAATTCTTTATTAAAGTATCAGTGTTGTAAACCAGTGTCTACGCAAATGACGAGTAAGTAATTATATTTTACTGTATTTTATTGAGACGAGAAAGTTAGTTCAAAACTATTATTATTAAAAAATTGAGTTAGTTATTAGAACAATCCGTTGTTGATCGTGTCCTTGAGAATTAGTTAATTAGATTCATTTTGCAACCTATTAATTGGGATTTATTTTATTTTATTTATTTGTATTAAAATTGTTATTATGGTGAGAATCTTGCGTGTCCTTTATTTCGTTAATTATCCTATCATTAAAGTTGTCTAAGCTGGTTGAGTTACGGTTTCAAATTAAACTCTTCAGAGCAGAGCTATAAAAGTTCTGTGGTGGCCGGCGGATTTACGCTACCCTTGGTCAATAATTGATTAATCATTTAATTTTTAGTTGATAATTTGGTTAAGTAAAATAAACACTTGTCAGTACTCATTGGCACTTAGTGCAGGGTAGCTGTTACACTTTGCTTCGTCTATATATGAATAAGCAGCAACAATCAGGAAAAATTACATCATATATATGACAACAATTATCAGAAGTGAATTAGATTGTTTTATATAATATTGCGACACCAATCATTTTTGAATTAATTGTTCAGTTACGAGATGCAAAATATTTCATAAATTTAGATATGGCAAGTGGATTTCATCAAATTCTTGTTCATGAAAATGCTATTGAAAAAAACAGCCTTCATAACATTGGCAGATCATTACGAATATTTATCAATGCCTTTTGGTTTTAAGACGGCTCCGTCTGTTTATCAAAAAGCGTTAGTAAAAGCGCTAGGTAGTTTCGTAAACACACATGCGATAGTGCATATGGATGACATCATGATTTATTCTAAAAACATTCCTGAAGATCTTGCTAAGTTAGAAAAATTATTTCAAACAGTCGTAGAAATAGGTTTTTTGCTGAATGTTCAAAAGTGTTCTTTTCTAAAAACAAAAAACAGAATATTTGGGTTATGAAATTTGTGCAGGTGAAATTAAACGAAACCCTAAAAAAATAGAAGCATTGACTGCTTTACCGTCACCCGGAACAGTTACTCAAGTTAGACAATTTAATGGAATGAGTTCATATTTTAGACAATATTTAGGCAATCTTGTATCACCGTATTAATATGAAATGATATCCCGTCGAATATTTCAATCGTAAAACTTCTATAACCGTTTCCAAATATCACTCGTATGAGTTAGAAACTTTGGCCATTATAAATGCTGTAAAACATTTTAGGCATTATTTGTACTGATGTATCTTTCTTGTAGTAACCGATTGCAATTCCTTAGTCATCTAGGAATAAATTAGAATTGATTCCTCGCGTTCACCGTTGGTGGATATGTGGCAATGTTTATAATTTAGGTTGTTATGTTTAAATTATGTGTTTCGTTTAGTTCAGTTAATTTATAGTTATTGGTTTAGAAAATATTAAGTATTGTGAGAATGGAATGTTTGGGGTTGTGTTGGTTTTGAAACCAATAAAATATAGTCAAGTGTACTTGGATCCGTCTGAGTGATGTCAGATGTAAGAACATGTTGGAATATGTGAGGGATGAAGAGACGTATGTCAATGGTTAAGGGCGCATATGATTTTGTAGATAGTTTTTAAGATAGTGTGTATTCGGCGATAGACGAGAAAGGTTGAAAGTAATTATTATAAATGTTTATTTAATAAATCTGATGTATGTACATATTCACTGTACTTCGTCTATTATTTATCGTGACAAATATATGAATAGAGAAATGCAGAAGGAGCAACATTCATCAGAAAAATTTACATTATATATGTGGGAAATAAGAACGAGTATGTGTGCTTTATTTAAACAAAGAGATATATTTAAAAAATATAACCAAATACTAATATAACAGAATATAACGGAAAAATGAATACAATAAAATTCAACACAAGCTTCAGCACGTCCGACAACTGACAACGTTCCACCTCTATTGGCTGTGGCTGTCCGCTGTCCCCCTCTCCCGGCCAGTGGCTGTTCGCTGTCCCCCTCTCCCAGCCAGTGGCCTGTTGTGTTCTTGCATTCCTAGCCAGTGGCGTCTCGTGAGATCCTACATTCGGCCATCCTGGTTTTCATCCGACCCGGATGAATCGAAATCTTCCCCTGGGGTTATTAACCACGGTTTCATGTAGTCGGCACTTGTAGACGTCTTTATGGGACCTTCTGCGTCGCTGCACTTCTCGACGTCATATCGGTCTTTTGGATGGACTGCTACTACCCTGTAAAGACCTAGAAACTTGTTCAAAAGCTTAGATTGATTACAAAATTGAGTCTTCTTTATGGCGACTAAGTCACCAATGACATATTTTATGGGTTTCTTTCTTTTCTTATTTAAGTTTCTTCTGTTCTCTTCTTGAATTTTGATTATTTGTTCTTTGGTATTTCTTCTTATTTCATTTCTTTCTTCATTGTAAACGATTGCTGATCTTCTTCAACTACTTCTTTTACCCTGATATCTGTTTCGTCTTTCATATTTGTACCAAACAGTAGTTGGAATGGAGTTGTATCAATACTTCGATGATAAGTTGTGTTTAGTATTCTTTGTAATCGTGGAACGTATTTATACCAACTCAGAGGATTTTCTGAAAACAATTTTGTCAACACTGGAATCAACGTTCGATTGATTTGTTCCACTAGTCCATTTCCTCTTGGAACACCTGTTGTTGTTTTAATATGCTTAATATTCTTTTCATCACAATAGTTTTGAAATATTCCAGAAGTGAAACATGATCCCCTGTCAGATATTATTGTTTGACGATAACCAAATCCTTCAGCTTGAAATTCTAATTTTCCGATGACTTCTTCTGCTGTGGTACTTTTTACCGGATAAATCCAAGTAAACTTCGATAATGCATCTGTTACCACAAAAATATGTTTATACAATTTATTTGTTGATTGTAACGGACCTAGATGATCCACATGATAAACTTGAAGTGGCGTTTCACCTTTATCTATGGGATTCAAAAAGCATTCTTCCTATCTGCCAGAATACATTTTATGCAGTTCGCAATGATATTTTCTGTTTTCTTTTTTATGCCTGAGTTCCATAATTCCCTCTCAATGACCTCTTGTGTTTTTCTGACAGCAAAATGACCGTTGTTTTCATGACAATTCCTAATAATTTCATCTTGCATAGCTTTCGGCACGACAATCAAATCTTTGCCTTGACATGTTTTGTAGAGTATTTCATTTCTGACAAAATAATTGCATGTTCGCCTTTTTCTAATAGTTTAAAGATAAGATTTAGCCTTGAATCAGATTTTTGTGCTGTGCTCATCTTCTCAGTTGTTTCTCTAGTGCCGATAAATGCAAATGATCGACTTAAGGCATCAACATGCTTCATCTTCTCTCCTGGTCGGTGTTCTATTTCATACTCAAAATCTTCTAAAGCCAGTGCCCATCTTGCAATTCTTGGTATGAGTTCTTTCTAGCCCATAGTATTTTTAAACGCTGAACAATCTGTAATAATTCTAAACCGGTTTCCTGATAAGTATACTCTGAATTTTTTTAATGCGGATACTACTGCCAAAACTTCCAATTCGTAGCTTGTATAGTTTTTTTCAGCTGAGTTAATCTTTTTACTATAGTAATAAATTGGATGCATATTATCATCTTCTAGACTTTTCTGCATCAGTATGACCCCAATGCCTTCTTTACTCGCATCTGTGTGTATTTCTGTGTATGCATTTTGTCGGAAAATATTTAAAACCAGTCTCTGAGCCAACACTATTTTCAATTGTTCAAATGACCTCCTTTCACTTTCGCCGAACTCAAAATTGATATCTTTCTTCAGGAGATTTGTCAACGGTTTTGCAATTAATGAATAATTAGTAACAAACTTTCGAAAATAGCCGGTTAGTCCTAAAAAGCTTTGTACATTCTTAATTGTTTTAGGTTCGGGAAATCTCTTCACCGCATGGATTTTATTTTCAGTTGGGTGTATTTGACCTTCACATATTTCATGTCCTAAGTATTCTATTGTTCTACATAAAAATTGACATTTTTTCTAATTAATTTGTAGTCCATATTCTTCAGCTACTTTTAGTATTTTCCTCAATCTTTCAATGGCTTCTTCCTCATTTGCTGCAGGTATTATGACATCATCCATATACACAATAGCTATGTTTTCTTTTATTAACTGGCGGAAAATATCATTGATAAATCTCTGGAATATTGCAGGCGAATTTCAAAAACCAAAGGGTGTTTTAAGGAACTCAAATTGTCCACTGGGTGTTACGAATGACGTATATTTAGTACTTGTCTCTTCTACGGGAACATGGAAAAATTAATTCTTGCGATCGATTGTTGTAAACACTCGGGCATTCTGAAGTTTATCGTTTTGATCTTCGATTAGCGGAA
Organism: Pterostichus madidus; assembly: GCA_911728475.2. Lineage (NCBI taxonomy): Eukaryota > Metazoa > Arthropoda > Insecta > Coleoptera > Carabidae > Pterostichus > Pterostichus madidus. Next base: position 20,350,340 of record OU452311.1, on the reverse strand, counting down.
GTGGATATCGGTCTTTGACTACTTGTTTATTTAACTTCCGATAGTCGATGCATATTCGCGTAGCTCCATTTTTCTTTCGGACGAGCACAATTGGACTACTGAAATCCGACGAGCTTGGTTGAATAATTCCATTATTTAATCATTCTTCCACTTGCCGATTAACTTCTTTCTCCTCGCTTTCTGCTAGTCTTCTAGATGTTTGGTAAATAGGAGTCTCGTTTCGCAAAATTATTTTAGTTTTAATGAGTGTTGTCTTTTTGGGCTTTGAATCATAGCTGTTTATCATATTTAAAATTTCTTTCTTATAACTGTCTTCTTCGATGTGAGCTAAATCCAAATTGTCATATTCATTCGTGATATCGATGTTCATGATATACTCGTTTTCTTGTGGTTTATTAATTTTAACTCTTTAGGTGTAATAGTAATCTCAGCACTTTTTAAGAATTCATTCCCTAGAATACACATCATTGGCATTGCAGTGTTTGGTACTAAATGTATTTTTGTAAAAAATTCACATCCATCGACTTAAATTTTTGTCGTGAAACATCCTAGTGTTTTCACCTCTACAGAACCTAATCCTGTTAAAGCTTTTGTTTCAAGACTTATGTGTGGTAGCTCAATTTTGAAATATTCATCGCTACGTAAAAGATTGCTATCGCTACCAGTATCAATTAATGCTCGCACAGAGAAACCATTCAAATTTATGAATTTATACATTTTTTCTTCAGATTTAGTATCCGATACTTGCATGCTGCTATTTTTATTCTCACTTTCTGTATTTTTGGCTTGCTTCTTGGGACACTTTGATGCGATGTGGTCATACTCATTACAGGAGAAACACTTGGATCCTTTTTCCTTATGACGACAATTTTTCAACTTATGATCAGTTTCCCCGCAATTATAACATCTATCTGGTTTTCTAGAATCTTCTACTCTTTTCGTACTAATGGGTTTAGTGTCTGCAGGCCTCATTTTTCGTTTTATTTGCTCATACAACTCAATTTTGCATTTTAATTGTAGTAGATTTTCTGCTCCATACAGAATTGATTTATTTGGTTCATAATCTTGAATTCCGTCAATAACATACTGAATTATTGCTAAATATTCAATTCCTCCTCGTCTCGCAATGGCTGCCATAACGAGAACATATTCGATAAACGTTTCATCTGTTTTTTTTCTTTCGTTTAGTTAGCTCTTGATGAATTGATGCGCTGTTGACATTTTGACCGAACTCTTGTTTTATTGCGGATTCAAACGATTCCTATTCCGAAAATATGGGTTGTGTAGTTAACCAAATTTTGGGCGTCCCTTGCAATAACTTCCTGCTACACACAAGTAATTGTAAATCTGAGAGTTCAAAAATGTCAGCATTGTCTATCATGTCCTTCAACCCTTTTTCAACCGGGTAAGTGACGTCATTGCTGAACACTGGAAGACTATCTTGAACATCACGTAAATTTACATCGTTCATGTTCACGTAACAAAAGTGCGTTTTCACGTTTTAATAGGTCAATTTCTTTTTGCAACAGCTCGCGTTCTTTTTTAGCCATGATTTTAACTGTAATTAAAAGTCTGTCCGTACGCCACTGTCTATGCACAATGTTGCGCAATCCGCAAAGTACACCGGGAACCGTCACGTTACTACGCACTAACTGCGAGATCACGGCACTATTATGTTCCTTTCAACGGTGTTTTGTTACTTTAATATTATTCTATTTTACTTATCTTCAACGTTATTTTTTAAATTCACATCTTCATTTGTAATTTTACGACTTGTTTAGTATGTTTACAACTTACAATTTTTTTTTTACACAACTTTATGAACTACATAGTAGTTCCACTGCAGCTGCACACATTTGACTCGCGTTTATCCCGGTTGAGCCCCCAATTGTGGGAAATAAGAATGAGTATGTGTGCTTTATTTAAACAAAGAGATATATTTAAAAAAAATAACCAAATACTAATATAACAGAATATAACGGAAAAATGAATACAATAAAATTCAACACAAGCTTCAGCACGTCCGACAACTGACAACGTTCCACCTCTACTGGCTGTGGCTGTCAGGATTGTTCCGAGGAAAAATTTGATAGTACTGAAATCAGTGTTGCAAATGTACTGATTTAAGCTGGAAATGTACTGATACTGACCAATATTCAATAAATTTGGAGTCATTATTTAAAATCATTTTATCATTGTTATGTTTAGAAACGATTATTATTTTTCCCACTTAGCGGTATACAATTAACTAAAATAAAAGATAATTTTCTGCAGTTGTATCTATCTGCCATGTTTTTATTTTAACTGACACACTGATAGTTGATAAGTAACACGATACTGACATCTGTACTACATTAAGTAAAATTATATCAGTGTATTCAAAGCGAGAAATTTGAATATTTTAATAAAAATCTGAATTTTTAGACATTGTTTGGCTATAGATTCATTAGTTATTATTAAAAGCGACATTTAAAATATAGTACATAATTTGTACTGATAATGGACAGTGTAGTACTAACGTACTATTATTTTGTCAAATGTACTGATAGGAACAACCCTGGTGACTGTTCGCAGTCTCCCTCTCCCGGCCATTGGCTGTTCGCAGTCCCCCTCTCCCAGCCAGTGGCCTGTTGTGTTCTTGCATTCCTAGCCAGTGGCATCTCGTGAGATCCTACATATATATGACAATTATCAGAAGTGGAATAATTGTTTTATAGAATATTGTGACAGATGTAGTTACAGATTTTCGATTTTGATATTATTTACCAAGAAGGTAAAAGAATGAGTCTTGTTGATTTCTTCTCTCGATAGCATATAGAATTACAACCGAAAAATAATTATATTGTTAATAAAACTATTCAAAGAAAAATTCAATTAGTAGAAATTACCCAAGAGTGCTTATTGCTGAACAGTCGCGAAATTCTGAAATTTGCAAAATTGTTTCTAAACTAAATAATATTCAGAACAGGTCTGATGATGTGTTGCAAACCTGTGAATTGTGTGAGAGTATATTATATCATGGAATTAAACCTTAACCTAGACGTACTAAAAAATTAGTAATTATCCCAATAGCTTTTATATGGTCTGTAATTAATAATATTCATGAATCCGTTATGCAGTTAGGATGGGAAAAAACTCTTGATAAATTTATGATTTTTATAGGTATGAAAAAATTTTCAAGCATATTCAAAAGTTTTTTGATAATTGTATAACTTGTAAATTATCTAAAACTGCGTTTGGTAAAGTTCAGGCAGAACTTCATCCGATACTAAAGTCTGTATTCCCTGGCATACTGTTCACATGGATGTCACAGGTAAATTGAGTGGTAAAAATGATAAAAAAAGAATATGTTTCTGTTACTATTGATGCTTTTACCAAGTATGTTATTTTGACTTATGTAAAGAAAATCGATATGAATAACAGTATTCGAGCATTAAATAAAAACATTTCATAATTCGGAATTTCCAGTGGACACATTGTTGACCAAAGTACTCGTAGATGCTTTGACAATAAGAAATTCAGAGAGTGTAGCTGCAATCAAAATATTGTGTTACATTTTATTTCAACAGGATTAAGTCGAGCAAATGGTCAAATAGTGCAAGGATTAATTTGCACAGCTCATGAATTGTCACCCGTTGATCTTCAAGCATTACATTCTCCACTTTTGCAGTCATTTAGTCTGAAACCAATGACCGTCCGGCACGCTGTTCATCATGGACGTCTGTACGTCCGTTTTTGAACTATCTGCACCATTTTTGCACGTTGGCTATATACTTCACATAACTGTCGATAAATTTCTATAGGCGTAATGTCTTTAGCACACAAAAACAAACCACAGAACGTAACTCATACCTGTCGGTAGCGGCGAGTGGAAGCTCCATCGCAGATGGCTACCAAACCAAAATTAAGCGTCGTAGACAGTTCGTAGTTGACCGGATTTATAGTTAGGGAATCAAGCTACACGTCAGTGTTGCCAGACCTTGTGTTAAAGCGTTCCTCGCGACCTCAGCGCCTTGGAGACCTTATTTTACAGACGACCCTCATATATGAAGTAAAGTTAGCAATAAATTCCACTAAAAATAGAGTCACTAAGGAAACGTTTCAAGGCCTTTTGGTTTAGTTGCTAAAGATAATGTTGACAAAATTGATTTAGAACAAGCTGCTGTAATAATGGAAAGAAACTGTTGGTGATAAAGCAAGGTTTGATAAAGGAAAGACTAATGTTAAGTTATTTAAAGTTGATTATTTTGTTTTGCTAAGAAATGAGGAACGAAATCAAATTAAGCTTGATCAAAAATTCAGTGGATCTTTGAGAGTCGTAACAGTTCTTGATGGGGACAGGTATGAATTAAAACCAATGCGAGACGATCGTGTCTTTAAATATGCTCACGATCATTTAAGGCCGATGCCCCGTGGATCGGAAGAATATGTAGAAAGGAATGAGTCTCTTATATGGAAGAATGTGTCTCCTGGTGAACCAGGTGTGATGTTATAAATGATTGGGTGCTCAATGAGGATTGTGAGTAACCGAGAGACTAGATGAATTCCTGGTGAAGATTTAAATGATCATCCGAGGGACTGGACGAGTAGCTAGTACAGATCAACCGAGAGACTAAATGAACTGCTGGTGAAGGTTGAAGTGGTCAACCGAGGAACTGGACGAAAGTGTTTTCAGTGGAAGACATTGTATGAGTGAATGAATTATAAATGACTAAATCGAAAGTTAGTCATAGTTTGCAACAAAATATGAACTAATAATACTTGTTGTAATTATTATTGAGTAAGGTGTATAGTGTTGATTAGTAGAGTTGAATGAAATGTTTAAATTAGGGTGAAAACAATCATTATACAAACTGAATATATAATCAGGGCGTGTGATGATACGGCGTAAATCAGGTGTAGGTGTACACACCGCGTCAGATGAGTCAGGTGACTCAGGTAAATTAATCAGACGTCTCCTGTAAATAAAGGCGAGTTTGAAACATAAAGCTCAGTGAGAGTGTCATCCTAGAGTCACGCACATCAATCCCCACAATTGGGGTACTGCAGGTTAATTAGACTGGATTATCAATTATATACCTCCTCCAGAGGCAGGATAGGAACTTGGACTAAATGATAGGCTGTTGGGTTTATGACACAGCTATCTACCAACTATAGTGAACACCGATGTATTAGGCATACACCTATCACCGCCACACTGACAAGATATTGTAGCACCGTTGCCACCAGCCTTTCCCAGACACGGGAAGCCAACGGTATAACTCATAAAGAGTTTCGGCATACACCTATCACCACATGATATTATAGCACCGTTGCAACCAGCCTTCCCCAGGTACAGGAAGCCAGTAGAGACATACCATCCGTTATATACCCGAATGGGTAGAGTTCATACGCATTCTAGCCACGGTTTTACTTTGGTTTGTCTAGCTCTATAAAAAATTACTTTATTTTAACTCTCAGTTACTTTCTGTAACTTAGTTACTGTAACTATGTTCCTTTTTATTTTTCAGTAACTATAACTGCTTTGTTGGTTGTGAGAGCTTGATAATCTCTATAAATTTATTGAGATATTAGTTCGGTATTTTGCATATTTACAAAAATAAAGCTATAATTATAATTATCTCTATGACGTATGCATTGAATTGTATATTTAGGTTGATTCTGAAGAGCAGATAGAATAATTAATATACAAGTAATGAAGGGATCTGCAGATATCAAGGCGCGTACTGTTATTATCGAGGAAATATCACTGCGCTGCAGATTTGGTGAGCACCTGTTACAGGCCTTTGCCTGTAGCTGTTGATTGCTGTTCACTAGTTACATACAATTAAAATGATGGCAACCCAGAGATGTCTGTAATTATTCTATTCCTCACACAGCTGCAACATTTGTTGGAGGAGCTTCGTACCCTGTATTTTATAACTAGTATTTTATATCATTTTTGGTAAATATTTAGGCAATCGCATATTACTTCATTAGAAAACTAACTTTATTTTATTATCCTTTAACCAGAAATAAATCCAGTAATGAATCACTAGAATAAGTAAGATAGGCGATGCGTATCTTGTAATTCAAATACAAAAAAATGTTTCTGTTAGAAACAATAAAATTATATAGATAGCTATAGGTTATAAAAATATCTTACAGACGGTTAATTAAGGTTGTAGGAATTGTGGACAGTATGTTATATCTTTTGTTAATAGAAATAAAAACTAGTTATTGTATTTGGAATATCTCAACTTTCTATTAGATTATGGGCCCAGGCTCAATTTGAAAACTGACTAGTTTGGTAGGTATCGAGTTGAATTATTTTTAGCAATACACTGAATTAAAGTGCGAAGTTGAAAGATGGTAGTAATTGTAATGTGTGGAAGTTCCAGGTGAAAATTATTTTGAAAGTGAAATAAGTATTCAGCATTGTAAATGGTAAAGAACCGATACGAGTGAAGAAAGCGAAGAAGAACAAGTAAAATTTGATAAAAAGATGAAAAAGTAGACAATGAATTATAATAAATCACAAAAAATTATAATAACTAGATTAGAAGATGGTTCAATGGCTTATTTATTAACTTTGGGATAAGTTATTAACTGATTTCGAGCATAAATAACAAAGGAATAACTGTTCTTATTTCAAAAATACAGATTTAACAAATCAAATGAAGAAGTTTGGAGAAATTATTTTCGAACAAATATTAATTACCAAAAACTATAGCGGCCATATATTCTCTACATACTTAAAAAAAATCAAAGTTATCGAAATATGGGCATCATGAAGTATACATATTTCGAATAGGTGATTAGTGATGTGTAACATTCCAGATGAATATTTATAATAGGGCGTTTCTAAGTCGTTATATTGTCATACACACATGCCAAATATAATTTTACGAATTAGGATCATATGTTGTTTATACACTTTTCGATGCTACAAAATTAAAATTAAGCGGTCTGTAATTTTCAAATTTTTATACAATATCTGTATATTATTCTTATTTAACGTAATAGTTTTTCAATGAAGTAAAATGTTATTGCAAATATCTCTTTTTCAAATTACGGTAACCCTTATACATTTTATACTTCAATTGAGATCTAGTTTAAATTTCAATTAATTCTGACAAAAGTGGTTGTGCGATATAACTACTTTAATATTGTTGACCTGCTGAGTTGTCAAAACTGTGAGCTAAAGCACGTGAAGGTGTTTGTTTGGACCTTGAATGTTGTATCTCTTTTTAATATTTACTGCATCTCTCTTCCACGTAATGTCAATTTTTTAAGTGTCTATTTCAGTAGGAATTGGTTTATTTTCTTTATTATAATCCATTTTGTAAGAAATATATCAAACTTTTTTACGATTTTATTGCGTTACTAACAACAACAAAGCAATGATTGCTATTTAAACGCCAATTCATACGATCTCTTTATCTACTTCTAATCATTTCGCATTTTTAAAACCTTTAATAAAGTTTGGGATGGGCCACTCCGTCTGTCCACAAATTATAATAAAATAATAAATTTTGACTCAATTTATCACTTTACGTACAACGTATATCTAATATTTATTTATTTATTTATTTATTGTAAATCAATACAACAGGATATAAAATCCCAATTACAGGACGATTATAACAAAAACAGTTATATAAAATTGAATGATGCATAATAGTACAAATTTAAGAATGGTACATAATAACAGACATATACAATTATTAATGTAAAAAAATTAAATAATTAAGTAACAGCTGATTTCAAGGTACAAAGAAATTACACAGTGATCGTTTTAATTTACATAGCGGGTCGTCAAATAAATCTGTGAAAGGCGATATTTCATTACAAATGTTGGTGAGTTGCTTAATAGGTGACTTTAGTTCATAATTGGTTCGTGATGAAGTACAGTAAAAAGTTAAGTGATTCCTCGAATTTTGGCGAGAGACATATAATAGTGCAAGAGATGATGAATCATCTATAGTACCATGTAAGATTTTATATAAATAAATGCAAGACATAATTTTCCTACGAGACAAAAGTGAAGTAATACACAGTTCCTGCAAAAGGTCATCATATTCATAATCATAACTGGGGTACTGCCTATAAATTTTGTAAAAACAGTACTTAGCAAACTTTTTTTGTATAGATTCAATAAGAGAAACGTATTTAGTATAAATAGGATTCCAAACTTGAAGACAGTACTCCAGTTTTGACCTAACAAAAGCAAAATACAAACTTTTTAGTGTTGTTAATTTACGAAAACAATGTGTATTACGAATTACAAATCCTAAATTTTTATACGATGATTTCACAATTAAGTTTATATGATCATTAAAAGTTAATTTATTATCAAACAAAACGCCAAGTTCTTTAATCTGATTTACTCTTTCTAGGACAATTTAATCCATCTTATAGGAACAAGTATACACAATTTTTTTTACAAAGTAACTCATAATTTTGCATTTACTGTAATTGAAAAACAATTTAGAGGATTGAGACCAAATTAATATATTGTTAATATCATCTTGAAGTAATTCCGTATCATGAATTGAATTGATTGTTTTGAAAATTTTCAAATCGTCAGCATAAAGTACTACTTTCGAGTGTTTAACTGAGTCAACAATGTCATTAATGAAGAGTAAGAAAATTAAAGGACCTAGATTTGAGCCTTGAGGTACCCCAGAGGTGGGAAAGTAAGGGTTAGATTTATAATTATTAAAATGCACATATAATTCACGATGACATAAATACGAAGACAAAAAATTGAGAAGGTTAGCTGAAAATTGGAAATGTGTATCAAGCTTGTGCAAGAGAATCTTATGATTAATACGGTCAAATGCTTTTGAAAAGTCCGTATATATAACATCAACTTGAGTGTTCTCATATAAAGAGTTAAGAGTAAATTCTGTGAAATTAATAAGATTAGTTGTTGTAGATCTTCCACTTATAAAGCCATATTGCTGGATTGTTAAATTTTTACTTACAGATTTATAAATGTAATTATAAAGAATCGATTCAAATACTTTGGCAATATTAGAAAGAATAGCTATGGGTCGATAATTAGATATATAAGTAATATCACCAGATTTAAAAATAGGACAGATAAAAGCAGTTTTCAGACTTGTTGACTAAGGGATAAATTAAATAAGTAATGTAAAGGATCTAGAAATATATCTGAACAACCTTTCAATATATAAGCAGGTATATTATCTGCTCCAGGATTGGTTGATGGTATAAGTTTATTAATAGAATTTAAAATGTCTTCATTAGTTATATGTGAAACATTTGTAATGTTACTGTAATTATAATTAGTGTTATCATTTGAAAGATTATCTACTAATTCATCAGAATATACACTTGTAAAGGAATCTGCGAAACCCTGAATAATATCTGGAGTAGAGTTAAAAGAATTGCCATTAAGGTGCATATGTCCGGGAATACGTGTTGTACGTTTTTTATTATTAATGTAAGTCCATAATTTATTAGGATCAGAAATTATAGATTGTTCTACATTACACAAATATTTTTCCTGTTCAGTTTTTATGTGTTTTTTAATCAGTGCACGCAAACGCTTGAATTCACTTAAATATTGTTCACCATTAGTACTCTTATATAATTTATATTGTTTGTCTTTTAGTTTTATATTATTTATAATTGTAGAATTAAACCAAGGTGGATAAGAAGATGATTTCATTTTTACACGTGGGATACACCTGTGCATTACCGTATATACTATATTATAGAATTCAAGAAATGCTGTATCTATATCAACACATGAATAAACGCTATCCCAATTAGCACACAATAATAGTTCGTACAACATCTTAAAATTAGCGTGACGAAAATTGTATGTAATTAAATTACTATTGAAAGTAGAACTATTTAACTTATAAGCATGGGAGATAGATGACAAAATGGATAGACAAGGATGGTGCAGATCTTCATCAACTAAAGAATCATGATTGCGAGTGACCGAGCAAGGAATATTTGAAATAACAACATCAAGTAGTTTATCATACGAATTTACAAGTAAGTTGTATTGACTGGCATTGAAAAGTGAAGTGAAATTTTCGTAAGTATGTATAATGTTATCGCGATATCCGGTAGTTATAAAATCTTTTAATTTAGTTATATTGATGTCACCAATAATTACAAAATTGCTGTTTATCAAGGAATGAATAGATTCGATAGATTCAAATAAATATTGAAGTTGCTGAGAGGTGATAGGAGGTGGACAATAAACAACAATTATAAAAATGAATGTGTTAGGCGTTAAAAATACTTTTGCACAAACTAGATCACTAGTAGATAAAGGGTGAGGTACAATATTTATAGAGATTGATTTATATTTATCGTTAATAGCACATAAAACACCACCCCCTCTACTTTTACCACTTATGGATGATAGTCTATCTGCTCTAAAAATATTATAATTAGATGTAAATAACTCAGCATTAACTACACTGCTACTAAGCCATGTCTCAGATAAGCAGATTATATCAAAGTTTGATGTACAACAATTATTATAAAATATATCAGTTTTGGTATTCAATCCCCTTACATTTTGATAATAAATGAACATAATATTATGTACTAAATGAAGTTTTAAGAATGTATATAAAATTATATCCGAACAAGTTTACAGTGTAGGATCTGTGCGTTTAGTTTGACTTGTAGATTCTACACAAATTCAACAAGGTCAATGACCGAAGTAATTAAATTAACAAAAATGTGACAAGTAAAGAATAGATTTACAGAAAAAAAAGCAGCTGTTAGTAAACTAAAGATATATCAGAATATAATTACAATATAAAATGAAACAAGAAAAAATAAACAAAATATGTATCAAATTAGTACGTTGACACTACTGTTAAATAGTAATTAACAATATTATTTCAAGTTTGATTTAACATAGATTATTCCTATATTTTTAAGAATTCAACTGGTGAAACGCGCTTGATAGTTCCGCTGGTATTTGCAAAAATGATACCATCTCTAGACCATACGTTTTTGACCATATTTATTGCAAGCGCTTTTTAATAGATCTAGCCGTGGTTTAGTTAAATCCTCAACAATCAAGATCTTGGTCCCTTTGAGGTGTTTGCGGTTTTTTAGAATATTTCCGCGTAATTTATAATTAATAAATTTAATTATAATAGGGCGGAGTTTAGACTGTTGAGGGTTGGTGATTGTAGGTTTGAATGGTTTACCTGTTCGGTGGCACCTTTCAATTTCACTAGGATTATCTTTAATTGGCAGTTTTTCACTAAGCACAGAACATACAAGCTCTTCAGTCTTCTCTTGGGCTACTTCAGGAATTCCAAAGACTCGAATGCAGCTTCTCCGTGAATATTGTTCCATTTGATCGACTTTGTCCTCTAGTGATTTATTAACAATAGTAAGTTTTTGTATAATACCCTCATAATAAAGTTTTTGTTCCTCTAGCTTCTGATCCACGCACTCAAACACTTTATTGACTAGTTTTTCAATAAACGAGTCGTTTGTTAGCAAAGATATAATGGTATCTTGCAACACTGCATTTTGACCACGTGTCATTGTTGTAGAATATGATTACTTGATATATTTTTTTTAAAAGAAACGAAATACTTTTATATACTTCGAAATTTTAACTTCTTCAATTTTAACGGAGTGACAACCAACACACGTCTACTCCTGACAAAGCATCGACAATATATTGAAAGTAATGTTGTATACTTTCCCTTATTCTCATTTTCCAAATAAAATCATATAATCATTTGAAGATAAAAGTGAGAAGTGTGAAATACGAAGCGCACGCATGCGTAATAAGGGCACGTTACCGAATCCTCATCTCGTATGGTCGCAACGTGGCAGGAATGTTCACATTTAAATTCCAAACACTTTTCGGGTTTTTTCGTCTGTTATTATAGCGTAAAAGTAACACCGTGTTTTTAATTAATAATAGCCGAGTATTTAAGAGATTTCCGATGGTATTTGCAGAATGAAATATTCAAAAAATTATGTCGTTTTGTCTTCACGGATTACATGTCGTTATTAACACACGGAAAATATTTTATGAAAAGAAAACGGCATTTGTTTGAAATTTTTTCTCCGTTATGTGAATCATTTTACAATATAGACATTTCAATAATACTGTTTTACATACATATACTATTATTCAGATTAGAAGCTGTATCTATTTATATTGCACAACATTCGAACTCTTCTACCAGTTTGAATGTTGTTGTTTATATTGTGCAAACATAGCTTTCTGTCAACATTTCAATATTTTTTACTTATTTCTAGTGTCGTAGCGTCATTTAATTAAAGCATTATTTTTCAATAAAGATTACAGGATACTATACTTTTGGGCTATTTATTTTAATAATTTTGTTTTATACAGTTGTGGATACAAAAGTAACCTCAAATTGTTTTCGAAAATACAAACTAAACAAGAAAACTAGGATTAATTGCATATTTTAAAAAGTTTTAAAATACGTACTTAATGTTTATCTTCTGTTTCTCTTACTCCCAATTGATAGACAAATGATATTTTTAATTCGATATAAATTATTATTCATTATTTCATTATTAACATAATTAATAAGTAATTTAATTTGTTATCAAATCAGTGGTACTAAAGTGTAGACTTCAAATACAGGGTATTGATTTTGCAAAATAAATATTTTTATTCTATAATCAGTACCTATGTCAAATCATGTAACTCATTTAGTTTCGCGCATAGATGTAGAAACACTTTGCGGGAATTAATTATTCAACTGGTTTGTCATATTTTAGAAAAATTTCTTGTGGCGAATGTTCATTTTCCATTTTTGAATGTGATAAATAGTAGTATAAAAATTTTGTTTAATACACAAGAACCATTCTCATATGAGATGTAAACAAATAAAGAGCGAAAACGAAGGTTGCCAAATTAATATGACATTTATTTTTAGAAATTTGCTCAATTGGTATATACTTTTCATTAAAAAATTATGAAACTTTGAAAGAAAAGATGAAATAAAATATTGTACTTGCACGTCTAGAAAATGATTTTCCACAGTACCCGTTTCTAAATTTTGAACTCGAACTGTAAAATCTCATTTACTGAAGTTGTAATAACTATTACCGTTAGTGTATTTCAACCCTTTTATTTTGTCCGTCGATGCATCCATGTACTCGCCCACTTGCCGCCTACACGCCTGTACTACAGTTTATTTTAAATGTAAAGTTTGCGTCTGATTAAATGAAAAAAGCAAGAGCAAAACATATATATATATATATATATATATATATGTTTTAGAAATTTCATTTTCGTCATTTCACTAAAACAACCCAGGGATTTGACCATATCACTTAATATTTTTAGGGAAATGACCCTATAGAGTTGTTATTTTAACATCTTCCGTGATATGATCAACTCTCTTAGGGATTTGATCAAATCCCCGTTTTTATCATATCCCTGCGACATATATCTATATATATTTCCTGTCTGCATGTAACCTTATGTTAGTGCAGATCAAGTTTTCTAAATTCGATATTAGTAGCGGTATTTCTCATTGTCCACAGAACCACTGAGCGGTCAGCGGCGGTCGCCTGAGCTCTGTGAACCGTTTGTCGAGTGGAAAAGTGGTTTTAGTTGTTAGTCTGGTATAGAGGGTGTCGCGGAGTAGAGGGTGCAGAAGCGAACGCTACCCTGCCGCGGTAATAAGTTGTTTATGAATGCCTGCGTGTTTGGAGTGATTCGTCGACACTCGACGACGACTACTGCAATCTGCTTTATCGGTTTCCGGTTCAACGATCACGATGTCCACACAGGACCGTAACTACTAACTATTTTATCTGTCACCTAAATTGCACAGACTACTTGTATTGTCGCATATATGACACTAGCTCTTAACATTGTGACGGATATATCAGTCATCAGTCTGTGCGGTATTTTGTATCCTATAGAATATATTATTTTTTGTGTGTAAATATTTTTCATATACAGAAACAAGTTTTTTGAAATTAAACTTTTTTTTTTCTAATTCTTCAAACATTTGAAAAATTTACTGATGTATCCGTTACCAAATGATATGTAGTAATAATACTTGCTGTCGTCCACCTGGTAAATATTCTTGAATAAGCTCCGTAACGAAAGGGTTAAGAACCCGAACACAATCAAATTACCTCTGAGGATCCTTATCCACAAACATCTTTGAAGGTCTTGTTTTGACGGCTGATACACTTAGGTACCGAGATCTATTACGGCATAATACTATACCCAATATTTTTATTTATTTATCATATACGTATTTATATATTTATTTGCACATTGCTCAATAGGAAATTAATACTTATTACAGTACGGACCTACAGTACCTACAGTTTATAGTGAAATCCGAACCAATCGGACCTAATTGATACCAATAATAACCCAGACATTTACCTGGTTATTTTATCTTTATCTTTACATTTTAATTGGTTTGTCGTCAACGAATTAAAATAGTAAGGAAAGCAATGTTGCTCTACTTGCATAATCATATGAAACTAGAAGTATAAGATTTAAAATCTAAACACTAAAACCATTATTAAGGAATCATCTACGGTTAAGACAGACGAAGATATTTATCTTTCTTGAAACTATAAAGTCTGAACAGTGACTGCAATCCTATACTATAATAAAATTATCAAATAATTGCCTTCTCACCTTATTTATAATATAAATTAAATCCACCTTTCCTCGTAGAAGACAAATATGGGTGATCCTTAGTGCTATGGTCTTTCAAGGCCAATAGGTACTAAGAGTTAGTCCGGTTCCGTTGTACTCATAATAATAAGCAATATCTTGATCACTGTGTCAAATTCCACAAAAGGTACAGACTTTATTAATTTAGTTTTTGGCAAGAATGAAATAAAGACACTTGAGTTATTTAATTTTCACTAATTTTACTCGAAAGTAGTAACTATTACAATCTACAATATTAGCTACACTAAGATGAAATGAAATATCTATTTATGTATGTGTTCACAATTTATTTCAGTGCAAATTCGGTTCTGAACACTAGAGTCAGAGTCCGTAGTTTTTCGTCCGGCGCCAAGCACCCCGGAAACGAGAGTCGCGTGCTCTCCACCGTGCACCATGCGAGATACCAATGCCCAATGCCGAACCAATGGAGCGACACATTTCCGAAAAGTTCCTTCAAATGGAACCATTTTTGGCTAAGTGGTGGGCGGTTGAGACAACCCCAATATCCGATACTGTTGTAAATTGTTTTCAGATTACGTGCTCGCGATCAGCAGCTATAGTGAAATGAGTTTGCGCAGATTAGCCACAGGATTATGCTAATGGATATGAATGTGCCCTTTATTTAACTACTTTCTTTCAACAACAGATATTTAAAGCGCTTGTTGTACGAATAAAGTACTTTTCCCAAGATGTTGTAATTCGGATTTTCACGGTAATGCTATGATAACAATATGTATTTTATCTATCTGAAGACATATACATACATAATATATCTAATCATATCGTAAATAACGAAAATGCATGAGAATAATTAAATAGATTTTATTATTCACCATTTTTATTTCCATGTTTTGAGGAATACCTTTTCTTTATTATTTCTTACTTAGTCTCTACTTTACTTTTCATTGATGTATTTTCAATTGTTGATCTGCGTTTGGTACATACTGTTTTAAAGAATACAAAATTATATAAAACTATTAAATTCCACGCAACACAATGGAATTATTGCAATCAGGTTTTTTTTTATTACTCTTTTAATATTAATAATGAAAACATTACACAAACACATATTACAGATTAGGTGAAGTTAATAGTGTAGTAATACTTATTAGTTAATTTTACCATATTTACCAGTATATTATTTGATTTATTTTTTTTAATTTATTCTAATTTTTATATTTTCAAACTTAAGATAAAATAAACATCTATATTTTCAGATATCTGAAATAGTAGTAAATTTAAATACATTTTATGCTTTATTAATTTATAATACAAGAATCAATATTTTAATCCCTATCATAATTAGTATGCAATGCCAATTGTCTTCTTGTCATTTACTACACTGTGGTTTATTATTTTGTTCTAATTTATTATGTTATTTAAAGAATTTTCATTCAAAACAATCGGCTGTGATATTATTAAACCGGACGACGATCGATAGTATACTTATAGACTATCGATATATAGTTTACAAATGACGCTATTGAAATATCGGTAGTTCACATAACCGATATTTGTAATGTAAGCACTAATAAATGTCCTCAACAATTTCGGTAATATTTGCTGAAAAATAAAATTGCACGAGAACTACTTCTACAATTTTAATATTTATGAGTAATGGATTATTATAATAATTTAAAAATTTTTTTTACTGATACGAACCAAAATAAACAGCAAATGCTGTTCTAAAAAAAAAACTTTAAAACCATAAATAACGTTACACAAATTTAGAGCAAATTGTAAATATGTTATTTTGTCTTTACTATTAAAGTTTTGTTTGAAGAAATTAAAAGATAGATATGTAATCTACACTAACCGGCAAAAAAAGTGGGACAACAAAAAATATTTTAATTATTGTTAGTATAATTATTATTATGTAAATTATATTTAATCAATCAATAAAAGCTTTTTTAAAAATTTCTTTCAAACTCAAAACAAAATACAACTACTCTGTTCTAGTGTTAAATACAATCTAACTACATCTATGGTTCAAGAGAACTGATAACGTGGCTTCTCAGACATACTGCTGATACTATGAAATATGAGTGTGAGAAATGGTGTGTTACAAGAGGAACTGTTATCTAACTCCTCCATCCTTAAGAAAAACGTTATTGTAAAGATTATGTTTCAATAATGTTAGGTGCTGATTCTATGTTATCAGTTTTCTTTTTACAAAATCTCTTACATATTTTATTAATACTAATAATCAATATTATAACTACTAATACAATTATCAATACACTATTAAAAATAGAGTGTTAGTATTCATTATTCATATTTTTTAATACAACTGGTTTCAAAGTATTCTTCTCTAATTTCTCTAATTTATTTAAAGGTTCTGACGTTCGTAATAAATCATGTTTATTAACATCCATTTTTAAGGTTATCATTTTTCCAAAATTCAAGTTATATTTTTAATTTTCATCATTAATTTTACAGTTATTTATTAAGAATATACTTTTTAAATTTTTATTAACCACCTCATTCTCACATTCTATTTTATAATCACTATTATAAGGTGATATTATATATTTAATATTAGTAAAATCAATCTTTATTATATAATTATATTTTTCTAATATGACTTGCTTTTGCAATGACGATTTGCTGTATCAAAATAAATTTTGGATAGACAATTTTCATTAATATTATTAATTTCCTTACAAATAAACAATTTCACTCTTATATAGTTACAGTGTTCTAATTTATAAATTTCTTTATTAACAATTGAGTAGAAGCCAGTAGGAATATTTAAAGTTACTAAACCTTCATTACCTATAGTGGGTATTCTTGTTACTTGATGGGTATTAATTTTTTGTTCAAACATAGGAATTTCAATCAAAATTTCCAAATATGTATTTAAATAGCAAACAGTTTTAACAATTTTATTATTCGAATAATTATTTTTAAGTAGTGATTTTATTGATTCTTTAATATTTTCATTAATATATTGAGTCATTTCTCCTCTAGAAATCAATCCAAAGTATAAAGTATTTAAACTACAGAACGACAGAGTTTCTTCAATTTGTAATAATGATAAATACATTTGGTTACTGAAAGCTAATAAATTTTGAAATACTTGATGTATAACAATAATATCTAAATCGTCAAATACTTTGCCAATATCTTTTTCAAGGGTTTTTAATCCTTGTTCCAATAATTTATTATTTTTATTCATTAACTGAATTTGTATGTTGAACTGTTTGGTGAAGTTTTGATTTATTATTATCTGCTCATTTAAATTATTAGTTATGGTTTCTTGATTACTTTTTATTATTCCGAGTATGTTATCATAATTTTCTTTATCTTCTTGGTCTAAATTCCCAGTAATACTTTTTATTATCGAGCCAAATCCGTTTATTAACCCACGTTTATGTCTCTTAGGTACTTGAATTATATGAATTTTCATTTCAGTATTATTAAGTGCGTTTTCTAGTAAGGGTTTATCGTTTTCAAAATGGGTAGCTGTTAAAAATGTACTTATCTGTTATGCAAGTCATTTTTATAATTAATGAAGTTATTAAAATTATCATTAATATTATCAAAGGACCTATTAATATAAACATAGTTATAATTATTTATAATGTAAGCATTACCTAAATTAATAATGTTAATTCCGGCGTTTTTGGTTACGTTTCGGAAGTTTTCTCCGCATGATCTTTCGATTTTAAGAGAATATCTGAAATAATACGAGGTCTTTTTTGATCTTTCGATTTTCAGAGAATATCTGAAATAATACGAGGTCTTTTTAGTTGGTCCATTTTAGTTTTTAAATTCTTAGTTATTATTTGTCTGCGTTCAGGAATTATTTCTTTTAATGTCTGTTTTATATATTTGAGATTCTCTACTTTTCCACTGTGTCTTTTATGTTGTTTAATATATATATATATATATATATATATATATATATATATATATATATATATATATATATATATATATATATATATATATATATATATATATATTAAACAACATAAAAGACACAGTGGAAAAGTAGAGAATCTCAAATATATAAATATATATATATGTATATATATATATATATATATATATATATATATATATATATATATATATATATATATATATACATATATATATATATATATATATATATATATATAATATATATATATATATATATATATATATATATATATATATATATATATATATATATATATATATATATATATAGTATCGGGGATATTTTCATCAATATTAACTTGTTCACTATACTTCTCTTTCTTACTAATTATATTGCCTTTTACGTATTTAAATAACTCTTTCATTATGTTGGTATGTTTTAAATTATATTCTTCAGTTACTATTTCTTCGGGTTGTATTATTTGATTATTATTTAAATGTCCTAATAAGACTTGAAATGGCGTGTTCTTTATTGTAGAGTGAATACTATTGTTATATGCGATTAAACTATAAATTACTTTTTCTTTTAACGGGAGAGATTTAAAATTTTGTTCATCGTTTAGTATGCGAATAGTTTCAATTAACGAACTGTGAAATCTTTCTATATTTACATTTGATTTGGGATTATTTGTACTTGTGATATGCAGCTTTATATTTTTATTAAGCAGAAATTCTAGTAATAATTTATTATTAAATTCTATTCCTTTGTCAGTAATTATTTTCTCGGGTAACCCAAAATGAGAGAAGAATTTAATTAAATTAGATATAATAGTAATTGAATTTTAATCTTTAATTTTATAAGCTTGTGCAAATTTAGAAAAACTATCAAGTATAGTTCAATATTTTTGTTTCTCTAGAGATATAACATGGTGTGAGAATATTAGGGATTTTAATCGGTTTTCTTTCGTATTTATTTTTCAAGCAAATTTCACATTTGTTTATTAAACTTTGAATATCTTTAATCATGTTTGGAAAGTAATAGATTAATTTAAATTTAGAATAAGTTTCATTAATTCCTTTATGAATAGATTTATCTTCATGATAATTTCTAATTGTCATAATTTGTTCATCTCTATCTTCAATATCAATTAATAAATTTTTACACTGTATAAATTTATAATGTCCTGCACTAAAATATGTTTGCAAAACTGCATTAAAATTTAATTTATATTCTTCAGGAGTTAGACAATGACAATTTACATGAGGAACACAATAACTTTTTATAAAATCTAAGAGAGTTTTATTACAATTAATTTTATTTATAAAAAAGTATATTCGCTGTTTTACGCCGAATAATTTTTCTATTTTAACAGAATTTGATTCGATGTCTTGACAACTATTTGATTACTACCATAATTTATCGCAGATTCCAAGTAAGTGAGACCGTTGACCGGGCTTTCCTCGTCTGAGTGCATAAAAGCGGTGCCAGTTTCCGAGCATTCTACTTACAGTGACTGGTTATCAATGTTTTTATCGTCTTCGTTGTGCATTACTTCTGCCGTTTCGGGCAGTTCATGAATATTTATTTTAATATGAGAATTTTGAAACACTTCCTTTATTAAATTTTCAATTTTTAACCATTGTTACTTATCTAGTCCCGAGCCTATTTTTGGCATTTTAATTTCGTTAATATCATTTTGGACAAGATATTGTAATAATTTATTTAAACATGATTTTATATTTAATAATGTTGGTTCATTAAAATAATTATTTTTCATTAAAAGGTGAATTATAATTCTATTATCATAATTTTGGATAGCTTTTTTATCATCGATAATTTTAATTTTATCTTTTAACTGTCTAGTTTTATATAATTCGTCTATTTGACAAGCAAATCCTAGTTTCATAAAAATCTTTTGATATGCAATGTACTAAGGGCAATTTATTTTCAAATATATTTTCTGTATTGCAATTAATTTCAAATGTGGGTTTGATTCTTGAGAGAGCATCAGCTACGTAATTTTGTTTTCCTCTTTTATACTCTATATAAAAATCATATTCTTTTAATTTTAATTTCCAACGAATTAACTTTTGGTTGGGTTCTATTAGTGAATTAAGCCAAACTAGGGGTCTGTGGTCAGTTATAATTTTAAATCGTCTGTCATATAAATAAGTTCTAATGTTTTTTACAGCCCATACAATTGCTAACAGTTCTTTCTCAATCGTAGAATAATTTTGTTCGTGGTTGTTCAGAGTTCTAGAAGCATAAGCGATGGGTAAATCGTTACCTTTTATATTCTGAGACAAAACAGCCCCGAGAGCATAGTTGCTCGTGTCAGTGGTTCATTCATGATTAAAATTAGGATATTGCAGTATTGGGTTATTTGTAAGTAATAATTTACATTTTTCGAAACATTGCTGGTATTCTTTATTTTCATAATTAATTTGACTATTTTTTTTCAAGCAATTTGTGAAAGGTTTTGTTAATGCTGCAAAGTCCTTAAAGAATCTCCTGTAATATCCAAGAAGGCCTAAAAATGATTTAATTTCTTTAGTGGTTTTTGGTATCGGAAAATTTTTAATAGTTTTTAATTTTTCGGGGTTTGGTTTTATGCCATCAGTTGTTATGACATGCCACTTCTTTTCTTAGGAACTCGCATTTATCTAACTGGATTTTTAAGTTAGCCTCACGTAATTTATCTAAAACTGATTTTAAATTGTGTATGCTCCTGTAACGATGAACCAAGAATAATGATGTCATCTAGATAAACGAAACAAGCCGTATTAGTTACATCTTTCAAAACATAGTTCATG
The DNA here is from genome assembly GCA_911728475.2 of Pterostichus madidus. Classification (NCBI taxonomy): domain Eukaryota; kingdom Metazoa; phylum Arthropoda; class Insecta; order Coleoptera; family Carabidae; genus Pterostichus; species Pterostichus madidus. The sequence continues at coordinate 20,328,961 of OU452311.1, read as the reverse complement.
AGTCGTTGGAACGTCGCAGGCACGTTCTTCAGACCAAAGGGCATACGTTTGTATGCAAAGTGTCCATTTTCAGTGGAAAAAGCTGTTTTATCGATATCTTTGGGATCCATTTCAATTTGATGGAAACCACTAATGAGATCAAGAGTCGTAAAATATATAGAAGTACTAAGTTTATTTAAAATTTCCGTTATATCGGGTATAGGAAATCGATCATCGACAGTTTTTTCATTTAATTTTCTAAAATCATTGACTACACGAATTTTCTTTATACCAGAGGCATCTGGTTTCTTTTCTACTACCCAAATACGACTATTCCAAGGAGAATAACTTGGCTGTATTATTCCGTTTTTAAGTAATTTATCAATTTCGTCATTTACTTGGTTTTTATAAATTTCAGGGAATTCGTAATTTCTTGTGTAAATGGGGATGTCATCGGTTGTTTTAATTTGATGTTTTATTTTAGAGGTAAAAGTAAGATTTTCATTTTTGGTTATAGTTAAATCTTTATATTGATTTAAAATTTTAGAAAGTTCATTTAATACTTCCGAGTTCAAATGTTCATGTCTAATATTGAATTTTTTTATTAGTTCCGTGTTATATACTGATTTAGATTTATCATTAAAATAATTAAATTTATGTTTATTATTTAATAATTTAATTTCTTCTTTATTTAAGTTAATTTGAGCTTGTAATAATTTTAAAGCATTAGCACCGAGTAGAATATGAAATGATTTGTGAAAATTATATAAGTAACATTTAATATTTTTACCTTTATATTTTATGAAAGTATATACAGAACCTTCAGATTCTCCATTCATTGTCTGAATTTTGAATTGTTCTTTAAATATTTTAAATTTTCGGTATTTTTATAGAAATAATTTTTATTAATAAAATTGTGAGAAGATCCCGTATCAATTAGTTTAAATAAATTTTGTAATTTAATATACGGTAATTTTGATATCATATTGATAGCTAAGGATTCAAATCTAAGTGATGGCTTAAGGGAAAATTTTCATCATGAGTCAACTCATTTAATTCGTTAAAATAATCAGTTTCGACCGTTTCTGATTGTTCTTGTAATATCGCGTCTTGATTTTCGGAATCAGTAGCGTCCTCATTATTTTCAATATTATTTAGTTCTTCAGAAATAAAATTTTGTTTACCATAAGAATTATAATTATTTGGATTTGTTTTATATGTTTTAAATGTACGGGTGGAAATTGACATCGGTGTAGATTGAGGTTGTGTGCTTTGTAGTCTTATCGGTTGTGACGGGAACTTGGATGATGGACCAGGCTGGTAATATTGGTACGCCACTGGTTTAGGTTGCGGGACTTTTGTCATCGGAGATGCATGTTGTCTTGTTTGAGTGTCAGACACGTTCGTGTAAGATTGATTTGTGTTAGCGTTTATTTTATAATGTTGAAAATTATTCGTTATCAATATATTAATTTCATCTAGAGTAGCAGGATTTCTCGCGGCTAATTGTGATTTAAACGGTTCTTTACAATTTCTAATAAAACACTGAGTACCGAATTTATGTCCAAAAGTGTTACAAGACGATTTTTATTTAATTTTATTCTTCTAGTTTTTAGTTCTCTGGTTATTGTAGGCGGCATATGCAGATTACTTTTGTGCTGACTCGTATTGTTTAGGTTTTGAAATCAAAACCTAAACAAAGCGTGTTACACCGACCACAGAGGGAGATTGAGCAGATCGAGGACATGGAGGATTCATTCATGATATGGCTGGCAGAGAAGTTCGATCACTGACTGTATTGTAGAAAGATTGATTGTGAACTATTTGTCGTATATTCTATTAAATAAATTATAATAAGTTTGTTTGAATAACTGTGTATTCATTATATTTGATAAAAATCTAATACTACGTACTACAAATCAGAAGTGGGATAGATCACGTGCAAAAAGTGAGAATTAGAGTATTGACGTGAGTAAAAGAAAGAGTTCACGGGCAACTTTAAAATGGGAAAAAGCAGATAACGTGGGCGACGTCGACATCGTAGTCACAGTTCGGACGACTCGTCTCCTGATATTGATAAAACATACGTGATAGTACGCGATCCGATACTCCACCGGTAAATATTGCAAATATGATTGAGGAATTGAATACCTTACGGAAAATAGTAAGTACAAGCTCTGTTCATAATGTTCCTACTTGTAGCGGTCCGAATTGGTCTGGTATGAAAGATAATAAATTGTTACCTGAATTTAATCCAAATAATATTAATCAAGACATTCTTGTTTAGTTACGTAAAGTAGACGACTGATGCAATTTTGTTAAAGGAACTACAGGATCAACTAGATCGAGTTGATTTGCCTATTCTAAGAGAAGAAGTTAAGACAAGAATAGATAAAGATCAGCTTGGTCAAAAGCAACGGTATGATTTAAGGAGGGGAAAACCAAAGAAGTATTCAGTTGGTGATCTGGTTCTTGTTTTGAAAACGGACTTTCCAGCGACAGGTGAAACAGTCGATAAACCAAGGGTAACTTTAGCTGATGAGGTAAATATGGTGTTTAAACACATTTTGGTTGCGCTGCGGTGCAAAACATATACACAGGTAGATGCGCTGCGGTGCATAGTGTATATTTTTGGGTGGTTGTGCTGCGGTGCATATCACATATATTCGAGTATTGAGAAATACACAGGTAGATGCGCTGCGGTGCATAGTGTATATTTTGGGTGGTTGCGCTGCGGTGCATATCACATACATTCGTGTATCGAAGAAACACACAGGTAGATGCGCTGCGGTGCATAGTGTGTTTGTGTATGTTTGGAACACATTTGGATGTGCTGTGGTGCATAGATATATAATATATATTGTAACACGAGCTCGTTAAGCGTACAGAGCGAATAAGTTAAAAATATGATATAATAATAAATCTGATGTGATTGCTACTTACTTGTTGTGTGATATTTCCTTTCTTGGTGTAAACTACTTTTATGGACTGGCAAATCGTTGCCAGTTCGAACACACAAATCACTTATTTGAGAACTGATGAAGATTTAGTTAATTGAAAGGGTTAATAAAACGAACTTTGATATTTAGACATATAAAATATTGAAAAATAGATAAGGATAAAATATAAAACACTTAAACAAACTAATATATGTGAAAACAGATTTTGATTATTAATTTAAGTTGCACAAATTAAAATAAAGCTTAAGTGAATTCGCGCCATCGCCTCTTGTAAAGATGTCCGCACATCTTTACACGTAGAGTCGCTGTTCTTCACTGACTTGGCTATCCCAAACACTTGACATCCTCTGGGTAAAACTACCCACATCTGGAACCCATTTCCACAGATGTCTCAAGTGTTTGGGGCTGTGTAATCGACACAAAGGCACTGCCGTCCCGACGAACACGAAAAGTTGCTAAAATTCTTAGAACACTAACTAATAACTGTCACTTTTATAAATTAATGTCCTATATTTGAAAACCTACAATTTTCGCATTCACACGAAAGGCCATGTGGCCACGAGTGTCAAATTACACGAAGCCAAGCTTTTATCTGAAGCAACATACAATAATGAGATAGTTCATATTGTTACATTATCCTCACGTTAAAACATACATATATCGGTGACTTCGATGCATTTATTTTACCGGTAACTGGATGAACTATTTCATTCCAGAAATGCTGCAATACTGAATCTAAACTAGATTTAAACCAAATTATCAAATTTACAGATTTCCAACTAGGTATTCTTTAAAATACGCAACAGAAATCAAAACCAATTTTGACAAAACTAAAACATTACCAAAATATAAAATGGTTATCGTACAGATAACTAAACATATTTCTCAAAATTACCAATGATTCTACAGTTATAAACGAACTAAGTACAAGAACTTAATTTGCTGTTGTAAAACTAGAAAAAATTGAATTAAATCAATTGCTTAGCAAACACAGATTGCTAAAACTGAACTAATTGTTAAACTAGCAAACACAAATTGAAAAAAATCAAATCAAATACAAAACTAGAAAAACACAACTTGTAGAATAAAACAAAAGACAAAATGTCTATTGCGATGTGGAATTGAGTCTTAATAAATAAGAAAAATAGGAAAAAAATTTCCATCACTTGTCTCATAATTCCATAGAGGTTTTACAGCACGTTTGCATCAACTTCTCAGGTCATCAACAAACGGCTGGTCAGTTCAGCTTTAACCATAGACGCGTTTCGTCCTTCCGGACTCATCAGTATGGTGCGATCATTTATCCAACTAGATCAACTAGGAAATAGTGGATTGTGATACCGACTTAGCTGAACTGACTGATGTTAACCTATCTACAACGGTAACATGACATGAGAGCTATGAAGCCACTCGTGGTGCCATCTACCGACAAAATCGCAAACTGCTTGACAGCTATTGAAATAAAACAAAAGACAAAATGTCTATTGCGATGTGGAATTGAGTCTTAATAAATAAGAAAAATAGGAAAAAATTTTCCATCACTTGTCTCATAATTCCACAGAGGTTTTACAGCACGTTTGCATCAACTTCTCAGGTCATCAACAAATTCTTTCCTATTTTTCTTATTTATTAAGACTCAATTCCACATCGCAATAGACATTTTGTCTTTTGTTTTATTTCAATAGCTGTCAAGCAGTTTGCGATTTTGTCGATAGATGGCACCACGAGTGGCTTCATAGCTCTCATGTCATGTTACCGTTGTAGATAGGTTAACATCAGTCAGTTCAGCTAAGTCGGTATCACAATCCACTATTTCCTAGTTGATCTAGTTGAATAAATGATCGCACCATACTGATGAGTCCAGAAGGACGAAACGCGTCTATGGTTAAAGCTGAACTGACCAGCCGTTTGTTGATGACCTGAGAAGTTGATGCAAACGTGCTGTAAAACCTCTGTGGAATTATGAGACAAGTGATGGAATTTTTTTTCCTATTTTTCTTATTTATTACAACTTGTAGAAACTAAACCAATTGCTTAAATAGCAAATACAAAATAAATCAAAAAATCAGTTGCTAAACTATCAATCACAACTAAAACACTAAACAAAACAATTGCTTAATTTCAGTCTACTCTCAGGTAGCATCTTATAAAAGAAAATAATACTTTTTCATAATTGAAATTATCAAATTTTAAAAAAGACAAAATTGCTAAAATCTAATCAAATTATTAAATATACATCTTCTCTCATGTAGTACGTTTAAACAAAACAATACATTTAAATTGAACCTACTTGTACATTTGCACAACTGAAATTATCAAATTTCACTGAACACTAAAATGAAATATATGTGATCACACAAAATTCATGCAGTTGGTACAAATTCAGTGATACAAAATGAACATATGTTCCTAAAACAATGGAATTCTCTAATTACAACATCTGAAATTTGTACCACAACTAAATCAAAGAATTATATCGGTAATACAGATAATTGCATATTTAAACTAAACTTATCTAACATGCACTTAAACACTATTGTTCCGAAAAAACAAAAACATTGTCAATGGTTACTGGGTCATGTCCTGGGTTGTTGGGATGTAAAGAGTACGCGGGGTGTGCACAACACTAACATCACTACTCACAATTGTCAAAAGTTCACTGAGGGGCATGGGAGTGGTTCTTCCTTGAACTGGGGTTTTTGACACTGGCCGCAGATCAGCTGATGACCGAACCAGATGTCCAACTGTAGATGCTGTCGTTATCCTGTTTCCTTCAGGTAGTGCCTAACTTGCAATGTACTATCCACGATTTCAATGGACAGAGCACTTGCTACGATGGAATTAAAGCTGCTAATTATCTTATACTTATTGAGAGAAAATCTGGATCTCATGGGCGCACAATTTGAATTGGACTTGCTCCAATTCAATGATCTCAACTTCTCAAAAGTTCTCGATCGCTCAATACCTGTGTGTTCTACGCATACAACACACAGCTCAACACTGGAAACAAGTACGCTACTAGGAACTTGTTCCATGCCCATGTCAAGATTATTTTCTCCCAATAGAATGCCTTCTTTTTCTAACGTTTCAGAACTTATTTCATTGCCGTCCATTTGATCAACTTCAATACATACTACATTCCAAGTTAAAGCACTTACCTCTTCATTTTCTTCCTTCTCGACATCAGCTACCTCTGATACAGCCACGATCTCGATGTTGCTTTTATCTGAAGCAATATACAATAATGAGATAGCTCATATTGTTACAATATGTAGGTATGAGATGCGCTGCGGTGCATAATATATATGTATATGTTTGTTAGTTTGTTCGAAACATGTGGCCAGATGTACTGCGGTACATGAATTTCGGGTGCTGCGGTACTTGAAGATGTAAATACCAAATAGAACTGTAAGGAGACGCGTGTGACGACATGCGTATATTTCATGTTCTAAATGGTCTTCGTTAAAAATTAAAAGTAAAACTTAGATGAAATATTTGTATTTTTATAGAACCTGATTGGGGACAACCAGGAATGTCAGAATGGCCGAATGTAGGCGGCATATGCAGATTACTTTTCTGTTGACTCGTATTGTTTAGGTTTTGAAATCAAAACCTAAACAAAGCGTGTCACACCGACCACGGAGGGATATTGGTCAGATCGAGGACATGGAGGATTCATTCATGATATGGCTGGCAGAGAACTTCGATCACTGACTGTATTGTAGAAAGATTGATTGTGAACTATTTGTCGTATATTCTATTAAATAAATTATAATAAGTTTATTTGAATAACTATGTATTCATTATATTTGATACAAATCTAATACTACGTACTACATTATTTAGTTTTGTTACAAATACCCAATTTTCTCACGAAAGTTTGTGTGAGCCGTAGCGTCTGAAATCTGACCCAAGTCATAAAACCACTTGACTTAGGGCCATTCACATGCAACTCAAGAGATAACTGCACACATGTGTTTATGTAAACATTCCTAAGGGCTGGAAAGACGTCCCAAAACTAGCCTGGCATCATTCGAAGTATTGGCCTTATTTTGTTCAGTTCAGTAGTGCAGTGCTGTATTAGCTTTGATATAAACTTGTGATTAAGTGTCTGATTAATCAATTAGTGTATTCTGGATTACCTGCGAGCTTCTATCTATCGGTGAGTTTGTGAGCCCTGCAGGGGCTCATGTCAACTCAATTCGCTGTTTTGCGTCTGTGGGGCAACGGTGTTCTTAGTGAGCGACACGGAACCAACCCTTTCGGGGGGCAACAGTGCGTCATTATGATACTGGTACTATCATAGGTGACGCCCTACGTGAGTTAACCCGCTGGCTTCCTTGTACCTGGGGAAGGCTGGTGGTAACGGTGTGACAATATCCTGCCTTCTGGTAGTGATAGGTGTTGCCGATCTCTATATGAGTTGATCCGCTGGCTTCCCATATGTGGAGAAGACTGGTGGCAACGGTGCTACAATATCCTGTCGGTTAGACGGTGATAGATGTAGCCAACCCATTGGTGTTCACTACAGTTGGTAGTGAGCCGCGTCGGTGAACCCAATGGCCTATCTGTTAGCCCGAGTTCCTATCCTGCCTCTGGAGGAGGTATATCATTGATAATTCCAGTCTAATTAGCCTGCAGCGCCCCAATGGTGGGGATTGATTAGCGTGACTCTGCGATGACACTCTCACTGAGCTTTATGTCTCAAACTCACCTTTATTTAAAGGAGACGGCTGATTAGTTTACCTGAGTCACCTGACTCACCTGACGCGGCGTGTACACCTACATCTGGTTCACGCCATATCATCACACGTAAAACCATATATAAACACATTTTTCTTGTAGTACATTTTTTGCAATTTAGTTACACAAATGTAATATATATATATATATATATATATATATATATATATATATATATATATATATATATATATATATATATATATATATATATATATATATATATATATATATATATATATATATATATATATATATATATATATATATATATATATATATATATATATATATATATATAATGGTGGATTTAGGCATTTTGGCAGGACAATTAACAGACGAAAAAATTAAACTTATTCAGGGCATTCTATCAAAACCACCGACGACGGATTATGGACGACGGATTATGGACGACAAATTTATAAGGACTATTGTTTAAAAGAAGGACGTATTTATAGAATAACAGCATCAGGAATTCAGTGGGTCGTGCCTCGAGGAGAGCGACAAGAAGTTGTACGTGCATCACACGATGACTTCGGACATTTTGGCATAGATAAAACATTGCAAAAATTATGCGAAACATATTGGTTTCCTAGTATGAGAAAGTACGTGAAGAAATACGTAGATTGTTGTATACCCTGTTTATTTCATAACCAGCCGCGCGGGAAACAACCCGGATTCTTGAACCCCATTGAAAAAGTGGCCGTACCGTTACACACAATACACGTCGATCACATGGGACCATTTAACAAAAGTTCTAGCGGAAATACACAATTATTTATAGCAATTGACGCATTCACAAAATATATCTACATCAAAGCGGTTCGTAATACCAAGTGTAAATATGTTGTTAAAACATTAGAAAATTTATTTGAAATTTTCGGTTCATCCACTCGAATTATTTCCGACAGAGGAACCGCGTTCACGAGTCAAAAATTTCAGAAATTTTGCGAACAGTTTGGTATTAAACATATTTTGAATGCTTTAGCAACACCGGGATTCAACGGGCAAGTTGAAAGAGCGAATTGGACAACGCTAACCGCGCTTGCTTCTTCATCTTCAGATGATAATACATGGGATAAAAAAATAGTAATATTAAATTTTAAATTAATAATACTGTCAGCGCAGCAACTGGGAAAACGCCAAGCGAACTACTCATGGGTTTTAAACCAAGAGCACCAGCAGACGCATCTTTAACACACGAAATTCAAAATGAGCGACCAATAATTGAAAATTTAAATCAGATGAGACAAGATGTAGCGAATAAATTAGTGGAAAATCAAAGGAAAATGAAGAAACGTTACGACAGAAAAAGAGCATCATCGAAAAATTATTTTAAAGGCGATTTAGTTGTTATTAAGAAACAAACTACAGGTGAAGGAACGAGTAAGAAACTTATACCTTTGTACAGCGGACCATTTTCAGTTAAAAAGGTATTACCAAAGGATCTGTATGTAGTTGAGGACATGGCTGGCTCTACCAGGAGCAAACGAGCAAAGTACAGTAATTTTGTAGCGGTCGATCATGTGAAGCCTTGGATTCCAATTCGAGGCTTATCAGATTTCGACTCAACTGACTGTTGTGTTTCCGAAAATGACGTTCTAGGGGTTTCTGATTCGAACCTCGAGGACGAGGTTTAGTCAGGATGATCGAATGTTACAAGACGATTTTTATTTAATTATATTCTTCTAGTTTTTAAAAGTTTTAAAATCTTGTAAAGATTCAGCATTATACTGATTTTCAATATTATTAATATATAAGAGAAATAACTCATTATATTTCTTGAGGAAATCAAAGATTGTTTCTCTAGTTTGTTGCAACTGACATAATTCAATCATTAATCTACATTCATTTCTTTTATCTTGATATTGAGATATTAAGAATTGTTTCAAATCTTTTCACTTTTTAACATTACGACATGTAGTTAAAAATTCACTAGCTTTACCAGTAATTTTATTTTTTATCGTAATTAATGTTAACGCTTTAGTTATTTCGGATGGATTACTCTGAATTATTATATCTAAAATTTCATCAGTAGCTTTTATAAAATGAGATAATGCCATTATATTTTGGAATTAAATCTACAATTTTTAGAACACTGGTGTCAAGATTTGCTAACACACCAGATGCATTTGACTGATTGTCTGGCATATTTGACTGTTCAATATTTAAATTATTTAATAAATTAATTAGAGCGTCAATTTTGTCTTCACTAATTATACACTATTTTTATAATTAAAAATTGTTCTTACTTACAATAGTAACAACAGTAAGATCTTCATTAGTAGGTTTCTTTGTCGATCTGCGCTCGACAGATTGAGTGTGCTGATTTGTTCAGCGGTAATGCTGGTGGAGACGATGGTCTGCCGGCCAGGATCACCTTCAACGAGTTGTACTTCTGGAAGTTCTCAGATGATCGCCAATCTGCTTGTATCTTCTTCGATTATTGACTGATATACTCGTAGGTTTATTCGTCAAGATTTTTACACTTTAAAGAATTAATTCTTTCAAAATTTCGATGTATCGATCTCTTAACAATCGTATCGATTGCGCCAATTATATTTAATCAATCAATAAAAGCTTTTTTAAAAATTTATTTCAAACTCAAAACAAGATACAACTACTCTGTTCTAGTGCTAAGTACAATCTAACTACATCTATGGTTCAAGAGAACTGATAACGTGGCTTCTCAAACATACTGCTGATACTATGAAATATGAGTGTGAGAAATGGTGTGTTACAAGAGGAACTGTTATCTAACTTGTACAATATGCTTAAGTTACAGTATTTATCGACAAGATGTGACATTGTTTATCATTTATCATGACTCATTTTTACTCTGCAATCTCAATATAATTTATTATGTTTGATTTATTTTTTTTTTTTGAAGATTTTTCATTAATACTCGAAGTTTTATGTTTCTCGTTCAGCAATAAATAAATAGAAATTAGTTTTTTTGTTTACATTTATTTTTTATTCATTGTCAAATAACAATATATTTAATTGATTATTTGTTAATTTTTGTAAGCAATATGCCTTTAATTAATGAAGAAGTAGCGATGGCCGTAGCGCTAGTTGAGAATGGTTTTACTATACTTGATCGTGTATTACAACGATTTCGTGAGACTAGCAGATACACAAAGAGGTCTAGTTCTGGACGTAAAAGGTCTACAACAGGACGTGATCACAAATTTATTGATATATGCATTTTAAGTAATCGTTATGTTACTGTCGTGCAAGTGAGAAATGCTTCGATAAGGGTATGGAATACTAAAGTGAGTGAAAGAATATTTAGGGGAAGATTAGAAAAAAATTAATTAAAGAGTCGTAGACCTGCCAGAGAGCCGCAGTTACTTAGGCACCATATAATTTCTTTGTTACAGTTTTCCCATATCCCATGGACAATTGGGCAATGAAACTAAGTATTATTCAGTGACGAAACATGCTTTTCATTAAAATCTCCAGATGGAAGGGAAAAAGTTTGGAGATGAGTAGAATAGCGCTATTCCCCTTGAATTTTGCAGAGAGCGTAAGTTATGGAGAAGGATCACTCATGATTTGAGCAGGAATTTCTTTTGCGGCTTGTATAGGAATTGCCTTTATTGATGGCAATGCTTTAACTGTCCAACGATATATAGAGAAAGTCTTGAAAAACCAAGTTTCAGTTTTCAATACAAATGTAGTTGAAAGATTAGTTCTTATGCAAGATAATGCACGACCTGAGTTGTTTCTGAATATTTAAATCAAATAGGAATTAATTCCATGAACTAACCTGCTTGTGGCCCTTACTTGAATCCGATTTAATGTGTGGAATATATTGGGAAGACGTATTAGAGATCGTCTTTGTGCTTTTTAACAACGGTTATACCGACATTAATGCCTTGTTGAAAGATTTTAAGTATTAATTTCACAATTAATATAAGCAGAATAGTATTACTTTTTTAATTCCTATATATTTTATTATAATTCTGTATCGCACTACATTATTTTCGCTTCCAATTATATAAATTTATTTTAACAATGTCAGTTCTTATCAATAAATAATGCAACTTGAACTTATTACACATAATAACAATTATATTCACAATATTTTTAATAATTTTTTGTTGTCCCATTTTTTTTGCCGGGCAATGAATATAAATCAAATTGAAGTTCTCTTTCTTTGTTACCACATTACAGAAGAACGACTTGATCGATTTACATTGAATTTGGAGAATAAATCACCTCCATCTTGAAACAAAATGACGACGAACTCTTTTAGAAATAAATTAACTAATTTCTATAAAATTTGCTGTTTAGTTCGATCACTGTTATTTGTTATAAATATAGGCCGGCATCTTAAAATAAAATAGCAGCAAATAAATATTTCTTTGAAATTTTGAGGATAGTGTAATATAAACTATAAATCTGAAAACAAAATGAAGAACCTATTTTAGAGCCCGTGAAGCTTGCAAAGAAACCCGCCATTAGTGTTTCTGGATGATGATGGATATTATTATACCATTTTTCCCATTACTGGGTGTAACACTCTGCCATAATATAACCCGGTATGTAATATATTTCTACGGCAGAAAGTACTGTAATCAGTAATAAAATTGCCGCCCTCAAATATATAAGTGCTGGAGAAACTGCAAATGTAATTTTAATATGGTGAAAATGAGTAGATATCGAACTCGGATTCTCACTACCTCAATTAGTACACTAAAAATGGACTCAAAAATGACATAAATCGGAAGTGTTCATTAGACATAAAAGAACACATAAAAAAGTTCGCCACCCAAACCCATGCAAGGCGAAGTTCATGGGGGGAAGAGGGTTTTTCGTTAATAATTAATAGTTAAAAAAAAATGTTTCAAATAAAAGTTGTGCCTATAGAAATTACGTGTATTTTCAAATTTGGGTAGTTTCGAAGATAAATTGTAGATGTACCGTTTTACAAGTTTAACGATACAAAAGAAGCATAGTTATGAAGAACAGACTATAATTACTATCAGGTACTGAATATGGTATTCATGAGAGTAGAATAGAATTAAAATAAAGTCAGTAAAAGTGTTATGGTGGGAGTTACCTTATTCAGTCTGATTTATATTCCTGTTTCCTGAGTCCAATACTTTAAACTAGTTTAAATGTAATAATAAATTTACAATATGAATCTATAAATAATCAACAACGTCATTTATAATTACGGCCATTAATTATAACGTATAATACTTGTAAAAGTAAAGATAAGAAGAAGCGCAATATGAAAGATACTGTAAGTAAACTCTTTGTTCGGCAGTGGTCTGTGTGCATAGATGGCGTCGGTTATGATTCGTGGGGTCATGTTGAATGCTTTTTTCTCAAACTGCGGATTCATAAACAAGGATAATTAATGTTTACACTGGATCGCGAAATACGAACTGATCCGTTGGCGAAACGTGACCCACTGCCTCTGCCGCTGCCGCCGTCGCCATTCTTTTTCGCTTCTCACCATTATCCACTAAATGCTTGTCTTCGGCGAAGGCGGCCGCTATGCGACTGAACGGTGAATAGGATTTTCGAGCGTGGGAGTTTTGGGGCTAACTAAGGCGTTTTGCGTCCTGAATTTTGGGGCTTTGTGTATTATGGAACGAGAAAGAAGAACGCGCAATGGGACACAGCCTGTGCTTATAGATTAAAGAATAACAAAACGATGCGTCCCTTTACTTGTCGTTTTTCATCTTCCCTTCTCAGGCTTTTCCTCACTGCCTTTTTCTTTTCTTCTTAAACCACAAGATTTCACCAGAAATAGAATTATTTCTACGGGATAATCTCGCAAGGGATCATGTTTAAATAATCATAATTTTTGCTTACCAATAGATTTGTATTTACACATTAAAAGACACTTAAAATACATAATTTTATCATATAATTAAAATATAGTGGTAGTGTTATGAACATATAATATAAAATTAAAAACCAAACATTTTCATCCTGGAAACGGACAAACTGTTTTCTCATGTTAAATAACTACGGGCAGGACAGGTCCATGAAATAAAACATCTAAAGAAATTTAGCTTCGGATAGAACCAATACTTTAAATAGCAACATGTACAAAGTGATTCAAAATGATTGAAGGTCACGTGATTTAAAAGAAGTTCATATTAAGATCAAAAGTATCATTCCCGAAATAAAGTTTGTAGTAATTTACAGACAACTGCAAATTATGTTACCGAGATTCCGATAAATCAGAGACAATGTTTGTACTATTTTTGATACATATTTTAAATATTGTTGTTTAAAGTATAAAAATAAGTGAACGACTGTATTATTAAGTCATTTTAAAATTTAATTTTAATTTTTTGAAATTGTTAGGTTAGAATATTAGTCGGTCACAACCATGCGGTAAACAACAAAATCAGAACGAGGCGACACGGTCAATCATTCTAGATCACTCGCTTTCCAGTTATCGGAAAAGTGACCTGGATTGAAATCACTCGATTTACTTAGAACAGAGTTAGTTCAACTGTCAACGGGAACGTTCCCGCAGTGTAAGTTTATATTGAGAGCGGTAAATTAATTTTATTTCAAATTATTTAATATGCAAAATTGAAAATTTAGTTGAGGTAAGATAAATTCTTAACCTCAAGTAGAATTAAAAATTAATTTTAATTAAATTAATTCATGTTAGGAATTATTATGCAATGGGAACAGCAGCAGAAGCAATTTTTCATTTTCTTCAGCCGAAAAAAATACCAAAACAGCTATAAGACATTTTGTGGAAGAAGTTTTACCGAAATATTCCAACTTTGAATTAAAAGGAGGCTGTGAAGAAATAAATAAGTATGAGTGAAACGCACTCAGTGAGAAATCCATGTAGAATCAATATTTAGTAGCAATTATTATATTTAGTTAAGTTCAGTGGTCATTCACACACATCAACTGCATACTCGCACAATCAGGATATCTCAAAAAACACACTCAGAATCGATGGCCCTCACTCCACAATGTCCTACCCGACAATCTGCAGCCGTGAGGGTTCCGCCACGCACACTATCCACCTGGACATATGGCGCGTGGACGGCAGGGCCGGTTTTGCCATAAGGCGGGTGAGGCGACCGCCCCGGCCTCCGATTTTTACCGGCCTCATAAAAATTAGAATTTTTAAATATAAAAAATTAATATGCTATTACTATGCAAAATAAAAATTTAATTTTATAAATACTATTTTCCGCAACGAATTGTTTTGTATTTTAGGTATATATTATACCTAAGTACATGTGACAGCACTGTGTAGTGGCAGTAGCAGTAGTACGTAGCGTCGTCGCATAGCGCAAATGCACAGCCTATTCCACACAATCCCTCAGTACCAGCGACATTCAAGAAAAATATATATTGATTATTAAAAATAGATTACAAGCAACATATCCAAATATAATGACCCTTCTACAAATATATTTAACGCATCCTTTATCAAATGCGTCCGCTGAACGATCTTTTTTATGCTTTAAAAAGGGTAAAAAATTATCTACGCTCGACCATGTCCCAGGAACGATTGCAATCACTAGCTATATTAAATATAAAGACAGAGATTTTGAAATCCCTTGATTGTAATGATGTAATTTCAAAGAAAAATCAAAAAAAGAGAAATTTCATTAATGTAAATTTCGCATTTTATAATTAATTTTTAATTATATGTTGTATGAGACTGTGATTTTAGCTTCATGTAGGTACTGACTGAAAAATAATATATTTTTTTAAACCTATGTAGATTAGCACTGGGACTAAATATCGATATATCGATATTATCGATAATAACAATATTATCAAATAACGATATTCACATTTAAAATACCTATGGATCGATATCATCGATAATATCGATAATACCGATAAAATAGGTGATATCGATAATATCGATAATATCTATATTAAAATAATATCGGTATTCGATATTAAATATTCAATATCGGCTAGCCCTCTAGAGATACATGACGTAATTTTAATATAAAAAAATATTATTATAAATATAAATATATAAATATTTATGTATGCCGGCAACTAGTGTTCCTTCAGAACGAGGAGGTAAAGTCGTAACTGATACGAGATGTTCCTTGACGGGTGAACACGTTGAACAACTAATCTTTTTAGCGCAAAATATTCAACATATTCTAATTTCAATATCATTTTAATAAATACATTGAACTTTACATACATACAAGTTTGTCTTATAGAACATAATTTTAAATTATATTTATGTATTTTGTTTCCATCTTTTTTTTCAATATAATATTATTTTTTCATATGCGATAAATGACTTTTTATTTGACGCGCTATTGTTTTGTAATAATAATATAATATCCTAGAATTTTTTGGATCTCCGAATACAAAATAAAATACTGAATATTACATTACAGTATAATTTTAAATATACATATGTTCTTTGATTTAGATTGATGCTATATTTTTTACGTATCTGTGTCAGATTATCGATAATATCGATATTATCGGTAGTATCAATAATATCGATAATATCGATAATATCGATAATATCGAAAATATCGAAAATATCGAAAATATCGATAATATCGATAATATCGATATTTCGATAATATCGATATTTCGATAATATCGATATTTAAATAATACCGTTATTCGATATTTAATATTCAATATCGCCGAGCCCTTATGTAGATGCAATTTTTTAAAAAATTTTCTTTACGTGACTATTTGCATTTTATAATTTTTTAAATATAAATATACATTATATTTACATTTATGTACTAATTTTTTCTTCGGGATACCTTTATATGGCAATAATCCCGCCCCCCACCATTGGCCTCTAATTTCCTTCCGCCTTAGGCCTCCAAATTTGTAAAACCGGCACTGGTGGACGGACAAGAAACTCGCCACTGCGAATATGTTACCTTCCTCAGAGTGGATCTATAAGCCATTGAAAGAGGAATGAAAGCAAAGTCTGAAACCACGATCTCGGCCAATATCAACACTCGAAGACGAAAGTTGGGCACCACCTGAATTTAACACTATAGATGGCAGGCTAAGGGCACCGGTGGTACGCGGCTAGCAGGTTATACTTCGACGGATTCATAACTCGGATAGTCTCCCCACCGTAGTGGATTACAGGTGACAGTGGATCATAATAGGATGAGATGGGATCACACATCGTCCATATAAGCACAATGTCCTCAACAATCTCATTATCCAACAATAGTTACAACTCATCAATTATATTAATCGTGGAATAATTCTAAAGTAATATAAGCACAAGGTACAAAATAATAACTCAATCTCACTCGTAGAACAATGAAATAAAACTGAAAGTAATAATGATAAAATATATCAGGCGGCAGGGTTGTTATGTGATCACGGGCCTTATTATCTAGCTAGTGAGATAAATACTCGTATAAATTACGATTATTCAATACTACCTTATTACAACAACAAAAATATCCGTAACAAGATTTTGAGGTTATGTAGGATCCTTGATTATATGTTTATGTAATTGGTATGTAAGGCCTTCAAAATCCAGAACTTGGTAATAAATACATACACAGAAAAACTGTTAATCTATGTATTCAGTTTATCTGTGTATTTATTACCAAGTTCTCGATTTTACATACCAATTACATAAATGTAACAAGATTGTTTACTAAATATCTTTATAAAATAATAAGTAAACAGCCTCCTTGAATAACCTTAGTATTAAGCTGTTGCCTGCTATCCCGTAGAACACGTGAATTTCAACCCCTATATTTTAACTCATTATATGTAATAAAAGCGATTAAGTAATTCAGTATGTTAGTGTGTTACAACGCATTTACTACCCTATGGTTTGTTATTTAACCTCAATTTATTGTTTTATTAATTAAAAGATTTACCAATATAAACAATCAGCTGTGACTTTATTAAACCGTACGGCAAACCGGTTTCGTCATTGAGCGACGCATTGTGATCTACATACGAGTATATATTGTATTTTACTAGTACTAATTCAATAATGAAACTAAATTAGTTACCCGCGAAATAATATATGGCTGGACATTTAAGTAAGATTGGCAACAGCAGAAATAAATAAATGTCACTCACCGTTGGAGACTCGACAAAATCGAAATCGAAGACGAACAATGAAAGCCGGAAGACAAAATATACCACAGTCACAACAATACGGTACCAATTCGGCCAACGTTTCACTACGTTTATGTTTAAAAATCTATTTAGCTACAAAACTGTGTTGTACTAAATTTTTGTTTGACTGTTACGAAAAGCATCATATATATTTCAGTTGTTTCCTGGGCGCCAGTGGCGGATTTAGGAAATTTTGAGAGGGGGGGCACAAATCTAAATATTAAAAAAATCAGAATTAAAAATATAGAGTAATGGTGATTCTAGTGTAACATGACAAATACAAACAAAATATTAAAGAAAAAGACATTGATTGTAATCAATGTCTTTTTCTTTAATATTTTGTTTGTATATAAGAAAATACATAAAATTAGAAAAAAAATCAATTAAATATAAAGGCAAAAATTCATATGTGTTCAAGTAATAGCCTTCGTGAATGTTTTCTTGCAAATAAATTTAAGACTTTTTCAGCCTTTATTTCTTCATTATTTATATGAAGCATCGCTAAACCATTGAGCCTATCTTGGCCCATTGAAGAGCGAAGATATGTTTTGATTCTTTGAAGCGTACTAAATGACCCTTCTGATGTACAAGTTGTGACAGGAATAACACATAGTATTTTCAGCAATCACATAACCGTAGAGAACGTCAATGCGCAAAGCCTATGCGTCGGCGCAAAATACCGACATTTTTAATACAGAAATGCCATCTACTGGCAAAAAATAGAAAGAAATATACTATTATTATATGATTTTATTTAAGTAATGTAATGTAAAATGTTTATTACTGTATTGTTAAAAACTGACTAATCAAGTCCAAATGACAGGGGGGGCACGGGCCTGGGTGCCCCTCCCCTAAATTCGCCACTGCTGGGCGCTATATTTAGATACCGGTTGTTTATTTGAAATTTACTTACGTTAGAAAATTACGATAATCTAAGACTCAAAAGACAGGCTCTTGTCAGATAACAAGAGATTACATGTTTACAATAGTAAAATAAATACTAACAATCTACTTTATGTGCTTAATTAAAAAATAACACCTCAAGAAATTTTCGTTTATGTTACAAATAAAACGCGTGTTTACTGGCAAATTATGGCTTACTAATTATATCGAAGGCCTTGAATTTATCTCACACATTGACCAGGCCCGCATTCAATTAATTCCACTTCGTTATGTATGCAAATTATTTATATATTTACATTAAAAATAGTATCTTCAATATATCTAATTATTATTTAAGTAATCATTTAACTTTATTAATCATTTAATTTATTTCAGGAATCGGACACCGTAGAAAAATGGGTTCGGTTTAAGAAATAAAAAAAATTGGATTCAGGTTCGGTTGTAATTCAGATTTTTTTTTTGAAGGTTTCATACCGATTCAAATGCTGTACACATATTGTAAATAAAAGGCGGTCTACTCTTAACTAACTGCTTCACTACTGTCTTAACATATGTCGATATTTCCTATTGTCATGTCATTTTAAGTCTTGCATTTCGTCAGCTTTTTCAGTCACAATGTATACGAACAGAGCACGAGCTCTGGCTTTGGAGTTGGATTGTTGTGCATGGCGCGACGGGATTATGTATGATTTATTGTTGCCCCTACGTTGTGTTGAGACGGCCTACTCAAGTTTGATTACCAACTACTTCGCGGCGCCCGCTACGCTTCACTTAAATCTTATCGTGATGCGTTAACGTCCTTGTAATGTGCTGTAAATTGTGAACGAGTATTTCACTGCAATTTGTAGGATATGTTGACATTTGTCAACGTCGCGCTACCCTAAATAATCCTGATATCACTACGTTGTTAAATTCATTACTGTTATCAGTATCAGGCTATCACTACTTTTAGTTTAAAACTAGCGGTCGGCCTAGCTTTGCCAGGCTTTCACGCTACGCTCCGCGAACACTGAAATAGGATTCACTTCTGTAAGACAATTGACACTATATAAATAAAATTATTTCCGAAGTAAAAGTTTTAAATTTTGCACGTCTGTCCTTTAAAATACATATAATTGATACCAAGCACTATAAGTTACGAAGCTCTGGCACTACAAAATTGACAATAAAAAAAAGTCCAATTCAGCACACGGACGCTTTAAGCGACCTTTTATTTGATACCAAACACGATAGGTTTTGATGCATTTTTACTAAAACAATTGCCGATCGAATAATATTTAATTTTCTACGCGAGCCCTTCAATAGACCTTTCATTTGATACTAAACACGATAGGTTTTAATGCATTTTTACTAAAACAATTTCCGATCGAATAATATTTAATTTTGTACGCGAGCCCTTCAATAGACCTTTAATTTGATACCAAACACGATAGGTTTTGATGCATTTTTCTGAAACAATTGCCGATCGAATAATATTCAATTTTGTACGCGTGCCCTTCAAAAGACCTTTCCTATGATACCAAACACGATAGGTTTTTATGTACTTTTACTAAAACAATTGCCGATCGAATAATATTCAATTTTGCACGCGAGCCCTTCAAAGGACCTTTCATTTGATACCAAATACGATAGGTTTTAATGCATTTTTACTAAAACAATTGCCGATCGAATAATATTTAATTTTCTACGCGAGCCCTTCAATAGACCTTTAATTTGATACCAAACACGATAGGTTTTGATGCATTTTTACTGAAACAATTGCCGATCGAATAATATTCAATTTGGACGCGTGCCCTTCAAAAGACCTTTCATATGATACCAAACACGATAGGTTTTTATGCACTTTTACTAAAACAATTGGCGATCGAATAATATTCAATTTTGTACGCGAGCCCTTCAAAAGACCTTTCATTTGATACCAAACATTATAGGTTTTTATGCACTTTTACTAAAACAATTGCCGATCGAATTAAATTAAATTTTGTACGCGAGCCCTTCAAAAGACCTTTTATTTGATACCAAACACGATAGGTTTTTATTGACTTTTACTAAAACAATTGCCGGTCGAATAATATTCAATTTTGTACGCGAGGTCTTCCAAAGACCTTTTATTTTATACCAAACACGATAGGTTTTGAAGCACTTTCACTAAAACAATTGCTGAAAAAAAATCTTAATTCTTCATGCGTAACCTTCAAAACTTTCATATTATACCAAATACGATATGTTTTAAAATAAATATCGCTAATAATTTTAAATAAATAATAAAAAAATTGTTTTTAATCTACAATGCCGTGAACAATATTTGCTAAGGTTTACTATATATTTTTACCGATGACAATTTTGGTTTGGTTTACCTGTATACTTTATAAAACTTGTCATTTTGACGTTTAAACCAACTTCATAGTGAACTGTCAAAAATTTACTTTTTAAATACACATATTTGAAATGTGTAATTATAATAAAAACGTGCCCTCATTTCCCCAATATGCGTAAAATATTTCAAAACTACTTACAGAAATTTCTTATTAAAGTAATTTATAATTAAAAATGCGACATGTTCACTGACAAATGTCAATTCTCAAATCTATGAATTTCAAAACCTGGATCTTGTATATGAGAGGTAATATTGTTCCTAAATTATAGATTTGTCAAATTAAAGTTTTCTGTTAAAAAACTTTTATACAAACATGAAATCAATTGAAAACAGATCAAAACATATATCCTCAATCATATAATACCTTAATACCTATATTTACAAAATTGCTCTAACTTGTCTCGAAATTTATATAATTGTGTTAAAAAGTTTCATACGTAATGTCAATGAATTTTTCTGCTTACGGTCAAATCGTCCGTAGATGTTCTTCTTAAAAAAACCAAAGCCACCACACCACAATCTTAGTTAAAAGTGCGTGTTTTTTCAAAATTTCTCGCACATCATGCGTAATAAAATTATGAATTTATAAAAAGGTCATCTTTCAAGTTGGCCTCTATCAAATAAAAAAAGTTTGAAATTAATCGGACAAACCGTCTAGGCTGTAGAGGTGAACAATTGACCGTGATGAATCTATACTCATATACCCCCTTACGCTAATAGTAGTTGGATGTATTGCGAAAAGTTAGAAATATTGTAAAATTCTAGTTTTTTTGCTATGTTCGTCATCTTCTTGTCTTTGTGTAGAATAACAAGATAATACATTTCTGTAATTCTTGTCTTACTTCACTCTTTTAATACAAATATTTTATCTTACCTGTGTGGCAATATTTATAATTTAGGCTGTTTTTGTTTAAATTATGTGTTTAGTTAATGTCAGTTAATTTATAGTTATTGGTTTAAGAAATACTAAGTATTGTGAGAATGAAGTGTTTGGGGTTGTGTTTGTTGTTAAACCAATAAATGATGGTCAAGTGTGCCTGGATCCGTCTCAGTGACGCCAAATGTGAGAACAGATTGGAAGTGGTGAGGGGTGAGGAGGCGTGTGTGAATGGTTAAGGGCGCATGTGATTTTGTAGATAATTTTTAAGATAGTCCAACGTCCAGAGAAGGCGTTGAACTTCAACCAAGAATTTCAACCCCTAGAAAGGTCCAGCAACTTCCCGATGAAGCTCAATTCTAGCGAAGGAGGAGTTAGGAAACGATGTTCCCACACAAACCGCTGACTCTCCAAGAATATGATTCCAGGATCATATAACATCATATGTAGAATCTTGTAAGACGGAAGTCAGTCAGATTCTGAACCCTGTGTGATAAGCACATACAAATGTACACTATCTTTATCTTAACTTAGACTTTTGAACTATAACATTTTTATTTGTTGTAATAGCACTCAATAAATTTTTTTAAAAACATTAATTGAAAATTAATTAATTTAACTGGCGCAGTCGTAACGGATTTCGTAAACGAAACTCAAAATTTCGGTTCGTTTCAACGATTTATTGCGAAGAACCAACGTAAAATCAGTGCAAACAAATTCTACACGTTTTCAACGAGTGCATCGCGTCACACGAAGAGAACAACGAAGCCCTGCTGAACACAGAGCCTAGCAGTAGAAGTTCATCCTGTTCCGTTCCTCCATCGTGGAAGAAACCGCAACAGAGCCGATGAAGAACACACTGATTTTCCTGTAAGTAGTGCACATATGACATCTAGAGATAATCGAGCGTATATCGAAATAGATTCAGACAATAGCTCAGATACAAAGTCAGTACATTCCTCTGACTCACAAAATTACATTTCAAACACTCTCCCTATCTATCAATCCCTTATCGAACAAATAAATAACCTAAACTTTGACGAAATGGCTGTCGCAGATCTCAAACGTGAATATCTTGATATGATCCCCGAATTTCGAGGTGATACTAAATTATTAAGTAGATTCATAGAAGTCTGTGAAAAAATTGTAACTAAATTTTATGATGCAGCAGACGTAAATAATTTCCAGAATGAGTACTTGATGAATAGTATTTTGGCAAAAATAAAAGGAGAAGCCGCCGTCAACATTGCGAGTGTTACCATTACTAAATGGCTAGATTTAAAAACAGCTCTATTTAAATACCTATGCGGATAAACGAGACATATACAAGCTAAATTTCGAAATGTCCGAATTAAAACAAAATCAAAATGAATCTCCATTGGATTATTACAATCGAGTAATACAATTATTGAATTTATCAACTTCCTATATCACTTTACATATACAAAGAGAAGAGCAAGCTGTTTTAATTGGATATTTTAGAAATTACGCATTAAGAGTTCTTTTGAGAGGTCTTAAAGAGCCTCTAGGTACTTTAATGAGAACTAAAAACCCTGAAGATTTAACAACTGCTTACAATACAAAAACATTACTAAACCGAAACCAAATTTTCCTGTACAAAATAACAAACCATTTCAACAAAGAAATTTTCCTCAACTAACGTACAGACCAAATCCACAACAACAATATACCCCACGAACACATTACACCCCTCAACACAATTACCAACAAAATAAGACAAATACTTCAAATGTCTTTAAATCCGATCCCAATAAAAAATTCACGAAACCGACGCCAATGAGTGTCAGTACAAGACAAACATTCACACCACGACCCGGTCCAAGTAATTACCGTCCCCAACAATTCCAGCCACAACAACGTGCACACGATTTTATTGCGGAAGAATTGTTTAACACCGAAACTGTGGAATTACCAACTAATGAAATTGATGAACAATATATTGATGAAAATACAGAATACTATGTCACTAACCCAAATAACGTAGACAATAATGATCAAGACGCTTTTTTCAATAAAAAGCCTCGGAAATGAATTTGAAATTATGAACCTAACTCATAATTATAGCGAATTACCATTCATAATATATCCCGAACACAACTTAAAAGTCTTGATAGATACCGGAAGCACCCGCTCATTCATAAATCCAAATATCGCGCGGAAATATTTTAGAAATAATATACAAAATGATCAATTTAAAATTACAACCGCTCACGGTACTTCAATTGAAAATTCTAGTATTGTTATACCTGCTTCAAAATTATTTAATAACCCCGATAAACTATTAAAATATTATTTATTTGATTTCCATAACAACTTTTATATTTTGCTTGGAATAGATAATTTAAAAAGTTTAGAAACAAGTATAGATTTGAGCAATAATAAAATTATAACACCTACTCAAAATATAAAAATTCATTTTCATAAAATAATTCTAAAATCTAATATTATAAAAATTCCGCCAAAGTCTGAAAAAATTACAAAATTATTTGTTAATAATATTAAAACCGGCGAAGCATTTATAACTGAAACAAAAATAAATAATATAATTATTCCAGAAGGAATAGCAAAAATTTAAAATTATGAATTATTTTACCCTGTTATCAATACAAGCGACGAAGATCAAATTTTGGATACTGTGAACTGTATACAATTAGAAACATTAAATCATTTTGAAATTAACAATATAAATTTTCAAAAATCTTGTTCTAAAAATAATCTCGACATGAACAAAATTAGAATCGATCATATGAATCCCGAAGAAAAATCCGAAATTATAAAATTATTAAAAGAATTCTCTCCTATTTTACATGGCGATAATAAACATTTAACATTTACAAACGAAATTAAACATTTTATTCGGACTAAAGACGAAATACCTGTTTATTCAAAAACTTATCGATACCCCGAAGTACACAGAAGCGAAGTTCAAAAACAAATCGCAAAGATGCTCGATGATAAAATCATTCGCCCCTCTCACTCCCCTTGGTCATCCCCTGTGTGGATCGTACCAAAGAAAATCGACACATTCGGCAAAAGAAAATGGAGAATAGTAATAGACTACAGAAAATTGAACGAGAAATCAATCGATGATAAATATCCGATACCGAATATAAACACCTTACTAGACAAGCTTGGTAGATGCAATTATTTTTCGACCTTAGATCTCGCGTCCGGATTCCACCAAATCGAAATGAATCAAGCAGATATTCAAAAAACTGCTTTTAACACCGAAAATGGACATTACGAATTTTTAAGAATGCTATTTGGTTTGAAAACTGCGCCGGCAACTTTCCAACGTGTCATGGACAACGTACTCAGAAATTTAGTTAACGAAATTTGCTTAGTATATTTGGATGACGTCATAATTTTCAATACAAGCCTTCAAGAGCACATTCAAAATTTAAGAACAGTTTTTGACCGTTTAAAGAAAGCAAACTTAAAAATACAGCTTGATAAGTCTGAATTCTTACGTAAAGAGGTAGCATATCTCGGACATGTCGTGACCCCTAGCGGAGTTAAACCAAATCCAGACAAAATTCATGCGATAAAAAACTACCCTCTACCGAAAACACCGAAACAAATTAAAGCATTCCTAGGTCTATTAGGCTATTATCGGAAATTTATAAAAAAATTCGCCCAGTTAACAAAACCCTTAACTAAATATCTAAAGAAAGACGCGGAAATTAAACTTAACAATCCAGAGTATACGAATTGTTTCAATACTTGTAAAAATCTTCTAATTAACGATCCCATACTCCAATACCCGGACTTTAACAAACCTTTCAACTTAACGACAGACGCTAGCAATTACGCTATAGGTGCTATCTTGTCCCAAGTTCCCATTGGTTCCGATCTTCCCATCGCCTACGCAAGTCGAACCCTAAACGACTTCGAACAAAATTACAGTACAATTGAGAAAGAGTTACTCGCAGTTATATGGGCTACGAAATATTTTAGGCCATACTTGTTTGGCAGAAAATTTAAAATTATCACCGACCATAAACCCTTGCAATATTTACACTCAGTAAAAGAACCAAATTCTAAATGAATGCGGTGGAGACTCAAACTAGAAGAGTACGATTATGAAGTAATTCATAAAAAAGGAACATTAAATAAAAACGCTGACGCTCTATCACGAATAGAGTTAAACGTCAACACTGTAGACCCAGGTACTCAAAATCTTTTTGAACATGTAGAAAATTTTAATGAAAACATCAATCCCGATAACGATACTCAATCCATGATTGTCAACCCTGACGAAGACGTCAATAACGATACCGATTCAGACCAAACAATACATTCAAATTTAGAAAATCCTATCATAGGAATCACTATCTCAGAAACAGCTGTTAACTATGGTAAAAACCAAATTTTTATATCTCAAGTTAAACATTCACCAAGTGTACCAAAAATACAAAAATTACACACCGATAAGATGAGAATTTTAGTTCAATTATCCGAATCAAATTTTGAAAAAGACACCGTATAATTCATCAAGGAATTCGTTGTACCTAAGGTAAAATATTACCTGTATTTCGAACAACCGGTATATGAACTGTTTAGTACCATACTCCAAAAATATATCAAAAATTCAGAAATCAAATTCATTAAATGTAATATTAAATTGATAGATGTAGAAGCCCAAGATGAAATTTTAGACACAATAAAAAACAATCACGAAGGTAAAACGAATCACCGAGGTATCAATGAAGTTTATAATCAAATTAAAAAGAGATATTATTGGCCTAACCAACATAAAACCATCACAGACTATATTAACCAGTGTGAAATATGTCTGGCTGCCAAATATGAAAGGAACCCTGTAAAACCCAAACTAAATTTAACCCCGACACCCAACAAACCGTTAGATATCATTCACATAGATACACTAAGTCTCGAAAATTCAAAATTCCTAACTATAATTGACGCATTCTCCAGGTATGCGCAAGCATACAAAGTAACATCAATAAACGCAATCGAAATAACAAACAAATTAACTAAATTCTTTTCCCATCACGATATTCCAAAATTAATCATATCGGATAACGGATTAGAGTTTAAAAACAATGTCGTCAAAGAACTGCTATCCTTGCATAAAATTGAAATACACTTTACTTGCTCACAAAATCCAAATTCGAATGGTTTAGTTGAACGTTTCCATTCAACTTTAATAGAACATATTCGTTTATTTAATATGCAAGACAATTTCAAGAACGAACTGATAAAAGATAAAGTATCATATGCAGTCTTAGCGTATAACAATACAAATCATAGCGCGACAAATCTAAAACCAATTGAAATTATTAATGGTCAATTAGATGTAAATTCGCCTCTAGATATCGAGCTTGATAAGCAAGTTACCCAAGATTATATACAAAAACACAAAGATAAAACTAAATTAATATATCGAAATATTAATCAAAAATTGCAAGATGACAAATCTAAATTAATAACTAAAATAAATGAAACAAGGGAAGAACTTCCAAACATCCCTGAAACAATTTATGTTCAGAACAAGCAGAAGGTAAATAAAACTAAACAGCCCAAATTTAGGAAAGAAAAAATTCAAAGTTTAAATAAACCCCTAAAAACAGCCCAAATAGAAATTAAACCCAACGACAAAAAACAATCTAAAATACACCTTTCCAACATAAAAAGACCCCGAAAAATTACTAACACAAATTCGGATATTCCAGGTCCCTCTACCTCTCATACTCCTATGGACTAAGTATGAAAGACATAACGAATAACCCAGGACTACTGACAATAAATCTCGGAACTGCAAAGCTCCAAAAATCTACTCACACATTCGTACATTATTATGACTTACAACCACCATGGACACAATACGAAAATCTAAATAAACAATACGAAAACCTTAAACAAATCCTTAATAACGACAAGACAATTTCTCCCGAATTTGACAATAATAAAAATATCATTAATTACATTCAAAATTCCATAAACGAAAAAATTTATCATTTAACAAAACGCACGAAAAACGAGCGAGCTAAAAGAGGTCTCATAAACGGCTTGGGAACAATCATTAAATCTATATCAGGAAATTTAGACGTAGACGACGAGAAACGTTATACACAAATTTTAAATCACCTAAAAGAAAATCAAAATAATTTAAATCACCAAATCAAACATCAATATTCCGTCAATCAACAAATGATATAGTATTTTAATAGAACTGTGGATACAATAAGAGAAAACGAAAAATTATTAAAATCAAAAATCGAACAACTACTTCACATTGTTGTCGGTGGAACTAAAGATAATGATAAACTCTTTATAAAAGATATTGTCAATCAATTAAACACTTTATACACACTAACTTTCAATATTCTCCAAGATATCGAAAACTCTTTGACATTCTGTAAGTTGCATGCGTTGCACCCAAGTATTATAAAATCACACGATCTTTTCACAGAACTAAATAAAATTTCAAAATTTTATAATAATCAGTTACCGATTAATGTAAATTCAGAAAACATTTTGAAATTAGAAAAAATACTTTTCGTAAATTGTAAATTAACATCTAACAAAATTACGTATTTTATTGAAATTCCGATAAATTACGAAACACAATTTGAATTAATCCATCTTATTCCAATCCCTACCAAACACAATACTGAATATGTAACTGTAGTCCCTAATCACGAATATTTCTTAAAATCAAATGATGGACAAATTAAATCTCTATATGACATATGTACCTACAACAAGGAGAACACATACCAGTGTCCTAACAAGATCAATGAACTAAGCGAAAACTCTTGCGAGAAGAACTTCATTTCACGAAACAACATTGAAAATTGCCAATTCCTGAAATTAAATATTAAACAAAATCATATTGAATATTTAAAAGATATAAATCAACATCCCATAATATTTCCTGATCCAGAAAATATTAAAATCAAATGCGAACAAGGCGACACTATAAAAACGCTCCAAGGAATATTCCTGGTGAAAGAAGATGATTGTCAATTGGAATACAAGAACCAAAATTTACTATTCAAACATGGAAGCTTTGGCAAACCAGTCGTAATCGAAAACTACAAATTCGACTTCAATAAGTCACAAATTCCAAAGATGTCAATTGAACTTGTAGCGACCTTACGACGAAGGAGCGCGCCTGGCTCAAGCAGTGCTGACGTCACGCCACGGCCTGAGCGACAATGTGGTCGACCAATAAGGGCGCGCGCCCGATCACCCAATAAGGGTTCGCGTTGACAGGCCAACCGACACCCCCACCTCGGCCGAGTGGTATAAAACGGCTCGCCCCCGACCAAAGCGCCAGTCTGATACTCACCTCCCTAGCCGCAAGGTCAGGGAAGAGCAACACACGCAAACTCTCCAGCCGCAAGGTTCGAGCACCTGAGCTAGCACGCCGGCATTCAACATCAGGAACCTAAAGGCTACCTGATGCCCAGCGCACCGCAGTCCACGTTCAACGAGAACTTCCAGAAGCCCAAGACGGCCACCAAGCTAAGGCGAGAGGCGCTTCGCTTCGCTGCCCGGGCCACCCACCAGATACGGCCCGTATCACCGTTACCGCCGTCGCCGCAGAAGGTCGCCAGTCGCCACGGACCCCCGACAACGGCAGGAGCGCGTTCCCTCGCCAAACGACGACGGTCCCGTTCCCTCTCGCCGAGGAAACCGCTGGCGAAGCGGTCCTGTACCGTCACCCCGGGAAGCACGCCGCCCAGGTACCGAGTCCAGCCGCTGACACCGACCCCGTCCAGTTACCACCGGGTGAACCGGAGCCGTATCCATCCCGCTTGCCCGTCGTGTGCTAGGCCCACGCGGAGTACGCGGCCTCAAGGGACCTTCGCCCGCCAATGCCGGAGTGGACGCGAGACCGATGTGCATCTACGGACTCTTAATTGTGATTTGTGCATCTATGGACTCTCAATTGTGATTTGTGCATCTATGTACTCTTAATTGTGATTTGTGCATCTATCGACTCTGCATTGTGATTTCGTATTTATGCAATGTATTTTTGACTTGACCGAACTTGTGTGTCCAATAAACCTAACGTTAAAACTCATCGTCAGCGTTATAATTCCCCTTCCACTGATCACAAAAACAACGACAGAAGTCACGGTGCCTTGCAACCCCTGCCACAAGGTAGCCGCAACAAACTCAACACCATCAACGAATTGAAACCAATGAACAAGATTGAAGAATCCATTGATGACTACTATTTCGATCAATACGACATCAATCGTATTATAAATTATCCAACCTTAATATTTTACATAATTCTGATTACAGGTGCTATCATCCTGTTTGTACTCTTTTTAAAGAAAAAACTCCACAGACGTTTGCAGCCAAATCCAACGTCCAGAGAAGGCATTGAACTTCAACCAAGAATTTCAACCCCTAGAAAGGTCCAGATACTCCCCGATGAAGCTCAATTCTAGCGAAGGAGGAGTTAGGAAACGATGTTCCCACACAAACCGCTGACTCTCCAAGAATATGATTCCAGGATCATATAACATCATATGTAGAATCTTGTAAGACGGAAGTCAGTCAGATTCTGAACCCTGTGTGATAAGCACATACAAATGTACACTACCTGTATCTTAACTTAGACTTTTGAACTATAACATTTTTATTTAGTACTATTACAACAAATAAAAATGTTATAGTTCAAAAGTTAAGATACAGATACATTTGTATGTGCTTATCACACAGGGTTCAGAATCTGACTGACTTCCGTCTTACAAGATTCTACATATGATGTTATATGATCCTGGAATCATATTCTTGGAGAGTCAGCGGTTTGTGTGGGAACATCGTTTCCTAACTCCTCCTTCGCTAGAATTGAGCTTCATCGGGGAGTTGCTGGACCTTTCTAGGGGTTGAAATTCTTGGTTGAAGTTCAATGCCTTCTCTGGACGTTGGATTTGGCTGCAAACGTCTGTGGAGTTTTTTCTTTAAAAAGAGTACAAACAGGATGATAGCACCTGTAATCAGAATTATGTAAAGTATTAAGGTTGGATAATTTATAATGCGATTGATGTCGTATTGATCGAAGTAGTAGTCATCAATGGATTCTTCAATCTTGTTCATTGGTTTCAATTCGTTGATGGTGTTGAGTTCAATTGACATCTTTGGAATTTGTGACTTATTGAAGTCGAATTTGTAGTTTTCGATTACGACTGGTTTGCCAAAGCTTCCATGTTTGAATAGTAAATTTTGGTTCTTGTATTCCAATTGACAATCATCTTCTTTCACCAGGAATATTCCTTGGAGCGTTTTTATAGTGTCGCCTTGTCGCATTTGATCTTAATATTTTCTGGATCAGGAAATATTATGAGATGTTGATTTATATCTTTTAAATATTCAATATGATTTTGTTTAATATTTAATTTCAGGAATTGGCAATTTTCAATGTTGTTTCGTGAAATGAAGTTCTTCTCGCAAGAGTTTTCGCTTAGTTCGTTGATCTTATTAGGACACTGGTATGTGTTCTCCTTGTTGTAGGTACATATGTCATATAGAGATTTAATTTGTCCATCATTTGATTTTAAGAAATATTCGTGATTAGGGACTACAATTACATATTCAGTATTGTGTTTGGTAGGGATTGGAATAAGATGGATTAATTCGAATTGTGTTTCGTAATTTATCGGAATTTCAATAAAATACGTAATTTTGTTAGATGTTAATTTACAATTTACGAAAAGTATTTTTTCTAATTCCAAAATGTTTTCTGAATTTACATTAATCGGTAACTGATTATTATAAAATTTTGAAATTTTATTTAGTTCTGTGAAAAGATCGTGTGATTTTATAATACTTGGGTGCAACGTATGCAACTTGCAGAATGTCAAAGAGTTTTCGATATCTTGGAGAATATTGAAAGTTAGTGTGTATAAAGTGTTTAATTGATTGAAAATATCTTTTATAAAGAGTTTATCATTATCTTTAGTTCCACCGACAACAATGTGGAGTAGTTGTTCAATTTTTGATTTTAATAATTTTTCGTTTTCTCTTATTGTATCCACAGTCCTATTAAAATACTCTATCATTTGTTGATTGACGGAATATTGGTGTTTGAGCTGGTAATTTAAATTATTTTGATTTTCTTTTAGGTGATTTAAAATTTGTGTATAGCGTTTATCGTCGTCTGCGTCTAAATTTCCTGATATAGATTTAATGATTGTTCCTAAGCCGTTTATGAGACCTCTTTTAGCTCGCTCGTTTTTCGTGCGTTTTGTTAAATGATTAATTTTTTCGTTTATGGAATTTTGAATGTAATTAATTATATTTTTATTATTGTCAAATTCGGGAGAAATTGTCTTGTCGTTGTTAAGGATTTGTTTAAGGTTTTCGTATTGTTTATTTAGATTTTCGTATTGTGTCCATAGTGGTTGTAAGTCATAATAATGTACAAATGTGTGAGTAGATTTTTGGAGCTTTGCAGTTCCGAGATTTATTGTCAGTAGTCCTGGGTTATTCGTTATGTCTTTCATACTTAGTCCATAGGAGTATGAGAGGTAGAGGGACCTGGAATATCCGAATTTGTGTTAGTAATTTTTCGGGGTCTTTTTATGTTGGAAAGGTGTATTTTAGATTGTTTTTTGTCGTTGGGTTTAATTTCTATTTGGGCTGTTTTTAGGGGTTTATTTAAACTTTTAATTTTTTCTTTCCTAAATTTAGGCTGTTTAGTTTTATTTACCTTCTGCTTGTTTTGAACATAAATTGTTTCAGGGATGTTTGGAAGTTCTTCCCTTGTTTCATTTATTTTAGTTATTAATTTAGATTTGTCATCTTGCAATTTTTGATTAATATTTCGATATATTAATTTAGTTTTATCTTTGTGTTTTTGTATATAATCTTGGGTAACTTGCTTATCCAGCTCAATATCTAGAGGCGAATTTACATCTAAATGACCATTAATAATTTCAATTGGTTTTAGATTTGTCGCGCTATGATTTGTGTTGTTATACGCTAAGACTGCATATGATACTTTGTCTTTTATCAGTTCGTCCTTGAAATTATCTTGCATATTAAATAAACGAATATGTTCTATTAAAGTTGAATGGAAACGTTCAACTAAACCATTCGAATTTGGATTTTGTGAGCAAGTAAAGTGTATTTCAATTTTATGCAAGGATAGCAGTTCTTTGACGAAATTGTTTTTAAACTCTAATCCGTTATCCGATATGATTAATTTTGGAATACCGTGATGGGAAAAGAATTTAGTTAATTTGTTTGTTATTTCGATTGCGTTTATTGATGTTACTTTGTATGCTTGCGCATAC
Source organism: Pterostichus madidus (assembly GCA_911728475.2). Taxonomy (NCBI): domain Eukaryota; kingdom Metazoa; phylum Arthropoda; class Insecta; order Coleoptera; family Carabidae; genus Pterostichus; species Pterostichus madidus. Next base: position 20,295,715 of record OU452311.1, on the reverse strand, counting down.
CTGGAAAATGCGTCAATTATTGTAAGGAATTTGGAATTTTCGAGACTTAGTGTGTCGATGTGAATGATATCTAACGGTTTGTTCGGTGTAGGAGTTAAATTTAGTTTGGGTTTTACAGGATTTCTTTCATACTTAGCTGCCAGACATATTTCACACTGGTTGATATAGTCTGTGATGGTTTTATGTTGGTTAGGCCAATAATATCTCTTTTTAATTTGATTATAAACTTCATTGATACCTCGGTGATTCGTTTTACCTTCGTGATTGTTTTTTATTGTGTCTAAAATTTCATCTTGGGCTTCTACATCTATCAATTTAATATTACACTTAATGAATTTGATTTCTGAATTTTTGAAATATTTTTGGAGTATGGTACTAAACAGTTCATATACCGGTTGTTCGAAATACAGGTAATATTTTACCTTAGGTACAACGAATTCCTTGATGAATTTTACGGTGTCTTTTTCAAAATTTGATTCGGATAATTGAACTAAAATTCTCATCTTATCGGTGTGTAATTTTTGTATTTTTGGTACACTTGGTGAATGTTTAACTTGAGATATAAAAATTTGGTTTTTACCATAGTTAACAGCTGTTTCTGAGATAGTGATTCCTATGATAGGATTTTCTAAATTTGAATGTATTGTTTGGTCTGAATCGGTATCGTTATTGACGTCTTCGTCAGGGTTAACAATCATGGATTGAGTATCGTTATCGGGATTGAAGTTTTCATTAAAATTTTCTACGTATTCAAAAAGATTTTGAGTACCGGGGTCTACAGTGTTGACGTTTAATTCTATTCGTGATAGAGCGTCAGCGTTTTTATTTAATGTTCCTTTTTTATGAATTACTTCATAATCGTACTCTTCTAGTTTGAGTCTCCACCGCATTAATTTAGAATTTGGTTCTTTCAGTGAGTGTAAATATTGCAAGGGTTTATGGTCGGTGATAATTTTAAATTTTCTGCCAAACAAGTATGGTCTAAAATATTTCGTAGCCCATATAACTGCGAGTAACTCTTTCTCGATCGTACTGTAATTTTGTTCGGAGTCGTTTAGGGTTCGACTTGCGTAGGCAATGGGAAGATCGGAACCAATTGGACCTTGGGACAAGATAGCACCTATAGCGTAATTGCTAGCGTCTGTCGTTAAATTGAAAGGTTTGTTAAAGTCCGGGTATTGGAGTATGGGATCGTTAATTAGGAGGTTTTTACAAGTATTGAAACAATTCGTATACTCTGGATCGTTAAGTTTAATTTCCGCGTCTTTCTTTAGACATTTAGTTAAGGGTTTTGTTAACTGGGCGAAATTTTTTATAAATTTCCGATAATAGCCTAATAGACCTAGGAATGCTTTAATTTGTTTCGGTGTTTTCGGTAGAGGGTAGTTTTTGATCGCATGAATTTTATCTGGAATTGGTTTAACTCCGCTAGGGGTCACGACATGTCCGAGATATGCTACCTCTTTACGTAAGAATTCAGACTTATCAAGCTGTATTTTTAAGTTTGCTTTCTTTAAACGGTCAAAAACTGTTCTTAAATTTTGAATATGCTCTTGAAGGCTTGTACTAAAAATTATGACGTCATCCAAATATACTAAGCAAATTTCGTTAACTAAATTTCTGAGTACGTTGTCCATGACACGTTGGAAAGTTGCCGGAGCATTTTTCAAACCAAATGGCATTCTTAAAAATTCGTAATGTCCATTTTCGGTGTTAAAAGCAGTTTTTTGAATATCTGCTTGATTCATTTCGATTTGGTGGAATCCGGACGCGAGATCTAAGGTCGAAAAATAATTGCATCTACCAAGCTTGTCTAGTAAGGTGTTTATATTCGGTATCGGATATTTATCATCGATTGATTTCTCGTTCAATTTTCTGTAGTCTATTACTATTCTCCATTTTCTTTTGCCGGATGCGTCGATTTTCTTTGGGACGATCCACACAGGTGATGACCAAGGGGAGTGAGAGGGGCGAATGATTTTATCATCGAGCATCTTTGCGATTTGTTTTTGAACTTCGCTTCTGTGTACTTCGGGGTATCGATAAGTTTTTGAATAAACAGGTATTTCGTCTTTAGTCCGAATAAAATGTTTAATTTCGTTTGTAAATGTTAAATGTTTATTATCGCCATGTAAAATAGGAGAAAATTCTTTTAATAATTTTATAATTTCGGATTTTTCTTCGGGATTCATATGATCGATTCTAATTTTGTTCATATCGAGATTATTTTTAGAACAAGATTTTTGAAAATTTATATTGTTAATTTCAAAATGATTTAACGTTTCTAATTGTATACAGTTCACAGTATCTAAAATTTGATCTTCGTCGCTTGTATTAATAACAGGGTAGAATAATTCATAATTTTCAATTTTTGCTATTCCTTCTGGAATAATTATATTGTTTATTTTTGTTTCAGTTATAAATGCTTCGCCGGTTTCAATATTATTAACAAATAATTTTGTAATTTTTTCTGACTTTGGCGGAATTTTTATAATATTAGATTTTGGAATTATTTTATGAAAATGAATTTTTATATTTTGAGTAGGTGTTATAATTTTATTATTGCTCAAATCTATACTTGTTTCTAAACATTTTAAATTATCTATTCCAAGCAAAATATCAAAGTTATTCTGGAAATCAAATAAATAATATTTTAATAGTTTATCGGGGTTATTAAATAATTTTGAAGCAGGTATAACAATACTAGAATTTTCAATTGAAGTACCGTGAGCGGTTGTAATTTTAAATTGATCATTTTGTATATTATTTCTAAAATATTTCCGCGCGATATTTGGATTTATGAATGAGCGGGTGCTTCCGGTATCTATCAAGACTTTTAAGTTGTGTTCGGGATATATTATGAATGGTAATTCACTATAATTATGAGTTAGGTTCATAATTTCAAATTCGTTTCCGAGGCTTTTTATTGAAAAAAAGCGTCTTGATCATTATTGTCTTCGTTATCAGTATTTGGGTCAGTGACATAGTATTCTGCATTTTCGTCAATATATTGTTCATCAATTTCGTTATTTGGTAATTCCACGGTTTCTGTGTTAAACAATTCTTCCGCAATAAAATCGTGTGCGCGTTGTGGCTGGAATTGTTGGGGACGGTAATTACTTGGACCGGGTCTTGGTGTTACACTCATTGGCGTCGGTTTCGTGAATTTTTTATTGGGATCGGATTTAAAGACATTTGAAGTATTTGTCTTATTTTGTTGGTAATTATGTTGAGGGGTGTAATGTGTTCGTGGGGTATATTGTTGTTGTGGATTTGGTCTGTACGTTAGTTGAGGAAAATTTCTTTGTTGGAATGGTTTGTTATTTTGTACAGGAAAGTTTTGTTTCGGTTTAGTAATGGTTTTGTATTGTTGTTTATTAACAGAGTCAATTTGGAAATCATTTGTCATCATATTTAAAGCAGTTGTTAAATCTTCAGGGTTTTTAGTTCTCATTAAAGTACCTAGAGGCTCTTTAAGACCTCTCAAAAGAACTCTTAATGCGTAATTTCTATATATCCAATTAAAACAGCTTGCTCTTCTCTTTTTATATGTAAAGTGATATATGAAGTTGATAAATTTAATAATTGTATTACTCGATTGTAATAATCAAATGGAGATTCATTTTGATTTTGTTTTAATTCGGACATTTCAAAATTTAGCATGTATATGTCGCGTTTATCCGCATAGGTATTTAATAGAGCTGTTTTTAAATCTAGCCATTTAGTAATGGTAACACTCGCAATGTTGACGGCGGCTTCTCCTTTTATTTTTGCCAAAATACTACTCATCAAGTACTCTTTCTGGAAATTATTTACGTCTGTTGCATCATAAAATTTAGTTACGATTTTTTCACAGACTTCAATGAATCTACTTAATAATTTAGTATCACCTCGAAATTCGGGGATCATATCAAGATATTCACGTTTGAGATCTGGGACAGCCATTTCGTCAAGGTTTAGGTTATTTATTTGTTCGATAAGGGATTGATCGATCGGGAGAGTGTTTGAAATGTAATTTTGTGAGTCAGAGGAATGTACTGAATTTGTATCTGAGCTATTGTCTGAATCTATTTCGATATACGCTCGATTATCTCTAGATGTCATATGTGCACTACTTACAGGAAAATCAGTGTGTTCTTCATCGGCTCTGTTGCGGTTTCGTTGTTCTCTTCGTGTGACGCGATGCACTCGTTGAAAACGTGTAGAATTTTTTTGCACTGATTTTACGTTGGTTCTTCGCAATAAATCGTTGAAACGAACCGAAATTTTGAGTTTCGTTTACGAAATCCGTTACGACTGCGCCAGTTAAATTAATTGATTTTCAATTAATGTTTTTAAAAAATTGTATTTAGTACTATTACAACAAATAAAAATGTTATAGTTCAAAAGTTAAGATACAGATACATTTGTATGTGCTTATCACACAGGGTTCAGAATCTGACTGACTTCCGTCTTACAAGATTCTACATATGATGTTATATGATCCTGGAATCATATTCTTGGAGAGTCAGCGGTTTGTGTGGGAACATCGTTTCCTAACTTATATATATATATATTAACAAATTATTTTATTTTTCTACATACTCTCCCTTGACTTCAATACACTTGGTCCAGCGTTTCTTCAACATTAATATTCCTTCCTGGAAGTGAGAGTCTGGAATGCTGTGAAAATATTCACCTATGGCCCTCTCAACTTCTTCATTGGACGCGAAGCGCTTTCCAGAAACAAATTTCTTCAAGTTTGGGAACAGATAGAAGTCTGAGGGTGCCAAATCAGGAGAATATGGGAGATGGTTGAGCAAATCGTACCCCAAAACCCGCAGTTTTCTCATCGCCAACGCACCCTTGTATGCAGGTTTTTTTCTTCTGCAAGCCAATCTTCCTCTCGTGAATTTTGGCATCCAGCTGGTCAAGAAGGTTTGAGTATATTCGCCTGTAAATGTTCTGCCTTTTTCAAGGTAATCAATTAACAGGATCCCTTTTGCATCCCAAAACACGCTAGCCATTATCTTTCCGGCAGATGCGATCGACTTCGCTTTCTTTGGCACTGAACTACCGGCTTCCATCCACTGCTTGGACTGCTGTTTCGCTTCTGGCGTGTAGTGGTGGACCCATGTCTTATCCATGGTGATAAATCACCGCACAAAATCGGTCGGATCCCTATTGAATCGGCCCAAACGAAGAATTTTATCCAGTTTAACGAAAAACACGCAAGACGTGTACTTCAAAAATTCGTGTAAACAAACTTGTCATACACACTAATGACACATGAACCCAAGCAGGAAATACAAATTTTTGCTGATTAGAACGCCATCTCTGTGTGAGGCCGATAACTTTTCACCTTTCCCTTATTGATTTATAAATTACTATTTAAAAAAATATATAACTTTGTGTTGTAGCTTGAGAACCACTGGTTTAAAAAATATATGCTTTTCAATAATCAGATGTTCCCCTTACTCTTTTATATGTTTGTCTTATTAACATAGAAATTATTTGACGTAGCTCGTTTCGCTATGCAGGTTGGTTAATTTTTCATAGCACAGCTTATATCCGCTGAAATATTAAAGATACAAAAAGATCTAGGACCTTATTTCTTGTCTACGAGCCTTGGCAAGTGCAGTAATTTCACGAACAAATTTTATTTGTTACAAAAATTCCCGAAATTAAAAACGTTGCTGATAAATACATTATTTTTAATATAGGTAATTAATAGTAAAATTATGACAATTTTTATTAAGAAAACTTTATATATATATATATATATATATATATATATATATATATATATATATATATATATATATAACGCGACTCTCGAACATAGGGATTTAACATGTAAAATCACAATTTTGTAATTTCCTGCTTCCCTAATTATTTTAAGCAAAAAAGCTTCAAGTAAGTGTTTTGGGGCATCTAAACCAATAAACAAAATTAATTTTGCATGCTTCGTAACGGTAAAAATTAAATCTGAAAATAGCAAATTAGATTTGAAAATGACGAAAATTGCCTCGAAACTATCGATAGGCATGGAATTTAAACAAAATTAAACATATGTTTGACGTTCAATCTGTCAAAATAATTTCTTTATTTATTATGTCATTTATTTTGACTGATAAAACATGTTACATTTGTTTAATTTTGTATCAATTCCATGGCTATCGATAGTTTTGAGGCAATTTTCGTCATTTTCAGATCTAATTTGTGTTGTTTATTACTTTATATGCAGTTTGATGCCCTAAAACTTTTATCCAAAGCTTTTTTACTTAAAATAATTAAGGAAGTAACAAATTATAAAATTGTGATTTTACATGTTAAATCCCTATGTTCGAGAGTCGCGGTTACCACCCAGCATATATATTATGTAAATGTACAGTAAATCCTTAGCATTGACTGTTTTTTGCAAATTTTTTGTAAGGGCATACTTATACATATGGTCGTAAATAAAAAATCTTTGTAATACTTGTCATCAAATATAAATTTGGAAGATATTATAAATAATTTTAGTTATACTCGTAATTTCAAAAACTTTTTTTGTGGATTGTAGTTCTTAAATGTAAATATAATAATTTATCGTTTCACTGTTTTTACAGGTAAATATAATCTTTATAGATGATATTCTAAGATATAATATTTACTAAAGTAGGTATAAAAACAATTGAAAAAGACATATTAAGGATGGTTTTCACCAATGACACTTAAATCTATGGTTATCTGACAAAGAAATAAACTATAACGTGGTTTTAGTTTTATCAAATAATTTAAGCACTAGTTACTTATCAATCGAATATCAAAAATTTATCACTTAATTTTAGTTCTGCTTCTTCTTGATAGATGGATCTACTGATATTTTTGTGTGATTAATTTGATCTTTCTACAATAAAAATTTAAAACATAATTTTGTGGTAATTATTTTTATCACATCTAGCACAACTGCAATAACAAAATATTCGCCGTATTTATTTAGCATTTTACAAGTAATCCGTTAGGTTCATTTTGTTTAATTGGCCGCTTTAAATAACCTACAGTTTCAGGTTGAACCCCTTTTCTATCTCTTTTTAATTAACTTGTGTTCCTTGTTATTCGTTTCGAATTGGCGGCAACGCAATTTGTATTTAAACAGATGTCACTTAGAACGTGCATTCAGATGTTAAATTTATAGCTAATTTTTACAGCTGACACTAGATGGAGTATTTATTCGAAAGCAACAAGAGTTAGTTCTAGATCAGTTCAGGGTTGAACCCAAAGTTCCCAAATAAATACGGCCATTATATTATAAGAAAAATTAATTCATTAATGCACACTGAAACGGCGTAGAGCACTGTATGCGATGGAAAAGAAGAAGTAACGTTTTATTATAAGAAATTCAAGAATTGAATTGAAGTGAAACTCTATTTTTAAGCTTATTGTGAAATAAGCAACATACTTTCATATGATAAAATGTTCGATGGAATAACTATTTTTGTATAACAAAAAGTTAATTCATTCTTCTTTTCCATTACACACCGTGTTGTACGTCATATCAAATCAATTTCATTATACAAAGCTCCAATATCAATATCTTAAAATCAGAATTATATCGTTTATTCTCATTCCAAAAGTCAAGGCTGCATGTTAATATAGCTAATAAATACATTAAACTGAATCAGAGCTGGGCATGATTTAAATCAAAAGGAATTATAAATTGATTTAAATCATATTTCTTGATTTAAATCACGGGAATTAAGCCTTTTTTAAAAATTTGCACATCAGGCTTGTGACTTAAGACCTTTAAAGAAATTGATTTGGGCTTGTGAATTGTTCTAGAGCTGAAAAAAGGCTTAAATCATTTTTCTGGGCTTAATTTAAATGAAAGGGCTTAATTCAATTGAAAGAACTTAATTCAATTAAAAGGGCATAATTCAATTGAAATGACTTAATTCAATTAAAAGGACAAATTTGTTATCCTGCGTTATAAATAATATTTTTTCATTTTTAACGGCTTCTTTATTTTTTGGATTATATAACAGTACATGATTTTTGTTATAGAGATTGGCAATGCTGGTGCACGTTTAAATGTTACATTTCTGGCTGTAGCTGTGTATGATCTGTGAATTGATTCGTAATTGTGTTACATTAAACATTTGTTTCAAATTACTAGCCATTTTGTATATTTTTACAAAGAAAATTCGTATTTTTGAAGACTCTTAGTCTATAGTAGTTCTAAAAGTTAAACTGTTGCAATTCAATACAATGTAAAACCAGGTACAGATTTAACCCATGTCATTCATTTAATTACATTTTTTTATGATGTAATTCAATCCTTTGAATAAATCTACTTAAATCTGTTTTCATTCGGTTGTGCACATATCTTTGGCATATTGCAATGCACATAGTATTTTTCTAAAATAAATATTAAATAAATTGATAATATTTAGTACTTGTAAATGAGATTTAAGCCTCAAGCCCCAAGCCTCAAGCCCCAATTCACAAAAAGATTTGTGATTTATAATTCACATAAATAAAGCACAAATCACTTTGATTTGTAAATTAATTCACTTTGAAAATGAAGTGGAATTGTGAATTGTCACAAAAAAATAATTGTTTGATTTGTGAATTGTGATTTAATTCTTTTTGTTCGTGATTTTGCCCAGCTCTGAACTGAATGTATTCATTCGTCAGCATTTTAGTAACATTTTGATGAAGTAAACTTACCTATTGGATGTGAAAGTCTTGTAATACAAGATATTTACATTGATGCTTTCAAACTTTAGTAAAAAAACAAAAAGGTGATATGTATTTTATTAACCAATAATAACACACATTTTTCAATCATATATAATTTTATTAATTTTCGGTATAAGTTAAATTATACATAATTAAAAATCAATTATACGAATTTAGATAGAATAGAATAAAATCAGGAGAAATAATTTTCGTATTACTAATATGTTTTTATATTTTAATAATATCGAGACTCTTGATTTAACACGAAAACTACAAGTAACAAGACCAAGACTTCCATATTCAAGACTTCAGCAAGACCAAAACAAAACTTTCTAAACTGACCTGGTCTTGGTTTTGGTCTCGACGTTTTAAAGTACTAAGCAAGGTGGACCAAAAAGTATCCTTAGAAAATCTAAAACGCATTCTGAAGTCAATATTATCATAAATCAGTGAAGGATTATTTCTCTCTCTCTCTCTCTCTCTCTCTCTCTCTCTCTCTCTCTCTCTCTCTCTTCAAAATTAGAAATTGAAGTAAAAGAAGTTGTAGACAAAGATAAAGAGGACAATGTATTTGATGAAGAAGTTGACGAAAAACTTATATTACTGCACTTCTTTTTAATCTTTGTTGATCACTGTACACAGGAAAATATTTAAGATAGCAACCCGATAAATATTTAACCATAGAAATTTCGTCGGTTATTAACTATAGTTAGTGAAAACGAAATAAATGCAGTTTGACGACTTGATAAATTTAACCAACGAATAAAACGTTTCACTCTCGTTGGTAAAAACCACCCTCAAACTTATTCTTTATGGATGAATAGGCTTGATGTGTTTATTAAAACTTAGTAAGACGACAATTCGTTCATGGTCAGAAGAAAATAAATAAATACAAAACAAAATTGTACAGGTGTGAAATAAAAATTGTTCAGATAGAAGTGAAACCAGTGGCGGATCTAGGCCCTTTTTATAATGGTTCGAGCCACTGTAAAATTTAATAATTATGATATATTTAAAAAATCTATTTATTTGCTTAATAATATTTTTTATTCAATTGAGATTAAGTTAAATGAAATCTATCAAATTACTACAGTAGTGTGCGAATAATGTGAACATGGATGTTTTAGTTCAAGAAGATGTTTATTAGCTGAGAAATGAGTTTAACGATAATTAAATAAACATGACTTATTATTTCAATAAGAAAAATGGCCTTTGGCTTAAATGACTTGTTGAAGTCGTTTATACGTCGAATTAATGAAATTCTTGCAGTTTTCCAATATTTGAATTACTGCTTCAATGATATTTTTTTTAGTTGTACTTTTCATTTTCCTTATCCTAGACTTACATACAGCCTACAAGTTCTCTATAGAATGTGAGTGAGTTTCCTGGTCATTCCAGACAAGTGATCTTCCTCTCTGTAAAATATTTCTTCACAATCTTCGATGTATGGTATGGAGCTGAACCTTACTGGAAAATTGCTTCATCATTACCCTAAAATTTTCCAACACTTTAGCTGGTCTACTTTCCAGTAACTCCTTGTACTTTTGACTATTCATCATCCCTTCAATTGAACAGAAAGCTTTGGTCTTCATGTAAAAAAAAACCGCCCCGAGAACATTAATACTAACACTACTGTAATTCTAAATTCTAAATTCTCTGTATTACATTACATATCGTATAGCGTATATTTTGATATATCTTTAAACATCTATTATGTTTTTAATTTATGTATGGATAATATTTGGTGTACACAGTGATTTGTGTACGAGTTATGAATACATCTCGTATATGCCTTGTCGTTTACGTGGTAATGCAGAGCAGACATGCCATATTTCAAACAATTTGCTGTATGATACTACAACGCAATTTATATTGTTTCAAAAATTGTTCAAAATCTTGTTCAAGCGAAAATGTGAAACCGACAATTTTATTTAAATAATTTTAATTTCAAAATAGTGTAAGATACAGAAAAACATTTGTATTAAAAACAGGTATACACAAAGGATGTTTAAGTTTATATTTTTGTATACGGCCCATTTTTCGAAATATCACATGAACACTTTTTAAACGGAACCAATACTTAAAAATATGCAAATTTTTTCTGATTTAAACGATGTTAAGCTTGCTGTGATTTATGAACTTCATAATATTCACATTATAATAATAAACAGTTCTTATTTTATTTATATATCCAATGATTTTGTTAATATTATATTTAAAAATAGTTCTTTTACCAAATACTAAAGGTTTGAATGCTTAGGATATTTAATTTCAAAAATTACATACATCTCTGGTACAAACAAAATATATACAGACGCCTAACAAATAATAATAAAAATAAATAGCCCTATTTAAAACCATGCTACGCCCAATCATTCTCATCAAATCTCAGCGAAAAGTAAACATTCCATCTACCTCTTCCTCACTACACCCTTTTACCATTACCATTTATACCTGTAATATTCCACGTTCCAAACATTTTAATTACTCAAATTTCGCTAATGCTTACTTGGCTTATATCCTTAACTACAAAGGAAAATTCACACAAATCCATCATATGTCAATCACACCGAAAAAAAAAACATAACTACAGTGATTTTAAAATAAATAAAAAGAAAAAACTAGTACTAAAATCTAAACAACTATAAAAATTTTATTTTAGTAATAGGATATGCTAGAAGTCCGGTGACAAATAGTATATATTAATTCATCACGAAATTTTCATTCAAAAAGCGATGTAAATTTCTAACTTTATAGACGAATGTTGTATATCCTGTTGAACAATCAAACAAATTGATAAAACATAAGTGTTTAGCAGTCTATTAAAATAATCGATTCGCGAGAGTCTCGACAAAGTATCAGCGAGACTCGATATTGACCTCGTCTGGGTCTCAAATTTGACCTTGAGACTCAACTATGGAAAAGTTTAGACGAGACGAGACCGAAACTAGCAACCCTAGTTAAGGTCGGGTTCAGTCAAGAATTTATTTTCTACCTAATCTGTATAAAACATCACAACATTTATATCCTGGACAGGATTCGAATCTTGCATTAGAATATTCAAACTGATGCTGCGCTGCTATCGTGTGGTTTTAAAATCTTTGTAGAATAATTTATTTTTATTTTTAGAATATATAATTTGGTGCAAATAATACAAATAAAAATGGTCTTTCAAATTAGATTGCAAATAATATTTGAAAAATAATAAAATGAAAATATTTATAGATCTCGTTTGAAATAACTGTAAATTATTACGATATTGTGCGAGTAATGATGCATTTGGGAATAAATAAAGCGCAATAATACGGTGCGGTGTTCCGTTGCCACACTGCGGCGGCAAGCACAAAAGCAGTGATTCAAAGAAGCTAAAGAAAGGGTCCCCGTAATAGACGCCGCCAGTGTCGACGTCGAGCAAGCGCAAAGCGTCAACGCCAGGTGCGAACCGCTGCCGCCTGATGAGCTTTGTTTTTAATTATTGTCGGGAGATTAAAATGTATAGCAAACTGTTCCGGATATTACACTGCTTATAATTTCATCAAGCAACAAGAAGTGTTCCCGCCAAGAAGCCGCCGCGTTGTGCGCTAGCTAAGGCATCTCTCACTTCCTGTTTCTAAAAACTTTCCGCCTAGTCTGTCGCGATTTTCACGTTTTTTCATTGTTCTTCTGTTAAATTATTTATTCTTTTGTTCCCCTATTATTCAGGTTTCGCTGCTTTGTTTACCTGATTTTTAATACACATTTAATTAGCCTGCCAAAGTTCCACAATTTGGATTTCGTAGTTTCTATTTTTCACTAAGATTGCACAAGATCGCTAGAACTGGACAAAGCAATTTACAACTCTGAGAAGAGTGTTGTCGGAGGTCGCTACTATCGTCGGTACATCGAATGTCAAAAGATGAATTTTCAAAAATGGTGCTTTATTTGAATAATAATAATTTATAAAAATAGCATGCCAAAAGAATAATATGTAATTATTATGGATTAATAATAAATAAATAAGTCATTAACAAATTTGCACCAAAGTAGAGCCACGCGAATATACGTATAAACTTATATACCGCTGAAAGGCACAGAAAAGCCGTACAGCAGATTAAGGTGCAGATATATATCTCTGTTCTTCAGCTAAAACAAATTTCAATGCGCAAGCGCTACTTAAATTCGTTTGTATTGGTCAAGAATCTTTAGGGGAAGGGAATGTCTTGTTTGCTTCGCGCGGAAAATACATTCGCGTTTGTCATTTTAATTTTACTGTAAACTCTTCTTGGAATATAATATTTTATACTGTTATTCAAGTAATCCTTTATACAAATATTCGAGTAACATATTTTCTTCATCTATTACAAATGTTTCTCCTAATATTGAAATAAACCAAGTTGTTAATCTACATGCATTTTCTTGTTAAAACATAACCTTTTATCCTTTTGTACTATTATTCAAGTAACGGATTTTCCTAATCTTTTACCGGTGTTCAACACTTTGTTTCACCTATTGTGTAAATGTATTCTTTGTACAGGTATTTAATTTTCTATTTTTCTAATCTGTTGCACGAGTTCGCAATTTTATTTCTATAATTTTAAAATTTCAATCATTAATATATTTTATTTATATATTTTGTATTTAGAATACTAAATTTAATAACAGTTTTTTTCAAAAATACTACAATCAAATTTTAATAAATCAAGTGGTATAAAAATTCGTAAGTAACCGTGCATGTTATTTAAATTTCAAATATTCAAACAGTCGCCGAACTGGATATACGCACGCGCTTTTGGTTTTTGTTTTACCTGGCAGACAAGGATAGAGATACAATGCTTGTGACACATTCCACTTATTGGAGAGATAGAAGTTCAGCGGTATATAAGTTTATACCAGCCCTATGCAACTTCGTATACAAGCGCAGTTAGTAAACGTCCAGCTTTATGTCATTCGCGCGCATGACTTTGAAAGAGAGAGATAGCTATAAAGAGACTGGAATTTACTCAACGCCATATGTACGCAGGTTACTTTTTTCAATCATTAGTGTTGTTTGCGGGTATGACTCAAATCATGACACATCTTTGTTTCGTGCTCCAAAAGAGCAGTTGGAAATTTGGAAAAAAGTTGTAATATGAGCAAATAGATTTTTTTTTTGTTTTGACGAAGGATATATATAATTACATATTTACATATTTAAATATATATGTTTATATATATATATATATATATATATATATATATATATATATATATATATATATATATATATATATATATATATATATATATATATTACATTTGTGCAATTAAATTGCAAAAAATGTACTACAAGAAAAATGTGTTTATATATGGTTTTACATATTTATATTTGTCAAGCTAAACCTGATATAATAATAGAAAAATGTGTCTTTAATTTTAAATAATTGCAAATACCATTTTTTAAAGTAATTAGTTCTATAAAGTAAAAAAGCATGTATACACTCGTAAGCACTATGCATTTGCCAGACTCTTGTTCCTATCGCACTCACTTTTTTGTCGCTCTCTTTCTACTACATTTCTGTGGATGCTTTACCCGCAAGACTCGCCTGTGCTTCAGTATAAGTTCGTGGTATATACGTATATTGTCACGCCATTCATTAAAAAAAACAAAGAATATTATTATTATTATTATTCTTTATTTTTCCTAATTCTCTGTACATACTTGACAGGTATTTTAAATACATAAATACAGCATATTTGCATGCAGGTAATTATATATACATTGACAGGTAAGTCATTACATTTTATTTAACATGTATCCTTATACTAATTTTCCAGAGTTGTTGGCTGGATCCCTATGACCTCCTTCTAGATCTGCTCTCCAAAGACTCTTCTTACGGTACTGCATGTTGATAATATTATTGATTTTTGCATCGGTATATATAGGTTCTTATTTACTTCTAGTGTCTCAAAACTGCGTTGTAATTTCTTTGGGATCTCTCCGGTGCAACCTAATATAATCGGGACTATCTGGACCTTCTCCATTTTCCACATGGCCTTGACCTCATCCGCTAGTGGTAAGTACTTATTTACTTTTTCTGCATATGTTTTTTCCACGTTAGCACAGAGAGGAACTTCGATGTCAATTATATACGTTTTCTTCTCCTTTTTTAGAGTTAAAACAATATCTGGGATATTATTATTAATTGTCTTGTCTGTAATAATTTTTCTGTTCCAGTATAGTCGGGCCTGATCATTTTCGCAAACTGGCGGTGGCTCGTATTGGTAGTAGAGAACTTGGTCATTGTCTGTGAAATGCATCTGTCTAATGGCCTGGTGTAGTATGCCTGCCACTTTGTTATGTCCGTCTAGGTACTGCTTATGCGCTAGTACACTACACCCAGCCATTATGTGGTCTATTGTTTCGTCTTTTTCGTTGCACATTCTGCATTTCACACTTGGGATCGCTTCTTTCATGATCCTGCGTCGATAGATTTTTGTGGCAACAACTTGGTCTTGTATTGCTGCCATAAATCCTTCCGTTTCTTTAAATACATTACCTTTCCGGAGCCACATTTGCGATGCTGCTGTATCTATATGATCTTTCTCTATGGCAGCTATATATTTGCTATGTAATGGCTTTTCCTTCCATCTTCTCTTTCGATCTTCTATTGTTTGAGCTTTTTCTATCGGTTTTATGTGGCCATCATTCAGTCGCAGTGGTGTTAATTTTTGGTCTGCCTCGATAACTGTCTGGTGTAGCGTGCTTTCTTCTGCCTTCTTGTAGAAATATGTTCTTAGGTTTTCTATCTGTTGGTAATGGCGTGTTGGTATACTTGGTATACCGCGACCGCCGTCCTTCCTTGGCAGATGAAAGCGTTCGACAGTCGAGTGTGGATGATGCCCTCTGTGTCTGCGAAACTCTTTTCGGGTGAGTATATCTAGAGCCTTTAATTCCGTGTCCGTCCATGTTAGTACTTCAAAGCTGTAGGTGAGTACGGAGGTTGCATAAGCATTGACTGCTTTAGCGGTGTTTCTTGCGGACAGTTCTGTCTTAACATAGATGGTGGTAATATTGTTCTTGCTTGTCTTTTGTTCGATGCCTTGTGCTTGGACGTATCCCAGAGACTTGTAATTCCCATTTTCCTCTATTCCCTCCATTCTCCCTTGGTTTGTTACTTCGTATCCTTAATTTTTCGTCCATTTTCCTTTCATCATGCTGTTGGTTTTACATTTCTCAAGTCCGAACTTCATTTGAATATCGGCACTAAATTGACCCACTATTTCCAGTAACTTGTGCAGATGATTTTCTTTGTCCGCGAATAATTTTAAGTCATCCATATACCACAGATGATTGATATTTTTTCCACCTATGGCGTACCCTTTCGCTTGCGCATTAAGCAGAGTTGTCAGTGGCTTTATTGCAAGGCAGAACCACAGTGGGCTTAGTGAATCACCCTGGAAAATTCCTCTTTTGATTGCTATCTGTCCAATCTTAGTGTTTCCATTCTCGACTTTAAGCGTAAGCGTAGTCGTCCAGTGGTGCATGGCATGTTTTAGGAAGTTTATTATGTGATTATCAATTTTGTAAACTTGTAGGCATTCAAGTAGCCAGCTGTGCGGCACACTGTCGAATGCCTTTTGATAATCGACGTAGGCTGTGTGTAGTGCTCTCTTGTACTGCTTTGCGTGGTTCATGATTACAGTGTCCACTATAAGTTGCTCTTTACATCCTTTGGATCACTTGCGGCAGCCTTTTTGTTCTTCATCTAATAAATTATTAGTTTGTAAATGGCTGTAGATATTTTCCATTATTATTGATGTCGTTATCTTGTACAGTATGGGTAGACAGGTTATCGGTCTGTAGCGCGCGGGGTCCATGGATGCAATCTTTGTTTTCGGTAACAGATAAGTTGTACCGCACATTTAAAATGTTGGCATTAATTCTGGGTTAACGAGGATAGCTATAATATTTTTTGCTAGTTGTTTATGCGTCACAGTGAACATTTTTAGCCAGAAGTTTTGGATCTTGTCGGGGCCCGGAGCCTTCCAACTTTGGGTTTTATTTACAGCTCGCTGCAGATCTTCCGTACTGACCTCCCAGTTTAACATAGTTCGTATGGTAGAAGTTTTACGCTTTTCATCATACAGCCATTTACTTCGCTTATGTGTCACCGGATTACTCCATATTTCTTCCCAGTAGTGTTTGACATCTTGCATATTTGGTTTTGGTGTTCTTGCTGCAGTTTCGTCTTTTTCTCCTTCTTCGAGACTTTTATAAAAAGCTCGTTCATTGCTATTGAACAGGTGGTTTTGCTGCCTACGCTGATTACTAATTTTGTGCCGCCGGAGTCTTTTTGATATAGCTGCAAGCTTCTGCTTCAGAAAATCAATCATTTCTATAATTTCATGATTATCAGCAGACCGATATTTGTTTATGATAATATCAGCTTTCTTCTTTACTTTCTTGCTGGGGTTAACGTGGAGGTTATGTGTCAATATGCTTATTTCTTCTCGCAAGTTCTTGATTTTATTGTTCATTCTTCTTTCCCAGGCTGGCATTTTGTTATTTTTAGTCTTATTTTTATTTATTCCTCCCACTTTTTGTCCATGTTTATTTAGTACCGCAACTGCTTCTATATATATGAGCGAATGGATTTCTTCAATATTCAAATCCAAATCTTGGTTTAATTTTTCTTCTATTATAGTGTTGACGTTACTAATGATTTGAGTGGTATCATGGCTATGTTTTAACTTTGGGAGTGCTGGTCTGCTTGCTGGTTCCATACCACTATATAACATGTATGTTGTGTCGAATTCTTCTCTTAGTTTTGTTATCTGTGGTAGTTCTTGTGGTGGTGGCGGTGGTGGTTGATCTCCATCTTCAATCTCTTCTTCTACAGCTGTTGTCACACCCAATTCTATTGAGACTTCATTATGTATTCGATTTATTGCTTCCGCTGGTAGTCTGCTATTTCTGAAGATTGATCTTCTTTGGTCTGTTATGTTTTGCACCGTTTTTTTCCTTAATTCCGGATATTTTTCAGTAACCATCTGATGTAGTTCTTTCATAAACGATCCTTGTAGAGTTTCTAACTTTGTTAAACTATAGTAACAGCGCACTATGTATTCATTCATATTTGCATTCCATTTAGTCCGCTGCTTTTCTCGGGTAGAAGTAGTGGATTGAGGCTGGGTTCCCTCAGCAAGAGTTACTTCTACTGTGGGCGCTAGTGGTTGTTGTGTTCGCCTCTTTGTGCTAGAGTTGCTGTCGCGTTGTTCTTGAACATCGCTTTGATCTGCAGGCATGGCATCATGACGCTCCCGATCAGAATCCTGCGATTCCGATCGATCCTGGCGTCTGGTTCTAACCATAATTATTTGTTTTCTATCACTCTATGAAGGGGTTTGGCATTTATTCTAGTGAATATGATATGCCACAGGTTCCTTGGCTCATTGTTAAGCTCACAGTTGTAATAATTTTTTCTTGCTGTCAGCTATCATAAGAATGGTGCGTTTCTTTGTCCAGTTTTCTACTGCTGCGAACGCGTCAGGTACACAAACGAACGCACTTTCCTAACCTCAGTTTTTAAATGTCAATCTTAAATGATCTAGTATATCTATAGTTGTTTTATTATCACCATTTCGATGTTCTTTTACGATTTGTAAAGCCTTTCGTTTAACTTTTTTACTGTGGTGTGGTTTCAGTGATTGGTGTAAGACACCAATATTAGCTCGTA
Source organism: Pterostichus madidus (assembly GCA_911728475.2). Taxonomy (NCBI): domain Eukaryota; kingdom Metazoa; phylum Arthropoda; class Insecta; order Coleoptera; family Carabidae; genus Pterostichus; species Pterostichus madidus. The sequence continues at coordinate 20,277,317 of OU452311.1, read as the reverse complement.
ATTCTTCGATCTTATTGTTGATTCTTCTTTCCCATGGTGGCGTTTTCCTGATGAAGATGTTGGTGTTTGAATTTTCTACTGGTGTTTGGTTGTTACATTGTAATACCGTTACTGCTCCAATGTAGAGCAGGTCTATGATTTCTTCCAGCGTTGAGGTGCTGGTTAGTTCTTTCAATTGGCGTTTCTGATATAACCTGCGGCAAAACATCTTCCATTCCCTGGGGCAACTCATCAAATTGAAGTATAAGTTTTACAACCAATGGACAAAGTGAAGTAGTACTATATAAAACAGATCAGCACTATAATCATCTTGAAAAAGAATATTAAATAAGAAATGCCAAGGTTTTGACTTCATTCGAGCAGTATATTTCATATACTGTCGAGTTCTTCGTATAGAAAGTGCAGGTAAACCAGATTCACAGTATAAACTGTTGACAGGACTTGTACGAAATGCACCTGTTGCCAAACGAATACCAGCATTATGTACAGCATCCAAACGCTTAAGGTGAGTCTGATTTGCTGTACTAAGTACTACAGAGCCATAGTCAAGTTTTGACATAACTAACGAAACATAAAGACGAAGAAGGCAATCACGATCAGCTGCGCATTTTGTGCTAACTAAGCATTTAATTGCATTAATGACTTTGCGACATTCTGCAGCAAGATTTAAAATGTGATATTTCCAAGTTAAGTAAGGATCAAGGATTAGACCCAAAAATTTTATTCTGTTTGTATACTGAATAGGAGTACCATATAATAAAAGAGAAGGATTATTATGTGGTGTACGCAAACGACAGAAATCAATGCATTTAGTTTTCTCTACAGAAAATCTAAAACCCCTAGTAGTTGCTAAATCAGAAACAGAATTAATAGCATTTTGAATACGGAACTCACATTCATGAATGCTAGAAGCAGAAGTGAAAATAACCAAATCATCAACATAAAGACATTGATGTACGGCTGGAGGAAGATTTAAAGCAATGCTATTAATAGCAATCATAAATAAAACAACACTAATGGTAGAACCTTGAGGAACTACATTTTCTAAATGGTGAGAAGAAGAATAAACATCACCAATACGTACTCTAAAAGTACGATTTTGAAAGAAAGAAGTAAGAAAATTGGGAAGATTCCCACGAAGACCCCAATAATGTAGTTGTTTTAAAATGCCATATCGCCAAGTCATATCAAAAGCTTTTTCTAAATCAAAGAAAACAGCAACTAAATGCTGTCGAGCAAGGAAACTACAGTGAATAGCATTAGTAAGATGAACATGAAGATCAGTGATGGAATGAGATTTTCTAGAACCACATTGAAAAGAATCTAGAAGACGATGATATTCTAAAAACCAAACAAGTCTATAATTTATCATGCGCGTTAAAGAGATAGGCCTGTAATTCATAGGTTGAGTCGCATCTTTATTTGGTTTAGGAATCGGAACTATAATGGCTTCACGCCAAGCATCTGGGTAATCACCAGAATGCCAAAGGGAATTAAAATAATCAAGTATATGGCATTTCATTTCAAATGGTAAATGCTTTAGCATAAGATATGATATTTGATCAGGTCCAACAGAAGTATTTTTAGTTTTACTTAAAGCGAAATTTAATTCATTCATTGAAAATGAACGATTATAAAGTTCACCACCATCAGATTAAAAGTCAAGGGGGACTTCGGAAAAAATTTTAATATTAAGGAAGCGTAAAAAATAATTGTCAGTACTACTGACAGACTCAAAATGTGTAGCTAGGCATTCAACAATATCCTCTCCTCCTATTAGTACTTAAAGAATTATCAATGTTAAGAACATTGACAAAAGATGATTTTTTACATCCATGCATATATTTAATTTTATTCCACAATTCATTTGATGGACGATCTGATGAAATAGATGAGACATAATTCCTCCAAGACAAAGTTTTTGCTTCTACAATAAGGCGCCGCGCCTGAGCACGAGCCTTTTTAAATAAAATTTGATTATCAATTGTTGGATATTGCCGATATCGTTTAAAAGCACGTTTTTTATTAGTAATAGCCCTAGCCACAAGTAAATTCCACCATGGAACTTTTTTCCTGTTAAATTTAGATAAAGACAAAGGGATATTATTTTTTGCTGATGTTAAAATAGGAATATTAATATCAGAAAGTGATTTATTAATATCATTTGAAATAAGTGGAACCGAAATTTCTTTTGAAAAATTTTCCCAGTTAGCCTGATCAAAGCGCCATCTTTGAAGAAAAGAAGGCTCAACAGAAGAAAAAGATGTAGAGATTAATATAGGAAAATGGTCACTGAAATGTGCATCGTCAAGTACTTTCCAAAATAAATGCGCAGCAAGAGAAGGGGAACATATGGATAAATCAATAGCAGAGAAAGAGTTAGAACGTAGATTTAAATAAATAGCTTCTCCTGTATTCAGAAGAACTACATCATTATTATCCAACAGATTTTCAACAATACGTCCTCGTGTATCTGTTTGAGCTGAACCCCACAAAAGATTGTGAGCATTAAAATCACCAACAAGAAGAAAAGGTGGCTCAAGCTGATTAATAATATACTCAAGATCATGAACATTCCAATTAAATGAGGGTAAATAGATGTTGCAAATTGTTATATTTTTATGCAGAAACAGTTGAAGTGCAACTACCTGAAGATGAGTTTGAAGAACACATGGAATATAAGGTGTACAGTTATTAACTAAAATTGCAACACCAGCGTGTGCCCGGTTATCAGGGATTACATCATGACGGATAATATGAAATCCTTTTAAAGAAAATGTTTCATGAGGTTTTAAATGAGTTTCTTGAATACAAATACAGTTAGGGTTAAGTTCAGCTAACAAAAGTTGAAATTCGGGAAGGTGATTGACAATACCATTACAATTCCATTGTAGCAACATTAAGAATATAAAATAAAAGAAAGAATAAATGCTAAAAAATTAGCTGAAAAGAAAGAAGAAGCGAAAAAGTTTAGTTAGGAATTGGAGGATTTAGAATAGAGTTTTCTACTCCTACCCTTAATCCAACCCCTTTTAGATTTTCTCTCCGTTTTACATACATCACTACCTTCTACAGAGATAAAACTGTTTGATTCAGATTCATCATTTGAATCTGAAATGGTGTTATTTTTATCAGAGATATTTGTTTCCTGTGTTGAATTAACAGGAACAACAGATAAATTCTTTGCATATTTTACAGATTCATTTGGTTTGAAATTAGACGAGGCAATTTTTATTATTGGTTCAGAAATAACTTGTTTTGGTAAAATATTAATCACAGGTGCAATAAGTTCTTGAACAATTTTTTTTAATTCCGGTAAAATTATGGAGCAAATTTCAGCTGTATTAACAGCGGATGTTATTGGTTTAGTGGTTACTGTAGCATAAGACTGAGAAGAAGATAATGAAACTGAAAAACCAGGATTGTTTTTTAAAACATATTGTCGGGCTTCCGGAAAGCTGCATTTATTTTGAGCTTTATATTCCAAAATAGCATAAAGAAACTTATATTTTGGACATATTTTAGATGAAGAAAAATGATCACCGCTGCAGTTAACACATTTAATATTTGAACATTCCACACCGTCATGTGGGACATTTCCACAAACACAAATTTTATTCTCAGTGCATTTTAAAGACGAATGACCAAATTTTTGACAATTGAAGCATCTTAATGGATTGGGTATATACAACCGCACAGGCAATCGATACATAGCAGCATAAATATAAGTAGGTATATTATTCCTTGAGAAAGTTAAAACAATGGAAGCAGTATTTTCAATTAAACCTTTTTTTTTTTAAGTAATTCGACGACCGTCGTAGTCACCCCAGCGACCGTCTCCGAAAATATCACCACACTCGACATCATCCTACTGTCTCCCTGGCATATACTCACCTGCAAGGAAAATAAAATATATTATTTTATTGTTTACACTAAATTTGCTGTGTTTGTTTTCTCGTCAACCACATCCTATTTCTCCGACCGGATTGCTTTCCGAGCAATTGGCGCCCGAGCATACCGTCGCCAATTTGTTTTGCCGTATCGCTGCCAGATACGTCGCAATATATATATATATATATATATATATATATATATATATATATATATATATATATATATATATATATAAATATATAAAAATAAAAAAATAAAAATATATCATCACGCCTTCTACCCATTACAGATCTCAGTAAGTGATATATTTTGCGCGTTAAGTGCGGTTACCAGTCGTCAAATCACGGCCCTCAGAGATGTTAGTGGTGGAGGAGCCACAGGGGTAGTTTTTGAAATTATGAAAATTGTTTGCCGCTTGTGGGAATCAAACCAGGGTTCTCAGGATCCACAGGCCGACTTCATACCACTGAGCTAGCTACCCGTCTCTTGTTTCTAATTCCATGGCTAATACCGTTGATTGGCTAATAATAAGGCAACCTTATGCACTTCTATGTAACGCTGTTTTGGTATCAGATTTGACAGAGCCATCTGACACCAAGAACTATTTCGATTTGAAGGCAAATATTTTACTGGCGGCAATTTTTCTTATTTCCCAAATTTAGCAATAGAAACCAAGTACTTATCCATGCTCAAAAAAGGAGCAGGACTTGAAATCTTAAGGATTGCGTATTCTAGTAGACTTCGACATATGATTGTCCAAGTTGATGTTTCGTATTTTGTACTTATTTTTTGTTTGTGAGCTGCTTTATTCTGTGAGAGTGATTTACTTATTTATTTATATTTTCGTGTAAGTACTACATATCTTTTATATATAATTGCGTTGGAATGATTACTTTTTAATTTATTATTGACTGTCAATAACAATCCTTCTAGCGTTCTAGCATTTAGCATTGTTGCTGAACCGAGAAAAAGTGCACGTGAAAATTCGCAGGTGGATTTTCCTTTATATGTGAATATTTAATCATTGTATTTAAAATTGAAATAAATCTTACCAAAGTGTATGTTTATTACGATATGATCTATTTCCTATATTTATTATTAATCTAATTACAAAGGAAATCAACAGTAGACGCTATCCACACATTAAAGCAAATTCTAGAAAAAGTACACAAAGCCAAAATAAATATAGATATATTGACTTTCAGCAAGCTTTCGACTCGGTGAAAAGATTGAAACTAAATGAAATACTAAGAAATTTAGAAGTGGAGCCAAAACTAAGAAGATAAATAAAACTGACCATGGAGAACTCAAAAATATGCGTAAAACCCAGAAAAGGAGATACTAACGAATTCTTAGTAAACAAAGGCGTAAGGCAAGGTGATTCACTCTCAGCAACATTGTTCAATTTAACTCTGGAATATGTAACCAGGAAAATAAACAAAAAGTCAATAAGAATAAACGGTGGACAAATAATAGCGTATGCTGACGATGTAGTATTAATTACAAAAAGAAGAGAAATAATGGAAGAAATGGTACAGGAAATAGTTATTGAAGGAGAGAAAGTGGGATTAAAACTAAACGCAAATAAATCAAAAATAATGAGATATGGAAAACAAACACAACAAGAAATGATAAAAATAGGAGGAATGGAATTTGAAGAAGTAGACAAATATAAATATTTAGGTGTCATGATTACGAACAAGGGAGACAGAGAAACAGAAATAAAAGAAAAAATATTTACAACAAATAAAGCATATCACATGCACAAAAAGCTATTAAAAAGTAAATTGCTAACAAGAACGACAAAAATGAAAATTTATAAAACAATAATAAAGCCAGTATTGATGTATGATGCAGAAACATTAACAATAACAAAAAAAGAAGAAGAACAACTAAGAATAGTAGAAAGAAAAATATTAAGGGATATACTAGGCCCAATTAAAGTGGACACAAATGAGTACCGGACACGAATGAACTATGAATTATTACAAGAAATAGATGGGGAAGACATAGTAAAAACAATTAAGCAGCAAAAAGTAAAATAGTTAGGCCACATATGGAGAGCTGGAACAGAAGAAATGATACACTCCATACTGCAATGGGACCCTGGATCAAAGAGAAGAGGAAGACCAAGGTCAACGTGGCTCAAGGAAGTAAAGGAGGACCTTCAAAACGCTGGAATTACAAATTGGAAGACGAAAACAAATGATAGGAAACTATGGAGAAGCATAAGATGATATGAAAAGAAAATTAAGGGATTGATCCTCCCTAAAACGTAAAGGATCTAGAGAGCTCTATGAGCGGCGCAACCCCCCTTGGGGTGTTAAGCCACCATATATGTATATATATATATATATATATATATATATATATATATATATATATATATATATATATATATATATATATATATATATATATATATATATATATATATTAATTCACTCTTTTTATAATAATTAGTGCATATTTTATATTCTAGTATATTTTCGAAGTTTTTACAGATAAAACGTCAAATGTTTGTTTCACTTTGTTAAATTAGTTTTGTGTATTTATTTAGCTGAATTTTATAAATATTAAGATATTAAATTTAATATCTTTCAATGTATAGAACTATTTTTTAATATGTATTTAAATTTTTTACCTATAATAACAAGAAAAATAATATAATAACTAGTCATTATTAAAATTTGTAATCAAGTTTGTAATTACTACTATATACATAGATGTTCGTTAATTTTAAAAGATTTTTAAAATGTTTTCACTGTCATTTTTGTATACCTATCTCGGTTCTATTTCTGATTTATGCTGGTTTGTTCTCTCTCTAACTCTAGTAGGAAATGCGACATTTTTTTTTGCCCGCTTTAGTCCAAACCCTGTCATACTTGAATCTTATTTATTGCCTACCCTCGCAGTCTTCGACATTTTCACACTAACATTTTAAAATTTTCTGTTAAACTACATCCTCCGTACACTGAAATTTGTAGAAAATGAGACAAAAACCTAGTTCGGTAATTAGAATATAAAGAATGTTTTTCTCAATTATTAGGATCTTAATAATGATGAGTGATATGATTTGGATTAAATTAAACAAAACGTGAAAAATTAACGATGTTTTTGTCTTTGAAAAAAATTCTTTGGTTAGTAGATATGAACAATAATATAAAATGATTTTAACTGTTAAATTAAGGTGATTTATTGAATGTCAATATAAATATAAAAATAAATATATCATCACACCTTTCACCCATTACTGAGTGTGGCACTCTGCAGTAGCAGATCTAGATAAGTGATATATTTATGCGCGTGAAGTGCGGATACCAGCCGTCAAATTATGGTCTCCGAAGATGTTAGTAGTATATCAATATAATGAATTTTAATGAAATATTTATAGTTATAAAAATAATTTTTATGGCATTTGATGAAATATTAAAATATTTACCAGTTAAAAAACGCACCCGTAGAAATTCTCAAGCATGTTTATGTAACTTTCGAGTTAATTGTGCTTTCAATCATGAAAATTACGGTAGCTACACATTGTTGTGTGTATATAAATTGTGATATGAAAAAAAGAATAAATAGAGATTTAAGTATTTTTCGATTTCCAGTATTTAATGATATAATTTGTGAAAAATGGCTGAAATATTGTGGTAATACTGATTTAATTACTTTCAGTAAGGAAGAGTTGTCAAAAAGAAAAATTTGCGCACTTCATTTTATTCGAGATTTTATTCGGAGCAATTCTAATTTTAATAGAAAAACACTTGTAAAACACGCGATTCCAATTCATTTCGTACTTGTGCCTATATCTTAACCGGAAATTCACATAAAACATCCAGTAAAAAGAACTTATTCAAATTCAAGTAAAATGACGCAAGAAGAAAACGAACCCACTGTCGATGAAATTCATTATTTAACACCAACAAAAAAACGTCCTGATGATTCGTGTTCCCCTGTAACCTTTAAAACAAATCGAGTTCTCGTATTCCCATCGCCGTCAACAACTGAATCTTGTACAAATCTAAAACTGCGCTTACAATTAAAAAATCAGTCCCGCATAATTAAAGCCAAAAAAGTTGCTAATTTTCTATTAAGATCTAAACTACGTATTAATAATAACGAAGTAAGTAATATTATGCATAATAAATCACGCGATGCCAAAACATTTATAAATATGCAACTAAAACCTAAATCACAGACGCAATGAACGGAAATCGAGAAACAGTTGACACTTTCTTATTATTACAAATCTCCTGCTTTGTATAAATATATGAGAAATACATCTAACATGACATTACCATCTCCAAGAACAATTAGATATTGGCTCTTATTTTTCCACCTTCCTACTGGTATTGAAATTTCGTTATTTAACTATTTACTATATAAAGTTAAAGTAATGGAACCAGCGGAACGCGAATGTGTTTTAATTTTTCATTAAATGAGTATTAAACAATTTCTACAGCTCGATTCTTTTCAAGATTTAGTAGAGGAGTTTGAAGATTTAGGAAATATCGGAAGAACAAATAAAATTGCCAACCATGCTACAGTTTTATAAAACGCGGTTTGATTCGTAGTTGGAAATACCAATTTCTTATTATTACAGTCATGATAATGTTAAAGCCGATAATTTATCAAAACTCGTTCAGGAGAATATTAAGAAATGATTGCATATTAGATGTATAGTTTGTGATCAATGTTCAAACAATAGGGCAACATTTTCTAAATTAGGAATAAAAAACAACAACCATTTTTTGAGCTAAATTCTAAAAAAATATTTGCTATGTATGACACGCCGCATTTGATTAAAAGCATACGAAATACATGACTATCAAGTGATTTGTTTATGGAGGGAAATCAGGTATGGTGGAATGATATACTCGACATTTATAAAATAGATACAAAATCTTTTAAATCACGCATTCGTTTAAAAATAACAGATAAAAATATATCCTCGAATACATTTGGAACAAATTTTTTTTTAATGGAACTACGAGTATAGCATCTGCAATAGAAACCGGGATTTTAACTAATGATTTAAAGTCAAATATTGCTAAAAATACCGCTATCTTAATCAGAAAAATTAATTATATATTCGACTGTTTAAATAGCTGTGTATTAAATGATACTAATCCATATCTTTGTGGTTTATCGGACAAAAACTTAATTGTTCAAAATACTTTAAAAGAGGCAATAATATATAATAAAGACGGTAAGGAAAGACATAATATTTACTATTTTGACGGTTTGGTCAAATCAGGGTGGATAATAATCGTAAATCACTAAAAACGATTTTTTTTATTTAAATCAGATTTTTTTGATTTGAATTAGATTTTTTTAATTATTTTTTTAAGTGCGTAAAAACAGGTATTTTGAATAATTTTTTTTAATATTATGCATTGTGTTAATATTTTCAAAAGAAATTCTGAACTACGTTTCAAGTGTTGAATGATGGATATCCCGAAAAGATGAATTAGGACCAAATAAAGATATAATATTGAAAATTATAAAATCCCTTTTATGTGCCACTTCGTCTTTAGCTTGTGTTGAGCGAGTTTTTTCATCATTTGGACTTGTGCATTCAAAATTGAGAAACCGACTAGGAACTGAAAAGGCTAGAAAACTGGTCTTTTAATTTAAACATTTTAATAATAATGTACCACTAAATGAATAAACGTTTCTACTTTATTTTATTTTTTTGTTATTTGAATTGTTATATTTTCAGATTCAAATAAGTATTTATGATTTATTAACACATGTTTTTATTTTTTTGTGTTTTTAGTTTAATAAATACATACACAATAATAAAAATTATTCATTTACGTTTAAAATTATTAAATTTAATTTATCTTGATTTAAATCAATGATTTTTTTTAAAAAATCACTTGATTTAAATCATGATTTAAATCAATTTGATTTAAATCTCTCTACCCTGGTCCAGACTATTACAGCTATATTAAATTTAATTGAAGATATAAAAAAGGACAATTATTAATTTTTACTAACAGATTGCAACAAAATGCATTAGAGAATCAATTTTCGGTAATAAAGAGTCGAGGTGGGTATAATCCTAACCCCACAGCTAAACAATTTCGTCAAGCATTACAACAATGTATGCATGTTAGAATATTAGATACCGTCAAAACAGGTAATTTTGAACCTGACGAAAATTATTTATTATGTGTTTCAGTACCAAAAGGGTCTCAGAATTAAAATAATCTTAAAAAATGCGATAACGATATCAGTTTAAATAATATAAATACGGGTATAAAAATTAATTGTTAAAATGTTAAGCATACAGAAAATATTCAAAATATTTTTGAGGAAAATGTACAAAATATACATCTTTCATCTTTAGAATAATGTTCATTGATTTATTTCACTGGCTATTTAGTGCATCAACGATTAAAACATTATGATTGTAAAATATGTGAAAATGATTTACAAAAAAATGATGAATTTAACAAAAATGAAATGTTAGTTTTAAAAGATTATGGTAAGCCAAATGAAATTGAATATCTTAAAAGGCCAAGTGAATTCTTGATAATTATATTGATGGAATTACTTGACATATTTCAAAACATTTATGAATTTAAAAAAACATGAATCTAATATTACTAATCAAATAAAGCAAAGTATTTTAAATCATATACGTATAAAACACCGGGACTGGTTATTTGAATTAGATAAATGTTTCGATCATAAAATGTTTACTATAAATAAATTTATAAAAGTAAAATTATTAAAATCGATTCAGTGGGATTCCCGTTGTAAAATTTAAAAATAAATAAAATATCCAGGAAAATTTAATATTTTCAAAAATTTATAATTTATTAATGTGAAATACTTATTATTATCAATTATTTCTAGTATTTATTATATTTAAATATACATTTTGTGTAAGCGATATATTTTGTTTTATGGTCAACTGCCTTGAATCGGGAACCGGTACGGCACGGGACACATAAATATGTCAACAAGGAAAGAAAAAGAAAACGACCACTAACTGCCCGCTGTATCCACAACCTCGCACGGTTCGCCTAATTTGTATTGTAATGACTTCAAGCCTACAGCTGATACATATGAAAAAATCAAATATATCGTGGAACCTCCTAGTAACTGGTCGGTCGGTTTGCATCAATTATGAAGTCTCTAGTTATTACAAAAGAACTATAATTACTAAGTTTATGAATTCTGAATTATTTTAGGGCATGTTTTGTTGTTTATTTTTAGCATGTTTGTAGTGATTAATCTCTCCACAAGAATTCTAAACTGGGCCATGGTGTTCGTCAAAGTTTATATATTTAATATCACAACTTCTATTCATGTTTTAATTAATTTATAAAAATTATTTGTGTTATATTCAGTTTTTGGCCGAAACCTCTGTTTAGGGTTTTCCGTGTTTTCCTTAAGCTGGAGCTGGAGGTTCATATTTCCACGGCCGAAGTAATGTTCATTCATTATTTCCCATAAAACAGATTTTTTGTTTTCTTATTAAATGCACTAGATCTGATTTCATTATCATATCTTATCATTACTTTTTTAAAGGAATTATTGTTTTTTTTATTACCTAATGATGTTTATCCTTTCTCCTTATCCTTTCAATAGGCTCATGAACCATTTTTTAAATTAACTGCTTTTCACCCTCATTTTATATATATATATATATATATATATATATATATATATATATATATATATATATATATATATATATATCCAGTAAAGTTAGCAAAAAATGTATGAGAAAAAAGAGAAAGTGTCGTGTAAATCATACTTGATACTACTTGTATATATTTTTAAATTACTTGTCAGCATTACAAAATAAATTCTAATATTTAAATTATTATTAAATTATAATTTTTTCACTGATTTTTTTTATTGAGAACCGCAAGCTCATTTCTTCTCTCCAATTTACTAAACTCTGTGTGAAGTGGTTCAAAATACGGATGTCTTTCTAACGACTATTACCGAGTAGTCAAACCTCAACGTAAACGCCTACATTTTTAAGAGATACAACCAAATTAACAGTCATGCATTGGAACATGGAATTCAATTTACTTGCCTATCTATCTAACTGTATAATCAAAGCTAATACTATAAAATTGTAATTCCGTGAAGTTTCAAATTTTATTTCTGCAGTTGTGAAGTAGTCAAAATGATTTTTTTTATTGATTCGGATGTAGAAATTTTTACTTTAAAACATTCATTTGAAACTTTTTGTCTAAAATAATTAGGGGACCACTGCGCTGATTTCCCATGTTAAACGCCTTTGTTTCACTTTCCGTGATATATCCTGTATGCAAATTTATTAAGGTGAAACATACGGGCTGAAGTTAGTATCAGAACGATTTCTTTGAAACGAAATATTATTCTTATTATGAATGAAAGTTATTAAGTACTATATTTAATTTTGAAGCCAAAACTTCAAAGTATTGTAATAAACTAGATACCATTAATGTTATGTACAAATATTGAAAGAAATTACACTCTAAATTTTAATTTATTTCTCAAAAATGCTACCTACGGTTTTAATTTAAAAATTCTCTATGTTTAAGAATATGGTCTTCTATAATTTTTATTCAATTTGATTGTGCAGTTTTGGAGGAAAAAAATTAAATATGCGAAAAAACGCTCAAAACAAGACTTTATCGTGTTTGTTTTGTTTTCTCTCGAAACTCCCAAAATCAAATTGAATAAAATTTACTGTGTTATAGAAGATCATATTCCTAAATATAGGATTTTTTTAAATCAAAATCGTAGGTAGCATTTTTGAGAAAATCAGACCTAAAATTTTAATGAAAAAGCTGAATTTTCAGAGATTATGTAGTACTACATGGTTCTTAATTTGGATGAGAATAAATATATGAAATATTTCTTTGAAATTTGAATTTATTTTTGCTACTTCGCGAAATTCTAATTTTTTACAAGTGATATGTACTTTGTGGTACACTCAGCGCTAAAATGGTCAGAAATAATGACAGTTGTCATAATCACGTTTCAAGATGTTGCACTACATGAAAATTAGTGAGTGTTTCATAATTCGTGTTTTGAAAGATTTTAGATTTTTTATTTTCGTGTAATATTACATTATAGTACTCAAAATTAAGGGTACTTTTTTATTATAAAAGATTTCATCGGTTTCAGGTGAGCGTATTAGTGGAACAGAATAATTTGAAATATTGGAAAGTATTATTTATCTCTCAATAAACGATATTTTCAACATAAAAGTTTTAAGTTGTACGGTTATAGAAAGTCATTCATTTCTAACCTCAAACATTTCACCAAAATAAAATGCAAATAAAATATCTGTTATATTGTTTACAGTTTAGGTTTATAAGATAAACGATAAAAGAAAACAAAATATTTATACTACGAAGCTGCATTTGTAAAATCAGACCATTTTAGTTGCAGTATTTTTATGCATATTTAGAAAAATTCAATGGGAAATGGATCTGATTACAAGAGCACATATCACCAGTGTTGCCAGATGCCAAGTTGCTATTTTCGGTAGATTAGTTCGGAAAAATTCGGTAGATTTCGGTAGAATTTGTTAAGTTGAATTTTCGTTTGATTTTGATAAAATAAATATCTTAATCTTATAAAATAAACAAATAATCTTATTGACAGAGACAGAAGTATTATTTCCTGTGCCCTGCTATTGCGCATGTGTCATAAAGAGATTTGAAATTGAAACAGGACAAAACAGAATCATTCTCCCTAAAAGATTATAAATTTTTACAAGGGAACTGAAATTATCAACGTTCATTATTAGTGTGATCTATCGATTAAAATAAATATTTGTAATTTTAATTGTTGAACAATATTTACTATTAATAATAAATATAAAACCCGTTAATATGAAGAGGATGTTTGAGAATAAATATGAAATTTATGTTTTTAAACAACTCAAAACTACAATTACTTCAACAAACATAAGTGTACAAACTAAACACTTAGTTACCATCTTATCTATAAAAAATATGTACAATTCCACACAGCGCAACGATTGAAACACAAATGAACACGTGGTTATATTCACATACAATAACGCCCCTTGACAACGTCTAAACGCCACTTTTCTTACACAAAAATTCAAAATATTTGGAAGAAGAGATTTGGCTAAGCATGGTGCAGAAAAACTATTGTTGTCTCTTTCCCTTGCCCAAGCCTCACTTCAAGCAATGCTACAGTATCGTAATGCCATATCCCCTCCTTTCAACGTCCTTGGAATAAACGCGTGGCAGTCGGTATTATCGAAAACTATTTATACTGTACAATGCTAAGATAGGGAACATGTCTAGTTTTTATTATTAGTAGATGGCGCAGTAGTAACTAAACGTATTGTGCCTGTTTACTATTTTTAATTTTAATTTTCGGTAGAAAATTCGGTAGATTAGTAAATTACATGAATTTTCGGTAGATTTGAAACCAAATTCGGTATTTCGGTAGATTACATGAATTTTCGGTAGATCTACCGAAAAATCGGTAGATCTGGCAACACTGCATATCACACGTTTACTAGCGTCATAAAAGTAGAATTAGACTCAATTATGAATCTGTTGGTACAAAATATAATACAAAATATGTCAACGAATAGTACGGCGTAAGTTTACATGAAAACTGGTAGTCTATGGTAGAAGAGATTAATGTGAGATGTTATTGTGCTTGATTTCACTAACAGTATGGACCTGAATGCAACTACAAAGTATGGAAAAGCAATCAGGGAAAAAATCCAGGCAAATAAATAAAAGATGTAGCAAGGTGGTGCCAGGAAAAACTTAGACCAAGCATCATATAAGTGAGAAGTAAGAAATAAAGACACCTCTAAGGTAAAAAATGTTGATTATGGTACTAAGTATCAGAAACCGGTTATGAGTGTTTGGGAATTATATGATGCAATTAATAAATAAGTAGTTATATTACGTACAAATGTGATGATGAAGTGTGTAAACGAAAATTTTGAGCTGGATCACTTGTGGAAAGAATACTGTACGTTCGGAATATTACATATGCAGCAACTGATTTGGATACAAGTCCACAATCTGGTGCAATAAAAATGAGCAGGTAACTGGAGTTACAATGAAACCATCTTGTTTATTTGTATATTTAGAATCTGATACAGGATTTTTAGCTGCTTCGCCAAATGGTTTAGTTGGCAAATTCTGTTTTTATCTACAAACATAATATGTAGTTTTATATACGATTATGTTCAAATGAAATGAAATTGTAACGAAAAAGTTATTTTTAAATCAAAATAAAATGTTATGTTTAATTAATTATTTTTTTTATATACCTATATCACACAGAAACATTTGTAATTTTTATTTTTTTTTTGATATTTTATTTACAATCTGTTACTAAATAACAATAAGTAAATGATTTATCTTATAGTTCTAACATGCAAGAGGCAGTATCCAGTGATACTTCCTACTATATGCTAAACTTAATTATAAATTATTTATGTTAGATAATGGGTTCTTGTTTTAGTTGAATCTATGGGGAATATCGAAGGGGGTGTATCGGTTCAGTCTTCTCTTTTCTTGACTATTATCGAGCAGGTTTATTGCAGTGTGGTTGGGATGTTTCTCTAATCTTTGCATATATTTTTCACTGTAGGTTTTTACTTCTTCTTTATCACTTTTGATATTTAGGTCATTGTATATGGTGTTATTCTTTACATACCACGGTGCGTCTACTATAGTTCTTAGGGTTTTGGCTTCAAATCTTTGGATAATTTCTATATTGGAATTACTGGCGGTGCCCCATAGCTGGATTCCATATGTCCATATGGGTTTTAGCATGATCTTGTACAAAAGTAGTTTGTTTTGTATTGTTAGTTTGGATTGTTTACCTAGTAACCAGTATAGTTGTTTTACTTTAATGTTGAGTTGTTTTCTTTTATTTTTAATGTGTTTGTTCCACGTTAACCTTCTGTCAAGATGCAATCCCAGGTATTTAACTTCAGTAGCTTGTGGAAGTGGTTCGTTGTTTAGGTATACCACAGGACAAGTGTTTCTCCTGTTGGTGAATGTAATATGGGTTGATTTTGTTGTATTCGGTTTTATCTTCCATTTGTTTAGCCATTGTTCTATTTCTGTTAGGTGTGCTTGTAGTTGACGTGAGGCTAATTCTGGATCTTCATGTGATGCTAGCAGTGCTGTGTCACCGGCAAATGTTGCAGTTGTGATTTGAGGTGAGGTGGGTAGGTCAGCTGTGTAGAGGATGTACAGTACAGGCCCCAGTACACTCCCTTGGGGGACTCCTGATGTAATGGGATATAGATTGGAGAATTCATTTTGGTATTTCACCTGGAAGTACCTTTCATTTAGGTATGATTTTAAAAGTTGGTAGTGTGGGGTGGGCAGATTCTTTTTTAATTTATAGAGTAGCCCTTCATGCCACACCTTGTCGAAGGCTTGTGCGATATCGAGAAAGGCGGCTGAGCAGTATCTTTTTTCCTCCAAGTCGCATCTTATTTTGTTGACAATTCGATGTGCTTGTTCTATGGTGGCGTGTTTTTCCCTAAAGCCAAACTGGTATTCGGGGAATAGTTTATTTCTGTATATGAGCGGTTTTAATCTTTTCAGAAAGATCTTCTCGAAAACTTTTGATAGTATTGGTAGTAGACTGATTGGTCGGTATGAAGTAAGTTCTTCTGCTGGTTTTCCAGGTTTCTTTATGGGGATTATTACCGCTATTTTCCATTGTGATGGGTAGTAATTTGTTCTAAATATTGCATTAAAGATGTATGTGAGTAATTTTGTTCCTTTTTCTGGCAATTCTTTAAGAATTCTACTCGTAATGAGGTCATACCCCGGTGCTTTCTTTTGTTTCATAGTCTTGATTGTATTTTTAATTTCGTCCATGCTTATCTTTTTGATCGGTAGTGTCATTTGATCCGGGGTTTCTAGGTATTGTTTTATTTCCTCTTCTTCTGGAGTGTTATTATTTATTGCGAAGGGTGTGAAAACTTGAGCAAGGTGTTCTGCTAGACTTTCACATTTTTCTTGATCGCTCCGCGCCCAGCTGTTGTCTTGTTTTCTTATAGGTGGTATTCTTTGTACTGGTCTTTTAAGGTATTTAGTTGTTTTCCATAACGAATAGTCCGTAGCCTGAGTGTTAGTTAGAGTTTTTAAGTGTTCTTGTATATTGTTATTTTTCCAATCCTGCAGAATTTGTTTCAATTCTCTTTCTTTTCTATTCAGTCTTGTTTTGTCCAGTGGATTGCGATGTTGCTGCCATGTTTTGCGGATGCGACGCTTTTCTCTTATAATTTCTTTTATTTTGTTTGGGATTGGTAAATCGTTTTTCTTTTCAGTTATAATAGGTGTTGCTTCCCATGCTGCTTCTTGTATACTTTGATTTAGGTGTTCTATTGCGTCGTCTATGTCTTTGGTTGATTTTAAAGGTATATTTAGATTTATTTTTACGTTAAATAATTCCGTGAAGTTATCCCAGTCTGTATGCCTATTATGTAATGTTGGTGGTTTTGAAATGGTTTTTATATTTGAATTAAGTTCTAGGACGACTGGTGTGTGGTCCGATGAAAGGTCTAAGCTTTCATTTATTATTATTGTGTTTGCTGAAATATTTTTTGTTATATAAAAGTCTAACAGATCAGGTGTTTTGTTTAAGTCCGTGGGCCAGTATGTTGGTTTGCCTGTCGAGTGGGGTGTGAGATTGTTACTTTGGATTGTTTTGAGTAATTCTCTTCCGCGTGTTGTTATTAGTCGAGCTCCCCATGTTGTGTGCTTCGCTTTGTAGTCTCCACCGAGGATATATTTATTGCCGAGTGTTCTTAGAAATTGTTCGAAGTCTTCTTTTTTGATGTTATGCCTTGGCGGACAGTATATTGCTGAGAGGGTGATTGGGCCGGCCAATTCTTCTATAAGTACAGTTGTTGCCTGTAGATGGTCCATCATATATTCAGGTAGAATGTGATGTTTTAATGAGCTTTTGATAATTATTGCTGTTCCTCCGTGGGCAGTGCCATCAGGATGTTTTGTGTCGTAAATCGTGTAGTGAGGTATTTTTAGGTATGTTTGATTTGTGAAGTGAGTTTCTGCAATTAGCATTATGTCTATTTTGAATTCGGTGAGGTATATTTTTAACTCTTGGCTATGGTTGGCCAAGCCATTGGTATTCCATAATGCTACTTTTAGGTTGTGAGACATTATGGAAGTTTAGTTATTAACTTTGTGAGGAGGTTTAGTATGGTGTCCATCCTTCCCATTAGTTGTAGCATCATCTCTTCTAATTTATGCTGGACTGGTTGAACTATTTGGTTTGATTGGGATTGGGAAGCATCTGGAGTGGTTGGGTTAGTAGGATTTATTGTTTGTGCGTATGAGATATTGGGGTTTACTTCCTGTGGCGTGTTTATTGTTCTTTGTTCTGGTGTTATTCTTTGCCGTAATTTTCGTTTATATATTTATTTATATATCGTACATCCTTTGTAGTTCGCTGGGTGATTGCCGTCACATAGTACACATTTGACTGCCGCATTTTGGTCTTTGTTGCAGTTTCTTGTTAGATGATTTTCGCCACATTTTACGCAGCGTTCTTGTCTTGCACAGTATTTTTTGGTGTGGCCGTATCTTTGGCACCTGGCACATTGGGGAATTTCTTTTTTTGGTCTGGGGGGCTCAATGGTGACTTTCGTGTATTGTAAGTATTGGATATCGTAAATTGTTTTGTTGTTCGAATTTTGTTCTAGTTCTAATATGAAGAGTGATAGAGGATGTTTATGTACTTTGTGTTTTATGTTAAAAATATTTACTACTTTATGTCCTATTTCTTCGATTTCCTTTTTTAGGTCGTTTTTATATGTAGTGTGGTGTAGATTTTTTAAGAATACGCGATATGTTCGGTTTTGTTTTATCTGATATGTGTGGTAACTTACCTGGTCGGTTATGAAACGGTTAATTATTTTTCTGTAGTTATCAACTTCATTTAGTTGGATTTTTATTTGGTTGTTTCCTATGGTTGTTAAGATGTAGTTGTCATTCACTTCTTCGTTTAAGAGTTTTTTTAGTGGGTTAATGTCTTGAATGTCAGGGACAAATATTGGTGGGGGTTTAGGAGTTTTTGATGTTGTTTCTTCTTGTTGTTCGTTGTCGGTAATCAAAGGTAATGATTGAAATCGATTCTGAGTTGTAACTGGACCTGGTTGAGTTCCGGGATTGGGTTGTGTAGATGTTCTTGGTCTTACTCTTCTTATGTCGTCTTGATTGGAGTCATATCTTCTCTTTATTTTAGTTTTGTTTTGAATTTGCCATTGGTTTTCTTGCGTATCTTGAGTTGAACTCGTTTCACTTATATGTTGAAGCACGTAGGCCAGGGGCCTGCGTGCTTGACACTTTATTTATTCACAGATTAGTTTATATAAGTTTTGTTTCTTAATTAAATTAAGTTTAATAGTTGTAAGTATTAGGTAAATGTTTGGAGCGCTGGTTATCTAACCGCTTGCGAGAGCTGTAGATGGCACGTCCGTTCACTATGAGTGTTGGGACGAGACTGTCCATTTGTAATTTGAATTACATTTCTGGAAAATCATCAGATTTGAAAGAGTTTTAAAACGCGCGCCATACTCCTACCATTATTTTATGAAACATTTTCTGTGATTGGTCAGGTCTAAATTTTTGTTAGGACTACAAGAAACCTTACTTATTCGATAACAAGTTATTGTATAACGAGTTTCAGATCGCATGCTCTACCTGGGAATGCACGCATCTTTATAATATTCAACTACTGCCTCATATTCGCATTGCTTCTTTCATGTACTGCTTCGTGCAAGCACAGTTTCATTTCAAATTCCTAATAGCGTAGATACGAACCAATTAATGGTGGCTCAGTGTTTAAACTATTTCCCACTAGATGTAAACTGGCGTATTTAAAGATTGTAATATTTTTTACACCAATTTATTCATATATCCTTATTCAGTGACATAAAATGCACATATTGCCAAATTTTCAAATTATATTATTCAACACTCTAATGGCTCGTTTCCATGCATCCGTCGCGTCCGTTGCAGTGCGTCCGTCGCGGAATTTTATTGGTTGAATTTGAATAATTGAAAAGGGCGCGAAGCTACTTGCAGTGACGGACAGAGTTCGTCTACTCTCTACTCAATGCAGTCTGACCTTGATGACGGAAGCATCTCTCTCATATAATATGAGATAGCACTAGTGACAAATATCAAATACCGCGTATTTACGGTTTGTTATTTTATATTATCTATATATGTCTTTTGTAAATATATTTTAATTTTAAAGAAATACTTTGCATGGGAATGCTGTCAACAACCGAATCTAATACAACAGAATCTATTGTGACAGAATATGCATCAGCCGATTATACAAATTCCGAAAATTTTCTGTCTGGCAATTTTTATAGAGAATCCGCATCTAGTTGCACAAAATCTAATGCAGCCGATTATGCATTATCCGAAAGGTGGGCGTGTCTGCATCATTTTATGCATCAGCCGAAAGTAGGCTGAGCCATCAGACAAAACATTACTAGACGGAGAACAACGGCGTTTATTGTGAAGTAGAATGGGTTAGAATAACTTGGTGATGAGACGGATGCGCGGCAAAGAGCTAGTACAAGTTGGTGTTATGCAGGTTGCATTTTTGTTGATGACAGTTATCAAACGCGAGCATTTTATTTATTTAAATACAAAAGTGCGTATACAAAACACTTAATATGTCAAAAATTAACCTTTACTTTGATGTATGAAAAGTAAGTAATTGAATATAAAAATAATTACACAAATGTTTGCAACTTGCATAACATCAAAGTGTACTCGCTCCTTGCCGCGCACCCGCCTAAGGTATGTTTTGTCTGAGGCTGAGCCGAACGAAAACTAGACGTTTGAAGCTATACCGGTAGATGGCAGCGTACAATAGTTTTTGCTTCTTGTCACTAGAGTATTTAGCAACACTTTATTACCGACTTGAATGAAAGAATACAAGACATACGTTTTCAGCTGTCAATGAAAGTGAAAAGTGAACATTGCAGGTTAAAACAATAAATTGTTCAATTTATATAATTGTAACTCTAATGCTCAGTTTTTCAGTCATCTGTTAAGATTTTGTTACAATTATCTGCTTGTGAATCATACGAAAATACATATAATTTATATTGTTGTTAGTTAACATTACTTAACAATCAATTTATAAACCGCACATGAGTTATGCCATAAATAAATATTAAATATTTGTGATTATGATATTTAATTATAAATGTAGTAGTAACTAGTATAAAACATAAAAACGTATTTAAAAAATAAATGCAAAGATATTTAGAAAAATTTTGACACCCAACAAACAAAAAGTAGCCTGTACCTAATTTTTTAAATAATTGTAACTATGATTCATATTTTATGTTTCAGCAATAAATACAATTTTGAAAGTAATAGTACATCATTTAATTCTAAAACTGTTCAGGAATATAATGAATCTTGACTTGCGAAAGTGAAATATAGTTTCAAAGAAAACACTTGGCCATGTACGATATACAAAATTTATTAATGATATATTTATTTATTATTGATCCATCATAATTATTATACTTTTGACATGCTATTTTTATAAATGGAAATAATTACACGCCGTCTTATTATTTCATAAATTTTAATAAATGGCAATTTTTTAAATACAACATTTTGACACTGAATGTACCGACGGTAGTAGTGACCTCCGAACACTTCTCTTGCTGGTTTTTTCGCTATCTTCCTTTGTTGTTTGACGTATGAATTATTATTGTTTGATATTTTGTACATTTTTATAGTTAAATTCATTTACTTTATACATAGTTAGATACTTTTAAGTTTTCATATTTCATTTATAGTTCATGTCAATTTTTTTTAATTTAATTTTTTGTTTTATTAATCCTAGTTTATAGTTTTTATATTTCTTAATAGTCTATAAATATTTTAAATAATACATTTAAGTTTTTATATTTCATTTATAGTTCATATATTTTTTTTTAATTTAATTTTTTGTTTTATATTTCGTAGTTTATAGTTTTTATATTTCTTAATAGTCGATAAATATTTTAAATAATACAAATTAACAAATAACACGTTAAAATTAACAAATATTTAATTCTGACTGTCAAAAACACCGTTTGTAGCAGATTCGGAGTTTTGACGCTATATGTGCCAGGGGCTTTAAGTGGCTAATTTGGTGACAACGAAGATTGTAAATGTCAAAGTTATCGAATTGAGTTTTTAAACGCCAAATCGTGACAATGAATCTGGTGATAATTCTGGATTAATTTAGGGAATTTTTAGTTATCAACGCCATTCGTGACAATGAAACAGGGGAAACTGATTATGTGTATTTACCGCCTGCAACAGACTTCACATCGAAGCTATCAA
Organism: Pterostichus madidus; assembly: GCA_911728475.2. Lineage (NCBI taxonomy): Eukaryota > Metazoa > Arthropoda > Insecta > Coleoptera > Carabidae > Pterostichus > Pterostichus madidus. The sequence goes on along the minus strand of OU452311.1, from coordinate 20,255,040 downwards.
TGACGGCGACGGCCATAGGATGCGGGCACCCACGTGACATCTGTGACGTCGAAACAGCTGTTTCGGGAAAGATCACTGCGCCACCTACAAAATGAACTATTTTCTTGGAGCGAGATTTGAAAACGGATTCATTCGTTGTTGAACGATCGCTTCGAAATTATCTTTGAGTTTGGCAGTGTGATAGTCTTTTGTGTTTATTATTTATAATGGTGAAATTCCTTTTTATTTTGTTTTATTTTGATTGTGGATAAAATCAATTTAATTGATTTAATGCTATGGTGAAATTTCGTTTTATTTCGTGAGTGCGGACAATATTACGTTTTATTCATACTTTACAGTAGTGGTGAAATTCCTGTTTTATTGTGTTTTATTATTTTGATTTATTTACTGTGTACATAATGGCTTTGTTCTGTAACAAGTGTTGTGTAGAGGGCTGTAAACAATCCATGACAGAAAAAAGAAAATACTTCCCGATACCTGCAAGAACTGATACTCGAGGTATTTTGTATTAAAATATTTGAATGCATGTGTAAATAAAAGGTTTCATTTCGTATAGGCCGACCAGATTCTGTAAAGATAGAACGTCGTCAACGTTGGTTGGAGGCAATCAATGTGGAACATTTAGAATATCTTAAGGATCCACGGGTTTGCTCTAAGCACTTTATTTCTGGTATCTTTAATTTTTCTCAAGAAAGTCATTCTAGATTCTGGAGTTGATTCTGGATAAACTTTTTTTGGTGGCTTCACCATGCGGTATTTCGTGAGGACGGCATTCCACGGCTTCACTTCAACTGCTTTTTCCGTTGGCTTTTTCCAATAAGCTTTAACACCTGTTACAGACGTTTCTTCTTCGTGCGTCTTGGCTTCTTCAATGGCGTACATCACAGCCCCAAATGCGAGCAACTCTCACCGAGACCTGCAATGCAGGTGCAATGCCCACACATGATTTCTCCATCTTCTTTGGCAACAAACCAGGGTTGCAAAAGAGGCTCATTTATACGCTGAGAATGCATAACCTGCAACAATAAAATAAATTTTAATATATGTTATACTAATCCTAACAACATACAATATATAAACTATAATTTATTGTATGAGATATTGCAATTAATAAATATTGAAAATAATTATTCATCTTACAAGAATATTTTCTCCAAACTTCCTCATTAAAATGTCTCGGACCCATCCGCACTTGTTAAATTTATAAGAATCCATTGCTTTACAAGCTTTAAATTCTTTTGCCGTATACGTATTTGTAGCATGAATAAAATAATTCGATATATCGCTGTGCGCAATATTCGGAAATAATTTAACTTCACGACAAAATGTTGATTCCATGCAATCGTAAGGATCGACGTTATCAATAAACTTTATTTTTTGAATATATCGCGTCTTTACTTCGCCAATCAATGTATTAAAATAAACAGACATATTTATTATTTAATAGTAAGATCAAAATAATAAAACAGGAATTTCACCACTACTGTAAAGTATGAATAAAACGTAATATTGTCCGCACTCACGAAATAAAACCAAATAAACCGAAATTTCACCACAGCATTAAATCAATTAAATTGATTTTATCCACAATCAAAATAAAACAAAATAAAAAGAAATTTCACCATTATAAATAATAAACACAAAAGACTAACACACTGCCAAACTCAAAGATAATTTCGAAGCGATCGCTCAACAACGAATGAATCCGTTTTCAAATCTCGCTCCAAGAAAATAGTTCATTTTGTAGGTGGCGCAGTGATCTTTCCCGAAACAGCTGTTTCGACGTCACAGATGTCACGTGGATGCCCGCATCCCATTCTTTGCATTTTTGAATTGTTGAATAGAATCGTTAGTTCATATTTTACGTAACATAGTTTGTTGTGTGAAAATAAATAAGTTAAAATGCAAGTCTATTTATGTATTAAATAGTGTAGATAACACACTATCCAATTAAGCAACTAACCTCAATTTTATTTAAAGAGTAAGTGTAAACATAATATTTATTTATTAATAACACATTTGTTACAGTTGCTTATATTGACATAAAGTGAAAATTTGAACTGTCTATCTTTCTTCTTTTTTAGAAATGCAATTAACTTGGAATATTGCTCAACATTGAATACTGGACACCAGAAAATTCATAAACTTTACTTTTCTTCATGAAATATACCAGCAGTACATTTACAGACATGATTTTATATTAGCATATATGTTAGATCTGGTAAGTTTTAGCTTTTATTATTAATATAATTTATATTTTATATATATAATTTTTTAGTTGAAGAAAATGAGTAGTGCATCGTTATGGTCAAAATACTCAATAGTAAAACCGATGCTGTTGGTTAATGAAAATTTGAACATCACACGATTTTCAAAAGTGGTACCATTTAAAAAAAAAGTGATCAGTTGGTTATCAATCCACACAATCCAATGCATTTAATAGAGACGAATTTCACCTGTTTATGAATGAATCTTTTGATAAAGGTAAAAAATAAATAGGAAATTTAATAATTAGATAAAAACGTGACATAATCCGCCATATTCTGTAACTGTATCATTATCTATTAATGATAAGTTTTATTTTTCATAGTTATTATACAGATGATTACAATTTCGATATTCTGAGATCAGAATAATTTACCCTAACATTTTTATGTTATATTCATGCATTTTGTTTATTAACATATGTAGCTGTTAAAATAAAAAATAATACAATGACAAATTACTGACATTTCCGTAAAAAATGTTAAAAATATTTTTTTTATACTGGCAGTTTCGTACGAGAGCAAAATTAATAAAAGTAAAATATTAGTAACAATAGATTATTTTGTTCACAGAATGGCGAAATGATGATAATCTGCAGATTAATCATTATAAATAAAACTGGATCTATAGTTTACATAGCATAGCATAATATAACAAAAATGTAAATACACATAAGTATATGTACCACTTTATAGCTCATTTACATACTATGACATGTGAAATGTCCAAATTTAATTTCATATGCTATGCTATGTTCTTTTGTGAATCCTTTGGTATTATCGGAATCTCTGTGACAATTGTTTGTTTATATGTTGTTAAAAATTTAAACAATTTTCTTATATTATTCGGGTTTTACTCTTTCGACTATTTCGTTTCTTCATTATTATTTTATCAGCAGCTACTATCATAACATCGCCTTCATCCATTTTCGAGCACGATCAAAATTATAACTGTCAAAATAACACCGAATGTGGCAATAATATAATACTAGGAATATGGTTGGGAATAATTTTTATGCAAAAAAACAACAAAATTTGAAACTATAAAACCTTTAAAATCTCTTTTGTTATGTTATACTATGCCTTATTATGCTATGTAAACTATAAATCCCGCTTAAGGGTTGTCATAAATTTATCGATCATAAAACAGGTAATTCCCCCTATTCTGTAACTCGATCATTATCTGTTAAGGTGAACCATACGGGCTGAAGATAACAACAGAACAGTGGTGAAATGACGATCTGCCTCGATCTATTTGAAATAAAATATCTTTTTTATTATATATGAAACATATTATTTATTGTACATATTCTTCTAGTCTAAGGTTCAAAGTTTTATAATAATATTACTAATTTGACATATCTTTCATATAATAAAAGAAAATAAATTATATATCACACCAAATTTAATTTGAATTTATTCAAAAATGCGCCCTACGATATCAATATAAAAAATACAGTAAATTATAAATACGACAGACTAAGCCTGATGAAATTTTCAGCCAAATTAAACACGACAATTTTTAGCAAAAAAATAAAATAGGCCAAAATACCATGAAAAACAGAGTTTTTCTTTTTTTTCTCAAAAGTGTTGTGTTTAATTTGGCTGATTTTTTTTTGTGTTATAGACTATCTTAATTTTAAATATACATATTTTTTTTATTGAAAACGTAGGGCCCAATTTTGAGAAAATCTGAGTCAAAATTGTGAATTTGTCTGCTTCATTTATATAATTTTTTTCATATATTTTCATGATTTATTTGCTCTTAAATAGTATTTATTCATGAATTACAATGTTATAAGAAAGTAATACACTGCTTTATATTTATCTATATAATGACATTCGTAAGAAATTAATTGTTGAAATTCAAATTTGCATAGATTTATTGTTGGTGTTCTTGAATCATGAGTTTTCGTTGTGTGATTCGGATTTTTGATGACGTATGATGTACACTCAAGTATCGAACTTTCAGTCTAAATTAAATTTGGCTACCAGATATGTAAAAATGTTTTAAGATTGAATATTAATGATAATAATAATGAATATATTATATGTTGTTTACAAAATAATCAAGTTTTACAAAATAATAAAGTTTTTGGATATAGTTTTAACCTCAAACGTCAAATGTATGTAAGGTAAGTAGAATTGTATTTATAAGTGTTTATTTATTAATATTAAAGTTTTATTTAACAGTTTTGAAGCGGACACTGCCTTAATAAGATTAGGCTGACAAAGTAAATACATCAGAACTATCGAAATGTTGCCCAGGAATAAACTATACATTCCATAAATGAAGTCTTACTTTCGCTTTATTTATATTTTTATATTGCAAGTATTTTTTACCTAATTTTACTATAAATTAATAGCAATGTTAAGTGTAGATATCAACAAGCGCAATGAGTTGGAAATAAAAATGCGTGGACAATCTGAAAACATGTTATGGATGGAGGAAAGAAAGCATAGATTAATCACTTCAAACTTTGCTGAAGTGTGTAAACTTCCAGCTGGACCACTTGTAGAAAGAATGCTTTACGTTCGAAATATTACAACTGCAGCAACTGATTGGGGTAAAACTAGAGAATCTGTGGCAAAACAAGTTTAAGAGCAGGTAACTGGAGTTACAGTAACACCATGTGGTTTATTTGTAAATTTAGAACCTAATGCAGGATATTTAGCTGCTTCGCCAGATGGTTTAGTGGATCAAAATGTTCATACACAGCTCGACATTTGTCACCAAAAGAAGCTGCTGTTAAAACAAAAAACTTCTGTTCTGTTCTAGATAGTGATAAGTTAAAATTAAAGACGAATCACAATTATTATTACCAAATACAAGGCCAGTTGTTCATAACAGGACGAGAGGAATGTGATTTTATTATTTGGACACCTCTGGGTATAGAAATAGAGACAATAAAAATGGATGAAGAGTGTTAAATGGATGCTTCCAATATTAAAGACATTTTATGTAAAAGAACTTGCTCCAGAAATAGTTGATTCACGAAAAGAAAGAAGTATGTCGATCAGGAATATGCCACAGAATCCATAGAAACAGTTACAGTTTGATTTTTCTGTCAAATACTTTTTCTTACGCTCTTTAAAAGCAAAGAATTTCTTGAGCAGAAATACATTTTCTGCCGCTCACGTGAGTCAGAGAAATTATATGATAGAATGGGTAAATATTCCGGCATTTGAAGAAAAAATGGTATACTTTATGTGCAGTGAAAGTGACTTTTTGTGCTTCATCTGTAGTTAATGGACGAGTGCACAAAAAGGATCACTTTACTTCCTTATAAAATAATATACTATTATATATGGTTATGTATAACTGAAATAAAAATGTTTTTATTTTTATATTATAATATCAAATAAAATACTGTATTTTATTAAATTTTAGTTTTTATTGTGTTGACATCATATAGAAATATTTCCTGTGATTTTAAATAATGTTCTTGAAAATCTTCAAGTTTGTATAGTTTTTAAACGCGTTCCAATACTCCTTCCACTATTCTATACAGATTTTTTCTGATTTTCTGTGATTGGTCAAATCTACATTTTTGTCAGAACCGCAAGAAACCTTACATACACGATAATAAATTGTTGGTTGACGAACTTCAGCCCGTATGTTTCACCTTAAAGATCGAAAAGTTATGACAATCCTGATTTTTTATAATTAAGCTGCAGATTACCACCATTTTGGAATTTTGTGACCAAAATCTTTTATTCTGTTAAATTTATTTTACTTTTATGCATTTTTCTCTCGTTCAAAATTGCCACTATAAAAAAAAAATTTAACATTTTTTACGGAACTGTGAGCTGTCGTATTACTTTTTGTAAGAGTTTGCGAAGAGTTTCATGCTGTATCTGAAAGATGTGCAAGCTACTGACTTACAGCTGATAATTACCATTCCGTTTATTATTCCAGGAATACGTCATTGATTCTCACTGGAATTCCTTCTGTTCATATTGGTAAAAATAATGACTGCTCTGTCAATGTCAACATTATTGTCTAAAGTTGTAATGTTCATTTAATAAAATATCTGACATTTGTTCAATACTTCAAATTTCATTTTTTTAATGAAATATATGATACTTTGTTTAGCAACGATAAAGTACCTTTATATTTTATTACAGCTATCTGATACCGTCATAACTCATTTACCGGGCTGAAATCACTTCTGTAAACATGCAAATGCGATATAGTATGAAATAATAGTATATTACATAATAAGTCAGGAAACTAAAATAAATATATCATCACGCTTTTTACCCATTACTGGGTGTGGTACTCTGCCGAAGAAGATTTCGGTAAGTGATATATTTATGCGCGTGAAGTAAATACTATTCCTATGGCTCCCCCTCCACTATCATCTTTGGGGGCCGTGATTTGATGGCTGGTAACCGCACTTCACGCGTAAATTATATCACGTAAAGTGCGGTTACCAGCCGTCAAGTCACGGCCTCCAAATATTTTAGTGAAGGTGGAGCCACAGGGGTAATTTAAATTTGGTGAAAATGTCGGCTGTGGGGATCGAACCCGGGTTCGCAGGATCCACAGGCCAACTGGATACACTGAGCCATTAATCGTTTAATTTAATCAATAATTAATCATAAATAATACAAAATGTTTAAATCTTTTAGTAAAAATTATATTGACAGCAGACTACGTATTTAAGGTTACAACATTTATTTGAATCTGGTAAAATGCCTTTTCTAATTTTGATATATAAAATGTCACTTTTCAAAACTGACTGACGTTTTGAAAATTTATCATTTTATTAATAGAATTCTTACATTTTTTAGTATTTGTGCGGCTTTTTCTATATCACAAGACTTGTGAGTTTTTCAGGATTATCCTGTCGTATTTATAATTTTCTTTTTTTTTTCTTATTGAGATCGTATGACCCATTTTTGAGTAAATTCAAATTATATTTGGTTTTATGATGTGAAAGGTATTTTAAATTTGTATAATTGGTATAAAACTGAACTTTTTATTACAAGAATATGTACAATAAATAATATGTTTCATTTATAATAAAACAGATATTTTATTTCAAAGAAATCAAAAAGACAGATCATCATTTCACCATCGTTCTGATGCTATCTCCAGTCCGGATGATTTACCTTAAATTGGTGATTAAAAAAAGGTATACAAAATATTACACAATATAATCATTTTAATTTTTAAATTGGTTTCCGTATTAATGTTAAATACTAATATTTGATGTAAAAATTGTACACACATGTATTAATTACTGTAAACTTTACTACTTTCGCAAGTAGATATAATATGATGGTATTTCATAAAATGACTATTATACATTATTCTTATACAACGCAATCTTAATTTTGCATGAAGTTGACATATGCTGTAGGAAACTATCAAATAAGTGTGTTAACCAACAATATCATATATAAGACATTATTGGTTTTTAGCAATCCAATTCTTTCCACCATATAATGCCTAAAATGTAGAATCATAATAAATTTTAATTATTTATGGACAAACAATTTTGCATAACTAACCTTAAATTTCAATAGCTTAACGGACTTGTACAAAACATTATAAATTAAAATCTAATTGTCTACTTGTTTCCATTATTTAATAGTTGCTTTGTATTTCGTTGCAAAATTATTATATTATTGTCACTTTGACAGTTGAAAACATATGTCGTATATTTTTCTATTTTTTCGTTCAGGTCGGTAATAAAGTGTTGCTAAATACTCTAGTGGTGCCCTAGTGACAAGAAGCAAAAATTATTGTACACTGCCATCTACCGGTATAGCTTCAAACGTCTAGCTTTCGTTCGGCTGATGCATAAAATGATGTAGACACGCCCACCTTTCGGATAATGCATAATCGGCTACATTAGATTCTGTGCCATTATATACGGAACAGAAAATTTTCGGATTTTGAATAATCGGCTGATGCATATTCTGTAACAATAGGTTCTGTTGCATTAGATTCGGCCGTTGCAATGTCACCCCTTTGCATTTGGTTAATGATTATTATAAATTTATAGGTAAAATTTTATTAACGGTGCAGGAACATTTCATTCGCTGCTTTTTAACATATTTGAAATATAAATATGAAATAATAAATATATTATTAGCCGACATTTTTTAGGTTATAACTAAACAAAAAGACGAATGCATGTGAACGCCTATATTTTCGTCCGTCGTACAGCGTGCAGCGCTGTATCCACTGCAACCTCAGACAAAACATACCTTAGACAAAGTCTGCCGTATTCAAGTCAATGCAGTGTTGTGAAGGAGAAAGAGTTGGAGTAACTTGTTGGTGAGGCGGGTGCGCGGCAAGGAGCGAGTACACTTTGATGTTATGCAAGTTGCAAACATTTGTGTAATTATTTTTATATTCAATTACTTACTTTTCATACATCAAAGTAAAGGTTAATTTTTGACATATTAAGTGTTTTGTATACGCACTTTTGTATTTAAATAAATAAAATGCTCGCGTTTGATAACTGTCATCAACAAAAATGCAACCTGCATAACACCAACTTGTACTAGCTCTTTGCCGCGCACCCGTCTCATCACCAATAGTATATTCCGAAAATGAACCACAATGCGGTTCAACTTTACCACGGTTACGGTTAGAATGACGTCATAACGGAACACTTTCACGATGACAGTTGTTACTTGACAGATGAGTTTCGAAATGTGAAATTTATTTAATATGGAAAAATGTTTATAATATAAAAATATTGTATTCTACATCACACCTGCTTTAACTTAAATATAGGGATATAAAAATAACACAAAGAAAAAAGTAAATATGAGCTTCAGAACAAGTAATAAATTCATCTAATATGAATATATACTGTTAAATAATAAAAATACATTTTGTATCACTTGTTTATTTATCAGTCATCATAAAAATATAGTTTTATAAGACAAAAATCCACAAACACTGCAAAAGCCGCCAAACACATTTCAAACTTGTCAACAACAGCTGTGAAGTAACCAAACTAACCGCCGCTCGAGCACGGTTAGTTTGGTTATTAAAAACTAACCACAATTTAAAAAAACCGTGTTCCGTAATGAAACCGGTTACTGAAAAAACTAACCGGTTCATTTTCGGAATACACTACAAGTTATTCTAACCCATTCTACTTCACAACAAACGCCGTTGTTCTCCGTCTAGTAATGTTTTGTCTGAGACTGCAACGGACGCGACGGATGCATGGAAACGAGCCATAAAATTCAAATACTGCTTTTTAATATTCTTGCTTTATTTTGTCACTAGATGGCGCAAGAATCCTCAAATATTCAAGCATAGTTAGCTGTCATCAAATATTCAATTTCAGCTCCTAAATATGAAAATCCGTGAAAACAAATCAACATCGATAAAAAAATAAGATCAATCTTTACATAATATATAAGTATTTAGTTAACTAACAAATTTTCATTTCTAGAGCAAAATCAATCATCTATATAACTGACTGTAATGCACAATATTCAATGCATTAGTGATCATGAAACAATTGGACATTGTTATAGTTCAAATGACTACATATATTTATTTATGTAGAAACTAAACTTACTATGGGCGCCATTATATCATTTCAAGATAATCTAAATGTATTTGTATAAAAATATAGTGTTTGGTGTGCATTTATATATTTGTACAGTAATACTTATCTTAGGTAACAAATAAATAAAAATCTGTTATTTCCATTTTATCAGTCCAATTCGTATTATTACACGAGGGTAGCACCGAAAATATATACTTATTCAACACATTTATGAATTCATTAAAGCAAGAAATACATCCTTCTTGAGACACATAGAAGATCATGTTTTCAAATACTTCAACCGCTTTATTTATATTATATATGAAACCACAAATTTTATTCTTTAATCATGTCAAATTTGGACTATCTACAAGAAGTTGCTTTTGAGTATAAGTTAAATTATGAGGTACGGGACAGCAAACTTTCTAGATTCAGAGATGATCATGTGAAATTTTATTAATAGCTGTCATTCCAATGCTTAAGGTAGCTCATGTAACTATATAATTTTATTATCTTCTTTAAACATATTATGAATAGCAGCTATATTTTCATCTGTAAGTGAATAAATTGGTCGACCTTCGCCTAATGCATCACTGAGGGAAACTATCAAACATAAATTATTATACCAACTGTAAAATGACCTAACACTAGGTGCATCATTACCAAAGGCAATCCGAAGCCTTTCAATGCATTGTTTTAGTGAAAACGAATCTAAAATTATGGAAAGCAACTTTTCGGAAATTTTATCATATCACACATAAACTTTACCACAAGTTCTGTACGTAAAGTGATGTGATGTGATGCATTTATTTTTCAATATTTGCTCAGTATACAATATTTTTATAAAATTGGTAAATGCTAGGATTTACCCATTTTCGGGCATTTACATATATAATTCAGCTTTAAATAATTTGAAATCATATTTAGCTGTATATAACTATAGAATTATTATATTTATTGGCATAGTTATAATATTTAATGAGCGATTTCTGATTTTTACTTTATAGTCAATAGTTCACTGGTATTTTACAATATTCATCATCATGATTTTACTAGGTTACTTATGATGTTTACTGATCGAGTAATTATATTTACTGATCAAATCCTCATGGTTTCTACTGATTAATAATAGTTTTCCACTTGTAATAATAATTAATTTTACTGAGCATAAATTACAGAGAAAATATATTTTACACTAGAAAAATATTATTTTAGATTGGCAATAGTTATTTGCTTAACAATAAATATTTTTTACCGATCAAAAAATAATTTAACCTGTACATATATTACTAGTTAAAGTAAAAAAAAAATACTGATCAAAGGTTGAATTTATTACTGATCGATTAAATACAAGCTATTTAATAATCCTGTGAATAATATACAGGATGTTTCTATACTTATGCGCGAAACTATCATGATATATATCTATAATTTGATATACTGACTATATGATAGAACAAAAGAAATATAATTTTTTATTAATTATGTTAATAAGGAATAAAATTAAGAACACTACCTGCAAATAATCTCTTATTATGTTCACGCAATATCTTAATAGTAGTATAATACTACTTAGTTCGTTAACAAGCTTTAGTTATGAAAACTTTCATCATTCTTAGATTTACGTGTAGAATCGACAATCGATCGGCAATTGTTTTAACAAAAATGGTCCAGAATCTATCGGCCGATCTCATTGGTAACATGATTAGAAAAGGCGATGTAAATTATTATCTTTTCTTGAGAAACACGAGATGCTAGTCGGAGAGTAGTATGGATTTATGAAAGCTCGAAATTCAATATCAGCTCTAGCTGATCTAATGGAAGAGGTCTATAAAAATGTTGATAATGAAGAAATTTGTATAGAATATTAGTATACCAAGAATAAACTTAAATAAATGTATATACAATCTGAACTATTACTGACTCAGTTAGTACTACAAGATCTGAATTATTTTTTTTCATTGTAAACTTTGTAAAAGAATTGAATTTTTTTTTTATTGAATAATGCTACTACACGGCACATGACTTGTAACAATATTGTATTATAACTTCCTGTAACAATTATGATTTGACTTCTCCTGTACCAATTGTACTACGGTCTCTGGGAAATAAAAATTTATTATTATATTGGAGCGAACAGTAACAAATATAACGAGGAAAGGTTGTGACTTGGATATTCCAAAAGTGGCTGCTGATCAAATGTATATTCGATTATCTTTATTTATGAGTGATTTTAAAGAGTTTAATGAATTACCAATAGAGTTCAGAAATTTAATTTCAGGCAATTTAAGCAATAATTAAAAATACATTTAGATTTAGGGCTGGTATTACCAACCACATTTATTTCTTAAATTCAGTTTAAGAAAGACAACAGTAAATTATTTATAGGAAATTAACATTGCTGTTAAAATTTAAACTGTTAACAATATAAGCGCGTTCAAAAGTTTGATAATTCCTGCCATAAGACCAATAAATAAGTAAGAATTTTTAAATTTATTTTTAAACTGTTCTGTCATTTATTATATATATTATTGTAATTTTTGTTGTGAATAGCTTTATTTTAAAAAATCTATTATTAGTCGTGACAAGGCGCACTGTACGCAAACCTTTGTAATTGATTTCGGTAAACGATATTAAAAAGTATTCATATAAATAGTCGGTAAAACATATAGTATGAGAGATACTACGATTGGAGCATGTGATTTTATTTGAAACACATATTGATGGTCTATTTAAAGATGATAAGGTAGTAGGTACTAGAAATCGGCAAAAATATCCTAATCCGATCCGAAGTTGTATAAAACATCTGATCGGATAAAATTTTAGAACCGAAATTCTGATGAAATGTTCCATCTAAAATATTCATTCACAGCTTTCAGTTATAAGCTCTGAGTAAAAAAATATATAAATTACAATCCCACTCTATAGAAATAATAATACTATGATAAAAAATCATTAAATAACGTTACAGCAAAATTTGTCTCTTTAATTTTTTTACAACAAAATTTGTAATTTAGTTTCATTTACAACGTTACAATTGGTTACATATAAATATGGAAAACAGCACGGATCTAATGTTATGGCGGATCGAATCTCAGATCTGATTTCGGATCAAATATTGGATCGAATCGGATATTAAAATTTTCGAAAATGCTGATCTCTAGTAGGATCTTATTGTGTTATCATTTAATTCGAACATTATTTCCAAACAAAGAATGCAATTAAAGCAATCTGAAGCAGTTTGAACTACTAATATTGTTCAGGCAAGAGTCTACATTGCATGTACTTACAATTAAATTATTTATAATTTTGGTGAAACTGTTACTATTGCTTTGTAGTAATAAAATTATAAATTTTATTTGAGTAACGTACTCGTAATTTAATGTAATAATAATGAAAAAAGAAAGAAAAATACATTGTTAATCTTTGAAAAGTAACTGGTCATTTATTAAAAAAGTTAATTCCTGTATTTATTTTCTCATAAGACAATTAAGTTTATATTGAATAATTATTTATACCGAATTTTTAATTTAAAAAAAAAATTTTTTAAACATAAATTAGCTCATTTGTATACATAGGAGAATATGCGTGAGAATAGACGAAGTGTAATTGATTTTATTTTGTATGATGAACGATTGAGAAGTTTAGTTATAGATACGCGTGTGAAGCGTGGTGCTGAATTGGGTACAAATGACCATTATTTGGTGGTATCGCGTAAACGTCTGGGTAAATGTTGGCGGATGAGGGTGAAAAATAGCGAAAAAATATTTCGTGTGAAATCCAGTGTACTGCAGAATGAGGATGTTAGAGATAGGTCTGTTGAGAAAATTAATGAACCTTTGCCTGTATGTGAGCTTAATTTTGAATGCAGCATAAATGATGTTTGGTTGAAATTTAAGGATACAGTTCTTAATTGTGCAAAAGAAGTTTGTGGTGAATGTAGATTAGGCTCTTGTCCAAAGAATGCATTGTGGAATGATGAAGTAAAAGAAGCGATTGAGGAGAAAAAGAGAGCATATTTGCGTTTTCTAAATGTGAAAGATGTACCTGGAAGTTTACGAGATGAATGCTTACTAGAATACAAGAGGTTAAATAAATGTGTTAAGAGAGTTGTGAGAGAAAGTAAGGCGCGTTTTGATGACTTGATTAGTGAAAAATTGACAAATGATTTTAGTATGAATAAAATAATGTTTTGGTTGAGTGTGAAGAGATTGAGAGGTGGTAATTTAAGGGCAGTGAAAGCGATTAAAAGTGCTGATGGTGAGTTATTGTGGAATGAGTCAGATGTTAGGAATAGATGGTGTGAGTACTTTAGGACTTTATATGGTAGCATAAATGGAGGGAATGGTAGTAGTGAAAATGTTAGAAAAAATGTTAGTGGTGATGATTGGGATATAGATGAGAGTGATGTTAGTTTTGCATTGATGCGTTTGAAGAATGGTAAGGCTCCCGATTTGGATGGTATATCGAATGAGATGTTGAAATATGGAGGTGAGAGGTTATTTGACTGGTTAGTTTATTTGTTTAGATTTTGTTTAAAACTGTGTGTGGCTCCTGATGATTGGAAACGTGCCGTCATTTGTCCTTTATTTAAAGGCAAAGGTAGTTCGAGTGAATGTACTAATTTCCGTGCGATAAGTTTGCTGAGTGTGGTAGGGAAGTTCTACGGGAAAATTCTTATTCATAAGGTACGAACCTTAACCATTTCCATGATAAGCGATATACAAGGTGGTTTTTTGCCCGAGAGAGGGTGTGTGGATCAATTATTTTCTCTTCGTATGATTGTTGAGAAGTCACTTGCTAAGAACAAAAAGGTGTTCTGTGGCTTTCTCGATCTTAAAAAAGCATATGATAGTGTTCATCGCGAGACTTTGTGGGATGTACTTCTACAGTACGGTATAAACGGGAATTTGTTGGGGGCAATTCGTGCGTTGTGTGAAGGTAGCGAGGCTGCGGTCAGAGTTGATAGTAGATTGAGTGATTGGTTTTGTATAGATGTTGGTGTGAAACAAGGTTGTGGGATGTCTCCGTGGCTGTTTAATATGTATATGGATATGTTGTTACGAACGGCGTTAAATGGGGTGGATGGTGTACATATTGGTGGTAGTGTTGTGCCTGCGTTAGCGTATGCCGATGATGTTGTTGTTATGGGTGAATCTGAAGAGCAATTGAGAAGAATGATTCTAAGTATAAATGAAGTAGGAAAAAGGTTTAAATCTATTATTAAATGTTGATAAATGTAAAGTGTTAGTATTTAAGAAGAGTGATTTGGTGACCGACTGCAATGTTTCGGTGGATGGTGTGAAATTGGGTCAAGTGAATGAGTTTTTATATTTGGGTAGTGTGTTTTCGTGGGATGGACGTATTGATTGTGAGATTGAAAGAAGAGTATCTGCGGGATGCAAGGTATTGGGTGCTCTGGAAACCTTTGCTCGAAAGATCCAGAGATGCTCGATTGAGTGTGTTTAATGGTGTTTTAGTGCCTACATTGATGTATGGTAGTAAATGTTGGGTGTGGATGAAGAAACATGAACTGCTGTGGAAATGAGGTATTTGCGGGGTGTGTGTGGTTATACTAGAAGAGATAGTGTCCGGGATACATTGGTGTATGATGAGTGTGAAATTGAGAAGAATGTAGTTAGAAAAGTAGGTATAAGTCAGTTGAGATGGTTTGGGCATGTAGAACGTATGTCAAATGAGAGATTAGTGAAACAGGTATATGTTGGCGAAATTGAGGGTGAAAGATTGCGTGGGCGACCTATGAATAAATGGATGAATATGATTGAAGGATTGTTGCGTGAACGAAAGTTTCCGAGTATGAGGAACAAACGTGCTTGCATGAAAGGAATTATGAATGTGAATGAAGCTAAAATGGTGTGTCAAGATAGGAACGTTTGGCGAAGATTAATTGCGGAATGAATCTGATGATTTAAGAAGTGCAGGAATTCTGATTTTAGTTTTGTTCTTTAGTTTTTTCATTAGAGTGTTTATCTGCAATTGTGTGAAATTTACTTTCAAATACAAGCGCAGGGACGACACTCCCTTCGTTTCTGATCTTTTTTTATTCGTTTTCTGATCTTACATTGAGTGTTTAACTGCAATTGTGTGGAATTCACTTTCAAAAACAAGCGTAGAGCGACACTCCCTTCCTTTCTTATATTTGTATTCGTTTTCAGTTCTTACGTAGAGTGTTTAACTGCAATTGTGTGGAATTCACTTCCAAAAACAAGCACAGGACGACACTCCCTTCCTTTCTTATCTTTTTGTTTCATTTTCAGTTACTGCATTGTGTGGATTTTTCTTTCATATACAATTGCAGGCTATCACTTTCATCTTTTCTAATCTTTGTAGATTCGTTATTAGACTCATTGTTAGGAGTAAGTGCGGGTAATTTGAGATGTTTTATGCATGTGTTATGTACATTGAAGAAAGGAGATGAATAATAAGTGAATAGGAGTGATTGGATGGATGTGATTGAGGATTTGTTATGTAAGAATGATTTCGAGTGTGATAAATAAATGAGTTTATATGGAGGGATCTATGAATGTGGTTGAAGTGAGGGTGGTGTGTTTGGATGATAATGTTTGATGGAGGCTGATTATTTGATAAATGTTATGAGTGAATGTTTTATGAGTGATTTTAGGGTTCGTGCTACCCCATTTGATGGGATATAGCGCACTGATCTCTATATATTACTGGATTGCGTATGGGGTAGGCTGCGGTGTGACTAATTGGGCGCCGCCATATTGGGAAAAGTGTAGTCTCTCGGCCCACGAGACAGCGTCGGTAGTGGCGGTAGTGGCTCGCGATTCAAATGCAGTGACGACGTCAAAATGGTTGTGAATTGTGTTTTCTACGGTAAGAAGAAAGGATCTGACAGTCTCAGCTTCCACAAGTAAATGTTTTATACCGATTAATTGTTTCATTTGTATATAAACGAACAATCAATGTGGTATAATTATTAGTTTTAAGGTTTTGTGCGTATTTATGTGAAACAAAAGTTATATTGGCTGACATAAAATATATGTTGATTTGATGTATTAGAATTCGTGCATTATCAATTATTACTTGGAATTTCATTGGCAATTTTATAATTACGAAATTGCAAAACATTTATCGAGTGTTCAATTTTCAAAGTAAAATTGGGACACATGTTAAATTAATAATGTAATATATAATTATTAAATTATGTTGATTTCATGTAATAAAATTCATACATTTTCAATTATTACTTGGTATTTCATTTTAATTTTTATAATTACGAAATTGCAAAAAATGTATTGAATGTTAAATATTCAAAGTAAATATTGAGACACATGTTTAATTAATAATTTAATGTATAATTATTTAATTATTTCATTTGGTCATAGGTTTCCATTGAATAACCCCGATTTATTGGAACAATGGTTGGAAAAGATGAATCTTGGACCTCAATTTCACTATTAATTTACTATAATGTTTTCCAAAAACATTTATTTTCGCTTTTTTTATAACGCTTTTGTACCATATTCAACTACGACTATTTTGAAATTCCCGCTGAAAGTAGGCCGAGAGACTACACTTTTTCCAATATGGCGCCTTACTACCCGTCACACGCTTCTATCATGGGATACGCAATCCAGTAATATATAGAGATCAGTGATATAGCGTGAAGATATGTATGTATGTATGTATGTTTCCTGTAAGATAATCAATTAAACAAGAAACTGAGCTTGTGGTAAAAGTTATTGATGTCTTTCATAACTGTACAAATGTTTATAATTTAATAATTCGTATGCACATTTATTTCTCAATTAAAATGATTCAAACACATTTCTATTGACAAACGTCAAACTAGTATGACGCTGACGACGACTTGCGCCATCTAGTGATAAATGATAATTTTAAAGGCAGTATTTGAATATTATAGTGTAGAATAATGTACTGCGTGCATTCGGCATTATATGCATTTTATATCACCGAACAAAAGTATGTATGAATAATTTAATATATAAAATATTTAAAAAATTGAATACTCTAGTATGGGTACATCCTCAACAGCCTAATATTCATTCTACATAATATATATCAACATAATATTCAACCGCATAATCAGTCAACAACCTAATATTCAGCAGCATAATATTCAAAGCACATAATATGCATTCCACCTAATATTCAAACCACCTAATATTCAGCAGCATAATATTCATTCACATAATATGCAGGCCACCTAATATTCATACCACCTAATATTCAGTAGCATAATATTCATTCACATAATATGCATACCACCTAATATTCATACCACCTAATATTCAGCAACATAATATTCATCCACATAATATTCAAACCACCTAATATTCAATCTACATAATATTCAGCAGCCGAAAGCATAATCGTAGCCAGAGACATCTATCGACTAGTTTTAACATAAAGGGTAGTTTCACAGGTTACTACTATATAACCAATGTCGGTAACTTCTATATGGTGTAGATACTAACCACTAGATAGCACTACCAATATGTATATTATTTATTTTAGAAAATAATATTTTACATTTATTCATATTTTATAACAAATATACTTAATTTCAAACATATTCTATTTGCAACTAAGCTTTAGCATGTATCCATAATAAATAATAACTAGTTTATAACATATTTTAATTTTAATAAATAAACAATTACTGTTTTTTAATATATTTTAACACAATTAATAATAAAAGTAATAATTTATTTCCTCTAAACACAATGCACCATGTATAGAAAATGTCATAATATCACTAATGTTAATTAAAGCAACAAGTAAAAGAAGGATACAAGAAATTTACACTTAGAAAATTCATTTCATTGTTTAACTCTCATAGGAAGATTATTGAATATTTAAAACCCAATTCTAATGGGAGAATTATTAACTATATTTAATCCAGATGTAGGAACATAATAATTATTTACATATCTTGTATTATGCTTATACATATCTAAAATCATAGTATAAGATGTTTTATTCTTACAGATAAAAAGGACTTACGTCCCAAATATTAACATAAGTCAAGTTAGGATATTAAACATTTTAAAGAAAATATTTTAACCATATACATCAGTATTGTAAAATAAAAAATTAAGTTGTCACTTCTAATTTGAAATAAATAAAGCTTCCTGTTTACGAAATCTAAAAGTTACTTTATTTATAAAGAAAAAAATATTACTTGAATTTATATTAAGAAAAATTTTACATTGCATAAAAATATATATATATATATATATATATATATATATATATATATATATATATATATATATATATCATCACGCTTTCTACCCATTACTGGGTGTGGTACTCTGCCGAAGCAGATCTCAGTAAGTGATATATTTAAACGCGTGAAGTGCGGTTACCAGTCGTCAAATCATGGCCCCCAAAGATTACATTATTTAACATTGCAGGTATTCATGAAAATCACAAGTATTTCACAAATTTAAGTAATACTAACGTAATCCACATTGTAAGCACGTTTTGCAACACATTGAAAATTATTGGCTTATGGTAAGAATTTTGAATTTAAATATATAATTCATTCAAAATACTGATTTGTTAATATCTTATCATTCATCGCACAGCAGTTTACTCTAGATATTCTCTAACTTATAATGCTTATATATTACTTATTTATAAATATCTGTAAAAGTTAAATTTTAATATTTCTAAAATTACATTTATTCTGTCTTTAAACTAAAATATCTACTCACAAAATAAAAGAAGTAATCTATAATTTATTTTCCAAAATATTGTAATGATAATATTATTTAAATATTACATTTCATATTTGATGTTTAATCAACTTTAAAATCGGCCAACTGAATTACAATAAGTAAAATATCTGAAAATATGTTAAAGATCAATTCTATATGTTACCAGTTTGGCTGCCGATACGGTGCAGGTCAAGTTCGCAGTTCGCCGTTGATGTTGAGCTGTAATAAGAAGCGAGGGTCTGCGAATGTTTTTGCTTTTCGTCCCGGGCACGCTTACGTGGACTCGTCAGTAAGGCTGTGAGCATGCCCTGCCTTAGATGCGGAAAATTGGCACGGCCGGTAATCGAACCCGGGACCGTACGGTTGTGAAGCAAGGCAAGACCCATGAGAGTGAAGGCGAGTTATTCTTCACTACAAAATTTGAGTTTTATTTATTTTCGATTTATATTAAAAAAATAATTTAATTTTTATTAGTACTGAGGGGAAAAAGATATATTAAATATAAGTGTTTGTTAGTTAAATGTCTTTAGCGAAAATCTAGGTCCGCTCATATGTGAGCAACCACCTTCGTTGACCGTCAGTGCTTTTTTTGTGCAGTCAAGGGTTTTTTAAAGTGGGTGGAGTATATACCCTCCTTTCCCCTCGCATTACAACAGCTTGGTACATAACTCATGGACACACAAAAATCAACCTGTGTCACCCCAAAATATAACCGTACTAGAAAACACATTTTTAGAGTTGGCATGAATCAATTTTGAGAAAAACATTCGAAGATTAAAAATCAAATTACAATTTGAACCATTCGATAAATAAAATTTTTTACGCAACGCTTTTCTATGTTGGTCTATGTTATTCCGATATTGATGTAGACGATTTATGATTTATCTATGAAACCTTAGGATAATTTAAATTATTTGTGTTAAAATAACTTAATTACTTTTTATCCAAATATTATTGTAGTGGTTAGAATTTTATGAACACCCCCTGTCTCTGTAGATAGTAGGGAAAGAAATTGTTCCAAATTCAAACTTTTACATCGTTGAAAGAGAACTAAATTGCGATTTTAATGTCGTAAAAACTATAGGTTCCCATGTAAAAAATAAAAGTTAATAGTCGTATCGTGCAAACCATTCTTTTCAAAAAATAATTTATTTAAAATACTGTAACGCGGCGATCGTTTAGTTATTGAAATTCAATTTAACTGTTTATGTTGTGTTTTAAAGTGGAAGTAAGTAATTTTGTAACCAGAATTCTTTAATTTGAAGTCTTGAGCTGGGAAGTTGAAATGAGATAGAGAAAGAAACATACAATATTTATACCACAATTTGTTTTATTCAGCTTTTTAAATATAAAGTTTTATAGTGTTTGTTGCAATAAATACGGGTCAGTACCAGGGGTGTCAGCGTCCAGTGCTCCCGTGCCATGAGTGTACCCTGCCGGGTCGAAGAGTGTTGCCGGGTGCCCGCAGAGAGCGAGCCAACGGGTTGATGGGGGTCGGATGCACCGGACGATGTCTCACGCTCGAGAGTTGTAAGAGGGATATAGCGCCTGACAAAGCCCACGTCTCATATCCGCTTGGCGGTCACTTACGTTGGTCGGTGTTATGTGCAAAAGCGGCTGTTAGGCTATAACAAGCAACAAAGCAAGATTGTGTTGCGTCTGCCGCTTCACGCAGCAACGGAGAATGCTCTTGGACTGCTGCATAGCGGGGAGCCACG
This sequence comes from Pterostichus madidus, assembly GCA_911728475.2. Lineage (NCBI taxonomy): Eukaryota > Metazoa > Arthropoda > Insecta > Coleoptera > Carabidae > Pterostichus > Pterostichus madidus. The sequence continues at coordinate 20,233,798 of OU452311.1, read as the reverse complement.
AGTTGAGCGACGAACGATCTCCTTATATTTTCCAACTCACGACTTCAAACTAAAGAATTCTGGACACCAATTACTTGCTTCCATATTAAACCACAACATAGTTAAACAGTTAAATTGAATTTCAATAATTAAACGATTGTCGCGTTATAATATGTAAACATTTATATGAAAGATTTCTATTATTCATATTAAAGAAGTTAGGGGCTGGGATCTACCCAAATACACCCTGTATAATAAACTAAAATTTATCATCAAAATAAAAACAACTTAATATCGGTAATTCACTCTGAAAACCAAAGTACTGATTTTGTAATTCTCAATTTATTTAATGAAGTCAACATTATTGATTATCAAAAATCAAACTTTCTATAATAAAAAATCATAATATATATAATATATAAATATAGAATATATAAAAAGTATGCTTAAAAATTAGTTTATATATTATTTTTTGCACTTTATACATTTATCATCTAAAGATCCATTCATTAATTAAAATATTTAAATTTAAATTTTACTATAAAAATGGAGAATATTTTAAAAAAATTATAAAAAACACAGAGTTTCAAATTTTGTTTATTTATTAAAATATGTTATAAACTATTTATTATTAATTATGGATACATGCTAAAGCTTAGTTGCAAATAGAATTTGTTTGAAATTAAGTATATTTGTTATAAAATATGAATAAATGTAAAATATTATTTTCTAAAGTAAATAATATATATATTGGTAGTGCTATCTAGTGGTTAGTATCTACAACATATAGTAGTTACCGACATTGGTTATATAGTAGTAACCTGTGAAACTACCCTTTATGTTAAAACTAATTGATAGATGTCTCTGGCTACGATTGTGCTTTCGGCTGCTGAATATTATGTAGATTGAATATTAGGTGGTTTGAATATTAAGTGGATGAATATTATGTTGCTGAATATTAGGTGGTATGCATATTATGTGAATGAATATTATGCTACTGAATATTAGGTGGTATGAATATTAGGTGGCATGCATATTATGTGAATGAATATTATGCGGACGAAAAGCAAAAACATTCGCAGACCCTCCAATGTAAAATTTTTCTTAATATAAATTCAAGTAATATTTTTTTCTTTATAAATAAAGTAACTTTTAGATTTCGTAAACAGGAAGCTTTATTTATTTCAAATTAGAAGTGACAACTTAATTTTTTATTTTACAATACTGATGTATATGGTTAAAATATTTTCTTTAAAATGTTTAATATCCTAACTTGACTTATGTTAATATTTGGGACGTAAGTCCTTTTTATCTGTAAGAATAAAACATCTTATACTATGATTTTAGATATGTATAAGCATAATACAAGATATGTAAATAATTATTATGTTCCTACATCTGGATTAAATATAGTTAATAATTCTCCCATTAGAATTGGCTTTTAAATATTCAATAATCTTCCTATGAGAGTTAAACAATGAAATGAATTTTCTAAGTGTAAATTTCTTGTATCCTTCTTTTACTTGTTGCTTTAATTAACATTAGTGATATTATGACATTTTCTATACATGGTGCATTGTGTTTAGAGGAAATAAATTATTACTTTTATTATTAATTGTGTTAAAATATATTAAAAAACAGTAATTGTTTATTTATTAAAATTAAAATATGTTATAAACTAGTTATTATTTATTATGGATACATGCTAAAGCTTAGTTGCAAATAGAATATGTTTGAAATTAAGTATATTTGTTATAAAATATGAATAAATGTAAAATATTATTTTCTAAAATAAATAATATACATATTGGTAGTGCTATCTAGTGGTTAGTATCTACACCATATAGAAGTTACCGACATTGGTTATATAGTAGTAACCTGTGAAACTACCCTTTATGTTAAAACTAGTCGATAGATGTCTCTGGCTACGATTATGCTTTCGGCTGCTGAATATTATGTAGATTGAATATTAGGTGGTTTGAATATTATGTGGATGAATATTATGTTGCTGAATATTAGGTGGTATGCATATTATGTGAATGAATATTATGCTACTGAATATTAGGTGGTATGAATATTAGGTGGCATGCATATTATGTGAATGAATATTATGCTGCTGAATATTAGGTGGTTTGATTATTAGGTGGTATGCATATTATGTGCTTTGAATATTATGCCGCTGAATATTAGGTTGTTGACTGATTATGCGATTGAATATTATGTTGATATATATTATGTAGAATGAATATTAGGCTGTTGACGACTTTCCCTTCTAGTATACATCTACTGAGAAATAGACTAAACATACACTCTTCTATATTTGGTTCGCATCTTTACTAAATTAGGAATTTGAATGAAACTGTGCTTGCACGAAGCAGTGCATGAAAAAAGCAATACGAATATAAGGCAGTAGTTGAATATTATAGAACTGCAGTGTCACCCTTTTACCTACATACAATGGGCCTTTCAAGACTTTTTTGAATTTTTTATATATTAATCTACGTAATAAAATTATTATACCCACAATTTTTAACTTTTTTTAAACTGGTATTAAGGGGATTGCATGTACAATCATAATCCGCATACACTGCCTTTTATATTACCACAAAATATTTCTCTATACTAGTCATACATCAACTTGGTCATCGTCCTAAAATGGTGATCTTAGTGTTTCATCCACCTCTCACTAGATGTAGACTGGTGCAGTGCATCAAATTATTCAAACATATCCCTATGCAGTCACATAAAATGCATGTGTGATAAAATTCACACAACAATCTCCAACGCCCTAAAATGCAGTTCCTGCTTTTGAATTACACAGTATTTTACAACACTCTAAAGTGTAACATCATAATGTGCACTCCGCGCAAAATGGCGGTTGGCGGGAATATATGAATCCATCATTTGCTATAAAACGTCAGTTTGACTTTTAGCAATGTTTTGATAATAATAACCATAGATAGAGAGCAAAGATTAATAACTCTTTAAACACTGGTATAGTTTAAAATAAATAAAAAGCATAGAAAATAAAAGAATGAACTGGAAAAAATATTGTATTTTAAGTATAAATAATAGCTGTATTCCATTTGCCACTTGGTTCATTTAAATCAGTTCAGATGAATTAGACAACATGACGAAATGAACTGAATTAAGCAAACTGATGCATTTATTGGAGTGAATTACTACAAAATAACTTAAAATGAGTAATTCTATTACCGGAAATAGAATTAGTGAAGTAATCCAGCGAAATAAATAAATGATTTGATTCATTAAATGTAAGTTAGATCTGATCCAAATGGTAAATGGAATACGCTTATTGTGTATTTCGTATAAATTTATTAGTCGTTAGTCTCTTGATAATTATGAATTTAGTGATATATCGGTATCATAATTTGACTTTTTAGACTAACTACTACGTACGCTACATGTCAATATGATTCAAAATTGACTTCCAACCCGAAACTTCTACAGAAGAATATAGGTCTAATTCTATTATAGTAATAAACGGAGGCAAGTTAGTGGCTGATATGATATAAACACATTCGGATCAAACGAAATAAATTTGGATTGAAGATAAAACAGCTGCTTGGCTCATCGGAAGAAAATCTATCCTCTTCATTAGCAAATTGCTGTTATATAAAGCAATGATTAAGCCATTTTGGACCAACGCAGAATTATCCGCATTGTCAACGCTTCCTGACATTGTAGTTTTCTGCAAGATCTTCGAATGCTTTTAGTTAAAGAAAAACCCCAAATTGAATAACACCTTCGATAAAACCTCAGTAGGGTAGTGCGATTAATAATAAAAATCTTAACATCCTGGTGCTCTCGAGGGTAAAATAAACTTAGTTAATATATGAATGTAGAACTATGAAACAAGAAAAAAGTTACAAAGAAAAAATTAAATTTTCATTGACCGATATAATAATAAACGAATACTGAATAATATATACTTGTTATAAAATATATATATTTTTAATTATTACAGGTTTTGTACAAAATGAGGGTGACATTGCAACGGCCGAATCTAATGCAACAGAATCTATTGTGACAGAATATGCATCGCCCGATTATTCAAAATCCGAAAATATTTTGCTTCGAAAATAATGGCACAGAATCTAATGCAGCCGATTATGCATTATCCGAAAGGTGGGCGTGTCTGCATCATTTTATGCATCAGCCGAAAGTAGGCTGGGCCGAACGAAAGCTAGACGTTTGAAGCTATACCGGTAGATGGCAGTGTACAATAATTTTTGCTTCTTGTCACTAGAGTATTTAGCAACACTTTATTACCGACCTGAACGAAAAAATAGAAAAATATACGACATACGTTTTCAACTGTCAAAGTGACAATAATATAATAATTTTGCAATGAAATACAAAGCAACTATTAAATAATGGAAACAAGTAGACAGTTAGATTTTAATTTATAATATTTTGTATATTAATTCTTCTACAAGTTCGTTAAGCTATTGAAATTTAAGGTTAGTTATGCAAAATTGTTTGTCCATAAATAATTAAAATTTATTATGATTCTACATTTTAGGCATTATATGGTGGAAAGAATTGGATTGCTAAAAACCAATAATGTCTTATATATGATATTGTTGGTTAACACACTTATTGGATTGTTTCCTACAGCATATGTCAACTTCATGCAAAATTAAGATTGCGTTGTATAAGAATAATGTATAATAGTCGTTTTATGAAATACCATCATATTATATCTACTTTGCGAATGTAGTAAAGTTTACAGTAATTACTACATGTGTGTACAATTTTTACATCAAATATTAGTATTTAACATTAATACGGAAACCAATTTAAAAATTAAAATGATTATATTGTGTATTATTTTGTATACCTTTTTTTAATCACCAATTTAAGGTAAATCATCCGGACTGGAGATAACATCAGAACGATGGTGAAATGATGATCTGACTTTTTGATTTCTTTGAAATAAAATATCTTTTTTATTATAAATGAAACATATTATTTATTGTACATATTCTTGTAGTAAAAAGTTCAGTTTTATACCAATTATACAAATTTAAAATACCTTTCACATCATAAAATCAAATGTAGTATTTATTAGGCCAAACATAATTTGAATTTACTCAAAAATGGGTGATACGATCTCAATAAGACAAAAAAAAGAAAATTATAAATACGACAAGATAATCCTTAAAAACTCACAAGTCTTGTGATATAGAAAAAGCCACACAAATACTAAAAAATGTACAAATTCTATTAATAAAATGATAAATTTTCAAAACGTCAACCAGTTTTGAAAAGTGATAATTTATATATCAAAATTAGAAAATGCATTTTACCAGATTCAAATAAATGTAACCTTAAATACGTTGTCTGCTGTCAATATAAATTTTACTAAAAGATTTAAACATTTTGTATTATTTATAATTAATTATTGATTAAACTAAACAATTAATGGCTCAGTGTATCCAGTTGGCCTGTGGATCCTGCGAACCCGGGTTCGATCCCCACAGCCGACATTTTCACCAAATTTAAATTACCCCTGTGGCTCCACCTTCACTAAAATATTTGGAGGCCGTGACTTGACGGCTGATAACCGCACTTTACGTGATATAATTTACGCGTGAAGTGCGGTTACCAGCCATCAAATCACGGCCCCCAAAGATGTTAGCGGAGGGGGAGCCATAGGAATAGTATTTACTTCACGCGCATAAATATATCACTTATCGAGATCTGCTTCGGCAGAGTGCCACACCCAGTAATGGGTAAAAAGCGTGATGATATATTTATTTCAGTTTCCTGACTTATTATGTAATATACTATTATTTCATACTATATCGCATTTGCATGTTTACAGAAGTGATTTCAGCCCGGTAAATGAGTTATAACGGTATCAGATAACTGTAATAAAATATAAAGGTACTTTATCGTTGCTAAGCAAAGAATCATATATTTAATTAAATAAATGAAATTTGAAGTATTTTATTAAATTATTAAATTAATTAATTATTTTATTAAATGAACATTACAATATTATAATAATAATAATAATAATAATAATAATATTAGACAATAATGTTGACAAGGATAGAGCAGTCTTTATTTTTACCAATATGAACAGAAGGAATTCCAGTGAGAACCAATGACGTATTCCTGGAATAATAAATGGAATGATAATTATCAGCTGTAAGTCAGTAGCTTGCACATCTTTCAGATACAGCATGAAACACTTCGCGACAGCTACTAGCTATACACATCATAGCATTAATCTGGAACGAAGCAAAATATTAAATATACCCTTCGTATTCTGTAACTCAATCATTGCCCCATATTTTGTAACAGTATCATCCTCTGTTAATGATCAATAACTTAATGGTAGTTTTTATTTTTCGTCGTTATTAACAAATGATCAAATTTCAGTATTCTGAGAGTAGAACAATTTATCTTGATATTTTTATATTATATTCATGCATTTTGTTTGCTAATATATATAACTGTTATTACAAAAAGTAATATAATGACAGCTCACGGACAGTTCCGTAAAAAATGTTAAAAATATTTTTTTTTAGAGTGGCAATTTTGAACGAGAGGAAAATGCATAAAAGTAAAATAGATTAAACAGAATAAAAGATTTTAGTCACAAAATTACAAAATGGTGGTAATCTGCAGCTTAATTATAAAAAATTAGGATTGTCATAACTTTTCGATATTTAACAGATAATGATCCCCCCTGATTATCTGTTTTATGATCGATAAATTTATGACAACCCTTAAGCGGGATTTATAGTTTACATAGCATAACATAACAAAAGAGATTTTAAAGGTTTTATAGTTTTAAATTTTGTTGTTTTTTTGCATAAAAATTATTCCCAACCATATTTCTAGTATTATATTATTGCCACATTCGGTGTTATTTTGGCAGTTATAATTTTGATCGTGCTCGAAAATGGATGAAGGCGATGTTATGATAGTAGCTGCTGCTAAAATAATAATGAAGAAACGAAATAGTCGAAAGAGTAAAACCCGAATAATATAACAAAATTATTTAAATTTTTAACACATATAAACAATTGTCACAGAGATTCCGAAAATGACAGAGGATTCACAAAAGAACAGCATAGCATATGAAATTAAATTTGGTCATTTCACATGTAATGCTATGTAAGTGAGTTATAAAGTGGTACATGTACTTAGGTGTGTTTACATTTTTATTATATTATGCTGTGCTATGTAAACTATAAATCCAGTTTTATTTATAATGATTAATCTGCAGATTATCATCATTTCGCCATTCACACACAATAATCTATTGTTACTTATATTTTACTTTTACTAATTTTGCTCTCGCACGAAACTGCCAGTATAAAAAAAATATTTTTAACATTTTTTACGGAAATGTCAATAATCAGTCATTGTATTATTTTTTTATAATAACAGCTACATATATTAATAAACAAAATGCATGAATATAACATAAAAATGGGGTAAATTATTCTGATCTCAGAATATCGAAATTTAATCATCTATATAATAACTATGAAAAATAAAACATCTCACTAATAGATAATGATACAGTTACAGAATATGGAGGATTATGTTACGTTTTTATCTAATTATTAAATTTCCTATTTATCTTTTACCTTTATCAAAAGATTCATTCATATACAGGTGAAATTCGTCTCTTCTAAATGCATTGGATTGTGTGGATTGATAACCAACTGATAACTTTTTTTTTAAATGGTACCACTTTTGAAAATCGTGTGATGTTCAAATTTTCATTAACCAACAGCATCGGTTTTATTATTGAGTATTTTGACCATAACGATGCACTACACATTTTCTTTAACTAAAAAATTATATATATAAAAAATATAAATTATATCAATAATAAAAGCTAAAACTTACCAGATCTAACATATATGCTAATATAAAATCATGTCTGTAAATGTACTGCTGGCATATTTCATGAAGAAAAGTATAGTTTATAAATTTTCTGGTGTCCAGTATTCAATGTTGAGCAATATTCCAAGTGAATTGCATTTCTAAAAAAGAAGAAAGATAGACAGTTCAAAAGTTTCACTTTATGTCAATATAAGCAACAAATGTGTTATTAATAAATAAATATTATGTTTACACTTACACTTTAAATAAAATTGAGGTTAGTTGCTTAATTGGATAGTGTGTTCTCTACACTATTTAATACATAAATAGACTTGCATTTTAACTTATTTATTTTCACACAACAAACTATGTTACGTAAAATATGAACTAACGATTCTATTCAACAATTTAAAAATAATAAAGAATGGCCGTCGCCGTCATTGATAGCTTCGATGTGAAGTCTGTTGCAGGCGGTAAAAACACATAATCAGTTTCCCCTGTTTCATTGTCACGAATGGCGTTGATAACTAAAAATTCCCTAAATTAATTCAGAATTATCACCAGATTCATTGTCACGATTTGGCGTTTAAAAACTCAATTCGATAACTTCTGAAAATTATCACTTGAGTTTATTTCCTCACATTACAATCTTCGTTGTCACCAAATTAGCCACTAATGTCAAAATTACGACGAGTTGGGCTACCATAGGAATAAACTGGACTATTTGACATTTCAAAACCTGTAACCTCTAAATATATTTGTTTACTTTTCGTCTATTTTATCCAAAATAAATTAATATAGAAGTCCAAATTGAGTAGTAAAGACGTTATCTCAAATTAAAAACAAAATATGAATAACGAAATTAGTTGAAGTTTCATTTTAACAGTCCTACTTGTAAAATATATCAGGTGAATACGTAATATGTTAGTAAATAATTTGTAAACGTGTTTTATTGCAATAGAAATAATAATTTAATGTCTCTTTTAGGAATACCCTAACTGTATAATAAATTGAATAAAAGTATAAGCATGAAATTATTGTTATATGTAACAAGGAAACCGATACTTTTAGTGATGCCATGTCACACAACTTGGACTCAAAACAAAAATTAGATTCAGTTCAACTTCTTCATTCGAGAGAAAGGGAATTATCAGTCAATTGTATTTAAGAAAAAAATTATTATCGATGAAATACAATGAAGATCAACCATTGGAATCGCATTTTTTAATTTTCGATAAGATTCTGCGTGAATTAAAAGCTGCAGGTGCTAAAATTGAAGAACAAGATGCAATTTGTCATCTTTTATTGACTATGACTAAAACATACGATCCTTTAATAACTGCTTTAGAAACAGTAGAAGCATCAAAACTTACGATGGATTTTGTAAAAGGTCGTATGTTAGACAATGAAATGAAAATTAAAAATAGCACAACAGACAAACGTCCTATGTCAAATGTAACTACAGCATTTGCAGGAAAAAGAATATTAAAATTTAAATGTTATGGCTGCGGACAAGTTGGACACAAAAAGTCTGAATGCAGAGAAAACAAGTATAAAGAAAAATCAAGTTTAACTTATAAAAAATCAAATACATTTAAATTAACAAGAGCAAACTTTGCTGAAGAATCTGAATCTAGAAGTGAAGATGAAGTTACATTTACTACTTATTCAGAAGATTCAAAGAAAAATACATGTTGGTATGCAGATTCAGGCGCATCCGAACATATGTTTAATTAATGACCCAAAATATTTTATAAATTTACATCCGACAAACTCAGAAATATAGGAAATATAAGATGTGCATCCACGGTTAAAGGAATTAAAAGGTCCTGTATTATAAAAGATATTTTGCTCATTCCAGAGTTAACATATAATTTGTTTTCAGTAAGAAAAGTAGAAATTGCTGGAATGGAAGTAATTTTTCGAGACGGAATTGTACTAATCAAGAAAGGGAATGATATTTTAGTCACTAGCCAAAGAAGAGATAAACTATATGAATTAAATTTTAAACTGTCACACTGTGGCATAGCAAACTTGTCATCTGTTGAAACAAATAACATTGTTTTATGGCACAGACGATTAGGTCACCTCTCCTATTCAAATATTTTAAAACTATGTAAAGAAAATATGATTGAAGAAATAATGAATATGGCATCTGTTGAAAATAAAAAAATATTTTGTGAGTCTTGCGTTCAAGGAAAGCAGTGTAGGAATCCATCTCCTGAAATTCAGCTTCCTAGATCATCAAAAATTTTAGAGCTGATCCATAGTGATGTATGTGGACCGATTACACCAATTACGTGGAATGGAAAGAAATATTTCGTCTCATTTATAGATAATTATTCACATTTTACCATGATTTATTTATTAAAATCGAAGAATGAAGTATTTGATTGTTTTAAGAAATATGAATCTACAGTCACTTCTCAATTTAACTGTAAAATTTCCAAATTGAGATGCGATAATGGAGGAGAATACACGTCGAATGAATTTAAACAGTTTTGAATGAAAAAAGGAATACAATTAGAATATACAGTACCGTATTCACCAGCTCAAAATGGCGTTGCAGAACGTATGAATAAAACACTGTTAGATAAAGCAAGTTTTGGCATCACAGTTACCGAAGAAACTTTGGGGAGAAGCAATTTTAATTTCTGCATATTTAGCAAATCGATCTCCATGTAGAAGTTTAAAATTGAAGAAAACTCCTTTCGAAATGTGATATGATAAAAAAGCTAATTTGAATAAACTTCGTGTTTTCGGTAGTACAGCTTACGCTCATATACCTGTTGAGTTAAGATCTAAATTTGATTCAAAATCAATTAAAGTAATCATGGTTGGTTATACAACTAATGGATATCGTCTTTGGAATACAAAAAAGGCGTGTTTATATAAATAAAGTTAAATGGAAAAAATCAATAAATAACGAAATGGAATCACTCGAGAAAAATACTACTTGGACACTTGTAAATCTACCACCAAATAAATCCATTGTTGATGTAAATGGATATTTAAAATTAAAGAAAATGGAAATAAAAAGAGATATAAAGCTAGACTTGTAGCTCGAGGTTTCACCCAGAAACATGGCATAGATTATGAAGAAAAATTTGCACCAGTTGCAAAATTAACCACAATTCGTATATTATTGGCTGTTGTAAGCTATCATGGTATATATTTATATCAAATCGATGCTAAAACAGCTTTCTTGAACGGAATATTAAAAGAAGAAGTTTTTATGTCATAACCAGAAGGATTTATAAAGGATCCAAAGCTAGTTTGTAAATTAAATCGACCAATTTATGGACTCAAACAGTCACCGCTGTTGGAATGAAAGATTCAACAATTGTATTACAAGTATAGGATTTAAAAGCTCCAAGAATGACTACTGCTTGTATTTAAGAATTTGTTCAACATCCAGAATGTACATAATTCTTTATGTAGATGATGTAATTTTTGCAAGCACAGATTTACGAGAATTTCTAGAAGTGAAAAGTCAGTTGATTTCACAATTTGAAATGCAAGAAACTCAGAATAAATCAAAAATTGTACATTGAAAATTTGTTAAAACTTTTTGAAATGGAAAACTGTTGTGGAATTAGTACTCCAATTGAAGTAAATTTAAAACTAAGTCAAAAAGAAGATGAAGGCATTACGAAAAAGCCGTATCGTAAATTACTTGGCTATTTAATGTATCTCATGCTAGGTTCTAGACCAGATTTGAGTTTATGTATAAATTACTTCAGCCGTTTTCTGAATGTAGCAACAGATACCCATTGGAAACATCTTACAAGAGTTTTAAGATATTTAAAGAAGACCATCAACTATGAACTTGTATTTGAAAATCACCAGGCATTAGTATTGCAAGGATTTGCTGATGCTGACTGGGGGAATGATGAACATGACCGGAAGTCAACAACTGGTTATTGTTTTATGGTTTATGGATGCATAGTATCGTGGGTTACTAGAAAACAACCGACGGTAGCACTGTCTTCTACTGAAGCAGAATATATTGCTGTAACTTCTGCTACATGCGAGGCATTATGGCTTCAAAATTTGTTACTTGATATGAAAATTGATGTCAACTACCCTACAATAATATTTGAGGACAACCAGGCTTGTATTCAAATAACTAAAAATCCTGTAGAACATAAACGGATGAAACACGTTGATATAAAATTGCATTTTATACGCGAAAAGGTACAAGATCAGAAGATTAAATTAGAATATCTGCCATCTCGAGAACAAGTAGCTGATGTACTGACAAAAGGAATTTCATCGAAACAATTTCATCGTTTAATTACAAAAATAGGTTTGCAAGAAATAAACTGAGTGGGGGTGTTGTCATGACAGTTTATTATAAAATATGATATATCATAGTTAGCTATGTATTTATATAATAGTGTTTTGTTTTAATATTGTAAAAACATATTGACAAATAAATATAGTTCTTCTTTAAGTCTTTATTATCTGTGTAATGGTTTTCTAATAGTTGTGACAACTTTATGTCAAACATGTCTTACTTTCGTCACTTACTTTTTCAGACTATTAGAATATCTTCCTAATGATTCATTGCATGATTAAATAGCTCTACACATAAATTAATAATATAAAGTTTGGACGGTGCTTTACTATACTTTTCTATTAAACTAATATTATATTGGGATTGTAGGACTGATTTTTCCAGATTTAGATAACATGTTTCGTAAAAAATTATTGATAATTCTGGAAATAAGTTGTTTTTTTAATAGTCAATATTACATTTATTGTTATGGTAAGTACATCAACAAATATCTGAGCACAATTAGAATAAAGTTAAACAGGAAAAGTGTGTACTTAAATTTTAAATATGTAAGATGCTAGTCATAGCACTAATTATCATGTTGACATGATTTATATTACATTTACCAATATAAAATGCCCCTAGTAATCCAATTTTATATTTTGAATAAATATTATTTATTATCTTTGAAACAAAAGCAAATTTTCTCATTTACCAATCTGTTATTAAGGTATTTATTTCAATATAGTTTATTATGATTGAATAAAAGCAATAAATTTGAATAGTTTGTTTATTCATTTATGAAAAGATCCTCCAATTTTTAATAAGAATCACATGGTGTATTGCGAGTAGTATGCCTTCGGATGACATTTATTGTAAAATCTATGAAAAATTTGATTAATTTGTTCGTTTTATATATGAAATAGCTGAAAGAATTTATAACAAAGATAATACCACTTGTTTACAGTTTTAGGTGGCGATCATGATCAAAAAACATATGTTTCAGTTAAAAACTAAACTAATAAGAATATGATCCGTTTTGAAATTTTTTAATTTATGAAATTGTTGTATCACACCTAAATATTTGAAAATGTGACCAGCTTTTACTAAATCTACAACTAATTTCTGTAGAGATACATCTGCTAAATATTTTGCCTAAGATTTTCGACGAATTCTCTCAACACATTCTATGAATGCAAAAATTACAACAAACGAATCATTGATTGTTGAAAAAAGAAAGATTCAATTAATATGTTGGTATAACATTTATTACTTCTTACTTAAGATAACACATATTTCATTAGCAATTAACGTTTGCTGAAAATTGCTATTGATACTGTAGCTGGATAAATAATTCTTTAACTAAAGAGATCTATTTTTTTCTTGCAACCCAACATAAGGCTCATAAATCACTAGTGTTTTATATTCTATAAAACACAGTAAACAACTTATTACTTAGCAACCACTTCAAGATCTAACGTATTTTGAAAAACTCTATATAACTGAATCAACGTTAAACGTTACGACCCATCTTTTTCGGTACCTACCTATAATTATGAGTTGTGGATAAAATTTTGTATTATACTTGTGTTTTATTGGTATATCAAATACTTGTATAATAAATAACTATTATGATGTCAGTTAGCTTTAGATCTGTTGATAGCTTTCTTCCACTTACAACATCTAAATGATATTTTACAATAATGTTACGAATATCCAAAGTTATTGCTATTCCACGAGTCATAATTAAAAACCATTCACAAATATGCTTACAAAATAAACGAAAAATCTATTTAATTGGCTTATAGAAACGTATCAATTAATTATATATTTTAGAATTACGATTATTTTGACAAAAAATTAGGTGTCCGAATTTACAGTTGTTGGAGCTATTTAAGCAAAATTTTAAAATATTTTCTGTCAATTCCCGTTCGACATATAAAAATTTCCACAATTAAAAAAAATTATTGTATTATATTCCGATTTAAAATTGTTCATCAAGTTAATGGTACATCCGAAATAAAGTTTTATCATAATTGTAAAGTGTAATCTCATATGTTATTAAATGATATGTAGGAAACGGGAAAATATTATACTTCAAGTTCTTCTATAATAATTTATATTACTAGTACATAATATTTGAGTATTAAATATGATTCTTATAATTTCATTACAATAGTATAATAGTTTCTTTTGAAGATAGACAGCAAAATATAATCGGTACCTACATAATTATTTGTTCAATTCGATTACGAAATGTCAAGGTTTTGATATAACTAGTTATAAAAAGTGATAATATTACATCAATAGTGATAAAGTAGGTATCATTTGTAATTTATTAGTAGATAAAATCAGAAAAACAATATATTTATTGTAAAAGTTAATGGTACAATTGTTACATTCAACATTTTGAAATATTGATCTCTTCGACATTAATATATAAATCCTAATCTTAAACCTCTTCAAAACACATATGTAATAATAATAATAATAATAATAGTATATTTGCTATACAAAAAAAATTCATACAAAGGAATAGTAAGTACATTTCATTGTTAGATCATTTAACTGATGGTAGGTATTTTATATGTGTTTACATAGTTATGTATATCGTATATTTTGTGTGTAGTGAGGTCGGACAAGAGGGCTTTGTTGGCTTCGCTTTCCGGGTGGTTAGCTGTATATTTATCCAGGAATTCTTAACTCGCGGCGTAGAAAATGGGGCAACGAAAAATAAAGTGATGTAGATCATCATTGTCCAGATTGTTGCATAGGGTGCATAAATTATCCTGATGGTAGGCTTGTAGGAATCCTTTGTAGTAGATGTGAAAGTTTTTGAAGTTTGCCGTACGTAATTGGCCATTAGTTTTGTGATTTTGTATGGTAAGTTGAGTGTCAGGAGGTTGGAGTTATGTAGGTAAGTTTGGATATCTGGGCTGTATGTGGAGATTGATTCTTTTTGTATCGGTGTTGTAGAGGATATTGTTGTAAGATATGAGGATATTTGGGATTTCGTTAATATGAAATCTTATTCTTCCAATACTTGGTTGAAGTTAGATACTTCCAGGATGTGCTGTACTGCTCTAACCCAATTGTATCTTCGTTGGTTGGCTGCCGAAATTTTTGTTTGCTTGTTAATGTGTAGTAGTTTTTTGCAGCACATTTGCGCTGCTACAATAGACATATGTAATAATTCGTTCTTCTGTCAGCAATTCCATTTGTCAAAATAACCTATGAAATTAAAAATAAAGGTTTTACGAAACATCAACCAAAAGTTTTGTATTAAATACCTTCAACGTCAAATAAATCTCATAGTCTGCTTCATTTACAAAACTTCTTTCAGCTTTGGATAGTTTTTATATGCTACTTCCTACAGACCCTTTGATTTTGTTGGCAATTAATTTATAATTGCTTTCACAGTATTTTCTGTCAGATGGTATAGAATCTTCAGTTTCACTCATTTTGAAACAAACTGACAGTTGAGGTTTGTTAAATGAAAACAAAGATTTATTCTCCAGAGTTGGACAAGGCAATATACAATCCTAAGAGAAGTAAGTGTCTTCGGATGTCATTACTACCATCGTTACATTCAGTGTCAAAATGTTTTATTTAAAAAATGGCCATTTATTTAAATTTATGAAATAAGATGGCGTGTAATTTTTTCCATTTATAAAAATAGCATGTCAAAATTATAATAATTATGACGGATTAATAATAAATAAATATATCATTAATAAATTTTGTATATCGTACATGGCCAAGTGTTTTCTTTGAAACTATATTTCACTTTCGCAAGTCAAGATTCATAATATTACTGAACAGTTTTTGAATTAAATGCTGTACTATTACTTTCAAAATTGTATTTATTGCTGAAACATAAAATATGAATCATAGATGCAATTATTTTTAAAATTAGGTACAGGCTACTTTTTGTTTGTTAGATGTCAAATTTTTTCTAAATATCTTTGCATTTATTTTTTAAATACGTGTTTATGTTTTATACTAGTTACTACTACATTTATAATTAAATATTATAATCACAAATATTTATTATTTATTTATGGCATAACTCATGTGCGGTTTATCATTTGATTGTTAAGTAATGTTAACTAACAGCAATATAAATTATATGTATTTTCCTATGATTAATAAGCAGATAATTGTAACAAAATCTTAACAGATGATTGAAAAACTGAGCATTAGAGTAAGAATTATATAAATTGAACAATTTATTGTTTATAACCTGCAATTTTCACTTTAGTCATTATGACAGCTGAAAACGTATGTCTTGTATTCTTTCATTCAAGTCGGTAATAAAGTGTTGCTACATACTCTAGTGACAAGAAGCAAAAGCTATTGTACACTGCCATCTACCGTTATAGCTTCAAACGTCTAGCTTTCGTTCGGCTCAGCCTACTTTCGGCCGATGCATAAAATGGTGCAGACACGCCCACTTTCGGATTTTGAATAATCGGGTGATGCATAATATCAACCAGTCACGCCCACTTTCGGATTTTGAATAATCGGGTGATGCATATTCTGTCACAATAGATTCTGTTGCATTAGATTCGGTTGTTGAAGGCGTTCCCCAAAATGAAATACAGCCTTTTATCCTCAATATAAATATACCGTTTAAAACATTTTCTTAATATATTTAGATTCCTTGTATTAAATCATAAATTTCGCAGTTCTATGATAGTTTGGCAAACTAAGATTTCAAAAAGCATAATATTTAGACAATACCAGATTTAAGATAAATGTGTTTCTGTTTTGTCTGAAAAATTGTCTTCTTTATTTGATTAGAGTTGTGGTTTCACTGTAAAAGTTAACTGGTTTTGAGAAATAGACAAAATAGTAATTTACGGCTGCCAATTTCACTATGGCTAACTGTAATATGATGAAGCGTTATGCAAATTCAGCATATTACTAATTATTTCCGCTAAACATTTTAAAATGACTAGATTAATGAACTGCAGGGGTTATTTTTTGTATTGTAATACTTTTACGTGAATGTATTTATTTCTCTAAATTTACGCCGGTAGTCCTGATTAGATTAACTAACGTTTTTTAACGGTAAAACTTTTTATGACTACGATTTTATCCCTAATTTTGTATATTTGTCAGTATCCTGGTTAGGTATTAAAATGTATGTATTTGATGTACAATAAATATTTAGTACGATCAGATTAAAAAAGTAAATTTTTTTTAGCCGGTGACATAACATAGTTTCTGCGTAAAATTGCCGGTTAACAAAATGTTAAAATAATGATGATCTGTAATTTACTATATATGTACACTGCTCAAAAAAAAAAACCGGTCACCTAAAGAATCCCAAAAAAACGTCACTTTTCAAACCTCTGTCAATTTGTCAGTTTTGAAGCAAATTGGATGAATTTTTTTTTCCGAAGTAGCCCAAAGTCTAGTCTTTGAAAAGCTGTGAATTTATTTTGACTAACCTCCCTTTCCCTTCCCCCAGCCACCACCAAACGAAAACCGCTTTTTTTCTAAAAAAAAGGTGATTTTCTAAGCTTTCTATGGGAATCACCAGCCGTCAATTGACAAAACTGTTTACAGATAATGAAAATATGGACTTTTTGTTACTCGAATGTAATACGGCATCAAAATCGGATGATTTGAAAAAAAGTTATGATTTTTTGAAAAAAAGAGACATTTGCAGAGGTTGGCATTCAATTGTCCGTAGTACGTAGACACTCGAACATATACGGACACTCAAACGCTCACCCAAAGTCTAGTCTTTGAAAAGCTGTGAATTGATTTTGATTAACCACCCTTTCCCTTCCCCCAGCCACCACCAAACGAAAACCGCTTTTTTTCTAAAAAAAAGGTGATTTTCCAAGCTTTCTATGGGAATCACCAGCCGTCAATTGATAAATCTGTTTACAGATAATGAAAAAATGGACCTTTTGTTACTCGAATGTAAAACAGCATCAAAATCGAATGATTTGAAAAAAAGTTATGATTTTTTGAAAAAAAGTTTATTTCACCAATTGTTTCAGTATGGCGTGTGCGTGAACGTTTGCGTTTACATCTGCGTGTGCGTCGTCTGTGTGTGCGTATGTGCGTGTGTGCCTGTGCGTGTGTGCCTGTGTGCGTGTGTGTGCGTTTGAGTGTCCGTATGGACAATTGAATGCCAACCTCTGCAAATGTCTCTTTTTTTTCAAAAAATCATAACTTTTTTAAAAATCATCCGATTTTGATGTTCTTTTACGTTCCAGTAACAAAAATGTCCATATTTTCATTATCTGATGACAGATTTGTCAATTGACGGCTGATGATTCCCATAGAAAGCTTTAAAAATCACCTTTTTTTTAGAAAAAAAGGTTATCTCGTATGGGGGTGGCGGGGGAAGGGAAAGGGAGGTTAGTCAAAATCAATTCACAGCTTTTCAAAGACTAGACTTTGGGCTACTTCGGAAAAGAAAATTCATCCAATTTGCTTCAAAACTGACAAATTGACAGAGGTTTGAAAAGTGACGTTTTTTTGGAATTCTTTAGGTGACCGGTTTTTTTTTTTGAGCAGTGTATATTGCATCATAAAGGCACATAAAAACTCCTGTCACACACACACACTTCGTTTCATAACCAAAGTCGCCCTTATCACACCACAGAAAACCTATATTACCGACATGACCGGGAGCGTCTGTATAGTGCTGCCGTCTATATTTAAATGTCGCGCGAAATTTTTAAATTTGAAATATTTGACTTCAATTCGACCAGACTTGACACTTGATAAAACAATATGGTCGAGAAAAGCTATAAAGAAAGGAACTGTCTCCATTGCCGTCGACGGTAACCTAGTATTTTATGAATCGTTGCCAGCATTTTAAAAATGCGGTCTACTTAAAAAGAAAAGTAATTAAAGATGTGGTTTAATCTAGGTTAAAATGTTTGTTTTTAGTGTAAATCCACTTATAAAACACTTTGAAAACTATTTAAAAAAAAATTCAAATGAGCAGATATAGCGGTGTAAAATGTTCAAATAGCGAATTCATGAAATTTTAATGTAATGTTATTTGTGAAAGCAATATTATAGGTGCCGGCAACTATTTAAGTTGCCGTCGACGGCACTGGAATACAGAAATTAATTTAAATATATTATTATTTTTAACTTCTATTAATTAGAATTGATTCCTGTTGTATAGTAAAAATATAAAAACGAACTCATCATCATAAAAGTTTCAACTATGCACAAAACTATTTTCTTATTTAAGTTTGATTAAGAACTAAATTTTGTTTTAATGTTTAAGTAAGTGATAAAGAATAACCACTTTATTATATTCAATACTAGCTCTGCCTGAAGCAGATATCCTCTTTTTATTTAAAGTTACAACAAACTTTTAACATTTGCTATGATCGGTAGAGTCTTCAGCCAACAGATTTAAAGAAGAAAGTAGTTGGGAGCTAATTTCACTGGCTTTCATATAAAAGAATGCGTAAAAAGTTTATACATTCATAATTTAAAATAGCTGAAAATAAAGGGTTCGGAATTTTAACATCTGTCATACGAAGGTCCACGAACCTAATGCTAAATCAAGCAAATTTTCAAAGCGATCCGACCGAGCGCAGGTGTTAAGTACTGTAAGTTACTAGCAAACTAAGAATGTTAGAGTACTTTTGTTGTATTTTCTAATGAAAAGTACTTTAATTTTCTTATAACACTTTGACATTGAAAAGTGCACTAGGACGAACAATTTTGATGAGGGATTCGTGTATTGAAAAAGAAAAATGTTGTTTTTAAAAAAAGATTTTAACATCTGTCATTACAAGAACATATGAAACAAAGGTAGGTATAAATGAACATATGATTTCACAAACACTTTATTATTACCCAAATGTTAAAGTAAAATTTAATTCAAATTCATAGGACATGTTTGCGCAGTGAACTAGTGAGAAGGGACCACTTCGCTCTCACCAATAACAGTCTGTAAAAAAAATAATTTGTGATTTTCCATACGGATTGTAATGTAAAATAAAATAAATATGGATAACATTGCTATTGAAACATCGGAGGTTTAACACCGATGATAAAAATATCGATGTTTTTTTGTAAAACATCGAGTACTCGATATCAATTCTAATGATCCGAGATGGATGAATTGACATTTACATGGTAACAACAAAGTATTTTATTAATTTTGAATAAGTATGATCCGAGTTCTGTCGTTATTTACGATTAGAAATGATAATTTCAACATAAATATAATTATCAAGAAGGATGGATCATCTGAAACAAATCCCTGGTAAATACATTTGTCTAACTTTCTAGATTAGATTTTTTCACACGTATCAAGACGGTTGACGTCGTCCTACATTTTATATGTGTGAAACTTCTTGAACCATTTATCTGGAAGTATAATTTATGAAAAACATTTTCAAAAAAATTGCCCTTCAATTATTAAAACGACTAAAATTTCATATGATAAAAATTTAAAGAACAAGAAATACTGAGCTAAGTTAATTGTTTAACAAAGTAATTGACTTACCACGTACTCATCAAAATCATTTTTTAATAGTTATAAATAATTTCACTTATTAATACATCGACACAAATTTATTTCTGGTTATATTTTTAATATATCTAAGCAGCTTTTAATGTATACAAATACCGTGATATGACAATATAATTGATAAATTTATTATTTCTTTTCATCGTATCTTTTATTATTTTATTTTGTTTATGTAATTTGGATGAAGCAAAGATAATGGTTTTCTTCCTGACTTACAACTTCAATTGCATCTAGGCATGTCGATTTAAAATCGAGTGAAATAATCGATTTTTTAGTTCGATCTGAAACACTGAATCGATTCATAAACCTCTCGAATCCAACTGATTTACGTTATAATAATAAAAAAGTGGTAATTGCCAACATGACTTAAGTCGACTTCAAAACAACGAATCCCATTACTTATTGGCATCATCAAAAAAATTCTTCGTGTGATTCAATAAAGCCGATTGTCAATAAATATTTTTGTATTGTTGAAACATTCGTCCCATGTGAGCGGCTTTTTTCCGTAGCAGGAAATATTGCAAATGACGAAAGAAGTCGCCTAAATCCGGAACGATTAGATAAATTAATCTTTTTTAAATAAATCACTTGACTTAAAATTTTGGGACATGCAATAATTTATTTATTTAATTCAATAAACCAATATAATTTATTTATTATTTTATTTCTTGATTGCAAGTTTGCATAATAACTGTCAAAAAAATCGACTGACGATTCGATTAATCGAGAATCGATTCTAGTGTATTCGATTCGTATCGAATCAAAGATAGATTTTTTTTAGAATGAATCGACATGCCTAATTGCATCACATTTCATATAAATATTCCCTGCATATAAATATCCAATTAATATTTCTTTTAAATTTATCATTTACCTAGGCATTTACTTTTTTACATTATTTGAATTGTACTATACTGCGTATAACAACATAACAATTTTAAAGTCATGCTTTTCTATATATCTAGAGAGTTATTAATCTTTACTCTCTATCTATGGTTACTATTATGAAAACATTGTTAAAACTGAAACTGACGTTTTATATTTTTGCTTGCTGCGCCATCTGTTGGCAAGTGATGGAGTCATATATTCCCGCCAACCGCCATTTTGCGCGGAGAGCACATTAGGTACATTATTTTTACATCAAATCTCACTTAATCTCAGCTCACTTCAGTTGAACTGAGTGTCTCAGCAAAATATGGCTGTTCTATTTATCTAAGTGATCTGAGTTTGAAGTGAGCATTCATACCTCCCCTCTTACCGATCTGAGCTTACTAAAAAGCAAGCTCATTTCCAACTGAGTCACTCAGTTGATGTTGACAGCTAAATTACAATAAACATTAGTTAATTTTATTTGTTATTTGTAGTAATTTGATTACAAAATTTAATAAAAATCTTGATTATCATCATCTGCCTTGAACAATACATCCTAAAATAATTTGAGATATTTATTTTAAGCATATATACAATTTAATAACATTAAACACGAATACTTACTATTATCATATTTTCTATATCAGAATCAGACATAGTTCACATAGTAAAATTTTAGGTTATATCCAAACAAATGAAACTTTAGCAAACTAATAAAACAACTGTTCTATTTAACAAATACGTATCTCAGTTCGGCTTAGCTCAGCTCAGCTAATTTCAGCTCAGATCAATTATAAGTGAGGTGAGCGAAGAAGTAAAAAGAATGTACCTAATATGATGTTGCACTAGAGTGTTGCAAAATACTGTGTAAATTCAAAAGCAGGAACTGCATTTTAGGGTGTTGGAGATTGTTGTGTGAATTTTATCACACATGCATTTTATGTGACTGCATAGGGATATGTTTGAATAATTTTATGCACTGCACCAGTCTACATCTAGTGAGAGATAGATGGAACACTAAGATCACCATTTTAGGACGATGACCAAGTTGATGTATGACTAGTATAGAGAAATATTTTGTGGTGAAATAAAAGGCAGTGTATGCGGATTATGAATTTCTGACGCTACCCGTATTAAGCATGATAAAAATATTTAAGGTGAACCATACGGGCTGAAGATAACAACAGAACAATGGTGGAACGATGATCTGTCTTGATCTATTTGAAATAAAATATCTTGTTTATTTTAAATGAAACATATTATTTATTGTACATATTCTTGTAGTCAAAGGTTCAATGTTTTATAATAATATTACTAATTTGAAATATAATAATAATAATAATAATAATTTTATTGATTAGAGAAAATTCTCATACAAAAAAGGGGGTTGACAACATATAAAATTTCAATACAATTATCATAACATATTCAAGTCTATATATTGTTAAACTCATGCGGGGCAAAAATATATAATGATTATAATGGGGATTAACTTGTTGCAAATATAATTATAACTGTCTATTTATTTCGTACAGAAACTTTTAATTTTGAGCATATAGTGTCGTTATCTAAAGAAAATAAGTTACTTAACCCGGAGACATTCCAGAAAATAATTTTGAGTGAATTATTTGCGTTTGTTTGTACATTACAGTTTTTTGTTTGCGTTTGTTTGTACATTAAATAGTGTTTTGTTTGCGTTTGTTTGTAAATTACATAGTTTTTAGTATCTAATTATGACTTTTGTTTTTTGATCTCCGGATTTTAAAAGTTTTTTGAGGAGGAATTTGTGCGTAGTCTCGTTTTTATATGACGATCTAAGGGTCCTTGGATTGGTGTACGAGATCTGGAGTCAATACTTCGGGAGTATCCTTGTTGGTAGGTTTCTTCTTCTGTATGCTGGGTTGTTATATTGTCGTTACAAATTTTCTGGTTATCAAGATTATGGTTTATGGGATTAAGTGAAATAGATGGTGGATCGTTTTCTATCTGCAAGTCATCGGAAAGCTTTTCCGTTAGTTGTTCGAGAGTATATTTTGTACCATTTATGTAGAGTAGGTTCTGGTAAAGAGAGGCTTTTAGACCATCCTTTTTAGCTTTGAGTAAATGTTGTTTTAAGATTTTCCTGTCTTGTATAATTGAGAGAGGATAGTCGTTCTCTATGTATATTTTGTGGGCTTGAAGTAGTTTGGCATTTTTCATTATTTCAAGTAATGTTAAAGAGTTACAAAGATTTTTAGGGATGGTGACATACGTAGCAAAATTCATTCCTAATCTATCAGAAATAACTACACCATTAAGATCTCTGTTAGAAAAACAAATTGAATGGAGATGGGAAAATACTCAAGAAGAAGCATTCGAAAAATTAAAAGAATGTATGAAAAATCCACCGGTGTTAAATTATTATAACACAAAATTACCAATAACTTTATCGGTAGATGCGAGTAGCACAGCACTAGGAGCAGTAATGCTGCAAGAAAATAAACCAATAGCGTATGCGACAAAGTCACTTACCAAAACACAAAGAAATTATTGTCAAATAGAAAAGGAAACTTTAGCAATAGTCACAGCGTGCAAGAAGTTTCATGAATACATTTGGGGTCAGAAAAATGTGATAATAGAATCAGATCACAAACCGTTAGAAACCATAATAAAAAAACCATTACAAGAAACACCACCAAGGTTGCAGAGAATGTTACTGGAAATATTACCATACAATGTTACAGTAAAATATAAAAAAGGAACTGAATTGTTCATAGCAGACACACTCAGTCGTGATTGTCATGCTACAGAAGAAGTTGATGATGATCCAAATAATTTACCAAAAATACATGTCATCACGCCATTTTCAAGAGAAAAGATAGAAAAAGTGAGAAGAATCATTCAGGAAAATGAAGAATTATCAGCTTTAAAAGAAACTATATTGAAAGGATGGCCTGAGGAAAGAAGTATGCACAAAGAAATATTGAACAAATACTGGTCATTCAGAGAACAGTTATCAGTTTATGATGGACTCATATTCAAAAATGAGCGTATGCTAATACCAACTGAATTAAGAGAAGAAGTCATTAGAATTGGTCATTTGAGTCACAAAGGTATACAAGGAACAATAAGATTTATCAAAGATCATGTTTTTTGGCCAAAAATGTCAAATGAAATAGAAAAAAGAGTAAGAAATTGTAAGGTATGTCAAAAGTTTCAAAAAGACAACCCAGCAGAAAAAATCTGTTTGCAAGAAGTTCCGACAAGACCTTGGAAAGCCGTGGCATCTGATTTGTACAAAATTAATAATGAGTATTACTTGTAATACCAGATGGATACTCTGGTTATTTTGATGTCAAATTGTTAAAAAATATAACAAGCTCCGCAGTAATTCAAGCTTTAAAAAGTTGGTTTGCTGAACATGGAATTCCGGAATTATTAGCCACTGATAATGATACTCAGTATACATCACAAGATTTTAAAAATTTTGAAAAAGTATGGCAGTTTGAACATAGATTTTCATCTCCAGAATTTCCAAGATCTAATGGATTGGCGGAATGATATGTGCAAGAAGCAAAAAATCTGATAAGAAAATGTGTAGAAGAAGGCTCTGATATAGATTTAGCTCTTTTACATCATAGAAATACTCCAAGAGACAAATTAGGCGCTCCAGTACAAAGACTTATGAACAGGAGAACAAGAACACTAATGATAACCAATCCAAAGTTATTAAATTCAGAAGTAATTCAAGGAATTCCAGAAGAATTACGAAAGATTAAAGAAACAGAAAAGAAATTTTCGGATAGAAATAAGAAAATACTTCCAGAGTATACAGAAGGAGAAAAAATATTGTATAGAAATGAAGTAAAAGATTGGTGCCCAGCAACAATAACAGAAAGAAATCAAGAACCAAGATCATATATTATAAGTACACCAGAGGGGAAAGTATTTCGAAGAAATTCATGACATTTAAGAAAATTAAAAACGGATGAAAAAGCAGGAGAAGAGATATCAGTTCCAGCCAGTGGTGCAGAGATTGAATCAACATCCAGAACTGAAATACCAACTCCAGAAGCAATTCAGAATGAGGCAACAAATTTGACCACTAGATCTGGAAGAAGAATAAACAAGCCAAAGATTTTAGATTTGTAAATTAGTATTGTTAAACAAGTAAAAGTTATTATTATTGAAAGAAGGGGGATGTCAGAGCAACTGGTAATCTAGGGATATTTTGTGAAATATGTAACTAACATAGACATGAAGTAGTTCATACAGAATAACGACACTTCCTTTGTTCTAGTTGTTAATGTATTAATGTATATAGTTGAAAGTTAAAATAAATTATAAAAAATAAGTACAATAACTAAGAATGAAAGACTTCTTTAATTAAGCTTCGTTCTGTTGTTAGAAGAATCCTTACTTCAGAATAAAATCTCAAAAACATATTTTACAATGATTGAAACGCCGATGTCTTTTTTCTTTTAACAGTTTATATAGATTTGAATTAATTTTTGTAATTGTATTCCTAAAAGGAATAATAAATTATTATTTCTGTCGAAATGAAATATGTTTACAAATCATTTACACATATTACGTATTCACCTGGTATATTTTATAAGTAGAAACTTCAACTAATATCTTAATTCATATTTTGTTTTAAATTTGAGATAACTTCTTTGCTACTCAATCTGGACGTCTGTATTAATTTATTTTGAATAAGATAGACCTAAAAAGTAAAGAAATGTATTTAGAGGTTATAGATTTTAAATGTCAAACAATCCAGTTTGTTCCTATGGAGGTCCTAACTCGTTGAAATTTTGACATTTGTTACTAACTTCGTGACAACAAAGATTCTAGTAACTAAAGCCCCTGGCACATATAGCGTCAAGACTTCGAGTCTACCATTTGACTGCCAAAAATAGAAACGCCTCTATTTTCAGCAATCACAACTGCCGAAAACCAACTTCATTATGATGCTGGTTTTTTCGGTTTCTTCCTTTGTTGTTTGACGTATGAATTATTATTGTTTGATATTTTGTACATTGTTATAGTTAAATTCATTTACTTTATACATAGTTAGATACTTTTAAGTTTTCATATTTCATTTATAGTTCATGTCAATTTTTTTTAATTTAATTTTTTGTTTTATTAATCCTTGTTTATAGTTTTTATATTTCTTAATAGTCTATAAATATTTTAAATAATACATTTAAGTTTTTTTATTTCATTTATAGTTCATATAATTTTTTTTTAATTTAATTTTTTGTTTTATATTTCGTAGTTTATAGTTTTTATATTTCTTAATAGTCGATAAATATTTTAAATAATACAAATTAACAAATAACACGTTAAAATTAACAAATATTTAATTCTGACTGTCAGAAACACCGACTCTATATGTGTCACCCGTTTTGGACGTGACTCTCAGTTTTTCAGCAGTTTGTAGCAGACTCGGAGTTTTGACGCTATATGTGCCAGGGGCTTTATATGTCAAAGTTAGGGAATTGAGTTTTAAACGCCAATTCGTGACAATGAATCTGGTGATTAATCTGGGGATGAATATAGGGAATTTTAGTTATTAACGTCAACTCGTGACAATGAAACTAGTTTATCTGATCAGGATGTATCTCCCAAAAAATAGCACAAAGCAAAACCAAAATGACTGCCCACGCTAACATGAAATGAGACACAGTAATACGTGTGAAATGAGACACAATCGTTTCATCGATGACTTCCTCGACGCTCATTCATGCTCCTCTCGACCAGTGTGCCATTGGCATTAAGCATAGAGAATTTTTTTATTAAAATCGTAGGAAGCATTTTGAGAAATAAATTCAAATTTTGAGTGTAATTTCTTTCAATATTTGTACATAACATTAATGGTATTTAGTTAATTACCATACTTTGAAGTTTTGGCTTCAAAATTGTTTACAATACTTAATAAGTTTCATTCATAATAAGAATAATATTGCATTTCAAAGAGATCAAGGCAAATCATCGTTCTGATACTAGATTCAGATCGCATGCATCACTGTGATTTGTTGTTCCATATGGTATATATATCTAGAACTCGACAAACTAAATAAAACTGTGGTTGGAATGTGCTTTAATTCCACCCATTCAGGTATATAACGAATGGCGTGGTTCTATTTTAACGCGAAAGTGTAATATACAGTCTTAGTGAAAACACTTGGCCACCGCACCATGTACGATATGTACATTTATGCAAATTTATTAATGCTTTATTCGATTATTATTAATTCATCATAATTATTATTCTTCTAACATGCTATTTTTAAAAATGGAAAGGATTACTTGCCGTATTATTATTTCATAAATTCAAATAAACCCCCATTTTTTTCTGCAACTTTTTACGTTGAATGTACCGACGATAGTAGCTACTTCCGAAGAAACTCCTCTCAAGTTGCATATTTATGTGTCCAACTCTATCTAAATCCTCATCACAATCTGAACGCGCTCTATGATGCAATTTTAGTATTTGACAAGTGGAAGGAAAACGTCTGTGTATTTGTTTTGGCTAGTAATATGTGGTGTTATTTTTAAAGTAAAGTAGTGAACGTCACGTATTATGGATTCGTTTTTGGGCTTATTTAATCCGAATTTATCGGATACGGAGAATGAAGAACATGAATTTGACAACCAATATGCGTTACCTCCTGAGCCTCAGGTGGGTAATATCGAATACAAATTAAAAATCGTGAATCCCACAAAGCAGCGATTCGAACATCTAGTGACACAGGTAAGTTTATATTATATAATTGTTTTGGTTATTGTTTACTGTTAATGACATTTCATATAGATGAAATGGCGGCTTCGTGAAGGACAAGGGGAAGCTTTGTATGAGATTGGTGTTGAAGACAATGGGGCTCTTACAGGGTTATCTAATTCCGACATGAATGACAGCTTATCAACTTTGCAGCGGATGGCTGCAGTACTTGGGGCTTCTACAACAATTTTACGTGAAAGGCGATTAGATAACGGAAGAGTTGCTACCGAGGTTCTAGTTCGAAAGGTAAGACAATTATAAAAATTGGCAAAGATACAAACAAGTATTTTCCAAATAAATGTTTATTCACACATTGCCAAACAAAGAAAGTATTCTATTGAAAGTTGAAATTTAGTGAAATTTGTAACTAGAAATTTGATTGAGTTAAATTTGTCCATTCACTACTTGAAATTTGAATGAAAGGGACATCTATTATATGTTTTATGTATTTTGTTGTATGTACATGTGTATTGGGTGCTATTGGCATTTATTTTAGATGTGTATTTATATTTCTCAAATATAATCATGACAATAGAAGAATTTATTTTCATAATAATTGTCCAACATATTTTTTTTCATTATTTAAAAAGTAAATTAACCGCGTTGTTAATAATAATATTTTAATTGTTTTACGCCGTCGTACTATTAATAGTTATAAATTCTAATTTAAAATATATATGTGTATTTTATTATTATTTCGCGAGCATTCACGTGGCAATGCTAGGTAAAACAGCTGTTTGGGTACGGACTGTTAGAAAACCAGCCTCAGTGATCACGACTGGTTTTCTGACAGCGGTTTCACGAAGCCCTATCACGTGAGTGTCCGCAATATATAGAAACTGTCAAGAAATTGGTACGAACGGACCCTAAATTTGATAGAAAAGTTTGTAGATTGCATTTCTGAAAAGTTAAATTTGAGTACAACGAATTTCAACGCTGTGGACATAATTTCGTGTTTGTCATATACCAACATTACAAATTTCACCAAATTTCGAGCTGTAAATGCAGCTTAACATTATTTAAATGTTATGCAATATAGTGAAAGTACTTCCAGGTTATATTACCAAATATAATGCTACTAACTTTGTTATAGTTTTAAATCTGTTTCTAAAAATATATTTTAAAATTCATTTATACGTTTAACTACTTGTTCGTAGGTGCCAGACGACCAAAACAACATAGATGTTAGGATAGCGGTAATGGGAAGTGCAGATGCAGGCAAGTCAACATTATTAGGAGTATTAACACAAGGAAGCTTGGATAATGGTCGAGGACGAGCTCGTTTGAATATGTTTCGACATCTTCACGAAATTAAGTCCGGCCGAACCTCATCTATTTCTCATGAATTCATCGGATTCGACCATGACGGTGGTGTTATAAACTATAACTCCTCTGAGTTAATGACGCCAGAAGAAATTTGCGTCAATTCAGCAAAACTTGTAACATTTTTGGATTTAGCGGGACACAAAAAGTATTTGAGAACTACTATTCAGGGATTATCTGGATACTTTCCTCATTACGCAATGTTGGTGGTAAGTGGAATCAAAATTATGATCAATCTTTTAATCACAAAACCTTGATATATCGTCTTATATTTTAATGATGCAATATAGTTTAAAAAATATTGTAAATATTTGTGTAATGCTATTTATTAATTAATGCAAATACTTTCCTCAGTGGTGGTAATTAAAAACACAATATGATCAGTCTTATTGTATAATGATGGAATTTTGTTTTAAAAATATTTCAAAAAAATTATATTGTTCATTCATGAGGCTAATACTTTCCCCATGACGCAATATTGCTGATAAGTACAATCACATAATCATTACCAGTCTTGTTAGTTTCTATCAGCATATAATGACGTAACTGTAATTATAATAAAAAAAATCCCATCATTCCCCCAATATGCGTAAAATATTTGAAAAATACTTCTAAAAATTTAACATTTAAATAATTTATAAATAAAAATGCTCTTCGAAAAATATCAAAATTGCAGTAGATTTTCTTAATAAAAACTTCAAAGACAATTTCACTAATAGTATATTCCGAAAATGAACCACGGTGCGATTCAATCTTACCACGGTTACGGTTAGAATGACGTCATAACGGAACACTTTCACGATGACAGTTGTCACTTGACAGATGAGTTTCGAAATGTGAAATTTATTTATATATATATATATATTTATATATATATATATATATATATATATATATATATATATATATATATATATATATATATATATATATATATATATATATATATACGTGTTTGGCGGCTTTTGCAGTGTTTATATATATAGATATATATATATAAAATCAGTGTAACAATCATTTAAAACAAAAGCGTACATTTGTTATAAAAATATATGTTATATATGCATGTTATCGAATATTGTTATATTTTCGATATATAATTTACAGTAATAGGGAAAATAAATACAGGGTGTTAATGAATATGTGTTACAAATTTATAAAGTATACAGAGGATACAAAAAAGACTAAGTTTTACAATTAACTCGTATCCGAAAATGCACCGTTTTCGAGCTATATGCTCTTAAAAGAGTAATTACTTACCTTAATTGTAGTTTGCTGTGACCTGTCACTTCAGTTATTAGTTTTGTTTAACTTATAGTATGAAATTCTAGATGCATTATGAATGAGCATACTGTTCGTGATTACACTAACATGGTGTTAATGTAACGCCAAGCTCACTGTAGTGGTATGCAAACCGATTTCCAAATTGTCCAACACCATCTCATAAATTGTTTGCAAATTTTTTTCTGCAGTTCAATGTTATAAATTAAAATAAACAAAACTAATAACTGAAATGACAGATAAACTAAAATTAAAGTAGATAATTACTCTTTTGAGAGCCTGTAGATTGAGAACAGTGCGTTTCTGAAAATGTGTTTATTAGTAAAAGTTAGTCTTTTTAGCATTCTCCACATATCCTATAACTTTGTAATACGTATTTTATTAACAGCCTGTATATTACAGTGAAGAGATAACAACTTAGCTTGAAGAAATATCAAATTTATTTTTTATTAGAATTAAATATCAGATAATACAAGAAACGCATACTTTTGCAGTCTGCATTTTATCATATATTGACCAATAATGATTTTATATTTTAGATATCAGGAACTTCTGGACTTGTAAACATGACACATGAGCACTTAAAGATTGCAATCGCTCTAGAAGTACCATTTTTTGTCGTTATTACTAAAACTGATCTAGTTTCACCGGATATAACTGCTAGAAGCCTAGAAGTAGTCCTAAAAGATAATTCTGTGCGGCGTATTCCTCTATTTATTAAAACCGAGAATGATATCATTAAGGCAGGAGCCAATGGTCTTGCTGAGAATATTGTTCCCGTGTTCTTTTTATCAAGCGTTACTGGTGAAGGACTAAACTTGCTTATTAAGTTCCTACATGTGTTGCCACCTAGCGTAAGCGTTAAGGAAAAGGAGCAGTTAGAAGAGGTAAGTAACTTAATTTAAATGAATATTTCTGTATTATACATACAAGTTCAAGAGTTATTAATAGTTCAGAAAACTAGATGAAATCAAACCAGTTATTCAACAAAATTCTATTACAGATAATGTTTATTAATATTTTCATTTATTTTTATCCGAGCCGGTTTTATCACGAAGCAGTCGCTTCGTGCACCCAAATTTTAAAAGTTCTTAAAGAAGATATCGTGTAATGGAATTAAATATACCGGACGTAGAATCGAAATATGAAACATAGGAAATACAATGGAATTTTTTTAATATGAGGTTTGCTGCTTCCCTAATTAAATTAGATCAAAAGTGTAAATACAAAAAATGTTTAGAATTAAAAACTGCATCGAATGACTACCTACTCGTTGTTCATTTGTTTTTTACAAGAGTAAGAAGCAAACGAAAAATGGCTTTTATGAAGGAAATTACGGATTGTGAGTGCTGACTAAAAAAATAAAGTGTTAAAAAAAGAAAAATGATATAATTCGACAAGCCCATTAAATAAATAAACAACATTGCTTAACCGAAATTATTAATAAATTATACTTGAACATGTATTGTCATATTTTATTGATGGTAATAAATAATAATAATACATTAATAATAAAAATTGTAATATTAAAAAGTGAATGAATAAATTTGAAGGAAATGCAAAGTATTGATTATAATAAATGTTCAAAAATATTTCTATTTACAGCTAAACAATGGCCTAATCTGTCGAAAAATTCCCGACGAATTGTAGCTAATTATCGCGCTGTTATTTTGTCACATTCTTGTCTTGTTGCATTTTTTAATGAGTCGGCATGATTTTGTTTATAAATTTTCTTTTTCAAAGAGGCCCATGAAAAAAATCGTTAGGTGATCTTGCTGGCCAATTTATTGGTCCACCGCGACCTATCCAAGAATTAGGAAAGCATTGGTTCAAATAAATTTTTACATCAATACTACTGTATGCAGGACAACCATCTTGCTGGAACAAGACAATAATGTATTCCAACTCTGGACCCATCATTGAAAAATGGGCCAATTATTTGTGATTTAAAAATACCAGCCTATACATTTGCTTTTTCTGGATACTGTGTATGAGTTGCGACCATCAAATGTGGATTTTCTTTGCTCCAATATCTAAAATTTGGTGTGTTGGGTTCACCATTTAATGTAAAAGTGGATTCATCTGAAAAACAAATATGTTTTAAATTTCTATCTAAATTTGATTTTTCCATTATAATTTCACAGAAAGAATTTTGTCTTGTTCATAAATTTCTTGGTATCTTGAAAAGTGATATGAATAATTTTTTCTCCGTTTTATATTTTCTGGACAGTCGTGTGATGCAGATTTATTTGTTTGCCTATATCTCGCACACTATAATTTGGATTCTCTGTAATACGTAGCAAAACATTTAATTTATTTTCATTATCTACTACACCTTGATTATGATTCTGCCATTACACTTTTTACATTATTTTAGCACACTACCTGTATCTTCAATTTTTTTTACAACTCTTCTAATGGTCGCAGTAGATGGAATAAGTGAATCAATGATTGAAAACACTAAATAGATCACGTACTTCATTCAATGAATTTCCCACGTAATACAATTTTATAAATAAAATTTTATAGTTCTTAGAAAATATATCCATATATAAAATAATTCACAACAATTAACCGTTAAACAAAGTTATCAGTGTTATTTTTCAATTATTTGACGTTGATATTTCAGTAACTGTCAAAGTTTATAATAAAAATTATTTTGTTTCATTGTTTTCCACAGCTATTTTTCTTTTTTTAACTTTTTATTTTTTTAGTCACAGCACTTTCAATCTGTAATTTCCTTCATAAAAGCCATTTTTCGTTTGCTTCTTACTCTTGTATTAAAAATAATTGAACAACGAGTAGGTACTCATTAGACGCAGTTTTTAATTCTAAACATTTTTTTGTATTTACACATTTGGTCTGATTTAATTACGGAAGGAGCAAACCTCATTTAAAAAAATAACATTGTATTTCCTATATTTCATATTTCGATTACCCGGTATGTATTTATGGATAAAAAATCTTATATTGTTCGTTAGAGAGCAGTAAAAAATCAAAGTATACTTGAAATATCATATTTTGAAATTTTTTTTCTTTTTAGATTTTTACGAATTTTAAGATTTTTTTTGTTCTAAAAATTTTATCGATAGAGCAACAATTTTGAAAATTTACGTACAGATTTTCATCAACTCGTCAAGTTTTTGAAATATTGATAAGAATTTTCCTATTAAAAATAATTTATTAAAATTATTACAAAATTTATATAAAAGGAAAGAGAGAAAATAACAATTTTTCTGAGATTAAAATAAAATGTAACTTCCATATAAAAAATAAAATGTTTGTGTTATATCTCAAAAATGTGCCGCTGAAGAAAATATTTGTATGTGCTTGTGAATGGATAAAAATTGTATCTACCTTTTTTTTATTTGAAACATTATTCTCGATATGGAACTGTTCAGTAATTATTTAAAAAGAAAATTTTGGCCAAAATCAGTTTTTCCTATTTAAAAAATTCCTATTTAACCAAAGTATTAGCTCTTATAATTATCAAGATTCTAATGGTTTTTTTCAGGAAATTTATTTTCGTATATATTTTGCCTTTCAGTATCTAATTTTTTTATTGTTACTAAAGACTTCCATTTTAATTTAATTTATAACAGACGCAACAATAATGCCCAAGCAATGAAATAATTCTTACTATCAACAAATTCATTTTTCTTCCAAAGCACTCTAAGTAGGGATGGCAGCTCAGTCAAAAGTTGTCAGTTGACGGTCAATTTCACCGATGTTGGAATATTTGACCAAATCAATTAGACCAATTAAAAAAATGACGTGCAAAAAACTATAGTTTATTGTATAGAAAATAAGTATTTCTTTTTATGTTAATATAAAGATGTAAATAGGCCTTTAGTATCTACAATTTTTATTTAAAACTCTCTATTCACTACTATTTAGGAATTAAAATTATTTGAAGAAAATTCGCTACTTCCTCATTTTTGCTTATTCGAGCGCTGGGTCACATTAGTAGGCCCGAATATTTTTTTTTTCGTTTGATGTTAATTTTTTGTAGTTTTATTTTTCGTGTAATATGCAAGAGAATGAAATGTAATTTTAATTAAGCATACTAGTATTAATACACAGATAAAATTTGAAGTCAAACTATACATATATCTTGGAATGACAGTGATTGAAAGAGAAAGTACACATTTCTGTAGTAAGTAACACTTTTTCGTTTTATTCAAGAACTATATATTAATAAAATTTGTTTTAAATAATAATAAAATTTTATTTCATCCGTCAAACTGCCTACAAGATAATCGTTATAAACCATTTGAGTGTTGAAATAGTTTTTTGTAAAAAAAAAAATTGCTACTAAACTGCTAAATATTTTGTGTCTAAGGTATATTTAAAGATAAATTTAATTTAAAATGTTGATTATTAATTGTATAATATACCTGCGTTTTTAATGTTATTAAAAATTATAACGAAAAAGAAATTATGGGTCATGATGTGATGATTCTGGACTCGTATATAGTGACAAGCATTTTTTTTGGAAAACAAAAACATTATATTGGCCTACTAATGTGGAAACTTTTGTGTAATGTATCGAAGTCAAAATACTTATAGTTCTCGAGATATATAAATATAAATATCGTATTGAATTTTAGCTTATCAGTTGCAGTGTTTAATTCGTAGAATTTGACATATTATGTTTTTATTATTACATTACATCAAAAACATAATGTTACAATTTTTAGTAATAATTTTCTGTTTTAATTTTTTTAGGAACCGTGCGAGTTTCAAGTCGACGAAACTTTCTTAGTTTGTGACGTGGGACAAGTGATGGGCG
This sequence comes from Pterostichus madidus, assembly GCA_911728475.2. NCBI lineage: Eukaryota > Metazoa > Arthropoda > Insecta > Coleoptera > Carabidae > Pterostichus > Pterostichus madidus. The sequence continues at coordinate 20,198,106 of OU452311.1, read as the reverse complement.
GTATGTTAACCAAAGGAGTGATTCGTCAAGGTTCGAGATTGAGCATCGGCCCATTGAATGATGGAAGTTTTAAGTCCGTTACAGTTCATTCAATCCATCGTAATAAAGTCAAATGCCTAGTTGTACGTGCTGGGCAAAGTGCAGCTCTAAGTCTTAATTGCAAGATTCCAAACCTAAGACGAGGAATGGTGTTGTTGCCACCGGGTCTACCAGCTTTTGGATGCTACTTCTTACAGGTGTGGTACAACCAAAATAAAGAAATTGAACATAGGAAAGAACTTCCAGAATTCATTTTTTAAATTTATATATATATATATATATATATATAGCCTCAGAAAAGAAATCCAATAATATAATATAATATATTTGTATATTTAAAATGGGACAAAACTCATCATCAGCTAAAAAAATATAAAATATAAATCTACAAAATAATATATAAATAAGTAATATAAAATACCATTAAACAATACAAAATAACAGAAATTAAAATACAAAATGTCAAAATATGTCAAAATAATAAATAAATCAAAATTAAAACAAAATGGCGTCAACAGTAAAAAAACTAGATGTTTTTGAAATTATTAAAAAAATTTAAAGCATATTTTAAATTGCCAAAAGCATCAGTTTATTGATCATTTAGACAAGAATTTCGATATAAATTTATGTAGAGTTCCATGAATTAGACGATGATGTAAATGATTGACAGTACTTACTTCAGTTTATATTATTAAATTAATTTCATTCTCCAAAAGATTAAAAATATAATTTTTACTCTTTCCAACCTTCAAAATAATAATAATAATCTTAATTCTAATAGTGTTACAAAAAAGATTTAATTTTTGGCTTAACTAAAATTTTAAAAAGTAGCAATATTAAAATTGTCACTAATAATAAAACAAATACTAACTTTATTTTTTCAAAATTAAAAGATCCTATTGAGAAAGATTTTAAAAAGGATATCATTTATAAAATTAATTATGGTCATTGTAATAAATTTTATATAGGTGAGACCTCTGAACCTCTTAAAAAACGTGTTTATGAACATAAATATAATTGTAAATTATTAAATCCATATCATAGTGCACAACACGACATCATCAAGAAACTGGACATGTTTTTAAATTTTCAGAAACTGAAGTAATAAGTACTGTCAGTCATTTACATCATCGTCTAATTCATGAAACTCTTTACATAAATTTATATCGAAATTCTTGTCTAAATTATCAAACTAATGCTTTTGGCAAGTTAAAATATGCTTTAAATTTTTTAAATAATTTCAAAAACATCTAGTTATTTTTACTATTGACGCCATTTTGTTTTAATTTTGATTTATTTATTATTTGAACATATTTTGACATTTTGTATTTTAATTTCTGTTATTTCGTATTGTCTAATGGTATTTTATATTACTTATTTGTATATTATTTTGTTTATTTATATTTTATATTTTTTAGCTGATGATGAGTTTTGTATAAACTCGAAACGTCCTATTTTAAATATATAAATATATTATATTATATTATTGGATTTCTGAAGCCTGATTTTATTAATAATAAATAAGCACTGAAAACACTACACCGTGCAACTGATAGGTTTTACAGAGAAAAAGCAAGGCAAAATGTAAAAGACACCAAAATGTGAATTTTCAATTAGTGCGAATGCACGCAATTTCATTAAAGTCGTAAACAAATGACATAACAAAATAAAAACAGATGCTATTCCTCGGAAAATATATTATTAAGTGCTTACTATGATTTACAATTTACAAATATAAGCTTAAGGTTGCGTTCGAATCGAAGCGCCGCCGCGTTATAGTATGTCTTCGGACGAATATGCAACTATTACCTCTTATAATTATTTTTATCTAATAGCTGTCCCTGAGGTGCTACCAATTTGAAATATTGGTTTGTGTTTTGGATAAAGTTACTTTGTAATACTTTGTCGGGGCGCAACGAGTATCACGAATTCTGTTTCTTGAAATATAGTATCGGCAATATATGCAGAATCGCAGATCGCAGCTATTTAGTGTTTGTCTGGCTACAGAAGAACAAAAAAATTAAAAATACTTTCACAATAATTAGCGGATAACCTAATAATTTGTTTTGTTTTCCAAAGTGTGTCTGGTCTCAGTAATTAAAAGGATTAATATTTAGGCTGTGATCATGGGAAATAAACAAAAAGGTCGTTCAAGTAAAAGGCACAAACGAAATAAAACGTCTATGAGCCAACAGTCACGATTTAAAATTACAAAAAAATGACTACAGTGTGTATATAAAATTCTAGTTTTTATAATTTACGTTGAGTAATTATAATTTCATATATTATTTGTAATGTTAGCGATGAAAATAATTTGAATGCAACTGAGTGTTCATCACCACCACTCCTAAATAATGAAATGACGGAAACTACAAACTCGTGTAAAAATAATTATTCCCCCATATAGTCAATATCATTTATTTCGGAGGAGGAATGTAAGAGGTATGCAAGGATGTTTTGCAGTATTATTATACAAGAATAGTAGTGGATTTACACATTTAGACACATACAATTCTGTTTTCCCTTTTTCTTTATGTGATGTGTTGGTTTATAGATTACATAGAATAGGAATAGAAATTTAAAATAATGTAAATGCATACCATTTATAGATTGCACAACATGAAATACATTGCACAGAATAGCATAGGAATTCATCAAATTTTATTTCGTGTTCCGTTCCTGTTCCATTCGAGTTAGTCCGTCGCTATTCGTGTATTTCCGCGAGTGTTTAGGTTGCGGGATGCACCTGCTGTATTCAAATATTTATTATTTATTTTATATCGTTATCTTTTCATAATTTGAAAAAGCTATCCCTGTGGCTCCTCCATCACTAACATGTTTGGGGGCCGTAATTTGACGACTGGTAACCGCACTTCACGCGCAAATATATCACTTACCGAGATCTGCTTCAGCAGAGTGCCACACCCAGTAATGGGTAGAAGGCGTGATGATATATTTATTTTATTTATCTTTTCAAACAACAACTGCACGAATAAAGAAACGCATTGCGACTGTGATATGAACTGAGTTAGTGTAAAAATTGACGTGGTTCTATATCATTCCTGTGCAATTTATAAATGTTCTTGTCAAACTTCTATTTCAGTCATTCTAATTTCTATTCTATTTTTATTCTATGCAGTCTATAAACCAAGCATTGTATTTAGTTATAAAAATTAAATATATATATATATATATATATATATATATATATATATATATATATATATATATATATATATATATATATATATATATATATATATATATATATATATATAATAAATAAATAAATATCGATATATCGATATTTGACATCTTTCATTTATTGTTATATTTCACATTATTGCTGGGTTACAAGAAAAAAATAAAGAGCTGTTTAGTTAAAGAAGTATCAATAGTGATTTTCTGAAATTTATTGAACCGTTAGTTGCTAATGAACCCATAAAACTTTCATGCAACACAGCATAATTCTAATAAAAAGGTTTTTCCACAGTGGTTTTCTTGGAAACGTATTTGTTTGGGAACTTTGGGTTCAACCCTAAAGTGGCCTAGAACTAATTCGTGTTATTTCCAAATAAATGATGCATCTAGTGTCAGTTGTAAACATTGGCGGTAAATTTAACATCTGAATGCATGTTCGACATCTGCTTAGTTTTGTTTGTGTGTTAAATTGCGCTTTTAATTAGATGTTTTAAGTCAACT